>OX376223.1:20979538-23510538 GCA_947364205.1 Agrochola lota
GGCGTGATGTTATGTCAAAGTCAAATCATCTATTACAAATAGGCCCTTTTGAACGCCAAATTTACAAAAAAAAAAAAAAAAACTAATCGCAACTTCCAAAAGGTAGTTTTCGTATGGAGAAGAATGGGCAAGAAACTCCACCGCTACTTTCTTAAATGTTTTAAAATATTTCGTATAGGTACACACGGCTACACCTCAAGCTATAAATTTCCAGTTTACGCTGATCTCGCATTGTATAGGATTTCCGTACAATGCGACGTCAGCTTATACTGGAAATGTATAGCTTGATGTGTAGCCGTGTGTACATTAGTTATATAATTTTATGTTCTTCATTAAACAGCATAGCATAACATCAAGCCTTAAATCTCCTTGTAGTAAAGTAAGGAGAAAGAAAGAAAGAATAATTGTATATTCTGTACAAACAAAACCAGACAGAGTTGTATTATATGTACACCCACATATTTTCACCAGTTATGCTTAAGGCCCACTCCCATGTGTGTGTGGGGCAAGGGCGTCACCAAGTGCAAAAGGGGCAGCTGCCGCCCCTACGGTTTTTTTATTTTTTTGCCAAATACAAGGCATTTAAATGAAAAGAAACTTCATATTTGTAAAGCCAATTTTGTTTATTTGGACGACTTTTATTTGTTTTTTTAAAGTTCCATATCTCCTAAACGAGGTCTTATCCGGAGTCCGGGGACATAATTATTCATATCTATGTGTTGGTGGTAGGCTCAGTCACAATATCTATTTGGTTTCAGCTCTATAGTTATGAATAGTTTTGGTAAAAATGAGCCGTTTCCAATCCATACATTGAAAATGGAAATGATTATTTTACTCAGCTCCTATCGGAACTAACGAGTTGAAACTAATTTGTTATAAAACAAATGTCCACCAGCGTCGACTTTGACCCCACTGTGCGCCGTAGAAGTAAGACTCGCACTACGAGTGTAAAGCTTCATGTGCTCTTCTTGACTTTCCCTTCCTCCATATATGCCCCCCCCCTGGGCCATCGGCTGGCGACGCCCTTGTGTGGGGGGCGAGCCTATTGCCATCAACCTGGCACAAATCTGGACTCCAACTTGCTTCTGAGAAATTCGTGATAGAAAACCCAATAACACATTGCTCAACCTGGAAATCAAATTCAGGACCTCATGCTCAGTGGTAGCGCTTGCGACCACTAGAACAACGAAGCAGTTCTTTATTGAAATCAGTTAATTATATATTAGCTGATAAAAGCGAGCGGAGTAAAGCTAATTATATCCGGCATTAATATTAATAAAACTCAGGGGCGTTCCTTCCGCCATATCAGCCGTATCAATGATGAGGGGCCCCTGAGCTACAGGGGCCCCCCGATGACGATGTGAGGAAGCAAAAATTCGTAAAATGTTATCCACAACTTCAAATTCCTATTGATAAGAGACCATTAATTAAAAAATCATTCGCTCGTACATTCTGTTAGTAAAATTACAATGAATAGGTACTTTACCTATCTGAGTCAGGATGCTCCAATTTACTAGCTGGCTCTTGCATTTTCTCATGATTTATTATGTTATCCGAATCAGGATGCTATTTTATAAATAAAATTACTCTGTTTTTGGGCTTCGCTGTAGTCGGGTAAAAGGGCCCCCAGCCTATTTTGATACGGGGCCCCTTTAGAACTAGCTACGCCACTGATAAAACTAATTATAACAGAGCTGGAGTGAATGTTCTATTTATTGCTAATAATGAGAAACGAGGAATAATAAATTAATAACATGTGTTCGTAATTTGTTATCTTGTGCGTCTTGTCGTGACTTATTATGACTTGTTTGTAGGGGTGTGAGCAGACCTGCGGGGTGATTGCGTAACACACTTACAGTAGCAATGGCTTTCATTTTGACAGTTCAATAACATTCCTTGCGTGATTTGCGTAAAATACTTAAGTACCTTTTTCCCTTTAATTAAGGGTTTTTTTCGTATCTGTCAGTGAAGATTGCTGCAGTGTTTCAACCATGGGTCGTGTCAGGACTAAAACCGTCAAGAAGGCGGCGAAGATTATCATTGAGAAATACTACACTAGAGGTTGCCGGGGTTGGTCTGTGGATCGGTGACCATCTTTACATACCGAGACTCCTCATTCATGGATCTTTGACAGTCGTTACACCCGTAACGACTGTCAAAGAAGAGAAAGAAGAAAGAGATTTCAGACTTTCGGCCTTCTGACGACCCCGTCAGAAGGCCGAAAGTCTGAAAACCAGTCTTACCAAGGGGTATCGTATTACCCAGTTACTGGGTTATGGAGGTCAGATAGGCAGTCACTCCATGTAAAATACTGGTATTCAGCTGAATCTGGTTAGACTGGAAGCCGACCCTAATAAAGTTGAAAAAAGGATAGGCAGATTGAATTAAGAGGAAATACTCGTAGGTGCCGATCAGTCCGTAAGTGTAGAAAAAAATTTTTAGATGACTATTTAGTATGCTGGAGCATATCCCAATGAACGTCCTTACTGATGTAGCAAGCTGCATTAAAATAAGTTTACCTTAAAAATACAGACAGACGCTCTGTTTTTATTAATTTATAAGTATACTAGCTTTTGCCAGCGGCTTCGCCCGCGTGCATCTCGGAAGTTATCCCACAGGAATATACTACCGAGATAAAAAGTATGCTACGTCCTATTCCAGGTCATGGTCTACCCATTTGCAAAATTTCATCCAAATCTGTTCAGCCATTTTAGCGTGAAAGCGTAACAAACAAACAAACTCACTTTCTTTATAATATTAGTTGAAATGAAATGTATAATATAAGAAGGTATTGTTGTTGTATTTAAGGGTGTGGTACAACCATCAAACTCTGAACAACTTTCTCCTTCGGATCAACATCATAATCGCGAAATATCAACTGTCCCATACAAAACTTCAATACTAAGTACTCGACCCAAATGTATGGACGTGTGATATTTTTTTCGCGCTTACGATTTTGTTCCTTTGAAGAAAGCAGTTCAGTTCGATGGTCTGTACCACACCCTTAAATATGACCACACCTTTCTGATACACAGCCGCACGGGTCGATCCATCATGTTAAGCTACGCTTGCCGGGGTTGGACTGAGGATAGGTTAACTTTTTTACATATCGAGACTCCTCCGTGCCTCAGAAAGCACGTTAAGCCGTTGGTCCCGGCTGTCATTGGTAGATCTTTGACAGTCGTTACGGGTCGTCAGAGCCCGAAAGTCTGACAGCCAGTCTTACCAAGGTACTGGGTTGTGGAGGTCAGACAGGCAGTCGCTCCATGTAAAATACTGGTATTCAGCTGCATCCGGTTAGACTGGAAGCCGACCCCAACATAGTTGGGAAAAGGCTAAGCAGATTGATTGATCTTTTTTGATACTATGCTGTTCAAACATATAATATTTTAACAACAGTTTTCGCACTTCACTATGAGGAATAAGTGTCACGAGAATAGTGTTTTTTTTACGTTTCTAGTGGCCTGTACCATAACCATTACACTCTAGTGGGACAAAACCGACTTATCGTAAATTAACTTCAGCCCGCGGCACGCGTGGACCCTAAAACTTTTCCTAAAATAATAGTAGCCTTAGTTACTCCTTATAACATCAGCTATCTGCCAGTGCAAGTCCTGTCAAAACCGGTCTAGCCGTTTCGGAGATTAGCAAACAAACAAACCGACAGATATAAATTAAAAAATTGTTTTTTTTTCGTATAAGTTCTAATATACTTTCACATGCATTTAGCAAAAAGCTGTTATTTTGACACTCACACTGTCACTTCAATTTTATTTATTTCTATGTATGGTATGTATATCTATCTACAGATAATAATAACAATAAATGTCAGGGATTATAAGCGTGATATCTGGGGTATAAGCGTGAGAGACACGCTTTGTATATTTATAAGTAAATACCTATAAGAATCAAGGCGTAAGAACGTTGATGGTACTTGAAACATTTTAAAATTATCTTCTTTTTAGTCAAACATTCAATAGTCAACCGTAATCTCAGCCCTCCAGATCGGCCTGACCATTGACTTATATAATAATAAATAATAATAAAATCTTTATTTATCCAAAAACATACAGAGTTTGAAAATACAGTGTGATATTTGGTTTAGAAAACTTCTACGACCTAGAATTTTTTCTAACAGATGGAGTGCAAGTTTTTCCCACCGATTTGCCATCGCAATGACAATATCGCACTTATAAAATCCTAGCCCATTCTACATGCATGATAAATGTGGCCCGACAAAATCCACTAAAACTTTGCCTTTCGCCCATTGAACCCACGTTTATTTGAGAACCATGATTCATACAGAAATGCTTAAATAAACAATAAGGACCAGGGTAAGCACTGTCTTCATCTCATAATCAAGCTATGACACACAAAATTCCTTAAAGTACCTAGTAAATACCCCTCTTATCTCAACCCGAAGTGGTGACGAATCGCTCAAAATATAAAACTTTTTATAATTAAACCCATATTGCAATAATAGTCTGTGGAATATTCAATTGTAGATAAAATGACACGGGTAATTTTTTTATAACAGACAATAAAATGTTATCGTGTGACGTTTTAACCTCATCTCCGGGGTCATTAGCGTGCTCCTAGTATATTAGCGAAGCTACTCCGTGTTGCGCACAGTCTGTACTGAACCTCATCAGAATGCGCGTCTTAATTTTTCTGGTCCTAAGTGTAACCGCGGTTACACCAAAGTCGTGGTCCTTAGTTCCGACGTTCAAGACCTTTTTTAAAGAACAAAGTGATAATGTCAAGACTATCTACAACGATGCCGTCAACATGAAGGGTTCCGTAGATAACTACGTTGAAGAACAGCAGCAGATGATCAAAGACAATTTGATCAATTACGTGGACGATATTCAGGAGAATGGAAGAAACCTCATAGACCCATCGTCTTACAACCCTGGCGTCGACACTTTTTCTGTGCTGGAAAATCCTGACGTTTTACTATCAGTACCTGGAATCATCACAAGAAATGGATACATATGTGAGACCCACACCGTCATATCTCAAGGCTACGTTCTCAACCTACACAGGATTCCTCGCTCCAGACATGGCAAAGCAGTGCCAATGAAGACGGTTCTCCTTCAACATGGCTTATTTGCAAGCTCTGCTGACTGGATCATGAATGGTCCTGGAAAAGGACTTGCCTATGTCTTGGCTGATGCTGGCTATGACGTTTGGATGTCCAACATAAGAGGAAACCGGTATTCTAAAGATCATGTTTGGTTCAAATCGAATTCACAAGCTTATTGGGACTTCTCTTGGCACGAAGTAGCTTTGTATGATGTTCCTGCGGTCATAGACTACATTATGGAGACTAAAGGTGTAGATACTAAGATAACCTACATTGGACATTCAATGGGGACTACTATTCTCTTCGCCATGCTGTCGTTAAGGCCAGAATATAACAATATATTGTCAGCTGGATTTGCGTTGGCTCCTGTCGTGTATCTATCAGATATGAAGTCGCCATTGAAGTCTATGGCACCAATTGCCAGCAACTTAGCATACATAGACGGGTTGCAAGGAGCTTATGAATTTATCCCAAAAAAATCAGCGCTGGGTAAGATATCAAGCACGTGTAACGGAGAGAACATGGATTCCTTAATTTGCAAGAATATAGTATTCTACTTGTGCGGCTTTAACGAGAGGCAGTTCAATAAGACCCTCCTTCCGGTTTTCCTGGCACATTTGGGTACAGGAACATCGTGGAAAACAGCTGTTCATTTCTCCCAAGAAATACTTTCTGGTAAATTCGAGCAGTTTGATTATGGATATTTGAACAATTGGAGGATCTATGGAGCTGGCTCGCCTCCCGAGTATGACCTGAGTAAGGTTACTGTACCTATCAAGTTATTTTGGTCTAAAAATGACTTGTTGTCAAGTGAGAAAGATGTGCTGGAACTTTATAATAGGCTACCTTCAAAACGTGAAATGTTCCTGGTTCCTGACGAGAAGTTCAATCATTTGGATTATCTCTGGGCTATCGACGCTCCTAGACTACTAAACGATGAAGTGCTGAACTCGCTGCACACATATATGAGTGATTATACATTTTCTATAACATTTTGAAGGATAAACTGGTTTTAACTGGTTCACTACACTGAAAATAATTACCGTTGTTATTCGTTGACAAAAGTGGAAAATAAAAATGTTTCCGCAATATTAACGAGTATAAGTGGATGACACATAAGTAAGATCCTGGCCAAAGCTATCTACAGAATTTATGAAGAAGAAGTAGCAGAGCCACTTAGAAAATGGCTCGTCTGGGGAATTGCTACAACCGTACTAATTTATCCCACAAAAAAAAACTGTATTTAATAGTGATTTTTAATAGTGACAGTGAAATCAGAGATATATTCGACTTTTGAACGTTTACCCAAAAGTTGGCAATGCGTCTGCAAGCTATAGTTTTGCAGGTATCAGTTACCACCTACTACCAGGTGAGCCACCTGTTGCCAACCGTTCACAAATAAAAGTGGGGGTGTGACATGTACTTAGGTCATGTCCGAATGACCTTTGATCGAGGCTACGCGTATCTATGATCAATCAAGGGTAACATCAGCCGGAAGACTCTAATGCCGCGTAACTTCCGGCTGTGCATTTAATACTAAGTATTGATAAGCCTGTGATATATTTAGATTTATTTGCAATTGTTTACAATCATTTTCTTGGCAGCCGCCGTGACCTAATTCCAGTGGAGAAGAGGTCGACCTTAGCGTTATGCGATAATAATTGATTGTAAGACAGTTGTGTCTGAGAAATTGTGTAATAATTATAAGTAAGAAATAAATTAATATTTTATACTCATGTTTGCTCTTTGACCCTAAAATATTCAAGAGAAAATGGTACAACAAAAACTTAATATCCTAGTTTTCATTTTTTCTTAAGGACGAGTTGGTCAAGTCTACTTTAAAATCGTTTCAAAATATGTGTGAATTTTAGCAGGTGCCTATTTAAAAGCTATGACGGAATTGGTAAAAACATCTACCGGTTTTTGCACCTAAATGGTAGGTTTATGGTATCCAATTGGGTATAAAATGGTAAAATTAAGAGGAACTTCACTAAATGATCTAAAACGTGATTCAAGACAGGGGAACACACACATCAATCAAAGCAGCACCCTAATAGGGATGTTGACAAAAAAAAATTTTGTCCGTCAGGTAGATTATAAAAAAATATTGGACAAGTATTTTTTCTTTATTTACGTAATCAAAAGATTACGGCAATACATTGTTAAAATGTGGCTGGATTTTTTACTGACTTGTGACGAGCCTCCACTCCTCAACTTTAATGCGTTTTATCTAAACCATTTTTTATTAAGAGCGTTTATTCTGAAGGTGGGCAACGTCGCAAATAGATGTCAAATATTTCACTGTTTTGATTAATTTGGCAATATTACTGTGTGGAAATAAAAAATGTGGGTAACTAGCGAACTAGAATATTGATTACAAAATGCAATAATTAATATCGTAACATCGAATGTTTAGTTTTAGATGTAAAAAAAAACTATTTGGAAACTTTCCAAATGCGTTTTTTACACCTAAAATGGGTACAACATCAAATTCAATGTTATAATTGCAATTCATTATTAATATTCTAGATCCCTAGTTAGCCACATTTCTTATTTCTATTCAGTAATATTGCTATAAGAATCAAAACAGGTAAATATTTGACAATTATTTGCGACGTTGTCAACTTTAAGGATAAACTCTCTTATTATGATAAAGCAAAAAATATGTGTCTAATGTTTTTTTATTACCTGACCGACGGACTAAATAGTTTTTTTTCCCCAGTCAACATCCCTATTGCGTAACACACTTTCTATCACAATCGAGCGGTTTTGAAGGAATTTCCTAATGTATTGCTTCATAGGTTTTAAATACTTCGTCTGCTCAGCAACGTGAGACGAGTGAGAGGGAGGGAGAGGATGAACTGTCAAAATGAAAGGAACTGCGATCAAGGAACATTACAAAACTTTCTTTTTGTAGAGAAGAAATGATAAACGACCAAAACCTCTGGGTTTCTCGAAACGGTCAGACATAAATAAGCTGTCTTTTTTATGAAGTTTACAAAGTGCTGATACAGTAGGTACCTACCCAACAAGCAAAATAATCCTGGAATGCGATTTTATAATGCTACGTGGACTTATAAAACTCCGATGGCAGTTTTGGTGGTTGCTACTGCGCTTTTAACAGCATAAATACATGCTGTTTTTACTCAAGTACGTTTAATCCTATAATTTGTACTTAAATCGGTAAATAGGATCATATTTCCTGACAAATATAGGATCAAGACTCCTATAAAAGCATGAAACAAGAGTAATTGCACTCAGGAGTAATTACTCCGGTAACTCAGACTTATATGCGCCTATAAGATAACATCTGCGGACCATTTAAATCTTAATACTCCTGTAGGAGCATGTACCAGGAAGATATACACTGAGGAGCAATTACTCTTGTTATTTTTACTTATAACCTCATATAAGCTAATATTTTATGATCAATTTAAGTAAATTAAAGTTAAATTACTGTAAATCATTTATGTATCTGGTTTGGTTTTACATAAACTTAAAAGTAAGTGTTAAATGAATTACATATCCACGTTTAAAAAATAATAAATTACCAAGATTATAACAGCACTCGGTAAGATAAAATGTTCTCAGTATAGATTTATCGTATGCCGTTTTAAACCTAGACATATTTATATAGGCATTCCACAGTAGTGTTATTGTCTAAGTAATCACAAACAATCCGTTAAAACTCTTAAGAAGCCACTTTTGCTTGTAACGACCAGTAAAGGCGAAAACGCGCTTTATATCGTTTTGCAAATTCTATTGTAGGATTTGATTTGAATCAATTTTCATCAGGGCATTGCAGAACCTTAATCGGTAACAATGGCGAATCTTTTTCGGTTTTGAGATAACCCAATATAGAACCAATATAGTTATATTGGTACTATATCACTCTTGGAAATGCTAAAAAGACTTATTTTAGCACTATGTCATACTTGGAAATGCTCACCAAGAAAATGGCAGCTGCCTTCATAATATTTATTTAATATTAATTAATACTAAAATGTAAATAAGCAAATTTCAAAAGGCGCTTTAATTTTTTTATCACAACCATGATAGATTTCACAGAAAAATTCACATTCCCCTACGAATAAGCTATAAGACCAACAATTTGACAACAATAAGATTTTGTTTTTCTACTAAGGTTGACATTAATACATTCTGATTCATATAGGTAAATACTTCCCCTCAAGATGTTAAAAAAAATTTTTTTACAGAGCACAACAAGCGATACACTCACTTCGACTGTTCACAATATATTATAGAAGCATTTCTAGGCGCGTATTAATCTCATTTTTGACTATAACTTTCTTATATTGAGATTTACAGGAGTAATTGCACTGACGTAAAGGCTTGTGCAGACCAGCGCGACTTGTCGCGCGACGCGACACGAACAATACAATTTCTAAGAAAACTTCACAGTATAACAATAACCGGTGTCGCGTCGCGCGACAAATCGCGCTGGTCTGCACAAGCCTTAACTCAATTACAGGAGCAATATAGGCGTATATGGAACTTCAGCGGTCTAATATAAATACGTTATAAGTAAAAGTAGACTTATAAAGTGGGCCCTTTTCGAGACTTATATGCAGATATAAGTCTCATATAGTCCTCGATAAATGACGGTTCTAGGATAGTTTAAAACCCACTTTTTGCTAGTTGGGTATACATAAATGTCTTTGACTAATGGGTAGATTCCTCCGTGCCTCGGAATGCATGATAAGCCGTTGGTCCCGGCTGTCATTCGTGGATCTTTGACAGTCGTTACGGGTCGTCATAATCCCGAAAGTCTGACAACTAGTCTTTCCTAGGGGTAGAATAATACTCAGTAATTGGGTTGTGGAGGTCAGATAGGCAGTCGCTCCATGTAAAATACTGCTTCGGCTGCATCCGTTTAGACAGGAAGCCGACCCCAATATAGTTGGGAAAAGGCTGGGCAGATTGATTGATTGATTATGGTACCTATCGAAATTTATTTTAAGCACCACCTATGGATAAAGAAAAGAGTATGATGCATATTAAACACGGGGTAGATATCTCTCATATTTTTAACGCAAGGTGAGTCCCAATACGACGATATCTGATGCCATGAGGTCTTTCTTTCTTTTGTTTTCTTTGTTTTTCGTGTCGTTAGGGACTAACCTGATTTGAGAGTTTTTATGCCGCCCACGGGCCCCTGACTTGGCTTCACAAGCCGTCGAGAAAAATCTCTCGTGAATGCCGGTTTTCTCACGATGTTTTCCTTCATCGCTTTTGAAGCAAGTGCCGAGGATAATCAATCAATTTTGTCTATGTATATATTGAGTAAGAAAAGAGTATATAAGGGGAAGTTATACAGGGACACTAGTGGCAGATAAGATTAAGGGTAATCGTTTGTTTTGGTATGGGCATATGATGAGAGAGGAAATGCATGTGACTAAAAGTGTGATGCATATAAATGTTGGATGGAGACGGAGAGGGCGGCCAAAGCAAAGATGGATGGATTGTGCGAGGAATTACAAGAAATAAAAGAGAGTAAATGATACTCGTAGTATGTTGACAGGGGAGAATGGAAGAAGAAAACGTGTTGCATAACCAAACCATTTTAAAGGATACTGCTCATCCATTGCTTCATATGTTCGTAAATGTTGTCTACTCAACAACGTTAATAACGCAATGAATGTTGTTGAACTGTCAAAATGAAATCGATTGGGATTGATCATGTGTTGCGCAAGTAGAATGCTGATCCTTAGATCTTATTTTTACATCCGCCTACCTATATCTGATCACCGTCTGTGCACATTTACGATGGAACAGAGGCTATTTAATGGATTTCAAGTGTCAACGAGAGAATTCAATTAAAACAAAAGTTTTTCAATAAGTGCTTTAATGGTCGGAATATATTAAAAGAGGATGGGATATCAGAGGGTGGAACTTTTAGGATAGAATTTATATATTTGCTGTAAAACACGGTAATCTGCGTTCGCAATTCATTTGCCAAACATGTAAACAAATACGACTTTTAGGAAAAACAACTGTAATACTTACACAAGATCATGAGGTTCAGTTTGCGCTACAACTTCATATTTTTTATGACTTTTTCAACAGTACTGATCAGTCTAAACTCAACTTTATAATACACTTGTATAAAGTTGATGTTTGTTAAGTGGAAATAACATCAATTGGAAACAAAGATTTAAATAAGCATAGGTACATTATTCTTAAGTCTTAAGTCTTATTGTTAGAGTTATGATCATAAATGTTTCACAATGGACTGGCGTACAAATATTTAAACAGGTTAAATATTAAAAATAAAATACAATAGGTACATTCAATTGTAAAAATTGTAATTTTAACATGTCTCTCGAACATGTCAGAACATTGGTTATTAGGGATTTATTTTCGTGGATTAATCTGAAACTAAAGTTGCTACTTAGTCTTAGAAACAAGCCTGCTCAGGAACAATAACGCCCGTTTTCTCTAACACTGGGC
Source organism: Agrochola lota (assembly GCA_947364205.1). Taxonomy (NCBI): domain Eukaryota; kingdom Metazoa; phylum Arthropoda; class Insecta; order Lepidoptera; family Noctuidae; genus Agrochola; species Agrochola lota. The sequence goes on from OX376223.1 coordinate 20,991,096, forward strand.
TACACCTAACTTAAATCGCACAATTAGAATTTCAACGCTCAGCTCAGCGCCGAGATTTGATAGTTCAACAGTACACTAATATTAAGGCATTCACTTATGTGTCGCCTAGTGCTAGTGAAAACGAGCATAATTATTATCTTAACTTTTATTTTGTAAATTTCAATTAGGTAGATGATAAAGAACTAGAATCCTAACTAATTTTAAAAATGCGAAAATGTGTTTGTTTGTTTGTTTCGCTTTCACCCTAAAATGGCTGAACGGATTTGGATGAAATTCGGCACGTGGGTAGACCATGACCTGGGTTAGGATATAGGATACTTTTTATCTCGATATTCCCTCAGGATCGAGACTTATGCGGGTGAAACTGCGGGTTGTAGCTAGTTACCAATAAATCAACAATTTGGCTATGTTTTTAAAAACTTTTCAACATGGCACTATCGCAAAAAAGTAGGTATGTGTAAGTAACACATATTCTTCAAACATTTAATTTCGGGTCTAAAGGTCGTAAGTTTTTTCCGGAAATATCAATGTCAATAATTACGTCAATGTTATCTATTGTTTACGAACATTAGCAGATTATTTTCATGAGACCTATTTTTATTAAGTTCATTGTTAGTTCAACATTGTAAAAATATCCGGGTGAATAATGTCAACTTATTTTAACGAAAGTTAAAAAAAAATATCTTTGGTAATAATATGGGGGGCTGGCGTTAACAACTGAATGAGGGTTAAGCATCGTGCAGACCGGTACGACGTACGACTCTAACAAAACAATTCCTAAGATAACTTCTAGTTAGAATAATTACCGGTGTCGTGTCGCGCGAAAAGTCGAGCTAATCTGCAAAAGCCTTTACCGAGAATCTAGACGAATAAATAAAAAATAAAATTTATTTCACCAAAAGCCCTTAACTTACGGCCCCGACTTACGAGTAGTAGGTTGTGGGTTTAAACCCAGGCCGGCCCTTAACTTTGTGTAAATAATTTCATCACCACTGCTCTCAAAACAGTGACGGAAAACATTGTGGGGAAACCGGCATGTCCTAGAACAAAAAAATCGAAGACATGTGACATCTACCAACCCGCACTGGGCCCGCATGGTAGATTACAGCCAACTCCCTCTCGAAGAGAGGAGGCCTGTGTCCCAGTAGTGGCGATATTATAGACTGAGTATGCATTTAAGCCTAAAACATAAAAGGCAAACAAAGGTCAATCATTAAATACTCTGACTCCTAAACTAGGTGTAAGTTAATGTGGCTTAATGTGGCAAAGTGGTTCGAATAGGCTGTTGATAATGAAATAACCACCGTAGAGCCGCTAGTAAATCATATCATGGCAAATACAGGCCCACGCCTAGTTTGGGAGTCAGGTTTTCGAAGTACATATGGATGTTAGAATAATTTTGAGTTTTGGATTGAAGTCTTATTCAATTCGCTGGTATTAAGCTGCATCCGGTTAGACTGAAAGCCGACCCCAAGATAGTTGGGAAAAGGCTAGGCAGATTAATTGGATTGAAGTCTCATCATGAAGCACCATGTAGAAGTTAAAATGCCAAAAGCTTTTAAAATTATAGGATTTAGAAGGAGGAGCCAGAGTGTAAGTCAACCCTGATATAACTGCTGCTGTGTTTTATTTTATTTTTTTATTATCAAATTGCTCTTTATTTATTTGTGGCCGGTCTATGATATATTTGCGTTTTTACTCCTAGAATTATTACAAACTTCCTTCCAATTTTCTCGTCCTAAATTCCCTGATGAATATAGCGAAATCATTCTGAATTTAGGGCGGAGTCGGGAAGACCCCAAATTACAGGGCCTCGCAATTATACTCGCTATGTTAATTTTGTAGTAATTAATTATGTTCAGAGCTAATATGTTAGGAGGAAGCAGGCGCCAAGTGGTTACTCATAATTTTCATCCAGTTGGCTCTGAAAGGTTATTCGTTATACGCCGCTTTTGAATTGAATTATATTAAATTCTTCTTTATCTTATTATTCCTCTGAAAATGGAAAACCTCACTTAGGCGGTTTTTACACGGATATTGTGACGGTGCGCCGCGTGGAGAGGCGGCGAGCGCGCCTGCCAGCGTTGAAAAAAGTGCAACACACCTCCTTTTCCCACCACAGTGACCCGCGCTGTGCGGTACTGCGGTGTCTCGTAAGCCAAGCGCCGCACTACCACTCGTTGTTACAACATGAATAATGTACCCAGGATTTTGTAATTTTCTATATTTAAAAGAGTGTCCTTTGAGTTTCTTGCCCGTTCTTCTCCATAAAGGTCGACGTTTTGGAATGGGCAACTAGCTTCAACTTTCTGACTAACTGAAGCGACTATTTGACAATTCAAAAGTGCCTGTAAATGGTTTAATTGAAATAAATGCTTTGAGTTTGAGTTTGTTCTGCGCGGAGAGACGCTAGTCGGCCATATGGTCGGACGGTGTACTCATGTTAGGCATCAACGGATTACATACAAGCCAATGCGACGTGAGATCCGCTTCACCGCCTGCCGTGTTGGCGCGCGGCGTCGTGTGAGAACCGCCTTTCTGACCGACCTGGGGATGAAGCCTGAAAACTGAACTGAGCTGAGCTGTCATTCCACCTCGTGTTATTTATTTATTTTATTATTTATGTTCACACAGTAAAATACATAAAGAGGCGACATAGTTATAATTTTCACGGTGAGATTTTTACAGAAATCGATTGAAATAAGATTCTATTTAAAAAAGTAAAACCGAAATAACACAATATATTGCTTACATAAGTAATATTGAGCAAATCTAGTGACTTGCAAACTTCTTGAAAAGTACCTATTTGAAATACCTATAAAACGGGAATGCTACTATCATACGAATTCAATGTAGATAAGATCCCAACTGTTTCAATGGTGAGGAGGTTGACATTGAAAAACAAGGTTATTCCTTTTTCTCGTTAATCAAAGTTTTGCCTGAAATGGATGTAAGAATAGATAAAGGGGTATCTGCAAGTACAACATCACCGGTAGACTTAAAAAGTCGATGCTCTTCATACAAATTTTGTTCTGCCTCGTGTGTCACAAGTACACCCTGAAACAACTCTCTGGAGGCCATAAAAATTGGTTTTTGAAAAACTTTATTTCTCATAAAGAAAATACCAATTTGTTGCGTGAACCTGTGACACGGAGAGAGTAGCCAATTGCTATAATTAGCCTGCACTTCGGGCAATATACAGGTGCAAAGTTATCGTTAAATTGTTAAGGGAAATGTTTATCTGAACCTCTTGAAACTTATTGACCTTCTAATGATGGACACTTTTTAAATAATTGAGCCTCTTCTTACATTTGGTTGTAGTAACTAAGGTACCCCAAGACTAGATCCTGACCAATCGTATTTAAGGTAAGTAGTAGGTAAGGTGACAAAAAGTGGCGCAATCATTTAGTATAATAGAGTGAACAATAATATTTTTAGGAGCGCAAAATGGGAATGATTTATTTATTTATTTACTTTAAGGTTCACCCACAGCACATACATATACGAGTACATAGAGATAGTAAATCAGACGGTAATATTCTAATATATATGCCAATTACAGGTAAACACAACATTGACAACATCGACGCCAGATTACAACTTAAGACTACGTGTACAATTTAATTTAATTTAATTATTGGCGATTTAATTTACAATCTAAGACGCGGGACATACACAAGGGGCGCGACGCGGGCGAGGCGGCGGCGGCGGCGGCGGCGCGCCGCACCGCCGCGGCGGTGCGGCGCGGGCATCGCGTGTATGTTCCGCGCCAAGTCGTTCACTATACATTTTGTATGAAATACGAAACGAGCGACGCAACGCCCGCGCCACACCGTCGCAACGCCCGCGCCACACCGTCGCCACGTCCGCGCCACACCGTCGCCACGTCCGCGCCAATCGCCACTTGTGTATGTCCCGCAGACATTTGTTTACATTTTTGGAAACAAAATTGCGAACACAGAAAAAGCTAGTTGAAATTACGTGTGGTTTTCACAATTATTAAGAAAAATCATGAGGAATTTTTTAAACTATTTGTACATCGCTTGAGCAAATCCGGTGCGGGTTATCACGCCAGTATTTCCCCTCTTACTATGTACTTATGTGAAGTATCTTTGAATCATACTTGGTATTCACCGTTGGAAATATCTGGAGTGGCTGTCTTAGTGCAATGGTTTATCCGTCCGCACATGACTCACGCGTATTCTCATATGCATGAGTTATGTATCGCTTACAAAGGGTGTTTGAAAATTACTTTATAATCAGCCTATAATTTTCCCACTCACTGCTGGGAGTCAGGTGTCCTCTCTGTGAGAGGGAGTGTCGTCCGTCCCTAATCTACCACGCAGGCCCAATGCGCAGCCCGCGACTTCGTCCACGTGAAAGGATATCACCCATTTTGTTGGGCGATTTGGGATAAAAATACAAAAGTCGGCAGACGTAGTTGGACACAGTTCTAACCTTTTTTTTTTCCGGGGTCTAAAATCCTCATGGATGTCCTCCGCCCTGGGACGGGCGGAGGGGTCTCTCAGACTCTTACTGACTAAAAACCACCCCGGTGTTCCATCTCACACCTACGCTGGGGTCACGGGAACTTAAAAATCTTCCGCAACCCCCGGCTGGTCCGCGACCGCGGGCCTCCTCAGACACAGTTCTAACCTAACCTAACCTAGTTGGTCGGAGTGCCTTAATTTTTATATTACTAGATCGTGCTCGTATCGCAGTTATATTCCTAGTAAGATAGTTATGTACCGCTTTTATATAACAATATTACTGTGTATAGCTATATCCCTAGATATCCCAAGGGATATAACTATATCACGGCTTCAACTATCTTACTGCGACATGTAGATAGTATAGATAAATTAATGATTGCCGAGAACCATTAAATTCACGGCATCATTCTAATTTATACTTAGAAAAATTTCGTGAAGGTGCTCCATTAGTGAACTCAAAGCATTTATAACAGGCACTTTTGAATTGTCAATGGGTCGGTCAGTCAGAAAGATGAAGCTAGTTGCCCATTCCAAAGCGTAGTAGGTTCCTATAAGGAGAAGAATCTATTCCTCCATTCATCCATTAAACGAACAGGCACAGCACAGGACCAGACTCCAGGCTGCACTGAGAAATTCGCATCCCGATTTAAAATCCTATCCTAACACTTTGGCTAGGTCAAGTGTCCAGTGAATACTAGACTAACAATGCATTCAGGCAAATTTTTGTAAACAATTTTGTATTTTGTTATGTCAAATCATTTGTTTCAAGTAGGCCAAAGGCAATTTTAAACGTCAAAATGTAAAAGAAAATAGAATTGATTATATTTGCCCCTTCCAGAAGGTAGTTTCGTATGGAGAAGAAGAAGGCAAGAAACTCCATAACTACTGATTTAAAATGTTTTATATATATTTATTATAATTAAAAGTGAAGACTATGTAGCTAGAACAAAATTACTATACTCAATAGGTAAAAAATATAAAAAATTAAGCAATGACAGATAAATTAATTATGTTGATAATATATACATGGTGCTCACATATTAACAAATATTGCAACTGTAGACGATTTTTCCTTTATGAATTCATAACCCGTGTAGATATGTGATGTACTTCTCCAAGTTACCAGGGTAACATAAGTTATGAATTCGGGGCATGCCTGCACCATCTGTGACACTTGACTGTTTTCGCTATTTGGATACAGGGTCATGTTAGACAGAACTATTCATATAAACATGATTAGTTGTTAATGTGACTAGATAGGCCTAAGAACTACTGATGACCGAAATTAATAATTAATCCTGTTCTTGCGGGGTAATAGGGATGATGACAATTTTTTTTGTCCGTCATTGAGATTATAAAAAAATATTGGACACGTATTTTTTCTTTTTTTACTTTTTTGTAATCTAAAGCTTACGGCGATACATTGAGTAAAAATGTGCCATGACGTCACGAGTATGTAGGTTTTATACTTACTTGTGGCATAGCGACCCCCACTCCCCAACTTAAAATGCGTTTTATCTAAGTAATTTTTTACAAGCCCAAAATACGTGTGTAATTTTTATTTAATTTTGTTTTGATTGTAATTAAATTTAATTTTGATTTTTGATTTTAATAATTTAATTTAATTTTTTGTTGTGATTATAATATTGTTTTTGATTTTAATGTTACTAACATATTTTTTTTTTTTTTAAGTCCAATACTAATAGAATATGGATGATTTCGGAAATAAATGATTCAATTGAATTACGATTTAATTGATAATAGAAAAATATAAATTTTTCTATTATCTGACCGACAGACTATGTAGAATTTCTTTTTTTTTACCTTGGCATCATCCCTATTGCGTATCACACTAACAGTAGCTTTCATTTTGTCAGTGCAACAACATTCATTGCGTTATTTACGTTGTTGAGAAGTCAAATTTTTGGAACATATGAAGCAACGAATTAGCAATAATCTTCAAAATTATTTAGATTGTGATTGAAAGTGTGTTAGGTAATTAGCAGTGATCGGAGTAGGTAGATTGATTTTTAGTACTTGTATCATAAATGCACACAGAAAGAATAACATGGATAAGCCATTTTTCCGGAAAGTAATTCCGGTATTTCCGGATTCAATTAAATATTGTTAATGTTGGTAGTGATATTATTACTACTGTACCACCCATGATCCTTTGTTCTGATTGGTCGTTGGGTTTTGTCAAATCGTGACAAAAAAAAAAATAGGAAGAATAATAAAGAATAAAATTGCTCATTTTATTACAATTCCTACCTTTTTTTTGAGGATGGCAAATCATCAAATGACTCCTTCCACTCTGGCAGAATACAATTCCTACATAAGTTCCGGTTTTTTTTTAATAATCCACCAATTCCGGAGGAATGTCCATAGTAATATATACGTTTCGGATCAATGACCCCAGTTCAATCTACCTACTCCGATCACTGGTAATTAGGGTGCTGGATCATTTTTTACTGCCAGCACCGTATATGAAACTGAAGTCAAACCTTGTTGGAAGTTTCTTAAAAGTTACATAGTTAGGAAAACAACTTATATTGGTCTATTTATATACGAAAATTAAATCAGAGCTTAATCTAGTCAGAAAATCGGAAACCCATAGTTGGCCCAGGATCACTATTTAGATAGAAAAAAAAACGATTTTTTTATTTCAATGTAAGTATTTATTTGGTGGTTATGTAGCGGCATCTACATCGCTACATGCAAAACTACGCATCAAAGACCTGACGTCACACAGCATCCTGACGTCACACAAATTCTGCATCGCGCAATTAGAGATTACCGCGCGATAAACATATATACAAGCTTCCCGAGTTCAACCTCTGGGCAGTTGCCCGCCAGACACGACACCCGTCTGGTCGGAGGATCCTCCCTTTTCTATGGGGGATGAGTGAACTTTACATCCTGTTCCTCATGCCCCTAAAGTTCCTAAATACTCATATAAATTAGTATTGCAAGTGTTTTCATTTACTGTCGTATTATCGTCCTCGTGTCGGTGTACTATAGGTACACCTCTGTCCAACCCATCGGGAAAAACAAGCGTGATGTTATTCGAGCCCACCGCTGACGAAGGACCAGCTATCGACTATTTTCTCGTTGAAGAAACGTGCAATAGATGTAGCTGCCGTTTCAGTAAAACAAATTAGTTGATTGCTGACTGTTCACACTGCTGGCGAGAACCACTAGTTCTCCACTAGTTTGTCGTAGCGACAAGAGCTATCACAGAAAATACTCGCTCAGCGACACTCGCTTGGTGGGCAGAACACTCGCTGTGAACTATCGGTTGGTACTTACGCATACCAGCAAGTGACTGAACAGTCATTCTAATCCACCGAACTACACACTTGCTGGTCGTTGCTCGCCAACCTATTTCTAGTTGCTAGCTCTATTTGCTTGTCACTAATAGCCGTTGGTGAGAAAGTTAAAAAAATCTGGCCGTTAAGAAAAAAAACTTAATTCATATTGAAAGTTTTAATAAACTTGAAGGGTCAGATTAACCATCCGTCGGTAATCTGAAAATGCCGGATTCCCATTGGTAATGAGATAATGCGTTTGTGGACAAAGGGTTCCCAATCGATGGGGAACAGATGCAATTGGCAACTAATCGGTTCATTTATTTAACGGTTAGTTGTGACAGTTGAGACTATTTATAGTTTTGTCGTCGATATGTCATGGGTGGTCACCCATCAACGAACCGACCGGGGCAAACGTATAGTGTTTTATGTTTATTAATGTACTAGCTTCTGCTCGCGACTTCGTCCGCTACCACCTTATAACCTTCCTTAAGAAGGGAAGGGCTATCGAATGCAAAAAGATTTTTTTAAATCCGACTGGTAGCTCCGGAGATTACCCCCTACATACAATCTTGCAAACTAACTACCGCTTTATTAAAAAAATTCTAGATTTTGGTCCACGACCGAGGTAGTGTATCCAGTTCTTAACATAAACCTTTTGGTCACTCCATTTCGTGGGATGTTCGTGATTATTTAAGGGACAGGTGGACCTAACATTTTTATAGAGGTATGAGGAACTGGTTGTAAAGTTCACTCATCCTCTGGTGGGCAACTGCCCGACGTTTGATGTCGGGACATTGTATATAGTCGACGCACGGTAAACTCTGCTTGCGTGATGCAGGATTTTGCGTGACGTCATGGTGATGCGTAGTTCGCATGTGGCGTTGTAGATGCCGCCTCATTTTAAATGAGCTTGAATCGCATCATATAACGCCATCCACTCGACATTCTACTCATGACTGTTATGATATTTCGCTTTAATATAAATGCAACTAGCGTTTGTTATATAAATTGCAAGAGTAGCTTTGAAACATGAAGACAGTTGTAACATTGTGTTTGAGTTGACCAACTTTGTACACATGAATTTATTACGAGTACATAAATGGATGATTTTGTAAAAAAATTGGGCTGGTTGGTCTAAGGGGCAGAAAAAAAGGTAGCTAGGGTTATCTACTACTTCTACTTACTTTTGACATCAACCTGGCACAAATCCAGGCTCCGAGCTGCCTGAGAAATTCCAGGTAGAAAAACCCAATAACACTTTGCTCGACCTAGGCATCGAACCCAGGATCTTATGCTCAGTAATAGCGCTTGCAACCACTAGACCAACGAGGTTTGCATGTATGACAAAACTGTCAAATACACCCGCCCAGGATAGAAGATTTTTACATGATACACGATCACATACTCATGTACAACATGTAGGTAGTTCAAAAACAAAACACTCTACATGTGGCACTCGAAATGCAATCAGTACTTATAATTACCGGTATATAAACTCAGTACACCACACGAGGACATACCTATCAACCATGGAAGTGCTACAGTTATACGTAGTGCTGCTAAGTTTGTTCGCGACAGCTCTGACGTGTGACCTGAAAGAAACAGATGACGAAATTGCTGCCAAGACTGCGGTGGAAACCTACATTAACACCACCAAACCAACCATCATTAGCAGGTACAGATTGCTCTACCATGTAGCTCCCCCAGTCGGCTGGATGAACGATCCCAATGGATTTTCTTACTTCAAAGATAATTATCAACTGTTTTATCAATTTTACCCTCTAGACACGTCGTCGGGTTCCATTCACTGGGGACATGTGGTAAGCAAGGATCTAGTGACGTGGACACAAGAGCCAGTTGCATTGCTACCGGAGACGGAACAGTGTTTCTCAGGCAGCGCGATTGAAATAGACGGGACATTAGTTCTAATGTACACTGCTCACATAAAAATAAATGATACGTTCGCTAACGAAACGCAGTACTTAGCGTTCAGCAACGACGGTATTATTTTCAACAAATACAAAAAGAAAAATCCAGTTATATCGTTTTCGCCCAATAACTCTCCAGATTTCCGGGACCCTAAAGTATGGAAACATGGAAGCTACTACTATGTCGTCATGGGTAGCAAGGCGAATGGACAAATGGTAGAGAGTGAGCAAAGGGGCAGAGTACTGCTGTACAGGTCATTGGATATGGGATACTGGGAGTTTCTGAGTGTAGTGGGTGAATCTAATGGTGATCTGGGCTTCATGTGGGAGTGTCCGGACTTCTTCGAGTTAAACGGGAGCTATGTCCTGCTTATGTCTCCTCAAGGTATACCTGCAGCAAACAGGACAGGTGACAGGTATCAAAACCAGTTTCAAACGGGATACATCATTGGAAACTTCAATTATACAACAGGCAGCTTCGTAGAAACTGTACCTTTCCAAGAAATTGACTATGGCCACGATTTTTACGCAACTCAGACAATGGAGAAAGACGGCAAGAGGTATCTAATCGCATGGATGGGATCGTGGGATGGTGCCTTTCCGGAGCGTGCTGATGGCTGGGCAGGATCCATGACTATCGTCAGAGAGTTGACATTAAGAGGAGACCGCATCTTGATGAAACCTGTTGAAGCGATCACCAGTCTTAGAGCTTCACCAGCTGTTTATAACGGAACCTTGGCCGCAAATGGAAATATTGCATCACTTGATAAAACGGGTGAATTAATTGTTAGTTTTAATTTGGACCAGACTCTTAGTTTGACCATTCGCGGTGCTAGTGATGATCAGCTGGTCACTTTGGGGTGGAATGAAATTACTAGAAAAATTTCGTTAAACAGGGTTAATGCAACTGCGACAGACGTTAGACAAGGAGAATGGAGTCCCGTCTCTTCAGAATCCTTGAGAATCTTCTTAGATGCTAGTTCCATAGAGGTGTTTTGTGGTGAAGGTGAAGTGGTGTTCAGCTCCAGAGTATATCCCAATGGGGCTTGGGTTGTAACCAATTCGGGCTCTCAAACCATAAGCGTTGTAGCATACCAGTTGCAGAGTAGTGTCCCTGCCGTCCCATAAATTGTTTTTTCTTTCTGTCCTTTTAATTACTATTTTATTTGAGAAAATTATTGTAAGTATTTAAAAAGTTCTTGTCCAAGGGTGTTTCAAAAAGACGCGGGTCCTGTAAAGACAAGTCGGTACGGACCGGTGTGGGAAAAATAGCCACGACTTAACTTATGCGCTCACACATAAAAAAACAATTAGAAAATATGTTTCTATCTGTAGATCAACCTACAGCGATCTGTACTGGAAAACCCGCTGCTTATGCGAATACCCTTAAACTATAGTGTCAATTATTTTGGATTATTGGAACTAATTAATTAATGTTTTGTTACTTTTTTTAATGGAAATCTCCCTGTGTATTCTGTTTAACTAGTTTTTTTCTTTCAGTCCACTTTGTCAGGTACACGTGTACTTTACTAATTTCTATTTTGAGATTTCTTGTTAGTGTTTAGAAGGCTCACTTTTATCGATAGTAAATATTTTTTGTCAATGAATTTTCGTATTTGAAACCAATAAATGTATGTTTATTTTTATTTTTATTTTTTTATCACTTTTTCTCTCGGTATAATTTTTAATAAGAAAGAAGATTGCAGAGTCTAATCATAAGCATCAGCGATACACCTCAATAATCAGCCTTCATTTATCAGGCTTTATTCATTCATCTGTAAAGATAAATAAATAAACTCATGCTTTTTTCAATAGGGCTAAGAAGAAACCACAGAACTCTTCGTAGCTGCTTTCTTCAGGAATCAAGAGCCTTAGGCGGCACGCCCCTATTTTAAAACACGAACCACTTTAAAACATTTTAGGGAAGAACTGTAACTGTGGTTGCTGTTGCAACTGCTGAGCGTGAGAGTAAGGTTCGATTGGGTATTTCCGTGTGGAGTTTCATAGTAGCAGCTCGGAGTCTGAAACTGGGCCTTGTTAATTTAATGGTAATAGGATCTGTTCCTATTTCATGGGACTTAGACATGTGGGTGTACCTACTACAAATATGTAAGTATGCACCTCTGTAGAACCTTTCGCGATATACAGTCGTGATGTTATGTTGTTATTCCCACGGTTTCATTTGCGCTAGTCAGTAGGACGTGACGGGGTGCTACTAGGTCTTAAGATTTTGGCAGGAATTACTTGTCGTAACCCAAGATTGGAGAGGGAGTGTAACCGCTAGGGCTTTGCAGGTAGGCTGCAGGTAGGTGATGATTAAAACAGCTAGATAGATTAATAGGTACATATAATTTAGATAAGTTGTTGTAAAACGGCTAGGTCGCGGATAAACACTGAGTCCTGAGCATTCGCATACTTAGTGGAGGAAAGGTACCGTCCTTGCTAGCACGTGGCAGTCGCGGGGGCCTGCCGCTGGTAGTAAGCGGCGGTAGCACGTGGAGGCCGCCTGTCAGCACAGGCTCGCGGTGGTAGGCCGCAGGTAAGTCAGGTCAAGAGCTCGGCAGCGTGCGTAGGTAGCGTGAAGCTATAGCTATAGCGTGCGCAGAATTAGGCATGGGTTCCTGCCCTCAGCCCGTATGAAGAGCTCTGTAAGACGCGGTAGGGATCACATGTTAGATGTGGTGCGAGTAGCAGCAGGCCACATGTGATATGCCAGCTTGTTCCCCTTTTCAGCGACCAAGGTATGGAGAAAGCAGAGTAGGCGGTAGCTTAACACATCACAGCGGCTTACAGGCAAAAAGGTTGCAAAGACAGCATGGCAGAATTACAGGTGAAATAAGAGGTTAAGTACCTATGTGACACGAGGTATATAAAACACAAAGTAAAACAATGATTATAGCAGATAGCACACTAAATAGCTTAGAGCACACTGTACTCGTACATAGTATAATAGTTAATATAATGCTGAAGTCACCCTAGATTCGGGGCACATAGTGTAAATTAGAGGATTGACCGCTAGTATAGCTACTGGTCGCAGATCATCATCGGCAGTGAGAGCCGCGGAGGAGTACTGTGAGAGCCGTGGAGGATTGCAGTGAGAGCCGTGACGGAAAGTTAGACTGCATCTCCCCTAATCGATTGTGTTTTCATTTAAGTACCTATATGCTTTTATTACATACAGGTTGTTAGGTTAAATAAGGGACATACTTTAAGGGAGTGTAGTACTTATGAAAATGAATAAAGTGCAATATAAAAATAGTAGGGTTCAGCTTTTTTTTCTTATTTCAGTGTTGGTCTCGTAGTAAAAGCTGTTAATTTTCATGAGTATTACATTCCTTAAAGTGTGTCCCTCATTTAACCTGACTCCCTGTATGTATACTAGCACTTTGTTAGCGATTTCTCCCGCCCTATATATTCCCTATTCCTTGTCTACATCATAAAGGAAACCTGTGTGCAAAATGTCTGCCTTAGCCTTTAGTCAGCCAGAGACTCAGGACTTTTCTTTTTATACATATAGGGTAGATTTTTGAGACAGGGCAGTAAGATTAGGTATCTGAACCGTTGTAGCTACAGGAAAACGTACATACGAGACTTTCTCTTTTAACCGACTTCCCGAAAAGGAGGAGGTTTGTTACCTCATAACTCCGTCATTTATGAACCGATTTGGAAAATTATTTTTTATGTAAAAGGATATACTTCCGTTTGGTCCCATTTTTATCAAAATTCTGATGATGGAATCCATGAGGAATTGAGGGAACTCCTCAAATATTATGGTATTTTAGCAACAAGTTAAGCATTTGTATTTAGAAAGTATCATTTGGTGAAGTGGAACTGATGAAGAAGACCACAGATGGCCATCGGAACTACTAAATGATAAGTATTTCACGGGTGGCTATAAGATATCTCGATTAAGATAGTTAAGCGACTATGAAGCAAAAAATAAATAATTCTGATGAAAATGGTGCTATCGAACTGATCTGAAGATGAAATCGGAAGGAAGGCATCGGAACTCCGTCATAAAACAACGTATTCTAGCCGTGTTTGGGCTTATTGGAATTGCCATGAGATGCACTCTGGCTATAAATGGTATTAATGGTAATATCCCGGCCTCAAATTGCGCTACTTGAGTCGTATGTTATGTGTGGTTTTGATTGTCAGAAGACAGATTTCGTAGCCTTGTTATTTCCGTCAATGATCTGTCGTCGTGAATCTGATAAAACTATGATTTCGAAACTTCTGACAGTACTAAACGCGACGTGTTGAAAAGTTTTTTTTACCAAGGTCGATCACAGCTCTTTCGAGTAATTATGTTTCTGTAATTTAGAGACTGTGACCGCCCAGCTTAATATTAGAGGCAGCATACGACGCTCTACATCTCCATAACCCCTTGCTTGCCGCCTGGAACGTAGTGCTTGTTGGGGGTATGGGTTTCATAAGATGATTTGAAAATCCGCATATTCGCGAAAACTGCCTGCGACTAGACAATTAGACAATGGTGAAAACATTTCTGCGGCAGATTGTATGATTCGTCATTTTAAACTAGGTGAAATAGGTAAGACCGATTTCGGGTAACTGTGACAAACCCCGCGCGAGCCGAGCGAGCGAAGCGAGTTGTGCCGCGGCAGCGTCCGACGAGCGTTAATTCCAAGTTGCTCGCAGAAATGTTTTCATCATTGTCTAATTATTTGTGTTGACGCAATATCCATATATATAAAAAAGAAAATATATATATTTTAATTTATATATATGTCGGCGGATGGTATGAGTCTCTCTCGTTATCAGGCATATTTTAACTACTGTGGGCGTGCTATGGGTAGTGTTGGTTATTGCGCAATAGAAAAACCGTTGCAGTTCAGATCAGATTATAATTTACAATAACATTACTCACACTAGCATTTCACACACTGTAGGTACACGACAGAACTATTCGAAACGCGGGACAGTTTCTAAACGTCTTCACTGGTTGACCGCCACCCATCAAGTCTGCCTCTGCTCTCTGCTCTGCTGAGCCCCGGGCTGGCGGCCGATCAGAGCGTCACGTTATAGACTCTGTCGAGCGCCGCCGCTAGGCGGCGCTGGCGTCTCGATTAGTCAACTCAGCAACGAATTTGCGACACGGCCATCCTGCTTGCACACGTCCTCGTGTGTTAACCTGTAACCAAAGCTCAACCACAGTGCCTGTTCGTCTCGGCCAATTCTGACCATTTACGGGTTCAAACTTTTGAGATTAGGAAACTTGAATCCTCAAAACTTTATAGTTTTAACAAAACAATACTTCTATTTTTCATAGAATTAAACAAACTTTGATTAATCATAGCAGAAATCATCAACCAGAGCCATGTACCATCGTTTTCCACACAATCATCTTTTTCACTAAGAGCCTTAGACTCTTGGAAACCCACACACGAGTAAACCACTCTAACGCCACGGCTCTCCTGCCGACCAGCAATCGTATTGCTCTCACACATCCAGCGCATGGATCAAAACTATGGTCTCTCTAGACCCCGACCTCCGCTAGTCTCTACTGGTACGGTCGCACAGCAATCGCATTGCTCTCACACATCCAGCGAATGGATCAAAACTACGGTCTTTCCAGACCCCGACCTCCGCCAGAGATACACGCCCATCGCGCACCCACGGACTACTTGAGTTGCCTCAAGAGACACCGATTTCTACCGGGCTACGACTACGTAATAACTACTGGTACGGTCGCACAGCAATCACATTGCTCTCACACAGTACGGCCGATAGAGAACCCTACTCGCGTGTTTCCCATAATTTAGGCTTGCTCATCACCACTATGATCACCATCTACTACGACTGGTACATGACCTACTGGCATCTTTCTTAACCTATCGTAAGCGTATTGTAAGTACGGTTAGAATTTAAGGCTTTCAACGTATAGCGGTTACCATACAAAACTTCCGCTACCTTAAACGGACCTCTGAACTTCTGATCTAACTCAATCAGATTTGGTTTTTTTTTGTTTTCTAATAACACGAAAGCGTTAACTGAAAATTTTGTTTTAGCTATCAAATCGAGCCTTGTCATATTCCTCACTACTTTTAATATTCTCCATCGCAATCTCGCGGACTTCATCTATGTCGACTTCGTCATTAGTGTCCTATCATAATATTACTTTGCATATAACTGTCGGGAAGCACATCACAAATTCAAAACAAACAAAACCTCATGTTGATGTTCGTTCATCGTTACGCTACCTAAGATTTGTTCTGTGCTGAATACACGTGTCTGACCAATACCAGTCAACGCAACAACGTTATTAACTCATTTGCCACTTAATTTAGCTGCACAACTCTCCATTACTAATGAGCATTCAGCAGCAGAATCGTAAACAAAACAATACAGCTCACCTTTTTGTTCTAACGTCCAGGGTAGTTGGACGACGCCAACATCCACTCGTTGGTCACTGCTTGCAGCACGTGCTCCACCATTCGATTGGCTGCCACAGCATGTTCGTGCAACGAGCCGTGATGTGTGCTGGTTTCCCACACTTGAAACACACGAAGGGCTTCGCTGACTGCTGTGGGGCTGCTTGGCTGGATACTCAAGACGTCGTAGATCTTCCTCTGCTCCATTTGGAACTGCTGACGATCCTGGTACTGCCTTTCGTCCAGTCTCCACAGCATAAAAGAAAAAGAAAAGAAAGAAAAGTGTTTATTCTGCACAAACTAAACGCACATTACAAAAAAAAAATACAAATTGCAATACCCCTTTACAAATTTGCCAAAAACCTCGTATTCATTATTCAACACAGAAAAGTTTGACAAATTTTGACTATAGCTTGCCCTTCAGGGCCAGAGGCTAAAGACAATTTACAATAATTGCGTAATGTGTTGCGACATAACAAATGAAAACAAACGATCAAACCTACAAAATGCCGATTGCAAAGTGGATTGGTTTGGGGAGTTTGTTGCCCGTTCTTCTCCATAGGAACCTACTACGCGTTGGAATGGACATTTAGCTTTATATTTCTGTCTGAACGACCCCTTGACAATTCAAAAGTACCTGTAATTGGTTTATTTGAAATAAACGCTTTGAGTTTGAGTTTGGAAAAATAACAAATAACATAGCTTTGAGACGCTGTCACTCTCGTTCTAGCTTCATCTTCTCGCATAGACTCAAAGAAGTAGGACTCCGGCGAAGACTGCGACTTCTACTTCGAAGATGCCTTGCATTGCCGCCGCTACGCAGTCTCCATCTATCTGGCTTCAGCTGTGTGGCGCAATTTCCTCAATTGGCGTTGATAGGCGCCGCGAGCTAGTCCCTTGATCGCGTGGCATGGTTCGAAATTCATGAAACAGAAATTAAAAAAATGGGTTAGAATTGTCAAACTAAACAAAACTACACAAAAAACGTTATGAAACGTTATGTTATGTTTTGCAGGGTATTTCGGAAATATCTCAGAAACGCTGCGTCTGAGCTCAAAAACAACCAAATTTTATTACCCTTTTATAAACCATTTAGAAAGGGCTAAGAATACTAAATTCCCAAAAAAAAACTTGTTTTTCTGTCCTACCCTCGAATTATTTTGTTCAACAACACGGCACGCCAACAACGGTCACTTTTAGCGATTTCATTTTGCGCCTGAACCAACACGAATCCCAATTCTGATGTCGGCGGATGGTATGAGTCTCTCTCGTTATCAGGCATATTTTAACTACTGTGGGCGTACTATGGGTAGTGTTGGTTATTGCGCAATAAAAAACCGTTGCAGTTCAGATCAGATTATAATTTACAATAACATTACTCACACTAGCATTTCACACACTGTAGGTACACGACAGAACTATTCGAAACGCGGGACAGTTTCTAAACGTCTTCACTGGTTGACCGCCACCCATCAAGTCTGCCTCTTGTCGGCGGATGGTATGAGTCTCTCTCGTTATCAGGCATATTTTAACTACTGTGGGCGTACTATGGGTAGTGTTGGTTATTGCGCAATAGAAAAACCGTTGCAGTTCAGATCAGATTATAATTTACAATAACATTACTCACACTAGCATTTCACACACTGTAGGTACACGACAGAACTATTCGAAACGCGGGACAGTTTCTAAACGTCTTCACTGGTTGACCGCCACCCATCAAGTCTGCCTCTGCTCTCTGCTCTGCTGAGCCCCGGGCTGGCACCGATCAGAGCGTCACGTTATAGACTCTGTCGAGCGCCGCCGCTAGGCGGCGCTGGCGTCTCGATTAGTCAACTCAGCAACGAATTTGCGACATATATATTTTGATTTATATATATATATATATATATCGCGGGTTTTCGCGAAAATTCGAATTATCAAATCATCCTACGATATTGGGTATTAATTAGTATAAGTATGGTTTTTATTGGATGAGACGATTCCAATGAAACAAAAACTAAATGTTACATCGTGATTATATTCTATTTACAATATTAATAGGACTAATTAAATTTCAAAAATGTTATTTCTGTTAAATTGTATGTAGAAAAATGTATTCATTAGTACCATAGATGTCATTGAGATGTCAAACCCTTGCCACCGACTTCCGAAATTAAAATAATTTTTCACCTACGAATGTATTTTTTTAGATTTCGGTGGTTTTTGTTTTGTAAAAAACTTATTTTAGTGTTTTTTTTGGAAGTCGGTTTATTTGTTTGTAAAAAAGTTTTTTTATAGCGTGAAGCGATTGCGATGAAACACAAACTAAATGATACTCCGAGTTATATCAGTCACAATAATTGAGTATACAATTTTACCTTATTGGTTTAGTGCTTTTTACATGATACCTTAACAAACTAATCTCTCACATACAAACAGACTAACAGACAAAAATCCCAAAAATGGTAGAAATGACATCTGTTGGTTATCCTTTAGCACGCCAACAATGTTACAAAAAAAATATTTTTTGAGTAATTGTAAACTAAATTCATAGATTTTTGATAAAATGGCACAGTCAGCTTTATGAACGTGAACATTCTCGTTTTATTTTTATGACAATCGATGCAGTTTCGTATAAGGACCAACTGAGGTTAGAGTATCAGAAAAGCCACAATCCATCTGCCTAGCCTTTTCCCAATTATGTTGGTGCCGGCTTCCTGTTTAACCGGTTGCACCAAAAATATTTTACCAGAAAAACCAAATATCGCAAAAAACTTTTCCCATAGATTCCTTCCTTAATACTGACTACAACGACTTGATTTGTGAAGAATAGTTAAGTTCAAGGTAGGGGGGAGCTACCCCCCTTGTACGTCCATATGTACCTACATCTTCTCAGTAACGATATATATTAATAACAATAGTACGTACCTATAATAACTATCTTTGTAGTAATAGGCAGTTGTATTTGTAATTTGTAGTAATAGATAGGCAAGATCCTTAAGGAAAACAATATCTTTTATAGGTTCATAGCCTTTAGCATTATTTTCCTTGTACAATTTATTTTTATAATCAATATTCAAGTTTGTGCTCGACAGCGGTACGCAGGTACTCAGAACGCTATCAGCTTCATACCCCTGACCTATTTGAAGGGCATCACCAGTAAGGCCTTCGTAAGCACGGTTACGGAGGCCTTACTGGTGATGCCCTTCTTGGGCGTCCTCAACTCCCTTGACCCTTCGTTTGCACTCGTTCACTGTTGTCGTTGATCGCATTATGACATCTTAACATAACCAAATTATCTAAGCATACTGTTGGAAATATTCGTCACTTTATTTTCTTTTATAAACCGTTGTCTTATCATGTCATTCACAATCTATCATATAAAATTCCCCACACTTCGCAAGAAACGCATTTCCTCGGCATTCATTCTAATTTCATGTCAGTCCTTTAACACCTAACATTCACTTCCATACAAAAGCGTACACAGAAATAAATGATTGACCATTGACTAAGCCGTTACGGACATCAAATGTTGGGTAACAACCCCATGTATAAGCATATATCAACAACATAGGGTAATTTAGCAAATTCTGATATCTGCAATGTCGCAAGTACAAGGGCACTCGTCAAGTGTTATCGCCTTTTACTTCACTCACTAGTGTCTTATTTTGTTTGTTTTATATGAGAATACGAATTCAATGAAGAGATAATAATATTAATAACTACGCCTTGTTATGTTATGCCATTCATTGAGATCAAGTTCGCACATAGTTGCAACAGATTCCTCACAGACCAACACAGACATTATTAACGTCACAGGGGCGAGATAAAATCGAACGCATTGACGTGTGTTATATCATCATATCACAAACAAAACACTTGAAATATCTTATCATCCTCAAAAAACTAGTATATAAACAGATTACCACACGAGACGATATATCAATCAGTCATGACTTTTATAAAGTTATTCGTGGTGTTCCTAACTTTGGTCGCCATCGTTCACCTAAAAACGATAAAAGAAAGCGATGCGAAAGCAGAATTAGAAGCATACATTGAAGAGAAGAAGGCAGAAATCAACCCCAGGTATAGACTTCAGTACCACGTGGCGCCCCCTGTGGGCTGGATGAACGACCCTAATGGATTTTCATACTACAAAGGAGAATATCATCTGTTCTACCAATTTTACCCCTACGACAGCCAGTGGGGACCTATGCACTGGGGTCATGTGGTGAGCCCAAACCTTGTGGATTGGAGGCAACTTCCTACCGCCTTGGTGCCCGAAAAGGAACAGTGCTTCTCAGGAAGTGCTGTCGTTAAAGATGACACCCTGGTCCTAATGTACACGGGCCACGAATTAAAGGACGAAGAACCTTTCTACAATGAAACTCAGTATTTGGCGTTCAGTGATAATGGCGTGGAATTCCACAAGTACGAAGGTAACCCAGTTCTACCAAGTGCACCTAACGGATCCCCAGATTTCCGAGATCCTAAAGTATGGAAGCACGGTGACCACTGGTATGTTGTGCTTGGAAGCAAGACTGACGATGAAAGAGGCAGAGTATTGCTTTACAGATCCTCAGACATGATCAGCTGGGAATTCTTAAGTGTCCTAGGAGAATCTACGGGTGAAATGGGCTATATGTGGGAGTGTCCCGACTTCTTCGAGCTTAAAGGAAAACACATTCTCCTGATGTCACCCCAAGGCATGACCCCGCAAGGAGACAGATACAAGAATACTCACCAAACAGGTTATATCATCGGAAGTTTCAATTATGAAACTTTTGAATTCTTGCCTGAAGTTAGTTTCCAAGAAATCGACTTTGGTCATGATTTCTATGCCACTCAAACTACTGAAGAAGATGGGAACAGGTATCTCATCGCGTGGTTTGGAATGTGGGAAGTCCCATATCCTGAGGATGTCGACGGCTGGGCAGGAGCCATGACTATCTTCAGAGAACTCGATTTAGTTGGTAGCCGTATCCTGATGAAGCCTGTGGAGACGATGACCAATCTGAGAGAGGAAACAGTATGGGATGGGAAGGTTGCAGAAAATGTTGGTATACAATTTGATAAGACTGGAGAGTTACTGGTGAGTGGTGACTTTAGTCAAAACATAGAGTTGGAAATCAAAGGCAGCAATGGTGGTGGTCAAGTTTCACTGCGATGGGATCCTCAAGTCCGTAAAGTTGTGGTAGATAGAGAAGGAGATATCAGACAAGTGGAATGGCTTCCTGTGGGTTCCGAAGTGTGGAGGATCTTCTTGGATGCTTCTTCTCTGGAGCTGTTCTGTGGTGAAGGCGAGGTAGTGTTCAGCACGAGAGTGTATCCTGACGGAGGCTGGCAAGTGAAGAATCTGAGCCCTCAGGCTCTAGACGTTGTAGCTTATAAATTAAGGAGAAGTGTTCCTGAATAGTTTGTAGTTTGATGTTAAATTTGTGGAATGGTTTCTGCTGTACATACTTCGAAAACATTTTGTGATAATTATTGTAAAATTCTCATATCAGTAAATGGTAATTTTTTGATAATGTTTAGGTTATAATGAAAGTATTATTTAAGTAATTTAAAATAAATGTTTGTATTGATCTTAACTGAGTTTGATTAACTTATTACGTTAGTACTATGACGTAGGGCGATCTGAATTATCGGATTAGACGAAACTGATGTCAGATCGGCCTAGGTTTAGAATTATCTCTCAGTGTATTAATCAATCCTTGAGGGGGTCAAACTGAAATGTTTATTTGGAAAATCTGAAGCCTGCATGCTGTAAATACTAAAATAAAATTACTAGACGAGGTGTAATTGAAATAACTGAAAACCTTCTGAGGAGTCAATGTACTCATCATTATGAACATCTTAATTACTATCTATGGGAGCTCGTGGCTAAGTAATAGAAGCCGCACGTGTCGATCCACCACGTTAAGCTACGTTTGCCGGCGTTAGTCCGTGGATGGGTGACCATCTTTACATACCGAGACTCCTCCGTGCCTCGGAA
This sequence comes from Agrochola lota, assembly GCA_947364205.1. Classification (NCBI taxonomy): domain Eukaryota; kingdom Metazoa; phylum Arthropoda; class Insecta; order Lepidoptera; family Noctuidae; genus Agrochola; species Agrochola lota. The sequence goes on from OX376223.1 coordinate 21,013,194, forward strand.
AGAACGTTAAGCCGTTGGTCCCGGCTGTCATTCGTAGATCTTTGGCAGTCGTTGCGGATCGTCAGAAACCCGAAAGTCTGACAACCAGTCTTTCCAAGGGGTATCGTATTACCCAGTAACTGGGTTGTGGAGGTTAGACAGGCTGTCGCTTCATGTAAAATACTGGTATTTAGCTGAATCCGGTAAGACTGGAAGCCGACCCCAACATAGTTGGGATAAGGCTAGGCAGTTTGTTTGAATTACTATCTATGGGACCTCGGTTACTTGTATATGAAGTACCAACTTAGTATTTTTCAAAACAACCCTTATGTTGTATGGTGTTGAAGTTTAAAACCCCGGCCAAGTGCGAGTCGCACTCGCACACGAAGGGTTCCGTACGGTATAGAGCGTTTTTTGCTCAAGCTTAAAACGCTGAAAAAATCACGTTTGCTGTACCCCCCTTTAAATATTAACTCTATTTAATTTTTATTACCTATTTGTTGTTATAGTGGCAATAGAAATACACAATCTGTAAAAATATCAACTGTCTACCTATTACGGTTTATGAGTTATAGCCCGCTGACAGACAGATGGACGGACGGACAGCGGAGGCTTAGTAGTAGGGTTCCGTTTGACACCCTTCGGTTACGTAACCCTAAAAATCAACCAAACAAAATGGCAGGCAAAACCTGAATTTTGATATATTTCACCGATTTGCCTAACAATGTGTCAGTAAGGCGTTATTTAATTCAAGGTTGTTAGATAAAACATATTTTTATGATACTTAGGTAAACATATTTTTTTTACTAATCGCTTCATCTTGAAATATCTTTCACCTCTTCACCTCGTAGTAAAAATATTTTAAAACAACAGAACCTGATATGCGATGTAGCAGCATCTACATCGCTACATGCAAACTACGCATCAAAGACCTGACGTCACACAACATCCTGACGTGACACAAATCCTGCATCGCGCAATTAGAGTTTATCGCGCGATAAACATATATACAAGCTTCCCGACTTCAACCTCTGGGCAGTTGCCCGCTACCGCTACACATCATACCCGTCTGGTCGGAGGATCCTCCTTTTTCTATGGTGGATGAGTGAACTTTACACCCTGTTCCTCATACCCCTAAATGCGTCATAGTATTTTTTGAAGAAATATTTCGTGCCTAAATATTAAAATAAGTTTTTCCTTAAACGAGCTATTTTATCAAAGAAGCTAGGTGCCTACATGTTTATATAAGCGAACCATATACATAATTGGGCTGGTTATTTTATTTATTTATTAGGTATAAGTTGTTATTTATGTACATTTCATTTTAATTCTCTGACTTTTCGGATTTATGTGCGAATTATATAATTATCACTTGCTTCAAAAACGGTGAAAGAAAACATCGTGAGGAAACCGGCATGCCTGAGAGATATTTTTCGACGGCATGTGAAGCCAAGTCAGAGGCCTATGGGCGGCTTTAAAACTCTGACGTCAGGTTAGTAGAATAGAATAGAATAGAATAAATTTAATTCGGACACAAATATCCATAGTGTTAGTAACATACCAAAAATAACTTATTACCTAGTGTTAGTAAAAATCAACCTCCGCACAAACTGTTGTACAATCGCAGAGCCGAAGGTCTCGGCTACAGTTTTCAGAATGCTGTTTCGACCCTCACTCTCCTCAGTAGCGACGCAGTTTTTTTGCGTATAATTGCATAGAAGCCGTCGGTGCGGGCTTGCGCAAAAATTTCCGACGCGCTACAGTTACGAGGCAGCCTCAACAACATCCTGAAAGCTTTGTTATATTGGACGTGCAGGACATCCAGCGATCTCTTAGTACAATTGACCCATAGATTGCCCGTGTACAAACTTTGGCAATAAGCCTTGAAAAGTGTTATCTTTACTTGATCTGTACACCGCGCAAACCTACGGGACAACATATTGCTCCGGACCGCTAGAGCCCTACGCTCCCTGTCAATGTCTACATCGTCCTTGAGGTCAGCGGCAAGATAATGCCCTAGTTATTTAGTAAGTAGTAACCACACGAAAAGAAGAAGATTTTAATTCTGAATAAACATTGCAAATCAATTCTTAAAGGTATCTAAGTAAATATTAGGTTGGTGTACTAATTAATAATTTATTTCCTCGATAGTTTAGTGATTGCAAGGCGGCGTCTGCGGAACGTTGGGTCTTGGGTTCGATAACCAAGTGGTGTCATTTTGTTTTTACATTTGGAAATTCTTAATAGCAGCCGGGAGTCCGGATTTGAGCCTGGTTAGAGGCAATACTTCTAACATAGGAAATAACTACTAGTACGTTTACATATTTATAAAAATCAGGCAAGTGCGTCTCGGATCACAAAGAGTGAAGGGTTCCTTAGTTGGGATGAATATTTACATGCACAGTATTGATTTTAACAACCACATGTAAGGGTAATACACAATTTTTTTTTTGTAATTTCACTAGGTAATCCACTGTTTACACAACTAAACAATTCCAAATCATCGATATTGTGCAAATAGTCTCCGAGTAAAATGGCTGTGTGCCATCGCGGCAGGCGGATAGACGAACAGACGGACATGACGAAATTATAACGGTTTTTGCGTTTGGCTAAGGATCCCTGAAAAAAGATTAAAGTCTTGGCAGCGTCTTTAAGTTAATGCTGCCATTATCATGCATTCCATGGAATTCAGGTGTAGAACGAGTTTCAGTTTCCGGCGTACTAATGAGCCCAAGCGGAGCGCAAACAGAATACTAACTTTCTGCAGAAACTTCGCACTGATTTAAGTCGACTGTGGACATTTAGAACAAATATACTTACCTGCCTAGTTTCGGTACTCCGGTGTAGGTACTTCATTAGGAAATCTGAGAGAAAGTAGCACCACAGTGTAATACAGTAGCAGTATTATATCTCGGTAGTGACCTCGAAATAATTTTACTACCTTCCGCTTCAGTGCGTAACTGCCGCGCACTGGAGACTGTTGCGTACTGATTATACACTGATTTCGAAGCGCGTCGTTCGGTTGTTTTCTATGAAGCCAAAATTCCATTCACTTCTTATACTGTGGTAGCTACCCCAATTGCGTGACACACTTTCAATCACAATCCGAAGGATTATGAATACAATTTGTGGCTATTAGCTTCATAGGGTTGAAGAATTCGTCTGCTCATCGCAAAAACGTCCGTTTAGGATCCTCTTGGCCTCATACAGGACTCTCTGTTTTTTATTACCATTTTTTATGCTTTTGTTTTTTGAAATGTTTGTTTTTGTTTTTGTTTCTTTAACGCGGCTTGCGGCAGGAGTACCTACCTAAACTAGCAGATATCGTAACGTCCCATCAAAGAAGTTAATATCTAACCAATTTCAAAACAAAATCCCGTGAACACGATGACCACATCTGTTACAGGCCCGGTTCTATAGCCGCCGAGCGCTGCAAGCAAGAATAGTCCTTACGGTGGTTAGATATGAACTTCTTCGATATTACCTAACGAAAAAGTGTTACCTATCACCTGTGAACATACCGGGGGGTATTTGAAACTTGAGACCATTCTAGATGTCGCTGTGTTTAATACTACAGCGAAAGGAATTTGTTACAAAATGGTGTCCAACGACACGTCCCCGACCTTTTTTAGTTTCTACGACTGCGTTTAGTTTGTGATCTTCCTTCTTTCTTAAAAGAACGCAATTAATGTTTTTCAAGTGACAAAATGAAAGGCCTTTGTAAGTTTTTTTACTTAATTACTCCGCTCCGCTTGTTGTGGTCCAGTGATAACAGCCCCGACTTACGAGTGGTAGGTTGTGGGTTCAAACCCAGGCGGGCGCTTTTACTTTGTGTAAAAAATTTCATGCAATTCTAACGATGAATAATAGAACCAGCCGAAGTAGCCAAAAAAAACTTGACTGTATCGAAAACGAAGCTCAGAAAATATGACCACATCATCTCAATATCCTAACTAATATTATAAAAGTGACGGCGCGTCTAAAGGTTTTACGACGCTAAACTTTGAAATGATATATGACAGCTGTCAACTTGACGTACCCAAGTACTGAGAAGGCGGCCCCATGTCAGAAAAAGAAAAGATCGCAAAGATGGATCGAAGCCGGCATTGATTAAATAATGACTGTGTAATGGCGACTGAGATATTGGTTTTCATTGTGACTACCCTTGCAGGTCAGCGAGTTGATTGATATGCGCTCGCGCCTTACATACTGGGAGGAACGTCGTTTACATTATTGTTCTTTCCCTAATGTGATCAGAGATTTGTGATTATTCAGAGTATTATTGTGTTTCATTTAATTACAATACCTCGCCCGCATACCCACGCAGTAGAGACAATAAGACCTCTTCTGATAAAGACGACGTATTGCCTTTAAATGCGAAAGTAATTTTGTTTGTTTGTTACGCTTTCACGCTAAAATGGGTGAATGGATTTGGATGAAATTTGGCACACGAGTAGACCATGACCTGGAATAGGACACAGAATACTTTTAATCCCGATATTCGCACGGGATCGAGACTTACGCGAGTGAAATCGAGAGGCGAAGCTAGTATCTAAATATTTCCATTTCAATAAATCTCTATCGATTAGTTCTGCACATGAAAAGTTACATCGAGATATTTTACAGTTTACGCGCCCGCGAGCATGATGCTACTCGTTTATCTTGTTCAAAAGTATCTGGATAACACGTAGCGTTGGTATCAAATAAATATGTTGATTTTTCATTGGTTTTGGGATAACAATAAACTAATAAAATTCCACTGAAGTCAATGAGTATCGTACGTATCAAAACAATATTAAACAGCAAAAAAAAATATGATTTTAAGAATTTTTTTTGGGATAACGACCGCATGTAGTGTATTTATTTGTAATATCTGTCAAAAAATCTGTTTAATTTTGTGTAAACTTGTGGAGATTTGCTAGCTAATTTTATTAGGCTACGTATTCGTGTTCATATAACTTATTTTCGTTAAAAAACGTAAATAGACATTGACCATCAATGTCTCCTGACCTAAACAAAATATTGTCGGATCTAAACAAAATATTGCTTTGACGGGAAGAATACAAGTGATATTCTACAGCAAGCCCAGATGCGTAGTACTCTCAACTGGCGTGCGTGTATGACCAGATGTATGAAAGTAAACGAAGGTAAAGGAGTATGTAAGGATCGTAGCGTCCCATGGGAAGAAGGTATGAGTTTATGAATGGGAATTAAATAATATCTGACACTACAACTTGGTGATAGACCTTTTTGCACTTGTTATATATAACCTTCTTTACTTAACAATTTGACATGGAGATAAGTATACGCATCATTATTATCATCATTTCAGCCAAAAGACAGGCAGACACAGCTGAACATAGGCCTCCCCCAAGCACTGCCACTTCGGCCGATTCTGTGCTTCCAGCGGATTATATGTATGTGTACCTCCTTAATAGCCTTGTAAACTCAGACAGAATCAGTTTCGGATGTATATGATTGTGGTTGGGATTATATAATCTTTTACTGCAATGGATGCTGTAAGAGATCACTTAAGAACGATAGTAAGCAGATAAGATGATACGTTTGTACGAGCACTGATAACAGCATTTATCGATGTAGATATTCTTTGAGCTGAGCTCTGATACGGATAAGGAAAACAATAACAATGTTTTGTATTTGAATTTGACTACTTAAATGTGATATAGGAAACGTGTGATGATGTGGATGCGTGTATCGATGTAATCGCAGCGGTCGATCTGGGTAATAACTAGGACAACACTGTTACAGGATGTTCTGTGCTGTGTGCATGGTCATTTGTACCTTCAGAACCAACTCATCTGACCAAACCATGTGTATCTGCTCTCAAAACGGGGAAAGAAAACATCGTGAGGAAACCGGTATGTTAGAAGCAAAAAAAAGAAGACATGTAACATCTACCAACCCGCACTGGGCCCGCGTGGTAGGTAACGGCCCATTCCCTCTCATAGAGACGACGCCGGTGTCCCCTGCAATGGCAACGTTATAGAGCTAGATTATGTGTGTATTTGACATTACACAACCTGAACTACAGCTGTAAAAAAAATTAAACCAAGTCGGATTCAAACTGATAAGATACTGATTTCCTGATAGAAAATCTTGTTGCCTCTGCAGCCATTGCTCATTATTCAGATTCACAATTTACTATGACTTTTATGTTTGTTGTCCCTTTAGATTTTGTATCATCATATCAAAAATAAGACACTTGAAAAATCTTATCAGCCCAGAACCTGCTATATAAACAGATTATACGTAAAATATACATCATATCAATCTGTCATTACTCTTATCAAGTTATTCGTGGTGTTCCTAACTTTGGTCGCCATCGTTCACCTAAAAACGGTAAAAGAAAGCGATGCGAAAGCAGAATTAGAAGCATACATTGAAGAGAAGAAGGCAGAAATCAACCCCAGGTATAGACTTCAGTACCACGTGGCGCCCCCTGTGGGCTGGATGAACGACCCTAATGGATTTTCATACTACAAAGGAGAATATCATCTGTTCTACCAATTTTACCCCTACGACAGCCAGTGGGGGCCTATGCACTGGGTGATGTGGTGAGCCCAAACCTTGTGGATTGGAGGCAACTTCCTACTGCCTTAGTGCCCGAAAAGGAACAGTGCTTCTCAGGAAGTGCTGTCGTTAAAGATGACATCCTGGTTCTAATGTACACGGGTCACATAGTAAGTGACATCGAAACTTCCTACAATGAAACTCAGTATTTGGCGTTCAGTGATGATGGCGTGTAATTTCAGAAGTACGAAGGTAACCCAGTTTTGCCATATGCTCCCAATGGATCCCCAGATAGCCGTGATCCTAAAGTATGGCAGCATGGTGACCACTGGCATGTTGTGCTTGGAAGCAAGACTGAAGATCCTGAAGATGTAAGAGGCATAATACTGCTCTATAGATCCACGGACATGATCACCTGGGATTTTTTAAATGTCCTAGGAGAATCAACGGGTAAATTGGGTTATATGTGGGAGTGTCCTGACGTCTTTGAGTTTAACGGAAAACACATCCTACTGATATCTCCCATGGGAATGTCCTAACAAGGTGACATATACATAAATACTCTCCAAATATATCCGAAGTTTCAATTACGAAAGTTAAGAATTCTTGCCTGAAGTAAGTTTCCAAGAACTTGACTTTGGCCTTAAGTTCTATGCTGCCCAAAAAACTGAAAAATATAGAAACAGGTATTTAATTGCATGGTTTGAAAGACGTGATGAGGATGTCGACGGCTGGTCAGGGGCCGTGACTATCTTCAGAGAACTTGATTTAGTTGATAAAAGTATCCTGATGAAGCTTGTTGAGACGATGACCAGCCTAAGAGAAGAAACAGTATGGGATGGGAAGGTTGCAGAAAATGTGGCTATACAATTTGATAAATCTGGAGAACTACTGGTGAACGGTGACTTAAGCCAAACATACGAGTTGGAAATCAAAGGCAACAATGGTGGTGGTCAAGTTTCACTGAGATGGGACCCTCAAGTCTGTAAATTTGTGGTAGATAGAGAAGGAGATGTCAAAGCGGTGGAATGGCTTCCTCTGGGTTCCGAAGTGTGGACGATCTTCTTGGATGCTTCTTCTCTGGAGCTGTTCTGTGGTGAAGGCGAGGTCGTGTTCAGTACGAGAGTGTATCCTGACGGAGACTGGCAAGTAAAAAATCTGAGCCCACAAGCTCTAGACATTGTAGCTTATAAATTAAGGAGAAGTGTTCCTGAAATGTTTAAGATTTTTTGGGGTCAATCGCTCCAAAAGGGTTTTGTGATAGGTAGCTATTGTAAAAAAACTCATATTTTTTGTGACTGTTTTTGTATAAGTACTGAATCTGAATGAAAGTACGAATTAAAATTAATGTGTACAATCAGCGTATTTTTTTTTCATTCTTATCATTGTAACAGATTAGAACCATAGTCAGATGGTGGGTGGCACATCATTAGGTGATTCTCCAATAAGAATCATCCCACATAGATTTCCAGTTCAGTTCAATGATTGTAATTGACTTTAATTTATCTACGTTAGCACAATCTCTATCAATCTGCCTAGCCTTTTCCCAACTATGATGGGGTGGGCTTCCAGTCTAACCAGAGTCAGCTGAATACCAGTATTTTACATGGAGCGATTGCCTATCTGACCTCCACAATCTGGATTGTGGACGTCAGATAGGCAGGATAACACGATAAAAAGTTAGTACAATTTCTCATAAAAAAAAAAAAAAATTAAGAGCCGACGCTATAAAAGAAAAGGAATCGGTTTACAGTCTTATTACTCAATTGGATCAATTTTTTAATTCAATTTTGGTTCAATTGAATTTCTGCAGCAAACATGGGCCGACTGTTTCAAAACTGGGAAATGTTATTCCTAGGTCAGGTTAGTAGACGAGTAAAGGCAGTTTTCGCAGTGGCAGTACTGCCCATGGACACAAAATGTGCCAATTTCATCATCCATAATTCCATACTTAATCGATCACGTACTCTATCTGTCTGTTGCTTTTCACGCCTAAACTACTGACGGATCGTTTTGAAGTTTTTGGCAGATAGGATTCCTGGGTCCTGGAAAAGGACGTAGGCTAGTTTGTGACCAGCCGTTCGATTCTGTAAAAATATCACCGTGAAACTTAGGTGAAGTGAGCTGTCAATAGTGTTAATCCCTAGCATCCTGCCGGTCGATTCTGTGGCAGTGACAGCTCACTTCACGCTCACTTCACCTAAGCTTCACGTTAATATTTTTACAGAATCGACCGATTGAATATTTGTGATAAAAAAAAACAGAAACGAACCACTTCTCTTTTTGTATTATTATTAAAATAATGAAAGTGCACGCATATGTTTTGATTTGAGGTTCCGGAAAAAAAAAAATATATACGTATATCTAAATCTCCATATTTAAACTCACAACTAAAGTATTCTTCTGGTACCAGTTGGATTCTGACAAGTATCCAAGAAGGATGAATCATAAAGTTGCTGACGAAGAACTGATGCAGTTATTTGAAGATGTAAAATTCTTATGGCAGTTTACCATCGCCAGCAATGTTTGTTTCATGATGCAAGAAGGCGATTGGCATTGAACATTCATTATGTTCCTCATATGGGGCTTCAAATGATTGATAACTTGAACTTATTACTTGCTTCAGCAAGTAATTCATTATTCATTGATGGTTGAATTTATTTATTTCTTTCTTTTTCGTGTGGTTAGTGACTAACCTGGTGTCAGAGTTCTTATGCCATGGGCCTCTGACTTAGCTTCACATGCCGTCGAGAAATATCTCTCAGGCACGCCGGTTTCCTCATGATGTATTCCTTCACCGTTTTTGAAGTTTGATAATTGTTGTTTATTCAAATGCCAAAGATATATCATACCCGGCAAGATTCAACGTTTCACTCTACAACCATTCAGGCAGAATCAAACTAACAATATTTTATAGTGATCGTATCAATATAAGAAATCTTTATTTATTTAATGAATATATTGAATAGGCAATCACTAAGGAACTTCGTTCAAAAATAAAACTTAAAAAAAAAAAATACTGCTTTAGTTTCGAAATCCGGTAATTTATTTTCGTTTTTACCACCGACTTCCGAAATGAAAGTATTTGTTTTATTTTTTTGTAAAAGTTTTTTATATTTCTCTTTTTATTTGTGATACCTACCCTACACAAATTTGTATACTACTACATGCTATATGTAAAAAACAGTGACAGGAACTATAACATCATCCATATAGTCTAAGTGGGAAAAATACGTATTATTGAAGCTAACTTAAAAACAACTCAAGCAACGTTAATAAAATTTATATGGCACCACCTCCAAAGTATGACCTACCAACCAAAAAAGAATCAACAAAATCAATTCATAATTGGCGGAGTAATCGCGTGACAAACCTACTCCTTTTTGAAGTCGGTTAAAAATACACGCCTACGAGGGGCTGGCAACAATAAATTAACTATAAAAGGCATCAAGACATAAACCACAATGCACAATAGAACAATTATTTATTACTCAATAAGTTTACAATAACTATCACAATACACTCAGTACTCCTCCTTTATGATCATTCATGATAACGATGAAAAACGACATGAAAACGTTTATCTAGTTCACGAAATCAAAAAATTACTACTGTTTTAATATTATTAGATAATTATTTATAAAACACTATTTTGCATGCTATTTTAAATTTATATATTTTTCTTTTGTATAATGTACCAGTACGCTAATTAATACTGCTGTGCATTCTTATAATTTAGACACATGCGAGATCTATACTGATGCGTATGTATTTAGATGGTAAGCCTTTATATATATATATAAATGATCTGGACTCCGCTTGAATTGCGTATGTTATTTAGGAATGCAACACACTCTTATTCAGCGTGTAGGCCTCCACGAGTAGAGACTGCGGGCTTTTATTAATCACTCGCCAGTCACCGTTAGGATAAATCCTTGAACTAAACACCACTTCGCCTTCACCACAAAAGAGCTCCAAAGAACTGGCATCTAAGAAGATCCTCCAGGCCATTTTATTCAGCGGAACCCACTTCACTTGCCGCACATCCTCTGCCCTGACAACCATCACTTTACTATTAATCGAATTCCAACGCACTGATATTTTGTCACCACCATAAGCACCCACGATTTCCAATTCAATATTCTTATCCAACATAATATCAACGATTATTTCAGCAGTCTTTTCAAATTCCAAGCTAGAATTTTGTTTTAATTCACCATCGTTAACCTTTTTCAGTCTTAGTTTAGATATCGCTTTAACAGGCTTCATTAAAAGCCGATTTCCAATCAGGTCCAGCTCTCTAACGAGTGTCATAGCTCCTACCCAACCTTCAGGATCTTCAGGGTGTGCAGACTCCCACATTCCAAACCATGCAATCAGGTACCTTTTACCATTTCTCTCAGTAGTCTGCGTGGCGTAAAAATCGTGACCGTAATCAATTTCTTGGAAATTAATTTCTGGGTTAAACTGACTTTTGTGGTAATTGAAGTTGCCAATAACGTAACCTGTCTGATACGTGTTCTTGTACCTATCTCCGTGATTCACGACACCTTTTGAGGAAATCAGAAGGACGAACTTTCTGTTAATTTCGAAAAAATCGGGACTCTCCCACAAGTGATCCAATTGGCAACGGGACTTCGCCAGTGTGCTCTGAAAATACCATTTGGTCATGTCCCTAGATCTGTACAGCAGAGCCGTGCCCCTATAATCTGAGGCCTTACTGCCAAGGACGACATACCAGTAGTTGCCGCGCTTCCATACTTTAGGGTCTCTAAACTCATAACTGCCTTTAGGGGGATATAACGCAACTGGATTTCCGTCAAACTTGTGGAAGTCTACGCCATCAATACTGAATGCCATATTCTGTGACTCATTGTAGAAAGGCGGAACATCGATTGCCGTACGTCCTGTGTAGAACAGAACCATGATGCCATCGTTGTCAATAGCACTTCCAGAGATACACTGCTCGTCTTCAGGTCGCAATGCTGTAGGAAGTCGTCTCCAGGTGACCAGATCTGTGCTCACCACGTGACCACAGTGCATAGGTCCCCACTGTGTGTCATAGGGGTTAAATTGGTAGAACAGATGGTATTGATCTTTGTAGAACAAAAATCCGTTTGGTGCGTTCATCCAGCCGATAGGGGGCGTTATGTGATAGTGTAACTTAAACCTCTGGTGGCTTATGTCAGATATCCCTTCTTCTATGTAGACTTCTAGTTCTACTTTTTCCATCAATTCTTTTACCGAGTAGAGATGAACAGTTATGAAAAAGACCGGCAATGTCATGTATGTACTAAGGAGGCCCATATTTTAGTATTGACTACGAGCTGTTGTATTGTGATCTGATCACTGAAATTGATTACTGCATTTAGGTAATTTTAATTCTTCTTGTATTCCAATTGTTTTCATTATTGATAATGGATGAGATCATAGTGCGTCACAGTATTGATAGTGGATATTCCAAATACATCGAAATTGTATCGTCCATTGTATTAGCTAAGGCAAACTCCATATGATATTATCTAATGATTTACGCCAATATTGTGCGAACAAACTTGGAAGAACATGATTTTCAACAACAACGCAAAGTTTATTCTTGGGATAACTTCATTCCAATTACGGAATCCTTCATTGTGCGTTGTCCGACACGCACTTGGCCGGTTTTAATACAGATATCCAGGACGAAAATTAGCCTTTGTCGTTGTGAAGGAACTTTTCCAGGTCCTGCAGGCTGTCAGGCAACCTATTTGTCTTCCGAAATGGTCGGGTTAGTGGTTTATTTATTTATTTTTCGGATGGCTAACAGACTAATAACAATAATATATAACTAAATTGCTAATTACAAGCCCCCACGGATAAATACAGAATGACAGATAATATAGGAGCTACTTTCACATTTGTAATATTAAGGATGGATTAGAGATAGCTGGGCTCGTGGCTATTAATGTCCATCGAAGGTTAAGCTACCCTTGCCGCGGTCGGTTCGAGGATGGTTGATATTCCATTACATACCGAGACCCCTCCGTGCCTCGGAAAGCACGTTAAGACGTTGGTCCCGGCTGTCGTTCGTAGATCTTTGACGGTCGTTACAGGTAGTCTGAAGCCTAAAAGTCAGACAACCAGTCTTACCAAAGGGTATCGTGTTACCCAGTAACTGTGTTGTGGAGATCAGATAGTCAGTCGCTGCATGTAAAATACTGATATTCAGCTGCATCCGACTGGAAGCCGAACCCAACAACAAAAAAAAGTGGGGAAAAAGCTAGGCAGGTTAATTGACAGATAGCTGAAACCGTTTCAGAACTTAGTATTTCTTACTCCACATTAACTGCGCCATGTGTGGAATATGTTTTATTTCTTGTGAAAATAACCATCGCGCTGGTGACTCTTTCATAAAAAAGATTAGACGGTGGAAAGAGTTTGCAGATTCCGAATCCGCATTCAAGAAAAACACTATTCGGTAGTGGAAACCGTCGAATATAGCTTATTGACGTGACAACGTCTTATAAATTGGTTTGCCGGGTGACACTTCAAGAAACTGCGTTACGCTCCGCTCACGTTATGCGCTCACAATGAGAGCGAGTGAGAGGCACGCGTCCCTTCCACTCGGGCATGGTTAGCCCGCTTAAGAGCGAGAGAGACAGACATAAAAAGTGAAAGGCACGCGTCCCTTCCACTCGAGCACAGTTAGCCCGCCTAAGAGCGAGAGAGACAGAATTATTTCATCCTTCTTCCTACTATACGAATGAATATTCACATTAAAATTATTTTACCACTCAAAGTCGTTGTCACGTAAAACTTTCGCCCGTATACCGACTTTACAGGCAACCAATTTTTTTATTAAAATAATATTGGTATCAAATAAAAGCTAGTAATGATTCAATTCTAAATACACAAATATACTAAAAGCTATAAATAAAATTATTTAAAATAACAAGAAACACGACTGTAAAAATACATAATATAACTGAAAAGAAAAATCTATAGAATTTTGGGAAACAAAAAAAAAACTTACACCATATTTCAAGTTATTGGATAACATAATTCTATTTCACATAAGTAACGGATTAAGTAAAATAGCTGAATGATGTTTAGCGGTTTTTTATTATAACTGAAATTTAACACGCAGAATTCCATAAACTGGTCATCGATTAGAAGTTATATAAAACAGCTTGAAATAACACGTCAGATTGTAGATTAAAGATCAAAATTATTGTCGGTCGTGGCTCTGTCTGCCATAACGATAATAATGGCGTTCGAAATAAATAAAACGAATAATATGAGTGAAAATTACCCTAACTCAAGTGAAAACATCACAGTTTTATGAAAGTCAGTCCTAGAAATACGAAATGACCAAGTAACTGAGACCTACTTGAAAGTAGCGCTCGCCGGCCATTTGCACTGCCGCAGCAACGCTATTTTCGCGTGGGTTTCGTTGGTCACAGGTCTAACCTAACCTTACGGTGGAGGTCTGTCCGGCTTGGGCCACCGCCGTGTCCTTGTGAAGGCGATCGGCGGCAGTGATCTCTCGTGTCCGGCCCTGGTCCAGGCCATGATACGGAGCGAGATGGAGTGGGAAGCCGTCACCTCCTTCTGCGAAGCAGTAATGTTCGCGAAGGAGGAGACGGAGCGCGTGAGGGAGAGGCAAATGTCGCACGCCCCTAGCCGCCGTAGGAAACGCCCTGGGCGTCGGGAATCACAGGCCGATTCCCGGCCACCGTAGGCGCGGGCGGAAGGTGAGCAATGGGTAGCTCGCCGTCTGTGATAAAATAAGTTTTCACCTCACAACCTCGGAAAGATTCTGTTTATCATTCGAAATCTGAGTGCAAAAGTGGATTGTCTCTGCTAGCGTGCAGAGTTTTTAAAATTCGAATTCTGTACCTAAGTTTCTGCACCGCCAGTCCACTGAAAATTCATTAATACTTATTTCACATCAGTGCGCCAACCTCATTTTTAGAATAATCGCACGCACAAATACTGCATGAAAAAAAAAATAGTTTTCTTCTCTATATTCAATTCACTTTTCATCATTTTGGTTTGTTTTTTGATAAATTCGTAATAAATCATAAAATATGAGCGAGTCCAGCAGCGACGAAGATATAAATTTAACCCCTACAGAGTTAGTGCAAGCGGTACATAATGCCGAATTGAGTTTTCTAATTTAATATATTATTTAAAGTGTTTTTTTGCACCTAACATTTTCCTCGCTGTAGTGAGGTGAAGAGTGGTGTGTTACGCTCGGCAGCAAATTTATTCTGTATCTCGTACCTTTGAAACCTGAGCAAGCGAAGGATAAATATGGAATCTTGAGCGTAGCGACGTAGTACTCGCGCCAAAAAACAACTTTGCAGCCTTGCATAACAAATAACTATTGTTTTTACTTTATATAATATATTAGATTGCGTACCTATCTATGGGTAATTGTAGTCAGATGATATTTTTATTATAATTATAGCTGTTTTGTTTACACAATTATTCTCAGTGATTACTCAATCCTGCATGAAACCATGG
The DNA here is from genome assembly GCA_947364205.1 of Agrochola lota. Lineage (NCBI taxonomy): Eukaryota > Metazoa > Arthropoda > Insecta > Lepidoptera > Noctuidae > Agrochola > Agrochola lota. Next base: position 21,028,212 of record OX376223.1, read on the forward strand.
TTTTGTTCTGGTAGGATATAATGTAGTTTTAACTCCTAGCAACATTTTTTTTAACCCTATTAAGTTATATAACTTGGAGTGCTTGAGGTCTTGTTTACCCCTAACCAAACTTACTCCACAACCCCTTTAGTTCTCCGATACGTGGCCTGTTCCATATTTATCAGTTCACTGTAAACAAATTATAGCGACGATGTTAGTTTTGCTTTGATTTGTTACGGGTGGATTTCAATAACGGGTTTATTATGCGATACAACTATGACGTTGTGCCATATTGTGACGGTGTAGCAAAATCAGTGAGATATAACAAAAACAAATAACAAAAACAGATAAAACAAAATCTTCGAATAACAACAAATTTTCTTTGCAATCCGTACAGTTCAAGTTACAGTTGACAGATCGAGGACATTGACGTTCCTATTTCTTAGTTGAATCGCATTGTATTTAGCACCACACACATACACACACATAGTCTTTATTGTAAAGAAGTTGGGAAGGTACGTTATTGGTAACGACATTTCATTCATCAGGTTATATTATCTGTGGTCAGGTCATCAACAACCTGAAGGCCAATTCTCGTAATTAAAAAACGTTCACATTCAAGTCGCAATCTGTCAAACTTGTCAAAAATGTTGGTAAATTATAGAACGAAAAGTGTTCAACTGTATCAATCAAAGAATTTTAATTTGTTTATTTTTTATAACAAACACTTACTTTTTCCAACGCACTTTAGACTTTGGCAGAATAGTCGACATCGGCTTTGCTTGCCATTTATTAAAAATAGAATAGATTGTATTTTTGACAGATTGCGAATGAGATGCTAATGCGAACGTTCTTTAAAATTATAGGAATGGGGATCCACGCGCAAAGCTCAACGCAGATGTCGCCAGCGGCGGGATGGCCGCTGTCAAAACATTTTCGCTTTGTTTACATCAATGATTTTTGTTGTTTTTTGTGTTGAAACCGACCCACCATCGTTATTGCTAACATGTATTGTTCCTGGAAGCGTAAAGAATTGAAAGACGAACTAAACAAACGAGAAGCAAGGATTACTGGAAAGAAATCAGATCTTATTGAGAAGTAGACTTCTATCTAGTAAAATATTTTTCATCAGTGCTAGGCTCTAGATTTGGATCATTTTTTAGTTCTAACGTGTTAATTCTCCCCTTCCCTCCGGACCGCCGCAAGGTGTTGACGAGTCCCAGTATATTTCGCTTTTTAATTCAAATTTAAATCATTTGGTAAATTTAATTGAAGAAAAAAATAGGAGTGCATCATCACCGAGGAGTTCTCTACAACTTACAATACCGCGCGAGTCAGCGACATTTACTCCAGCGATCGTGCGCCCCTGGTACCTGAGCTGTCTCATAGTTGGAAAGACTCCACCCCCAAGGACACTTAAGAGGCCAATTAACTACTCATTACCGTACGGGCACACTCCCTACAATAGTGGCCACGCCTCCTCATTAAACGATTGGAGAACTAGGCTAATTAGTTAATGACCTCATTAACTAATTAAGGACCCGCCTATCGACCGGTGGTCCAACCCGCGCTGTCACCGGTCTACGTGCACCCATTAACATCGATAAACGGCATCGTCCTTATAACTGCTGCTTTCCTGGTACTACAATTATTGCTACAAATGCCGTTAAAACGCACTCCTCCGCCAGCGGGCGCTGCGGGAACGTTTGCTCGAGTGGAATCCGCCCCTAATCTTTGTGATGAAATCAAGCATGATGACAATATTACAACCAGAACTAACAAACGCATGCGGGAGGGCTCCTTGGAAAATGACTCCAGGCCTCAGCCCCCTGATTTTTTGAAGGAAATGAGACAATTGTGGTCGGATTTTAAAGTAGAAAATGATAAAAAATTCGACGAACTACAAGGTACTATCAATGAAATTAAGGAAAACACAAATGACATATACAAAAATGTGTTAGATATGTCGAAACAGTATGAGGAGATGAGAATAAAACTGGACCATTTAGAAGCAGAACGGAAGAATAACCTCGCCTACATTCAAAACCTCCAGGATAGGGTAGAAACCATGGAGAGACATCAAAGGGCATCCAGTGTTGAAATAAGAAATATACCTCCTAAAACCTCGGAAAGCAAAACTGACCTGGCGAATCCGGTCAGCAGTGTTGGTAAGATGTTGAATATGTCGATACAGTTAACAGATATACGAGATATCTATAAAGATCAATCTAAACCTTCAAACAAATCGATAATCGTTGATTTTACCTCTGCCCTAACGAAAGAAAACTTTCTCCAGTCACTGAAAAAATTAAATAACCAAAACAGAAGCAATAAACTTAATACTCAGCACCTTAAACTAGATGGACCACCAAATCCTATTTATGTGTCGAAAAATCTCACATTCAAGGCAAGGAAACTATTCTTCATGGCACGCGACTTTGCTGCAGAGAACAACTACAACTTCTGTTGGACATCTCGAGGTCGAATTTACTTGCTAAAGAAACAAGGTGAGCTTTATTCTAGTATTGATGCAGAAGAAGATTTAGTGAAGCTCAAATCAAAACAATGACTAGTTAAATTCAAACTTCTTTGTTATTTTTATTACATATTATTATAATATAATGATAAGCATCTAATTAGTGTAAGATTAAACTTATTATTATTCAAAATCATGTATTATATTAGTCCTACAAAAACACAGACAAACACTGAACACACCCAGACACATACCCAAAACGCCCACACAAAAAAACCCGCCACCAGATATATAAACACAATTTGTATACAGTTAATCTCTTACTGTTGTGGCTATCTTATACATTTATTACTTCAATGTTTGTACTTGAAGTTTCATTTATTCCTGACCCATGTCAATTCAGTCAATCTGTTAATCCATAATTTATACAATCTGAATTATGTTAGCTTATTTCGTTCACACACAAAGATAATTATATTAATTTTATCTATTAATCAATGGCCAGTATAAATATTAATTTAAATACTGTAGCAAATAACATTGATAACATTAATATGGCCAAATCGTTTGTTACCGAACCGGGTCAATGTTCTAAACATTTAAGAAATGGCGAAACTACGAACATCTTACACATGAATATACGTAGTCTTAATTGTAACTAAGATGGGCTCAATGTTTTACTAATGAGCATGGACTTAAGCTGCGATATAATTGTGCTATCGGAGTGCTGATTAAGTAAAGTAATGAACTTACCCGTACTTGATGGCTATGTCTCATATAAATCAAAATTTTCAAATCAAAACGACGGCGTGGTTGTTTATGTATCCTCTAAGTTGGACTAATGTTCATGCTCTGAACCTATCTTTGTTGATGGAAACTGTCTGGTTCTCAAACAACTGAGTATTGCTATTGTTGCCGTGTATCCTTCGCTTTCGTACAAACGAATTGACAGCTTTTTGAGTAGTCTAAATAATGTTTTAACTTCTTTGAGCTCATTTAATACGGTTGTTATACTGGGTGATATTAGTATCAACATAAGCCCCAACAGGAATGATTCTCATGCCGATGATTACCTTAGTTTGACGGCCTCCCATGGACTCCTACCAGCACATGAGATACCTACTCGGGGTGAGAGCTGTCTCGATCATATAATGCTCAAAACCAATAATATTTCAACGGTCCTTGTTTTAGATACGTGTATTACTGATCATTGTCCAACCTTGCTCTGTGTTGATCCAAAGCTGAACCGTACTAAGACTAAGAAAATTGTTAATAGACTCGACATTCAATCTGCAATGGGTGACGTTAAAAATACAGATTTCACTTCAATTCTTTCATCAAATGACGCCAATTTTGCAGCCGAAAGTCTTGTTACCATATTATCCAATATAGTCAAAACAAATACTAGAATTATCAAACCATGGATAACACCAGGCCTTTTAAAATGTATAAGAAATCGCGATAAATTACACATAGAATCGGAAAAAGATAATTAAAATATGGTCAAAAGAGTCACTTAAACCAGGTCCCGCAACTTTTGTAACGAACTCTTAAAAAAACTAAAGAGAGTATATGAGCAGAATGAATTTGAAAAAGCGAAGGGTGATCCTAAGGCTACGTAGGATGTAATTAAGAGTATTGCCCAGCTTAATCAACAAAAATCTACACCTGACGAACTGTTACACATTTCAGATGATCCAACCTCTTCTATAGATTCAGTTAATGACTTCTTTGTTAACATAGGGGAAAATCTAGCTGTCTCTATCATGCGTAAGCAAAATGAGGGTAATGTAATTTCCTCACAAATTTCCCACCCTCAGACAAAGAATAGCCAGGATCCAAATTTTAAAGGTACCTCAATGGCTCTTCTAGATGTCGGTGAGAGAGGTTAAGACAATCATCATGGAACTTCGTAACGATTGTGCCGTAGGATGGGACGGAATCTCAGCCAGTTTCTTGAAGGAAATACGCACGTTTATTATTTTACCTTCCCTGACCCCTGTTATTAATTTGTGCTTTTTGGATGGCCAATTTCCTAGGGTATTCAAAAGAGCTCTTGTACATCCTATCTTCAAGAGTGGTGATAGAGGCAGTGTCACGAATTACAGACCAATTTCAGTACTGACCACAATTGCTAAAATTATAGAGAAGGCATTCAACACACGTCTGGTTAACTTCCTAAATACAAACAAAGTTCTAGTACAAAACTAATTCGGATTCAGATGTGGTAGGTCGACTGAAAATGCAATTATTGATCTGACAGAGCATATCAGTAGGACACTAGATCATGGTAACAAATGCATCGGCTTATTTCTTGATTTGTCTAAGGCCTTCGATACTGTCTCGGTGCCCATTCTTGTCGATAGACTAGAATCCATAGGCATAAGAGGAATTGTTCTTAATATTTTTCGAAACTATCTAACGGAACGAAGTCAGTCTGTTAAGATTGGTTCTCTGACCAGCAATGAGCAGTTTGTTAGTTACGGTGTGCCCCAGGGCAGCGTGCTTGGTCCAACGTTGTTCTTAATTTACATTAACAATTTATGCAAGTTAGCCCTGCCTCATACTAGAATCTTGTCATATGCCGATGACACAGCACTGCTCATTGATGGTTCGAACTGGGAGCAGGCTAAAGTTTATGCGGAAGACACCTTTAGAATTGTTATGAATTGGTTATCTAGCAATCTCTTAACACTTAACCTAGACAAAACATCATTTGTAACTTTCTCTCTTTCGCAAAAAAGCCAACCTCAGCCAGAGACGTATACAAATCAGGCGCATTGCTGCGACTCCGCCAACGCCTATTGTGACTGCCTCCGCATTAGGAGGACCTCAAATGTAAAATACCTTGGAGTCCAGGTCGATTGTTTGCTGAGTTGGAAAAAGCACATTGATGAACTCGTCCCCCGTATTCGTAAACTCATTTTTGTATTCAAGAAACTCAGATCAGTGGCAGATCCTAAAACTCTGAAAACAGTTTACATTGCGCTTGCCCAATCCTTGCTGGGCTACTGTATCTCTGTCTGGGGTGGCACCTTTGCAGTTAGTATGTTACGGCTTGAAAGAGCACAAAGATCAGTCCTTAAAGTCATGTGTAGGAAACCCTTCAGGTATCCTACTGCACTTCTTTATAAAGAGTGTGAGGTCTTAACTGTTAGACAATTCTTTGTGCTCCATATAATATTGCGCAAACATACTATACCACACTCCCTACGGCTTCGAGAAGGCAAGCGCAAAAGAACGAGACTGTGTAGCACGGAGAGACATAGAACTGCTCTCGCTCAACGGCGTTATTGGATACTGGGTTCACGGGTTTACAATAAACTTAATGCTGTTCTAAATATTTGCTTACTTACCAGACAGCAATGCAGGAACGCTGTTACTAAATGGCTGAGAGGTCTCACCTACGAAGAATCTGAGAGACTTATACAATTAGTGGGTTAACTGTCTTTTTCACCAACGCATACTCACACATACCTTCTGGATTTCTGGAGACATACTTCCAAACACACACATACACATACACACATAGACTACAACACACAAACAAACACAAACATGCTCCTTTTGTGTATTTCCTTGTTTGTATAAGTTAATTTTATTTTCGTTTAGAATTTATTAAAAATTTAATTTTAAGTAAGTTTATACAACTACTCGTATTTTAGTTGGTCCGGAGGAAGGTGATGGCATTCGTGATACAGGGTAATCCTAGTACGAGTGCCAAAGCACTCCTTTGTAACCTAAGTGCACATTGTATAAGACCAACTTTGTTTAAGGAGATTTACTGTACCCATTTTTTCAGTAATAAACACATTTATTTATTTTTATTTTTATTCTCACTTGACTCATGGTAGGAAAATTTATAAAAATTGAGAGAAAATTACTTTAATTATAAATGGTATCCTTTATTTTTTTAGGTTACCTATGACCGAAATTTTAATTTCGGCAATCAAAGCCCTCAAGCTTCTGAAAGACAAGCACTTGACGTTCCTGCTGTAGAACTTTATGAAGACTTTAATAGCTCCACCAGAACTCCACCACATTGTCGAAGTTTACGAATCAACATAGTCAAAGTTACTTAGTTGTACTCTTTTAGTTTCCTACTTTTTTTAGCGTAGTATCTTTAGGAAATTAATGAACACCGGGGTTAGTAGTTTAGTACATCCTGGTACAGCACACTTAAGCATATTACGAGAAAATTTAAATTTACTGAATGATAGGTTACCAAATGTATGGAATTGACAGCTTTCAATGGTCATGTCGACGATGCGCCACCTATCGTGATAAAATGGCAGTAAAGATCCTCATTGCCCCTCCGATGTCCTGACTGATGGAAAGTAATAATGATTAATTTATAATTAGCCCTTTAAAGCTCGCCTCTTCTGCGTTCTGTATTTTCTTCTCTCGTCGTAACAGAACCTGACCTTAATTTACGATACAACTATCTAATAAAGTACCTACCTAACTCCAAGAAGGTACATGAACTATTCAAGAACGTGTTTTCCCATAATAATTAGTTTTCATATGTAAAACTGGAGCTGACTTATGGAAACAGGGAGCTGGTATGTTATCCTAAGATTTGCATTTCAGCCGTAGGGGTGAACTGATTTTGAATACACGATGAGCCTTAGACAATCTTAAGAAATACTCCTTTAACTACCGGATCTACCTATCGAAGAAAATATAACAAGATTTTTATAGTTTGACCGAGATCGCTGTTTCGCGCCTTAAGTATGTGCGCGGCTAACGGCAGGAGGGGTTCGCATCGGTGTCAAGTCGACGATGAAGTACCTGGGACTCGTCTTCGACAGCCTGTGGAACTTCGTGGAGCACTTCTGACGTTTGGCTCCCAAACTGGAGAGGGCTGGGGCTGCTTTGAAGTGGCTTCTGCCCAATCTAGGGGGTCCAAACGCCTCCTGCCGAAGGCTCTACGCGGGGTCGTGCGGTCCATGGCCCTTTACGGGGCACGTGTGTGGGTGCGTTCTTTGAGGCTGCGAACAGCCCGCCGATTGAACACGTCCCAAAGGGTCATGGCCATTAGGCTGGTCCGAGGATACTGCACGGTCTCCCGTAAGGCGGTGAGCCTCCTTGCCGGACTATCGCCATGGGATCTGGAGGCAAAAGTCCTCGCGCACATCTGGGAGTGGTGCGAGGAGGCGAAACGCCGGGGCATAACTCTGCTGCCGCGTGTAATCACGGCACAGTGGACAGAGCTCCGGCGGGATCTCATGGCAGAATGGAGAGTGCGATTGTCGCAACCCAGCGCTGGGCACCCCACAATTGTGGCAATAAGTCCCCTCTTTGAGGAGTGGCTAGAGAGGCGCTACAACGGCCTCACCTTCCGCCTGACGCAGGTCCTCACCGGACATGGTTGTTTCGGGAGGTTCCTGTTCGGGTTAAAGTGGGAGGAAACGCCCGGGTGTCACCACTGTTTGGATCACCCGGAGAACACGGTGGAGCATACGGTGGAGGTCTGCCCGGCTTGGGCGGAGCACCGCCGTGTCCTCACGGAGGCGATCGGCGGTGGCGATCTCTCGCGACAGCCACATTTTTATTAAAGTTCTCTGTATACTACGTACGTTTGTAGTTTTGTCCTCAACAGCCAAAATACGTATACAGAGAGTAAGGACAGCGCGCCATTTCCCATAAATAAATGTTATCGTTTTTGTTTTGTTATTATAAAAAATACGAAAACTAGAGTATCGTCACCAACCGACGTACAAAAGTTTTAAAAAGAAGCTCCGATTGACAGTACCTGGCAACAAAGGTCAGTTGAACTTTATAAATCTAAATTTATCATCTCAATAGTTACGTTATTCCAGCATCTTACAAGTCTGTTTTTTCCTCGCAAGTTTGTTGAAAAACGTCGTATAAAAACGCGTGTGCATTGATCATTACCCACAAGGCGGCATTGGCGCGCGAGCCACAGGCGAGCGCGATAATTTAGCCGAGTGACCAATACAGCACACTAGTATCATAATGTACCATAAATTTATTTGCTATATTTTTCATTTTCAATAATGTCGTTTTCCATTACATTTATTCATTTGCCCACACTAGCACAACAATATATCCCACATCTTACAATAAATTGCTGTTTGATGCAATTTAAGCATTTTGGTTGTAATAACTGTACTTCCATTCTATGTAATAAACAATGAGATATTATTCTACATCTTTGAACATAACTGCATCAATAAAATTAAGTTGCTAATCGATTTTGTAATTATGTTCTTACCAATTTAACCAACGATTAGTATATGATTATGCGATACAGATTTTTTTATTCACAAGGAAACCTAAAAATAAACCTAATCTACCATGATTACTTTACAAAAGAGGAAATCTAGCGTTGTGTGGTCACAGTTCTAACCTAACCTAACCCACAGATAATATAAGCCTAACCTAACCTAACCGTTTCGAATTTGACAAACTGTTTATAATCTAAAGATTGTTTGCTGTAATAAATCATTTGATTACAGACCAAATGCCTTAATGATATTATTTTTTGTACAAAACAATAAACGTTTCTACATTATATTTAATGTTGCATATGTCAAGTATCGATTATGTAATGTGTTACTTATAGAAACTAATGATTATAGCACATGTTATTATGGAAACTTATTTTATGGCAAATAAAAGTTATGACTAATAAGTTGATATGACAAGCGTTGTTAGTATAAATGATAATAGTGCAAGTAAATATTATGAGAGGGGACGATTATGGAAAACAATAATAGTACAAATAATTTTATAGAAAACAAGACAATACCGTAGTAGTACTACCAACATTTCGCCAGTTATGTTTAAGTGTATGGAATGGGGTGCTTATTACCATCAACCGGGCACAAATGCAGACTCTAGGCTGCTACTGAGACATTCTTGATGGCAAAACTCGATTGCGCTTGCGACCACTAGACCAACCACGCAGTCTACATATATCTTTATTATCATTCGATATTAAATCTTAAATCGTCACTCACTGGACGCCTGAAGGAGGTCATCGCCGTCGAGGTAGACCGCGGCGAAGGTGGAGTGATGATCTAGTAATTTTTGCGGGGCCAACATTGCTAGAAATCCCACAAAACAGGGAGATTTGGAATAAAAAAGTGGAGGCCTTTGCCCATCAGTGGGACCTAATAAAAATAAAAAATCTACCATGTCAACATCTGTATTCACGTTACAAATCTTCTTTGCCACTCAGCTAAAAGGTCAAGATTATTCAAATGCCAAACCAGAGAATTTTAATTTTAAATTCTATCCTTTCAAAGTAAAAATAAAGCTTTCGAGCCGGTCTCGAAATGGGATCTCTCACTAGTATTTTACATCAAAAGGGATCATTTTCAGCCGTCCAAACCACAGTACAAACCTTTTTAATGTTTTCTCTATATAATGGTTTGTTATCATTTTTCTTAAATTGGTATTAGCCTTTGCCCGCGACTTCGCCCGCGTGGATGTCGGAAATTATCCCACGGGTACGCACTACCGGAATAAAAAGTATAATTATGTGTTAATCCAGGTTATAAAACTGTCTGTGAATCAGTGATAGCCTAGTGGTGTGACCGTCCGTGGGACTGCCAAGTCATAGGTCTCGAGTTAGAACCCAAGGCACGCACCTCTGACTTTTCGGATTCATGTGCGTATTGTACAATTATCACTTGCTTCAAAAACGGTGAAGGAAAACATCGTGAGGAAACCGGCATACCTGAGAGATATTTCTCGACGCCATGTGTGTAGAAAGAAATGTCTGTGTGCCAAATAATATACAAATCTGTGCCCGACAGGGTCCATAATTGTTTCTATTATATTTTTATTTACCAGCTGTATTTGTACATTATGGTTTGCAATAAATGTTTTGATTTGAAAATCTGTTTAGCGTTTTGCGTGATTGAGTAACAAACATAAAAACTATATTAGTGTAGGATTATTTACTGTAGGTACAGACATTGTATTATTTTAACGCTAGGACAAAAACTTCTGTGCTTACTATTATTTTTAAATAAAGTAGAAACTGTTTTACTCTTTTTAAGTTTCAATGGTCGTAAAGCAATATTGTACAGTAATATCTTTATATTATTTATTGAGGGAAAATAAAAAACTACAACATATATAATAAATAAAATTAACAAAACTTTAAGTAGTAATGTTGCAGTCCACTGTATTATCCGCAGATAAGACATATTAAAGATCAGTGGTTGCCATTAGACGAGCATTACCAAAATTAACAAATAATTTAAAATAAATAAATAAGTTACTATGAAGCTAGCTATTTACGACTTTGATACAACATTTTTAGTTTGGCTGTAAATGTGTGCATGAGAGCGTGTATGCACAGAGCAGAGGTGTAATTTTGGCATGCTTCACAGTATTGTTCGCTGTGCTATGTCTTGGTTTTTTATTTGGTCTGCGATACTTACTTCAAATTCTCAAGTATTTTTGACGTTTTATTCCGCGTACCTGTAGTTAACCGTTTTAGAGAATAAGGGCCGGCGCTCACTGGCGGCACGGCACGGCAAGGGATATTTATGCGGCAATTAGAAATATAACTTAATAGTATGACAACAAAATTGAAATCAGCGATGCCGCAGTATCTTTAGGCATGCCGCGACATCTTTACACATCATTGAAATTACAATTTTATTGTCATACACTTAAGTTATATTTCTATTCATCGCATAATATTCTTTGCCGTGCCATGCCACTAGTTAGCGCTGGCCCTAAAGGAGCTGTCAATGCTGTATCAATGTCAAGTTCTGGCCACCGACGCGATTGTACTTCTCTCACGCACTCCTAATAAAAAATGTAGTTCGTTTCTGCAATTGACGAGATCAGTAAAGCAAGCTTAATTATTTTTTACTAACTTTTGCCCGTGGCTTCGTCCACATAAAGGTCGGAAAATATCCCACGGAAACGCACTACCGGACTGCCCAAGTGTTGGTCTACCCGTGTGCCGAATTCCATTCAAATCCGTTTAGCCGTTACAGGCTTCCGCAAACAAGCGCGACGCGACACCTGTAGAACAATTTTCGTGAAGTTTTCATAGAAATTGTTCCTCCGGAGTCGCGCCGCGCCTGTCTGTGGGAGGGCGTGGAAAGGTTACAGACAAACAGAGGTACTTTCACATTTTTGATGTATAACATCCTCTCGTTTTCCTGCACTCTGTGCACAGAACATTATATACCCTAAAAATCTGTGAGAGTGATTTAATCATGAAAAGGGACGGAAGTATATAACAGGAAGCTTAGATTTTGTCAGCGGCAGAAATGACCTTGACTAGGCCCCACCCCTTTAATGTTGTGGATTACGACTTATGCGAGTACTGGCTATCATAAGGCTCACTTGTTTTATGATATTAAGTACGGATTACCTGCCTGAAATTGTAGAGTACTCACCTAACTATAATTTCTAAAGATCCCCACCTCTTGCTAATGTTGATTAGGATTTATCTAAATGCAAGAACCGTCGTCGCAAAGCGGCTCGAAAGATAAAATAATCCATATCTGACAAAACAGTCCCATATGGTATCATAATATAAGCGTCATTAGAACCATAATGTCTGTCGTTATAACTTTCGACTGTACTTCGCGAAGGTATTTAAATGTTTAATCATCGAAGTGAATAGCTAATCCACCAGGAATATCATTCGAATAGCATTTGTCTCAAGTTGGCATTAGGTAAATGTCTTCCATGCAAAGCAGTTTTGTAGCGCTATAGATGTAAAATTGTAAGTAAATGATAATACTTACCAATTGCAGAAAAAGTAATCAAGACTGGTTATCCTTAAATCTGTCAAAACTCAGTTTAATACCCCGAGCCTGAATGCGCCGAGTAAACGTAACAAATAGTTTACAAATTTACAAATAGTTTATTTTCTTTAACAAGCTTTGTACTACACTACTACTAGCTTGTGATAAAAGTGTCGTTTTAAGCAAATAAATGCCTGTATCAGCACACCCCACTCTTCCGCAACTTAGATGTATGTAATGTACATTCACATGCAAACATTTGATGCCAGTATTTATAGTATTTATAATTTATGATTATTTGAAGGATGTAAATTAAGAGAGTTTATCCTAAAAGTTGGCAAAATCGCAAATATCTGTCTAATATTTACTTGTTTTGATTTATTTGGAAATATTACTCTATGGAATTATGAAATGTGGCTAACTAGTAAACTAAAATATTGATTATGAAAAATATTTATTAAAATCGTAACACCTAATAATTAGTTTTAGATTTAAAAAAAGTACTTGGAAAGTTTCCAAATGCTTTTTTTACACCTAAAACGGCTACAACATCAAATTCAATGTTATAATTGCAATTCATTTCAATTAAAAGAAAACCTTTAAAGATGTGGCAGTTAATTGGGAACTTAGCTGGTAACAAAATAAAGTCGTGCTCTGCTCCTTCAAAACTAGATACACAAACGGGTTAAATTACAGACATTCAAGAAATATTTAATTATTTTAACACTTTCTTTGCCACTATAGGTTCTATTCTAGCAAATAAAATCAAAACGCATACAAATAAGCACTCAAACGGTCTCAAAGTCTAGTTCATGCAAACTACTATATTTAAAGCCAACTACGGAAGAGGTAAGCAAAATCGTGGATAATCTCAATCCGAACACTAGTACGGGCCTAGACGGTATTAGTTGCAAAACAATAAAATGCATCAAAATATTAATATTAAACAAACTAACAATGATTATTAACTATTTTTTACTAAACGGCTTCTTCCCTGATTCTCTTAAAGTAGCAAAAGTGAGTCCAATTTTTAAGTCAGGGAAAAAAACCGACCCGAGCAATTATCGTCCCATCTCCGTTCTCCCGATAATCTCTAAAATCTACGAGAAAATATTACATATAACCGTTTAGATAATTATCTCAATGCTATCAACTTCTTCTCTAAAAAGCAATATGGTTTCCGCGCAAAATCCAATACGCTAACCGCAACAATCGACCTTGTGACAAATCTGAAAACCAATATTGATGAAAAACGCACAGCACTCGGTATATTTATCGATCTGAAAAAGGCATTTCATACAATTAGCCATAGCCTGCTTCTACAAAAACTGTATGATATCGGCATCAGGGGAACTGCCCATTACATGTTTCGGGTTCAATTACAGACATTCAAGAAATATTTAAGATGACATGACATGACATGTTTCGGTCGTATCTTTCTAACAGACAGCAAATTGTTCGGATTGGTGATAAACAAAGTAACTGCGAAACGTTAACATACGGCGTTCCGCAAGGCTCCATTCTTGGTCCTTTGCTCTTCATAATATATGTAAATGATATAAATAAACTAAATCTGACAGGACATAATACTGACGACACCAGCTTATTTCTGTTTGGCAACAATATCGATCACATCTTTAAACAAGCGCAGCAAGATTTAGATACTCTTTCTAGATGGTTCCAAGACAATTTGCTCACTGTTAACACATCTAAAACTAACTACATTATTTTCAGTGCTAAGAATAAAAAAATCGGTAATCACTCAACTCTGTGTATAAATAAAGAACCCTTAACCAAAGTTGATTCAGAAAAGTATTTTGGTCTCTATCTAGACAAACATGATGTGGCAGCCGCACCTAGATAAACTAAGATCTAAACTATCTTCTATTATGGGTGCGCTTCGAGGCATCGTTCGCTGCTTGCTGAAATCTGTTAGGTTTATTATATATAATGCCATGGTTAAACCTCATCTAGACTACATAATAGAGGTGTGGGGCACTGCAGCTAAAACAAACTTAAAAAAAATCAAAACATGTCAAAATAAAATAATCAAACTATTATTCCATTACCACTATCAAACTCCCACAGAAATAATTTACAAAGAAACTAAATTGATGACACTTTCGCACATTTATAAATATAACACTTGCATATTAGTACCTACACAGGCTATTAAACAAAGACATACACCCTAAAATAACGTTTATAAAAAGAGAACAAACACAAAAACGTATTACTAGACGGAAAAAACAACATATGCCTAAGACCACCACGTACTAACTACAGAAGGAAAAATATATTATATAAAGGAGCAGAGTTATATAATAAATTGCCTAATGACATTAAAGAGATTCAGTCCTTTACTCTATACAAAAAAACCTTGAAGCACCACATCTTGAAAGATTTCACTCGATTTTAATTCAATTACATATTTATAAAGTCAGTGCTATTTCTTCTACAACATTGAGTTGTTACTTACTTAAAATACATACCAAGGCATAAAATACATCTATGTACTAATTTATCTTATCACTTTGAAGCACTACCTAACAAATTAAAAAATATTCACAGTTTGCTACAATGTATAATTGCTATTGACTTGCCATCGAGAAACGATATGTACACTTACTTTTTCTTGTTACCCACTAAAAATGCTTTTTGTATATTTACTACTTAATAGATTATTTACGAGTACCTACCGTTCTTCATAAGTTCATGTATTTAGTAATAACATTAACTTGTATTTCTCATGATAAGTGAATAGTATTCTTTTTGAGAAATAAATGTCTTAAACCGTAATTCATTATTAATATTCTAGTTGGCTAGTTAGCCACATTTCTTATTTCCATTCAGTAATATTGCCAAATTAATCAAAACAGCGAAATATTTGACATCTATTTGCGAGGTTGCCCACTTTCAAAATAAACGCTCTTAATATATCAGAGAATTACAGAAAACTGATATTGTACATCAGCTTATTCAAAAGAGTGTGTGTTTTGTGTGTTATATGTGAGTTGGGTATGTGTGATATGTGTGTGGGGTGTATGTGTATGTTTAGTGTGTCCGTGAAGATGTTGTACGTGTGAGTTATGATGTGTGTGTATTTTAGTTTTGTCAGAACGTACATTGAACGTACGTTACGTTAAGTGATACCCACTGATAGTCAGCTAGGCTAGATATGAATAAAGTCTTAAAACTAAGTACACACATCCTGTCATCTACGCCTTCTGTAGATCAAACTAAGTAACTTTGTGCAAAAGTAATTGCTGGGAAACGACTTTTATTGTTGATGTGAAAATTCGCTTTTTACGGTAGAGTGTAATGTAATGCAAACCATTGTGCTCATGGGTGCTTTCAATGGAACAGGGATCGTGGGAATATTTAAAGTTAAATATTATATAAACTTGTTTTCGAAAAAAAAACGTCAAAAAAGTCTGATTTGTCAGAAAGCTTGTCAATATTTGTCAAAAAGTAATGTTTAATGAAAAGTGTCAAGCGATTTTGTACCGTGTGGGGAGCAACAACCACTGACAACTTCTTGTCCAATGATATCGGTACGTAGTACGGATCCTGTCGTGATCGTTTGTCAGAACAATCGAACAACTTGATAAGGGATTTTACTTCAAAAACGTTGTTTACAAGTCCCGGAGGCAAACCTTCGTTTATAACTAGGTACTACAATTAATTCTCTATTAAATTCCAAGTCAGTTTCCACGGAGACTACTTTTTATATTTTATATCGTTTCTTTGATATTTTGTAAATATGAGAACGTTGTAGACCATTTTCTATTTTGTTAAGTACCTGGTACTTTAAAAAAAATCAAACTCAAAAAAAAAAACTGACAAAATTCGCAACACCATAATACGCTCCAAGACAGGTGTAGCCGATGTTGGCGATAAGTCTGCGAGGCTGAAATGGCACTGGGCAGGTCACACCTATAGGATGCATCAAGACGGATGGGCCATCATCGTTACACAATGGGTGCCTGATGACGGACGTCGCCACCGGGGCAGGCCTAGAAAGCGCTGGCGCGACGATTTGGACTCATTCCTGACCGGTGATTGGCCGGAGAAGGCACAACACAAGGAGGTCTGGAAAAATATGGGGGAGACCTTTGCCCAGCAGTGGGACAAGATAGGTTAACAAAAAAAAAAAAAAACCTGGTACTTGCTGACAGGCCTGTAATTTGAAAACATTGTAAACGCCAATTATTTTTAAAAGAGTGGAGTTCCGTGGAGTTTCTTGACGGCCGGATCAAATACTAAGCAAGTTCTCGGTTTTCTTGTGTCCGAGAGACTTTGAGTTTTCTTTCCGAGAATACAATATCCTGACACTGGAGGTTTCGGTTTACTCAAGAGGGTTAATTTTGTATTTAATTATTATAGACTACATAGCTATAAGGGAATGTTTTGGTTTTTATATTTAAAGTAACAGGAATGTTGGTACTTAAACTTTTTCACAAGACATTTAATTAAGTTCGGTTAGTGACAAAAAACTGGCGCTCTATCGATTTTATGGGAGTTAATAAAACTGAAGACCAATTCCCGAAATTGAAAACTTTTAAAATCTATTCTCAATTTCTTCTCACTATAAATGTAGTACATACTAATCCTATCTCAGAGTAATAACTAAAGCAATCCTATGCTTCTCAGCGACAATCGATGTTAAAAACTTGTCGAAATAGGTTAGGTGAGGTTATAACTGCGATCAACCGCGCGTGAGTCGAGCGAGCGGAATTTCCAAGTTGCTCGCAGATTTTTTTCACCATTTGAATCACTTGGCTGTGTCGGTCAGTCATCTTCGAAGGGTTGAGTTTCAATTCCCCATGTTGTTAAACGTTGAATGATTCTAGTTCAATTAACTATCGGCCTAGGCATCCAATTCGATCGGGGCGTTCAATGAACGGCGTCCAATTAGCTGGCTAATTTAATCAGATGGCGGCGACAGATATATTTGTATTATACCTGAGCGCGCCACGAAAGAAGGCCGGAGGAAAGTCGTGATTTTTTTTTTTCAAATTCAATGTGATGCAATGACATAGACACTAGCGCCGCGTCAAACGGACTTTAGTGGTGGCGCGGACTCTAGAGGAAGTGTTTTAGACAAATTCAGATTATAGTGCGTTCACTATAGCTTGTCCCGTGACGCGATTAGTATCACTGAATTTTGCAGTCTTGTGATTGATAGTACTTTTCTATCAGTCGCCATTTTGAACTCTATTAGTATTGAAAGTAGGACTATAAAATTCAGCGCTACTTATCGCGTTACGGGACAAGTTATAAAGAACACACTATAGAAAGCGAACGTTCTTATTAATGATAGAATTGTTAGGTGCCCACCTCTTCGTACCTTTGTAGAAAACAAGTGTGATGTAATGATATGTTATTTAAAACCTGAATAATAACATAGATGTTTGTAACTTTGTATATCAGATTCTGTCAATTCTAGACCTTTTACAAGCATGACCTTACACTGTCACCAGAACATTTCCAAAACTTTTGTCTACCTGAAAATCAGCTTTTCAGCAGATCTGTATGAGCGGATTGGTGGCGCGTGTAAGAGCTCAGGACGTGACTGGTAGGATATAGCAGTTTATACAAAGAAATGTTTGCGTAATCTAGCGTGAAATCAATCGTCTGTATTTCTTGCGGGCTTTTTTAAGATGGATTGGAAAAGTGGCCAGTTCTTTTGGTGAAGTGAAGTTGTTTTTTAGGGTCCCGTATCCAAAGGGTACCAACGAGACTATTACTAAGGCTCCGCTGTCCGCCCGTCCGTCCTTCTGTCACAGGGCTGTATCTTTTGAACCGTAATCGGTAAAGACTTGAAATTTTCGCAGTGTGTATTATTATGGACGCTAAAACAAAAAATAAAAAAAATAAAGACGGTTAAAAATTAAAGGGGGTCGCCCTACAATAAACATTTTTTTCGGCGTTTTTTTACTAAAGTTTTTTTTATTATTATTTTGTAGTATTAATTATTGTACGGCGGTACGGAGCCCTTCGTGTGCGAGTCCCATTAAAACTACTGAAGCTATAAATTCCTCACCCGCGCTTTCTGCTGCCTTACTTAGACAGAATGTGAAGGCATGCCCTTTGGAGTTTAGGTTTCAGCATACAAAAGCACAGGCTGTTATAAAAGCTTTTAAAGATCTTAAAATTAAATCAACAGAAGATCTCTGGGGAATGTCTGTAAAAGTCTGTAGAACTATTATGGAAACCATTGCGCCCTATTTAGCTTTCATATTTAACACCAGTATAGACCAAGGAGTATTTCCGGATCTCATGAAACACAGTAAAGTAGTAATCCGGTGATAGTAAAGAACCCAACAATTATAGGCCCGTGTCAATTCTACCAGATCTCAGTAAGGTGTTTGAAAAGTTGATGCTCAATCAAATGTTACGTCACTTTAATAAAAAATCCATCTTTCATGAACAACAGTACGGTTTCACCAAAGGGCGTTGTACTACTGACGCTGGTGTCACCCTAATAAAGAACATTTTTAATGCCTGTGAAGAAGCACAAGATGCTATTGGAATCTTTTGCGACCTCTCGAAGGCGTTTGATTGCGTAGACCATGAGACACTTCTGCTGAAACTGGAGGTCTATGGGATTAGAAATACAGCTCTTGATTTACTAAGATCATACCTGAAAGATAGAAAGGTTAAAGTTCAAGTAAACGGCGTAACCTTATAAGGGTCTGAAATGGCATTGGGCAGTCCTCAAGGTTCGATATTAGGTCCATTCCTCTTTTTAGTTTACATTAATGATTTACCCCAATTACTTCAAAATCAACCGAAGATGGTGTTATTTGCAGATGACAAATCATTGATCTTTAAAATCAACCGACGGTCACAAAATCTTGACGACGTGAATAGCTCTATTCTTCAGGTCCAAGATTGGTTTACGGTAAATAATTTGGTACTTACTAAATTTAAAAAAACCAAATGCATTTGATTTAAATTACCTAATGTTAGAAGTAGCGAATGTGACATCATATTGAATGGAGAAAAACTGGAATTTATTAATCAAACGGTTTTCCTAGGAATCACGCTAGACGAGAAATTACAATGGGGACCTCATATAACATCTCTTGCGGGGCGGCTAAGCTCGGCCGCTTATGCGGTTAGAAAGATAAGACAGTTAACAGACGTTGAAACCGCGCGTTTGGTCTATTTTAGCTACTTCCACAGTATTATGTCGTATGGCATTTTACTGTGGGGTCGGGCTCCTGACATTGAATCCATCTTTATCTTACAAAAGAGAGCTGTCAGAGCCATTTATGATTTACATCGTCGCGAATCTCTCAGGGAACTATTTGGAAAGATTAATATTATGACGGTACCTTGCCAATTCATTTATGAAAATATTATGTATGTAAGAAAAAATCTACATATTTTTAATAAAATAAGTGATATACATAACTTTAATGCTAGAAATAAAGATAAAATGGATCAACCATTTTTCAGATTATCTAAAGTACATACATCTTTTATGGGGTTAAATGTTAAAACAAAATACCTTGTGATATTTTACAATTAAATGAAAGAAAATTTAAAACTCATATTTAAAGTACACTTTGTAAACAAGCATATTACAAATTAGAGGATTATATCCAAGATAAGAATGCTTGGAAACATGCTAGTCCAGCTCCATAGGATAATCTAGAATCTAGACAAAATCAAACTGGTTGCTAATTTAAGTTGTATAATTGATTATATTTTATTATGTGACATTGATTTTACATTCTGTGATTACTTCCTCACACATTGACTTATTAATTGTAACTTTTTTTGGAAAATCGTCTACTTTTACAATGTTTGTAAATATGTGAGAACCATGTATCTATCACATAAGTAATTAATTTATCTGTTGTTGCTCTCTTTTTAAAATTCTTTTTACCTATATTGTCGTATAGTAATTTATTTTTTTATTTTTAGATGCATCGTCTTCACATATAATTATATAACTATTGTACGTACATATACAAAATATTGTAAAACATTTATTTTAATATTGTAAAGAGTAACGGTGTAGTTTCTTGCCCATTCTTCTCCATACGAAAACTACCTTTTGGAAGGGGCGACTAGAATCAATTCAATTTATTTGTAATTTTTGACGTTCAAAAGTGCCTTGCAAGGGCCTATTTGAAATAAATGATTTGACTTTGACTTTTCGGACTCGCACTTGGCCGCCTTTTTAAGCATGGATTCGTAGGTTATTTTTTTTTATCGTGATCTGCAGTGATCAATCGATTGCGTAGGCCGCTGCAGTCACCCTCTGTCGAAGTGGGGGATTATTGACCCATCCAACATTCAGTGTGAGTGCAGTGCTTCTGATCAGACCATGCCCCATGACCATGCTGGAGTGTCTTAAGTGCCCGTTCACTTGCACAAAAAAGACCTAATTATCGCCGTTGATGCGCGATACGCACCTCAAAAAATATAAAAAAATAAGTGCCATCGACACAACAATAAGAAGAAGAAGTAGGCTGATTTTATCATGTAGATATAGTAGCCCGCACGTCGGTGGAAACACTTTGATCTTGAGCTGGCCTAGCGTAGTACGGAGTAAGATGCCAGCATTTTTTAAATTTGTTTTTTATGGTGATTTGGTTCATATTGTGGTGTGCTCTCGACCTCGATCTCGCCTAATGGAAGGCGATGGATGAGGTCTATGATGGAACGAGCGTGCCCAAAAGATGCCTGTTCACTCCTGCTTTGAAGGTGGACGGGTCATATGTGGAAGGGAACACAAGCGCTGGCAGAGAGTTCCACACTTTGCCTGTGCGCATAATAAATGTGGAGGAGAAGCGCTGAGTACGACTATTTGGTATATCGACCAAGTGAGGATGGCACCCCAGTACGTGTGGTAGTCCGGTAGTTATAGGGAGCTTATATGGTACTAAGTACTTTCTACAACTTAATTTTATGATAAAACAGACCACAGAACTTCCTTAAACACAGAAGCCATAAATATGGACAAACTCATAACATCGAAATTAATAAGACAACGATATAAATTAGAAAACACGAAAGAAGCCTATGAAATGAACAAAATATTCCTTTTTATTATACCTCTTTGATTGTTACGATTCTACAGCCTCTCGCAGAGTTATAGAGACTGATTTAATTCTAATAATAAAAGTTTTTGTTATTGTGTTGGTATATATATTGATTGATTGTGTTTTTTTATTTCCACGATTACGTGGAAATAAAAAAACACAATCACAACCTTAATGGCTCCTACACACTATGCCGGCGGCTCGGCCGCCGGCTTTTGCCGCGCGGCATGTACCCCCAGCTTTTGCGCCTTCATTTGATTTGCAATCCTTTTGTGCGGCTTTGTGCGGCAGGGCCGGGCGCGCCGTGGCTTGCCCGGCGGCATAGTGTGTAGGAGCTATATGATTACAGTAACGTATAGTCTGTTCGAAAAGTATCTTATGAAAGTGTAAAAAAACTTATGTAATCACTCACTAAAGGGAATTAGTATCACATTTATATCTTTTCCAACAATTCGTGTTTGAGCGACATTATTCAATTGTAATTGAAAAAACATAAAAAAAAAAAAAAATTATTGACTACGTATATTTAGTAACCTAATTCGCGTAACTGTTCTTGAAGAGTCATAAAGAACCCTGTAATAAACCGACACGTGTTTCACTTCTCAACGAGGCATCCTCAGGATAGCGATTGACTTGTTGCGAACCCGGACCCGACGTGTGGACGTGGACACGTCAAGCGTCGAGAGTAGTGTGTGTGAGCCACTTCAATCGAGATGTCACAACGCCCCCGCAAGGGGACGTGGCGAGCGGGGTCAGGGCTTCGCCTCTCGCTCCACGGTGACCCGCTAATACCGGTCCCTCAATCTATTTGCCTCGGACGGCCTGTAGCATTGACGCAGGCAAAGTGCATCTGTGTGAATGGTTGCTATAAATTTTCTGTAGGCGCGCCGCGTCGCTATAATCCTATAGCGTCGCGTCTTCACGACATCCCGGCGGTCTGTCCCCGCCAGGTGAGACCCCCAGTTGCCTGGGGGAGGCCCAACGAAGACGACCAGCGACAAAGATGCCGACTCGACGCTCCTACAGGTAGATAATAATATGTAGCTTTCCCTCGCCCGCTCACAGATCTAGCCGTATACGGATTGAGGGATAACCAGTCGTGTTTGTGTGAGCGGCTTGTGTTGTAGTGTGACACCGCTCAGTGTCAACGTGCTTCGCGGCCCGCGTCGCGCTCTCACGTGTTGTATAGGCGTCTGTAGAGTATTGGTTGTCTGCGTTAATTACGCGGCATGCCTATATTAACCTAGAACACGCCGCGCAATAGATGTATGTGTACATCTGTAGAGTCTTATTATATCGAGTGAGCCGCGTGTAACCTGGGTGCGGCTTACTCGAGGCGTCAATCCAATCAATGGGGTCAATTGGCCGCTACCAGGTCGCGGGGCAGGGGTCTCGCGTCAGGTGGGCGTGCATGCAATGACGCTATCTGCCTGACATGGGGCCAGGCAGAAGCGTCGGCACGCGCGAACATCACCTTCGCGAATCGCCGCATAAACTCGTCCAGGCTCTCGATCCCGAGATCCCGGTGGAGTAAATCGTTCCTCACAAAGCGAGGAGGTTGCGGGCGACCCTACCCTGTGCGGCGACCTTGCGGACATAGGTCCCCGTCGTGAGGCGGCGGTCGATGGTCACACCCAAGTACTTGACCCGGGGCGACCAATCGACGTCGGCTCCATGTAATTTCAAAGGTGGTGGGAGAGGCGCCGATCCAGTGACTATTGCCTGCGTCTTACTCACGTTCACCGATAGCCGCCACTTCGACATCCAATCGGGAAGAAGGTCGAGGGTGCGCTGCATTTCGACCGCCGCGTACTTCGCATTAATCGAGTTAACGATGTACGCGGCGTCGTCGGCATACAGCGCGAGCGTCGCCTCTGGAGTGGTGGGGATGTCGTCGGTGTAACGTGAGTAACACGCCGGCGAGAGGCGGCTGCCCTGGGGCACGCCAGTCATCGCGATGCACCAAGCGGGCGCCGGGGAGCGCCCCGTCGACCACCACCTTGAAGCTCCTTCTCCATTTTCTGATCCATTTGTTTACGTTTTAATCACATACTTTTGGAACAGACTATAGTGTTCAGATATTGACCATGTACACTTTGTTCGTTAGAATATTGATAAGAGTTACTTTGGTTTATAAAGACGTCTTTCACAAAACCTTCGTTTCGATTTTTCTACATTGGGTAGGCCATTTAAGCTGACGATAAGCCAAGATGCAGTAGACTATGGTGCAAGTAAGCCTAGCAAGGAATAACTCATTTAAGCTCGTGACTGCAGACTCTCTTTGTCCTGGGTTCGATTCCCAGGTTGGTTCAGGCTAAGCGTTATTGGCTTTTTCCATTACGAATTGAAGTAGAACGGAGTCTAGATTTGTGCCCGGTTGATGGCAATAGGCTCGCACCCTATTACATGGGACTGAAACATAACTGGCGAACTGTGGGTGTACTAAGGTACATCTCAGCCTAACCCTTTGGGGAATATTGGCGTAATGTTATGTTGTGTTATTGAAGACTCTCAGTTCTAGTTCTCGACTTTTTATTACGTCACTCTACTACTTCTATGTACATAATTCGAGTTGTGAGAGGTATAGTCT
Organism: Agrochola lota; assembly: GCA_947364205.1. Taxonomy (NCBI): domain Eukaryota; kingdom Metazoa; phylum Arthropoda; class Insecta; order Lepidoptera; family Noctuidae; genus Agrochola; species Agrochola lota. The sequence goes on from OX376223.1 coordinate 21,052,068, forward strand.
GTTAATCAAATTACACAGACAAACTGTTCAAGACAGAGATGAAATGTATCACATAAACATTTATACATTTACGTGGTACATCTCTATCAAAATAAGAACCAACGGGAACGGATTCTAGGGATGTGACAAAACCGTATATTCGAATTTTGTAATGTTTTGGGATGCTATTACAAATACCTAATCTATTTAGACAAGAGCTGGTTTTAATTTAAAATAACTTGTTTCATACCGCGGTATGCACCAGATAAGCCTATACAAAAAAACAGGCTATAAGTTTATAGGTAACTATAAAAGATAAAAATTTAAAAGAAACTGTCCATTAATCCGACCCAGCCTATCCCATGCTGTTCTCCCCCAGCGACGCCCTAAGCCGACGTCCGTACCCTACAGGGGGTGACCTTAGCGTGTAGTGGATTCGTTTCTAGGTTTAATGCCCTGGCTAGAGGCCTTAATTTATTGAGGCACCCACAGGAAAGTCCGGTTAAGTAGCCGATAACCTCTGATGACCTGCGAGATGCCATTAAAAAGAAAAAAAAAACTGTCCAAAAATTGTTTATCCACATTCGTCGACGATTAAATTTTGCCATTAAGTTAAATATAAGCCAAATACGTTTCAAACGATATTTAATATCCGCGTATCCGAGATCCCTTCCCTACCAACCCTATCACTCTCCCTATTTGAATGTAACATGAATGTGGGACGACAATACAAATTAAATACAAGATGCTTCGTACGTAACCATTTATAATTACACAAGTTGCACAATATAATAAAGTTATGTTATTGTTGTGTTTATTGTTATAATAATAGTTGATGTTGGATTTGTTTTGGTGCCATTGGTGGTTCTGTATTATTTTTAGGGTTCCGTACGCAAAGGGTACTGACGGCATTGCTAAGCCTACGCCGACTGTCTGTCCGTCTGTCTGTCACCGTCGAGCGCAATAGGTACATAGTTGTCATTTTCACAGAATAAGTACTACTATGACCTCTGTTCTAAAGAGAGCAAAGCCGAGTGTAAAAGAACTAGATTATCAATAATTTAACATTAAACCGTTTTTAATGTTTTACAGTTCTGAAAACAATTCAGTTTCGTCCTCTTTGACGACATTGTTCTATGAATGATGTCGGTCAACCAGCGAGTGTTAAACGATATTTGATAGATATATTCAATCTGCCTAGCGTTTTTCCAACTATGTTGGGGTCGGCTCCCAGTCTAACCGGATGCAGCTGAATGCTAGTATTTTTAACCCCCGACGCAAAAAGAGGGGTGTTATTGTTACAGTTTGACCGCTACGCTTGTGTGTGAACGGGTGAACCAATTTGTACATGAAGCGACTGCCCATCTGACCTCCACAACACAGTAACTGGGTAATACGATAAGACCCGGAGACTGGTTGTCAGACTTTCGGGCTTCTAATGGCTCGTAACGACTGTCAAAGATCCACGAATGACAGCCGGGATCAATGGCATAGCGTGCTTTCCGAGGCACGGAGGAGTCTCGGTATGTAAAGATGGTCACCCGCTGTGGACCAACCCCGGCAAGCGTAGCTAACCTGATGGGTCGACCCGTGCGGCTGTTATTACTTGACAAAATTATTCTTTATCTGACAAATAAATGATTATGATTAGATTTAAAGGCTTCTGGCAAACCGTTATGTTCTAAAAATCTATATATCGAAGTGCTTTTTTGGTCAGTCTTTTCTGAATAAAGAAATTACCTACCTAATTGAATAATTGTTAAATAAGTTAAAAGGAATAAATGTTATTCTGTCTGTCCGGACATTCAGACTGTTTTCAAAGTATTTTCATGCTTTTGATGGGTAAATCTATCGAAAGTAGACATTACGTTGAAGCTGACCAATTCCCGTAATGAAAACTGTTCAAAATTAAGTCCACATTTCATCTCAGTGACAATCAATGTAACAATTTTGTCAAAAGTATTTTTGTCAAATTGAGACTGAGCAGGATACGAACGCTATTAAAAATAAGGGAATAAATTTCTCCATCAGGTTACGATCAAAGTATTCACTGATGTTTTTAAAACTGAGGAAAAAGGCTCAAGCTGTACGAAAACATGGAATCCTAACTAATGTTATAAATGCGAAAGTGAGTTTGTTTGTTACGCTTTCACGCTAAAACGGCTGAATGGATTTGGATGAAATTTGGCACATGGGTACACCATGACATAGAGAAGGATATAGGATACCTTTTATCCCGATATTTCCAGGGAACCGATACGTATCCGGTTGAAATCGCGGTGCGCAGCTAGATATAAATAAAATCTTATCGCTTCTTGTGTAAGCCGGATCTTTTTCCCCGGGAAAAAAGACGCCTGTATAATGTTCTATTGTTTTAATAATTTATTTCCGTCATTCAGTTTAAGGACCTTTCCAAGGTCTGGAGGTTAATTTGTTTAAAGGAATTATATAAAAGAAAGTCTTTTGAGAAAAAGGTCGACAGATAATTTAGAATTCATTATGAGAATAATTGGTGCAATTAAGGATGTATTAATGGGAGAAGATTGGCATTTTGAATAAAGCATGTGATTTAAATAGGCTTTTTAAGTTTCCCTACAGTGCGAAGCTACCTGCAGTGAGTGCGATTCCCGGACACTTAACGTTTGACCTAGGTCAAAAATATTTTAACTAGTTGGAAGGTCAAATATAAATGGTAAGTAACATCTAACTCCCGTTAATCAAGTCATGACTTAGGTATATAAATAAACAATGGTGTTTTCTTAATTTCCAGAGATTTTAGTACATCGTTTCTTCTCCCATTTATAATGAATTTTAGACCAATTTAGTATCCAAATTAAAACCTGGCGAAACATAAAAGCCTACTAAGGTAAGTAATTTAATTTCACCAGCAAAAGTCATAAAGTTTGTAATAAGCATAGCTTTTATTATTCTAATTAAATCTACGCTTAATTAACGTTTACTTCAAATTTATTTTAGTTTATTAACAACGTTTCTGAACGAGGTCGGGTAACAAGGCGGTTCATAAGATGTAATAAGTTTAGGTAGGTAGATAATTATAAAAAAAAAACTGTTCTTTGCCTAGACCCACCGTTTAAACACTTGTTTGTATAGCTACCCGCTCCTGCTTCAAACAATGTTTTATGATTTGACAAAACATCGAGGTTATGTTAGTTTAATATTAAGTACCTGGGCGACCGAGCTCTTCTCTGCTGAAAAAAGAGAATGCTCGTTTAATAGTACAGGGTGGTTAATATTGTGGGCGCGTTCATTGAGGCTGCGACCGGCCCAGCGGTTGAACGCGTCCCAAAGGGTCATGGCCATTAGGCTGGTCCGAGGATACCGCACGATTTCCCGTGAGGCGGCGAGCCTTCTTGCCGGACTGCCGCCATTGGATCTGGAGGCAAAAGTCCTCGCGCACATCTGGGAGTGTCGCGAGGAGGCGAAACGCCGGGGCGTAACTCCGCTGCCGCGAGAAATCACGGCACAGCGGACAGAGCTCCGGCGGGATCTCATGGCGGCATGGAGAGTGCGATTGTCGCAACCCAGCGCTGGGAACGCCACAATTGCGGCGATAAGTCCCTTCTTTGAGGAGTGGCTCACCTTCCGCCTGACGCAGGTCCTCACCGGACACGGTTGTTTCGGGAGGTTGCTGTGCCGCATAAGGCGGGAGGAAACGCCCGGGTTTTACCACTGTGTGGATCGCCCGGAGGACACGGTGGAGCATACGGTGGAGATCTGCCCGGCTTGGGCGGAGCACCACCGTGTCCTTACGGAGGCGATCGGTGGCGACGATCTCTCGCGTCCGGCCCTGGTTCAGGCCATGGTTCGGAGTGAGAGTGCATGGGAGGCTGTCACCTCCTTCTGCGAAGCAATTATGCTCGCGAAGGTGGAGGCGGAGCGCGAGAGGGACATGCAAGATGCGCGCCCTCGCGCCCCTAGTCGCCGCAAGAGACGCCCCGGGCGTCGGGAGTCGCGAGCCAACTTCCGGCCACCGTAGGCGCGGGCTTGTGGACGGTTAGCAATGGGTATCGCCGTCCGATAAGGACCAGGCCAGGGTCGACGGCGCGTTGTGTTCCACGCGCGCCTCAAAGAGATGTCAGCACCAACTGACGGGGTCCGAAAGGACCAATGCCTGCTGGGGTTGCGGGTTTGTCCGAAAGGGATATCGCGGCCCTGGCACATGGGCAACGGAAGGAACACGGGTGGGTTTTAGTCAGTAAAAGTCTGACACGCCCTCTCGCTCCGCCCAGAGCGGGAGAAGTCATTTGATGATATCCCAAACTCAAAAAAAAAAATAAGCTTCGTTCATACTAATTCCAAGCTGCCATGTTAGAGGTAGTTACTAATTCCATGCTGACATGTCATTATTCTAAAGTAGTCATCTTGTTCTAAATTTTGGGCGACCGAGTTTTCCCAGATATAAGACCTAGCTAGATCGAGTTTTTGCCTCCGTAAACCTATATAATGCAACTTACATCGAAATCGTTAGAGCCGTTTTCGAGAGCGTGATTACTAATATATATAGCACATGTGTGAGTACTATGTACTGTCTATAAAGCTACCATTTAGGTACTGGGTATGTCTTTCATTGTCTTGCATGTGCCTTGGCGGCTGAGAGTATGCCATGCTCACTCTAATGTCTCGCTGACGGTGGCGCATGTGTTGGATCGGATCATTTAGCTCCCTTCAAAATGGTTGAGCTGAATGGTGCTAATCCATGCGTCATGTTCGTGAACGGGCGCCGTCAGTGGGGACTGGTCGTGTCTTGGCTGCCACGCGGCGGTTAGTATCGGCCGTCGTCATCCTGAATTGTTTCTATAATCAGCTATTTGCCCATCTTCGCCATGACGCCGCTGATTCCAAAATCTTACAGTGAATCGGGATATATTGAGTTCTCGTGTTATAACACTAATATTCAAGCCATCTTAGCCAATTTTTTTTTATTATATTTCACACATATTTTTGATAAATGTCAGTGTAACAAATCCAATTATGTCAATGTGTCAACTTCAAATTAAGAAATCAGTTTCATCATCAAAAAGTCAATAATACTTTTTTGGTAGAATAGAAAGAAGCACACAACTATTAAAAAGTATTATGTGCCTAGATATAGCAATTTAGACTTTACTGCACAAAGTGTGATAAAGAATCTAATTTGAAAACTGATAAACATTTTTAGACCGCGACTGTACACTGCGTACCGCTAATGAACATCAAACACTGAGTTCGCCAAATAGGATCGTGGCGAACCAATTTCGTTGTTCTGTGTGGTCAGTGTTCAGAGAAATTTGATGCAACATTGCGAATATTAGCAACTCCATAGCTACTAAAGAGAGCGGGGTGGAGCGGGAGCTGTTGAGCGTGAACATAAGTCGAACTGTGTTCGTATGGCGTTCTTATTCGCTTTGGTAATTTACGTCCACAAGTACGAACCAAATGTTCCGTGTTCGATGTCCGTATTCACGATCTTTTGTTCGTTAATACACTATCTTCGATATCTGCACGGAAAAAATATTTTTATTGGTTCATCGGGTTGGTTGGATGTAAACATATCTACTGAGCAAATACTTAAAGAATACAATGAAAATGGCTATAATAGATATTACCACTTACTTAATTTTATTTGGTCTGCCATAAATGATAAATTATGTTTTTTAAGCGCCATGTGGTGTGTGACCGTTAGACTGCCAAGTCATAGGTGTCGAGTTCGAACACAAGACACGCACCTCTGACTTTTCGAATTCATGTGCGTAATGTATAATTGTCATTTGCTTCAAAAACGGTGAAAGAAAAACATCGTGAGGAAACCGGCATGCCTCAGAGATATTTCTCGACGGCATGTGAAGCCAAGTCAAAGGGCTAAAGGGCTAAGGGGTCAATAACCACACGAAAAGAAGAAGTTTACACATCAATTAAGTTTTTAAAACTAGATGAGGACGGTGTTTCCGACTACTCTGAGAAGAAACACCGAAACAATCTCAGAGGTCACGTCTCTTTTAAAATCCAGACATTGTCTTGGTCAGATCATGTGTGGACCGTGTAGATTACTGTCTGAAATGGTCTTTTGAGGAAAGAACCACACAGATTTGAGTGGGCTTGTCCAGCTCGTGCCCGCATTTGTCAGTAACTATACTTGCACTAGTACCATACTTCTACTCCTGCCATGAATTATGACAGGGTCGTTGACTCGATGCAGCGATGCTTTTCTAACACTGTGTGGCGGCTCTTTAAGATAATCCGGCGCCAGAGAGACGGCAAAGGGTAACTTACTGGAGGCAAAATTGACGCAAAACCGGTTACCATGGCAACATAGAATCCTCCATAAGTCTATGGTTTTAAAGAGGTATGAGGAAAAGCGTGTAAAGTCACTCATCCTCTATAGAAAACGGAGGATTCTCCGACACGACACCCGTCTGGTGTCGTGTCTGGTGGTCTACTGCCCGACGATTGATGTTAGGACGTTGTATATATGCTAGTTGCGCGGTAAACTCGTATTTTGATGCGTAGTTCGCGTGTAGCAATGTAGGTGATGTTTGACATTGACAGCGAAATTTTGTAGCGATAAGGACTGTTTTTTTAGTTCAAGTGTTATTGTTGTTATGATACAAGCCGGGCATTATGCTCCATTTAGGGGATGCTAATCAATCTAACATCAGGGGATGAGTTTGCAAAAAAAAGATGATACAAGTAACTTTTACTTATACTTAATCAGAAAGTCTAAGTACTAGCATGCACGTTTCTAACTTCTAGATTGTCCAACTTCCAATACAAACTTTCATCTTTTTCTGATTTTTATAAAGTAGATATTTATCTCATAATAGGGGCAATGTTATCACTGGAGATCGGATATTTGGTTGCATATTTACCTAAAGTTGAGGTGTTGGCTATTATGGAATGCACTTTTATATCGAAAAAATCCTTGGATTCCGGGATCGACCAATTTAGAGTTCTGATTATAGAATCGAATGCATTTACGTTTAGTTGTTGGTTAATATGGAATGCACTTTTGTATCCAACGAAAAAATCTCGCGATTCTGGTATTGATAAATTTAGTACTTTTTGACATTAGAGATACTAGCTAATGTTGTAAAGTAGGTTGTCAAATTGTCATGGCACATTGTGAGAAACAACTCTGTGTCGTGAGTTTTAGCGTTTAAAAAAAATGTTTGCAGTAGGAATATACATTTGAATTTAACACCGCAAAAGTAACCTTCGTAAGAGGACTGATAAGTCGTTTCCATACCATGTATACGATTAGTTATGCATTCCCGGATTTTATTGAATTCCGGGATTTATATTAAGATTTTGTTTTATTAAGAAGCCAGAAATTTACTTTAGGGAAATATGTATCCGAATATCCGATCTCTAATTATCACACACCAATAAAGATTTTTGAAGAGAAAAAGTCCCTACACTTTTCTCGGTACTTGCCTCATTAGTGTAACAGTGATAACAAGTGCGGCTACTAAGGAGTTTCATTTCCGAGGAAGTCACGACCAATTGGATTGTTACAGTGCGTTCAATATAAGTTGACGCGTGATGCGATTGCTAGCACTGAATTTTGCAGTTATGTGATTGGTGGTACTGTTCTGTCAGTTGCCATTTTGAACTCGAAACTAAGACTGCAAAATTCATTGTTACCAATCGCCAAGAGTTACGAGTCAAGTTATATTGAACGCACTGTACCTAAGCTTTGAATTTGTTAAAAACCTTATTTAACCAGTAACACATGTCATGAATTAAATCTTAATTCTATGACGTTCATTTAAATGATTTTTTTAATTTTATTAATGAACATTTTCTACAATGCCTATTTAAAATCCTTTTAAATTAACCGTGGTGTTGGTATATTTAGCAAGCCTTCGTAAAGGTAAGGTGAAGGTTATATTGAAACATTGTTTCATAAAGGAGCTATTTATGTCTGAAAAGATTAAACCAGGGATGTGAACATAACATGGAGTATTTATAAATTACTTTTTATGTAAAAGTATTTAAGACCATTGTTGCTATGTCTGTAAGGGGCTCGTGGATAAATGCGAACAGCCGCACGAGTCCATCGAAGGTTAAGCTACCCTTCCCGCCGTCGGGTCGTGGATGGGTGACCATTCTTTATATATCAAGACTCCTCCGCACCTCGGAAAGCACGTTAAGCCGTCGGTCCAGGCTGTCACTCGTACATGCTTGACAGTCGTTACGGGTCGTCAGAAGCCCAAAAGTTTGACAACCAGTCTTATCAAGGGTTATCGTGGTATCGTGGTTGAAGAGGTCAAATAGGCGGTCGCCCCATGCAAAATGCTGGTATTCAGCTGCATTCGGTTAGACTGGAAGGTGACCTGAACATAGTTACGAAAAGGCTAGGCAGATTGATTGTTGCTATGTATAAAAAAATCAGAAACCACTGTGTGAAAAGAAAACTGGCTTTCACATTCGTATTTTTATGTAGTTTTCGTAGTAAATAATTAGTCTGGTATCAAAAAAATGTAGTGGGGTGACCCCCGTCAGGAACGAGGTTATACAACCGGCCGCGAAAAATCCTCGTCTGCTCGAATCTCGATACTCACACACACATTTACACTCGTATAAAATAGAAAGAGACAGAAAGAGAGAGAGAAAGTCGCGATTGTTTTTTTGTAAGTAAGGGGTAATCTCCGAAACTACCAGCAGGATTTGAAAAAAAAATTGCATTGGATGGCCCAGCCCAATTCTTGATGAAGGTCGCGGAGACGCGGGCAGAAGCTAGTTGAAAAAAAATAAAAAATATCTTTTGTCGTTGGACTGGTCAAGTACAAAAGGCACAAGGCTCAAGTAAAAAATTACAGATTTCATCTACCCGTAAAAAGCAGCTCGTGGGGTAATGAAATACTACTCAAGGATAGTTTTTCATGAACTTTAAATATTTTCAGTCTTTCGAGTCATTTTTTCCTTACATGACGATTTCTACCAGTCAACTCAATCCAAACCAACTTCGTCCCAAAAAAGTTCTTCAGAGGATTATTGACATCATTGATTTCATAACAAAGACATTTAAATATACCTACTTACGATAGACGGGACAAAGCGAACAACATCAAAAACTTGTTTGCAGTGCCTACTGGTCACACCTCGCTAAGTTTGTTTAAAATTATGTTTGAAGAAAATATGCCGAATTGTACGTTATGGTATTGCCAAACTCGTAGTGATAAAATTACTGGACTTAACTACGGTTCATTTTTAACCAACTTCCAAAAAGGAGGAGGTTATATGTTCGACGCGTATGTATGTTTTTTTTTTATGTATGTCCGTCGATTTCTCCGTCAATTGTGGACCGATTTTGAAAATTCTTTTTTAGTATGAAAAAAAACTATCCCAGCAAAGTTAATAAAATTTATATGGGATGAATCCGGGAGCATACCCTGCTCCCGGATTCATCCCATATAAATTTTATTATCTTTGCTGGGATAGTTTTTGAGTAAGCTTCAATTATACGTATTTTTCCCACTTTGTATATGTGGATGATATGAAGATAACTTCTTGTGACTGTTATTTACATAGCAGGTAGTGGTATTCGAATTTGTGTGGGGTAGGTACCACAACTAAAAATGAAAAATAAAAACTTTTACTACTTACAAAAAAAAAACAACCGACTTCCGAAAAAAACACTACAATGAAAAATAACTTTAATTTCGGAAGTCGGTGGCAAAAAACGAAAATTCAAAACCAAGACACCGACTTCCGAAATTAAAGTTATTTTTCATTGTAGTGTTTTTTTCGGAAGTCGCTTGTTTTTTTTTGTAAAAAGTTTTTTTTTGGATTATTCATAATTTACCGAGTGTAATAATTATTAGATATGACAAACTATTTGACGATTAGTATTCGCGTGGCTGTTATGTAATTTTGCTATATTAAGCTAGATGGCGTTACTGAAACATCACTGTTTATCTGACATTTCTCCTGGTAGGCTCTCTATATAGTATCTTAAATGTGTGGTTATGGATGGCTTCCATGACAGCGATAGTCTTTCTGAAGAAAATCTTGACACGAGTCTACGCAACAATGAAGACTATAGAAGCTACGTCGTAGCCGTGATGACGTCACGCCTACGCAAGCTACGGTGACGTAGCGGACCAAGCTGCTACGCAATAGGTCTATGATGGTGGTGTATTTTGAACCAACTCTAAAGGTGTTTGGACAGCTAAAATTGTGTTACATAACTTAACATAACATCACGGTTGTTATCGTAGAAGGGTTAGGCAGAGGTGTACCTATATCATACCTACATTTTGCAGAAAAAAAAAATGTTTATGTCTCATGCACATACACATACTTCATACCCATGCATTCATACTTCGAACTACTACTGAGAAATTCCAGAGAGAAAACCCAATAACACTTTCCCTAAGCTGGGAATTGAATCCAGGACCTCACTCTCAATAGTCCCGCTTGCGACCATTCGATTGAAGAGGCATTCCAAATTGTGCTGTAAAGAAAACTCATTAATCGCAAGCCTAATTTTTTCTTTTTGAAATACTCTGTTATTCTTCCTCAGAAAAATACACTTCGTTAATAATGAAAAAATACCTCAAAACTCCCGTTTTTTTATCCTCAAAATAAACATATGATCGATATCACAATAGGGGTGATTTCGTCGACCCTAATCATTCGCGAGCGGACTGTAAAAATAATGAATTCCTGCTATTAAAAGAAGAAAGGCGATGAATAAATTTGTTTATAAATAGCTATTTTATTTTCAACTAAATAACTTACATTAAGTTTGTGATTTAATTGGAATTATTAATACGTGAAGAGCTTTACCAAATAGGATATTATTTTTGTCTCCCAGGTCGATTTGACCTCAGGCTCGAGCGACGATCTTTGCAAGGTTCCTAGTAGCCGTAGAGCGAGGATCTAGTGAAGTGGAGAAGCCCAGATGAGGACTGTATCCTGCTGTGGACTAAACGCTAATGACGTAGTGGACGGAGATTTTCAGGTTCTCTGTTTTGACTATAATAACATGGTGGTTTCTTTGTTATTGGGTTTTCCATCAGAGATTTCTCAGCAGCAGCCCGGAGTCTGGGTCTGTGCCCGATTGATGGCAATAGGCTCACCCAAACATAACTAGTGAAGTATGGGTGGTAGGTACACCTCTGCGACACCTTTCAGGAATCAAAGGCGTGTGTGTTGTTTCTTTATGTCATACCAACCAATTGGTTAAGGCTGTCATTTTCATATTTTTCCCAACGTCTTCGAAGTGTTGTTTTCAAAACTGACTTGCGGCGAATTATTTATTTAGGATTAAGAGATTTAAGGTTCTGAGTATATTTAAATGTCATAATTAAAGATCAATAATTATCATCATGAACCATGAAGGTTTAAGAGTCGTCCCCAACACATTTAAACCACCTCTGTGGTCTTGTGGTTAGACCACCTGTCTCAGACCCGGACGTCTCGGGTTCGATTCCCAGTGGGGACGTTTCTGCTCGGTGTGGTTGGTGATAGGGCTTGTTCTAAGTTTGTGTGGCTAGCTACCACCATTTTATCTAAGTCTGTCGCCATAACATCAATGTTAACAGCATTGTTGTGTTTCGGCAGTGAGGTACATACAGTACGGCACAACTTAGATGTAGCATCGGCAAAATTCGTAAAACCGATCACCATCCGAACTAAGTGCGCCTTCAAAATCACCAATATTTATTACTGCTTTAGGTGAAAATGATCTTTACGCAAACGCAATAACTTGTTAAGTCATATAACTAAATACATTCGTAAAATTGAAATGAATGTATGCAACTTTTCAAATGTATGTTACATCCAATTGTGTCGTACTGTAAGAGGATTATGAGGATTCCAGGTGAAGCTCGCTTCTACCTCCGGCCTGATCACCTGTTATGAATAGAAAAAATATGGAAAAATAGTTAGGAGCAAACTAGCCAGATTATGATCATCATTAACGTGTCAAGTCTCTAGAAAAGAGTATTGAGCCGGAAACATTAAACACAGCGATTGGTTATAAAACTATAATTTTTTTTTATTATAGGAACAAGACCTAAGTATCTAAAGAATTACCAGTCAACAGCGATGCGGATAAATATTTCGACGTCATATTTTAGTTTGTTAATAGTTTTAGTTAAGTTAGGATATTATATTGTTATTTTTATTTATTAATTAGGTATAAGTTGTTATTTATGCACATTTTGTTTTAATTCGGAATAATATCTTTATAAATAAACGTAAACAGTTATCTCTCTAAAGAATTGAATATACAATGCGAAGTTATACGAAGCGCCTTGAAAAAAACACCTTTCCAAAAATAAAACCAGTGTTTTTTGCTCCGTAGACACAATGAAACGAAATTCCTCCCTTCGAGTTATTCGGTGCTATTGAAGGGCACCCAGCAGGAAACCTGACAAAGTTAATGGCTTATGTAATAGTGAAAACTTCGTGACCCACATTCCCCCGATTTTTTAAAGCAGGGGTGTTTGTAAATAAGTGGTAAAGTGCTTTATTTTCTGAATCATTTCAGCCTGCTCGAATATGTTTCCTTGCAAAACAGAATCGATTTCAAATTCCAATCGATATGATATTTGAGAACTGGTGTATAAAACGTACGGTGCCTTCGTAAATCGAATATCAATTTATGTATACTAGCATTTTGACTGTGTCAACATCTCAAGGGGACTAGAGGACCTAAACGTGCCTAAACTTAAGTTTTATAATGCCTAAAAGTATATGATTCACTGCAGTAAACAAAATGAGAAAAATATATAATATTCTTCAGGATATATCCTAGTAAGGTAGTGTGTTGAAAACATAATACAACTAATTTGATACGATAGAAAAAAATCACAAAGATACCTCTAAAAATATCTTTTAACGATTAGAAATCATATTAATATACATGCAATCATTCTTATTTTTTGTCAGATTATTCTACAAGCAACATATAAGCGTAATAGTGTTTTAATTTTTTAGTCCTATCACTAGTTTTTTTTGTAAATAGATAATATAATTGACTTATATTTTGCAATAAATTTACCTGCGTTGTGTCATCGCGCTTCTCCTATGCAGTCCGACAGTGACCGCGCTTTAGCTGCCTCTTCATAGGCGGATCTCGAATTTCGAGTGCTACCTACTACTGACTTGTGGTTGACCGGACGAATACGATCTGTCTGGATCTATACAGGATCAAATTAAATTACTTAGCGAAACTCCGCAGACGTGATGATATCATATCATGAAAAAATACAAAAAATAAAAATTCGGTGTTTTTTTTTTGGGGAAGAACAATAAAATAAAATAATAATAATAATACCAGCCTGTTACTGTCCCACTGCAGGGCAAAGGCCTCTTCTCATACAGAGAAGGAACAAGCATTGATCACCACGCTTGCTCAGAACGGGTTGGCGATTTCAGACCTATATTAAGAACAATATATAAATATATTTTATTTCACATAAACCTATATGGACAATTATGAATCATCAGGGGCCTTACTCCCGACAGCTTCGAGTTCTGAATCAATCGAATTCTATTCGAATTCAATACCGATTCATACTCTTGAATCCGACACTAGCGCACGATCGTGCGGTGGTTCAAAGCGAAATTAATTTCGATCGAGAGATTCGTTAGAATCGAAAAGTACGTAGTCCACACGCCATCTGACAGTTGATTATCGAGTTGTTGGATCGAAATTAAACGTCAAATTACACGATAGCAAAGAAGCTACTTTTTTCAGATCGAGTGAGGTTTTTTAGTGTAATTTACTGCTATATTTCTTCCAATTAATTATTATTATGGCTCGCCTTGCGTTGTTTTTCAATGTTCTTGAGGCAGCAAATCGTATGGTTATTCGTGCAAGAAGAAATATGCAAAGGATTAATCGTTATATCACCCGGGTATGGAAATGGATTCGGAAGAATTTCGGAGAAATTCTTTTGTCGAAGGAGTTGTTTGATGTATTGGTAGACGATTTAACACCTTAGAAAAAGAAACAAACCAGGCGAAGTGACATTTCAAATTATATGTATATTTTAACCAAACAAGACAGTACACCATTACCATTCATTCGGATAGCATAAATATTTACGGTATCTCAACTGTGTTTAACCTACTTTTGCCCATGACTAGAGTCTTTTGTTGCACACAAGGAATTTAATAATATTGCGACCTCTCCAATTTATGTTTTGTCTGTTGGCGAGCTTGTGAAGATATGAATTGAAATTAAATAATTAACTCTTATAGCAGCACACAAATAAACTTTTGAACAACAGCGCTCTTAGCATAATATTTGATACTGTACAGCAGTTCGGTTACACATTTTTTCCCAAAAATTATAAAAAATCATATGTTTTTTCAAAAGTTTTTGTTTGATATGTGTAAATAAAGGACTAGGATATCGTTTTTTACGTGGGAAAGTGATAGAGAAGTTAAAACATTCAATTATTAACCAAAGACTTATAGCATTTGGCGGTGACGTAATCCACCGGATACGACTAACGACGCTGATAAGATTCGAACGTTATGTCGATCTTGGTTTACGATTCGAATTGGTTCGGGAGTAAGGTTGTAAATCGAGTTCGGATCAGAAGCGAGTTCGAATCGAAAACCAAATCATAATCGAATCGTTTTCGGGAGTAAGGCCCCAGAAGCTAGGTGCAAACGACCGCAGATACTTGGAATATCAGTCTAGCATCATCAGTTTTTTGTGTAACCTTTACAGACGTGATAGGAATCGAATTCTAAACTCAATCATACCTCAAGTTATTATACTATCCTATCAGTGGTCGTTGACTCTGATAAAAAATATCATCAAATCATTCCTTTTTGTTCTATCGTATTTAGATATCGATACCTATGACGTCATCTGCAGAGTTTCGCTGACTAATTTAACTACTACCTTTTGACCCTTAGCGCAAAGTACGATCGAATTCCTATTAGGTCCTTTCGGACATATCTGTAAAGCAGTGAATATTTATGGGCCGAGAATTTATAATGATACTACCCAAAATACCAATGTATCATTACAATGAGCTCAATTCCCTGGAGTACCATTTCCTAAACCCATTCATTGGTGATCAAAACGAGAGAAATATTCAGCTTATAAATCAGATTGTCACCTCCTCAATAACTATGTGATCGGATTTAAACGCAACACATTATGGGCTTGTAAAAACAAGTTTTACAAGACATCTATTCCTCCATCTATCCCTAACCATGAATAGATGGATCGTTCATCATTGGTCAGAAAATGAGATCAAGCTGATGATCAACCATCAACTACACAATTTAGTCGATCCACGTCGATTGATGAAATTGATCGCTGTCGCTCGAGAGTAGTACCTAAAATCGTTAATATATAAATCACATAATATTTTGTATCTATATATTAACTTGTATCCCGGTGATCCCTGTTGGCAAAATTTAGTACCTACTCTATAAACTAAGAGCAATGCACGCTAATGTTACTGGTTTCTCTGTGTAATCCTTTAACTAAGTTTAAGGTACCCAATTGTGTTGTAACTCGAACAACCCACATTGCAAGAAATATTATTTTTTCGAGTCGCCGATCCCTATCTTTTGTATATTCTTTTTAACTGAATAGCTTCCCATCCCGCAAACGCAAACAATTCTCTTACGGGCAGTTTTTTTATCTGCACGCATAAAAATTCAGCACAGTCCCCTGCATCTTCATGAATAATTTTTCAATAAAGCCTTTTCGCTGATGTTTTTATATCTCGAGTGATACATGGTACCCTCATATTGGACATTTGTTGACTACAGGTAAATTTAAACGAAACTCTTTTCCTGTAAGATAATTTATAAAAAAAAAATGCGAATACAATCTTATATCAGTTGGAGAATTGACCGTGACGTATATTGATGTATGGGAGAACATTTTTTCAACTACAAATATAAGTTTGTTCTTGGGATAACTGCATCCCAGCTATTCTAACCCTTAATTGTGCGTGGTTCAACACGCCCATGGCTAGTTTTTCCTTTTGAGGTACGAAACCCTAAAAAAAGAGCAGTCTCGGAGTTACCGGCCGTGCCTGAACAAATTATGGGATTACTGATTCGTCTCGGACTTTACAAGCAGAACCCTTAAAAATACTATTCGTAGGTTACAAGTTTAGGGTGCCTGTAGAATACAGATACAATAAAACTTTGTGCACTTAAATAAATACACAGCTGGTTTTACGCACCGTGGATGTCATCTGACCTTTGCTGGCAATCATTCGATTTCCCCAAGGAAATCTACTGATTGCCAGATATCCCAGCTCACCTGCGAATTTACTCTCAATACTCTAGTAGTAATTAATGATAAAGTCTTCTAAAAAAGTCTTACGAAAATAAAAAAGGCGTGTTAATGACAGCCCGTGCTGACCGCCGTAACTGACGTTTGTACTACTACTGTATGGTATCGTCGTGATCTTCGTTCTTTCATTGAAGAAAAAGAATAGCCATCGTCTATCCATAAAAGATCAAAAAAAAAATATACCTACTTGTTGTGAAGAAATGTCACCTATTCTTAGACAAAGTTCTTCTCGAACAAATCTAAGTGTAAAGACGACACGCACTTTTCTTCATTTTCATCACATTAACCTATTTCGCCCACTTAATCTTTTAAGGGGTGTGCACACGGGCAACGGTGCGAGTTGCGCAATTGTGGTTAATTTTGATATAACGCCAGACTGCCGACCCATTGGACTAGGAGATTGAGGGAAGAGAGAGTGCACCTGTGTTTGCTCACACACTTGTGCACTTATAATATCTCCTGTATACCTACTTGGCCGCCGTGTCCAAAATTCGGTCAAGAGGATAGTATTGATAACGTCACGGCAATACCGTGCTATAATTAACAGCGATGCTAAGATTGTAGCAATTTTATCATTGGTACAGAATCGCCACACCTTATTGAGCGACTTGGAGCAACTTACAAGAAAGACACGTTGCGCCGACTTCAAATAAATTGGCAAGATAATGATGGTGATGAAGCGACATAGTAAACTCGATTGCTCCAGTAATTTCTTTACTAGCGCTGGAAACTGTTGCGAATAATCTATAGGTATAATAATACATTAGTATAATAAAGCTGAAGAGTTTGTTTGTTTTTTTGTTAATTTCTGGAACTGTCAGCCGAATTTGAAAAATTATTTTAGCATTTGATAGCCCAATTCTTGAGCAAGGTATACTAAATAGACTATTACCATCACGCTACGACCCTTAGGAGCCGAGCAAAAAGTAAAAAAAGCAGAAATAACGCTAAGCGAAAACGAAGTAATAGCGCAGGCGGCCTATACGACGATACGACGATACGATAATACGACGCGGTGGGTCGGGGGCCAAAAATACACGCGGATAATGTCGCGGGCAGAAGCGTTATTAAGTTGCTTATAAAATTGGCCGTGTAAGCGGAGCTTTACAGAGAACGGTTCTACCACGTGACGGGTACGGAACGTTTTGCGCAAATTAACTCTCTGTCACCTTTTCAAGATCAAAGACTAAGGAGTTTGCAAATTAATTATATTACTTGCTAATTACAGTAGTAAACTCGTGCGTGAGGAGCTCGTGGCTAAGTAACAACGGCCGCACTGGTCGATCCATCAGGTTAAGCTACGCTTGCCAGGGTTGGTCAGTGGATGGGTGACCATCTTTACATACCGAGAATCCTCAGTGCCTCGGAAAGTACGTTAAGCCGTTGGTCCCGGCTGTCATTCGTGGATCTTTGACAGTCGTTACGAGTAGTCAGAAGTCCGAAAGTCTGACACCAGTCTTACCAAGGGGTATCGTATTACCCAGTTACTGGGTTGTGGAGGTCAGATAGGCAGTCGCTCCATGTAAAATACTGGTATTCAGCTGCATCCGGTTAGACTGGAAGCCGACCCCAACATAGTTGGGAAAAGGCTAGGCAGATTGACTTGCTAATTACAGTGAGAAAATCTTCTAACATGATTCCCAAACGATTTGAAAGAAAGAAAGAGAGAAAAATGCGTTTATTCGTATTACAGCAGAAAAATACACTTTCAAACTATAAAAACAGAAAACAATGATTATCACGCCAGCTCAGCTCAGCATAATGTCAAATGACAACACAGACTGTATCACCTGACGCTGATTTTCAGCTGCAACCGTCGAGTGCCTTATGCTTGAATAACAAACAAACGAGTTCTGCATTTGGTGGAACTCGGTGTTGCAGTAGGATAATATAAACGATTATAATATAAACTTAAAAGTTTATTAACACTGCCATTTTTACATATTGTCATCAAATTGACTCTAAATGTAAAAAAAATCGTGAACCGTAAGTGAAGAATTATTTTTCCAATGGTATACAGAAGCCTGTTTAACTTAATATTAATCGCGCAGGATATGTAGGTGTTGGGCTAAATGGGGAACTTGTGGAAACGCAACACCCCGAGGACCGACAAATCCTGATACGTTTTCTTTATATTAAAAATAACGATTTATAAAACCGATTATGCTTTGAGTAAGTGAGATGTTTGTGAACGTGCTACACTCGTATTTATTAACGTTTTTAGGATGTTCGTAATAGTTCCTTTCGTAATGTAAATATTTTAGAAAGAAAATAAAATAGGTCAGCAACAAAATTCGATTCACAGTTCAGTAAAAAAAAAAAAAAAATTGATATAAAATTTAAAGAGTACCTCTTAGCTACATGAAATGCTGAAACAATGCAATGTATTGAATCATTTTGCATTAATTTAGGTGATATATCAAAGTATCAGTATTAACACTGACCGCTTTGTGTTGTCGTTGTACTTGACTAGTTTTTATTTTTTCCCGTTTTTAATAAAAAATAATAATATGACATTGCAACTTAAACTTGATTTCAGTAGGTATTAGGAAGAGGATTATTACAACAAAATTCAGTCTTCCCTGACTGGTGGCGAGGCTTCGAACTGTATTGATTGCGGAGATCTCTCACAGACGAACATGGCTTTGAACTCGGACTCAATGTCTTTCAAAGTACCGTATCTTTCAAAAGAAGCATAGAGCTTGTTACCCCCTTTTTCATTATGCTGGTCGGAACTCCAATTGTTGAACACGTCTTCGACTCGATCACCTGGAAGAAGGCGCAATATAATTTAATTTCACTACTGTTTTAGGTGCCGTGAAAGATGTTCAAGGGATTATATTCAGATAGACGGAACCTTAAAATGGAGCTAATGTTTGTCTGTCTACAAACAGTAGCTTCATTTTTGCGTTCCGTACCCGAAGGGTGCCAGTCGGAACCCTATTACTAAGCCTCCGTCCTTCTGTCTGTCAGCGGGCTGTACCTCATGCACCGGAATAGGAAGACAGTTGAAATTTTCACAAAATGTGCCACTATAACAACAAATACAACAAAACGTGCTTTTTTTCGGCGTTTTTTGTTCGATCTTAATACGGTACGGAATCCGTCGTGTGCGAGTCGGACTAGCACATCCGTTCGATTCTGTAAAAATATCACCGTGAAACTTAGGTGAAGTGAGCGTGAAGTGAGCTGTCAATAGTGTTAATCCCTAGCATCCTGCCGGTCGATTCTGTGGCAGTGACAGCTCACTTCACGCTCACTTCACCTAAGCTTCACGTTAATATTTTTACAGAATCGACCGACATTTTTTTGTGTTATAGGTCATTTTCATCATAAGCCGCTCTCTTTTCTTGTCACATACAATATAAATTGGTAGTATGTAATTATAAATACTGGTTCGCCGTTGAAAGACAATGTAAATGACACTTTATTGGTAATTAAAAAATCATATACCGTGAATAGTGTACCAGATGCGCTCCTCGCCCCAGGCTCGCAGACCTACGTGAAAACACTCCCACGACTGATACGTATTTTTAGCGGGGAACAAGTCCTTGATAATGTTGGCCTTATTTTGGTCGTTCAGGACGACCAGGTGCCCCCCCTCAGATGCACATGTTCCGTACGCATCCTTCCAGGTCTGTATCTTCTGATGTACCTTGTAACAGCTGCGTGTATGCTGATTATAGTGATATTCTGAAATAAAATCAAAATATTATTTTTTTGGGACGGATTAACAGATTACGTTTTAAAGGTTTTTTGCTGATTTCTTTAAAACTATGTTAGTGTAGCGGCATCTACATCGCGCAATTAGAGTTTACCGCGCGATAAACATATATACAAGCTTCCCGACTTCAACCTCAGGGCAGTTGCCCGCCAGACACGACACCCGTCTGATCGGAGGATCCTCCCTATTCTATGGGGGATGAGTGAACTTTACACCCTGTTCCTCATACCCCTAAATTGGTGACCCCGAACATGAACGTCAACGCAGCCTTCGTGCAACTACTTCAGCGTGACGTCATCGTCATCATCACTCACGCAAGCTTTCGTGAGGCGAGTCACACAGCCAGTCAGCACCCACGGCTTCAACGGGTATCCTGACCAGCAGCATGCAGCAAACGCGCATTCCTGGTCATCACCCTCAGCCACAACCCAGCGCTGTACCACATCCGACCCACTGGATCATAACGCAGCGCTACCCCGACTCACTGGGGAACCACCGCAGACAGTTCCGACTCACCGCGAACTGTGCGGCACCCGGTTCCAACTCACTGGAACCACAGCTGGCACTGTGAAGCATCGCAAGATTCAAGACTCAGCCCACTATCGACCTCCGGTCTCCAGAGGGGAGTGATGTAGCGGCATCTACATCGCGCAATTAGAGTTTACCGCGCGATAAACATATATACAAGCTTCCCGACTTCAACCTCAGGGCAGTTGCCCGCCAGACACGACACCCGTCTGGTCGGAGGATCCTCCCTTTTCTATGGGGGATGAGTGAACTTTACACCCTGTTCCGCATACCCCTAAATTAGTAACCGACTCAATATTACCATAAATCTCTATCAATTCCGGATTCAGGAAACACAATTTTCTAGCCCGCACTTGAACGCATATTTTTTATTAGGTTTCGGCCATTTCGGCCGCGACTTTAACCGTGCGGAAGTCGGAAAACAACATTTATAGATTAACAATTTTCAAGAATATTATGATAGAATGTTTGAGTAGCTGCTTAATAATTCACTTACCACTATCGAGGGTACCACATTCGTTCGTCGTCTGATTGTCGAGTTTCCTGTAGCATATGAAGGGACGTGAGTCCTCGCATGACGAGGTAGACATGTGATACTTGGTGTGATGATCGCTGAAGAAAGTAAGACAGTCACCGGTACCAGCTCCAAGTGAACCCCATTTTATTTCCATGTCAGACAATGGCACTCCTGGAACACACACGTCAACATTTCGAAAAATAGTCGCACTATTGATGGGTAGGCGGCACAAATTTTATTGCAAATAGTTGTAAGACAGCGTGTTTTCATAATACATATAATACATTTTTTGGTGTTCCACAGAGCAGCGTCTAGAGACGTCCCCTCCAAAGCCGTCATTTGTGTCGTAAAGTGAGTGAACGGTGACACGCTTGGTTTGTCTGGAAAGTGTTGACAATGCCGCTTCTAGCAGCGGCCGCTGCGGCGCCACCGTGCTCTGTGGTGTAGTACGTCTGTCGGGGACTACAAATAATGTGGGGGTCGGCGGTCGCGGCCAGAAGTGCAGTCACACCTGACGGGCTACATTGACCCAGATAAGTTTAATCAGTGTGCCAAGGAATTCCCCTTAAAACATTTCGTTGAAGTAACACTATACCTATAAACACGACTGTACCCTATAAAATGTATCAATTTCAGAATATTTAACAAAAGTCTGACTGACCTTCTATAGAGGCGAAGTGTCCTTTAGAGAACAAATCATGTGTTCCCAGGAAAACGTGACCATTCACACCGAGCTGTGTCACCTGTGTGTGAAAAGCCTTAGCTAGCTTGTTGTTTAGCGGCGACGCCAACATCGCGCCTGTAACATTAAATACACACATTGAGATACACTTCTACAATGATATTTTGGCGCTTGAAATGTATTCAAAAAGATGGCGGCGTTAGTGCCAATGTTGGCCGCTCACCACAATAATCATGTAGCGCTGTATGTTTATCGGAGTTGTTTAGATTGACCCAGTGTGTATGCGTGACACCTTGCTCACGGTTGATTCAAGTGGATAGTTTTTTTTTTTTTCGTAAAAAGTACTTAACGATAGACCAGATACAAGTTGTTACAGAAGTCATACAAAAAGGTAACGAGTATGGAAAAACTATCTATGTATATGTGCTTCATCGACTGCCAGAAAGCTTTCGACTGCTTAAGCTACGATGCGATATGGACAGCACTTTCAAACCAAGGAATGAACCCGTACATATGTAAATTTAATCAAGAGCGTGTACTCTAAATGCTGGGTTAAAGTGCGACTAGAAAAAGAAGGCATAGAGTTCCCCATACAAAAAGGTGTCCGACAGGGAGATCTGTTATCACCAAAGTTTTTGGCGGCTCTCGAATCAGTTTTTAGATACCTAGAGTGGGACAACAAGGGCATTAGGGTAGATGGTGAATTTCTAAGTCATCTCCGTTTCGCGGATGATATTGTTGTATTTGCTAAAACTGCAATAGAATTGGAATCAATGGTAAGCGAATTGGCGAGAGAAAGCAAGAAAGTCGGTCTATCATTAAATGCTTCCAAGACAAAAATAATAACAAATGGAGAGAACCATGACGTCCTAATAGAGAACACAAAAATAGAGTACGTTAATGACTATATCTATCTAGGGCAGTTAGTGTCATTCAAAAACTGCACTGAAAAATAAACGCAAAGAAGAATAGCTTTAGCTTGGAAAAGTACTGGGGGCTAAAAGAAATCATGAAGAACAAAGATATTAGCTTAAACATTAAAAATAAGGTATATAAAACAGCTAAAATACCGTGCCTTACATACGGATGCCAAACGTGGTCGTTGAGGAAAGACGACGAGGAGAAGATTGCCATATGCCAGAAGAAAATGGAAAGAAGTATGCTTTATATAAAGAAATCGGACAAAGTAAAAAATTAAATAATTAGGAGGAAAACAAAATTAACAGGTGTAAAGCAAAGAATTAGATTACTGAAGTGGAATTGGGCAGGGCATTTGTGTAGACTGGAAAGTACTAGATGGACAAAGAGGGTAACAGAATGGATCCCATTAGAAGGCAAAAGAAAGCCAGGGAGGCAAAGAAAGAGATGGCGAGACATATTTACTCAATGTTGTGGACCGGACTGGATGGAAAAGGCGCGTGATAGAAGCGTGTGAAGCAATTGAGGGAAAGCCTACGTCGTAGAAGCGATGGCAAATGCTAGTAAAAGAAAAGATAAGAAGGAAGTAATTTATTGAGAAGAAAAGTGTTAAAAGTGTTAATTTCTTTTCGAAGTATTTGAAATATTGAAACCTATTATTTAATCAAGTTCTAAATTGTAAGTAGTGAAAAAGGGTATTTTTTACCATTAGGAAAGATATTATAGTAATAAGATTGTATCGTGATGCTTCTAAGACTTGTTTTGCGTACTTGTTTTTTTTTAATAATACACATTTTTATTTTATACATTTTGTTATTATTCTTATTCATAAGTTAACAATATGTTGTCTAAGAACTGGGCAGATAGATATATATTATCTTGGTACCCTACAGACCTTAAAAACCAAATTATAGTCCATACATAAGCGCATCAACCCACTGTTCATCGGCCTACTATGCAGTTGGAGCAATACTGCTTGATTGAATTTCATTTAAGTTTGTGTCAATGGCAGAGTTGACACTTCAAGTCACTTTATTTCTTAGCATCTTGAATATTGTTTTCCTCGTTTTGGTTTTTGGGTACTGATACACTTTTTCACGTTGACCCCGGCACGCCTATGAACTCCGACACCAATCCCATCATTGACATCAGCTTGTATATGGATATCGAACTCGCCAAAACCTGAATCGTACGGATACGAACGAGGCCATTTCACTTCAACTCCTGCCTGTGGTGGAAACTGTGTTACAGATCCTATGTGAGAATTGTGGTACTGATATCAATCAAAGGAGAAGGCATGCTCTTGCCCTTGTGGAAGTGAAACACTGTTATTTTCATTCTCATGAAACATTTTCGTGTTTTCGTTGACACGTACTACTTCTGGAGCAACCCACTGCCTTATAACAGATTCTAGTGCTAGTTTTCGAGTTCTAAGGTGTCTCCTCAATACAGACGTCTCCACCAACTTAATAAGGGTTTAACTACAAATTCCACGATTGGGTCTACAAAATCGGTTAATTTACTACTAAATATTTGGTACTACCCGCGTTTAAATATGAGACATGGCTCCTCAATTCATACGGACACAAACATTACTACCATTTTAAAGTCAAAGTCAAAGTCAAACAATTTATTTCAATTAGGCACATAAAAGGCACTTATGAACGTCAATTTTACAAAAAAAATAATTGATTCTAGTCGCGCATTTGTAAGCATAACGATTCGTTTTCGTTTATAGGAACCGACCATATATTGATCGATGGTAGGTTGCTCATAGATCGTTATGGCCGAGTAGTCGGGGTCGTCGATCTAGTGGAATTTTCTGCACAATACTATATTTCATTTTCTCTCATAATAATTGTACTAAAACGAAAATAAGTAATATGATAGAGTTTGACCTCTGATATTAGGGGTTACAGTATCGCGTATAGGTGATAAACTCAAACTAAAATCATTTATTTAAAATAAACCATTTACAGGCAGTTTGGAATTGTCAAGAAGTCGGTCATTTAGTAGCATGGAGAAGAACGGGCAAAAAACTCCAAGGACACTCTTTTACATCAAGTTGTTAAAATCCTTTGAATATTATTCTTGTTGCTTCTTGTAAGAAAAACGGAAAAGAAAAATGCTTCAATTGACGGCGCCCGTTTACGAACATGACGCGAGGATCAGCTCAATCCAGCTCAACCATTTTATTGAGAACCGAATGATCCAACACATAAGCCACCATCAGCGAGACATTTAAGTGAGCTGACATACTCTCAACTGCCATGCTCTTTCAAGTCAACATAATAATGTATCATAATAACTTAGTAAACGGCTAAACGGGTCCATGGTACTCACATTAACAAAATGCAAAGAAATAGAAAGAATGCAAGAAGAAATGCTTTTAAAATAAACAAAACTATAGTTTTCAATGTATTTGAGAGTACCGAAAAAAAAGTACCGATGTACCGAAAAGAAATTAAAATATTCTTCAAATAAAACTTAACAAAAAAAAAAAAAAAAACATTTTCGTAATGCTTGTCTACATAGGTGTGCGATTAATGCATGTTTTAAATTCTTCTTATTTAATTGAAGAATATCGAGCGGTATTTTTAACCGACTTACCGTATTACCGACCTATCTGTCTGTCTGTTTATATATTTTTTATATAATATTTTCATTGATATGTCCGTCAACTGTAGACCGATTTCATAAAATAATGCTTGCGCGCTAGTCCCATATAGCCATATGAACCGCTGCGTAACTTAGATATGGACTACTACCACATGTTTAAAGCGAGCAGAATGAAAGCTTACTAACAGAGTTCAAAAATTCTTACCATCTTTCATAGTAGTGTTTTCATATTTTCCCAAGACACCGTCGGGACAATTTTAGTAAGAAGGAAATTTTTGTAGGTGAAATAAACCAAAAAATGATTTAGGAAATATAATTGTTTAATTACTGAAGATACAATCGTTCTTTTTATATTTATCTGATGATTTCACCTGGGATAATAACTGTCGGTTACCTTTTACGAATTTATGGAATTCTTCAACTCATGTTAAAACTAGCCAAGTCAAATCTTGAAATCATCAAATCAAATTGTGTTTTAAATTTATTTTAGAACATTGTACGTTTTTATAAATAAATTTCAGGATTACCTACAGAACTTGACACCTATTCAGATCTCAATTCTTTTTTCGGCAAAGTTGACAACCACGCATATTCTTAATACTGAACATAGCTCGCATTTTCACAGTTATGTTTTTGATGGGATAGATCATTACTTGACAAGATCCTATGGATATACAGAAAAAGAATTCTTCTAAACCTAAAAACCACAGTTTGATATCTTTAAAAACAAATAAAACTAAACGTCCGCGTCGTATCGTATCGCTGCCAGTGGGCACACCCTAGACTTTGTCTCCTTACTGACCTGGCTCAAACCGGTTTGTACCCTAGAGGTCGTCGGTGCACCCCCCGTGCGCCTTGTCGGTGACAGGTCACGCGCACATAGCTGTGCGTAGTAGTGTTCCCGCGCACGGCGTTAGTGTGAAGTTTATAAGTCTGCTCCTTATTTAGCATGTGCTGCTACTCTTCTCTTTGTGCACTAGCCAAATTTTCCGTAAACCCGCGAAAGCAGTTCTAAACAGCCTGATAATCAGAGGAACAGTGCAACTTACCTTCATAGTGACAAGTCAGGAAGGCATCCCGCCACGTAGCGGGGATTATGTGCAGTTTGAGCCAGCCACCCGCCTCATTGTCGAACAAGTAGTCGGGTTTGCAGCGCACAACTACGGGATAACAAAGATATATATAATAACTACTTAATATTTAATTATAGAAAGCTGTGGTCAAATTAACTTAAGGGTGTGGTACAGAACAACAAACTGAACAAGTTTCTCCATGGAACCAACATCGAAATCAAGAAAAAATTATCAACTGTCCCATACAAACACTCGACCCGGATTTATGGGACGGCTGATTATTTGTATATTTATTTATTGTACAGCATGTAACAAAATCCCTGTCCCCCTGTCCGATTCGAAACGGGGAGCAAAGGTACCGCAATAACATTTTTTTGTGGAAATAATAACCCGGTTAAATTCCCTATTGAAAAAAAAAGCGGCAAGTTTTTTTTCTCGGTTCCAGGAAATTACCACATAATATAGATTCTTAACAACGCCCTCACCGGATCGGACAGGGTTTTTGTTACAATCTGTATATTTATTTATTTGGGAGTGTATTGAATAATTTATGTATTTTAAAAACGAAAGAAATATAAAATTAAACAAAAGTTAAATAGGTAGTTACCAGTCACTATCAACAAGTATGATAAGGAAACGAAGTATATCTTTAACATTTTTGTAAACTGTATCGTTTCACTGCCCAAGTTGTTATGTACGAGTACTAAACTTAAATTTAGTTATTACGTATATAAGTACCATTTACCTACTTGAAGATAGCAGACTGTTGCAAATATTGTAAACTAGTTGTGCCCGCGGCTTCGCTCACGTGACTTGTTATTCTATTCGGGAAGTTCACATTCTCTACAACATAGGTTGATTTAGTTAATTTTAAGTAAAACTTATTAGTACATCTTTTGTCTAAGTATATGAACGAAAGAAAATAATTGTAATTCATGATCACAACTGGTTCCCGACAGTAAAAAGCGTTCATATAAAAAATCCTTAATTGTGATTTGTTTACACTTCTTTGAGTACTTGATCAGTCGATTGAAGAACATAAAATATGTGTTTCTGAAAAATACTGCAATACAAGCTATAGCAGTATTTTTCACATGAAACACATGTTTTATGTTTATTTTTTGTTTGCTCCTTTCGGTTAATGTAATTAAGTAATATAATTAGACCAGAAAAGGTATGTGCTTCGGTAATATTCGTGTTTCCAAATTAGCAAGGAGGTCGCGCCACACAGTGTGCCCCTCCACAGAGGCGAAGATTCTAAAACATTCTCCTTCCTCTACGTCAGGTTACCTACTCTCGTCGCACCTTGTCATCTGTCACTCAAAAGCTTCGTTAAAGTTTTTTGGAATCGCATGGAGTTGTAAACATATATTTTTCTAACCATGGTATAATATAATGAGATTACTAGCTTATGCCCGCGACAGTTAAAGTGGGGACTACTATACTAAGAGTCTCTGTTCGGGCCATCTGGCCTTACTATTCTGGTAGAGTGCCTTGACCAATTTTTAGAAGAGCATCGGAGATTTCTTGAGCATGTGAATTCCCGCAAAGCCGCGCTCGCATGTTGATGGTCAAGCACAGTCTATGAACTCGCGACCGAGTCGACCTTTTCAACGAGGTATTCACCTCATCAGCCCTAATTCCTCGCGTCACCACTGAATTCCGGAAATCGCCACTAAACAGAACTGTGACACCACCATCAATTTCCACTGCTTTCTTATTTGCCATAATGCATTCATCCCATACCATGAAAGCGCATCCCTAAGCACGAGCCCTTTGTCACTGTTGCGTGACACCCCACAAACAGGCATTTCGTTGCTCTCTAAAACATGGCGTGCGCTGTTTTGCCACCAGGAATTAGTGTGGCAGCGATTCCAGAAGACGCTACCGCGATTGCAATTTTGCCTTGCCTCCTTACCTCTGCAAGGATGTCAGTGGTAATAAATGTTTTTCCTGTTTCACCAGGAGCATCCAAGAAAAACCTTTTACGCTGACTGAGCTCAAAGCTTTGGAAAACGGTGTTAAAAATGTCCCTTTGCTCTGAGGTGAACATAAAAATGTCCCTTTGCTCTGAGATGAACATAAATACGTGGTCGTCGTGGACGATGGTACTCATTGCCTCGGCGGCGTTTTCCCGATTTCCGCGGTCTCGATGCGATGCCAATGATTGCGGAGTCAGTCATTGTCGATCAGTTGATTGCCACCGATGGAAATGACCACGTCGTGAAGTGAATTAAGACAACTGTTTAGAACGCGTTCATCGTTTTGTTCAATTTCACCTTCAGTAGTACGCTGCAATGTTCGTAAAAAGTCTTCGGATGATGCCCATATTTTTCCCTCAACAGAACTGGGTTTGCGATTCCACACAACACTAAAATGATGGCAAACAAATGTCGCAGACAACTGGGACTGTCACTGACGTAGGTCTTCGCCAGAGTGTTAGCCCAGTGTTGGTCACCGTTAAAAAGGTGATGTGCTACCCAGGCTGCGCGGAATGTGGGATACTCTACATGGGCCCCGTACTGTGCGAAGTAATAATCGCAAATAATTTAAAAAATAGTGATCAGATATTTCTTTTAGTTGATTTTTACTAAGCGTAAAAGTTCACGTCCACACACCGATTTTAAAATCGCTAGATCAAATCTGTAGCAATTTCCCTAGCTTATGAAGATTTTTAGATGAATTAATACTATCTACGAACAATTATATACATATACGTAGGTTAGTATTACAAAAAGTGAAAAAATCTAATCACAAACAATACCAATACTTGGGAATCGAACTTACAACCACAGGTTTTCAAAGCAATAGTCTAACCGTTTAGTTATTTGCTTTGTCGAAAGGTAGCTAAAATAGTCGTACTTATATATTTCATTTCTTCATTGACTGCTTGGCTCCATTAAGGTATAGCGTGATGATAATCATTTAAAAGTTAAATCGTCTTTTTACAATTTTCGGAGAAGAATACAAACATAGCGTAATATTGCTCATCCCCCATAGCAAATAGCGTGATAGTTTATACCCTACAGTTTGACCAGACTTATAGGGAATATCTATGCAAAATTCTAACATAATCTCTCCGGTAAAATTTGCGTCATGCTGGAACATATAAATACGACGTAATGTAATATTGCTTTTCCCCCATAGCAAATAGCGTGATATTTTATACCCTACAGTTTGACCAGACCTATAAGTAATATCTATGTAAATTTTAAATAGAATCTGTCCGGTAGAATTTGCGTCATGCTGGAACGTACATCAAGACAAATAGACAAACAGACAAAAATTCTAAAACTATATTTTCGGCATTGGAATTGTTTCCAGACCTCGTAGCACATGGCCCTTTACGGGGCACGTTCATTGAGGCTGCGACCGGCCCAGCGGTTGAACGCGTCCCAAAGGGCCATGGCCATTAGGCTGGTCCGAGGATACCGCACGGTCTCCCGCGAGGCGGCTAGCCTCCTCCACAATTTCGGCGATAAGTCCCCTCTTTGAGGAGTGGCTTGACAGGCGCCATGGCGTACTCACCTTCCGCCTGACGCAGGTCCTCACCGGACACGGTTGTTTCGGGAGGTTCCTGTGCCGCATAAGGCGGGAGGAAACGCCTGGGTGTCACCACTGTGTGGATCGCCCGGAGGACACGGTGTAGCATACTGTGGAGATCTGCCCGGCTTGGGCGGAGCACCGCCGTCACCTCACGGAGGCGATTGGCGGCGACGATCTCTCGCGTCCGGCCCTGGTTCAGGCCATGGTTTGGAGCGAGAGTGCATGGGAGGCCGTCACTTACTTCTGCGAAGCAGTTATGCTCGCGAAGGAGGAGGCGGAGCGCGCGAGGGAGATGCAAGATGCGCGCCCTTGCGCCCCTAGTTGCCGCAGGAGAGGCCCCGGGCGTCGGGAGTCGCGAGCTGACTTCCAGCCACCGTAGGCGCGGGCTTGCGGACGGTGAGCAATGGGTAGCTCGCCGTCCGATAAGGACCAGGCCCGGGTCGACGGTGCGTTGTGTTCCACGCGCGCCTCAAAGAGATGTCAGCACCAACTGGCGGGGTCCGTAAGGACCAATGCCTACTGGGATTTGCGGGTTTGTCTGAAAGGGATATCGCGGCCCGGGCACACGGGCAACAGTCATTTGATGATTTCCCAATCTCAAAAAAAAAGGACTTAAAAAGACTACTTTTTTTAATATTCAATGTACAGTTTTGACTTCGCTACGATTTTATTATATGTATAGATAATGAGAAACGAAGAATAATAACATGTGTTCTTAATTTTGTTATCTTGTGGGCCTGGTCGTGACTTCTTATGACTTCTTTGTAGGGGTGTGAGCACACTTATAGTAGCAATGGCTTTAATTTTTTCATTAAAAAAGTATACGTTGACGGGGCGACGTCCTCAGGGTCTTTAGTTAATAATAAATAATAATAATAATCATTTATTTGCAGACATTGGCAGTTAAGATGGGCGTGCCTCAAGGATCAATTCTTGGCCCTTTCCTATTTCTAGTTTATAATAATGACCTTCCTTACATGATGGCCAACTTATCAGATATAATTCTATTCGCTGATGACACTTCTCTTATTTTTAAAATAGATAGAAAAGATACGGATGTCTTACATGTCAAGAATAGTCTGGCAGTTCATTCTAAATGGTTCGCAGCTAATAATCTTTTACTTAATGCGAACAAAACCAAATGTCTTAAGTTCCCTTTACCGAATGTACCTCAAGTAGGTCTAAATTTAAAACTAGATGGCAAGAAACTAGATGCTCTTAGGGAAACTGTATTTCTAGGAATAACCTTAGATTCGAGATTGCAGTGGGGCGCCCACATTAGAGCTCTTTCAGGTAAATTAAGTTCAGCTGCATATGCAGTTAGAAAATAAGGCAAATGACTGATGTAGCCACAGCTAGGTTAGTATACTTTGCTTATTTCCACAGTATTATGTCTTATGGCGTTCTGCTGTGGGGATCGGCAGCTGATGTAGATTCAGTTTTCATTTTACAAAAGAGGGCAATTCGCGCGATCTATAAAATGGGTCCTCGTGAGTCCCTTAAAGAAAAATTCAAAGAAATTTATATACTTACTCAGCCTTCTCTTTATATATTGGAAAGTATTTTGTATGTTCGCAAAAACTTAGGACTTTTCAAAATAAGAAGCGATTTCCATAATATAAATACACGTAGTAAACATGAAATTGTGATACCCAAATTTAGATTAATTAAAATTAGTAAGTCATTTGTTATAAACAGTATTCGCTTTTACAACAAATTGCCAAAGTCAGTTAGAGAACTTAGCGATGGAAAGTTCAAAACCCACATCAAACATGTCCTTATCAAAAAAGCATATTATAAGATTAAAGACTATGTTGAAGACAAGGAAGTTTGGCAATAATTCCTTCTGCACATGTGGCTTCCCTGGTACCTGATCAACGGCATAACTGTGTAAATGTCTATTAACTGCTCCCAAATTACGATAATTATTTTATTTTACCTTTATTTATGTTTTTACATACTTCCTTGACATAATCTTTTTATTATTTGACATTATATACTTACAATATTCTAAGTATATATATATTTTATTTTTTTAATACATTTGGTTTGTTACAGCTGTAGTGGCAATAAATAAGTCTTTATTTTTATAATCTTTTATTGTATAGTTTCTTTTCTTAAAAATTTTGTGAATGTGAGAACGTTGTATGCTTAACATACTGTAGATCTATGGACCATTTTATATTTTGCTAAGTACCTGGTACTTGTTGATTGGCCTACACTGTCCTCTCTTACCTTTTAACACTGTAATTTGAAAACATTGTAAAAACCATTTACTTTTAAAAGAGTGACCGTGGAGTTTCTTGCCGGCTCTTCTCCATAGGAAACGACCAATTGGAACCGTGCACCTAGCTTCTGACGTTTCATAAGTGCCCTTGTAGGTTTATGTGAAATAAAATATTTTGAATTGAATTGAATTGAATTTTGACAGTTCAACAACATTCATTGCGTGATTTGCGTTGCTGAGCAGATTAATTTTTCGAACATATGAAGGTTTAGCAATATCCTTCCAAATCATACAAGTTGTGATTGAAAGTGTGCTACGCAATTAGAGTGCTGGTGCGTTTGCCTCATAAATTCTGTTTGTACAGACAGACATGAACATTAAGTACCTTACAGTTACTAAAAATTCAAAAACATTTTCTCGTGAAAAAGAAATTGCAACTTTGAGAAAATGTGCCTCGTTCATAATGGCTGGTGGTTAATGGTTTCAATAATAATATTATGTTCGTAACACCATAATAATTATATCGGTCAATACTTTAGGAGAAATTTGCTTTGAATCTTACGTAAGAGTGACTGTATTGTACGACGTTGCAAGGTGTAATTTATGCTATACTAGCTTTTGCCCGCGGCTTTGCCCGTGTCAACGAAAACATACTACCGGGAAAAAATCCTATGTCCTAGCCCATGTCATGGGCTACCCATATGCCAAATTTCATCCAAATCAGTTTAGCCATTTAAGCGTGAAATCGTAACAAACAAACAAACTCACTTTCACATTTATAAATATTATTAGTTAGGATGGAAAATGAAGGGTCAAAGCGGTTGGCACAGTGGCTTAGCAATTAGCTGCTATGCTAAGTTCTAAGAACTATGTTTCGATTCCGGCACGGAAAACGATATGACCTATACCTAGAGATAAGTGCGAACCATGAACCGGTATAAAAAGGTAGCTAAATGGACGAAGCTAAGCGAACTTAGCTTCGGTTCGCTTCGTTCTCGGTGTGAATAGATATCCTCCGTCCTTCACAGACGAAATAACGGGTAGCTGCAAAGAGCTTGTGATAGCCTGTGTTGTCAATTTGTCATAAAGTACTTACCTAGGTAGTCTATACATAATTAAAATCGTAGCGAAGTCAAAACTGTACGCTGAATATTTTTGAAAATAAGTAATTGCTACGAGGTCCGGGAGCGATTTTAATGCCGAAAATATAGTTTTTAGAATTTTTGTCCGTATGTCTGAATGTATGTTCCAGCATGACACAAATTCTACTGGACAGATTCTATTAAAACTTACCCTATAGTTTAACCAGACCTTAGGTCAAACTATAGGATATAATGACCAAACAGTTGACCAGACTTATAGGGAATATCTATGCAATTTTTCACCCTGCTAAGCATAGATCGTTTTTTTGTTGTTTATAAATAGTTGTAGAAAACTTGCAGATGGTTAATTCTTATGAAACAATGCATATTCAGCTATACTTGTTAATCAAAACATATTTGCAAAACCTAAAAATTAAAAACTTTAAGCGCCATTTACTCGAAACTACGAATAACCTCCTTACTGCACATGTATAAAATAATAAAATATTTTTATAAAATCCATAAACTCGAGGACAGACTTCTACTTAGGACTGTTAAACGTTCGCCGTCGGAATCTCTGTCAACTGATAGAGAGGCCTTGAGTTCAAACATGCCTGGATTTGATGTAATAGCGTAGTTTAGGGGCATGAGGAACAGGGTGTAAAGTTCACTCATCCCCCATAGAAAAGGGAGGATCCTCCGACCAGATGGATGTCGTGTCTGGCGGGCAACTGCCCAGAGGTTGAAGTCGGGAAGCTTGTATATATGTTTATCGCGCGGTAAACTCTAATTGCGCGATGCAGGATTTGTGTGACGTCAGGATGTTGTGTGACGTCAGGTCTTTGATGCGTAGTTCGCATGTAGCGATGTAGATGCCGCTACATCACTCCCCTCCGGAGACCGGAGGTCGATAGTGGGCTGAGTCTTGAATCTTGCGATGCTTCACAGTGCCAGCTGTGGTTCCAGTGAGTCGGAACCGGGTGCCGCATAGTTCGCGGTGAGTCGGAACTGTCTGCGGTGGTTCCCCAGTGAGTCGGGGTGGCGCTGCGTTATGATCCAGTGGGTCAGATGTACAGCGCTGGGTTGTGGCTGAGGGTGATGACCAGGAATGCGCGTTCGCTGCGTGCTGGTGGTCAGGATACCCGTTGAAGCCATGGGTGCTGACTGGCTGTGTGACTCGCCTCACGAAAGCTTGCGGGAGTGATGATGATGATGACGTCACGCTGAAGTAGTTGCACGAAGGCTGCGTTGACGTTCATGTTCGGGGTCACCAATTTGGGGGCATGAGGAACAGGGTGTAAAGTTCACTCATCCCCCATAGAAAAGGGAGGATCCTCCGACCAGATGGATGTCGTGTCTGGCGGGCAACTGCCCAGAGGTTGAAGTCGGGAAGCTTGTATATATGTTTATCGCGCGGTAAACTCTAATTGCGCGATGCAGGATTTGTGTGACGTCAGGATGTTGTGTGACGTCAGGTCTTTGATGCGTAGTTCGCATGTAGCGATGTAGATGCCGCTACATCACTCCCCTCCGGAGACCGGAGGTCGATAGTGGGCTGAGTCTTGAATCTTGCGATGCTTCACAGTGCCAGCTGTGGTTCCAGTGAGTCGGAACCGGGTGCCGCATAGTTCGCGGTGAGTCGGAACTGTCTGCGGTGGTTCCCCAGTGAGTCGGGGTGGCGCTGCGTTATGATCCAGTGGGTCAGATGTACAGCGCTGGGTTGTGGCTGAGGGTGATGACCAGGAATGCGCGTTCGCTGCATGCTGGTGGTCAGAATACCCGTTGAAGCCATGGGTGCTGACTGGCTGTGTGACTCGCCTCACGAAAGCTTGCGGGAGTGATGATGATGATGACGTCACGCTGAAGTAGTTGCACGAAGGCTGCGTTGACGTTCATGTTCGGGGTCACCAATTTGGGGGCATGAGGAACAGGGTGTAAAGTTCACTCATCCCCCATAGAAAAGGGAGGATCCTCCGACCAGATGGATGTCGTGTCTGGCGGGCAACTGCCCAGAGGTTGAAGTCGGGAAGCTTGTATATATGTTTATCGCGCGGTAAACTCTAATTGCGCGATGCAGGATTTGTGTGACGTCAGGATGTTGTGTGACGTCAGGTCTTTGATGCGTAGTTCGCATGTAGCGATGTAGATGCCGCTACATCACTAGTGGGTCGGATGTGGTACAGCGCCGGGTTGTGGCTGAGGGTGATGACCAGAGGTTGAAGTCGGGAAGCTTGTATATATGTTTATCGCGCGGTAAACTCTAATTGCGCGATGCAGGATTTGTGTGACGTCAGGATGTTGTGTGACGTCAGGTCTTTGATGCGTAGTTCGCATGTAGCGATGTAGATGCCGCTACAGTAGTAAACTCTAGTAAATGAGTTTCTGATTGCTGATGATGATACTTGAGGCTTTTCACCGCAGCTTACCAAAGACCGCCTGCACTTGACCACGCAGGAGAATTGAAGTGCCACTTCATATTTATGTCATTGATGTTATTGAAGAAATCGGTGTTAATGGTAGCTATGATCTCTTGGTACTCCTTCTTAAATAATACGATTGGCACCTACGAAATTCGTGCGATTGTCACTGGATATGTGACTTGGCGTTACACGTCGGGCCGAAAACCTACGAAAGGCTGCTAAAAATGCTGGAGTACTCAGATCGAAAACTAGTTCCAGATAAACAGCCTTAGTAGACAAGCAAACAAACACTGCAATATACTCCTTGACTGTTTTTATTCCACGACTTATTGGCCTTCAACTCGACGTGTCCGGTAAAATCAACACCGGTGTGAGAAAATTTCATGATGGGGTGGCTCGTGGCTATGGAAGATCGGCCATGATTTATTGATATTGTGTTTGACTGAAGCGCTGACACTTAACGCATGATCTCAACTTCCTCTTGACGGTACGGATTTCACTGATTATCCTATATCTGTCTCTGATATATGAAAGTGTCAGTTGCGGGCCTCTATGCAATGTGGTAATGTGAGCCTGATCAGTGATTAAATTGGTGAAACGACAATGACTTGTTAAAAAAAAAGACAATAGAAAAAATACAATAAAAAAATATAATAATAATACAATTTAAAAAATAATACAATAAAAATAAACAATAATATGATGGGGTGTTTTGGTGTGTCGCTGATGCATGCCTTTTTCAGTCGTCCACCCACTAAGGCTAGCTAAAGTTCTAAGGATACCGTGCTCATCCATGAAATAATCCTTTCATGGATGAGCACGGTATCCTTAGAACTTTACCTAACCTTAGAGTCATATTACCTTAGACATTATATTTTACTCCTAGGACGCACGTGCCCCTTTTGATTAATAAATAAAATATTTTCATGAGTGTAACTGATCATCTTTGATAATGAGATTCAATGCCTTGTCCATCTCTGATGACGTCAATACATCCGTTCTTGAAGTGTGTTAGCCCCATGATTGCGTAATGAAACGAGATAACGAAGCGATTATTTTTACAATGCGAGTTAATGAACTTTAATTCTCTAATAACTCGTGTATAACTAGTAAATACGAGTATGGTTTTAATATAAGGCCGTGTTTACAATAAGTTGCTTGGTTTCCAAATCTGGTGATTGATATGAGGTGATAGGAACGGTACTATGTTCGAAATTCGAAATTGGTTATCCATTTCGGACCCTGCCACCACAACGGATGGCTTACCCCGAGTAGCACAATCTGCAGCATTCTCTTCTGACCTCACATGACGATGAAATGATACTAATTTTGATAATTTTGTTAGCTACGAACTGCTTTCATATCTTCACATCGCCTTTGATCCATCGTAAAACTACTAGGAGTCTGTCCAGGCGTTAATCTCTACATCCTGATTTGATAAAGATTCCATGACTTTCTTGATAAGTTGAGATAGCAGTAGCGCACCACATAGCTCTAGTCGTTGCAATGATACCTTTTTTGCCAGAGGTGCTAACTTCGTTTTTGCTACAGCGAGCGTTGATGTGTACCTTATTGTCTTTTGCTACTACACACAAAACACATGCGTATGTTTTGTCGGAAACATAGAAATAGTCGGAACCGCCACAAAATTCATGAATTTATAGTTAAAAATAGAGTTATAAATAAATTGAAGTCGTCAAAGACAGACCAGATTGACAAAAGTTATGTGTTTGTATGGTACATAATTATGTAGTTTTGCCCTATCTATGTAGGATTCTTTATTCTCTAGTAGCATCCAGACGTCTGGATGCATTTTAATGATTAACAGGTCGTTAGGTTTGTGGTGGCCCAACGAAACGCATTTCACTTTCAATAGCAATCCGAAGGATTTTGAAGCAAATTCCTAATCGAATAGGTGAAAGATGACGTTTCACAAAAATCAACATGGCGGACTTTAGAACCCTCTAAGTAAAGTCGTTAAAAATAGTATTTAGTACCTTCGTCAAACTAAAGAGCTTTAGGAGACGATTCCAAAAAAAAAACTTAAGACCTTTTAGACTTGTATGCGAAACGTTAAAAAAGACTGCCCGCTGCAATAGTCAGAATTCGCGAAAACCTTTGTATGCAGAAAGTTTTTTCTAAAGCAAAAAACTAGGTACCTATCTAAATTCTGTTCTCAAATGAAATAGAATTATAACGTGTGTTTTTGAAATAAGTCATTCCATTTATTTTTATTTTTATTATTTTACATTTTTATTTTTTTTATCGGCCGGTCTGTTCCTACAAAATGTAAGGGAAAAGTTTTTCTAGTACTCAAACCTCAGTTGGTCTAATAGAGTTTTTTGATCGTTATAAGAAACAGGTTTTTGTGAAAGCTGACCATTTTCTTGCTGACGGTACGAAAATGTCTCAAAAAGTTAAGCACAGTCTTCTAAGACTGTTTTCCTGTAGCTATAACGGTTCAAGTAGCTGGCCTTGCTGGCCCATCTCGAAAATCCACCTTGTATATGTACTAAAGCGTATTCTTTCTAACACAGGATATTTCATCTAGAAAAAAATATTATTGAGTTGTACTGTTTTCATCTTTAAAAGCCTCCCTCTATGTTAGTTATAAAGGCACATACCTTTATGTGCATTTACATACAGGTATGCGCAAAGCTTAATCACCTATGTCAAATGTTTGACAATGACGGGCAGTGACAATAATTATGATGAATAAAGAAGGTGCTGCTGCAGCGGCATCTACATCGCTACATGCAAAACTACGCATCAAAGACTTGACGTCATACAACATCCTGACTTCACACAAATCCTGAATCGCGCAATTAGAGTTTACCGCGCGATAAACATATATACAAGCTTCCCGATTTCAATCTCGGGGCAGTTGCCCGCCAGACATCACACCCGTCTGGTCGGAGGATCCTCCCTTTTCTATGGGGGATGAGTGAACTTTACACTCTGTTCCTCATACCCCTAAACTGCCATTACATACTTTTAAGACTGGACTTATATTGATTTAAAAATGAAATTGTATTGTCATTTCTCAAGTATTAAATATTTATTTATTACTAGCAGCGCCCCGCGGTTTCGCCCGCATAAGTCTTGATCCCGTACGAATATCGGGATAAAAAGTATCCTATGTGTTAATCCAGGTTATAAACTATCTGTTTGCCAAATTTTATCAAAATCCGTTTAGTAGTTTTTGCGTGAAAGAATAACAAACATCCATACATCCATCCATACTCACAAACTTTCGCGTTTATAATATTAGTAGGATTATAATATTAGTAGGATTTATTTATTTTATTAATTTAATACTTCAAGCACAAATGTACAGAGGCAGGCTTAATGCCATAGGCAAATATCATGTTCATTATAGTCTAGTTATTATTCAATACGCTTTAAATACACTTATAATATTGTTCTAAAAATACTAGTGAAATCATACCAATTCTTACAATAAGCATATACCAAAACTGGCAACATAAATACAATGTCGCCCATGGGCATGTGACCGCCCGTATTTTTTTGAATATTCATGACAAATTATCGATAATAAACTTAAAAAGGGGGGTCTATCTTTAATTGTTTTTTTTTTCATTTTTTCTTATTTTTTTTTTTCAGTATCCCGCTATAATTTTATGTATAATTAACACAATTTCACTTATGTTTTTTAAAATAAATACTGTTTTTTTGGAAAAAAAAATCTTCACCTCCGTTTTTTTTTCATAGTCGACAAATTTTACTAATTTTTTTTAGTTAATCCGTTAAAATAACTCGTAAGCTATTAGAAATAATAAACAGAATACAAATCAAGCCAATAACATAGAAGATATGGCAAACGCTACTAAAAACATAAAAAATTGAATAACATGAAAAATATTAAAGATAGACCCCCCCTTTTAAAAGTTAATTTTCTATAATTTTTCATGAATATTCAGAAAAATACGGGCGGTCACATGCCCATGGGCGACATTGTATATCCCTGAATACTTGAACTTAAAATAATAATCTTTTAAATTGAAATATTTCCTGTAATGTTTTGCCAAATAACGAAAGTTGTGTTGCGATTTCAAATATTATCAGTTAGGCCAGACTTTATTCATGTCTTTGAACCTAATAGATGATATAATTTTATTTTAAGTTTTACGAACGCGGGAACACGATAGCAAGGTTATAGGTTGCATTAAATACCACATCGCTATAATATATTTTAGTAGCACTTTATCACATTTATAAGGATTCGTAAGAAAAATAAAATAGGATAAGTTAAACGGGGCCCTAGTTTTCTTGTTCACATCGATGCAGGAACTAGTTTATTATTACAGCTAGTTCAGTACCTACCTAACAATTTCGATAGTTCAATATCGATTTTATTCGTAACATCGACTTGAAGTTGTATCTCTGCTCAATTTGCTAAAAGGAACATTAGTCAGAATCGTATTTGAGGACACACAGGTCACAGTATTTTAAGTCAAAGTTTTCATAAATATCATTATAAAAATAACATCAGTAGTAGGCTACTCGTTTTGTCTACAAAATAGTATAATCCTTACATATCAACACACCTTTGCATAGGTAAAACCCGAAGGCCGTCTAGATGTATCCTTTTTAAAGAACTAGTTTGGTCACGTCGAATAAAGTAAGTACCTACCTATAATTCTGTTTTCATTATTGTTGTATACAGACTTGTAGTGCAACTTGCTGCTAGATGATGCACTTAGCACTATCGAAGGTGCCGCATTCGTTCATCGTGAGATTGTCGAGATTTCATTTGAGCATAAATTGGGTCCTTGCATGGCGAGTAATACGCGCGTCGATGGACGGTCATAGTGAGGCAGTCTCCAATATCGGCTCCGTCACCACGTGAAGCCCATTTTATTTCCATGTCGGTCAGTGGCACTCCTGGAACATACACGCCAAACATTATAAAACAATGTAAACCCGTCGAAGGGTTGAGCTCATCTTGCGCCGTTTCTTTACTCATGTGCCTTGCGGATTACATTGGCTCGTGCGTAATATTCAAAAGAAAAGAAAAAAGGTTTATTCCTGACAAATTGCTACAATATTTGGATCTACGTTTTATCAATCTGCCTAGCATTTTCCCAACTATGTTGGGGTTGGGGTCGGCTTCCAGTCTAACCGGATGCAGCTGAATACCAGTATTTTACATGGAGCAGCTGCTTATCTGATCTCCACAAACCAGATATTGTCGTTACTGGGTAAGGCTGTACCTCGGTAAGGCTGCTTACCAGTAATGAAACGATCTACGGATAACAGCCGGGACCAACAGCTTACCGTGCTTTCCGAGAAACGGGGGGGGTCTCAGAATGGTCACCCATCCACGAACCGACCGCAGCAAGCGTAGCTTACCGTTTGATAGACCCGTGTGGCTATTATTATTTAGCCACGAGCCCTCCGCGTACGTTTTATCGATGGTGCCTGTTGCAGGTAACGGGCTAAATGTATGAATTTTGTTCCTCGTATTTCTATTATTGAGTCGTCCAAGTTAACATTAATCTTATTGAATGTCAATTTGAAGATAAATAACAATATAAAAACAATCACGGTTCATTCCAAGGGTACCTGGAAGAGATTGCAGTAAGCAATAAGACCGGCCATTGTATGTTTTTTAACAGTTTTTTTTTTCTAAATTAATGAATAAATGAGTAATAAAACCTTGACTGACTTTCTACAGACACATAGTCTCCTTTAGAGTAAAAATCATGGGTTCCCAGGAAAATGTGAACATTCACACCAAACTGCGTCATCTGTGTGTGAAGAGCATTAGCTAGCTTGTTGTTTAGCGGAGATGCCAACATCGCGCCAGCAACATGAGATACTCACATTGAGATGAATGTCACCGTAAGCTTGTGAGCACCATTAGTTTATAATCTAACTAGCGAGATTATAAACCATCGAAAAATTGTGAACTGTTACAATATAACGCATTCATTTTCGGTACCTAGTTTATAATGTACTTATCGACAGAGTTCATAATCTGTCCTGTTTTATCACCCGTAAAATTGGGAACCGTCCCTGATAGGTAGGCCTTGGTGGTGACCGAATCGGTCACAGTAATTAAGCCAGGACACTACCCCTGGTTTACCTGACCCTACCAAATAGGTTAGCTTACAACTGTGACCAACCGCTTCTTCCAAGTTGGTCGCAGTTACCATTAGTCACATGCAAATTTAATAGGCCTAGGTCTAATGTTCCAACTGGGACACAAGCCTCCACTCTACGGGGGGATGTTATCTACCACGCGGGCCTAGTGGCGGTTGGTAGATGTCACTAATATCTTCGAACTTGCTTCCACTGAGCCACCACTGCTCCCTGCCTGAATTGGCTATATTTATCACGCTACTGGCTATGGTTGGCATATTGAATGATGTCCATATTCCTCAACAGTTAACCGCAAGATTTAATTAGGCAAGGAACAATGTTTTAATATTGCAGACAGATACGGATCTCCTCTGGAATGAATATCATCACGCTATACCTACAAGGAGCAGTCAATCTTGGCATGTATAATAACTGTTATTTTAGTCAAATTGTCCAAGTAACGAACTGTTCAATTTTCTTCCTGTAACAGATGTTCACTTTTCATAGGTATGTAATTGTTTTTGTAATATTTTTAAAGATACTGTAAGATTTACAAATAATAATACATTTTTAATTTAACCACGTTTTTAGGGTTCCGTACCCGAAGGATGCCAAAAGGAACCGTATTACTAAGCCTCCGCTGTCCGTCCGTCTATTCGTCTGTCTGTCAGCGGGCTGTACCTTATGAACGGTAAAAGGTATTTCAATGG
Organism: Agrochola lota; assembly: GCA_947364205.1. NCBI lineage: Eukaryota > Metazoa > Arthropoda > Insecta > Lepidoptera > Noctuidae > Agrochola > Agrochola lota. The sequence goes on from OX376223.1 coordinate 21,094,489, forward strand.
GGATCCACTCGCAAAGCTCAACGCAGATGTCGCCAGCGGCGGGATGGCCGCTGTCAAATCATTTTCGGTTTGTTTACATCAGTGTTTTTTGTTATTATTTGTATTGAAACCGATCCACCATCGTTATTGCTAACATCTATTGTTCCTGGAAGTGTAAAGAATTGAAAGATGAACTAAACGATAAGCAAGGATTACTGGAAATAAATCAGATCTTATTGCGAAGTAGACTTCTATCTAATAAAATATTTTTCATCAGTGCTGGGCTCTAGATTTGGATGAGTTTTTTGTTGTAACGTGTTAATTGTTACTTGACGCATGGTAGGAAAATTTACGAAAATTAAGAGAACAGTATTTTAATTATAACTGGTATTATCAAATTTTTAGGTTAGGTTTATTTTTCATCAGTGCTAGGCTCTAGATTTGGATCATTTTTTAGTTGTAACGTGTTAATTCTCACTTGACTCATGGTAGGAAAATTTACAAAAATTTAGAGACCGTTACTTTAATTATAAATGATATCCTTTATTTTTTAGGTTAGGTACCTATGACCGAAATTTTAATTTCGGCAATTAAAGCTCTCAAACTTCTGAAAGATAAGCACTTGACGTTCCTGCTGTAGAACCTTACCAAGACGTTAATAGCTCCACCAGAACTCTACCATATTGCCGAAGTTCAACCAATCAAGTTGGATTCAGAAAAGGGAAATCGGTTAATACGGCAATGCATCCGTTTTTACAAAAAAATATAATGGAACTAGATAAGAAAAATCAAGTCACAGCCCTATACATGGACATGACCAAAGCTTTTCATTATGTTGACCATGGACTACTTCTACATAAACTAGAAATATACGGAGTTCGAGGTAAAGCACTAGAAATAATCTAATCCTATCTCAGTAATAGAATATAGTTCACTGAAATAACACAATTATGTCCTTTCACAAAAACAGAAATTAAATATACATCGAGCAAGATCTATAAAATATGGTATACCTCAAGGGTCCATACTAGGACCATTACTATTTCTCATTTATATAAATGATTTACCTTAACTCTATTCGGCACCCTATGGTTTTATTTGCAGATGACAGTACGGCTCTTTTCACAAATAATAAAAATAAAAATCATGAACTAGAAATAAATGATGCCCTATCTAAATTAATAAATTGGCTTACAATACATAATCTAAAAACAAATCTTACAAAAACACATTATATGAATTTCAAGAATAACAACGCAAAATCAAAATTAACTATCTATTGAGTACAATAATGCAACTGTATCTGAGGTTACAAGTACAAAATTATTTCTAGGTATCTATATAGTTTCTAATATGTCATGGAAAACACATGTAAATAGTGTATTTAGTAAATTAAATCAATTCTCTTATGCCCTCTACATGCTAAAAAACCAAAAAAAGATATCTAACCAAACCACACTACTTAGTGCATATCATGCCTGTGTGGGATCCACTCTATCTTATGGGATACTATATTGGGGATACTCAACTGGTAAAGAAATTGCGTTCAAGGCACAAAAAACGCGTATTAGATCAATATGTGGGATACACCAAATAGATTCATGTAAACCTCAATGCATAAACCTCAAGATATTAACCCTCCCTTCTCTATATATCTACGCGGCCTCAATTTTAGTTAAATCAAACCTCAGTAGCTATGAAACATTAAAAAGCAGTAGACTTAAAAATACATTACGCAATAAACCTTCCCACACTGCAGTTTATAGCAATAGTATTTTTTGTAAGGGCATAATAATATATAATAAGTTACCGATAGACATTAAAAACCTCCATCCAATTGGTATTTTTAAAAGCAAGCTAAAATACTTATTGATTAAAAAGGCATATTACTCTGTAAAAGAATTCCTTGAATGAATGAATGAATGATTATTTATTTGTTAAACACAGGTACATACATTTGGTCTTCAGTTAAAATTCAGTTGGCTCTCTATGTTTTGCCATTGGCGTACAAATTTTATAATTACAGTAGGTAGGTAAAATAACATTAAAATTAAATTCAAAGTCATAATAAATTAAGTATTTACAAATTTAGTAAGGTATTTTTAGATTAATTAGTATTAAATTCAATACACAAATCACACAATATACAACAAAACCACACATTCATTAATTAGTCAAATTATAATGATATTATTGTCATTAAGGAATTCATCTACAGTGTAATAACATTTATGGATTAGAAACTTTGATAATTTCTTCTTGAAGCTCGTAATCTTAAGTAGCTTCAAGGAGTCAGGTACCTTATTATATATTCTGGGTGGCTGAAGAAAAATAATTATCTAATATTAAAATGACGATGAATATTACGAGAAAATTTAAATTTACAGCTTGACAGCTTTCAATGGCCATGTCGACGATGGGCCACCTATAGTGATAAAATGGCAGTACAGATCGTCATTGCCGCTACATAATAAAAAAAAACAGAAAAAAAATTAAGTGTTTGTTGTTGTTAAAAAGTAACTGTTTGTCAGGTGCCTGTTTGTCAACAGTGACAAGAAGCGCGTGCTTAGGGATTGCGCTTTCATCGTATGGGATGAATGCATTATGGCAAATAGGAAAGCAGTGGAAGCTGATGGTGTGTCACAGTTCTGTTTAGTGACGATTTCCGGAAAACACTGCCTGTGGTGACGTGAGCAACTAAGGCTGACGAGGTGAATACTTCGTTGAAAAGATCGACTCTATGGTCACGAGTTCGTAGACTGCGCTTGATCATCAACATGCGAGCTCGGCTTCGCCGGAGTTCACATGCTCAAGAATTCTCCGATGTTCTGATAAAAGTTGGTGAAGGCACTCTACCAGAATAGAGCGCCCAGGGGGCCCTACCAGAGGCTCTTGGTAGAGTGGTTCCCACTTTAGAAGATCTGATTCGTCTGGTGTACGGGGACATCAGTCGAATACCGTACCAACAGAACGGGCCAATTTAATGCCCAAAAATGATCAAGCTGCAGCGATCAACCACAGTATTCGATCGCAAATTGAAGAGAGCGAAGTGATATACACCTCCATTAACACTGTTGTGGAGCAAGATGATGCCATACTGCAGAATTTTTTAATTCTCTAACGGCATGTGGACTTCCGGCGCACATCATCCAGCTGAAGGTCGGTGTCCCGATAACTCGCCCGAAGCCGAGCGGGCGTGTAACAGATCCCGGCTTTAAGTCGTGTATTTGCAGGGAAACGTCATCAAGTCGGAAATCCTAACAGGTTATGGCGTAGGCGAGACAGTGTTTAAACCACGTATACCACTAATTCCCCACAATTACCCCTTCCAGTTTAATCGCGTGCACGAGCTCCTCAAGTTCGAGCTATTACAGTAATTTTCAGTAATGCGTATTTTTTTTCGATTAAACCAAAAATGTACTAATAAGTTTTAGTTTAAATTAACTAAATCAACCTATGTTGTAGAGATTGTGAACTTCCCGAATAGAATAACAAGTCACGTGAGCGAAGCCGCGGGCACAACTAGTTTAAAATATTTGCAACAGTCTGCTAACTTCAAGTAGGTAAATGGTACTTATATACGTAATAACTTAAGTTTAGTACATAACAATTTAGGCAGTGAAACGATACAGTTTACAAAAATGTTAAAGATATACTTCGTTTCCTTATCATACTTGTTGATAGTGACTGGTAACTACTTACTTATTTAACTTTTGTTTAATTTTATATTTCGTGAGTTTTAAAATACATAAATTATTCAATACACTCCCAAATAAATAAATATACAGCGTGTAACAAAAAACCCTGTCCGATCGGGTGAGGGCGTTGATAAGAATCATACTGGGAGTCTATTTATGAGGTAATTACCTGGAAAAAAGCCGCACTTTTTTCAATAGGGAGTTTTACCGGGTTAATACATGGGCCGCGGGCAGTCGTCCTTTAGCGGGTGTCTACAAGTCCTAACTTATGATCTCTGTAGAAAATTTGCTAATTTATAATGAAATTGGGGTAATTTTGGTACAAAAAACGTAAATTTTAAATAGCAATACCTTTTTTTTAGATTTTTTATTTTCTTCCAAATGTTACTGCGGTACCTCTGCGCCCCCTTTCGAATCGGACAGGGTTGCTGTTACATGCTGTATAGTAAATAAATATATAAATAACCAGCCGTCCCAAAAATCCGGGTCGAGTATGAGTACTATGAGTATTAATGAAAATCATGATGCAATCATCCCATGATGGAAGTTGTTCAGTTAATTGTTCTGTACCACACCCTTAAATTAATTTGACCACAGCTTTCTGATACATACTGTATATGTATAATTAATATTAAGTATTTATTAAAAATATCTTTATTATCCTGTAGTTGTGCACTGCAAACCCGACTATTTCTTCAACAATGAGGCGGGTGGCTGGCTCAAAGTGCACGCGATCCCCGCTACGTGGCAGGAAGCCTTCCTGACATGTCACTATGAAGGTAAGTTGCACTGTTCCTCTGATTATCAGGCTGTTTAGAACTGCTTTTGCGGGTATACGGAAAATTCGGCTAGTGCACCCACACAGGAGAGTAGTAAGCACATGACTAAATAAGGAGCAGACTTATAAACTTCATACTAATGCCTTGCGCGGGAACACTACTACACGCTCAGCTAAGTGCGCATGACCTGTCACTGTCATGGCTTGCGGGGGGTTCACCGGCAACCCCTGTGATTTCTTAAGCAATTTTTCTTGTTTAGATTTTATTTAAAAATTTAAAAGTTCTTGGCACGTTATAATATAATTTATTTTTACTATTAACTTCGAATTGGCTTTCACGACTGATTAACAGTTTCGCTCATCTGTCCACAAGTTCCCCGTTAGGGATAAAAGCTTTCCACAAAAGCGTTACTAATGGAGATAGAGAACAATATTCCAAGGATTTTCGGTATTTCAGTAAGATTTGCTGTCTTCAATAACCGAACCCACATTAAATCCACCGGTAAAATTGACACCAGCTATAGGACTTAGGACTTCGCGCCCACCACCTCGAGATGTACTATGTCAACCCGTAGCCCGGAGCTGCATTATTCAAACCCGGAGTCTCCGGGTTAAACCCGAAGGACTGGCAGCTCTAGATACGACGCGGGAGTTTAGTTTTATTTGTTTTTAAAGATGCCAAACTGTGTGTACAAATAATGGTAGGAATACCATGGACATTTCTTTTTCTGTAAATTCAAACGATCTTGTCAAGTAGTTATCTATCCCATCAAAAACATAAATGTGAAAGTGCGAGCCAAGTTTTTTTTTCGTCGACAAAAGAATTGAGATCTAAATAGGTGTCAAGTTCTGTAGATAATCCTGAAATTTGTTTATAAGAACGTACAATATTCTAAAATAAAGGTGAAACACAGTTTGATTTGATGATTTCAAGATTTGACTTGGCTAGTTTTAACATGAGTTGTGGAGAATTCTATAAATTCGTAAAAGGTAACCGACAGTAGGGATGATGACCAAAAATTTTTTTTTTATTCCATCTTTGAGATTATAAAAAAATATTGGACACGTATATTATTTTTTTTACGTAATCTAAAGATTACGGCGATACATTGAGGTAAAATGTGCCATGACGTCACGAGTATGTAGATTTTATACTAGTGACGTAGCGACCACCACTCCCCAACTTAAAATGCGCTTTATCTAAGTAATTTTTTATTAATATGATAGAGCAAAAAATACGTGTCTAATATTTTTTTATTATCTGACTGACGGACTAATTAGAATTTCATTTTTTTATCCAGGCATGATGCCCTATTATTATCCCAGGTGAAATCATCTGATAAGTATAAAAATAACGTTTGTATCTTCAGTAATTAAAAAATTATATTTCCCAAATCGTTTTTTGGATTATTTCACCTACAAAAATTTTCTTTTACAAAAAATGTTTCGAGAAAATATGGAAATACTATGAAAGTAGGTAAGAATTTTGAACTCTGTTAGGAAGACTCTGTCTGTCATTCTGTTCGGTTTTTTATTCACGTGGTAGTTGTCCATATTAAGTTACGCAGCGGTTCACATGGCTATAGTTATATGGGACCACCGCGTAAGCAAGATTTTATGAAATCGGTCCACATTTGACGGAAATCTCGATGAACATATTGTATAAAATATATACAGATGAATTGAAAACCTCCTTTTTTAAGAAGTTGGTTAAACATACCACTCGATATTCTTCAATTATATGAGAAGAATTAAAAACATGCATTCAACGCACACTATGTAGACAAGTATTAAGAACATATTTATTTTATTTTATTTTTTTGTAAAGTTTTGGTTGATGAATACCTTCCTCAATTACTTTTTGGTAGTAAAATTTTATTCATCTCTCAAATACATTGAAAACTATAGTTTTGTATCATTTAGAAGCATTTCTTGATTTTGTAAATGTGATGGAGCATGGAGCCGTTTACTAAGTTATTATGATGTGTATTGACTTGAAAGAGCTAGCAGTTGAGAGTATGTCAGCTCACTTAAATGTCTCGCTGATGGTGGCGCATATGTTGGATCATTCGGTTCCCTACAAAATGGTTGAGCTGGATTGTCCTGATCCACGCGTCATTTTCGTAAACGGGCGCCGTCAGTTGAGGCTGTATTTAATGTATTTTTTTTGACGTTGTTCTTACAAGAAGCAACAAGAATAATGTTCCCAGGATTTTAACAACTTGTTTTAAAAGCGTGTCCTTGGAGTTTTTCTGGCCGTTCTTCTCCATAGATAGATATCTATGTTTTAGAATGGACATAGTTGCTTCAACTTTCTGACTAACTGAATGACTCCTTGACAATTCCATAGTGCCTGTAAATGGTTTTATTTAAATAGATGATTTTAGTTTGAGTTTATCGCCGATTCGCGCTACTTGTGACCCCGAATATCAGAGGTCAAACTTTATCAAATTACTTATTTTTGTTTTTGGAGAATTGTTATCTAAACCAATATTATAAAGAGAAAAAATTTGATTTTTTGTATGTTTGTTTGTTTGTTGCACTTTCACGCTAAAACGGCTGAACAGAATTGGATAATATTTGGCACATGGATAGACCTTGACTCGGGTTAGGACTTATGATAACATGTAAAACTTGTTTTTCGTAAAAGAAAGTTGGAACTTTGACCTTTGGTATGTCCGTACCCAGAAGGGTCCCAGGTATGGTCCAAGGCAAAAAAATATGTCACAATGACGGAAAGAATAACCTTAAGCGTCTATTTACGCCCGTTATGAAAATTGTAACAGTTAAAGACTGCACTGGCATAGATAGCTCAATCAACGGCCAACATTGGAACTAACACCGCCAATCTTTTTGAATACATTTCAAGCGTCAAAATATCATTGTACAAATGTATCTCAATGTGTGTATCTCATGTTACAGGCGCGATGTTGGCGTCGCCGGTAAACAACAAGCTAGCTAATGCTCTTCACACACAGGCGAAACAGTTTGGTGTGAATGGTCACATTTTCCTTGGAATCCATGATTTGAACTCTAAAGGACACTTCGCCTCTGTAGAAGGTCAGTCAGACTTTTGTTAAATATTTTGAAATTGATACTTTTTATAGGGTACAGTCGTGTTCATAAGTACTCGTATAGTGTTACTTCAACCAAATGATTTAAGGGGTATTCACACACTGATTAAACTTACGCGTAGACATCTCAGTCAATCTAGCCCGTCAGGTGTGACTGCACTTCTGGCCGCGACCGTCGACACCCACATTATTTGTATTCCCCGACAGTCGGGCTACACCACAGAGCACGGTGCTAGAGCACGGTTGCTAGAAGCGGCATTGTCAACACTTTCCATACAAACCAAGCGTTTCACCGTTCACTGGCAGTAGTGCAAGTGAACGGTGACACGCTTGGTTTGGCACACAAATGACGGGTTTGAAGGCGACGCGACGTCTCTAGACGCTGCTCTGTGGAACAGCAAAAAAAAAAGTATATAACGCAGAAAAGTATGTGTCTCTTTCGTTATAATCAGCCATATCTTAACTACTGTGGGCGTACTGTGGGTAGTGTTGGTTATTGCGCAATAGAAAACCCGTTTGCAGTTCAGATCAAATTATAATTTACGATCATATTAATCACACTAGTATTTCACATACGGGTACCTACAGTACACGAAACAGCTATTCGAAACGCGAGACAGTCTTTAAACGTGTTCACTGCTTGACCGCCACCCATGAAGTCTGGTTAGCACCAGCCGGTCCGAGCGTTATGTTGCAGACGTTGCCGAGCGCCGCTAGGCAGCGCTGGCGTCCCGATTAGTCAACTCAATAACGTATTTCCGACATATATACATATATTATGAAAACACGCTGTCTTACAACTATTTGCAATACAATTCGCGCTAGTCTACCCATCAATAGTGCGATTATTTTTCGAAATGTTGAAGTGTATGTTCCAGGAGTGCCACTGTCTGAAATGGAAATAAAATGGGGTCCACGTGGAGCTGGTACTGGTGACTGCCTTACTTTCTTAAGCGTTAATGAAACCGAGTATCACATATCTACCTCGTTATGCGAGGACCCACGTCCCTTCATATGCTACAGGAAACTCGACAATCGGAGGACGAACGAATGTGGTACCTTTGATAATGGTAAGTGAATTATCAAGCAGCTACTCAAATATTGTACCATAATATTCTTGAAAATTGATGATCTATAAATATTGTTTTCCGATTTCTACTCGGATAAAGTCGCGGACGAAACCTAAAAAAAAATGTGCGGTATGCGGTCTAGTAAAATGTGTTTCCTGAATCCGGAATTGATAGAGATTTATGATAATATTGGGTCGCTTACTAGCATAGTTTTAAAGAAATCAGCAAAAATTATTTAAAACTAAACGAGTTATTCGTCTCAAAAAATATAATTTTGATTTTATTTCAGAATATCACCTTAACCAGCTTACAGGCAGCTGTTACAAGGTACATCGGAAGATACAGACCTGGAAGGATGCGTACAGAACATGTGCATACGAGGGGGGGCACCTGGTCATTCTGAACGACGAAAACGAGGCTAACATCATCAAGGACTTGTTCCCTGCTGAAGACTCGTATCAGCCGTGGGATTGTTTTCACGTGGGTCTGGTAGCCTGGGGTGAGGAGCGCATCTGGTACACTATTCACGGTATAACATTTTTTTATTACCCATACACTGTGCCATTTACATCGTCTTACAACGGCGAACCAGTATTTATATTAACTACCAATTTATATTTTATGTGACAAGAAAAGATTAGTCTATTCTTAGCTTTGATGGGCCGAATTTAAAGAGAGCGACTTATGATAAAAATTATCTGTAATAAAAAAAAACTGGCCAAGTGCGAGTCGGATTCGGACACGAAGGGTTTCGTACCGTGTGCACAAAACGTCGAAAAAAACATGTTTCTTGTATACCCCATACAAGAAACACAATCTGTAATAATTTTCAACTGTCAACCTATTTCGGTTCATGATATACAGCCCGCTGACAGACAAATGGACGGATGGACGGTCGGTCAGCGGAGGCTTAGTAATAGGGTTCCTTTTGGTACATTTCGGGTACAGAACCCTAAAAAGGAGCTACTGTTTGTCTGTCTATCTGAAGACAATCCCTTGAACATCTTTCACGGCGCCTTTTAACTCTAAAACAGTAGTAAAATTAAATAGAATTTCGACTTCTTCCAGGTGAGAAAATCGAAGGTGTGTTCAACCGTTGGAGTCCCGGCTACCCTATCGAATTAGGGGGCAGCTATGCATCTTTGGAAAGATCCGGTTCTTTGCGATACCGTTTCGCTGAGTCCGAAGCTATGTTCGTCTGTGAAAAATCTCCGCAATCAAAACGGTTCGACGCCTAGTCACCAGTCCCGGAAGAATGATTTGGATTTTAATAATACTCTTCCGAATAACCCTGCTGAAATCCAGTTTAAGTTTTAATGTTAAATTATTATTTTGCATGAAAAACGGAAAAAAATAAAAACTAGTCAAGTAGGATCACCAATACAAGGCGATTAACACTGTTACTTTTACATACCATTTAAATTTATGCAAAATAATTCGAAACATTACATTTCACCATTTAATGTAGCTAAGAGTTAATATAATGAATCTTTAAATTTTATATCAGTTCAAATTTCAATGGATACTTTGCTCAATACTCTAAAAAACTGAACTGTGAATCGACTTTTGTTGCTAACTGTACCTGAGTGCCTGGTGTTCATATTGTTTAGTCTTTCTAAAGCAGTTACATTACGAAAGGAACGATTATGAACATCCTAAAGATGTTAATAAATATACCACGTTCACAAACATCTCACTTACTAAACCATAATCGGTTTTATAAACAGTTTTTTTAATACGAGTATAAAAATAACGTGTCAGGATTTGTCGGTCCTTGGAGTGTTGCGGATCCACGAGGTCCAAATTTAGCCCAACATCGACATATCATGCGAGATTAATATTAAGTTAAGCAGGCTTCTGTATAGCCCTGAAAACACAGTTCTTCACTTAAAGGTGAATACACGGTTGTTTTTACATTTAGAGTAAATTTGATGTAAATATGTAAAAATGTTGTTATCTGACATTATGCTGAGCTGAGCTGGCATTATAATCATTGTTTACTGTGTTTATAGTTTTAAAGTGTATTTTTCTGCTGTAATACGAATAAACGCATTTTTCTTTCTTTCTTTCTTTCAAATCGTTTGTGGAAATTATGTTAGAAGATTTATCTCTCCTCATACTGTAATTAGCAAGTAATATAATTAATTTGCAGACTCCTTAGTCTTTGATCTTGAAAAGGTGATGGAGGATTAATTCGCGCAAGGAGTATCGTACCTAAAATCAAATCAAATCAAAAAGTTTATTGCAAACCATAATGTACAATTACAGGTGGTAAATAAAAATATAATAGAAACAATTATGGACCCTGTCGGGCACAGCAATTTTTTAAATAGGTAGAGAGAGGAAGAGCGCTTTATCAATTTTCCTTATTATTAAATTAAGAACTATTTATATCCTATTACCTATGTATTTATATTTCCATTCATTCATTTATTCTATCAATATTTTATCTGCAGGTCTATCCATTCATTTATTATTTATTTAATTATATTTAATATTGCTTATTTGTTTACCTGTCACGTGATGGAACCGTTCTCTGTAAAGCGCCGCTTACACGGCCAATTTTATAAGGAACTTAACGCTTCTACCCGCGATTTCACCCGCGTGACATTTTAAACTCAAACTCAAAGCATTTATTTCAATTTCAACATTTACAGGCACTTTTGAATTGTCAAGGAATCGGTCAGTCAGAAATATGAAGCTAGTTGCCCATTCCAAAGCGTAGTAGGTACCTATAGAGAAGAATGGGCAAGAAACTCTACGAGAAAAATAATACATTTTGCACAAAAAATAAACCGACTTCCGAAGGTCCAAAATTGGTTCACTGCTAATAATTTAGTATTAAATGGGAAAAAAACTAAATGCATTAGATTTGCTTTACCGAATGTTAAAAGTAGTGATTGTGACATAGTATTGAATGGGGAGAAATTGGAATTCATCGATAAAACTGTTTTCTTGGGGATCACGCTCGACTCCAAGCTGCAATGGGGTCCTCATTTAACATCTCTTGCAGGACGCCTAAGTTCAGCAGCATATGCTGTGAGAAAAATCCGTCAATTTACTGATGTAGATACCGCGAGGCTAGTCTATTTCAGTTATTTTCATAGTATCATGTCTTACGGTATTTCACTATGGGGACGGCCTGCAGATATCGACTCTATTTTTATTCTGCAGAAAAGAGCCATCAGAGCTATATATGGCCTCCGCAGACGCGATTCCCTATGGGAACTGTTTAAAGATATTAACATCATGACGGTACCTTGTCAATATATCTATGAAAACATCATGTACGTTAGGAAAAATCTAAGTCTTTTCAGTAAAAGAGGTGATAGACACAATTATAGGACTAGAAATAGGGACCAATTAATTCAACCGGGTTTCAGACTGGCTAAAGTAGACTCATCCTTCATGGGGTACTGTTTGAAATGTTACAATAAAATACCTCCCCACATACTCCAATTGAATGAAACGAAATTTAAATCTTGTATAAAACGCACACTATGCTGCCAAGCATATTATAAGTTGGGGGATTACATCGACGACAAAAATGCTTGGTTCAACGCTGGTCCAGCTTCACAAGGGCGCATAAACTAATTGATTAGCATTCAAAATATTGTTGGAGCTGCTGAAGATTGTAAAACTATGTTTAGATTGTATAAATTCAATTTCTTAGTATTATATAATTGCATAGCACATGTGTGAGCACTATGTACCTACTTTACAGCTACCATTTACTGGGTACGTCTTTCATTGACTTGAATGTGCCCCGTGCGGTTGAGAGTATGTCATGCTCACTCAAATGTCTCGCTGGTGGTGGCGTGTGTGTTGGATCATTAAGTTCCCTTCAAAATGGTTGAGCTAAATAATGCTGATGCATGCGTCATGTTCGTGAACGGGCGCCGTCAGTGGTGACTGGTCATCTCATAGCTGCCACGGCTTATTTGAATTTATTTGAATTGTTTTTGTTTTTATTTTTTATTACGGGCGCTTTTAACGTGCACGTCTTTTTACATTGTTCTCACATGTATAATTACAACATGGATGATGTTACCAATATTTTGTAAAAATATTCTGATTTAAAAGAGTGTCCGTGGAGTTTCTTGCCCCTTCTTCTCGATAGGAACCTACTACGCGTTGGAATGGGCAACTAGCTTCATATTTCAGACTGACCGACCCCTTGACAATTCAAAAGTACCTGTAATTGGTTTATTTGAAATAAATGCTTTGAGTTTGAGTTGAGTTTGAGAAAACAGTTTAAATTAAACCAAACTAAAAAGCAAAAATAACTTTCGTTTCGGAATTCCGTGTCCCAAAACGAAAAAAAAATAAGAGGTAAAAATACCGACTTTCGAAAAGAAAGTTATTTCTGCTTTGGAAGTCGGTATATTTTTTGTGAAAAAGTTGAATATGGAATGGAAACAATCGGATCAAAACGGATTTTTATTTAATATTTGGGGATAGACAATAAAATAAAGAGAGGAGAAGAAAGCAGTTTAAATTAAAATTATCTTTATAAGCAAAATAAAATTATCTTTATCTTTACTAACTGCTTTCTTCTCAAACTCAAACCATTTATTTCAATTAAACCATTTACAGGCACTTTTGAACTGTCAAGGAATCGGTCAGTCAGAAATATGAAGCTAGGTGTCCATTCCAAAGCGTAGTATATAGAGAAGAACGGGCAAGAAACTCAGCGGACACTCTTTTATTATTTTACAAAATATTGGTTACAACATTCATATTGAAATTATACATGTGAGAACAATGTAGAAAGACGTGCACGTTAGAAGCATACGTAATGAAAAGATAAAACAAAGAACACTATTCAAAAATTAAAATCAGCCATGGCAGCAAGAGTTGTGACCAGTCCCAACTGACAAACAGTTCCCTTAGAGCCTGCGGAGATAATATCTAGCTCTGAGCGCTCTTTTCTGCAGAACAAAAATAGACTCGATATCTGCAGCTCGTCCCCACAATCAGCCGACTCACACGTAACGAGCCGTCCACAGTAAAATACCGCAAGACATGATACTATGAAAGTAACTAAAATAGACCAGCCTCGCGGTATCTACATCAGTAAATTGACGGATTTTTCTGATAGCATATGCTGCTGAACTTAGCCGTTGCAGCGTTGTGAGGGATCTCAGGTGCAAGTAGTCGAGTGATAAAATATCACAGTAAGTTCCTAGTCACATCACTAAAAACGGGGAACAACACTGTCCTTCCGGAGACGCTCTGTCATTTCGTTTCCGCTTGCAAGGCTGACAACAGTTGTTCCCTGACCCTCAGAATTCTTTGTGCCCCGACCTAGGGTGAGTTCCACATTAGCTTGGTAATTATACCAGATCCTCTGCGCTGAATAATCTATATTGATTTTATAACCTATAAAGTATCTAATTTCGTGTGTCAATGTCGGACACGCGGTTACGATTCATCCAGCGCACAGGAGATTGTAATAAGTATTTATAGCTACTGCATCGAGATGGTGTAGTGCCTCACTGTGTTATTCTTAGTGATTAGTGAGCCATCTGCAATGGGCACGTTTATTTTGTGTTTATGCTCGCGTGTTCACATACTTAGCCTAAGTTAGCATCCGCCATTGTGGCACGCTATGTTGCAAACTCTCTTGCCTGTAAACCGCTGCGATGTGCTGAGCTTTCACCTACAATGCTTCCCACACCGTTCCTTGGCTTAAAATGGGAAGGATGCTGGCATATCGCATGCGGCTTGCTGCTACTTGCACCGCATCTAAAATGCGCTCCCTAACGCGCATTCCAGGGTTCTTCGTACGGGCTGAGGGCAGGTGCCTACTGCTATTGATACTGCTGAGGGTAGTGGTGCTGCACATTGTTTGCGCACGCTGCCAAGGTCTCGAAGGCCTAACAACCTGTACTTTCTGAGTTTATCTTGGACATTACTGACATCGGTGAAGGAAAACACCGCGAGGAAACCTCGACTTATAGTTAATATAAGTCTGAAATCGCCAACCCGTCTTGAGCAAGCGTGGTGATCAATGCTCTTGCCTTCTCTAGAGAAGAGGCCTTTGCCCTGCAGTGGGACGGGAACAGGCTGGTATTATTATATTATTATTTGGACTTGCTGTATTCTATCATTTAAATAAGATTTTCTTAAATTGAGCGCAAGTTTTCCAAGTCCGTAATGCTCAAGTTTCAAGACGCAATCAAATGCCTTACAGAGGTCACAAAATATTCCTATGGCGTCTTGGGCCTCTTCCCACGCGTTAAAAATTTGTCTTAATAAGGTAACACTGGCGTCGGTCGTACAACGTCCTTTGGTGAAACCATACTGTTGATCATGAAGGATTTTATTTGTGTTTTCGGCCCCCGACCCACCCCGTCGTATTGCATAGCCCACCCGCGCTATTACTTCGTTTTCGCTTAGCGTTCTTTCTGACTTTTTTCTTTTTGCTCGGCTCATAAGGGTCGTAGAGTGATGGTAAATAGTCTACCTAGTATACCTTGCTCAAGAATTGGGCTATCAAATGCAAAAAATATTTTTTCTCAGCCGACTGACAGTTCCAGAAATTAACAAAAAATAAACAAACTTTAACTTTTGTATATGTGGACCCTATACTATTGCAAGTTAACGGGAACACCTTTTGTTAGTTAACATACTGTATATTTAAATTAGCAGACGTGTGTGCAGTTTTCTACCGACTGTGCTTTGACTGACGAATTGAATAAAACTGACGAATCGATGAAAACTGGCAAACAGTGGAAACTGTCGACTTAACGAAACTGTCTAATCGATAAAACTGACGAATCAGCGAAACTGAGTAATCAACGAAACTGGCGAATTAAATAAACTGGCGACTGAGGGAAACTGACCAGTGATACGCGGACTCATATATATATATATAATATTAAATACAGAGTTGTTGCTTGTTACACAAATTGTTTTCGTTTTTTTAAATTAATGGCACCTCCGTTGGCTTTAACCAATGGGCCACTCCAGGAATTTATAAAATTAGAGCGAGACTATACGAGTTATATGGTTTGAAAAAATTCAGGTTTGATACTGCTTTCCTAGAGTATGTCAAAAATTATTCAAAATTATTTAAAAAGGTTTGTGTTTTTGCTAAATCTAAATTTTTAAGCGATACAATTAAAAAATCCAATAATAAAGTAAAAACCACTTGGAAAATTATTAACAATGAAACGGGTAAGTCGGTTAAACAAGATAAACAACTTGAGATTTATGGTCGACAATAAATTAGTTAATAAAGCAGCTGACGTAGCTGAGGCGTTTAATGAGTTTTTTGCCAACATACCTGTAACTACGATTCGCTCCTTAAATTCATCCCCGTCTAAAGCTGAAAACCTTTTGCTTAGTAGTGTATCTAAAAATAGTCCCTTATTTAGCTTCGAACATGTAACGCCTCGTGATGTAGTTAATGTTTTTAACACACTCAAATCTAAAAACACGGGTGATTACTGGGGCATCTCCATTAAACTTTTAAGTAATATAATAGACATCGTAGCCCCCTATCTAGCTGTTACTTTTAATAAATGTGTTTATTTAGGAACTTTTCCTGACCTCATGAAGAAAAGTAAAGTCATACCATTATTTAAATCAGGTAATAAAAACGACATTGGTAATTTCAGGCCTATTTCTATCTTACCAGCATTTAGCAAAATATTTGAAAAGTTAATAATCAAGCAGTTACTTAGACATTTTAATTTAAATAGCCTCCTTCATAATGAACAATATGGCTTTACAAAAGGTCGTTCGACTACAGATGCGGGTGTTGCTCTGCTGAAACACATATTTAACGCATGGGAGGACTCGCAAAATGCTATTGGGGTTTTCTGTGATCTCTCCAAAGCCTTTGATTGCGTGCACCATGACACGCTTTTGCGTAAACTGCGTCATTACGGTGTTCAAAACGAAGCTCTCAACGTTATAAATTCTTATTTACATAATAGGTCCCAATGTGTAGATGTTAATGGTGTGAAATCTTCCGGTCTACCAGTTCAGTTAGGTGTACCTCAAGGCTCAATACTGGGTCCATTCTTGTTCTTAGTGTATATCAATGACTTACCATTCTATTTAAAGGGTATCTGTGAAGTTGTACTGTTTGCAGATGATACCTCTCTTATTTTTAAAGTAGACAGGAATAGACAAGATTTTGACGATGTAAACAGTGCACTCTCAATGGTTACGGATTGGTTTACGACAAATAACCTAGTTCTCAATGCCAAGAAAACGAAATGTGTAAAGTTCGCCCTACCAAATGTTAGAAATCTAGGACCCAACATCGTCTTAGATAAAGAGGTGCTTGAGTCTGTAAACTCGGAAGTTTTTCTGGGCATAACAGTAGATGTCAAACTTCAGTGGGGCCCACATATATCGAGCCTAGCGGGAAGGCTCAGTTCGGCCGCCTATATATACAGCTCGGTTAGTCTATTTTAGTTATTTTCATAGCGTTATGTCCTACGGTCTTCTGCTGTGGGGAAAAGCTGCTGATATTCAAAATATATTTGTCCTTCAAAAACGAGCTGTTCGAGCTATTTACCAGCTAGGTGCCAGAGTTTCTCTGAGAGATTTTTTCAAAGATATTGGTATCCTCACGGTGGCGTCTCAATTCATCTTCGCCAACATCTTATATATTAGACAAAATATATACTTATAACACTAAAAACAGTGATTTTCACAATGTTAACACTAGAAATATGGACAAACTACGAGCTCCCTTTCACCGGCTTCATAAGGTTCATAACTCATTTGTTGGGCTTGGTATAACCTTTTATAACAAGCTACCCTCTTCTTTGCTAGATTTTCCTTTTAATGCGTTTAAAACAAAAGTAAAATCCAAGCTTTGTTCAAGCCCGGGTGTCACCACTGTGTGGATCGCCCGGAGGACACGGTGGAGCATACGGTGGAGGTCTGCCCGGCTTGGGCGGAGCACCGCCGTGTCCTCACGGAGGCGATCGGCGGCGGCGATCTCTCGCGTCCGGCCCTGGTTCAGGCCATGGTTCGGAGCGAGAGTGCATGGGAGGCCGTCACCTCCTTCTGCGAAGCAGTTATGCTCGCGAAGGAGGAGGCGGAGCGCGCGAGGGAGATGCAAGCTGCACGCCCTCGCGGCCCTAGTCGCCGCAGGAGACGCCCCGGGCGTCGGGAGTCCAGAGCCGACTTCCGGCCACCGTAGGCGCGGGCTTGCGGACGGTGAGCAATGGGCAGCTCGCCGTCCGATAAGGACCAGGCCCGTGTCGACGGCGCGTTGTGTTCCACGCGCGCCTCAAAGAGATGTCAGCACCAACCGACGGGGTCGAAAGACCAATGCCTGCTGGGGTTGCGGGTTTGTCCGAAAGGGATAACGCGGCCCCGGCACACAGGCAACGGAAGGAACACGGGTGGGTTTTAGTCAGTAAAAGTCTGACACACCCTCTCGCTCTGCCCAGAGCGGGAGAAGTCATTTGATGATTTCCCACCCTCAAAAAAAAAAAAAAAAAAAAAGCTTTGTTCAAAGGCATACTATTCTATGAACGACTACTTAAATGATAAGAATAGTTGGTTGTTGGTCGCTGTGATTAACTCGAGACAATGTTTATGTTCTTTCTCCAGATTACCTACTGACAAGTTATATGAGTTTATATAATTGTATTTTTTTAATTTTTTTATTTGACTTTATAAGTTAAGCTATTTTTAATTTTATTTCAATTTATTGTTGACATGATCTACTCTACATTACAATGTTTTTTTTAATGAGTTGTATTGCAATATGTGGTTAGCTAGTGACCTGGACAATTGATCATATTATTTATTGTTATTAGTAATTAACTGTTTGTTTTATTTATTTTATCTCGATGGTCCTAGTTTATCATTTATAACTTCCAGTTACAACTATATGTAAGCGGGCACGCCCTTTATGCCTGGAGGCTTTTATTTAGATATTAAGTTCTGTTTACGTTTATTTTTATTTCTGCCTGAGTATAGTTCTCGATGATTTTGTGTGGTATATTGGCGTGTGCTAGCTAACATACTCGTATGGCTAATAATTTAAATTATGTTTTGTGTTGCGTAATGTAAATTATTTTGAATACTATTATATATAATCTTTTTTTTGTTCTTCTAACTGAACAGACAGCTGTGCTGCTGGGGAGTTTGTTGCGCCACTTCTTCTTCCCAGCTAATGCACTAGGAAGTGGTGAAGGGTGGGCGTTTTGGGGGACTGTCTTATGTAATTTTGACATTCGAAAAGTGCTGATTCTCAGCCTAGTTTGAATAAATGACTTTCGAATTTGAATTTTGTTATTTTTCCACTTTGCAATCGGCATTTTTGTAGTTTTTTTTTGTTTGTTTTCATTTGATAATGTCGCTACACGTTACGCAATTATTGTAAATTGTCTTTGGCCTCTGGCCCTGAAAGCAAGCAATAGACAGAATTTGACAAACTTTTCTGTCTTGAATATTGAACATGAGGCTTTTGGCTAATTTGTAAAGGGGTGTTTTATGTTTTTTTTTTTGTAATATGTGTTTAGTTTTTGCAGAATAAACAATTTTTCTTTCTTTCTGTTCTTTCTTGACTTCTCTCTCGTTATATCAGCCATATTTAAACTACTGTGGGCGCATTATGAGTAGTGTTGGATATTGCGCAATAGAAAAACCGTTTGCAGTTCAGATCAAATTATAATTTGTGGTCAAATTAATCACTCTAGCAATTCACACACTGTAGGTACACAACTTATCTATACGGAACGCGCGACAGTTTCTAAATGTGTTCACTGTTTCACAGCCACCAGTTATGTTGTAGACTCTGTTGAACGCCACTAGGCAAAGTCAAAGTCAAATCATTTATTTCAAATAGGCCCATGCAAGGCACTTTTGAACGTCAAAAATTACAAAAAAATGAATTGATTCTAGTCACCCCTTCCAAAAGGTAGTTTTCGGAAGGAAGAAGAATGGGCAAGAAACACCACCGTTACTTTTTTTCAATATTTTACAATATTTTGTATATGTAGGTACATTCGTTATATAATTATATGTGAAGACGATGCATCTAAAAATAAAAAAAAATAAAAATTACTATACCACAATAGGTAAAAATTATTTTAAAAAGAGAGCTACAACAGATTTATTAATTACTTATATGATAGATACATGGTTCTTACATATTTACAAACATTATAAAAAAAGTCGATTTTCCAAAAAAAAAGTTACAATTCATAAGTCAATGCGTGAGGAAGTAATCACAGAATGTAAAATCAATGTCATATGATAAAATATAATAATTTATACAACTTAAATTAGCAGGCGCTAGCACTCTGATTAGTCAAATCATAGTTTTTTTTTGCCCCGCGGTTTCGCCCGCATGAGTCTCGATCCCGTGGGATTATCAGGATATTTTTTTTGTCCAAATTCATAAAGCTGTGATGAAACCGAAACAAATAAAGAAACTCGCTTTCGTATTTATAATAATATAAACTTACACCTGAACTTATCCTGTGTTCTAATCCGGGCCATGGTCTGCCAATGTACCAAATTTCATCCAAATCCGTTTAGCCGTTTTATCGTAAAACCGTAACAAACAAATAAACTCACTTACGCATTTATAATATTAACAAGTATATAAAGCCTTTTTTTACTGATGTTTTTCTACCTCGAGCGAGACATGGTACCCTCATATTGGACACTTTTTGAATACAGGTAAATCAAGGGAACTCTTTTCCTTTTACTGTATATTCAAACTTACTTCTGCCCGCGACTTTGTTCACGTGGAAGTCGTAAAACCCCAATTAATTGTAATGAGGATAAAAACTGGGGTTTTCTAGGTATTTTTTTAATTCCTGATAAAGTGTATTTTTCTGAGGAAGAATAACAGAGTATTTCAAAAGAAAAATTAAGGCTTGCGAAATGAATGTTCGAAATTTCATTATATTATAATAACACAATTTTGGCCTGCCTCTTTGATCGAGTCGTTGAAAGCGGGACTACTGAGCGTGAAATCCTGGATTCAATTCCCAGGTTGGGCAGTGTTATTAGGTTTTTCATCGGGAATTTCACAGTAGTAGTTCGAAGTATGGATTTGTGACCGGCCGATGGCAATTCCCTCGCTCCCTAAGAGACTTACACATAAGTGCGAAATGTGAGTGAGCTATAGGTACACCTCAGCTTAACCCTTCTGGGATAACAGGCAGGATGTTATGTTAAGTTATATAACACAATTGTAGCTGTCCAAACATCGTTAGCGTTGGCTCAAAATACACCACCATCATATACCTTTTACGTAGCAGCTTGGCCCGCTACGACACCGTAGCTTGCGTAGGCGAGACGTCACCACGGCTACGACGTAGCTTCTATAGTCTTCATCGTTGAGTAGACCCGCGTCTACGCAAGCTTTTCTTCAGAAAAACTATCGCTGTCATGGAAGCCATCCATAATCAAACCTGCTCTTTATAAAACAAAGAGAATTTATGATATTAAAGAGAGACTATCAGTTTCAGTGACACCATCTAGCTTAATATAGCAAAATTACATAATAGCCAAATTTGATAACCTTTGATTAATAATCCTCAGATAGTTTGTCATATCTAATAATTATTTAAATACTCGGAAAATTTTGAATAATACTATCGAAAATGAATTATAGTTAAGGTCAGTAATTTTTCAGTCAGTTTTTCTCTACGAGTTTTGCAATACCATAACGTACAATTTGGCATATTTAATTACAAGCTAATTAGTACGCAACGTTGATTTGCTCAGTCTAAGCGAGCAGGCGTCATCGGCCCGAACATGCCCCGGACGTTGAAAGCAGCAGCGGCGCTTTCAACTAGACGGAGAATCTGAAATCCTGTTAAAGGCTCTCCTGACGACTCCAGCGGATATTTTCTTTTTCTTTATTTCGACGACTGCCACACGAACAATTCCATCCGACCCTGGATGGACGGCGACAACTCTTCCTAATCTCCATTTAAGAGAAGGAAGGTGGTCCTCGTTTATGATGACCAAAGAACCTAGCTTTAGCGTGTCTTTGCAGGTATGCCACTTGGTCCTTTGCTGCAGCTCGGACACAAACTCCTTACTCCAACGAGCCCAAAAATGCTGGCGTAGCTGCTCGATCCGTTGGAAACGAGACAATGAAGTAATAGAGTGGTTCTGTAGATCTTACTGTGGAAGTGACGTCGACGTCGTAACGTTGTAAATTTGTGAGTGGAGTGTAAAAGAATAGGGTACTGTTTATCAAAAGCAAAAGTTGAATTTGCTAAGCATCCTCCGACACGCATGATTTTATTATTATCTAAGAATACGTAAAATTTTATAAGGGCGCTTTTAGAGGCAACTTCTGAATATTAATGAGTAATTCATACTCAGGAGAAGACTCAATTTGGCTTCTAATTATAATAATATTTAATGCATCCTGCAACTCGACTTGTGATAGGATTTTTTTTTTTGAAGGAATTTTCCTACACAATTTTATAAACCTTAAAACTGTTGCTACACTACGGATATGCCTTAACTAACTAGAAAAACGATTACAATTGATAAATGTATGATATTTACTATTATTACTAACACTGGTGCTCAATAAAACTTGAGCGAGTTTCAGGCAGCTTGTCTGGCTCTAACGATTTATGTTGAAACGGTCAATCAGACTGGACTTGCTTCATAAAACTGGGACCACTCCACCACAAGTTCAAAGTTTGCAGATTATTCATATCCACGCCACGAGATATTAGGTCTTCAGGGTTCTAGGCGGTTGGGCACGTCGCAATTGTGGCAATAAGACCCCTCTTTGAGGAGTGGCTAGGGAGGCGCGACGGCGTCCTCACCTTCCGCCTGACGCAGGTCCTCACCGGACACGGCTGTTTCGGGAGGTTCCTGTTCCGCATAAGGCGGGAGGAAACGCCCGGGTGTCACCACTGTGTGGATCGCCCGGGGGACACGGTGGAGCATACGGTGGAGGTCTGCCTGGCTTGGGCGGAGCACCACCGTGTCCTCACGGAGGCGATCGGCGGCGGCGATCTCTCGCGTCTGGCCCTGTTTCAAGCCATGGTCTGGAGCGAGAGTGCATGGGAGGCCGGCACTTCCTTCTGCGAAGCAGTAATGCTCGCGAAGGAGGAGGCGGGGCGCGCGAGGGAGAGGCAAGATTTGCACCCTCGTGTCGGGAGTCGCAAGCCGACTTCTGGCCACCGCACACAGAAGTATTTCCATCTAAAATCCGGTCAAAATTATTTAATAGCTTATTTAGTAATAAAACATGGTAATACGATTTAATATAATCTTTAATGATATTAAAAAGTACATTCATATAAAAAAAAACATGTTTTTGTAACTTAAGTTCTTAAAATTATCTTAATTTTCCTCTTCCTCTTCATCGTCTTCATCTATATTTTAATCGTCTTAATTATTAATTAAATAAAATATTTTACACAATTTATTTCAAATTTTTGGTTCATCTTTCTACATTTTATAAACACATAAATTAAACATAAAGTATTTAATTGTTATGTTAAAATAATATACGTACCTTGTACTTCCATATTCACAATGTTTTCTTCCACAATTTATCACACCAAACGTAACAGTTCAAACTCCAATGCAGTGAAAATAAACAAGGGCCGAGAACAAAGACATGCATGCGGTTTAGATAACGACTGGGTTCCGACTGCTTGTGCGGGAAGGGTCGACTATCTGAGTCACAAATGTGTCCCTTTTTCAATGGACCAGTTATTAAGCTGCAAAAATTTGTGGCTTTAATAGGTTTTTATTTAACTTGGTAAATTCGACTTTTGACCAGATTTTAGATGGAAATACTCGTATGCGCACCGTAGGCGCGGGCTTGCGGACGGTGAGCATTGGGTAGCTCGCCGTCCGATTAGGACCAGGCCAGGGTCGACGGCGCGTTGTATTCCACGCGCGCCTCAAAGAGATGTCAGCACCAACTGACGGGGTCCGTAAGGGCCAATGCCTGCCAAGGTTGCGAGTTTGTCCGAAAGGGATATCGCGGCCCCGAAACACAGGCAACGGAAGGAAAACGGGTGAGTTTAATCAGTAAAAGTCTGACACACCCTCCCGCTCCGCCCAGAGCAGGAGAAGTTATTTGATAATTTGCCAACATCAAAAAAATAAAAAAAGGGTTCTAGGCGGTTGCGATTTGTCGCCAAGTACAGTGTCCTGTCTTATCTAAAACTTCAGCAACGCGGTTGCGCACAAATGGCTGAAGCTTAGAAGGTAACATCTGCAACCGTCCCAACACGACGGTGGAGTCTGTCCAACAATAAACATGACTAAAGTTTAGTCGCAGTGAACTCACAACCTTCTTGCACAAACGAGCCCAGACTACGGCGCCACACAATTCCTGTCTTGCAATGGTGGTCGGCTTTATCGGTGCCACTCGACTTTTAGCGGCTAACAGACGAACCATGTACTCAACCTGATCATTGGCTATGTACATAGACGCACGCACCATACGCACGCTCAGATGCATCTGTGAATACACGTAGTTCCAGTGAAAAAAAGGCATTACATATAACGAATCGTGGAACACGATAATATTGATAAGCGGCAATGGTTTAATAATAGCATTCCAACTAGCATTAAGTGCCGGCGTTAATGGCTCATCCCACGAGAGCTTGTCACATCCGTTGTAAAATCAGTTTCATTGTGACTACGCAAGGAGATAAAAGTCCTAGGGGGACAAAATACGTGCTATGGTAGAAAGTATATCACGCTTTGTGACAGAATCCGTAGAAGGTAACGTTACACTTGAAAATCCAAATTCATCGGAACTAGAAAACCAGTGAAGCCCTAATAACTTATTGGGTTCATTAGATATATATTATATCTAAATCTAATTACGACTGAGAAGCTCCGGTGACTAATTTAGGAACGTTAGACCTCCACTTTCTAAGCGGCATGCAAGCAGATGCTAGTGCGTTGGTGACCTGTGTGCAAATAAACATAGCTTCATTTTAATCATCAGCTCCAGTCAACAGGTCATCAACGTTAAAATCATGCTTGATGACGTCAGCAATCCTATCTCTGGTACCTGAGGATGACTCACCCACAGAACCCGAAGTGATATTAGTGTCATTAGTTTGATAGTCCATCCCTATTTGCTTGAGGCAACTTGTAGCAAGAAATGGTGCACTAGCCGTACCATATGTGACCGTATTCAATTTATAAACCTTGACAGGATCGTATGTCACACCACAGAACCTGTTGCAGGTACCTATCAGATGGATGGACGTATATAGGTACATCTTCGTAACATCAGCTGACAAGACGAACTTGTGTTGTCAAAACCGAAGAAGTAGATATAAGATCGACTTGCACTTTAGGACCCACCATCTGCACGTCAGTGAAGGATAGTCCTGAAGAAGTAGCACAGCTTGCACTAAAAACTACACGGAGCTTGGTAGTTGACTGTCTGCATTATCCTTTTTTCGGGCATATGTCCTAAAGTCTGATATTCAGACATGAAGTCACGATATAACTTACCGAACTCAGGCTTGGACTTCAGTCTGCGTTCTAGGGAATATAGACACTTAGAAGCCCTTTGCAAAGATTCTCCTCAAATAACAATCTAGCCTAACAACATTTCACACAACACTAGTTTACCAACTCCTAGTCTAATTCTCTGTGAACCAACCAAGTCCCAGAATAGATCCGCTCCTATTAAGACATCTACTTGTGTAGGTTTGTAAAGGTGGGGTCACCTAAACAGATATTATCTGGTATATTCAGGTCAGAAATGTCGACTTCACGACATGGCACAATAAGCGTTGATGATGGCAAAACAAAACAATAAAACTTAGCAACATAACTATTGCCTAATGACGTCATTTTCACATGACATGTTTTGTCTACACGAGAACTTACGTTGTTAATGCCATAGACCGAACCATTTATCTGATTATTTAAGTTAAGCCGTGTACATAATCGTTCCGTCATAAAACACGATGTGCTACCACTATCATGTATGGTTCGCACTATGTGCTCACGATCATTGTGATCACACATAACTTGATAAGAGCGGTGGATAATAACACAGCGCGTTGTTTACGCTCACTACTTAACGAACTGAGATCCGCAGACAAAGTTAAATTATTTGCACTCGCATTAGCTACCAACGTCGTCTGTGTGTGATGACGTTGATACGGAATGGGACGAGCTACCGTGTGATTTGTTCCTGTCCTTTATTATCCGACGATGAATCAAAGTGTTATGTCGGCGCTTACATATCTTGCATCACGGCTTTTTGCATCGATTAGCAAAGTGACCTGCACGAAAACAGTTATAGTTAGGTATTAATTTGAGTCGGGTGTCTATACTACTCGTATGTGCAAATAATTGTGAACAACTACTTAAAACGTGATCAGCTTTACAGTGCGGGCAGAACTTACTTAATTCAGTGCTGGAATTATATGAATCTTGTGTTACAACCATAGATTTCATCTTATTAGTATTTGAACTAGGCTTAGCGGGGGTGGGATTTACTATTTCGTGCTGTTTCAAAATTTTCTAACAAGTCAGCGCGAAACCGAATGAATTGAATAAGTGATAGCACAATGACATTCGCTATGTTATTGTGCTATCTTTGTCTATACAACCTTTGTGATCCTCCCACTCAGGATAAGTTCATTGATGCAGCTTCCGAATTCCTACTCCGAATCCTTACCTCTAATTACAAGCTAATTAGTACGCAACGTTGATTTGTTCATTGAGCAGGCGTCGGCTCGAACACCTGCCATGCGATAATGAGAGTTATCTACGAAGAACGAGTCTAGTACGAAGGTGGAAGGCAAAAACTGCCTTTTTGAGGGATTTGGCTTCAAGTACGTTGTCAGCATAATAATGGCTGAGATCTGAGAGGGCGGTGGAAAGGTTGACCTCAATCTCCTCAAAGTTAGGCTTAGCAGCCAAAAGTTAGAAAAGTCCGGTGGTTACAAACGATGTTCAAATTTCGTTTCTCCCCCTTTAAAAGGTAAAAAAAGTTAAAATCTAGTTCATTTATTTGGCGCGCCGAAACGAATAATTGCTTATCGCGGGCGTTCCTATGATAGTTCAGCTTGACAGAGTTTTTTTTTGTTCCACCGTGTTAAAAATGACCGCAACGAGTTAAGATATAATAAGGTCTATTAATATTCTCACATAAAATTACGTGACGTACCTCATGGTCAAAATGTTCTAGATATCGTGGAAAATTATGATGACGAGACGGCGGGTGTTGATAATAATGATATCCTTGTTCACGAAACGATCCTCGAGAGTAATACCAAGCCTAACAGTAATGTAACTTTGGCAAATAGTGATACCAGTCAATCCGTTGTGACACTATATTGAGTGTATGCAGGGCACGCGTCAGCGGCGCGTGCTGCAGCAGTTTGGTGCGAGCGGGCGGCACCCATAGCAGCAAATAACTTTAAAACTAACTTCAAATAACTTCTCCCGCTCTGGGCGGAGCGGGAGGGCGTGTCAGAGTTTTACTGACTAAAACCACCCGTGTTCCTTCCGTTGCCTGTGTGCCGGGGCCGCGATATCCCTTTCGGACAAACTCGCAACCCCGGCAGGCATTGGCCCTTACGGACCCCTTCAGTTGGTGCTGACACAAGACATATTAATATTATAAATGCGAAGGTAGCACGTGTCTGATACCTTTTCACGCCTAACGGCTGATCGGATTTCGATCAAATTTGGCTCTCAGGTAGTCCATGACCTGCTTAGTACTTTCTATCCCAGTGATACATTGCCGAGGGATAATTTTCGACCAGCGCGGGCGAAGCTGCGGGCAAAAGTTAGTACCTACTCTATAAACGAAGAGCAATCGACGGTAATGTTACTGGTTTCTCTGTGTAATCCTTTAACTAAGTTTAAGATAATTGTGATAGTAACTCGAACAACTCACATTGCAAGAAATCGTATTTTTGCGAGTCGCCAATCTCTACAACTATCTTTTATATTTTCTGTAACTGAATAGCTTCCCACCCGCAAATGGAAACAATTCTCTTAAGGGTAGTTTTTATATCTGCACGCATACAAATTCAGCACAGTCCCTTGCATGTCCATGAATATTTTTTGAATAAAGCCTTTTTCCTATGTTTTTATACCTCGAGGGATACATGGTACCCTCATATTGGACACTAGTTGACTACAGGTAAATCGAAAGGAAACTCTTTTCCTTTTACTAAGTATTCAAATAGAAGTGTTTGGGCTACTGAGTTTCGCGATAATATTTATATTATTTTTCCGAACGGCTATTTAGGTTTGGAATAATTTTCGATGATAAGATGAGCTCAATACTCAATACGTTTATTGCATTCCACAATGTGAACTTAGGTGGTAGGTACATAAAGCCACATTCGTTTTGGAGCATTGTGGGCCCTGTCGGGCATAACAACATACAAATTAGGAGGAGGGCTATTAACAGAGCTGGAGCTGACAACCTGATGTGCTGTCAGAAGAATCCGAAAGTCACGCAACCGATCTAACTTTAAAAGAGGTATTAGAGCTCCATACTTCGAAGACTGCCTCGTTGATCTAGTCGCAAGCGCTACTGCTGAGCAAGTGGTCCTGGGTTGGATTCCCAGATCGGCCAAAATGTTATTGGGTTTTTCCATCTGGCATTTCTCAGTAGCAGCCCAGAGTATGGATTTATGCCCGGTTGATGGCAATAGGCTTGCCCCCTATTACATGGGACTTAAACATAACTGGCGAAATGTGGGTTTTCGATTAGCACACCTCTGCCTAATCTTTCGGAGTTTACAGGCGTTATGTTATGTTACTTCGAAAAGGGGCTAGAACATTCAGCAATAATGATGATGATGAAACCTATTTATTAGGCTAAGCATGTTTAAAAAAAAAAACAGTAATATTTTAAAAACTAGATGCGGTGGTCGGTATTTCATATTCGACTAAGTACTTTGAGAAAAAATACCGAAACAAACCCAGAGGGAAAAAGGGTTTCGACAGACAGACGGACAACAAAGTGAACCACCTATGATACACCCACATTTTGCATAAAAAAATACGGTCCTTTATGCGACATCTTTGATACTCGCAAATAAATCAAAACCTATAGGGTACTTCCTAGAAACATGAAATTTGGCAAGAAGCCAGGTCTTCCAGCACAAGTCAAAGAAAAAGTCCGGAAAACGTCAATTTGTAAAAAAAAAAAATTGCGATTACAAACTAGTATCAGTTGGAGAATTAACCGTGGCGTACATTGATGTTGGGAGACCATTTTTACAATAGCAAAGTTAAATTTGTTCTTGGTATAATAATTCATCCCAACTACGGAACCCTTCATTGTGCGTGGTCCGACACGCTCTTGGCCGGTTTTTCCTTTTCAGATACGGAACCCTAAACAAGAGTAGTTTTGGAGTTAGCGGCCATACCTAAACCAATTATGTGATTGCTGATTTATCTCGACATCACAAACAAAACCCTTAAACATACTGTGGCGGCATCAACATCGCCACATGCGAACTATGCATCAAAGACCTGACGTCACCTCGCAATTAGAGTTTACCGCGCGATGGACATTTAAACAAGCTCTCGACTTCAACTTCTGGGCAGTTGCCCGCCAGACATGACACCCGTCTGGTCGGAGGATCCTCCCTTTTCTATGGTGATAGAGTAAACTTTACACCCTTTTCCTCATGCCCCTAAAATACTATTCGTAGGTTCAAGTTTAGGGTGCCTGTAGGATACAGATACAATAATAAATATTTTGTGCACTTAAATAAATAAACAGCTGGTTTTACGCACCGTGGATGTCGTCTGACCTTTGTCGGCAATGCGAATTTCTGAAATCTTACGAATTTAAATGATCAACCCCTGCTGACGACCGTAACTGACGTTTGTTCCTACTAAAGTGCGTTTCATCAAATAGTTCCTTCGCCACTGTTGTAAGACGAACAGGAATACGCTTCGGCGCTACCTAATTGGTCTGTTGTTAAAGTTTAACAGTGGAGTCAACATTATGGCATAGGAACTATTTGATGAAACGTACTCTAATCTATGGTGTGTCCGTGATCTGTCAGTCTATTCTGTAAAAATATTAACGTGAAGCTTAGGTGAAGTGAGCGTGAAGTGAGCTGTCACTGCCACAGAATCGACCGGCAGGATGCTAGGGATTAACACTATTGACAGCTCACTTCACGCTCACTTCACCTAAGTTTCACGGTGATATTTTTACAGAATCGAACGGCTGATGTTCTTTCTTTCAGTGTAGAAAAAGAATATAATAACCATCGTTAATCTAAAGATCAAAAAGTTTTCTACCTACTGGTTGTGAATATGAACCTTTTTTAAATGTTAAATTATGTTTCTGTATTAGAAAGGAAGAGTGAAAGGAGGAAGAGAGGCCGCCCTTCCTCTTTTTTCTTCTTTGCCCTTGCCCTGCAGAGGGACACAAATGGCACTAACAGCAAATAATAATGTAGTACCTGATCGACCGAGCTCTGCTCGGGTGAAATTAGAGAATGCTCATTTAATAGTATAGGATAGTTCATACTAATTCCATGTATAGTACTCGTACATACTAATTCCATGCTGCCATGACGGTAGATACTTATTAATTCCATGCTGCCATGATAGTGGTACTTGTTAATTCCATGCTGCTATGTTATTATTCTAAGGTGTCATTATCCTTACTTAAATTTTGATCGACCAAGCTCTGCTCGGGTGAAAATACGGAGAAAACGAATTTTCCCAGATATGAGACCTAGCTAGATCGATTTTTCGCCTCCTAAACCCCCATATTCCATTTTTCATCGAAATTGTTAGAGCCGTTTTCGAGACCGTGATTACACATATACATATATATATATATATATAGAAATATTGCTCGTTTAAAAAAAGTGAAAAAGTGTTTAAAAGAGGACGTCTGCCAACAAACTGCTTCGCAGTTTGGCAGAGGAAATGTATTGTATAAATAATTGTTACTGTGAATAAGCACTTTTAATTAATTTATGTTTTTAACAAACGGCGCCTCGTTTTTCAAAAAAAAATCACATTCATTTGTTCTTTTAAATATTTGTTATCATCTCCGATATTACATTTTAATTCTAATTACAGTTTTATTAAACAATTATAGATCACGACTTTACGACTGTTTCTGAGCTAAGTTTTTATAGAGCAGAGTCAGGGGCATAACTTCATGGTTTAAGAAAATTCTAATATTTTGTATTAAATAAATTAAGGTTACAACAGTCACAAAAATATTTAATCACAATAATAAAATCTTATTCTCAGTAACACTTGAGCTAGGACTTAACATTTAATTTTCAAACATTTAGAGCCAAGCTATTTCTGAACTCATTTAATTCTCCATGCCACAGTAAATTGCTATTTAATTAAGTCAAATACGCTTTCTACAAATAAATGTCACCTATTTTTTTACAAAATTCTATTAAAATTCACATTGATCTATTTCGTTCACTTAATATTTTAAGGGGTGGTCTCACGGACAACTAAAGTTGCGCAATGGTGGTTAATGCGAAGGAGGAGGCGGAACGCGTGAGGGAGAGGCAAATTTTCTCGCCCTCACCGCCGTCACGCCTCACGCCGTGAGCTGCAGCTAGCCCTTAGCTACCGTAGGAGACGGCCTGGGCGTCGGGAATCGCAGGCCGATTCCCGGCCACCGGAGGCGCGGGCCTGCGGACGGTGAGCAATGGGTAGCTCGCCGTCCGATAAAGATCAGGCCGGGTCGACGGCGCTGTGTTCCACGCGCGCCTCAAAGAGATGTCAGCACAACTGAAGGGGTCTGCTAGGACCGATGCCTGCCAGAGTCACGGGAAAGTCCGAAAGGGATACCGTGGCCCCTGGCAACGTCCAGGCAACTGAAGGAACACGGGTTTTAGTCAGTAAGGGCCGAGTCACACCGGAATGGCAGCGGCCTCACATCATCGCTGGCAGCCGCGGGTAGAACCACTGACAAGATGCGCGTGGCGCGTGGCCGCTTGCGTCACCGCGGGCGGCCTTGCGATATTTTCAAGCATTTCAAGTGATACTGGTCTTTTAGGTATGTAGATAAAGTTTAAAATTATTTCACTTCCCCATCCAAAAAAAATGCCGACAGTTTCTTTGTTTTTTTGTTTGAACTCGCTAATTTCGTTATCGATCAATTGAATTTGAAAAATACTTTTTGCATTGGATGGATACCCCAATTCTTGAGCTAGGTTTAAAGACTATTTAACATCACGCTACGATGCGACGCGGTGGGTCGGGGGCCGAAATTTCACACGTTTCTACCACGTGACGGGTAAGGTGTAAAAAGGTGGTAAAAAGTGATGGCGGGTTAATTCGCGCCAGACGTATCTTGCGCGAATTAACCCTCCATCACCTTTTGAACATCAAAGACTAAGGACTCTGCAAATTAATTACATTACTTGCTGATTAGCCTATTTGCTCTGAAGATTTAAAAAAGATCCGCCAGAGGCAGCGCTTGTGGGGGGTACACGTGTTTAGATTTCCCTATTGGCAGTTTAACGTTAACACTTTCGACTCCACCCACTTTTCATAGAACTCATACGCCATGCCGCGATGCATATTGGAAGTTCCGGGAGGGTTGCCGGCATTACGTTTGGGCTAATGTTAACCATCGCGGACGGTCAACGGAATTAGGTTTACTGACAAATGCTTGCACCTGCCATCTGCGAGGATCTGTGCTTTCCGCAACACCCCGTGGACCGACAAAGCCTGACACTTTTTTTTTTAAACCTCTTCTCAAACCGATTACCGCTTCTGTGGTCTAGTGGTTAGACCCAGAGGTCCCGGGCTCGATTCCCAGTGACGGAAAAATTGTGTGCTCAGTTTGGTTGGTGACAGGGCTTGTTCTAAGTCCGCCTGGCTAGCTACCACCATCTTATCTAAGTCTGTCGCCATAACAACAATGTTAACAGCGTTGTTGTGTTTCGGCAGTTATAGGTAAGATAGCCAGTTCCTCTGTGGTTGAGGATTCCGGGTGAAGCTCGCTTCCATCTTCGGCCTGATCATCACTTACCATCTGGTGAGATGCAGGCCAAGAGCTTCCATGTTGTGAATTAAAAAATGAAATAAAACGATTATGCTTCAGTAAGTGATATGTTTGTGCACGTGATATATTTATTAACATCTTCATGATGTTCGTAATCGTTCCTTTCGTAATGTTACTGCTTTAGAAATACATGAACTCCAGGCACTCAGGTACGGTCAGCCACAAAAGTAGATTCACAGTTCAGTTTTTAGGGTTCCGTACCTCAAAAGGAAAAAAACTGAACTCTTATAGGATCAATCGTGTGTCCGTCTGTAACAGCCAATGTGTTCCAAATCTACGGGACAATTTTGTTGAAATTTGGTACACATATGAATTTCTGGGACCTAAACACGGACGTGTAAAGTAAATGCTATAGCTATATGAAATGCTGAAATGTAAATCGAATCATTTTGCATTATATTTAAATTATTAGGTGACATGTAAAAAAGTAAGTGTTAATCGCCTTGTGTTGCTGACCCTACTTGTCTAGTTTTTATTTTTTCTTGCTTTTAATAGAAAATTGTAATATGACATTAAAATCTTAACTTGATTTCAGTAGGGTTATTAGGGATAGTTTTATTACTACCCAATAAATTCTTCCGTAAGTGCAGTCATGGACGTTCAATACAGTTTGAAGCCACGTCACCATGGTGACGTGGTTTCGAACTGTATTGATTGCGGAGATTTCTCACACACGAACATAGCTTTGAACCCAGGATCGATGTCGTCCAAACCGCCTTCTCTGACAAAAGATGCACGATCCTGGATGCCCTCTAGATTGTTAGGCTGTCCGGTACTCCAATCGTTGAACACGTCTTCGAATCTCTCACCTGGAAGAAGTCAGAATTATATTTACTACTGCTTTATAGTAAGAAGTGCCGTGAAAGATATTCAAGGGATTATATTCAGATAGATAGATAAATAGTAGCTCCCTTTTTTGATTTTATAGATCGTTTTCATCATAAGGGCCGAGTCACACCAGAATGGCAGCGGCCGACAGCGACGCGGCGAGAACTTTCAGTGTGATGTAATTTTAAATTTTATGAGATACTTAAAAGAGTATCGCTTGAAAAGCTTGAAAAGGTCGCGAGGCCGCCCGTGGTGACGCGAGCGGTCGCGCGCAACGCGCATCTTGTCGGTGGCTCTGCCCGCGGCTGCCAGCGGCGACTAGAGGGGTATGTAATGTAGAAACTAAACTTGTCAAGAGGATACTAGGCACGTGGGATCCGGAGATCGCGCGAGGCCGCCAGCGGCGACGCCGGGGTCCGCTGGCGGCCGCTACCGGCGCTGCCATTCCGGTGTGACTCGGCCCTAAGTCTCTCTCATTTTATATTCGGTAAGAATAGACTATTCTTTTCTTGTCACATAAAATATACATTAGTACTCAATATAAATACTGGTTCGCCGTCGTAAGACGATGTAAATGCCATGGTTTATGAGTAATAAAATAATCAAATACCATGAATGGTGGTCCAGGTGCGCTCCTTGCCCCAGGCTCCCAGACCTACGTGAAATCTATCCCACAGCTCAAACCTCTCACGAGCAGGGAACATGTCCTTGATGATGCGAGCTTCTTCTTTGTTGTTCAGGATGACCAGGTGACCCCCCTCAGATGCACATATCCCGTACGCACGCGTCCAGGTCTGTAACTCGTGATGTACCTTGTAACAGCTGCCTGTATACCGCCTATAGTGATATCCTGAAATAAAATGAAAATGACATTTTCAAGATATAAACCGGCCAAGTGCGAGTCGAACGCGTATTGAAGGCAGGAAATGTAAGTATTTTTTTTGGGACGGATTTTAACAGATTACGTTTGGGAGTAAAAATTTTCTGCTGATTTCTTTAACATTGTGCTAGTAACTGACTCAATATTAGGTACCATAATCTCGATCAATTCCGGATATTTTTTCACAATTTTTTTTAGGTTTTGCTCGCGTCTTTATCCCCGTGGAAGTCGGAAAACAACATTTTTTTATTATACATTTTCAAGAATATTACGGTACAACGATAATTCACTTACCACTATCAAAAGTACCACATTCGTTCGTCGTCAGATTGTCGAGTTTCCTGTAGCATATGAAGGGACGTGAGTCCTCGCATGACGAGGTAGACATGTGATACTTGGTATCACTATCGCTGAACAAAGTAAGACAGTCACCGGTATCAGCTCCACGTGAACCCCATTTTATTTCCATGTCAGACAGTGGCACTCCTGGAACATACACGTCAAAATTTCGAACAATAATCGCACTATTGATGTGTAGGTTAGCGTTAATTTTATAGCAAATAGTTGTAAGACTGCGTGTTTTCATAATATCCTACTATATATAATATAATAATATATATGTAGATATATGTCGGAGGATGATATGAGTCTCTTTCGTTATTAGGCAAATTTTAACTACTGTGGGCGTACTAATGGGTAGTGTTGGTTATTGCGCAATAGAAAAACCGTTGCAGTTCAGATCAAATTATAATTTACAATAACATTACTCACACTAGCATTTCACACACTGTAGGTACACAATACAACTATTCGAAAC
Source organism: Agrochola lota (assembly GCA_947364205.1). Lineage (NCBI taxonomy): Eukaryota > Metazoa > Arthropoda > Insecta > Lepidoptera > Noctuidae > Agrochola > Agrochola lota. Next base: position 21,129,614 of record OX376223.1, read on the forward strand.
GGGGGACAGTTCCTAGACTGGAGGTTCTGTTCTCTGGAACGGTCGGAAGGCAAGTGCGCTCGCCCTGGCGCCCCTCCATTAGCTAGGCTCCGTCGTAGCACGAAGTTAGCAGAGTGTTAGTGCTGCCACTACTCGGGTCACGTGCTGCGCTTCGTTTAGTGACCGTACTAATGACCGTCTCCGACATATATTTATAAATAATAATAATATATCCTACTATAATATTATAAACTAGCTTTTGCCCGCGGCTTCGCCTGCATGGATGTCGGAAAATATCCCACAGGAACGTGCTACCTGGATTCAGAGTATCCTATGTTCTAACTTAGGTCATGGCCTATCCGTATACCTTTCATCTAAATCCGGTCATCCATTACGGCAGGAAAAGGTAACAGGTAGATAATAAATCTGTTTGTAGGGTTAAAAATGAAAAATAGAAACCCTTAAAGGATGACTTCGTTGTCAGTCAAGACCCTTTTTCTCAGGAACGCGTGGAGGCATCAAGTTGAAATAGATATCAAAAACTAAGATCTACGGTCTCTTGGAGCTTTAACGAAAATCAAACTTTCAAGTCAACGCAATAAAAAAATACGGCCATTTATGCTGCATATTTTGACACCCGCAAATGAACCAGTCTATTTGGTGCTTCCCGTTGGCCCAGCAGCATGAAGTTTCGCAAGGAGTGGCTAGAGAGGTGCCACGGCGTCCTCACCTTCCGCCTGATGCAGGTCCTCACCGGACACGTTTCGGGAGGTTCCTGTTCCGCATACGGCGGGAGGAAACGCCCGGGTGTCACCACTGTGTGGATTGCCCGGAGGGCGTCCGGCCCTGGTTCAGGCCTTGGTCCGGAGCGAGAGTGTATGGGAGGCCGTCACTTCCTTCTGCGAAGCAGTAATGCTCGCGAAGGCGGAGGCGGAGCGCGCGAGGGAGAGGCAAAATTCGCGCCCTCTCACCCCTAGTCGTCGCAGGAGACGCCCCGGGCGTCGGGAGTCGCGAGCCGACTTCCGGCCACCGTAGGCGCGGGCTTGCGGACGGTGAGCAATGGGTAGCTCGCCGTCCGATTAGGACCAGGCCCGGGTCGACGGTGCGTTGTGTTCCTCGTGCGCCTCAAATAGATGTCAGCACCAACTGACGGGGTCCGTATGGGCCAATGCCTGCCAGGGTTGCGAGTTTGTCCGAAAGGGATATCGCGGCTCCGGCACACAGGCAACGGAGGGAGCACGGGTGGGTTTTTTATTTGTAATACCTACTGCAGTGCTGCCATTGAACTTACTTAAAATACCTATATGTTAGAAAGGTTAGTCTATGACTTTAAATTGTAATAATTTTTGACCAAGTGGGCCGATTTTAATGAAATAAATACCAAATGTTAATTCAAGATACGGACTATATTTCCAATCTCTTAAATCTCTTGAAAAGAAAACACAAAAAAAAACAACATTACAACTTCAAAATGATATTTCACCTCTTTGGGGGATGATTTTACAAAAACGCTGAAATGCGTAATTCTTTAATTCTTACGAAAAGCATTTGAATTTTCTTATCCCTGACTTAAGAAATGCTGAATTTTCCATACAAACTTTCATCCCCTGTATATAATCCCTTTAGGATTATTTATGAGACAAAAAGTACCCTTTGTCCTTTTCCAGGATGCCAACTATGTCCTTGCCAAATTTTATCGAAATCCGTTCAGTGGTTTAGTAGTATAAAGGTAACATACAGACAGACAGACAAAGTTACTTTCCAATTTATAATAGTGGTATGGATGTGAAATTTTGTATGTTTGGATGTTTGTTATTCAATCACGCAAATCCGGTTGAACGAATTTGGATTAAATTTGACAAACAGATAGTTTATAACCTAGATTAACATACCAGATACTTTTTATCCCGATAGTACGTTCCCGTAGAATAATTTCCGACCTCTACGCGGGTAAAGCCGCGGGCGAAAGCTAGTATAATTATAATGTTTTCTTTTCCGTGCTCCACAGAGCAACGTCGCCTTCAGAGCCATCATTTGTTTCGTAGCGCGAGTGATCGGTGACACGCTTGGTTTGTTTGGAAACTGTTGACAATGGCGCTTCTAGCAGCGGCCGCCGCGGCGAAACCGTGCTGTGTAGTGTAAGCACGTCTGTCGGGGAATACAAATAATGTGGGTGTCGACGGTCGCGGCCAGAAGTGCAGTCACACCTGACGGGCTACATTGACCGAGATGTCTACGCGTAAGTTTAATTAGTGTGCCACGGATTTCCCCTTAAATCATTTCTTTGAAGTAACACTATACTTATGAACATGCCAGTACCCTATAAAATGCATCGATTTAAAAAATATTTAACAAAAGTCTGACTAACCTTCTACAGAGGTGAAGTGTCCTTTAGAGTACAAATCATGGGTTCCCAGGAAAATGGGACCACCAAACTGTGTCACCAGTGTGTTAAAAGCATAAGCTAGCTCGATGGTTAGCGGCGACGCCAAAACCGCGCCTGTAACATGAGAAACACTTCTACAATAATATTTTGGCGCTTGAAATGCCACTTGAAATGTATTCAAAAAGATGGCGGTGTTAGTTCCAATGTTGGCCGCGTATCAAAATAATCTTGTAGCGCTGTATGTTCATCGGAGTATCGGAGTTGTTTAGATTGACCACGGTTGATTCACGTTGAAAGTTTTTTTTTGCGTCGTTCGAGCTATCTTCTGTGGCTAGCAGTGCAGTGTTTAACTGGTACGATTTTCATATAACGGGCAAATCGCTTAACAAAGCCGAAAGCCGCTTATTTCTACCGTCATTGTGATATTTCCTTTTTGCCTTGCACCATACTTGGGATCTTTCTGGGTACGGACACATTAAAGGTCAAAAATCCAACTTTATTTTACGAAAAACAAGTTTTACATGTTATAATTTTACTTTAAATACCCGCACGACCCCTGTACTGTTGCATGCACCTGTAAGCGCAACGTTTTTCGTGCGTTTCATTGCGGGCGACCGTACAGGGATATTTCTCACCAAAAATAAAAGACGTTTTCTAGCAACAACGTTTAGATATGGACTACTACTCTTATGTAGATATGCACTACCACTCTCCTTTTTGGGTGTTCTAAACAGCCTGATAATCAGAGGAACAGTGCAACTTACCTTCATAGTGACATCTCAGGAAGGCTTCCTGCCACGTAGCGGGGATCGGGTGCAGTTTGAGCCAGCCACCGGCCTCATAATTGAACAAGTAGCCGGGTTTGCAGCGCACAACTACAGGATAACAAAGATATTTATAATAAATACTTAATATTAATTATACACATACAACATGTATCAGAAAGCTGTGGTCAAATTAATTTAAGGGTGAGATAAAGATCATCAACTGAACAACCTTTTCATCAAACCAACATCGTGATCGAGAAAAAATTATCAATTGTCCCATACAAAACTTCAATACCCGCTCGACCTGGATTTATGAGGCGGCTGATTATTTATATTTATTTATTTGGGAGTCTATTTTACAATTTATGTATTTTAAAACTAACGGAATATAAAATTAAACAAAAGTTGAATAGGTAGTTACCAGTCACTATCCACAAGTATGATAAACAAACAAAGTATGTCTTAAACATTTTTGTGAACTGTACCGTTTCACTGCCGAAGTTGTAATGTATCAAACTAAAGTGATTAAGTATTATATACACTGTGGACATCATGTCCATCATAGTGATATAATTAGGAACGGCTGATAACGAAGTCACTTTTGGATAATCAATTTGCTTTTACTTTTGTGTTTTAACGTACTCGTACTTTGAACCGCATAAAATAATAGCTTTATTAGTAGGTTTTAATGATTCATACTCAATAATCAAAATAATTACACTTCCCAATAATAAACAATTTATCGTTAATGATTGTTCGTTCAGCGAAGACTGATCCATTGAATTTTATTTATTTATTTAAATCAGATATAGTGATCCATATACGTATATGTTAGTATACCTACTTACAAAATATGTTAGTAGTTAAAGATTAAATACATGCCACAATAATACTATTATGAAAACAAATGATTATGTGACTGTGTGTCATTTACTCTAATTTAGTAACGATATATTATTATATTTATTTTAAAACCGTCACTTAAGGGCCGATTCGGGGTTCTTAAGAACACATTAAATCTCAATTTTATGGGTTGACAGCTCGACACGTTACCCTAATTAATAACAAAATATCCTATTACTTTAAAATTGTAAAACCATATTGAACCTCTTACAAACCCATTTCATTTATATTTTATGGGAAACGACCCGGCACTTTCTAAAAATGTTCTAAGAACCAGAAGGGGTCGTCAACATGCGGTTCTTTCAATGTAAACTTACAGCTCTCGATATTCATGTTTGAAACTTTAAACAACAAGTTATGAAGTCGGATGTAACCAACTTTCAAAAGGCATGACTGACGATATTGACAAATAAATGATCTTTATCACGATCATGCAAAGCCGATACTCCCATTGATGTAACTATCAATTAACCAACAACTGCAGTTATATTATTGGATTAATTATTTTATTATTCTAGCTAGCACCTAGCTAGAATACTTTAATATTTCTGTGCTAAAATATTTGTATGGTTTATAATAAAATGTATATAAATTATAACTCGTCGTCGGTCTCAAAAACATTTAAGGGTTCTAACATGGGAAGGTTTTGGCAATGCAGGAGTAGCAGCGCGTACAGCACGAACGGATGCAAAGTTATTTGGAAGGATCGCCCGAGAGTACCACTTCTTAAGACGGTGCACTGAAAAGCAAGATTAGATTTCGATAGAAAGTATGGCGACTGGACAGCAAGTAAATAATAATAATAAAATAAATAAAAAATAATAAATTTATTCAAGTATAAGTATAAAGTAAAATTATGATATAGATTAATTACAATCGAGGAAAATTAAATTCTAACTGTAATTTAGACCTGCCTGATCTAGGTTTATGAAAAACCTGTGTTTCAGGCCATCAGTTTACATCAAACATTTAAAAAGAAGACAACAATAGGTTTATTACTAAGCTAAATTAAAAAAAGACATGATATTTTCAATTACTTAAAGAGTAACTATTTATTTGGGTATATTTTTTTAAGACTAGATTATTTAAGATATATTATGTTTAAATAAATTAACAAGTAATATTAAAGTAGATAAACTGGACACTGTTATTAATTAGGTAAAAGAAGAGACTTAATATATATAATCTACTGTTGACATAATCTACTCATTACAATGTTTTTTCTAATGAGTTGTATTGCAATATGTGGTTAGCTAGTGACCTCGACAATTGATCATATTAGTTATTGTTATTAGTAATTAACTGTTTGTTTTATTTATTTTATCTCGATGGTCCTAGTTTATCATTTATAACTTCCAGTTACAACTATATGTAAGCGGGCACGCCCTTTATGCCTGGAGGCTTTTATTTAGATAAGTTCTGTTTACGTTTAGTTTTTATTTCTGCCTGAGTATAGTTCTCGATGATGTTGTATGGTATTTTGGCGTGTGCTAGCGAACATATGGCTAATAATTTAAATTATGTTTTGTGTTGCGTAATCTAAATTATCTAAATTATTTTGAATACTATTATATAGAATCTTATTTTTTTGTTCTTCTAACTGAACTGAACAGACAGCTGTGCTGCTGGGGAGTTTGTTGCGCCACTTCTTCTTCCCAGCTAATGCACTAGGAAGTGGTGAAGGGTGGGCGTTTTGGGGGACTGTCTTATGTAATTATGACGTTCGAAAAGTGCTGATTCTCAGCCTAGTTTGAATAAATGACTTTTGAATTTTGAATTTAGAGTAGATAGATAGAGATATTATTTTAAAATTTCTAGTAGTTTTTCCGGGTCTGCGTAATTGAGTTTTGACAAATATTCTTGTACTAGTAAGTTACACCTATGTAGCGGAATATACACCTATACATATACTTTACATAGATACACACAATTATACGTATACATACTATTTACATTATAACATATCATTTATTATTTACACCATCACATTTTGTGTCGGAACTTCGACCGCTGTGGCTCAGTGGAAAAGCACTATTCTATATAGCCCCATAGCTATATATTATATAAACCTATTTGATTGTACGCCGGCCGGCCGCCGGCGCGCGCGCATCTTCACACCAGTCTTGATCTACTCTCGACGCGGAGCGCTCGCTGCTTACCTACATACCGTTCTGCTTATACCCGCTTCTAATTTATACTAAGAGTAATTTTTGCATCTCATTAAACCGCGATCAGATTATACCGTGCTATCCTATCTGGTGTACGAGTACATTGCCTTCCAATCCAACACCTGTGCTTGTGAACTATAGTGACTATACTTGTTACCTTCTGTGCTTCTCAATCCTCCAGTCTGCTCGGGCTTAAATCAGTTCTGTGTACTGCTTTGGAATGTAATATAAGTTAGCTGCAATACCTACCTGAAGACTTTCATTCCATCGCCCCGAATCACACCTACATAAGAAAGGGAGTATCAACGGCGAGAAGGTAGGATTTACCCATATTATTCCTACATTGGTGACCCCGCATAAGTAACCGCAAGATTAATAATACTACTGATCTCAAACACAGCGAATATATTTAAAAAACATGCCGGAAGGTTCACAGTCCACAAGTAGCAAGTCATCTACCGAAAGCACCGCAATGCGTGTTTCCACTGACGCCTCGGACGTGTCGACAGAAATTTGCAGAGTTGCTGTTCGCATACCACCCTTCTGGCCTGACGAGCCCGAAATATGGTTCGCACAGGTAGAGGGACAATTTGCTATTGCGAATATTACAACGGATACGACGAAGTTTCATTACGTCATCGGACAGTTGGAACCACAGTACGCTAAGGAGGTAAAAGACATAATAGTGAAACCACCGGCAAGTGACAAATATCAGAAGCTTAAATGCGAACTAATTAAACGACTCAGTTCGTCTGAGGAAAAGAAGGTAAACCAACTTTTGGTTCACGAAGAGCTTGGCGACCGTAAGCCTTCGCAATTTCTGAGGCATCTTCAGAGTTTAGCAGGAAATAATGTCCCAGAGGACTTTATTAAATCCATCTGGACCAACCGCCTGCCAGCAAACATACAGACAGTCATTGCGGCACAGACCTCCGTATCACTGGAAGCTTTAGCGGACATAGCAGACAGAATCAAGGACATAACCACCCCCTCAGCCCAAGTCGCTTCAACCAGTGCGAACCCTCAAGTACTAGAGGTGTTAGCTAAAGAGCTTGTAGAGCTTCGGAAAGAGGTAAACGCGCTCGCGATTGGACACCGACAGTCACGATCCAGGGAGACAGGAACAAGACACACTCGTTCATCATCCAAACGTTCAGACTCAAACTACAGGAAGTTCCCGGTATGCTGGTACCATTTTAAATTCGGCAGCAAAGCAAAGACATGCATTCAACCATGCGATTATAAGGCGGAAAACTTGACGGGCCGTCGCTAATGGCGACCAACGACTGCCTTAGCTCTGGTCGCCTGTTTGTTACCGACAGGAGAACTAAAGTACAGTTCCTGGTCGATACGGGTAGTGACCTCTGCGTATTTCCTCGGACGATGCTACGTGAACGACGTGCTAGCGCCAACTACCAACTATTCGCGGCCAACGGAACGCCTATTCCGACATACGGTTATATGTACTATAATTTAAACTTAGGGCTTCGAAGGGACTTCGGGTGGAATTTTGTAGTTGCAGATGTAACTAAACCAATAATTGGAGTAGATTTTCTCTCGTTTTACAACCTCGTAGTCGATTGCCGTAATCAGCGATTAATAGACAATGTAACAACGTGTTCAGCTATAGCTTCACTAGTCCATAAGTCAGATAGTATTCACTCTGTAAAGGTCATGACTGGCGACACCGCGTATCATAAATTACTAGAAGAGTTTCCAGAGATCACCAAACCACCTGGTACACAGCGAGTCATTGTTCATAACACAGTCCACCACATACGTACTACACCAGGCCCCCCGATTTCATGCACTCCCCGCCGCCTGGCTCCAGATAAGCATAAAACTGCCAAGCAAGAATTTGACGCAATGTTAGCCAACGGCACGGCTCGACCTTCAGAAAGCCCTTGGGCCTCCCCGTTACACTTGGCTCCAAAAAAAGATAATGGCTGGCGGCCCTGCGGAGACTACAGAAGACTCAATGCCCGCACCGTTCCTGATTGTTATCCCATCAGACACATACAAGACTTCGCACACAGCATATCCGGATGTACTATATTCACAAAAATTGACCTGGTAAAAGCCTACAACCAGATTCCTGTCAATCCGGATGATATACCCAAGACCGCAATCACTACACCGTTCGGAATGTTTGAATTTCCGTATATGACATTTGGTCTACGAAACGCGGGTCAAACATTCCAACGGTTTGTAGACGAAATGACGCGCGGCCTCGATTTTTGCTACACATATCTCGACGATTTCCTAGTGTACAGTAAGAATGAAACACTGCACAAGGAACATCTGAGACAGTTATTCACCAGAATGAAAGCATACGGTATGGTGATTAATAACGCAAAATGTGTTTTCGGTGCGCGACGAGTGAACTTTTTGGGATATACCATATCAGAGGAAGGAACGAAGCCATTGCCAGAAAAAGTACAAGTCATTCGCGACTACCCAACCCCTAAAAATATACGTGAGCTTAGAAGGTTTTTGGGCATGATAAACTTCTATAGACGTTTTGTGCCCGAAGCCGCCCGAATACAAGCCCCACTTAATGCTTTGTTGATAGGAGCAATGAAGGGATCGACTCCAATCAACATAACAGGAGACGCCCAAAAGGCCCTAGAACAATGTAAAGAGAGTCTGTCAAACGCAACCCTATTGGCCCACCCAGATTGCCAGGTCAAAATGGGACTGGTCACGGATGCATCTGATTTAGCTATGGGTGCCGTGTTGCAACAACACAAAGGTAGCCACTGGCAGCCTCTTGCATTCTTCTCTCGAAAATTGAACACCGCACAACAAAAATATTCTCCTTACGACAGAGAATTACTGGCAATTTATGAAGCGGTGAAGCATTTTCGACACATGCTCGAAGCCAGAAATTTCGCTATCTATACTGATCACAAACCAATCAGTTTTGCTTTTCATGAAAGGAAAAATAACTGTTCGCCACGTCAGTATAGATATCTGGACTTCATATCACAATTCACAACAGATATCCGCCACATTTCCGGAAAGGATAATGTGGTTGCCGATACCTTGTCACGGATAGAAGAACTGCAGGCACCAGTAGCTCATGAAACTCTCGCTAAGGCTCAGGAGTCAGACATGGAGCTCTCAGGATTCCTCAAATCAACATCATCACTTAGGCTAGAAAAGTTTAAAGTACCAGGTACTGATGTAACTATGTACTGTGACGTCAGCACGCTAACTGCCAGGCCCTTCGTACCACACGCGTTACGAAAACAAGTGTTCGACAGTCTTCATTCTTTAAGTCATCCTGGCGCAAACGCAACCGCTAAGTTAGTTGCGGATCGGTTTGTTTGGCCAGGGGTTAGGAAAGACTGCCGGGAGTGGTCCAGATCTTGCGTTGCATGTCAACGAGCCAAAGTGAATAGGCACGTATCAGCACCATTAGGTACCTACAAATTGCCTCGCTCTAGGTTCAGACATATACACATTGACCTGATTGGCCCCCTTCCCATTTCACAAGGTTATCGATACTGTTTAACGGCCATTGATCGATTTACACGATGGCCGGAGGTAATACCGATAACCGACATAACAGCTGAGACAGTAGGCAAAGCCTTGCTGAATGGCTGGATATCTAGGTTCGGCAGCCCAACAGAAATTGTAACAGACCGTGGACGCCAATTCGAGTCCACCCTGTTCCAATACTTGGGTAAAATAGCCGGGTTCCGTCATCACCGAACCACAGCGTACCATCCAGCAAGCAACGGACTCGTGGAACGTTTTCATCGACATCTGAAAGCAGCTATTGTATGCCATGCAAACGAAAACTGGACTGAGGCTCTGCCCTTAGTCTTACTTGGTGTTCGTAGTGCTTACAAGGACGACTTACAAGCGTCACCGGCTGACTTAGTGTATGGTGAGCCATTGAGGCTGCCTGGCGAATTTCTAGAGCAAACAACAAATGGACAAACTAGTGACATGACAGATTTTACAGCACGACTTCGTACCATAGCTCAAAAACTTCAGCCAGTGCCGACATCGCGCCACGGTGAAAAAAAAGTCTTCGTCTACAAAGACCTGAGCACATGCGACTATGCATTTTTAAGAGAAGACGCATCGCATAGTTCATTAACTCCAGCATACACTGGTCCACATCAAATTATCGAACGTGGTGACAAAGTGTTCAAATTAATGGTAAAAGGCAAGGTAGTAACAGTTTCTATCGATCGCCTCAAACCTGCATATATACTGGCCGAAAAGGAAAGTGAGCCAAATGACCCAGGACCGCCTACCCCAAGTAGTTCAAATCAAGGTACAGGTGGCGGCTCTAAGACAACTCGTTACGGTCGTGTGGTAAGGTTCCCGGATTATTATCGTCCTTAACCAGGCCTCTGGGGGGGAGTGATGTAGCGGAATATACACCTATACATATACTTTACATAGATACACACAATTATACGTATACATACTATTTACATTATAACATATCATTTATTATTTACACCATCACATTTTGTGTCGGAACTTCGACCGCTGTGGCTCAGTGGAAAAGCACTATTCTATATAGCCCCATAGCTATATATTATATAAACCTATTTGATTGTACGCCGGCCGGCCGCCGGCGCGCGCGCATCTTCACACCAGTCTTGATCTACTCTCGACGCGGAGCGCTCGCTGCTTACCTACATACCGTTCTGCTTATACCCGCTTCTAATTTATACTAAGAGTAATTTTTGCATCTCATTAAACCGCGATCAGATTATACCGTGCTATCCTATCTGGTGTACGAGTACATTGCCTTCCAATCCAACACCTGTGCTTGTGAACTATAGTGACTATACTTGTTACCTTCTGTGCTTCTCAATCCTCCAGTCTGCTCGGGCTTAAATCAGTTCTGTGTACTGCTTTGGAATGTAATATAAGTTAGCTGCAATACCTACCTGAAGACTTTCATTCCATCGCCCCGAATCACACCTACATAAGAAAGGGAGTATCAACGGCGAGAAGGTAGGATTTACCCATATTATTCCTACATTGGTGACCCCGCATAAGTAACCGCAAGATTAATAATACTACTGATCTCAAACACAGCGAATATATTTAAAAAACATGCCGGAAGGTTCACAGTCCACAAGTAGCAAGTCATCTACCGAAAGCACCGCAATGCGTGTTTCCACTGACGCCTCGGACGTGTCGACAGAAATTTGCAGAGTTGCTGTTCGCATACCACCCTTCTGGCCTGACGAGCCCGAAATATGGTTCGCACAGGTAGAGGGACAATTTGCTATTGCGAATATTACAACGGATACGACGAAGTTTCATTACGTCATTGGACAGTTGGAACCACAGTACGCTAAGGAGGTAAAAGACATAATAGTGAAACCACCGGCAAGTGACAAATATCAGAAGCTTAAATGCGAACTAATTAAACGACTCAGTTCGTCTGAGGAAAAGAAGGTAAACCAACTTTTGGTTCACGAAGAGCTTGGCGACCGTAAGCCTTCGCAATTTCTGAGGCATCTTCAGAGTTTAGCAGGAAATAATGTCCCAGAGGACTTTATTAAATCCATCTGGACCAACCGCCTGCCAGCAAACATACAGACAGTCATTGCGGCACAGACCTCCGTATCACTGGAAGCTTTAGCGGACATAGCAGACAGAATCAAGGACATAACCACCCCCTCAGCCCAAGTCGCTTCAACCAGTGCGAACCCTCAAGTACTAGAGGTGTTAGCTAAAGAGCTTGTAGAGCTTCGGAAAGAGGTAAACGCGCTCGCGATTGGACACCGACAGTCACGATCCAGGGAGACAGGAACAAGACACACTCGTTCATCATCCAAACGTTCAGACTCAAACTACAGGAAGTTCCCGGTATGCTGGTACCATTTTAAATTCGGCAGCAAAGCAAAGACATGCATTCAACCATGCGATTATAAGGCGGAAAACTTGACGGGCCGTCGCTAATGGCGACCAACGACTGCCTTAGCTCTGGTCGCCTGTTTGTTACCGACAGGAGAACTAAAGTACAGTTCCTGGTCGATACGGGTAGTGACCTCTGCGTATTTCCTCGGACGATGCTACGTGAACGACGTGCTAGCGCCAACTACCAACTATTCGCGGCCAACGGAACGCCTATTCCGACATACGGTTATATGTACTATAATTTAAACTTAGGGCTTCGAAGGGACTTCGGGTGGAATTTTGTAGTTGCAGATGTAACTAAACCAATAATTGGAGTAGATTTTCTCTCGTTTTACAACCTCGTAGTCGATTGCCGTAATCAGCGATTAATAGACAATGTAACAACGTGTTCAGCTATAGCTTCACTAGTCCATAAGTCAGATAGTATTCACTCTGTAAAGGTCATGACTGGCGACACCGCGTATCATAAATTACTAGAAGAGTTTCCAGAGATCACCAAACCACCTGGTACACAGCGAGTCATTGTTCATAACACAGTCCACCACATACGTACTACACCAGGCCCCCCGATTTCATGCACTCCCCGCCGCCTGGCTCCAGATAAGCATAAAACTGCCAAGCAAGAATTTGACGCAATGTTAGCCAACGGCACGGCTCGACCTTCAGAAAGCCCTTGGGCCTCCCCGTTACACTTGGCTCCAAAAAAAGATAATGGCTGGCGGCCCTGCGGAGACTACAGAAGACTCAATGCCCGCACCGTTCCTGATTGTTATCCCATCAGACACATACAAGACTTCGCACACAGCATATCCGGATGTACTATATTCACAAAAATTGACCTGGTAAAAGCCTACAACCAGATTCCTGTCAATCCGGATGATATACCCAAGACCGCAATCACTACACCGTTCGGAATGTTTGAATTTCCGTATATGACATTTGGTCTACGAAACGCGGGTCAAACATTCCAACGGTTTGTAGACGAAATGACGCGCGGCCTCGATTTTTGCTACACATATCTCGACGATTTCCTAGTGTACAGTAAGAATGAAACACTGCACAAGGAACATCTGAGACAGTTATTCACCAGAATGAAAGCATACGGTATGGTGATTAATAACGCAAAATGTGTTTTCGGTGCGCGACGAGTGAACTTTTTGGGATATACCATATCAGAGGAAGGAACGAAGCCATTGCCAGAAAAAGTACAAGTCATTCGCGACTACCCAACCCCTAAAAATATACGTGAGCTTAGAAGGTTTTTGGGCATGATAAACTTCTATAGACGTTTTGTGCCCGAAGCCGCCCGAATACAAGCCCCACTTAATGCTTTGTTGATAGGAGCAATGAAGGGATCGACTCCAATCAACATAACAGGAGACGCCCAAAAGGCCCTAGAACAATGTAAAGAGAGTCTGTCAAACGCAACCCTATTGGCCCACCCAGATTGCCAGGTCAAAATGGGACTGGTCACGGATGCATCTGATTTAGCTATGGGTGCCGTGTTGCAACAACACAAAGGTAGCCACTGGCAGCCTCTTGCATTCTTCTCTCGAAAATTGAACACCGCACAACAAAAATATTCTCCTTACGACAGAGAATTACTGGCAATTTATGAAGCGGTGAAGCATTTTCGACACATGCTCGAAGCCAGAAATTTCGCTATCTATACTGATCACAAACCAATCAGTTTTGCTTTTCATGAAAGGAAAAATAACTGTTCGCCACGTCAGTATAGATATCTGGACTTCATATCACAATTCACAACAGATATCCGCCACATTTCCGGAAAGGATAATGTGGTTGCCGATACCTTGTCACGGATAGAAGAACTGCAGGCACCAGTAGCTCATGAAACTCTCGCTAAGGCTCAGGAGTCAGACATGGAGCTCTCAGGATTCCTCAAATCAACATCATCACTTAGGCTAGAAAAGTTTAAAGTACCAGGTACTGATGTAACTATGTACTGTGACGTCAGCACGCTAACTGCCAGGCCCTTCGTACCACACGCGTTACGAAAACAAGTGTTCGACAGTCTTCATTCTTTAAGTCATCCTGGCGCAAACGCAACCGCTAAGTTAGTTGCGGATCGGTTTGTTTGGCCAGGGGTTAGGAAAGACTGCCGGGAGTGGTCCAGATCTTGCGTTGCATGTCAACGAGCCAAAGTGAATAGGCACGTATCAGCACCATTAGGTACCTACAAATTGCCTCGCTCTAGGTTCAGACATATACACATTGACCTGATTGGCCCCCTTCCCATTTCACAAGGTTATCGATACTGTTTAACGGCCATTGATCGATTTACACGATGGCCGGAGGTAATACCGATAACCGACATAACAGCTGAGACAGTAGGCAAAGCCTTGCTGAATGGCTGGATATCTAGGTTCGGCAGCCCAACAGAAATTGTAACAGACCGTGGACGCCAATTCGAGTCCACCCTGTTCCAATACTTGGGTAAAATAGCCGGGTTCCGTCATCACCGAACCACAGCGTACCATCCAGCAAGCAACGGACTCGTGGAACGTTTTCATCGACATCTGAAAGCAGCTATTGTATGCCATGCAAACGAAAACTGGACTGAGGCTCTGCCCTTAGTCTTACTTGGTGTTCGTAGTGCTTACAAGGACGACTTACAAGCGTCACCGGCTGACTTAGTGTATGGTGAGCCATTGAGGCTGCCTGGCGAATTTCTAGAGCAAACAACAAATGGACAAACTAGTGACATGACAGATTTTACAGCACGACTTCGTACCATAGCTCAAAAACTTCAGCCAGTGCCGACATCGCGCCACGGTGAAAAAAAAGTCTTCGTCTACAAAGACCTGAGCACATGCGACTATGCATTTTTAAGAGAAGACGCATCGCATAGTTCATTAACTCCAGCATACACTGGTCCACATCAAATTATCGAACGTGGTGACAAAGTGTTCAAATTAATGGTAAAAGGCAAGGTAGTAACAGTTTCTATCGATCGCCTCAAACCTGCATATATACTGGCCGAAAAGGAAAGTGAGCCAAATGACCCAGGACCGCCTACCCCAAGTAGTTCAAATCAAGGTACAGGTGGCGGCTCTAAGACAACTCGTTACGGTCGTGTGGTAAGGTTCCCGGATTATTATCGTCCTTAACCAGGCCTCTGGGGGGGAGTGATGTAGCGGAATATACACCTATACATATACTTTACATAGATACACACAATTATACGTATACATACTATTTACATTATAACATATCATTTATTATTTACACCATCACATTTTGTGTCGGAACTTCGACCGCTGTGGCTCAGTGGAAAAGCACTATTCTATATAGCCCCATAGCTATATATTATATAAACCTATTTGATTGTACGCCGGCCGGCCGCCGGCGCGCGCGCATCTTCACACCAGTCTTGATCTACTCTCGACGCGGAGCGCTCGCTGCTTACCTACATACCGTTCTGCTTATACCCGCTTCTAATTTATACTAAGAGTAATTTTTGCATCTCATTAAACCGCGATCAGATTATACCGTGCTATCCTATCTGGTGTACGAGTACATTGCCTTCCAATCCAACACCTGTGCTTGTGAACTATAGTGACTATACTTGTTACCTTCTGTGCTTCTCAATCCTCCAGTCTGCTCGGGCTTAAATCAGTTCTGTGTACTGCTTTGGAATGTAATATAAGTTAGCTGCAATACCTACCTGAAGACTTTCATTCCATCGCCCCGAATCACACCTACATAAGAAAGGGAGTATCAACGGCGAGAAGGTAGGATTTACCCATATTATTCCTACACCTATTATAACTTAAACTATAAATCTTTAGCACTCTGTTAAGCTGGTTATACAAGTAGGGCCCTAAAAATAAATAAAATCGATTAGCAAAAGCATGTTTAGTCTGGGAGTTAGTACAAACCAAATCTTTTCTTCTCTTATCTGAAGGTACTGGGTTAAAATAGAGTTCAGTGTGTTGGAATAAAACTTCATTCAAAACAATTAATTGACGTACTGTTAGCACATTACATGCCATATAAAGCTGGTGTGTAGGAAATCTAAATGGGCGAAAAGTCAATCTATACTAATATTATAAAGAGGTAAAATTTGTTAGTTTGTGCGTTTGTTGGTTTGTTTGTTTCTAAGTTTGTATGTAGGAGGTAATCTCCAAAACTACCAGTCGGATTCGAAAAATTATTTTTGCATTTGATAGCCCAATTCTTAAGGGAGGCTATAGGCTCGCGGACGAAGTCGCAGGTAGAAGCTAGTGGAAAAATATATTATTTTCTGACAAAACGAAGATAAATAGACTAGGTTCTGACGGTAAACAGTATGTGCGCCGACCGGCTTAGCAGGCATTGAATCCTAAGTTCACGAAAAGAGTAGTAAAGCATGGGAGTGGAAACATAAAAGTAAGTAAGCCCCATTTACTTGAACTTATCAGACTAATGCATTAATATTGTATGCATGTGTGTGCGTGTGTGTGTGTGCATGCGTGTGTGCGTGTGCGTGCGTGTGTGCGTGTGCGTGCGTGTGTGCGTGTGTGCGTGTGTGTGTGTGTGTGTATGTCTCGCTGTGCTCGCGGTTTCGCTGACGTGACAATGTATTTTATTAGCATTAAAAGTTAATCGGAACGGGAAGTCACATCCTCTACAACGTTTGTCGGTTTCGTTAATTTAAACTAAAACTTGTTAGTAGGTAGTTTGGTTTTTTTTATTACATGAACGAAAGAAAATATTTGTAATTCATGATTACTCCAGGTTTCCTAAAGTAAAAATGTGTTCCGATCAGCTGATTGAAGAACAAAAATACGCGTTACTAAAAATACTGTAATACCATAAGTACCATACTATAATAACATATTATAGACGATTGATGGTTGAGTGCAAGAATTTATCGTTTGAGTGCAATAGAGGCTGGCCCACATCTAGCGAGGCACAGCGCAGCGCGATTTTCACAAAAAAATAAAATAAAGCTGAAAATACATAAAATAGAAGAACTTCAAGAGTGCAACAAAGCGCACAGAGTGCAACAAAGTTCTTGTAGTGTACTTACTCTTTACACTTAACTTAGGTACTCCTAAGTTAAGTGTAGAGATTAATCCAGGGCGAAAAATGCACCCAATTTGGGAATAAATCTTATCGAACGCTCTAGAAAATATACACAGAGAAGATCTATTGGTCTTTATTATGTATGTTAGTATGACAAGCAGGATTCACGGTACCACACAGTATATATCCACATGTTATCTGCAGTTCAAACATTATAGCTGTAACAGCGAAACGATAGGCACCTACAGCGGGCGCCCACGCAACAATGTTGAAGATATATTTTGTTTGCTTATCATACTTGTTAGTTGTAACTGGTGAGTACTTTATTATAATAAATAAAAATAAAATAGCTTTATTTTTCCTAAAACGTTTCAAGTTTCTTCATGATACACATAATAGATATCTGAGGTCATCGGAAAACTTGAGACTAGAGATGCCGATGCATTCCACCAGTTTTTATGTCAAGTCTTTTACAGTTCAAGCAGTACGGTTATGGAATGCCTTACCCGTGTCGATAAGGCGTGCTCAATCTTTGTCCACTTTTAAAATTCTGGTAAAAAAACACTTCCTCTCTCCTTAAACATCATCATTAAATATAGTTCCTTGATCTTGTTTCATGTTTATTATTGTATATATATATATATATAAAGATAAATGTATGCTTTATGAATGTATGTAAATGGTACACCACTGACTACCTGCAGTATTTGTCTCTCCTTCTCCCTTTAATCCATCCAAAGGTTGTCTGTAAAAGATCGCTTTTAACGATAAGACCGCCCATTGTGTCACCCTATGTAAAATGTCTACATTTATATCTGTATTTTTTATGGTGTACATAATAAAGAATATTCTATTCTATTCTATTTTAATACTAATGTAACATTAATAACTTATATTGACATTGTATTTTTTTTCCGATTTATTTATTACTGTGATGTACAAGTACCGCTATCGATAGCGGTAAGCCTCGTCCAATTGTTTCCAAGATGTTCTGTCTGGCTATTCTGCTCCATGTTTATGTATTTTTTTGTTATTTTATTTGTTCTCTCTGCAATCTTTGCAATATCGTCACTCCATCTTTTGAGTGGCCTGCGTTTCTTATATTTTTCTTTTTATTATTTAAAAATTAAACCATGTACCTGTTTAAAGAAAAAAAGATTTACGAAATAAAAAAGATTTTTAAACGACTTAAAAAAAATCTTTGTCTGTAAAGTCAGTTCAATTAATTTTTATGCAAATTAACGACCAATTTATATTTTCTGTGTATTGAAATTACAACAGACTGTTATTCTCTGACAGTAGTATGAAATGGTTATAACACGGCAAATAGACTTAGTGTGTCATTTTGCTTCCCATTTCATTTCCCTGTACTTAGCAACTTAAAGATATTAATATAAAAAGGTTTTCCCAAATCAAAAATCTTATACTTATCGGTTCTAAGTGAAGTCACGTGTACAGAGTATAATATTCTTTCTTTTTTTTTCCAGATGTTGTGCGCTGTAAGCCTGATTACTTCTTCAACTTTGAAGCAGGTGGCTGGCTCAAACTGCACACGACGCCCTACATTTGGGAAGAAGCCTTCGTTAGATGTCATGATGAAGGTAAACTCCGCTTTTTCTTTTATTCGTTGACAATGCGAGGTAACAAGGTAATAAAAATCAACCCTTAAAACTTGCCCCCTTGCCAAGTCCTGAATATTACTTTTAACCATTGCTAAAAAGTTCCCAAATAAAAAATGTAGTTTAAAAAACTGTAACCTGACCACGGAAAAATAAAAGTGATCTCAAAAGTACGAAACAAGAAAATATTTTAGACAGAAATCAAGACATATATTATGTAGGTACAAAAATGGTCAAGGTTAAGCCGTGGGTGGTCCCATGCCTGTATACCATGTGGGTGCCAGGAACAATCTACAAAATTATAATCGCATGCGACGACGACGGCCATTTAAGGCTGCCTGTCCACTAGAGCGGAGAGGAGAGGAGTGGAGTAGCGGTGTGCCAATTTTAACCAATGGAATTGCATAAAACCTCCGCTCCGCTTCAGTGGACAGGGATTTGCGAACTAGTTTAAAAATTCATACAAAACAGGGAAGCGGAGCGGGGAAACTATTATTAACTATACAAACCTACTTACAGAAACGAATATCATTTATCAAGTCCACTCGTCAGCTACCGCCTGCGCTGCGGCCCCGCTCGCACAGTTCTCGTTTGTCGCAGCGGTGTAACCAATTTAGCTCGAGCGTGCGGCGCCTCACAGTCGATTGAAAAAGGCTCTCGTAGACATAGGAGCTTAAATTATAAAGTGTCGGTTTTTTGCTTGAAATGGCTTCTTTTAGCCAATATTATGCATAATTATGCTATAGGATACAATCTGGTAGGCAAATTGGCAACTTATATTTTTTTGCAAAAAAAATTGTTTGTAGCTAATGCTTATATCTCCGGAACGGAGAGAATAACCATAATATACGGTGATGTTCTAATTTATTTATAATTTTTGACATACCTGATTATTTCAGATTTAGCACGGTAAAAAAAAAAGTAAACTAAGTCTCGTTATGAAATGTTCATGTGCAATGAACGTATGCTTATGAACATTGTTAATCAACAACATCGTCGATTTTTTTATAGTTTATAATCTCGCTAGTTAGATTATAAACAATCCCTAAATTTTTAACTGCAACAAAACATTTAGAATTTAACGCATTAATTTTCGGCAGTTTATAATCTATCCATGGCACACTGACAAATTGGGAACAGCCGTTCGATTCTGTAAAAATATCACCGTGAAACTTAGGTGAAGTGAGCGTGAAGTGAGCTGTCAATAGTGTTAATCCCTAGCATCCTGCCGGTCGATTCTGTGGCAGTGACAGCTCACTTCACCTAAGCTCCACGTTAATATTTTTACGGAATCGACCGACAGGTATATCAAATTTACATGCGACAAACGCACCTTGCGCTAAAACTAAATAGCTAAGTAACTGCAACCAACTTGAAAGAAGTTATTGGTCACAGTTCTAACCTAACCCATTTGGTCCCTGGCTTAATTACTGTGACCAATTCGGTCACCGCCAAGACCTACCTATCAGGGACAGTTCCCAATTTTACGGGTGACAATTTGACTATTTGACATTGATAGATTTTAAACTACCGAAAATTAATGTGTTATTATTATTGAAACAGTTCACAATTTCCGATCGTTTATAATGTCGCTAGATATAATATTATAAACTAACGATGCTCACAAGCTTACGTTGAAATTTAGATAAATATGAATGTGTACTATCTCATGTTACAGGCGCGGTGTTGGCGTCTCCGCTAAACACCGAGCTAGCTAATGCTCTTCACACACAGATGACGCAGTTTGGTGTGAATGTTCACATTTTCCTGGGAACCCATGATTTTTACTCTAAAGGAGACTATGTGTCTGTAGAAGGTCAGTCTAAGTTTTATTACTCATTTATTTATATATAAATTATACACTTATATTACATTAATGGGCGGCCTTATCACTTACTGCTACCATAGAAACGGGTTTTCTACATGTTTTGTCGACGGAAGAATAGACAATATGACAGATTGTGACTGTTTGTCTATTATTCCGTCGACAAAACCCGTTTCTATTGTGGACATTGGAATGGACAATGATTTTTCATGTTGTTATTTATCTTGACATTCAATAAGATTAATGTTATCTTGAACGACTCAATAATATAAATAATAAAATTCATACATTTAGCGTTAGCTCGTTAACCTGCAACAGGCACCTTCAGAAAATATACTATAAATATTATACTATAGATTTACAGTGTAGATTTTTGAGATGAGGCAGTAAGGACAGCTACCTTAACCGTTTTAGCTACAGGAAAACGGTCAAGACTGTCCTTAACTTTTTGATCTGCATTCACAGTTAAAAAAAAAAATGTGCAGCCAACAAGATAATATGCAATTTTCTCAATCGATCCTATTTCTTATAAGGGTCAAAAAACTTTAGTGGACTAATTGAGGCTTGAGTACCTACCAGAAAAGTCATAAATCTCAAAAAAACTTTTTCCTACTATTATTACTACTTTTCTATCCATCGGTAAAAGTACGTTGCGGTCTCATTTCCCACGAAATGTATGGGAAAAGTTTTTTGCTGAGAAAAGGGATCGATTATCATCAAAAAAGTTTTTGTGAAAGCTGCCTATTTTCTTGCTGATTGTATTTTTTTTCCAAATCTGTGAATGCAGATCAAAATGTCTCAAAAAGTTAAGGACAGTCTCTTAAGACCGTTTTCCTGTAGCTACAATGGTTAAGGTAGCTGTCGTTACTACCCCATCTCAAAAATTCCAACCTGTATATACTATAGATAGATATAGATAAAACGTACGCGGGGGGCTCGTGGCTAAATCATAACAGCCGCACGGGTCGATCAAAGGTTAAGCTACGCTTGCCGCGGTTGGTTTATTGATGGGTGACCATTTATTATGTATATCGAGTCTCTCCGTGACTCGGAAAGCATGGTAAAGCGTTGGTCCCGGCTATCATCTGTAGATCTTTGACAGTCGTTACAGGTAATCAGAAGGCTAAAGTTTGACAACCAGTCTTAACAAGGGGTATTGGGGTACCGTGTTACCCAGTAGCTGGGTTGTGGAGTTCAAATTGGCAGTTGCTCCAACTAAAATAGTGGTATTCAGCTGTTTGCTGTTATACTGGAAGCCGATCCCAACAATGACAACGTGGTTGGGAAAAAGCTTGGCAGATTGATAAAACATACATTCAAATATTGTTACAATTTGTCAGGAATAAACTTTTTATTTTATTTTCTTTTGAACATCTCGCATAAGCTACGACGGTCGGTACGTCAACTGGTTTCCATTGTTTTAATATTTTTGGCATGTATGCTCCAGGAGTGCCACTGTCCGACATGGAAATTAGATGGGGTTCACGTGGTGACGGAGCCGATACTGGAGACTGCCTCACTATGTCTGTCGATGGACGCGCGTATACCTCGTCATGCAAGGATCCACTACCTTTCATATGCTATAGGAAACTCGACAATCACACGATGCACGAATGCGGCACCTTTGATGATGGTAAGTGAATTATCTAGCAGCAAAGTTGCACTACAAGTCTGCCATACAACAATATTGAAAACAGAATTCTAGGTACTTACTTTATTCCAAGTTTTACTCTTAGCTGAAGGTACTTTTCGTATTGTTTTTGCTGTATTATTTGATTTCTCAACGGGCAAAATCCATAAAGAAAGCAAATGGTTTTTTTTTGGATTCAAAGATGTCATAACTAATCTTAGCAGCATTTATTGTAAATAGGTTTCGTTGGAACTAAATATAATATAACATATAACGTATTTCTATTGAAATCTTGCTGCGCTTGGTTGATCATGTCAGCTATTGAAGTAGTAAATAACCCTTCCTTAGCAGTCGGGTAAAAAAACAGGTATCGTGAGCATAAAGGAAATATTATATTAAATAATATTCAATAATATTAAAGTTACCAATTTATTTAGTAGATTTAAATCATTCAAAAAGCCTAATACCTATTAAATGCCCACAAATATAATGCTTAAATATTTCAGAATATCAACTCAATCAGCAAACAGGCAGCTGTTACAAGGTCCATCTCGAGAAACAGACTTGGACGCGTGCCTACAGGATATGTGCATCAGAGGGAGGTCATCTGGTCATCCTGAATGACGAAGAAGAAGCTCGTATCGTCAAGGACATGTTTCCTGCTAAGTCCGAACAGTGGGAAAGATTTCACGTCGGTCTAGGAGCCTGGGGCAAGGAGCGCATCTGGACTACCATTCACGGTATGAGATAACGCGGTCACAGCCTTACAGTACAGAACTTAATTATTATGTTTGTTTGTTACAGTAAAGAACTTAATTAATATGTTTGACTCTTTCAGGTGAGAGATTAGAACATGTGTTTAACAAGTGGAATTCCGGACAGCCTGATAATGCAAATGGCATCCAAAATCGAGGAGGTCTCTTTTTGAACGGGAAGTTGGACGACGTTAGTCCAGCAGGAGGCAAACTTATGTTCGTCTGTGAAAAATCTCCTAAATCAAAACGGTTTGAAGTCTTACCGCCGTGCACGGAGACATTAATGAGATTGTGTAATATTTGCGGTGAATCACAGTTAAGCGCAAACTAAAAATTATTGTGTCACTAAGACGTTTTATCGGCACTTTCTTGATGATCATTAAAATAACTCTGAATACAAATAGAAGCTTGTTTCCTTTTCCCCAAAACTTCGTTGTAATCATATGTTATTGATGTTATCATAAAACGCACAGACAACGGCTCACCTTCCATCTTGCACTGCATACCCTGTCACCTGCACATGTGAGTGTGAAAACTTAATGGCTGCGTCAGCAAAAGGTATTCGCGTGGCTGAATTTTGGGCCGAATGAAAATTTTAAAAAGGTATACTCGTTCAAGTTGGGTCGTAAAACAAGATTCAAAGATTTTTTTTTGAAGTCTCTCATTAAAGGCTTACCGAAATACCCCATGTATGTTTAGGAGCTAGCCGATTTTCAATATTCTTATACCAGACTCATATCCTCTGGCAATGCCGCTACCATCGGTATTTTAACGTTCAAAATATACTATATCTGGTCTAGCTCTGGCACGAGCACATTTGGTGAAAAATTCAGTTGGTTGGATTGTTGTTCTAAAGAATACAGTGTAAAATCTTCATTTCTGAGTCATGCTCAAGCCAGCTGACGAACGGTTACTTGATCGTCGTATAATTATGATTTTGATGGAATATGTGTCACAGCAAAAATATGATGATTGTGACGCTGAGTGTAATTCTACCCATCTGTTTTTGCACGCTGTTATTTCTGTTGTGCACCTTTGGTTTATTGAACTTGTTTTGGAAGTTCTTGCAAGAAAAGTTTTCTTCATTTTCCAAATTTAGGATGTGTTTGAAGAGCTCACACATGAAGGATTCTCCGTGATACAAACATGTGTCAAGTTCATGTTTTGTTGGTACAAGATAAGTATCCTTTTTTAGGTTCACTGCGACGTATTCCGATATTGGTTTTATGTTGGTTATACTGTAATTGGTTTGTTGCGGAACTGGTATTATCCTATATACATTGAAACCTGGATAACTGGGACATTAAAGTCCTGCAAAGGAGGTATTTTTTGTTTCATACAACTGTGGCCAAATAATGTACCATAAGAACAAAGGTACGAAAATACAGGAAAAAAGACGCAGATTCTGAAAAAAAATATATTGAATTTATTTATACATTTTTACCACCTGAAATTGTCGTTCAAAGATGTTAATAACTTGCAACCCAAGAATTTTAATCTGGTAATCTCGTGGTACACTTTTTCCGATGATGCGTTTCGTAACTTCATTTTATAAACGTAACAAAAAGAAATTAACCTAAACTGATCATTATCTTATTGTGGTAAAGACAGTTTTGCCTAGCACATTCTTTTTGTGAAACATTTAGCGAACAAGAATTAAAAAAATACATTCATTTCACATTTCAGATTATTTATATGCGTTTGGTTATCTTACTGACAGGCCAAAAGACTGTGCTCCAAGGCCAACAATTTTTTATTATTATTATTTGTTGTTATTAAACATGAGTGTCAATTTATGTCATTCCGTTTCGCTTTCTCACCTCTGTTTGTTGGTTTCCAGTCTCTGGAGTGTTATTTCTCGTGTGTGATTTCCTTGTTGATTTGGCTATTCTTCCCTGGACTTTTGATTGATTTCTTCCACCCTGACAACCTGGCTAACCTATTTGGATTTGACTTTGTGATTTGGCTGCGATCGTTCTTTCGTTGGAGCTCGAGTATACTCTGGACTTTGATTAAACGGACTTTTCACTAGCTTTGTGTAAGTATTGGACATTATACCTTTTTTTTTTAAACACTCACAAATTAATAGTACCTAACCCTTAGAAGTTATAAAATCTAATTCAACCAACTTTACATGACTGTATTGATTACGAAAAAATATTTGTAAAGCTGCTTTGCACTAACTGTATTTTTTTTTTGTTTTTAGTGTATCTGAGGTATACAACAATGCAGTGCTTTTCATGTAATATTGTGTTGAATGATGAGATGCAGTATTATACCATATCGGAAATTGGCAGTGAAATAAACTCAATTATTTCAAGAACTCTAAATCGTGAGGTAGGTTACTATAGAAGTTGTTAGAACTATGCTTTAACTTCTGCCTATTAAAGTTAAACCAGTTACGATACATCACCTTACTACAGAATTCAAAGTTTTATATTATGTTATACGATTTTCTTTTTAGATTGACTACAATAGCCATTTGTGTGGAAACTCAATTGCCTTTTGAATCAAGAGCAGTCCCTGCAGGTCAATGTGTCTCATGTCAAAAGTCCATTGTTAAACGTCACTCTCATTCATTGCCCAATGGTCCTGAGAGAGATGATATAGCTAGCCGTATATTGGCCTAGGCAGGTAAGAAGTATAGCATTGACAGACAAGCTTACTTGATTTCGTGAACTTAGTAATATGTATATATTAGCATTGATTGTGGTATTGTATAGTGAGTTCACATTTTTTGCAATATTAAATTAATTTAACATGTTAAAATCTACTTAGTAGGTACCACTTGACTAAGACTATTCTGTGTCATGTCACTTAAGTTATGATATAACTTTACCACTTGTTTAATAGTTATTTATGCTATAAGTGCGGAAGGTAGGTGATTTCCGACGAGTGGCAATTTTATTCACGAGTGAGCGAAGTGTATAAGTCGACACGAGTCGGAAATCATCTTACGCACGTGTATCATACAACGGTTTACTAAGCATTGTGCGAGGAAATAAATAAAAAACGAGCGAGCCTTATACGGTAGTCGCCTGTGATGTGTAACATCTGACGACGTATATAAATGAAAAAAAACAACATTCATGACTGAGTTTCGAGTTCGACTTCGACTTGGACTAGGACTTGGACTTGGTCTTGGACTTGGACTTGGACATGGACTTGGACATGGACTTGGACATGGACATGGACTTGGACTTGGAAATGGACATGGACTTGGACTTGGACTTGGACTTGGACTAGGACTTGGACTTGGACTTGGACTTGGACTTGGACTTGAAGTTGGACTTGGACTTGGACTTTGACTTTGTGTTGATCTTGAACGAGCACAACAGCAGGATCAGAACAGAATTGCACGTCCTGCACATCAACATTCAACAACTTCACCTACACCTTCAACCTCACTGACCTAACCCTCCACCTCTCAGCACTCAACCTCACAGCCCCAACCTTCAATCTCTCAGCCTCAACCCTCAACCTCCCAGCCGCAACCTTCCACATCCTATGATCCGTTATGTGTTTGGTGTCAAGCATCACTTGCTAGACGTCATTCCCATTCTTTGCTCGAAGGGCAAGAAAGAGAATATATTGCCCAACGAATTTCTCCCAGACGGTAATCGCTAATAACATAGGTACTCTTTGTTTTTTATTTTTCTTGTTAGCATAATGATGTTATATATTTATATACATACGTTTTTGTTTTCAGATTACAACTCATAGCAGAGAATGCTATGCATGCTGGTTATCAGCTCGGAGACATCTCCAGACAGAAGAAGTTGCTGATGAACCGTCAAATGTTTTCACCAATAACGCTGCTACCCATCCATCTAATGACTGATTTTCGTATAGCAGGGGCCATAATAAATGCTTTACATGTACCCATTACAGATCGACCAGATGCCTCGATACTTTTGGAGCGTGCCTTGCACAACTATAATTAACCAAAGATTTTAGCTGACTTTATTATTGAAAATAATATTAATAGAAGAAGATCATCTTTTATAAGTATCAATGCCGATATTCTTGTAAATGAGTTCCCAGTTATGACAGAGTCTGATTTAATTTTATTTGCACTGGGAACTTATCAGAAAAAGCAGGCACGTTCATATTACGGATAACATATAAGGAAAAAGGAGTATTTGAAATTGAAGTTTGCCATGATGTTGAGCGTCTCCATACACCATATTTGGAGAATGAAATGGTTTTATTTAGAGGCAGAATACAGTCGAGATATCGTAGTGGCAGATCATATTACACATATGTTTTATTAAGTATGCAACAAAACAGTTGGGAGCACAGAATACACGGTTTTTACTGTAACTGTATAATTGGAAAACGTACCGTGGACTGCTGTGCTCACATCATGACTATTGTTTTGGTATATGGGGTGGGCTCGACATCAACAGAATATTACAGCACCTGCCTCCTTCCTAGACTAGATGTATTTACATATCTCGGGACCATGGGATCCCAGTTCTTTAGAAGTCGTAAAATATGTACGTTTCGGTCAAGGTATTTTTCTATGGGCCTGTGTCGCCTGAAATCAATGGTATTATTATTATAGTGACGTAGCGACAAGGGGGCAACATGTCCTGAGGTGCTTGAGGAGTGGAGAGGTATTCCACGGCTTACAGAACAATCCCAGAACCAGGAAGATGGTCAGGATCCCTACGAGCAGTTACTGGAATACTTCCTTCCTCCGAGCACGTATTATTATATAATATTATTGTGAAAGTAGAACATTTTAACCATGACCAAAAACAAATAATACAAGTAATGTCCGATAAGAAGATTATAAAATGCATCAATTCCCCAGGGCAGTGTTATTCGATGTCTCTAATTCACCAACTACGTCAATGACCTTCCCAAAATCATGAAATAACCATGTGTGCTATGTTATGGGGTTTGGTTTCCGCACTTAGTCCTTCAGTGGACCATTGTGCTATTCGCAGACGCAACAAACTTCGCAGCAACACGTGTCTGTCTGTTTAGTTACAAGAACATCAATTATATTACCAGTCTAGGATAATTACGTATATTATAATTAAATACTCACCCAGTCGCACCAACAAACACACACTCACCCAGTCGCACCAACAAACACACACACATACTCGTACTTCGTTAAATACTACATTAGTCTAATCTGGGCTTCAACCCAACTATATTTAACTTAATAAATAATACACGCTATCTTGCGACAGCCCACTTTGACATGGCCTCTGGCATTCACCAAGTCTGCTAATATCTCGCCCAATATTACGTCCACACCCTACCGTGGTCTAAAACCAACTCCCTCTCTTAACCCCCTGGCTACGGACTCGCGTGTCCTATCGTGGTCTCAAACCAACCTCCCGACTTCATTCCTCAGTCCCCTAAATTCCAAAAAAATACCACGTTGACCGTTTTGCCCCGTGGGAAACGGGGCAAAACGGTCAACAGTTTCGTACAATAGGTTTATGACTGTTTTTGTATACAACTTCTCAATTGTTTTAAAAGGGTCCGTTTGAATTGCCTGAGTCCGACTAAATTTTTGCCAGATGCTGACTGCAATAAATGCAATCCCTTGGGTCCAGGGATGGTTAATCTTTTGAGACCGACGACGAGTTATAATTTATATACATTTTATTATAAAACATACAAATGTTTTAGCACAGGGCATATTAAAGTGTGTTAGCTAGATGCTAGAATAATAGAATAATTAATCCAATAATATAACTTCAGTTATAGGATAATAGATAGTTACATCAATGGGAGCATTGGCTTTGCATGCCTTTTGAATGGCTCATAAGTTGTTGTTTTAAGTTTACCTAGATTTATACGTATCTGTTACTTGATTGCTTTACCTTACTTTTTTTATATTCATGTAAGAGCAAGCTTGGTTGCACTAACTTTGAGAGTCGCATGTTGATGATCCCTGATTTGGTTTAAGTTCATAGAATTTACGGGGCCAGCATGCTTCCCATAAAGTATTAATGAAATGGGTTTCTATATTGTTTCACAATTTTAAAGAAATAGGATCTTTTGTTATTAATTAGGGTAACGTGTCGAGCTGTCAAGACCATAAAATTGAGATTTAATGTGTTTCCAATTTAAACTGTGTGCCGGTTTTAAAATAAATATAGTTACGTTGTTATTAATTTAAAGTAAATGACACACAGTCACAATAGCTTCCACTGCTTTCCTATTTGCCATAATGCTTTCATCCCATACGATGAAGCGCAAACCCTAAGCACGCATCCCTTGTTACTGTTGCGTGACATCCCACAAACAGCGTTCCGTTACTCACTAAATCGATAGGAATCTTAAACATATCCATAGGCTTTAGAGGCATAGTGCTCTGTTTTGTCACCAGGAAGCAGTGTGGCAGCGATTCTAGAAGATCAAGACAGAGATTTTAAAATCGCTGGGACAAATCTGCTGTCAACGTTTGTGTGTAAAGTCTAAAATTAAGCTGGTTTTTTGTGCTGGTCAAGGCCTCTGCCAAGTCTTTCCAGGTAGGTACTCTTTTCACGTGGGCCGTTATGAAACATGATAATTTTATTTAAAGACAAAATATTACAATAAAGTCGTTTATTATTGCATGGATTTCCCTAACAAAAATATCTGGGAAAGTACACGGGACAAGCTGATAATCTAACAAAAACAAAATTACTAGAAACAGAATAATTTTGATCGTACCTAAAGATGAGTAAAAAAAAAATTATCATACAGATAACCTATGACAAAAAACAAACAAGATAAACAACTATATGTAAAGGTCCAAGATATTAGCACTTCGTTAGTGAAGCGATATAGTACGCACTAAAATGTTGAAGACATATTATATTGTTTGCTTATCATTCTTGTTAATTGTAACGGGTAAGTCTATTAATTTTTTTTTTTCTAAGTAAAGCAATATTATCTAGCTTCAAAAATAATATGGAAAAGATCTAACTTTGGTTTTTAGGGTTCCGTACCCTGGCATGTGGGGTATCATTGTATAGAATTCAACAAGTAGAGTATATATATAGTATGAAGAAATGGGCGTCTGTAACAGTTGTCAGTTTTAGAACATTTTTGTACGAAATCTATCGCAACAACTAAACAATTATTATTTAGGAATTTGAAACTTCTGTATATCGTGTACAATATAATGTATAATAATCAGTGATCGGAGTAGGTAGATTGAACTGGGGTCATTGATCCGAAACGTATATATTACTATGGACATTCCTCCGGAATTGGTGGATTATTAAAAAAAAACCGGAACTTATGTAGGAATTGTATTCTGCCAGAGTGGAAGGAGTCATTTGATGATTTGCCATCCTCAAAAAAAAGGTAGGAATTGTAATAAAATGAGCAATTTTGAGCTATCCTAGGCTAAAAATAAAAAATAAATATTAAAGCTTCGATCGGAATTCGATTGTTTTTATTATTCAACAGATAAATAATGAATTAATTTAGTTTTGATACCTTCCTTTAAATTTTGAATTGAGTAGTAATAATATCACTACCAACATTAACAATATTTAATTGAATCCGGAAATACCGGAATTACTTTCCGGAAAAATGGCTTATCCATGTTATTCTTTCTGTGTGCATTTATGATACAAGTACTAAAAATCAATCTACCTACTCCGATCACTGATAATAATATACAAAAATTAAAAATGCCGATCATCAGGTATTTTTCATAAATACGGGTCATTTTCTACAACTGCATTATTAACTTTGTAATTCAGTCATCTTTACGATTTTTTTAATTTGAGATGAAAAATTTACTTCGTTTAGTATTTTCATTTAACTAAACTAAAAAACCAGGTAAGTGCGAGTCGGACTCGCACACAAAGGGTTCCGTACCACCGTACAATATTTAACACTACATATTTTTTGGGTTCACAAATTAAATTAGATTTTAAAAATTAAAAAGGGTCCTCATACAATTATTATGCTTTTTTCGGCGTTTTTTGGTAAATATTTTACGGCGGTGTGCGAATCCGACTCGCAATTGAGCGGTTTTTTTATACATAGTCCTTCCATAGTTCCAGGTCACCAGTCAACTTTAGCCACCCAAACCCATAGCCCAATTTATTTTGTTTCCATATCCTGCAATAGTCCTACACCAACCGGGGGTTGTCGTTGGGTGCACATGCATAGTGCATACAAAGATAATCGTCGGTCGGTGCCTCATTTCATTAAAACGCTTAGCGGGCCTCTGCGAGTTGGCTTCGGCCCCTCGTACGCCTTCCAAAGGTCCGGGACCCCAGGGTTCCGAGAAATGTCAAAAACAAAATAATAATAATAATATTTATTGAATAAAAACGTTTCCAAAAAGTATACAATTAGTCCACAGTAAGATTTCACAAATAATAATTATAGTGCCTAAAAATATACTATATCTAAAATATGTTTAGAACAGTTGCAAGATCGGTATAGGTACAGTACATCAC
This sequence comes from Agrochola lota, assembly GCA_947364205.1. Classification (NCBI taxonomy): domain Eukaryota; kingdom Metazoa; phylum Arthropoda; class Insecta; order Lepidoptera; family Noctuidae; genus Agrochola; species Agrochola lota. The sequence continues at coordinate 21,161,013 of OX376223.1, forward strand.
GCATGTAATCCCCGAAAGGTTAAGCAAAGGTGTACCTATAGGACATCCATATTTCGCCAGTTATGTTTAAGTCCCATTTAATAGGGGACGAGCCTATTGCCATCGACCGGGTACACATCCAAACTCCGGGCTGCTACTGAGAAATTCCAGATGGAAAACCTAATAACACTTTGCCCGACCTAGGGATGGAACCTATGGGCACGCCACAATTGTGGCGAAAAGTCCTCTCTTTGAGGAGTGGCTAGAGAGGCGCCACGGCGTCCTCACCTTCCGCCTGACGCAGGTCCTCACCGGATACGGTTGTTTCGGGAGGTTCCTGTTCCGCATAAGGCGGGAGGAAACGCCCGGGTGTCATCACTGTGTGGATCGCCCGGAGGACACGGTGAAGCATACGGTGGAGGTCTGCCCGGCTTGAGCGGAGCACCACCGTGTCCTCACGGAGGCGATCGGCGGCGGCGATGTCTCGCGTCCAGCCCTGGTTCAGGCTATGGTTCGGAGAGAGAGAGTGCATGGGAGGCCATCACTTCCTTCTGTGAAGCAGTAATGCTCGCGAAAGAGGAGGCGGAACGCGTGAGGGAGAGGCAAGATTCGCGCCCTCGCGCCCCTAGTCGCCGCAGGAGACGCCCCGGGCGTCGGGAGTCACGAGCCGTCATCCAGCCACCGTACGTGCGGGCTTGCGAACGGTGAGCAATGGGTAGCTCGCTGTCCGATAAGGACCAGGCCCGGGTCGACGGCACGTTGTGTTCCACGCGCGCCTCAAAGAGATGTCAGCACCAACTGACGGGTCCGTAAGGGCCAATGCCTGCCAGGGTTGCGAGTTTGTCCGAAAGGGATATTGCGGCCCCGGCACACAGGCAACGCAAGGAACACGGGTGGGTTTTAGTCAGTAAAAGTCTGACACGCCCTCCCGCTCCGCCCAGAGCAGGAGAAGTTATTTGATAATTTCCCATCCAAAAAAAAATAAAAAATATATAGAACCTAGGACCTCATGTTCAGCAGTAGCGCTTGCGGCCACGAGACCAACCAGGTAGCCGAGGTAGTCAATGAAAAAAAATTAACAATTGAATTCATAAGCTCCTTCTTTTTTAACCAACTTCAAAAAGGTTCTTAACTCAACTGTATGTTTTTTTTCTGTATGTTTTTTACCCGATTACTCCGCCAATGATGAATTGATTTTGATGAATCATTTTTAATTGCTAGGTCATACTGCAGAGGTGGTACCATATTAATTTTATTAACTTTGCTTGGGTAGTCTTTGAGTTAGCTTCAATAATATGTATTTTTCTCACTTAGTCTATATGGATGATGTTATAAGTTCCTGACACTGTTATTTACATAGCAGGTAATGGTATTCGAATTTGTGAATAGAAATTTTAACCTGTAAATCGAAATTCCGTTCGTTTTCATGTTTTCTCAGTTCCGTATGCTCCTGGGTTCGATTCCTAGATCATATTACCTTTTTCAATTAAGATTATTTTTAGTATTTCTGGTATTTTTCGAATATTATCACTTTCATAACCAATCTTTACTATTCAAGTAGTGCGATGCCAGCCCGATTACAAGTTCAACTTTGAAGCGGGTGTCTGGTTCAAATTGCACACGACGCCTGAAACCTGGGAGGACGCCTGCCTGATATGTCACAATGAAGGTAAAATGTAGTTCTTTTATGCTGCCTGCCCGACGCGATCTCTCCCTGTAACTCATGTAGCGTGGCCTCTTTTGTATCTACTCATGCGGTAACACGGTGCGCGTAGCATAGTGCGCTGTCAATGCTGTCAATGTCAATGTCTGTGCGCAATACTGTCAGCCACGCCAGAAGTTGTTATCAGGGGGGAGAAAATTGATAGGGTAGAGATAGCATGCAACCTTGGGTTAACCATGGATCCGGAACTACGATTTGAGAAACACATCAGTGACTCCATGAGGAATTGTTTTTATAGATTGAAACTCCTATATTCAATTAGAGACTACCTGAGTGTTGACTTACGTAAACAATTAGTGGATAGCCTAATTTTATCAAGACTTAACTACTGTGATACCGTGTATGGCCCGTGCTTGTTAGCAAGAACAGAGAAGCTAATACAACGTATACAAAATGCATGTACACGGTTCTGTGTAAAGATACCTCGTCGAAGTCATGTTACTCCTTTTATAAATGAAAATAATATTTTGAAAATGGCTGCTAGGAGAAAGTTACATATGGCTAGTTTACTATTTGGAGTAGTAACTACACAAAAACCACACTATCTTTTTGAGAAGTTAAGTTGGAGACAGAGCAAATACGAACCACGTTTTACTACCAATCCTCTTTGTACATCAAAGCATAGGACTGCTGCATTCAGGGGGAGCTTCAAATACGCCGCCACGCACTGTTGGAATAACATCCCTCCACCAGTAAGAGTCCTGAGAACAAAAAAAAATTTTTTGAACATCTTAAAAAAAATACTCATGAAGATACAGCAATCCACATGATTGTAAAATTAGTAGTAATAGCTGCTCTTTTTGTACTTACCTCGAGGGTCATGGCCTCCGGGCAATGGATATGGTTTTCCAACAGTGTGAGTGGCCTCTGTTTGATTCCTCCCTGTTTAGGTCCAGTCTGTGTCATTGTCACGGGGGAGTGGTAGTCCTCAGTTATCTTTGACGTGTTTGCTGTGTGTCCTTCTGAAGCTGCATTATCTTGATGGTGGACAATAGGTATATAGTTCAATACAGGTCAGAAGGAATACCAATTTTATTTAGGGTTAGGCTAGGATTATGTTTGATTTAGTTAGGTTTAGTTATGTAATCTATGCCTATATTAACACTTACGATTAAGATCAGGAGGCTTCGAGGGTGTCAGGTTTTGCATTCCGTATGTCGGGGGATCTTACTCCTTCGTACATCAATTTATCCATGTCATACCACTAAAATAATAGTAAAGAATCCTTAAATAACACTATCAAAATGTACATAACAGCTTATTTGCCGATTTGACCGAAAAAGCTTGGTTGTCTTCTGCCAACCGCATGCCTCATTGCCTACCGTTATGCAAATGGCCGCCGCGCCATCGAGGCGCAACAAATCCCATGGTGCATCTGGGAAACTATGGTGTATCAATGTAGACTTAATGTGGATTATTAGGGTATCGAAATTATTATAATTACTCAAACAGTAAAAAGAGGAAATCACACCACACTATACACCACAGAGAACTAATAACATACTAAAACTGTACACGTAATTAAATATTATAGGTACTTACTTGTTTATATTTTCATTGTATTATGGTCTTAGATTATATATTATTATTATTTCTTAAATTTATGATATGCGCAAATACAGATATATATTTTTAATACATTTATGTATAATCACACACATTTCAGTTAAAATAATTACTAACCCGTTGAAATATCTCACGCAGGGGGACGTGAATACGTCATTCCATGGGTAATTGCTGAAAACCAGCGCTGTTGACATTAGGTTCGTCCGAATTCACAGTATTTCGCTGAGCAATGACCTGTTCTTGCACAGATGCGACGCACAGCATAATTTTTCTTATTATTTGTTACAAAAGTAGTAGTAACTCTGCTATCAGCAGTTTGTTTTTGTGATGTTTTTGTTGACATTTGGTAATGTTGCAAGAGTATTACGCAATAATGTCTTTGGTCCGTGGCCATGACAGCAACCAATGAAAAATATTGTTTTCTTTTTATATTTTTATTTATTGGATGAACACGAGGCTTTTGGCTACTTTTGTAAATGTGTATTTTATGTGTTTTTATCTTTATATGTGCGTTTTGTTTGTGCAGAATAAACAATTTTTCTTTCTTTCTTTCTTTCTTTTCTGTCTGAATGTGATCTTGAATTGGTCGACGTTGCTAGAGCATACTGCACCGCTCGCTTCGCTCGCTCATGTGCAATGTAAACATCTCAATGTGTCATGTTACAGGCGCGGTGTTGGCGTCTCCGCTAAACAAAGAGCTAGCTAAGGCTCTTTATTCACTGACACGGTACCATGTGAATGGTAACATTTTCCTGGGAACTAATGATTTATTCTGCGAAGGACACTTCGCCTCTGTAGAAGGTTAGTCTAAATGCAAAATATTTTCAAATTGGTACATTTAATTTAGATTAATATGTATTATTGAAGTACTCAATAAAGTAATTTTTGCATGCTTGGCTCACAGATAAACCTTACGCCTCACAGAAGTTAAAAATATATTCTGTAACGTAACACAAACAAACAAACACTTCGTACAAACAAGTAATGATTGTGTCGTCAGCCTATAGCTGCGACATAATCATTATGTATTACGTTGTGTATACTCAACAGTCTTACTAAAAGGAAACTTAAGAAAAAAAAAAACTTCTAATAACGAAAAATAAAATTCGTCCTGGTTGTAGGTACCTAGCCGATGCATAAAGTCTTTGAATAGTTTTCATTGTAAATGCTTTTGATGTGTATGTTCCAGGAGTGCCACTATCCCATATGGAAGCAAGATGGACTTCAGATTATAACGTGGCCGATGGCAACCGCTGCCTCAGAATGTCCGTCGACGGACGCGTGCATTACTCGTCATGCGAAGACCCACTACCCTTCATATGTTACCGGAAACTCGAAAATCAAACGATGAATGAATGTGCTACCTATGATAATGGTTAGTAATAATATTAATAATGATAGATCGATTAGAGCGTCGCACAATGATTATTGATATAGCGGTCCCGCATGACGAGAACCTCGTGAAAGCCGAAAAAGATAAGCAGATTAAGTATCTTGACCTGGCTCGCGAGGTTGTCGAAATGTGGGATGTGGATACAGCAGTCATTGTGCCGATAGTCGTGACGGCCAATGGCATAATAGCCAAGAGCCTCGACCAACATGCGTTTCGTTGCACTCTAAATCGATGGGAATTTTAAACATTGTGTGCGCTGTTTTGCCCCCAGGAAGCAGTTTGGCAACGATTCTGTAAGACGCTGCCGCGATTGCAATTTGCTTTGCCTCCTGACCTCTATAAGGCTGCCAGTGGTATTGAATGTTTTTTCTGTTCCACTAGGAGCTACAATTTTATTATATGTTTTTCAGAATATCACCTCAGCAGTACAGGCAGCTGTTATAAGGTACATGAGGAGAAAAATTCTTGGTACGGTGCATATAGAATATGTACATCAGAGGGGGGTCACCTGGTTATTCTGAACGGCGAAGAAGAGGCTCGAATCATCAGGGATATGTTCCCTGCTCATTATGGAAATATTGACCGCTGGGAACAATTCCACATAGGCCTAGCAGCCTTTGGCAAGGATCGCACCTGGATGACTATTCACGGTATAAGACCATTTATATTATTATTAAAATCTACATGACACCTAACTGCGCCAGACAATAGAAATGGCCAAATAGTTGCAAACCTGCTTGCCTGCATGCTTCCATAGAAAGGTTTTGACAATGGCGGTGCTAGTCTTGCGTTCTCACTCGCACAATATGCCCGCTAATAAAGTGCGAGTGATAAGTGCCGCCATATTCTAAATGTTCTATAATTCCACGGGTTATGATTAATTGAATTGTTTACGAAATAAGAACAACAGATTTACGGTCATCGCATACATTAATCACTGCACCGGATCGGCATCACCTCACCTCATTGGCTTGTCGTCAACCAGGCGAAAACCCAAAGTAAGCACGTGAACGGATCGGCTCAGCAGGTGCTTGGTGGTCCAAGGCGGCACCGCGGCGTCACCGGCTGGGTGAAGGTGCTTCCGACCTTAAGTAAGCGAGACGACGCCTCGCCAAAAGCGGGGCGTCATCCTGCCGTAAGAGGTAGGCACGCCGTTAGCGGGGCATCGCCCCACCTTACGTGCCCCCCGCTTACGGGGAGCCTACGCCTTGACGTATGATCATTTACCAGCTGATTCCGATCCGAGGCAATGCCGTTACGATGCTTGTAAGTGGGCGTGGCAGTATGGAGTTTCATAGAATCCTGTATGACTCGAGTTGAAGCGATGCTGATCCCGTGTCGTGCTAAAATACTGTGCGTTAAACTTTAATGGGTATAAAAGAAGCAGTACAGATATAAAAAGGACTTATCCCTCCCAGGTGAGAGAATAGCAGATGTTTTCAACGTTTGGGATATCGGACAACCTGACAACCGTAACGGCGACCAGAATCGTGCGACCTTCCGCAGACTTAGTGGCGCTTTGGATGACGTCGGACCTGATACCGAAGCTATGTTCGTCTGTGAGAAATCTCCTTATACACACACAACAACATCGCCATCGCATCTCCTTAACATTGCTTTAAGAATTGCGCGCTTGAAACAAACAGCGCTCAAACGGCGCTACCAATAACATGTTATACGCAAAAAAAAAAAAAAACACGAAATAAATGTATTGTTGTTGTTATATACCGCATGTTTTTTTTACCTTATCGACAAAAATAGGTTACCTATAATAGGTGAACGGAGTAGAAGCCTATGGCACTTTTTTTTTTTAATTTAAAAAAATATCGAATTTCAAATCATACGCACCCTACTAAATGCGCGGAATTTATCAATTAATTCGTAGCTTTCCTTAGCGGCCGATAGGTAGTCGCCGCACTTGCTATCGGCCTCTTTGATATCCTTTCGCAGGCGCAAAAGCAGTTCGCGCATCGGGGCCCGCCCGCGAGGTCAATGCTACTAAGCAAATATTCCCGGGTATGGCTTCTGTTCCACTTACACAACACATCATTATTATTCTCGAGACGGTAAAAAAATTCAGCCGGAATAGTTCTTAAGAATATTAATAAAGTTGAAAGTCTAAGACCTGGTAAGACAGACGTAAGAGGATAATAAATGTACTTATAAATAATAAATATAAATTATATAAATGTCTTATGTTAAATAAAACCATATTAAATATATCAATTAAAAAAATAATCAATCAATCTGCCTAGCCTTTTCCCAACTATGTTCGGGGCGCCCTTCCAGTCTAAACGCATGCAGCTGAATACAATTATTTTACATGGAGCGACTGCCTATCTGCCTATCTGACTGATCAAAAGTTCAAACTCAAGGTTTGCCAAAGGGCGATGGAGCGTTCTTAGCGTATTGGGTATTAAGTTCAGCGACTGAATAAGTATTACCGAGATACGCTCCTAAATAGGAATCGCCTATGTGTGCAACAAGTCTGCTAGTGGGAGCCAGAAGACAGGCGTCGTCACGCCGAGGAAACGGCGTGATGACTTAGAGGCGCTTATGGCAGATTGGCCCGAGAAGGCAACACACAGGGAAGAGTGGAAGCTGTAGGGGAAAACTTTGCCCAGCAGTAGGACAGTGAAGAATGAGAAAAAAATGTATAATAAACTAGAAAGTAACTAAGTTTTTCACCCTGTTACTTGTTTAACCCTGCAAACAACTCTATTGACAGTTTTGATCGGTTTTGAAGATTTGGCCGTAGCTTGAATTGAGACGTGCCAGCTGGGAACTGTGTTAGGAAAACTAAACTACTGACTAAAAACTACGAGAAACATGTTTCAGGACTAGTATATTTATACATTAACCGTCTTATTCATAAACGTTGATTTACTTTTAAGCTGCACTTTGAGCAATGGTTAAAAATATTTTGCATTCATAAACGCTGATTAGAGTTAATTAACTGTTTAAACATTATATTAACATTATTTAGCGATTATACAACACGGACGAAATTCTTGCTTCTAACAGCTGTTTGAGTCTGTGACTCTGTCACTCCTATTTCTAACTTATTTCAGTGCATTCATAAAGCCTCTCCCCCACAGGCGCGTTTTTACCGCGTGATAATAATGCAAGCATTATTGCGATAATGCGTCCCGATTCCTTGCACACAGCTGCGTTGTTATCGTGCGATATTTCTAACGTGTTCTCCACCATAGGCGCCTTTTTATCGCGCGATAATAACGCAAGCGTTATTGCGATATCTGTTTTCAGTACATTTTGTAAAATGCAGCGTTATTATCAACCGATAAAAACGCGCCTGTAACGTAGGTGTGTGTAAGATCGCATGCTTCCTAATACAAAATGTTCTAAGGACACTAATCGGAATATCGCAGGACGGAGGAACGCAAGCGGCCTATTTCTATTGCGTCATTATTATCGCAGTACTCTGTAACTTCATGGCCGTTCTAATACAAAATGTACCGAAAACAGATATCGCAATAACGTTTGCGTTATTATCGGGCGATAAGAACGCGCCTGTGGGGAGAGTCTTAAGCCTCTCCGGCTTAAAACTTTACCAGTGATATTTTTGAACAAGATTTAAATTAATTTAGGCGAGCTCGTACAAAATGTGTTATGCCTAAGTTGAATCCTATGGTAGAGTACGATGATGTGGAGTTTCGAACAAAGTACAGGTTTTCCAAAGAAAATATGATAGAAGAGGCAGCGGCATCCTGTACATATTCAAGTTATGGCTGTGATTAGGTACTGGGTGACATGAGGTAAAGATAACCCACTGACCGGCAGTCCTACAAATTGTCTGAGTTTAATTTTATTTAAAACAGATTCAAGACGATAGCGGTGAGTTGCACGGCATAAGTCAACCTACCATGTCTCGCTTGTAAAAGAGTTTGTCGTGCACTAGCCAGAAAGTGTACCTACAGAATTCATAAAAGTGCCCAGCACGTTAGCTGAACAAAGTCCCACACAAAGGGAGTTGCTGCTGTATGTAGGTTTCCACAAGTAATTCGAGCTATATCGACTGCATCCATACCAAAATCAGAAAAGTAGGCGGTGAGAGTGGGCATTAATAGAAAACGACATTAGCTTAATAATTCATGTTTTTATCTTCAAAAGCACAATCAGAAAAATTAACACGACTGAAAGGACTGACTGACAGTTTTGTATTTTTTATATAGTTTTTGACACGAGCACCATAGGCTGATTTTACGGGTCTTTGCCGAAAAGCTACATTGTTGCAAATTAAGTAGTGGTTAGGTAAAGAAAGAAAGAATAATGTTTATTTGGACACAGTTCGTGAAACACAAAATACAAAATAAAAAAAAGTGAAAATAATATTTTAGCAATAATAGTGTGTGCCTCACGGCTGCGCCAAAAAGGTTCATTTCAGCATTAATGCCAGGCAGATGCTGTCTGACGCTGGTTTTCGAAGCAATGCTTAAATATCTTTTATGAATAAGAAATATTTAATTAGTATTTAAGGTTTAATTCGTTATTTAGTTAAGTAATGTTTATGACGTAGATTAACATTTTTTTATGAATAAGCCTGTAAGGGGTTTATTTATAAATATTGCTCAAAGTTGAGTGACGTTATAACGTTAAAAATGTTTGGTTAAACAGTCGCTAAACATTACTTAACCTTTAGGCACCGCTTATAAATTAATCCCTAAATACGCTGTCTCATGTATTGTGATACAGTTTTTCAACAATTGCACAGTTTTTGCTTATCCATAACTGGTGAAATAAAATAACTGTTTTTGGAACTAATAATAATAATTGATATTATTATGTAATAACGTGGTGCGGACAAGGCTTTAGGGGAGGTAGCCGGCGAAATTAGAATTATCTTACGTATTTTTTGCAATTTCAAGTCAGTGTCAGGTTTCTTGAAATACATGATTTTAATTTGACTCAATGTGTTGTAAACAATATTATTTCCTCGTTTTCCAGGATCCACCTCATTTCCGTATCATCACGTAAAAGTGTGATACAATCCTGTTTTGTTTACTTGTGTCGATCACAAGATGGACAGCAGTGTTGGCAAGCGGCCACCTGTCTGTCAACAACAACTATGTATTTTGGCCAACAGGTAGACATCCCAATATGACGATTAATTTAGAATTAATCAGAGCTAATTGAATACTATAGTATCAAATCCATTGTTGGTGTTTGAGTGAATGAAAGTCATCATCATTTCTCCTCTTTATCGTTAATTAATTGACCAGTCTAATGTTCTTCTAATTAGCCCACATAGAAAGATTTTATTGAGTCGGACGTTAAATCAGCCGTAAGCGAGCGAGCGGTCGTAAGTGGATCATGACAGATACAAGGTCCGACTTTTCAAGTCTACAGTGAAAATATTTGATTATGTTAGATAAGCTGGGCCCAGTAGGTGGCCTTGCCAATCGCGGCATTAGTGGCGTTTTTAGGTCTTCAGAAGTGAAGGTGTGTCTCAAATGTACTCTTTGGCCACTCTAACATATGGGACATGGTATGGTCAGGAGTACCGCATTGGCACTGGGTGTGGGTTGGGTTAATACTCCCCCATTTCGCAAGATTATGGTTGCCGCGGCCTACTTGGGTCCGTAGTCGATTGATTGCTTTCCATATAGGCCACTGCAGGTCTCGTCCGGGTGGCAGGTGTTCCTGGGGCTGAACGAAGTGGGGTGGTGGCGGGTGCTGTTTTTCCCACAACACGAGCGAACATGATAATAAATGCCAATTTCAGACCATGTTCATTATATCTTTCTTTATCTAGGTATTCAATATTTCTTAACCGTAAATTCAGCAGTATCCTAGACTAAACAGTTTACGTAATCAGAGTTAAATTAATTAATAATTTTCAGCCCTTCTCGCTAAAGATTAAATCAAGAGGTGAAATCACAATTAAGTAAATCAAATTATACGGCACACAGAAATTACGGTTTGAATCAATTAAATTCATTAAATACAATGACGAAGTCGTATTTGATTGGGGACGAGCGAAACAAACCATACTTGTAATACAGTACGGCCGATGAATCATGGCTGTTCCAAACTTTGCGCAGATGGCTGCGCAACACAATTTTTTAGGAACCAAATGGTGACATGAGGCGAGTGTGAGTGAGATAACATGCGCGACAGTTCGTAGTGCCTATGTTCAGAGCGGTCATGGTTCATCGGCCGTCCTGTACTTGTTATTTAAAGGGAACGTACCGCTATCGCAAGCACAAAGTAAATCAATTAACTGAAGTGTTTTGAAATAGACATCCGTGTTTTATTTGAATTTCATAACGGTTGGGAAAATCTTTTGTAGTATAATAATAATTTGTAAATTTTAATCTGTACTAGCTTTCGCCCGCGGCTTCGTCCGTGTGAAGTTCGGAAATTATCCACGTCACGGGTACGTACTATTGAAATAAGTATCCTGTTTTAAACTAACTGTGTGCCATATTTTACAAACATTCAAACACATAAACATACCAACTTTCACATTTATATTGTTTTAATATTATAATTATAATATTAGTAGGATTGTAGTAGTAGTTGCGATTGTATATTCAATTGAAATTGTCACCTAGAGGTAGAGTAGACCGCACGTCGGCGTCGGTGGTAACACTGACCTCAAGTTGGCCTAGCGTAGTACGCAGTTACAATCGAATAAGATTCCACCTTACACTGCTTTTGTTACCACTGACTTGCGGCCTCCTATACAAAAAATTCGCACAGATTGATTTTGTAGAAACAGATTATTACTCTTTAATAATAATATTCGTTTAGGTATATTTTTAAATGTTGTTTTTATTCTAATAAAAAAAAAATATATATATGAATGAAATAAAGGAAATAATAATATTAGGTTCAGGAGGTTCCTGTCTCTGCAGCCCTAACCACCGGTAGCTTGGAACCCGTTCCCGATACTGGCGGACCACTATTTTGTACATTATTAAATGTTTTTAATAAAAATATTTAATAATGTATTTAATATGTATAAAAATGAATAAACGAAATAATAATACTTTTTAAATGGTATTTACAAAAAATAAATAAAAAATATATGTATTGAAAATGAAATATTAAAAGCCTTTATGCAGACACACAATTGTATATAGATCTAAATCATAAATTGACGACTCAGGTGAGTCTATGACACCTACAACTTGGCCTGTTTGCCCAACTTTGGCAAAGACCTCCTCCATTCCTTTCACTCTGTTCTGTTTATCGTTTTCCTAGTCCATGTTTTCCCTGCGGTCGCCTTTATTTCGTCTTCCCTCCTTCGAAACTGTCTACCTTTTTTCCTTTCCTATTTCTTGGGTACGAAAACACGATGTTTTTGTTTCACTTTTCAATGCCTCTTATAATATGGCCTGTCCATTACCACTTACGGTTTCTTATTTTCGTTGTTACATCCTCTACTTACGTACGTGTTCTGATAGTTTTGTTACTTATTCTATCCAATTTCTTTATGTTCAGCATGCTTCTCTCCAATATTAAATAAGGATCATACAATGGGCAACCTTAGGATGGACAGAAATTGTATGAATGAGTGATAACATAATATTTATCGATAGGTACCCCGTAAGTTCACTGTAAGCTGGTATTAAGCTGCATCCGATTAGACCGGAAGCCGACCTCAACATAGTTGGTCAAAGGCTAGACAGATTGATTGATCGTAAGTTCACATGGGCTGGAATGGAGGCAGCTCTTCTGACTTCCGAATGGCACTCCTGCGCCGTTGTGTGGGTTACATTGACGTTAATTACCAGCATCTGAAAGTCCAATATATAAGTATTTATTGGACTTACAGAAACTGACACCAGTTTCTGTAACTCCAATTAATACTTATATAAGTAAGGTTTTGTAAGGTACTTACACACAAAAAAACACACAGTGGTCAAATGTGATTAGGCTTCTACAAAACGAAGAGGCAATCCGTCCAGTAACATAATGTTCATGTCTGCGTGACAGATTTTTTTAATCTGTCACGCAGACATGACAATTCTGTTAGTGGTGGTTGGTGTTTATGGGTGACGTCTCTGGGTGTGGCAGAAGCCCGAAAGTCTGACAACCAGTCTTACCAAGGGGTATCGTGTTACCCAGTAACTGTGTTGTGGAGGTCAGATAGGCAGTCGCTCCATGTTAAATACTGGTATTCAGCTGCATCCGGTTAGACTGGAAGCCGACACCAAACTAGTTGGGAAAAGGCTAGGCAGATTGATTGTCTCTGGGTGTGGCAGCTAGTGACTACATGTACATTGTTATATTGGGTACCCACCTGTATATAATAGGGATGATGACAAAACATTTTTTTTAGTCCGTCTTTGAGATTATAAAAAAATATTGGACACGTATTTTTTCTTTTTTTACGTAATCTAAAGATTACGGCGATACATTGAGGTAAAATGTGCCATGACGTCACGAGTATATAGATTTTATACGTACTAGTGACGTATCGACCCCCACTCCCCAACTTAAAATGCGTTTTATATAAGTAATTTTTTATTAATGTGATAAAGCAAAAAATACGTGTCTAATAAGTTTTTATTATCTGACTGACGGACTAATTAGTTTTTTTTTTTTTACCCAGGCATCATCATTATGTAAGTTATAATAATAGTAAATAGTAACACTGATTAAAAAAATGTACCGCTCCATACATTTATCTTCACATTAGTTCACAAAATCTAGGGAACAGCTGGTTTAGGGTTCCATACCTCAAAAGGAAAGAACGGAACCCTTATAGGATCACTTCGTTGTCCGTCCGTCTGTATGTCAAGATCCATTTTCTCAGGAACGCGTGGAAGTATCAAGTTGAAATTAATATCTATTATGTAGATCTATCGCGCACTTCTTCCTCCCAGCTAAAGTACTAGGAACTGGTGAAGGGTGGGCGTTTTGGGGGACTGTCTTATGTAATTTTGACGCTCTAAAAGTGCTGGTTCTCAGCCTAGTTTGAATAAATGACTTTTGAATTTGAATTATGTTCCCTTGGAGCTCTAAAAAAATCAAGCACCTAAGTCAACGCAATAAAAAAAATTATATGTGAATATCTTGCAGTTCCAATAATATTTCCTACATACATGTCGAATTCATAACCTTCCTTTTTTTGAAGTCGGTAAAAAAATACGGCCATTTATGTGACATATTTTGATACTCGCAAATAAATCAAAACCTTCAATTTACGTACTTCCCTTTGACCTAGAATCATAAAATTTGGCGTGAAGCAAGGTCTCACACCACTAGTAAGGGAAAATGTCCGAAAATTATTATTTGTTGGTTTATCACACAATTTTTTTTTTTGCTGTTACAAACATTTGCAGTTGGAGAATTGACCGTGACTTATATCGATGTATAGGAGAACATGTTTCTCAACTACTAAATTAAGTTTGTTCTTGGGATAAATTCATCCCAACTACGGAACCCTTCATTGTGCGTGGTCCGACACGCACTTGGCCGGTTTTTATTTTTATATACGAAGTTCTATTTCTTTTGTCCTATGTAAGTATATCCGCGGTGTTGAGTAGTCACACACCGGCCAAGCTACACCTCCCATAATTGTACGAAGCGAGAATATACACACATATACAATCTCATTTATTTCTGTTGCAACTAGCTGTATCTGACACGGCAATGCGGATATCATGCCATACTTGGTCGACGGCAGTCAATCTGACGTGTCTCATTGCTTTCCGATTGATTTAATACCACATTTCTATTAGTATTTTATTGTTGTTTAATTAGATTAGATAGTAAAATGCTACTTTGTTGTTGATGATTAGGGCTTAATTGTTTGCATCAATTTAATTATACGCGCGCGCGGATTACATAATATTTCACTCTTCATTGTATTTCACACACCTTTTTATTTTTATTTTTTATTATATTTATTTGTCTGTATCTATCCGTGACGTCACTGCGGGCCCTATCAGAATACCAGCGCTGCGACATTTTTATTTATTTTTAAATGTCGCGGCATCATGCTGAGATAGGAGCCTTTTGGCCTCGTACAGGACCTTGACCAGGTCCTTCTTTATATGTTACTGTTACTTTGTTTTTTATTGTTTTTGTGTTTTTCCTGTGCGAGTCACAATAAATACTTTTTCTTTCTTTCTTTCTTTCTTTAATTTTAATCGTTTATTTTTGTCATATTTCGAACGCTGTTTTGTGTTTTATATTTATTTAAGTAGTTGTTTATTTTGAGAAAAAAAAAACTCTAAATCACAATTGCTCTATAAGTATTCTAATATTGTCTAGTTAAAGAATTCAAACTAATATTTAAAATGCGAAAGTGAGTTTGATTGTTTGTTACGATTTCACGCTACAACGGCTGAGCGGATTTGGATGAAATTTGGCACATGTGTAGACCATGACCTAAAGATGGACATAAGCTACTATTCATCCTGAATCGCAGACAAAGTCGCGGGCAACAGCTAGTAAATAATAAGTTTAAGTAAACCAGTGAGATGGCGCCCGCGGACCTTGCTGACTGTCAAATCTTTTCACTGCGCCAATGTATTTTCGTGTCACTCGACGACGCTGACTTGTGCAGTGTTTCAGAACGGTTGTGTCTTCAAATCAACAGGAAATTTGTTTCAAATTATATTTTGACGTTTACAAAATCATAAAAAAAAACTTGCCAAATGCATAACCTACCCGTCTTCTGAAGTCAGTTAAAATAGAACAAACACCGATTGTCAAGAGGAGAAGTATTTTTTTTTTAAATTATTTTTGCATTCATTTTTTTTTAAACCGTCACTCAAACTCCCTAGTCCGATAGTTGACATTTTACATTGATGCTTCACGTCAAGTTGAACATGAATGAAAGATACATCGGATATCAGGCATACTTACGGGTGATTGACAATCTCCTGTGACTATACATACATAGGTACTTAGATATATTGTTTATAAATAAACTTTTTTAAGTGTGTGAAAGAGCATTAGCTTTTACCGAAAATTGTCACTAATTAATGGATTATTAAGTAAGCACGGCGATAGTCTTTTGTCTGCATTATCACCCTTATTATCTTCACGCACTGATTACTGCAAAACCACGTGTACTTGTTAAAGAGTTCAAGCTGATAATAGAATAAGGAATAGTACTTTCCAATTAGATCTTAAATCAGTACCATCACACCCACTGAAAGACCGTTTTTATTTCGACACCTCATAAGTTTCAAAATAATTCATGACAGATAGGGAAACACATCTATCGATGTCCACGTGACAGAAGGGTAAAAGTAGATGTAGTTGGCGCACGAACTCGTTGCGACATCACATGGAGAGGAACGTCGAGAGGAGCGATGTACCAGTTGTGCGCCTGACAAATTAATTTATCTGTATTGTATTGTTTGTGTGTTTGTTTGTTTGTTATTAATAATATATTTGGGCGCATTGTTTCAGTGTTTTATGAGATCAATTGTTTCTCTCTGTTTTATTTCAAGGCTTAATCTAGATGAGATTCTGTATTTAATTCGTTATGACTGTTGGCTTTGAGGTTATGTAAAGAATTTAGTAATTACAGGAAAAGCTGAGTGACACATTATGGGTATTTTATCCAATAGTTGACAAAACATTTTTTTACCGTCAGGTATATTATTAAAAAATATTGGACATGTATTTTTTTTCTTTTTATACGTATCTAATCAAAAGATAACGGCAATATATTGGAAGGCAATACGTTAATATGTGGCATGACGTCACTCCCCGGTAGATTTTATACTGACTTGTGACGTAGCGAGCCCGCACTTACCAACTTTAATGCGTTTTATCTAAACCATTTTTTATTAATATGATGAAAGCAAAAAAATACGTGTCAATTATTTTTTTATTATAAAACTGACGGACTAAATAGATTTTATTTTTCCCCAGTCAACATCCCTATTATGGGTATTTTATCCAAGTATGGGAATTGAAGACAACAATTAATTTGAGTAGGTAAGTCATGTTACAGTATTTGAGCCATCAATCAGATCATCTACCCTACAATCTAAAGATTGAATGTGTCGCTACAAACAATTTATTTATGTACTATCTTGATCATGCTTTCGTAGCCCTCTCCATTCATAATGTGTCGTGATAAGGCCGGATTGCATCACTATAAGTTAAGACTACGCTGCATCACTGGACGTTTAACAAATGTTTGCCAAAAACAACGAAATATACATTTTTTGTTAATTTGGTTAACCAATCACAACAGCTAAGGAACGGATCAAAATCCTATTAAGACTTCAAGAAAGTAGAGATACTTAAAAATTTTGTATACTCAGAAATAATATCTATTGAATGTGGACTGAATTTTCCAAAATTTTCAACACATTACCTTAGCTGCAGATAAAAGAGAAAATAAATTTAGATGACCTAAGCAAAAAAAAAATAAAAAAAATTGTTAGATAAGGTCAGGTTCGGTTTAAAGAGCTTACGGTGTAAAGAGATTAGCGTGTTAATCTGGCTATTGACTGTTGATTGCTTGTTTAAAATTACCAATTGAAAGTGCAACCGACCCTTCAGATTGACCGGTGAGTATTGGTTGTCGAATAACGCCCACTGGCTTCTAAATCAATATTAATTGGCTCAGTGTGTTAATGTTCTTTGTATTGAGTGATTCAGCGCCCATCCGAACGAGACGTAGTGAGGTGAGCTCACTATGTGTCCGTGATCGTTACTTGGTGACCAGTGCAAGCCGTGATTGTGTTCAAAAGTTTCCTATACTTGCGGATTTCTTGGAGATACTTCTTTTAGTGTTTTGGTGCAGTCGGGTAAAAGATTCTGCTTTTCAAAGTTTTTTTTTAAATGATAATGAATCCGTTCTCAGTCGCTCCATGTAAAATACTGGTATTCAGCTGCATTCTGTTAGACTGAAAGCCGACCCTAACAAAGGAAAGGCAAGGCTTTTTTTACCATGACGGGGTAGCTCTTGGCCTGCATCTAACCTGATGTCCGTAACATACCGGTGACAAGTCGAAAACCCTCTCCTTATTGGCGTTTTGAAATGTTTTATTTAAAAAAAAACCACAACTTATTCAGTTTAAAAGTGCAACTAAGTAAAATCAATTAAACAATGCTATTACACTCATCAGTGCCTTCAAAGTTTAGTCAGTGGTAATTTATTGAAGTCATGAACATCTTTAATATTCATCTTATCATCTTTAAATGTGGAAATATTTTCTGAGACCAACTTAATTTCACATCTAAAGATAATTTACGGCCGAGACATTTATATTTTTCAGTCCATTTTTATGGAACGGAGAATATTTAAATACTCGCATAAAAACAAAAAAAAAATTAAAATTATGATCGCCTTTTTTAATGAATGATCTTCTTTTAAATTTCTGGTCTTTTTAAAAACTATCTGTACAGTAACTTAGGACACCCTGATTAAAGGGGTTTGGTTAGAAACTGCTTATTTACATAAAATAAGGTAACATCACGCCTGTGATGTTAGGCAGACATGAATCTATGGTACACCCATTTTGCCAGTTATATTTAAATTCCATGTAATAAGGGTCGGCACTACATATTTATTTCTACTACTAATTAATTGTATTAATATCACCTTATTGCTCCCGTTTGTGCTATTTTCAATGTAACATTGATATCAAAATTAATTGTTAGTAATTAACATAATTATTAATCTCGTCCCTAAATAGATTATTGATCAATAGATGTTGATGTCAAGATCATTTGTAAACAAAAACTATTTTTAGGATTTTACTTTATGTATCCGTTTTAAATGGACACATCACGTATTGAAAATGGGTGATTGTGAAAAAGAAGTCGTAGGGAATGGGTGGAAAAAGTATTATTTTCGTTTCTTTTCCAAAGTGTGTGCTTTACATGTATTATTTCGGTCCTGTAGGTATTGTGTTCCTGGACCTAAAAAAACCTACTCAGCCTATTGCAGTCCATTATTGGATAGGCCGCTCCCAGACTGCGCCGCAACAGCCTGTCCTCTGCCTTTTATATCCAGTCTGTACCAGCCCCCTTTTTAGGGTCAATCCATCTAGCTTAGGGGCGTACAACACTACGCTTGCCGATACTCGGTCTCCACTCCAGAACTCGTTTGCTCCACCGGCCATCCGTCCTTCGACATACATGGCCAGTCCACTGCTCCTTCAGCTAGCTCACTCTGGTTTTAAGTCCGGTTAATAATAATAAAATAATACCAGCCTGTTACTGTCCCACTGCAGGGTAAAGGCTTCTTCTCATACAATGAAGGCACGAGCATTGTTCACCACGCTTGCTCAAGACGGGTTGGCGATTTCAGGCTTATATTAACTATAATAAGTCCAGATTTCCTCACGGTGTTTTCCTTCACCGATGTCAGTAATGTCCAAGATAAACTCAGAAAGTAAGTAAGTCCGGTTAGCTAAGTCGGTAACTCCGGATCTTTTCCGTCTTCTCAGCTTCAACTTCATAGCTTCTTCTTCAAAATCAGTTAAAAACCTTAAATTGTTTTCGGAAGTAGAAACAGCATTAACATGTAATTTATTGTTATTCGATAACACACTCATAATAGCTTCTGTCTCTTCAAATTATTTTCTAGATTTTCTGGCTCAAGTCATAAATTCTATAATTTGTCATCATTTTCTTCCTTTTGAAGTTGGGCAGATGTCCAAGCAATGTCGAACAGTACATTGGCACTAATCAGACGCCACATTTATAGCTACTTATAGTGCGGTTTATAAATATCACTCACATTATTGTCATTAGTAATGAATGAGCTGAGAAGATTGATATAAAGTATATAGTCTATTTCTGGTAGTTGACCAATTTTCGCCCTTCTCACATAATTCATAAGGATGAAAATTGGTCAACCGCCATTGCACGCGGTTACGCAGTCAGTTCCGCTACCATCTTGCTGTTTCGTAGAGGCCACTGTTCTCGTAGCTAGCACGTGCTACGCCGTAGCTCTGCTCGTAGCGTTGGTTTTGTGAGCTACGCCAATTGGGTGCTATTACATTTTTATTGGTAATAACAAGAATTAAGATACTTCTAAAGATTTTGTTTTCTATGTTAAAATTAAATGAATGTAAAATTCATGAAAGTGCCTTTATGAAAAAACCAATACATTTTCTTTTACAATTGAAATAATATTAATTAAGCTGTTTTTACTTTCAAATGAAAAGAAAATCTCACCGGAGTAATCAAAGCATTTTCAATACCTAATAATATGATAATGAATACGCAAATCCACCTTATTAAAAAACTAACCATGTTAGAAGAGACTTACAAAGGTAAAATAATCATGGACTTGGTAGTATATCAAAGACAGTAATTCCCCGTATTAGTAAATGCCCGGAGTGAGGAGTGTAGGCCGGCCTTACGTTAAACAGGCACCATCTTGTATACCGACCTTTAAACATTATGGCTAGAGAACTAGCGGTTTTTGCTCGCTCAGACTGTTTTTTTTTTCTGTCGTAAAAGCTAAACGAGAAAAATTCATGCATGATATGATATTCATACGTGGGTACATTTACAATGGTGTTGCTGGTATAATACAAACTACTCTTGCTTTAAAATAACTAATTTAATTCCGAATATAATTATATATTTAATCTCAAAATAGATACTAATCCCCAAATGAATCTTAAAGTCGTTATCCTAATATCATAATCTAAAACTGTCTAATAAAACTACAATATTTCACGAATAAGGAGAATAATATGAAACACCAAAATATTTTGTCGTTCATTTATATTTCTTTGCCAACATGAAATTCAATATTCTACACCAAACCATTACATCTCCTATTCTCGACATAATATCATTATTTACTTAATAATCGAATAATTACAATAAAACTATTAGGTTACCTTAATTTGCAGTACATCTTCAACAAATCTTTCCAATCTATGTTTTAACCGACACAGCCATTAGCCGTTCCACCATCAGTGCCCGACCCAGAAGGCTGTTGTTGGTGTTGCCAGTACAATATCCAACAATTATGTATTAATAAATTGAAACTTAACACTGGCATAAAAAATCAGTTTTAAATGTGGCAGTCATTTCTGAAGCTTGTAGTTTGATTCACGTTCCGCATAATTTGACATGGCGCAGCCGGTAGAATCCAAACCTACGCTCCCACGGGGAATCTGGTTTCGAATTAGAAAGAATAGTAATAACTAATACGCTGTAATGGTAGCATGTCATATTGCTCAGTGTTCTCTAGATTCTAACAATGTATCGTCACTAGCTTGTAAAGGAAAGTAAATTGAATCCTAACTGTGTATATAATATTATAAATGCGACACTGAGTTTGTTTGTTTCGCTTTCACGCTAAAACAGAACGGATTTAGGTGAAACTTAGCACTCGAGTAGACCAAGACCTGGGTTAGGACATAGGATACTTTTTATCTCGGTAGTATATTCCCGCGGGATAATTTCCGACCTTCACGCGGGCGAAGTAGCGGGCGAAAGCTATTTCGATATAAATCCCAAAAACATTCAAGCATAACCAAGATAGTGAACAAACGATGGATGAATTTACGTTGAACTTACGCGATGAGTTAAGGTTGAATCGCCAGAATAAAAAAAATCAATAAGAAAATCGTTTATAAAAATTTGGCTGACCAATCGTTTTTGAAAGTCAAATTACAGAAGACTGCCATTCACCACTTCCTAGTGTTTTAGCTGGCAAGAAGAAGTGGCAGAACAAACTCCTCAGTAACACGTCTGTCTGTGAAGTCGACCGCTTCGTGGCCCTGCCTCTTTGCCTTAAGGGGCAGCGCTTTCAACGCTTTGTTTCATAGTGGCCTTCGGACGCAACATCACTTTTATGAATAATATTCATAAAAGTGATGTTGCGTCCGTCATTATCATTAAAGTCGACCGCCCCCATGATGGGACCTTATTAGCATGTCAACTTTATCCGGTATCTTTAAACATGGCTTATTTGAAACTTCGTTTTCCTTTGTAGTATTATTATTGTTCATGTTATTTCAGTCATATTACTAGACTAGCGACTCGCCTCTGTTTCGCATGGTTTTTACGCCTTGAGAAAACGTGAAAATTTCTTTATACGAGTATGTTAGTAAACTAACTAATACAGGTTGGCGTTTTAGTGACCTGCATCCGTCAAAGGGGTGATTCTACCTGTCTTACTAAACAAATTTCGCTATGAAACACATACTATGTATAAGATTCGTAAAAAAAAATCAAACGTGTATCGATATATTCTGTCTACTGGTGTATAAGAATTTGTTTTTTTTTTTCACGAATCGGATATGAGTTTCAAGGTAAAAGTTGTTTAGTATGACGGGTAGAATCACCCCCTTTTTTTTTTTGAGGGTGGGAAATCAGCAAATGACTTCTCCCGCTCTGGGCGGAGCGAGAGGGCGTGTCAGACTTTTACTGACTAAAACCCACCCGTGTTCCTTCCGTTGCCCGTGTGCCGGGGCCGCGATATCCCTTTCGGACAAACCCGCAACCCCAGCAGAGAATCACCCCTTGACGGATGCAGATATCTAAATCGCCATCCTGTATTATATACCTATAATATACCTTCCATAATAAAATCTCTAAATTATAGATATAAAAGAGGCCTATTCTCTGTATTAAATTTTAAGTTATGGTTTGTTCCGACTAGTTGAACAATTTCCTCTCAATTCATCGTTACTTTCAGATGATTTATATGTACCAACCAGTACAAACGTAACAGGCAAAATAAACTACGGTAGTATTTTTTATGTGGTTTTATGTTTGTCTTTTTTACACGGTACAACTAGATGTTACAAAAACTTAGTCGTTAGTTTTGTGCCGCTTTGAGTTCGCGCTACAGGATAGTTAAAGTTTTTTCTTCATTTTGCGTTGAAAAATCCACCGTGGATATCGCTTGTTTTGGGTTCTATTTTCAAAAAGTTTTTAGTTGTGTTACCTACCCCACACAAATTCGAAAACAACAACCTGCTATGTAAATAACAGTGATAGGAAGTTATCATCTTAACAGCCACACAGATACTAAATGGGAAAAATACGTTTTATTGAAGCTAACTCTAAAACTATCCGAGCAAAGATGATAAAATTGATATAGGACCAATTTGAGAACAAACCCTTTCATACAAAAAAAAATATTTTCAGAATCGGTCTACAAATTGTCAGAGAAAACGGAGGGTGCACATAAAAAAAAAATACATACGCTCCTCCTTTTTGGAAGTCGGTTAAAAGTAGTTCAACTTGGAAAGTGATCACTCACTATTTTTTTTACCTATTTAAAAGTCTCCCAATCTATGAGTTGTTATTGTTGTTATAGTTGTATTCCTGATAATTGTTATCAGGAATCAAACTCAAATTGACTTATATTCAAAATATTATGTTTAAGCATTATTTTAAACCACAACAAAAAATACAATTAAGTAAGTACCAAAATCTACTCTTTAAGGCTTCCTAGCACTCAATATGGAAAAAAATACGCACAAAAACTCCCCAGCACCTCATTTCTATCCTTAACTTACTTTATTTTTCTCTTCCCCAGGGTAATGCCACCAGACATGGCGATTTCTATGAGGCACACGAAGCTGAAGGCGGAGGAGGCGGCTCTTCTAGCAGGGGAGCTCAACAAACCCTCGTGGGAGTCAAGGAACGAAGGCATCCACGAGAGGGTCAGCTTTGAAGACACCATCTGGGGCTTCGACTTGGCCGGCGGAATATTTTATAAGACTCCTTTGAGGGTTACTTTAGTAAGTATAAAGATAATAATGCATATAATTTCCGAGGTCTTCCTTTCCCCTCTTGATGTTGAAGGGTTTTCTGATCTGAAAGACGATGCAGACATAGAGCGAGAGCGCAGAGCGTTGTCTGTGGCTGGCCCGCAGGTTTGTTCGTTGTACCACTGAAGTGGAAACAACAATGTACAGAGCATATTTGTACATCTTTCTACACCAGTAGCCATTCACATGTAGACAGTAAAAGGCCTTGCGAGTGCAACACAATAATGTGTTCAGGATGCTGATGACGCTGCGCCGATTCTGTAACGCATCAATGATGTTCGATAAGTAGCAAGTATATAAACTGTGTTTAATGCTACTATGCAAAAAACGATGCACATCCTTGGTGCGCAGGATTCGGGCCAGCTCCAGTGGTATTCGCTCAGAGGTTCGATTATCAGTACCTGAACCATTGCTGCGTGGTTCATGTACTGAGCAATCGAAGTTTGTAATATGTTTATTTGTAAGTTTTTAATTTTGTACTTACTGTGATCCCTTGTTGGTTGACTGATTTACACGGTGTGATTTGATTGCCTGTGGCTTACCATAAGTTCAAGGAACCATGAAAGTTGAAAAGAAATGATTTTCGTCTAAACGAATTTTAGTTTGTGTTAGTCGATCGTGTACTATTTATTTCATAGTTTATGTTAGAGGTATTTTGTACCAACCTTTTTTTAATTTTGTTTTGTGTTTATCAGTGGAAACTTGTAAATGGCATTCAATTTATATTGGAACACTATATAAGTTAGCTGGAATAGAATAAAATCGAGTCATTTCTTGCTTCAATTTTATTGAATGCTACAGGCAAGTAACTTGCTTCGTGAAGATGGGGCTTCTTAAAAAATGGCATTTAGAATAACCAAGCGTTCTTCTGCCTGACAATCACGATTAACTGCACCAATCTGTCTGTCAAGTTTATTGATTTTAATGAGCAGTGTCCATCATTAGGAAGATCGTGTTAACTAGATGATTTTGGTAGTCAAAAAAACATTGATATGATGACTAAAGGGTTCAGTTGACAAGTTACAGAACAACATATTTCCTTTTTATAGTACAGTAACGTCTAGAGCATCGGCTATCTAATTACGCAACACATTTTCGTAAACGATTACGACTAATCAGTTTAATTTTGACAGTTCAGCAACATTCATTGCGTTATTTACGTTGCTGAGCAGATTTTTTTTCGAACTTATGAAGCAATGGATTAGCAATCTGTTTCAAAACGATTCAGTTTCTGATTGATCGTATATTACACAATTACTTATTATATACAGTTTTATGCCAAAATGCTTAAATTGGTTTTAAAATAAACCTTTTGCCTTTCAGTAAAGTACTCTGGGGCTAGGAAGTATATTATTAAAATAAACCTTTTGCCTTTCAGTAAAGTACTCTGGGGCTAGGAAGTATATTATTATATACCTATTCATACGACCTGCCTTGTAGGTCACAAGCGCTACTGCTGAGTATGAAGTTCCGGGTAATTGGGTTTTTCCATTAGAAATTTCTGAGTAGCAATCCGGAATCTGGATTTGTTCCCTGTTGATGGAAATAGGCTCGCCCCTATTATAGATGCACCTCTACCTAAACATTCGGGGTTTACAGTCTTGATGATGCTGTGGTGTTCATTCAGGTGAAACCGGACAGCCGAGCGGAGAAGGCGGGCATCAGACCTGGAGACAGGCTGCTGAGGATCAATGACCTAGACACCTCGACCCTCACAATACAGCAGGCACACGACATCATTATCGAGTCGGGCATCCATCTGAAGCTGTCTGTTACATCGTGAGTACTTTTCTTGTATCCACGAAGCATTTGTTTTATTTAACCTGAAGAGAAGAAAATAATGGAAAAATACGTACAAAGGTAACGCTTATTCCTAAGGAAATGTCTTTTTCTGGAATACCCGCGATCGGAAAGTTTATAAGAGATGTAGACCCCCATCCCACCAAGACCAGTCTTACCAAGGGATATCGTATTAATTTAAAGAATTGATCAATTAAAATTTCATACTGTATTAATAACATTAAGTAAATTCATAAAAAATATTACCATCAGCACGTAGACGTAAATAAAAACAGGATTTAAAAAAATGCAGGCCAGGTGCGTGTCGGACCGCGCACAATGAAAGGTTCCGTAGCTAGGATGAATTTACCCCAAGAAAAAACTTAATATTGTAGGTGAAAAATATATTCCAACTGCAAATGTATTATATATATTATATAATTATTAATACAAAATATTAGATATCCTCGCAACAAACATGATTGATGAAATTATATGAATTTAGAATAAAAAGAAGAAAGAATAAAAAAAGTGTAGCAAACTACAGTTTGCTACACTTTTTTTAATTTTCATGTTTGACCTTTATTCTAAATTCACAAAATTACATTACATGTTCGTGTTTGGGTCACAGAAATACAAAAGTGTACCAAATTTCAACTTAATCAGTCCATTAGATTCGGAGTAAATTGGCTGTGACAGACGGACAGACAGACACACAGCCAGCCAGGCAGACAGACACACGAGTGGTCCTATAAGGGTTCCCTTCGAGGAACGGAACCCAAAAAAAAAAAAAGCGGATATAGATGGTTCTAATTATACAATAAATAAATCATGAATCAGCGCTGTGTCTCTATCTCGCATCGGGTTACAGCATTTTGCTGAGCGATCGCCGTTTCGCGTGGATGGAACGCATATTTTTGATAATATTCCTAAATATTAAAAAGTGCTGACTATTAAAATGATTTGTGTTTTCTTCGCAGGCCTGAAGATGAAGAAGATACTTACTACTGTTACGAAGATCCCCTTGTAAGTACATTACAAAATTTGCTTACACTTTAAAACAATTATAATTTACGCACCAAAACGTTTGTGACCCTTGAACATTTTGTACTACGCCAGAAAAAGACAGCACTAGTGTATATCTCGCTTTGTTATTGTTGTAGGGACTTGGGTGGGGTTTCTCAGTAAGATATTTTGAAGAATATTGTGTCGGGATGTAATTAAGTTTCCATTGAAATAAGCATTTCCTTTGTATTAACTGGGCGAAACGTGAAATTTTTAAAACTCTTCGCAAGCTTATTACATGTGTAAACATTTGCCTAAGTATTTGAACTATTCGGAAAAGAATAGGGTAGACGAAAAAAATTTTTGTTAGTCTGTCTTTGAGATTATAAAAAAATATTAGACACGTATTTTTTCTTTTGTTACGTAATCTAAAGATTACGGCGACACATTGAGGTAAAATGTTCCATGACGAGTATGTAGATTTTATACATACTAGTGACGTAGCGACCCCCACTTAACCACAACTTAAAATGCGTTTTATCTAAGTAATTTTTTATTAATATGTTAAAGCAAAAAAAAACGTGTCTAATTTTTTTTTATTATCTGACTGACCGACTAATTAGATTTTTTTTTTTTACCTAGACATCATCCCTATAATCTAATCAAATTATCTCAGGAATATTTGTAAATACGAATTTTTCTTTTAAATAATTAAACAGCGTGACGAAACTAAACACTCACAGTTTTTTTTAAAAGAAAGGAGAGTAGGAAAGAATCACATTTTTTTGGCAACAGTTCGTCCACAAAAAAAAAAAAATGTTTATCATGTTTCTGAGACTATTCGTAGACAGTATTATAAACATAACATAACGCCAGTATTCCCTGAAGGTTTGGGCAGAGGCGTACCTATAGTAAACCCACATCTCGCCAGATATGTTTAAATCCCATGTACCAGGCGAGCGAGATTTGACAATTTTTTGTTTTAAAATGTTCGTAATAGTCCGAATTAGGTTATTAATAAAGAAAAACTGGAGAAGTTCCCTGAAAAATTATCAAAACTGAACATCCGTTTTTCTGTGGGATTGTTGTATGAATTGATGAAAGGACAGAACTACGTCCGCGGCGGTCAGCTAGTTTGAAATAATAATGAGGTGTTTTATCGGGCATCAGATTTGATCTCCGAAACTTCAACTTATAGGATGATCCTAATATGTACCTAGTTTTTCCGTAATGATTAAGAAGAAATGGTTTGTTAATTTTATTGTTGTATTGGACAAATACTCAACGATAATTCTCTCCATTCAGATCGATGGGTACGACAGTGAGGAGGAAAGGCGAATTGAAGAAGAGAAGGCCAAGAAAAGGAAAGTGTGTGCTAGAGTGGTACGTATTATTACAATTATTAAATATGACATATGACAGTTTAACTAGTTATAAAGCTCTAAGGGACTAACAGACTGGGCACGCCAAAATTGCGGCGATAAGTCCCCTCTTTGAGGAGTGGTTAGAGAGGCACCATGGCATCCTCACCTTCTGCGTGACGCAGATCCTCATCGGACACGGTTGTTTCGGGAGGTTCCTGTTCCGGAGGAAACGCCCGGAGGACACGGTGGAGCATACGGTGGAGGTCACCGTGTCCTCGTGCAGGCGATCGGTGGCGGTGATCTCTCACGTTCGGCCCTGGTCCAGGCCATGGTGCGGAGTGAGAGGGCATAGGAGGCCGTCACCTCCTTTTGCAGAAGCAGTAATGCTCGCGAAGGAGGAGGTGGAACGCTTGAGGGAGAGGCAAATTTCGCGCTCTCACGCCCCTAGCCGCTGCAAGAACGCCCTGGGCGTCGGGAATCGCAGCCCGATTCCCGGCCACCTTAGGCGTGGGCTTGCGGACGGTGAGCAATGGGTAGCTCGCCGCCCAATAAGGACCAAGCCCGGGTCGACGGCACGTTGTGTTCCACGCGCGCTTCAAAGAGATGTCAGCACAACTGACGGGGTCCGCTAGGACCGATGCCTACCGGGGTCGCGACAAAGTCCGAAAGGGATACCGTGGCTCCTGGCAACGTACACGTAACGGTAACGTGAAGGAATACGGGTGAGTTTTAGTCTGACACGCCCTCCCGCTCCGCCCAGAGCGGGACAAGTTATTTGATAAATGCCCACCCAAAAAAAAGGGACTAACAGACAGTTATAGGTTATAGTCAGTTATAGATAGAGGTACTATGCTGATTGTATTAATGTAAATTGGAGTAGAAAACACTTATTTTGGGGACCCTTTTTTAGAAATCGTATTGGTATTATCATCCAGTGTCTTATCCAATATAGTTATCTTATCCAATATAGTTTGAGATCGATTCTGATGCTGACCATATAGTTTTTAGAATTTTTGTCCGTTTGTCTGTCTGTTTCTTTGGATGTATGTTCCGGATTAGCGCAAAAAACTACTGAATAGAATCTGTTAAAATTTTACACAAATATTCCATCGAATATAGGCTACTTATATATTATCACGGTATTTGCTATGGCGGATAAGAAATATTGCATAATTATTGTGTACGTATTCATTAACAATTTATCGCGTTGATAATTTACTGAAATAGAAGAGTTTTTTTTTAATTATTTCATCGCACTAATCTCTGTACCTACCAGTCAGATTTGAAAAAAACTTGTTTTGATGATGATTCTTGATTTGAAAGCCCAATTCTAGCTTCGAAGCAAAAAAAAATAGTCACAAAGAACGCTAAGCGAAAATAAAGTAGGTGGTAGTGTGGGGAGGGGGGGCGATGCGATGCGACCGGGGGATCTGGGGGCCAAGGGTGACCGTAGGATATATTTTATGTTAAAACCCTAAATAAAAATAATCCCAGTGATAAAACTTCTCAGATAAAGTCTTATTTTTCTCGGCTTACTTTTAATAGTGTTTCAACAAATTGATTCCAAAAGCTATATTCATTATAAACACATTTGTTTTAATACCTATTGTGAATAAATGGATATTAAAGAAGATAAAATATAAAACAATTCCATCAGGGACACTCGATAGCCGTAGGCATAATAACTAAAAGACTCAGAATAATAATATACTTACTACTTGTTCTATTTTTAATAATCCGTTATTGGTTTTAGAGAGAACATTTTGTATATTTACCATTCGTACAAAAGTTTTGGGCAAATATTTCCGAACAATATAGTTACAACAAAACATATCATCAATCTCGGGACTCGCTAATATTATTACGATATCAGTTCTAAATACAGAAGGCAAATAAAATGTTTTAATAAACTATGTTTAATCACTTTTCAGAGCCACTTCTGGAGTTTAAAATGGCCTTGGGTTAGCAGGAAAAGATTTATCTATAGGGAATCCAACTGTTTTATGGTGCCAAGTAAATACGAAGATGGGCGCAGGTGAGTGAAAACAAACATCGATAAATAAGAAAGCATTTATACATAAAATACATTAATGTAGGTGCTACAAACATTATCTGGAGAAAGAACAAAGTAAATGTGATTCAAAATCCTAATCGAGAAGAACTTTAAAATAAAAGTACTAGTGGAAATCTTAAACCACATGAAATTGATATTTTGCTTGGTTTAGCTTGCCTAGTTTATAGCAATAAAGATGTAGATATAGTAACTCATGTTTTTTTTTTAGCTGGGACTCTGACACTGACTCTGATGGCCTAGGAATTTAGGATCATCATCATCAATCTATCAACAAATTGTCACCTAGCGCTTGTAGAGGTGCCAGCAGTACAATCATTTACACCTCCTCCGAAACCTTGTGTTCTTTAAACTTTTTAACGCTTCTCTTTCTAAACTAGACTAAGAACCAAAACCCACTTGATAAAAATATGGATGTATTTTTGTTGCCCGTATAAGGGACCTCCCAATTTAGAAGATTTTCGGCGGTTATTAAAAAAAAATGCTGTTTCATACAATAGTGAAAACCTTTAAAAATGTATGTGACATCTGACTCTTTCTTATATACCGTCGAAAAATTGAAAAACTGGTTGATCTAAAATGGGTCGATTTCCCTTACACCCTGTATGTTTCGCACGAAGACCCTCGTCTTTCTTAACTTAAAACTTTCTGCATTGTAAAGTAACCTTTTTTTTCCAGAGACAAATATCCTCCTCTACCAGCACTGCGATACACCGACGACATTATACACTTCAGTAAAGATGGAAATCAAGAGAATCAAGATAACACAAAACGTAAACCTTCGTTGTGGGAAGTCAAGGAACAGGCCAGAAAAGAAAGAAAAGAACGGCTAGCAAAAAGCAAAGCCTTAACCGAAGTAACTGGTGGAACCGATGCACCAGTTAGTGATATGACTGATGATGAAGAAGAACCGGTTAAAGAAGTTAGAACAAGGTCAAATAAGTCTAGAAGATCGACTTTAAAAGTAAACCGACAGGAAACAATAGATGAGTCGAAAGAAGCTGAAGAAGTTCCCAAAACTGAAGAAGATAATGAGGAAATGGATAAAAAACAAAATGGAGAAGCGACAGAAGTAAATGAAAATATGAACGAAGAAGTAAATGACCAAATGGATGAAGATATAAATGACGAAATTAACGAAGGAGTAAATAATGAAATAAATGAAGATAATAACGAAGTAGAAGAAACTGCAGCTAAAGAAGAAGACAACATCAATAATGACGTTACTAATGACCTCCTCAGTTCCATTCCTGAAATAATTGAAGAAACCAATCAAGCAATTGAACGAAGTGTGGAAGTGGCGAATGCTGCAGATGATGACAATATCGAGGTGAACGATGAAGTTAATGATGACGACGTGTTAAACGAAGTGCTTGGGAAAACTGGTGACAGTGCGTCTAGAAGTGAAGAGGACAATAATATACTAGATAGTATTTTAAGTGACGATGGACAGAATTTGGAGAATACTGAATCTAACAACGAAAGATAAAGGATTCATAGTCATAATCTTTTCACATGTTTGCTCTAGCCAAGTCCTTTGACGGATAGGCATTGAGTGAAGATCGCGGACGGTTGGATGACAATAGTGTAGAGTTCATTCCACCTTGTGATATTGATTAATACTGCTGCTGAATTTTCATCATCATCTATTTAGCATTTATCATGATTACGAAAATTAATTCATTTTAGTTAATCATTCCTTATTAACAGTGCTAGAAAAGACAATGTCGAAACGTTTTGATCTTTAAATAAGTTGTGATTAGTGTCATAACAATTGGTTCAATGACTAATTGGAATTCCGGTCAATCGATCGTGAATTTGAACCCGTGCCAGGCCTATTGTTGTAAACACACCTGTGTATCTAGTTGTAAATTAACTGCAGTTAAAAATAGTACAAATGCAATGTATCGGTATGCTAATTATAGATTGAAATCCGAATAGCAACGTTTACATTAAAAATAATTGTGAAATAGAAGTTCAGTTAATTCTGAATCTCAAATTATAATCTTTTAGAAAATTTCTACAGAGTTGTTTTATTTTAACTTCCAAAAAACAAAAAATGCCCAACATTATGAAATAATTAAAAAGAAATAATATTGCGATGAAGGAATTTCATTAATCTGTTATATTTAAGGTGCTTCCTCAATGGGAGCATTCGCTTGTAATGTAACAATCCAAGATTCTCCTGTAACGTCTAGGGTTTTGTTAGTAGACTGCGCGGCGACGTAGTGTAGATATATATTTGAAACCAGCAGGATAGGTTAATACATATAATTAAATAGGTAGAAGTAACACGGCTAGGTCGCAGGACAAGGTGGCATTACAGGCGAGTGCTCCCGGTGACGGAGAACCTTTTCAAATGTGTAGGTAGCAAAATGATAAAATAATAACTTTATCCAACATTGAACAAATCTCCATATTTTTTTATCTCGGGTCGGTCTCCTTTTTAACCATCATGTAATTTACCTTAATTTATCTTGTTGTTTTATAATAACGTAATGTTGTTTTCGTACCAAATGGCTCGTAAATGATTAGGTACTTTATTAATATTTTGTTTAATAAAACCTGGTCTTTCTGAAGCTGTTAAGTTTCCTATCTGTTGATGCTCCATTGGTTCCGACATTAAGATTCTTTGACACAGATCGTGTTCAGATTTTGACTCGTTTAAAATGGAGTTTTATTTTCAATCGTAAATTGTCAGTTGAGTTAAATATTTTACTTTTAACTGATTTGGTGCTTGAATGTTTTAAACGTTTTACGCATTGAAATCTGGCGAACGGTCCTTTGTTGGACATGAAAAATATACTCAAACGATACGTACTTATCTGACAATAATTATAAACCAAACAATGGCATTCGATAATGATAATAAATGATTATATTTCTGTAAATAGGTTTGCACAAACACTTATACGTCAATTATATTTTAACAAGTGCGTGTCGGACCACACACAGTGAAGGGTTCTGTAGTTGGGGTGAATATTTACGCATGCATAGAATTATTACCCGCAAAATTAGAAAAACTATGAAAAAAAGTTATTTCTGCTATTGTAACCGAACACATAAAGAAAGAAAGAAAGAAAAATAATTTATATTAATTTTTTTTTTGGGAGACGCCCAGGATGTCCAAACAGAAAGTAAAAAAATAAAAATAAACAAAAATGGAGCAAATAAAAGCTAATAGAATAAAAACGACATGTGCGAGGCCAAAAGGGCTCCTATCTCAGCATAATGTGGCGAAATTTCAAAAAAATAATACCGCAGCGCTGGTATTCTGATAGGGCCCGCTGTGATGACACACCTACGGACTTAGATAAATCCTACTAGGAGATAACAAAATAAATAAAACAATAAAAATAATAATAAAAAAACAAATATAAATAAATAACAACCGAAACTATGTACAAAAAATAAATTAATCAAACATCTCAACAAACTCAACAATTTTATTTGAATGATAATTAATAATTCATGTAGTTGTATTTTGTATTTTTATGTAAATTGCATGTACTTATGTGCCTGGTCAACACAATGTAAATTGTTTATGAATAAAATAAATGAAATGAAACTCAGTTTTTTAATTAAGGGGTCCAACAATACCAAACAACGCATATGTGCTGCTTGATCCTCTCTGGCTACCCCGCAAAGGAAAACATAAAGTCATAGTATTAGTATTATAATATGTAGTTTTCAACATAAAATGTAGTGCTTTTTACATCTGGCTTGGCGGCGAGGACGGAAGGAGCGATCGGTTTTTGTTTTTGTGCGCTAAATAAAGTACTAGTTTCTCTACTATACTACGCTCCTGCACGCGTAGCATGACGCTTTCTATTTCTACGAAGAATAGACACAGCTCTTTCTATACAAAGTGACATTTCGTTTCTCCATTTCTGACATCGCACCGTAGAAATCATCCTACAATCTGTCATTTCGTCTTTCGTTTTCATCGATCTTTGTCTAGGTCCTTTTGTAAGAAGACTATTGCACAA
Source organism: Agrochola lota (assembly GCA_947364205.1). Lineage (NCBI taxonomy): Eukaryota > Metazoa > Arthropoda > Insecta > Lepidoptera > Noctuidae > Agrochola > Agrochola lota. The sequence continues at coordinate 21,194,583 of OX376223.1, forward strand.
GAAAGTTTTCTATCCCAAACTGTCAAAATCACACGGACAACTGACAGTTGTCTAAGGTAGTGAAGACAATTTGATTTTGTAATCGCCATGCTAAAGACAGTAGAAATCTTTCTACTCGACGGCCACAAAGTATAAACGGTTATCTACAAAATCATGATTTGTAGGAGAGCGTTTTGAACGCAGAACTGTGTTAATTAATAGAAGAACAAAGCTATCATCTTCTATTATAAATTATTTAGGTAATAGGGCTTTACTAAGGCCAATATTACTGTAATATTTTTTTGTTCCATATACAATGTCGCCCATGGGCATGTGACCGTCCGTATTTTTCCGAATATTCATGACAAATTATCGAAAATAAACTTAAAAAGGGGGGGTCTATCTTTAATTATTTTTATAATTTTTTCATTTTTGTTTCTTTTTTTTTTTTTCAGTCTCTCGCTATGATTTTACGGATTTACACTTGTGTTTTTTAAAATAAAAAACGCTTTTTTGAAAAAAAAAATCTTCTCCTCCGTCTTTTTTTCATAGTCGACCAATTTTAATAAAAAAAAATTAGTTAATCCGATAAAATAACTCATAAGCTATTAGAAATAATAAACATAATCCAAATCGAGCCAATAACATAGAAGATATGGCAAACGCTAATAAAAACATAAAAAATTGAATAACATGAAAAATATTAAAGATAGACCCCCCTTTTAAAGTCAATTTTCGATAATTTTTCATGAATATTCAGAAAAATACGGGCGGTCACATGCCCATGGGCGACATTGTATTATCCCTAATAAGTGTAGGGAGTTTTTTTTTCCAGTTTTTATTTGTCCTATTTTTCGGTATGATTAATATATTATGTATACCCATGCCAAAATACAGCTTTCTAGTACTAAGAGTCTTTGAGCTAAGACGTAGACACACAGAGAAACGGCGAAACTATTTGAAATATTTCGTAGGATGTTCAATAATCATTCATTATCAGAGAAACATCGAATCTTAGATCGTTAATTTTAATGAAAGACTATTCAAATTTCAGTTCTCAGAATTCTGTTCTAATTTATTTCTTACTTCAGAGGTATTATTTTGATTGATTTCGATCTTCGATATCAATGGCATTATTAATTCTTCGTTGTATTTGACCATAATATTAAACATGACACTTTGTTTTCCCGAAGGTTTGGCAGACGTGTACGTATAGTTCTCCCACTAGTAGAGCCTATTGCCATCAACTGGGCACAAATCCAGACACTGAGCTGCTGCTGAGAAATTCCTGATAGAAAAACCCAATAACATTTTGCCCGACTGGGGAATCGAACCCAGGCTCTCATGCTCGACAATAGCGCTTGCAACCACTAGACGAACCAGGAAGACTTCTTACTTTCAATCTAGCTTTTAATATAAGTATCTGCCAGAAAGCCAGATATTAATAAACGGGACATTATAATTTTATTCCTACTGAAATTGCGTCTTTTCCAAAATTAATATTGGCAAGTGTTAATATTGAACACGCTGTATTGTAGTACAGGATGGGGTAAAACTCGCCTCCTTTTTGATAGCGCGCCTTTTACAAATTTATTTCGTAGTAGTCGTTTTGCGACTTTTGTGGAAAATATTTACAAGTTAGAATATAGATATTTTACGTGGAAAATGTAAGGATATTAGGTATGTAAAGTGTGCGATAGTAGTATTTTTCTATATAACATAACATCACGACTGTTATTCACGTTTGTTGGATTTCCTGTAGGCAGAAGTGTACCTATGGTGGATACATCAACATTTAGCAACATTTACATCAACATTTATTGTTATTAGTAATTAATTGTTTGTATATTTATTTTACCTCGATGGTCCTAGTTTATCATTTATAACTTCCAGTTACAACTATATGTAAGCGGGCACGCCCTTTATGCCTAGAGGGTTTTTATTTAGATATTAAGTTCTGTTTACGTTTCGTTTTTTATTTCGGCCTGAGTATAGTTCTCGATGATTTTTTTTTGGTATATGGGCGTGTGTTAGCTTACATTATGGCTAATAATTTAAATTATGTTTTGTGTTGCGTAATGTAAATTATTTTGAATACTGTTTTTTTTTTTTTTTTAATGTTGCCCCACACCAAGAATTTCTTCTTGTATCGTGGGTGCGTTTACAAACATAGAAACTCACATACATTAACACTCAGACCCGGAACAACTACTTGCAGATCATACAAATATTTGTTCCGTGCGGGGATCGAACCCGCGACACGCAGCAGTCGATCGCTCAGCCACTGCGCCAACCGTGTTGTCGAATATTATATATAATCTTTTTTTTTTGTTCTTCTAACTGAACAGACAGCTGTGCTGCTGGGGAGTTTGTTGCGCCACTTCTTCTTCCCAGCTAATGCACTAGGAAGTGGTGAAGGGTGGGCGTTTTGGGGGACTGTCTTATGTTATTTTGACGTTCAAAAAGTGCTGATTCTCAGCCTAGTTTGAATAAATGACTTTTGAATTTTTGAATTTCGCTTAAGTCCCTTGTCATAGGGGGCGAGCCTATTGCCATAAACTTAATTCCATATGGAAAAACCCAATAACACTTTGCCCGACCTGGGAATCGAACACTGGACCTCATGCTCAGCAGTAGCGCTTGCGACCAACGAATATTTATCACTCTATTACAAAACTTTTGACAGATCGTCAAAAGTTTTGTATTACATCCGTCATGATGAATAGTAATTTTAGTTTGGGCGATTTGACGTTTTTACAAGCTATATAATTATTAGCTTGCTTCATATGTCCCTTCCAGGCAACCTCGGAATAAATTGTGAGTGCCAGTGCCACTCTAAAAAGATTCTTAATAAATCACAATCCGAAAAAAGCCTATTCTTTAAGTAGAAATAAAAAATAAAAACAAAATCTGCCTAGCTTTTTCCCAAATATCTTGGGGTGGGTTTCCAGTCTAAGCAGATACAGCTTAATACAAGTATTTTACATGGAGCGACTGCTTATCTGACCTGCACAATCCAGTAACTGGGTAGTACGATACCCCTTGGTAAGACTGGTTGTCAGATTTTCGGGCTTCTGACGACCCGTAACTACTATCAAAGATCCTCGAATGACAGCTGGAACCTGCCGGCACCGAATGAGTGACAGTTCACGCATTCCGTCAAGGACCAGCGGTACCGACAAGTCTGTGCCTACGGCCCATAGAATCGTCACGCTGTCGGAATGCGCCCCGGTCCTTGATAGATATGACGTCATAGGCGCGCGGTCCTTTGGCGGTTAACGTGCTTTCCGAGGCACGAAGGAATCTCGGTATGTAAAGATTGACTCTTGTGGCTGTTATTAGTTAGCTACGAGATCGAAAAAAAAAAAGCCAACCAGAACTTAATACCCAAATTAAAAACCTCCAGACATAAAGGTCGTGCCCGCTTATATATAGCTATTTAAAGCCGTAAATAGCTATAACCCGACAAATTGGATTAGCGTGCTATTTTAACAAGCAATTACTTTCCCTGACTGTCCATTCCCAGACTAGTTTCTAGACATAGCGTTATTTCTCCCAACAAATCAATGGTTACTGTTGTCTCGGACGTGACACAATCTTCTTATCTTTGGCAGTCCCAAGTAACCATTATAGTTGGACGTGACTAAGTAAGGCCTAGGTGTTATCTACAGGTACAATAATTGGTTGAAGTTGTTATCCTAACTATCCTAACTAATAATATAAATGCGAAAGTGAGTTTGTTTGTTTATTTGTTTTTTCACTCGCACATTCCAGTTTTCACAACAACAATAACTTGCATATTTATCCCATCTATTTGACGTCTGTAATTAACTGCAGGGATTCAGCAGAATATCAGCGTCAGGTATATTTGCCTGACATATGTCAGGCTGGCTGAGCTGGACTCCCATTTGGTGCAACCTTGAGACGCATACCGCACTTTTTATGTTCGTTGATCCATTTCTTAAAGTGTTTCAACACAATGTCTTGTTTTCTTCCTTTTACTTTTTTGTTTGTTTGTATATCGGCACCTTGCAATTATTTCCTAATAGCTAATTAGTTATTATTTAATCGTGCTTTTGCTTGTTGTGCTGTCTTTTGTTTGCACTAAATAAACAATTTATCTATCTATCTATTTGTTTGTTTGTTACGCTTTCACGCTAAAACGGCTGAACGGATTTGGATGGAAAATAGCACACAGGTAGACCGTGACCTGGGTTAGGACAGAGTACACTTTTTATCCCGATATTCTCACGGGATCGAGACTTATTCGGGTGAAACCGTGGGACATAGGCTACTTTTTGCCTTCTTCCACGCTGGCAAATGGTAGTCTATATACTAATAATAAAGCTGAATTGTTTGTTTGTTTGAACGAGCTCATCTCTACTATTAGTCAGATTTGAAAAATTATTTTTGGATTTGATAGCTCAATTCTTGAGGTTTTAAGGCTATTAACATCACGCTAAAGAAATGGAATGACTGTAATATAAGTTTATATGTTCAACTGAACATAATCCAGCACTACAATTATTAGCGAGCACGCCCTTTTATTTATTTTTTATTTTTTTTGAGTGTGGGAATTCATCAAATGACTTCTCCCGCTCTTGGCGGAGCGAGAGGGCGTGTCAGACTTTTACTAAAACCCACCCGTGTTCCTTCCGTTGCCCGTGTGCCAGGGCCGCGATATCCCTTTCGGACAAACCCGCAACTCCAGCAGACGCCCTTTATACCTGGAGGCTTTTATTTAGGCATTAAGTTCTGTTTACGTTTTTATTTCTGCTTGAGTATTGTTTACAATGTTTTTATTGGTATATCGGCGTGTGCTAGCTAACATATGGCAAATATAATTTAATTTAATGTTTTGTTTTGGTTTGTAATTTAATTTTAATATGTTGTCAGTAGCAGCCTGGAGTCTGGATTTGTGCCCGATTAATGGCAATAGGGGCTCGCCCCTTATTACACGAGACTTAAACATAACTAGCGAAATATAGGTGTTCTTAGGTACACATCTGCCTAACCCTTCTCGTAAATACAGGCGTGATGTTATGTTTATGTCGTTAATGTTTTGTGTTTCATAGTTTTGTGATGTATACAGTTCCAGTTAAGAACTTAATTATATACAATAGTAGAATACTATTGTATACAATTAAGTTCTTAACTGACAGCTGTGCTGCTGGCGAGTTTGTTGCGTTCTTCTTCCCAGCTAAAGCACTAGGAAAGTAGTGAATGGCGGGTGTTTTTGGGGCTGTGTCAAGTAATTTTAATCTTCAAGTGCTGATTCTCAGCTTGATTAGAATAAATGAGTTTAATTTTGAACTGATTTCGAGCCATCATAATAATGTTCATATTCTGCTATCATGTTTGCTTGACTTTTCAAATTATGTGTAAGTATTTAAAATTAAATTCAGACTGGCCATACTACCTATGTGTTTAACTTTTTGAATGACAAAACTTATAACGCCGAAGTTCAAATTTCCGTATTATAGACATTTCATACGGCATGTGAAGCCAAGTCAGAGTCCCATGGGTGGCATAAAAACTTTGATACCAGCCGTTCGATTCTGTAAAAATATCACCGTGAAACTTAGGTGAAGTGAGCATGAAGTGAGCTGTCAATAGTGTTAATCCCTAGCATCCTGCCGGTCGATTCTGTGGCAGTGACAGCTCACTTTACGCCCACTTCACCTAAGCTTCACGTTAATATTTTTACAGAATCGTTCGACAGGCTAGTTACTAACCACACGAAAATGAAAGATACAACTGTAAAGGAATATACAGTTATAAATTGAATCAAATTGAATCAAATTGAATCAAATTGAATCAAATTGAATCAAATTGAATCAAATTGAATCAAATTGAATCAAATTGAATCAAATTGAATCAAATTGAATCAAATTGAATCAAATTGAATCAAATTGAATCAAATTGAATCAAATTGAATCAAATTGAATCAAATTGAATCAAATTGAATCAAATTGAATCAAATTGAATCAAATTGAATCAAATTGAATCAAATTGAATCAAATTGAATCAAATTGAATCAAATTGAATCAAATTGAATCAAATTGAATCAAATTGAATCAAATTGAATCAAATTAAATCAAATTTATTTATTTATTTATTTAAACTTTTCACACTCAAAAAAGTACAAAGGCGGACTTAATGCCTTAGGCATTCTCTACCAGTCAACCAAGGGTGGTGAAGAGATTAGATGGCAGGTGCTCTATATGAGAGGAACAAAGATAAATTTAAAAAAAGTATTCTAATACATTATAACTAAAATAGGTACAACAGTACAAACTACATACACATACATACATATTTACTAACTACTTTTTACTATTTCAAATCCTTTATTAGTTTGCAAACATCTGTGTTAGTACATATGTATTTTATTTTGTAATAGTCTTCCATGTTCTGCTGACATATGGGCATGTAAATCAGTTTTAATATATACACATTTAAAAAGTATCTCAATTTAAATAACGGACAATTTACGTAAGACATTTTCTTGACTTTTCTTAACGTCAAAAACGTTTTTATCAAAATTCAAAATTCAAAATTCAAAAGTCATTTATTCAAACTAGGCTGAGAATCAGCACTTTTCGAACGTCAAAATTACATAAGACAGTCCCCCAAAACGCCCACCCTTCACCACTTCCTAGTGCATAAGCTGGGAAGAAGAAGTGGCGCAACAAACTCCCCAGCAGCACATTCATACCTTACTTACTTCCCACATAAGTACCTTGTAGTACCTACTCCAGTCTGTTGGTTCTTCAACCTACAAGGTTGCTCTTAATTAACGTTCCCTGAACAAACCAAATGTGGGGTTAATCGGCACTCTGACGTCATCAGAGCTCCAGCGACCAAATATTAGCACTACGTGTCTGCTCTGAACAAATTGATGTCTTTATTTGTTCCTTTTTTTAGGGTTCCCTTTTACTATGGCTCCGCTGTTCGTCCGTCTGTCTCAGGCCTGTATCTTTTGAACCGTAATAAGTAGACATTTGTTTTTTTTTTGCAACAGTTTTCTCAATGTGTATTTACGTACACACTCTGAGAAAATTGCTACTATAACAACAAATAATAAAAAATAGCATACAAGAAACGAGTTGAAGAAATGTGTAGTGATAAATATTTGTACGGTAGTACGGAACCTTTATGAGAGAGTCCGCCTCGCACTTGGCCGCATTTTTTCGTGAAACTGGATATTTGTAGCTAATTGGAATTTTTTCTCGAGTTATTTGATATGTGTATGGATAATTTTGTAAATATATTTGGCTGAGTTCTTTGTTTACCTATATTAATAAAAACATTATTGTTCAAGAGAACATTACAACATCAAATATCACTGGTAGGATTCCTTGTGTTTTGGTAACAAGTCTCCATTGTCTTACAAGATTATAGGAAGCCTAGTAGGTAGAAACATATTTAGCATCGGTCGGTAAGATTTTAGTTTCTTTTTATAATTAATTTTGCCCTGACTACAGTTACGTTTGCCATCAGTTTGTAGATATCTAAGTAGTAATCTGTGGAAAATGTAGTGGGTAGTATATTTTTTAATTTTATTGTTAAGTTATTTCTATTTATTTTTAATATACTAACAGTAGTTGTGTTTGTGTGGGAAAACAAGCAGTTGTTATCCCATACAAAAAGAAAAGAATCGACCTTTATGTATTTGTGTGATGGATGTGTATGTTGTGCTCATGTTTGATAATACGGTCTAGTTTTTGTGTTGTACTTTTTTATTTTGTAACTCTCTTAAGCCTGATTTTATATCAGTTACTGTATTTTTTTTTATGAACGATTTTTTCTTCTTCTTACTGTTGGAATCAGAAGATAACGATATGGCACACCATGATTGATAGTGATTCAAAGTGAGCATCTTCAATACCTCCGACTTACGCGTTGTAGGTCGTGAGTTCGAACCCAGTGGGTTCCAGACGGCTACTTTGTGCAATTATTTCATCACCACTGCTCTCAAAACGGTGCAGCGGTGAAGAGAAACATCGTGAGTAAACCATGCCGGTTTACTCACGATGTTTCCTAGAACCAAAAATTCGAAGATATGTGGCATGTACCTATCTGCACTGGGCTCGCGTGGTGGATTATAGCCCACTCCCTCTCACAGAGAGGAGGCCTGTGTCCCAGCAGTGGGAAGTTATAGATTGAATATGTATGTGTAACCTAATAAGCAAAAACTAAATCTAAACCACACAATTGAATGTCACCGCAGCACACATAACTACCTGAAACCACTTTATTTCGTATAATGTATGTTGAAATGGACCAAAAACCGGTATGTTCAAAGACTTTGGATGAAATAACTGGGCCTCAATCAATGTCTTTGATCACAAACCTGTTTCCATGAAAACATATGAAGGTGCCAACACGTTCCTAAAATTGATTGGAAATGCTCAAGGACTTATTTGTATTAATATTTTGTGAGGTTTCTATTGAGAGCATTATTTTCAACTCAATAAGTTAAAGTATGAAATGTGTATTTCTGTTAGTGCTAGTTTTATGCATGTTTCCTTTGAAGATAACACACTAATGTTTCAAAGTATTAATATTTAAAATCCATAAAAAGCTGCAACATGTTGTAAGGCTCTATTAGAGAAACAAGATTGACATTTTATCCATGACTTCGTAGAACATGCGAACTGCAGAGGCCTGTGGATCTGGAAAGTACTAAATCAATTGCGGACCCAAGTAGGACACTACATAATCTCGCAAAATGGGGCATTATCGACTCATCTAACATCTATTGCGAGTGCGGTGCTCCTGAACAGACTATGCTCTAACTGCTAGAATGACCCAAATGTCTGCCCACCTGCACCCTTGACAATCTGAGCAACACCTCTGTTACCGGAATAAACGTGGCCATCTACTGGGCCCAAGCAGTATAGACAAAATTGATGTGACATTTAAACGAAAAGAAAAAAAAACACATGCTACGGCGTAGCAGTCGTAGCCAGAGCGCCTGCTACGCCGTACCACTTGAACAGATTAAATGTAGAATTAAATTCTACATTTAATTTTTTTTTTTGTTTAATTCCTCAGTCACCATTATTATTTTAAACAGTCTTTTATGGTTTTCAATAGTTGGCATAAGTCGTGTTTATGGGTTGTTTAAAAACAGAAATAAAAAATATACGAATAACACGTGTGAAGTCTTTTGAAATATATAATTTTATGTTGTAAATAATTTATTAATAACATATATTACAGGTTTTATAATTGAACTATTTGTATTTGATATCGGTATTTGCGTAATATAAAATCAATTACTATGCCAATCACTGAATATGCTCGGAATGTGCGTAATTACCTAATTACAGTGATCGAGGTCACGAGTGAGATTATTAACAAAATTAACGCAATCATATTACGATTCGCCTGTTTCCACCTGAATGGGTAAGCCTGAAGTGTAATTATTATATTTCAACGTATTTCTAAAGAGGGTAATTACATAAGGTATTTAGGTAAAGTACAATTATTTTCTGAATGTCCTTCGGCAATCTTCGTGTTTCGTCAGTCGTCGGATTTCTATCAGTTGCCCTTGGACGCTCTCAATAAACTATTTTGTATAGTTGTACTGTACAGTGTGTTCGACAAGAGCTTGTCCGAATAATAACAGCCGCACGGGTCGATCCAAGGTTAAGCTACACTTACCGCGTTCAGTTACATTATAAAAGTAAGCTGTGTGCAAAATTTCACGTTCCTAGTGGCAACGCTAGGCGAAACTACTGGGTAGTTTCGCCTAGCGTGGAAATGTCAGTCAGTCGGTCAGTGAGTTTCTCCTTTGAAATATATAGATAGATGCATTTCTTTAGTGCTGGCACCGACCTCAAAAATATTGTAGTCCTCTAATTTATTTCATACCTACTTTTGATTACGTCTTGTTGCTTAATTTCGTGGATACATAAAACATTATTTCATAATTTTGAGTTAATTTCTTTCGAAGTCGGTTTAATTTATATAAATAACTTTTTTATTTCGTAAAATCTGGAGTATTTGTTTGTAATAAGTAGTTAATAGTATTTTTTGTAAATATTTAAAGATTTCATTGTGAGCATTTATAGATTTTTTAAGTGAAAAAAAACTAGTATAGTTTTTTTAAATATGCTTGCCCAAAGTAAATAATTGACGAGTCAAGAGAAGCAACTACTTATGTGCATATTTTGATCAAACCTATAGGGTACTTACTTCCCGTTGACCTAGAATCATGAAATTTGACAGGAAAAAAGTCTAATTGCAGAAGTAAAGGAAAAAGTCCGAAAATTGTTCCTTTGTAGCTTAATCACAATTTTTTTTTTTGCGATTACAAACTTACATTAGCATTTGGAGAATTGATCGTGACGTATATCAATGTATGGGAGACATGTTTCTCAACTACTGAGTTAAGTTTGTTATTGGGATAAATTCATCCCAACTACGAAACCGTTCATTGTGCGTGGTCCAACACGCACTTGGCCGGTTTTTTTTCTAACATACACTAGGATTTGACCAAGGTTTTGAGATGTTTCCCTATGACACCACACCCGTAGCTCATACCAATAAGCCAGGCCGTCTCACTTACACGTATTAGTCCATATCTTGAAAACTAATGAACCGATTTTTATGAAACTTGCACTGTTCCCTAAGTTGAAGTAAATGTAAGCCAATAAAAATGATCACGATCCGATTAATAGTTTCGGAGATATGCGTGGCCAAACATACATATAAACAAACAAACATACATACACCTATAAAAAATTGTATATTTATTTGGAACCCATACTTACATACATGTCGAATTGATAACCTTCCTTTTTTTGGAGTCAGTAAACATGCCTCAAAGATGGCAGTTGATTACATACAATATATATATATATATTTTTTTTTTTTTTGGACATAGACATTGAACATGGACAATGGACATGGAGTCTGGACACCGTAACCTAATTAATATTATAAATGCGAAAATCAGTTTGTTTGTTTGTTACGCTTTGTCTATAACAGAGATAGGATATTTTTCATTCGGATGGTTGATAATGAAGCTTCTAAGCGTAAATTCTGAACCACTATTGTTATCATTTTCAAAAGTTATTTTTTTTTTATTAATTTTGCAGGACACTTGTCGAACATAGTGTAGATTATATAATTATCCTCTTAAGCTTTACATTTGCTTATTATTTATTGACTGCCACGTTGGTCTAGTGGTTGCAAATGCTACTACTGAGCAAGAGGTACTGAGTTAGATTCCCAAGTCGGGCAGTGTTATTAGGTTTTTCCATCGTTTTCATTCTCAGTAGCAGCTTGGATTTGTACCCGGTTGATGGCAATAGGCTGGCCCCCATTACATGGAACTTAGCTGGTGAATTGTGTTTGTACACTGGGAGGTACTCTTCTGCCTAACCCTGCGGGAATTACAGGTATGATGAGGTATATTTATCGCTCTGAATGATGACAAGTTTCTAAGCAGAACAGATGGTAGATGGGGCCGAAAGGTTCTGGAGTGGCGACCGCGTACCGGAAGATGTAGCATTGGAAGGCCTCCCAAATGGTGGACTGATGACCTGGTCGCAGGAATCCGCTGGATGCGAGAAGCACTGAACCAGTCAACGTGGAGGTGCTATGTGTGGAGGTGATAGTGAAGTTTCTAAGTGCGGTTCAGTTTTCATAGGATGAGTATGCCTGAACTTTAATTGGTATTCTAAGATTGCACAAACATAGATTCCGATCTGTTGTTTAAACTTAGGAAATGATTGGTAATCGATATTGTTATTCGATCTTAGATATCTCGGTATATTTGTTTAAATTGCTTTTAGAACTTAGACGCAAAACTTCTGCAATTATTGGCTCCGAAATTGTCCAAAACTTGTGCTTTTTAACGTTATTGGAGAATCAGTCATTAAGAAGAAGTTAAATTAAAAAGTAAATCGATTAGAATAGAATAGAACAGAATAATTATTTATTTGCATAGAACGGTGGTACAAAAAAAATGCAGATGTTTTATAATAACTAGAGATCCTTATACATTCTACCTTAAATTAGGCATGCAAACATTTAGTACATGTGCTTAATAGTCTAAATATACTGTCAATATGAAAATTCTTATAATACGATCAATAAAATAAAATAAAGATTTAAAGATGTCAGGATTAATTAGGTAATTATAAAGTTTTATCATTTAGAAATTCAGAAATGGAGTAATAACATTTATCAATTAAAGACTGACAATTTTTCTATTTTTTTTTTATTGATTGAAATATTTAACTCTTAATCTTTTTAAACCGAGTTTCAAAAAGAGGCAATACCTATTCGACGCATTTTTGATAATGCAGTTGTGTAATGTTAAATAAAATGAAGATATTTGATTGTCAAAAAGACGCAAAGTCACTTACATGAAAACAATGCTTCTAAGCTAAATTATAAATTATGATACACCCTTGCAAAGCATTTAGTTTTTAGGAAAGGTGTAATTGTTGAGTCTTGAATGCATTGAATGGGTGCATTTTTCTCAAAAACAACTTTTGTTTGTGTTCTTGTAACTGCTTTGTTTGTCATAATGCATAAAATTCATGGTTCAACGCCTATTATAAACGGCAAATCAATTAAAATCAAAATCAACGCCAGACTCATTTGAAATTAATGAATTCAGTGTGTTAGTTCAACGAATTCATTTGTGAGGATTATTACAAAAGAATTAATTGAACGTAATCACGGAATCATAATTTATTTTCACTATTTTGCGTATTTAATTGTATTAATTGAAATAGCCACAATGGACGAATTATGTCAGTGGAATATTTTATGAAAGTTCAAAGACCAATTTTGTATGAAGCTGCCTGAATTAAAATAATTATTGTTTCGTCGAGACCTACATTTGTGACGTGGGTTGATCAATTGTGCTAAAATGAGTCAGCGTAAAACAAATAATAAATACTAAAATAGATGAACGTACCAAATAATGTTTCAATTATTTTTATAAATTCTAAAATTAAATGAGAGAAAAAAAGAGACTGTGACCTCTGAGTTTGTTTCGGCCTTTCTTCTCAGAGTAGTCGGATAGGAAACGCCGAACTCATCTAGCAAAATTTAATATATTTTTAATATGACGTGTAAAAGTGATTCCTATATCCTATTTACAGAATAAACAATTTCATTTCATTTAATTTAAGAAACAAACAAACAAGAAATTTAAAAACTTCAACCCTACTACAACAAAAACGCCAACTAAAAAGGTACAAACAAGACATTGATATCATATAATTTTTTTCGGTTTCGTATAGCCGGAGTGAAAATATTTTATTTCACATAAACCTACATGGGCATTTATGAAATGTCAAACGCTAGGTGCACGGTTCCATGGTATACGTATATGGAAAAGAGCCGGCAAGAAACTCCACGGTTACTCTTTCAAAAATAATTGGCTTTTTACAATATTTCCAAATAACAGTGTTAAAAGGTATGGAAAGACAGAGCACGCCTGTCAACAAGTATCGGGTACTTAACAAAATAGAAAATGGTTAACATATCTACAGTCTACTAAGCCTACAATGTATCAAGTTCACAAAACAGAAAAGAATCAGAATAAATAAAATAGTGAAAATAAAAACATATTTAAACCAAATGACATGATTGCCATTACAATTGTAATAATCATAGTAAATATTATGTTCACAAAAGCCACTAATAAAGATTTGACGTTAGAGTTGTATGTCAAGTATGTAAAAAAATAAATACATCGTAATTTATATAATATCACAAATTCCCAAAACCCTAGTGGAAGAGAATCCAGTAAGATTTTAGACTAGTGGAATCTGCCCACTAGTTTGATTTGGTGGGGCAGATTTCACTGCAAATTTTTTGGCTTAGTGGGGCAAAGTGGTATAATTCATAGGCTCGTCCTCTGTTACATGAGACTTAAACATAACTGGCGGAATGTGGGTGTCATCTCTACTCAGCCTCTCGGGACACAAGGCGTGATATTATGTGTATAAGTTTTAACATTTACAAGTACAGCCGTGATATAACGTTATGTTTAAAAAATCCCTTTTTACATACAACATAAATTATTCAAATCTCAAACAAAATTTAGCGTGCCTTACCTTGAATGTTACAATTTAAACGACGTTGATACAGGGTGCTCTCCGGCGGACGGACCGGAAATGAAGGGTCCAGGAGAGGCTGCATCCGGCGGCCATATTGGATTGTCTCGCAAGCCGGGAGAAAGGAAAGGCCTCGTTATGCAGCCTCATCGAAATGTGGGGCTATATACAGGGTGTACGCAAACTTGAACTATATTGGACTTGGAAATTGCGATGCTGCGTTCTTCAAAACATGATTGAAATAAAAACAAAGGGCTTATTTATAAACGTTACTTAAAGTTTAGTTGATTTGCGACTGTTTAACCATATGGTATTGTGGTATTTTGTCTGGTATATTGGCGTGTGCTAGCTAAAATATGGCTAATAATTTAAATAATGTTTTGTGTTGCGTAATGTAAATTATTTTGAATATATATAGAATCTTTTTTTTTTGTTGTTCTTCTAACTGAACAGACAGCTGTGCTGCTGGGGAGTTTATTGCGCCACTTCTTCTTCCCAGCTAATGCACTAGAAAGTGGTGAAGGGGCGTTTTGGGGGACTGTCTTATGTAGTTGACGTTTAAAAAGTGCTGATTCTCAGCCTAGTTTGAATAAATGACTTTTGAATACATTTTTGACGTTTAAATGTCTCATATCTTTAAGCAACGTTTATAAATAATGGGGCTAATGTCTGGATTTCTAAAATCGAAATGATGTTTAATTTAAGAGGCTGTTTTTGGTATGAGGAAGTATTATGATTTAAATAATATTTTACCTTTAATAAAACTAAGGCTATTTTTGTAAAAAATAACCTAGGTATAGTAAAAAGCTACTAAAGCATTTCACATTTAATTAAACAAAAATGGTTTTCGTAAAAATGGTTGTCGGACTAATTAATTGAGTTTATTTCATCCAATTAGTTCTACTTTAGTACTTGAATAAACCAGCTATCTAATTACGCAACACATTTTCGATTTGCAATTGAGTCAAATTGGTTTCGTTTGACTAGAATTGCTTTCAAATGATGTAAATTGAAAGCAATTCTAGTCAAACGAAACCAATTTGACTCAATTGCAAATCGAAAATGTGTTGCGTAATTAGATAGCTGTTTAAAACGTTGTTGCCAGAATATTTAATCTGAAACTACTTTTTCTTTTAGTCAACATTTTCTAACAGTCTGTATATATGTAATTACAAGGGCGGTTTGCATTACGTATGTTGCATTTCAACCCTTTTACATAAAGATAAAGAAATTACTGAAGGGTAATCGGGAAAGGTTAGCAGAAAACCTTATGTTTGTCAGTTTGTGCATTATTATTTTACCTGAAGGTGTGGGTTTTTAACCAACTTCAAAAAAGAGGTTAGTTGTGCATCTGTATGTATTTTGTATTTTTCATTTGGTAGAGAAAGCTTACGTGGTGGTCCCATATCAATTTGATTAACTTTGCTTGGGTAATTTTTGAGTTAGCTTCTAATCCACTAATATCTTGATGATGTTATAATACTTTCTGTCACAGTTGTTGACATAGCAAGTAGTGGTATACGAATTGGTGTGAGGTAGGTACCAGAACTAAAAAGTGAAAAATTAAAAAAAACACCACAAAGTATAAAAATTCTTTAATTTCGGAAATCCGTGACAAAAACTAAAATATGGATCCAAACACTCTGACTTCTGAATTTTTTGAAGACTGGAGATCTTTTTGTAAGGTAAAATATAGCCTAATGAGTGTGACGAAACCTACATGGGCGTCTAGCGCACTTCGCAGCTCTTACTTTGCTTTGCTTGGGCTTTCCCTGTTGAGTAATAATAATAAAATAGAGCTAATTAGATATGGTGAAGAGAATATGACTATGTGAATATGCAAATTATAGCAGGTGCACGAGTCGGTCGAAGGTTGAGCTACGCTGTCCACGGCCGGTTCGTGGATGCTTGACCATCCAATAAATATCGAGACCCGTCCGTACCTCGGAAAGCACGTTAAGCCGTTGGTCCCGACTGCCATTCGTAGATCTTTGACAGTAGTTACGGGTATTCAGAAGCCAAGTCTGACAACCAGAATCAGAATCACGTACGCACGTACAATGTGCGTCCATGATATTTGGGATATACAAGACCATAAACTCAAACAAACAACCACAAGCCAAACAAAGGTCTCAAACTCTCACAGTATGCGGATGATCTCTGTATACTCAACACGAACCCAGAACACGCGACTATGCGTGCTGAATGGAATGGGCACCGGAAGCCATCATTCACTACTACACGAGATGGGGGTCAAAGTGTAACATAGAGAAAACAGAATGCATCATGTTCTCGAAAAAGAAAGGATACCGACTAACGGTGAAACTGAAACAACGAACGTTGCACCATCAAAAGCAGATCAGATAGCTCGGCGTCATCTTCGACAAACATATGAAGATGAACCAGCACACCAAAAAGGTCGTCAAAAAGCTGAAACAAGTCACACGAGCCCTCGGTCCAATAATAAGATAGAATGTGAAGACAGAACTAGACACGAAACTGGCCATCATTCAGTCCTGCATTTTACCGCTGATGGACTACGGAGTGGTGCAACTACTCTCAAGGTATAGCGCAACGAACCTAAGCAAAATCGAAAGTCGATACAGACTGGCACTGAAAAATGCCGCATAATTACCAAGACGAACACCCACGGAAGTGATCTGGGAGATGGCTGACATAGAAGCCTGGCACCTACGCGCCGAGGACCTTAACACCAATATGTTGGAAAATTAGAAATAGAAGATTTTGAACCTACTGGAGAAGCCTGCCAAACGCACGGCGAATTTAGCTCCCTCAGGGTTAATCACAGAATAGGCGATATATTGTATGACCCTAATAAAAAATGATACAAGCGGTGGCCTACCGACAAAACGAAGGCTCCGCGTTCTATTAAAATAATAATATAGTGAAAAATAACTTTAATAATAATGCCTCACTCAGATAGATTGTAAGCATACAAAATAAATACAACACGTTATCTGTTTGTATAGTCTCACATATTGCGAATGAACAGAACACAGTAAAAATAGATCCATTAGGAGATAAGTTATCTGACTCACCTCTGTACGGCCCACGGGCCACAGAGTAACATTTTGTAATACAAAAAATAGGCAAATAAATTTTATTCTGATTCTGTCTTACCAAGGCGAATCGTATTACCCAGTAACTGGGTTGTGAAGGTCAGATAGCCAATCGCTCTATGTAATATACTGTTATTCAGCTGCATCCGGTTTGACTGGAAGCCGATCCCAAAATAGTTGTGAAAAGGTTATGCTGATTTATTGAATGTGAAAAATATTGAGCTGTGTTGAGAATATGAAATTGCTCATTTACTTCAGGTTACAATGTTCTTTAATTTATTTAAACAGTCCAAGTCAAAGACAAATCATTTATTTGGGCAGCCAAATAAAAGCCTTCGAAAAGGTAGTTTCGTATGGAGAAGAATGGACAAGAAACCATAGTTACCTACTCTTTTAAAAATATTCCACAATATTTTGTATACAATAATTATAATTATATGTGAAAACGATTTATCTAGAATAAAATGAATATAGTATATTAGGTACAAAACATTACCCTTCTTTGCAGCCAACTAAACAGGGGAATGTACATCATTATTTTAGTTGTTGAAGTTTGGGAGATCGTATAACCGAATAAGAACTATGCACATTAAAATTTTATATGTTTATCTTCGTATCCATATTTTCGTCGTATTTTTAACCAAAAATTAATACTTGATTGGCGTTTATTTCCAGCTCTCGTCCATAGGAAACGACCAATGCCTGGAAACCGTGCACCTAGATACTTATCTTTCATAAGTGTTCAAGTAGGTTTCGGTGAAATCAAATATATTGTTTTTTTATATTGAGGAACGATTGTTAGATAAGTATTATTCCTTTATTTGATATTTATACATAATCATTTACATTTTTAAATATTTATAAAAACAAAAATATTCAAAAAAATATAAAAATTTGTAGCCCAACGTATTATTACTATTACTATTCTTATAAAACAAAGAAAGAAAGAAAGAAAAAGTATTTATTGAGACTCGCACAGGGGATAACAAATTAAACTTATCATAAAACAACTACTTAAAATAAGCTTGTGACTGGAATAGTGCCTAATATTGTGTGCATAAACACACGCATGTTATTTGCATTTCAATGTACTGATTGTCTATTGTTTTTATTTTGTTGTGAAGCTTACCCTAAAGGTACTACTACTTCATAAAGTACATATACATAGTCATACTTATGATGTTCTGCCTCGTGGCTAAATGATAACAGCCGCACGGGCTTGCCACGGACTTTTCGTCCATGGGTTGTGCGTGTTTTTCGCAACTCGGAAAGTACGACCCGTCAGTCCCGGCTGTCATTCGTGGACCTTCGACAGTCGTTACGGGTAGTAAGTACTAAAAGTCTGACAACCAGTCTTACCAAGGGGTTAGTGTAACCCAGTAACTGGGTTGTGGATGTCATATAGGCAGTCGCTTTATGTAAAATGCAGGAGAAGAAAGATAAGCTCATAACAGTGAAACACAATTCATTAGAAATATTACTTAACGTTAACAATAAAATCAGCGTTGCCTAATTTCCGAGTTCTAACACAAACTTTCGGAGGCTTTGTGTGAACTTCTAATCAACGCGACAATAATGATAACGAAAGAAAAAGATGTCTAAAACATTCAATTTGCAACATTTTCTGTAACAGCTCGTAATGAATTCATAATCATAATCATAATCATAATCATAATCATTTATTCATTTGTAAACATAGGTTTAACATAGATGGTATTAAAAAAATTAAAAAATAATAGTAGCTCTATGTTTTGCTTCATTGGCATACAAATGTTTTTTGTTGAGAACTTAATAACTAGATTCACATGCTTAGATAACATTAGTACAATAAATTTAAAATATAATTAGGAACTATAACAGTAAGGTTTTTTAAGTTTTATAATTATTTCTCGTTTAAAAATTCGTCTACTCTGTAATAACATTTTTCGGTTAAAAATTTCTGTAGAGCTGTTTTAAATTTAACTATTGGCATGTCTTTTATGCCGTTAGGTAATTTATTATAAATCTTAGGAGCTAATCCAAAAAAACTCCTGGACATAAGAGCGGTTTTACATTTTAAATTACATAATTGATTTGCATGTTGAGATCTTATTGGGTTTTTCTTTACTGCTGAGAATTTAGGGAACAGATTCGGATTCATTTTTACAAACAACGCAGTTTCTAAAATATATAATGACGGTAGAGTTAATATTTTCAAGGATTTAAAATAAGGAACACAGCTGTCTGTTACTTGAAGACCGCACATTGACCTTATGCAACGCTTTTGCATTCTAAATACCGTCTCACTGTTAGTCGATTGACCCCAGAAAATAACCCCGTAGCGAAGGACTGAACCAACTACTCCGTGATATGCTGTGACTAGTGTTTCAACGTTTACTTTTTTTGAAAGCTGAAATAGTGCATAGGCAGATTTACTTATGCGCTTACATAACAATTCTACATGAACTTTCCAAGTTAGCTTGTTGTCAATAGTTATGCCCAAGAACTTACTATTCATAACCTCTTCTATTATTTTATCGTCGTAGGCTACAGAAATGGTAGGATTTACGCGTCGTTGGTGAAAATGCATTACGTGAGTCTTGTTTAAATTTATTTTTAAGTTGTTGTTTTCAATCCATTTAACGATCTCGCTTAGAGTAACATTGATATTATTTTCGTGGTCTTTAGGGTCTGTACACTCAATAACTACTGTGCAATCATCAGCAAAGAGGACCATTTTTTGTTTTACTGCTCTTGGAAGGTCATTTATGTATATTAAAAATAGTAACGGACCCAGTACGCTGCCTTGTGGCACGCCGTATTTAACCTTTTTGAATGCGGATGTATAGGAAGTCTCTAATTTAGTTTTAGGGGATATTCTACAGATTTCAGTACATTGATACCTGTCACTTACGTAAGATTCTAGAAGGTTAAGGATGTTGCCTCTTACTCCATATCCATATAGTTTCTTTAGTAGCAGGTTGTGATCTACATAATCAAATGCTTTTGACATGTCAGTGTATATGGCGCATACTGGGTTCTTTTTGTCTACAGACGTCATTATGCTTGATAATAGGTCATAAAGTGCCATATTTATTGTAGAGTTTTTCCGGAATCCTTTTTGTTCGTGGCATAATAGCTTGTTTTTTTCAAAGTAGTTGCAAAGAGCATTATATATTACTTTTTCTATAATTTTTGAGAATACTGGAATTTTTGCGACTGGCCTGTAGTTTTTAATATCGGATTTATCATTTTTTTTGAAAATTGGCTTAATAATAGCCTTTTTGAGGTGTGTAGGAAATATGCCATCGGTTATGCAATTGTTAATAATATGAGCTAGAGGCTGTGATATTGAATCTTTAACATATTTTATTACTTTTGTAGATACGCCATCGTAGCCAACAGTATTTGTATTTTTTAATTCATTAATTATTTTAATTATATCTAACGGTGTCACTGGAAACATGAATAAAGATTGAGATGTCAAATTATTAAAATTGTTATTAGTTGTATTATCACAATCGTCTTTTATATTATCATTTTCAATTAATTCTATAAAATAGTTATTAAATGTTGTTGCAATTTCATTTGGATGAGTAATAGTTCGGTTTTCTGTTTTTAATAATAATACTGAGTCATGAGGAAAATTGTATTTAGTTTTGTTGATTACTTTCCAAGCAGCTTTGGATTTGTTTTTAGAGGATTTAATAAAATGATTATTTTGGGCTCTTTGAGTTAATCTTATTATTTTCCGGTATATTGCAGAATATTTTTAAAAAGCAAGTTTATTTTTTGGATTCCGTTGCATTCTATATTCCCAAAGTAATCGTCTTTGTTTTTTGCTGCATATTTTTATACCATTGGAAATCCACTTGGTAGATTTGCTAGTTTTTATAGTAACGTATTTATTTGGGAAGCATAATTTATATAATAGTAAAAAGTTATTTATGAAACTCTGAAACGATTCATTTGCATCCTTGGCATCATAAACATTCATGAAAGATAGACTTTTTAGATGTGATTTAAATTTAATTAGGTTTTCTTCGCATATATCTTGTTTTATTGTTCTCCAGAATTTAAGTTTACAAGTTTTTTTGACAGGTACCTTAAGTATCTGAGAGGTGTGATCTGAGAGAATTAGGTCGATTACTTCTGCTTTACATGCCGCGCGATAGTTGTGTGCAAAATTATCAATGCATGTATTGCTGCCAAATCTAGTAGGTTCATAAAGGGCTAGTCTTAAGTTGTATTGTTGGAGGAAACATTCGAATTCCATTGTTATTTTGTTTCTCTTGAGTACGTCTATATTGAAATCTCCACACATAACAATATTTTTATTTGATTGTAAACTAATTCGTTTCAGTATGCACTCTAACTTTTCGTAGAAAGTTGAATAATTACTTTTAGGTATTCTATACACGCATAATATGACAATATTGTAAGATATCAATTCTATTGCACAGCATTCGAAAACTTTTGAAATTGATTGTTTGGCTATCTCCGGTATTTCTTTGTACTGAACTCCTTCTCTCACAAGTATACAAGTGCCCCCTCTTTTAACATTCCTCGAAAAACATGCAGCTAAACAGTAATTCGGAACTTGCAGCAAATCTTCATATCCTATTTGTATAAAATGTTCCGTTATGCATATAACATCTACAGTTCTGTCATTGTTATTCAGTTCACTTAGTTTGACTACAAGCATATCTAGTTTATTTAAAAGTCCCGCTATGTTTTGGTGCAGAATATTAATCCAATTATAGAAAAAACTGTGAGTTTAATCTTGAATCATTTTCAGTGAGAATTTCTTTTTCATTTAATCGGAAACTATCAACCTCTAAGTGGACAGCATTTAGTACGCTTAAATCTTGAATAAGGTTCTGCAGGTCAGTAATAACGATTATTTGACCTTTGTTATTTAACGTTCCAAAACGTTTATTGTAGGTATCACTTGTATATGGCAGGTTAAGGTTCGAGTCCAAAGTAAACGCATATTTATAGATTTCAGTGTCCATATAGAGTAAGTTATTGAAAGCTTCTACTCTGCTATTGAACATCACGTTAGAATTATTCATATATTTGAATGTTGGTAGACAGATTACGAAATTAGTGTGATGTAATGGCGTTAATTTTTTATTAATAAACCCGACCATTTCTCTATAGTTATGCGTTTTCCGGAAATCTTCCTCACCAATAAAGATAATGCAGTAATCGGACTTATTAAAATTATTGACTTTGCCCTCAATATTATTAAGAATACAATTCACCTCCTTTGACTCCTTCACGAGTTATTAACATTAATTAATGGAAGAATATTAACTCGGAGCTAAGAAGTAAGGAAGATAAGTTATAAATAATGAAATTATCAATAATAATTATTCGTCAGCAAAATTCCAAAATAAACGTCTGGTATATGATGATAAAACCTTGGGAGGCGATGTAAAAACTGTTTTAAATGACCTAAAATTGGCCTTGATCTCAACCTTTCAAAATGTAACACTGAAAGAAAAATGACACTTCCCAAATTTACGCAATAGATCCAGAAAACAAAATTATTTAATTTGAAAAGCTCTCTTCGTCTCCTTGGGTTTTCAATCTTTGAGAATTCTCTTCCCGTTTTTATTGAGAACAAAATACGAAATTGCAACCACGTTTCGGAAATATTGTTCCAAATTAACATGCACTCGGCCATCACCTTAATTCGCCGAAGTGCGGGTATTTATTTATTTAAGATATCCAACAAAATATTTACACAATACAAGACATTATGCGTCCCACTCCACTGCTGGACATAGGCCTTCCCCAAGTACTGCCACTTCGACCGGTTCTGGGCATCCCGCATCCAACAATAAATAGATGTAATAAAAAAATAGTAACAAGGACAAAACTGTACCAACATTGAATACTTTTAATAAAAAAACATTGTTACGGGGTGTGGAAACGAGTCTCATGCCGAAAATATAGTTTTTAGAAGTTTTGTCCGTTTCTCTATTTGTCTGGATGTGTTCCAGATTGGCGCAAGAACGGCTCAACGGATTTGGATGAGGCACACACATTGTTTATAGCCTGGATTAACACGTAGAGTACATCCTGGTAGTACGTACCCGTGGGATATTTTCCGACAACTACGCGGGCGAAGCCGCAGGCAAAAGCTAGTAAACGGTAAAGTAATCACGAAAGCTTCGCTTGTTTCTATGTTCTCATATCTTTCTTGTTTTGACAGACATTACTTAATTAATTCGTAAACAAAACATTATCTAGGAGTTCGGGGAGAAAGCTTAAAAGTGAATTACTTCCCAGACTTTGTTCTGAAATAAAAGCCATTTGGGCCAATGAAGGCTTACACGATTGCTTTTATGATGAAAGATAGCTCAATGAAAATTACCGGTAGGAGACTTAGGCCCGTATTACACAACCTCACTCAAAACTCAAGCATCATTTACAACTCGTTTAACCGTATACTTCGGAAGCGCCCCCGATTGGACCCGAAAACACAAACCTCCACCGGCTCGGTAGCGTGTCCCATTGGACCCCAGAATGACGAAATACCTACACCCTAAATTGATGATGTAAATATTTATTATGCGACCCATCAAATCATATGAATGTACGTTAATTAAGAGAGTTGGATAAAAAACTCATATGTTAACGCCATTAAATCTTTCAAATTAAACGCGCAAGTTAATTAATTTACCTTTATAAACTTTTGGTCCGTAAATGCGATAGACGCCATTTTGATGACAGTGGTCGTCGAGGCTAAAAAACATAAAAATTGGGGATTTCGAACATCTAAACTCCACCACAGGGGCAGTGAATAATACATAATTTTATTATTTGACGAATTCATCCTTTGTTCTAGTTAAATAAGTAGCGGTAATGAAGTTTTTTGATATCCAAAGTCTAAGTTTCGCGCCAATCGTGCGTGTTTACATTTTTACTTTTCACAAATATCACACATACACATGTAGATATGAGTTAAAATGTGACAAATATTATTTAAAATCTTATGAACAACTAGAAAATGCCCAGATCTTAACGTAATACAAGAACACAGGTACAATAACACGTAATATTCATTACCACTACTCAATTTGTGTTAAAAATCGCCAACTGTAATTGTTTTTTTTATTGTAATGATGTGCGAAAACGATTACGCCAAATTATTTTTTTTTAATTTTGTTCGACTCGATTAATAATTAATATGTGAGAAATCGATACTTGGAAATGTAAATAAATTTGTTATAAGCATTAAATACAGTAAGCATTATTTATATTAATGATATATACTTTTCTAATGTAATTTTAATAGTTTTTTGGACATTTATAAAACGAGCCAACAGACAGGACCTAGGTATATGACCGGGATAGGTACCTCATTTATTGAATTTCGCGCCGAGTTGTTTCTATATTTGTATTTAAATTCGGAATGCGGTCGCTGTTAAAAATTATTTTAATGTATTGGACAATTATTTACTGTGGAAATTATTTTTGATACTTTCTGATAGTTTGACAGACATGACTACAGAATGCCAAGTATACATTTTATAGATAGGCTTAAAAAAAATTGTTTTGGGAATGATGATAAATTAATTCTATAAATTGGGTAGGTATTCCGGAAAGACTTTGAAATACGTCCATAGTTTTAGGGTTCCGTACCTTAAAAGGAAAAAGGATCACTTCGTTGTCCGTCCGTCTGTCAGTATGTCAAGACCATTTTTCTCAGGAACGCGTCGAGGTATCAAGTTGAAATTAATATAAAATACGTAGGTCCATGGTCCTTTGGAACTCTAAAAAAATCAAGCTTCTAAGTCAACGCAATAAAAAAAAAATGTACTGCCATTTATGCGATATATTTTGATACTCGCAAATAAATAAAAACTTATAGGGTACTTCCCGTTGGCCTAGAATCATGAAATTTGGCAAGAAACAATCACAGCACAAATGTTTAAAGCAAAAAGTCCGAAAATCGTTAATTTGGAGTTTTATCACATATTCTTTTTTTTACTTTCACAAACTTACATTTACAGTTGGAGAATTGACCGTGACGTATATCGATGTATAACATGTTTTTCAACTACCTACAATTTTAAGTTTGTTTTTGGGATAAATTCATCCCAACTACGGAACCCTACATTGTGCGTGGTTCGACACGCACTTTGCCGCTTTTTTTGAGTTTGGTAGTTTCTGTTTCCATTAGATGGAGTAGTTTTTTTTTGTTGTAGTTTTCCAACGATATTTAAAAAAACTGGTCAAGTGTATGTCGGACTACGCACAGTGAAGGGTTCCTTAGTGGGAATGAATATTTATGCACGCACATTGCACAGCATCAATTTTATTGACTGCAAAAATAAGTTTGTATTTCTCGATAAAATACGAAAAAGAAAGTTAATTCTGTGGTTCCGAAAATAACCCCTATCTCAAAAACTGTTGACTTAAAAAGCTAAGTCACATAAAAACATCTTTTTTGTTTGAATTAAGACAGTTAAAATGATAAAGATGTTTATTAAGTGGCTTTGCTTCTTTTCGTGTGGTTGGAGGTGTTGGAGTGACGAACCTCAGAAATGTATGAATTAACAAAAAAATAATGTAATAAAAAATAAGAAAACATAAATATATTTTTTTATTTCATATTGCATTTTTTTTTATCCCTCGGTTACATGTATGCGGGATGGCACCCCTAATTATGTTTATCGTAATTTACTGCACCATTGCTTAGCGGTGCAAAGAATATATCTTTTTCCAATTTTTTATCGATATAGTGTAAATAGTACGGTCGGGGGACCCCCGTCAGGAACGAAGTTCCTTTTCACATATGATTTTAAACGCATTTTTTGCATCCGCCATCTTGGCTTTAAATTTTGACCTAAGTATCGACTTTAGCACCCTCGAAAACTATGAAAACGATACTCATGACGAAAAATGAGACATTTTTTACTGCCACCATCTCGGATTTACATTTTGACTGAATTCACATTTTCTCTCTCTATCTCTCTCGATCAAATTAGAAGAAGACAGTCGCAAGAATGAACACTTTTCACGTGACGATTTCTGCCAGTTTACTCCAACCGCAAGCCGCGTTAAGAATTAAAAAAATTATGTATGAAAACTGGTAAAAGTACGAATGCAGAGAGAATGATAATATCTTTATTATTCCCTTTTGCATATTTGCAACAAGAGAGTAGGTTGTTTATGTACATATTTTCAGCAAATTTAAATAGCCTACCTTTTTTATAGGTGTAGTAATACCTATTCTATGCAACTTATCCCGGTACTGACGCGGTTTGACTGACTTCAACATATAATTAAAGATATTTGCCACAAACTTATTGTATAAAATAGGCGCGGTAACATAATGTTTCTTAATAAATTCGAATGCTGAAAGTTGATGTAAATTCCTGAATTTCATGACGTAATACGCAACATCCCGTCGAGTCAGGTGATGTGTCACGTGTCAAAATCTTGTCGAGCAGAGAGGTTAAAGCCATTTGATTGATTGAAACTAGTTTTAAGTAATGCTTGAGTCTTGAGTGAAGTTCTGTCCTTAGACTCGTTGGTCTACTGGTGCGCAGGAGGGCCTGGATTCCATTCCCAGGTCGGTCGGAAGCCTCCCTAGCGGCGTCAGCGTGGTTTGCTACGCTGACGACACGCTGGTCCTGGTGCAGGGGAGGTCGCATGAGGCGGCGGCCGAACTAGCGACACGTTGGGTTGCGACAATCGTCGAAAGGATCCGGCAACTGGGACTCGAGGTGGCCTTGCACAAGTCCGAGGCCATGTGTTTCTATGGTCCTCGGAACGCGCCACTGTCGGGTTCCCAGATTACGGCGGGAGGGGTTCACATCGGTGTCGAGTCGACGATGAAGTACCTGGGACTCGTCCTCGACAGCCGGTGGAACTTCGTGGAGCACTTCCGACGTTTGGCTCCCAAACTGGATAGGGCTGGGGCTGCTTTGAAGCGGCTCCTGCCCAACCTGGGGGGTCCAAACGCCTCCTGCCGGAGGCTTTACGCGGGGGTCGTGTGGTCCATGGCCCTTTACGGGGCACCGGTGTGGGCGCGTTCATTGAGGCTGCGACCGGCCCGGCGGTTGAACGCGTCCCAAAGGGTCATGGCCATCAGGCTGGTCCGGGGATACCGCACGGTCTCCCGTGAGGCAGCGAGCCTCCTTGCCGGACTACCGCCATGGGATCTGGAGGCGAAAGTCCTCGCGCACATGTGGGAGTTGCGCGAGGAGGCGAAACGCCGGGGTGTAACTCCGCTGCCGCGAGAAATCACGGCACAGCGGACAGAGCTCCGGCGGGATCTCATGGCGGCATGGAGTGTACGATTGTCGCAACCCAGCGCTGGGCACGCCACAATTGCGGCGATAAGTCCCCTCTTTGAGGAGTGGCTTGAGAGGCGCCATGGCGTCCTCACCTTCCGCCTGACGCAGGTCCTCACCGGACACGGTTGTTTCGGGAGGTTCCTGTTCCGCGTAAGGCGGGAGGAAACGCCCGGGTGTCACCACTGTGTGGATCGCCCGGAGGACACGGTGGAGCATACGGTGGAGGTCTGCCCGGCTTGGGCGGAGCACCGCCGTGTCCTCACGGAGGCGATCGGCGGCGGCGATCTCTCGCGTCCGGCCCTGGTTCAGGCCATGGTTCGGAGCGAGAGTGCATGGGAGGCCGTCACCTCCTTCTGCGAAGCAGTTATGCTCGCGAAGGAGGAGGCGGAGCGCGCGAGGGAGATGCAAGCTGCACGCCCTCGCGGCCCTAGTCGCCGCAGGAGACGCCCCGGGCGTCGGGAGTCCAGAGCCGACTTCCGGCCACCGTAGGCGCGGGCTTGCGGACGGTGAGCAATGGGCAGCTCGCCGTCCGATAAGGACCAGGCCCGTGTCGACGGCGCGTTGTGTTCCACGCGCGCCTCAAAGAGATGTCAGCACCAACCGACGGGGTCGAAAGACCAATGCCTGCTGGGGTTGCGGGTTTGTCCGAAAGGGATAACGCGGCCCCGGCACACAGGCAACGGAAGGAACACGGGTGGGTTTTAGTCAGTAAAAGTCTGACACACCCTCTCGCTCTGCCCAGAGCGGGAGAAGTAATTTGATGATTTCCCATCCTCAAAAAAAAAAAAAAAAGGTCGGTCGGGAAAGTTTTATTGGGTTTTCCTATCAGGAATTTCTCAGTATCAGCCTGGACTCTGGATTTATGGCCGGTTGATGGCAATAGGTTCATCATCATCATCGTCAGCTCAGAGCATTCCACTGCTGGACATAGGGGTCTCCAATTGCACGCCATTCAGCTCGATTCTCGGCAACTCTCACCCAGCTGCTACCAGCCTGTGAAGATCGTCGCTCCACCTACCTAACTACCTAACGTTTGTCGATTGGCGGTCTCCACTCTAGAACATTTTCATGTCATGGCAGTAGGCTCGCGCCACATAATCATGGATACACACATATGGGATATATGACCAGGCACTATAAAGACAATTTCCACGCAGGCTCCGCCCCCATGCAGCCCGCCACTCCGATATGTGCAAAACGCTAACACCAATAATAAACTTGAATATCGCGTGCGTTCTTTGATCGTGTTTGGGGCTCGAAACTAAATGGCGTAAGTCTCAATTCTAATTTCGTTTTTATCTAAAGTAATAATTGATATAGAGAAAAAATATCTTGTGGCTGGATAATAAACTATATTTTCTTACTGTGAATACTTATTTTCGGCATAAAAGCCGAGTAATCTTGATTTTATTTAAAAAAATGTCATGATTTTCTAATAAAATGGTAACAATTATGTAACTGTCTTGTACATGGAAAAATAAAGATCCAATATATCATAAACTATAGTTCCATTTTGATTGTATGCGTGGCTGTTTCAGAATATTAATGTAAATTAATATACAATTTAGGGAGCCTTCTTTTAAACGTAACTGGCGAAATATGGGTGACTATAGGGACAACTCTGTCTAACCCTTCGTGAATTACAGATAACTTAAAATACTGGTATTCAGTTGAATCCGGTTAGACTGTAAGCCGACCCCAATAAAGTTGGGAAAAGGCAAGGCAGATTTATTTGTTTTACAATGAATAAATTCTATTTTTTTTCCAAGTTTAGGTACAACACACGACTTATTTCTCGTTTCTCTTATTTCTCGTCCAACTGCTTCATTGGTGTAGCCTCCACGCGTTCGATTCCCAACTGATAATTGGCAAATGAATGAAAAACGGGTGTGTACCTTCAAAAGTATAATAATGATAATAAAATACCAAGCTAGTATAGCCGGAGGCACACAAAGATTTGTGGGTCGTGGGTTACGGATGTCTATTGTCAATTCTGCAGGGATAGGTACTCCTCTGTAGCTGCAGGCGAATTCCCGCCGCTAGCCGGAGATGGAAGTTGGCCGTAGTTCAGTGCTCTGCTGCACGGTGACGTCACAGAAGGCGCAGCCGCCGACTTTCTCAGCACACCGGTGGCGAAGCGTAAAAGTGAAACCTGGAAACCACCGTTCCAGCTGATTAGAACCCGGTCTAATAACCTCCGTGCTGGGGTAACACCGACGACAACGAGGAAGAGATACCTATTTGATTGTAGTAGTATTAACGTGGTGGTACTAACCAGAACGGAGTTTACATTATAAAACAAGCTCGGGCAACAAGCAAACAATAAAATAACGATAATTATGAAACGGTTAAAACGATTAGAATTTAAATTTTTAAATTAATATTGTAGGTACTTGGCGGTAGAAGGAAATTAAATAGCATGATAAAGCATTATTAGCAATTTCTGAGGCTATTCCTAAATAGTGCTTACTTAATGTGATGAATTTGAATAAGCAACAGAAATTGAGAAAGAAGACAAGAAGTTTATATAATAATACACAGAATAATTATTGGCAAAGCAATACATGATTATGATGTGCGTGATTTGTGTGCTATTCAAAACTTACCCTAAAACGGGATTTTCACTAAAACTTAATTGACACTTTATAACCACGTTGAAAATGTTAAGGATTATAAATAATTTTAATAACGGTCGTGTCTGCTAGGGCGCTCGACAGGATGCAAAGCAGTAAGTGCACTCTCACATCAGCCTAGAAGCGACTGGCCGGACTCCGTTTCAGGCGCGGGCGCGATCCCGTTAACATCATTCGTTCCCTCCGAACATCCGCCCCGCACCGCACACGTACCTACCCGGCGCGTTCCAAGTCGTACACAAACAAAGAACAAAGCATTAATTTAGAATCTATTACTTGTCCTTTATCATTAGTACCATAAACAAAACATGATTATTCATGTAACGTTCCGTTACATTGGCCTAGTGTGGTCGCAAGCGCGTGCTGGTATTGACAGGTCGGGCAAAGGGATAATGGGTTTTTCTACCAAGAATTTCTCAGTAGCAGCCCGGAGTCTGGTTTGTGCCCGGTTGATGCCAATAGGCTTGCCCCCTATTACATAGGACTTAAAATTGAAATGAGGGTTTACACCCACCTCTGCCTATCTCTTCGGGGATTATGGCGTAATGATATTTTCTGTGCCTTATTTCTCACACCACCTACGCCAACGTGCAGAGCACGTGCGCCACTCTCAAATTGGGTGGAAATACCACGTATTCGAGTCTGAATCTTATTACTTAATTAGTTCTATTGAACTAATTTTAGATTTATTCTAAAAGTAGAATTAAAATTTTATACCAAAAACTGTGGAATTATTCACCAATTAGATTTTGTATTAGTTAGAGGTACAAATTTTTTCAAAAGTTTGTTCTGGAATCAAACATTATTTTGAACAACTCACCGGAATACCCAGATTCTATGCAAATAAAATTCAAGTCATTTATTCAAACTAGGCTGAGAATCAGCACTTTTCGAACGTCAAAATTACATACGACAGTCCCCCAGAAACGCCTACCTTTCACCACTTCCTAGTGCTTACGCTGGGAAGAAGAAGTGGCGCAACATTAACGCAAACATTTTCTATTCTATTCTAATAAATTCTAGAAAACACTAGCATAAAATATACGATTTAAATAAATCACATACAGAATATCAAAGTTATTAGCTTAGGCCAAAACGATTACCCTTGTCAGGGATAGCAATTAAACTTTAAATGTACACAGAGTAATTTTAAACACCAAATAGATCAGTAGAACAAGGGTAACAATTCGTCGTCCGTCTTCTTATCTGTTTTCAACGAGTTTTGGGTAAGTTTGGCAAACTTAGATTGTAATCATATTATGAGCTTTGTGATCTATTGCTGAGGAATAAACTGTTTTAATATTTACAGCACCTTGTGACTAAGGAACAACAGCCGCACGGGTCGATCGATCAGGTTAAGCTAGGCTTGCCGCGGGTGGTCCGTGGGTGGGTGACTATCCTCACATACCAAGTTGCTTCCGTGCCTTGGAAAGCACGTTAAGCCGTTGGTCCCGGCAGTCATTTGTAGATCTTTGACAGTTGTTTCGGGTCGTCAGAAGCCCGAATGATTGACAGCCAGTCATACCAAAAAGAAAAGGCTAGGCAGATGGTGATGAATATCGAAATAGGATCATTTGGTAAAATAAATAATAGCAGCCTATTACTGTCCTACTCTTCTCTTCTCATACAAAGAAGGCACGAGCATTGATCACCATGCTTGTACAAGACCGGTTAGCGATCACAGACTTATATTAACTATGAAGTCCAGATTTTCTTACGATGTTTTCCTTCACCGATGTCAGTAATGTCCAAGATAAAATCAGAAAGTATGAATTGAAAAGTCACATTGCTATTTGCTGGGATTTGAACCCACAACCTCGTAACTGAGAGACGGTGCCTTAACCACTGGGCCATTAATCGTATTGTTAAGTAATTAAAGTAAAACTGATACCATGGATTCAGCAAGTTCGTCATGCTCCCTTAGATGTCACTGCTTGCGGTAGCGTCGGGGGTCGGGTTGCCTCCTTCCCTCAAATATGGCGAGGGAGAGGGAGATCAGCATTACCTGATCTTTGCGTTATGCTCGTCAACGGGTGCTGCTTGTGGTGACTGGTCGTCTTGCTGATCATGGTGTTGTTATTGTTATTAGTAATTAACTGTTTATTTATTTTACTTCGATGGTCCTAGTTTATCATTTATAACTTCCAGTTACAGCTTGTAAGCGGGCACGCCCTTTATACCTGGAGGATTTATAGAATATTAAGTTCAGTCAGAGTTAAGTTTATATTTCTGCCTGAGTATAGTTTTTGGTTGGTATATTGGCGTGTGCTAGCTGGCATATGGCTAATAATTTAAATTATGTTTCGTGTTGCCTAATGTAAATAATTTTGCATACTATGCTACTGTTCGTTGCGCCACTTCTTCCCAGCTAAATCACTAGGAAGTGCTGAAGAGTGGGCGTATTGGGGGAATGTCTTATGTAATTTTGATTTTCGAAAACTACTGATTCTGCCTAGTTTGAATAAATGATTTTTGAATTTTGAATAACATAATATCACCCATGTATTCCCCGAAGGTCCCCCTAAGCAGAGGTGCATTATAACTATTTGTAGCGTATTCGCGTAGCGGTTATCTGCTACGACGATGTAGCTACGTAGCAGTGACATAATGGCGCCCGCTACGTCGTAGTCTCTTATTCCAATATAATATTATTATTCTATATTTACAAAATGTAGCTGATAATAATTGCAGTTTTGTACGCTTGAAGTTTTGAGTCGCTAGCAGTTGATTTTAGAACAAATTTTACAGCTGTCAAATTGACGTAACCCAGGTTCTGAGGCGAAAACAAATGAAGATCGAGGAGATCGATCGAAAAGCCGGCTTTGGTTTGTTGTGACTGTGGTATTGGTGATCATTGCGACTACCCTTTGCAGTCCAATGAGTTGATTGACTTTCGCTCACGGCTCACGTACTCAGTGGAACGTCACTTACATTATTGTTCATGCCCTGATCAGACTTGTGATTACTTGACTTTCATTTTCTTACATCTCATCGCCCGCATACCCACGCAGAAAATATAATAAGATCTCTTCTGATAAAGACGACGTATTACCTTTAATACAAGTGGGATTACGAGGACAAGATATTTAGGAGACCAGTGATGTAACAGGCTCCACTTTACTTTAACACCGGCTTGTGAGAAGCTTCAACAATTTTAGGCGTACCAGTAGATGTCTTCATGTAAACGTTTGTACCACGTTGTTGGCTATTGGCTCGCGAAGTTCTATGTCGTCTTGACATCTTCCTCAAAAAACTTTTTAGAGCAGATTTTAAAAAAATATACGTACATAAGTGCCTTATGTATTCGTCGATATTGTCGCATATAAAGATGCTTCGTCTCCCGAGGCAGTAAATCAACATAGATAATACAATATTTTGCTTTGGCTTAGTATTTTTGGAGATTCTGCTTCGGCTATTCCACTATATCCATTTAAGTAAGCTAAGGGGTACGGACGAAAATGTACTCGCGCGTCATACAGCCTATTTCAGTCGCCATGACTGCACGAATCGATAGATCTGCATGGCTGCGCTGGCCGCGGTCGGTCCATTGATGGGTATCCGTTTTTTATGTCATTATTGTTTACAATAAGTAATTGAACTTCAAGTATTTTTTGTTTAAATTAAAGTTTGTTTTATCATAAAAATACATGGTCAGTGATTAAATGAACCAAATCGTTCATGGGGGATTATTAAGCGGAATTTTCCGGCCCCGGAAGACAAAAACAGGAAATAGGAAATAGCGAATACTCCGCCCCAACCTAATACATATTAATAATTCATCGACAAACCAAGGGAATACCATAACAATATTCTGTGATTTTTTTATCGATTTGGGTAACGAAAACATTATTTTTTATTTATTTTCATAGGATTAACATATTATCAGAATTAACATCTTAGATCATGAGGACTAGTTGAGGTCAGTTTGTGGATGGGTGAAGCTGTGTGAGGGGAGAAAAATAAACCAGATATCATAAAAAATTGCACGTGGGGTGAACTTGTCGGGTATTAAAACACTGAAACAAACAGAGAGAATATTGTTAGTAGGTAATAATAAGAAATAAACATAATAAACCGTATACCTAATTCGATATCCATCACGCCTGCGTAGTTTTGCTAGCTAATTTAATTCGACCCTGTATAGAAAAGTTTATGTTCGTTGAACTAACATACAATAACCCTTTTCTTTCCCGGGTGGAGGGTACCTAACCTTCGTATACATGCGTGTCACATTTTCAAATTAATCACGTTAGGCAGGCGTCTAATTTGTTTAAAATTCGCTTAGGCCTGGGCACATTTGATTATAAGGGTCGCGCGTCCACCGGCCCATTACGCCTGTATGAACAAGACTTTATATACATATATCTAGTTAGAAAGTAATGACAGACGAACAACAAACACAGATTTGTATTCGATGGCACATGTGTTGTGTTTCGAGCTGTTTTAGCAGTACTTAGCTAAGGCCGTGTCTCCTGCGCGTGTTTTTTCGAAACATTACACAAAAACATCAAAACAAAGAGGCGTGGCTGTACACATTTGTGTGTACTTATAAACACGATGATTTTGTTTTCCGAGCTGCATGGAAAACATTCCCCGCGCGGGTGAAGAGGGGAAGGGTTTGTTTAATTTTTAACTGCCGCTCGCACCGCGCATATCTGTCACTGTTAGTCAACACAGGTTTTGAGTAAATAGTTGTGATAAATTGACAATGTATTGTAATAGAGATACTGTTCGTCACGTTTTCCTCATCGGAACTCATTACTACATCTACGTAAAATGTGTTATTAATCTAAAAAATATATATATACTTGGGCAGGAGACAGCTTGTGTATGAAAACAAATGTTTATGTGTAATGTTTCGGAAAAACACGCGCAGGAGACACGGCTTTATACAAAGACAGCTGCCTGTCTGTTGTGTAACAAACTGTGATAACTTATGTGAAGTGACCTTGAAGTTAGCTATCATTCCACCTGATTGACACTATTGACAGCTCACTTTGCTAAATTTCCATGGTAAGATTTTAACAGAATACATAGTAGTTACAAGAAAATTATTAAAACACTCGAGTACTTAGCGCTGGAAACAGTGTAAAGGTACAATTCCGTAGCCGACTGCAGGCAGCAGCAGCAAGCAACATGTCGTCGCCACACGGTCGCACGGTCGGTCGTGTCGTTGCGTCGTCACCTTAGTGGTACAAGTTGGATCAAAATTGCCGGTCTAACAGAAACCTTGTATCGGTCTCCACGTGTGTGGTAATTTTTCCGCTTCTCCTGGTGGCATTTCGAGAAACGTTTAAAAAACAATTTTATCTAAAATTCTAAAGTTTTGAGAAAATAAAGAAAACAGTTTTACACTAGACCGTCAAAGAAAGCCGGGTTACCCGGTTCACTGAACTTTCAAGCTTAAAATTAATCTAAATTAACTTTAGATCCTTGTTTATTCCCTCATTAGTCTAAGTAAAACAGTAAACAAAAGATTATACAACAATTAATTATAACATGTGGGGAGAGAAGTTTCGGGATTTACGGTTAACGCGAGAAACACACAAACCGTAATTTATTAACTTAAATAGGTTTCTGGGAATTACAAATAAGACCATCTGTCGCGAGAGAGTGCTGTGTAAATATTATAATTTGGGAAGATTAACATGCAGATTAATTATGTGGTGCATTAAACACTAGCTAATAAATGATTAAGCATTGAAGGAGAAATCCGACAAAAAACATTGATTTGATCAGTGTTTTCCTGATCCTGACCTCAAACTCAAACACAAAGCTTTTTTTTTATGACTGCCTCGTTGATCCTGTTTTCGTAAGCGTTATTACTGAGAAAGGTTCGGTTCCCATGTCGGACAAAGTGTTTCAAAAGTTTTTCATCTGGATTTTTTTCAGCAGCAGCCCGGAGTTTGGATTTGTGCCAGGTTTATGGCAATAGGCTCGCTACCTATTACATTTCCGACTTATGACTCCTATTACATTATTTTACGGCTTTTAAACATAACTGGCGAAATGTGGGTGTACTAATGTACACCTCTGCTTATCCATTCGGAGATTATAGGCGTGATATTATGTGTTTTTTAAAGAAACACCTTCCGAACCTAGATTACACAATGGCAAAATTTGCTTAGAAAGTATGGTTTCAGAGTAAGCTATCAACAATAGAAAAAACTATACAAAATTATATTTTTTATTAAAAACATCTGCGAAACATTCTCCTAGACAAGACAGTGCTCGCGGCAACCCTGTCTAACGTAAAACATCGTTATAAGTTAGTAATTAATAAAATAACAGCTGCTCGCGCATGTGACACCCCGGCGGGCGCTCGCGTCGCTCTAGAGTAAGCCGAGTTACAAGCACAAGTTTCAACTTGAACTTTATTATCGTAGGGATAAAAATGTTGTTTTATAGTTTTATGTTTGAGCATATTTTGTGTCTAGCAATATGTTGCGGAATTTTCTTATTTCTGTGGCGCTCACAAAAATATAGGGATCGGTGCAGGTTCGTAATGCGACTTTTTCAATACCATAACGCATGTGTTAGATAATTCATTTTAAGATTATTATAATATTAGAATATTGTTTGTTGGATAATGGCATCTGTCATATTTACAAAGCTTGGGACCAATGTAGAAGTACTTAATTTGACTAGGTATTGTTTTTACAGAAAAGAACACTCTTAACTTGTAAAAACCATTTAGATGTTATTACTATAAATGTTGACGTAATATTTAATGATACTTGTAGTTTATCTTTGATTTGATATTGCTATTTTAATATAATAAGTTGTTTTAAACTATTGACACAAAACTGTCAGTTAATGTTGATATTCTATTGAATTATATCTAAGAATAACAAATCGGCTGTTATTAAATTGCTAAATTACTTTATAATGTTTTAAAACGGTTTCACTACATAAGATTTGTTTATTATTACCTGTATTTGAGGTTATTAAGCCTTAGTATGACATCTGTGATTTATTTAAAATGGCGGTAGATGTTTGACATAAAAAGGATTGTAATGATGTTATCGGGTCAGTTGCTCGGTGGATGTTCAGTTGGTTGGTTCTAGTGCCGTTGTTGTATGGAATAGACCGACCAGGTGTCACGTAAGTTAAGTAATTTGATATTATACCGTAATTATTGCTTATTATGATTATGTTGTTGTGTATGATACCTTATTGTCAATATTGCTGATGTGTTAAATTGAATAATGGAATATTCCTATTCTTTTCCTTGTTATTTTATAATATTGCTTTTATTTTGAGCAATGGTCCAAGACATACAATTAACTGTTTTAGAGATAACGATAATTTATAGAAATGTAAGAAATGTGTTGATAGAATACTAGAAACAATGACAAGTCTAATTAAATAAATGTCTAGCCTTGTCTTTCTGTGCTTTACTTCATACGATCCTTTCCCTACAAAACATATTCAACAGAACTTACATACACAGTGATCATTCCGACTTTTAAAACTTGCTAAATTAGGTAATACTTATAAATACACTTAGTGCTTACTGCCTCTTCTAACACATGTATAGATCATTGTTAAGTGATTATTCTAAACCTTTACACTGATTACACTGAGTTTTTCTGGAAATAAAAAATTGTGGGCAGACCTGGATTTAACTTCTGAAATCGAATTTCTATCCTTCTTATCGCGGTAACGCAATGTGACCGCTGTTACTGTTTTTATATGATAATTTAAAACGGACTGTGGCAAAAATAAATGGACGACATTCTCTCTCAGATGTAAATAAGTTAGTCAAAATGTATGTGTCATTTGGCTAACGGAAACAGAGAACAATGTAGATTCTAATAAATTTTAAAAAATCCTCTGAAAATACCCGGGTCCCATTTTATTCAAATTAGTGCCACAGTTTCATAAAAGAAATCCAAATCTACCCTGAATAACTTAGCCCAGACTGGCTGGAAACACACTTACATTTTATAATTCTAAATAAAACCTCAAAGGATCCAAATTGAATCAGTTTTGTACCAAACGCGTCGATCTGCGACCAGCCATGTAATCAGGCCTTTTAACCTTTCAGAACTTTATCACACTGATTGCGATGGCATTACTAAGCTATACAACTTGTTAGGACTAGATTTTGTTGAAGGCTTTTGTTAATGAGTAAATAGAGAAACTATTTGAGACTGTTTAACATTGTACGGAAAGTTCTATCGAAATGAATTGGCAACTACCGACCACCGGACTACCGGTAGGTAGTTGCCAATTCATTTCAAATTGCAATTTCATTTTAATCAGTCTCAAATAGTTTTTCTCCAACACAACTTCAAACCAACTTTCTGAATATCACTTATCAAATTAAAGATTATACTTTTAAGATCTGGATCTTAAAAGTAAGTTTATTGTAGTTAAGTTAAGTAGGTTGTAGAAGAAACGATTTATAAAGACGTCAATTATATTAATTTAAAGCTTGATTAGGTTGTTATTTCTTCTGTGACTATAACTGAGAAGAAACACCGTTTTTCAATGTTTCATATGCTGCCAGTAGGATGTCAGATTTTTTGCAATATGAGCAAAACTGATTGCGTTACACAAGACAACTCGAAACATTAAACTGTCAGGTTTTTATGCGGCCAAAATGATGTTAAATATTATTGGTCATAACGAGTTACCACATTCTTCTGAATATAACTGAGTAGGTAGACATTGTATAACGCAAGACATGTCCGATATAATTACATTCTAAGAAGTGACACGTTCTGATGTTCATTCCATGTCACATATTTGTGCTGCCAGTTTTGCATGCCTTCCACAAATGATCATGGACTCAGATATTATTGCCGAGCTGTCCATAGTAATAAAACTGTATATGTGTTGATCGGGATTTTTTAAATTAACTTGTTTAGCGTGTTGGGTTCTCTTGATCGACCTCAAACCTCATATAATCATTACTGCAGGTGTGCTGTACTTGATGATACCGTGAGCCCTCCATCGCAGATGCTTTCTGTATTCTTTGTAATTTTGTGTTTAATATTTTTATATCGCTTAAATCGCTGTTACCACTCACAGGAGTGGCGCCTTTAAACCTTTTATACCAACGTTAAAACCGTCGTCGCTCTTAACGTCGTAACTTTTTATTAGTTACACTTTAACGCTTACTTTAACTGTTCAATGTAAAGTAATACTGATTATTTGAAATCTTTTATAGCCTGGTTAGATGATGGTTCATTTTTATGGGTCTTCGACAATCTTTGTCGGTGTAAAATGTTATTGAAACTTTATTGAACTGGAAAGAGCTGAAGAGTCACATTCAGGGATTCTGTAAACAAATTAAATAGCTTAGTGGGATATAAAAAAAAAACAGCTATTTCATAAAAGTGAAATACCTACACGGCCAAAATGTATAGAACAGCTGTTTTTTATTATGTGGCAAAAAGTTAATATTTTCTTAATTTTTTTTTCTTGACAGCATTGTTGGTTTAGTGGTCGCAAGCGCTACTGCTGAGCATGAGGTGCTGGGTTTAATTCCCCAGTCGGGCAAAATGTTATAGGGCTTTTCCATCTGGAATTTCTCAGTACCAGCCCGGAGTCTGAATTTGTGGTCGGTTGATGGCAATAGGCTCGCCCCCTATTACATGGAACTTGAACATAACTGGCGAAATGTGGGTGTACTATAGGTACCTCTGCCGAACTCTTCGGGAAATACAGGCGTAATATTATGTGTTGTGTTAAAGAAATGTCTTCCGAACTGTAATTAGTAGGCAATAGTACGTAGGCATTTGAATAGGTAGTGAATGATAATCTTAATTGCTAAAGACCAAAATAGCACTAATATAGAATCTTCTAAATTCATACCACGAATTTCGACCAATCATTCTGCCTAGCCCCAATTATGTTGGGTTCGGCTTCCAGTCTAACCGGATGCAGCTGTATACCAGTACTTTACATGGATTGACTGCCTATCTGACCTACACAACCCAGGAACTAGGTAGGTAATACGATACCCCTTGGTAAGACTGGTTGTCAGACTTTCGGGCTTCTGACGACCCGTAACGACTGTCAAAGATCCACGCCGCTGATTGTAGAGTTTTAAGTGTATTATCTATGGCGTATTGTGCGATGCGTTGGCGCACGGATGAATAAATTGTGACAATGTGTTCATGGAATTCGGGCATCGTTAAAGCAAGTTTTCTTGTTCTGTCTCGTTTCAAAGAATATATTTATTTACTTGGGCACTTATTTAACAATGGTCTTTCATGCATCCGTCTTATTTACTCATTTATTTATCAAATTGTTTTTTTTGTGTTGATTTGCAATTTTATGCACAATCACACTATTTATGTACCTAAATAGTCTTTATTATTTTTTATCTGACACAAATTTATTTAATTTAAGTATGCTGCATACACACGTTACATTATAAAACTGATTTATATCCGTCACATCACACTCTCAAGTCCAGTTGAAAACCAGCGTCAGGCACTTATAGTTGTCTGGCAATATTGCTGAACTGGGTATTTTTGGCGCAGCCCTGAGGCACACTCCCCATCAAATTTCTGCTTACATCGCACTTTACACTTTTTTATTTGATTTTAATTTTTTTATCTGCTGTGTACCTAAATATATTGTGTGTGTTTTAGTCTGTGCTAAATAAATGTATATGTCGCAAATTCGTTGCTGAGTTGACTAATCGGGACGCCAGCGCCGCCTGGCGGCGTCGCTCGACAGAGTCTATAACGTGACGCTCTGATCGGCCGCCAGCCCGGGGCTCAGCAGAGTAGCGGAGCAGAGGCAGACTTGATGGGTGGCGGTCAACCAGTGAAGACGTTTAGAAACTGTCCCGCGTTTCAAATAGTTGTGTCGTGTAGGTACCTACAGTGTGTGAAATGCTAGTGTGAGTAATGTTATTGTAAATTATAATTTGATCTGAACTGCAACGGTTTTTCTATTGCGCAATAACCAACACTACCCATAGTACGCCCATAGTAGTTAAAATATGCCTGATAACGAGAGAGACCCGTACCATCCGCCGACATATATATATTCTTTCTATCTTTCTTTTTCTTTTAACGTACTTTCCGCGTCACGGAGGAGTCTCGGTATGTAAAGATGGTCTTCCACCCACGGAGCAACCCCGGCAAGTGTACCTTAACCTGATGGATCGACCCGTGCGGCTATTATTACTTAGCCACGAGCTCTTGACCACGAATTTACTACCAAAAAATGTTTACGACTTCTCGCTACTACCACTTAGACCATACAATTCCACAACTGGATAAAAAAAAAACAAACCTAAACTAAACCACTAACTATTAAACCCTCTTGTTGGTAGTAAAATTGGAACAATGTTGCAGTTTGCCCCGTCATCTTCAGACAATTCCAAAGATAAATCTAGAGGGAGCCACTGTGGAATGAAAATTACGTGCTTCGATAAATAAAATGTCTCTAGGGTCATCATCTAATATAAATTGGAATTGTAGTCAGGATTTCAAGTTATATTAATATCTAGATAGCGTCTTCAAAGTAAGACAGATAGCTGAACTTGTTACCTAAAAAGTTAAATTGACTTTCCATGTCATTGCCATTGTAAATATGAACTATGTCTTTGGAGACTTTACCTTACTATAAATAATGGGGCTTGTGGTAAAATAATAACACCCGCATGGGTCGACTGAAGGTTAAGTCCCGCATGCCGCGGTCGTTTCGTGCCTCGGAAAGCACGTTAAGCCGTTGGATACAGCAGTTGTCGATCTTTGACAGCCGTTACGGGAAAGTCAGAAGCCCAAAAGTCTGACGACCAGTCTTACCAAGGGGTTTCGTATTACCCAGTAACTGGATTGCGGAGTTCAGATAAGCAGTCACTCCATGTAAAATACTGGTATTCAACTGCATCCGGTTAGACTGGAAGCTGACTCCAACATATTTGGGAAAAGGCTCGGCGGATTGACTATTCTATAAAACAATTATACAAAAATAAACAAGCGACTTCCAAAAAAACACTACAAAGCGAAAATAACTTAAATTTCGTAAGTAGTGTTGTTTTGGAAGTCGGTTGTTTTTATTGTACCCAAGTTTTTATTTCTCTTTAGCCTATAAATAAAAGTTAAACTAAATTTAACTCTGTTACATTTTTGCCTGAACCGCTATTGCAAAAAAACTTTTATTAATCTCTTGTGCTAGTACAATATGTTGAAGCGCATTTAAATATTTAATTAAATCATTTAATGCAAAAAAACTGCTGTTAATATTTTTGCTTGAAGTACAATTTAAAAACAAACGTAATTTTAGTAAAAAGAGGAAATCACACCACACTATACACCACAGAGAACTAATAACATACTAAAACTGTACACGTAATTAAATATTATAGGTACTTACTTGTTTATATTGTCATTGTATTATGGTCTTAGATTATATATTATTATTATTTCTTAAATTTATGATATGCGCAAATACAGATATATATTTTTAATACATTTATGTATAATCACACACATTTCAGTTAAAATAATTACTAACCCGTTGAAATATCTCACGCAGGGGGACGTGAATACGTCATTCCATGGGTAATTGCTGAAAACCAGCGCTGTTGACATTAGGTTCGTCCGAATTCACAGTATTTCGCTGAGCAATGACCTGTTCTTGCACAGATGCGACGCACAGCATAATTTTTCTTATTATTTGTTACAAAAGTAGTAGTAACTCTGCTATCAGCATTTTGTTTTTGTGATGTTTTTGTTGACGTTTGGTAATGTTGCAAGAGTATTACGCAATAATGTCTTTGGTCCGTGGCCATGACAGCAACCAATGAAAAATATTGTTTTACTTTTTATATTTTTATTTATTGGATGAACACGAGGCTTTTGGCTACTTTTGTAAATGTGTATTTTATGTGTTTTTATCTTTATATGTGCGTTTTGTTTGTGCAGAATAAACAATTTTTCTTTTCTTTCTTTTCTTCTTTCTTTTCTTTTTTATTTTTATCGAAATTTCCGTGGACGAAAATGTTAATTTTTTTGACCTACTTGTGATACCTAATCTCTTCGACAAACACTCCATACAAACATATCTGTTAATATTTTTTTCTACCGCGTAAAATTTAAATTAGATGTTTTCTTAAAAAAAACGTACACGCGGGGTTGAAATCTTCGCGGTATACAGTTTAATATACTCCTTGTCCATACCCTACACGTTAAATGAAAAAATCGCTGTTTTAAATTAATGCAAAGTTAGCCTAAAATATGGCGTAACTTCCCCGGGCTAATTCCAAACGGCCTTGGATTAAACCAGGAAATTTGAAACATCTCTTCATCAACATCATCATTTCAGCCAAAATTCGTCCACTGATGGACATAGGCTTCCCCCAAATACAGAGGGGGGTTTGCCATAATCGCCACGCTTGGCGCCTGTGGATTAGCGATCGCAGTATAGCGTTAAAATGCGTAAAGAACGCTGCTGCCCACTCTCCAGGGAGTCCCTTAGTCGCCTTTTCTTTTTCTGCCGTGGGTACGACACCCACGGGAGAAAAAGAAATGGGATGGTACTATTCTTTACGTCCGGCACCACACTGAAACACAACACACAGTTGAAACATCTGTACTACTCTTAATAAACCAGTGTCACACCACCAGCGCCTTCACCTGGTGGGTAGCTTCAATAATATTACCATTCAATGGATCAAAGGACAGCGGTTCGCGGGGCAACGACGCAGCCGACGAACTTGCCAGAAGAGGATCGAACATGGCACCAGTGGGGCCTGAACCCATTGCGCAACTCCCCTTCGGGTACCTACGCACTCTGGTAAGGAAACGAACCAGATACCAACATCACAAACTATGGTTGGACCATGGTGAGTGCAGGCAGGCCAAGGAGGCACTCCCTACAATTGATGGCCGCCTCACGAAGCAGGTTCTTCGACGACTTAGACGTGGAGTTGCGGATACAGGCCCGTATTACCTATTACCTATTTACTTACGAGTACTCTTAATAAAGCTGAAGATTTTTTTTGTTTGAACGCGCTAATTTCTGGAACAACCAGCCGGATTTTAAAATTCCTTTTGTGTTTGATAGCCCAATTCTAGAGTAAAATTAAGTGTTGGTTATTAAACATCACGATACAACCCTCGGGAGGCCGACCAAAAAGAAAGAAAGTCGGAAAGAACGCTAACCGAAAACATAATAACGCGGGCGGGCGATGCGATTCAAAGC
This sequence comes from Agrochola lota, assembly GCA_947364205.1. Taxonomy (NCBI): domain Eukaryota; kingdom Metazoa; phylum Arthropoda; class Insecta; order Lepidoptera; family Noctuidae; genus Agrochola; species Agrochola lota. The sequence continues at coordinate 21,238,844 of OX376223.1, forward strand.
AGTGGGTCGATTTCTCGCGGACGAAGCCGCGGGCATAAGAAAATAAAATTTTAATGAAATTAAATTACGAGGGAAGCTGTATCGTAGGTAATTGCAATTAATACTATTATAATTACAGTAGGCGTTCGCTTATCCGGCGCTCACTACCGGCGTCTTCAAATTTAGCATTCCTACCAAAGATATCCGTCTCCTACTCTGTAATCCGGCAGGTTTAATACAAAAGTGCTGGATTATAGAGCTCGTGCATTGATCGTTATCGTCTTGCAGTCTGGTCTGATTCTACGAGTAGGTATTATTACGTAAGATAATAAATATTTTTTACTTTGGAAATCTGTGTTAAAATTATATCTTACTAGTGAGCTGACATTTCCTATAGAAATCCTATAGCGCCTACTGTACTTGTATCTGCTTGTTCCAAATGAAAATAAAATGAGAACGAACGATACTACACTTTTTAACGGAATTCCAATATTAAATAAAACTGCATACCATTTAAAATTAAATTTTATTTGGCACTGAATCAGTCGTTGTTAAAAGAACCTTAAGTTACACAGTTAAGACTCAAAATGGCACTTCGTTGTTTTTTACATTAAAATGCATTGTATAAGAGCACATTTGAACATATCACGTTTCTGGTAAAACTTTTATGTAAATACATTTTATTTGGACGTAAATGTAGGGAAAATAATGTTTAATTTATTGACTAATGTAAATCAAAATGTTTAACCATTTTTATCATTAAACCAATGTTTAAACCAACGTTCCAGGTTTTTAAATAAATAATTAATGGTTCTGTAAAGACAAATTTACAATATCACATACTTTTCATTATAATTTCAACAGACTTTTATGTTTGATTTCACAAAAATATAAGTCAGATTAAGAAGTACTTGCTCGCATAATCTGAACGCCAACCATGTCAGTTATTGGTTAATCAAAATACAATAAACAACTATGATCATAAGTACCTAAATAATATCTTTATATATAGGCCAGAATATTTTCCACATTATTTTCATATTAAATTCATCTTCTTCTTATTCATCTTCATCTATTTGGAATTCACTTGTTTCTGTGACAAATGTATTTTTCTTTCTTTCTTTTCTTTATCTGGCATCTGTATGGTACGATTTCCATCACTTTAAAATTGAGCTCCAATAAAAAATACACCTTAATACGTAGGCACAAGGTTAGAATTCACTAAGGCACGGTCTCCTCATTGGGGTGTCTTCCCGGGGCTCGGTGGTGGATTGCAACTCCAGGTTGTAACGTCTGTTGTACCAGAGGAGCACCACGATGCAGACCAGGCACAGGATTATGAAGAATACCACCATGAAGAGGAGGTAGAACTGGAAAGAATAGATGATGAGGTTTGAATGCCAGTTGCATGGTGATTTTATGTGGTTTTGGCCTCGGGAATAGCTCGGGAATGGAAGGGGCTTATGTCTAAGTAATAACAGCCGCACGGGTCAATCGACCAGTTGAAGCTACGCTTGGCGCGTTTGTTTTTTTTTTAAATTGTTTATTAATCAAAAAAAAAAACAATTTTTTTTAAACACACAACACAAACCATCGCGGGTTTAACAGTGGTGGGGTCCGTGGATGGGTGACCATCTTTACATTCCAAGACCCTCCGTGCCTCGTAAAGCACGTTAAGCCGTTGGTCCCGGCTGTCGTACATGGATCTTTGACTGTCGTTACGGGTCGGGAGAAGCCCGAAAGTCTGACAAGCAGTCTTACCAAGGGGTATCACCCAGTAATTGGATTATGGACGTCAGATAGACAGTCGCTCCATGTAAAATATTGGTTTTCAGCTGCATCCGGTTAGACTGGAAGCCGACCCCGACATAGTTGGGAAAAGGCTAAACAGATGATGGTCTCGGGAAAATCTGAGGTTTTTGTAAAAACGAAAGAATACTGTTGTGGGGATGAACTGCAGAAATCACCAAAAGGCCCTTTCAATCAAATTGTAAAACGAAATCTTTCAACTCCTTAAACTCATTTTAATTAAGTTGTGGTGACATCTACAACTCCACTTGCGAACTACGCATCACACGGACGTCACGCAAAATCCTGCATCGCGCAAGCAAAGTTCGAGGCGCGATTCACATTGGTATATACAACGTTCCGATATTTATCGTCGTGCAGTAGCCCACCCAACACACAGAACACCCGTCTGGTCGGAGTGCCTTCTATGGAGGATGAGAATATTTACACCCTGTTCCTCATACCTCTAAAATCAACATTCGCTAGTTTATTAAACGTCCATGATAAAATTAATCTAGCATCAATTATAGCATATTAAAAAGGAAAGTTCGACCGTTGTTCACCTCTTGGAAAAAAAAAACATTGTTCAATATCGATGCAAACGTTTCAACGAATATTTTAAACAACGTTAACTGAATCAACAAACACGGCAGACACTGTTTTCTTTTAATTACCGGAGATCCATCGCCAGTCAATCAATCAACGACTAGAATCAATTCTATTTTTTGTAAACTTGACGTTCATAAGTGCCTTTTAAGTGCCTAATTGAAATAAATTGTTTGACTTTGACTTTGACTTTGACTTTGAACGAATTTGATAGGGATAGTGTTAAAACATATCGACACAGATTAAGCATAAGTAAATAAATCTAACTGTAGACCTTTTTCAAATCGTAGCCAAAGTAAATAATAGAGAATATTGCCCGGCTAAATAAGAACAGCTGCACGGGTCGATCGAAAGTTAAGCGACACTTGTCGCGGTCGGTTCGTGGATGGGTGACCATCGATTACATAGTTATTGAGACCCCTCCATGTCTCGGAAAGCACGTTAAGCCGTTGATCCCGGCTGTCATTCGTATATCTTCGACATTCGTTACGGGTGCAGGAGCCTAAACCTAGAGGTGCGGATGCAGCTGAATACCAGTAATTTTGAAGGAGCGCCTGCCTATCTGATATGCACAACCCTGTTACTGGGTAACACGATACCTCTTTTGGCCTTCTACTCGTAACGACTGTCAAAGATCTACGACTGACAGCCGGGACCAACTACTTAATGTGTTTTCTGAAGCACGAAGGGGCTCAGTATGTTATGAATGGTCACCCATCCACACACCGACCTTCAATCATTTGTACGTTTCTTGATCGAGGAAATCGTTTATAGCCAATCGCTTCCTCGTCGACACCAGGACAGGTGCCTAAGCCTACGAAAAGGTCAACACAAACATACGTTTTAATAAACCTTAGTCCCTAAAAAAACAACAAATTATAAAAGGTTTCTCAAAACTAATAAAAGTCTCCAACACAATGTTTTCATTTCATTACGAAATCTCCGTATTATGGAAAGTTAAGCCTTTCCTTTACCCACTTGAGTTAACTAAATGAGAAAGAAAAACATTAACTTTAGGGAAACATAAATATTTTTGAGCTCATGTGGAGCTTACAGGAACAGAAGGTTACGTAAATATGTTTTCTTTGTAAATTAAGATGTGGTTTATGTTAATATTTCGTTGTGGTTTGAGGGCTTGCTTCTTATCCTTATTCCTGATTCATTATCTGCCTTGCCTTTTTACCAACTACGATGAGGACTGCTTCTAGTCTAACCGGATGCAGCTAAATACCAGTATCTTACATAGAGCGATTGTGGTAGTAGGGTGTGTGTGGTAGGTAGATAGGTAGGAAGTAATAAGTCCCAAGTACACAAGAAGAAGAATGAAAGTTTATTAGGTACATAGACACAGGTTTGAGTTCACACACACAAGAGTTCCACTTAGTTAAGAAGGAGTGGTAGAAATATAGATAGCAGAGAACAGCACGGATAATCAGCTAAACATAAACACGAGAAGGTTCCAAGGATTATTGGTTAGCGAGGCGAAACTAGGATCGCGAGATTATTTAACATAAAGCTATGCGCGCAGTGAGCAGACTGATTTGCAAGTCACGGCGCGCGCGTCGCCTGTACGACGCGGGTGCGTGAGTGCAACGCACGATGACGCTGTCCCGCTCACGCACACGGTTCGCATGACGTAGCGCGAGCGCCCGGTAGTCGCTAGAACAATAGACGCGTCATAGCTACGCCGCCGACTGATAAGGAATTAGCTACTAATACAATGTTTGTACTTGTCTGTTTGTTCATTGAATATTAGGTTAAATTATTGTAAATAGTTTTATATGTTTTACATGTTGATTGTAAGTAAGTCTAGTTTTAAGTTCTTTAGTAAATATGCGTATATAAATTATAATTAATTTTATTTAAGAAATGTATAATTTATATTTAATTATGTTTTACTTTTAATTTTATAATTTGATTAAAATAAAGTGTGTAGGTCACTACACGATTGCCTATATCAGGGGTGGCAAACCGGTCGATCGCGGCTATTAGTCAAAGTCAAACAATTAACTTCAATTAGGCACGTAAAAGGCACTTATGAACGTCAACTTTACAAAAAATTGAATTGATTCTAGTCGCCCCTTCCAAAAGGTAGTTTTCGTATGGAGAAGAATGGGCAAGAAACTCCACCGTTACTCTTTTAAAATGTTTTTACAATATTTTGTATACATTAATTATATAATTATATGTGAAGACGATGCATTTAGAATAAGATTACTATACCACGATGGGTAAAAAGAATGAAAAATAAAGCAATTACAGATAAATTAATTATGTGATAGATACATGGTGCTCACATATTTACAAATATTGTAAAACTATACGATATTCCTAACATTTTAATAAGTAATATTAATAAGTCAGTGTGTGAGTTCAAGTAATCACAAAATGTAAAATCAGTGTTAAATTTAAATTAAATTAAATTAGCAACCAGTTTGATTTTGTCTAGACTCTAAATAGGGAATATGCATGTATTTTTTTAATTTTTTAATTCGATACTTTACATCGCCAAATAATAGTAAAAAAAAATTCAACGCCAAAAAAGGAATTGAAAGTACTTTATAAAAAAGGTAAAAATAACCATCCGACCTGGGCTATTTAAACGCCATTTTGGCGCGCTTGGTGTGGTGACGTCACAGTCTATGACAACAAACAAACAAGTGTCAAATGGTGAGGTTAGGTTGAAGAAGTATTGTGCTCTGCTGCAAATATACAGTGTTTTCGATTTTCGACTAATATATCATCACGGAACCAACTTTTCCCTGTATAGAACAATGCAAAAAACCGACATACAAGTACTGCATTGTGCTTTGTCCTGAGAGGTTCGGACATAAGGAGAAAGTGGTGTAAAATTATGAAAAGAGACATGGTATCTCCATCAACTCGTTTTCAATATCCTAGTATTATGACAACATTCTATAACACGATCTAGATTTCGATATTTTGCGAAGCTATGTTATTTCATTGGTTATGATACTGTTTAAAACTAAATTATTCCAGAAAAGGTATGGAAGATAAAATAAACATTAAGTATATGTTATACTTAATTAGGTACCTTAAAGCTTTCACTCCTTTGATTTCAACAGACGTGAAATCGGTATTTGATGTAAAAAATGTGGTCATCATGAACACATCAACTTCCGGCAAATTATCCGATTGGGCTTTCAGTCATTTTCGAAAGAGTCTTTCGTGTATTTCTTACAAAACAAATATATAACTTCTAAATGTCTACCTACTACAATCACAATAAAACTGACTGAATCGCAAAAACTCCTACAAAACACATTGACATTACATTGTTGTCATAGATTGTTACGTCACATTCGCTCTGACCAATAGCGTCGCTTTTCAAGTATTTGAATTTCCCACAGCTTTTTTGCACTTTAAAAAAAATTATTTCTTGCTCATTATTTTTTTTTTTTTTTTTTTTTTTTTCTCTTTTATAAATATAATTATGATTTTATACACTTATACACTTTTTTACATTTAGTAAAATAAAATAAATTATTTACAAACTATTAACACTAGGTACGAAATACAATAACTAACTATTACACGAATAGATACAAAAAACAAAAGGACACTTAGGCGTCGAAGTATTCGTCCGCATCGCTGTCATCCGGAAACGTGCCCAGAAGACTGGCAGCATTGCCACGTTGAATGGCAATGCTAATTCTTTGGCCAAAGAACAAGCCAGCCCTCTGGTCGCGTGAAGTGTCGACCAGTCGGCGAGAAATTTCCTTAAAAAGGACACGCGCACTTGGACCCCATGACCCGAGCGTTTCGACCCCAAACGGCTCAAAACTGTAGTTACCCATGAGGTTACAGTATTTGCGCCGCTTGAGGGTCTCAGCTGCCGCTGCAGCGGCGCCAGCACAGCCCGCCGTGCTAGGAACATGAGATGGTGCAAGGGTGTCGACACAGGTTGCGTCCCACACCAGAGGCCTACCCACCTTCCAAGGCAACAACGTCATGCCGTCTGGTCTCTTCCCATCGTCACGTACCAAGCCGTTTGGTTCTAATACCGCTGGTACGCCGGCGGTGACAAGGAATACTGTTGAGCGTGCCCGTCTGCTAGCTGTGGGAGAATGGGAGTCAGGTTTGTGGCTTCAAGCGCTCCCGTCATCTACCATAGGCACCATGATGGATGACTCATCGTTTCGGCTCGCTACGTGTCTCCGCTTGGGCGCACCTTGTGTTGCACCGCATCGGTGTCTCTGCGGTGAAGCTGTAGACAGTCTCGGACACCATGGCCTGTCCTGTTACAGGAGCGCAGGTCGCATTGCACGGCACGCCAGCATCAACGATATTATTCGTCGAGCCCTTGCTCATTATTAAATTATAATAAAAAATATTGATGGGGGCATAATTCTGAAGCAATATAGTTTATAAAAAAAAAATTGACCCTTATTTGAATCTCATGCTTATTCCCTATTGTCTTAAGGAGCAGGACCAGCATGTTTCCAAGCATTCTTATCTTGGATATAATCCTCTAGTTTGTAATATGCTTGTTTACAAAGTGTTAAGACAAGTATATTACAAATTAGATGATTTTATGTGTTTTTTTTTCATTTAATTGTATTATAGCACAAGGTATTTTGTCGTAACATTTAACACGGCACCCAATAAAAGATGTATGTACTTTAGATAATCTGAAAAATGGTTGATTGTGGTAAGCCAAAAAAAATAGTTTAATATACCTAATAAAATATGTAGGCATATTTAAAAAAAATACGTAGAACAGACCGCGTTACCTAATCTTGTATAATTTTTGAAGTGAAATTGGTGAAATTCATCAGTTATTTATTAGTGGCACCTATGAAATGGTTAAAAATATTGCAGATAAATTTCACATGGAACACATGATATTGCAAAAAGAAATTATAATTAAATTAAATTATTATTACTCACTAACCACTCGAAAATAATTATTATTTAGAAAGGTTTCTCTGGGCTTTGGTTTTCAATGATAAATATCCACATTTGAAGAAATGTGTTGAACAGCTGCATTCGTGTTTTGGTTCAACATACTCGTATTCACGTGAACCAGCATTTTCCTTTAAAACAAACAAAACTAAACACCGTTCTCACTTGACAGACGCTCATACATTGGATTCTTTAAGGTTGGCAATTTCTAAGTGAAAACCTAACATTGCTAATCTAACGGAAGATGCTCAGACGCAATGCTCAATCCCACTAATATAAATACACAATTACAATTATTATTAGCAAAGAATATATTATAATCATAATTGTACCTGTACTGATTAATTAAAAAATTCAAGAAATATGTAATAATTGGTAGATGGCACAGGGTATCAGTAAACAGTAGATATTGGGTCTGATCATATTTGCCACCGCTGGCCTATACGATCTCCATAACCCAGGTACCGGGTAATACGATAGCACTTGGTAAGACTGGTTGTCAGATTTTCGGGCTTCTGACTACCCGGAACGACTGTCAAAGATCTAAATCTAATGAGAGCTGGGACCAACGGCATAAACGTATACGTGCTTTCCGAGGCAAATAATATCGTATGTAATGGACGGTCACCGACATAGCGGTATCAGCAAGCGTAGTTTGTTTTTCTTACACTCTTAAATTTTATAAGACTTCTATCCTCAGTGGCAAGTCAGCCTGATCACAATTTAAACAATTCTAAATAAAATTTAAAAAATACAGTATAAACTGTTAATGTCTTATTCAATTGTGTAAGTAGGTTTGTTTTCTCAGGTAGACTGCGTTAAAACTTTAACATATTGCCCAATATCATATTCACTAACTTTATCGTACTCAACAGTGACTCTATTTCCTTCTTTTTCTGACTAAACTCACATAAGTAGGCGGTGAAAATTTTCAACCGTTTTCAATCAAGCGCAGCTATCAATTAGCCTTCGATCGACCTGTGCAGCTGTTTTGATTTTGCCACGAGCCCCTGTCTGCCTACCCCGCAAAGAAACCGAAAACTGTTGTGAGTGTCTTAGTTTGTATTTGACACCATACTGACTAGGAAATAAACAAACTTAATCAGCATATCTAAACATACAGACTTCGTCAAATTATTATATTCCTTTATTATCAGATTTCAATGTATCTGACTGCGGATGATATTGTCCAGTCATTAGGTACTGAAGGCCAGATGGCAGTTGCTTCACAGAACATGCACTTGTTATCATTTATGGTCGGTAAATACTGGTCAGACAAAATATGAGTCATCGAAACGAGAAGAAGAAAATTTATCACACATAAGCAAAAACTCAAGCCTTCTTTCCATGGGGATAGGCAGGAACTACAGAAAAACTACCTGCTACGATACTGCCTGCTGCACTGATTAGAAAAATCTTATAAAAATTAAAAACGCGCAACGGTGTACCAGGAATTAAAGTCAAAATCAGTCCAACGGGCTTCATCCCTATACGTACATTTCACGACAACGTCGTCGTATCAAAGCAAGACTTCCCTTCAACAACACAACACTAAACTTGTCACCACATGAATAAAACACGACAGAATATAAAACTACCAATCGACACCACACATCAAATAACCAATGACCTATTTCACTTCGTCGGGTAAACACTGACGTCATCCCATACAAAAACAACCAGAACGCATGCGTTAACAAAAACAATAGAATTAAAACTGGAATTTAAATTAGATTTTCGATTGAGAATTTTTGAGCAAGAGGAAAATTAATGGGCAATTTTATGGGTTAATAAAAAAATATCTTACCCCGAAGTAGGCAAATATGGGATACAAATGTGACATGGTGCCCATATAACCACCGATGGGGTACTGAGCTATGGGGGACGGCAATCTGCCAAGTGTTTACGCAACTCACCCCTAGGAATTAACATCGATTATATTTTTTCTCGACAAACTTTTATATTTGCGCAACTCTATCAAAGTAGGGGGAAAGTTACATGATTGTGATTGAGGTTAAGCGGCGGAGAATTAGGTCAAGAACTGGATGGGTTGTTGGAGATATTGTTTTCATTATGTCATAACTAGAGATGGCTCTATTATGATTGATTTCTTTTATCTTACGGAGATAATATTTGGAATTCTTTTGTTTTATTTACTGGGCTGATATATATAAGACTATGTTGTACCTATACTTAATTAAGCGACGAGACTGATATTCTTTAGTTTTACGTACCTATCTTGTAGTGACCTAGATACTACTATTGGACTAATTTCTGAGACACAATGATGCGGGTTTAAAGTCTTCGTCTTAGGAATGTGAGCTTATTGTATCATAATATCCACTTTCTGCCTTTGATTTATAATGAAGAAAACTTGTTTTTAAAATGTTCAGTAATCACTAATACAGTGAGCAAGCGTGGATACTTTCTGAGTTTGTCTTCGAGATTGCTGACATCGGTGAAGGAAAACATCGTGAGGAAACCTGTACTTATCAGTCTAATATACGTCTGAAATCGTCTAACCGTCTTGAGCAAGGATGGTGATTAAAGCTCGTGCCTTCTCTGTATGAGAAGAGGCCGCTATCCTGCAGTAGGACAATAATAGGTTGGTATTATAATTATTATAAACGTGGGTATCATTAGTTGTCCTTTATCTGTATGAGAAGAAACATTCTGCAGTGAAAGGCTCCATCATCTAACCTAGCCTTTTCGTAACTATGTTGGGGTCGGCTTTCAGTCTAACCAGATGCAGTTGAACACCAGTTTTTTACATGGAGCTAGCCTAGGAGCAGTGGTGGCTCAGTGGTAGCGGTCGCGACTTACCATTTGTTGGTCGTGAGTTCGAACCCGAGCAGGCACTTTACTTTGTGTAAATTAATTACTCACCACTGCTCTCAAAACGGTAAAGGAAAAGATCGTGAGGAAACCGGCATGTCCTAGAACCAAAAAAATCGCAGACATGTGACATCCACCAACCCGCACTGGGCGTGATGGATTATGGCCCACTCCCTCTCACAGAACGAGGAAGCCTGTGTGTGGAGCGACTGTGGAGCGACTGCCTATTTCATCTCCACAACCCAGTTATTGGGTAGCACGGTACCCCTTGGTAAGACTAGTTGGAGTTAGTTTAAGGCCAGTAATAATTATTACACTTCGAGCTTCTTTGGTAATAAATAGGTACATACTGGATTAAAAAAGAAAACTTAAGTGTAGCGAAATAAACTGCATGTTTTATTCGGAGCTGGTTTATGTAATGCAAATTGAACAAGCATTACCATGCTGTAAGTAGTCCGACGAAAATAAGGCAAATACATAAATGTCTAGATATTTTTTTTTTTTTTTAGAATTCGGATTGTATTTTTGGTGCAATACCTTATCATCATTTTCACAATTTCAACCAAAAGACGATCACTGCTGGACATAGGCCTCCCCCAGGCACCGCCACTTCGACCGATTTTGTGCCTCCTGCATCCAGCGGATTCCTGCGGCCTTCACAAGGTCATCGGTCCATCCTGTGGGGCCTTCCAACGCTTCGTCTTCCGGTACGCGGTCGCCACTCCAGAACCTTTCGGCCCCACCGGCCATCTGTTCTGCGAGCAATGTGCCCTGCCCATTGCCACTTAAGTTTGGTAATTCTTCGGGCTATGTCGGTTACCTTGGTTGCAATACCTACGCGATTAAAAGTCAGGCATCCTATTGGTGAAGAGAAAGGTAAGGTGTGTAGTACTCGCAACTGGCGTGCGTGTATGACCAGATGTACCAATGACCGTAAAGCAAACGGAGTACATATGTAAGGATCGTAGCAACTTTCTGTAGTTTCTGCCTACCCCCATAGATAGAAGGTGAGTTTAGGTATATATATGTGTACGTAATTAAATTAAAATTAGCCCATAAAATTAAACAAGACTTTTTTGTAAAGTTCTACATCGGTTGATAGTTGCAACATGAATATTCTCCAAATTAAGTTAATTATATTTGTAAAGTCTCAGTGTTTCCGTATGCTAGGTTTATGAGTGAGTACAAGCTAATTTGAATACATTACTTAGATGCCTGGAGCTCTGCCTTTGCTTCATGTAGCTACTTTAAAAAAGTAACAGTCTCATTTTTAGGGTTCCGTACCCGGAGGGGGCCAAACCAGATTTGTAGATCATATTCTATTTTGTTGAGTACCTAGGCCACCTTACCTAACACCTAAACACCTTAGGCCAGTCGACAAGTACCACTACTTGTTGACAGTCCTACACTGTCCTTTCATATTAACACTGTAATTTGAAAATATTGTAAAACCATTTATTTTTAAAAGAGTAACCGTTGAGTTTCTTTCGAGCTTTTCTCATAGGAAACGACCTATTGGAACCGTGCACCTAGCTTCTGACGTTTCATAAGTGCCCATGTAGGAAATAAACTATTTCGATTTTGAATGGAACCCTATTACTAAACCTCCGCCGTCCGTCCGTCCGTCCCGTCTTTCTGTCAACGGGCTGTATCTCATGAACTGTATTTCTATTGCCACTATAACAAAAATTATAAAAAATAAATAAATAAAGGCGCATACAAGAAACGTGTTTTTGTCGGTGTCTTTCGCTGGATCTTTATACGGTACGGAGCCCTATGTGTGAAAGTCCGACTCGCATTGGGCCGTTTTCGTTTCTAAAATTACTTTAGGATTCACTCTCTCGTTGCGTTCTTTAGCATGTTTTATTATTATATTTTTTCATGAGAGCTGCTCAGACAGTTTCTGTGTTTGTTACTGAGAGTATATTCTGATAATTGTTTTTGCATATTGTAAACATATTGTTTCAAGTGGAAAAACGCAAACAAAAAAATATCTAGGTAGGTACTTCATGTAGACTTCGCTTCGAAAACCAGAGATGTTGCGGATAAGGGTGGCTCACATCCGTGGATGCGGATCTCTTTTTTTAAGGAATCCGTCAAGGCAGCAAAGCAAAATTCAAAATTTCTTAATGTTTTTTGCAAATTGCAGCGCAGTTTCGTTGTATGTTGATCATAATTCAATTCGCGGCAATTATAATAAAATAATTACTAAGATAGAACTAATCATTAGAAAATTAATATAGCTCTAATAATTTAAGACTATTTCGTAAAAATGTGACGATTTAGAGCTATAGTTATTGATGATTTATATGATTATAATTTCCATTTTGTTTATAAAATTTTACTTACATTCTTCCTTTTCCGCCCACATCCGCATAAGCTGCGCATTGATTAATGCAGATGCAAATGTCTAAATAAATGCGGAAGCTCCGCAATTGAGGATCCGGATACCAATATCCGCAACGTCCCTGTCAGAAACTAAGCGAATGCAAAGTTAAACAATACTTTTTATTTAGAAAATAAAGTAGAATACCAAAATGTAAATAGATAAACCAATTTACATAAGGTTTTTGTTTTATGATGAAAAGTCGAGCCCAAAATGGCGGCCATCGTAAATCACGCTGCAAACAGATATTTACGAGTTTACGGGACACGCACTGTTCTCTTTTTTTATTTTATTCTTAAGTACATATATGGGCACATAAAATAGTGTCACCTTTGATCCTAGGCTGGCGGGTTTTATGTTCTTGATCGCAACGATAGGTCGTACTGGAGCAAAATGAAAGTTGAGTGGACTCTATAACATGTATAATGAAGCAAAGAAGTGAAATTACAAACAGTGTTCGTTAAAAGGCAAACAAGAAAATATGGACGTTAATAAAACGCGCAAGCGCAGCCGTGCATGGAGGCGTGCAACAGATGACGGGTGTGGCGCGGGGGCCCGCGCACTGCCGTGCGGTCGGCTGACTCACCGCTGCCAGCGCGATGTTGTCTTGAAAGGAGGGTCTCAACATTTCTAGATTGACAAAAATAAGTGTTACGAGTTCTTTCACAGAGCCTGTACTCCGTGGATGTACCACTACGGTCACCATATCTTTTTTTGTTGCCAAGCAGCGTTATTGTGTTCTGGTTTGAACCTTTAACCTAGTGTTTCTCAAGACTGCGATTACCGCAATTGGCCGTCTAATTACTTCATTGAAACGTTATTTATGGAAGTAAGTTGGTGTGTTCCACTAGAGAGAGTTTTTGCCACCGTCAAGTCAAATACCGATGACATAATGCCGTTATGTTTTTTTTTAAATTCCTTTATTAAAAAGAACCAGGTTCTTAATAATTAATTACAATCTAGCCAATAAGACTAATAAGCAATTTTGATCTAACCTAATTTTTTACTTGATAATTATTTTAATACTTAGAATAGTGCTGATTGTACTTTACACAAGTCCGTTCCACTTTCTTATGCCCGGTTCCTGTATTTTACGAATCGTTATTGTACATCAGTAACCAATCGTTTTTGAGTCGCGAGTAACGAGCCGCTAAAGACGTTCCAAAAAGTTTTTTCTTCCTCTACCTGCGACAAACACATGTTGGTTACCCGCTGACCGAAGCCCTCCGACGTCATCTGTCCGGTGTTCATGCGTTTCGTTGTATCAGACAAGCTTTTTTTAATTAAAATTAAAATAAATGAAAGTTGTGCTTATTTTAAGAATTCACGATAATTTGATTTGTAAAATAAATATTTTTTTATAATTTGATCTGATTTTGCTAAAGAAGTAATTTGGTATCATAAAAAAAATTATGTTAGCCATTATTGCCGAAGTGAACAAAACGCAACTGTGGCGATGAAAATGAAAAACAACACAACACTGTGCCTGATAATTGTAACCAATCTTTCCCAAAGAATAAATACTATCCTAAATCGTTCCAATTATTCCATAACTAGTAAATAAATTGAAAACACTAAAACGAAAAAACATTTAAAAAAAAACAACTATCGTTTGGTAATTCTTTCGAGTAATAAAATAACCACGTTTTACATCGGAATCTGAGCTATTCCAGTCGAATAACATTTCTAGATCACTCAATTCACTATATGAATGACATAATTTCATAATTTTCATAATTATCGGGCGGTAAAGAAATCACATACGCCTAGTAACTTTGACAGCTGGTTAAAGAAAGAAAAGAAAAGAAAGAAAGAAAGAAAATACGTTTATTTGCGGTACACATGACGCAAGGTAAGAAGAAAACACGAAAATAAACAGTTTGGGGGAAAACATGCGTCACATCCACGCAAAACGGCCATCGCTCAACATAAAGCTGCGACCCTATGCGAGACAGAGCCCCAGCGCTGGTTTTCAGCGACAGCCGGCGTTAAAGTTAAAGTTTCAATAATTTTATAGAAACACTATGATATAATATTAAAAACACTTTGTTCATGTGTTATATGTGTGTTAACGCGGCCGTTATGTGGCGGCCACCGTTGTGTCATGACAGGCACATATTATAAGACATTTTAGTTTTGTATCTGGGAAATTTATCACCGTCCGCAAGCCCACGCCTACGGTGACCGGGAATCAGCCTGCGATTCCCGAAGCCCAGGGCATCTTCTGCGGCGGATAGGGGCGTGAGGGCGCGAAATTTGCCTCTCCCTCACGCTTTCCGCCTCCTCCTTTGCGAGCATTACTGCTTCGCAGAAGGAACTGACGGCTTCCTACGCCCTCTCGCTCCGTACCATGGCCTGGACCAGGGTCGGACGCCAGAGATCACTGCCACCGATCGCCTCCACAAGGACACGGTGGTGCCCCACCCAAGCCGGGCAGACCTCCACCCTATGCTTCACCGTGTCTTTCGGACCATCCACACAGTAGTGACACCCGGGCGTTTGCTCCCGCCTTATGGGGAACAGAAACCTCCCTGAAACAACCGTGTCCGGTGAGGCCCTGCGTCAGTCGGAAGGTGAGGATGCCGTGGCGCCTCTCTAGCCACTCCTCAAAGAGGGGACTTATCGCCGCAATTGTGGCGTGCCCAAGAATCCAGTACCTGGGATGCTTCTGGTATTCATTGCAGATATCTACATAATATAGTCAGTGGTAAACAAGTGGTCACTACTGACCGACAACAATCAGGCGATACTCCTGATCCATCCACCTACTCACCTTTGTGGTTGAGTTTGTGGTGAGTTGGTGGATGGGTGACCATTTTTGACAATGTCTGGCACGGATTTTTTATAAGAAAGGAAGAAATAGTATTTGTAAAAATCAACGAAGTCTGTAAGCAGCTGTAAGGAGATTTTTCCAAAAAGGCTATATCATTATACCTCCAAGACCTAGTTATTTGTCACAGATACATCGCAGTGACAGTCGGCCACTACGTCTGAAGGGGTCGTAAATTCCAATTTGAGACGCAGAGATATTTACGAGCGTTCGGGTATATTTTCAATTTTTCTTATTTCTTGTTTCCACCGCACCTGACCTTGTTACTCTTGACATTATTTATTATCGCCAAAAATATCTAGCACTGAATTTACTGACCAGCGGAGTAATTGCGTAACACACATAAAATGACAATTGATCGCAATGGATTTCATTTTGACAGTTCACCCACGTTCATTGCGTTATTTAATACGTTGTTGAGTAGAGAAATGTATCAAACCAATAAAGCAATGGATTAGCAATATCCTTCAAAACTCTCGGGTTTTGATTGAAACTGTGTTAGGTAATTAAGGTGCTGCTGAGTATGGCTTCCTAATTGAATTGCCATGTTATGCTTGTCACTGTCAGGCAGATTGCCGATCGCAGAATTTTTTTTTATGTTTGAAGACCTTTTTCATAGTGTATAGAAATCAAAAGTGTCCACTAACCGTTAGTAAGCTTTGCTATTCGTTTTATTTTGACAGTGGTGGAATTTGACAGGAAAAGGCTCCTGCAGACCGGCGCCATGGACTCTAGTTGAACAATTTCTATGAAAACTTCATGGGAATTGTCCTACGAGAATCGCGTTACACCGTCGCGTCGCGCCTGTCTGCGGGAGCTATCACGCTTAACTAAAGCACGTACGTAACGTTTACTAATCTCGGCCTTAGGAATTTTGAATTGGCCTGAGTTCATCTCAGGATGCATGCGCGTTCGGAGCTTTTCAAAATGGCATTTCAGTACTATTCTTTGCTGTTAGTAGTTGAAAATGTAGGAAAAAGGCCCTGTTATAAAATCATTTATAGGTGTCTTAATAATAATGCCTATGACTGACAGAAGCCTATGACAATGGACAAAAAATTGTGACCAAATTATTATGTGATAAAATTGATAACTTCGGTTAACAATTATTTTTTTTGCCCTAGAATTATTCAGTAAGAGTCATATTTTTTTAAATCTGATGGTAACTATTCCCCATATGACAAGGGTTTACCATATCTTGTAATAGAAGTGAGCATAGTTTATAAGTAGCGTGTATTACTAACATCATATGGACGGATCAAAGTCTGTTTTTTTTTTTTAATATTTATTATCAAGGACCTGGATCATCTATAACTAGCTTCCGCCAGCGACTTCGCCCCCGTGATTTCTCTATAAATTATATCCTATGTTACTCAGTGATAATATAGCATTCTAGGTAAAGAAATATTTAAAAAATATTTTAGAATTTTTTGAGTTTATTCATTACAAAAACAGACATACAAAAAAATCAAATCCTTTCTCTTCATAATTTTAGTTTAGACAAAATTATAAAGAATAAAACACTCTTCGTCTCTGTCTGCATGACCGCATGTTCTTTTAAATTATGCAAAAGGTTTTGATGCGGATTTCACCATCATTTAGAGAATATATTCCGGTAAGTTAAGTAATGTGTAAAATACATTAATACCTATTAGGTATTTATTCAAGAGGATAAAAATATAAACACTGGATAAACTTCTTAAACTAACTCAATTAACTAACAATCTGTTAGAATAAAAGTATAATAACCTAACCTAACTGAAACTACGAACGAACTAAATATGGCGTCGAAATATTCCTCCGCATCGCGCTCGACTGGTACTGTACCCAAGAGACTGGCGGCATTGCCACGTTGTATGGCTATGCTTAGCCTCTGGCGTTAATACTTACATTAATTATTAAAGAAATCTAGAAGTTTTTTAGTACATTATATAAACTGATTGGGCGACAGAAACTAACCAAGCTTTATCATTTATTCTTAAACTATTCATCGTAGATGTATGTAACATATGTATGTTTGAGCACATTTTTTTTTGTTAGATTTATAATATTAATATAATATTATGTAATGTCTATTGTTAAGAGCCGAAAACGAAAAGGTTCTCCAAACGCCAATTAATTATAACGTTGCTAAATTGAAGAATCCGACTGTGACGTGGCATGACAACTGAAGTGACAGTAATTTACGTTTTGTGGGTTACTTGACAGCTCTCTCGTCACGTGGTTTTTTTTGTTTACCTTTATTATCTATTACGATGTTTACGAAGTCTTTCTGTTTATTTAATTAAACAGGAACTTCCATGATTAAGTTTGAATGAAGTTCAAATTAATTTGGGTGCCCTCGTGATTGTCTTGTTAACAATTTAATTAAAGTTATCGGTGATATCAAGGCTTTAAAAACTACTGCTTGCGTAAAAGCTGAAATGTACAGCCAAGGATTTTTTTTTTAATCTAACTGATACCCTACGTCTCTCCTCATTCTCCAATACATAACAACACCACGCCTTTATTCCCCGAAGGATTAGGCAGAGGTGCACTTATAGTACAGTCTACACCATCTTTTCGCCAAATATGTTTAAGTCCCATTTAGTAGGGGGCGAGCCTATTGCTATCAACCTGGCACAAATCCAGACACCAGACTGCTACTGAGAAATTTCTGATCTAAGATGGGTGATCTTTACATAACGAGACCCCTCCGTACCTCGGAAAGCTCATTTAAACAGAGTTACTTTGTCGAGTTATGCAGAAATATTCAAAAATTACGTTTTCGAACGTATAGTGTAAGAGCGAAAAAATTAAGTTCGAATAATTTTGCACAATTTCGGAATCGTTCGATTTTTTTTCGACTTCGATTCATACACAAAATTGAGTTACTTTGTCGACTTATTCAGATAAATTTAAGAATTAAGAGAATGTAGAAGCAAGAGGGATCGAAGTGAGCTCTATAATACGAGTATATGCACCCTGCCTTGAATACTTTTAGAGGTATTAGGAACTGTGTGTAAAGTTAAAGCATCCTCTATAGGAAAAGGAGGATCCTCCGACCAGACAGGTGTCGTGACTGCCCAATAGTTTTAGTCGGGAGCTTGTATATATGTCGATCGCCCGGTAAACTCTAATTGCGCGATGCAGGATTTATGTGACGTCAGGATGTTGTGTGACGTCAGGTCTTTGATGCGTAGTTTGCATGTAGCGATGTAGATGCCGATTCTTTTGTAACCGTGGAGTTTCTTGCCGGTTCTTCTCCATAGGAAACAACCAATTGGAACCATGCACCTAGCTTCTGACGTGTCATAAGTGCCTATGTAGGTTTATGTGAAATAAAATGTTTTGATTGATTTTGATTTCAAGAAGACACAAGAACAATATACGACGTATATTTAGTAACCTAATCCGCTTAACTGTTCTTAAAGAGCCACATGACCATTCATATAGAGATAGGAAAACTTATTTTATCGACTTATGCAGAAAAGCTGAAACTCATTTTACAGCACCTAAGTATTATTTATTATACAGAACAGATGGCCGAAGGGGCCGAGAGGTTCTGGATTGGCGACCGCGTACCGGAAGACGTAGCGTTGGAAGGCCTCCCACAAGGTGGACGGACGGCCTTGTGAAGGCCACAGGAATCCGGTGGATACGGTAGCACAGAACCGGTCGAAATGGCGGTGCTTGGGGAGGCCTATGTCCAGCAGTGGACGTCTTTCGGCTAAAGTGCTGATGACACTGATGAAGTATTATGAAAAGACCGAGAAAGGGTACCTAAGCAGATGATGAAACAGATCATACCGAAAAAATCTAGTCTACCAAGGTTAAAAAATTCAATTGATTTCCAAAAAGTACGCAAAGTAAAAAAAAACTTTGATTTCGGAAGTCGGTAGCAAAAGATGAAAATTCTGTTGTTTTTTTTGCAATAAAGTTTTTTCACCATTGCCATTCGAAAAAACCCCTTTTTATGCATCGATAACAATGAATAACACTCTCTTTTAGTCACTGAGATTGTGATTTGTGTTTGTGATTTGTTTTGTGATTTCCTGTGCGAGTCTTAATAAATACTTTTTCTTTCTTTTCTTTCTTTCTTTCTGAGTGAATAAAAACATTTTGAATTGATAACAGTGAATAAAACTCAATTTTTGTCACTGAGTGAATAAAAACATTTTGAATTTGGAACAAGTACAATTAATCTTTTGTTCTCTTAAACCTGCCTAGCCTTTTCTCAACCATATTGGGGTCGGTTTCCGGTCTAACCGGCAGCTAAATACCAGTATATTACATGTAGCGACTGCCTATCTGACCTCCACAACCCATTAACTGGGTACTACGATACTCCTTGGTAAGACTAGTGGCCAGACTTTCGGGCTTCTGACAACCTGTAACAACTATCAAAGATCCATGAATGACAACCGGGACCAACGGCTTACTGTGCTTTACGAGCCACGAAGGAGTCTCGGTATATAAAGATGCTCACCCATCTACTGACCAACCCCGGCAAGCGTCGGTTGACCTGATGGATCGACCCGTGCGTCTGTTATTACTTAGCCATAAGCCCCTTCCATTCCCGAGCTATTCCCGAGGTACTCAAAATTCATCATCTGTTTTTCCAGTTCTACCTCCTCTTCATGGTGGTGTTCTTCATAATCCTGTGCTTGGTCTGCATCGTGGTGCTCCTCTGGTACAACAGACGTTACAACCTTTTTTTTTTTTTCCAGGATTGGAAATCATCAAATGACTTCTCCCGCTCTGGGCAGAGCGAGAGGGTGTGTCAGACTTTTACTGCCGTGTGTGTGTCGGGGCCGCGATATCCCTTTCGGACAAACCCGCAACCCCAGCAGGCATTGGTCTTTCGACCCCGTCGGTTGGTGCTGACATCTCTTTGAGGCAGACGTTACCTTTTTTTTTTTTTTTTTTCAGTGTGGGAAATCATCAAATGACTTCCCCCACTCTGGGCAGAGCGAGAAGGTGTGTCAGACTTTGACTGACTGAAACCCACCCGTGTTCCTTCCGTTGCCTGTGTGCCGGGGCCGCGATATCCCTTTCGGACAAACCCGCAACTCCAGCAGGCATTGGTCTTTCGACCCCGTCGGTTGGTGCTGACATCTCTTTGAGGCGCGCGTGGAACACAACGCGCCGTCGACACGGGCCTGGTCCTTATTGGACGGCGAGCTGCCCTTTGCTCACCGTCCGCAAGCCCGCGCCTACGGTGGCCGGAAGTCGGCTCTCGACTCCCGATGCCCGGGGCGTCTCCTGCGGCGACTAGGGCCGCGGCATGCAGCTTGCATCTCCCTCACGCGCTCCGCCTCCTCCTTCGCGAGCATAGCTGCTTCGCAGAAGGAGGTGACGTTACAACCTGGAGTTGCAATCCACCTTTCTTTTTTGTCTTATTACCGATCATATAATATCATGTGATAAATATAAATACTATACTGAAATTTATTTTCTTGAAATCAATGGTAAAAAGTAGAGTACACAACACGTGTTTTTTTTTTCCCGGTCCTTGTATCCCTCGCTCCGCTCGTGATTCTACTCTAGAATCCTTCGCTGCTCTCGGGATCCAACTTAGTCCCTCGAATTAAATTCCCTTTTTTTTCACTTTATACAACAAGTGATCTACTATTATTTATCACTTTTTAGATGTGGTGGGGTAGGTCCCCACTCAAATTCGAATACCTGCTATGTAAGTAGCAGTGACAGGTAGTTATTATAACAACATCCACATAAATTATGTGCGAAAAATACGTATTATTGAAGCTAACTCAAGAAGTACCCAAGCAAAGTTAATGAAATTTATATGGTACCACCGCGCAAGCGTCGTCAAAATAATTATTTAAATCGGTCTACAATTGACGAAAATATCAAAATTTAAAAGTCATTTATTCAAACTAGGCTGAGAATCGGCACTTTTCGAACGTCAAAATTACATAAGACAGTCCCCCAAAAACGCCCCTAGTGCTTTTCTTAGAATTCAGAATTAAGTTATTTGTTGTAAACCAATCCGTAACCATTGATAGTGTTTTTTTTTATTGCACTGTTTACGTCGTCAAAATATTGTCTATTCCTGCCTACTTTAAAAATAAGCATCAGCAAACAGTACAACGTCTCAGATATCCTTTAAATAAAATGGTTTTGAGGTTTGAGGTACCCTAACTGAACTGGTAGTCCAGAAGATTTCACACCATTAACATCTACATATTGGAACCTAATAAGTAAATAAGAATTTATTACTTTGAGACCTTCGTTTTGGACATCGTAATGACGTAGTTTACGCAAAAGCGTGTCATGGTGCACACAATCAAAGGCTTTGGAGAGATCACAGAAAACCCCAATAGCATTTTGCGAGTTTTCCCATGTGTTAAATATGTGTTTCAGCAGAGCAACACCCGCATCTGTGGTCGAACGACCGTTTGCAAATCCATATTGTTCATCATGAAGGAGACTATTTAAATTAAAATGTCTTATCAACTGCTTGAGTAGGTATTAACTTTTCAAATATTTTGCTAAATGCAGGTAAGTTAGAAATAGGCCTGAAATTAAATGTATAAAAAATAGTTAAATAATGGTACGGACTGTAGACTGTGGACTTTACTACTCTTCATGAGGTCAAGCAAAGATCCTAAATCAATACATTTATTAAAAGTAACAGCTAAGGGATACGATGTCTTTTATATTACTTAATAGTTTAATGGAGATGCCTCAGTAATCATCAGTGTTTTTAGACTTAAGTGTGTTAAAAACATTAACTACATCACGAGATGTTACATGTTCGAAGCTAACTATGCTACTCCATTTAGGCACACTACAATGCACAAGGTAAAAACCTTGTGTATTGTAGTCTCTAGCCTTAGACGGGAAAGAATTTAAGGAGCGAGTCGTAGTTATAGGTATGTTGGAAAAAAAATCATTGAATGCCTCAGCTAAGTCGGCTGCTTTATTAACTAATTTCTTGTCGACCATAAAATCAAGTTGTTTTTCTTGTTTAACTGGTTTAGCCGTTTCATTGTTAATAATTTTCCAAGTGGTTTTTACTTTATTATTTGATTTTTAATTGTATCTCTTATAAATTTAGATTTAGCGAAAATACTTTTTTTTTAATTAATTTTGAATAATTTTTGACTTATTCTAGGAAAGGAGTATGTAAAGGAGTATCGATGGACATAAATAAAAAAAAACTTACAAACGAACATAGAACCTTTTGGAAATCGGTTAAAAACGAAATTAAATTAAATAAAACGTGTGTATTGTATACCGTCAGAACGTTTTCTCATCTCGAGTGATAACAGCGTAATAAGGGATCGCTTTGAACGAGAACTCTTTAACCCCTCAAAACAAATTGAATTGAGGCTACAAAGGTTGCATTAAATGTGTTCACATTGGAGAGGAGTGTGAATAAAGTGCGTGAAAATATGACAGAATTGGGTGCTTAGCTTCATTTAATGGTAGGTATTGGTGAAATTATACGTAATCTTAGTAAGTTACAGGTTTTGGACCCCTCATATAACTTATCTAGGTTATTATTAGGGGACCAAAACCTATTTGAATGATTAAATTTTTTAACGCCTTTTATTGCACTTCCTGAGACAATATTTTAGACACCATTGACAGTAAACATACCTTATATAGGTAGGTAAACAGGACTATACAGAGAAAACGTTAGAACGGTAAAGGACCAGCGGTACCGAATCGGTGCCAAGGCGCCACGTGTCAACTTCGGTGCCAGCGGGGCTTGACGGTGGTGGCGCGCTGGCACCGATTCGGCCGCGGGCTGTTTACCGGTTAACAATCCTGCAAGCATGTGCGCAGAAGATGGATAAATAGCGCAATAAGACGCAAGCGTGTGTCATCGATATTGGGCAGAGTACGCGGCAACAGCAACAGCATTCTGAAGATAGTTGCGAGTCAATATCAGTCTCCGATACACTCGCTCTGGGTAAGCATCGTGGTTGGGACGGTAAAATAAAATGTTTTAAGTGTGATTTATATTTAAATTCTTTACTTACTAACATAGTTTATAAGCTCCTATTGTTACTAACCATAATGGCTCATGTTATCCGACAAATAAATAAATAATAATAATTAAGAGCTAGGATTAATAATTAGACAGAGTTCTTATTGTTTATTATTCCTATGCCTATACTTCAAGATACAAATGCATGCGATCAATTATAAGCTCACTTTTCATTGATAATTGTACTGAATGACAGCTAGATAAACAGATTGTTACTCTGGCTATTTAAGTTGGTTGAGTTGGTTGATGTAGTCAGCCAAAGTCAAAGTCAAAGTCAAATAATTAATTTCAATTAGTCACATAAAAGTCACTTTTAAACGGCAAATTTACTAAACATAGAATTGATTCTAGTCATCCCTTCCAAAAGGTAGTTTTCGTATGGAGAAATTCTAACTTAAATAGTCCGTTCAAATTCAAATAAAAACTGTAATTATTAGTCAGCCATATAAAAGTGATCCTGACAGGGCTTTTCGTAGTGCTTCAATCTGCTAAACAATGTGATATATTTTCTGTATATCTCTCTTGACTGTATTCGAAAAATTCAATCGTATCTACATTCGCTATCATGTCTCATGGTATTGCCTGGACAGGCCCGTATAAAGCACTTGAGCCGTGAATGAGGGACAGCCAAACAAACGCAATGTGTGCTTAATATTATCGAGAATGGTACGCAAAGGTCTCGCAGCAAACAAGCTGCACTATAAATAACGGGCCGTAATGATTCTTTATGTGGATATGTCTATGAATATGAGTGCCAAGGGTGAAGTGCTAGTGCGGTTGAGGGTTCGATTATAAGGTTGTGTTAAAGATATTTTATGTTTCTGTTGCCTTTTATGCCTGCCAGGGTTGCAAGTCTGTCCGAAAGTTATATCGCGGCCCCGGCACACAGGCAACGGAAGGAACACGGGTGGGTTTTAGTCAGCAAAAGTCTGACACACCCTCCTGCTCCGCCCAGAGTAGGAGAAGTTATTTGATAATTTCCCAAACTAAAAAAAAAATAAAAAAGGCATGCCGGTTTCCTCACGATGTTTTCCTTCACCGTTTTTGAAGCAAGTGATAATTATACAGTACGCACATGAATCCGAAAAGTCAGAGGTAAGTGCCTTGGGTTCGAAGTCGAGACCTATGACTTGGCAGTCATACTTGGAACTGCTGTTGTAAAGCCAATACACGTTTTTCTTTTTGTTATTACTATTGAAAGTTTTGGAAAAAAACAATTTGTAATGTTCCCTGTTTATTTACTCGAAAATATGAATATTTCAGCGAAATATTAACTTTAACAGAACGATTTTTTTTTTTTACCATCACCAAAAACCTACCACCTTTGCAGCGTGTTACTCAAGTTAAGTAACCATGACATGTGGTCATGGAGGACTTATCTGATGATGCAGATTTGGACTGGGAGCGTTGGGCGTTGGTGGTTCGGTGCAATATGTTAGCCCGCAGGTTTGCACGCTGTAGCGGGGATGTGAAAGTGTATATTTTTAAGGCCTATTGCCAAACCTTCATCACGTGCAGCTTGTGGGTGAAGTATACGCAAAGGGCCTACATCGTCTTGCGCGTTCGGTATAATAATGGATTTTAGGATGTTGATGGGGGTACCGCGCTTCTGCAGCGCTTCGCAGATGTTCGCGGAAGCCCATGTCGACGATTTTCATGCCATAATGAGAAACAGGACCAAGTCAATCATGGGTAGGTTGCGTGGAAGCTCCGACATGGTGGACAGCCCTTTTATTAGGCACTGGGCGTGGAGACACGTGCCAACATGTGTTGAGCCACGTAATTACTAGCGTTGTTAGTATGGCAGTCCATGGCGAAACATGTAAGATCGTAATGTTATTAATAAGGCCTTAATGTACCATATTTTAAAGCAAAAACATATATTCTATTCTATTCCATCACAAATTTGTTAAGCAGGTGACTGATAAATGATACCATGTTTTTTGGGATATACGCCCGTATATCTCAAAAAACCTGTTATCAGTTATCGTGGCGGTTGAATGGTCATTCCGAATGAATGAATTTCATATCGGCATCAATATTCAAACATATTGAATACTCGCGATTTGGCACCCACGTTTTTCCATTGATAAAACCGTAGGTTACTCCGTAATACTCAAATACAACCGAAAACATTTGGCAATACGAAAAAAAATCGATTAAATGTCGCTTTCACGGCAAAAATTAAATCCCCACATTAAGCTATACAAAGCTATAAATCAAAGAGCTATGAATTATTGCCCTGAGAGTGTTCTACAATAAACATGTCGCATGTTTTATGTATGTGTGTTACATGGGGTGTGTGTGTAAATTATGATTAATGAGTTTCAAAGGCGTCTACAGATGTTCCACTTTTACAGTTGGAAGGCGTGGTAGGCGTTAAACGTTTAATTGTATGTACCATCTGTACTGATAAATTAGGGTGAATTTGGAGACAATTACGAAAGCAAACACGAATAGGATGGACACATGGACACTGGACTACACAAAGTTATATAGTTGCGCTCTGACAGCTGCCTACAGCAATGAAGATAATGACTATAATTATCTAGAGAGATTTATTTCCGAACGAGTCAATGAGAGCAAAATAGACAAAACTAAAATATTAAACCTACCACAAAAAGACTGGATAAACCGAGATATTATCGATTCAATAAACTCACGAAACATATTATGGCAACAAACAAAATCACATCCAAAAAACGATGATCTAAAGAAAAACTTCAACGAAGAACAACACAAAGTAATAAATCTAATCAAGACACAAAAGAAGAAGTACTACCTTAACTTATTTAAAATTAATTTCAATCAACCGAAGAAAATGTGGAACCTTATTAATAATTTAGCTTTAAATAAAATTAAGGACAACAGCCGTGCACCTCCTAAACTGATGTCGAACTCAGGCCTGGTTACAGAAGGTAATGCAATATGTGACTCATTTAACTCATTTTTTTCATCAATAGGCGCAGACCTAGCTAACAAAATCCCCATCGCATACCACGTAAACACCGATAATATTTTTATGTACGACCATAATTACACACATAGCATAACACTACCCGAGCTTTCCCCATGTAGCACAGATGAAATATCTAGAATTATTGACGACCTTGACAGCAACACAAGCACAGGCCTAGATGGCGTCAGCACTAAGGCGATCAAATGTTTAAAACTTATAATAATTAGGAGATTAACTGACTGTATAAACGTGTGCTTATCTCGAGGTATTTTTCCCGATACGCTTAGGATTGCTAGGGTCAGCCCTATTTATAAATCCGGAAGTAGAACTGACCCGAGTAACTATAGGCCGGTGTCGGTCTTGCCAGTGCTATCAAAGATATTCGAACGAGTTCTATATAATCGGCTAAGTAAATACCTAAATGACAAGAATTTCTTGATAGATCAACAGTATGGCTTTCGAGCTAAGTCAAGTACCCTAGCAGCTGCAGTAGACTTAATAACAAAAATAAAAACAAATATTGATGAAAAAAATGTGGTTTTAGGGATATTTATTGATTTAAAAAAAGCATTCGACACAGTAAGCCATCAAAAGCTCATCCAGAAACTAAATAATATAGGTATCACAGGCAGCGCACTCGATATGTTCACATCATACCTACAGAATAGGCGCCAAGTAGTTAAATTAGACAATTTCACTAGCTCTGTTCAAAACATTACGTATGGCTGTCCCCAAGGCTCCGTTATTAGCTCACTACTCTTCCTAATCTATATTAATAACATAGGACTTAGAGGCCACTTAACTCTATACGCAGATGACACATGTCTATTCTATTTCAATAAATCTATTCATGATATTATAACGGACGCACAAACCGACCTTAACCTGCTGAACGAATGGCTAAAATGTAATTTACTTACTATCAACGCCGCAAAAACATCTTTCAAGATTTTTTGCGCCAAAAACAAACCGTTACCAGAGTTCACACCACTCACAATAGATAAAGAAGTTCTCAAACGGTCAACCTATGAAAAATACCTAGGATTACATGTAGACGACAAACTAACTTGGAAACATCACATCAACCATATCAAAACAAAATTGATGTCATTACTGGCAGCACTGCGTAAAGTTTCAAACTGCATTCCAAAAAAAGTACGTAAAATAATATATAACTCTCTGGTTAAATCTCATCTTGAATATTTAGTTGAGCTGGGGGTCAGCTGCGAAAACTTACCTAGACCCACTACAAAGAACACAAAACAAAATTATAAAAACATTATTTCACTATCACTATTTAACTCCGACAAGAATACTATACAAAAAAACCAAACTCCTAAATATAACTCATCTTTATAAATACTACACATGCATTCTTATTAAAAAAATCATCACCAAATCTGTTCAATCAAACATACAACTACATATGAAAAACATAACTTATAACGTAAGGAATAAAAACAAAATCCAGATAAAACCAGCGCACGCTCGCACTAATTATGGTAAAAAAACGATATTGGTTGAAGGCGCACGGCTGTTCAATAGTTTACCGGAGGATTTGAAAAAATGTGACAATATAAACACATTCAAACGCAGATTGGGGCAATACATCGCGGCATCCGAGATGAACTGAAAGTTTTAGTTTATTCTGGGTGTTGCGGTGTGTTGCCATAATTTGTGTCTTAGAATGCAAACATCCGATTCCTTTTTTTTTTTTTTTTGGAAGTCAATTAATAATAATACGTCTCCAACACCCTAGAAGTAACTAATATTAATGGTACCTACTAGTTATAATCACTGATATAATGTCTCCAACACCCTAGAGGTAACTAACTAATGTAATTAGATCACTAAGTATCTCATTGTAAGCGAACTGTTAAGTTATGAGAAATAAAGTTCTTTAAACCTAATAGGAGGAAAAATTAAAGTTAGTATTTTCCAATCAAATGATTTATTTTTCAATTCAGCCCCGTTGAATTATATTTAACTGTTTTTTTAAATCAATCTTCTAACTAGAACATCTAAATGCAGTTATAATCAACGGAGATTTTATTTGTAAAAATTAGAGAATCCGAATTCATATCAAACTGATACGGTAATTTTATGACACCTCGTGATGCCAATAAGGCTCAAATGTCCCTAACAAAAAATATCCTCTATACAACTTCATCGATAAGTAGTATTAAAACAAAACTGTTATCTAACGCTACAAAACTAATAAGTTTTTAATTACTCGTAACCACGCTACGTTGTTGCTACGGCGTAGCAAGTAGTGCTACGCAAGCTACGCGACGCTCGGCTGTCTTCGAACTTGAACTTTTGTATTGACAATTGACACTTTTGTATGTTCTTTAATTAAATACATTTTAAAAGGAAACTTATGATTGACCGAGAACAACAAAGACAGTTAGTTGATAGACACGAACATACATAAATTCACCCCGTGGGGGTTGGCAGAAACTACAGAACGCCACCTGGTACGATCCTTACATGCTTAGTTTACTTCGTTTACGTTCATACATCTGGTCATACACGCACGCCAGTTGCGAGTACTAGGGACCTGGCCTTTCTGTAGAACAACCAATACAGTCACTAATGTCCTTCTAGGGTGCCCCCTCCCTTACCTTACCGGTACCCTTTGTTTGTCCCCTTTCATTCAATCAGTTGATCTTTAAAAATACTCAAGATTGTGTGTATCTTTATTAATAAATATTGTATTCAATCTCTTAATCTTGATTGCAGAATGCTCAAACAGCTCTTTGTAAACTAAACCAAATGGATAACTATGTTTGCAGCACACACATATGACAATTTGATCCATTAAGACGTTAGATATAACAGGATTAAAGCGGTTTTGCTCAGGAGACACTGTGTAGAGACATAATAGCCTAAGTTCGGACCTGGAGACGACCTTCACCCATCTGTTTAATGGATGAAAAGTATTTTATATCAAATTTAGTATGTTAAAAAATATATCACGAGTGGGTTGGCAAAAAAATCTTGGCCAGACTATGATTAATAAAAATATCATAAATGTCTTTTTTTTATTACACTTAGTCGTTTTACGATTAATTCGTTTTAGTAACAAATGTTTCTCTTAAAAAGCACTATCCATTGATATATCACTCATGGCTCTTGGGCGCCAAGAACATTCCTACAGTAGCCAAGTAATCACCTATTTAGGTAATTAATTCCGAATTGACTAACAATTGGCAAAATCGAGTTAGTAGTAAAGGTTCTCCTTAAAAATCTCTTTCTATTGGTGTATCTTAAAAAAAGGGCTTTAAAAAAAAATTGTAATCACAGTATGGCCAAAATTTTTTTTGCCAACCCACTCGCGATACGATGCGATGCGAAGAATATATGGAATATTGTAAAAATCCAATTTTGACATTTTATTGTAACGATTACCTAATTATAAAAATACAAATTCATTGGACTTATTGTAAATCACAAATCTTAAAGTAATATTGTACTTAAGAATGACATTTGAATATTTGTACACCATATACTTTGTGGTAGAATGTATAGAACTAACAAAAATACTAACCCCATACTATGTAAAACTACATTCTCACAAATAAATACAATTCTAATTCTAATTCTAATTCTGATATATTTTCTAACATACTGATTTAAAATACTTTTAATCCTCAGATGGGTGAAGGTCGTTCTTGGGTTGCATCTTCTACTATAAGGCTATCATACACAGTCCAGGCACTGCCATCATAGACATTTCTGGATAGCACTTTACCTTAATTCGTCGTTAATGGCTGAGTGCATGTTAATATGACTATAATAGTTGTCGCGTTTTAGCAAAGCAATAGCGGTCATTAACCTACCTAAATTTTCTAGCATTTTTTTATTGAAATCAAGTCCGTGAACGTCCTGAATCAATATCTGTCGTAATCTTCAACTTGTTTCAATAAAGAAAAACCATACGTAGTTTATTGTTTGGGTTCCTATGGGGAGATATTCGGGAAAGGGCAATGATCGCTATTGCCACGCTAAAACGCGAGGACTATAATAGATCGAGGGTATGTTAGATCTGAAAGTAGCATGAAGCTTAATAATTGAAATAGAGGACGGCCATTAGTTATAACTGAACACAATAAGCTAGCGATCCCTAATCAAAATAAATAAATACGTATTAGAGATGGAAGCAGAATCATTATATCCCTAAAATTCATGAGAACATACTATATCAATCAATCTGCCTAGCCTTTTCCCAACTATATTGGTGTCAGCTTCCAGTCTAACCGGATGCAGCTGAATACCAGTATTTTACATGGAGCGATTGCGTATCTGACCTCTATAACCCAGTAACTGGGATCGATACCCCTTGGTAAGACTTGGTGTCAGACTTTCGGACTTCTGACGATCCGTATCGACTGTCAAAGATCCACGAATGACAGCTGGAAACAATGGCTTAACGTGTTTTCCGAGGCACGGAGAAGTCTCGGTATGTAAAGATGGTCACCCATCCACAGACAAACCTAGGCAAGCGTAGCTTAACCTGATGGATCGACCCGTGCGGCAGTTATTACTTAGCCACGAGCTCCTCCAGTGAGTACTGAGTACTTACTAAATAGGTACATTTAATATTTGCAGAACAAATTTATAATATTCCGGATACCAGTTTACAGTGAAATGTAAAAATTATACTTATTAAGCAATAAGCAATCAGCAAAATTATTATCTTTGATAAAACCTCATTCGCATTTACCCTTTAGCCTAATGTTAAAGGAAATGACCACTTGCATGAAATATACATAATATTCATTAAACGTGAAAATGAAGAGCCTTTTATCTTGTTTTTTTAATAGTTAATTTAAACGATACGGAGCCCGTAGAAGGTGGCGGGGTGAGCTGGACAAAACAAACGACAATTGGTCCACATTAGCACTGGATCGCAAGCACTGGAAGTCATGGGGAGAGGATGACACAGGCTAACAGTAGAACAGTCCGATATCAATTACTTTAATTACCTTTTTTTGTTAACCTACATTGCTTCCGACTGCTGGGCAAAGGCCTCCCCTTTTCCTTCTAAAACTCTCTAATCTGGGCGATCTCTAGTCATGTTGGCCCCGCAAACATGATTAGATCGTCACACCACCTTCGATACGGTCTACCTCGTCGGCGATGCCCTCAGATCTTAGGATTACGTAGGATCTTATCGATACTACAGTATAAAAAATAAAAGCTTTTCATTTACTTTTTTTTTTTAAACAAACTATGTTACCACTGTATTTTTCATACTATTGTATAGAATAAAGTTTTTCTAACTAAACAGAGAGCTGTGCTGCTGGGGGTGTTTGTTGCGCCACTTTTTCTTCTCAGTTAAAGCACTGAGAAGTGGTGAAGGGTGGGCGTTTTGGAGAACTGATTTTGATGTTCGAAAAGTGCTGATTCTCAGCCTAGTTTGCATAAATGACTTTTGATTTTGTTTATTTATATTGAACCTACGGCTTAAGTTTTATACCAATATTAAACTTAAACGTTCTTAATATACTTAGGAGTGTGAGCAGCTGTTATGAACAGTGTACGTATTGTGATTTTATTACTGAAACACAATGTATGAACCGTGGGTAGTCGCTACGTCCCCGTCTGGGGGCATGGTAGGTGGGTTATGGGCATTGCCCATAAGTCCCGCGGCATGGTACGGTACCCGTCAATACGGGCACGTTCGTTGGGGGAGCATGTAGGCCTAGCGGCTGTAGCGCCTATGTGTGTGGATGCATTGGTATTCAGCAGGAGCGCCACGGCACTGTTCCACAGTACTACACCGGCGCGCGGCGGTCTGTCTCCACCAGGTGAGACCTCCAGTTCCCCGGAGGAGGTCCGGCGGTAGACGACCAGCGACAGAGGTACCGACTTTAGGCGAACCCTGCCGAGGATGTATACCCCCTGCCTGTAGACGTTTCCAGGTCGAGCCGGCCACGCTCCAGACCAAGGGGCGGCTTATGTGTTTGTGAGCGGTATTGTCAATGTATGTACTGCTACCGAGTTACAAACTTTGCATGATCTAGTTGCCGGTAACGAAAGCATTGCGACATCAAACTTGATCCCAACGCCATCTATCGATGGCCGCGACAACTCTGAACACTTGATAGTGAATTATAAATAATCGCGCCGTGATTCCGTTGTCGTACAAACAACCACAATAAATACCTCCTATGTTAAAAACCTTCTACTTGATAAAAATCTTAAATTTATTTATTCACTGACAGAAAACGCACAGTCTAAACTGCTCACTCTCAAAGCTTGAAATGATTTTTGATGAGATTTGACAAACTAAGAAAGGATTTTTGAACATTCATCTCCTAAAGGATGTCGCAATGGATGTCATATGGATGTTTGTATGGAAGTTCGTAATTATTGACGATGGGCATGCCATCAGGCACGAGGCTTGTAAACAAATAAATAAACAGCTGATACTAAAATATTCACCGGCTTATTATTCTTACTGTATCTAGCCAGAGACTCACAAATGTTTGCGATTACATTTACATAAAACCTTCTTTTATTACATTCGATCTGGTGTTAGGGTTGCCAGCTCTCCAGTTTTATTAAATGACGGAGGTCGATATGAGTAAAAACAAAGCTGAACCAAACTTCTATTTTTTTAAACAGTGTCACGTTTTGTTAAATTGTAGGTACGCTACGAAAATGCCTGCATAATAATATGATTTCTTCACTTTATCAGACCCTGGTTCACTTTTTGTAGTGAACATAATGTTACGTTCGAGAATCAGGTACACTAGCTGGTGGGACTAGCTCGAGCGCTTAACGTAAATACAAAGGATTTTTTAAGTATCCTATAGCGTATTTGGTTTAAGAGCGTTTATTCTGAAACTGGGCATGCATCGTCGCAAATAGATGTCAAATATTTCGCTGTTTTGAGTAATTTGGCAATATTAGAAACTTTCCAAATGCCTTTTTTACACCTAACCATTTCTTATTTCCATACAGTAATATTCCGAAATTAATCAAAACAGGTTAATTTTTGACAGCTATTTGCGGCGCTGCCAACTTTTAAGATAAACGCTCTTAAAATACGGCAAGAAAAATTCAGCCATTGCTTTGGACAAAATCTTAAAACTACGTAAATATATTGTGCGAAACGAGTATTTAATTTTTTTTATCGGAAGAATTTACATTACGTATGCTCCGCGCATTCGTGCAGACCCATAAAACTCATTTAGTTACCGCAATTCACAAATTGCACTTCTGTACTATCAGATAAGAGGATTGTCGGATTTTCCTTGCTTCGGATAGTCTGGGTTGAAGTCTATTTAAAGCTTTCAAGTCAGCCAACCGGAGAATCCAGCCAATTACCAGTCAGCTAGCTTATACTGCTGCCAGCACTGGGCCCGCGTGGTGGACCCACTCCCTATCACAGAGAGGAGGCCTGGTCCCAACAGTGGGAATGTTATAGACTGATTATTATCTACGCTAATATTATAAACAGAAAGGATTTGTATTTTTTTTTTTATGAATAAACTTAAAATCAACTAGACCAATTTTAAATATATTATTTCGCCAGTAGAATGCTTTAATATTACTGAGTATCTTATGCTATAATTTATAAAGATATTATGCGGGCGAAGCTGCTGGCGGAAGCTAGTTATTACTTAAGCTAGCTTGAACTTAGGCATGATTATCTTTACGACTTTTCACTGAAACGAATTTTAATCAGGCAACTGTAATGCTAAGTGCGCCAGCAATAATCGAAGTTTGATGTCTCAGGAAATAAATTCAAAAGTCTTGAAGTGGAAGAACATCGGAATTCGTTCAGAATCGAGTGAGCAAGTCGGGTCACGGCCACCGACATTACAATAATGTGATATGCTTCGTTGAGCAGATAATGTTAGAGAATTTAGCTGGTATACGAATAGATACGGCAGCTGTCCAGCTTAGTTAAAAGGACTACCCTTACAACTTGGATACCAGAAAAAACCGGCCAAGTGCGTGTCGGACCACGCACAATGAAGGATTTCGTAGTTGGGATGAATTTATCCCTAGAACAAACTTAACATTGTAGTTGAAAAACATGTTCTCCCATACGGAATGTATGGAAGATCATGTTTTTCAAACCGCAAATTTAAGTTGGTCGATTATTATTTGTTAACCTGTAGAGCCTTCTTAGCTCTGATAGTTTTCCTTTTAATTTCGTTATATATACTACTGCTGTGAATTTTTTCACAAGTCCAAGTACAACCATTTAGCTTAAAGGGGGAGGGGGAGGGGGGACACTCGACTCTAACAAAAAAATTCAGTTAAAAGCTTAATATTTCGCAAACGGATCCCTGAATCCAAAAGTGGTTTTAGTAAACTCACAATATTTTTGAAAGACCTTTCTAACAATATTCTACAACATGGGGTAGATGAGGAAAAAAAAAACATCCCCACTTTACGTGTAGGGGAGGTACCCAAAAAAAAAAAAAAAAACTTGATTTTATTTTACCACTTTGTCGATATGATTAATATGTATACATATGCCAAATTACAGCTTTCTAGTACTAACCGTCTCTGAGCTAAGCCGCGGACAGACAGACGGACAGACAGACAGACGGACATGGCGAAACTATAAGGGTTCCTTGTTTACTACGGAACCCTAAAAATGGTGTTGTGAAAGTCTGACGACGGAATACATGGTTTGTAGCCTCTGAAACTGTCGGTGTTATTGCAAAAAAAATAAACATTAAGCGCTCGAAGCAATCAATAGTGTCGTAAAAATTTTAAAAGGCATATTCAATTCTATGTACAGAACATAAATCACAACCCAGCCAGGCAGAGTAGTCTTCTTTTTCGTCTGGTTAGTAACTAACTTGGTGTCAGAGTTTTAAAGCCACTCATGGATCTCTTGAGTTTCAAACGCCATCGAGAAATATCTCTCGGGCATGCCGGT
The DNA here is from genome assembly GCA_947364205.1 of Agrochola lota. NCBI lineage: Eukaryota > Metazoa > Arthropoda > Insecta > Lepidoptera > Noctuidae > Agrochola > Agrochola lota. The sequence continues at coordinate 21,274,066 of OX376223.1, forward strand.
TTCCTCACGATGTTTCCCTTCGTCGTTTTTAAAGCAATTGATAATTATACAATACGCACATGAACGGAAAAGTCAGAGGTGCCTTGGGTTCGAACTCGAGACCTATAAATTGGCAGTCTGACGGTCACATTACTAGGCTATCATTTATAATTTGTTTATTTATTTATTTATTTATATATACTTTATTGTACACCAGATTATAATTACATAAAGAAAAAAAAATGAAATGAAATGTTGTTATCAGATATTATTAAAATATTAGTTTTTCTCGCACGTAGCTGTTGTTTCTACCTACCCTCACGGGGAAAAGCCGTGGCGTAATTAATTATGTAGCTAATTTAAATATGTATGTGAAGATAGCGTTGATATGAAAACGGTGAGTTCCATTCTTTTGATGCAAACCTATTTCGTTATAGTTAGACTAATATAGTACCAGAAAATATTCTCTCTACTTCAACTACCAAATAAAATTCACCCCAAAATTAACCGCAAACATGTTTCAGCTTTTTCAGAAAAGAAAAGCCAGTATCATGTATTTAACCTAAGTACCTCCATACCGGTAACGTAGACCAACATCATTTCACATTTTGGGCATTATCAAAACATGCGCAGAATGGCTGAGGTTAGCTTGTATGGTCGGCAAGAAAGCCGCTTTCACAACACTTCGTATTATAAAAGTTTGTCATAAATTACTGATAAGATTTTTTGTATCTAACTGATCAACGATTTGAATCAGTACGTTCTTCTTCATATTATTCAGGTACTTACATTCCACCATTCACATTTTCATGTTAAATTTAAAAAACCAAGAAAACATAAACATCGTGAAGAAATCTTAAAAACTGCAAATCATCATCATCTGCGTAGCCTTTTACTAGCTATATTGCGGTCAGCTTCCAGTCTAACCGGATGCAGCTGAATACCATTAAGTTACGAGGAGCGACTGCCCATCTGACCTTTACAACCCCAGTTACTGGGTAATACGATACCCCTCGGTAAGGCTGGTTGTCAGACTTTCGGGCTTCTGACGACCCGTATCGATTATCAAAGATCCACGAATCACACACCGGGACCAACGGCTTAACTTGCTTTCCGAGGCACAAGATGGTCACCCATCCACAGACCGACCACGGCAAGCTTGGAATAACCTGATTGATCGACTTATGCGGCTGTTATTACTGCAAAAGCCATAATATAAAACACTAGCTTTTGTCCGCGACTCCATCCGCATGGAAGCCAAGTATACAAAATAAAATATATACTATAGCACTCGGCAATAGTGTAGCTTTCTATCAGTGAAAAAATTTATGAAATCGACACAGTAGTTTTGGAGATGACCTCCTACATCCAAACTTACAAATTTTCATCATCATTGTCATCATCCACAGCCTAAATTCACCCACTGCTGGGCATAGGTCTTTCTTTTCTTGTGCAAATCCCCGCACGCTCCTGTGTCAACCTCATCCAGGTTCTACTCGCGATGGTAAGGATGTCGTCCGCCCACCTCGCCGGCGGACGACTAAAACTTCGTATTCCAATCCATAGAAGCCACTCGGTCACTGTCTCACTCCACCTGGCATTAATGCGCCTCACCAGGTGTCCTGCCCAACTTCATTTGAGTTCCATAAGTTGTTATCCGATATAGAAAACCTTCGGACTCGGTCTGTAAGCCTTATGGAACTCAAAGTCTACTAAACTTTACCTCTTTAATAATATTAGTGTAGATTGAACGAGGCGTGGATAAATATAGGTAGGTATTTGATATACCTATATTCTTTGTTTCCATCAATCAATCATAAGCGAAGAAGAATTAAGTTAAATAAAATGAAATTAAATTGTTTATTCTTTACACATGATATCGGAATTACTTTTAGACGTCATATAAAAAATATTAAAAAAATAAGCTAGATGAAGTCGACATTTCCTATCAGACTATCCTTGAGAAGAAATGGCGAAATAAACTTGAGAGACAAAGTCTCTTTTAAAGTCCAAACATAATCTTGGTCAGGCTTTATGATGACCATGTAGATTTGTGTCTGAAATTATCTCTTGCGGAAAGAACCACACAGATTTGAGTGGACCTGTCCAGTCAAGTCAGTGCAATCATTTGTCAGTAATCGTGTAGCTTAGAGTTCAAAAGCGTCAAAGTATTCTTAGTGCCAAATGTATTCAGCGATGTTTTTGCCGACCGTACGTTCTCAACAGTACCTATGTATTATCGTGTGCTCACCTTAATTTAATGCTTGCACATATTTTGGAAATGTTTTTAAGCTCACTTGAATATTAAAGATATAAATGAAGTTTTATCGGTAAAGGAAAATCATCGTGAGGCAACCTGGACTTATCTATCTATACTAATACCAGTTCCAATAAAGCGCCCGTGTGAGATTATTCATATTTATAGGAGAATTTTTAATTGTATCTTTATTATACGTCCATGTATTGATCACAGTATTGATTGTTCACAACAATAAACCACAATATGAACGTCAACTGTCAGAATGATAGATGACATTGACATATGGAAACGTTCCGTTTCAACAATATTTTATCATACGTAAATTAAGTTTAGTGAATAGAAAGTTATATTTGATTGGCATTTCTATAATTGATATTTCATAGACAGATGTATTATATAAATGTTTATTTAACTTAGCAGTACAATATATGATTAATATTGAATAAATATTAATTAATATGATAGTAATAATATTTATCACGATTATACGTAATGCAATTTTAAAATAACATGGTGTTTTAAACGACTTAAGGAACATCCAGTTGATGTTATTCTTAATTAAAAATTATAAAGAAATAAATACTAAATTGCTAAATAATCTAATTAAGTTTTAAGATTCACTACATAAGATTTGTTAATTATTACTTTGGTTAGAAGTTATTTAGCATTTATGTATGACCATTTATGATTCGTCTTAAATGGCGGGGGAGAATTGGCGGCAATGTTTGAGGGACTGGTAATATGGATAGGCTTTAAGATGGGGTGACCGCCAATTTTGAAAAAAACTTAAGTTAAACTGTTGGATGATACGAGACCTCTGGCTTTTACAGAACAGACCCTGAGTGGTGTCCATATCCATAATATTAAGTTGCTAAAAGCAAATGTAACAAAATCATGTTGCATAGCGGAAGGTCTGCCATTATTGTAAAATGGATTGATGATCAGATCACTTCTTCTGAAAGATCGACAGGCCACAGTGTTCATATAAGTTAATTGATATTATAATCTTGATTATTGCCGATTACTATGTTGTTCTGTATGTGTCTTAATATGCCTAATATTTCTAGTTTTGAGAAATGGTCCAAGAGATTAATGTGATAATAATGATTTATGCTAATGTAAAAATGTGTTGATACAATACTTTAAAACAAGCTACCACGGAGTTTCTTGTCCTTCTTCTCCATGAAGACCTACATTTGGAAAGGATAACTCGCTTTCTCATTAACGATACCTATTTATTGACAAGCCTAATTGAAATAAATGCCTGGTCTAGTCTTTCTGTGCTTTTGATAAAATCCTTTCCCTACACACCATATTCATAGGAAGTACCTACACACAAAGTAAATAACTAGTAGGTACTTAACCATTTTCTAACACGCGCGATCGTTGCCAGTGTTTAAAAGACTCGTGAAAGAACATTGCTTGTCGTTGTGATGTTGCTCTCATCGTTAGCTGTAATAATAATCGTCATTTATTTTCGTTTATTATATAGTTAGTATGTATGTATCTATGTATCTATTATATAGCATTTATCTGTGTATCTATTGAACAATATTATACTCATATACTTTTTATTTGCACCAAAGCCCCATTTTATGTCCAGAAAATCACTGTCCATTCCAAGGTTGCCTGGAAGAGATCGCAGTAAGCGATAAAGCCGCCAATTGTATCCAAAATTCTAAAATTCTAAATTCAAAAGTCATTTACCTATTCAAACCAGGCTGAGAATCAGCACTTTTCGAACGTCAAATTTACATAAGACAGTCCCCCAAAACGCCCACCCCTCACCACTTCCTAGTGCTTTAGCTGGGAAGAAGAAGTGGCGCAACAAACTCCCCAGCACATATTTTGTAGTATATTACTTTTTCTTTATGTAATGTATAATCTGGTGTACAATAAACTATTATATAAATAAATAAATAATATAATATATATAATAAAGTGTTAATCTCTGGAAGAACCAGTCGGATTCTAAAAATTCTTTCAGCATTGGATAGCCCAATTCTTGAGAAAGGTTAGGCTCGCAGACGAAGTCGCGGGCAGAAACTAGATAATTATAATAAGTGACTAAACAAGTACTATAAAAAGGCTACCAAGCTCAAATGAGATTGGGCAGTTCACATCAGCCGCATGCACGATGACCGCTGGGTGAAAGTCTCCACACCGGCAGCCCAGAAATGGGTGGCTAGATGACCTGGATGCGTACCACGAGGGCTGGTTCGAGGAGGCACAGGAAAATAATTCTTGAAAGGAGTTGGGAGAGGCTTTTGCCCAACAGTGAGACAGTAGATATAGGCTAAACACAAACAAACAAAAAAAGTGACAAAACGTTATCTTAATTTTTTTAAAGAACACAAATAAAATACCAGCCAGGTCCCTGTAAAAATTTATTCAAAATCATTTCTAATTTGGCGTAACTTCTTGTTATATCTAGAGCTAGACCAATGTTTCCATAAAAAGTTTCAGGGAATCTGAAATTCCGAGTGTACTTGTAGAATATTTAATTTTAGTTTTTTTTTGTAATTTAGGTTTATGAAGGATGAAGTTTATTTATTAATTAAATTCAATTTAGAAGAGATAGGTTTGGTTTTTTTTCGTGTACCCTGGTACAAAACAATACCGAGCAAGAAGCGGCGTTTTTCCTGAAATATGACATAAGCTCGTATTAATACTCGGTCATGGATGAAGTAAGAGTGAACAGGCCTGTTCTGGGTAGCTCGTTTGTTCCATCGTAGCCCTCATCCAGCGCTTGCTACTGTGTTTTATTTTATAATGTTTTGTATTGTTTATTAGAGTATATATAGTATAAGTTAGGTTTTATACCTATTCATTGTAAATTGTAAATGTTCGTATGGCATTTTTAGCGTCGGATGTGTCCTGAACATTCCTCTACTTACCAGCGGATGTTTCTTGAACATAACTACTTACCTACCAACTTTGTACCTGCCATAACGCACAATTTATTTTATTTGAGATCGAGGTCAAGCGCAGGATCATTTCGCAATAAAAAGTAATAAAAAAAATTACACTTTTTTTAATGTTTTGCAATGTGCCAATTTATTATATCTATTTTTCAATAGATTAACATACTACATAGTGGTTCTGTAAGAGATGAAAAACTTTTGGATTCACCTGAATGTCTTCAGAAATTAGTTCAAAGACAGGCGTGAATTTCATATTAATGAAAAACTGCAATCAAATATTAATTATTTAATTCATTCATATCCTCATAAAAAAACACAAAAACATCTTGCCCGCAGGAGCACGTGTGGCTTCCAAGGCTATCGATATTAATAATAAAATTCTGCACAGTCTCATCTTATGCAATGGGCATGATGCCTAGATAAAAAAAATGAAATTCTAATTAGTCCGTCTGTGAGATAATAAAAAAATATTAGAGCCGTATTTTTTGCTTTATTGATAAAAAAATACTTAGGTAAAACGTATTTTAAATTGTGAGAAGTGGGAGTCGCTACGTCACTGGTACGTATAAAATCTACATACTCGTGACGTCACGGCATATTTTACCTTAATGTATCGCCGTAATCTTTAGATTACGTAACAAAAGAAAAAATACGTGTCAAATATTTTTTATAATCTCAAAGACGGACTAAAAAAAAATATTTTTGTCAGCATCCCTATTCTAGTTTCAACTTACAAGAATGGACTAGTAACAACAAGTGGGAAGCAACTTACCACTATTTTAAGACGTACAGGTATACCTCTAGGCAGCCAGGTATACTCAAGTTTGTTCACTTACACGTGTTTCCCAGTGCATTGTTTACTGCAGTCTTCGTGCTCTTCATTAGATGGTCATACTTAGTGCTCGAAGCGGTGCAAGTTGCTATTAAAAGATAATGTGGTCATGTAGGCGGACGACCGACAGCTTCTTTGAACTTAAAGGCATCGGCACACTGAGGGGTAATTCCCGTAATTTTTAAACACGTTCGCATTCGCATTTCATTTGCAATCTGTCAAAAATACAATCAATTTACAAAAAAAATTACAGTTAAAGTTTGACAGTTTTGCGACTAGAATGTGAACGTTTTTTAAGTACGAGAATTGGCCTTCTTGTGTGATGAAGTATAAACACGATTTCAAAAATGTGTTTTTTTTTTGGCAATTCGATTGGTTTGACGTTGTATGTTATTTTTAAATCGCATTGGTTAAAGCCTCGTGCAGACTGGCTTGACGCGGCGGCGCAACGCGAACCCAGTAATTGTTCTACTCTGAAGTTTTCTTTGAAATTGTTTTACTAGAGTCGCGCCAGTCTGCACGAGGCTTAAGTCCTGGCCTCTCATGCACGCACGTTGTGGGTTCAAATCCGGGCAAGTACCAATGTGACTTTTTCAATTCTTAGGTACTTTCTGAGTTTATCTTAGATTATCGATATGGTGAAGGACAACATCATGAGGAAACCTCGGCTCAGAAAACTCTGAAATCACCAACCCGTCTTAAGCAAGCGTAGTGATCATTGTTTGTGCCTTCTCTGTATAAGAAGAGCCCTGTGCCCTCCAGTGGGACAATAATAGGCTCCTTTTATTATTATAATGTTAGGATGTCATTCCGTGCTGGGGTTGCGGGTTTGTCTGAAAGGGATATCGCGGCCCCGGCACACAGGCAACGGAAGGAACACGGGTGGGTTTTAGTCAGTAAAAGTCTGACACACCCTCTCGCTCTGCCCAGAGCGGGAGAAGTCATTTGATGATTTCCCATCCAAAAAAAAAAAAAAAGGATGTCATTCCGCAATCATAGCGCTTGTAACAGCATCGAAATATCGAAAGATTGTTGGAAAAACAAATGCGGAAATATCTTAACTAATATAACTAATATTAAATATATAAAGGTAAAATTGTTTGTGTATTTATTTATACGTATTACAGAGATCCCATTAGAGATTACCATCTCTAGAAGTACTGATCCGATTACAAAATGCCGAGTGACTTATAATAATTATCTTTTATGATATAGTTGACTTCCACGTGGACAATATCGCGGGCAGAAGCTAGTAACCTATAATAAGTTACAATTTTAAGTAGGAACACAACTGTCATATTTTTTAAACAAATGGTGGGATATATACGAGTATATAGTTTTGTTTACGTTTTAGTCTAGTAGTTATTTCGGGTTTGCCCGATTAGTTTCGAACTCGTGCGGAGTTCTGTGAGTCTTAGTGAGCTTGCGTCTCTAATTAGTCGAGTAAACATTCAAGTTAACAAACATGGAAATTTATTCGTCGATATAATTATGTGTAAATTATGGAATCATAATCATGGTAAGACGCTGCCTTTTGCGGATCAGAATAATGGGCCCCAAAAGGCATGAATGAAAGGCAATAGCCTGCAGCTGAGATGAGAATGCTAAGAGGGATGTGTGGTGTTACACGAATGGAGAGAATAAGAAATTAGTACATAAGAGGAAGTGTGAAAGTGGCACCGGTTACCGAAAAGTTGTGTGGAAATAGGTATGGGCGGGTATGTAATGCGGAGGAATGAGGAAAATGTCGTGAGGAAAGTTTTGAGTATGAATGTGGATGGCTATAAAAGAAGGGGAAGACCAAAGAAGCGATAGATGGACTGTGTGGAAGATGATATGGATAGAAGTGGGGTCACTACCGAGATGACGACTAATAGAGAAGTATGGAAGAAAAAAACATATTGCGCCGATTCAAAATAAATTGGGATATGGTAGCGATAGGTACGAGAATAATGATGATGATAAGTGGTTATCTAATTCAACCCATGTGTAAATTATAATAAGACGACTAGACTAACCATTGGTTCCCAAGTTTCATCTATCTGAGTTTGTCCCTAGAGCATTACGGAGCTGTTCTTTTAAACATTTACTTAGTCGAGGTTAAGAACTGACAGCCCTTTGGAAAAAAGGCTCACAAACGTCCGCACGTGACCTAAACCTACATATGAGCGTATATTGGATTTTACTGTCACATCCTTTTCAACCATTGGCGAAAGAGGTTTTCTAAAATTAACAAAGTAATTTTAGTCATACTGATTCAACTAGACTGTTGATCTTGTGCGTAGAAATCTACTGGGTGGACTGTGTGAAAGATGATATGGCTAGAAAGGGGATGGCTACCGAGATGATGACTAATGACAATCATACATAAAACGCAGAGCCCAAAAAAAAAAGATGGTGGAATCTGGTGATCTTCTCAATAGAACTTTGCTTTTTCTCAACAATTTAAAAGTATTTTTCTCAAACATGCTTGGAAATTCGAGCGGTATTTTGACAACCTTCTTCGAATAAATCGAAAATGGTGTTCTCATGAAAATCCAAATCTGTCGTGTTAAACGGCCAAATAAATTACAGACTCACTGTAAAAACTCATATCTGTCGTGTTATTTAAAAATGGAACGAACTTTTTACTTCGACACATGGCAACGAAGGAGGTTTAAATTTCGATTTGGCATGCAACATAAAAAATAGTAGTAAAAAATAGTAGGGGGTAGTTTGAATTTCCGCGCATTTTTTGAGAAAAGTACAAGCCTTGGCCGCAACCAGGCATAGATGGACTCACGTATGTGTGCCTCGGCCAAAAAGTAGGCAATGTCGTAAATAGCTGTCAAATATTTACCTATTAATTTGGCAATATTACTGTACCTAGTAGTCAACTAGAACATTAATAAGTAATTGCAATAATAACACTGAATTTGATGTTGTAACCGTTTGAGGTGTAAAAAAGGCATTTGGAAAGTTTCCAAATACTTTTTTTACATCTAAAACGAAATATTCGGTATTACGATATTAATTATTGCATTTCATAATTAATATTTTAGTTCCCTAGTTTTATTACATATTTCTTATCTCCATACAGTATTATTTCCAAATTAATCAAAACATCGAAATATTTGACAGCTATTAGCGACGTTGCCCACTTTCTATATAAACGCTCTTAAACAATCCGGTTTTTTTTCAGCATGAGAATGTTGAAGTAAGAAAAAAGTACAAGCTGTTTTCATTTTAAATTCCTTCTAAATTTTTTTCCTTTTACACACGTTTGACAGTAATGTTAGATAAATCACACAAGCGACACTAGAAGTTTTGTTTTCTTTTGTCGTCATTTAAAAAGATGGCACCTGGGTTGTCAGTGACACGTCCCGCCAAAGTGACGTCTTCATAAAAAGGAATACGTAATTATGTTCTCATTAGTACGGGTTTTCTTATGGCACGGAGAGTGCTTTGTGTATCGCAGAGTTTGTGTGTGAGATGGGTGTAAATATCATTAGGTTCTCTATCTAGAAAGAAATAAATAAAGAAAGTACATATTAATTTAAGTGCATCTCAGCTTCACATTAAAAAAAATATAATAGATAACCTTTTCGTGCAATAAAACAAATTATCGGTACATATTAACGAGGGATGTTATAAGTTTAATATGAGAATCTGTATGTCTGTCTCCGCCATCGTAGCTCCCAAACAGCTGAACCGATTGTATTTTTGTTTGTTTGTGTTTGAAAGGTAAAGTGATCGAGAGTGTTCTTAGTTATGATTGAAGAAAATCGATTCGCCGTTTGAAGATTATTAGCTCTTTTCTAGTTGATTAATGGATGTGAGCATCTTCTACAGTTCAGATCGATTTGAAATTTTGTATTCTGTTAGTTCAATTATATTAGAAGAACGTAGTAACCTTGAACCACCTGGAATAGATAGATGGGGTGACGAACGGAGTCTGGTGATGGAGTAAGAAAAAGAAATGAGAAAATGTTTGTGTCGGGGTTTTTAATTTTTTAAATTACTTCTTCTTGCTTTCTTGCTTCTTTACAAATTTTCGGGCAATAACAATTTTATTGCAAGCATTTAAAGGCAATAGGCTCGCCCCCTATACGTGGGAAACACCAGAAAGATGCAGGTTACAACTCTGTCAATCCTTTTGTGAATAAAGTCGTGATGATAATATTTAATATAACAATATGTTTAATAGACCTAAAATAATGAAAATTTGTCTTAGCTAGGTACTTAGAATTATGCAAAGTAACATCAGTAACATTTGTATCTAATTATTAGCATCTGCTGCCGAACTAGGTTTATTGCCCGTGTTTCAGCATGCAGGGCCTCAAGTACTCGAACTGGGTATGCAACTATGAGCTTACGAATAAAAGGAGCAGTTTATATTAAAGTATGAACTTAAGGCGCGGACTGACTACGATTTTAAATGCTACAGCTGCACTCACACAACTTCGTCTGCGCGCTGTACGGTAGCCCGACGATTACAGTATGACCGCAATATCTATTTTCACAATTATAGAGCATTAAATAAGGTTGAAAATTATATAAATATTTGGCTTGACGATGTGAGTAAGCTGCGGATGGGTAGTTATTTTACGGATTTTATTTAGATTATTCGGAATATACACATTGCATTAAATAATTGTCTGCTTAAAGTTATAAAATAATGTTTATTCTATAGAACTCTTAAAAAAAATGTTATCGCTGAAAATACAGAGATGTTCGACGCCAAAGTTTATTTTTGTGAAGTATTTTTTATTGGGAATATCAAAACCATTTTCTACTATTCTATTTGGTAAATTTTTTTCTTTTAACCTTTCTTTGTCCACCGTATTTTTTGCGTCGTATATTTTCATTGCGTTACGTCATACTCTACTATCCAAGAAACTAGTTTTTTGTGAATATTGAGGTAACACCGTGCCTTAATTACTTTGAAAGAATGATAGGGTTGGTGTGTAAGGTAAAGGAAGTAAGTGTATGTGTGAGAGAGGGTGTGTAAATATTAAATAGATTTAGCCAGTAGATTATTTCATAGTGTCCATTAATTTTATAAAGCCGGCAATTAGTATCACTACTATGGTAATTATATTTTTAGTTTGATCGTATGTTAACATGATGCTTTGCCAATGACCCTGAAGTCGACGCATTTCCTGTTCAATTCCCCAACGACACTAATAGGTCAAGACCGTCTGTTCGATCACACAGGCCCGTATCTTACAAAGGTGCTCAAGTATTTTTCTGTGTCATTCTGTATTTGAATCGCACTTGAACATCGTTCTAAATTGTGCGGGTCAAGGAGTCAATAAAAACAAATGAAGATGAATGAAAGAACAGCAAAAGTGAAAATTTAAAAAAAATACGTGTGCAATTCACACGTGGTAGAAGTGAAACCTTCAAAAATTTAGGCCCTAGCAAACTCCCACTATGCCGTGGTAAACACGAGTGGAGGGGGTACGAAGCAGAGCACAAAGAGAACCGCGAATATAAGAAACAGTATAATGCTTTCTATCTCATTTTCTCCCACGTTAAATCGTATGAATTTATGTGTCTGTCTCTTTTTATTGTCGCTTTTTCGTTTCATCGACTTTCAAAATTCAAAAAATTCAAAATTCAAAAGTCATTTATTCAAACTAGGCTGAGAATCAGCACTTTTCGAACGTCAAAATTACATAAGACAGTCCCCCAAAACGCCCACCCTTCACCACTTCCTAGTGCATTAGCTGGGAAGAAGAAGTGGCGCAACAAACTCCCCAGCAGCACAGCTGTCTGTTCAGTTAGAAGAACAAAAAAATAAGATTCTATATAATAGTATTCAAAATAATTTAGATAATTTAGATTACGCAACACAAAACATAATTTAAATTATTAGCCATATGTTAGCTAGCACACGCCAATTTACCTAAGTACAGTCGTACCTTTATATTGGAACGAAACTTCTTTCCAATAAAAAGGTATCTACCTACGTAGATACATTGTTTTTAGCAGTAACTCCTTATCGCACGGTATTCTGCAGAATCAGCATCTAATGTTCCCACTACTGGGACACAGGCCTCCTCTCGGTGACAGGGAGTGGGCTGTAATCCACCACGCGAGTCCAGTGCGGGTAGGTAGATGTCACATGTCTTCGAATTTTTGGTTCTAGGACATTTCGGTTTCCTCACGATGGTTTCCTTCACCGTTTTGAGAGCAGTGGTGATGAAATAATTTACAAAAAGTAAAGCGCCTGTCAGCCCACGACCTAGAACTCGTAATAAGTCGCGGCTATTACCACTAGGTCACCACTGCTCTTTTTGTCTGCACACAAAAGCAAAAACTGTAACATTTTGATCGTTACGACACTTGCGTTACTTTAAAAGTGAGCAAAAGCGAAAGGAACTTCATACCAATCGGGTACCCGCGGTACCACTTGGTTTTTTACTTTATTACAAGGATAACACTTATTAGAACTGGCTGGTTAGAAACAATGAATGAACAAAAAACAAATTGTATAGGTTAAAATTAAAGATTTGCACACCATAAGTAATGGTAGAATGTAAAGGGGCCATTATAGTTTTAAGATCATACATTTGTAAACCTACATTCTGGTAAATAAATGAATTTGAATTTGAATTTGAACAAATCCATTGAAAATTAATTTAAATAATTATTATAATTATTATTTAAATTTCGAATTTCGAATTCTTTGGTAACTGAATTCATCTGTCATAAATTGGCGTAGCGCGTCAAGAATTTAAACCGAGAAAATTTTAGCTCTATGATTTATTACGACTTTCATTGTAGGCCTGGTTGACTAACAACAACAAAGTTATGATAGACTTCGATTAAACTTTCATGATGAAGCCTCATCACGTGCCACCGTTTACCTGGTTCAATGAGTTTAAGCGTGGTCGTAGGATTCCTACTGATGACCTGAGTGAGGGACGTCCTGCAACGGCGTCAACTGACGATAACATCATTACTGTGCGCATGATAGAGGCTGATAAGAAAGGGACCTACCAACAGATTGGGAAAGCTTAGGCATTCGTATGAGTCAGGTGCAAATAATCTTATATGAGCATTTAAGCGTCAGGAAACTATGTACTAAATGCCATGAAACGGCGTGAACGTTTGGTCTTTAACTCAGTGGTTCCATCAAATGTGACGTTGTTTAGAAAGGAATGGAGGATATTTCGAAAAATAGTAAAGGTATTAGCAACTTAATGAATTATTCAGTTTTTTTTTAGGGTTCCGTAGTAAACAAGGAACCCTTATAGTTTCGCCATGTCCGTCTGTCTGTCCGTGGATTAGCTCAGAGACAGTTAGTACTAGAAAGCTGTAATTTGGCATATGTATACATATTAATGCCGACAAAGTGGTAAAATAAAAACGAAATATTAAGCTTTTAACTGAATTTTTTTGTTAGAGTCAAGTGTGTCCTCCCGCTTCTAGCTAAATGGATGTACTTGAACTTGTAAAAAATTCACAGCAGTAGTATATAATAACGAAATTAAAAGGAAAACTATGAGAGCTAAGTAGGCTGTACAGTTTAACGAGAAATAATCAACCAACATAAATTTGCAGTTTGAAAAACATGATCTCCCATACATTCCGTATGGGAGAACACGTTTTTCAACTACAGTGTTAAGTTTGTTCTTGGGATAAATTCATCCCAACTACGGAACCCTTCATTGTGCGTGGTCCGACACGCATTTGGCCGGTTTTTATTTATTTCTAAGAACTTTCAGTGTGTCCCACATATACACTAGCGACCCGCCCGCGCTTCGCATAGTGTTTAATATTAACAAATACATAAACTTGTCAGATTAAATTCTCTAATGGTGGTAAAAACCGCATTAAATCCGTTGCGTGGCGTTGAAGAAGAACGCGGTCACACAGACGCTTATAAGGACTTTAATTAATAATATTATGTATAGTTAGCTAGTATGAGCTAGTAGATAAACTTGTGTAAGTTTAGTAAAGTTTTACTTCAAGGTAAACTAAATTATTAATAACTAATGGAACTAGACTGTTTTACTTACCTATGATATTCGTTACTAACAAAAGGTGAGTGAAAATGCCTAGAAGGTCACCCTAATTGCGTAATACACGATCAATCAGAATCTGAATCGTTTTGAAACAGATTGCCAATCCATTGCTTCATAAGTTCGGAAAAAAAATCTGCTCAACAACCTTAATAGCGCAATGAATGTTGTTGAACTGTCAAAATGAAACAGATTAGTCGTAATCGTTTATGCAAATATGTTACGCAATTAGATACGAGTAGCTAGTAAACTTATTGGTGATGTGCTTCAGAAAGGTCGGGTGTGTAGTATTTACAACCGGCGTGCGTGTATGACCAGATGTATGAACGGAAACGAAGGAAAAGGAGTATGTCAGGATCGCAGTGGAGTATATAAATGAATTTAAAAAATAAATTGTTATCAAAACGATTTTTTTTTTCCAAAATTAACCAAAATAATTCTTTGCAATGATAAATACCTATACTCTATATGTTTATATAGTTAAATAAAGGTAAACAACTCGTAAAAAGGGTTTTAATAGATAACACTTTCTTGTTTAAACAAATTTATTTATTTTAGATTTTTTTAATAGTTTTGACTTTTATTAAAATGTATGCTATTCTTTATCATTTATTCTTAAACTACTCTTCGTAGATGTACTCGTAACTGCTTGGACACAATTTTTTAGATTAGGTGTAAAATAATATTATAATATTTTGTAATTTGTCTATTGCAAATTGAAGAGTACAACTGTGACGTAACATGACAACTGAAGTGACAGGTGTCAGTTACTTGACAGCTGTCTCGTTACGTGGTTTTTTTGTTTACCTTTATTTAACTACCTAGACCTAAGGAGCATAGTCTCCTTCATCCGCCACAATAACATAAAGTTATGAATTATTCTGTCTGTGTAGGTGTGGTACACTCACACGGATTTTTATGTTATAACAAATTATAATAATTTTTTTTTTTTTTTTTTTGTTTCAGTCCCGTACTAACCCAACAAGGTCAACATTCTGTATCAATCGAAGAATTCGATTTGTTAAAAAAAAAAAAAAAAAATTTAACGTGCACACTTCATTTTCCAACTCACTTTAGATATTGGCAGAATAGTCGACATCGGCTTTGCTCGCCATTTATTACAAATAGAATAGAACAGCCCCTGCTTCGCACAAGTTCACCGTACAGTACGACACAACTGAGATGTAGCATAAATTTGAAAACTTGCATACATTTAAAAAAATTACATTCATTTCAATTTTACGAATGTATTTGGTTAAATGACTTAACAACTTATTGCGTTAGCTTAAAGATAATTTTCACCTAAAGTCGTACTGTACTGATGTAGCGATAAGTCAAAACAAGGAGATATCTGTGCCAAATCTAAGTTAAGTAAGTTAAGTGTTATACACATAAACCTTCCGGAATAAAACGTATCAATAATTTTGAAAACCGTTTCAAAATCCATTGTGTAGTTTAAAAGAACCAAGTGGTCACTCAGACGGACTATTATGTAATAACAGATGTTGGAGAGATTACCCTGGATGTCACGGCATGCTTGACATATGTCAACCGTTGTCCACTATCCTGTGCAATAATAAGTCAGTCCATCCCTCTCCCGACTTGCTAATACATTCTTCTCCTGAATTGCTGGTGGCGCTGATGACTTTCATCCGTCACAATAATATTAAATTAAATTATAAATTATTCTGTCTCTGATAATAACATTTATTTATTTTTTGTTTGTTTCAGTCCCGTACTAACCAACAAGTTCTACATTGTGTCCAACTGTATCAATCGAAGAATTTTACTTGTGGTTTTTTCTTTTAATTTTTGATTAATCTTTTAATATTTTTTATTTTTTTTTAATAGTGCACGCTTGTTTTTCCTATGCATTTTAGACATTAGCAGAATAGTCGACATCGGTTTTGCTTGCCATTTAATAAAAATAGAATAGAATAAATTAGTCCAGTATCTACGTACATAGTTACCCATTATTACATTAACCATTATTATTATAATCATCATCAACATCTTCATTATTTCAGCTAATAAAAAAAACATTTAATTGAGGCAAAACCCATATTACATAAAATAAAATTTCGCTATTGAATAAAATGCCGATGCAATTAAAATAGGTACAAATTATAAAGGTCACAGAATTAAAATTTAAATGCAATGTATATAAACGAATAAGTTCAATAAATTATAAGGGTCACAGAATCGAAATTAAAATTTTATGTCAAATTATAAGGGTCACAGAATCGAAAATAAAATTATATGTTAAATTATAAGGGTCACAGAATCGAAAGTAAAATTATATGTCAAATTATAAGGGTCACAGAATCGAAACAAAAATTATATGTCAAATTATAAGGGTCACAGAATTAAAATTAAATTAAAAATTGTATACGGCACTTAATCTGATTGACACTGACCTATATTTCTAATGAATTGTTTGATGAAATTATCATCAAACAAGTCATTATAAAATATAGGTCAGTGTTAATCTGATTAAGTGCGTGTAGTATACATGTGTGTTACAGCAATATCGTATCACAATGACTAATAATAGAATAAATTGTTGCTCATTGTTATTATTTTGCTTTGGGGGTCTACTCCCTAAGCGTTATCCGTAGTTTCGGCCGTCGTTACGGGCGCTTTGTTCTCCGTCTCACAATGGACATATCGTAAGTGAGAAAGAGAGCGAAGCGGCCGTAACTACGGCCGAACGTAAAGATTTCGCTTAGGGAATAGGCCCCCTGAACTGGCAGCGTCCGTGTATTAACTTAAACGAAGCAAAAGGAGAGAGACTTATGTAAGGATCGTAGCAGGTGGCGTCCTGTAGGTCCTGCCTACGCCCTGTGGGAAGAACACGTGAGTTTATTACTATGTGTTTCGACTTTGACAAAATTTTCAATTTACTGGTATTTTTAACAACAGAATAACAAGCAACATAAAAATCCTGACATTCACATGAGATTTTTTACTAAGTGTCAAAACTATTCAATTATTATAATGTGTCTCTCGTAGTAAACTTTTTCAGTAAACCTTAGAAATAAAAAAATTGCCGAACATAAGGCCGCGCGCACTTTGGACGCGTACGAATTTCACTCGTACGAACACGCACGAACGATCCCGACCTTCCAAGTTCAAATGGACCGCGCAGACTGACTGCGAGTTACTACTCGTACGTATAAGTACGTATAGTTTCGACGTCCGAAAACAATCCGATTTTTCGTGCATTCAATGCGGTATCACTGGAACACTACCTAAATAGTTAGTCTTCTAGTGATAACGCATTCGCATTCCGTCAAATGACGGAGAAAACACATTAATTGTGCATACTCAATTCAAACGTTTATGTACGATACAAATTCGTGTCCAAAGTGCACGCGGCCTAAGACCTCATATTTACGACGATGTGACCATCGGAAATCACTCACGCCATCGTCTCAAAAGATCCCTCACTCGTAAAAAGTAAAAAGATACTTTTCTCAGGTATCATTTCCACAGATTTCCTGTCGTCCAAACAATATTTCATTAGATACGTATAATTTCGGTAAACATATTGTCGCCACCATTCGTCCAGCCGATTTTTCTTCCTCTCTTGAAAATCTCACGTCGCCAGTCGTTGATTGGAGGGCGGAGCGAGCGGTCGTGCGTCGCGTACCCACTACCCAAGTGTGTCGAAACGTCCGAGAAATTCGAATTTCAAATCCGGGATTTTGTTTTCTTGCGAGTGAGTTTTAAGCCGTTCGATTTTATTTGAAGTGTTCTTAATTCAAATTAAAAGTGCAGTGAGTGTTTGTTTTTTTTTCTGACTGGACTGGAAGTTGACAACCGTCGTTAGTGGGGACTTCAATAGGATGTAATGTAAGTAATTAACTAACTTTTATTGCTGGCCGAAAGTGGTCGCATTTGTTTTATCTTTGTTTGGTTTTTCGAAATACGTGTGGACTTTAATTTCGAAAGTTTTAGCATAATAAACGACTGAGTTTTAGGTTTTTATTTCCAGTCTTTAGGGCTTACTGATTTGGATTTTAAATTGTGTGTTTTATTATTACATGGTTACACGTCAATTGTATTATAAATCACGTTGCATAAATAAATGAAGAATAAAAACTTTCATGGAAAAGTTTAATCATTACCCGTTTACCTACTGTTTATTTAAAATGCGATACATTTATAGTTTGCGGCATAGTTACTGAAACAATTATTTTAAATGCAGTTTCAATTAAATGTTTCAGATTTAAATACGGTACCAAAAATATGCACTGCAAATAAATCGGGCTTCAAAAATGAGTATTTTTTTTTTTTTTTTGCAGATAAGAATATTATGCAAATTAAATACTTTCAAAACTGAGTCAAACTTTGTATATTATATATACTAAACCAGTATATTATATTAGACTTTCAAATGGTGTGTTTTCCAACTTATTGATTTTAATTGAAAATTACGACGAAGAGTAGGCGAAGAGTTTCAAGAAAAAATCGCGATTGGATTTAACCGAAATTAAATGTCAACGCCAATGTTTTTTTCAAACAAATGTTTTAGTTAAATGATTGTGCAGCCACAAGATCAACGGTTTTAATAACTTTTATTTAACTATTTGATCTTTTGAACTGCGATTTTTTTTTTTTTTGTTTTTAATCAACCGTTATATTATGTATACCGAACCAATAAGTACTTTAAGTACATAGGCACAATGAGTAGATTTTACGATGGTACAGTTACCTTTATGAACAAACTACCGACATAAAAATTATCGGTTCCGTTTGCACGGAACCCCAAAAAGTTTTATCTGCTCCAGTGTTTTTCCTTAATGCAATTAATTCTAATAAAATAATCATTAGTGTAGTATAAATTGACTGTACGATCGCAATAAACTCTGCCAGTGGGGAGTACAAAACAAGAAAAGATCCTACAACGCGAATACTTACTACGCTTTTTTTTTTTTTGAGGATGCGAAATATCGAAAGGACTTCTCCCGCTCTGGGCAGAGCGAGAGGGTGTGTCAGACTTTTACTGACTAAAACCCACCCGTATTCCTTCCGTTGCCTGTGTGCCGGGGCCGCGATATCCCTTTCGGACAAACCCGCAACCCCAGCAGGATACTTACTACCGTTACGAAACAGCAAGTAGAAAAAAAATGAAAATCTAGGATTTTCTTCCCGAACTTTTTAATTTATTCACAATTCGTTGCGTCGGAAACATATTCTTTTTAATAATTATGTTAAACACAATATTATGATGATGGCTTATTAAAATGAGATAATTTTCAAATGACAAAAATATTATAAAATAAGTAAACCCGGTAATCGACTGGTAAAATAACGCAACTCTATTATCTTGCGTCATTCGTTCATCAATATTGTATATGATTCCGTTCGACTCCGTTTCGCATGAATCCGAAATCAATAGGGAGCTTATCATTCAATATTTCTGAAACCACGCAAAATAGCTTCTTGAAGTAAAAAGCAACATTCAAGTGTTAATACACTTGAATGTTGCTTTTTACTTCAATAGCAAATAGCACCTATAATACTGTTTTCAAGATTTTTTCTCTTCACGTCTAACTTGTGTGATTTAGGAGATATTTATATTTTTTTGGCACGTTGTAAGTGGCTTTTTTAAGCGACGTATAAAGGTGATTCTGATATCCTATTCACAGAATAAACGATTTCGTTTCATTTAATTTCAATAAGGAAAAGCCAGAGGCATCCAAGTGCTCATAGGTGGAACTTCAAAGGTGTACAAGTACTGCCTTTTCCCATCTATGTTGGGGTCGGCTTCGAGTCTAACCGGATGCAGTTGAATACCAGTATTTTACATGGAGCGACTAGCCTATCTGACCTCTACAACCTAGTTATTGCGTAACAAGATACCCCTTGATAAGTCTGGTTTGTCAGACTTTCGGGCTTCTGACGACCAGTAACGACTGTCAAAGATCTACCAATGACAGCCAAGACCAACGGTTTAACGTGCTTTCCGAGGCACGGAGGAGTCTTGGTATGTAAAGATGGTCCAACCGCGGCAAGCGCAGCTTAATATGATCGATCAACCCGTGTGGCTGTTAGTAGTTAGCCACGAGCCCCTGTCTCTATTAATATGTATCTATCACTATAAAATGAGGATGTGTCATGGCAATGGGCGAAAGGTATCAGTGAAAATTTATGATGATTGTTTTTTGTTTTTCGATTTCCACGCGGACGTTACAATATAGTGGTTTATTAACTTTCAATACTTATCACTTTTGCTACCAGGGTAATACCTACTGGAAAGATCAATTAGAAGGCATTGTTTGTAGATAGATAGAAACGGTTTCTTTTTTGCTTTAACCGACTTCAAAAAAGGAGATTCTTAATTTGATTGAATGTTTTTTTTTTTGGTGATATTACGGGCGTCGTCGCCGAGGGAGACCTAGGAAACGCTGGCGTGATGACTTAGAGGCGTTCATGGGAGAAAGGTCGGAGAGGGCGATACACTGGGAAGGGTGGAAAGCTGGGGGAGACCTTTGCCCAGCAGTGGGATACAGGTTGAATATATTGAATGATATTTGTAAAATTGCGGAGTAGGTAAGTAGGAAACATTTAATTACCAATAACCCTCCTTTTTAGGGTTTCGTACGCGATGGCTGCCAAACGGAAGCCTATTACGAAGCCTCCGCTATCCGTCCGTCTGTCTCTGTCAGCAGGCTATATCTCAGGAACCGTAATAAGTAGATAGTGGACATTTTCAAAACTTAAGTAATTAACTATATTACTTAAGTTTTGAAAATGTCCACTGTTTATAAAAAAATAATGAAAATAAAGTTAAGTTAAAAATTAAAGAGGGTTCCATAAAAGAAAAGTGTTTTTTTCTCGATCATAATACTCGTGTTCGTGTGTGAGTCCGACTCGCACTTGGCCGGTTTTTTGGCTTCGCCGCAGTCGGCTAAAAAGAAGAGAGGTACTATTTTCTTTATTGTTCTGCGATTACCAAACCAAACTACGATATTATACATTACCCAGTCAGTTATTTATTCATTCGTGGCTGGTTGACTAGCACCCTGCGGTTTCACCCGCATAAGTCTCGATCCCGTGAGAATATCTGAATTAAAAGTATTCTATGTTCTTATCCAGATCATGGTCTACCCATGTACCAAATTTCATCCAAATCTGTTCAGCCGTTTTAGCGTGAAAGCGTAACAAACAAAGAAAAAATACTCACTTTCGCATCTATAATATTAGTTAGGAAGTTCAGCAACGAACTGTTAAAATTTTATCTAATGACCATCTCCTTTTTCGTCACAAAAGTTGCTAAGCAATCTATCAACAGGCAAAGTTACTATTTATAATGATGATCAGTCTCAATTGACACCAATTGTCACAATAGACGAAAATAGCCGACTGATTCACTATAGCCTCCTCAAAACTCAATTTATTCATTTACATTGATGCCATTTTGGATATACATAAGTCGCGGACACCATCCGTCCGTATTCACTATCCGTCCGTTTGTATGGTTAGGTCCATACAAACGGACTCGGATCTGTGGGACATACAAGTATTTGAAGTCATAATGGAGGACCGATAATGGGATAATCGTATGTTGGATTTACGAGTGTGTAGGATTTAATACCGGCCGTTTAATTTGTTGCGTAGCACCTAAGTACTTACATTAATTTTTGGCGCGCGAATGACGTTGACAGATTTATGCATTTTTTTCGTGAAATGCTTTGAAAAACAAGATGTTGATGTTAGTTCCAATTTTGGCCATGCGCCAAAAGAATATTATAGCGCTATACTTAAATACGTTCATGCTGTTTTTAAAGGAACGTTCCGGAAATGATTTACATTTCTAAAAAAAAAAAAAGGTTTAAGGATAGTATAGGACATGCATACACAAAAGGGGCATTGATGGACGAGTGTGTGTGTGAAACACATACCTGAGTCCATCAATGCCACTAACTAATATTATAAATGTGAAAGTGAGTTTGTTTTTTTTTACGCTTTCACGCTAATACGGCTGAACGGATTTGGATGAAATTTGGCACACGTGTAGACCATGACCTGGAATAGGACATAGGATATTTTAGGTAATAGGTTCTCGTGGGATAATTTCCGACATGCGCGCTGGCGAAGCCGCTGGCAAAAGCTAGTTGTAGTATAATTACAAAAAAAACGGACTTCCAAACATAAACACTACAAAGTGAAAAATTAGTTTCGGAAGTTAGTGTCTTTGGGTTTGAATTTTCGTTTTTTACCACCGACTTCCGAAATTAAAGTATTTTTTTTATATTGTAGTGTTATATTTCATTGTTGTATTTAATTTATAGTGTTTTTTTTAGGAAGCCGTATTTTTTTGTAAAACCCTGCCCCACACAAATTCGAATACCACTACCTGCTATGTAAATAACAGTGAGAGGATGTTATCATCATATTATCCATATATACTAAGTGGGAAAAATACGTATTATTAAAGTTTACTCAAAAACTATTCAATCAAAGTTAATAAAATTTATACGGGACTAACTTAGAAGCATACCCTTTCATACAAAAAAATATTTTCAAAATCGGTCCACAATTGACGGAGAAATCGGTTTAAATACATTTAAAAAAAAACATTCGCGTCGAACATAAACCTCCTCCTTTTTGGAAGTCGGTTAAAAGTTTAATGATGATACATTGTTACTTTACCATGACTATCCCCCTAACGACTATTGTTCTATATAATTAGACCGTTAAAACTGTATATAAATTATTTTTATTGGTTGCCATTGGTTTTCGGGTACCAGCTTCCATAAATTTTTGCCTATCCTCCTTTCATCCGAATCCAGACAAACTGACAAAAATTCTGAAAACTATGTATTTGCGGCATCCGACTCGTTCCCACACTTCAAGGCATTTTGTTTTTCAACAACTTCAACAACAACAACAACAACATCAGCCTTTGTAGACTATCAAATGCTTTTTGATAGTCTACAAAGGCAATATAGAGCGGTCTCTGTCTTTCCTGGTACTCTTCAATAACTAGTTCTAAGGAGTGTATATGATCTATTGTAGAGAAACCTTTGCGAAAGCCTGCTTGTTCTACAGGTTGCCATGTGTCTAGCCTCTCGCTTATTCTCTTATTAATGATCGAAGAAAATAGTTTGTACAGAGTCGATAAAAGGCTAATAGGTCTGTAGTTGCCAATGTCATGGGAGTCTCCTTTTTTATAGACTAAGATTATGTTTGATTCGGACCATTGCGTAGGTATAATCGCCGTTTCTAAGATGAGATTGAATAGGTGCGCCAGTGGCGTGGCCAGTAGAGTTCCACCGTACCGTATAGCCTCGTTGGTGATTTTATCTGGGCCTGGGCTTTTATCCGATTTCAATTTCATCAATCGGTTGGGTTTTATCTTCAATAGTCGTCTGCAATGTCTCTACAATATCCTAGGTGTTTTCACAGGTAGCTGTGTGACTGATTTGGCGCTGTACATGTCTCGGTAGAAGTTAGTTGCAATATCGATAATATCTTTGCGTTTGTACGATGTTCTCCCCGGCTGTTTCAAACCCTCTATCCAGGCTCTATTTGTTTGAAGTTCCTTAATGGCTTTTTTCAGACTCCCTTCTTTCTCAAGGTGCTTTTCTATGGTTTTAGCCCTGTGGTTTTTGCAATCACGTTTGATATATTTGCTCGTTAACTTATACTGAGCGCTAAGCTCGTTTTTCTGGGTACGGGATTTATTTTTGGATTTTTGGAGTACTTGCCTTCTCTTTATAAGCGATACCTAGTGTTTTTTCTGATAAAAATTTATGTTTCGTAAGGTATTGGCTGGTTTTGTGGTTTCCAGGCTATGTATTATAGCATTTATCAGTGAATCATAACAACTTTGAACGGTGTCTATTTTGGTCCAATGTGACAGTTGGTTTTTTAGATTATTTTTGTATTCATTTATATCTTCATAATTTTTTAGAGTACTTTTTTGTTTGTTTATGTCACTCTGCTCCGTGTTTTTGATAAAATAATTGTGCTTCTGACTAATCTATGGTCCGATGAATAATTTAAATTAAATGTTTCTATATTTTGAAATATTTTTGGCTGGTTAGTTGTTATGTAGTCTATTTCATTTTTAAACTGTCCGTTTGGAGATCGTCACGTCCATTTACGACTTGGTTTTTTCTTGCCGTTTTATTATACCTATAATTCTTTATATTTTGTAAGTTAAAACACGCGGACGAAGTTGCGTGTAGAAGATAGTTCCATAAGTATAACTACCTAATTGCGCTTCAAGTAAGACCTATGATGAATCATTATATAAAAAATACTTCTAAATTTTTACTGTATTTTTGGAACCTTGAAAATATTTCCATAAAAATACATTTAGATCATCTCCAATTCCTTCAGTATTAACAAAACAAAAGTTAAAAGACAATTAGCCTCAAGCTGTCTTCAAAAACGAGACAAAAATCTACATAAATGAAAATTGTGATTAAATTGAAACATTGTGACGAATATTAATATTTTGCTGAAAAAAAAAGCTGTGCGTAACACTGAAAAAAATATGAGACCAAATTGTTTGTATCCGAATTTGTTTTAATAAAGATATGTTTTCGATCTGTTGTAATATTAAGGGCGCACCGAGCTTATTGCGAAATAATTGCGTTCGTTTGATCCCTTGTTACATCGTTATTACTTAACTTTAGTTAAGAAATGAATATGTAAGATATTTAATATACACTATACACATCATATACTTTAGAAACACGACTACTTTTAGTTTCCTCGATAGAAAAAAAAGTAATCTCTAAAAAACACTACAAGCCCTTAGTACGGCGTAAATACTTCATGGAAGGTCATTATTTTTTGAATAATAATAAAACTACATGTTTTCACTACATGTTTTCGATAACGTATACATTTTACATTTTCAAAATGTTTATTTGTTTTAATAATACAAAGGAAATACCTAAATTATTGCGCGAACCGCCCATTCTTTATCCCGCTCTATCCCATTCATTAGCGACAAAAGCTCGATGCACCCTTTTTTTTTTTTTTTTTTTTGAGGATGGGAAATCATCAAATGACTTCTCCCGCTCTGGGCAGAGCGAGAGGGTGTGTCAGACTTTTACTGACTAAAACCCACCCGTGTTCCTTCCGTTGCCTGTGTGCCGGAGCCGCGTTATCCCTTTCGGACAAACCCGCAACCCCAGCAGGCATTGGTCTTTCGACCCCGTCGGTTGGTGCTGACATCTCTTTGACGCGCGCGTGGAACACAACGCGCCGTCGACACGGGCCTGATCCTTATCGGACGGCGAGCTGCCCATTGCTCACCGTCCGCAAGCCCGCGCCTACGGTGGCCGGAAGTCGGCTCTCGACTCCCGACGCCCGGGGCGTCTCCTGCGGCGACTAGGGCCGCGAGGGCGTGCAGCTTGCATCTCCCTCGCGCGCTCCGCCTCCTCCTTCGCGAACATAACTGCTTCGCAGAAGGAGGTGACGGCCTCCCATGCACTCTCGCTCCGAACCATGGCCTGAACCAGGGCCGGACGCGAGAGATCGCCGCCGCCGATCGCCTCCGTGAGGACACGGCGGTGCTCCGCCCAAGCCGGGCAGACCTCCACCGTATGCTCCACCGTGTCCTCCGGGCGATCCACACAGTGGTGACACCCGGGCGTTTCCTCCCGCCTTACGCGGAACAGGAACCTCCCGAAACAACCGTGTCCGGTGAGGACCTGCGTCAGGCGGAAGGTGAGGACGCTATGGCGCCTCTCAAGCCACTCCTCAAAGAGGGGACTTATCGCCGCAATTGTGGCGTGCCCATCGATGCACCCTTAAGGGAGAGTAAATAATTATGAACAACAATTTAATAACAATGGCAGCCGGGCAATACAATTAAATATTCGGAAGTCATGAAAGATTGGTATGAACAGTTGAATGATGAGGAATTACAATTTACGAGGTATCGTGGAAACGTGATAAGTAGATGACTTGGCCAATTTAATAAAAACGACAGCCAACAGTTGACAGGCGACAATCCAACAACTCACAAATTTTACAAGTTTCTGTCATACATTTTCGTTAACGCTAGCCCAGGGCCCTAATTAGTGCCTCAAAGAGATGTCAGCACAACTGAAGGGGTCTGCTAGGACCGATGCCGGCCGGGGTCGCGGGAAAGTCCGAAATGGATACCGTGGCCCCTGGCAACGTGCAGGCAATACTGAAGGAACACGGGTGGGTTTTAGTCAGTAAAAGTATGACACGTCCTCCCGCTCCGCCCAGAGCGGGAGAAGGTATATCAGAAAATGTAAATACATAACTAATAATGCGATTTTTTACAAACATGTGTTAAAATTGATAATTGATACATTTTCACGACAGCTGATTCTGTATAAGCAGAAAAATCTTACAAAACTGTTGAATTGTCAGATTGCCTGTCACCTGTCTGTTTTCTGTAGGTACATACTAGGAAACAAGTAGGGTTCTAGATATTCTCTGGGCTTTACGACCTTCATAGTTTGTACTGAGACTTTTCTTCTGGACAGAAGGTAGAGTCAGTCTATTCGGTACTAACTCACTATTCAGGTCACCATTCACCTGCAGTGACATCTGAAATACCTGGACAACTGAAATCGATTGAATAACACTGCAGAAGGCCATTAATAGTTATTAAAGCTTAAAATACAGTGTGTCTAATTTAGGTTCTGATCTAATCGACCCGTGCGGCTGTCATTTTTAGCCACGACCCCGTGGCTGAATAATAACAGCCGCACGGGTCGATCGAAGGTTAAATTAATTTTGCAAAGGATGATCCGGGGATGGGTAACCATTCATAACATATCGAGACTCCCCGTGCCTCAGAAAGCACTTTAAGCCGTTAGTCTCGGCTGTAATTCGTAGACCTTTGAAAGTCATTACGGGTAGTCCAGAAGTCAGTCTGACAGTCGGTCTTACCAAGGGCTATCGTGTTACCCAGTTACTGGGTTGTGGAGGTAAAATACTGGTACTTAGCTGCATCTGGTTAGACTGGAAGTCGACCCCAACATAGTTGGGAAAAGGCTAGATAGATGATGATAAATGACTGTAGATTTGTAGACTATTTTCTATTCTGTTAAGTACCTGGTACTTGTTAACAGGGCTACACTGTCCTTCCATACCTATTAACACTGTAATTTGAAAACATTGTAAAAGCCATGTATTTTTAAAAGAGTAACCGTGGAGTTTATTGCCGGCTCTTCTCCATAGGAAACGTCCAATTGGAACCGTGCACCTAGCTTCTGACGTTTCATAAGTGCCCATGTAGGTTTATGTGAAATAAAATATTTCGATTTGATTTGTTTTTTTGTTTTTTGTTTTTTTGTTTAGAAAACGTTGCCCCACACTAAGAATTTCTTCTTGTATCGTGGGTGCGTTCACAAACATAGAAACTCACATACACTAACAATTAAAAGCGTTTATCCTAATAGTTGCCAATATCGCTCATAGCTGTCAAATATTTACCTGTTTTGATTAATTTGGCAATGTTACTGTATGGAAATATGAAATGTGGCTAACTAATGAACGAAAATATTAATTATGAAATGCAATAATTGATATCGTTACACCGAATATTTAAATCTCTCTCTGGAAGCTTGACGTCAACACGTCGGGTCCGGATTCGCAACAAGTCATAAGTCATTTATTTCATAACAAAACACATTGTTTTGAAAATATTACAGTGATGATAAGTAAAATATTAATAAAAAGCATAAACATAAGTCAAAGTCAAACGTTTAAAATATAATCGTATCAATATCACTAATACTAAAAATAATTTTATATCAATAATTCAGTAACAATAAATTAAATAATCACCAACATTCCATTCAACTTATCAAATTCATTTCCTAGTATTAAAAGAAAGAAAAGAAAAAAGTCATAAACAATACTAATAAAACACACAAATACACAAAAAATACACTAATAATAATTCATAAGTCTATCATTTATGGATGTCGTTTGTCATCTATAAACTCATCAATACTGTAATAGCCCTTCCTCAATAAAAATTTCTTTAATTTGTTTTTAAATACATTTATGCTGTGTATGCTTTTGAAGTCCATTGGCAACTTGTTTTAAAGAAAGACAGATTGAACTCTGAGACTGATTAACCACGTTCAATTTCGGTTGGATTGTGGAAGGTAAGTCTTTCCTATGAGTACTATCCCTAGCTTGTCGTTCCTCATCAGTCTCGTGCAAGTTCTTAACAAAGTTAGTTAACAACACTAGAATATAGAGTCATGGCACTGTTAAAATGTTAAGCCTGATGAAGTGGTTCCTACACGATTCTGTCTGTCTCATACGGAGCATCGTCCTTAAGGCTCTTTTTTGCATTACAAATGCCGAGTGGACATAGTAATTGTAGCTGTTGCCCCAAAACTCAATACTATATCTGAGCCTTGACTAAAGCAAAGTATACCATCCTAAGTTGGGCCAAAGTGAGTTCATCCCTCAGGCTTCTGATTGCATAACATGCAGTGCTAACAGACTTCTGTATAGACAATATCTCAACCTTTCAGTTCAATAACACGTCAATGTGGACACCCAGGAATTTAAAATTATTCACTACTTCGACATTATTACCACAAAATACAACCAAAAGAAAGATAAATTAATTAAATTAAATAAGGAGTTCTTTAACTCTTTCTTTTAAGTCGAAATTAAATGCAAAATTACTTCTTATTTTAAGATAAATTATATAAATAAATATTTTTACTGCAAATCAAATGTTTTTTCTAATCTAGCATTATTTCCTACCGTTGATTTAAATAATAAACATTTTGTTTTATTTACATTAAGTTTTAAATTATTTGTAACAAACCAGTTTTCAAAAGCTTTTAAGGCAGCATTAATCTTGGATTCTAAATTGTTTATACTATCTGCAGAAACTATTGGAATAGTGTCATCAAATAATTAGTCTTGTGTCAGTTAATCGTCTTTTAATGTACTCAATCAAGTCATTTAAGAATAGGCTGAAGAAAATTGGGCCCAGAACAGAGCCCTGAGGGACACCTCAGGTTACAGTCACTAGGTTCGATTTATAATTTATTTCTTCCCCATCTACAACTGACTTACTCTCTATGTACTGACGTCTATTATGAAAATAGGAGCTGAATAGCTTCAATACATTTTCCCGTATACCATAATGTTCCAACTTGGCCAGAAGAATTTTATGGTCTACTGTATCAAAGGCAGAACTGAGGTCCGGAAAAATACCTGCCGCTTTATGCTTATCATTCAAATGACGAATGAAGTCAATCGTCATCCTGAGGATGCCTTGTTAAGAGGTGAAACACGTGTCGATATTATACAGGGTTCATTATGACTCTTTAAGAACAGTTAAGTGGATTAGGTTACTAAATATACGCCGTCTATTGTATTTTATAATGGATTTCCGCAAAGTCACGCCTGAGTCAATTAACTAACGAATATTTAGTTTAAGATAAAAAAAAAGTATTTGGAAACTTTCCAAATACTTTTAACTTTTCAATACTTTTTTATACCTAAAAGGGTTACAACATCAAATTCAGTGTTATAATTTCAATTCATTATTAATATTCTAGTTCGCTAGTAACTATTGCCAAATTAATCAAAACAGCGAAATATTTGATATCTATTTACGACGTTGCACACTTTCAGAATAAATGCTCTTAATATTTGAGGCATTAAGTCCGCCTTTGTACTTTTTTTGAGTGTGAAAAGTTTAAATAAATAAATGTTTACTCGATTCTATTGACTGCTTCATCCAAATTAAAAGGCATATGTGAACCGTTTATCATTGTCGATCATTCCATATTATCACAATAAACTACTACTTACCTAGGTATCCTTATCAGAGCTTAGCAACATAGCAGTTATCACAGTTGTAATCCCATAAACCAGTAACGTGTCACCCTCCCGTATCAGTCAACAGAAGGGACGACCCTTTTCACTTACTAAGCTGTGTTTAAGTATTTGTATATTACTATCACAGATGGGAGGTATAACAGACTAATGGATTATGTGAAGGGGATAGGCAGTGTATCTGATCATAGTAAGTTAATGTCATTGCTTCTATTAAATGTCCTAATGGTCCGAAGAGAGGACCTTGAACATGGTAAAGTAACAATGTACCACCATTAAACTTTTAACCGACTTCCAAAAAGGAGGTTTATGTTCGACGCGAATGTTTTTTTTTATGTATTTAAACCGATTTCTCCGTCAATTGTGGACCGATTTTGAAAATAGATTTTTTTGTATGAAAGGGTGTGCTTCTAAGTTGGTCTCATATAAATTTTATTAACTTTGATTGAATAGTTTTTGAGTAAACTTTAATAATACGTATTTTTCCCACTTAGTATATATGGATGATATGATGATAACATCCTGTCACTGTTATTTACATAGCAGGTAGTGATATTCGAATTTGTGTGGGGTAGGGTTTTACAAAAAAAAAAAAACGGCTTCCTAAAAAAAACTCTATAAATTAAATACAACAATGAAATAAAACACTACAATATAAAAAAAAAAACTTTAATTTCGGAAGTCGGTGGCAAAAAACGAAAATTTAAAACCAAAGACACTAACTTCCGAAACTAAAGTAATTTTTCACTTTGTAGTGTTTATGTTTGGAAGTCCGTTTTTTGTAATTATACTATAACTAGCTTTTGCCAGCGGCTTCGCCCGCGCGCATGTCGGAAATTATCCCACGGGAACGTATTACCTAAAATATCCTATGTCCTATTCCAGGTCATGGTCTACACGTGTGCCAAATTTCATCCAAATCCGTTTAGCCGTATTAGCGTGAAAGTGTAACAAACAAACATACTCACTTTCGCATTTATAATATTAGTTAGGATTAGAATACATTTACTACTAAATGATATTAAACATGTGTTTTGATTAACTTATTACTTTCCGAAAAACAATGCGGTGAAATTTATGGATTTTTTGACAAATCAAAGCATTGTAGCTATCTCAAATTCAGCAGCACAAAACCCATTTTCTTACAGATTAAAAAAAACAAAAACAAAAATATACAGTGGCTTGTTTTAGAGTTCTAAGGTGGTGAAAAGGCACCTTAGAACTGGAAAACTAGACTACTACCTAGAGCTCAATTCTGACGTCTGAATCTTCTGAATTGAGGAGCAACTTTTAAAAGGTTTGACTACAAAATCCAGGATTGGGCCTTCAAAATTACTTTATTACTAAATATTGAAAGTACCGCGTTTTAAAATGAGACTATTAAATATTAGATTAAGGAGACCTTCAATCCATACAGGCACGTTTTTTCAGAAATATCTATACGTACTTTCAAAGTTACTCCAGGACATAAAGCAATCTTCTTGATAGCAATCTGGAGGACTGTTAGCAATCTTGAAGAAACTTAGACGGAAATAATCTGAAATCACCATCACGCGATGAGTGAGCGAGATTAAGGTGGTGCTAAATGCTCGTTCCTTTATTAGAAGATTTTAATTGTAATTTTTCAATTCAAGATGAGGTTATAAAGTTAGTAACCTCAATACTGTCTCATGAAAAACAAGTTTAAGGTGGGGTTTTAAGTATTCAAATTGTAGGTTTGTGACACGAGAAACTGTCATATACGGATACGTTTTCTGATCCATTTGTTTACATTTTTATCAGATACTTTCGGGACAGACTATAGCTATGCCCGCGACAGTATCCGCGTGGAGGTCGAAAAACAGCAAACATCGGTACACATCACCAACCATCGTCATTTTTCACTTTTTTGCTCAATGTAGAAGTTGACGCTGCCTAAGCGTGCGTGATCCATCGCCGTCCGTTCAATGTCTACTGCGCACAGGATGGATGGAAAGCAGCGCATATAGTATTTTAGTGCTCCGTTGGTTTAAATGCTATACGGTGTTCCAGTGGGAGGATAAATCTATCTTCTATATAAATAAAAATCAATGTTTGTTTGTTTGTCCTATATGGACTCCTAAAGGGCTGGACCGATTTTGATGAAACTTTGGTAGAGTGTTCTGAGGACGTCCGCCAGGGTTACTAGCTCAAAAAATATAAATAAAAAAGTGGCATTGCAACGCATGCTGGTGCAGCTAGTAAATATATAAATAAATGTAAAATACTGGTATTCAGCTGCATCTGGTGAGACTGGAAACTGGCCCCAACATAGTTGGGAAAAGGCTAGGCGAAGGTGATGAAGTTTCAGCAATCGCCATGCCACATCATACTATAGTGATAGATATAGACGAACCTACATATCTACCTTGTGTTACGCATGTGTTAACACCTGAACTCACACTGTTTTCCCACGTATTTTCCGATTAACTTCCATCGTAATACTATTCCATCATTCTTATCATGTGTAACATCGACATTAGGTTTCATTAGGTTAACAACATATATATTATATATATTATGGAAACATTAAAACTGAGATATAAATACCTACTGTGTTGGCTTTGAATGGACATATAAGAAAACACCATTAGTTATATTTTAATAATTGCAAAATAACATGGGGCGTGGGCGGCCGTTGTTTGGCGGGTATATATTACATAGTATGGATTCATGACCACTTGTTATCAGGTTTGTGCAGTTCAGGGGGCGTATTTATTATACCAGTGTTTTCTAACATTACAGATTTATCGCCTCTGCAATATCGCTATCGTGGAAAATCCCGATAGAACACTACACGAACAGATTTGTGAAAACATAATTTTATAGCCGTGTTACTCCAAGAGGTAAGCAGAGGTGTCAACAACAACCAAATTTATTCAGATAAGTTAAAGTCACTTACTAACATAACATAACTTCACGCCTGTTATACCTGAGAGTGAAGCAGAGATGTATGTATGATGTAGTTATGTAGTTATGTATGATGTAGTTTTCGCCCCCTTATTCCCATGTAATAGGGGGCGAAAATATTTCCATCAACTGGGCACAAATCCAGTATTCCAGGCTGTTACTGAGAAATTCCTGATGGAAAAAGCCCAATAACACTTTGCCCGACCTGGGAACCTAGGACCTCATACTCAGCAATAACCATTGTGACCACTGACTGGGCATACAGACATCGGTCTGCCGATGAGAATATCCTGATAAAAAATACAGAGTACACATGTTCAGGTTCAGACTAAATGCTAGACCGTCAAGCCGGTCTTCATGTTAAAATAATTATGGGTTTAAATAAATATTCTTGAACCGCAATTTGATCCCAAATTGAAAGCTGCCTCTATAAGGCACCTGTCCCACCACTGCCGACAAGAAAGCGACTATTAGCTATCATCGATTGTCTAGCTACAGAAACGTACAAAACATTGTAGGTCCCGTGTAAGTAGTGTTTCCGATCACTAAAACCGATCAAAACCTTGTATTGTTCGTTCGTACGCAGCCATTTTGAGTATGCATTACAAGTCTGGAACCCTCAGTACGAGGTCTACATGTCTCGTATTGAGGACATTCAAAGAAAGTTTCTTAAGATAGATTACAGGGTGAAACAAGTATCTGTTGATTACAATTACCGATGTAGGAGGTACCATTTTCTGCTGCTTGACAGTAGACGTCATAATTATTAATGATGTTACTTGTATAATATCGCAAATGGTTCAATTGACTGTCCTGAACATGTTTCAAAATTAACGATACGCACAAATAAGATTTGGCTGTGACAGCGACCATTTCTACATGTATCCTATGCAAACACTAATTATAGGCGTAATGCATATTTTCTTAGAGCCAGTCGCAGTTTTAGTGAAATTTGTTGTGAACAAGGCATTGATCTTTTCTGCAACAGTGCAAGCACACTAATGAATCTCTTAGCAAAGCCATTTGAACAAGAGGCACCTGCCTGCACTTGAACCGTTTGTTGACCGGATTGGCTTGAGATAGAAAAAAATTAACCAACTTTGAGGGAATAGCTAAATAGAATAGAATAGAAATCAATGATTTGCTTATAATGTAGGTATACAGATAAGATGTAACTTAGGCTATGAGGGAGTAATCATTCTGTATTTATAGGTGGGGGCTTGTAATTTTGTTAAATATTATTGTTATTATAATGTTATTAGTCTGTAAGCCTTCCGAAAAATAAATATGTAAAAAAGATACTTATATTACATATACTAATAGTTTATGTTCACAGTGTCCGCGCTGGCGAGTACTCGTTTGTCTCAGCGACAAGAGCTATCAAATAGAGTACTCGCTCAGTGGCGCTCGCTTGACGGGTAGAACACTGACAGAGAAACTCGCGTTTGGTACATACACATACCAGTAAGTAATCATCGTCGAAGTCGGACACTTGTTGCTCGTCAACCCGTTTTTAGTTGCTAGCTCTACTCGTTTCTCGTTCGTCGGCTATGGGACAGGTGCTTTAGCTAAACTCTCAAACTGCCACGGTGGGTATGCAAAACCGTTCTTGATCTGGTCTGTACATAATCTAATTGCGGTTTACGCATTTTCTCATAACCGAGGCCGATTATTGATGGAATATTAATGGCGGGGGTATGCAGGCGACCGCCATCTTGGTTCCCGTGTTAAATAAGGTTAATTTAATGTGACGGGGTGGTTGAAGGCACTTTATTGTGTGGTTTTTGTTGTGACGCTTTTTACATTACGTTGGTTAGAATATATTTTCTAAACATCAAACCTGTTTTCCGCGAAGCCCTAACGAACCTATAGTACACCCACATTTTGCCAGTTATGTTTAAGTTCCATGTAATAGGGGGTGAGCCTATCTCCATCAACAGGGCACAAATCCAGATTGCGAGAAATCTCTAATGGAAAATTCAATATTTATTTATATATATACACTTTATTGTTCACCACAAAAATGAATAACAAAAAAAAAAAAAAAAACACTACAAAATATACAATGGGCGGCCTTATCGCTTTCAATAACACTGCTCGACCCGGGAATGGAACCCAGAACCTCATGCTTAGCCGTAGCGATTGCGACCAAGTTTCAAATTCCGAACGCTTTACTACGGTATACTTTATTATACTGTGCTTTTACTATTGAGACACATACACGTGCTTTTATTACACATTCAAGGCCAGTTCATAAAATATATCGCTGTTATTTAAGCTGTTGTTCGCCTTCCATTGCAACTTTTATAAAGCCTTACAAAAGAGTAATGGCCCATTGTAGCGCTCAATGTCTCGAACACAGCAATATGTCGCCTCTTAGGTGCAATAACTTTCTTCCTGACTTTAACAAATGCCAGTACAGCAAACATTTTTGCTCTTTAAAATAAACACTTCAGATTTAACTTAACATATGACATATCATTGAGCTTTGTTTCAAACTCAAAGCATTTATTTCAAATAAACCAATTACAGACACTTTTGAATTGTCAAGAGGTCGGTCAGTCAAAGATGAAGCTAATTGCCCATTCTAAAGCGTAGTAGGTACCTATGGAGAACGGGCAAAAAACTCCACGGACACTCTTTTACAAAATATAATTTACATCATTCATATTGAAGATATACATGTAAGAACGGTGCAGACCGTCACAAGCGTACAGAATAAAAAAATAAAATTGGTTGCCTGTAAAGTCGGTATACGGGCGAAAGTTTTACGTGACAACGACTTTGAGTGGTAAAATAATTTTAATGTGAATATTCATTCGTATTTAACCTTTGCTGTTTGAATTGTTGCGATGGACGAAACTACCTTCACATTATCACTACACAATTGTTTTACAATTAACTGGCAACGTGTAAACTTGTATGCAGGCGCCTAAGCGAAATAGAAGCGCAAGACATGAACCGGTGTGTATGCCTATCTCTCTCACTCTCTCTCTCTCGCTCTGTGTCTCTCGCTCTTAGGCGGGCTAACTGTGCTCGAGTGGAAGGGACGCGTGCCTTTCACTTTTTATGTCTGTCTCTCTCGCTCTTAGGCGGGCTAACCATGCCCGAGTGGAAGGGACGCGTGCCTCTCACTCGCTCTCATTGTGAGCGCATAACGTGAGCGGAGCGTAACGCGGTTTCTTGAAGTGTCACCCGGCAAACCAATTTATAAGACGTTGTCACGTCAATAAAATAAAAACTATTAAAATAAGCCATTATGACTTATAACATCGCCTTGGATAAGTCTGTAAAGGTAGGTATAAATGTGTTTTAAATAAATAAATAAATTCATTTTTATATTAGTATTAACTAGCCTCTGCCGGCTTTTTCGTCCACGTGGAAGTCAATTTCTTCTCCTGATTCATGTCGCTGACACGACAATATTTCAAATCAAGTCAAGTGGAAGTCAACTATACCAACTATTCTATTGCTCTCGCCAATAGTATAATTTTTTATCAGTAATAGACATTTTGTAATCGGATCAGTACTTCCAGAAATTACATCTTACAAACAAACGAACAATTTTATTATATTCCTCTTCTTTCTTTTCTTTTTCGTGTTGTTAGTTACTAACCTGGTGTCATAGTTTTTATACCGTCCATGGGCCTCTGATTTGGCTTAACATACCGTCGAGAAATATCTCTCAGGCATGCCAGTTTGCGGCGATCTCTTGCGTCCGGCCCTGGTTCAGGCCATGGTTCGGAGCGAGAGTGCATGGGATGCCGTCACCTCCTTCTGCGAAGCAGTTATGCTCGCGAAGGAGGAGGCGGAGCGCGCGAGGGAGATGCAAGCTGCACGCCCTCGCGCCCCTAGTCGCCGCAGGAGACGCTCCGGCCGTCGGGAGTCACGAGCTGACTTCCGGCCACCGTAGGCGCGGGCTTGCGGACGGTGAGCAATGGGTAGCTCGCCGTCCGATAAGGACAAGGCCCGCGCATTATCGCGGATATCGCGGCCCCGGCACACGGGCAACGGAAGGAACACGGGTGGGTTTTAGTCAGTACAAGTCTGACACGCCTTCTCGCTCCACCTAGAGCGGGAGAAGTCATTTCATGATTTCCCAAACTCAAAAAAAAAACGGCATGCCAGTTTCATCACGATGTTTTTGAAGCAAGTGATAATTATACAATACGCGTATGAATCCGAAAAGTCAGAGGCGTGCCTTGGGTACAGACTCAAGACCTATGACCTGGCATTCCGACGGTCACGCCACTAGGCTATCATTCCCCTTTATAATATTATTTTAGAAAACTCTGCTTCAAACAATGAATTTCAACTAACTGCAATTAATATTTCGTCTGACACACATAGTGATTATACAATCTTTTCGTGCCGATCTATTGAGGTTATTATGGGCCCCAGGTAGGAACGGAGGGGACCGTTTAGTGGCTAAAATATAAAAACAGTTCGGCCAATGAAACATGGCTGGTCTAAACTTTGCATAGACAGCGGTGCAATAATATTTTTTAGGAATCCAATGGTGACATGAGGCGAGTGTGAGTGAGCGAGCATGAAAAGCGATATTTTATAGTCTCTAAGTTCAGACCGGCCATGATCATCGGCCTTACTGTAAGTAAGTATATTTTCTGTCAGCTTTTCGGGCTCTTCGATTCACCCACTTAAGGCCGTACATTTACTATGGTCGCTGAATCTCGTTTCTCGTTGACGTCCCGTTCACAGTGCGGTAGGCAAACAGTGTAAAGCTAAAAGAGTGTTTTCATCCTTATTTGCGAACATTTAAAAGGTTCCAACACATTTGATCAACCACGCATCGTTTTCCCTTCATATTAAAGCAAGTCACAGTTTCGTAAACATTACGTTCTAATCAAACGTGGATTCTGAATTCAAGCGTGAATTTCTTCGAAGTTATACCGGCGCGCTTATTGGTGCACGGATTTCGAATCCTCGGGATTAAGATTGGAGTATTTCGAATTTCGAATGGGGGAACGATTAGTATTGGTTACATGTTTTCGTCTCGGATTTCGAATTGCGAATATCTGTGTTCGTTGAGACGTTTTGTAAATAATTCGGTGTTAATTTTTAACGTGTGTGTTTCCGTATACTTTCGGGTACTGTGTGTTTTATTTGAGCACCAAATTTTTTTTGTGTTTTGATGGCTGTATGAAATTACATCTCAACAACGAAAATATAACATACAGCCCTTTTTTTTTTTTTTGACGGTGGGAAATCATCAAATGACTTCTCCCGCTCTGGGCAGAGCGAGAGGGCGTGTCAGACTTTTACTGACTAAAACCCGCCCGTGTTCCGTCCGTTGCCTGTGTGCCGGGCCCGCGATATTCCTTTCGGACAAACCCGCAACCCCAGCAGGCGTTGGTCCTTACGGACTCCGTCAGTTGGTGCTGACATCCCTTTGAGGCGCACGTGGAATACAACGCGCCGTCGACCCAGGCCTGGTCCTTATCGGACGGCGAGCTGCCCATTGCTCACCGTCCGCAATCCCGCGCCTACTGTGGCCGAAAGTCGGCTCGCGACTCCCGACGCCCGGGGCGTCTCCTGCGGTGACTAGGGGCGCGAGGGCGCGCATTTTGCCTCTCCCTCGCGCGCTCCGCCTCCTCCTTCGCGAGCATTACTGCTTCGCAGAAGGAAGTGATGGAACACAATCCGCCGTCGACCCGGGCCTGGTCCTTATCTGACGGCGAGCTACCCATTGCTCACCGGGGCGTCTCCTGCTGCGACTAGGGGCGCGAGGGCGTACAGCTTGCATTCCCTCGCGCGCTCCGCCTCCTCCTTCGCGAGCATAACTGCTTCGCAGAAGGAGGTGACGGCCTCCCATGCACTCTCGCTCCGAACCATGGCCTGAACCGGGGCCGGACGCGAGAGATCCCCGCCGCCGATCGCCTCCGTGAGGACACGGCGGTGTTCCGCCCAAGCCGGGCAGACCTCCACCGTATGCTCCACCGTGTCCTCCGGGCGATCCACACAATGGTAAAACCTAGGCGTTTCCTACCGCTTTATCCTGAACAGGATCCTCCTGAAACAACCGTGTCCGGTGAGGACCTGCGTCAGGCGGAAGGTGAGGACGCCGTGGCGCCTCTCTAGCCACTCCTCAAAGAGGGGACTTCTCGCCACAATTGTGGCGTGCTCAGCGCTAGGTTGCGACAGGCGTACTCTCCATGCCGCCATGAGATCCCGCCGGAGCTCTGTCCGCCGAGCCGTGATTTCTCGCGGCAGCGGAGTAATGCCCCGGCGTTTCGCCTCCTCGTGACACTCCCAGATGTGCGCGAGGACTTTTGCCTCCAGATCCCATGGCGGTAGTCCGGCAAGGAGGCTCGCCGCCTCACGGGAGACCGTGCGGTATCCTCAGACCAGCCTAATGGCCATGACCCTTTGGGACGCGTTCAACCGCTGGGCCGGTCGCAGTCTCAATGAACGCGTCCACACCGGTGCCCCGTAAAGGGCCATGGACCGCACGATCCCCACGTAGAGCCTCCGGCAGGAGGTGTTTGGACCCCTAGATTGGGCAGAAGCCGCTTCAGAGCAGCCCCAACCCTCTCCAGTTTGGGAGCCAAACGTCGGAAGTGCTCCACGAAGTTCCACCGGCTGTCGAGGACGAGTCCCAGGTACTTCATCGTCGACTCGACACCGATGTGGACCCCTCCCGCCGTTATCCAGGAACCCGACAGTATAACACACAGCCTAAATTGTGAATCAAATAAAAGATGAAAAGTATTTAGTTACTAGGAAAACCTATTCAAACATTTGGGCAAAAACAGATAAATGATAAACTGACAGTTTCAGAAAGGGGAGCCGACAGAAATCTTGTTATAGATCCTACTCTATATGTAAATGGAAAGAAATAAAACTGCAATCAATCCTTTGCCTTGACTACGCTATTCTGGAATTCCCGAATCAATATGATATGGAAGTAGCTCATTCTTTTATCGGAGCTAACCGCGGGATCCTGCTGGCACGATATTCGTTCGCAAAGATATCTTATGGGCGGATTATGTACTTTGCTCGCGTTTCATTCAAATCCTCTTTAATATATGCGATGTAGAAAGTGGAGCGGAACTCTTAGCGTTACTTAGGTACTGGTTTATTGTGCTTTTTGTAGGTGTTGGTTCGGAATTGAAGGTCACATTGTCACGCCTGTTTTTCCAGGGTAGATTGTACCTCTGGTTACCCTTCCAGGCCCAAAGTATATAAAATAAACAAGAATTCAATCGCATTTAGTTATAATCCTACTTTGTAGAAACGAAATAGCACAACACACAAACGGACAATTAAATTATAAATAAATATATTTAAATATTTATTTCCGCGAAAATTGCCGAAAACCGAAAACTCCGAAAAACCGGACTCTACATACAACACACGCACTACACCCTCATAGATACTACTACATACACACTACATACTATTATATTTTTCATAACAAAAATAATTTCAATATTCATATTTTAAATGAATATTTAACAAAAAAACCGACCCATAAAAAATTGGGATAGATAAATTAGCACCCTACAGTTCACCCCATTGTTTTAGAACAATTGTTTTAGAAATTAATGTCAGAATTTGAATGTGAGGACGAGGACGGGAAAATGCATTTTCGCGAACCGATAAACCGGAACGAAGTGCATTAAAACGTAGTTTGCCGCCATTACAATTTTTATTTCGTGAATTTTTTCTCACCTTTGGAGTACGGACGTAAAGTTTATGTTTTTATTGGTATCGGTAAAAGGATTTTTATGTTTAAAGTAATATGAAAGATTTATTTTAATTAATGCTTTTTGTAATACATTGGTACTCTCAATTAATCTGTAGAATATTATTGGTTTATTGGGTGTCGATCATATTTAAAAAAATCTTCAATAAGATGATGATTAATATAGAAATGAGAAAGAAGCAGACATGTTGCGCCGACCCTAAATAAATTGGACTCAGAACACAAGAACGATTTCTGAAAAAAAAAAAAAAAACATATGCAGTCCTTACTGACATTGGTGAAGGAAAACACCGTGAGGAATCCCGTACTTATAGTTAATATAAGTCTGAAATTCGCAACCCGTCTTGAGCAAGCGTGGTGATCAATGCTCATGCCTTCTCTGTATTAGAAAAGGCCTTTCCCCTGCAGTGGGACAATAATAGGCTGGTATTATTATTATTATTAATACCTCCTTTATTTCATATTATATAAATATAATTTACATAGTTAAATATTTAAAAAAACTACAAAAAATCACTCAAGTTTTCACTTCAAAAGTTATTTTAAAATTCCTCGTATATATGTATATTCAGCTTCTTTGAATCCTATTTAAGACCGCAGTCGTTCCAGACGTTCTAACTAAAATTAAAAGTGTTCTCGCTTTAAATGCAGCAAATTAAATGTTTATTATCTTTTCATTAAGCCAGGTGTACCCACCCTACATATCAGTGTGGATAATCCTGGGTTTATATGAAGACACCGCTTTATGTAAGTAATTCCGTTGTCTTTGCCACAGTTGGCAATATTCCCTTTTGTTAAATTATTCTGTATTCTACGTTTCACGCGTGGCTCTTGGTGATAAAATATGTATTTTCTTGGAGTTATTGTGATGACAACATTTTATTTGGGGATCAGTCTGGGACGTGACTGATTGTATTAGGTTTTGTAGGGAGTGTGTTATTTTTTATTTTATTATATAATAAAATAAATGTTATTCTGGATTTGTGCGTGGTTGTTGGCATTATAGGCTCGCCCCCTATTATAGGGGACTTAAACACAACTGGCGAAATTAATGTAAGTGTACTACCTAACCCTTTGGGGGAAACAGGCGTAGTATTTTGAAATTAGGGTTCCGTACCTCAAAAGGAAAAAACGGAACCCTTATAGGATCACTCGTGTGTCTGTCTGTCTGTCCGTCTGTCACAGCCAATTTGCTCCGAATCTAATGGACCAATTTAGTTGAAAGTTAGTACACTTATGTATTTCTATGACCCAAACACGACGAACGTGTAACGTAAATCAATTAAGCCTAAAATTACGAAAAAAAATTAGAGAATAGTTCGGGGTGCTTATAGATTACAGGAAAACCTATAAGAAGTCTATGGTCTTAAAGAAACATGGTAAATCACTCAATATTGTGCGTATAAGCTTACATTTGCAGTTAATCTTTTACTTAATGCGAACAAGACTTAATCTCTTAAGTTCTCATTACCAAACGTACCTCAAGTAGTTCTAAATTTAAAACTCGATGGCAAGAAAATTGATTCTATTACGGAAACTGTATTTCTAGGAATTACTTTAGATTCGAGATTGCAATGCGGCGCCCACATTAGAGCTCTTTCAGGTAGATTAAGTTCAGCTGCATAGGCAGTAAGACAAATAAGGCAGTTGACTGATGTATCCACAGCTAGGTTAGTATACGTTGTTTTCCACAGTATTATGTCTTATGGCGTTCTGTTGTGGGGATCGGCAGCTGACGTACGAGTAGATTCAATTTTCATTTTACAAAAAAGGGCAATTCGCGCAATCTATAAAATGGGTCTTCGCGGGTCCCATACAAATAAATTCAAAGAAATTGATATACCAACTTAGCCTTCTCTTCATATTTTAGAAAGTATTTTGTATGTTCGCAAAAACTTAGATCTTTTGAAAATAAGAAGTGATTTCCATAATATAAACACACGTAGTAAACATGAAATTCTGATATCTTAATTTAGTTTAACTATATCTAGTAACTCATTTCTTATAAACAGTATTCGCGTTTATAACAAGTTGCCAAAGTCGGTTACAGAACTTAGCGATGGAAAGTTCAAAACCCACATCAGACGTGTCCTTATCAAGAAAGCATATTATGAGATTAAAGATTACGTTGAAGACGAAAGAAGTTTGAAAATAATTCCTTCTGCACATGTGGTTTCCCTGGTACCTCATTAACGGCATAACTATGTAAATTTCTATTAACTGCTCCCAAATTACGATGATTATTTTATTTTACCTTTTTTTTATATATTTCCTTGAGATAATCTTTTCATTATTTGACATTATATACCTACAATATTCTATATTTTTTATTAAATTAGATTTGTTACAGCTGTAGTGGCAGTCATGGCATTTGGTTTAAATAGGTCGTTATTTTTATTGGGTGCTAATTATGGCAGCTTATTTAAAATGTCATCCTCGTCTTCAAATATATTTAGTGGGCTAATGAATTAATAGGTCAACGACGAACTTTTCGCGTCTAATAAATTGTTTTCAAGCGATAGCCATATATTGTAAAACAACCATTGTTATTATGACGCAGCATGGTGATAATTCTTAAGCAACTAAATTTGTGATATGTCTACGCATTGCCAGCTTCTAATAAGTGTATCAACTGCATCTATAAAATAATATCAACGAACTCTAATTTATTACAGTCACCTCTATTTTTATAAGTTAACATAAGTAATTGATGAGTGAATCTACTATATTTGAACATAACATTACCTTATTATTGTCATCCAATAATGGTCAATGAAAGCTTTATTTTCATGTATTCACCTATCTATTTATAATGTTACCATAAGTAATTGATGACTTGACTATTATACCTACCCAATTGAACATACAAAAAATATTGTCATTAAAAACAAATGCGACGTAATGCACCTTGCGCTAATTAGCCTGCCTGGCTGCGAGCAACTCGGAAGTAGCGCTCGCTCGGCTCGCGCGCGGTTGACACAGTTTTAACCTAACCTAACCCATTTCATATTCCGCTATCTGTTCTATTTCACCCAGTTCACATTTATTTTTATTTTTAACTATTTATGTTTAAAACTCATGTCAAGCGTAAGTGATGTAGTATATATAGTTTGGAATCAGGACGCGCGCGTCCACGTTACAAACTAAACACGAGCAGTACGCCAAATTCGTGAATACATTCTAATCATAGATTTAAAAATATCATTACAATGTATACGCGAGCAATTTCCTATGGTTGCGTTCTTTCCTTGTATAGATTGGAAATACGCGGTCGCGCCCCTCTCATTCTCCACGAGCGTCAGGTATAGTCCCGCGCTTGTGTTGCTAATTTTCACGAAAAATGAATATGATTTATTAATTTACTTTTTGAATAAAAAACTTTGATTGCTAATTTTGAGGCTGGAATTTGATTTTATTAGCAGACAGATGTTGAATCTCTAAAATATATAAAGTAGCTCACTTACAACATTAGTCGCTGAGTTATCAAGTCAGAAGTAAATATATTTATCGGTAGCTCTGAGTCATATTAATTTACGTTCGTAAATTGACGCTGGTTTTTTGGTATTCTGTTGGAATAGTAAAGATGATGAATGAATATAATTGAAGCTGTTCTATTAACTCGTAGCCTACATATAAAAAAAGACGTTAGGTTGCAGGTGCTAAAGAAAACTTTTGTTGTTGCACTTATAATTTTCCATTTTTATTTATCATTTTTTATTCTTTTCTTTTGGATTTTGTGAATGTGAGAACGTTGTAGGCTTAACAGACTTCTGATCTGATATTTTATATTTTGATAAGTACCTGGTACTTTTTGATAGGCCTAAACAGCCTCTAACTGTAATTTAAAAACATTGTAAAAACCATTTACTTTTAAAAGAGTAACCTTGGAGTTTTTTGCCGGCTCTTCTCCATAGGAACCGACCAATTGAAACCGAGCACCTGACGGCCAGCTTCTGACGTTTCATAAATGCACATGTAAGTTTATGTGAAATAAAATATTTTGAATTTGAAACAAAGTTGGAATGTATGGGGGAACATGTTATTCAACTACTCGTATTATGTTAAGTTTGTTCTTTGGATAAATTCATCCCAACTACGGAACCCTTCATTGTGCGTGGTCCGACACGCATTTGGCCG
Source organism: Agrochola lota (assembly GCA_947364205.1). Lineage (NCBI taxonomy): Eukaryota > Metazoa > Arthropoda > Insecta > Lepidoptera > Noctuidae > Agrochola > Agrochola lota. The sequence goes on from OX376223.1 coordinate 21,318,692, forward strand.
GTTTTTATTTATTTCTAAGAACTTTCAGTGTGTTTTAATAAGTTTTGTAATTTTCTTAATAATCTGAAAAATACTTTGTGGCCAATGACCACGTGACCGCCCGTATTTTTCTGAACATTCATGAAATTTTTTCGAAAATTATGTTTCATATTTTTCATGTTATTAATTTTTTTATTTTTTGAGTAGCGTATCCATTACGGTGCCATATCTCCTATTTTATTGGCTCGATTTGGATGCTGTTTATTATTTCTAAGAGAGTTATTTTATCGGACTATTTAATTTTTTTTATTAAAATTTGTTGACTATGAAAACAAAACAGAGGTGAGACATTTTTTTCTAAACTTATCAGTATTTATCTAAAAAAAAACACAATGTCCATAAAATCATATGGAATCCCCCTATGATTTTATGGACTTTGTGTTTTTTTGGAAAAAAAAACCTTTATATACAAAAAAAAATAAACACTTCAAGTAAATTTTCGATAATTTTTCATGAATATTCAGAAAAATACGATCGGTCACATGCCCATGGGCAGCATTGTATAGGTACACAAAACATTGAAAAACAATTCAGTAAACAAGTGGATTCAAACGAGTAAAAATCCATTAATTTATTTCAGGTGTGAATCAGCATTTTATGAATACCAAAGCTAACAATAGGCCAACCGACTCATAAACTCAAATCCTTGAAATAAAATAAAATTAAAAAAGCGAACAAACGCGTAAACACGAGCCTGTTCCACAGAATACTTTATTGTATTAGTTTCTATTTAATAATTTACTAAATCCCAACTGTAAATGAAAATACCTTGATGTTAGGGACATCAAGGTATTTTCGAAGAAAAATAAGGACTATTTGTATAAATTACTTTTGTTTTGGAAAAGGGCTAAAGAGGGGTAGCTTAGTGTCCACTGTATAACAGAAAATCAAACAAATCATCTTATTTAAGTCCCCTGAGAAAAAGAAAGAAAGGTATTTTTATTCGCCCTGAGATACTATAAAAGTCCCGTTGATGAAATAATGCTAAGTATATTTTTAGGGTTCCGTACCCAAACGTTGCGAACGGGACCCTATTACTAAGGCTCCGTCGTCCGTCCGTGACAAGTCACAGGCTGTGACACCGTAATAGGTAGACACTTGAAGTTTTCACAGAGAGTGAACTACTTTGGCCGCTATGTAAAACAATAATAATAAAAAAATGAAGTAAAAAATTAAATAAGGGTGGGTCCCCCATAAAATAAACGTTTAAAAAAAATGTAGTAGGTAACATTGTACGGTGGTACGGAACCCCTCGTCTGCGAGTTCGACTCGCATTTGACTGCTTTTTTTTGCGTCTCAGGTTAGAAATAAGCTTATTGTTCAATTTCTTCGTCAGTTAGGGTGAACCCGTTTAACTACCCGGAAAAAGAAAAGGTTTAAATTAGGGATGTGACAGATTCCATCTTACCGGAGGAGGAGTTGGAAAATTAAAGAAAAAAGTTATTGATGAGACTCATTTATTAAGCACTAGCTGCATCCGGCGGTTTCACTCACACAAGTCTCGATCCCGTGGAAATATCGGGATAAAAAGTATCTTATGACCTAACCCAGGTCATGGTTTACCCATGTGCTAAATTGCATTCAAATTCGTTCAGGCGTTTAAGCGTGAAAGCGTAACGTACAAAAAATCCAATATTTCCTCTTTATAATATTAGTTTAGAAAAAAAAAACGGCCACGACCCCTTGCCGTCTAGTGGTTTGTATTTTATGGTCTGCGGTTAGTTGGCCGTTGCGATCAAGTGCGCGATACGTATCGGTTCTTATAGTTAACCTGGTCGCTACGACCACTGCTCTTGGTCGTGGCCGTCTAGTGCGCGACAGCCCTTAGAGGTTCCTCGGAAAAAGAAAAGTCCACTTTCAAGGTATAGTGATGGCTGTTGCAGAAATTACCAATAATGCTAATGATTTTGTTTTATCCTTCTATTCAATCAATCTGCCTAGCCTTTTCCCAACGTTAATGGGGTTGGCCTCCAGTCTAACCGGATTCAGCTGAATACCAGTATTTCACATGGAGCGACTGCCTATCTGAACTCCATAACCCAGTAACTGGGAATACGATAACCCTTGGTAAGATTGGTTGTCAGACTTTTGGGTTACTGACGACCCTTAACGACTGTCAAAGATCCACGAATGACAGCCGGGACCAACGGCTTAACGTGGTCTCCGAGGCACGGTGTTAATTGCAAAAAGAGTTTTTCAAATCCAACTGGTAGTTTTAAAGATAAGCGCGTTCAAATTAACCAAACTAATTAGCTTTAAAATATTTAGTATAGATTAGACCTGCTAAGTTTTGTCTCTGCTTTACCCTCGGGTATCTCAGGCATTAAGTCCACCTTTGTAAAGTATTTTTTTTAAATGTATACGTACATAAGTTTAAAAGAAATAAAAAATACAAAAAGATTTGTTTCCTCAGGAATCTATTAAAAGGATTTTAACCCGGAGAGAGACGTTTCGTCCTTGTGATAAACTGAGGGGTTTATTCTAAACAGAACGCTTGTCCAGTAATAAACAGCTGCTTATTATGCCAATTTTAATTAAATTAAATGAAAGGATGTTTTAATTAAATGAAATGAAAGCATGTTTTAAGGGGGTTAGTACTAGAAAGCTGTTATTTGGCATGGGTATACATATTAATTACACCGACAAAGTGGTAAAATAAAATCCAGAAAAATATTTTTTTTAGGGTACCCCCCTACACGTAAACTGGGATGTTTACTATTTTTCTTGGTTTGGGGTGTCGTTGGAGAGGCCGTTCTAAAATATTGTGGGTGTGTGAAAATAATTTTTCAATTTAGGAATCCGTTTGTGAAATATTAAGCTTTAAAGTGCAAATTTTTGTTAGTCATGTCCCCCCCCCTGCCAGCTAAATGGTTGTATTTCGATTTGAGAAAAAAATTACAGCAGTATTACCTATATATAACGAAGTTAACAGGAAAACTATTACAGCTAATTAGGCTTTACAGGTTAACGAGTAATAATCAACCAACTTAAATTTGCAGTTTGAAAAACATGATCTACCATATATTCCGTGTGGGAGAAAATGTTTTTCAACTAAAATTCATCCCATCTACGGAACCGTTCATTGTGCGTGATCCGACACGCACTTGGCTGGTTTTGTTTCCTGTAAGATCTTTTAAGACACATTTACTCTCTCTCAACTTTTTGGTTAATATTTTAAAAATTAGATGATGCAGCATTTCCATGCTGACTGATCCCTGAGAAGAAAAAGCGAAACTAACTCAGAGGTCTCTTTTAAAGTCCAAACATCATATTATTAGGATTTTATGTGAGTCTAAAAAGGCATAACAGCAGTAACAAGGCGTCTTCTCCAGACATCAGACTGCATAAATCTAGATTCACTAAAGGGTGTAATACATCTGGCGCGCGGCGCCACGTAAATCAAACACATCTGACATAATGCGTCGCCACCTTATAAATTGTACTACTACGGACTATTTATTATTTTATGTCCATGTTCAAGCTTGTTTTATATAGTTCTGGAATAAAGTGTTACTCCATCTGTTATTTTTTTCATGAGGGACACCCATCTATATCATGTGAGTTTGTATGTAGGGGTAATCTCCGAAAGTAATGATCCGATTTAAAAAATTCTGCAACTGATAGAAAGCTACATTATTGCCAAGTGTCATAAGATATGTTTTGTGGTAGATTACAGTTGAATTCCTCGAGGACGAAATCGTAAGCAGAAGGTAGGATGAAATAAAATTACAATGACCTAGGTTTAAGTCTTCGGACAGGCATTGTTGGACAGACTATACTTCATAAGTTTAGGTAGTTAAATAAAAGTAAACAAAAAAACCACGTGGCGAGACAGCTGTCCAGTAACCAACTAAATGTAATACCTGTCACTTCAATTGTCATGCTACGTCTCAGTTATACTCTTCAATTTAGCAACGTTATAATTAACTAAATAATTATTGTTATTAATTAGATGATGTTTTTTTGCTCTTTACTATAGACAGATTAGAAAATATTATATTATTATTATAAATCTTACAAACAATTGTGCTCAAGGAGTAGAATTTACGAACAGTAGTTTATGAATAAATCATCAAGTTTAACATACACATATAAAAGATTTTTTTTCTTTAAACCAAAAATTCCAACTAATAAATCTTTCAGTAACCTAATTCCCAAATAAAGACTACTTATGCATCATTACGTACCTAACTCACTAAGTAATATCATAAAAATCTGGCTTTTCAGCGACTTTCATTCCACCCTTAATACCGTTTTTGCTTCGGAAGAGTATTCTGAGGAACCCTTTTCGCTCATTCGACAATAGCGTGAGTATTTATAAGGACCGGAGGGTCTGTTGACCTCTAAGGGTCCTTGAGACGGGTTCGTATTATGGGTTACAAAAGCATGCATACTCATGTGGTCTTGTTTTTATGGGTGGTAGATAATCCAATCGTGTTTGGTAATGATTTCTGATAGCTTTCGGAAACGTTGACCGTTTCCGTGTGGGGTTTACGGTGTAAAAAATCAATACCAACTTGTAACTTTAATTAATGAAAATTTGACTTTAGTCTTCTATTTGCTTCCATGAAATATTTGAAGATTAAAATTTTTATATCTGAAGTTTTCTTAATTAATAAGGAATATGCATGTCATTATTTTTTTCACTGAATCTATAAAAGACAGTAGTATAAACACAAGAAAAGTATTAAAAGATAAATGCAACTACTTCTTGTTGCTCAAAAAATATATGAAACTACAACAATTTTCTACTATAGTTCAAACGTCCGTTCTTTTATCTTCTGTCGCGGTCATGATGTGGCGTCATTTACCATGTTACTGCTTTGTTTACATTTTTACAGTTCTTAAGGTTTTTTTGCCCCAAATCATATAAATTAAATTATTTATTCAAGCAGAAATCGCACTTATTTACTAACCTAAGTAATATTTCAAGCACTTTGCTAAGCATAGATTTTTACGACTCGTTTGAGTTTGCATTTCGTTCCACGAAAAAAAAAAACAAAATTTTAAAATAAAAACAAATATAAAAATTGTTATTTGTAAAAAAAGTAATGCATAATTTAAAATAAAAATAGGAATTTGTGTCTTCGAGTCCTACACAAATTTAACAATGTATCAAATATTAAAGTAACGAATTAGTTTCAAATATTTCTTATTTACCAAATTTGTGTGACCTCCAAGGAGGAAAATAGGTTTGTTATTAGAAAAAAAACTGGTTCACAATAAATTGGCGATGGCATCGTGTATTACAAGAATAGAACTACTTTACTAAGATCTGATATTAACTGAACTTTTAATAGTATTATTGTAGTCCTAGTGCACCAGCTCTTTTTTAAAATGAAAAATGTTTACGATCGCTAGTACCGTCACCTGCAGCGGGGATTGCCGACTTTATAGACAAAGTTCTGAAGTATTTTGTAGCTGAAAATTCAGTGGCACTAATACCTTTTAAACATAGCTGTTTTTGTATGAACATATTTTTGTTATAGTTTCCCGAACGAAGTTTTTCCATAAGTGACTCTACCGGGTACTAAAGCTTACTGTCACTATTTAATAGTCAAACGAACTTACCTGTAATGCTCGGTTCCTATAAACAATAAACGAATCCTTTTTCCTTACCAATGGTAGCTTTTTTATTGCCGAACTGGGCATATAAATAAATAGATTCGTAAGCTAATTTTACATGTGATAGCTACTTCGTTAGGGGGGGGGGTCTAGTACACAAAACTATGGGGTATTTGCTATATTATTGATAAAGATACAATACGGTAGGTAGGGTAGGTAGGGTAGGTAGGGTAGGTAGGGTAGGTAGGGTAGGTAGGGTAGGTAGGGTAGGTAGGGTAGGTAGGGTAGGTAGGGTAGGTAGGGTAGGTAGGGTAGGTAGGGTAGGTAGGGTAGGTAGGGTAGGTAGGGTAGGTAGGGTAGGTAGGGTAGGTAGGGTAGGTAGGGTAGGTAGGGTAGGTAGGGTAGGTAGGGTAGGTAGGGTAGGTAGGGTAGGTAGGGTAGGTAGGGTAGGTAGGGTAGGTAGGGTAGGTAGGGTAGGTAGGGTAGGTAGGGTAGGTAGGGTAGGTAGGGTAGGTAGGGTAGGTAGGGTAGGTAGGGTAGGTAGGGTAGGTAGGGTAGGTAGGGTAGGTAGGGTAGGTAGGGTAGGTAGGGTAGGTAGGGTAGGTAGGGTAGGTAGGGTAGGTAGGGTAGGTAGGGTAGGTAGGGTAGGTAGGGTAGGTAGGGTAGGTAGGGTAGGTAGGGTAGGTAGGGTAGGTAGGGTAGGTAGGGTAGGTAGGGTAGGTAGGGTAGGTAGGGTAGGTAGGGTAGGTAGGGTAGGTAAGGTAGGGTAGGTAGGGTAGGTAAGGTAGGGTAGGTAGGGTAGGTAGGGTAGGTAGGGTAGGTAGGGTAGGTAGGGTAGGTAGGGTAGGTAGGGTAGGTAGGGTAGGTAGGGTAGGTAGGGTAGGTAGGGTAGGTAGGGTAGGTAGGGTAGGTAGGGTAGGTAGGGTAGGTAGGGTAGGTAGGGTAGGTAGGGTAGGTAGGGTAGGTAGGGTAGGTAGGGTAGGTAGGGTAGGTAGGGTAGGTAGGGTAGGTAGGGTAGGTAGGGTAGGTAGGGTAGGTAGGGTAGGTAGGGTAGGTAGGGCTTAATTACAGTAGATCTCCGACAAATCTATGCCAATCTATCTTTTAACCGACCCAGCCACTAGTAACATCCTACCGCCGCGCACGCCCGAACCAGAAGGCCGTTGGTGCGCCATTTTGAGATATCGAATCTTTCGGTGTTGCCGGTACAATCCCCAACAATTATGTATTAATAAATTTAAACCTAACACTCGACCTCGATCCTGATATCGTGCATGTCCTCATGCACGCAAGTGAATTAGCATCTAAAACCTAACACTCGGCTTGCAATTTTTTATTTCAAAAATTTATAAGTACACTGTTTGAGAACCACACATACCGATATATACGACACATACCATAATATAAAATATAATACAAATGAGAGAAAAATTATTGAAATTTCATAGGTATGACTTGATGGTATGACGTAAACTCAGTTTGAGTTACGTCATACAAAGCATTTATTTCTATTTAACCATTTATACATTACATTTACTTTTGAATTTTCAAAGAGTCGTCAGTTAGTCTGAAAGTTGAAGCACTGAATAATAACTCCCTTAATTGTACAGGTAGTTTAAAATTAAGTACCTAAGTAAAATTTTATGACATTTTTTGACGTCTATATATGCTTGTCATAACTTAAACTTAATTGCCTCGTTGGTCCAGTGGTCACAAGCGCTACTGCTGAATGTGAGATCCTGGGTTCCATTCCTACGTCGGGCAAAGTATGCGTATTGGGTTTAGCAATGGGTAGGTCGCCGTCCGATAAGGACCAGGCCCGGATCGAGGGCGCGTTATGTTCCACGGCGCCTCAAATAGATCTTAGCACAACTGAAGGGGTCTGCTAGGACCGATGCCTGTCGGGGTCGCGGGAAAGTTCGAAAGAGATACCATGCCCCGGGCAACGTACAGGCAACACTGAATCGATCGATTTTGTTGACCACAATATTCTGCTAGCGAAATGTGAACTGTACGGTTTTCGCGGCCTAGCGCTGAAGTGGCTGGAAAGCTATCTTTCAAATAGGACTCAATATACAGTGATTTCAGAAATAAAATCAAATAAGAAAGACATATTATGCAAGTCTAACATTAGGAGCAACAATACAGGAGTGCCCCGAGGTAGTGTTACAGGGTCGTTATTCTTTCTGTTATATATTAACGATCTACCAAATGTGACGAAGCATTTCTACTCGCTTTTTGCTGATGATATTGCAGTGGTTATCACGGAGAATAAAATACCTAATTAAAGTACAGAAGTTAATGAAGCGGTTAATGCTGTCATAAACTGGCTTAATAATAATAATAAAAGTGAACAAGATAAAACTTCCTTCGTTCAGTTCTACAATAGAAAATTTAAATCTGAACTTACAATTACTTATTCCGATCAGAGAATTAACGAAACACAAGAAGCCGTTTTTCTTGGTATAACAGTGGACAGTGGCTGCACATGGAAATCTCACTGCTTAAAGGTTACAAAAAAGATTAATCGTTTCGCTTTTGCCTTGTGGAGACTTTGTAAATAGCTAACCTTAAAACAGCCCTCTTAGCGTATCATGGTTACGTAGGTTCTAATATAAGATACGGCATTGTGCTATGGGGGAACTCTGTTCTGATAAATAGGGTATTTATAGCCCAAAAACAATTTATCCGTGCTCTTTGTGATGTGCCACCATTCATGTCAACCTCTTTTTAAAGATTAAAAAATATTAACTGTTCCCGGTATGTACATATTTGAATGCTGTAAATTTGTAAAAATGCACTCCGAATTATTTCAACGTCTTGGAGACACTGTTACGTTTAACAAAAGATATCCTGATAGTCTGAATATTCCTCCAATGAAAAGCCACGTATATCACAGAAGTTGCTTTCCAATGGTTATAAGGATATATAATAAATTACCAAAATTATATAGGGAACTGCCAATCAATCGTTTTAAAACAATATTATTCAAATGGCTTGCTTATAGAAAAATTATTCTATTCTGTGAATGAGTACCTAAACTTTAAGGACTCACACTGACATATTACTATGATAATTTGACAAATGATTGACATTCATAATCTTAAATATTTAATGTATGTTCAAATTTTATTAACATAATTATTCAGTTCATGTAATTTTGCATGCTAGTTTTAGCTAATTGTTTTAGAAACTGTTAAATAACCCCACCAACTGTAATATACTACAATTCTTGCAAATAATACATTTCATTTCATTTGAAGGAACACGGGTGGGTTTTAGTCAGAAAGAATTTGACACGCCTTACCGCTCCGCCCAGAGTAGGAGAAGTTATTTGATAATTTCCAACACAAAAAAAAGTGGTAAGTGATCAGTGGTGCAAGAAGGCCAATATCTTTCAATGTCTGCAAGTATGAGTTCAGTCGTTGTTCTTCCGTCAGTAAGTACCTAGTCGCTTTTGTTAAAAAATAAAGGGTGTCGAATAATGTAATAAAGTGCACGCACTGTACGCTATCGAATGGAATGAATTGGACTCCTTCAACAAGCACGGGTTCTTAGCAGCTTTCTGCTTTCTTTCTTTATTTTACTTTTTTGTTAGTTTTAAATGCTCCTTTTTATTACTGTTTGAATTTTTTTTTCTTTCTTTTTGTCTTTTAAGTAGAGAGAATTGGACAGAGAGTAGGGAGGCCTCCCCCCTGCAGTGGGACATGGCTTTTAAAAATAATATCGAATGGTATCAATAACAAAGCACAATGTCAAAAGTATCCGTATCTTTCTGTCCTATCCTTATTTCTTTTGCCATTCCTTTTGCCCTGACGAATGACGTAAAAAGAAACTGGACTGGAACACTTATTATTTCTCCATTACTTCCCCAATCTTGAAAAACAGATGGCAAAATAAAAACGATGAAATCTTTTTCATTTAATTTTTCCTTTCTTCGTTCACCGTCGAATTTCATGCCAAATCTTTTTAAAACACGGTTTTTGGAGCACATCAATTATTGCGGCGTTTCCTTTTGGGTAACTGTCATGATAATAGGAGCATTAGGGGCGGTGAGCGGTTGGATATGTGCCATTAGAACTGTCGATAACTATCTCTGTGATAGCTGGATACTACAATTATCATTAAGATTTGACTGGGGGATAAGACATGAGTAGATATGCATTGGTAAATGATAAGGAATGAATGATAAAATAAAAATACTCTTCAGTGGATTACGCTTAGGGCAATCCTATCATGCCCTTTTCAATGACTGTTTACGTATGAATGCCTTTCCTTGCAGTTTTACTCGCATCCTAGGAGAACCACTACAAGTGCCCGGCAAAATAATACGTTGAGCCGTTAGTGTGAATGAGTTCAAATTTCTTGAGTTTTATATTCAGGTATATTATTGGTAGGATTTCCGAGTCTTGAATAAATTCTATTATATAATATAAGATGTATCAAATCAACTGTCATAAAACAGATTAGTTGAAAGTAGTCGCATCATCATTGAATTCAATCATTGAATATTTTTAGATCAGAGTATAAATCTTTTTAATCATACAATATGATCACGTAGCAATCTAGATACAACAGTAAAAATATTCATGAAAACACTATAAGCCATGCTAGCATCCAGCAGATATCTACGCCTGTTACCAACAGTAAGATGGAGCTACGCCTGGTACAAGTTACTTACGGATGGTGAATGCAGCGAATATCAATAGGCTACGTGTCACGAGGCGTTCCTACCTTTGAATAAATCTTACTTAAACTTATTTGAGTTACCTATGGTGTGCCATGAGGCGCAGTGGTTTAATTATAAGGTCGGGGTTTCATTACAGTGTAGGGTTTATGGCTGAACTATTTTTTATTAGAAGGCAGTAATTTAGTTTTATATAATTTTACGGATTTGACCTTGTTGTTCTAACGTCACCAACTTTGTAGTTTAATGGGCAAGCGGGACATGTAACACTTTTATTAAAATTTAGCATAAGTGGTACTTAGGTTGGTGGATAGGTACGTAGAGAATGTTGAAAACTATTCATCCTGACAACAATTTTTTTGGCCTTTTAAAATCTGCAGAGTACAATTTTTTTTTTCTGCCTTTCTGCATAGCGAATGTGAAACATAAAAAAAGTTCAGAGCATTTGAAAAAAAATCTTAATATCTTAAATCTTATCTTAACCATTATTTTAGTAGGTATCTAGCCTAAAATTTATTTTTCAGCACCACCTACTTAGTTAAACAGTCATACTAAGTCTGTTTCCTCATATGATTTGTATGTGTAATGGCTCCATCGACACTATGAAACTATGAAAACTTAGTGGCTATGACCATAAACGTTTATTTATACGCCTAATTGGTACTTTACTGCTGCGCTAATTCAGGAACTTTAAGGTGCCCACAGATTGACTCAGTTTTGATAATCAATAATGTGATTAAAACGTTTTGAGTAGATAATCTATAAATCGCGACATCTTAGGTACACATCTTGCACTACATTTTCGATAAATCATAACCATTTTACATTATTTAAAATATTTTATCTGTTTAGTTTTTAGGGTTCCGTAGTAAACAAGGAACTCTTATAGTTTCGCCATGTCCGTCTGTCTGTTTGTCTGTCCGTCTGTCTGTCCGCTGGTTAGCTCAGAGACGGTTAGTACTAGAAAGCTGTAATTTTCCATATGTATACATATTAATCATGCCGACAAAGTGGTAAAATAAAATCAATAAAAATATATTATATAGAAAGGTCTTCTAAAAATATTATGAGTTTGCTAAAACTATTATTAGATTCAGGGATTCGTTTGCGAAATATTGAGCTTTTAACTGATTTTTTTTGTTAGAGTCAAGTGTCCCCTCCCCCCTTCTAGCTAAATGGTTGTATTTGGACTTGTGAAAAAATTCCCAGCAGTAGTATATATAACGAAATTAAAAGAAAAACTATGAGAGCTAAGTAGGCTGTACAGGTTAACGAGTAATAATCAACCAACTTAAATTTGCGGTTTGAAAAACATGATCTCCCATACATTCCGTATCGGAGAACATGTTTTTCAACTACAATGTTAAGTTTGTTCTTGGGATAAATTCATCCCAACTACGGAACCCTTCATTGTGACACGCACTTGGCCGGTTTTTAATTAAATAGATATATCTATAGCGTGTTTCTTTTGATATCCCATAATTGTAGGGTTTTAATGAGACCATGTTCAAGAATCAACTGGCATAATTATATGAATTCTTTTTTATTTATTTTTTAATTTTTCCTATAAAATAATTCGACAGTCACGATAATTTAAGTAAAACCCGTATGCGAAAATTCTGTCTATATAAAAAATTACATCGTTGCATTTTCTTAGCTTTAAATATGAATTATTGGTTTGAATGAAAATGATTAACGCGTACCAATCAATTAAACTTAGATACAAACATCGAAAGTCTAGTGATTTTTTTTGGAATACTTGTTCTAGAACTTATTGTATTATTTTTACTTATAGCAATATAACCTTAGAGTTATGGAACAACAAAATGAACACGTTGTATATTTAATATAAATTTATATGAATACTGATTTCGATCCTGGCTATCAGTGTCTAAAACTAAAAATACTGCTTTAATATATAAAAAAAAAATCGCGCGTAAATTTTTTATTATTAAGGCCCTAAAGTTCTAAAACCTAAACTTAAACACGCTTGGGTCCACTTTAACGTTTAGTCGGGTTAATTAAACAAATGTACAGTTTTTAAACTCGGGAGTTAAGTTATTAATATTTTAACTCTTGTTACGCGCTGCGCCACTAAAAGGTAACACCGGGTTAGTTAACCTTGACACTTGTGTTTTTTGACTTGAGAACATTGCAGTCCAATCAATCTATTCCGACAAAAAACTAATGAACAAACAATGAACAGAACCTGTATGCCTATCCTTTTTACACTACATTACGATATGTGATACTTTCTTGTCTTTGAATTTTATAATATGACATTTCATTACAGTCGTATTGTATTCGCATCATTCGTTCACGTTTGCAGCCCAGAGTGGTGTTTGATTTAAAACGTGTGATTTTAGGTGTTGTCACTGATAAATAAATTTATACTCGAATTGTTTCAAGCTAATGGCAATGATCATACATACAAAAGGAGAATCTGGGTGACTTACTTGTTATTGTCCGTGTACCTACTGTAATACGCGTGTAATTATATTTATTAAAAATAGTGCAAAAAATTACGAGTCGAAATCTGTGTCTCCCTGTGAATTATAATAATAGGATCGTTCTGCAACCCTTCTATCGTAGAAATTTGAACTAATATACTCAACGATTTTTCGTCATTATCAGAAAACATCAATTCATTGATTATGGCGATGAGATATTATACAAAATTACGCAACACAATATAAAATACAAAGTAAGTTATCAGCTGCATATAGGTCATAACTTCAATTTATTTTGACATTACTAACACTAACCCAGACTTTAACGAATTAACCCTCCCACATATGTGGGTTAAATATTAAAAGTTTAATCCTAGGTTTACCTCTAACTCTTGGTGGCGCAAGATGAATTATTTGATTAACCCTAAATTAGCTGTTAACTCCGAGTTATTTAGGATAACCCATGAACGTGCAAGTGGGTCTTAGAGTCTCAGACGATAAGCTTCAAACCGGAAGAATTACTTAACTTAAAAAATACTCGGACAGCTCTAAGTTTCCTCTATCTCATTGTTCTTGTGCCTATTAACTACATTTTGTAGTTAAATCCATCAAAATCAACGCCAGCCATTACAAAATCAATCAAATCGAAACTCACCTTAATAAATCCAAAATATCAACTGCTTAACATTCCATTCGGCTCATAAACTGTCAACTGTACGCCATACACCACAGCGTATTGTTATATCTGGCGTAGTGCCAATGATATGTCATTTAGTGCCGTATTGCATTGTGGTTAAAACTAACACTGTTCGACTGTAGCTGAAATACCTCTTGTTTGGTCAATTTCTTGTACCTAAACTTTTGGAGGATGTAAATAAGTACTTAGTTCCATAGCTTATAATCAAGCCTCTGTTTCTCCAAAGGGTAAGGCAGAGGTTTGCCTATTATAGTACTCCCACATTTCAGTAGCTATGTTTAGCACAATCAGCCCTTGATTTTCCCACTGCTGGGACGCAGGCCTCCTCTTTGTGAGAGGGAGTAAGCCATAATCCATCACGCAGGCCCAGTGCGGGTTGGTAGATGTCACATGTCTTCGAATTTTTGGTTCTATCAACGTGCTGGTTTCCTCACAATATTTTCCTTCACCGTTTTGGGAGACGTGGTGATGAAATAAATAACACAAAGTAAAGCTTCGTGCGCAGTGCGTAGCGCGACGCGACACCGGTTATTGTTATACCGTGAAGTTTTCTTAGAAATTGTAATGTTCGAGTCGCGTCGCGCTGGTCTGCACGAATTTATAGGCTGATTTAGCTTATAATGAAAGACCTCCCACAACGTGGACCGATGACCTTGTCAAGGCCGCGGAAGTGCGCTGGATGTCAGAAGCACAGGACCGGTCGATATCGTGACGCTTGGGGGAAACCTACGTCCAACAGTGGACGTCTTTCGGCTGAAATGATGATGATGATGAACATCATAGAACAGCCTACAGCAGTACACCACTGGATATAAGGCTTTCCAATTACACGAGTTCAATCTTCGCTCACTATATCAATCATCGGTGTTTATTCAGGCACTTTGCAAAGGTCGTTGAATTGTTTTACCTAGCCAGAGTTAATCATATCGATTTGCAAATTGGACGTAAATCTCGCCTCTCCAATAACACATCGTTGACTGCATTCCTTAGCCACTTCTTGTCCATCAATAACCTAGAATGAGTTATTTTCAAAATTATATTCATCATAGTCAAGTAAACACGTAGTCTACTTCTGATAATAAAAGTTTTCTACTAATTATTGGCATTTACTTAATCTAATCTTAAATAATTCCGATTTTGCTATCCAGAAACATATTATTGAACACTCTAAATATGAATAATGAATCTCTTTTTGTAATCCTCAATTAATTCAAATTTTGGGGTCCTAAAAATACTAAACAGTCAAGTAACTTGGATATGGCGCGGCTGGTCACAGTTCCACATTCCATTTGGTCAGAATGCCCTAGTTACTGCGAACAACTATTATTAAAAAAGCCCACCTACATCATTATAAGGTCAATAAGTTTTTAGAGTACAGGTAAATATTTCCCCTAATTATTCAATTTAATTATCGACTAACAGCCCAAAAAACTTCAACGACCATAATATTCACAGCCTTATATGTCGTACTATACTTCCAAAAACATAATGAATCCGTCCATAATTACTAATCTTCTGACGTATGTGAACGTAATTATATTCCTCAATGTGTGATTAGTTATATCAGTTAACTATCCGTATAATTAACTCCTAATCAACGATCCAACCAACATCCTCCACGCAGACATCGTTCATTCAACACCTATTTATAATCAAGTTAAACTCCAATATGAACTCATCTATTTATAAACCTCACGTTTGACATGTGACGGTCCCTAGTTGTCGCACGGTAGATTACAGTTACGACGTACGACTCGTTTGTAGTTTCTGCCAGAAGTGATCTGACACGCTCATTGTCGCCTTTCACGAGAAGCGTTGACGCTTTATTAAGCTATGTTTGGTTAGTCATACTTTGATTGTGAAGATTTTGTGTTGTACTATACGGAAATGAGTGTCTTGATTGAGTTTCGGTCATATCAATCAATGAATTCAATCAATCTATGTAAGTCCACTGCTGGGCAGGATGCTATAATATAGTCATTTTCCAACACCCGGTTTCGGTTCGCATCTGCTCTGGTTAAGTCATATCATAGTCATTCATATTCGGTTTATCACCATGGCCATCTTTACATACCGAGACTCCTCCGTGCCTCGGAAAGCAAGTTAAGCCGTTGGTCCAGGCCGTCATTCGTGGATCTTTGACAGTCGTTACGGGTCGTCAGAAGCCCAAAAGTCTGACAACCAGTTTTACTATTACTCAGTAGCTGGGTTGTGGAGGTCAGATAGGTAGCTCCATGTAAAATACTCCTTCACCTGCATCCGGTTAGACTGGAAGCCAAACCCAACATAGTTGGGAAAAGGCTAGGCAGATTGATTGATATTATGTTTATCAAGATTTTATATTTCTATATTTAAGTCAATGAACTACATAACTTATTTCTAAATGCTTTGCATGTTCTTTGGCAATGCAATCTCGATCTCGTGAGATCTCGTAGCTTGTGAGACCTCGAGCCTTATTTCGAGATTCAATCTCGATCTTGAATGACCCTCTCTCAAAATATTTTTGTAGTATTTTGGCCTACCAATTCCAAGAGATCAGGGGCTCATAAATACAGAATTCAGGGAATAATATTCTGTTGATAGATCTTGTCTAATTAGTGAGACAAACTTAGGACCAAAACATCTGTAACTTCATTAATTATTTCGGTATCAATAAGAGCAAATACCCATGCGACAAGAAAAGGTCAAAGCTCAGCCAAGTATTTATTACAACTGTTAAGTAATAAGATTCAAATGATCTGTTAACTTGACTTCAAAGGAATAACCTTTTGAAGCGAAACCTTAAAATTGTTAACTAGACTAGAAGAAAAGGCCAAACAAATGAAGTAATTATTTACATTAAACAAAGGAATGATTTAACTAGAGCGGGTCAGAGCTAGATCTTGAATTTGTTCTCTTCATCGTCATTATTAAATAATTTATTAGTGTGATTTTTAGGGTACCATTTCTCAAAACAAAAACGAAACCCCTGTAGGATCACTTCGTTGTCCGTCCGTCAAGACCCTTTTTCTCAGGAACGCGTGAACGTATCGCGTTGAAGTTACTTGTTGCTTGGAGCGCATCCTACTAGACTTACTTATTTGATATTTATTTCAACTTGATACCTCATCAAGTTGAAATTAATATGAATATATATATTAATTTCAACTATTATTATGTTGAATTAATATTAAATGTCTTAAACCGTAACATCAAATATGTATATCTACAGTCCCTTAGACCTCTAAATCTCTCTCTAATCAGTATTTGTAGCTACAACATAAACATATAACATTTATTATTTTGTCAAAAAAGGTTAATTATACCTCACATAAATAAAATTTTAAATTCCACCGATCATCAATGAGGACCTGTACTGCCATTTTATCACGATAGATGGCGCATCGTCGACATGGCCATTGAAAGCTGTCAATTCCATACATTTTGTAACCTATCATTCAGTAAATTTAATTTTTCTCGTAATATGCTTAAGTATGCTGTACCAGGATGTACTAAACTACTAACCCCGGTGTTCATTTATTTCCTAAAGATACTACGCTAAAAAAAGTGGGAAACTAAAAGAGTACTGTCTATAAGTAACTTTCAATATGTTGATTGGTAAACTTCGGCAATATGGTGGAGTTCTGGTGGAGCTATTAACGTTTTGGTGAAGTTCTACAGCAGGAACTTCAAGTGTCTTTCAGAAGCTTGAGACCTTTGATTGCCGAAATTAAAATTTCGGTCATAGATAACCTAAAAACTAAAGAATACCATTTATAATTAAAGTAACGTTCTCTCAATTTTCGTAAATTTTCCTACCATGAGTCAAGTGAGGATTAACACGTTTCAATTAAAAAATGATCCAAATCTAGAGCCTAGCACTGATGAAAAATAAACCTAACCTAAAAATTAAAGAATACCATCTATGATTAAAGTAGTGTTCTCACAATTTTCGTAAATTTTCCTACCATGAGTCAAGTAAGAATTAACACGTTACAACAAAAATATTTTATTAGATAGAAGTCTACTTCTCAATAAGATCTGATTTATTTCCAGTAATCCTTGCTTCTCGTTAGTTTAGTTCGTCTTTCAATTCTTTATGCTTCCAGGAACAATACCTGTTAGCAATAACGATGGTGGATCTGTTTCAACACAAAAAATAACAAAAAACACTGATGTAAACAAAGCGAAAATGATTTGACAGCGGCCATCCCGCCGCTGGCGACATCTGCGTTGAGCTTTGCGCGTGGATCCCCATTCCCAAAAGACTCGCTTCATTGACAAAGGGATTGAAAACAGTACAAATAATAGATTCCACGATATTCTTTTTGTCAACATAATTTGTATTTTCCATCAGAACACAAATCTCGTGGTATTTGTACCATAAGACTCTGTGACAAATGTAAATAAGTACCGACAGAGGTATTGACGATGCGGCTTATTGATATACGCCTCGATTTCGATTCGAATAGGGCTGTTTCAATGGGATTCGGGATGTTATTTCAAACTCGATTTCGAATATTGTCGTGTGTCAGTAAAATAGAGAAGTTGTATTGGGATAGTGTTGTAGGAACCAACAAAAGAGAAAACGTAGACTCAGCGTACTGTATTTTTTTTAGGATTCCGGACCGCAATCGGAAAAACTGGCTAAGTGCGTGTCGGACCACACACAATGACGGGTTCCGTCTCCGTCCACTTCCGAATTTATCCCAAAAAGCGTTTTTGTTTTGGTGATAGATTCGAGGTCTTCTAAAATATTTATATTATAATTTAAAATCTACCCATTAGGCTTCCACAGATTCAAATTCACTAAATAATAATATTAATAAGAAAAATTATGTAAAAAAAAAAAACCTATGATGAAATGCACTTATCTCGTTTTATTTACGATCGGCGCACCATATCTTACAAATATATATACATAAACTACCTACATATTATTTTACATATAACATTTTGTTAAATTACAAATGTAAATATACATTTAGTAAACAGCTGTTATTTTGACATTACAAACAGAAGTGTCTGTTTGTAATGTCAAAACAACAGCTTTTTACTAAATGCGTATGAAAGTATTTATGATAGGTGGCTACGTAGAACAATTTTTTTTTTTATTAGTTTGTCTGTGTTTTTGTCTGTCTGTTTGATCCGGCGTAGTATCGAGTATTCACCCCTTTTCCAGCCGTATCATCTATCACAGTCGGTTCGGTGTTATATGAATAAACTCATAGATATACGCAGCATTATGCATCCATGCCACGTTCGTGCCCTGAATTGCCCTGAATCCGTTACGGTCAGCATAAATCATCCTTGAAAATCCCTAATTTATTTCTGTATGCCGAAGAATTTAAATTTAAAGGAGAGAAGTTTACCGTCCTCTCCATTTACATGTGACTGTGCTATTTAGCCTGATGTATTAGAATCCTGCTAATATTATAAATGTGAAAATTTACGTTCGGATGTTTGTTAGTCAATGACGCAAAAACGACTGAACGGATTTTGAACATGGTTATACCATATAATTATGGTATAACCATGTTCAAAATCCGTTCAGTTCGTTCCTGGGTTAGGACGATACTTTTTATCCCGGTAGTACATTCGCGTGGGATAAATTCCAACCTCCACGCGCGCGGGCCATCTAGTAAAAAACTAAAACTGATTCTTAAAATGTCATACATACTTACAAAATTCAAGAACAGCATCCCATGGCCGACTGGATATTATCCTGATCAACAGTTGGTCTCTAAATAAATAAGACTGATCAAATTTCAGGAAATAATGTAAACCCTAATTTAAGTGAGCCGTGCTGGCCTAGTGGTGCGGGCGCATTACTTCATGTAGGTATATAATTTCATCACCACTGCTCTCAAAACATAAGGAAAACATCGTGAGGAAACCGGCTTGTCCTAGAACGAAAAATTAGAAGACATGTGACATCTACCAACCCGCACTGGACCCGCGTGGTAGAATACAGTCCAGTCCCTTCCACAGACAGGAAACCTGTGTCCCAGCAGTGGGAACATTATAAGCAGATTGTGCAATTTAGGTATCATGTAATCAATTTAGGTATCATGTAATCAATTTAGGTATCATATAATCAATTTAGGTATCATGTAATCAATTTAGGTATCATATAATCAATTTAGGTATCATGTAATCAATTTAGGTATCATATAATCAATTTAGGTATCATGTAATCAATTTAGCTATCATGTAATCAATTTAGGTATCATGTAATCAATTTAGGTATCATATAATCAATTTAGGTATCATGTAATCAATTTAGCTATCATGTAATCAATTTAGGTATCATATAATCAATTTAGGTATCATGTAATCAATTTAGCTATCATGTAATCAATTTAGGTATCATGTAATCAGTAGTAGTATAGTTCTTTGAAGTATGAGTTGAGAAAATCTGTTTTTTTTAATCGTGTTTACACATCGATAACCATTAAGTACATATTTTCTTTTTCTTTTTTGAGTATGGGAAAATATCAAATAACTTTTCCCGTTCTGGGCGGAGCGGGAGGGCGTGTCAGACTTTTACTGACTAAAACCCACCCGTGTTTTTTCCGTTGCCTGTGTGCCGGGGCCGCGATATCTCTTTCGGACAAACTCGCAACCATTCTGTAAAGAATGCGCAATTTTTTTTTTAAATCTCATATTTCAAAGTATTTAACTAGTACATTTACGGTCGGTAAGTAAAAATTGATGAGATGACTTTTTTTGGGGTCAACCCCAAAAAAAGTCATCTCATCAATTTTTATTTTATTTTTCATGTATGTAACTAATTTAGTTTGGCACTGTTTGTTTAAGTTTTCCATTTCAGTTATTATCAAAATGTCTACATGTTTGAATCCATGTGCTTAATGTTTTCAATCTAAAAAAGAAAGAAAAATAGAAAGAAAATAAATACTTTTATTTGCGGTAAACATGACGTAAAGGAAGAACACAAACACAAAAGAGAACAAGAGAAGGTTTTAAACCCGGGCTCGACAAGAGGCTTTTAAAAGTGACACTTAGTGCAGATTTCACCATTGAAACTGAACGCGATCAAGAACTGTCAGTGTCAAAATTGTTATGGAATATTGTACACTGACAGCTCTTGAATGCGTATAGATGTGCTGAATGGGTTCAATTTCATTGGTGAAATCTGAAATTAGCCCTTAAATGCTTTTTCAGGAAATACAACCTAATTACTTTCATACTTAGCTACTGTTCAATCCAGAATGAAAATACCCTATGTCCTTAGCCAGATCATGGTCTATCTGTGTGCAAAATTTCATCCAAATCCGTCCAACCTTTTTTGCGTGATTGAGTAACAAACAAACAAACTCACTTTATTATATACGCATTTTAAATATTAAATTTCGTTAAAATTGTTTATTAAAACGCAGACCAAATAACTTAATGTCGTTTTTCTTTGTCTTCATTTACATTTTTATTATTTTTTGAATTTTCTGTAAAGTTGTTTTATCTGCCCACGCGTCTCCAAAGTCTTTTGACCTCAAAGTTATAGGTGACAGGGCAGTCACCGACCAGCTTTCAATTTATTTATAATCGCCTAAGCCGAAAATTATTCATATAACTTTTGGTACAAAGGTCTTGTGCAACAAGTTTTTGTAATAGACTTAAGAAAACGTGTCAAGTTGACTTGTTTTTTTGGAACAAAGTTCTGTAACCTAGTAAACTGGTAGAAATCGTCACGTTACGAAAAAGCGTTATGCCCCCCTCTATGCGACTTTCCTTCTCTCTCTGTCTCTTTGACAGAAGGCAGAGTTATGTTTAAGACCCAAGTAACAGAAGGCGAGCCTTGCACAAACCCAGACTCCCGGCTGCTACCCAACCTTCGACCCACGCCTCGTAAGTCGGGGCCGATATCACTGGGCCACTCTGCTCAGTTATGTTTAACTCATACGTAATAGTGGGCTAGTTTATTGCCATCAACCGGGCACAAATACAGACTCCGGGCTGCTACTGAGAAATTCCAGATAGAAAAACCCAAAAACACTTTGCCCTTCCCGGGAATCGAACCTAGGTCCTCATGCTCAGCAAAAGAAAGATAGAAGAATAGGAATGGATGTAATAATGTATAATATTATGTTTATATGCTTTTACAACCATAGGCCAGGAGTACAAAATGTATCTAATTGCACTAGTTCCTTTGCAATGGTGTTGTATAATAAATAACATTGTATTTCATTCCGTTACCCTTTAAAACTAATTACTTAGCAATGTTTTTCTGCGCGTTATTACTGTTATCTGATTTGCGGGCCATTAGTAAGATTGTTCTTTTTTAAAAAACTTGTTATTTTATTTTTCGTGATATAATTCTTTGTAACTAAGGGTTGATTTAATTGTGAGATAATTTTTATCTGAGGAATAAAATATTGCGGATTTACAGCTTTTGTACCTTTTTTTTTTTTTTTTTTTGGATGTGAAATCATCAAATGACTTCTCCCGCTCTGGGCAGAGCGAGAGGGTGTGTCAGACTTTTACTGACTAAAACCCACCCGTGTTCCTTCCGTTGCCTGTGTGCCGGGGCCGCGATATCCCTTTCGGACAAACCCGCAATCCCAGCAGGCATTGGTCTTTCGACCCCGTCGGTTGGTGCTGACATCTCTTTGAGGCGCGCGTGGAACACAACGCGCCGTCGACACGGGCCTGGTCCTTATCGGACGGCGAGCTGCCCATTGCTCACCGTCCGCAAGCCCGCGCCTACGGTGGCCGGAAGTCGGCTCTCGACTCCCGACGCCCGGGGCGTCTCCTGCGGCGACTAGGGCCGCGAGGGCGTGCAGCTTGCATCTCCCTCTCGCGCTCCGCCTCCTCCTTCGCGGACATAACTGCTTCGCAGAAGGAGGTGACGGCCTCCCATGCACTCTCGCTCCGAACCATGGCCTGAACCAGGGCCGGACGCGAGAGATCGCCGCCGCCGATCGCCTCCGTGAGGACACGGTGGTGCTCCGCCCAAGCTGGGCAGACCTCCACCGTATGCTCCACCGTGTCCTCCGGGCGATCCACACAGTGGTGACACCCGGGCGTTTCCTCCCGCCTTACGCGGAACAGGAACCTCCCGAAACAACCGTGTCCGGTGAGGACCTGCGTCAGGCGGAAGGTGAGGACGCCATGGCGCCTCTCAAGCCACTCCTCAAAGAGGGGACTTATCGCCGCAATTGTGGCGTGCCCAGCGCTGGGTTGCGACAATCGCACACTCCATGCCGCCATGAGATCCCGCCGGAGCTCTGTCCGCTGTGCCGTGATTTCTCGCGGCAGCGGAGTTACACCCCGGCGTTTCGCCTCCTCGCGCAACTCCCACATGTGCGCGAGGACTTTCGCCTCCAGATCCCATGGCGGTAGTCCGGCAAGGAGGCTCGCCGCCTCACGGGAGACCGTGCGGTATCCCCGGACCAGCCTGATGGCCATGACCCTTTGGGACGCGTTCAACCGCCGGGCCGGTCGCAGCCTCAATGAACGCGCCCACACCGGTGCCCCGTAAAGGGCCATGGACCGCACGACCCCCGCGTAAAGCCTCCGGCAGGAGGCGTTTGGACCCCCCAGGTTGGGCAGGAGCCGCTTCAAAGCAGCCCCAGCCCTATCCAGTTTGGGAGCCAAACGTCGGAAGTGCTCCACGAAGTTCCACCGGCTGTCGAGGGCGAGTCCCAGGTACTTCATCGTCGACTCGACACCGATGTGAACCCCTCCCGCCGTAATCTGGGAACCCGACAGTGGCGCGTTCCGAGGACCATAGAAACACATGGCCTCGGACTTGTGCAAGGTCACCTCGAGTCCCAGTTGCCGGATCCTTTCGACGATTGTCGCAACCCAACGTGTCGCTAGTTCGGCCGCCGCCTCATGCGACCTCCCCTGCACCAGGACCAGCGTGTCGTCAGCGTAGCAAACCACGCTGACGCCGCTAGGGAGGTCGGCGCGCAGCACCCAGTCGTAGCCGATGTCCCACAGATGCGGCCCCAGGACCGATCCCTGTGGGACACCGCACGACATCTCTCGCCGGTTCCACTCTCCGTGGTGACCGGGGTAGATGACGGCCCTGTCCGTCAAATAGGCCTCGACCACTCGACAGAGGTAGGTCGGCATCCGGTGATACCGGATTGCCTCCCTAATGCAACTCCAGGGCAGGGTATTGAAGGCATTGGCGATGTCAAGAGACACCGCCAAGACTACCCCACCCCGGGCAACAGTATCCCCCGTCGTGAGGGCTCGAACGCGCATGATGGCATCCACCGTAGAGCGCCCCTTGCGGAAACCATACTGGCTCTCCGCCAAATCCGGCCCCACTCGCACCAGCTGCCCGACAAGGCGGTCTGCAATTACTCTTTCAAAGAGCTTGCCCACCTCATCGAGCAGCACGATGGGCCGGTAAGCGGACGGAGAGTCCGCCGGGCGCCCCGGCTTCTTGATGAGGACCAGTTTCCCCGTCTTCCAACGAAGTGGGAACTGGCCCCTCTCCAAGCATGCGCTTAGGAGCCCCCGAAGTCGAGGCCCGAGAGCCTCTAAGGCCAGAACCCAGGCTTTTCCAGGTAAGCCGTCGGGTCCTGGGGCGGTATTTTTGGCACTCAGCCTACGTACCGCCACTCTCAGATCTACCTCGGTTACCTCCGGAGTATCGTCGTCGTCGTCCCTGGTGTGGTCCGCATCGGGTACCGCAGGAGGCGGAGCCATGGGCGGGGGAGTATGTTCCCCTCGCGAGGGGAACAGAGCGCTCACCACGTCCTCCACAAGCTGGGGCCGGAGACTTTGCGTCAGCGGGGGAGCCCATGGGCGGAGCTTATCTCGCACCCATTTGTATGGGCGTCCCCACGGATCTCTGTTCAGAGTCTCCAGCGACTCCTCGCGGGCCAGTCCCCTGGCCCGCTCGATCCCCGCTTGGAGGGCGGTCTTCGCCGCTCTTTATCCTGCGTACAGCTCCGCCTCAATGGCTTCCGTATCCGGCGGGCGGATACGGAGCCTGCGGTGCCTGGCGTACAGGTGGCGCGCAGCAACGCACGCCGCGCGTAAAGCGGTCAGCTCACGCGACCACCAGTACACCTGGCGCTGAGCACGTCCGGGCTGGACCCGGGGCATTGCCACGTCACAAATTTCGGACATGGCCTCCCGGAACCACTCCGCCTCGTCGTTTATGTCGGCAGGCCTGTCCGGTGATGACACCCAGGCCTGCACGATCGAGGCTTCCAGGAGGAGCTCCCGGTCCAGCTGCTTCAGCGCCCACCGCGGACCACTCGGGGTCTGTCTGACCGGCGTGCCCGAGGTCTGGGCGGAGACGTCAAACCGGATGTACCGGTGATCGGAATAGGTCTCCACCCCCTCCATGACGCGCCAGCCAATGACACGCGGCGACAGAGCGGGGCTGGCGAACGAAATGTCCACCACTGACTCGCCCCGCATCCGCACGCACGTGGGGACAGAACCCCGGTTTAGGACGACCAGGCCCGACTCCAGAGCCCAGTCCTCCACCATCCTGCCCCGTGTGTCCGTTAACCGGGAACCCCAAGCCACGTTCTTGGCATTGAAGTCCCCGAGGACGATCACGGGGAGGGGATGGTACCCGACGACGACGACTCTCAACTCCCCAAGGGAGAGTTGTGGAACTCGGACAGCTTTTGTACCTGTAATTAATAAGTGAAACTTCCTTTTTTTTTTGCGAAAAGTTATATGACCATTGAAAATTCAGGATAAAATAAGTATTTTATTTATTTAATATTTTATTCAGGAATAGCTAGTTGAAATAATTAATGGGAATTTTTGTGGTCATGTAAAGTCTTGAAGGTCTACAAGCGTAGCAGCTGGCTTTCACTCATTGAAGCTATTAAAATGTTTCAGACGGCGTAGCATGAAACTGTGCCGTAAATGCACAGATAAAAATACACCTTATTTAATTTCAGCCATTTTCATTTGCTATACCAAGGGGTTATGGTTTCACTTAAGTTTAGCCGGCTATAAATGAAAGAAATTAACATTAGCCTTTCCTCAAAAATAAACTCCTCTTTTGATATATAAATATTAAAAACAAATACGATCAATCAATACAAAGGGCAGCGACTTAACCTCAACAATCAAACAAAGCAACAAGTGACAGTGACAATGACAATGCAATGCTTTCGGCACTTTAGCCGGGGCGAGGCAGCTCCTCTAAAGTGCCGCAGTGGCGGCACTCTACACTATACACTTCCTTTCTTTTATTTATAATTATTAAATAATTAAAATAAAATAATAACTTTTAAATAATTCTTTTATTTTATTTATGTATATTGGTACGACCCACTCCTGCTTCGCAAGGTTTATACGACTTGACAAAACATCGAAATTTAAGTTTAATATTAATGTATTATAATAAACCTTCCGGAAGACATTCTCTAAATTATTTTGAAAACCCCATTAAAATCCGTTGCGTATTTTAGAAGAACAACGTGGACATACAGACAAACGCGAAAAGCGACTTTGTTTTATACTAAGTATAGATAATGCGTGATTTGAATTTCAATTAAACTTGTCTGAAGGGTTTAGTTAAAACTCCTTCTTTGAAATAAGGAATCAATACTTTTTGTTCATTTACGTCTTTCATTCGCAGCTTTCATTCCAAGTGAATCACCCAATAGAAAATGAATAAAAAGTGTAAAATTAAATTATTAGTGAATCAATCCAATGATGTTGGGTTTCGGCATTATGTATATTTCACTCGCGCTCCAAATGAAATGACATGAGCAGATGAACTTTATTTTCTATGTAATTAACACGACTGCCCAAAAAGGAGTGTAATGTTTTCAAGGTTCATGTATGTATGTATGTGATTTTCATTGTTCCACCATAATTTTTAAATGCCTGAACAGATTTGGATGTATGGGGTATCGTCACAATTCTTACATCATCCCGAGTAACATAGGCTATAATTTTTAAACCTCTTAGATTAAAAAGTCTTCCACACAACGACACAATGGTCCGGTGACAGCAATGTCAATTTTATTTATCAGTTTGGTCAGCGAGTAAATCGCTTTGTATATACAGATTAACTAATACAACTTGTTTTTACTTTTTAGTTCGTCTAAGTATGTTCTTTTCAATTTAATAAATCTAAATAAATGTCAAATAATTTTGTCCCCAATTTAATTATTTTGCCAGCTATTTTCATAGTACTTCTATTATTTAAAACTAGGCTTTGAATTTAATCTAATTTAGAACACAATAGAGGTTTCTAATTATTTTCAAATTTAGTTAGCTCTTCAAAAGTTCCTCAATTTAGTTTGTTGTTGTCAAAGCGTTTTAGTAGATATACTTAAATAGGTGCTTGTACCCTAGTTTTGTAGGAATCTTGTCTTGAAACCACAGCTCAACTTTACCTACGCGACAACGTAGTCACTCACACCCTAATTGCGTTACACACTTTCACTCGGAAATTTGTAATCCATTGCTTCATATGTTTGAACAGACGAATTTTCGTATGCTTAACAACGTAAATAACTCAATGAACGTGGTTGAACTGTCAAAATGAAAGGCATTGCGATCGATTGCCATTGTATGTTTGTTACGCAATTCTCCCGCTGTTCTTGAACTATTAGTGTGACGGAGAGACGCAAAAGTCTTAGATCTTATTTCCTTAACATGGGGCAACACTACATAGGTTTAATACCAACAGTTATTGAGAGTTTTCTGCAACGACATTCACTAGGTGGCGGCACTGACACCTCAGATCCGGGCGCCTGTCAAAAGTGTCAAAGCGCCTTTATTTTCTGTAGTCGTAACTGAATGATGAACGAATGAATGCAACGAATGATGAACGTCATCGAAGATTTTATATTCATTGTCGAAATGGAAGACTTCTTGTCAAAGTGGCGCCAAATGGTAAAAATACAAGCAAACGAATGATATTTTTTTCTAATTCCTAGAAAAGGCAGTATTTGTGTTCAGTGTATGTTATTAGTAGGTAGTAATTATTAACACTGAATGGTGCTATATAAAACACAGAATGACACCCAGAATGTCATGTTTACCGCAAACGAACGTACTTTCTTTTCTTTTTTACATAAATTGTTTATATTGTGAAACACTTACTTCAAATAACTGGGATGTGGTTAATGAAACATGACAGTTGACGTCATTGCGTGGGAGAGTGGGGTGTCAGTGTGTTTACATCTTGAGGCTTTGATTTAAAGTAAATAAATAAGAATTAGAAAAAATATGCTTAAAATGTGAGATAGGTTTTTATAAATTCTTGTAAAGAACCCTGTAAGAAATCGACACGTTTTTCACCATTCAACGGATGACGATTGACTTGTTATGTTGCCTCGTTGACAAGTGAAATACGTGTCGATTTCTTACAGGGTTTTTATGACTCTTTAAGACTAATTAAGCGGATTAGGTTACTAAATATACGACGTCTATTGTATTTTATAATGGATTTCCTCGGAGTCACGCCTGAGTTAATTAACTATCTTAATTCTTGTACTTAAAATAAACGAGATTTAAAGCGAAAATAGGCCAACGTAGGTACTGTCAGAACGGCGAGGGAGGGCGAATTTGAACCCGGGAAGGGGTCCCTACCTGTGAAACGTAAACCCATTTTTATTATTTAATTTGTTATTATATTTCTTAACAATCAAGACAGGCGCAATGTTATCGATTTATCAAATCAATATGTTATCTAATGTTTGAAGTTAAACAAACCCTCCCGCTCCGACCAGAGCGGGAGAAGTTATTTGACAATAGCCAAACCAAAAAAATAAAAAGGACGCACCGATCAAACTAGTTAGGATAGGTAAGAACTGTGAACAACCACGCGTGACCTGTATTGGTCGCAATAACTAAGCTAGGGAGGGCACCTTGACCAAAGGGTTAGGTTGGGTTAGAACTTTGACCAACCGCGATCTACATCCAAGTGATGGTCACAGTAACTTGGCTATGTGGTATTTTAGGACAACAAAATAGGAATTCTTAGAGGTTCACAAAATGAAGCGCATTAATTATATTAGAGTGCTAACCAACACTAATATAATTGATATATTTAATGAATAAAGCAAGTGACAATTATTTGTAACGTTCATTTATTTGAGAGATTACCACAGACTACGGAGTTTTTAATAGTGTTACTAGTGAAGTACGTTTAGTAATATTCTCTGGTAGTGATGTAACAATTGATAAAGAAGAAATGTCTTAAATTTATAACTTCAACAATAATGAATGCGCTTCTTTCAATAAAATGTTTAGGAAAAGCAAGATGGGAATTAAATACAAGCCTAATTTAATTAATTAGCTAGTTTTTGTTCTTACCTGTTTGTACGAACGAAAGAATATATTAATTAATTGACCCAAAAACAGCATATCTTTTGTTTTAAAGAACACTTAAAATAATAATTCCAACATTATTCATGTTATGAGCAGAGACGAGTACTTTCTTTGTATAAAGCTCCTACATACGACACAATACCTTCTTGAAGTACTCATAAAACTTAAGACACAAAGCAATATATACTTAAACCACTAGGGTACAAAGTCGGTTATTATTTGGCAGTAAATTTTTCATAACCTCTATGAAAACTTGTTCGAGTAAGATTCCTCTTAAAATATTATTATCTTGTTCTGAAGTACTCTAATATCTATGAAAAGATCTTAAAAGTATGGAAGGTTGGTTCTTGAGTAACCCATCGAGTAGTCATTCTTATCTTGTTTAAGATTTTGATTAAATTATGTAGATGAAGTTATCTATTCTATGCAATCTTCATGAAATAACGTTTTTTTTTTTAAACTGAATTGTTTTTTCAAAATCAGAATTGAATTAAATGGTCGATTTCACTGCGAAATAATACTGCATTGTCTAGTAGATACTCTGTTTGTTTCCGATTATGCGACGCAATTATACAACGTTTATTAAAGTTCTTGCGAACAAACATGTATCTGTTTCTGAATTGAATAATATCAGGGATCTATAAAGAAATATATTTTTGAGAATGTAGTTGTCGAACAAGTAACTGAAAATACAGTGAGGGCTAAAACCGAGAATGGGCTAAATCTCGCTACTAAAAAGCTGATTTTTATATGGTTATCGGCATGGTCTTTAACTTGACCTAGTTGTGTGAGCAGTATTCTTTTGGATTGAGGAATGATAATACCGCATTGCGGTTTAAAAGAAGATGTAGTGACAAAAATTTAAAAGAGTACGCTGAGCTGGTTTGGTCATGTTGAAAGGATAAATGAAAGAGACCAAAAAACGACAGCTGTAATGGAAACGCCCCGGTGGTTATTCGCCTTAGAAGGACAAAATAATTATAATAGTGACCTTATTGTGGTCATATTCTTCAGACAGGACCGTGCGTAGTACTGCAACCGGTGTGCGTGTATGACCACTGGAGTAATTGCGTAACACCCTACAGTAGCAATGGCTTTCATTTTGACAGTTCTACAACATTTATTGCGTTATTTACAGTGTTGAGCAGATAAATTTTTCGTATAAATAAAGCAACGTAACAAAGTAGAAGGATGTATGTAAGGATTGTAGCTGGTGGTGTTCTGTAATTTCTGTCTGTTTCATGGGGAAATAACTAAACAACTTTCACAATGAAACTCTCAAAAACATACCAATTCTTATTATACAACAGTTGACAGACTATTTCGATTAATTTATAAAATATATTTTTTCCCTTGAGGGATGCAGGTCACTAAATCGTCACCCTGTAAACAAGAAACAAACTACTTAACAAAAGAAATATCTATAAACCTTGAGGAAACTAGGAATAGAAACACCCATAACAATAGCAAACACATGATATTATGTAAAGGTTTATGGTGACATAAAATTATGTATTTTACGACACAACCCCCTACACCCCCCCAACACGAAATAAATAATAACGAGGTTGCAAAAAGTGGGGTATAAAAATATTTGTGACAGTTGGGTGTAAGAGCCAAATAGGTATTTAGCTGGTAAATTTTATTCATGACTTGTTTGTTCTTTGTTAATAATTAAAAGGTTTTTCTGACTATTATCGTAAGTAATAAACTGTTTAGCATAGCCATGCTACGTTAAAATAGTAACGTTGTTTTTCTTACATGAATACTTAAATAATTAATATTTTCGTCATACCTACCTATGGTAATTTAATGGTGTGATTGTGAAGATATAAGAAATATGATAATTATATAATTATGTAAAAAAAAATACGTGTATATGTTAACCCAAAAACAGACTGATATTTAAGAACAATCCTTGACTTTTTATGACAAAGGGGTGCAAGAAATTACTAGAGCACCACCCCAGAAATTAAACGTCGTCTTCAATTGTAAGATTGGGGGAAAATACGTGATTGGGTTTCAGAAAAATCACATGAAAACGTTTCCTGATTTAGACATCTCCGTAACTGAACAAAAACGTGGCAGGCTCAATATTTATTTTAAAAAACCTTTTCCTTGTGCTGCTAACATTAAAAATCATCTTGAAGCTATTTCGTTTTACAAATTACTCTTGCAAGTCCACGTTTTTATAACGTTTTTAAAGGATACAAAAATAACAAAATTTAAATAACTACGCGATTGTATAACTAACACAGGTGACTTTGTGAAACCAGATGAACTTAGTAT
This sequence comes from Agrochola lota, assembly GCA_947364205.1. NCBI lineage: Eukaryota > Metazoa > Arthropoda > Insecta > Lepidoptera > Noctuidae > Agrochola > Agrochola lota. The sequence goes on from OX376223.1 coordinate 21,349,695, forward strand.
ATAATTTTCGGTAAATAAGCTGCAGGTTGAGATAATCGTTTAACACAATTAGAAACAACTCTCTATTTATATTGTTGTTTGTTAAATAAACAGTAAACAATGAAGAATTAATTTTATTCTTTAAACAAACTTATTTGTTAATTTTACATTTTCTTTTTTGCTTTTTACGGTACGGTTTTTCTTTTTACGGTTCAACCCTTTTTCCTACAATACTATCGCAATCACACAACGTCTCTATTTTACTGATACACAACATTATTCGAAATCGAGTTTCATGATCATCATTGTTCACAGCCCGACTTCACCCCCTCCCGGGCATAGACCGTTTCTTGTACCAATTCCCACGTCCCTGTGCCATCCTAATCCAGCTTGGCATATTATACTGAATTTCATTCAGAGAGCCTTATTCGAATCGAAATCGCGGCGTATATTAATAAGCCGTATCGTCAATACCTCTGTCGGTAATTATTTACATTTGTCACAGAGTCGTATGGTACAAATACCACGAGATTTGTGTTCTGATGGAAAATATAAATTATGTTGACAAAAAGAATATCGTGGAATCTATTATTTGCATTGTTTTTCCCTTTGTCAATGAGTCGAGTCTTTCGGGAATTGATGTTCGGTGGAATTTCAATTTCTATTTATGTGGGGTATATTTGACGACACGGTTGGCGCAGTGGCTGAGCGATCGACTGCTGCGCAACGTGTCGCGGGTTCGATCCCCGCACGGAAAAAATATTTGTATGATCTGCAAGTAGTTGTTCCGGGTCTGGGTGTTAGTGTATGTGAGTTTCTATGTTTGTAAACGCACCCACGATGCAGGAAGAAATTCTTAGTGTGGGGCAAAGTTTAAAAAAAAAAAAAAAAATAACCTTTAGACAAAATAATAAATGTTGTCTGCTTTATATTGTTGCTTAAAAAACTTTACAAGGCTAGAAATACCAAATGATACTAATAAAATCAATCAATCAGATGTTTGACATTGTTAAGTCTCTTAACTAATTTATCAATATCTGTCCCAATAGTGGTTGTTGCAATTCTCAAACTGTTTTCAAGGTGAATATCGGTGATTCTGTTCCTTGCCCTTTTTTTTGTTGGTTGGGATATTATCAAATAACTTCTCCCGCTCTGGGCGGAGCGGGAGGCCGTGTCAGACTTTTACTGATTAAAACCCACCCGTGTTCCTTCCGTTGCCTGTGTGCCGGGGCCACGCTATCCCTTTCAGACAAACTCGTAACCCTGGCAGGCATTGGCCCTAACGGACCCCGTCAGTTGGTGCTGACTTCTCTTTGAGGCGCGCGTGGATCATAAAGCACCGTCGACCCGGGCTTGTTCCTTATCGGATGGCGAGCTACCCATCGCTCACCATCTGCAAGCCCCCGCCTACGGTGGCAGGAAATCGGCTGGCGACTCCCGACGCGCGGGGCGTCTCCTGCGGTGACTAGGGGCGCGAGGGCGTGAACCTTGCCTCTCCCTCCCGCGTTCCGCCTCCTCCTTTGCGAGCATTACTGCTTCGCAAAAGGAAGTGACGGCTTCCCATGCACTCTCGCTCCGAACCATGGCCTGAACCAGGGCCGGACGTGAGAGATCGCCGCCGCTGATTGCTTCCGTGAGGACACGGCAGTGCTCCGCTCAAGCCGGGCAGACCTCCACCGTGTCCTCCGGGCGATCCACACAGTGGTGATACCCGGGCGTTTCCTCCCACCTTATCCTGATCAGGAACCTCCCGAAACAACCATGTCCGATGAGGACCTGCGTCAGGCGGAAGGTGAGGACGCCGCGGCGCCTCTCTAGCCACTCCTCAAAGAGGGGACTTATCACCACAATACTACTCATAGAACTGCGGGACAACCTCCAGCTTCTATAAATCATGACAATAAAAGAGACATACTACAACGATATATTCGTATGGCTGAATGTAAGAAAAACACTAAGTGTAGGAAGTTTAGTGTTGGTGATTTTGTAAGAATAAGCAAATACAAAGGATGTTTTGATAAAGGCTATTATCCTAATTGGTCAACAGAAATATTTAAGATAAACACAATACAAGAAACTAATCCGGTAACTTACTTGATAGAAGATGCAAGATGTCGACCAATACTAGGAGCGTTTTATGCTTAAGAACTTCAAAAAACCGACCATCCTGATTTGTACTTAGTTGAAAAAGTATGAAAAGAAAAGGGAATCAAATATATGTAAAGTGGCTCGGACTTCCTACTAGCGAGGATAGATAAAACAAATGTATTTTAAGTGAGTCAATCAGAAATTTGTTCTAATATCTATTTAAACAAATGCACATATTATTTCTATTCTTTACGTATTTGTTCTTAAAACAAAAAAGACTTGTATTTGTAACTATTAAATACGTTTATTTTATTTCGGAGAAAATTATATATAGAAATAGCAATGAAAACAACACGAGTTACAGCTAAAGAGTACCAATATTTGCTGGATTATCTGCTGCTGGCAGTTTAGCAGGAGGAGCTGCTGGTATTACAAAAGCAATTAACGCATATAAAACAGCTTAGAAGCAATTGCGCGAAGCAGAACGACACAACAATGAAATGGAGGCGTTGTTCATTGGAAGAGGATTACATCTCAACTGTTACAAGGATGGTTTAGGCATTTACATATCAGAGAAAAAAAAAACTGAAATCTCGGCTACCCAATAGAGCTTTAACCAATATTGATATAATGAAACACTCGAATAATATTCCATTATTTTGTAATTTCTGGTACTCACTGGGTAGCTTATGGCAAGATAAATGAATACGTAGAATATTTTGACAGTTATGGTAACTTAAAACCTCCAAAAGAATTTATGAAATATGTTGGAAATAATATTCAGTATAATTATGAAAACGTTCAGCGTGATCATTTGTATAATTGTGGACACTTGAATTTAAAATTCCTTATGTCATTTTATTAAGACAATAAAGTAACTTAGCGGAAAAAGACGTAATCAGAGCACTAAGAAAGCTTAATGTATGCAAAGGTGCAAGTTCAGACGGTCTACCACCTACATTTGTCAAAAAATGTGCAGTTATTCTATCTCTTCCACTCAAAATAATATTCAACCGCTCTATTAATAGTTCTCAATTTCCTTATAAGTGGAAGCTAGCAAATGTAGTGCCAGTCTTTAAAAAAGGGGAGGCTGATGATGTAGAGAATTACCGACCTATCTCTATTTTGTCTCTATTTTCAAAAGTTTTCGAGTCTCTCTTGTGTGCTATTTTAACCGCTCATTCCAAAATAGAGATAGCGCCACAACAACATGGGTTTTGCGCTCAAAAATCCACTACGACCAACTTAGTTCTTTACGTTAATGACCTTTGCAAATTAGTAGGCTCACGCAAGCAAGTTGACTCTACTTATACTGATTTTAGTAGTGCGTTCGACAAAGTAGACCACAAAATACTCCTAAAAAAGCTGTTAAACTTCGGCATATTTGGTCGACTTTGGCTGTGGTTTAAATCTTATTTGACCGACAGAAAACAGAGAATTGTAGTAAAGGGTTATCATTCTCTACCTTACCTATCAACATCCGGAGTCCCACAAGGCTCCCATTTGGGCCCAATACTGTTTGTTGTATTCGTCAACGATATAGCAAACAGTATCAAACACAGTACCTGTTCCATCTTCGCAGATGACCTCAAACTATATCGGATCATTGACGCAAGTACAGATATTGCCCTACTCTAGGAAGATCTCAACTCTGTGCATAGTTGGTGTACTAAAAATCACATGTTTCTTAATGCTGATAAGTGTTACCATATAGCATTCACAAAAATACACCATACGCTTACTTCTTCATATTCTCTCAACGGAAGAGTACTTCAAAAAGTCGACAAAATCCGAGACTTATGTAGGTGTTCTCATTGACAGCAAGCTTACCTTCATACTCCACATTGACTCTATTTTTCTAGGGCTGCTAAAACACTGGGATTCATAAAAAAGAACCTGTTATGACTTCAAAACTGTCCAAGCCTTAACAGTACTCTATAAGTATAATTCACTTGTTCGAACTGTTTTGGAATATGCGTCACCTGTTTGGAATCCAATTTATGGTACACATGTGAACCGCATGGAACAGGTCCAAAAAAGCTTTACACGCTATCTGCGGTACAAATCTGTTAGCTGTCCTCTGGACACTGATTACTCGCAAAGGCTAAGTCACTTCAAAATGATAACTTTAAAACAGCGAAGGCATAATAACGACCAGATTTTGCTTCACAAAATCATTAATGGATCTATACAACTTCCGAAGCTTCTCGTCGAAATGAACATACCTGTCCCTCGCCATAGTTCACCCAGATCTGAACGCATCCTTGATGTGTTCACTCCATGCCCAACCAGAACTAACCTTGGACGTTCGGCACCAATGAACAGGTTGATGAGGACGTACAATGAGCTCCATACACGTTCCAATAGCATTGACATTTACGCCAACAAGCTATCGCAATTTCGCAAACAATTGTTACTGACCCACAGTGGCCACAGTTAATATTCATATCTATATCTCTATTATTATTAGTATTATTACTTACTTATTTATTATTTGTCATTGACTGTGTTTTCTGTAGAGTAACAAAATAGATTGTTATTTTTTTTCTTTCTTTTAAATTTTAAATTTTGTTTTCATGTAGTTTTGTGTTTATATATTTTTTAGCCTATAGGTTCTCTATGTAATATTATAAAACTTGAAATATGTAAGTTTTGTGCACACCTGTAAGTGACAAATTCACTCTAGATTTTAAGTATAAATATTACAGTACCCCAAAAAATGTATTAGTGAATAAGTTGTTGGAGTGCCATAATTAAATAAATAAATAAAAAACATAGCTAATTGTTTTTTTATTTATTAATACAAATGGATGTCCTTGTAACGTAATTAGGAAGAGTTATAAAAGTTTATATCTTGATAATCTACAGGCATTCTTACATTGCCTGTGATGATAATCACTACTCACTTTCTAAAGAATAATTGAGCTAAATTTAATAATAGTAATACTACCTATTTTGTTTAAGTATACATAGAAACAACATGTTAGTTTTTAATAAAACACCTATCGTGAGAAGAACATGTAATATTTCACTTTGTGTCCAAAGAAGTCAGACGTGTCAACGCGATAAACATTATCCGACAAATTAAACTTAATAAAGAGAATAAAATATTTCTCAGACATATTGGATTAAAATAAAAATAATAACAACATGCTTCAAATAACAGATTCAGTGCAACATGACAACTCTATTGAAAGTTATGAGATCTATAGCTACAATCCGTATAATATTAGTTTCAAAGAAAATGATGAAATCAGAATACCCATTCATCATCAAGATTTGTATGTATTGCCCTGCAACAGTTCCATTTTTTATAGAAGGTTATGCTAGTATATCTACTAAAGATCCAGCAGGGAAAATAATAATAAAAAATATTGATTTCATTAACAACCCAATCTTATATTTATTTCAAGATATTAGGTACGAAATAAATGATGTTGAAATCGATCGCATTAAAAATGCTGGTATCACAACAACTTTAAAATCATATGCCTCCATGAATGAAGGTGAAAGCAAAGCTGCAGCAATTTAGGGATGGAACTTAAATGGTACGAACCCAAGCCCCTTAGTTACAGTTAAGTATTATTAAAACTAATATTTAGTTGACTTGAAAGAGCAGGGCAGTTGAGAGTATGTCATGCTCACTAAAATGTCTCGCTGATGGTGGCGAGTGTGTTGGATCATTCGGTTCCCTACAAAATGGTTGAGCTGGGTGGTGCTGATCCACGCGTTATGTTCGTGAACGGGCGCCGTCAGTTGTGACTGGTCATCTCTTATCTGCCATGGCTTATTTTTAATCTTATATTTTGAATTGTTTTGATTATTTTTTGTACATTGTTCTCACATATAGAAGCAACAAGAATAATGTACCCAGGATTTTGTAATTTTCTATATTTAAAAGAGTGTCCTTGGAGTTTCTTGCCCGTTCTTCTCCATAAAGATCTACGTTTTGGAATGGGCAACTAGCTTCAACTTTCTGACTAACTGACGCGACTATTTGACAATTCAAAAGTGCCTGTAAATGGTATAATTGAAATAAATGCTTTGAGTTTGAGTTTATGATTTTTCAACAGCTTTACTAACTTTATGTATTTTTCATAAACCAATTCTTTTCTACAAGTCCATTCCATTTTAACAATTCAATAAGAGAGGTTGAAATAAAGCGAGGTTCGTGCCGACACATATGATATCTGGAGAGCAAACACAAATAACCATGTAACGAGATAAAATTTCACATTTAATATCTACGAACACCACGTTGATAACGTTGTTCCAACAAAAAAGATAAAACAACGCTTTATTTACCTTTCTCAGAATTCTACGTATTAGTTTTTGTGGTTGGATTAATAATATATATGATTTTAGTGAATGATGGAGTCTTTGATATTAACAATTTTAATGTTTGGACTCGTTTCTAAGCACTGTGTTATGGTTTGAAAACCTCGCAAGTATCAATCTGAAATTATTGTTCATAATAGACACATGTAGAAGGGTGTTGTTAGGTATCGTATTGAGCGTCTATTCATGTGGTAATTTTCAGGAAAAAAGAAAAAAAAAAACGCCATTTTTTTAAATTGGGGAATTTTACAGGGTTATTATTACATGGGGCGCGTCCGGCAGTCATTCAGCGAGTGTCTACAAGTCATAACTTATGACCCCGGTTGAAAATGTTTAAATTTGTATTTGGGGTAATTTTGGTACAAAAAATGTGAATGTTTAGTAGCAATAACTTTTTTATTTTATTTTCAATAATAATTTAAAAAAATACTTTTTGGTAATGTTATTGTAGAACATATGTACCCCTTTCGGATCGGACAGGGTTTTTTACTTAATGTATAGCTACGGTTTCCTAAAAGAGCGGTGTCTATGAATTACATCATTACAAATACAGGGTTGCGAGTTATCCGAAAGGGATATCGTGGCCCCGACACACAGGAACGGAAGGAACACGGGTGGGTTTTAGTCAATAAAAGTCTGACACGCCCTCCCGCTCCGGCCAGAGCGGGAGAAGTTATTTGATCATTTCCCACCCTCAAAACGAAAAAAAATGGGTGTTATCGACGCGAAAACTGTTACCATGGATTCAATATAATGATTCTGAACGCCCCGTTGAAATATTTCGTCGGTTATAAAAAAAATATACGATTATATGCGTTTTCATAGAAAAGTGCAATACCTACGCAACAGCTGTTTTTTTTTAAATCACCGATGAAAAATTCCAACGCAGTTCAGAATCATGTACTGAATCCATGGAAATACAGTGTTTTATTTACATAAAAAGCAGATTCCAACTATTTAAACATGTTTAATTTTTCTGCTAATAAAAATAGGTAATTTACAAACATATCGTGCAAACATACTTAAATGGCGCTGAAAATTTCAAACTACGCGGTAAAATTCCAACTATTTTAGAGAGTTGAAAACTATATTCACTGACAAAGTTTTGTCATTTCAAAAATGTTGATTAACTTTGAATGAAATAGGTATAACTAAAATGCTGTTGGGTTTTCTGTTTAGGATTTGTTTTATATATTTAAAGTATTTTTGGATTACAGAACACATACACACATGGAAAATATACAATTCAAAAGTGCCTGTAATTGGTTATATTCTAATAAATGCCTTGAGAGTTTGAGTAGGTATCTAGATAGTGCCACACACGAAGGCGCACTCCACTCTTTCTCCTAAAAGCGATTACTGTACTCTAAGCGTGAGGCGTGCAAGAGTGGGGCACGTCTTCGTGGATGGCATTATCTATTGTCGGCAACGGGACCCTATCTACGCACTAGGGCACAAGTAGCAGCGGGATTGCGACGAATGCGTTCTCAATAATCAATGAATCGAGTCGTAAGTTAGAAAGAATTTCATAATATCTTATTAGAACTTGTTAATATAACGTTTATCTTGCTCTAATTAGTTTGCCTAACTTAAAATTGTCATTAGTTTTCATATTTGATCTAATAAGACTGAAACAAACCAATTTGCAAAGAATTTTTTAATAATTGTTAGGACTGTAGTATAATTACGTAACTTGAAAATGAGATTTTTTGTTTATGGTGATATTTTGATAATTTTTGTTTTGTATGATAGAATCTTGCATAAAACCAATATTCCAGTTGGATTCAAGTTAATAGGACAACGCGTTTAGGAATTATAAGCAAATTTGTGTAAGAAAATGTATCGACCTACAATTTTTTAGTTTATGTTCTACGAACTTTTGATGTTTGTAATTATATTGGGTATTATTGTTAGCAACAACATTCAGTTAGTTATTTTTATATTGTCATTGTTTTTATTAGATAATCATTATTTAATTTTAAGAAATTAATAGTGTAGTAATAAAGACGTCGAATTTATTGCGCATTCCTAACACTAGGCGACGCCACTTGTACCATAAAACAGCCTAAGCTTAACTAATGAGAAACCTTACCGTAACGAGAACCGTTATAGATTTTTGCTATTTTTAATGTCTAAATTAAGGTTTATTGATACAGTTTTTAGTATATAGTTAGAATAAATCCATTTCTATGTTAGCAAAATAAGATAAACATTGTAAGGGGTGTTTTATCATAGAAAATTGCCAAAGTAAGATTCCCATACAAAGTCACATTTGTACCATGTACAATCTTGAAGTGCTCTGATTGGTTGAGAGAAAAGGGATTAGTGCCGTGTGCAAAATTGAAATGCTCTGATTGGCTAGAGCTTTCTATAAAAAAGGGGCAATTTTCTATGGTCAGGTATTCCGAATCCAGCAGTATTACAAGAAACAAGTCAAGACTGAACATTCCTGTTTCATTCCAAGGAATCCCTCTAAGCCGCCAGTCCCTCGCCGAGGTCCCTGTGGGTTGTACCTAGTGAACAATACGCATACAGGAGTGCGTGGTGACGTGTGTCGCCAGCAGAGTCACTAGACTCAGGCAGTAGGGAACATACGTCAAAAACGTTGGGAGATTGTCCCAAGACGACTGCGGGTGCTGGTCGTGCCCCTCTCGTCCGAAACAGTTGGTCCTTCGAGCCGGATTTCCTGCCAGAAGAAGAAGAAGCAAGAAGTCCAGAAGATTCAAAAACTGCAAGATGCCGGTAACCAGGTCGCAGAAGGATGCCCCCTTGCACCCGCCGTCTCGTCCTACCGTAAGGGACGCGACTGCAGAAGCATCAGGGTCAGAAGGGGTCACGTCAGCGTCAGGGTCATCGGGAACCGCAGCGACATCGGACACGAACACTTCTTCGGGTACAACGGCCACGGAGGGGACCACGGCTACAGAGGCTACGACTACGACTGCGACAACAGCGGCGTCCGGGAAGAACGGACAGAAAAAAGAAGATGCCGCACAGAAGGAGACGACTAAGAAGACCCCAGAAGATGTCCCGGAAAAGGGTGTTTATGGCTCCGCCACGACCCTACAACCGAAGGGGGTCAGTCGTCGCGCCAGGTCTACGAAGACTACGAGTTCCTCGGCCAGAAGACGCGAGCTGGAAGCCAGAAAAGAATTAGCACGCCTGGAATTGAATCAAGCCCAGGCTGCGGCGAAGCTAGCCCGTGTCAGATTGGAGCTGGCCCAATGTGAGGATGAAGACTCCGTGGATGAAGACCAGGAAGACAAAACAGCGCAGGTGCAGAACTGGATTCAGACGTCAGTGTTGGAAGACAAAGACATGGAGCAACCAGAGCATCGGGATCAACACCCTTCAGAAGAACTACCTAAAGTGAAGCCAGAAGAAAACTCCTCAGTGAAAGGGGCTACAATCGAGATTCAATCTTTGGCAACAGCACTGAAGGAAGCCTTTACCACAAGAGGAGGACCAGCAGCGCAGCCGAAGTACATCCACGAGTTACCCTACTTCGACGGCAACAGCAGCGAGTGGTTGGCCTTCAAGGTTGTCTACGAAGATACAGCACCGATGTTCAACGACGTTCAGAATATGGCTCGACTAAGAAGAGCTCTGAAGGGCAACGCAAGAGAAGCTATCAAGAGCCTGCTGTACTCTGAAGCCTCTCCGTTGGACGTGATGCAGGCCCTCAGAAGAAGATATGGGAGACCTGATGCGCTGGTACTGGCAGAATTGGATAAGGTCAAGGCATTACCGAAGATTTCAGAAAATCCAAGAGACATATGCATCTTCGCGAGCCAGATCAACAACAGCGTAGCAGCAATAAAAGGACTGAAGAAACCACAGTACCTGCATTCACCTGAGATGGTGAAACAAATTATAGAGAAGATTCCGACAGTTCTCAAGTTCCGATGGTACGACTTCACTGCAGCATCAGATGAAGGCGAGTTCTCCAACCTGAAGCTGGTATCCAAGTTCCTAAACATAGAGGCGGACAAGTGTGGAGCCTTCGCAACTTCAGAAGAAAAGAGCGGCTTCAAACGGACCCATCGACAAGCGACGCATTCAACAAAGGAAAGGAACTTCAAAGAAAAGGATTCAAGACAAACGGAAAAGGCTTGCCCTATGTGTGAGGGTGAACACTTCCTCGTCGAATGTCAGAAGTTCCAGAAGGCGTCGGTTCAAGATCGGTGGGCAACAGCGAAGAAGAGTCATGTCTGCTTCAAATGTCTTCAAGGGAGACACCGAAAGGAGAGCTGCAGAAAACCACCGTGCAAGGAATGCAAGAGGTGGCACCATCATCTACTCCACGTCGAGTCAGAAGAAAAGACGGAGGACAAGAAAAAAGAAACACCACAAGAAGTGGCGAGCGTCACAGTATCAGTAAATGCAGTCAGCAACACAAGGGCATACCTGAAGATAGTTCCAGTGGAAATCTTCGGGTCCAAAGGGTCAAAGAAGATATTGGCTCTCATGGATGAAGGGTCAACGGTGTCACTTCTGGATGAAAAAGTGGCAGAAGAGATTGGCGTTCAAGGAAGCAAGGAGGAACTGGTCATCGAGACAGTAGGAGGCAGGCTGATCAGAAAGAAGGATTCTCAGATACTGGACCTTACGGTAAAAGGGGTTTATCAGGAAAACAAGAAGACCCTGAAACGAGTTCGGACCGTCGACGAGTTGAAGCTTGCACCGCAGTTCCTAGACAAGAAGAGGATTCAAGATTGTCAACACTTAAAGAAGATCGCCGACTCTCTATATTACGCAAGGGAGTCACCTCAGCTACTCATCGGTCAAGATAATTGGGAGCTGATTGTGACTCAAGAAGTGAGAAGAGGAAAACCAGGAGAACCAGTTGCTTCAAGAACAGGACTTGGTTGGGTGCTCCACGGGTCAGACACTAGAGGCGCAAAACCAGTACACTTCCTGAATGCCTGTCTACATGTCAGCGCTCCAGAAGAAGAGATGCATCAAGCCATTAAGGATCATTTCGCAATCGAAGCACTCGGCGTGACACCAAGGAGACCCACTACAGATTCAGAAGGAAGAGCACTCACCATCCTAGAGAAGACCTGCAAAAGACTTGAAGATGGTCGATTTGAAGCTGGACTTCTGTGGAAGAATGAAGAAGAACAGATGCCAGAAAGCTACACGTCTGCCAAGAACCGATTGATCAACATCGAAAAGAAGATAGGCAAGGATCCTCAGTTGAAGGCGGAATACAGCAAGCAGATCCAGCATCTAATCGATAACAAGTATGCAGAAGAAGCATCTGATGAAGCAGAATGCCCTAAGAAAACGTGGTACCTCCCTCATTTCTCTGTGGTACATCCATTAAAGAAGAAGATACGGATCGTCTTCGATGCCGCAGCCATGTCAAAAGGAAGAAGCCTCAACAACGCTCTGCTGTCAGGACCAGACCTACTACAATCCCTCTTCGGAGTGTTACTGCGGTTCCGGCAAGGACCTTTAGCAGTGGCGGCCGACATTAAGGAAATGTTTCTCCAAGTACGCATCAGACCAGAAGATAGAGACAGCCTGAGGTTCCTGTGGCGCGGGGATCGTCGCGACGTGTCGCCAAAAAAGTATAGGATGACATCGGTCATTTTCGGCGCGACATCATCTCCGAGCACAGCGATCTACGTGAAAAACCGAAACGCAGCAGACTTCAAAGAGCAGTATCCAGAGGCTGCAAGAGCAATTGAACTGAACCATTACATGGATGATTACCTGCACAGCTTCCACCAGGAAGAAGACTTCAAAAAAGTGATAGCACAGGTGGATTTCATACACAAGAAGGCGGGCTTCGAGTTAAGAGGATGGGCATCAAACCATCCTAAGCTGCTGCAAGACGTGAACACCGAGACAACAGAAAAAACAGAAGTGGACCTAGGTGAGAAAGAAGAAAAGACATTGGGACTACGCTGGTTCACTGAAAGGGACTCCATTGGCTTCAGGGCAAATCTCCGGAATACACCAGAGGAAATAGCCAAGGGATTTAAGGTGCCTACGAAAAGGGAAGTCACCAGCGCTGTAATGTCGACCTTCGATCCACTGGGATTGGCTTCACCCGTTCTCATGCAGGGTAAGAAGCTGCTTCAGAACATATGGCGAAGCGGTATCGGCTGGGATGAAGAAATAGAAGAAAGGGAGTACGAAGCCTGGAAAACTTACCTAGAAAAGATGAAGCTTCTCCAAGACCTTCAGATTCCAAGATGCCTGGCGCCACATCGTACCGAGGGGGAGCTGCACACGTTTACGGACGCAAGTGAGACGGCGTATGCAGCAACAGTCTATTGGAGAGCAAAAGATCAAGATGGAACTTACCACGTCAACCTAGTGGCAGCGAAAGTAAGAGTCACTCCACTGAAACCGGTATCAATACCGCGACTCGAGCTACAGGCAGCTCTCCTAGGAAGCAGGCTGGCACATTCAGTAGAAGAAGAAATGGACCTGAAAGTAGAGAAGAAAACGTTCTGGACAGACTCCAGCATCGTACTTTCTTGGATCAAGACAGACCCAAGAACCTTCAAGACATTCGTGGCTCATCGCTTAGCAGAAATAGAAGATCTCACTAAACCTCAAGATTGGAGATGGGGGGTACCCACGGCGCAGAACCCTGCAGATGACGCGACGCGCGACGTACCAGAGCACTTCGACTGCGATCACCGATGGTACACAGGACCGGACTTTCTGAGAAAGGAAGAAGTTCACTGGCCAGCAGCGAGAACCTTCAAGAAAGAAACCACCGGCGAAGAAAAAACAACAGACGTCGTAGCAGTAACGAGCATCACTCATCCATCACCAAATCCTGAGAAGTTTTCATCATGGAAGAGACTATGGCGAGCCACAGCAAGAGTACTGCAGTTCATACAACTCTGCAAGACAAAGGTGAAGGTCAACGTCAGCAAAGAAGATCCCACCTGGAGAATAACGAAAGGAAAAAAGGAGAAGACAGTAGTGAAGCGACACCAACCTTCAAAAATAAAAGGAAGGAACTACATACCATTGGACACAGACTTACTAGAGCAAGCTGAAACTCTGCTACTAAAAGGAGGTCAAGAAAGAAGCTTCAGAGAAGATATCAGGTGTCTACAGCTAGGGAAGCAATTAGAAGGTGGCAGCAAGTTGAAAAAACTTGACGTGGTACTAGAAAAAGGACTCCTGCGGCTAAAAGGAAGAATCGACGCAATACAGGGAGTAACCAGAGACTACAAGCGACCCATCGTCCTCGACAGTAAGGACACAACGACACGACTCATCATTGAGGATTTCCACTGCCGTTTCAATCATGGGAATCACGCAACAGTTATGAATGAAGTAAGACAGCGCTTCTGGATATTGGGACTGAGGTCAGCAATCAAGGCAGTTCAGCATCAATGTCAGTGGTGCAAGACAAGAAAAGCAAGACCGCAAGAACTACCGACGGGCAACTTACCTATTGAAAGGCTGATGCACAGTAACCCTCCTTTTACGTGCACCGGCATAGATTACTTCGGCCCGATAACAATCACCGTAGCAAGGCGTCATGAAAAAAGATGGGGAGCTTTATTTACATGCTTGACGACAAGAGCTGTACACATAGAACTCACACCTTCACTCTCCACCGACAGCATGATCATGGCGCTGCGACGATTCGCCGCCAGAAGAGGAATGCCGAAGACTATCTACACTGACAACGGGACCAACTTCGTCGGCGCGAACAAAGAACTGAAAGAAGCACAAGACTCCATGAAGCAAGAAGACTTCATTTCAGAAGCAGGGAAGATCGGCGTGCATTGGAAATTCATACCTCCTGGTGCGCCAAACATGGGCGGCGCATGGGAGCGTTTGGTGCGATCCATAAAAACCGCACTAGACGCTACACTCAACGAAAGACATCCACGAGAGGAGGTACTCCACACCCTCCTCCTAGAGGCCGAGCATATAGTCAACTCTCGGCCCCTCACTCACCTCTCCGAGAACCCCGAGGAGGAAGCACTCACTCCAAACCACTTCCTCATCGGGCGGTCGTGCGGCGCGACGAGAATCGGCGGCTTTGAAGACAACGAGCTTGTGGGCAAGCACACCTGGAAGGCCACGCAGCGACTTGCCGACCACTTTTGGCAACGTTGGCTGCGAGAATACCTGCCCACTCTACTACCGAGGAAGACAGCGGGCAGAATCAGCGCAACCGACCTGCGAGTTGGAGACATCGTGTTGATCGTCGACCACACCCTACCAAGATGCACCTGGCCACGCGGCAGAATCCAGCAAGTGTATCCGGGACCAGATGGGCGGACCAGGATCGTCGATGTCGAGACCAGAGGAGGAGTGCTGCGAAGACCCAGTTCGAGAGTGGTGCTGTTGGTGCCGGGAGTGTTGCCGAGTCAAGAAGATGGTGCAACGCACGAGGGGGAGAATGTCGGCAACGGGACCCTATCTACGCACTAGGGCACAAGTAGCAGCGGGATTGCGACGAATGCGTTCTCAATAATCAATGAATCGAGTCGTAAGTTAGAAAGAATTTCATAATATCTTATTAGAACTTGTTAATATAACGTTTATCTTGCTCTAATTAGTTTGCCTAACTTAAAATTGTCATTAGTTTTCATATTTGATCTAATAAGACTGAAACAAACCAATTTGCAAAGAATTTTTTAATAATTGTTAGGACTGTAGTATAATTACGTAACTTGAAAATGAGATTTTTTGTTTATGGTGATATTTTGATAATTTTTGTTTTGTATGATAGAATCTTGCATAAAACCAATATTCCAGTTGGATTCAAGTTAATAGGACAACGCGTTTAGGAATTATAAGCAAATTTGTGTAAGAAAATGTATCGACCTACAATTTTTTAGTTTATGTTCTACGAACTTTTGATGTTTGTAATTATATTGGGTATTATTGTTAGCAACAACATTCAGTTAGTTATTTTTATATTGTCATTGTTTTTATTAGATAATCATTATTTAATTTTAAGAAATTAATAGTGTAGTAATAAAGACGTCGAATTTATTGCGCATTCCTAACACTAGGCGACGCCACTTGTACCATAAAACAGCCTAAGCTTAACTAATGAGAAACCTTACCGTAACGAGAACCGTTATAGATTTTTGCTATTTTTAATGTCTAAATTAAGGTTTATTGATACAGTTTTTAGTATATAGTTAGAATAAATCCATTTCTATGTTAGCAAAATAAGATAAACATTGTAAGGGGTGTTTTATCATAGAAAATTGCCAAAGTAAGATTCCCATACAAAGTCACATTTGTACCATGTACAATCTTGAAGTGCTCTGATTGGTTGAGAGAAAAGGGATTAGTGCCGTGTGCAAAATTGAAATGCTCTGATTGGCTAGAGCTTTCTATAAAAAAGGGGCAATTTTCTATGGTCAGGTATTCCGAATCCAGCAGTATTACAAGAAACAAGTCAAGACTGAACATTCCTGTTTCATTCCAAGGAATCCCTCTAAGCCGCCAGTCCCTCGCCGAGGTCCCTGTGGGTTGTACCTAGTGAACAATACGCATACAGGAGTGCGTGGTGACGTGTGTCGCCAGCAGAGTCACTAGACTCAGGCAGTAGGGAACATACGTCAAAAACGTTGGGAGATTGTCCCAGGACGACTGCGGGTGCTGGTCGTGCCCCTCTCGTCCGAAACATCTATAGTGTGTTGTGTTAACAGTGGCTATACACCTCTGCCTCCCACATGCTATATACTAGGTATTTAAAAAAAAAAAAAACTTCGAATGAAACTCATTTAATCTTTTTTCGGATACAATTCCCCCAAGGAAGTTACAATTCTAGGGCTTAGAATGGTTATTATACCGGGCTAATATTAAATCATTATTCTTGTTACTCATACTCTCTCTATTACCTCATTGGTCTAGTGGTCGAAACTTCTACTGATGAGCATCAGGTCCCGTGTTGGGAATCGAACCCATGCAACATCTTGCTCATACAAAGTGTTAAGTATTGGGTTTTTCCATCTCGAATTTTTCAGTAGCCTAGATTGTGCCCGGTTGATGGCAATAGGCTCGCCCCCTATTACATGGGACTTAAACATAACTGGCGAACTGTGGGTGTACTATAGTTGCACCTCTGGCTAACCCTTCGGGGAACACAGCAGCGATGTAATGTAATGTTTTTTTTTACTTTTCTTTCTAGACACTAATTAGGTAACCATCTTATTAGGCAATATTTTCCTAAGAACGCGATTTATTCGTTCATATTTCTTGGTGGAATAAAACTATTATTCTTTCGTTTTTATATAAGGCTTATCATCCCTATATATTAGCAAAATAAACCTTATTTTCTGTCATTCTGGCTGGGACAAACATAAACTATTATATAATTACGAATTAAAGTCGCTTTTCGTGTGACTGTGTGTTTGTTCTTTTTTTTAATAACGCAACGAATTTTGGTACATTTTTCACCATAATTTTAAAAAATCATTCTAGAAGGTTTAAGTGTATAATACATTTTATTAATGTGAGACTTAAGGGCGTGGAGGGAGGGTGATTTGAGGGACTGCCTTACGTAATTTTGACGTTAAAAAAATACAAATTCTCAGCCAATATTTTTTTTCATTCCACAACGCTAACCTCTTGGCCTGCATCTCACTTGATGGTAAGTGATTATAAGGACGTAGATGGAAGAGAGCTTCACCCTGAATCTTCAAAGATAGAGAAACTGGCTATCTTACCTCTAACTGCTGAAACAAAAAAATGCTATTAACATTGTTGTTATGGCGACAGACTTCGATAAGATGGTGGTAACTAGCCAGGCGGACTTTAAAAAAGCCCTACCACGAATCAAACCGAGCAGACAATTTTGTCCCACTGGAAATCGAACCCCAAACCTCTGTATCTGAGTACGATGGTCTAAACACTAGACCACAAAAGCAGTAAAATTTGACTAAATGTGTTTTGATTTTAATCTTAGATTTATAAAGAAATTTCGATGATTTGTCAAGTCGTAAAACCCATGCGAAGCAGGAGCGTGTAGCTCGCTAGTAATGATATATAAAGCATGTTCATTTTAAAATGGAGTCTGCAGCATTCTCGTGTAGTTGCACTAACTCAATTTGTGTGTAACTCAATCAAGACGGCAGAGTTATTGCTAATAATGCTATTACTACACAATATGCTCTGCTGTGCACTGTAATTACGTAGGGGACGCTTTTATTCTATTTGGAGTTAGTTTATTTATCAGTGCAGCAGTGACAGCCTAGTGGTGTGACCGTCGAACTGCCAAGTCATAGGTTTCGACTTCGAACCCAAGGCACTTACCTCTGACTTTTCGGATTCATGTGCGTAATGTATAATTATCACTTGCTTCAAAAACGGTGAAGGAAATCATCGTGAGGAAACCGGCATGCCTGAGAGATATATCTTGAATGTGAAGCCAACTCAGAGGCCCATGAGCGGCTTTAAAACTCTGACACCAGGTTAGTCAGTAACCACACGAAAAAAAAGATTTATAATTATTTGCGATATTTCTGCGGAGCTGTAGTGCCCGGTTAATGGCAATAGGCTCGCCCCCTATTATATGGGACTTAAATATAACTGTAAAATGAGGGTGTACCTCTGCCCAACCCTCCATTGAATACAGGCGTAATGTTATTGTATGTTATTTCTGTAGTAAAACAGCGTTGCTTTGTTCTGTTGGCCTAGCATGAACGTAAATACAAACGATTTTATAATTGAAAATACTCGATTCGCACGTAATATTTATTTAGTTTTAAGGCTTTATTCGTATCAATGGGTGATACTGACTGTGCTGTATTTGCAAAAATTTAAATCATAATGCTGTAGTATAGTTCTATTTTCGATTCTAAATAAATTGAATTTACGTCTTGTTTACGTCGCGCGTTCACGCAAGAGGTTCCGATTTAAAAGGTACCGGTACAGTTACAGGCACATGACGAATTATGTTTAGTTTGTAATTACATTAACGCATCGGTGAACTCCCTGGTGTCACAACTGTCTATAAGTGGAAGTAATTAAATAGATGATAGATATATCGTTTCTGGGGCATCTCCATTAAACTTTTAAGTAATATAATAGACATCGTAGCCCCCTATCTAGCTGTTACTTTTAATAAATGTGTTGATTTAGGAACTTTTCCTGACCTCATGAAGAATAGTAAAGTCATACCACTATTTAAATCAGGTAATAAAAACGACGTTGGCAATTTCAGGCCTATTTCTATCTTACCAGCATTTAGCAAAATATTTGAAAAGTTAATACTCAAGCAGTTACTTAGACATTTTAATTTAAATAGCCTCCTTCATAATGAACAATATGGCTTTACAAAAGGTCGTTAGACTACAGATGCGGGTGTTGCTCTGCTGAAACACATATTTAACGCATGGGAGAACTCGCAAAATGCTATTAGGGTTTTCTGTGACCTCTCCAAAGCCTTTGATTGCGTGCACCATGACACGCTTTTGCGTAAACTGCGTCATTACGGTGTTCAAAACGAAGCTCTCAACGTTATAAATTCTTATTTACACAATAGGTCCCAATGTGTAGATGTTAATGGTGTGAAATCTTCCGGTCTACCAGTTCAGTTAGGTGTACCTCAAGGCTCAATACTAGGTCCGTTCTTGTTCTTAGTGTATATCAATGACTTACCATTCTATTTAAAGGGTATCTGTGAAGTTGTACTGTTTGCAGATGATACCTCTCTTATTTTTAAAGTAGACATGAATAGACAAGATTTTGACGATGTAAACAGTGCACTCTCAATGGTTACGGATTGGTTTACGACAAATAACCTAGTTCTCAATGCCAAGAAAACGAAATGTGTAAAGTTCGCCCTACCAAATGTTAGAAATCTAGGACCCAACATCGTCTTAGATAAAGAGGTGCTTGAGTCTGTAAACTCGGCAGTTTTTCTGGGCATAACAGTAGATGCCAAACTTCAGTGGGGCCCACATATATCGAGCCTAGCGGGAAGGCTCAGTTCGGTCGCCTACGCCGTCAGGAAAGTAAGACAATACACTGACGTCGATACAGCTCGGTTAGTCTATTTTAGTTATTTTCATAGCGTTATGTCCTACGGTCTTCTGCTGTGGGGCAAAGCTGCTGATATTCAAAATATATTTGTCCTTCAAAAACGAGCTGTTCGAGCTATTTACCAGCTAGGTGCCAGAGTTTCTCTGAGAGATTTTTTCAAAGATATTGGTATCCTCACGGTGGCGTCCCAATTCATCTTCGCCAACATCTTATATATTAGGCAAAATATACACTTATACACTAAAAACAGTGATTTTCACAATGTTAACACTAGAAATAAGGACAAACTACGAGCTCCCTTTCACCGGCTTCATAAGGTTCATAACTCATTTGTTGGGCTTGGTATAACCTTTTATAACAAGCTACCCTCTTCTTTGCTAGATTTGCCTTTTGATGCGTTTAAAACGAAAGTAAAATCCAAGCTTTGTTCAAAGGCATACTATTCTATAAACGACTACTTAAATGATAAGAATAGTTGGTCGCTGTGATTAACTCAAGACAATGTTTATGTTCTTTCTCCAGATTACCTACTGACAAGTTAAATGAGTTTATATAATTGTATTTTTTTTTTTATTTGACTTTATAAGTCAAGCTATTTTTAATTTTATTTCAATTTATTGTTGACATAATCTACTCATTACAATGTTTTTTCTAATGAGTTGTATTGCAATATGTGGTTAGCTAGTGACCTCGACAATTGATCATATTAGTTATTGTTATTAGTAATTAACTGTTTGTTTTATTTATTTTATCTCGATGGTCCTAGTTTATCATTTATAACTTCCAGTTACAACTATATGTAAGCGGGCACGCCCTTTATGCCTGGAGGCTTTTATTTAGATAGGTATTAAGTTCTGTTTACGTTTAGTTTTTATTTCTGCCTGAGTATAGTTCTCGATGATGTTGTGTGGTATATTGGCGTGTGCTAGCTAACATATGGCTAATAAATAAATAAATTTAAATTATGTTTTGTGTTGCGTAATCTAAATTATCTAAATTATTTTGAATACTATTATATAGAATCTTATTTTTTTGTTCTTCTAACTGAACAGACAGCTGTGCTGCTGGGGAGTTTGTTGCGCCACTTCTTCTTCCCAGCTAATGCACTAGGAAGTGGTGAAGGGTGGGCGTTTTTGGGGACTGTCTTATGTAATTTTGACGTTCGAAAAGTGCTGATTCTCAGCCTAGTTTGAATAAATGACTTTTGAATTTTGAATTTTGTTTATTTGGTGCACACAAAATACTTAGCACAAAATACAAGAAAACGATTTTAAATAATAACTAAATGCAATACAAAGAGCTAAGAAACAAAATTTGTTTACCAAAATAATAATAATTAACTACTACTACTACTTTTTACTAATTATTCCCCTAGCTGTATTAATCACACCGCTTATTGATTGGTTCACACGAATTTACTCGCCAGAAACAGGCGAATTGACACTTTTTTTTTTTTTTTTTTTCTTTTCGTTTCGTAAGAAAATATTTTTTTGTGAGCGCATCGAACACTACAGAAATACGTATTAGACAACTGGCACATTTTGAATTTTATGCAGTAAAGTTTCGTGTACTTTTTCTTAACTTTTTTATATTATAATTTACTTTAAAATTTACTTCATACGAATCGCCTCAAGAAAAAAGAAATCATAAGTGTCGATTGGCCCGTTCCTGGCGAGTTAATACGTGCGGATCAACCAATAAGCTTACCAACCCATCTCAATAATCGAAAGTACCTACATAAATATCAAACCACTTGTTTCTTTCCACTCTCCAACAAACAAGGCAAAAATCTCTTAACTTTTAAACAAAACGAGTCACATTGGACTTAATAATCAGTCAATTATTTTCAATTTCTTTGACAAAAAGTAACAATACGTCCTTTGATTTTTATTAAAGGCCTTTCTCAAGACCTTTGTCAAATATACAAAAGGCGTGTCAGAAAGTGGAAACTTTTTACATGCGTTTATTATTTAGTTGAACTATGTTTGGGTTTGTATATATTTACGGTCATGTATGTCTGTTCACTGCTAAAGTGGGCTTCTAATTTTGATTTGTGGCTTTCAAAATTAAAGTCAAATCTTTAAGGCAATTAAAAGGCACTTTTGGATGACAAAATTTACAAGAAAATTTATGAATTTATATTCTAGGCCCCTTCCAAAAGGTTGTTTCGTATGTATGGGCAAGAAACTCCATAATTACTCTTTATTTTTTTTTACAATATTTTGTAAACATTAATTATAATTACTTATATGTGAAGACACCTATCCTACATATAATAAAATTACTAAACTCAATCCGTCTTATTACATAAAACTGCATAAGTAATGGTTTAAACCAAGACTAAAAGGTCTAGGATTATTACGGTAACAAAGCTAGTACCAGCCTCAAAATGTCTTCTGATTACAAAACGAAGACCAATCGAGGATCAGTTAGTACCAAAGAAGGTTCATGGTTCAAATAATATCCACAGATAAGAAAAAAAAATGGCATTCTTTCATTCGTTCACGCAGGCTTTATTTGAAGCAACGTTCTGTTTCTCTAAATGTTGATATTGTAATAACACTTGAAATGCTTAAATAATTATTTATCAATACCAAAATATGTCCTAAATTGTTCTTTGTTTAGGTTACAATATATTGAACAAGCAAAACTTGTACTTTTAATGCGCTTTTTATAATCAAGTTGTCATTATTTTTTAACACCTCTGTTGAGGTTTCTTTTGTGAACGAAACGTTAGTTGGCTGTCAAGTTGACTGAATAAACGTGAGTGACGTTTCTCTTGGGAAAAACGACTCGAAAGGACATATTTTATTAATAATAATTCCTGAATATTATCAATTCCACTAAACGAACCTGAAATATCCATTAAAAAACATACAGAGATTCAGCGACGGACGCTGGGCGCTCGTGAGCTTACTAGACAACCTCTAGCGTGAAATACAGCGACTTACATACGGCGGCGGCGCGTATAGACAAAAAAAAAAAATTATTATATAGTTTGTATAACATTTAATGAAGACTATGAATTAAGAAAATCCATTTCTTTTAATATATAACCGACCCCCATCAGCATTTACTTTCTTTACTCTTATATGACTTCATTATATTGGTTCAATTACTGTAGGAAAATTTGCAATACTGGGAAACTTCCTAATGCTTTCCTCCTGTTTATTTAGAGTAATAGGCATTTTTATAAATCTTCAGGACATCTGCTACCTTTTTACATGTTTTGCTGACAACTGGTTGAGACACACCATGTAAATCAGCTGTATCGTCTTGAATCTACGAATAATACAATAATATTAGTATATTATTTGGATTGTGTCTAATGTTAGGTTAGCATTGACCAAGGCTAGGTACTTAGATACTTAATGGCGAGCCCAGTTGCGTAATGCGCAAACCACTTGCACTTCAGGATTCAATGGGCATCCTCGAGGGTCGTGGGATAAATTCTCACGTAAAACATACACAATTTATTCTCCAAAACGTTTTGTGAACCTATACTTATTCTAAACTCTTCGTCACTCAATTCAAAAGGATTTACACGATGTCGATGTCTGTAAGATCTCCGAAACGTTTCCAGCATATCCTAATCTTCCAAATCCATCAAGTCAATCATATTAATATAATTTTTTAACGTTTTTTTTATGAATTGACAAACAATATTATACTCGTACAACGCAAACGTCAAATAAATTAGTACCAAAGATAAACTAGGGGAATCAGCGGACTAATTTTAGCACCATAAATAGTTCTAGAACTTCATTTTATAATAACGTTTTATTTAGTCATGGTACTAGCTAGTACTAATCCCAGTACCAAATTTAGACCGTGTTTTGTAATAAGACGGAATAGGTACAAAGTAAAAAATTATGCGATGACAGATAAATTAAATATGTTGATAGTTACATGGTGCTGAAGGAACAGCCTCACAAGTCAATCCATCAGGTAAAGCTACACTTGCCGAGGTTGGTCCGTGGATGGGTTTTTTTACATACGCGTTTCCTCCGTTTCTCGGAAAGCACGTTAAGCCGTTGGTCCCGGCTGTCATTCGTGGATCTTTGGCAGTCGTTACGAGTCGTCTGAAGCCCGAAAGTCTGACAATCGCCTTATCAAGGGAGATCATATTACCCAGTGACTGGGTTGTGGAGATCAGATGGTCTGGTCTGGTATTCAGCTGCATCCGGTTAGACTGGAAGCTGAGGCCAAACTAGTTCGGAAAAGGCTGGCAGATTGATTGAGATACATGGTGCTCATATATTTACAAATATTGCAATCATAGACGATTTTTCTTAACATTTTTACTATTAATTAGTGTATGAGTTAAGATTCGCACAGGATATAGAACATAGCATAAAAAATCGTTATTTTGAAACTGCTGGATGGATGTAGTTTTTGGAATAAAGAGGGTTGCGTCGATTCATTTATGGACATGAACTAAAGTACTTACGATTGTTAATCACACCTAAAGCGTACAGAGGACAACCTGAGACTTCAGAGATTCTTTTGCGAGCTTTACTATTTATGTCCTGACAAAAATATTGTAAAGTTGCCGGTTTTAGGGTTTATAATGAGACTTTTTTATTTACCCAACCTCGAAATGGGAATACAAACACACGAGTAAATACTCAAACTCAACTCAAAGCATGAATTTCATTTAAAGCAATTACAAGCATTTCTGAACTGTCAAGTGGTTGATCAGTCAAAAAGATGAAGCTAGTTGTCCATTTCTCAAACTCAAACTCAAGGCATTTATTTCAATTAAACCATTTACAGGCACTTTTGAATTGTCAAGGAATCGGTCAGTCAGAAAGAAATATGAAGCTAGTTGCCCATTCCAAAGCGTAGTAGGTACCTATGGAGAAGAACGATCAAGAAACTCCACGGACACTCTTCGAAAAAATTGTTGCAAAATATTGGTTGCATCATTCATGTTGAAATTATATATGTAAGAACAATGTAGAAAGACGTGCAAAGATAAAAAAATTAAAATAGGCCATGGCAGCTAAGAGATGACCAGTCCCAACTGACGGCGCCCGTTCACGAACATGACGCATGGATCAGCACCATTCAGCTCAGCCATTTTGAAGGGAGCTAAATGATCCAACACACGCGCAACCATCAGCGAGACAATTGAGTGAGCATGAAATACTCATAGTCACCAGAGCACATTCAAGTCAATAAAAGACACATTACCCGGTAAATGGTAGTTCTTTATTACATAGCACTCACACCTGTGCTATGCAATTATATAATACAAAGGAGATTGATTTTATACAATGAAAAGATGGTCTTCAAATCTTCAGCAGCTCCAACAGTATTTTCAAATGTTAATCAATTAGTTGTGGCTGTGGAGAAGGACCAGCATTGAGCCAAGCATTTTTATCAGTGATGTAATCCCCCAATTTGTAATATGCTTTTTATACAAGATTTGAATTTCGTCTCATTCAGTTGAGTTCTAAAGCGGGGTAGGTTGCTATGGAGAAGAACGGGCAAGAAACTCCATGGACACTAGCTCAATTCTATGCCATTTGGTCCCCTGAATTAAACATAGCAATTTATCCTCTTACATTGCAAGTAGTTCCTGACTGCCGCGTTGGTCTAGTGATGGTAAGCGCTATTGCTGAGCATGAGATCTTGGGTTTGATTCCCAGGTCGAGCAAAGTTTTATGCCATCCGGAATTTTTCATTAACCGGACACAAACCCGGTTATTGACAATAGGCTCGCCTCCT
Source organism: Agrochola lota (assembly GCA_947364205.1). Classification (NCBI taxonomy): domain Eukaryota; kingdom Metazoa; phylum Arthropoda; class Insecta; order Lepidoptera; family Noctuidae; genus Agrochola; species Agrochola lota. The sequence continues at coordinate 21,374,829 of OX376223.1, forward strand.
ATTGCATGGGACTTAAACATAACTGGCGAAATGTGGGTGTACTATATGTATACGTGGTGTTATGTTATGTAGTTCTTGAACTCATTGATGTGGACAAACCCTTTAAAACATAGCACTAAAAAGATAAAACAGCACTAGACAACGTTACACATGTCTCTACATATAGTTTGGTGAATATAAAGTGAAACAAAGTGAAACAGCTCCTGTTCCTATTACAATATAGTTTGTTCTCGAGTGAAGGCAGTTTTGAAAACCTGAGATCGTAACTCATGTGTAGTGTGACAATGTTTTTTTTTTTATATAACCTTTTTATTTATCTATGTTTTTTTTACTTGTAGTGTTTTTGTCGTTTTACAAACGTTTCCTATGAAAACGGTGAACGGTCACACAATAGCGGCTGTCCAAATTCAGAGCGTTATTTGGCACCTTTAAGTGAAATACTGGTAATAATGACAGATTTTCATGACTGCCGTTATAATATGACGGAACCGTTTTCCTTGGAAACCAAAGGTTCCTTTATAAGGTTTCTTTATATTTTAATTGTAATTATTGATTGTGGTAACAATGTTTATTTAAGTTAAACTCACATGCATTTCGATCGCTCGCAACCGGCGTGCGTGTATTGTATGGACAGGAGTATGTAGGGATCGTAGCTGGTAGCGGTCTATAGTTTCTACTTACCCTCATGGGAAGAAGGAGTGACTTTATGTATGTAGATATTACAAAATGTATGAACGTCACGTAACCAACTCATGATCATGGTCGAGTCGATTTGGGAACTAGTCTAGCAATTACGGTAAATTAAATGCTAGTAGAACCTGCTTCTAAATAATATGATGTACATAGAAAATACCTTTCAGAAAAACATCACCAATAAGGTCACTATCTATGTCCCTCTAGGGCGTCCCCTCCCGTTTTCCCTCACATCTATCTTGCTGTGAAGCTATTTTATTTGCATAGAAATAATTTCCTTAAGTATCCTGTAAGCCTATTTGTCTCATCATGTGTAACTTATATGCCTAATGCCCCATGTCTATTCCCAGAAACAGTAATACATTAACCGTTGATAAATGTCTAGGATTTAGCAAGATTGGATCACTTAATTCAATGGCTGACGTGTAACAAGGGAAACTACTTACCTTGATTTATCCTAACTGTAAATATTACTATATTAGACGTCGATTTACCTATTATTGGATGTTGATTAATGTTCATCTCACTGATATATAATCGTAAACCACAAACGGTAGCAGAGATATTGTAATTTAATCAGAAATTAACAATGATTGTAATTAATCGGGGAAGCCTGTTATGGCAACGTAAGGAACATTTAATTTGAATGTCTTGTCTCTAAACTGATGATGATATAAATTGATAATCATCACTGTTTTGAATTTGCGTCACCCTTCATTACCATTTTATGTCAATTATTCCAGCCCATAAAAAACAGAGGATCCTGCCGTTTCACCGAAAAGATTTTGCCCAAATTTCACTACCCAAACAAATTTTCGCAACCTTTTTTTATACCAATGCAATGTTTGGAATGGTTTTAGTACGCACATTTTCATTTGGTCAAATTTTTACTTGGCAGAATATTATCAAGGATAATGTCATTTAGCCATTTGGTCTTTAATCAAATGATTTATTTTAGCGAATTACCGCAAACAATCGTTAGACAATAAACGTTTGGTCAGTTTGTTATGGAACTAGTTAGAGTAGGTTAATTATTAAAAAATGGTTAGGTTAGGTTAAAACTGTGACCTCCTACGCACGAGCCGAGCGATGTTAGCGAGCGGTGCCGCGGTAGCGGCCGGCGAGTGCCAGAAACGACTAGATTACATAGAAAAAAAAAATTGAAAAACAACAGGCTACCCGAAACTGAACTAGTTAGACGAGATTAATTATGAAAAAAATGCTACTAACTAAATAAAAATAATACTACCAGAATAGTTAATATTAATATTATTATTACCTGTTTAGAATTTGTCCCAAGTGGAAAAAACACCCTTGTAATAAAACGTCTTTATTTTGCGCAAAATGAGTTATTCCAACTGAAATATTTGACTAAATAAAAATTGGTAAAAGTACTAGTTGGTAAACAAGTTATTGTTTAAACGTTCACTTGCAAAACATTAGGTTTGCGTTACAATTATTTGGGAAGAGATTTTTTGGTAAGTAATAATTTGGAAAATTAAATTATGCGGAAAATTTTTTGGGAAGTAACAATTTGGCAATTTCTTTTCAATGAAACAAGGGAGACCCAAAAAACAGAACACAAAACTGCAACAAACGCCATCCAAAGTATTATTTTTATATAATACGAGTTTATATAATATTAAAAAGAGGTAGTGCGTTTGTATGTAGGGGGGTAATCTTCAGAACTACTGATCCGTTTCCGAAAATTCTTTCACTAATCGGAGACTGCAGTATTGCCGAGTGTCATGGATATATTGTACATCAGTTATGCTGTCACTAACGATAAATAATTGAATTTCTATTGTTACGCGTTCTAAAGGCAAATCGAGAGTTGAGCGGATAATATAGATAGATAGACAGATATATCGTTTATTTGGTAATTATTTTTTTTTGTAATTTTTGACGTTAAAAGTGCCTTGCAAGGGCCTATTTGAAATAAATGATTTGACTTTGACTTTGACTTTGGTGCACACAAAAGACATAGCAAAAAATACAAAAACACGATTAAATAATAACTAAATACATGAATATAGCTACAAGGTGTTAATACAATGTCGCCCATCGGCATGTGCCAGGCGCCCGTATTTTTCTGAATATTCATAACAAATTATCTAAAACAAACTTAAAGAGGGGGTTTTTTTTTTTTTTTTTTCAATACCCCGCTACGATCTTATAGACGTTGTGTTTTTAAAATAAATACTGTTTTTTTTATAATATCTTCACCTCCATTTTTTTTAGACCCCCCCCTTTTAAAGTAAATTTTCGAGAATTTTTCATGAATTTTCAGAAAAATACGGGCGGCACATGCCGATGGGCGGCATTGTATACAAAAAAATAAAATAAAGAAGAAATCAAGACATTGTGATGACACTATTGGCTAAGACCCTTTAAAATAATGAATCATACAAAGTGCGGTGTGCGTCTCAAGGTTACACCAAATGGGAGTCCAACTCAGCATGTGTCAGGCAAATATACCTGACGCAGATATTCTGCTGGATCCCTGCAGTTACATACAGACGTCAAGCTGACGAGATAATAAATATGCGAATTATGGGTGTTGTGCAAAATGGAATTTGCGGAATTAAATAAAATTACGTAAATTAAATAATGACAGAATTTTTGAATGATAACAGTAAAGTTTTGCATTTAGAAACGATATTGTACGATGGTGATTGTGTATTTGATAGGTACTTGATTATTTAAATAGATAAATATATGCTATACCAACAAACTTCACTGGGACGAAGTAGCGGGTAGAAACTAGTTTTTGTATGAACACAACAACGGCAGGTTTTTATGGGCATAGGCAGAAAAAATACTGTTCAAATTAAATTATTTTAGAAAAAGTCCCGAAATTTCCCAGAGTTATGGCGCCCCTACACTTAAAATGGTTTGCGCTGTCATTGTCAGTCATTACACTCGCAGACTCGTTCCGTCGGACTTTTGAAGTCGACTCTATTGTCTCCATCGTGCTGTTCCACTGAAAATTTCATAATCCTACTTGATATTTTGTTTTTATCATATTTTCTCTGTGTTTAGTCATTATGTCACATTTATTGATAATGGAAAAATTGAGCTTAAAACGGTAAGTAGAAAGAAAGAAAACAAACAAAACGCACATTACAAATAAAGACATAAAATACACACATAATATAAAGTAGCCCAAAGCCTCGTATTCAACACAAATAAGGGTTAAAAGTTTGACAATGTTGTCCATTGCTTGATATCAGGGCTAGAATTTAAGACCAAAGACACAAAGACAGACATATTGTGTAATTACTCTGTGAAAATACGAAATGTTTGCAGCGAATCGATCTATTGGCAAATTATTATTTCGTGGAAGTAGTATTTCGTAATGAGTACCGATCTGAGTTCTGCCAAAGAATGTTCATGTACCTATAGCTACTTTTTATTCTCATGGGTTTGATGTAATCAAAAAAACATTGAGGAAATAACTTTCTCTCGGCCAATATTAACGTTTTTTTTTAACATCCGCGTTCGCGTTTTCTCTTTTCTTGGTTTATTAGCTTTATCAAAGGAACAGTCCATGCCGGTGGAAAGATAAACCTGCCACAAGATTGGTATGGTTGCGATAGACTACTCTTCTATTTACCTGTTTCTGTAGTATTCATAAAAGTTAAAATCCCATCCAGAATCTCAGAATGTAAGGTATGTTAGGGGTAAGTTCGGCGCTGGGATAAGACCGTAAGAATCACATTCTGCGCCATTTTATTCTGTCTGCATCCGGGGGGGTAGAATAAAATGGCGCAGAACACAATGCTGACAAATAATCTGGGAAATTGTTTCGTACGGTCTTATCCCAGTGCCTAACACACCCGAACATACCCTATCTCCTTTACTTATCAATTTCATCAGCATTCTCTTGCAGTTTTATCTAGGTCGTCTACCAATCTAATATTATTATGAGTTTGAACTAGACATGGGACGGGTAATGGTTTTGTCGGGTACCCGGCATTATTACCCGTTACCTTAAAAGTGCCGGATCAACCGGGTATCCGTCTCATGCCTAGTTTGAACTAAATCCACAGCAAAGTATTCCCTAGGGCAATATTTCCTATACCACAAATTTCAACTTAACTGCAACTTAAAATGCGCAAGCTTGAACTTAACTATCGAAGTTCAGCGCAGTATAGGAAACGATCAAAAAAGTTTTATGAATATAAATGAGGGTAAGTTTAAAGAACATGTCTTGGAGAACTGTTCACCCCGTGGGGAAATATAGGAGCCGAAGATTGAACAAGCTGTGTTTATGAATAAATGGTGAACTCAGTTGCTGTGAGAGTTTTAAAAGCAATATTACGGTACATATTGTCAAGAGAGTATGTTGAATCTTATATAGGAAGATAAATTATGCATTTGTCGTAGGATGATTTGATCATTCGAATTTTAGCGAAAACACGGATAATAGGGATGATGCCTCGGTAAAAAAAATGAAATTCTAATTAGTCCGTCAGTCAGATAATAAAAAAATATTAGACACGTATTTTTTGCTTTATCATATTAACAAAAAGATACTTAGATAAAACGCATTTTAAGTTGGGGAGTAGGGGTTGATACGTCACTAGTACGTATAAAATCTACATACTCGTGACGTCATGGCACATTTTACCTCAATGTATCGCCGTAATCTTTAGATTACGTTAAAAAAGAAAAAAATACGAGTCCAATATTTTTTTATAATCTCAAAGACGGACTAAAAAAAATTTTTAGTCATCATCCCTATTGGACAATGGTGAAAACATTTCTGCGAGCAACTTGGAAGTAGCGCTCAACAATCATACAATTCATACAATTTGCCTGCGATTAGATTAGACAACGGTAAAAACATTTCTACGGCAGATTTTATGATTCTTCTTATTTTGAACTGGATGAAATAGGTTAGGTTTGGTTAGAACTGTGACCAACCGCGCTACTTCCAAGTTGCTCGCAGAAACGTTTTCACTATTCTTTATTTATCCGTGTTTTCGAAATATCCCTAGTGTATCCCTAGGATTTACGAGAAAATTCGAATGATCAAATAATCCTACAATACTTACTTACGATACGACATTAATTTATTCATTCATCCGTCAATTCAATACACTTAACCAAAATGGCGCCACTCGAGCTTCAAATTGAACCAAAAATTTGCGTTAATTTAATAACTATTCTTAACATCACAATGTTGATCCTGTTTGCGAATTTCCTAAGTGTGTGACGTCATGTGTTATTCCAACAATGTTGACTCTGCCAGTATTTTAAGATGGATTATATGACTGTTTAAAGAGGGCGTGGCGTATTGAAAAACACTTTACTCTTACTGTTTGAAGAAGTGTAGTTGGTAGTGAATACTGGAGAAAGAGGTTCAAAGAAATTTAAGCTTTGTTTTCTGGTACGGTAGCTATAAAATGGTCGTTTTTGTACTGAGACACGATAAGACGATCACGTGACATACATCTAGAGTTCTGTGAGATGAATGTATACTTTTTGTCTAACATGTCTCTAACTAATATACAGTCAGCAAAATTAATCTCGTTAGTAAGTCGTTAAGCAAATTGACTACAGTTGTATGAAATGGGCTTAACACAAATTGCACGGGGTATTGGCAAATTGACGTAGGGTAACCTAGCCGATGGCCGTTTTCTGTTAAGGTAAAATAAAATTCTTCAACTACTTGGGACTTAAACATAACTTGCGATACGTGGGCGTACTGTAAGTACACCTCTGCCATACTGGCATGATGTTAATGTATGGGTAAAATTATATTTTTATTCGTTTAGTGGGATTTATTTTATGTCCGTGGTTGTGTTCGTGGCATGACAGCGGGCTCGATCATAATACCAGCGCTGCTGTTTTTGTTTATTTTTTTTTAATATAGCAGCATCATGTTGAGATATTTAGCCAAGCCTTTTTGGCCCCGCACAGGTGTTCTTTTTTTTTGCTTTCACTGTTTTGTTAGTTTTAATGTTCTTTTTTAGGATTCCGTACTTCATTCAAAATCACTTCGTTGTCCGTCTGTAAGCCCCTTTTTCTTAGAAACGCGTGGCGGTATCAAGTTGAAATTTGTATTAAAGTAACTGTGCCCAGCGGTTTCACCCGCATAAGTCTCCACCCCACGGGAATCTCGGGATAAAGAGTAGTGTCCTAACCCAGTTCATGGTCTACCCATGTACCAAATTTCATCCAAATCCATTCAGCCGTTTTAGCGTGAAAGCGTAACAAATAAACAAATACTAATAAATACATGTAAATCTGTGGTCACTTTCATATAGCTCTTTCTTCACGTGCTATCTCGCTGGCCCCTTTTTATGGCACGTCCGCCATTGCTAAGTTCGCGCGTGTCACTCTTGTACTGTTAATTATCAAAACAAAAAGTACTTGGATAGGTGCTTTTATACCTACTAACAAGGAGAAAAACACAGATGTTGTGTTTAAATGTGTGGAAAACAAATAAAACAACACAACCACATTACATTACCACCCCTACAAACTATTATGGCAAAACAATCAACCAACAACTAACCAACTCCTCGCATGTCTAATTTCACTTAACCATATTGAAACTCCATAATTATCTCCCACAGAGCACTTCCTTGTTTTCAAACAAGGCAGAATATTGGCACAAGTTTCTTACCGAGTACCTACCTAACGAAGTCTCGCGAGTACCAAAAGTATATATATGTAGATGTCTAAAGTCATCTATCTATCACACAGAAAGTTAGATAGTTCTGACATCATCAACCGATGCTTGTAACCAACTTTTTGCGGAAACTTTTACTATTAATACTGTAGTTTTGGACGTATTGAGGTTATACGTAAAAATAAGGTACATAAATAAAGTTTGAATTTGTAGGTTTTCTTTGGTTTTCAGCAGCCAAAATTAAGAATAAGGACAGGAAGGTTGTCAATCTCAGACTTTTGTAAAACTTTATATCACGCATCGGGTTCTTTTTGGGTCTTATAGTTTTATTGAGTCCAGACTTTTTATAAAACGGAACCTACCTCTCACAAAAAAGGGCCAGGGAAAATCTGGACAGAAAATGTTAATCTCTTCGTAGAATTACAAGCCATTAGGCCTTGTAAATTAATAACATTAAAGTGAGTTGTTTAAGAGAAATAAAATGTTCTTTAAGGAGAGGATTGCCAAAGAAAAGATGGATGGATTGTTTGTTTGAGGAATGATATAAGGAAATGGAGTAAATTATAGCGTGGCGGTAGGAGAATCGAAGCAGAAAACGTGTTGCACCAACTGCAATTATCATGGGACAGGAGAATAATGATGAAAATGCATTTTGATACAAAAAAAGTGGATAAGCAGTGGGAATCCCGACTTTGGTGGAATGAATTTCTTTGGTCTTTGGATTTCTCGACGGCATTGGTACCAAGTTAGAGGCTCATGGGCGAGTAATAAAACTCTGACACCAGGTTAGTCACTAACCACACGAAAAAGAAGTTGGGAACATATAAAGATGACTGAATTCCACGTTATGGAAGGTTGGTAATAAAAGCACTTGGTTTTGTACGATGGTTAAACCGACACTTCACAGACAGCAGTGGTAGTTAGTTATATTTGAAGCAACACAGTGAGCTGACAATCGTTAGTGTCATTCTGACTTTGACCCAGCAATGATGGAATCTGCATAAAAGTTTTCCCTGAAACTAAAATTAACCTTTTTCTCAGACATCATCTGCCTAGCTTTTCCCAATTATGTTAGGGTCAGCTCCCAATGTAACCGGATGCAGCTGAATACCAGTATTTTACATTAAGCGACTGCCTATCTGACCTCCACAACCAATTTACTGGGTAATACCATACCCTTTGTTAAGACTGGTTGTCAGACTTTCGGGCTTCTGACGACCCGTAACGACTATCAAAGATCCACGAATGACAGCCGGGACCAACGTTCCGAGGCACGGAGAGGTCACGGAGAGGCACGGTCAGGTATGTAAAGATGGTCACCCATCCACGGACCAACCGCGGCAAGTGCAGCTTAACCTGATTGATCAACTCCATATCTTCTATAAATCATCCATAAAACGCAAAATTCAAAACCGTTTTTCTCGAAACATTTAAATAGCAACACTGAGTGAAGACCTATTTCATAATAGCATGGTTTCGATAATAAATACGTAAGCTAACGACTTCTGCCTATGCCCATTGGGGCAAGCAGAAACTACAGAACGCTTAGAAAATGGCTTTTGAATGCGTAAGTAAGTGTAAGGTGCTGTACAGTTATTGCAGTTTGATTATAACTGACACAAACACGCAATCTTGCACTGAACTAAACTGTTACATGTAGTAAGGTATGTCCAAAACGTACAACAAGGAATATTTCCAAAACTCATACATGCCCGTTGAGATTGAAAACTGTGCGAACTATGTTCAAATTGCTTGGGTACTGGGTACCATTTCCAATGTCCGGCATCCGTGTTCGCTCCAAATTGTATAAATGCCTAAGTAAAAGTACCTACTTTTAAAGTTGTTACCGCGAGCTTACTGCGTGAATAAATCGTTGTGGTATCTTTATTGGTTTTTAGTAACAGTTTACAGATAAATATGGACATTGTTATATTCTCGACAAACTTAATAATTAAGAAAAGCTGGCTAATCATTTATGAACAATACAGTGACGCATTTACTAATGAAATAATATTAAAATTTAAAAAATCCCCGGCACAAACATTTCATCATGTCCCTTTCCTATTCCATCACCAGACCCTGTTCATCATCTATACATAACCTATTCCTTGAGACCATTCTAATGAGCCTTTAGGGGTATGAGGAACAGGGTGTAAAGTTCACTCATCCCCCATAGAAAAGGGAGGATCCTCCGACCAGACGGGTGTCGTGTCTGGCGGGCAACTGCCCAGAGGTTGAAGTCGGGAAGCTTGTATATATGTTTAGCGCGCGGTAAACTCTAATTGCGCGATGCAGGATTTGTGTGACGTCAGGATGTTGTGTGACGTCAGGTCTTTGATGCGTAGTTCGCATGTAGCGATGTAGATGCCGCTACAAGCCCAAACACGATACCTGTGCTGGTAATTCCAGATGATGCTGCAGCATCAGTTCAAGGCTACTATGTTCTTCTAATATCATTGAAGTAACAGAATACCAAATTTCAAATCGATCAGACCTGTAGAAAACGCTCACACCCATTCATCAACTAGAAAAGAGCTGAAAATCTTCAAACGGCTGAACCGATTTGATAAAACACGCCTAAGAACCATCGCTAGAAACCCTGCTTTCAAATGAAAAAAACCGCATTCAAATCGGTTCACCCGTTTAAGTGCTACGATGCCACAGACAATACAGACACACACACATATAGCGGTCAAACTTATAACCCCTCTTTTTGCGTCGGGGGCTGAAAACAGTACATTCCTCTAGAAACGGTTTGAAAGCTTTTATCAGTCATTTAGACGCCTCATAAATTCTTCCCGTGAGAAATACATAGAAAGATTTTTGTTTTCCAAAACACACGCCATCGTTACAAACAAATCCCAGCGGTGCGTAGCTAATGGGAAAAACGTAAATATTTTATTCCTATCATTCCCTCATTTGGTACGCAAAATTAGAGCACTTAAATACGTTCAGAAAAAAAAAAATTGACGTAAAAACAGTCAGTGTTTTTTACGAAACAGAAAATTGAACAATTTATGTGGAAAAAGTAATTTTGTTTTTATAAAAATAAATCCAATACAGCCGTTCGATTCTGTAAAAATATCACCGTGAAACTTAGGTGAAGTAAGCGTGAAGTGAGCTGCCAATAGTGTTAATCCCTAGCACCCTGCCGGTCGATTCTGTGGCAGTGACAGCTGACTTCACGCTCACTTCACCTAAGCTTCACGTTAATATTTTTACGGAATCGACCGACAGATTTTAAAAGTTACAACTGCTGGTGAAATAACATGCAACACCTACGAACTTTAACTTACGAATTTATTTGCGGATTTTTATTGTCGTTTTAATTTCATTCAACTGACGACGATTCGTCTTGTGTAAGGATTCAAATATCTGTCTGTCGATTCTGTAAAAATATTGACGTGAAGCTTAGGTGAAGTGAGCTGTCACTGCCACAGAATCGACCGACAGGATGCTAGGGATTAACACTATTGACAGGTCACTTCACGCTCACTTCACCTAACTTTCACGGTGATCTTTTTACAGAATCAAACGGCTGTACGGATACTTTTTGTCACCGGGCTTTAAGATTTCAGCACTAGTATTAATTAATTATACTCGTAATATTATTGCAAACGTAGTACCCGCATGTATTTTTTTTAAAGACCGGCTTTTACAGACTATGGCAAGTCAAACATATCTATTTATTACGTAAAGAAAAATGACGAGAGAACGACGCAACGTGACATTAAAATAGTTCATAACGCTCATTACTAATAATAACCAATCAATCTGCCTAGCCTTTTCCCGACAATGTTCGGCTCTCAGTGTAACCGGATGCAGCTAAATACCAGTATTTTACATGGAGCAACTGCCTATCTGACCTCCACAACCCAGTAAATAGGTAATACGATACCCCTTTGTAAGACTAGTTGTCAGACTTTCGGACTTCTGACGACCCGTAACTACTGTCAAAGATCCACGAATGACAGCCGGGGCCAACGGCTTAACGTGTTTTCCGAGGCACGGAGGAGTCTCGGTTTGTAAAAATGGTCACCCATCCACGGACCAGCCGCGGCAAGCGTAGCTTAACCTGATTGATCGAATCATGCGGTTGTTTTCAACCGACTTCCAAAAGGAGGAGGTTATCAATTTTTTTGTTTATATATATATATATATATATATATATATATATTTTTATGTATGTTCGGGCATAACTCCGTCATTTATAGACGGATTTGCAAAATTCTTTTTTTGTTTGAAAGGGTATACTTCAAAATGGTCCCACTGTCATTAGGTCAGGATCTGATGATGAAATCCTGGAGAAATCGAGGGAACTCTTCAAATATTATAGGCACATCTATAGCGATTTGGGATTTTTTTATAATAACACGTGCAGTTGCTCTTGGAAAGCACAATTTGGTGAAGTGGAACTGATGATGAAGACCACAGATGGCCACCGAAACTACTCAATAATAAGTATTTCACTGGTTGCGATTCGATTACATTAATATGAATACCAAGCAATTTATGCTCGTCACAATGTATATGGACAAGTGGAGCTGATGGGAAGAACCAGCAGAACTCCTCAACAATTAACGTCCCTGCTTCGGGAAAAGCAATATTTTGTAAAAGGTGATGAGTAGTTAACATTAGGCTATTGTAACTTAGATAAATTAGAAACTGACCCACTAAAAAGTGAAAAATAAAAACTTTTTTACAAAAAAAAATAACCATCTTCCAAAAAAACACTGCATAGTGAAAAATAACTTAAATTTCGGAAGTCGGTGGCAAATAACGAAAATACAAAACCAAAGATACCGACTTCCGAAATTTAAGTTATTTTTCATTATGTAGTGTTTTTTTTGGAAGTCGGTTGTTTTTTTTTTGTAAAAATGTTTTTATATTACTTAGCCACGAGCTCTTCCATTACTAATAATAACCATCCCTTATAATTTATAATGTCACATTTAGTGTGCACTCAATGGGAATTAAGTTATATCTACACCCTCTCATAAGGAAATATTCCCATTCAAAACGAAAATGTATCTTCATCTTCATTCATGTCAGCATAATAATGTAATATTTCATGAAATACAAAGGATTTACATTAAGAACGTAAATAATGTATGACACATATTTCACGTACCAAGCTATTAATAAAATTATACGTATTTCTTTATTTCTGGACATTACGATTTTTGTGCTACAGTCAAGGATAAATTTAAGCAAGTTTTTCGCAGAGTATCGATTCAGTTTTACGATTCTCAGAACTGAGGGGACGACTATAAAGTCACAAGGTGGGAGGAAATGTGATATAATTAATATGGAGAGGAAGAGAAAATGGTTGTTTAATTTTACTATTTAGAAATATTTAGGCCTAGCCTGCTACAAAAGAGAAATATGAAGAAAATGCACAGTAAATACAATAGTAGTTCTGATACGCCCCGGGTTCCGCTGTCTACCTTGAAATACTTTCTGAACCTATTCTCGTCTTTCTCGGAGAGAAGTTATTAAAAACTGAATACGACAAAAAGCAATTCCACTATAAATCTACAGACAGTAGATAATAATGTCCAATACAAAACTTTTCCAATATATCCCAAATTATCTAGAGTTTCAAGACTTAAACAAAACATTGAGAATACTGGCAAACTTTATACCTACCTACTCGTACTTGAAGTTATTATTAGTTCTCTAGAAACTAACAAATAGTAAGAGACTGCTGGTTCGCTTCATTTTACAATGTAAAGTTTTTTTCTGAAGGATGCCGGGTTTTCTTAATGGAAATTGAAAGTCAGTCGCTTGGAAATGTGTCTATTCTAATACGCCGTTAGGTCTTGGATACTTGATTGAAAAAAGACTGAAGAGAATAGGGAAAGATAGGTGCTTATAAGTTTATTGTATGATTTTTTTCTGTGATTATAAAAAAAGACTAAGTAATGCCTTTGTTTTCAGTTTCATAGTCTATTTCATAACATGTTTCTTAAAATTTAACGGCTTTTAAGATAATCAGGAAACTTTGATACGGCTGCATTTGTTTAAATTTCTGCGCATTAGTTATTAAAAATAAAATAATATTCATAAAACCTTTTGAAATACTTTCCAAACCAATATAATTATGTTACTTGTCAAAACCCATATTAAAAACATCCATCCCCACTAAATCGAAAAATCTGAATATAACAGCCATAATTATTAGCAATTACTCCATAATTACCCAGCTGAATAAGTCTCTTACGTGGAGCGCAAGCTACGTGCTATAGAAACGACACCAGTTTTCACTCGTGTGAATTTAGTATCCAGCTTTCCACGGGGTGTTTGTTTTTTTAAGATAAAATGTACCTCATATTCCTCTCACAGAGAAGTGTAAACAACATGCAATGATTTTCAAAGCGTGAGGTAAGAAAACACTTCAGTTCCAGGATATTTCTCGAACCTAAATGGATATTGAATCTGTGAAAAACCTGACTTATCTATTTTTGAGGATATTGAGAAAATGCAAAGGAATCATGATTTCACATGAATGTGAAATGAATATTTAAAAGAATCTGTTAACTTAAAAGGGACTCAAACATAGCTCAGGAAAGAGATCCTGAAATATGTACTTTACAATTACAATCATCATAATTACATTTCAATCAACTAATATAATATTGACTTAACTAAATAAAACAAAATTAAAATTCTGTTTACGTTTAAAACATACGTACCATCTCATTAGAATATAAATTAAGGTAAGGTAAGATATTTTCCCAAAATCCCAAACTTTCAAGACCGTAAACAACCTTTTAACACATTGCAGTAAACTTGACTCGCACGTGACTCTTAGAATTATCCCAAATAAATTGTCACATTTGTTACAAACCAGTGAGCTTATTGGTGACTGTTTTTCAGAAAGGTCAGGTGCGTAGTACTCGCAACAGACGTGCGTGTATGACCAGATGTATGAACTTAAACGAAGGAAAAGGAGTATGTAAGAATCGTAGCAGGTTGTGTGGGAAGAAGGCGTGACTTTGTGTATGTTTGTTATAAACCACCAAAACTAAAACAAAGTTCTAACCCTGAATATTTATAACCCTGATGAAACTCAATTTATTTTATTAGGTCCAATATATTGTTAGATTCTTCTCAAAAGGAGACGACAAATTGTAACCGTGAACTTAAATTCAGATTTAAGCCGTCTGCAATGGTATGAGAGAAATACATACTCTTTGAACCTTTTGAATTCAAAGCCTTTGGATATTGTTCAAAATCAACCGCTAATTAAGGGCCTTAATGGAAACCTTAATAATATTCTATTTGGAAGAAAACGCAAAACTGATTTTAGCCTTGTTTATTACCGACTATTACATAAAAACACGATGTTTGTAACATATTAATATCAATGTACAAAGTAACATACGAGTATTTCATTACATTTCCCAACATGTCGTATTCAATGGGAATAAATAATATCATATTCCCAGTTGCGGCGTTTCATCGTTGAATTCAATGGTAATAAAGTAAAAGGAAACGTGCGTTAAGTAATAATATGAATTCCGAAGTAGGCTATAACTTACGAGTTTTTACTGAGAGATACATTATTCAAGAAAAAAAGATATAAATATTAAAACGGTAATTTAAGCCTTTATAGCCTTTTAAAGGGAAAATGGCACTCAAAAGGTGATATATGCCGATAATGTGATAATCTTAATCATGAAGAAACGGAAGGCACTCACATTTTATTTGAAGCGTAGCGGACGGGAATAACTCGATATTTCTTCCCAGCAATGGGAAACAATTTATTGCCGTTGGTGGTGCGTTGACAGATTGCGGGCAATTTAGCTCTAAGGACGTCTGTTACTTGTCGACCACAAGACGTATTGTTTCTATTAGATTTACGTTGAAGTTTATCATTCTCTTGAATTATAGACAAGGGATATTTGTCAATTTGATGAAAATAGTTTGAAAAAATTATGTGGAGAGAAATGTGGACCAACTGACGAAACACAACTGACATCACAAAACGAACATAAGGCGAAATGTGGGTTTACTATAAATAAAGCTATGCTTGACCCTTTGGGGAATACTGTATCTTAATTGCGATCCCCACACGATCAATCATAATCGGAATTATTTTAAGAATATTGCTAATCCATTACTTCATATGTTCGAAAAAATTGTCTGGTCAATAACGCAAATAACGCAATGAATGTTGTTGAACTGTCTTAATTATCTTACCAAAAGCCAGTCACTATCAACTTCAAATGGTCACCAAAGACGTGCGTGCGGCTGACCGTACCTACATACCCATACATACGAGTACCTATGTTGTATATCGTCCTACGGTCTCTTTCGAAGCGTGATATCAATTTTCTTTTACAAATATTTCGTTCCGTTTTTATCGAACACACCCCACAAGAATGGAGATGGTAGCGGCAAATATTTTTCTTTGGGAAATATTTAGCTAATCCTCAAAAAACTTATTGACCTTCTAATCATGGACAGTTTTTTAAATTAATGAACCTCTAAAAAATTTTGGGTTTCTATTGACGCAAGCTTTTTCTAATAAATGAGCCTTTTTTAATTTTCTGGCCTTTTCTCACAGTTTGTTCCAGTAGCAAAGGTAAGGATACTGTGATCAAACGGGTTGGGCTAGGTTGGAACTGTCACCATCAACTTGCAAGCCGAATTGCTGCGCCCAATTCGGCTTGCACCTAAGCTAGGGCACCCCGACCAGATGAACACATCTGGTTGGGGTGCCCTAGCTTAGTTACTGCGACGTAGTTACTTGGCTATTTAGTATTTTTAAGACCCCAAAATAAGAATTATATGAGGGTCACATAAAGAGGTGCAATCATTATATTAGAGTGTTCAATCAAATTTTTAAGAAACCAAAATGGGAATTATTAAAGGTTCGATTAAATACATGCATTTTTTATACACCATAACTTTCGAGGTGATGTGCAGTACAAAGAACAATCGACTAAATAATAAGAACAATCTAGGAGAACTACGTGAAAGACTGGTGCCTGATTTGAAAAAAAAAAAAAACCTGTACCTACAGGTCACTGCATTAAATACTGCAGCTTTTCTGTATAATAACATAACATTGTGTTATTATAATAACACATAAAATCACTGTAACCCATTTCGCCAGTTAAGTTTAAGTCCCATGTAATAGGTGGCAAGCATATTGCCATCAACCACGCACATATTATACAGACTCCAGTCTTCTACTGAGAAATTTCTGCCGGAAAAATCCAGTAACATTTTGCCTGACTTTGCCTTGCCTAAAGTTCTTTGAAATAATAGATTGAAATTAAATACTGCCTTACACTCGGAGTGCATCTTTAAATGCATGATCATTTAATGCCTTTGCGAGCGACGGTAATATGAACGGCTTTTCGTAGTTATGTAGAAATAACCAACCACGCTCGCTTCGTTACCGACTTTGCTAATTGGCTCATTTTACAAAGCTCTACTTTTTTCCTAAGCCTCTTTCCACACTAAGGATATATAAGCAATTCTTTGTAATGAAACTCGATAATGAACATTACCTAGTGTTTTAGTAAATCTCCTTATTTTATGATGTATGAGCCTTTGAAGCGAATCTCCAGTGGGATGAGCGACAAATACCACTAACTCGTATGTTCTTAATCCAAATTAAGGGCCAATTATTCAAATTAGGCTGAGAATCCGCACTTTTTTAACGTCAAAATCACAAAAGTTAGTCCCCCAAAACTCGCGCCCTTCACCACTTTCTACTGCTTTAGCTGGGAAGAGGAAGGAGCGCAACCGGTACTTCCTCTTCCCAGCTAAACTACTACTACTAGTGCGTTTAAGAGCCGCGTGACTTCCTAATTATTAAAACAATCAACGCTCGCAGTCGCGACACCTTCCCGCGGGTAATTCGTGTGCTAAAGCACAGGCGAATTACGTGCGTTATTTTAATAAAAAAAATATCTATAGAAAAAAGAATCAGCTGTCCCAAACATTTAGGTCGAGTAGGTATTAAAAGTTTGTATGGGACAGTTGATAATTTTTTACACCCCCTTAAATTTGAGCACGCCTTTCTGGTACACCCTGTATACGAATAAATAAATATAGAATCATAATAAACATACGACAGTCTACACTGCTGTCAATGACTCAAGATATCCCATTCACTTCACGAAGTTTTATGGTGCCATAAAATTAATGGAGAGCCTTCAGTGTGCTTCAGAGGTGTCGATCGTGTGCGATAAGTCTTGACACTATTAATATTTACATTGTGGTGGTATGTTCTTGGTGATAATTGTTTTTTTTTGGCAATTGAGGTGAATGTCCTGTGTCTAGAATCTAGATGCAGACAATAGACAAAGGTTGTGTGTTTTTTTAAATGCTTTTGTAAAAAAGACAATTTTCTTGTATGGGGACTGCCTTATTTTTTTTTTACTTCTGCACTCTCTGTGAAAATTTCAAGTGTCTATCTATTACGGTTCAAATGATACAGCCCTGTGACAGACGGATGGATGAACAGTGGAGCCTTAGTAATAGGGTCCCGTTGGCACCCAGTTTTTCTTTTTTTTTGTGTGGGAATTTATCGAATAACTTTTCCCCACGAGCGGGGAGGACTCTTACTGTCTATAGCCTCCCCTCCGTGTTCCTTGAATTGCCATTTCGTTGCCAGGGGCCACGGTATCCCTTTCGGACTTTGGCACTCTTTGGGTATGGAACCCTAAAAATGGTGACTGCACTTTATGTTCCTTATAAAATAATTGATATGATGACGGTTGTAGATAACGTTTTTGAAAAAATTTCATTACGTTCGCTTGTCTCTAAAATAAATACCTCACACACACACACACACTCTATTACACACACACACACATACTCTATATCACACACACACACTGTATTTACGTTTTCACAGCTTTTGTTGTTATATCTGCCTGCAGTGCTATTCTGCACGAACTATCAAATCCACTTACATGTATGTATCCGCAGTGAAAATAGAGTTTTGATGCTGACAACTGGCAGTGCCAATAAAAAATAATTCAGTTTTCGATAAACTTAACTAGTGTACAATTTTATTTGCTGAAAAACTTTTCATCGAATGGCATATATTGTTTAAAATTGTACGAATTTATAATAAAGCTGAGAGACTGTTTGTTTGGACGGTCCAATCTCTGGAAATACCAGTCGGATTTGAATAATTATTTTTGCATTTTTGATAGCTCAATTCTTGAGGAAGTTTATACTCGTAGGTTATTTAACATCACAAAAAGAAAATAAGTCAGACAGAAAGAACGCTATATACGTGAAAACGAAGTAATAGCGCGGCCGGGCGATGCGTTGCGACGCGATAGGTCGGTGGCAACAAGAAATTTCACGCGAACCAAGTCGCTGGCAGAAGCGTTTTTATAACACAGTACCTAATGAGAGACATTCCAGCTTTGTCTTTGGAACGCAATGCCTATGGTATCGCAGATGACCTTAGGTGGCTGTGACCCTTAACACGAGGTGGGTTGCCTGCTCGTTTTTCACCCAGTAACACTTAAAAATTATTGACCTTTTCATCTCCTAACAGTATCGTAAAATAAAGTCCATAGTCCTACTTACATCGCCAGGGATAAATTAGTTCAGCAATAAAACGTCCGTAAGAGATATATGGAAATGTTTTCGTTAGGGCAGTTTCCTGAAGTAATCCAATTCAAGGATATTCGGCAGTCTATTATCATTATGGAGAAAACAGTTTTAGTAGCTATTGTGAGAAGGGTCCATTTATTATTAGAGTACGTTTTGGTTAAGGCAGCAGTTAAGCATGTTTTGAGTTAACTAAAGGTGCGGTGTTTATTTTTCATTACGAGAATGTATGTTTACTCTAAAACAGTTCGGTCTGACTTTATTCATTTGTCTTTCATGCTTCAAATGCACGTACTATAAGGCCGATTTGGCAATTCTGAACATAGGCTCCAAGAATTTTCGCGCATGTTCTCTCACTCACTCTCGCCTCATGTCGCCATTTGGTTCCTAAAAAATGTTATTGCGCAGCATTCTGCGCGAAGTTCGGAACTGCCAAGTTATATCGGCCGTATTGTATTAATTTTGCAATGTAATTTCTGTACTATAGGTACATCTCTGCTTAACTCTTTGGGGAATACAGGCGTAATGTTATGTGTTTTATGCTATTTTTGTTTAAATTACTCTCTACAGAATTGCATCTTGTCTTCTGTTTCACTAGGTAATTCCTTATCTCGGTCTCCTAATTACCTCTGAAGAAAATCTCTGCGAATAATTTGTTAACTACAATTTAAATAAGACAACACTTGAGGATTATTATCTAGTACATAGCTGCATGTAAACTCGAAAAAAAAAGGTTTTTTATGGCGCACTTAAAATAATTACGAAATCATTATAATATTATTAATCTGAAAGGAACCTTGTCGCCGTAGACGTCACTGTTTTGAAACAGTGGGGCCAGCACAAACCCGCTGAGTAAACTTTACGTACGTCTAACAATTTTAAAATTTAAAAAACTCGGTTCTCTCAAAATATTTTCTTAGTTTTAACACTTTATCCATATCTATGAGTGAAACTAATTGTGCTTGTCACAATTTTTTTAACCAAAATGCTTTAGGGCTTGTACACAAATCGTAAAAATCTACGAGCTGTTTTGTGTACAAGCCCAGGGCTAGGGCACACAAAACAGCTCGTAGATTTTTACGACTGTGCTACACGACGTTGCGACGCGATTTTGGTAGAACAATTTCCATAAAGTTTTCATAGAAATTGTTCTACTAGCTAGAGTCTCGTCACACGGTCGCGGCGCACCTGTCTACCTTTAGGATAGTTGTATTTTCGATTCAAAAAACGTTACGTTTATGTCACGCGGTCGTGTGAGGACCTCCTACGTCATGTTGATCGGCGTAGGTAGGTTCAACAATCATGTATCCCAGCGATTATGAAAAATAAGACTAATGACGACATCTCGGAAAAGTTACTCAAGGTGTTGGCACGTTTCGAGTTCCCCTTAATTGTATTAGAATAACATTATCTTGCGTAAAACATACATTTCGAGATTGTCATTCAATTTATAGTCAAGCTTGTATCAAAGCGAGTGCTCCACGCATATCGATATCTTGCTCCGATATCAAAGTACTAACAGGCGCCTTACCTTCAGTCAGTTGAGAACTTGTAATATGCTTATATTGAAGGTAGTTTGTATAGTCGACCTTGTTTAGCTTTATCACCCTAAGGTTGAATATCGCTTGCACGTCATAAAATGACAACTGCAGCAATCGTTTTTTTTTATTGTGTCTACGGTTGTTGTTTTTGAGGCTCCGTACGTCCAAATGAAAAAATGGAACCTATAAAGGATCACTCGTGTGTCTGTCCGTTTGTCACAGCCAATTTGCTCCATATCTACTGGACTGATTAAGTTGAAATTTGGTACACATTTGATTTGGTACACATTGAATTTCTGTGACCCAAACACGGACGTGTGATGTAAAAAAAATAATTTTGAGTATGGTGATCACTTTTAGGGGTAAAATTAGAATATACGTGTGTCATATCAAACGAAAGGTTTTGTTGTATGGTTCTTAATTATATTCTAACTATAATATTTTAAATGCGAAAGTGAGTTTGTTTGTTTGTTACGCTTCACGCCAGAACGGCGGAACAGATTTGGAGGAAATTCGGTACAAAGGTAGACTATGACTTGAATTAGGACATAGGATACTTTTTATACCGATATTCTTATGGGATCAAGACGTATGCGGGTGAACAACTCCGCGGTTTTTTTTTTTAATGAATAGTTTTAAAGTTATTTAAGAAAATAGATAAAAAGTTAACCCCTCCCTTATCTCGAAACTTACTGAGCCGAATATGTTGGAAACAATACAGAAAGTAGTTAGATACACATGAAAACCTATAAGAAGTCTATGGTTTTAAAGTAATATGCTAAATCTCTCAATATGTGCATACAAACTTATATTTGCAGTTGGAATATATGAGAGAACATGTTTTTCAACTACAATGTTAAGTTTGTGCTTGAGATAAACATGGTACATAACATATTGATGGTACGGAACACTCTCCACGCGAGTTCAACTCGCATTTGTTTTTTTTTTTAATTATGCTCGCTTAATTTTCCAATTCACTTTAGAAATTGGCAGATTGGTGGACATAGTCTCTACTTGCCATATTAAATAATAATATTCCTTCTTTTCTATTCTTAATTATCTTACTATCACATAAACAAATAAACTATAACTGTTACTTAAATATCCTATTTGTCAACCTAAGTGAAGTTTCAATTTACTTGGTGTCAAAAGTTGTAAAGCGGCTACGAGCCTACGAGGTCGACTATTTACGATGAACTAGTGCTAACATAACATAACACAACATAACATAACATAATATAACATCACGCCTGTGTTCCCCGAAGGGTTTGGCAGAGTGTACGTACATATAGTATACCCACATTCCGCCAGACATGTTTAAGTCCCATGTAACCAGAGACGAGCCTATTGCCATCAACCGGGCAAAAGTCCCGATTCCGGGCTGCTACTAAGAAATTCGAGATGGAAAACCCGATAACACTTTGCCACCACTAGACCGACGAGGTAGTGATGTCGTCACGTAATGCATTGTAGTGGGTGGCTCCTTAATGTTACATGAAGATGTCATGTGACATCTAATGTATTAAGTAGGTGAGCTAGTGTTGAATGTTACATGTGCTGAGCATGATATTTGTTGCAGCGATTTGTGGATATAACCTGAGTGCGTTCGTTTGTTTTTGGGTTCTTAGAAACTGTGGATGTAATATTAAGGATTTCAGATTCTACAGGTTTCACTGTCACTAGAGACTTTTTCGTTAATGAAACTGACTTTTGTTTCATTTAAGGCATTTTTTTATTTGTCAGTTTAATAACTGTATGCCGATTATCAACCGAAAATCTTGTAGCAACAAAATACGTTTTAAGGCTGCCTGTCCATTGGAGCGGTGCGAGGCAGCGAAGAGGAGAATAGCAGCGGAGCGGAGCGGAGTTGCGGACAGTGTTTGTCCGTTGATGCGGAGCGAGGTAGCGGAGCGGAGCTACGGACTGTGTGGAGCGAGGTAGCGGAGCGGTGTTGCGGACTGTGTGGAGCTAGACCAAGTTCACGTATTTTTCCGCATCGCCTCTCCGCTTCCCCACTCCGGTTCCCCGCTCCACTTCTCTGCTCCGATTCCCCGCTCCGCTTCCCCTCTCCGCTTCTCCGTTCCGGTTTTGTATGAATTTTAAAACTAGTTCAAACGTGCAAATCCCTGTCCACTGAAGCGGAGCGGAGGTTTTATGCAATTCCATTGGTTAATATTGGCACACCGCTACTCCGCTCTTCTCCTCTCAGCTCCAGTGGACAGGCAGCCTAAGAATCTGTAAATATACCAATAATACTTATTCATTTTTTTTGCTTTTAATAAAACAAAAGCTTGTCCAATTATTTTAAATAAGTTCACGGATAAAACAGAAATAAGAGAAGTAAGACTACTGTCTTCAAAAAAATCTCCCAACCTTATGATATTTAAGCTCAACCAACCCGGAAAGAAATAACAAAAGACACGCCAGAATAAACAGCAAAGATCCTCTTAAAAATATATTGAAATAACAAGCAAAAGAAATCGTCCGGAAATGTCGCTCAAAGGCCTTGGACAAACAAAAAACAAACGTCACAAAATCGCTTCTCTGTTGTAATAACTTAGGATAAACTGCCAATACGTCGAATAAAGCAATGTTATTATATTTTGACGTTGATTCTACGAAACACCGGTAAGGGCTCGGGCAGAGTGTCGCGATTATCGCGCGGCTGACGAGCTTATCGCGAGTCGTGTCAGAATTTGAGTGCTCAGGAAATTAATGGAATGATTGGAAACGCGGTGTTGGGTACTCAAAATTTGGACGAAGGTCTTTCTAAACGAAGGTCTTTTAATTTCCCGCGTTTAATGAGTAGTTGATTTGTACGGTAAATTATTAGGGTCATGAAAAAATCGTAAACAATTATGTGACTCGTAGCACACGAACATATGTGTATATTAAAAAGACACGTTAAATATAATTTTTGCAGCGGAACTAGACCATAGATTACAATAAAGGATCATAGTAAACTCTGTAAATATTATAAGTTGTTTGAACTTCCGACCTACGTAAGTTGTCTAATCATTTGTTTGCCATTTGCCTTAAAAGTTTTCTAGAAGAAAAAACGTAAAAAATTCGGGAAGCAATTAATTTTATAACCGCCAAAAAAGCCAACGTCATAACTTAATTCGTTTCGCCTCGCGACAATCTGACGTCACCCTTACAGAACAACAACTTTCCTGTCAAAATTGGAAATGACCCCACTTCGAAGACACGCCTCTCCAGCCCTCAGTAAATAACGACACTCCGCTTTTCTGGCCTTTGGCGGACTTGAAAAGATTCTCGAGAGTAAAATCTATACTAATATTATAAAGCTGAAGAGTTTGTTTGTTTGTTTGTTTGTTTGTTTGTTTGAACGCGCTAATCTCCGAAACTACTGGTTCGAATTGAATAATTCTTTTTGTGTTGGATAGTCCAGTTATCGAGGAAGGCTATAGGCTATATAACATCACGCTACGACCAATAGGAGCAAAGATATAGTGGTAAATGTGTAAAAAACGGGAGAAATTATTTCATCTTTGAAGCCTTCCGTTGCGTGCGCCGTGAAAACGGTTCAAGATACACAAAAAATATGTATTAAAGAATAATAGCTCTTTTAATGATCTAAAAAACAGTCCGCGATAGTATATGTCTATCTTTTAAGATTAACTCACAAAAACCGTTTTTATGGTACCTAATTTGGTCGAAATAATTTGTTTAAGTTGTATCAACATAATAATATAAATCTTTATTCAAATAAATATGTTGTTGGTTAAGAGTACTTCATTGTGAATAAAATTGTCTTTGACATAACTTAATTTCAACAAAAAACTTTAAAGATTACAATGATAAATAACTCCGAAACAAAACCAACTCGCTCTCTGCGCTGGCCGGCGCGGCGGGAGAGAGGCGGTGCTTGCGGGCAAGCCGGGAGGGGGGTGTAGCTCAACAAGATACCATGCCGCGCGGCTCTGAGGGAAACTTTATGCCCACTTTTAAAGTCCAAGGGCAAGTTTATCATTTACTCGGTGACTTACTTCCAGCTGTAGGGGTACAACCCGAATTCCTGCAAATATATTTTGTTTCCCATGCAGATCAGGTATCCTTGCGCTCAAATTTAAACCCAAGCTTGCAAATCGATCTTATCGACGTTCTCCAAACATATCTTCATGATCATAATACGTATATTCAAAGTTTTAAGTACAATCTAGAAAATAGACCACCGAATGATTTAAAACTTATCATTCATGCTGATGTAAAACCTCCTAATGAGCATAGAGGTCGGTATAATGCGCCGGTAGTAGATGAAGTAGCTGTTCTTATGATAGATGAAGACAAAGGTCCCCGTGATATTGTATTGACTGCGAGAGATGGTCGACTTCAACGAGTTTCTGAAATTCATAGATCTTATGACCCGCTTCAATATCCCTTACTGTTTCCCTTTGGAAACGACGGATACTGTATTAATATTCCACAGCAGAATACTACGGCTACATCTAAAACTGTTTCATGTATGCAGTTTTATGCATTTAGATTCATGGTGAGAATAAATGACTTTAACAGTATACATTATTTCAAAGGATTATTCAACCAATATTGTGTTGATATGGCGGCAAAAATGATCTCTGAGAGGCTAGACTTCATCAAAAGAAATCAAAAAAAAATTGAGAGCAGAAGAGTACATTCATTTAAGAGATGCCGTCGTAAATGATGGACATATAAACGCTTCTAATATTGGCCAGCACGTTATATTGCCGTCGTCATTTACAGGATCCCCCAGATTCATGAATGAAAAAAGTCAAGATGCCATGACATATGTCAGGAAATTTGGAATACCTGACCTCTTCATTACATTTACATGTAACCCCGAATGGCCAGAAATAAAAAGTGAGTTATTGCCCAATCAACATTCTTATGATAGACATGATTTAATTTCTAGGGTATTTCATTTAAAACTCAAGAAAATGATAGACCTTTTAACGAAGAAAAATATTTTTGGCCCATCGAAAGCCTTTGTTTACAGTGTAGAATGGCAAAAAAGAGGTTTACCTCACGCCCACATTTTATTGTGGCTGGCTAACAAAGTTCAACCAGATTCTATAGATGCAATAATATCGGCTGAAATACCTGACATACAACAAGATCCGATTCTTCATAATATTGTCATAAAAAATATGATACATGGTCCTTGCGGATTTCATAGTCCTACATCACCATGTATGAAAGAAAACGTTTGTTCTAAAAAGTTCCCTAGGCATTTTATTTCGGAAACACAAACGGGGGATGACGGTTATCCAACCTAGATAATGGTGGAAACACAGCTATAATTCGTGTAAAAGGTACAGAAATGGATAATCGTTGGGTGGTTCCCTATAATCCACTGCTATCACGAATTTTCAATGCACACATTAACGTAGAGTTTTGTCAATCGGTCAAAGCTATTAAATACATCTGTAAGTATATTCATAAAGGTTCTGATCAAGCCACATTTTCGTTACAAAGTAATAACGATGAAGTAGAAAAATATCTAAATGGTCGCTATATAAGTTCCTCGGAGGCGTTTTGGAGAATTTTCCAATTTTCTATTCATGAACGTTTTCCGGCAGTAGTTCATTTAGCCGTTCATTTGGAAAATGGACAAAGAGTATATTTTTATAATAATGAAAATCTCCAAGATCGTGTGAACAATCCTTCATCAACGACACTTACAGCGTTCTTTGATCTCTGCAAAAGCGACGATTTTGCAAAAACCCTTTTATATCACGAAGTTCCCCAGTATTACGTTTGGCAAAGAAATTCATTTTCTAGAAGAAGACGCGGGCAAGATGTTGAGGGATATCCCGGTGTAAAAAAAGACACAACTTTAGGCCGTGTTTATAACATTCATCCAACTCAAACTGAATGTTTTTATTTAAGAATGTTATTGCAATATGTTCGCGGTCCAATGTCATTTCAACATCTAAGAACCGTGAATGGTGTTATTTTCCAAACGTACCAAGGCGCTTGCAAGGAATTAGGTTTACTGGAGGGAGATGAACATTGGCAAAATACCATGTCCGATGCTATCATATCCGAGCCAGCTACAAAATTAAGAGAATTATTTACCACTATCCTTATATTTTGCCAACCATCTGACCCCTTAGAGTTATGGAATAAATTTCGTGATGCTTTATGTGAAAATATATAAAAAGAGAGTGCGTAATGAGAATCAGGATATGACATTAGCATATAATGATGATATATACAATGATGGACTAATCATAATTGAAGATAAAATTCATGAGATTTCAGCTAAATCCCTAACCGACTTTGGGCTTCCTGCAGCAAAAAGAAATAATTCGCTTCTGGACCCGTTAGAAGTAGCGTTGCGAAAACCATATAACATAAATGAATTAAATGAGTATATCACACAAAATGAACCAAGATTAGTTAATGACCAGGTGACAACGTATAATTGTGTCATGAAAAGTGTTCGTTTTAATGAAGGAAGAATTTTCTTTTTGGATGCTCCCGGTGGGACCGGCAAGACGTTTATCACTAATCTTATATTAGCAAAAGTAAGGTCTCTAGGAAAGCTAGCCTTGGCAGTAGCGTCGTCAGGTATTGCTGCAACCTTATTAGCAGGTGGACGCACAGCTCATTCCACTTTTAAACTGCCCCTAACTGTGTCTTTAGAGAAAGATAGCGTGTGCTCTATTCGCAAAAATGGCCCTTTGGGGAAAATTTTACAAGACGTCAGTCTAATAATCTGGGACGAATGTACCATGATACATAGAGCTCACGTAGAAGCTCTAGACAGAACTCTTAGAGATCTTAGAAGCTGTGATAAAATCATGGGTGGGATTACTGTTATGTTTGCTGGGGACTTTCGCCAAACTTTACCGGTAATAGTAAGGGGAACTAGAGCAGACATTGTGAAGGCTTGCCTTAAAAGTTCTCCATTATGGAAATTTGTAAACATTTTAAAATTATCGATAAATATGAGAGCACATTTGGGGGGAGGTAGTATAACTTTCCCTTCAAAATTACTTTCTGTAGGAGACGGGAAAATACCTCATTCTAATAATAAAATTGAAATTGATTGCGATTTAGGAGTAAAAGTGGGTAACATCGAGGAATTGGTAACTAATGTATACCCTGACATCAGCCAAATAGAAAACAAGGACCATCAATGGATGTGTCAAAGAGCAATATTGGCGGCAAGAAATAGTAGCGTTGACGAAATAAATGATATCATTTTGAGTAAACTCCCAGGAGATATTGTAACCTACACATCCATTGATACCGTGATGGATCAAGAAGATGTAGTTCATTACCCACAGGAGTTCCTCAATTCCTTGAACCCAAGCGGCCTTCCCCCACATTCTCTTAAGTTAAAAATAGGTGCCCCAATAATTTTACTAAGAAATCTCAAACCACCAAATTTATGCAACGGGACCCGACTTCAAGTAAAATTTCTGCGCAATAACGTCATCGTTGCAATAGTTTTGACTGGTCCAGCAGTTGGTCAAACAGTCCTCATACCCCGCATCCCAATGATACCCAACGACTTACCTTTCAATTTTAAAAGAATACAATTTCCGCTTAAATTATCTTTCGCAGTCACAATAAATAAATCACAGGGGCAAACATTCAAACACGTGGGGATCGATTTACGCCAAGACTGTTTTTCGCACGGCCAGTTATATGTCGCGTTATCAAGATCGGGTTGTGGCGAAAATCAATATGTTCTTCTGCCACAAGATAATAAAACAAAAAATGTAGTATATGCAGAAGTTCTTTAAAATAATTAAATTTACTTTAAAAATTGTACAGATATAGTTTGGAACTCGAAAAAAAAAAAACATAGGTTTTATCCTGAAAATTCTGCGGGAACTCGACCATTCCGAAAATCCCGCAAGAACGGGAACTATGTGGGAAGAACCAAAAATCTGCCGGAAGTCACTATTCCACGCGGACGAAGTCGCGGGCAAAAGCTAGTAATTAAATATTTTTACTTATTTTATTCTTGTTTTTATACAGCATTGTTAAAAAAGTGTGTTTGGGTTCTCAAAAATACTTCGCGCTTTTGTCCTTTTTCACTTTGGCGCGTCGAAAGAGTGGGTGCGATTGTCCAAAAGTGCTCGAAGGTCTTTGAAGATTTTCCTCGAAAACACGCTGAGAATAATTTATTATTTCTATAAAAGACGAGAAGTAGTTTTAGGGGGACAACTCGTGAAATGTGAGTGAAGGAAAAGGAAATGTAATTTCTTTAATTACGGAACTATTTTTTTGTGAATGGAGGGTAACTCAGGCCGTGAGTGACTAATTAGGGAGGAGTAGAAAACATTTAATGAGGGAAAGGTGTGGAAGACTACGAAAGGGACTTTTGGTTTAATGGCATAATGTTAAGACTAGGAACCTACTATATTAAAGCGCTCTAATTTTCATGGACCCTATGTCGGCAAATACACGAAGAAAAAAGTTAATTCCTCTCTTGTCACTTATGTTAGTCCCACATGATTAAATGGAGGAAACATTTAGTTAAGCTTGACTGACCAACCAGTGAGATCAAGCATCCACATAATATTTTTTACCTCCTGCTTGTAATGTATTCCTAAATTACCCTTATAAAATGTTCGTTTTTCCTAATGAAATTATTATTTAGCGTTAAGGTAGGTTTTTCCCCGAATACCTCAAGCACTTCATCAGGACTTGACACAAAACTTTCTGTAGCACCTTTGACAAATGGGACTCACGAGAGGACTCTATTTTCTTCTTCATGAACACTGAGGGTTTTCAAACATCAAAAAAATCCGTGATCTTGTCCATGTCAAAGTATCAAATCAAATCCAATAATTTATTGTTTGCCAACATGGGTAAGTATGACGCTATGATGTGAAAAAATACATCTTAACCTTCATTGCAACCGAGCTTTTTGGTGTGCCAGGAAAGTTGTAAGAATGAATTTGGATGAGTAGGTTAAGACCAAAGAAACGATGGATGGACTGTATGAAACATGATGTGGCTAGAAAGAGGGTGACTACCGAGGTGATGTCACTTCATCACATCACACTCATCTCCTCATCTCGATGAGAAGTGACTAATAGTGAAGTGTGGAAGATAAAAATATGTTGCGCTGACCCCCAAATTGATTAATTGATTAGGATCAGGGCAAGATAAAATGATGACCTCCACGTCAACCTATCTTTGATATATCTTTGTCGTAGGCAAACATTTGCAATATCAACACTAGATACTACTCAGAAACTGCATCAGCGAAAACCTCTCTTCAAAATTTAATATTCAATTAAAACTATAATGCTCTGGCAGCGCAAACTTCGGTACTAAGCCAGTTGGTTTAAGAAATCCAGTCCGTTTATGTTTGATCTAAGACTCTAAACCCAACGGCTTAAGTGTCTGGACCGAAGTTCAAGTCAATAATTGACTTATCAGAGTTAGTTTTAATAAGAAATACGGTTTAATACGGTTTCTACAAATCTATACGGTTTCTTACTAAATTAATATTTGATTATGATCTCTTTACTGGTTTTAAATTGTTATAAAATGGAATCGTAAAATGAACTTTAAATAGTTTCTTTGTTGGTTTGGGTTCGAATTTCATATTTCAGCTAAGAAATTCCACTACTTCTATGTTCACGGCAGTGATAGCCAAGTGGTGTGACCGTTAGTCTGCCAAGACATAGGTGTCGAGTTCGAACACCAGGCTCGCATCTCTGACTTTTCGAATTCATGTGCGTATTGTATAATTATCACTTGCTACAAAAACGGTGAAAGAAAAACATCGTGAGGAAACCGGCATGTCTGAGAGATATTTCTCGACGGCATATGAAGCCAAGTCATAGGCCTATGGGCGGCTTTAAAACTCTGACACCAGGTTAGTATATAAACCACACGAAAAAAATAAGACTTCTATGTTCAATAAAGATTATTTTAACCTAAATACGTTTAATAATAATGCAGTTGGGATTTGAATAATCTTAAGAAAAATAATAATTATCACATTATTATATCTTTTAAGTATACCCTAAGTTATTGCCGACATAAATTTACTGCAGCCAAAAGTTTATGTAAATGGTTTGTCTGTATGAAAGTCAAGTTTAATCCTCAACCCTTGCCCGAGCCAGCCCGCGCCGCTAAGCCTGTAGCTTTCAATTTGTGCCTAAATAACCACGGTCCGATCCAGCCTGTACCTTGCTGCCGTCCCCCAGCGACAGCATAAGCCGAGGTCCGTACCCCAACGGTGCCCTTAGCGTGTCGTCGCTTAGTTTATAAGTTTTATGCCCTGGTTGGAGGCCTTAGTTTATTAAGGTAATCACAAGATAGCCCGGTTAAGGGGTAAGGGGGAGGAGCTCGTGGCTAAGTAATAACTGCTGCATGGGTCGATCCGTCAGGTTAAGCAACGTTTGCCGGGGTTGGTCTGTGGATGGGTGACCATCTTTACATACCGAGATTCCTCCGTGCCTCGGAAAGCACGTAAAACTGTTGGGCCCTGCTGTCATTCGTTGATCTTTGACAGTCGTTACGGGTCGTCAGAAGCCCGAAAGTCTGACAACCAGTCTTACCAAGGGGTATCGTACTACCCAGTTACTGGGTTGTGGTCAGATAGGCAGTCGCTCCATGTAAAATACTGGTATTCAGCTGAATCCGGTTAGACTTGAAGCCGACTCCAATAAAGTTGGGAAAAGGCTAGGCAGATTGATTGACAGGATAGCCCAGTTAAGCAGCCGACAAGCTCCTAGGTTGACCTGCGAGATGCCTACAGACACAAAAAAGAACCACGTTATCGTGTCATTTTTGTATAGAGTATGTAAAAAAATTATTAAACCTGATAAAAGTTAAGCACATATTTATTACATATTTATTAAACGTTTATTTATTTATTGATTTATTTTCAATTTTCTGAAATAGCATCTTGGAGCAAACTGTACTTAACAACTGTAGCGCAGAGGTCATTTGCCGGGGTCACGGATCTCAACATTGCATCAATGAAAATAAAACGAATAACGTGCAAAGAGAAGGCGAATTGAAGGAAAGGGAGAGTATGTCGACGAACATTTGAAAGTTTTAATTTTTCAAATAACGAATTACTTTTTCGTCCTATATTTTTACGATTACTGGACACTAGCCCAACCCATGTGTTAAATTCACGTCGCCACTGTAGCGGCACGTTGTATATTATGATAAAATATGATTTAAACCTGAACCTACCTACCTACCTATAATTCAATCCATTTAAAGGCTTGTGCAGACCAGCGCGACTTGTCGCGCGACGCGACACCGGTAATTGTTATACTGTGAAGTTTTCTTAAAAATTGAATTGTTCGTGTCGCGTCGCGCGACAAGTCGCGCTGGTCTGCACAAGCCTTAAATCTCCACCACTAAACATTGCAATTCTCGTAAACCGCTATATTTATCTGTTGTTTTCAAACATTATGGAAGCCATTTCCTTTCAACCAAGGTTCACACTATTCGCTGACAAACAAATCTCCTATTGCATTTTGTCCTTACAAACTATAACTAGCTATGCACGTTGCTCTACTTTCTATAAAAGTTTTAACCAAATAGTTTTTTTTATGGTTTTTCCATGACTATTTGGACATTTACATTAGAGAAGATAAAGAGCGGATGAAGAGCGGTGATGGCCCTGAGGTAAGTCAACTTACCTGTCGTAGTTCGTGGATCGAACCCAAGGCAAGCACATTATTTTGTGTAATTTAATTCATCACCATCACCACTCTCTAAAAACCGGTAACATAAAGTGCAGTTGAAAAGCAGCGTCAGACACTAGTTGTCTGGCATTTATGCTGAACTGGGCCTATTTGGCGCAGCCGTGAGGCACTTAATATTATTTTAAGTTGATTTTATTTTTTCTGTTTTTGTGTGAATATTGTATGCCTTAACCTGAGTCAAATAAATTTATTTTCTTTCTTTCTTTCAAAACGGTAAAGGAAATTATCGTGAGGCAACCGGCATGTCCTAGAAGAACCAAAAAATCGAAGACATGTGACATCCACCAAACCGCACTGGATCCGCGTGGTGAATTATTGTCCACTCCTTCTCATAGAGAGGAGGCCTATGTTCTAGCAGCTGATTATGAGTGTGGATAAACGAAGAAATAATGTAGGATGAAATTTTATACATGGGTAGACCATGACCCGGAGAAGGACATAGGATACCTTTTTCCTGATATTCCCAAGGAATCGAGACTTATGCGAGTAAAACCGTGGGGCGCAGCTAGTAACATATATTTGGATACAGTCCTAAACCGCGCCTAGCTCAATAAAACCACGCTTATCCAAAAAACTACCAGAATTATTCACATTTAAGGCAGTTTCAACCCTTTCATACAGGAGATATATTTAGCATACTGTGGTGTGAATGTGACCGGTCTCGTTTATTACTTGTCACTTTACAGCCCGTTAGTACCCGAGACCCGAGATAGTACCGCTATTTTATAGGATACATGGAATAATACGGTTTTTTTTATGAGACAAATGGACGCTGGTTTATAACCAGCCGCTGCAATTACAGGTAAATGGCTCGAGGGGCTCGTGGCTAAACGATAACAGCCGCACGGGTTGATTGGAGGTTAAGGTCGCACGGTGGGTTAGTGGATGGGTGACCATCCATTACATATCCAGACCCCTCCAATCAATCTGTCTAGCCTTTTCCCAACTATATTGGGGTCAGCTTCCAGTCTAACCGGATTCAGCTAAATACCAGTATTTTAAATGGAGCGACTGCCTGTCTGACCTCCACAACCCAGTAACTGGGTAACACAATACCCCTTGGAAGACTGGTTATCAGACTTTCGGGCTTCTGACGACCCGTAACGACTGCCAAAAATCCACGAATGACAACCGGGACCAACAGCTTAACGTGCTTTCCGAGGCACGGAGGAGTCTCGGTATGTAAAGATGGTCACCCATCTACAGACCAACCCCGGCAAGCGTAGCTTAACCGAATGAATCAACCCATTCGGCTGTTATTACTTAGCCACGAGCTCGTCATATACATATCCAGACCCCTCCGTGACTCGGATGCTTTTCCGAGGCACGGAAGGGTCTGGATTAATTCGTTAAGCCGTTCGTCCCGGCTGCCATTCGCAGATCTTTGACAGTCGTTACAGGTCGTAAGAAGCCCAAAATTCTAACAAACAGTCTCACACCTCTGCCTAACACTATATACTGGGATTATAGGCGTGTACTATGATAAGTTATTTTTCTTAGTGGCGACCAACCAGAAAAGCTCCTAAGACAATAAAGATCGGTACTTCCCAAAATATTTTTGGACTCGACCAGTGCCCTTATTTCCCGACCTAGTCGCCTTAAGAGCTCGTGCTGAAGGACCCAATGACGATAGCTCACTCTTAAACAAAAATATCGCCTGTCATACAAATATATAATTTATGGCCGTATCAACATCATCTTTGAACCATTTCTTCTTTGTTATTGAGCAGTAAATCAAAGTTATAGTAGTAAACTATCAGTGATTTATGGAAATTAAATCCACTTCTATAAACTTGATAGTATAAGAAAAGAAGTATCTTTTTATAACTTTGTGTAGTGGTGTTTTATTGATAGTTTTCATTAATATTCTTGAATAGTGTATAGCATTTTTTGTGGTTTCTTAGCGATATAAGTACTTGCTTGGATTAATTGTTATTTTCTAAAAATCACTTCGTAATTCAAACAGTGTCGAGGTGAGCATTCGTAAAGAATTCTCGAAATGTGTTTAAAAAAAATCTAAATATTTTATTTCACACTAGCTTTTGCCCGCGACTTCGTCCGCGTGGAATAGTGACTTCCGGCAGATTTTTGGTTCTTCCCACATAGTTCCCGTTCTTGCGGGATTTTCGGAATGGTCGAGTTCCCGCAGAATTTTCAGGATAAAACCTATGTTTTTTTTTTTTCGAGTTCCAAACTATATCTGTACAATTTTTAAAGTAAATTTAATTATTTTAAAGAACTTCTGCATATACTACATTTTTTGTTTTATTATCTTGTGGCAGAAGAACATATTGATTTTCGCCACAACCCGATCTTGATAACGCGACATATAACTGGCCGTGCGAAAAACAGTCTTGGCGTAAATCGATCCCCACGTGTTTGAATGTTTGCCCCTGTGATTTATTTATTGTGACTGCGAAAGATAATTTAAGCGGAAATTGTATTCTTTTAAAATTGAAAGGTAAGTCGTTGGGTATCATTGGGATGCGGGGTATGAGGACTGTTTGACCAACTGCTGGACCAGTCAAAACTATTGCAACGATGACGTTATTGCGCAGAAATTTTACTTGAAGTCGGGTCCCGTTGCATAAATTTGGTGGTTTGAGATTTCTTAGTAAAATTATTGGGGCACCTATTTTTAACTTAAGAGAATGTGGGGGAAGGCCGCTTGGGTTCAAGGAATTGAGGAACTCCTGTGGGTAATGAACTACATCTTCTTGATCCATCACGGTATCAATGGATGTGTAGGTTACAATATCTCCTGGGAGTTTACTCAAAATGATATCATTTATTTCGTCAACGCTACTATTTCTTGCCGCCAATATTGCTCTTTGACACATCCATTGATGGTCCTTGTTTTCTATTTGGCTGATGTCAGGGTATACATTAGTTACCAATTCCTCGATGTTACCCACTTTTACTCCTAAATCGCAATCAATTTCAATTTTATTATTAGAATGAGGTATTTTCCCGTCTCCTACAGAAAGTAATTTTGAAGGGAAAGTTATACTACCTCCCCCCAAATGTGCTCTCATATTTATCGATAATTTTAAAATGTTTACAAATTTCCATAATGGAGAACTTTTAAGGCAAGCCTTCACAATGTCTGCTCTAGTTCCCCTTACTATTACCGGTAAAGTTTGGCGAAAGTCCCCAGCAAACATAACAGTAATCCCACCCATGATTTTATCACAGCTTCTAAGATCTCTAAGAGTTCTGTCTAGAGCTTCTACGTGAGCTCTATGTATCATGGTACATTCGTCCCAGATTATTAGACTGACGTCTTGTAAAATTTTCCCCAAAGGGCCATTTTTGCGAATAGAGCACACGCTATCTTTCTCTAAAGACACAGTTAGGGGCAGTTTAAAAGTGGAATGAGCTGTGCGTCCACCTGCTAATAAGGTTGCAGCAATACCTGACGACGCTACTGCCAAGGCTAGCTTTCCTAGAGACCTTACTTTTGCTAATATAAGATTAGTGATAAACGTCTTGCCGGTCCCACCGGGAGCATCCAAAAAGAAAATTCTTCCTTCATTAAAACGAACACTTTTCATGACACAATTATACGTTGTCACCTGGTCATTAACTAATCTTGGTTCATTTTGTGTGATATACTCATTTAATTCATTTATGTTATATGGTTTTCGCAACGCTACTTCTAACGGGTCCAGAAGCGAATTATTTCTTTTTGCTGCAGGAAGCCCAAAGTCGGTTAGGGATTTAGCTGAAATCTCATGAATTTTATCTTCAATTATGATTAGTCCATCATTGTATATATCATCATTATATGCTAATGTCATATCCTGATTCTCATTACGCACTCTCTTTTTATATATTTTCACATAAAGCATCACGAAATTTATTCCATAAC
Organism: Agrochola lota; assembly: GCA_947364205.1. NCBI lineage: Eukaryota > Metazoa > Arthropoda > Insecta > Lepidoptera > Noctuidae > Agrochola > Agrochola lota. The sequence continues at coordinate 21,410,874 of OX376223.1, forward strand.
TCTAAGGGGTCAGATGGTTGGCAAAATATAAGGATAGTGGTAAATAATTCTCTTAATTTTGTAGCTGGCTCGGATATGATAGCATCGGACATGGTATTTTGCCAATGTTCATCTCCCTCCAGTAAACCTAATTCCTTGCAAGCGCCTTGGTACGTTTGGAAAATAACACCATTCACGGTTCTTAGATGTTGAAATGACATTGGACCGCGAACATATTGCAATAACATTCTTAAATAAAAACATTCAGTTTGAGTTGGATGAATGTTATAAACACGGCCTAAAGTTGTGTCTTTTTTTACACCGGGATATCCCTCAACATCTTGCCCGCGTCTTCTTCTAGAAAATGAATTTCTTTGCCAAACGTAATACTGGGGAACTTCGTGATATAAAAGGGTTTTTGCAAAATCGTCGCTTTTGCAGAGATCAAAGAACGCTGTAAGTGTCGTTGATGAAGGATTGTTCACACGATCTTGGAGATTTTCATTATTATAAAAATATACTCTTTGTCCATTTTCCAAATGAACGGCTAAATGAACTACTGCCGGAAAACGTTCATGAATAGAAAATTGGAAAATTCTCCAAAACGCCTCCGAGGAACTTATATAGCGACCATTTAGATATTTTTCTACTTCATCGTTATTACTTTGTAACGAAAATGTGGCTTGATCAGAACCTTTATGAATATACTTACAGATGTATTTAATAGCTTTGACCGATTGACAAAACTCTACGTTAATGTGTGCATTGAAAATTCGTGATAGCAGTGGATTATAGGGAACCACCCAACGATTATCCATTTCTGTACCTTTTACACGAATTATAGCTGTGTTTCCACCATTATCTAGGTTGGATAACCGTCATCCCCCGTTTGTGTTTCCGAAATAAAATGCCTAGGGAACTTTTTAGAACAAACGTTTTCTTTCATACATGGTGATGTAGGACTATGAAATCCGCAAGGACCATGTATCATATTTTTTATGACAATATTATGAAGAATCGGATCTTGTTGTATGTCAGGTATTTCAGCCGATATTATTGCATCTATAGAATCTGGTTGAACTTTGTTAGCCAGCCACAATAAAATGTGGGCGTGAGGTAAACCTCTTTTTTGCCATTCTACACTGTAAACAAAGGCTTTCGATGGGCCAAAAATATTTTTCTTCGTTAAAAGGTCTATCATTTTCTTGAGTTTTAAATGAAATACCCTAGAAATTAAATCATGTCTATCATAAGAATGTTGATTGGGCAATAACTCACTTTTTATTTCTGGCCATTCGGGGTTACATGTAAATGTAATGAAGAGGTCAGGTATTCCAAATTTCCTGACATATGTCATGGCATCTTGACTTTTTTCATTCATGAATCTGGGGGATCCTGTAAATGACGACGGCAATATAACGTGCTGGCCAATATTAGAAGCGTTTATATGTCCATCATTTACGACGGCATCTCTTAAATGAATGTACTCTTCTGCTCTCAATTTTTTTTTGATTTCTTTTGATGAAGTCTAGCCTCTCAGAGATCATTTTTGCCGCCATATCAACACAATATTGGTTGAATAATCCTTTGAAATAATGTATACTGTTAAAGTCATTTATTCTCACCATGAATCTAAATGCATAAAACTGCATACATGAAACAGTTTTAGATGTAGCCGTAGTATTCTGCTGTGGAATATTAATACAGTATCCGTCGTTTCCAAAGGGAAACAGTAAGGGATATTGAAGCGGGTCATAAGATCTATGAATTTCAGAAACTCGTTGAAGTCGACCATCTCTCGCAGTCAATACAATATCACGGGGACCTTTGTCTTCATCTATCATAAGAACAGCTACTTCATCTACTACCGGCGCATTATACCGACCTCTATGCTCATTAGGAGGTTTTACATCAGCATGAATGATAAGTTTTAAATCATTCGGTGGTCTATTTTCTAGATTGTACTTAAAACTTTGAATATACGTATTATGATCATGAAGATATGTTTGGAGAACGTCGATAAGATCGATTTGCAAGCTTGGGTTTAAATTTGAGCGCAAGGATACCTGATCTGCATGGGAAACAAAATATATTTGCAGGAATTCGGGTTGTACCCCTACAGCTGGAAGTAAGTCACCGAGTAAATGATAAACTTGCCCTTGGACTTTAAAAGTGGGCATAAAGTTTCCCTCAGAGCCGCGCGGCATGGTATCTTGTTGAGCTACACCCCCCTCCCGGCTTGCCCGCAAGCACCGCCTCTCTCCCGCCGCGCCGGCCAGCGCAGAGAGCGAGTTGGTTTTGTTTCGGAGTTATTTATCATTGTAATCTTTAAAGTTTTTTGTTGAAATTAAGTTATGTCAAAGACAATTTTATTCACAATGAAGTACTCTTAACCAACAACATATTTATTTGAATAAAGATTTATATTATTATGTTGATACAACTTAAACAAATTATTTCGACCAAATTAGGTACCATAAAAACGGTTTTTGTGAGTTAATCTTAAAAGATAGACATATACTATCGCGGACTGTTTTTTAGATCATTAAAAGAGCTATTATTCTTTAATACATATTTTTTGTGTATCTTGAACCGTTTTCACGGCGCACGCAACGGAAGGCTTCAAAGATGAAATAATTTCTCCCGTTTTTTACACATTTACCACTATATCTTTGCTCCTATTGGTCGTAGCGTGATGTTATATAGCCTATAGCCTTCCTCGATAACTGGACTATCCAACACAAAAAGAATTATTCAATTCGAACCAGTAGTTTCGGAGATTAGCGCGTTCAAACAAACAAACAAACAAACAAACAAACAAACTCTTCAGCTTTATAATATTAGTATAGATAAACCTACATGGGCACTTATGAAACGTCAGAAGCTAGGTGCACGGTTCCAATTGGTTATTTCCTATGGAGAAGAGCCGACAAGAAACTCCACGGTTACTCTTTTAAAAATAATTAGCCCTTACAACATATCGTACTACTCCCTCGTTTCTGAGCATTACGGGCGCTACCCGCACGGGTCTTACGTGTACGGGCGGCCCGTGCGGGTCTCCTGCACAACCGTGAAACCAGCCTAGGTCCATTCCCTCTCACAAAGAGGTGTCCCAGCTGTGGGAACTTTACAGGTAAATTATGCTATGTTGAACAATCTGTAAACCAGAGCTGACGCTAGACAAAAACATGAAGTTCACTCCCTGCTCCGTCTGTCTATTAACTAGTTTATCTGTATGTCTCAATAGTCTTGCAATTGGCGCGGTCGTGGGATGACAAACAGCTGTTGCACTCTATTTTCCCTTGTCTTGTTTGTATCTAAGTGTATCGAAGTATATAATGATAATTGCATTGTCTCGTCTGTCTGTTCAAGTGTTGTGTTATACAAGGTTTTTGCAAATCCAGTGGTGAATCTTTACAGCGAGTTATATAATATGTATACTGATCTTAAAATAGCGCTAGGAAGCAGAATGTCGGAGAATGTAAGCCTTTTCTGAATTCTAATACCAGACCAGATGTGTCTTTTTTTTTCAATATGTAATCCCTATACACCAATGAGGTTTGTTGATAAGAAAACTCAAGCCCCTCACAAGCATATTTTTCGCTACTATAGTCAAAAGGTTTTCTACCAATAACTAATTATTCTTATCTTACTTTACATTTTGTTTTTAATAAAATACTCCTTAATTTAAAATCATAATCTTAAATCACACAATTTAAAATCATAATCTTAATCACACAATTTAAAATAATAATCTTAAATCACACACCTTAAAATCTTATCATTAATAATTTACCCTCAGTTCACCTCTAACCAGCGTTAATCTCGCTGCAAGATACGTAACCCTAATAAAGATAACAAAGGTATAGGTAGGTAGATGGGGAGGTGGGATTAGGTATTAGTATTATTAATACCAATTTAACAGAACACGCACGAAATTAGTGAACTTAAACTAGTATTATAATAACTGTTCTCCTACAATGTACATTGACGAACACTTAGCGTAAGTTAAGTAACTGTGTAGGTGTTACCAATAAATAGGTTAGTTTTAAAAAGGTCCACATTACTCCCTACACAGTCTTCTTGTCGTATGGTTAGTGACTAATCTGGTGTCAGAGTTTTAAAGCCGCCCATGGGCCTCTGATATGGCTTCACATGCCGTCGAGAAATATCTCTCAGGCATGCCGGTTTCCTCACGATGACACACAGTAATGACAGGCTAGTACCTACATCCAAAAATGTTTGTTTATTTTACGCGGCGCTTTACTTTTTGGCTGAGTTGCGTAGTACTCGCATGTGTGTATGAGCAGATGTATGAACGTAAACGAAGCAAAAGTGGTATTTAAGGATCGTAGAAGGCGGCGTTTCTACCTACCCCCATGGGAAGAAGGTGTGAGTTTATGTATGTATGTAATTGGTTCAAACATGTTCATGGAAAGTGGTCACCGATACCAATTTGTTCAGCCACAGATTAATACAGATTGGACACTCCGCAGTTTAGGTATGAAGCTACAAGTACGCGCCATCTTGTTGGGTCAATTCAGTGAGTGTAACGTAGTCAACGTAGTCCGTGTGGTGCCGGGAGTCCGTGTGGCGCCAGACGTAAAGAATAGTACCATCCCATTTCATCCCGTGGGTGTCGTAAAAGGCGATTAAGAGACTTAGAGAATGGGCAGCAGCGTTCTCTATGCATTTTAACACCATACTGCGATCACCTGACAAGCGTGGCGATTATGGCAAACCCCCCCATTAGGGGGCGGCCTATATCCAGCAGTGGACGTCTTTCAGCTGAAATAATGATGATGATGATGATGATCGTAGTCAAAAGATCTAAGAGTGACGCGTTAGAAAGAGAGGCAACTTCTAGGTGAATATAACTGTAGGTGAGTAGCGCTGTAGGAACTGAATTGCACTTTATTGTATCAAAGCAAGAGTCGCTTTTTATTTAAATGATTTTGCGGAGTGTCCCATCTGTATTAATATGTGGTTCAGCTGGAACTTCTGTAACTACCTACATTTTTGTTTAGTGGTAAAAACTTTAAACTAGGGTGGAGTATCACATAACTAGTAAGTACATGTAGGTACTCAAAGTAATGAACATGAAAATGTGCCCACATCGTGTTTTAGTATTAAACTGAGCTTCAGCTGACATTTTCTGCTAATGATCGTTTGTCTAAAGTTAAGTTTATGTATTTGCTCCACGGTTTTATGTATTAAGGCCACAGTCTCAGGGTGAATCGCGATCCGGCGGGATCTCATGGCGGCATGGAGAGTGCGATTGTCGCAACCCAGCGCTGGGCACGCCACAATTGCAGCGATAAGTCCCCTCTTCGAGGAGTGGCTTGAGAGGCGCCATGGCGTCCTCACCTTCCGCCTGACGCTGGTCCTCACCGGACACGGTTGTTTCGGGAGGTTCCTGTGCCGCATAAGGCTGGAGGAAACGCCCGGGTGTCACCACAGTGTGAATCGCCCGGAGGACACGACGGAGCATACGGTGGAGATCTGCCCGGTGCCCGGCTTGGGGGGAGCACCGCCGTGTCCTCACGGAGGCGATCGGCGGCGACGATCTCTCGCGTCCGGCCCTGGTTCAGGCCATGGTTCGGAGCGAGAGTGCATGGGAGGCCGTCACCTCCTTCTGCGAAGCAGTTATGCTAGCGAAGGAGTAGGCGGAGCGCGCGAGGGAGATGCAAGCTTTACGCCCTCGCACCCCTAGTCGCCGCAGGAGACGCCCCGGTGAGCAATGGGTAGCTCGCCGTCCGATGATGTCCGACGACACGGGCAACGGATGGAACACGGGTGGGTTTTAGTCAGTAAAAGTCTGACACGACCTCTCGCTCCGCCCAGAGCGGGAGAAGTCATTTGATGATTTCCCTACCTCAAAAAAAAAAAAGGGTGTATCGCAAAATGAAATTAAAAAATACTTTAATTAAAAAATTAAAGTTTTCTTAAGTTTTTTTGCAAAAAAAGTAAGACAATTTTAATTTCGCGGGCTACCTTACCCTAAAATGTATATGTGTATTCTGTGTATTCTGTATATGTTTCCCTAAGTTATACAACTACTATACTTAAAGCGACTTTATCCGACTTTTAATGATTTTATACTGAAGGTCACGTTTAAACGAGTAGTGTTAACGATTTGGAAAAAATATATGTAAAATTAAAGCATTTTCTTAATTACTTAGTATAGGAATATTTTAGATTATATTTATATTGCATAGCGAAATTAATTTTTAAAGTTATGTCTAACGCGGAAAAAAATCTGAGAATCACGCAAAATCTATATTTTTCTGAAACCATCACCATTTTAAAGATTATGAATTTTCGATCGTGTTTTATTAAAATGGCTTTTGTTTTATGTATAATAAATTAATAATGCGTCTAATTTGGGATAGCGCTCCTTGATGGGCGAGTCCTATTACTGGCTGGACGTACGACTCATTGCGTGAGCTCAGCACAGAACACGCAGGCTAACCAGTCAAGGGCACTGGCATATATCAGCGTCTTCATAAGTGACCTCCGGATAGAAGGTCAGTCCATAGTCATCCTAGTTCAGTGCGAAATAGACTCAAACTTATAATATACTACCTTCTGCCCACCTTTTTTTTTAATGCTTGTTCCCTACCTTTGCGGAAGTGCAAGCAATAAGTTGACAAAGTTTTATCAGAATCAAATTAACGGTATAACAGCAAACAGCATAAAATACGAACAAACAAAAATAGATTTATAAATCATATCACAACATATTATAAAAAAAAACATGTGTGCAATTCACACGTGGAAGAAGTGAAACCTTCAAACAATTTGGAGAACCACGAATATAAGAAACACTGCATAATGCTTCCTGTCTCATTTTCTTCCACGTCAAATCTTATGAATTTATGTGTCAGTCTCTTTTTACTGTCGCTTTTTCGTTGCATCGACTTTCAAATCACAACGATGGTAAAGAAGTTTTCACTTCAAAAAGTCCCGCCCTCGCCGCATCTGTCTGTCTGAACACGGTCAACTGAAAAACTACCGAACCGATTTTCATACCGTTTTCACTAATGGACGGAGTGATTCATGAGGAAGGTAATGGTGTTTAATTAATTAAGGTTTTTTGTGTAAATTGCCTGAAATATGACAATATTTGTTGAAGATGTCGGAAAAAATCATACAAACTGGGAGCTTTACTTTGACGACTTTGACTTTTTTTTTTTTTTTGACGACATGGTTGGCGCAGTGGCTGAGCGATCGACTGCTGCGTAACGTGTCGCGGGTTCGATCCCCGCACGGAACAAATATTTGTATGATCTGCAAGTAGTTGTTCCGGGTCTGGGTGTTAGTGTATGTGAGTTTATATGTTTGTAAACGCACCCACGATACAAGAAGAAATTCTTAGTGTGGGGCAACGTTTTATTTAAAAATATAAAATAAATAAATAAATTTACTAGCGTGCACCGCGTAAACCAATAGAGTTATATGAAAACAACCGATGCATGCTGCAACAACCATGCTGAAATGAACCTTTTTGGCGCAGCCGTGAGGCACACACTTATTGCCAAAAGATTACTTCCACTTTTAGTTTAGTTTTTTATTTTGTGTTTCACGAACTGTGTCCAAATAAACGTTTTCTTTCTTTCTTTTTAAAATTCCGGTAGTAATCTCAGTAGAACCGGTAGTACGTTCCTGTAAAAAACAAAATATCCTATTTTCCGATAGCCCCGAGGGCGAAGCCCCGGGTAAAATCTACTATTCGATAATTCTTTAACCCACCATTTTTTGGAATATTTGAATCATTTAATACTTTATGTTTTAGAAAATAGTTATCGAAAATTCCATTTGAATTTTTGGTCACTCCTGTTCTTTCATTTGAAAGTTCCTCTAAGCCTGTTGTAATATTTTTTGCTCATATTATTTTTTTTTCTGTTTCAGATCTCCGCGAGATTTTTCTTGGTAAGTGGGAAAACAGGCGGTTACATTTTTATAACAAAACAAACTTCGCTTTGTCATTGTAATCACGTAACGTCCGCACCACGAAGATGACAGTTTTTTAAGAAAATTAATTTCCAAAAGTTAGTCCGGATGTTATCGAGCGACGTCAGGATGTTTAGGTAAAAAAAACTGGCTAAGCTCGAGTCGGACTGGCGCTCTAAAGGATCCGTAGGTGCTTGCATTCCTTAATTTTATTATTAACACAGTGGTAACACGGGATCTTTGAAAATTTACCTATTACGGTTGAAACAGGAAACGATTAATTATATTTATCTGGTCTTTTAGAAACTTATTGACCTTCTAATGATAGACATTTTTTTTTTTAATTAATGAATCTCTAAGAACTTATGGAGCTCTACTGATGCACAGTTTTTTAAATAATGAGCCTCTTTTCAAGTTTTAGGCCTATGCTCACAGTGACAGTAACACAGCTAACGCAGTCGCAGTGGTCGCAGTAACTAAGCTTGGGTACCCCGACCAAACGGGTTAGAACTGTGACAAATCGCTACATCCAAGTTGGTCACAGTTACTTGGCTATTTAGTATCTTTAGGCCCCAAAATAAGAATTATTTTTCATTCACAAAAAGAGGCGCAATCATTATATTGGAATGTTCAATAATATTTTTAGAAACGCAAAATGGGAATTATTTGTGGTGCAAATAAATACATGCTTTAAAATATTACAGCCCTGTGGCAGATGAACGGGCAGACAGATGGCATCGTAGGCCTAGTTATAGCGCTACGGTTTTATACTTTGGTTATGGATCCCTATTATTAGGCTGCCTGTCCACTGGAGCGGAGAAGAGGGGAAAAGAGCGGAGCTGTGCCAATATTAACTAATAGAATCTAAACTCTGGAGCGGAGTTAGATTCCATTGGTTAATATTGGCACAGCTCCGGTCCTCCTCTCGCTTCGCCGCTCCAGTGGACAGGCAGCCTTAAGGTCTTACAAACAGTTCCTATTCGCAGCCAAACAAACTCAATCTAAAGTCAACGTTATCGCATATCTAATATCCTTTGCTGGTCTTTGTAGGTACCAACTTTGAGAACCCGGGGCCAACCATCAATGGAATTCAATATATGAATAATGAATGATTTCGTTCTGCTCAGGTTTTTGTAGGGGAGAGGATACACGTCCGACTTTTGTAGGGCCCAGCGACGTAATTGCGTAACACATTAACATTTCCAATGTCTATCATTTTGACAATTCAATAGCATTCATCGCTTTATATACGTTGTAGAGTAGCCGAATTTTTCAAACATGTGAATCAATGGATTAGGATTTTTTTTTCAAAATACTATGGATGAAAGGAAGTGTGTTACGTTTTTGTGTCTTTTGATGATTCTATTTTACTTTCAACATTCAACTTACTCTGTTGATGCCAATATGTAATTCTTTTGCCTGTAGCTGGTTTTTTGTTGGGTTTGTAGGGATTTTGTGCCTTAGGAGTTAAACGTACGAATCTGATTTTTTTGTTGCTAAAAGCCTATGTCTATGCCTAGTATTGCTTAAGCATAAGTAAGTACTACGTGTAAGTCAGGAGCGGGAAAGTCCGAAAGGGATACCGTGGCCCCTGGCAACGTACAGGCAACTGAAGGAACACGGGTAGGTTTTAGTCTGACACGCTTTCTCCGTCCAGAGCGGGAGAAGTTATTTGATAATTTCCCACCCACAAAAAAAAAGGTGTACGTCAAGAAAATGCGGTAAATACCTGATCTTATCACTATAATGAAACCCTGTTTGAGACCAAAACTAGCCGGTTCGTCTTGAATTAGCAAACAATTTTGACAGGTCGATTATCGTCGACAAAAACATAGAAATTGATACTTTCTTCCCATGGGCGTAGAAACTACAAATAACACCTAGCTATATATCAAAAGTACTCTGTGACCACCTGCTACGATCCTCATGTACTCTTTTTGCCTCGTTTAGGTTCATACATCTGGTCACACGCACGCTGGTTGCGAGTACTACGCACCTGACCTTTCTGAACAACATTACCAATAAGATCACAAAAAATCGTTCATATTCATCTTCCGTCTGCGCACGCCCCTTTAAACCTTAACGATTCGTTATGCAAATTTATTCAATAGCTCGGAACAATTTTCTCGTGATTCCCTTATTTTTATGACGGCAGTATCAATTTGTTGAGATCTAAGAGCGACGTCAATGTTTAACACTGCATGTTTTTGTGTGTAAGCTTTTTCATATAAAATGGTTATTGTATTTTTTCCCCATACGCGTTGGGGGCGCGGCGTTTGCTTGACAATCTTGCCGTATTGGGGGTTTTGTGGGCTGTTGTAAAACGTTATAAAACATAGGTATTCTTTGTTAAAAACTTGGGGGTGTTGACGTTGTAATTTGGGAGGGGAGGGAGCAGCAAAATGCTCGAGGATGCTCAAATACACGCCACAAAGAATTATCTCTTGCGCGCTATTTTGAACTTTAGTTAGTTGCTTTTTAGTTCATTATTTGAAATTAAAAACTAGTCAAACATGTCGATGCTGTTTCTGCGCTGATTCTTAATGTGTTTACCTTTCGGCGATTTCCATTCAAGTTGGTTTAGTAAATGCGAGAGATACGGTAACAATTTCAAAGGTTTCACTCAATTTTGACCAATGGCGACTAAAATGTCAATGTATTTTCATTCCCACTTAATCTAGAATTTCGCACAGATAAAACTTTAGGGAATTTTCCGCCACGTTCTGATTAGCGACACGAAATTAAAACAAATCGACACACACCAGTACATATTTGAAGATAAAACTTATCAGATGTTGGCAATCTGCCGACAACTAATATTACTTCGACAATAAGCTGGCAAAAAAATATTTAGTGGAATTGTCAACGTAGGTACCGTTTCCGCAAAAAATAATGAATTTAAAAATGATTGTTATTTGTAGCAAAAAATGTTTTTCGTTTTATTGGAATTTTTAAAGGAATAAAAAATAATCATGTTATTTGGAATATTAAAAAAGTTGGTTCTTGGCTAAATAATAATCGGCCCGAGGAGTCGGTCCCAATAATAATTAAATACCAATGACAATCATCACAGGTCTTCAATCTAATGTGTGCTAAAATTAAATACATCCATGGCACATTACCGTAGGTATTGTTTCTACCGTATTTCGTAGAATAGTAAAATGGAAGCAATCAAGTACGGCGTCAGTAGCCATGTCAACAGTCTCAACCCTATGTACAGTACAACTATTTTCTTAATATCCTTCGCAAAACTTCGTGTTTCGTCAGTCCTCGGATTTCTGTCAGTTGCCCTTTGTACTTGGTAATTATGGTTGATAGCAATTTGGGGGCAGCGGTAGGAATCAATACGTACAAGCACCAAGTGCAAAGGGCAACTGATAGAAATCCGACGACTGACGAAACACGAAGTTTGCCGAGGGACATTAAGAAAATAGTTGTACTTTACCTAGCTGTCATGGAAAACAGAATATTGAAAATAACGAATCAAATACAAAAATCTGCCAATTTCATCTTCGCCTAGCGTCACGTACATAAGTAGTCGTTTTATTCTGATGACTATTTTAACAATTTTATTTACATCTAACATTCTATAGGTACCTAGTACCTCGTTGGAGTAGTGGTTGCAAGCGGTACTAGCTGAGCGTGAGATCCTGGGTTCGATTCTCAGGTCAGACAAAGTGCGGCCAGCCCGCCGGTTGAACGCGTCCCAAAGGGTTATGGCCATCCGGCTGATCCGGCGATACCGCACGGTCTCCGGTGAGGTGGCAAGCCTCCTTGCCGGATTGCCGTCATGGGATCTGGAGGCAAAAGTCCTCGCGCACATTTGGGAGTGGCGCGAGGAGGCTTAACGCCGGGGCGTAATTCCGCTGCTGCGAGAAATCACGGCACAGCGGACAGAGCTCCGGCGGGATCTCATGGCATCATGGAGAGTGCGATTGTCGCAACCCAGTGCTAGGCACGCCACAATTGCGGCGATAAGTCCCCGCTTTGAGGAGTGGCTAGAGAGGTGCCACGGCGTCCTCACCTTCCGACTGACGCAGGTCCTCACTGGACACGGTTGTTTCGGGAGCTTCCTGTTCCACAAAAGGAGGGAGGAAACGCCCTGGTGTCACCATTGCGTGATTGCCCGGAGGACACGGTGGAGCATACGGTGGAGGTCTGCCCGGCTTGGGCGGGTACCACCGTGTCTTTGTGGAGGCGATCAGTGGCAGTAATCTGTCGTCCGGCCGGCCCTGGTCCAGGCCATACGGAGGCGTACAAAGCGAGAGGGCGTAGGAAGCCGTCACCTCCTTCTGCGAAGCAGTCATGTTCGCGAAGGAGGAGGCGGAACGCGTGGGGGAGCGGCAAACTTCGCGCACTCACGCCCATAGCCGCTGCAGGAGACGCCCTGGGCGTCGGAAATCGCTAGCCGATTCCCGGCCACACCGTAAGCGCGGGCTTGCGGACGGTGCAATGGGTAGCTCGCCGTCCGATAAAGACCCGGCCCGGGTCGACGGCACGTTGTGTTCCACGCGCACCTCAAAGAGATGTCAGCACAACGGAAGGGGTCTGCTAGGACCGATGCCTGCCGGGGTCGCGGGAAAGTCCGAAAGGGATACCGTGGCCCCTGGCAACGTACAGGCAACTGAAGGAACAGGGGTGGGTATTAACCAGTAAAAGTCTGACACGCACTCCCGCTCCGGCCAGAGCGGGAGAAGTTATTTTAGAACTTCCCACCTTAAAAAAAAAAGATCGGATAAAGTGTTATTGCGTTTTTGTATCGGGAATTTGGAGGATTTGTGCCCGGTTGAAGCCCCTATGACATGGGACTTAAACATACTTGGCGAAAATAATGTGGCTGTACTACTTGTACACCTCTGCCTAATCGTTCGGTGAATACAGGCGTGATGTTATGTTATTTAGAATGCACAGTAAAAGAAAAATTGAAACAAAAAAATACGACGTGTCAGTTGCCATGTCAACTCCTAAAGAGAGAAATGGAACAGGCATGGAAGTTTGTATATTGAAAATAAAGAATCCAATACAAAAATCTGCTTTTTTCATCTTCGCCTAGCGACACTTACATATGTAGGTAATCGTTTTATTCTGACGACTATTTTCACAATTTTATTGACACCTAAAGAAATCAAATCTTCGAGTCTTCGAGGACTTTTTCCTACTATTTTTAAACAAAGTGTAAGAAAAATGAAATAGGTTATTAGTTGACAAAATGCTAGAAACATTTTGGTTGAGTATAAATCGATGTTTACTATATTACATTTTCACTATCGACTCTTCAGTCGTCCACACATTAAAAGTCTAATAGTATCGGAAATGTTTTACTGATCCTCTGAATTGTTTGATCTTCTAATTTAATAAATGACCCTCTTTTTAACTTAGTAACTGACGGTATTCTGACTAAACGGGTTAGGTTATGTTAGAACTGTGACCAACCACGCGCGAGCGGCAGTGCTTGCAGAAGCTAGCACCACCACCGTATGGGTTAGGTTAGATTAGAACTGTGACCAACCGTGTTAGTCTAACTTCTACTTGTTTATTTAGTATTTTTATAACCCCAAAAATAGTAATTATTTGTGGTTCACAAAAAGAGGCGCAAATAAAGTGTTCAATCATATTATTAGGAGCTCGATTAAATACATTCCATAGCGTCATAATATTATATTACACATAAAAGAAATCCTTTTCTACGTGGAGCCTTGACAAAGTCAAAGTCAAATAATTGATCTCAATTAGGCACATAAAAGGCGACAAAATTTACAAAAAAAAATGAATTGTTTCTAGTCGCCCCTTGTAAAAGGTAGTTTTCGTATGGAGAAGAACGAGCAAAAAATTCCACAGTCACTGTTTTAAAATGTTTTACAATATTTTGTATACATTAATTATGGAAGACAATTAATTCAATTCAATTAGTGTAGACGATGCACCTGGAATAAGATTACTACACCACAATAGGTAAAAAAATGAAGCAATGACAGATAAATTAATTTGTGATAGATACATGCACACGTGCTCACATATTTACAAACATTGCAAAAGTATATCTACGATATTCCTTAGATTTTAACAAGTAATAGTAATAAATTAGTATGTGGCATCTTTTGAATAGGTATTCGTTGTTATAGAAGATAAAGGTAATCAATCATCGGTAACGGTTGTTATTCATTTTCTTCATAGCAGCATTCTCCTGCGCTTAAACTGTTAACGGACGCCTCACTTTTTGTTCATTTATGTCTTTCATTCGGCATTTTTCACTCGAAGTGAAACATCTGAATCACAAATTAATTATGAGTGAAAAAAGAATTAGTAAATTTATTCCGGATGACAGCGATGCGGACGAGTACTTCGATGCCTAATTGTTCTTTTCTTTTTGTATAGAAAGTTATTTAATTCAAATTCAAATTTTTATTTCAGACCAAGAGATCCATATAGTGTTAGTATGAAGTTAGCCTATGTTAGTAAATACAAAAATTCAAAATACAATAAAGTTACAGGAACATTAATTGGCTACATGAACATGTGCACGCACATGTCTGCTAGCCCAGAGCCTGATAAATGGTCCATCAACCTTGTCCGCCAGTGTAGCTAAAATACTGTTAGGGCTACCCCTGAATCGCCGCAACATCGATGCACACCGTTGCGCATGATGGCATGAAAGTCGTCTATTCGCGCTTCCGCAAACATGCCCGATGCACTGCAAAACCGAGGCAGCTCCAGCAATATCCTCAGCGCATTATTATACTGCACGCGCAGCGCGTTGTAAGCCTTCTGCGTATACCTAACCCACAAGCTGCACGAGTAAAACGACTGGCATTAGGCTCTGAAGAGCGTCAGTTTTACCTCATCAGTGCACCGCACAAACCTGCGGGCAAGCATATTGCATCGGGCTGCCAACGCTCTGCGCTCCCTATCTATATCCTGGTCATCTGTGAGAGAACCCGTGACCACATGACCGAGGTATTTAAATTGAGTGACGACTTTTAATGGTGTTCCTTGTAACGTCACCGGTGGTATAGTCGTGGGTGTATTATTATGCACTTTAAAAACCACCACCTCACTTTTAGTAGCATTATACCTCAAGCTATGAGCCTCCGCATACCTCTCACACATGGCCAACAACTTCCTTAGCATATCATTTGGTACCTAATGTCAATACCTAGTTAGTTGCGTTATACATATATTGTATATACATTTTTAATGTGTATGAATTAATATATTATTATATAGGTACATATTTCAGTTTTTAGTTTTTGATAGATATATGTATATTTTTATATTTAAATAAATATTTATTCCTCAATTCTCGCTATTGCACCTGCCACTGTTTGTCTCTGCATCACCCAAAAGTTGACTGGTAGAAAATGCCTATGGAATTAAGTCCGCCTCTGGAGGTCTACTCCCTAAGTCCGTCAACGAAAAGACGGGCCCGTCCGAAGGTAGTCCGAAACGTCGGCGTGTACCCTACTCCCTATTGATTTCGGATTCACGAGCTTCGAACGGAATCATAGACAATATTTGAGAGCGAATGATACATGACGATAGAGTTGCGCTATTTTACCGGTCGATTACCGGTTTACTTATTTTGTGGTTTTCAAGCTTAATAAACAAAAAAAACATATTGTTGTGTTAGAAAATGACCACATTTTTTACAAATTACTTTATATTTCGTCTTAGATAAACAATTGAATTATTTTTGCCATTTTAGTCCGGATGACGGCTTTATCCTGTTGATACCTTTGCCTTTTTTCTTTTTGACGGTTATTTTCAAATGTCAATTGTCAAAGTTTTTTATTTTCGTTAGTTGGTAGGTACAAAAATATTATCGAGAGTTTTCGTTAAAAAATAAAATAATATCGTAAAATGGCTCCAACCGCTCCACCAGCAACTCAAGCGCAAATTGAGGCACTCCTCAATTTTATGACTGACCATCACGAGTTGGCTCGCGGACTATTGAGGGGTGCCGATGGGAGAGTACGGTCAAAACGGCTGTGGGAAAGCCTGTGCAACTCCCTTAATTCTATGGGAAGTTGCACAAAGTCCGTGGAACAGTGGCAAAGGGTGAGTTTACTACATTGCTTGTCAATATTAGTATAATTTTTAAGGTCTTGTCATCAATAAAGTGAATACAATGATAATCAGTCATCCTCCAAATACATATCTGTTGGAGGACTTACGAGTATACTGGTTTTCATATAGTTTTTTATGTAATTAAAATTAACCATATAACCAAAATTTTAGGTCTGGGCTGATAAAAAACATTTAGCCAAAAAAGCTGCTGGAGCTGCCAGACGGGATGCGTGTGCTACAGGTGGAGGCCCATCGATAGCACCAACCCTCTCCCAAGTAGAATTGAAGATACTGTCAATTATGGGAGTGGGTTTTGGAGAGCCACAAACCGAGGCAAGAGTGCCAGCTTTTCCATTGGTAATAATTAACTTTATAATTATATGATACTAAGTTTGTTTCAATGGTAAAATAGAAAAACAGGAATATTGTATTTAAATTATGTTACATGGAGTCTTTCCGTGACTTTTTTGATTAAATAATAATAAATTACAGATACATAGTTATACGTATATATTTGTTGTATCCGGCAATGATATTCAGTTTTTGCTGTACAGGGACCACCTGCAACACAAGAGCCAGCAGCCGTCTCACCCCCCCATACATGGGCTGCTAGTCCTGAAAACGCATTCTCCCAGGACCCACCCTTAGTGTCCACTGAGGCACTGGAGCTGGAGTTGCCAATGCGAAGTCAGCGAAGTAAGTATTATTGTTCAGTAGAAAAGAGATTACATAAATCATGTTTCAGAAAAACGGACAAAACATTATTTCTTTTGTTTACAGCATCAAATCCTCGTCGTGCACGTCCACGTGTTCGGCGACTCCTCCCTGGCGACTCGTCAGCAAGAAGCCAAATTATTGAGCTGGAAGAACAGAGACTACTAGTTGAAACCAGGAGAAATGAGGTGCTCGGTGAAATAAAGGTTGCTATTGTGGACCTTTGCAACTTGGTTAGGGAACACCTTACTAGAAATAGTTAAGTTGTACAAGTCATGGGGAGAGGCCGTTGTCCAGCAGTGAGATGACGCAGGCTCAGTAACGTGTTTATATTCAAAAAAATAGGATTGCAACTTGATTCATAATGTTGCAGCATTTATTTCTCGAGCTCCTCATTTATTTTGTTGATTGTAGTCTCTGGTCTTTCAACTCAATTATTTACAAAATGAAAACTTGTGTGTTGATTTGATTGGTCAAAACATATGTTGATTGTATAATGTTGATTCTTAACTTAATTTGAGATTAGTCTAGGACAAAATATTGTTATGTTGATTGTATAATGTTGATTCTTAACTTAATTTGAGATTAGTCTAGGACAAAATATTGTTATGTTGATTGTATAATGTTGATTCTTAATTTGAGATTAGTCTAGGACGACAAAACATCTGTTTTGGTTGTTAATTTTATTTAGGTATTTGAGACTGAAGTAGACAAGTAAGAGAAACTAAGTTCCTAACAATAATTTAAGACTACAATAGATATAAGAAAATCTGTTCTGATTGTAATAGTGTTGTTGATTGTTAATTTTATTCAGATTTTATTGTTGCTAAATAAATAAATATGATTTTGTTATAAAAAAAACAATGCTTTTATTGTGGAAATCCTTTTTATATCATAATCTTCCAGCAGTTCCAACACCCATTGTTCTGAAAGCAATATAAAAAATCAATATAAATAAAACACCATATGCATTTATGGACATGTTTTATTAGGAAAGTTTGCTTAAGTACCTATTTCTTTCCAGCAATTGCACTAATCTGTCTCTCGCTCTTTGCCCTTGCTGAAGAGCTTCATGAGCAGATGTACTATGAGACTCATCTGCCTGTCTACTGCGCTCTAATAGTATGTCTTCCTCGGTAAGGGAAGGTGCTTCTAAGCCCGCCCTATTACACATATTGTGTAGAACACAGCAGGCAATGACAATTTTACCTGAAAAAAATAAAATATGCTATGTATGTATGTACATATGTATGAATAAAATACTGTTCAGCAGCGCGTACGTACGGACCGCGTTGTCGCGTTATAAGAAAAACATGAGTTATACCTGCTGTGACTGGTGCATAATGCAGTTCCCTTGCTGCTAAGAGGCATCTCCATCGGCCTTTTAAAATGCCAAATGTACGCTCTATAGTGGAGCGAGCTCTTTTTTGTTTATGATTGTATCTCCCTTCTGGAGAATCTTCGACAGCATTGTCTATTGGGGTCATCATGAATTCCCGAAGTGGGTAACCAGAATCCCCTGTAACCAACATTGCTGGTAAAATTCGCTGCATAATAAATCTGCCACAGGTAACACCTTGAACTCATTTTTAACTTTTGTAGAAAAACCAAATAACAGCGAGCAGAAACAAATTATAAGAGATAGACATTTAAATAGAACTACATACCCAATAGATGTACTGTCTCCTGTTGTAGACTCTCCAGATGAGTTTTAATCTCATGGTGAGACCAAATAAAAGAATCGTGGGTGGCTCCACCATAGGACGCATCGGCATTTAAAATTGTGCATTCTGCATCACATATCTGTAAGACATACCAATAAAATTAAATATTATGAGAACTTAGACTATTTACAAATATATTAATGACATACCTATGCAACAACAAGGCTAACTTTATATATGTTATAAAAATTTATGTATTCTACTTTATCATAGGGTACTTTATCTTTACCTATGTAACTTAGAATATATTTTTACATAAAACATAGGTACTTACAACTTGGACATTTAAGGAGTGAAAATGTTTCCTGTTAAAGAAACGCTCCTCATGTTCACTGGGCTTCACCATTGCCACATGCGTGCAGTCAATGCAGCCGACTATGCCTGGCAGGCCATATTTTTCATAAAATCTATAAACATACAGCTTATTAAAATTGTATAATGATAAAGTGTATTAACACTTCAAAGCATAGGTAGGTAGTCATTGTCCAAGTGAAATGTTTCCGTCTTTAACAGTTAAGGCTTTATTTTATAAAAATACCGAGATCTGTTTTAGAAAAATAGTACAAGCTTACTGTCTTTTTATAAAGTTCCTCTCAGCCAAATTCTGTGGAAACTTTATATATTTTTGTAACATTGATGGTCTGTTGAGTGCGTTTGTGACATGCCGCAGACAGCGTGATACTGTCTGTTGTGCCATTGGCCCATCATTGCTAAGGGCCACTGCACCTTGGTAGCTCCCTCGGGCATAAAAATTAAGAGCAGCAAGGATCTAAAAGTAAACAAAACCAATAGTAAATGGGTGGAGCAGCTCAATAAGTTGCAGAATCTTCAATATGTATGTATATCCTTAGTCATTACCTTCATTCTTGGATCAACACCATGTCGTCGTATTTTTTGAGGCAGTAGAGGTATTATATCCTCACACAGGTCCTCAAAAAGTTCTCGTGTGAGCCTATAATTTCCAATGAACTCAACATCGGGAATATTCGCCAACCGAAAGTTTCGGCGCAAGTATAATCGGTGTCGCCTCCGATCTTCCTGTGGAGCTTCTTCGAGCAGTTCGAGGATTAAAAAAGCAGACATATTTTGGTAAATTTTCACTAAATTTTACTTTCGTTAACAGCACGACAACTACTTTGATGTCGTATCAACTGACATAACGCTCCGTCAAAACAAGTGTCAAATTCATCTTTTCGGACGGGCAAAAACACATCGGGAGTAGGGACAACTGTCAAATCGTGTTGTCTTTCATTCTTTGTTCGGGCTTCCAACTAATCGTATGTCCGTAGGTGATAGGGAGTAGGAAACGCCCGTAACTAAGGCCGTAACCACGGACTTCGTGCTTAGGGAGTAGACCCCCTGTACATTTGTGTGCTTGAAGTATTAAATAAATAAATAAATATTTTCTTCGCCTTCATTAGTGAACGAATATAACGATGTTGGATTTTGGCATACGTCATCTTTCACTCGCGCTCCGAATGATCGAGAAATTAAATGAGTAAATGAAAGTTTATTATCTATGTTTAGTCGGTGTCGTGTGAACGTAGAATGAAACAAAAATGAACATGATTCGAGTGAACCGTTCACTTTATTGAACCGTCTGATAACAGCTTTATCCCAATTTATTTGGTGTCCACTTGCTTCACACACACCTGATATTAATTTGAACCTAACTCATAGTATACCTAGTTACCTTCGGGATATAACTAGGCACATGATAAAAACTTTCAGTTCGAAGCTATTGAGCGTATGTGGAACGAAGACAAACAGACTGTGACGTTGATATTGAGTTGGTTTGTTCCTATTTAGATAGCTGTGCTTACTTATCTTCATGGTGTTTCCGAACTGGGGTGAATTCTACCCAATGGGGAATGATATAGTTGTACAGACTCTAATTAAAAACATATCTGCGAGAAAAATAAGAAGATGCTGAGAGCTTCTTCATGAATTTGGTCTCTTTAGATTTATACTAGTCGATGGCATATCAATGATCGCTCGTATTTTTCTGAATATTCCTCAAAATTCAAAATTAACTTTAAATGAGGTTTAATATTTTTCATCTTATTCAATTTAAATTTTTTGAGTAGCGTTTGTGACCTTGCTTTAAATTTTTTGTCATATATCTGTTATTGGCCCGATCTAAAAGCTTAACTCATAAGCTTTTAGAAATAATAAACAGAATTCAAATCGAGCGACAGGTTAGCTCCGACTTCTGGTACGAGAGCACGGCGTGGCTCCTCCTATGCAGTACACTACACCAGTGTATACTGCGCCGAGTCCTCCCGACAGTGGATGCAGTGATGACACCGAGCGTCCAGCTCCCTGTTTATGCGACACAGGTACTTCCCGACATTAATGATATTGCTAAAGGTCAATTGACGTTTAAACGATGTGGTCAATTTTAGCTGGCCATTTCATGAAATTTATTTATTATTACACTTACACACACTATCCTTACAGGATGGCCCCAATACAATAGTGGTTTGCAAACACACACGAAATAAATTGAAATTCGACTTACGGCTAATACTTAAAAATATAAACTTTAAAAATACAAAGCATTACTAAACTCTATTAGAAATGTCAGCACATGTTTTTGTTTTACACAGTGTTTTTGGAAATGGTCGAACAATTTATGAAATGATAAATTCTAAGATCTGGTCACGACGTATACAAGGCCTAACTAATTCCTGCCAAGGTTGCAAGTTTGTCCGAAAGGGATATCGCGGCCCCGGCACACAGGCAACGGAAAGAACACGGGTGGATTTTAGTCAGTAAAAGTCTGACAGGCCCTATTGGATAATTGCCCAACCTAGAAAAAAAAAAAAGGCCTAATTAATTGAAATAACTGAAAACCTGAAGAGGGGTTATTGTATGCATAATTATAACCTTATTTTACAGCGGACAGACTCCATACATTTATGTTCCCATAACTCGACAAAAAGTTGGGAAAAGCTTGTGGCGACACATCTACATCGCCACATGCGAACTACGCAACAAAGATCTGACGTCACACAAAATCCTAACGTCACACAAATCCTGCATGGCGCAATTAGAGTTTATCGCTTGAACGACATATATAAGACTATCCGACATCAATCATTGGGATAAATTGCCCGCCAGACACGACACCCGTCTGGTCGGAGGATCCTCCCTTTTTAATAGAAGATGAGTGAACTTTACATCATGTTCCTTTTTTTTTGCGATTACAGATTTCGTTCACTCAAAAAGTACTCAAAAGCTTTGCTGGTAGCACTTATACTCGTATAGAGATAGCTCTAGCTAGCGAGGAGGGCAAGAGAAAAAGGGAGGCCCAATTTTTTTTTTTGGTATGAAATTGTCAAATAACTTCTATCGCTCTGAGCGGAGTGGGAGGGCGTGTCAGACTCTTACTGACTAAAACCCACCCGTGTTCCTTCAGTGTTGCCTGTACGTTGCCAGGTGCCACGGTATCCCTTTCGGACTTTCCCGTGACCCCGGCAGGCATCCGTCCTAGCAGACCGCTTCTGTTGTGCTGACATCTCGTTGAGGCGCGCATGGAACACAACGCGCCGTCGACCCGGGCCGGGTCCTTATCGGACGGTGAGCTACCCATTGTTCACCGTTCGCATGCCCGCGCCTACGGTGGCCGGGAATCGGCCTGCGATTTCCGATGCCCTGGGCGTCTCCTGTGGCGGCTAGGGGCGTGAGGGCGCGAGATTTTCCTCTCCCTCACGCGTTCCGCCTCCTCTATCGCGAAAATGACTGCTTCGCAGAAGGAGATGACGGCTTCCCACTCCCTCTCGCTCCGTACCATGACCTGGACCAGGGCCGGATGCGAGAGATCACTGCCGCCGATCGCCTCCACAAGGAGACGGTGGTGCCCCGCCCAAGCCGGGCAGACCTCCACCGGAGGTCTGTGCCCTACAGTGGGACAACATAGGCTAACAATAACATAAAATTAAACAAGTAATCCGATTTGGTGTTGTTAATTCAGTCAATCAATCAACACAATTTACGGAGGCTTTATAATTTTGTTAAAAGTGAAAGTAGTTTGTTTGCCAGAACTACGGTAGGTAACTAAGTTTCGTGTTGTTTTCTTTCCATAAACCTAGCATTAGACTTTTAAGCCAATGGTCTCCAATACCCACCGGTAGGCACTTATTTTATATCCTTAAACTGCGGTATCCTAGAACAGTGGTGGCCGCCACATAACGGTCGCAGTGACGGCCGTCATGGAAAATGATGGCACCGGGGTTTGATTTTACGGCTCCAGAAAAACAGCAACTAACTTTCATAAAAAAACGTTTCAGTGACGTCATTCGACGGTAAACTGCGGACGCTTTGTGGCAGGTATCGCTGTCTTGAGAATCACTAGATTAAGTAAAAGTATTTTACTAAATTATTATTCTTTACGAGAAGTAGTTACCTTTACTTGCCAACCTCGCAGAAAATTTCATTACGTAGAAACATGTTCCAGAAAGCTGTGTGGCATTGTGTTCCTTGGATAATAACGCAGGTTTATTTACTTTGAACTAGGAGATGGTAGTGTCAGCCTAGTTAAACTGCTACGAGGATAGCTTTTCTTATGAAGCTTTTAGAGAAATTGCTGCAGAAATGTGCTTATTTCATTGTAGTGTAGCTCGGAGTTTCATTTCAATTATATTTTTAATGTATTTTGTATTTATTTCAACTTTTAACTGGTAATTTTATAGTCTGCGGTACTAAAAATATATATTTAATCTATGACAAAGTAAAATCGTTTCATGATTTCTTTGATTAAATTTAATGAAATGTATTACTTAAATATTGAATTATAATATCCACTGTGGCAACACTGTCAAAGTACAAATTATTAATATTATAAAAATGTTTTCAATGTATTTTCATTATTGCAACTCAATGTATTATTTTACTTTGGCAACACTCAGAAGTAACAGTTATGATAATATCGTTATTTCTGGGTGGGGCAAAAGTTATCCAAAATGGAAAAATGTAGTGCAGAGTCAGTCGTCATTGGATTGTGAAATAGGACAGTTGTGCTGATTAAAAGTATTACCAAGAAAAGAGTGTCTTCTTTACAATCGTTTATTTGAAATAGGCACATAAGGTAGTTCAGAACGACAAAAATTAACAAGAAAATAGAATTGATGCTAGTTGCTCCTTCAAAAAATAAGGGGAAAAGCTCATTGGACATCAAAAAGTTCGTCCGCATCGCTGTCAGCGGGAAAAGTGTCCAAACGGCTGGCAGCATTGCCACGTTGGATGGCAATGCTGATTTTTTGACCTACGAATTGGCCAGCCCTCTAGTCACGAGAAGAGTCGACCAAACGCTTGGCGATGTCCTGAAATATTCGAGTGTTTCAGTGTGTGATTAATAAATTATATCATTATATATATGAAGACAATGCACCTAGAATAAAATTACTGTACTACATACATAAGTAAAAATTATGAAAAATTAAGTAAGTAATGACAGATAAACTCATAAAATTATGTGATAGATAGGTACATTGTGCTCACATACTTACAAAACATTCTCAGACGATTTTCCTAAAATTTTTACAAGTGATATCAGTGTGTGAGTTAAAGTAATCACAGAATGTAAAAACAATGTCATAAAATAATCAATTATACAATTAAAATTAGCAACCAGTTTGATTTTGTCTA
The DNA here is from genome assembly GCA_947364205.1 of Agrochola lota. Lineage (NCBI taxonomy): Eukaryota > Metazoa > Arthropoda > Insecta > Lepidoptera > Noctuidae > Agrochola > Agrochola lota. The sequence continues at coordinate 21,434,957 of OX376223.1, forward strand.
GATTGTTACTATGGAGCAGGACCACCATATTTCAAAGCATTCTTATCTTGGATATAATTCTAATAAATAATAAAATATAATTAGTATAATAATAATTGTCTGATTTGTAATAAGCTTGTTTACAAAGTGTACGTACTTTTAATAAGTGTTTTAAATTTTCTTTTATTTATTTATAAAATTGCAAAATATCACAAGGTATTTTGTTGTAATATTTAACACAGTACCCCATAAAAGATTGTATGTACTTTAGATAATATGGTTGATCTATTTTAGCTTTATTTCTAGTATTAAAATATAGAACAATTATTTTATTAAAAAGATGTAGATTTTTTCATACATACATAATATTGTCATAAATGAATTGGCAAGGTACCGTCATAATATTAATCCTTTGACAATATTTCTTCTCTCTTATGCGATAAGGCATGTGGTTTACATAACTGAAATCCTGAGTGTATAGTCGAACAACCTATTTGGTATGCAGGCAAAAATATTAATCTTTCTATTACACTGCCAATATTCATTAGTAAATAAGAAAGTGATGTAAAATAATTGAGTACTCAGCACACTCACAGCATCGTAAAAAAGCAGTCGCAACTGTTGAAAATTAGCGCCTGTATACCAAATAGCCTTTTTTTTTGAGGTTGGGAAATTATCAAATAACTTCTCCCGCTCTGGGTAGAGCGGGAGGGCGTGTCTAAAACCCACCCGTGTTCCTTCAGTTGCTGCCTGTACGTTGCCAGGGGTCACGGTATCCCTTTCGGACTTTCCCGCGACCCCAGCAGGCATCGGTCCTACCCCTTCCGTTGTGCTGACATCTCCTTGAGGCGCTCGTGGAACACAACGCGCCGTAGACCCGATACCAAATAGCCTGAAGACTGTTCATACTAAAACAAAATGCCAAGATACCGATCCAATAGCATTATCAAATCGTACTCCCCACTGAATAATATGGTAATGTGGATATCCACGTCCATAAAATAATTATATTAATATATTTTATAAGTACCCTAGTAAATAGTAGAATTAGTTACTCCTTATAACATCAGCTATCTGAATGAATGAATGAATGAAATGCACCGATCCCAGCGTGGTTTAACCAGACTCGATAAATCGAATGAACCCCAAGATTTGCACTAGCCCATGAAGCCTCATGTTTCATGGGACTGCAAAGGCCATTGCATATCTGGGAGTAGACCGGGGGGCGCGGGTAATGGTAAGGAAGACGTGCCCTTAGGAAAAGGAAGGATTTGAGAGCCGTACCGGATATGCATCCTAGAGTAAGCATAGGAGTAGTGGAGAGACGGGTGTTAATTATCTATGGATGGGCATCTTTTGAGACGTCTTCGTTATGTTAGTTCGAGTCTATCTTCACCGGTGAATTTGGAGACGGGGTTACGCTGCTTTCTCAGCTTTTTTTTCCATATAACAAAATCAGTCTAGCCGTTTCGAAGATTAGCCGGAACAAACAGACAGACAGACAACATTCAAAAAAAAAATATTTTAAAAATTATCGACCGTAAATATTTTCATATGCCTTTAGTAAAAAAGCTGTTATTTTGAGATTACAAACAGACACTTCAATTTTATTTATTTGTATGTATTTATAGATTAATATCAACTTCCTTTATTATTGTACTTTTCAGTCAAATCAAATAATAGTTAGGTACATACTGAATAAATGAATGCATTTACAACATGTACACGGTGGCAGGGACATCGACACGAAAACTGATACCATGGATTTGGTACATGATTCTGAACCCCCCCTGCGTTGAAATTATTCGTCAGTTTTTTTTTTAAATCAGCTGTTCCTTTGACCGCGTAACTATTGCACTTTTCTATCTTATTGTTGAGTTTACATGCAAATAAAACAGTAATGATGCGTTGCCTACTTATACTTATGTCATTTCAATAAATCTTTTATGTCATTTATTTTATAAAAATCATAGTCGATAATAGATTGTAAAAAATGGTTTTGTTTTGACGATGGATATCTTACGATCCACCCATGCTGAGTATGAGCTTATATACGCTTATGACAGTTTTTATTTTTCCTGTAAAATTATTAATGATCGATTACCGTTTTATTCGCTGGGGGTGCGAAATATACATATAAATTCTGTTTATTTACTTCAGAAACCCTGAACTTAATCTTAGAATATTGTAGTCCTATCAATATTACATATTTTTTACTAAACAACACAATCCCTTGGCAATAGGTATATTGAAACTCAAAGTAAAGTAATGAAAGAGAATGGAATCCCGCAACATGATCAATCATAATGTTATAAATTTCACGAAATTGTTACTTTCCCTGCCAATGAAATTAATTTCATCTTACAACAGATGGTCACAATTACAATTTGAAAACTCCTAATTATAACATCAATTTTGAAAGCGGTGGCATATTTTTATTTTATTGTGATCCCACTGAATAAAGCAAATTGAAGAAGTCATTTCATACCGGCTGGAAATCATAACAATAATAGTAGTACTTAGTGCATAAGTGCGTCAGCTGCTCCAGCAGTGGGTGGTGTGGGAGTCCAAATTTAGAGCATGCTGTAACTTATGATTCCCCCTTGGGTACAGCGACTCACTCTAACTTTGATGAATATTGAATAATATGGAACTACTAGCAATGAACTTTATTCGGTATAAAATTCCTCGGAAAAATCGAGCAGTACCTCCCGTACTATGGCTAGTTGAAAAAAGGTCAACCCTCAACTCAAAAAAATTGCTGCAGAACATTTCAGTATTTTTTTCATTTGATTTATAATATCTTTACAAATAACAAGCTAAGGGCTTTAAATAGAATGTTTGGTAGGGCCTATCTTTTGGCCAACATCCTAAATTGCCAACCCAATTGGGCTTTTATCAACCTAAATCAATGAATAAGACTCATTAATTCCATTCAAACACGATATATCACACAAGCGTGTTTACCAAAAAAAAAGGGATCCAGCCTTTTCGTCTAATTGGCCTTGAAATGACCTTTAACAGGCAATTCTGATTACATCGCTCCGAAAGCAGTGTGGCATAATATAATGAGTGTCATTATTCACTTTATCAAACGACTCGCTAGTCATTCCCTTCAGCTTGCATCTGAAACTAAATTACGTCTCAATTAGCACAGACGTACAGTCATTTGCCAGAACATTCAGTTATGATATTCAAAGGAATATGAGGTTTGCCATCAAAACTACATTAGTTATGTTTGCGTGGCATTAGTATGAACATTTTGTAATAAAGAATCATAATTTAGTTTTTTTCTAGGTCGTAACAAAGGTTCAAGTCTATGGCTTAATATATTTTTAATGTGTGACAAGGGTAATATAGGGTGAAAGTCAGTGCTTTGCCCCAAATATCTAATTAAACTCTATTAAGACGCAAATATATGCACTGGCATATATTTGCTTCTTAATAGAGTTTAATTATGTTGACCTTGAGTGGTTAGCTTGCGTGTTCTGTACTGAGCTCACGCAACGCGTCGTACGTCCATCCAGTAAGAGGACTCACCCATCAAGGAGTGCCGTCCCAAATTAGCCGCATTATTAACTTATAAAACATAAAAAAAACACGGTATACTAAAAGATCAATGATTAAATTATCTTTAAAATGGAGTAAGTTTCAGAAAAATACGTTTGATACATTTTGCGTGATCCTCAGTTTTTTATCCTCGTTAAAAAATAAGTTTACAGAGAGTTCATCTGGACGCCGTTGCGGAAGGACGTCTCGAGCGCTCCGCGTCTTTTATCGCACACGTGTACGGGTTTGGGTCCGAAACAAGATCCAACGTGTTTTTTGCCGGTCAAAATAAAAATAACATCGAGTGTTTTGTTTATTCAATGTGGCTATGACTCAAGCGTCTACAAATAATTACATTAAGTGCAAAAGTGAGGTGTGCTAAGCCTACGTACGTTCATGACCCAGAGCGAGCGATCCAGGGCATCCGAAGGCCTTATCGTCTGCCCAAGGTTTCCAGGGAACCAGAAACGTCGTAATAAGAAAAACCCGGTGAGATCATTCGTTTTATGTCAGGGCGTTCTGCTAATCACTCAGTTAATAAATCAAACTCCCATAGTTCAAACGCATGCTTAATGCTAAGTCCAACGGTAGATCCAGATACCAAAAAGACTTACACCTTAAATTGTTTCTAGTAAGTGTATCGATCACGAGAACTGAATTAAATTCCCGGCTTTATTTCGATTACGAGGCCAAAATTCAGCGACAAAGTTCGGTAGATTATTTGTTAGATTAAGCGTCAACATCGTTAGCGCATATCTACGGTTGCGTAGTGACTGGCGAAGTTTAAAGGTTTGATGCTTCGCACTGAACCAACGCTTACTTTTAAGCTACATATTTAGTATATAGTAAAACGAGAACATCAAGATAAAAATTATAATATATACTCTAACAAAAATAACAGTGTCGATTTAGATTGCGTAACATTCTGGCAATTTCCATTGCCTTCCAAAAAGTCGCGTCTAAAGCAACTTCTTTTTTGTCGTGTTTCGGTCGAACAATTTACCCGAGTTTTTGTGAAGAAAGGCACACGTGTGATGAGCCTAAAGCCCACTCAACAAAAACAAAAACTGCATAACAAGTTATATTTCAATAGAAAAACAGAGGGTATCTAATAAATCTCAATCAACGCATGACCCTGTCAAACTTTTGTAGCTCTGTGTCTCAACACGTGGGGTCCAGAGTCCCAAACAATAGTGTTACAATGGTAATAATAGCGGCCATGCAAAAGGATGGCAATTGTCTGTTTAGTGCGATCGCCCATCAACTAAATCTTTTAATGGGGTTAACATTTGGCCATATGTCAATACGCCGAGACCTAGCTACGTATGTTTCGGATAACCGCGACGAAGCCAGAATTTGCTTAGCACTTAGGAATAACATTCAAGACTCTATTCCTAACAGCAAGCTCTCTCAGGAACAAATGATAACAAACTACATAACCGCGCAGTTTAACGAGACGTTCTGGGGAGGGGAAGACATCCTAATCGCCGCGGCCGAATTCTATCTCGTAAATGTGCATGTGCATAATAACTACGGGAACACACTGGTCTACTCACCTGCCGGCGAACCAGTACACGGAAACATACATATCATTTACAAAGATCAACATTATGATAGCTGGGTCATAAGCGCCGAAGAACAGTACAACAATAAGCTGCAAAGTCTAACGCATAAAACAACTAACAAAGATACACCACAACATGCCGAAACGGTAGGCAATAAATACAACAAAAGAGACGAACAAGGGCAGCCTACTAAACCCCGAATTCTGAGCAGCCCCCAACTAGCTTGCTCATTAACACCGGATGAACAATTAACATCAACATTATGTACACCGTTATCGGCTGAACTCGCGGACGACACCGGATACACAATACTTAGAAATTTGCCTTCTGCCGCGACTAAGTACACTTGCTCAGACCTGCGCATTGCAACTTGGAACGTTCGTGGGGCCTCGAAACCGGCCAAAAAAGATAAAATAGACGCGGAACTTTCAAATAGGGGCATTCACATAGCCTGCCTACAAGAAACAGAGATGAACTTAGGAACGTACAACTCCACCCATTACGAATGGCACCTATCCGGAACCGCAGGTAAAGCTCAACGGGGACTTGCAATTCTAGTCAGAAAGGATTCCCAAATTGAAATAATAAATAGAAATTGCGATACCGACGTGATGACAATAACTCTTAAAATTGGTAGGGGAAGCGACAAACCTGCTCCGCTTTATATAATTAACTCTCACATCAACAGCTGTACCTCTAAAGCAACCAGATCCTTCACGGGTATACTAAACTTGATCAGACAAAAACCAAGGAAATGTACTTTAATCATCCTAGGGGACTTTAACGCTCATATTGGTAGACAAGATACAATAAGTTTCCAACGCAAAGGGCTGATTCACCAAAATCTCCATCATGACTACTCCAATTACAACGGTGAAATGTTAATGGATATAGTCAGCAGGGAAAAACTGCAAATAGAAACAACAAAAGCGAGAACATCATGCAAGATAACATGGTCAAAGGGCACGCAGAAATCACAATTGGATCACATTATTACGCCACAGACAACAGAAAAACTCTTTAAGTATATTAAAGGCGAATGGGCAGGTAGGGCCATATCTGACCATAAAATAATTTGGGGGCAGCTAAGAACAAACCGAATCATAAACAATGATGAAAACAATAAACACCAGACTCAAAAAAATGAAACAACAATAAAGACCAAGGATTTCAATTACAAACAATACTACTATGCCGCTCTCAATATCAAATCAACCAAAGCAAAATACCAAGCTTGCATAATCAAAAATTGGAAAACGTCGGAATAGACTCAACAGATGAAAGCGTCGAAATACCATGGTGTACCATAACTGAAGTATTAAAAGCGGCGGCCCAGGAAACCTAAACTTTTCAACAGAGTCACTCTAGGGAACATCGTATAGCTCTTGCTAACCTCCAAAAGGCTAAATTCCTACAAAGAAGACAATTAGATAACCCAAATAGACATAATCGCGTAAAGGAATGTCAGGCAATACTTCATATGATTAAAACGGAAGAAGAAAACAAAGAATCCAGTGCATTCTTCACTGGATTGGGGAAAAAACATCCATCAAAACGCATGCAGGTACTTTATCTATTTTACAGGAAAAACAAGCAAACTACCAAACGCCGGAAAAGAACCGCTTATATACCAATGTCCAAATGGGAGCAAATCCTAAAAACCTCCGAGGGCCTACCTATACCAACGGTTACCATAACAAAACGGGTATCCACCGCACAAAATGCAGGACCCTCACTGGACGAAGTAATGGAAATAATTAACAACATGCGGAACGGGACAGCGCCCGGAACAGACCAAGTGGTAATTGAGCTCTTCAAAGCAATGCCGCCGATATTACAGGAAGCCGTCACCAAGCACATGAACAAAGCGTGGACACAAAATGAAGCGCCCGACACCTGGCTAGAAACAGTACAAGTACCAATTCCAAAGAAAAACAACCCTAAAGATTCAAATGACTATAGACGAATATCGGTTTGCAATACGGGCTACAGAATCTACGCCTTCTACGTTTTAAAAAAAATTAGACGAAACAATAAAAGAATTGGGTAACTACCAAGCGGCTTTTTTAAACAATAGATCTACAGATGATCACATATTTACACTAAAAAGGGTTCTGGACGAAGAATGGCGCGCAGGTAAAAGAATCTATGTACTCGCTCTGGATATAGAAAAAGCTTTTGACAACGTCAACCTCCAAGCACTACGAGACATTCTAATACAAAGATCTAATATGACGACAGGATAATCAAAGTTTGCATGAATGAACGAACACACATCAAATGGTGTGGTCAGCAAAGTAGTTGGATCATTAAAGGAAAGGGAGTCAAACAGGGTTGCCCACTATCTCCTCGCCTTTTTACACTGGTCATGGATGAGGTCCTTAGAACCCTCGAAGAGGAAACTCAGTTAATTAAATTAGACCAAGTTCTTGAAATATCACTCCCCTTGGTGTTATCATTTGCGGACGACCTCATCTTCATTACAGACGACCTAAAAGGGTTAGAAGGTATTGTATACCATATTAAACCCCTACTAGGTAGTGTCGGCCTACAAATAAACGAAACTAAAACAAAAATTCTAATTAGAGACCCATTAACTAAACAGAAAGCGACTTACGTGTCAATGAACGGATTAAAACTACATACTGTCGACGAAATTAAATATCTAGGTACATACATAACATCTGCATTAAGCAGGAGAAGCACAGTTAGAAAACGGTGTGAACAGGCCACTAGAAACGCAAAGTCACTATTACCATTCATAATAAACTCAAAGATGGACTGGAAACTAGCCAGACTCATGTATCGAATGGTTATAGTACCTTGCATGATATACGGATTGAAAGTATCGGCAATCACCAAAGCTAATAGGTCAAGACTGAGAAGATATGAGAGAGTCATCATGAGAGACTTGATTAACCACGCCAGAAATAAACCAACACAAAATAAGATGCACGAAATCTTATATGGAAAAACTGTAACCAAACGCATCAAGAACCACAGAATGTGCTATCTCGCACACGTCCACAGGCGTGGCAAACCACACCTTTTACACGCAGCAATGGAGTATAAGGCCAAATATAAGAAAGTAGGCCGTCCTATTTACACATGGAACGACAATCTTAAGCAGGACTCGACTTATTTCGACAAGGAATTAGACTTTTGGATGGATAAGGCTACAGACAGATCCAAGATCATGAAGGCCGCCAGCGAGATGTACAAGAAACCTGAAACGGATAGCAGCGACGCCTCTGACGAAGACTTAGACACAGCAAAATCGAACACAGCACAGCAGCAGTATAGAAAAAGCTGAGAAAGCAGCGTATCCCCGTTCTCAAAATACACCGGTGAAGATCGACTCGAACCAACATAACGAAGACGTCGCAAAAGATGCCCATCCATAGATAATTAACACCCGTCTCTCCACTATTCCTATGCTTACTCTAGGATGCATATCCGGTATGGCTCTCAAATCCTTCCTTATCCTAAGGGCACGTCTTCCTTACCATTACCCGCGCCTCCCGGTCTACTCCTAGATATGCAATGGCCTTTGTAGTCCCATGAAACATGAGGCTTCATGGGCTAGTGCAAATCTTGGGGTTCATTCGATTTATCGAGTCTGGTTAAACCACGCTGGGATCGGTGCATTTCATTCATTCATTCATTCATTCGTTAAAAAATAAGTTTACAAATTAATTTCACTATGTAATATAAATATAATCTAAAATATTTATATATTCAGTTATTAACAAAATACGCTAATTTAACATATATTGTTTCCAAATCATTAACACTACTCGTTTAGACGTGCAAACAATCGGTTATCATCGCCATAAGATCAACTTTACACCGGTCGTTGCCAGCCAACATTTATTTAATACCTCGCACAAATGTGCAGAAGCGGACTTAATGCCAGAGGATTTTTCCACCAGTCTGTAGCGGTTACAACGCCACATACGAACGATGCATCAAAGACATGACGTCACACAAATCCTGCATCGCACAATCTAAGTTTACCGCGCGAACGACATAATTGTATAAGACTCTTCGACATCAACTTTCAGGCAGTTGCCTGCCAGACACGATACCCGTCTGGTCGGAGGATCCTCCCTTTTCTATAGTGGATGAGTGAACTTTACACCCTGTTCCTCATGCCTGTAAAAGTCTACCCTTTTGGTGATGTAGAGACAAACAACATTTAGTAACATAACCAATCAACTGATCCAGCCCGATATATCAGAACGCTTGGCACCTGTGTCACTAGTGAGGGAAACATGGCTACACGATTTTAGACTTAGCTCCAAAAAGTTGGAAATACGTAGGTACCTACACAGCGACATAAATTTCGTACGTCAAAATCTGTAGTATCGGGGGTGCTACAGACTTTTTCGGGTCGGCATCATACGGCACAGCCGTGCGGCAAAATCGAATATTTATTTACTAACTTATTTTATTTATTTATCCATTTATGTACACACATATATACAGACAAGAACAGAAAAATGCGTACAAAGGTGATGCTTATTTCTAAAGAAATCTCTTCCAGCATACCTGCGATAGGACAGAGGATATACTTAGAAACTTACCATTACCACTTACTTTAATACATTAATATGTCACTTAAATACAAATATTTGTTTTATCGCTCGGCTGTGCCGTATCATGCAGACCAAACAAGTGTGTATGAACGCTCAGATATACGCAAATGCCCATTTGACAGCGGGTCGAGTTTTCGATTGACTCCAATACGTACCCCACCTCGTAAACAATAACAGCGTGAATTTAACGAAATCGTAACACTCGTTTATTCTCCATTATTTTTACGACGTCTATAAACGTCGGACAGAACGATAATTTTATTCATCCTTAATATCCGTCTGACGTTAAAATGAGACGCAAAAATTGATGGTGTCATTCGATACGGATTTGTTAACGCAAATGGTGTCAGATTATTATGATATTGTTGTAAAAATCGAGACTAGATTTATTGTCCATCATTTCTTTTTTTCAAGGTTTTTGTTTTTTCATTGTTAAAGCAGTGGCCCAGTGGACACGGCTGTGGCTTAGAGTTGTAGGTCGTAGGTTCGAACCCAGACAGGCGCTTTAATTTGTGTAAATTATTTCATCATCACTGCTCTCGGACCCGTGAAGGAAAACATCGTGAGGGAACCGGAACGTCCTAGAACCAGAAATTCAAAGACATGTGACATCTGCCACCCCCACTGGGCTCGCGTGGTGGATTACGGCTCGCTTCCTCTTGCAGAGCGGAGGCCTGTGTCCCAGTAGTAGCATCATTATATCCTAATTACGCTATTTGTTTTTTACCTCCCGACAGCCGTTGCTTGAGGAGGCATTGTCAGCACTTTCCATCAGAGCTTTCCATACAAACCAAGCGTGTCACCACTTTCTCGTACTACAACTCAAATTACTTATAAACACTGACGGCTTCATTAAAGGCAGCAACGCACATTCGGTGCCACGAATTCAATTAGTACTGTCATCTCTAAACGCTGCTGAGATTCCGTGCTCTATGACCAAGACTTGGAAAAGCCGAAGAAACTTTATCCAACTTTAAATCGCACTCGGGCTTACAGATTATCTTCACTATTTTGTTTAGTTTAGAAGTTTTGACAGCAGGACAGAAGGATAGACAGTTTTGCGACAACAATGGAGGGATGGACAGGCGAAAGGTTTTATTAGTAAATGATTACTTATTGGTTAAAAAACAAGATGTAAATAGTTGGCTTTGTAGGAATACCATTAGGTACTGGTCAGCTAATGAAAACTTTAACGATACGAAGAACCTTTTGATCCAAAAGTATCAAGGTTTGTTTAAGGCGGTTTTAGGAAAAAGATTCAGGATTGCCAGTTATTGCGTTTAAAAATGTGAAAAAGATGGCAGTGGATATATAAAATACTAGCTTTTGCCCGTGGCTTTGCCCGCGTGGATGTCGGAAAATGAATCCCACGAGAACGTACTACCCGGATTAAATCATAAGAACAAAGCTAACATCATCATTACATATAGTTCCTTACTCTTGTTTCATGTTTATTATTATATATATATATATCTATGTATATATATTTATATGGATAAGTTTATGCTTTATGTATTTATTGTGTATGTAAATGGTACACCACTGACTACCTGCAGTATTGTCTGTCCTTCTCTCTTTAATCCATCCAAAGGCCCATTGTGTCACCCTATGTAAAATTTATTTCTGTAATTTGTATGGTCTTCATATAGAATATTCTATCTTTTCTATCTATCTATTTAAACAATGTATTAATTCCGTAATACATTGTGTTCATATAATTCTATTGTTTTACGCAGCACACGCCTGTAAAGCTCTCAGTTGACATGATTTTTCCCAACATCTTCAACAATCATCGTCATATTCCATGCAATTTACAAAAAAACAATGAATCAATTACACCTTCCACATGAATCACTCCATCCATTAGTGAAAACCGTATGAAAATCCGTTCGGTAGTTTTTGAGTTTATCGCGTTCAGACATACAGACACAGCGGGGAGACTTTGTTAAATAATAGGTAGTGATGGATGTTTTGCTATATATTTCTATCGATCGACACGAACATACTTTGGAAAATAAATTACTAGATGTAACATGCATATCTAACAGCTGATAATAAACGCTTATATCTCTGCCAAATTGAAAGTCAAACAAAACATTCGTGTTCTGCGATTTGTTCCCAACAGATATACACATAACTTTGCTCTTACTGATTGCATTTTCAACTCAAATAAAACGTTTAGGTGATTCTACGCAATACAAACTTGATAAAACAGATGAAGTTGGAGCGAACTCGCTTTGCAGTTCCTAACACAATCACAACTAGAGATCACACTGTGTAGATTTATGGTTAAAGCTTGCATTCAGTTGAACACGCAAAAACCGCTGTAAAAATAAAGGCATGTATGTACTTAATCGAACCTCTACTATTTCCCATTTTACGCTCCTAAGAATATTATTGAACACTCTAATATAATAATTGCACTTCTTTTTGTGAGCGACAAATCATTTCTATTTTAGGGTCCTAAAAATATTAAATAGCCAAGTAACTGCGACCAACTTGGATCGCTCACAAGCCGCTGCCGCGGCACCGCTCGCTTCGCTCGCGCGCGGTCTGTCATTTAATTTCATGCAATGCTGAAACTTGACTTTCAAATGAAAGCTACAATGAACGGTTGTAAGGAGAAAACATACACGATATGTCAAAATTTGCCATTCCCATTAAAAATATGATTTCTAATAAATCAATCTACCTTGCCTTTTTCCAACTATGTTGGAGTCGGCTTCCAGACTGGATGCAGCTGAACCGGTAAATGAGCAGTGTCGCCTTTTCGGAGACAGCGCGCCACGTACCACAACCGTCAAGGCCCACTGGCACTAAAAAGGCGACACTATGCATGTAAATTTCGGTGCTAGCGGGGCTTGATGGATATGGCGCGCTTGCACCGATTCGGCCGCGAGCTGTTTATCGGTGAATACCAGTATTTTATATGGAGCGACTACTTATCTGACCTCCAAAAACCAGTTACTAGGTAACACGATACCCCTTGGTAAGACTGGTTGTCAGCCTTTTGGGCTTCAGACTACCCGTAACGACTGTCAAAGATCTACGAATGACAGCTGGGACCAACTACTTAACGTGGTTACTGAGGCACGGAAGGGTCTCGATATGCAATGGATGGCGAAGCTTAATATTCCATCGACCCGTATGGCTGTTATCATTTACCCACCAGCCCTGTCTGTGTATGATGTTATACGATTTCTATTATTAAGATCATAATAGATTAGAAACCTACAATAGATCGATCTATTTCCAAAGGGTGATCTATTTCAAGCCGAGGTTCATTCCCGATCAAATTAAAAATGGATTAGTTGTTGGCGCGACACTATTCTCAATCCGATGTTCGTGGAAATACTCGTACAAATAGAAAGCTATTGTCTCAAATATACACGTTCTTCTATACAAAATGTCTAAGAAAATAGCAGTCTTTTGTACTGGATTGACATCGTTGTCGTAGGAGGACCGAAATAGAAGTAGTTAGGTGGGTGTCAAATGATAACATTATTGGCGACAAATACGTGCGACTTATGCGACGATAAAATGAGGTTGGCTGCTGTTGATCGTGACGAAGAAAGAAAGAAAGAAATTTTATTTGCTCGAAAATGTGTATACATATAGAATTAAAATAATACATGCATGCAAGATCTTAAATAAAAGAGGCGCACAACATGTTTGCCATTTCTCATGGCGTGCAAATATTTTAGGTACAAAGAAATTAATTTTATTTTACAATAGCTAAATGCTTTGTTGAAAGAAGAGGTGACGTAGTGGTAAGGGCCCCGATCTACGAGTTGTTGTAGATGTTGAACACGAGGCTTTTGGCTACTTTTGTAAATGTGTATTTTATGTGTTTTTATCTTTATATGCGCGTTTTGTTTGTGCAGAATAAACAATTTTTCTTTCTTTCTTTCTTTCTTTTCTTTCGTTCAATACCAGACAGGCGATTTATTTTGTGTAAATAATTTTATCACCACTGCTCTCAAAACGGTGAAGTAAAACATCGTGAGGAAACCGGCATGTCCTAGAACCAAAAATTCAAAGAAGTGGCCTGTGTCCCAGCAGTGGGAATATTAGAGGCTGATCATGCTACGCTTATGCTAAATGCTATAATTGCGAAACATAATTAGTACACATTCTGGAATGCAATAAACTATTGAGTATCGAGTACTGACAATACTTTTGTTATACACCAACGACATTTATGGCACTTAGCTAATGACTTAAGTTGCATATCCTATCCACAATACTCAAAGGACGCATCATTTTTAAAAGTGCTTTAACACCCAGTTTTAGAGATGAGAACTTGTCAAAGGTCCACTTTTTGCTCGCGTAATTAAAAAAAAATACTTTCCAAAAAAACGTAAATGTAGTCATTTCACGAGCAACATTGAAGGCACAACAAAATAAGTATTGCGTAGAGTTCGGTTTATGAACTCATCTTTAGCATGCGTTGAGAACTTATTCTCAACTTAAAGTTATCAATTCGGAAACCGCGTGTAAGTCTTTCCTGAAACACTCAGTGACAGAGACTGTATAATACGGCTGAAATGGTAACTTAAAGCTGAGACTTTTTCTGATATAATCTCTGTCTTCTAGTTTCCCATAAATAATCGATAATAGGCAAGATAATCCTAACGAATAATTGATTGATTTCGTCCGGTACCAATTAACTTGAGTCGGCGAGCGGCTGACGCTATATTCCTCAAATAGTGTTCTAGTGTTGTCGCGTCAGAAATATATACCTTTATTTGTCTTTCTTTGTCTGGTTGCCAGCGTAGATTGAGGGGTGCTATAACATGTTCGGGTCAGCAAATTCGATTCGGCAGTATTTTTTAAATAACAAAGCCGACCCGAAGCAATTACTACACATATTTAGACTTTCATTCGGCTCGTGCCGATGGGCAAACTTTGTTCGGCATCTACCCTCGCTTAGTCATGTTCGGGTCGGCTGGACACAATCAGTTACGCCGAGCGGCTTTTTCCCGGACATTATCTATGTACATAATTATATTCCATTTTGCCGCCCGGTTGTACCGAATCATGTCGAGGGGAATATGTGTGTAACTCCCCTAACGTTTCGATATGCAAAGACTCGTTAACCAGTGTTTGTATTTCATTTGCTCCACACAGGAGTAATTTAGCCATCAATATGCTAACAGCAAGTGATACTAGCATTTAGTTTAAGGTTCCCCTTAGGCTGCGTTTCCACCAGAGATGAGCGAGGATGCGTAGCGAAGGATGTGTGTCTGTGTTTATATTGAATTTTTTGATTATTGTTTGCGTTTATTTTAAATTTGACTTATTATGGTTTTATAATTTATGTTTGGATGGTATTTTACTTTTTTTATCTAAATAATATTTTATAATTTAAATTGAATTGCATGTATTTTAATAATAATAATATCTGTATTATTAAATACATATTTTGTACAACAATAATCTTTTATTTCCAATTAATGAAGGATCATCAAAACGTCACCAACCGTCAGCGCGACAGACGTTATAACCTTGGTGGCCAGTATATATCAGTCCTCCGCCGCCATTCCTGGTTGTACCACGCCTGGGGCTGAAAGCAACTGTTCCAGGTGTCTACGCCACACGACGCCACCATCTGTCTGTACTTCATAATGAAGCCTGCCTAGGCGACGCACTATCGTGCCGAACTCCCATCTTCGTCTCTGGTCGGAGTAGGCTCTAGCCTGGACTCGCTCACCTACGGAGTAAGCCCTGATGGGAGGCGGTGTGTGGTTTGGGTCGAAGGCCTTCGGGGCAGATGAGTCTTTAAACATCACGTGCAACTTTGTTCTCACATCCCGGTTGAACATCAATTGATAGGGGGTCTGTCCGTTCAGGTTTGGTGTGCGTCTGAGCCGGGTCTTAAGGACAAGGAGCTTATCCGTAAGATCGCCCCTCTCCCCCTCCATTGCGCGTAGTGCTTTCTTATTGTTTGCACGTAACGTTCAGCCTGACCGTTGGTGGCTGGGTGGTACGGGGCTGACGTCAAGTGTGTTACACCGCAGTTGGAAAGGTAGCTCTTGAATTCTTGGGACACAAACTGCCGTGCGTTGTCCGAAACAAGTGTGTATGGTATGCCGAATGTGCAGAATAATTCTTTCAACTTAACAACGCACCAAGCACTTGTTGTTGTCTTTGTTGGGAAGACTTCCACCCACTTTGAAAGGGCATCCACGACTATTAGAAGTTGATGTCCTAAAATAGGTCCTGCAAAATCTATATGAAGACGTTGCCATGGTCCTGTAGGTTGTTCCCAATGGTGTGGGGGTGCTTTTGGTGACTCATTTTGTTCTAATCGGCATGCTCTACAGGATTTTACTTTGTTCTCGATATCTCTATCTATATTTTTCCAGTATATGTAGCTGCGAGCTAGTAATTTCATTTTAAGTATACCAATGTGTCCGGTGTGTAGTTCATCTAGTACACGTGTGTGTAAACTTTTGGGTATTACCATTCGAGTTCCTTTCAATATGCAGTGGTCTTGAAGTGTTAATTCATTATCACCGTAGCCATATTGTCGTAATGAGTGACCTGCTTGTAGCGCTTCCTGTAATGTTTTAAGTTCATTGTCTTTTCTAGTTTCATTAGCTATAACCTCTGGTCGAATTTCTAGGATGTTAATCTGCTGTAGTTGGTATGAACAATGTTGGTTTATTGCGGTTTCTTTTGCTATTTCTACTGGGAATCTTGATAGGTAATCAGCATTTGAATGTTTCGCTGAAGCTCTGTATTCCACGTCGTAGTTGAATCCCGATAAGAAATGTGCGTAATGAAATAATCGCATTGTGCTCAATGCTGGTAATGTCTGGTGGGGATGAAAAATTGAGGTAAGGGGCTTATGGTCTGTCACTAATGTGAATTTTCTGCCGTAACAGTAGTGAAAGAATTTTTTTATGCCCCAGTAGATCGCCGTAGCTTCTTTGTCAATTTGACTATATTTCCTTTCACTAAATGAAAGTGATCTAGAGGCGAATACGATTGGTGTATCAGAGCCATCAGGTAGTTTGTGAGAGAGAACAGCTCCTAAGCCCATTGGTGAAGCGTCAGTAGCTAGTATCAGTGGTTTTCCTGGGTCAAAGTGAATAAGAACTCTTTCGCTCAAAATCTCCTTCTTAATGTTATTAAAACTGTCTTCACATTTAGAAGTCCAGTGAAAATCTTTCTCTTTCCTTAGTAACTCATTTAGTGAGTTTGTTAAAGAGGCAAGGTTCGGTAT
This sequence comes from Agrochola lota, assembly GCA_947364205.1. NCBI lineage: Eukaryota > Metazoa > Arthropoda > Insecta > Lepidoptera > Noctuidae > Agrochola > Agrochola lota. Next base: position 21,451,879 of record OX376223.1, read on the forward strand.
AAATTTGTTATAGTAGTTTGCCATACCAAGGAAGGTTCGTAGTTCGTTTATATTAGTTGGTCTTACAGTGTTCACGATGGCCTTTACTTTGTCTTTGTTCTTATGTAAACCATCTTTATCGATTGTATGTCCAAGGTAGTTAATGTTACGTTTAAAAAAATGACATTTGTCTCTGTTAACGTGGAGGTTACTCTCTTTCAGTTTTTGCAAGACTTGTTTTAGACGTGTTAAGAGTTGGTCCTCTGATGCTCCTTGAATTATAATGTCGTCAAAAAAACATTTTATTCCGTCTAGTCCCTGAAGTAATTGGTCCATGAATTTCTGCCAAAGGCTTGGTGCTACTTTGACTCCAAACATTAAGCGATTGACTTTGTAAGTACCTTTGTGCGTACTTAATGTTTGTAAGATAGCGCTTTCTTCGTCCATAACCAAATTTAGATAGGCTTGGGTAATGTCTAAGGTGCAGAAGTATTTGCCTCCGTTCATTTCTGCAAATATATCCTCTATTATAGGAATTGGGTAATGTTCGTCCCTGATGACTTTGTTAAGGGTGACCTTGTAGTCTGCACATAGTCGAATGCTCCCATTTGGTTTCACAATCGGTACGATTGGCGTGCCCCAATCCGAATGGTCTACTTTGGTGATCACCCCTTCTGCACATAGTCGTTCAATTTCTTTATCAACTTTTTCCTTTAACGCGTACGGTATTCGCCGCGGTTTTATAAAAATCGGTCGTGTATTTTCCTTAAGATTTAAGTGGGCTTCATAGTTAGGTATTTTTCCCAAGTCTGATCTAAAAACAGTTGTTGCAAACTCTTCTAATAATTTATCAAGTTTGTCGGATTGTTAAGAAGTTTGCAAAACTCTTATGTCTGCAATTTTCACATTTAGTTCTTTCATCCAGCTTCTTCCAAATATTGGGTCAACGTTTTGATTGAGTATGTATAATTTCCCGTTGAAGGGTTGGTCTTTATAAGTGCCTTTTACGTATGTCACTCCTGCAGGCTTGATAATTTCTCCAGTGTAGGTTCTCAATTTCATTTCCGTTTTGAAAATTTTGTTTGTTAATTTTAGCAGCATTTTCCCTTTAAATCTCTTATCGTTATCGGAGATGAAAACGATGGGAAAGTTGACAGTCCGCTCGTTGGTGAATTTGAGGATCGTGGATACTTAGGTCTTTTTATCGAGCTCGTAATTCTGTTTACTGTGTCCGAATGTTTGTGCATGTCTGCGGATATTCTTAGGTTCTCCGATTTTCCCATTTCTATGGATGTGGCCATGTGTAGCAGTTTCGTAAAAGGTAGTGTCTCCCTTTCTTGAAGAATTTTTGCTCGTATATCACTGTCTTTCAATCCCCGAATAAATTGTAGGGCTAGAAAGCTTTCTAATGTAGGTTTTTGACAATTTTGACATTTAAATTTGCAGTTCAACGATCTTTTTTTTTAATTCAGAGGCATATGTTGCCACTGTTTCTTCTTCACATTGTGTGCGCGTAATAAAGGAGATGGACAAAAATTTCCCCAAGCTGTACATAATTAAAAGCAATACAATTAGTTTAATTAAAATAAATGAAGAATTTATAACAGCTAATAACACTTCATAGCAGTCTCTGAAAAAAATACTAAATTAAAAGAATTTTATGCGATTTGATTTTATACGTTCAATTTCAGTTTGAAGTATCTTCAATGTTGCCACTTAATAATATCAATGCTTGGAGGAAATGTTAACTAAACGCACGTAGCAATAATTAAAATATTCGTAGCAAATTATTTATGTATTATATCTTTGACGGAAAGTAATCCATCAAACCAACGTTCTCTTAATGATTATATAGATCAAAAGTCAAAGTATACATACGGATAGGATATTTTATTTAGATAAAATACAGTAACGTCGTGTATTGTAACATTACTTGACTTAATTACTAGCAACACTCAATGAATCTGTTAAATGTCAAATAACTGTCATTGGCATTTCAAATCTCGTCCCTCGCGCTGTTTTACGGTATTCGTTTGCTTCGTATTTGTGTTGTTATTTTATTTCACGTTTGTTTTATTGTGTCGTAGCCCCACGCGAGTGCTCCACTTATTATAATAAACAGTGTAATTAAGTAAGGGAAATGGACCTTATACAATCGTGTGTTAACTGTGGTATCGCTATTAGAGAACGCATCAGGCGGCATGAAACATCATCATTACCCCCTGATATGACTGTTCTTCTATCGGAATGGTTAACTTTTGAGGTAAGTTGTCGTATACTAAATCGAAAGGAATTAAGTTCGAATCTTCTTTACCCAATAATCTTACATGGGTTTAAAATCTTAAGTTTACACGTTCATATTTAACTTTAACAGGTATCACCTCATAGCTGCGTTTGCGGCACCTGCTATGACACAATGACCAGATGTCTTGCAACCAATTCAAGAGAAAGACAACTTGGGCATGTCAATGTTTGTTACGGCTGTGGTAGATCCGTCACACGTGTAAGGAGACATATTATTTCGGAATCTAGACTTCTAGCCTTAGTTGTATCATCATGGCATCAGCATGTAAGTAAATTATTTTTACAATAGTTAAATAATAAGTATGTAAAAGCATAAGTGGGGAACTGAACTGGGAAAATGTTGATGTTTAAAGCCGATCTTTCACCACTTGCTAAACTAAGTTAGTTTGCATAGTTGAGCCAGTTTTTCATACATATTAGCTTAGCTGGTATAGTTTGCGGTGGAAGCATATGTATGAAAAACTGGTTAAACTGTGCAAACTAACTGAGTTTAGCTGACGGTGGACGATCAGCTTGAATTCTAGAATATTAGAAGTTCCTGTACTGTACTGTTAATATTATCACAACATATTTATTTTTATTTTATATTATTTATTTGGCTCACCAACAATTGAATACACCGATACAAAGATATGAGATAGGTCCAATACTTATAGACTAGACTATTTTGAAAAACATCACAGTTAAATATTGTAAAGTACTCGATTATTGTGACCATATTGTCAAGAATTAATCAAACAACTGTAAAGCTGTTTACTTTCCATAAATAACATACCATTTAACCTTACCTTGTATATTATATATTATTATTATATTATTACGGTACAAACAGTAGTATTATTAGATGTGTAAATGGTTTACAATATTATGGTTTTGTTTTTAGGTAAGAGTGGCCAACTATTTGTGTCATGGTTGTTATGTGAGAGCTAACAGAGAAGTGGCCCGAAGAAATATTGTTGATGCTGCTAGATTTGAAAATGTCGAAGGAAATCAACCTGTTCAGGAAATTCAAGCACCAGTTCCTCCACCACTCCCCGCTGGCCCAGCTATAAGGAATGTTCAAGATGTATCTACTATTATCTTACCGAATTATAGACGCTGTGCCAATACATCTAGAAGATGCATATTTGATGGATGTCAAAGTAGTGCAGGTCATTTAGTGCCTACCCTGATTAAGTCAGCATTGCTGTTGAATAATAAACTTTATGTACCTCGTAGTGCGAGAGTATGTGAAGAACATTTACAATCAAATGAATGGGAATTATTATTAGATAACACGAGTTTAACTAATACCTTCACAGCTGTTCAAATTGAAAGTTTATTAGATAATAAACAAGAAGAAAATGTTCTTGATTTTGAAAATATGGAAGCAATGGCTAGTCACGTATGTCACTATTGGACAGGGCGCACTACCCGAGAATTTTTAGAATTGTATGATAGCATACCAATACAGTCTGTTGTTTCCAAAAACTCAAAAACTGCATTAGCAATGCTTTTAATTAAATATAGGACTGGTGACAGTGACGCTAGGATATCTAGTCTTTTTAGGATTCCCAAATCAACTTTACAGTACAAAATGAACCTTGTAAGGAACTGCCTAACTAATCAATTTGTTCCGCTTAATCTTGGGGTGTCTCACATATCTCGCCAAGAAGTAGCAGAAAGAAACACTATAATACCTGAAAAGTTATTTGGAAATCCCCAGTCTAATTCAGCTGACAGGTGGGCTATTATACAATGTGATGGTACCTACCTCTATGTGCAAAAAAGTTCTAATTACAAATATCAAAAGAAAACATATAGTCTTCATAAGTATCACAACTTAACAAAACCATTTTTGGTAGTGGGTTGTGATGGACATATTATAGATGTGTTTGGACCGTTTGCTGCAACTCAAACCGATGCAGAAATTATGAACTTTTTAGTTTCTAGCGATGGTGGCTTGTATCAATACTTTCGTCAAAATGATGTATTTATTTTAGACCGCGGCTTTAGGGATTCTATTTCCAACTTAGAAGCTCTTGGTTTCACAGTACACAAACCTGAAACCAGAGATGAAGGAGAAAGACAACTAACTACTCTACAAGCTAATAAAAGCAGATGTGTGACACTTTGTAGATGGGTTGTCGAAGTAGTAAACGGCAGGTTTAAGCGTGACTATAAACTGTTTAGAAATGTGTTTTTTAACTTAGCTTCTGCACATATGATGGAAGATTTTAGGATTGGTGCTGCCCTTATAAATAAGTTTCACAAAGTTATAGAAAATCCCGAAAATGCTGTTGAAATTGCTCATATAGCAACCACAAGGTTAAACTTGCCTAATTATTTAGGTCAGTTTATACAAAATTATAATTTAAATAGGAGAAGAGTGTTATTTAGGAGTATTGATGCAAACCTGCCGGCGCTTAATACTTTTCCGGAACTAAATACAAATGAGTTGAAACTTATTTCACTAGGTCCTTACCAGGTAAAGCAGGCTCGCTCGTATTATGGCGAACATATCAGAGATCGAGGTATTTATGAAATAGAGATAAGTCCAGAACTAGAGTTTTCCGAGGAACTTGTAATGCACATAGGAGGTAATCATCCTGTCCTTTTAAGAGGTCGCATTAAATCTAGACATACTTCTAGACGTGAGTATTATTCTTATATAGTTTACGATGAGCACCCCCCGAGTCAAGACCAACCTAGAAATGCAATCTTAGGTTATTGGTGTAATTGTGTAGCTGGAAACCGGACTGTTGGATGCTGCGCACATATTATGACAATCCTTTGGTACTTGGGATGGGCGAGATACCAAGAAAGTATTGTTCCACCAGCTGCATTTCTGGATAACGTACTTGTAACATGGAATGATTAAATGTATAAAATAATTTATTTGTTTTTATTCTGACCAATATACCTGTGCTACAAAAAAGTTTAGTAACTGCTGTACTAGTTTTTCCAAGTTTTAATATGATATACTAATCACCTAAGACAAATATATACACCTCAACCTATTTAACGTTCAGGAAATTATGTATAAATTGTAAAATCATGATGAAAACTGAGTGAAAAAATCAACTTTTTCAAAACTTCATAACTTTATTCCACGACTGCTTAGCTTTATGTAACTTATAATTCTTAATTATTGAAGATCTGCCCTATTGAAAGACATAGATTTCATATCTGTACATTCTGGGGTACAAGTCCTAACGATTTTTGGCCATGTCCTTTGTGTTGTAAAGCCCATATGCTAGGTTTAGGGTCAACATATTCGTCTAGTATCTGTGTGAGCTCCTTAAAACTCATGTCAATTGGATCATCCGGTGAGCATAAATCGTGTAATTTTTCATGTAATTCTGGTGATAGAGCAGCAAGTAAGGTGTAAACTTTCATTTTAGCGTCTTCGATCTTGTTAAGTAAGCAAAATACAGTTAGTGTTTTAGTAAAGTTTGCAAAAGTCTCTTTTTCATGAAAAGGCTGGAAATTAATTTTTGGGCCTCGTTCTTGTTGCGTATTTGTACTTAACTGTGATGTTGATGTATGTAGCGGTAAAACGCGTCGATTTTCTCTATATTGATATAATAGGAGTTTTGTCTTTATGGCAATACATTTCTCTTCGAAATCGTACCTGGTTTCTATCTCTTGGTCTAGTTGTTCGTCTGGAGTTTCTAATTCTATGTTATGCTGTATTTCTGTAATGTTTCTTGAAGTGATTGAAGTCTTGACTCTGTTTCTTCAAATGGTAGGGTTTCTTGGCTGTTCACGTAGTTTTCTAGTTTTGTGATTATACCACGCAATGAGGCGCGGGTTTTCTTCAGTTTTTTTTATATCATTAGTCGACATCCTCGTCGCCAATTTATTAAATACATATTTTGTACAACAATAATCTTTTATTTCCAATTAATGAAGGATCATCAAAACGTCACCAACCGTCAGCGCGACAGACGTTGTAACCTTGGTGGCCAGTATATATCATGTATCATCGTCATTTTGTAATATTTGTGTATACTTATATTTCATGTTGGATTATTTCAAACGCCTTAAAGATAGTTACTGAATTGAACTGAATTATGTGAAACTAACAATAACATCGCTTCACTGTCAAACTTGGCGTTTATCGGTTAGTTTTACATTCTTCACTACGCGTCCTCGCTCATCTCTGGTGGATACGCGTCCTTACTGTCGAAGACACTTTAATGTGTAGAACAGTATGTAGATGGCGCTGCAATTAACTAGAACCGCAAACTGGTATAAATTGCGGCCTGTCGAACGTGTTCGCAACAAGGACCCAGATGAACACAACTATATTGTGTACGTTCTAAATTGTTGTAATTATTGAGAAATTATGGTCCCATTGCAGGGATTAAGCGTCTATATACTCCCCAGGCCAATTCTTCAAAAAGGGTGCCTACCTCAGCCCGCCCTCTAATGGGCCTGCAGAGATATGTGGGCTCCACTCAATGGTGACATTTGACACAGTTTGTCCCTCTTTCTAAAAAACGAAAAAGACCATTAAAACTTTCAAATAGAATATGAGGGAAACGAGGTTTGCTTTCAGAAAACCCAATTCTGGGTTAGCTCACCCTTGACGATAAGCAGTCCTTGGATTCTTGTAGAAAATGCACCTGTACTTTAAGTGTGCAATAAAATGTGTGAAAAAATACCATGTGAAGTTAGTCACACAAAAACAACTACCTACCTACCTGAAGTTTTTTATTAAATCATAAAATATCTGCCACGCCACGTAATATCCTCATTCAAACTACCAACGAATTTTTCTAGTAAAATGCCTAGGTACTGGCTAGCCTTTTCTTGACCCAAAGACAATTACAAGCTGATATTGTTAAAGTTCTACAACAATCCCTAGCGACCATATACAATACAGTTCTATGAAGGAAAATAAACACTATTTGGTTGAACGTGCCCCATCGCCGTCCTGCGGTTAGGCCGGCCCTGGGAGCCGCCTTGAAACGTACAAACAGTACAACCTTAGGCTGCTAATACTTAGGTTTTAACAAACAAGAGAAAAATTGATATTTTTCTTTGTAGAGTGAGGAATTTATTTGTTGGAGAGCTTGCTTGGTTATGAGTATTAAATCAATAATAGCCTGTTCTATTTTGTTCCAGTGCGTGAAAGCTTCTTTTCATACAGAAATTGAACGAGTATTGTTGTTCAGGGTTCCTCATTGCAGGAGGTATATTCAGGTTTAATCGCGTTATTTTCCTACTCTATGCAGTTTTCCTTCTATGGTGCTCAAGATCATATAAAGTACAGTAATATTAAACTGAAAGTCAAATTAATACTTATTGCATTATCGACCTATTAGTGATCCCACCGCTGTAACACCGACCTCTGCTCTATTAGAGGAAGTGAGGCTTGATATGCTTATAATTTTAACCCGAAACCTCGTTCAAACTGTCTCCAAAATATTATTATCATTGTACATTTTTGTTCAGTTTATGTTAATTGTCTTATCGCTTATATTAGCATTTCCAATCGATGCATGGCTGCATGTCTCAGGAGTTTAAATAGCTTCTAATCTAGATAATCTAAACTGGTCTAGACAATATCCAGACTTTGCAAAAGCTGGCGATAAACCCTTATCATTGTTTTCAGATATTTATGAAGCTTCTTCATTAGTGATATTAGGGCAACAGCGCACTGGCGGCCTGGCTGCGCGGCCATGACGCGCTACCCGACCGCAAGGGTCGCGACCAAGGAACGGGGCCAAAACCGCGACGACGAACACTGGTGTTTAGCAACAATTCAATTTGATCTCAGTGGCCGCAACGGCCAGCCACTGACTACAGGCCGCAGATCCGTCGCTTCGATCTCGTTGGCCGCCGTGGCTCGGTGGGGCCGCTGGTCACGTGCGGCCAGGTGCGCGTGCTCCATGGCGATTTCATACTAATGTATCTATCTCGCTGCCCGCTGCGACCTGGCCGCTAGTGCACTATTGCCCTTATTGTTCATATACATCGTTAAGTGGTGATAAGATAATTATGTATGTAGTGCCAGTTAAAAGCTGTTGATGTAACAGACGGATTTTATGGCTAGTAACAAAACTTGTAGCTGTTAATTGGACGAGATCTTAATGAATGGAGCAATACTTATAAACAGTCACAAATGTTTTAACACAAGAGCAGTGTTTATAAAAAAATCTAGCAAAAGCATTTCAGTTTGCATTTTGAAATAATCTTGATTAAGCTACTAATTAAGTTTACTATGTTGGCAGAGTGCGTGTTGATGGATGTCTGTAATTAAAATTGTATTTTATGGGTATCTCCCCTACATGGAAAGTGGTGCTTTTACAAAAAATATTGTGAGACTTTGTGAAAACTATTTTTAGATTCAGAGATCCGTTTGCGAAATATTAAGCTTTAAATTACAAATTTTTGTTAGAGTCAAGTTTCCCCCCTGCCAGCTAAATGGTTGGTTTTGAATATGTGAAAAAAATCACGGCAGTAACATATAATATAACGAAATTAAAAGGAAAACTATTAGAGCTAAGTAGGCTTTATAAGTTAACGAGTAATAATCGGCCAACTTACATGTGCGGTTGCAAAAACATGTTCTCCCACACATTCCATATGGGAGAACATGTTTTTCAACTACAAAGGTAAGTTTGTTCTTGCGATAAATTCATCCCAACTACGGAACCTTTCGTTTTGCGTGGTCCGACACGCACTTGGCCGGTTTTTATAAAATTTACTTGGGTAGTTTTTGAGTTATCTTCAATAATACGTATTTAATTCAATCTGTATGTTGATGATGTTATTATAAGTTCCTGTCACTGTTGTTAACATACCAAGTAGTGGTATACGAATTTGGGTGGGGTAGGTACCTACCAAAACCAAAAAAACAGAAAAATTAAATAGGTTTTTTTTTAAAGTAGTTCCGGATGATAAGACTATAATTTCACAATGAATTAATGCCGATATCACTAGGCCACCACTATAAATAAGTAAGTTTCCATCCACATCCTTATGTCAACAGTTAAGAGTCGTAGAAAAGGGTCACCTCATATCTGCCGCTTAGAGAATGATGATGCACTTTTCCCTAAGGGTCCCAGGTCCGGACCCTCGTTGATTGAGTATGTACTTCCATGCCAAACATGATAGTGATGGGGCTGACCCAGTTATTAAATCGAGTATAATTTGTAGTCGATTTACGGAACAACAAGGACTAGGGATGGGACTGTTTGTTTAGTAAAAGGAAAGTTTTATGTAACGATATTTTATTATTTGCGGATGTGTTTAGTTTGATATGTTGGATCGGATTGTTAATCTAAAACTGTGTTCACGCTGTGAGCATTTGTTAGAGAGCTTTCGAAAACCAGTGTTCACGTGGTTGTGAAAATTCCGTTGCGATTGAAAAAATCGTTTGCAAACTAATAAATGAACAGCGATTCAAAATGGCAGTGCTCGTTGGGATGACGTCACCAAATAAATTCGTAATCACTTGTTTTTACAAAATTATCGCTCGAACTTTGCAATAATCGAATTTCGAAGGTCCTATGTTATAGAAGTGTTTATGGAATCACGACTTTGTCTTCATTGGCCGTTTCTACCAAAACGTTTGCCTTTGTCAATTTGACAAAAACATACAAAAAAAAAACAAACAATATTTCAAAGTATTTCAAAGGTCTCAAACTCTGAATAATAATTATTTAATATATACCAACGTAGCCGGCAATTCTGGCAAGATTTCATTTGGAGGAAGCCTCCGTAACTTGTCAGGCTTCGGTTCAATTATAGAGAGAACGTTTTCCAAGTTGTCGTATTATGAGATGTGTTTGTTGTTGTCATTTTAGGAGTGGCAGATAATTAAATATGATTTATTGAAGATTTATCGTCTCCGTATGGTCAAGTTGATAAGGGCGCATGTCATCTCGCTTGTCGCGTTACTTTCACAAGTATTCCACTTGTTTTATTTCATAGCAGCCAGAAAATAAATCTTACAGTGTAAAAGATTTCGTAGAGAAACCACTCTCTCTAAGAAATTTTATTACGCAAAATTAAGTAATACTACAAAATTACCAAAACAAAGTAATTTTTTATACGGGTTATAATTTATTACAACTGTTAAATGTAGGGAGGTTATTGTGATCAGTTGAAAACATCACGGGCAGTAATTTTGTTTTTCGGCGGTTGGTAAATTAGTGTCGCAGTAATAAAAATAAAATTGGTCGGTTATTTAATTCTACAATGTCAGTATAAAAATACTGAAGTAATGTAATAAATGAATGGCCAGTAAAAATGTTGGAATAGGCAGTTAGGTAAATAGTTCGGCAGTTCATAGATTAAGTTAGAACTGTGACCAACCATGCCCGAGCAGAATTGGTCGCAGTAAATAAGCCAGGGCACTAAAACCAATAGGGTTAGGTCAGGTAAGACATGTGGCCAACCGCGCACGAACCAGGCGAGCGAGCGAAGCGAGATGCATCGCGGCAGCGGCCAGCAAGCGCTACATCCAAGTTAGATTTCTTAGCGACTAATTCTGCTTTGCCTGCCTTGCCGTGCGTTTTAGTAAATAATTTACAAAATGCATGTTTGTTTAAATTTAAACCTTCAGTTGTTTACTGTTGTTTTCCACAGTAAACAACTGCCGCTTTAAATCAGTGCCTTTTTAAACTGCTGATGCTGGTCTGTCTTGTGAATCAATTATTAAAATAAGTCACGGCTATTGATAAGGAAATATTGTGTCCATTTCACAGTACAATATAATTCTCTTTTGTATCGTGAGTGCATTAACAACCATAAATAACCCATGAACCAAAGGGAACCAGTCTATAGTCAACCTATTTATAGTCTATAGTCTATCAAAATAATTACTATGGATGAAACCTACGCATAGCACAGGAACCAATCATTCTAACCAAGCCGAAAGCTGAAATCAAACCTTCCAAATTAGCAGGCTCCACTAAGCATGAACAGACATTTTAATCTAAATCCAGCAAAGCCAGAAAAACCAAAAAATGCCCACCAACTTCTACATTACTTAATTAAAACCACAAAACCGTTTCACGAACTTCAGCAATTAAATCAAAACAAGCGAAAAACAGTACAAGTTTTCTCTCAGAAGTGTAGAGAATGTTAGCGTTAAAATTATAAAGTATTGCAAGAATTTCTTGACCCTCAGGGATGTTGCCAGTTGTAAAAGAAATAAAACATCTAGGTTTTATTGAGCAAGACTCTCCGAACTTGGGGCGGTTTGTGACTTTATTTTTAAGAGCTTTTCAAGATACTGAAATTGAAATGATACAAATGTTTCTGGTTTGGTATCTCTGATTGATATGAAAACGTGTGATTTTTTGGGTACTGCGAGAATTTATTACTGAGACTTAGAAGCAAAGTCAAAGTCAAACAATTTATTTCAATTAGGCACATAAAAGGCACTTATGAACCTCAAGCCTGTCTGTATGATGATCACATCGTCTTCACATACCTATTTTAATTAATATTGTTAAACATTTTATAGTCCCATCGTCTTCACATAATATTGTTAAACATTTTAAAAGAATAACAATGGAGTTTCTTACCCATTCTTGTCCTTACGAATCTACCTTTTGAAAGAGGCGCCCTGGCTCAACTTTATTTTCTTTTAAAGTGTGCAACTTGCTCTAAATGACTTGATTTTGATTTCTGCCAAAAGACTCATTCTCAGTAAGTATCTGTTTGTTTTCACTTCAGATTGTGTGTTGTTGACTTAGCAAATTATGACTCGTGGTTTATCTATTTCCTTCGACTTCAGCACCTTTTTTTTTTTGAGGATGGGAAATCTACAAATGACTTCTCCCGCTCTGGGCAGAGCGAGAGGGTGTGTCAGACTTTTACTGACTAAAACTCACCCGTATTCCTTCCGATGCGTGTGTGCCGGGGCCGCGATATCCCTTTCGGACGAACCCGCAACCCCAGCAGGCATTCATGCAGTCTTTCGTCCCCGTCGGTTAGTGCTGACATCTCTTTGAGGCGCGCGTGGAACACAACGCGCCGTCGACACGGGCCCGGTCCTTATCGGACAGCGAGCTGCCCATTGTCCGCAAGCCCGCGCCTACGGTGGCCGGAAGTCGGCTCTCGACTCCCGACGCCCGGGGCGTCTCCTGCGGCGACTAGGGCCATGAGGGCGTGCAGCTTGAATCTCCCTCGCGCGCTCCGCTTCCTCCTTCGCGAACATAACTGCTTCGCAGACAGAGGTGACAGCCTCCCATGCACTCTCGCTCCGAACCATGGCCTAAAACCGGATGCGAGAGATCGCCGCCACCCATCGCCTTCGTGAGGACATGGCGGTGCTCCGCCCAAGCCGGGCAGACCTCCACCGTATGCTCCACCGTGTCCTCCGGGCGATCCACACAGTGGTGACACCCGGGCGTTTCCTCCCGCCTTATGCGGAACAGGAACCTACCGAAACAACTGTGTCCGGTGAGGACCTGCGTCAGGCGGAACGTGAGGACGCCATGGCACCTCTCAAGCCACTCCTCAAAGAGGGGACTTAGCGCCGCAATTGTGGCGTGCCCAGCGCTGGGTTGCGACAATCGCACACTCCATGCCGCCATGAGATCCCGCCGGAGCTCTGTCCGCTGTGCCGTGATTTCTCGCGGCAGCGGAGTTACACCCCGGCGTTTCGCGTCCTCGCGCAACTCCCACATATGCGCGATGACTTTCGCCTCCAGATCCCATGGCGGTAGTCCGGCAAGGAAGCTCGCTGCCTCACGGAAGACCGTGCGGTATCCCCGGACCAGCCTGATGGCCATGACCCTTTGGGACGCATTCAACTGCTGGGCCGGTCGCAGCCTCAATGAACGCGCCCACACCAGTGCCCCGTAAAGGGCCATGGACCGCACGACCCCCGCGTATAGCCTCCGGCAGGAGGCGGTTGGACCCCCTAGGTTGGGCAGAAGCCGCTTCAAAGCAGCCCCAGCCCTATCCAGTTTGGGAGCCAAACGTCGGAAGTGCTCCACGAAGTTCCACCGGCTGTCGAGGACGAGTCCCAGGTACTTCATCGTCGACTCGACACCGATGTGAACCCCTCCCGCCGTGATCTGGGAACCCGACAGTGGCGCGTTCTGAGGACCATAAAAACACATGGCCTCGGATTTGTGCAATGCCACTTCGAGTCCCAGTTGCCGGATCCTATCGACGGTTGTCGCAACCCAACGTGTCACCAGTTCGGCCGCCGCCTCATGCAACTTCCCCTGCACCAGGACTAGCGTGTCGTCAGCGTAGCAGACCACGCTGACGCCGCTATGGGAGGTCGGCGCGCAGCACCCAGTCGTAGCCGATGTCCCACAGATGCGGCCCCAGGACCGATCCCTGCGGGACACCGCACGCACGACATCTCTCGCCGGTTCATCTCTCCGTGGTGACCGGGGTAGATGACGGCCCTGTCCGTCAGATAGGCCTCGACCACCCGACAGAGGTAGGTCGGCATCCGGTGATACCGGAGTGCCTCCCTAATGCAACTCCAGGGCAGGGTATTGAAGGCATTGGCGATGTCAAGAGACATCGCCAAGACTACCCCACCCCGGGCAACAGCATTCCCCGTCGTGAGGGCTCGAACGCGTATGATGGCATCCACCGTAGAGCGCCCCTTGCGGAAACCATACTGGCTCTCCGCCAAATCCGGCCCCACTCGCACCAGCTGCCCGACCAGGCGGTCTGCAATTACTCTTTCAAAGAGCTTGCCCACCTCGTCGAGCAGCACGATGGGCCGGTAAGCGGACGGAGAGTCCGCCGGGCGCCCCGGCTTCTTGATGAGGACCTGTTTCCCCGTCTTCCAACGAAGCCCTCGAAGTCGAGGCCCGAGAGCCTCTAAGGCCAGAACCCAGGCTTTTCCAGGTAAGCCGTGGGTTTTCCAGGTGAGCCGAGGGTCCTGGGGCGGTATTTTTGGCACTTAGCCTACGTACCGCCACTCTCAGATCTACCTCGGTCACCTCCGGATCGACTTCAGCACCTGTGCCACCGCCAGCGAGGATGCGACTGGTTACCAACGATTTCCTCGCTCAAGAAACGAACAAAAGATTGTAGTTCACTGACTTTTCACACCGCCAGCGAGTACACTGTTTGTTGCACTGACAAGAGCTATCGAAGAGAGTACTCGCTCCGCGTCACTCGCTTGGCGGGCAGAACCCTCGCTGAGGGACTCACGCTTTGTACTAACGTATACCAGCGAGTAATCGCTCGTCGCACACTCGCTGCTCGCTCCCTATTAATTCAATTTTAATCGCTCGTCGTTGTCGCACACTCGCTGCTCGCGCACCATAAATTTTTTAGTCGCTAGCTCTCCTCACTTCTCGTAAATCGCCGGCAATGAGTCAGGTGCCTTACGGTACTAAGATACTTTTCTAATCTGATCGATTGCCTTTGACTAGCAAACTATTGTAGTTTTCTAATTTTGCACGGAGAAAGGCCTTAAAAGAAAAACCTTTTCAACTTTATAAATAATAAAACACGTAGACATATTGTTCACGAGCTAAACCAGGCTTATCACGAAACTAAACAAGTTTCCAGATTTTATTATTCCTAGATAAGACCTCGGAGGCCTATAAACCTGGGTCGCCTTAATAGATGGGCTAGCTTTTGTACCGTTAATCCGTAATTCGCTGTGTTGCTGAAACTTCTATTGATTTTGGTCCTTCGAGCCGGATTCTGTTTTCTTAATCTGGTATCAGTCTCAAAGAATATAAAGATAGGATTTAGAGTAATGCGGGTTACATTGACTAATAATACAAGTTAAATAATACTCATTTTAAAGCACAATAATTCTTAAAGTGAAACTCCGTGGTTGCCCTAAAATCTACTTAGCCTTTTCCCAACTATGTTGGCATTGGCTTCCAGTCTAACTGGATGCAGCTGAATACCAGTACTTTACGGAGCGACTGCTTATCTGACCTCCAAAACTCAGTTACTGGGTCACACGATACAGCTTGTTAATACTGGTTGTCAGACTTTTGGGCTTCTGACACCCGTAACGACTGTCAAAGTTCTATAAACGAATGACAGCCGGACTAACGGTATAACCTGCATACCCTGAACTTCGTGGTTACCCTATTTAAATGATTAATGGTAAGCTATCTTCACTGTGGGATATAAATTAATACGCTAATAAGATACATTGCTCAATTAGCACAATTGATCTGTCTTTAATTGTAATTTAGGTATGCAGTAACTGGCGAAATGAGGGTGTACCAATTATAGGTTCACCTCTGCATTACTCTTCGGTGAATACAAGCGTTATGTTATGTTATGTTGAAGTTTCTTGCCCATTCTTCTCCATACGAAAACTATCATTTGGAAGGGGCGACTAGAATCTTTTTTTTTTTTTTGTAAATTTTGACGTTCAAAATTGCGTTTTATGTGCCTAATTAAAATAAATTATTTGACTTTGACTTTATGTTAGGTATGCAATCTCGAATTGTGTTGTGAGATTTGAAAACATTACTTATTGGACTACCCTACTTCTCATTATTGAATGTTAGGTTACTCTTTATTTCGTTAAAATCGGGACAGGGACACTGCCATCAACAAAAGTCTTACAATCTTTTCCAAAATAGATAAGTGTCAAATACATCATGTCCACGCCGTACGTAGTCGAGTTAAATGACTAAGGTACACCAGTCACATGGGTATTCAAAATGACTTCTAAAAATTATATCCTACAATTTAGCTTCTGCCGTTTCTACAAATAAAAATTCTACACTTACGGCATTGGTACACTGATCAAAAACTGCATTACTCTTATAAATTAATCAAGAAAGCACGTGAATGTACATCCCTCTATTGATGCTGCTTCTGAAACAGGAAACAAATGAATACAGCTTACATTCAAATGTACAATTTTACTAACTAAAACTAGCTGTATTAGGGCACGTGTAGACGGCACCGCCGACGCGCCGGCCGCCCGCGCCGCGCCGACACCGCTTCTCGTAACCATGTAGATTGAACGCTGAAGCACCGCCGACGCGCTGCAGCCGCGCCGCCCGCCGTGCCCTCGCCGCACCGTTGAATACACAGCTTAGAGGCGCGGCGTTGCGGCGGCACGGTCGCGGCGCGGTGACGGCGTCGTCGCCCTGTGCACTCACCAAAGGAGATCATTCACCGTCCATACTTTTTTGGGCTAAATAATAAAGGGTCGGCCAAATAAAAAAAGGCTATATTCCGAAAGAATACGTTTTTTTCTTAATTTTTTACTATGGGAACAAATCTGTAGGGTCATACTTCGTCAAATTACATGAGTTCGAAAAAACACTTTTTCATATTTATTGATACGGGCTTAAGATTGATGTAATGATTTTAATTGATTTTCATTTAGGCAAGGTATTGCTATCACACACGCTTCGTTTGCTAGTACATTAAAATAGTCGAGTTATTGAAAAAATACGGCTTACATATTTATGAACCTACCTAAAAAACATGTGTTATTTTATTTCACTGTTTTTGCGTGAATATAAACTAGTAAATAGAACTTAATACAGTTACCTATTTAAATCAATAGTACAACCGAAAGAGATATGTGCAGAATAACCTTAGAGTCTTAGTTTCACTGTATAAAATGATATCTGTAATGTTTACTGGCATACAAAGCTATTCCTATGAATTAAGAACTATTATTCTTTTTTAGCAAAAAAATACTGAATACCGTATTTTTCTAACTCGTATAATAACGCAGGGAATGACCCTACAGATATGGTTACGTAGTGAAAAGTGAAGAGAACAACATGTTCTAACGGAATATGTATTTTTTTTTGTTTGGCCCGGCACTTTCATAATTTAGCCCAAAATGAATGATCACCTTTCACGACATGGTTTATGCCCGAGACTTGCGCGATCGTTTGCGGGTCCCGCAGCACCCGCCACCGCGGCGGCGCGGCTGAAAACCGCTCCGTGAGTTCTTAGCCTTACAGTGCAAATAATTATCTAGTTCGTGTATCAGCCACTTCACTACGTAGCCACATTCAAATTTTTTAACAAACACAGTGCATCCCTTTGAATACGTAAATAATTATTTTGATTTGACAATAAAATACGTGCAAATTGTGCAAATGTTGCCCTGCACAGGGTTTAAAGCACCTGACACTTTGTTTCTCGTTGTGTCCCAAATTAGCATATAAATTAACACAATTTGGACCGAAAATGTACCACTGCAGATGCCGCAATACAAAATGTTTTGCTAGATACTATGTTTTAAGTTTAACAAAAAGGACTTGGCAAGGTCTTGTGTTGTACATAAGTTTGGGCCAGTTTACTAGTTACCTTGGTGTCGTTTCTGCAGGGAATTGTGACCAGTCTTTAGGAAAACATAATATTTCTTTTTTAGGTATTGGTTTTTCGTTTTATTGCCTAATGGGCCTGCTCTTGACCTTGATCTCGCCTGGTGGATAGCGATGGATGAGGTCGAGTGTGCCTATAAGATGCCTGTTCACTCTTGCTTTGAAGGGTGACGGCTTATATAGATTTCAGTACCTTTGCAATTTGTCCAAAAGGGCCTGAAAATGTGGTCTTAATTAAGGTTACTTACTAATGTTTCTAGTAACAACCCAATTTTTAATCTGAGCATATTTTCTATTTCGTTTGGACAACGGTTCGGCTTCTGTATAAATGAGTATTTATGAAGTGCAATACCTCTTTTCTGCGGCACATTTGGCATGACTTCCAATTGTTGGATACACTCCAGCAATCACAAATTCAGATATTCACCCTGTTTCTGAGAAAATGTATTTGCATTTCAATATCAAAGTGTCCATTATTATTCCTTGACAATTTCTTTATTGGAAAATGAAATTTCCTGGGAACGGGGCTTCTTTAAAATGCATAGTACATAACTGAGATTTTCCGTGTCGTGTTTCACGACGGCATTTTTTTTCTCTGCTATTTTCCCGCGCTCGGCACTTCTATGGTGTGCGAAGGCGTTCGCTCATTCAGCTTTTGATAAAAAAGTGTAAGATTCTTTTCTCATAATAATGCTTGTGCGTTGTTTTTGAAGATTTTACGAAAATTATAATATAGGAGCAGTGGTGAACAACGTTGAATGGAAAGTATATCGTAACTAAGTAAGTTGGGACTATAATTAGATACCATAAGTCAGCCAAAATATAAAGTAAAGTTCCTTTCAATATGAGACTGAATCATTTTATGAATTATATCCCTATTTACTTTATATTTCGGCTAACTTACATAGCCACTTTGGCCAAGTTTGCAATTATGCTAATCTTACGGTTCACATTTAGAGAACAAGGGCTATTTTCAGCGCAAAGGTAAAACTTTAATGAAATTCTTAGAAGGTTTTATTTAAATAACCCGGCTTGGTTCTAATAAACTATTGCATCCTTTATGTACAGTATGTAGCAGCAGCGATGAGGTTTGTGAAAACTTAAGGTGGTTTATAGATAGTGTTGAGGATTTTCAATGAAAACGATGCTATGCTTTTAACGAACAATCTGTGTATTGGCCATTTTTGTTTTTACAACATTCAAGGAGAGGGGCGTGGGAACAATATTTTAAATAAAGCCCAATCACAGTCGAGCGATAGGTATGACGTAGCGTATGGTATAATTTCTTGCCTCGAGATGTCGCTGTTAGTCCCTGATGTGCGTTAATGGAGTAGGAGTCCACAACATGCCCCCGGCCTTGGAAGCAGTGGCTTTCAATGGTCTTCAGTCACTACATCAGTGTCGATCACGTCCTGTAGTAGCGGACAAATCTTCGTATATGCGCGCCTCACCACGCCCGATGACGTCCGTATATCGGCCACCCGGGATATACCATCCTTTCCAGGGATAGTGCAAAGGACACGTCCTAAATGCCACTTCAAAGGTGGGAGGTTATTGTCCTTAATAGCAACTAAGGAGTTTGGTTTGAGCTCGTCCCTATTCGCCGTCCATTTTGCTCGTACCTGCAGTTCGGAGATGTATTCCTTCGCCCACCGGTTCCAAAAGTGTTGGCGAAGTTGTTCTACCCTCTGGTATCGCTGGAGGCGACTAGCAGGAACATCACGTAGGTCATCGCTGGCTGGCGATGTCAATGGTCGACCAATAAGGAAGTGTCCGGGAGTGAGCGGGGAAAAGTCATGAGGATCGGGGGAAAGAGGAGACAGAGGTCGGGAATTTAGTACGGCTTCTATTTGAGCCAATACTGTGCTGTACTCTTCGAACGTGAGATGCGCGTTACCTATTACACGACGAAGATGATGTTTACTCGACTTGACTCCTGCCTCCCACAGACCACCAAAATGCGGAGAATAAGGGGGAATAAAATGAAATTTTATATTTTGACTAGATGCGAATTTAAAAATATCATTACTACAATTAGCCAGAAATTTTGAAAAATCATTCATTACACCTACAAAATTACGACCATTATCAGAGTAGATATCTGCAGGCTTACCACGGCGTGAAATAAATCTTTTTAAAGTAAGTAAATACGCTTCACTGGAGAGGTCACTGACTAACTCCAGGTGTATAGCACGTGTCACGAAACAAACAAATAGGCAAATGTAGCCTTTGATAAGCCTAGCACCCCTACCCTTGCGGTTCAGAATGAGCACAGGCCCAGCGTAATCCACCCCACACCGAACGAATGGAAGACTAGGTGTAACTCGCTCCCTAGGTAAGTTACCCATCATAGGACTAAGCGTCTTACCTCTAATGCGAGTACAGGTAACACAACTATGCACTACCTGGCGAGCTAAATTTCTGCCTCCGACAGGCCACCATGATTCGCGTAAATGAAAAAGTAATGCCTGCGGAGCGGCGTGGAGAAGCTGAATGTGCTCATGACGAAATAATAAAGTGGTAAAATAATGCTTACTATGAATTACAATCGGATGTTTTTTACCGTAAATGAATTCATTAGAATTAACTAAACGACCACCCACACGCATTAATTTGTGATCATCTAAAAACAAATTTAATTTAGACAAACAACCTTTACTTTTAATAGTCTCATTATTAGATAATGCTTTATATTCAACTGGATAAGATTCTATTTGACAAAATCGAGCTAATGTTTTATCTGCATAGTCTAACTCGTCTACACTAAGGTCGCCTGTACGCTTATTAATTTTGCATCGACTGTTATATATAAAACGTAACATAAAGGCAGTCGCACGCCTCATACGTCCAAATTGAGAGAACCGATGAAAGGGAAACAAAGATAATTCACAATAATCCTGAGATTCCTGAGCTACAACGGCAGTGACGCATGACTTGACCTCAGGTAACTCGCGGTGTTTGAACGAGTCTGAGCATTTGTGGTCGTCCATTGAAAAGCTAGGGTTACGAAGAAATTCAGGACCCTCCCACCACAAGGTAGACGAAGAAAGTTCTTCCAAGCGAGCACCACGTGACGCTAGATCGGCGGGATTATCTACACCGCTTACGTGACGCCACGGGACGTCTAGTGTAAGATCATGAATTTCCGCGATCCTATTTTGAACGAATGTCCTAAGTTGGTTCGGCCTCATGTGCAGCCAGCCCAAGACAATCGTGGAATCAGTCCAGAATACTATTCTATTAAATTTACAACGTAATGAGTTGCGTACTTTGTCATACAGACGAGCACCCAATAAAGCCCCACAAAGTTCGAGACGTGGGATACTAAGAGGTTTTAAAGGCGCGACCTTTGTTTTTGAAAACAATAATCTAACCGATACTGTTAAATCACTGCAAACTGTGCGAACATAAATACACGCGCCGTACGCCGTCTGAGATGCGTCGCTAAAAATGTGTAACTCAATGTACATAGGCTGTGTACCTATAGCGTGGCGAGGTATACGAACAGTGTTTAGCGCTTGCAGAGAAATAACAAACCGGTTCCACACGCGCGCCGTGCCATCTGGAACGTTATCATCCCAACCTATTTTTAATAGCCACAATTGTTGTAATAGAACTTTGACAACAATTATGACAGGACTCAACAAACCGAGAGGGTCAAAAATTTGCGAAACCTTTGATAATATAGACCTCTTTGTAATAGACTTGGTATTTTCAATATTAACGTGAGAATTAAAATAAAAGTTGTCGCTTGCGTTATGCCAGCCTATACCTAAGGTTTTAGAACTAACATTTTCATCTAAAGTTAAAGGTTTAAACTGACTAGACGACTGACGGTCATCGTCGTGTTTAAAATTAAATATCCACTTCCTAAGTGGAAAACAGCCCGACTGCAGCGTCTTCTGAGTTTTGTCGCATAGATCTAACAATTTAATTTTATCATCTAAGCCTGTTATGTAATCGTCGACATAAAAATCCTCTTTTATAGCTCGAGCGACATCAGGATCAGGAGATTCAGAGGCTAATTGTTTTAGGCACCTAACACTTAGAAAAGGTGCGGAGGCGGTTCCATACGTCACGGTGTTTAATTTAAATATACCTAACGGTTTTGATGGATGGTCACGCCACAGAATCATTTGCAAGCTGCGCTGACCCTCATTTACCAGGCACTGCCGGTACATCTTCTCCACGTCGGCGCATGCGACGTACTTGTGCTGCCGAAAGCGGAGTAGAATGGCAATGAGATCACCCTGTATAGGAGGGCCAACTAGTTGCAAATCATTCAGTGACTTACCAGAGCTCGATCGTGCGCTTGCGTCAAACACCACGCGCAACTTGGTGGTGGTGCTGAGCTCGCGGAACACGCCATGATGTGGCATGAAATAACACGGGGTTTCATAGGAATCTACCTGGGTCATATGGCCTAAACTAAGATACTCCTGTAAAAAATCGGAATAAAGAATTTTATATTCAGGCGAACGCTGCAGACGTTTTTCTAGCGCAACAAATCGACGTTCTGCTTGTGTATAAGAATCCCCCAAGGTATCAGGTGACTGATGGAGTGGAATGTGCACGCAGAATCTCCCCTCGCTATTGCGAGTAGTAGTGCGAACAAAGTGATCTTCGCATGCACGTTCTTCCTCAGTCTGTGCGTCTCTGACCTTAGACGGTTCCTCAATCTCCCAGAACAGTCGAAGTTGCGTATCTAAAGAATTAATAATATTGCAATGAATTGGCGCACTTTTGCGTGTATAATTAAGTATAGGTCCGGAAATAATCCAGCCTAGTTTGGTGTTCTGTAGAAACGGACCACTAGTCAAACGTATTTTACCGTCTTCTAACAGATCCCAAAACCTATCTGCGCCAATCAAAATGTCAATATTTTTGTAGTCTAGAAACTCCGGATCAGCTAACCGTATGTTGTCTGGAATACAGACTTGCGCGCTTAATTTACACACGGCAGGCATCGAAGCCGTGATCCTAGAGAGCACATAACAATGAATGTGCGCAGTAAATGAATTATCGACGCAGGATTTGATAACAATATTACAAGCTTGCGAACAATGTACTACCGAATCACCTACGCCTCGAACTTCGTTTGTGGACTGTATTAATGGTGCATTTAAGAGTTGACATAATGATTTAGAAATAAAACAGCGCTGGCTTCCATTATCAAGGAGCGCCCGCGCTTTATGATATATACCATGTATATCTGCTACATCAACGATAGCTGTTGACAATAACACGGACTGCACACCTATAGACTTAATCGATTGCGGTTGCATGTGTGCCTTGTTTACTTGAATAGGGACTGCGGAGTCAGAGGCGGCTGGTGCGGCCGCGGGGAAGTGCGCAGGCGCTTCACTCTCATTAGCACGCGACGCCTCAGTGGTAGTTGTGGAATGCAAAGCAACAGAACTATTAGCGTTATCACTGTGCAATAATGAGTTATGTTTTTGATTGCAGTGCCTACAAGGCCCAAACCTACAATTATTTACTGAGTGCCTCGAATGTAAACAATTCTCACATAAGTTGTGCTCGCGTACAAGTTTAAGCTTTGTGTCTAAGTCACATTCGATAAACTCTTTACACGTATACAGCGGGTGATTCGCGTTGCATTTTGCGCATATTAACTTAACGCGTTGTTTATTTGATTTACTCGGCCCACTAGAAACATTGCAGTGTGACATATTATGAGATTTTGAGTGTTGTTTTTTGTTGTCACTGCTTTGAGCATGTTTGCTATGTGAACACTGCAATGCCTCCAGCATGTCTGCTTTGTTGCGCAAAAAGTTAATTAAAACATCCACCGATAAACGTTTAGAATTATTGTTTTCGTTTGGGTTCGGGAACAATGTGCACTTATGAGACCCCCATTCTCTTTCAGTAATTTTATCTAACTTTGACACCATGATATAAATAATTAAACTATCCCAGTAGTTTGTAGGCTCACCTAGAACCTTAAGAGCGCGTAAATTTTTCAAAATAGTGTCTATTAATGTTCTAATCGAAGAAGGCGACTCTTTAGTTATTGCAGTAATATTTAACAAAGCTTTGATATGGTGATCAATTAAAAGTCCGCAATTATTATATCGGTTGAGCAACAAGTCCCATGCAACCTGATAATTATCGGTAGAAAATTCTATAGAATGTATAACTAGTTCTGCGCTGTCTTTTAGGGACGATTTGAGATAGTGAAACTTTTGAATGTTGGAAATATCTTTAGAATTATGAACTAGTGACGTAAATGTGTCTCTGAATTCGAGCCAGTGCTCATAGGAACCGTCAAATGTAGGCATAGTGATAGTGGGTAACTTCACGGAATGTATTTGACTGTTATTATGACTGTGAAATGACCTGGAGCAGTCAGCGACCTCATCAGTGTTCAGCATAAATTCAGCAAGTGATATTAAATTGTAGTAACTATCTTCAAAATGTTCTCTTTGATTTAATTGTTCGCCTAATTCACTATCAGAAACTCTTTCTTCTATTTTAGTTTGGATGTCGTTAAATTCAGAAAATAAAGTAGTACATCCTTGAATCCTCAACTTTAAATCAATGCGTTTTTGATTAGTAAAGTCATTATCACCATCTTTTAAAGACCCTAAATAATTACTAAATTTGGTAAGCCTGCCCTTAATTATACCACGCTTCCTAACTAAATCGCGAACTAACTCACTACTTTCGACACTTAGCAAATTAGGAGATTTGTCACGGGATTTAGCAGATTCAATAGGCATTTTGGTGGTCAGTGAAAAGAGGAGTACTCACGGTTTTATAATCGTCAGCTCAATCACACACGGCACTGATGCTAGCAACGTCACCAGGCTAGTAATTGACTGGAAATCCGATATTCCGAGAATACAATGCGGCAAGTTTCACTGAAATAAGAGCACAGACACACTATAGCACCAAATAGAAGTCAGGAGATGATGGTAAGGAATAAGGATTGGTCCCACCGATTGCGTATTATTTTCGATGAAACCTTTTAGGTTTTCTTCTCAATCCGCCATGTGCAAAGGGTTTCCATCCAAAGGTCGCTCGGCGATCTTATAGGTACAATTTTCCAATATTTGGTTCGAAGGTCCAAAATGTAGCAGCAGCGATGAGGTTTGTGAAAACTTAAGGTGGTTTATAGATAGTGTTGAGGATTTTCAATGAAAACGATGCTATGCTTTTAACGAACAATCTGTGTATTGGCCATTTTTGTTTTTACAACATTCAAGGAGAGGGGCGTGGGAACAATATTTTAAATAAAGCCCAATCACAGTCGAGCGATAGGTATGACGTAGCGTATGGTATAATTTCTTGCCTCGAGATGTCGCTGTTAGTCCCTGATGTGCGTTAATGGAGTAGGAGTCCACAACACAGTATTATACTCGTATTTCTGCTCATTTGGAGATGTTAACAGGAATATTATACCAGGCGGGATTTTTTTTATTTTTTTTTTTCTTATTAATTTATTTTTTAACCATTAAAAAGATCGCAAGAAATACGGTTTAAATGTACATCTGTTTTTTTATTTTTTTTATTTGGGACTTATTTTGATAGGGCTCGCTGTGATACCACCGACACACCTACCTATGTTCTTCTTTTATTGTTTCCATGAATTTATTAGGTTTAATGTTCTTTTTTATTGTTCTATTTCCTAAGCGTGTCCCAAATAAAAAAAAAAAAACTATCTTTCTTTTGATATCAGCCCATTCTGTGCCACTGCTAAGCAACGGCATCGTTCTATTCTTTCCATGACAGCCTTTTGGTTTTTTGGTTCAATCCATAATTTTTAATGATATGTATACAAATAAATAAAATTGTAGTGTCTGTTTGTAATGTCAAAATAACAGATTTTTACTAAATGCATAACAACTATGAAAGTATATGTAGATAGTACTTGTATCAAAAACAATTTTTAAAGTTTTTGCCTATCGGTGTGTTCCGGCTAATCTCCGAAACAGCTGGACCGATACTTGCGGATAGCTAGTGCTATCCGCAAGTGAAAGTCCCGTCAAAATAGGAAACTAAAATTATAATGGTGGTTGTAGTTGGTGGTATGGTGGTGGTTGTTTATGGTGTTTTATTTTAAAAAAAGAATTAGGATTCACACGGGCAACACCTAGTTTTATTTTAAACTGTGAAAGTAACTCTGTCTGTCTGTTAGCGTTTCCCGACGGAGTTCGATGAAATTTGGCACACAGATAGACTGTGGCCTGGGTCGGAACATAGGGTCCCCACTTTTATCCCAGTAGTACATTCTCGTGGGATAATTGTTGACCCAATTAAATAAACCCATTATCTTCCTTGCCTTCCACGTTTAAAATTTTAGTCCTGAAACATAAAATTCTAGTTACCGAACCAAAAAACACTCCAAACCTCTTAAAGAGTCGTCGCACTCAGTCACCCGCCCTGAATACGTCCTCGAAACTCTGACATCGGTCGCAGCCGAGGTAGGTATAGAGACGTACACACGGCTACACATCAAGCTATACATTTCCAGTATAAACTGACCTCGCATTGTACGGAAATCCTATACAATGCGAGATCAGCATAAACTGGAAATTATAGCTTGATGTGTAGCCGTGTGTACCTATCTGTATCGAGGTGGGTCACTCGATATCTGTGAAGCACCTCTTTGCATCGGTACGCTGTGGAGCAGATGCAAAGTAAGGAGGGAATGAAGGATTCTTGGGAGGGGGAAATTTAAACGAGTTTGGCCGATTTGAAAAAGAGATTTCCAATTCAATTGCAGTTTTATTCTTGTGGACCCAATAATAGGTACCATCGCAACAATGTTCGGAATGTATACGTTTTAGTTTCGGAAAGGAAGAGTTTTGATAATCTAGTTACACGTGTAATGTAAATGTGGAAATCTTACAGATTACAGCAGCCCAATAGCAACCTTATTATATTGAAAAATTTAATAAAGATCACTGTAATTTTGACAGACTTGTCAATGGCAGCAACCCAACAGCAACCTCATTGCAATAACAGTAACCCCGTGTCTTAAAATATAATTATTTATAAACGTGATCGCCTGTCATGTCACTTTTTGTTAGGAAAACCGGAAAGCGCCATCTGTCGGCGCAACCACGCGTTACGGTTCACGATCGCTTTTTAATAGGACGCGACCTAAATAACACGCTGATTAATTCACGATTACTGTCTACGTTTAAATTCAAGTTTCAAAGTGGTTTTCTGCGCTGATCCTTTACTTCGACTAAAGAGTTATAAACTGAAGTCTTAGTAGGTATATGCCGCAATAAAATTATGTATGTAATTATTTAGTTACTAAAAGCTTAGCCTATGTAACATCAGTGATGTTTAATTATGGGATGGGTATGGCTGTTACAAATGAGTAAGACCCCTCCCTTCAAACTAGGAAAATCCTGTATCTTGAAGGACAGTGTTCTTTAGCGGGATTGACACGTTTTTACAAAATATTTATGATTACGTATTAATTCTGATGTTAACATATTTATTGAGTGGGTTTAATGGGTAATCGTGTGTGAGTGTGTTGCTGTGGGGTTAAACTGGTATGTTGGTGTGTGTGTGTTGTAGTGTGGTATACTCAGTAAAAAAAACAATGTGTCAAGGAACTTTTTTTTTTTTTCTTTATGAAGTATCACAACTGGTGATACTTTATTCACATTACAATCCAGCCTGTTAGCTAATAAGTAATTTAAATATAACTTAAACTGCTAAGTAACTATACTCGTACAATTAAGAAATCGTCCAATAACGTATTTCTTACTAAGGGGAAGACACTTGATTCACGTTTTCTTTAAAAGTCAGCACTTGCACTACAGTTTAAGTTCACTTATACTGCACTAATCTAACTCAAAACGTTTTACCATTTTTAGTCTTCACAATAATTCAGTGTTGTCAAGAAGTTGGATCGCTTCAACATTCCCGTGATGATGAGGTCTGTGTTCATGAGCTTCTGCATATTTTTGTATAACTATGTTTACGTTTTAAAGCCACCCATGGGCCTCTGATTTGGCTTCACATGCCATCGAGAAATATCTCTCAGGCCGGTTTCCTCACGATGTTTTCCGTCACCGTTTTTGAAGCAAGTGATAATTATACAATTCTCACATGAATCCGAAAAGTCAGTGGTGGGTCCTTGGGTTCGATTTCGAGATCCATGACTTGGCAGTCTGACGGTCACACCACTAGGCTATCGACTGCTCGGGCGCGTTGAGTATATCCCTTAGTACTTTGTTTTGAAATCGTTGTATGATTTGACGATTGTTTTGGATGGTGCAGCCCTTTTTTTTTTTTTTTTCGATGGGAAATCATCAAATGACTTCTCCCGCTCTGGGCAGAGCGAGAGGGTGTGTCAGACTTTTACTGACTAAAACCCACCCGTGTTCCTTCCGTTGCCTGTGTGCCGGGGCCGCGTTATCCCTTTCGGACAAACCCGCAACCCCAGCAGGCATTGGTCTTTCGACCCCGTCGTGGATGGTGCAGCCCTAAGGCTGAATACCGTAGCTCCATACAGGCTTTAAAACTTGTTTACATAACAACAATTTGTTAGGTATTGACAATGACGACTGTCTACCAAATAGCCAATACATTTTTTTGTACAGTGTCGAGGAAGTGAAGTGAAAAATTAACCATCACACGACAGATACTTCAGGAGAAAAGAAAATATTAATATTTTTTAACAGACCAGCACTCTAATTGCATAACACACGATCAATCACAGTCTGAATCATTTTGAATTACCAATATTGCTAATCTATTGCTACGTATATGTTCGAAAAAGAATGTTGAGCAAATTGGACGTTCAACCAACAGAGCCGAAATAAATATAAATTAAAATAAATAAAATAATAATTGAAATAAAAATATAAATCCATAATTACTATGCATTTTAATTTATCCACCTTTTGGACTTCACTGCTCCTCAACCCCAGTGATAATGAAGATGAAATTCATGCAAACTTTATCTTACTTTGGAGTAGGTACCTACTAAATATTACGATATACAATGTCGCCCATGGGCATGTGACCGCCCGTATTTTTCTGAATATTCATGAAAAATTATAGAAAATTAACTTTAAAAGGGGGGTCTATCTTTAATATTTTTCATGTTATTCAATTTTTTATGTTTTTAGTAGCGTTTGCCATATCTTCTATGTTATTGGCTCGATTTGTATTCTGTTTATTATTTCTAATAGCTTACGAGTTATTTTATCGGATTAACTAAAAAAAATTAGTAAAATTTGTCGACTATGAAAAAAAAACGGAGGTGAAGATTTTTTTTTCCAAAAAAACAGTATTTATTTTAAAAAACATAAGTGAATTTATGTTAATTATACATAAAATTATAGCGGGATACTGAAAAAAAAAAATAAGAAAAAATGAAAAAAAAAGAATTAAAGATAGACCCCCCTTTTTAAGTTTATTATCAATAATTTGTCATGAATATTCAAAAAAATACGGGTGGTCACATGCCCATGGGCGACATTGTATTCAATTTCTGTTGGTTTTACATCCAGTCACCATACAAAATGCCCATCATACTTTGTCCGTCAACAACGTAAATAGCGCAATGAAAGTTGTTGAACTGTCGAAATTAAACAAATTGTGATTGATCATGTGTTACACAATTAGTATGCAGACCTTTAACTAAGCCTTTACCAAACCTATTATTATTATGTACTTGGATATAAATAACTAACACATCTCCATTATAACCTGAACCTCATCGGCTCAGTTATTTTCACGTGGGCGACAAAAAGGTCAGCATAAAAGACACACTAATATAGAAATGAAATCCTTTTTTATAAAAAAAGTAGAAGAAATTGATTTACGCTGGAAATCATTTCTTATTTTTTTTAGACCACTGATGAGTTGATCCGTATTGATCCCTCGGTACGAAAAGTTCAGATCTAAAAATATTACACGAGTATAGTCCTTCTAATTCACAAGCGCGCCTTAAGTCATTTTTTTATTATGCCATTGTTGAGTTGTGCCGTTGGTCCCGGCTGTCATTCGTGGATCTTTGGCAGTCTTTTTGAACGTCTGACAACTAGTCTTATCAAGGGGGTCTTATTAATTCTCAATTTCTGAGTTGTGGGGGTCAGTTATGCAGTTGCTCCATGTAAAATACTGGTATTCAGCTGCATCCGGTTAGACTAGAAGCAGACCCCAACATAGTTGGAAAATGGCAAGGCGGATTGATTGATTTTGGTTGAGTTGTTAAATTGTAGTTGTGAAAACAGAGACACACAAATTGTATATCACCTAATATATAAGCCTGTCAAAAATATTTAAGAGGAGGGGCTCGTGGCTAAATATCAATACGCACGGGTTGATCGAAAGTTAAGCTACGCTTGCCGCGGTTGGTTCGTGATTGGGTGACCGTCGTGCCTCACAAAAGATAAAGATTGGCAATTTTGGTTACTGCTGTTGGTCCCGGCTGCTGACACCGTCTACCAGGCGGAGTGTGTAGGTATTATACAAGCGGTCCACGCCCTAAGAGCCAGGAGAGTTACGGACACACACATACGCATACTCTCCGACAGCGCCTCGGTTCTTCAATCCTTACGGAAAAAACATATTACCACAAAGCTAACACTAGAATGTCACAATGCACTAGAACAAATAACGGTATCTAGCCGCAACACGGTGACACTGCAATGGATAAAAGGACACAGCGGATCGCTGGGTAACGACGCAGCTGACGAACTTGCTAGACGAAGATCCAGCACCGCAGTCTGTGGACCCGAGCCTATCGTACCCATCCCCTTCACCCAGATACGAAGGTGGCTACAGGAGTTCACCCACACTCAAGCGGAGCACTGGTGGACCTCAACACCGGGCTGCAGGCAGTCCAAGGAAGCCATGCCATCTTTGGATACCGGGCTAACCCGGCGTTTACTACGCCTGGATAGGAATGGCCTGCGCCTGGTGACGGGGACCATCACGGGCCACTGCTCGCTGAACAGACACTTCCACACAATGGGCATAACGGACAGTCCTCTGTGCAGGGCGTGCATGGAGGCTGAGGAAACCGTCGCGCACGTGCTTTTTGAATGCACGGGCGTCACCCAGATTAGAACAGAGACCCTCGGGACACCCAGATCTTACACAGATGTTCTGAACAGACCAGGAGACTTAATCAACTTCTGGAGGGAGGTGGGCTGGCTGGAATAACCACCAACGGCCGCTATGGCCCACGCACAATGGTCCACTGAAGGATTAAGTGCGGAAACCAAACTCCATAACATAGAACATAGAACATGGTCCCGGCTGTCATTCATAGATCTTTATCAGTCGTTACGGGTAAACAGAAGCTCAAAAGTCTGACAACCGGTCTTACGAAGGGCTATCGTGTTACCCAGTAAAGCTCCATGTAAAATAATAGTATTCAGCTGCATCCGG
Organism: Agrochola lota; assembly: GCA_947364205.1. Lineage (NCBI taxonomy): Eukaryota > Metazoa > Arthropoda > Insecta > Lepidoptera > Noctuidae > Agrochola > Agrochola lota. The sequence continues at coordinate 21,482,805 of OX376223.1, forward strand.
TGAGGCTGAATTAGCCGACCCCAACATAGTTGGGAAAAAGGCTAGGCAGAATGACTTTTTTTATTGGCAATAATATTCATGAAATATAACAAATATAGGCAATATTGTCACGATTAGATTAAGACCCAGCAGCCTTCTTCTTCTCCTTTTTCGTGTGATTAGTAGTATCAGAGCTTTAAAGCCGCCCATGGGCCTCTGACTTGGTTTCACATGCCGTCAAGAAATATCTTTCAGGCATGCGGTTTCCTCGATGATTTCCTACACCGTTTTTGAAGCAAGTAATATTTATACAATACGCACATGAATCTGAAAATTCAAAGTTGCGTGCCTTGGGTTTGAATTCGAGACCTATGACTTGGCAGTCAGACAATCAGAACTACTGATGCCTAATTGAGTAACATAATTCTGGCAATCGCTTTCAAATGGTCAGGTCAGCAGCATATACTGCGATGAGTTAAATATATTGTACGCACGGATTTAAAACCATACGGCACAATGAACATGGGACGCGATGGTCATATGAAGTTTGTAACGTAATATGGCTGTAAGATGGTGATAAAAATTTGATGTGTGGTGTGATGATTATCACAGTATGGCATGATCAGTTATCCTCCTGAATGTGAGGACTATGTGGGTCATGATTTTGTTTTCCTCAGTTTGTTTTAATCATAGTCTAGTAGTTTGAGTAATTTATGCGGCCTACCCAAATGTCATCTCTTTGGTATTGTTCGTCGAATCGTTAAGCTCCTTAAGAGGGCGCATAAAGCCAGCAAAAAATCAAATATCACCCGCGTAACCCTTACCTACCCCTCTCATCAAACACGACGAAAACAAAACAATCCATTCCCGCCGGCAGAAACTTTTCGCCCGGCGTTTATCTACCTAGGTATAGAATTCGAATTTGAATTTTTTGTAGTAAGTATACGCAAAATAATCAGATGAAACGGCTCAATTAAATTTACCTAAGTATGATCGCTATGTACAAGTAGGTATAATATTCCATATATTACATTATTGTATGTCCATGAATCTGTTACCGATGCTGGTGGGCTACAATTTTAAACGTTTTTATTTGCCTCTGAACATAATTGTTATCTTATACGAGTATATATCCGATGTTTATTAATCAGTTATAGGCATTGATTAGAAAACCTCGCAAATGCGAGCGGATCATCATTAAAGTATTATACTACATTATCAGTCATGATGAAAATAAACTCAATAAACTTGCTTTTTTGACGATATGGAAGCAAATACTATCTTACTAATCGTATCACTTACCTTCCCTTTTTTACTTTGAGGAAAACAAGTCTTTTTAGAATGATAGCATCATAAAGGTCATAATTATTAAGGGCGAACATGATTGAACAAACATATCGATAAACTTAGAATATTTGTTGGACTATTCGTCGAAATGGTTTTTCAATTACAATATTTAAATGAAATATGATCATTACCCATTCCCCTTTATTTTCAATGCAATTCTTCAATAGGTAAAAACTAAAAACATCTGTTTATTTTGCATATACTATACGCTAAGCTTGAATTCAGAATCTTAAATCGAATGCACGTTTTTCACGAACTAGAAACTCTAAATTCAAATTTAACCAAATTTTAATTAGGATCTTGTGCAATTTGTACCTTTTTTTTTTTTTTTTGAGGATGGGAAATCATCAAATGACTTCTCCCGCTCTGGGCGGAGCGAGAGGGCGTGTCAGACTTTTACTGACTAAAACCCACCCATGTTCCTTCCGTTGCCTGTGTGCCGGGGCCGCGATATCCCTTTCGGACAAACCCGCAACCCCAGCAGGCATTGGTCTTTCGTCCCCGTCGGTTGGTGCTGACATCTCTTTGAGACGCGCGTGGAACACAACGCGCCGTTGACCCGGGCCTGGTCCTTATCGGACGGCGAGCTAGCCATTGCTCACCGTCCGCAAGCCCGCGCCTACGGTGGCCGGAAGTCGGCTCGCGACTCCTGACGCCCGGGGCGTCTCCTGCGGCGACTAGGGGCGTGAGGGCGCGCATCTTGTATCTCCCTCGAGCGCTCCGCCTCCTCCTTCGCGAGCATAACTGCTTCGCAGAAGGAGGTGACGGCCTCCCATGCACTCTCGCTCCGAACCATGGCCTGAAACAGGGCCCGACGCGAGAGATCGTCGCCGCCGATCGCCTCCGTAAGGATACGGCGGTGCTCCTCCCAAGCCGGGCAGATCTCCACCGTATGCTCCACCGTGTCCTCCGGGCGATCCACACAGTGGTGACACCCGGGCATTTCCTCCCGCCTTATGCGGCACAGGAACCTCCCAAAACAACCGTGTCGGGTGAGGACCTGCGTCAGGCGGAAGGTGAGGACGCCATGGCGCCTCTCAAGCCACTCCTCAAAGAGGGGACTTATCGCCGCAATTGTGGCGTGCCCAGTGCAATTTGTACCTCACGACTCCTTCGTGGAAAACTGTGATACCCAAGTAAAAAAATATAATACTATATCGTGGATTTTGCTTTGCAGGATCGTGCAAAGTCACTTAGCAACAGTGTTACCCAAGTAAAAAATAATATTGGTACAGTGGATTTTGCACTGTACTGTGCAAAGACACATAGCATGTGTCATGAAAATCTTTCCTGCGCGAAGCGCGAGTAGAACAATCCCCACCGAAAACCTTTTTGAACAATAAAAGTAAATACAAAAAATAAAAAAACCCGACTACGTACAAAGTGAACTATGGCGATTCTAAATTAAAATCTGGGGCGAGGCGAAACCGAGGCACACATACGTGAGTCCATCAGTATAGTACTTTTCTCAAACAATGCGCGGAAATTAAGTGAATTAATTATAAATTCCAGAATGAATGACGAACAACGATAATTTTACACGCGCCAATTATTTTCATTTATTTCTTCTTTACTTTAAACACCTCTATTTGCAAGCGCCAAATCGAAATTTTAATAAAATCTTTGATAAGTTGCCTCCTTGGTTGCCATGGAGCAACCAACCAACAAAAGTTCGTTCCATTTTTAAATAATACGACAGATTCGACACCAGCAATTTACACTACGCTTACTTGAATTTTGGACAATTTCCGTTTTGAATGCTAAATTATTTATGGTATGGACTTTCAATTAGTACCAAAACAATTATATAGAAATTCCAAAAAATTACGAAGTTACTAATTTTACACAACGCTAAGTGAATGTAATTTTTGCAATCGCGCGACATACATTACGCTGTATCTAGTTAGCCTAGTGTATTCCGTTCGTGAATGTTCGTAACAAAAAAGGCAAGACTTATCTAAGAGTAAGCACACTCTTACCAGTACTATTACATGGCGGTTTAAGCTATAAGTATTGAATTTTGTAGTTATTATTATTGTAAAGAATTTATGTTTTTTATTTTACGTATAGTTTGTTGGTGTAATTTATTGCACATTCATTTATCGGTTTTTTAGTGTATACACGGCTAACTCGGGTTAATTTCAAAACTAACAATGAATAAAGAAATTAAATAACGACATTCTTTGTATTGTCAAGATAACTGACTACTCAAAAAAAATCAAAAAAATATCTTTATTAATAAAAAAGTTATCACATTTTTTCTTTGAAATGCCTCCGGTGTAAAATCGACTTTTTCAAGTTAGCGTTGTATTCATTGCTGGTGTCGAGATATGAGTTTTCATAGTAATTTATTTAGCCACTAACACGCCAGATATTGCCGGCGCTCGAATGAATGTTCGAATTTCCAAGCATGTTTGTGAAAATGCTATTTGTTACTATAGACATAATGTCAAGCTTGTCTCTTTTTCTGTCAAATTTGAGAGATTTTAAGCTGTTTGTGTTTTTGAAAAATAATCCGATAGTCGTGACGGCCAATGGCATAATTGCTAAGAGCCTCGACCAACACCTGAGGAGGGTCTCGTTAGGCTGTTGGATCAAGAGCTTGATCCAGAAAGGGCTTCTAGGGCAATAATACGGGAAAATTAGAGGTTACTTCGTGATGTTTTTTTATCGAGGAAATTTGAATAGTTTGTGTTTCTGTTACACAAAAAGTTTGGAAATATCATGTATTTACTCGTCTTATTTTAATTTTATACCTAAGTCTTATCAACTTCCTGAAAAATCGAATTGAAGATAGTCAATTTTGGTTACTACCCCCTCTTAAGTTCGGAGTTGAGCTGCATGACTGACAAACGCGTGCACTGACTAGACAGGTCCACTCAAACTGTGTGGTTATTTTCAAAGACCATTTCAGACACCAATTTACATGGTCTTCACATGATCTGACCAAGATTATGTCTGGACTTTAAAAGAGACTGCGACCGCTGAGTTTGTTTCGGTCTTTCTTCCCAGAGTAGTCAGATAGGAACCGCTGTACTCATAATTTTTTTTTTCAATATGATTGACGTGTAAAAGTGTTTGACCTACAATTCTACTAACAGAAATTAAATATTTACCATTTATCTATTAAGTGCACAGCTAGGGAGTTAGAGGAAACAACTTTGTTTGTCTCGGGACGTGCCATCGGCGTCACCCACGACTATTGCGCGTTCGACTGTATGTCCCGGGACTTGATAGAACTACTGAGGAGAAACTCTGATTAATTGTAGTTAGCAACAGTCTGATTAAAAGCCTCTCACTGATTGTTAGACCAGACCAGACTACAACGCCTGTCCAGACTTAGGTACAACGGAGAAAAAAATAATTAAAGAAGGTGTGGCGCATTTTTTCGTCGACAAACGTGCCCAGCGACATTCAGTGATGGGCAGCATGTTTCAGGAGTATTCTGAATACGGGGTTTTAGGCGTATAAACATAAGTAAAATCCTCCAAACAAATTCACTTTAAAAGTAATTTGCCTTGTACAATAACATTTGTGATAATAATTTGTTTGACGTAAACAGTACACATACAGGATGACACTTAATCATACGTGGAAATAGCCTGGTACAAAATGTTGATCAATTACCCCTATGCTAGGTAAAACCTGTGTTACAGGGATCATCCATCCGTCCATTATGGATGTTAGAATAAAAAAAATACAATTAAATAATGTGCACTTTTGTAAAAAATATAAAAACAAACAAATAAACTAGACTAATACAATATTGATGATGAATCGATTGTTACAAAATCTATGTTTAAGGAAGCTTAAATCTCTGCTGACTTCAAACGATATACAAGATCATCTATGCAATGTACCAATCAATACAAGTTTGAATATTGATCGGAACTCGGTAAGCTCCGGAAGTATGTCCGGGTAGGGTCTTTATTCCCGCCATTTTTTGGAGAACCGGATATCCGGCACACCACCAATCTAATATCCTGCCTAGTTATGCAGGACGTTTATAGAGTACGTTTTTTTGACCGAATTTTATGAAACATTAATTTTCCTATGAAAGGAAATGTAGGAAAAAAAAGACTGGCCAAACGTTCAATTCTTCAAGGTGGTTGTGATCCACATAATAATCACTATACACTAGCTTTTGCCCGCGGCTTCACCCGCGTGGAGCCGTTTTTGCATGATTGACTAAAAAGCACCAAAACATACAAACTTTCACATTTATAATATTAGTAGGATATCAAATGGACTGCCAAAAATAAAATTATATAAATTTATTTTATTAATAAATTGTGTAATGGGTGTATGTTTATGTAAGATTAATCTTAGAATGATTAATGGCCTTTATAATCTGAGAAGGTTATTCTCGAGAGATTGTTAATTATTTTTTGCAGCCTAGTCTAATTTATACTTTATCGATGTTACTTAAAGACCTCTTTATTTATTCAAGTAAGTACATTTTTATTTATTTATGGACATAAAGGCTTGCCTAATACCAAAACACATACCGAAATCATAACCCACAATCTTTGTCGTTATAATAATTATCGCATGTAACTAAATTAAAGGAAAACACAGCAATACTTTTATTGGGCGTGATTTATTCATATTATACAGGCGCGAGGTTGGGCAGGGCAGGAGGAGCTCGTGGCTAAGTAATAACAGCCGCACGAGTCGATCCATCAGGTTAAGCTACGCTTGCTGGGGTTGGTCCGTGAAAGAGTGACCATCTTTACATACCGAGACTACTCCGTGCCTCGGAAAGCACGTTAAGTCGTTGGTCCCGGCTGTCTTTCGTGGATCGTTGACAGTCGTTACGGGTCATCAGAAGCCCGAAATTTTGACAACCAGTTTTACCAAGGGGTATTGTGTTACCCAGTAACTGGGTTGTGGAGGTCAGATAGGCAGTAGCTCCATGTAAAATACTGGTACTCAGCTGTATCCGGATAGACTGGAAGCCGACCCTAATATAGTTGGGAAAAGGCTAGGCAGACTGATACAGGCGTGTGAGGTTATACGTAATACTTATAATATGTTATTTTTCCTGGTTTAAAAATTCGTTTTAATATATTGGAATACATCCAATTGCAAAGAAAATAACAATAATACTAAACTTTTTTACAAAAAAAAAACAACCGACTTCCAAAAAAAACACTACATAATGAAAAATAACTTAAATTTCGGAAGTCGGTGTCTTTGGTTTTGTATTTTCGTTATTTGCCACCGACTTCCGAAATTTAAGTTATTTTTCGCTATGTAGTGTTTTTTGGAAGTCGGTTGTTTTTTTTTGTAAAAATGTTATAATTTTTCGCTTTTTAGTGGGTCAGTTTGTAATTTATCTAAGTTACAATAGCCTATTCTTGACTACACATCACCTTTTTACAAAATATTGCTTTTCCCGAAGCAGGGACGTTAATCGTTGAGGAGTTCTCCTGGTACTTCACCATCAGCTCCACTCGTCCATATACATTGTGACGAGCATAAATTGCTTGGTATTCATATTAATATAATGGAATCGCAATCCGTGAAATACTTATTATTGAGTAGTTCCGGTGGCCATCTGTGGTCTTCATCATCAGTTCCACTTCACCAAATGGTGCTTTCCAAGAGCAATTGCACGTGTTATTATAAAAAATACCCAAATCGCTATAGGTGTGCCTATAATAGTTGAAGAGTTCCCTCGATTTCTCCAGGATCTTATCATCAGATCCTGACCTTATTACAATGGGACCATTTCGAAAGTATACCCTTTCAAACAAAAAAATAATTTTGCAAATCCGTCTATAAATAACTGAGTTATGCCCGAACATACATAAAAAATATATATACAGTATGGTAAATAACAGAGGGCGTTCCCTTAGACTCGTTAATCTATATCATTAATAGATAAAAATAAAAATATCAGCATAGAAAAATAAGCGTAAAAACATCCGAATTCAAAATTTTTATTAATTGACAATAAATTCGAAACGTCCTGTTTAAAATCAAAATAGTAGCGCGGAATAGCTTAGCGTAGTAAGTAGCATTGCCCAACACGGCAACGTCGCAATTTTTACTCGCGCACGATGCCGAACATTTCACGAATACTCACGATGCTGTGCGACCCGGCCGCCGCGCTCCGGCCGGCCGGGTGGCGGCGGCGGCGGGGGGCGTTGAATGGCGAGCGGCGACTTTGATAAAGGCGGCAAAATGAATTAGAAAGACAGTGAAAAACACGTCGTCGGGTTGTTATCAGTAAAATTAAACATTTAACTATGTTTAGTTTTAGCAATAACATTTAACAACCCGTCTCAAATGCCCGGCTGACAAAGGAACGCGTCACTGAGGCCCCTTGGGCTTGGAAGGACCTATTCACAAACATAGTAAAAACATAAATTCATGTACCTACCTATCTAAGCCACGTTTCAATAATAATTAAAATTGAAATACAGAGTACAGATAATTATTCTGCACGCAGCGGCCGAGTAATGGACGCGGGGTAGCGGCGGCGCTTCTGCCGACACGTCGTCCTCAAAATAAACAGATGTACGAATACAGAAGGACCACTCACGGAACAAGTACACGAATTTGTTTTACCTATCCACTCAGTACCGTACCACCGTACGGTACAGGCTTACAGTGTTAATATGAAAGTTGATTAGAAAAAATAATTTTATCAAATAAATAACGTAGAGCTAATAAATAGTGTGCGGTTAATTTTAGGGAAAGTTTCATTTATTTAAACCACAGTTCAGGCTAGCTTTTAAATGATAATGGCAGTATTGCACGTTAGCAAGTGAATGTTTTCTGAAATAACATAGAAATTAAAAAAATACTTTTACTTTATGCAGTTGCTTTCGTAATACCTAAGTACTTGCGTTTATTCATAGCAATCGTGTAACACCACAGTAGTAACATGCTCATTTAACGGGGTAAGTACTCCCTGTGTGTAAAAGCAGTTTTAGCAAGGAGTGGGCCTTCTGAACTTTTTTATTTTGTGGCACAGTCGTTTAGTGTTATTTTTTATTTTAATGTTTTCGAAAGGTTTTAGGTATTATGATACATTTACGAATGTTACACATTGGTGCAATCGCCGCCGGTTATTTTGGTGCACTCGTCGCATGAAAAGCGGGTCCTCGCGTATGTGGTTCCGGATAACACGAAATGCTGTGCGGATTCGCATTTCCATCTCCTCCCGCGAGTGGCTTTCTTTTTTATAAACGAGTTGTTTGACCCAACCCCAGAAAAAGAAGTCAAGTGCTGTCAAGTCAGCTGGACCAAGCAGAGCCTGCACTTTTTGAAGTGAGTACGGATGCTGCTTGTTTTTCTTTAAAATTTTAAAGACTGTGACGTGACTCATGTTTAACAGGCGGCCGGCCCTTCTAGTGCTTGAACCGGGCTCCTCTTCAAAATGCCTTAGCACGTTCTGTTCCTGCCGCACAGAGATCACCGGTCGGGGGCCACCAGAACGACGCGGCACTACCGGTTCATTGTTACGGAGACGCACCAGAGCACTCACAATAACACGAGAATTCCGCGGTTGATTTGCATTGGGATACCTCTCAGGATACATCCTCAGAGCACGGGCACCATCGTAATTACACTCAGCATAAATTAGCACCATGTTCACATACTCCTGAGCACTGTACTGATAACGCGGCATTTTTCACACAAGAATGACGAAACGAAAAAATACAAGATGTTGCAAATGCGAAAATAATGCACGTCAGGTCAGCGCGCGAGATTAGTTCCGAATAAAATTAGGTGGACATTCGGGGTGAGGGGGCGGGGCACATCTATTAGATCGCCGCACACGTGGCCCGTCATTCATAAGTAAATTGCGACATTGCCGTACTTACACTTTGAAAGCAAGTGCGCGTGTACAGAGTGTTTCTTTTACGTATCAATTTAATATTTTTTGTGAATATTTTATAATTAAAAAAAATTAAAACATTTTGTTTTCGAATGGTACTATTTTTTTTTGCATGTATGGACGCTATACTATTGCGAGTTAACGGGAACGCCCTCTGTTAGTTAACATACTGTATATATATCAACAATCGAATTGATAACCTCCTCCCTTTGGAAGTCGGTTAAAAACCAGCTTTTCAAAGAATTAAGTAAAATGTTAAAAGGAATTGTGGTTTGATTAAATTCGTTTTCCTACAAAACTCGGGAATTTTCCACTGAATTTCACAACCTATTTAATGAAACGTTAAACTGGACTGGATCCCGGGAACGTTACACTGTTGAATAAATTAAATACAAGTATTCCTAGGTCACCTTTGTTGGTCACCACTTATCGCGCTGATAATCTGAGCCGAGGTGGGTGGGGCAGTAATCCTATATAAGTGGGGTTGGCGGGCGAAGTGACTTACTCTGCTCTCGACGCTTGACGTGTCCACACCTCGGGTCCGGGTTTGCAATAAGTCAATCGCCATCCTGAGGATGCCTCGTTGAGAGGTGAAACTTGTGTCGATTTCATACAGGGTTCTTTATGACTCTTTAGGAACGGATGCGGATTAGGTTACTAAATATACGTCATCTATTGTATTTTAACATATTTAAATATAAAGGCTGTCCTAAAATTTACGCAAGATTTGAAATAAATAGAAAAATATTTTTTTGGCATTTAGTATAGGTAATTTTTTTATTGAATCATAAAGTACATAGGTACATAGGATGGTTATGTATGGAATAGTACATCGGGCAAATGGCCTCCACGGCTCAGCTGGCACAAACGCACACTCGTTGAAATTTTCTATGACCTTTTGCATAAATGTGGTTGATTTTCGTAAATGCACCATTGAATCACCTCCTTCAATGCACGGGTGGTTGTGAGTTTGTTGGCCCGAGACTTTTGACTTCAAATAACCCCATAAAAATAAATCCAGTGGTGTTATATCATATGGGGGGCAAATCTGACCACCAAAATGAGAGAGTACAGAACCAGGAAATGTCTCATGCAGTAACCGAATTGTTTAACAGCTAAGCCGTGGAGACATTTGCCAGTTTGCTCTTCCATACATAACCCTAGCCTATGTACTATTTATATGATAAAATAAATAAATTATAACACATGAAAAAAATTAATTCAAATCTTGAGTTACTATGTTGTATAAACTTAGTTGAGGTTAAGAAAAAAAAAATCCTGGAATATTTTTTTCAGTCTTGAAGCGCGCATTAGCACATCGTGATAAACGAACACACATTTATATTATTATTTCATATTTATTATAAAAAAATACATAGCAAAACATCACGCGTGTATTCCCGACGGGAGTAGCAGAGGTGGAGAGTAACTGTAGCCAGTTATGTGTAAATATTCCTAATAGGGAACCAATCCAGACTACGGACTGCTGTTGAGTAATTCCTACAGGAAAACCCCGATAACACCGCCCGATCTGCGAATCGGAGATGACCCCACGCACAATTTTCGCCCTTTCGGGGTCCAAAACAACGAGGCGGTTTGAGATGTCAGCTAGCGACCACAAGACTAACAAGGAAATTTTAAACATCCGGTATCTCCTTCATGTTATTAACACGAGGTCGTATAACTACATTTTCACCACGTTGTATTCAGCTGTCACTAACAATAAATTCTAATTAATACATTATTTTCAAAACCTCATTCCAAATACTAATTATATATCGACAAAGCGACATCCGATCCAATTGATTACCACGTCAACTAGCTAATAAGAACACTTCAAACTAAATTAACTTCTTTTGTCCAGATGATATGGATGAAATTTTAATGAAGGGCTGTTTTTATCCTCGTCTCCGTAATAGACAACGAATTGATTGATGGTACCAGCTAATTGAGTGAAGGTAAATTTGTTCTACGTGTAGATATTGTTTTTTATGTGTAGAGTTACATATTATGGGTCAAAACAATTTAGTGAGTGGCTTCGAGCGATCAATGCTCGCTCCTTCTAAAACAAAACTTCAATTATCTTGTAAGTTCATCCTTGTGCTGACACCTTAACCTCTATGAAAACAATTTGACATTGAAAAAAATTCCTATAACACCTTCGGATATTTTGTATGAACCATTGCACAAGACAGGTGGGCCGCACTGTGTTTTTTTGTATTAAAATGCGCTGCAGCCTGATGCGACTGTAATGTGCGCTTGGCTGAAGTTAAAACCACTTCAGGCTGTACCACGTAGCTCGCCCTCTGATAAGGACCAGTGTCGGCACGTTGTGTTCCACGCGCGCATCAAAGATAATGTCAGCACAACTGACGGGATCCGCTAGGGCCGATGCCTGCCGGGGTCGCGGGAAAGTCCGAAAGGGATAAGAGGTAACGTACAGGCAACTGAAGGAACACGGGTGGGTTTTAGTTAGTAAGAGTCTGACACGCCCTCCTGCTCCGAGAAGTTATTTGGTATTATCACGTGATTGAAGTCACGTGGTAATACCCTTTTTTTTTCTTCTTTTTTTTTAAGTGTGGTGTACCGTAAATCTCGTTTCAAAATCAATTTGTACAGAGTAATATTACATTACATAATCACGCTGTCTTCCCAAGGGGGTAAGCAAAAACTACAGAACGCCAACTTCTACGATCCCTACTACTCAGTTTTGTTTACGTTCTTATATAAGTTTTGTATTATGTTGTTTAATAAAACAATGTATAACATCACACATTGCACATGAACTCTATTTAGATCAGTCATCACCAATTGAGATTGTATCGGACGCCATCTTCCTAGTGTTGTTCATTCATTATTTTTCTATTCCTAGTGATGATCCTGTTTACTAACTAATAATACTACATGTTTCATTTTGACTGTACAAAAACATGTATTGCATTATTAACGTTGTTGAACAATATTTTTTTTTGAACTTATGAAGCATTGGATTAGCAATCTGTTTCAAAACGATTCACATTCTGATTGATCGTGTATTACGCAATTTGGGTACTGGTTATAGACGCACACCGGTTGCCAGTCAGTACTACGTACCTTACCTTTTTCTTCACCAATAAGGTCACTATACTCGTATTTCCTCCTAGGGCGTCTCCTCTCACATGTGCCTTGTAAATACCTATTGAAAGCCGCCTTTCACTTATCCTCTCAACATGACTAACAGCTACTAACAGCTAGCAGTGATAGCCTAGTGGTGTGACCGTCGAACTGCCAAGTCAAAGGTCCCGAGTTCGAACCCAAGGCACGCACCTCTGACTTTTCGGATTTATGTGCGTATTGTATAATTATCACTTGCTTCAAAAACGGTGAAGGAAAACATCGTGAGGAAACCGGCATGCCTGAGAGATATTTCTCTACGGCATGTGAAGCCAAGTCAGAGGCCCATGGGCGGCTTTAAAACTCTGACACTAGGTTAGTCACTAACCACACGGAATGAAGAACAGAACTAAACCAGCTAAGCGTACTCTTTTCGATATCTATCACTTAATTCCTCAGCATGATATATAGACACTTATCTTTATGATTAGATATAATTAACTAATTATCTGGCCCCAATTACATCCTAAGACCAAATGTATCTAAATTACAGAGTACCGTTCACGAGCGAATGGAATGTATTCAATATTGAACTATGTATAACTGAATTCCAAGCTTCGTGATATGTGGTCTTATTGATTTGATTTGATGACTGTTTAATTGATTGACTGGAAAATGTACAGTGGGTTTAGAATAGAGTAGAATTTAATAACCGTTAATATGTACACCATCTTTTTCTTTTCGTGTGGTCAGTGACTAAGTTGGAGTCAGAGTTTTAAAGCCGCCCATGGGCCTCTGACTTGGTTTTTCATGCCGTTGAGAAATGAGGCAGTCAGTGCAAAAGCGTCCTAACCCACATTTTTTGGCGATTAAAAAAGATGAAATTTTAAAACAAAAATGGCCCAACCATGTTTTTTTTTTTCATAATACTTACATGGCGTTACTAAATTTGTTGTTGCATTGTAATTTTTTCATCCCTCTAAAACGCAAAACTGGCCTAAGGAATGTTTAATATCTCCATAGTGATTGTCTCATGGTTAAGCCACTTTTGCAATGACGGCCTCAAATATCCACCACCACACCACAAAAACACCATAAAAATTACAGATATAAATTATATGCGGAGGCCCAGGGCCTCAGATATAATGCAAAAAAGAGTGAGTGTCTGATGTTCAAGGCAGGCACTAAAGACTATCGTGAAGTGCCGCCTGTCACACTCGGTGGTACTGCGTTACAGTGGATAACATCTTTTAAATATCTGGGTCACCGCAACACAAACGGATAATGTTGATATGGAGAGGGAGCGTAGGGCGCTGTCAGTCAGGAGCAATATGTTGATCCGTAGGTTTGCAAAGTGCTCGATGGGTGTAAAAAGTACTCTATTTAGGGCATATTGCCAATCTTTCTACACCTGCAGTCTATGGGTCGACTACACGCAGAGGGCTTACCGCGCCTTACGTATCCAGTACAACAACGCATACAGGGCGCTGTTGGGGTTTCCACGACACTGTAGTGCATCAGGGATGTTCGCAGAGGCACGTATAGACGACTTTTACGCAATCATGCGAAAGCGTGTTGCCTCCCTGATGCGGCGGGTGCGGGGCAGCGCCAACAGCGTCTTGGTCGCTGTGGCTGATAGGATGGAAGGCATAACACTCAGGCACTCAAAAAAAAAAAAACTCAAAGTATTTATTTCAAATAAACCAATTACAGGTACTTTTGAATTGTCAAGGGGTCGGTCGGTCAGAAATATGAAGCTAGTTGCCCATTCCAACGCGTAGTAGGTTCCTATGGAGAAGAACGGGCAAGAAACTCCACGGACACTCTTTTCAATCAGAATATTTTCACAAAATATTGGTTACATCATCTATTTTTGTAATTATACATGTGAGAACAATGTAAAAAGACGTGCACGTTAAAAGCGTCAGTAATAAAAATAAAATCAAAAACAATTAAAAAATTAAAATAAATTCAAATAAGCCGTGGCAGCTAAGAGATGACCAGTCCCCACTGACGGCGCCCGTTCACGAACATGACGCATGCATCAGCACCATTTAGCTCAACCATTTTGAAGGGAACTTAACGATCCAACACACACGCCACCACCAGCGAGACATTTGAGTGAGCATGACATACTCACAACCGCCAGGGCAAACTCAAGTCAATGAAAGACGTACCCAGTAAATGGTAACTGTAAAGTAGGGACATAGTGCTCACACATGTGCTATGCAATTATATAATACTAAGAGATTGAATTTATACAATCTAAAGATAGTTTTACAATCTTCAGCAGCTGCAACAATATTTTGAATGCTAATCAATTAGTTTATGCGCCCTTGTGGAGCTGGACCAGCGCTGAGCCAAGCATTTTTGTCGTCGATGTAATCCCCAGGACCAGCATGGACCAGCACATAGGTATTACCTTCAAATCGTGCCTTGAAGTAATGTTATTGTTAATTATTGCATATGTGGTTATTGTCTTATTAGTGATTTTGACATTATTGACGGTGATTTTGACATTATAGTTATGATTTTGACATTATTATTGATGATAATTTTGACATTATTATTAATGGTGATTTTGACGTTATGGTTGTGATTTTGACATTATTGTTAATGGTTTTGACATTGCTAGTAATTATATTGTGACCTAAATTTGCCAAATATTATTATGTACTAACACTAGTGTTTAAGATGTGTATGTAACTAACAAATTGGATTGTATGATCTGTAAATGAAATAATTTGATTTGATTTGATAAAAGAAGACATTTTACATAGAGTAACACAATGGACGGTCTTATCGCGAAAAGCGATCTTTTAAAGACAACCTTCGGGTGGATTAATGAAGACGGAGAGACAATACTGCAGGTAGTCTGTTATATACCATTTGTATCTACTAAAGCATCTCACTATCATAATCGTCATCATCTATAGCCCATCTTACCCACTGCTGGGTATAGGCCTCTCTTTTCTTAAGCACTTAGCCAGCAGGTAAAAAATGGAACATGCCAGTATTCCATGCTTTTCACTATTCATTTCCTGGCACCTGAATCCAGTCTTCTTGCATTTTTAGGGTTCCGTACGTCCGAATGAAAAAACTAAACCCTTATTGGATCACTCGTGTCTGTCTGTCTGTCTAGCTGGCTAGCTGTCTGTCCGTCTAGCGTCTGTCACAGCCAATTTGCTCCGAATCTACCGACCAATTTAGTTGAAATTTGGCACACATATGAATTTTTGTGGCCCAAACACGGCCGTGCAAATAAATAACTTACTCACTTATCGGAGGCAATGTGACATATCAAATGAAAGTGCTTATTGTGAGGATCTCAAATATATACTTTTACCATCCTTAAGGTAGGAAAAAAGTTCAAAATACTTTTTTTGTGATTGATAGACTAGCTGAAAATTAACCAAAAAAAAATAACTTCGAAAGAATACGCGTTATAATTGTATTTCCTTTGAAAACAAGATAGGTTGGCTTGTGATATCAGTCGTTTTGAAAAAAAAAACACCTCAAGTAATTTTAAACTTTTTGAACGTTAAAAAAGACTGTCCGCTACAAAAGTCAGAAATTGCAAAAACGTTTTGTTTGGAAAATGTTTTTTTCAAAAGCTACAAGCTATCAAAATTTTGTTCTCAATTCAATTAGAATTATGACGCGTATTCGTTCGAAATTTGAAATTCAATTTTTTTTTGTTTATTTTCGCCCAGTCTATCCATCGTGAAAAGTAAGTTGGAGTCTCATTTCCCACAAAATGTATGGGAAAAGCTTTTGGCGATTTCTGATTTTTCTAGTACTCAAACCTCAGTTGGTACGATAGAGTTTTTTGATTCTTTTATGAAACAGGATCGATTGGCATCAAAAAAGTTTTTGTGAAAACTGCCTAGTTTCTTACTGACTTTTTTTTTTTTCAAAATCTTCACAGATTTTGAAAAAAAAAAAAGTATATAAATATATTGATCAAAATTTCTCAAAAAAAATATGACAGTCTCCTAAGACCGTTTTCCTGTAGCTACAACGGTAATGGTGTAGCTGTCCTTACCGTCCCATCTCAAAAATATCTTTTTTATATTTTACTAGCGACCCGCCCCGGCTTCGCACGGATATGTGTTATACATATAAACCTTTATCTTGAATCACTCTATCTATTAAAAAAAAACGCATCAAAATCCGTTGCGTGCGTTTAAAGATCTAGGCATACATAGGAACAGACAGCGGGAAGCGACTTTGTTTTATACTAATGTATGTATATATGAATAATTTAAAAATAAATACTTTTTAAAATATTTAAGAAAAAAGATGAAAATTGCCCATTCCCTCCGAAACTACTAACTCTATTTTTTTTTTTTAAATACAGATAATGGTTCTGTACCTACTCATAGCGCAAACATGCATACAGCAAAACCTATAAGAAGTCTATGGTCTTAAAATAACATGGCAAACCTCTCAATATTGTGCGTACAAACTTATATTTGCAATAGGAATGTATGGGTGAATATTTTTTTCAGCCACAATGTTAAGTTTATTCTTGGGATAAATTCATCCCAACTACGGAATCCTGCATTGTACGTGGCCCGACACGCAACTGGGCGGTTTTTTTTTAGGCCTATGGCATTTTAAATGGTCGTGAGTTCGGAACCACGTGAATGACACAAAAATGACCAGTATGTTGGGTTCAAACCTGCATAAAAACTTTTTCTTAGATTTTTCATTATTTTAATGTTAAAGGCCGATACAGCTGCGTGGATATTCACGGTGGCTTGATTTAGGAGACGGGGAACGTATTTCTATGTTGTCTATCTACATTTATTTTAGGTCCCATAAACGATCAAGTTTGCTGTGCGGATCATAATTATTATATTCACGCTTTTATAGGTACAAAACATTTTCTACAAAAGCTGGCGATAGTGTTTTTGAAAACGAGACACCTACATGACTCTTCTGCTAAAATCCGAAGGGTTCAAAAAAGTGACTTCTTTGAATACCAGTGCTGCGGTATTTTTTTTTTATGCTTTACACTCGGCAATAAGCGGATATCCGATAGGAGCATTTTTGGCCTCGCACAGAACTTTTTCTCAATTGTTTTGGCAGTTTTAACTTTCCATTTTTTTATTGTGTGTGTGTTCTGAGCGTGTCCGAAATGAAAATATGATTTTCTTTCTTTCTTTATTTTCATTTTATAATCCTACAATGGTATACGACAAGTTTGAATTTAAACGCAGCATGAATACACGTGTGCCAATAAAGTTGTCAATCAATTCAGTGTGCGGGAGACGTATGCAGGCGGGATTGTATCTGTGCAGTGCTATCAATGTACCTACTGGACTGTTGGAATATAGGTCATGTGTGTTACAATCTTTTCACAAAAAGTTACATAACATAACATTAAGCCTGTGTTCCCCGAAGGGAAAGGCAGAGTACACTAACATTTCGCCAGCTATGTTAAAGACCCTTATGGGGAAAATGCCGAAATAAAAATTACTTTAATTTCGGAAGTCGATATCAAAAAACGAAAATACAAAACCAAGAACTTCCGAAACTAAAGTTATTTTTCACTTTGTCGTGTTTTTTTTTGTTTCTGATAACTTTGGTGTTAGAAAACAAATGATTTAAAAATATATATACTGAAAAATAACGTAAAGATCTAGGGGAAATTACCATATTTTTAAGAACGATTGCTATCGTATCTCTATGTCAATCTATAATTGAAATAATAATTATGTTTGTCCATAAATCTGATGACACATGCCAAACAGACACATTTACATAAACAAACTAGGAACACAATAATTTCCGCTTCCACGCAGAGCAATGTGATTACAAACGAACATACTGTCTGAATAACTCGCTGAATAGTACGCGTGCACCGTGCCGTTTCGATTGGCTGAAACAGCTCGATGCATACAAACTACAAGCAAATCTTATTAGAATGTTGAGAGAGCTGATCTACGAGTATATAGCGTCTGTGTTTTGTAATGATGTTACTGGAAAGTATATCGACATGGAATTCGAAGTGGATGTGGAATTTTTTGTATAAATTCCACATAATGTATTTTCGAGCCCCGACTGAAATGATGAAACATGACCTCTGGAATATTTTTTTATTAATTTTAACAATGTAGGTATTCATCCATTTTAAAAGACTAACCGTGGAGTGTCTTGCCGGCTCTTCTCCATAGGAAACGACTAATTGAAACGGCGAGCTTCTGACGTTTCATAAGTGCCCATGTAGGTTTATGTGAAATACAATAGATGACGTGTTGCCATGTCAATCGTCATCCTGAGGATGTCTCGTTGAGAGATGAAACACGTGTCGATTTCTTACAGGGTTCTTTATGACTCTTTAAAAACAGTTAAATGGATTAGGTTACTAAATATAAGTCGTCTGTTGTATTTTATAAAGGATTTTCGCAGTCACGCCTGAGTCAATTAACGGGTTTATGTGAAATAAAATAATTTTAATTTGAATTAGAGTAAACTTATAGCCGTTTCAAAAGAATTTCACAAAGACCTTCCAAGCCATTGGTTTATCAACTCAAACTCAAAGCATGTATTTCAATTAAACCAATTACAGGCACTTTTTAACTGTCACGGGAGTCGATCAGTCAGAAAGATGAAGTCCAAAGCGAAGTAATTTCCTATGGAGAAGAACGGGCAAGAAACTCCATTGATACTTTTTTAAATCAAAATAAATATATTGTATGTCCTTATTATGTTCATCTCTTGTTGCTTACGCGCACGAGTTTTTTTAGAGATTACTATAGCCATGTGGCCTGTGGGTTGCATATTATTATTACTAGTATTTGTGAAACTATCTGTACCTAGCTGAACATAGTTTCACTAGGTAAGGAGCATGTCCACGTCAATAATGCAACTAACTAGCTGGTGGATTAAGAAGTCACAAGTAACTACTTTTGGGGCGCAAGTCCGTTTAATTGTTGACCATGTATTATTTCAGTGAATTTTGACATTTATAATAACTAAATTTGACATGTATTATTAAATGAAAAAAAAATGTTAATATTAAATTTAATGAAAATACGTAATTATTGTATGCCTATTAGGCAGGACATATTAAAACTTTAATTTATTATTAAGACCTACATCTGACATATACGAGTATATATACAATAAATATCATCATACAATAAAGATATTTTGAATTTTGAATTTGACGTATTAAGTATTTCACCTATTTAACTGTGAATTTTATATAAATAAATTGGTTTAAGGGCCTGCCCTCATTTAACTTATACTACTTACTTAAACTTACAAATATTTTCTTTTTTGCAGGTTGAAAACTTCCTAACCATCAGCCACAAGTATTGGAGTCCCATGGAGTCACATGTGGAATCCAACCTCTCTGCTCATTCCACTTGAAACTTGGCGTGATAATAACTAAACAAGTAAGTTTTCAATCAAACCATTTATTACTTTACTACCGACCCGCCCCTGCTTTCCATGGGTTTATGACTTGACAAAACATCGATAATTCAAGTTCATTATTAAATTATTTATATAAATATTAATATTCAAAATGTATGTAAAATAATAATATTTATGGTAATCGATTAATTTGAGAAACCGTTTTAGTCATTTCATTATTTTTCATTATATTTAATTTTATTTATTTTTTTGTTTTTTACATTTGAGTTTATAATCGAAAATTTAATTGTAATAAATACAATTAATTACTATTAAATAAATAAATTAAAGTAGAAATTATAAATTAAGTTTATAACTGCTAACTTAGTTCAATATTAATTTATTATTCATAATAACCTTTTTAAATATATTCTCTAAAATATGGTGAAAACCGTGACTTTAATTTATACAGATGATTTTTTTGTACAGATTTGGAACGGTCTAAAGAACTATTCAAATTTTTTGATGTTATTTACAGATTTAATAAAAATTTGATGTTGTAATTTCCAAGCATTTTCATAGCAATATTTTATCAAAGAATTTTAATAATTTATTCATTTGGATTTATTTTTAACTTTGGCCTGCACTTAGTCACCACTTAATTTATTCATTTTTAAATTCAATATCGTAAATGAAAATTGGAATTCATATTTGTATACTTTGGAATTAAGTATACCTACAGTATGAATTTAGATTTTCTAAACTTTACCCTTACTTGATTTATGGAATACCTACAATGAATTGACAAGTAGCCTATTTAATATTAGTATGATGGGTCACACCTTTGACGGATGCTGATGAATAAATCGCCATCCTGTATCGTCAGTATTATACAACTGATTGGATATCGTGAGGTAATCTGCCCAGTCACTCGAAAAAGGTCATCACTCTAATACCAATAGGCCATTGACATTTTCATAAGAGCGTCAACGGAGATAATATTATTTATGTACATTAAAAATATCTTAAATGTCAATAACTTTGCTTCCGAACTTTGTCCCGAGTTTTTCACAGTTCTAAAGTAACTTTTTGACATTTAAGATATTTTTTGATATTTTAACATTTAATTAGGTCAGCTGTGAAAAAGAAGGTTATTTTAGCGTCTACACATTATATACTATATGCCACAGATGACGAAACCTGGACTTTATATGGTCTGAAATAGACAAAACGCAGTTAGAAAATGTGGTTATCAATTGACGAGGGTGCATTCAGAAAGTTGCCAACGTCGCAAATATTTTGCCGTTTTGATTAATCTATCTATGTATCTCGCTACCTAAGTATTTGTAAATAAAAATAAAATGCTGTTCGTTGGTAAGCACATCCCTTGAGAACGGCTGAACTGACTAGATTTTATTTTTGGAAATAGAAAAATTTGAACAGTTGCCTGGAAAATTGAAAAATTCGGGTAAAACCGGAAAGCATTTTTTTCTATGTATTGGAATTGGGACACTACAACATCTGTCGGGTTAGTTAGTTTATTAATATTACTAAATGAAACTATGAATATCTATGTAGTGTATTAAACGATTGATTATGAGTTGCAATTTTTGTTATTGTTGTATCTACGAACTTACCTAATTCGGTGTTATTGGAATTAACATCACGCTGGTAATCTCCGAGGGGTTAGACAGACGTATAGGTACCTATAGTACACCCACATTTCGCCAGTTATGTTTAAGTCCCATGTAATAGGGGGCGAGCCTATTGCCATCAACCGGGCGAACCCAGATGGAAAACCGAATAACACTTTGCCCGACCCGGGAATTGAACCCATGACCTCATGCTCTCTAGAACAACGAGGCAGTTAGTAAGTCTAAAACACCTTATGAAAATAATCTAATAGGCCAGATATTGTAGGATAACATAGAAAGAAAGAAAGAAATAAAGAAAGAAAGGAAGAAAGAAAAAAAAAATTAAAGAAAGAAATAATAACGTCTACTTGGACACAGATCGTGAATCACAAAATACAAATATCAAAATAAAAAGTGAAAATAATGTTTTAACATCAATCTATTTGAGCTCGTGGCTGAGTAATAACAACCGCACGGATCAATCCATCAAGGTAAGCTATGCTTGCCGGGATGGCCCGTGGAAGGGTGACCATCTTTACATACCAAGACTTCTCCGTGCCTCGGAAAGCATGTTAAGCCGTTGGTCGCGGCTGTCACTCGTGAATCTTTTACAGTCGTTACGGATCGTCAGAAGCCCGAAAGTGAAAGTCAAACAACCAGTCTTACCAAGGGGTATCGTATTACCTAGTTACTGGGTCGTGGAGGTCAGATAGGCATAATACAATAGGTAAAATACTGGTATTCAGCTGCAGCCGGATTGGAAGCTTTCGCCAAAAAGGTTAATTATTTTCAGCATTAAAGCCAGACAGGTGCTTTCTGACGCTGGTTTTGTATCTTCAAACATACAGCTACAGGTGAAAGGCATCAAGTCGTAACTGTCATTTTATAGACGAATAACTCCTGTACCACGAGGTTATGGCAAACTATAGGTATTTTACTGCATAGTGCTGCACTTTTATAACTTTTTCACGGATCGTATTCATTGGAACAAGGTGATTGAGTACCACTTCAGCTTTATTATTTTTGTTGACATATTATAGTAAGATATATTTTTTTATCGCAATATTAAGAGGGCTTATCCTAAAAGTTGGCAACGTCGCAAATAGCTGTCAAATATTTACCTGTTTTGATTAATTTGGCAATAATAATACTGTATGGAAATATGAAATGTGGCTAACTAACGAACTAGATTATTAATAATAA
Source organism: Agrochola lota (assembly GCA_947364205.1). Lineage (NCBI taxonomy): Eukaryota > Metazoa > Arthropoda > Insecta > Lepidoptera > Noctuidae > Agrochola > Agrochola lota. Next base: position 21,505,281 of record OX376223.1, read on the forward strand.
TGAATTGCAATACATAATATCGTGACACCGAATATTTAGTTTTAGATGTAAAAAAAGTATTTGGAAAGTTTCCAAATACCTCTTTTACACCTAAAACGGTTACAACATCAAAATTCAAAAATTCAAAATTCAAAAGTCTTTTACTCAAACTAGGCTGAGAATCAGCACTTTTCGAACGTCAAAATTACATAAGACAGTCCCCCAAAACGCCCACACTTCATCAAATTCAGTGTTATAATTGCAATTCATTATTAATATTCTAGTTCGCCAGTTAGCCACATTTCATATTTCCATACAGTAATATTGCCAAATTAATCAAAACAGCGAAATATTTGACATCTATTTGCGTCTTTGCCCGCTTTCAGAATAAACGCTCTTAAAGACATATTGTACCCAGTGACCTTATTGACGATGTTCTTCATAAAGACAGGTGCTTAGTACTCGCAACCGACGTGCGTGCATTTGTACGCCCTGTGTCATAACATTGCGAACTCTTTATTATCTATATAACATTATTATTAGAATAGAATATAATTATCTTTATTCAAGTATCATGACTCAAAAATGATTAGTAAGACTAACAACGATATTAGTAAAAACGACTACGGCACTTCACAAAAACAAAGAAACAGTAGTGGATCACCGTTGTGGCAACCCATGTGAGGTGACACAACAGCGACCCACGAAAACACAGTCTAGGCGACTTGAAATCATGCTTAGTATACTGTTGGAGCTGCTCCACACCCTACACATCATGGAAGCGCACCTTTTGCGTATGGTTGTGTAGAAACAATCTACATGCGCATCCGCGATCATCGCCGACGCACTATAGAAACGGGGCAGCCCCACCAGCATACTGAACGCGGAGAGCGTTGAACGATCTTTACGTATATCTAGCTTGTCACAGGCTACTCGTGTAAAAAGACGTGCAGTAGACTCGAAAGAGCGTTATCTTAACAGGAAGTGAGCATCGTGCAAACCTGCGAGCCAGCATGTTCGCTCTAACCGACAACGCTCTCCGCTCCTGTTCAATGTCGTATTGACGGATTGACGACATTGTACACCGATGTTAAACAAGAAATACTTATGACTTGTGTATGACCAGATGTATGAATGTAAACGAAGACAAAAGGAGTATGTAAGTATCGTAGCAAGGGGTGTTTCGTAGTTTCTGCCTTCTCCCTGAAAAAAATGCGTAGGTTTAGGTATGTATTCAAATAAATAATGCTAATTACGTCTCGTTGCCATGTAGGTGGGTATCTGTTCCACGACAGCGCTAGATAAAATAAACAAAACCGGCCAAGTGCGTGTCGGACTACGCACAATGAAGGGTTCCGTAGTTGGGATGAATTTATCCCAAGAAAAACGTTAACATTGATGTTAAAAACATTTTTCTCCCATACGGAATATAAGGGAGATTATGTTTAGCAAACTCCAAATTTAAGTTGGTCGATTATTACTCGTCAATCTGTAAAGCCTAGTTAGCTGTGATAGTTTTCCTTTTAACTTCGTTATATAAACTTCTGCTGTGAATTTTTTAACAAATCCACGTACAACCATTTAGCTGGCAGGACACTTGACTGTAACAAAAATTTGAACTTTAAAGCTTAATATTTCACAAACGGATCCCTGAATTGAAAAATGATATTCACACACCCTCAATATTTTTGAAAGACCGTTTTAACGACACCCCACATTATGGGATAGACGAGAAAAAAAAAACCCCACTTTTGGTGTAGGGGAGGTACCCAATTTTTTTGGACAGACAGATAGACGGATATGGTGAAACTATAAGGGTTCCTTGTTTACTACGAAACCCTAAATAAGAATTCACTTCCGCCGGAGCGTAAAGAGATGTAAACTCACATTTTGCTAATTATATTCAAGTTCTGGATCTCTCAAATACCTACAAAAACAGCTGATCATCGACAATTGTTACGGGTATAAGCCCGAAAGTCTGACAGCCAGTCTTACCAAGGGTAACGGGTTACCCAGTAACCGGGTTGTGGAGGTCAGACAGGCAGTCGCTTCATGTAAAATACTGGTGTTCAGCTATATCCGGTTAGACTGGAAGCCGAGCCCAACACGGTTGGGAAAAGGCTGGCAGATTGACGCATGAAGATTCGACCCAATAACTTAAATTTATCCACGCTTGAACCCACGTCATCATAGCAGCAACATAAACCATTAATTAAGGTAATTTTAGAAATTATTAATACACAATGTTATTTGATATCTGAAGCCCTATACTGAGGTTGTACAAGCAAAACTAATTTCAAATTAATTCAAGTATGGATGTTGAAACAATGTTAGTTCTACCTGAGCTGAAGCATGGACGATAGTAGCATACCTTTTTATGAAAATATTTCAAAGAGTCGAGGGCTTGTATTTATAATAAAACGGTCTAGCCCTTAATTTGTTTTTGCGAGTTCCATGAAATTGGGAATGAAATTAACTAAATGACTTATAAGTTATATGTTACCAAATATTACAAGATGATACAAGCTCGTCTACATAGCTTTTTTGCGACTTTGACTTTGTATCCTATCAACATACTAAGGTCAAGTCAGGACAATTAAGTAACTGTTCATCAAATTGGATAACAACTTAAATTGTTAGTATTTTCAAATCACAATTACTGTTAATCTTTTCAATGCTATAACACGGCTAATTGCCGAAGTGTGTCAATTTGATAACAATTAATTTTCCTGACGGTACATTGGTATACATGGATCTGAATACTGCTGAGTAGTCAATTTCGTAAGTTTGGTGCGAATATCATCGACATTCCAGTATGAGGTACAAGGTGGGTCAGGAAATATTATTTTATCCATCGTACTGTTGCACGTTACAAATTGTTGTTTGATGGATTTAATTGTCATGAGTAATGCTACCATGTCAGCAGTGGCTTGATCTTGCGTCCTAATTTGAGGTTGAACTCCACTGACAGTGTTCCAGTTTCGCCCGTAAACATGTCTGCTTTTCGCGTTAATTTTAGCGTCTTGAGTCTTTGTTCTCGTCTTGTTCTTGACGGTTCTAAACAAGTTTTAGGTATGTTTGTCTCTCGATAATTGTCGAAAGTTAGCTTAGATTGTTATACCTTAGTAGGTTCCGTCCATAGAAATATAAATAAATCTATGGTTCTGTCTTTAACCTGACTGAAATTAATTTGTTTTTTTTTTTTGATACGGTCAGCCAGAAGGATGTGATTCAGTACAATTGACGCAACGTAGACTTAAATTGCAATTTCTTGAAGAATGGCCGAAGCCTTGGCATCTGAAAAATTGTATACTAAACGGGTTTCTTATTTGATACTTGCGCACCTGCACTGCTCAGTTGCAGAGGTTTGATTTTTTTTAAATTTAGTAACATCGCTACCTGCTGGGAGCTGTACTAAGAAAAGAGGACAATCTCCACTGCCTTTGTTGTAATGAGGCAGTTTCGAGTTCATATGCTAAGCAATCTTCTACGTAGGCCACAGATTAACGTTTTTAATCTCTTCTCATCCTTCAGCGGAATATGGAATTCTAGATCAGCAGCTCGAAAACCATCTTTCACTGCTTGGTGACTTTCTGGACTATATCAAAGAACTATAATTGTTACCTCTGTATTGTAGATCAAAATTGGCGTGCTTCAGAACGAGAATTTAATGTGATCATGAGTCCACTCAGATTTCACTTGTAGGAAGCTTCATTGAGACGAGCAGTAAAGACGTCCATTTCTTGGGGTTGATTGGTGCGAAGAACACTGACCCAGCTTGAGGTTTCGACGGGATCAGGATTATTCGTAACAGTAGCAGGCAGACCAAACTTTGGTATTTTTCACTCACTGGTCTCAACAGGTCCTTCTAATGGGTGTTTGCCCACAGAATTTGAACGTGTTACTAATGGCTCGATGGCGAGCGCAAAGGTCGATGTATCGTGATATCGATAACAGTCTTTCCCATCACTAACCACCAAAGTATCTGTGTGAGGTAGGCAACGACACTATGGCAGCGCTTCACGACACAAGGAAACAGTGTTGATTGCTATAATAAATAAAGGTATGTAATAATTTTCTCTTTTTAATTATTTGTGACGCCGAAGTGACGTATCACGCGTCACATAGCCGTTTTTAATAAACAACAATGTTTATTAAAACGGCTATGTGATTTCTATCCTTGTTGTACAACAGGTGAACGCGTCGATTGGCCGACGTACTCGTATACAATGTCGCCCATGGGCATGTGACCGCCCGTATTTTTCTGAATATTCATGAAAAATTATCGAAAATTAACTTTAAAAGGGGGGGTCTATCTTTAATATTTTTCATGTTATTCAATTTTTTATGTTTTTAGTAGCGTTTGCCATATCTTCTATGTTATTGGCTCGATTTGTATTCTGTTTATTATTTCTAATAGCTTACGAGTTATTTTATCGGATTAACTAATTTTTTTTAGTAAATTTGTCGACTATGAAAAAAAAACGGAGGTGAAGATTTTTTTTTCCAAAAAAACAGTATTTATTTTAAAAAAGATAAGTGAAATTATGTTAATTATACATAAAATTATAGCGGGATACTGAAAAAAATAAAAATAAGAAAAAATGAAAAAAAAAACAATTAAAGATAGACGATTACGAGATAGATTTTTAAGTTTATTATCGATAATTTGTCATGAATATTCAGAAAAATACGGGCGGTCACATGCCCATGGGCGACATTGTATAAGGACTAATGGTATAATCATGTCTGTGTCTACTTCGCAACTTTTTGAAAAATAGGTGCGTAGTTGTCTTTATATACGTGACTTAATGTTAGTAAAAATTGCAAGTTAAACAGAAAAAAAAGGATATTATGAGTCAGCATACGTAAAAAAAGAGAATTTCGTAAAAAAACTTCCGTTGGTTTTTTGCGCTTTGCGGTTGTCAATATGGTCACTTGAAAATCGCTATTTATGTAATCATTAATTATCTATACATAATAAAATAATAAAATGCTTTGTCCTGAATGACTGACTGACGGATCAACGCACAGCCTAAACCGCTGAACGTAGAAACCTGAAACATGGTGGGTGTGTTCTTTGTATGACGTAGGCATCCGATAAGAAAGGATTTTCCGAAACTCTAACCCTAAGGGGGTGAAAAAGGGGGGCAAAGTTTGTATGGGACAACGTGATTCCTTGGTCCAATCTACTTCAAATTTTGCCTAAACATTTTTTAACAGAGTTGATGGAAGAAGGGTTTCGTATTTTATTTAAATTGATCCCATATCGGGGTTAAATAGGGGTAGAAAGTTATTTTGGGAGTGATTTACTTCGAAGTTGATATCAATACTCCTTAGTCCTTTTGATTTAAATTACATTATATTTTGACATCTGTTTGAAAAAACTAAATCCGATTTTATTCAAAAAAGGTTGAACTCACATAAAAGCTTGGTGCAATGCAAAACTCTTTTAAATTGGAATGTCTCGAAAGTCACCGTGCTTTATAGTACCGCATTTGAAGGTTTCTTTACAGAGGTCTGTATTTATTCCTAGGGTTCCCCTAACACCATCAAATTACCCCTTCGAATTCAATAGAGTGCAGTTTCCCATCAAAGTCTGCTTCGCAATGACCATAAAAAAGCTCAAGGTCAAACTCTTTTGGTAGCGGTAGTAGACTTGAGGAAAAGCTGCCTCTCTCACGGCCAGTTGTATGTGTCATGCTCCAGAGTAGGTGCACAGAGTAGCCTGGTGATTCTAGCACCCGAAGAAAAAACAAAAAACATTGTTTACAAAGAAATACTGCGGTAGGTGTAGTATTTCGATTTAGTTGTAAAAAGATAATAAGTACCCCCGTATAAATTTCACCAGATCAAAGGCCAGCTTCGTGTTCATAAAATATAACAAAGTTTTATTTTATTTTCATGTTTATTTAACCTTTAAATCCCTACACTATAATAAAGATTGTTATATTTTATAAGTATTCAAACATTTTAAAATAATAATTTATATGTTATAACAAAATTAATAACGTAAAAAACCAATAAATAATCCTATTAGAACCATTTTCGACTTTTACGGGACGAAGTCGCGGGCAAAAGCTAGTGTATCAATATAATTGATAGTTGGTAATGAGTGATTTATGTAATGCAGTTTCTCTCGGTCGAAGAAGTACCTAACTCTTGTGTCCGATCAAGTCAGTACATCACTCCGATAAACTGGTAGATAAAATCTGAATTACGTGATACTGGGTGAATATTGGGGTCGGCTTCCAGGCTAGGTTAGTTACAATGTGAAGATAAAAAAAGGCTAGGCAGATTGATTGATTGGTACTAACCTAACTTATTGAATGGAAAAGTTGGGATGGTTACATACAGCTGATCTTTATGAAATACTAGCTTCTGCCCGCGACTTCGTCTGTGAGCCTACCTTCCTCAAGAATTGGGCTATACAATCCAAAAAGAATTTTTCAAATCAGTCTGGTAGTTCCGGAGATTACACCCTACATACAAACCAACAAACAAACATAAAAACAAACAATTTTTACCTCTTTATAATATTAGTATAGACATAACATAACATCACGCCTGTATTCCCCGAAGGGTTAGGCAGAGGTGTCCCTATAGTACACCCACGTTTCGCCAGTTATGTTTAAGTCGCCTGTAATAGGGGACGAGCCTATTGTCATCAACCGGGCAAAAATCCAGACTCCGGGTTGCTACTGCGAAATTCCAGAAATTTCTTTATGATATCAAAATATATTGATACTTCATAAATAACTAGGTAGTGTTTAGGTAAATAATTTTATAAGAAAATTGTAAAAAAGCAGTGACAGACTCAGTTGTTAAAGGCTCGAGCAGACTGGCGCGACATGACACCGGTAATTGTTCTACCGCGAAGTTTTCTTAGAAATTTATTTTATAAGAGTCGTATCGCGCTGTCGCGTCACGCCTGTTTGCTGTCTTAAAGCGCTGACTAAAACTTGTGGATACTTCTCAAGCGCTATAAAACTTTGTTAAACAAGTGCAGCAAAAGTGTTCAGCAACAAGTGTTCATGTATTTAGTAGTAACATTAACTAGTATTTCTCATGATAAGTGAATTGTATTCTTTTTGAGAAATAAATGTCTTAAACCGTAAAACAAAACAGAAGATCCAGAAAGAAAGGAGAAACAAAATTATACACCACAGCACGTGTAGGTATATTTCCCGACAACCGCCGGGAAATATACCTACACGTGTCTACATCGTGCGGTGCAGTATGATAATCGCCTGAGGTGCAAGTAAAAACACCAAAATTTCGCAAGTTAGGTGCTTTTGTATAACAGAAGTACGAAGTAATATGTGTGCCTATTGGTCACCTGGAGACCATTCATCATTATCGTCGTCTTCACAGCCCGGACTCACCCACTGCTAGCTTTACGCCTTTCCTTTCTTCAGCCAAACTGCCCAGTTCCGAAGAACTATTAGTAGAAAAAGTTTGCAAATCTCTCACTTTCTTTATCGTATCTATAAGTAGTTACTAATAAAAAATAATTTCCCTCATATGCAGTCGGCTTGGCTTATAGTTGCAACGGCTTTTATTATTCGTAGGTTATAAATACACTAAATAAATGACTCGTAATAAATTCTCACACGATATTATCTGGTTGTCAGAAACAAGACATTTAGGAGCCCGGAAATGTGCAAAGCGGCTCTAAATAATACAAAATATGAGAACACTATTCTTGCATTTTATAGTCTATAAAAGTGTTTCAGACTGAATATTTTTGACCCTGAACACCACATTTCTACATCCATACAAATATTATAAAGCAACTCTGTCTGTCTGTCTGTCCCGTATCTTTATAACCGACTTCCAAAAAGGAGGAGGTTATATGTTCGTCGCGTATGTACGTTTTTTTTATTTTTTATGTGTGTCCGTCGATTTCTCCGTCAATTGTGGACCGATTTTGAAAATCTTTTTTTGTATGAAAGGGTATGCTCCTAAGTTGGTCCCATATAAATTCTATTAACTTTTCTTGGATCGTTTTTGAGTAAGCTTCAATAATACGTATTTTTCCCACTTAGTATATGTCGATGATATGATGATAACTTTCTGTCACTTTTATTTACATAGCAGGTAGTGAATGTATTCGAATTTGTGTGTACCACAACTAAAAAGTGAAAAATAAAAACTTTTTACAAAAAAAAACAACCATCTTCGAAATAAAAACACTACAAAGTGAAAAATAACTTTAATTTCGGAAGTCGGTGGCAAAAAAGGAAAAATCTAAACCAGACACCGACTTCAGATATTAAAGTTATTTTTCACTTTATAGTGTTTTTATTTCGAAGTTGGTTGTTTTTTTTTTTGTAAAAAGTTTTTGTCGTTAACTTTTTACTCCTAAATCACTTAACTGATTGATATGGATAAATAGATTTTCATACTGGATATTTATAAAAAAATATGAAAGACAAAACACAAGCAGACGAAGTCGCGGCTAAAAGTATTTTAAGAAAAGTCTTCTTAAGTAATCTTTATTTTATTGAATAATAAATAAAGTGAAAATTCTACACATGCAAACAATATTTGTATGCGACTAAACAAGTAATGTTGTTGGTATAACAAAATTTCTCGTGAGTTTCCCAAACAAATCTGTGGCGAGACGAGACTGACCTAAGTAAACTATGAAACCAGGTCAAAGATGCCTTTACTCAGTGGTTTAGTGAAATTACTCGTTTATGCCTGGTATACCTACTTTTATCTTTATTTTTTTAGGACCTAGGACTCCTTAGGGAGCTTTGTACTTACACCTTATAAAATTAGTTATTTTTATAGACGCTTTCAGTTTTTGTTTTTGTAGAACATATTGTTCTTATTAGTTTTGTTAGTTCCACTTTAAGCCACCGAGTCAGATAAGTTCGTGCCACTGTTTTGAACTTTTTATAACAACAACGTCAACTTGTTCCATCATCATCATCATTTCAGCTGAAAGTCGTCCACTGCTGGACATAGGCCGCCCCCAAACAGCGCCACTTCGACCAGTTCTTGCTTCCCGCATCCAGCGGATTCCGGCGTCCTTCACAAGGTCATCGGTCCAGCTTGTGGGAGGCCTTCCAACGCTACGTCTTCCGGTACGTTGTCGGCACTCCAGAACCTTTCGGCCCCATCAGCCATCTGTTCTGCGAACAATGTGCCCATTGCCACTTAAGTTTGGCAATTCTTCGGGCTGTGTCGGTTACCTTGCGTCTCCTGCGGATCTCTTCATTTCTGATTCGATCACGTAATGAAACTCCAAGCATAGCCCTCTCCATAGCAGTTTGGGTGACTTTTAGCTTTGTAATAGGTCATCACTGGCGACACGCACTGGTCAAAGACTTCCATCTTGAAACACTGTGGTATGTGGGACGAGAAGATATTGCGCAGCATGCTGCCCACCCGAGTCGGATTCAACGATTGACCTCTTTCTCGAAATTAGACCTACCTAACTGAACAGTTAGTCCTAGGTAAACGTACTCGTCCACAACTCCGATTGTAGCGTCTCCGATCTTCACTCAACTTGGCTACTATATTTTTATTCAACATCATCATGCACACCCATAAATTATTAGAATGGAGATTAGTAGGTACGATCATTTAGGATTATACTTCGGGGGATTGGCAGACAATTTCTACCTGTATACCGCCGCCAAGATTCTAGTGGTAAGATCATCTCTCCTACTAATGCCTAGTTTAGTTTAACCACAGACTAGTAGATCAACAGGGCTTTGCACTCAAGACGTCTGGTTCACCAGGGTTCGCTTTACGCTGCGGTCAGACATGTATTACTCAGATTTAGTAACTAACTTGTAGCCAACAATTGCGAGGATCAGTGTTATGTTATCTACAGGTGACATATTTGATTCTACAGTGATTTAATAGAACACCTGAATTCTGAGAAGGGATCGAAAGTTATGTCATATAACGTTCCTTGTAATTTGGGATGAGTCTATTGCCAAATTAAACGGGCACAAATTCAAATCACGGGCATAGAATAATACTTAATGAGAATTGCTTATTGGAAACTAGCAACCCGCCCCTGCTTCGCATGGTTTTTACGACTTGGTTTTCATGGAGATTCCTTTATTATATTACGCACTGAAGTTTAATATGAATGTATTCTGCACATAAATCGTCTGGAAAATATTCATAAATGATCGTGAAATCTGCATCAAGATCGGTTGTATAGTTTAGAAGACCAGCACGGTCACACAGTCAGGCACAAAATGCGTCTTTAATATACTCGTATATTGATATACTAATATTTTTAATAAATATCTAATTATTTTTTTGGATTTGGATGAAATTTGGCGGTAGTCTGGGGCCTGGAGAAGGACATAGGCTAATTTGACGGTAGCTTGGGGCCTGGAGAATGACATAGGCTAATTTGACGGTAGCCGGGGGCCTGGACAAGGACAAAGGCTAATTTGACGGTAGCTTGGGGCCTGGAGAAGGACATAGGATAATTTGATGATAGCTTGGGACCTGGAGAAGGACATAGGCTATTTTGACGGTAACATGGGGCCTGGAGAAAGACATAGGGAAATTTGACGATTGGCCAGCCTGGAGAAGGACATAGGCTATTTTGACGGTAACCTGGGGCCTGGAGAAAGACATAGGGAAATTTGACGATTGGCCAGCCTGGAGAAGGACATAGGCTATTTTGACGGTAGCCTGGAGAAGGACATAGGCTACTTTTCATCCTGGATCGCAGTTACTTGCATTTTTATTACATAATAACATCACGCCTTTATTCCTCGAAGGGCGAACCTATACACCCATATTCCACCAGTTATGTTTAAGTCCCATGTAATAGGGGGCGAGCCTATTGCCATCAGCCGGGCACAAATCCAGACTCTGAGGTGTCCACGAGGCTCCACGCTCTTTTACATTATGATATGCTAGGTGACAAACAAACAAACTCACTTTCGCGTTTCTCTCGTCAGCATCATCTTCCTGCCGTCGTCCCATGTTACTGCTTATAGGTAACAATCTTTGTAAATAATTCAATTGTGTTTCTTATACCTACAAACCTAATATTTAAAAAGATATATATCACATAGTACCTTTGCCGTCATAACGGCTCAGTCTATTATAAAGTAGCTTCTGCCAGCGACTTCGTTCGCGTGAAGTTTCTCGTTTTAACATAAAACATATCCTGTGGCACGAGGGCTAATGTAGATTTCCATTAGTGAAATAATTTTCGGAATCGGATTAGTAATTTTTATAAGATCACTTTTGTGTCTTTCCGCCGGTCACAGAAGTTTGTTATTGTTAGAGAGGTAGAGGTGTCCATTTTTACTAGCTAACCAAAACAATATCCGTAATATTCCTGTTACATAGTTGATGATCACAACAATTCAAACATTTGCTCATTTGTCTTTCGAAATTGATTAAGTACGTTAATTAAACCTCACACAGTTTGTGGTTTAATTGACATACATTCGCAAATCATTAATTTATGTTATTTTGTACATTACTCACATTCGATATCGCTCTAATATTTGAATAGTTATTTATGGATATTCCTGGAATACGAATATAATGATTATAGGTAGAGAGTATGTACCAAATAATCTATTTCATTAGAGCAACAAAATATTTTATAAAAATACTTCAATTTTGTGATATTGGTAGTAGAATAATGATATCCAGGCAAAGGCTGTACAAAAAAATTGGCAAGTATTCATTTATTATTTGAATCAGTAAAGGAAAACTGCTTGAAATATCATGTTTGTCATATTTATTTTATTAGAAATATGCTACGTTGGCAACTCGTAGTTGAAAGCAACCTTTAGTGATTCGTGTCCCGATTCCTATATTCATATTTTACTAAGGTTTCCTCCATTAGGTTTTCTGAGAAACACTTAGAATACATTATCTATTAAACGTTGTTGGAGGAGCTCGTGGCTAAGTAATAACAGCGGCATGGTTCGATCCATCAGGTTAAGCTACGCTTGCCGGGGTTGGTCTGTGGATGGGTGACCATCTTAACATACCGAGACTCCTCCGTGCCTCGGAAAGCACGTTAAGCCATTGGTGCCGGCTATCATTCGTGGATCTTTGACAGTCCTTACGGGTCGTCAGAAGCCCGAAAATCTGACAACCAGTCTTACCAAGGGGTATCGTATTACCCAGTTACTAGGTTGTGGAGGTCAGATAGGCAGTCGCTCCATGTAAAATACGGTATTCAGCTACATCTGGTTAGACTGGAAGCCGGACCCAACATAGTTGGGAAAAGGCTAGGCTGATTGATTGATCCATTAAACGTTGTACAGCTCTTGAAGAAACTTTGTAGTACAACGTGTTGCAGGTCCGGGTTGCTAGTTTATTATAAACTAAAAGACGAGTATATAAATATTATAAGATAAGTATTATACGTATATATACCCAAATAAGATAAGTTCTATTTGAGTAATGTAAGATATCCAATCCAAAGTTATATTTTATCCCAAATCCCTTTTATGGGATTATACGTTTACCCTTAAACTACACTTAGATAATGACAAAGATATTCAGAGCCTTAAATCTAAAATGGTCGGCCAACATGACAAACCAGTAATCAAAGAGCTGTTAACTAAAACTTGACTACCTTACTTAACAACAGCGTTACATAATTGATCGGTTTTTCATCGAGCTCCCAAACTACATACATTTATATACCTGCCTACATATATAGTATTGGTAAAGTGGCGACATCTGCCTCGTATTTAATATTCGTCTCGAGTCGACACATCGCATACGCGTACAGTCTGGAGCAAAAATCTGTGTATAATCCAAGATTTTCTGCATTATTGTACTGCAATATTGTGATATAGCATATAAACAATCATATTTATATGAATTGCATCACATTTCAATCATTGAGACAAATTACGAGAAAATCCTTTTGAATTTAGCTGAGGGTCATCATAATCTGACTAGTATTTTAATCCAAACATATTGGGATCGACGGTGGGGTCTCCTACTCTAACCAGATGCAGCTGAATACCAGTCACGGTATTTTACATTCAGCGATCGTCTATCTGATCACCACAATATATCACCCGCATAAGTCACAATTCCGTGAGAATATCGGGATAAAAAGTATTCTATGTCCTAATCCAGGTCATACTCTACCCATGTGCCAAATTTCATCCAAATCTGTTGGGCCGTATTAGCGTGAAAGCGTAACAAACAAACTCACTATCGCATTTAAAATATTAGTTAGGATTGGGTAACACGATAACCTCTAGGTAAGACTCGTTGGTCTAATTGTAACAATTTACTCTTAACGTGTTGTATACAACACCTTATAATTTATAATATTTTTGCACACGAGGCTTTTGTGAATTTTATGACAACAACATTTGAACTGAAAGTTGACAAGAAAGTGTGCGCTTTTACAATTTCTAACGTGACAATATTATCGTGGACGTCCGGCATCCTGATATCACAGGGAAGTAAAATGTATGAAAATATATGAAAACGCTTTTAAATTTCCGTCCACAATAACGTTATATCGTGCACGTATTTCCATTTATTTTATGGACGTGGACGTGACGTCCACGATAATATCATGACGTAAGAAATTATAAAAGCTCACAGTAGCTTTAGTTTATACATACGTTTATCCTTGACTGTACCTATCCCGTCTTTATGTATGTGCATAGCTGAGGCCACGTACCCTCTAGAACTTGAGCCAAGTAATGTAGGTACTTACGAAGTTCATACTAAAAGTGAGAGAGAAAGTTGTCAGGCTAGATGAGCTAAGTTTCAAAAGTGTAAAGTATGGAGCTCAATTTTTAAGATATCTAGTAGTTGTAAGTCCTTGTAAAAAGAAACGCGATTAGGTAACTTAAAGTCGATCTTGAAGGATCTTGTTGAATTATTGCTAGGTGTGATAACTTCGACTTATTCCAGGAAGATAGTTGTAGCTATGATAGTTGATGTTTCAGAGGAGCAGAAGTGTCCAGCATTAATAACGACAATTTATTTTATATTTTACAATTAGTCTATTACAATGATTTATTATTAATGTTAATTACTTTGCATATTATTGTATAGAATCAATTTCTTCTAACTTAACGGACAGCTGTGCTGCTAGGCACTAGAAAGTGATGCAGGGCAGGCATTATAGGATACCTACTGTCTTTTGTAATTTTGACGTTCAAAAAGTGCTGATTCCTAGCCTACATCATTTGAATATATGACTTTTTATTGATTCTCGATTAGATAGCTTTTAGCTGGTATAATGATGAAATGTCTTTCAGATAGACATCTTGATCAAGTGATTGATTGAACTGCTTTGACACAGTTGTGGTCGAGGATTGAGGAAAATGTGGTGAGGACTGTTTCGGGTAAGAATGTGTGTAGCTATAGCTAAGAGTAGGGGCTGACCAAAAAAACGATGGATGGACTGTGTGAAAGACAGTATGGCTAGAGAAAGAGGTGACTACTGAGGTGACGACTAATAGAAAAGGATAGAAGAACAAGACATGTTGCACCGACACTGAATAAATCTTGATTTCGGCAAGAGAATGATTACATATATGTACCTATATACCTAACTAGCTTGTGCCGGCGACTTCATTCGCACGAGAGTCATAAGTTACACAATATACTAAAATAACAGCCTTTTTTAAACTCACCGCGTCAGCAATCCACCGCGTCGCATCTCCCGCCCGCGCTGACTTTTTGCCTTTTTGCTCGGTTCCTATCGGTGGTAGCGTGATGTTAAATAGCCTATGGACCTTCCTCGGGAATCACTCCGTCCATTTATGAAAACCATATGAAAATCCGTTCAGTAGTTTAGGCAGCGCATGCAAATAATTCTATTTTAAGAGGTATTTCTTACCGACTTGCTAGACAAAAATTGTGATAGCTCGGCAAATATACGTATATGCATTATATAAATATAATTTATAGCCCATAGCACTCAAGTATTCCTGAGTGCTACAGGCACTATTTAGACACGAGGCAAAAAAAAAACTCGACTAAATTTTTTACCCGTGAAAATTCTTTTAGAATTGGATCATTAGTTCCAGAGATTACCCCTATATACAAACAAACAAATACATTTTTAATCTGTATAATATTAGTATAGATGAAAAATATGGACTACAACCTATGCAAAATATTTATGTAATTCTACTTTCTACTCTAGTCAGCTGAGAACTCTGAGCTTATCTCAGAGTTTTCAGTTGACTGTGATAAATCCTATATGAATCAAAGCACTCATTAATATTGCAAAAGAAGGAACAATAAGATTAATTTTATATTGTGATAGCAATTTTGCAATCTGTGCCGCCATTGATACCATTTCAGCTCATCAAGTGATGGACAGAGCTATAAATAAGCCCGGGGCAACCGGCTAGGCAATTAAAAACAACATGGCCGCAATAATCGGGATAAATAAAACAACCTCAATCATTTGGGAGCAATAATACAAAAATAATGGTGGTAATTAGAGTTTATTGTGACGGCAAGCAGATTTTCATGGATTGTGAAAATTATTATGAGTGACAACGTATCATTAGTACATGTAGGTAGTAGGGTTTCGAGGCTAAATGATAACGGCCGCACGGGTCGATCAGAGGTTGAGCTGCGCTTGCCGCGGTCATTTTGTGGATGGGTGAATATTCATTACATATAAAGACCCCTCCGTGCTTCGGAAAGCACGGTATGTCGTTGGTCCCGGGTGTCATACGTAGAACTTCGACAGTCGTTACGGGTATTTAGAAGCCCAAAAGTCTGACAACCAGTCCTACCAAAGGGTATCGTGTTACCCAGTAACTGGGTTGTGGAGGTCAGATAGGCAGTCGCTGCATGTAAAATACTGGTATTCAGCTGCATCCGGTTAGACTGGACGCCGACCCTAACATAGCTGTTGAGAAAAGGCTAGGCAGATTGATTGCGTTCAATCAATCTGCCTAGCCTTTTCTCAACAGCTTTCATTAGTACTTATAGTTTTGTAATTTTTCTGTAAAACGAGTATTGTTAGAAATCATTTTATTATTTCCACAAACCTTGGAAGATTGCCATACAATTTGTAAACAAGTTCATAGTTTAGAACTCTAGATTTAAAATAGAATCCAATTTACCTACTGATAAGTATTGACCTAACAGAATTGGTAAAATCGACGTGAAATATAATTGATTTAATAATGTATTACCGTACATCATTACAATGTGTCTATTAACAAATTAACAATGCTCATTTTCCAAATAATGGTGTTACATAAAACCAATGAAGCCTTATTGAAACTGACAAAAGCGTTCAATGTAACACGCACTTGCATTGCCGTCCCACACGTCCATAACCTACATAAACACATCTATTACATTATACATACAGTCAGTCATACACCCCCATACGTTCACCCGAACTCACATTAACCAAAACGTGGTCGACATTATTCTATAGGACATAATATATTGGTCCATTCAATCAAATCAAGTCCCATGAATGAATCGAGGGCGAGCCTATTTGCCAACGGTCAGCAGGCTCCGATGGATAATTTTCTTTTGGAAACGCGCAATACTACTTTACCTAAACCAGGGATTGAACACAGGGCCTTGGCAGAGGCGTTGACGACCAATAGATCAACGAGATCAAGAGTCAAGTTAAGAAATTTCGCTTTTGTTTTTCTTTTTGCTTTGTTTGAATTCAGGGGTTAGTCGTTACTAAAGCTACGGTTTCCTAGAATAGCGGTGGCCGCCATATACCGGCCACCGTGACGGTATCATGAAAATGATATCTCTAAGAAAACACATTAACTTACTTTCATAAATAACGTTTCCGTGACGTCATTCATCTTTGGGGAAATAGCATAGATGCACCAACACTCTTTACCCTTCAAAAGAAATTAGTTGGGATCCTAGTAAACAACAATTAAACTGACAGCTGTAAACGTCACTTCCAAAATTATAATATTTTAACTCTCCAAAGTTATTAGAAACTTGCAAATTTGTTCGCAAGCATCAAGAATTTTACACAAAATGCGAAGATACAATACAATCACGTCACATTAAATCAATATTAAACATTCCAACTTCTCCGCTAAAAATACATTCTACAAGTCCCTATACCAAAAAAGTGGGTACCAAAAAAAAATATAACAAACTATCTGAATAAATAAAAAAAGATAAATTGAATATATTTCTAAGAAAACACGACGGCTGTCATGAAAATGATGGCAGCGGGGTTTGACATTACGAGGTTAAAAAACGCTCTTTTATGTTATAAAACGCACCAAATTATTTTCATAAATAGAAAGAAAGACGCGGACGCTATGTATCAGCCTTTCTAGGAAACCGTAGCTCTCTCTACCCTTGAATTCAAAAGATGCAAAAGATATTTTAACTTTAAGACAGTCTTCAATGGTTTTTATGTGAAAGTGATAGTGAAGTTTTAGAATTCAGGCAAAATAACCTCAACTTACACCTCTAACAGCTACAGATACATTCAAAGCTCTTGACGTTAAGACAGATGATGAAATAGTTCTATGACATCAACAACCCTTGAGAGAAGTAACGAAGTTTGTTAATTACTGAGGTCCTGTACCCGTCAACTTTGATGGCGTTTGTAAGATTAATTAGGCTGATGTAGCATCGGATGTTTGAGATATGTTATTACTTCCTATTCCTGTGATGTGGGATGCTAATGGATTGTATGATGTTGGTAATATTGTTATGGTTAATGTTGGTATTTATTAGTGGCCGAATTGTGAATTGTGCGACATTCAAATGTGAATTTGAATGTCGCAAATACTCACAATTTATGAGGTGCAACATCCAAGTCCAAATTTTAATTCCAAGATTTTAACCTTAAAATATCCAACTGTATTCAATTCAATTCAGTGCAGTGACTTCAAGTAGATTCAGCAAAACAAAGCAGTGCTTTTACTAAACTCTACTTCGTCTATATTTAAAATGCTTCCACTATCCATTACCATAAATTAAATTATTGGTTTTCCGATGGCGTTACATCTTTACTTACTCAATTGAATAAAAACTTGTTTGATAAAACAAGAATTTTATTTACTTGAAAAGGGAAAACACGATGAAAAATTTAATAACGGATATACACTTCCCAAAAATACAATTTCCGACGAACAATCTTGACCGAAAAATGATGGAGCTGTGGAATGTTCGCAGGAACTGGGTCATGCAAATTTTATAGTACCTCCCATTGTGCTGTCAGCATGAGTAGAGACTCAAAGTTTACTCAAAGAAAATATTCCATCACAGAAAAACATAGCGAGTCTAAATTATGCAATATTGCATGTCATCTGCTTTGTAACCATTTAACTGCTCGAGCTTCGTTCAACAAGTTAAAGTACAAGCTTTATATTTTTTTTATTTCAAGACGAAACATATTTTTAAAATAAAACAGATTCAAGAAACTCATTTCTTTCAGTTTCTCGTAGAACATCCCCATTTTGCAGACTTTTAAAAATGTTATCTAGAGAAGAGTCGTATAGTGGAGTCATTTGTACAAATGGAACGTTGTTTCAAGCAATGAAACCTACACGTCTCTGGGGAAATATCTACTATTCGGTCTGAAACCGAAGGAAAATTAATCAGAAGAGATAAAAGCCTAGGAAATACAATTTGTCTCTAAATTGCCTTTTAAGGTACCGTTATATCAAAACAAGAAGCTAGCAGATACTTTATATTCGAAGATTATCATTAATGTGATCTGTATAATGAAACAAGTCTACTAATTTGAGTCGGTGCTGGTACGGTTCATACCCGGTTCATACACGTCTAAAGAAATATATCGCCCGATAAACATGCAATCTTCTATATTCATTTGCAGGGGAAAAGGGTGAAATGGGAAAATACCGACCAAATTGTCTTTCTTTCTTCAAATCTCTAAGATATTTTTCGAGAGATTTCCGCATACGAACGTTAATATGCGACCTTCATAATGTATTGCGTGGAAATCCCAATCAAAAACATAGTAGACAAACACAGTAGCACAAATAATCCAACTCCGCATTCCCATCAATCCAACGTTATTAACTTATCCAGAACACGCGATCATTCTGTCCTTCAAACGTAATCCCAGTTTGCATATATTTTTGTGCCCACCACACCGACAGCGCTAAGCCGCTTCAACTATAATAACAAGAAGATAAATCATGATGGGAGTACGTCGCTGTAAGCGATGCTTTGCCAATCTAATCCAACCCGATCATCGATCAAACAATGAAGGATTATCGAAACTTTATTGCGATTCGCCTCGAGTTGGTAGTGACGACGGGTAGGGAAATAAAGTAAAATACATTCCGATGGTAATTCATGGATTTATATTGTAGCCTGAATAGCCCTCGATTTTGGGTTTCTGAAGTTTATGGCCTATAGCGTAAAGATTATGGAAATTGTTCAGTGTTTTTACATCGGTACTTCGCATTATGTTCTCTTAAGCCTAAGTATTAGCCGATAGATGCCTGGTTTCTAGTAAAGGATCAGCCATTATTTTCTTTAGGTGTTGTCGAGTTTACTTTGAATGGTTCAAAACTAGAAATTGTTAAAGAATTTACCTTACTTGGACTAGATTAAGACACTCATAAAAACTGGAAAACACACATACAAAAAATTAGATTGAAAAAAATCCAGTTTTTCATGCTCTCCGTGAAATAAAAAAAACCGCGAATCTTCAAACATCACTCATGACCGATGAGCTTTGGCGTTACTCTTTGGGGAAATAGCACATATGCACCAACACTCTTTATTTTTCAAAAGAAATAAGTTAGGATCCTACTAAACATTGATCAAACTGACAGCTCTAAGCCTCACTTCCAAAATTATAATATTTTAACCCTCTCCAGTTATTAGAGACTTGCAAATTTGTTCGTAAGCATCAAGAATTTTATACAAAACGCGAAGATATACAATCTCGTTACACACTCCAACATAAATCAAAATTAAACATTCGTACTTCTTGGCTAAAAATACATTTATAAGTTCCTATGTAATGACCATAAAATATAACAAACTACCGGAATTAATAAGAAAAAAGATAAATGAATTATTAAGATAAAAACTTTTTACAAAAAAACAACCGACTTACAAAAAAAAAAACACTACGTGTAAGTGAAAAATTACTTTAATTTCGGAAGTCGGTGTCTTTGGTTTTGAATTTTCTTTTTTGCCACCGACTTCCGAAATTAAAGTAATTTTTCTCTTTGTAGTGTTTTTTTTGGAAGTCGGTTGTTTTTTTTTTTGTAAAAAGTTTTTATTTTTCACTTTTTAGTTGTGGTACCTACCCCACACAAATTCGAATACATTCACTACCTGCTATGTAAATAACAGTGACAGAAAGTTATCGTCATATCATCCACATATACTAAGTGGGAAAAATACGTATTATTGAAGCTTACTCAAAAACTATCCAAGCAAAGTTAATAAAATTTATATGGGACCAATTCAGCATACACTTTCATACAAAAAAAAAATCTAAATCGGGCCATAATTGACGGAGAAATCGGCGGACATACATAAAAAAAAACAAAAAAATAAAAAACATACATACGCGACGAACATATACCGTCCTCCTTTTTGGAAGTCGGTTAAAAATTAAAACAATGTTTCATAATAAAATGGTATTATAGTTTTAACGAATATTTAAACGATAAAATATAAGTGCTAACATAATCTAATAAATAATACAGTAAACTATTTATGTAAAAAAAGAACTAATATAATAATATTAGATTTAGTTCGGAAGACTGATAAGCTAAGTTGTTCCAAAGCTTCCTCTCTCCTACTAGTTTGCTGTGCCCGACAGGGTCCATACTGATCACATATTATTTTAACTTACGAGTACCACATAAGTTCACATTGTGGAATGCACTTTTACAGCTCAATACTCAATACTTTATGTATTGAGTATTGAGCTGAAAAAGTGCATTCATTTAACATCTTTGGTTTAGCATATTCCTGTACCATAACAATAAGATTTCAAAAATCTATCTTTCGCAATTTCAGAAACAATAAAGTAGTGAACTTCATGATTTTGTTTGGTTCTATTAAGAACGGCACTAGCTAGCAGAACTGCAACAGGTGAATCGCTCATTCGCTGAAGCTACCGGTTAGGCCACGTAAATACGGTTGGAAATAAGGTTATTTCCATCACAGCACAATTAACTAACATAGTTCTGTGTAAACCAGGCCATATATATAAACTCTTTGATGTCGAGATTCTGCTTCGAGATTTTGAAAGATTTGATTCATTAACTTTTAGTGGTAATTTGTTTATTTGTAAACGAGTTTCTACAAGATTTATAACACGATCCCACGTGGTTATGAATGAAATACTTTATTTGTATAGCCTAAACATTTTTGTAGCGTGTGTTGTGAAAAGTGCTCTTAGTACACTTTTTAATAAAACTTTATATTTCATAGACCTTGTTACCATCTCTACTGTATTAAATCTATTGGATCTGATTATTCGGATAATCACAATAATCTTATTGTCAAAATCAATCAGCCTAGCCTCTTTCCCAAGTATGTTGGGGTCGGCTTCCAGTGCGACTGCCTGTCTGACCTCGACAACCCAGTAATTGGGTAACACGATACCCTTTGGTAAGACTGGTCGGTTGTTGGATGTATGATGTTGTGGCTGGATGGTCGAATAATCTTATTGTAAGATGCTTTATACGGTAAAAAAAAATGTTGATTTTTTCCCTGCCCAAGGCTTACATGGGCTATTTTAAATACCCAGGTCGTCAAGAAGAAATGTTACGGTATGTATTCACCTTTGACCTTCGTCTATGATTATGTTTTGCCTAAATGCCCTGGGCTTAAAATCCCTTCATAGCTAACAACAAAAAGAGCCCTTTACGAGAATATGGAATCATCTATAAACATAATTATTATCAGAGATATGTTTTTTTTCATTTACATCGAAAAAAACGTTTTGTTAAAATACACTCAGAAAGACTAATTAGGATTTTTTTTGGAGTTGCAAAGTTCTAATTCATATTTTCTCAAACGGAATGTTGGCGAGCTTATGCTCTTTATTCGTTTTTTTTTTGCTTTAAACTTGTATCTAATTATCTGTTTAAGAATTTTTCGTCGTTGTTTTTTGAAAGCGCTTTTAGAATGCTAATATATTTAAAAAAGTTGGATTGTATGCTTTTGTTTTTTTTTCGGGGGTAGTAATCTTCTGTCTCTTACACTAGAAATAAGTTAGGTAGGTTAGGTACTACTAAATTAGTCTACGGTTATTTTAAATGTGAATTTGCGTATAAACCTTTATTAAGATTATTCCAAGTTCTCGCTTCCTAAAATTAACATGAAGCTCGTCAAAACAAGACTTGTAACAATATCATCAAGGAACCATTTCTAAGTGTTCCTTACACTAAAACTTGCGTAACGACTACAAAGGTTTGCGTTGCCCTAACAAATCTCTAAGGCTCTACTATAACCCACGTGTAAAGTGTATTCGCAAACCAAGTCACCTAACCCCTAATTGCTTTAATTAATTATTCTCAAAGTTTTATGTGACACGATATTTTTAAGAATGTTATTTCAAGCGGTACCTAGTCTTATTAAGGGTTACCGTGTTACCCAAGTTACTGGATTGTTGAAGTCAGATAGGCAGTCGCTCCATGTAAAAAACTGATATTCAGCAGCATCTAGTAACACTGGAAGCCGACCCGAACATAGTCGAGAAAAGGCTAGACAGATGATGTCTCTTCAGAATTTTAATATGTCCCGTATTTTGTTTTAATTTACAGAAATTCTTGTCTGGATTCTAATGCCTTTATTAATTTGTTACTTAAGTGCCGCCTGTCCTCGGTTTTCCTTAAGACAGCAGTAAATTGTAAATTGCTTCAATATTTTTATCATCATGCCCCTTAATTTCGTATTATTATGATGTAAATTCCAGCTATATTTGGTATAGTTAGGGATTTGAATATTTAGGGGGGTGATGGCCGCGCAATATATTTTTTTACCATCATTCAACCCTGGCAAGTTAGTATTGATTCCTTTTTCTTTCAAATCATTAAATTTTATAATTTATTTAAAACAGAAAACGAGAAAATCTGTCTCACCGGCCGCGTTATTTAAAAGTGATCGTCGCGGAAATATGCGAGCGTCGTGGTCATTATGTCACTTTTTGTTCGGAAAACCGGAAAGCGCCCTCTGTCGGCGCGACCACGCGTTCAGGTTCACCGGTTTAATACCCCGCGGTATTACAGTTCTGTTTATAACTAGTACGGGGTTCAGGTTGAATCGGTTTCGTAACAACCTGAATTTATTATTGTGCACTAAGCTAATAATTGGGTATATCTAATATTTTAAATTCATAGAAAATAATTACTAGTGTATTTGTTGTAAAGTTGTTATTCTTTTGGAAAAATAATGATTATTTTATGTATTCCTCACACAATCCATCCAAATTGTCTTTCTTCTTCCTCTACTTCTCCATCTACCAACAGTAAGTGATTTACATAGTTGATTAATCTACAAGTCGATGCTCATACATGGCAGTTTAGCTACGGTTTCCTAGAACAGCGGTGGTTGTCATGATAATGATGGCAGCGTGGTCTCTTCTCTTAGAAAATACACTGACACTGTCATTCGCCAGTAAATGGCAGACGCTATTATTACTATGTGGAGGCCAACGCTCTACTAGGCAAACGTAGCTTAACATATATTGCAGTAGTTTTTTGCTTTTCTCTACAACACCCAGTAAGCAATTTTTGCAACAAACCAACCGTTGAATAGGAAACAGTTTTTTGGGAATTGCACTTTTCGCTTCAGGAAACAGCAAACAGTCTATTTTCAGCTGTCTCCGGTACAACTACCGCAAAATTTGAAAATTTGCAGATTTGCAGTCCTATTTCAGTTTTTGTCTGAAGCAAAACTGGGTTAGCAACGTAAGTGAGATTATTTGAGCTGTAAAAGTTTACACAAGCGTACGACTTTTTTGTCGTAGCACGTCTCATTTGTGCACAGATTTTTATTGAAAAGTACCACCAACATAACGCCACGGCTGTACTCCCGAATGGTTAGGCAGAGATGCACCTATAGTACACCCACATTTTGCCAGTTATGTTTAAATCCCATGTAATAGGGGGCGATCCTATTGCCATTAACCGGGCACAAATCCAGGCTTCGGACTGTTATTGAGAAATTCCAGATGGAAACCCAATAACACTTTGCCTGACCCAGGAACCGAACCCAAGACCTTATGCTCAATAGTAGCACTTGCGACCATTAAACCCACGAGGTAGTTTTTCATAAAAATATGGATGTTATTTTAGTAAATTGTGGTATCTAACGACTTTCACGCAAACGAAGAGGCGAGCAGAAGCTAGTAAAGATTGAATAAAAATGCAAAAAAGTTCTGTTCGTTACAAGCAAGCTGTGTTTAAGTCAATATTTTAACAGTTAGTAATTTCAAATACCCAGCTCCAACGATAAATTAAATACAAAATTCTAATTTACATTTCCTACATACGCCTGGTGTGAATTTACCTACGTCAATAATAGCTTCCAAACATCGCCGTGCCTCTAAGCATCTTCGATTACCTCTCGCACATCATGCATGATGAGTATACGTACAAAATTCTTGATTGGAGTCGACTTTCCTCGTATGTAAAGAAATACATCAACAAAAAACTTCCCTTCAATATGTTTGGCCGAAACCCGAGAACCGTGGGGAAATAGCTATGGTAAATAACTGTTAGAAGAGACAGTGTTATTGGTTGACGGTTTTTTTTTTCTTTGTTATCTTAATTTTCCTTCTTGTAAGAACAGTCCCGGGTACATTGTTATTGTTATTAGTAATTAACTGTTTATTTATTTTTACTTCGATGCTCCTAGTTTATCATTTGTGACTTCGAGCTAAAGCTTTATTAGCTATATGTAAGCGGGCACGCCCTTTATGCCTGGAAGCTTTTATTCGGGTATTAAGTTCTGTTTACGTTTTTAGTTTTTATTTTCGCTTGAGTATAGTTTTTGATGTTTTTGTTGGTATATTGGCGTGTGTGCGTGACATTATGGCAAATAATTTATCTAATTTAATGTTTCGTCTTGAGTAATGTAAATTATTTTGCATACTATGGTATAGAATATTTTTTTTTCTAACTGAACAGACAGCTGTGCTGGTGGGGAGTTTGTTGCGCCACTTATTCTTCCCAGCTAAAGCACTAGGAACGGTGAAGGGCGGGCGTTTAAGGTACTGTCTTATGTTATTTTGACGTTCGAAAAGTGCTGATTCTCAGTCTAGTTTGAATAAATGACTTAAGAATTTTGAATTTTGTGCTGAAATAAAAAGATTGATCAGTAAAATTAGTTTTATTACTTTCGAAAATAGTTCCCGATGAATAGTGAATTTAGGTGATAATTAAACAATAATTTAGTGAAAAGTAAATTATAAGTATAAAGTCATGTTGCAAAATTGTTATTAATATTTTGTTAATTACAATTTTACGCCGCGATTTAACAGAGTGGCTGTATAAAAAGTTGGGAGATAGCCGGCATTGTTATAAAATTTTTGTCAGCAGGGAAAATCGTTTGCCTGGGACGAAAAGTACTGTTTTCATCCCGCTAATCAGATAACTTCAAGCGTACTTTCCAAGTATGAGAAATGAAAAGGTTATTTGCTTGAGAGTTAAAAAAGTCTCTCCATAATCTCAAATTCTTTGATACTCTTATTACCCGCTAACCCTTTCATCTTAATCGTAGTATATTTGAACCATCTGTAAAAACATCAAGAACCCTTCCTTACACAAACAAACAGATCCGAACCCAATTAGCAACGTCAACATACCTTTGAAAAACCTTTTTAATCAACACACACTATTTTAAACCTTATAAGCATATTATACAGTCTATTCTTGCACTAAAGTGTCGACCTAAGTTCGGGGGCATCAAACTAATTTCAAACTTACACTTTGTCGATAAAATCTAATTCAGCAGTGACTAATTTATAATTTGCTATTGTAATTTGAGCCGTATTATTACGAAAAATTTGGTTGATTTTGAGGACAGTGAATTTGAAATGCTGGTTCCATGTCAATTAGGCTCTTGGTAACTGAAAACAGAATTAACTTGATTTAAATTTTTAGATGCATAAACTTTGAATACGTTTTTATTCAAAGTAATTAATTGTTCTGAACTTCTGAAATAGCTAATATTCTTGTTAATTCTTCAGTACACTAAAATTTGGCTAAAACATGAGATGAATCAGAGAAACATGACTAGAAAGGCATACATGAAACTGCAGTAAAAAAATATATAAAGAAGACAAGTTAAAATTGATAGAAAAGTAGTGAAAGAAATAGAGTTTAAGGATAACTCCGATGAAACCAAATAGGATTATTTTTTTAAACATGCAAGAATTAGTGATTGAAACGAAAATAACGAATTTTTTGTAGCAACTACTACTTTTTATGTAGTAGAACATCTCCGTGTATTCCTGTTCGTCCCACTGCCGTCGTCCCACTGGTGCAACGAACGGGAATTTAATAAAAAATATTAAATTTATTTAATTAAAAATATAATTGTTATATTACGAACGGGAATAATTTAGTAATTTTATTAAATTCCCGTATATATACCATATCTCCCATAGTGGGACGAACGGGAATTGCACCAACATCTCTAAGGTGTAATAATTACTCGCATTTATCAAGCACCACATGTCCAAAAAAAGATAATAATATGAAACTTTTCATGGGTAGTCTTTGTTTTTTTTTGAGGGAGGGAAATTATCAAATAACTTCTCCCGCTCTCCTCGCTCCGAGCGGAGCGGGAGGGCGTATTACTGACTAAAACCCATCCGTGTTCCTTCAGTTGCATGTACATTTCCAGGGGCCACGGAATCCCTTTCGGACTTTCCGAAAGAACAGAACAAACAACATTCATATTTGCTAATCCCTCAGAGTACCCATGAAGTAGTTCGCCGTCCGATAAGGAGCAGGCCCGGGTCGACGGCGCGTTGAGTTCCACGCACGCCGCAAAGAGATGTCAGCACAACGGAAGGGGTCCGCTAGGATCGACGCCTGCCGGGGTCGCGGGAAAGTCCAAGAGAGATACCGTGGCCCCTGGCAATTTACAGAGAACTGAAGTAACACGGGTGGGTTTTAGTCAGTAAGAGTCTGACACGCCGTGCCGCTCCGCCCAGAGCGGAAGAAGTTATTTGATAATTGCGCAACCAAAAAACAAAAGAGGGTTTGACGTGTGTTACGGTGTCAAAAAACGCTCCCTAGGGAAACACCATTTTCATAAAACGTTTCAGTGACGTCATTCGACGGTAAATTGCGGACGCTATGTGGCGTTCACCGCATTCTTAGGAAACCATAGCTTTATAGCTTATAACGGTACAAGTTAAGAGGACGATGGGAGTCAATGATGTTAAGAAACCGTTTATTAAACACTTTATGTAAGCACGTTAACACGAAGCAATTTGTATACTTTACATACTGAATACTAGCTAGAATAAATTTACATGCTAGATTTTATTATTGCACAAAATATCTACGTCACAAGGCAAATAAATGCTCCATATATATTAGAGTTGAGGAAGATATGTATAAACATGCAAAAGTTATATAAAATATTCGAAATTCTCTGAATTTCGTAATTACTTCTTGAAATTGAACTAACTAAGCCATTGTAATTGATATTTTGTGATTAACACAGCCTTTTAATTCTCATACATACATAGAGTGATGCTTTTATAAGCAGGTAGATACTACGGAAAGCATAAAAGTCAAAAAAGTCAAAAGGCAAATCATTTATTTCAAATAGGCACTTGCAAGGCACTTTTGAACGTCAAAAATTACAAAAAAATTAATTGATTCTAGACGCCCCTTCTAAAAGGTAGTTTTCGTATGGAGAAGAATGGGCAAGAAACTCCACCGTTACTCTTTTAAAATATTTTACAATATTTTGTATATGAAGGTACATTAGTTATATAATTATATGTGAAGACGATGCATCCAAAAATAAAAATAAAAATTACTATACCACAATAGGTAAAAATAATTTTAAAAAGAGAGCAACAACAGATTAATTAATTACTTATGTGATAGATACATGGTTTTCACATATTTACAAACATTGTAAAAGTAGACGATTTTCCAAAAAAAAGTTACAATAAATAAGTCCGTCAGTCATACGATCCTTACATACTTCTTTATCTTCGTTCACGTTTATACATTTGCACTAAGAAAGTCTAAAAATGTCATAGCTTTCGGAGTCTGATCAGTAAAAAATATGTTTGACAGTGCCGTTGCCTTGTTGAATAGGACGCCGAAATTTTGTTTAATTACGGCTCATTTACCAAAGAAGATTTACTACGTAATTAGCCTGGCCTTTGATAATTTAACGAACTGGATTCAGCCTGTGACAGACAAAAATTACGATCCTGTAAAGCTTGTTCTGATTCCGTATTTTTTCCTTTCAAAAAATTCAAAGGTTTAATGTTTCGTATTTTTTATAATAATTATTTTTTTCTTCTTTTTGCCTAACTGCGTCAGAAGACGTGGCGCAGTTGGGCAAACAGAAGAAAAATAGGAATAACTTCCTGCTAATTGTGGATTGTGTCTGACCGAGTTAGGTCGGAATCCAAAACGGAAAAACAAGAGTAAATGTGTCGTACCCAATGTAAAGTTAGGGAAATAAATTGACTAGCAACTTAAATTGTCTGTATCGTGAAAACACTACTGTTATTATTATTGTCGTGATGGCCCAGTGGTTAAGGCCTCGCCTCTCATGCACGAGTTTGTGGGTTTAAATCCGGGCAAGTACCAATGTGACTTTTTCAATTCATATGTACTTTCTGAGGTTATCTTGGACATTACTGACATCGGTGAAGGTAAACATCGTGAGGAAACCTGGACTTTATAGTTAATATAAGTCTGAAGTCGCCAACCCGTCTTGAGCAAGCGTGGTGATCAATGCTCGTGCCTTCTCTGTTTGAGAAGAGGCCTTTGCCCTGCAGTGGGACAGTAACAGGCTATATATATATCTTATATATAAAATTCTCGTGTCACAATGTTCGTTCCCGTACTCCTCCGAAACGGCTTGACCGATTCTCATGAAATTTTGTGAGCATATTGAGTAGGTCTGAGAATCGGCAAACATCTATTTTTCATACCCCTAAGGTAGGGTAGGTAGGGTAGGTAGGGTAGGTAGGGTAGGTAGGGTAGGTAGGGTAGGTAGGGTAGGTAGGTAGGGTAGGTAGGATAGGTAGGGTAGGTAGGGTAGGTAGGGTAGGTAGGGTAGGTAGGGTAGGTAGGGTAGGTAGGGTAGGTAGGGTAGGTAGGGTGGGTAGGGTAGGTAGGGTAGGTAGGGTAGGTAGGGTAGGTAGGGTAGGTAGGGTAGGTAGGGTAGGTAGGGTAGGTAGGGTAGGTAGGGTAGGTAGGGTAGGTAGGGTAGGTAGGGTAGGTAGGGTAGGTAGGGTAGGTAGGGTAGGTAGGGTAGGTAGGGTAGGTAGGGTAGGTAGGGTAGGTAGGGTAGGTAGGGTAGGTAGGGTAGGTAGGGTAGGTAGGGTAGGTAGGGTAGGTAGGTAGGTAATTGCACCGTTGGGCACGCCACAATTGCGGCGATAAGTTCCCTCTTTGAGGAGTGGCTTCAGAGGCGCCATGGCGTCCTCACCTTCCGCCTGACGCAGGTCCTCACCGGACACGGTTGTTTCGGGAGGTTCCTGTTCCGCGTAAGGCGGGAGGAAACGCCCGGGTGTCACCACTGTGTGGATCGCCCGGAGGACACGGTGGAGCATACGGTGGAGGTCTGCCCGGCTTGGCCGGAGCACCGCCGTGTCCTCACGGAGGCGATCGGCGGCGGCGATCTCTCGCGTCCGGCCCTGGTTCAGGCCATGGTTCGGAGCGAGAGTGCATGGGAGGCCGTCACCTCCTTCTGCGAAGCAGTTATGTTCGCGAAGGAGGAGGCGGAGCGCGCGAGGGAGATGCAAGCTGCACGCCCTCGCGGCCCTAGTCGCCGCAGGAGACGCCCCGGGCGTCGGGAGTCGAGAGCCGACTTCCGGCCACCGTAAGCGCGGGCTTGCGGACGGTGAGCAATGGGCAGCTCGCCGTCCGATAAGGACCAGGCCCGTGTCGACGGCGCGTTGTGTTCCACGCGCGCCTCAAAGAGATGTCAGCACCAACCGACGGGGTCGAAAGACCAATGCCTGCTGGGGTTGCGGGTTTGTCCGAAAGGGATATCGCGGCCCCGGCACACGGGCAACGGAAGGAACACGGGTGGGTTTTAGTCAGTAAAAGTCTGACACACCCTCTCGCTCTGCCCAGAGCGGGAGAAGTCATTTGATGAAAAAAAAAAAAAAAAGGTAATTGCACCGTAGATAAGTACATAGTGCTACCCGTGCGAAGCCGGGGCGGGCAGCTAGTACTTATATATTATTAGCTAAAGTACGGCAAACTGACAGAGTGTATCAATTTTATACACAATTAATATCCATGACTGTATTTCGTTGAAATAGAAATAGATCATAGTCAGCTAGAAACAGACGGGTACTCGTAACTACCTAAAATGTATACAAAAACAGTCTAGTAGGCACCCATTACACAGGCACAGATACAAAAACCTTTTTTTTTATTCGTTTTGGTAATAAGACTCGGGCACAAAAAAAACTAAAAATAACAAATTACGCTCAGTACCTAATCAGTACAAACCTGCGTGGGAAGATACACCAATACATACCGTGTTTTTCTTTAATTCCGAGATACAAGTAGAAATAATTGGCAACTACAATAGGTACGGTAAATTGTATTAAATCTATCCATTACGTTTAAATTATGTTTTATAAACATTCAGGGATTTGGAAAATATGTAACACCTGCCTACTCAAGCAATTTGTTCGCGAAATTATTTCTCAAGAATACATGGAAGAGGAGAATTAGAATTTGTATCAAGGCAAATATTTATATTACACAAAATCTCTAGATATTCTCTGTTTCCTGTAAATTCATCTTTAACCTTTCTCAAAGATAAATTTGCAGATTTTTTATTATTGGTGACCTTAAAATCTCTTTCTAAAATTAGAAATTGTATCGTGCGATATTACTGGCGAACATGAAAGAATATACGGGACTGAGAATCGCAGATATTTTCTCGAAAGTGGACCCTGTTCATTACCATACGTGTAATTTTGTCCAATACGGTAATTTAAAGCAGAAACTGACAGAATTATAAATGTCGCGTATCGTCGGAATTTCAGGTGTTAATTTGTCAGAAAGTTTATTATATTTTTATTTATATATTAAAGAACACCACCAGCATATTATATAAATTCAACATTGGTTTAAGTACAAAAGTATTTAGGAAAAGTATCACTGCTAATGTATACACAAATAATAGGTACATACATTTAAAGAAAAAAGACACAAAATAATGATCAAAAGAAGACTTTTAGATAAGAAGTAAAGATAGCAATTCAACAAATAGGGATCAAGCCTGGGTAAAAAAAATGAAATTCTAATTAGTCCGTCAGTCAGATAATGAAAAAGTATTAGACACGTATTTTTTGCTTTATCATATTAATAAACAATTACTTAGTTATAACGCATTTTAAGTAGAGGAGTGGGGGTCGCTACGTCACTAGTACGTATAAAATCTACATACTCGTGACGTCATGGCACATTTTACCTCAATTTATCGCCGTAATCTTTAGATTACGAAAAAAAATAAAAAATACGTGTCCAATATTTTTTTATAATCTCAAAGACGGACAAAAAATTTTTTTTCACTTCCTCCCTATTCTACAATCA
The DNA here is from genome assembly GCA_947364205.1 of Agrochola lota. Taxonomy (NCBI): domain Eukaryota; kingdom Metazoa; phylum Arthropoda; class Insecta; order Lepidoptera; family Noctuidae; genus Agrochola; species Agrochola lota. Next base: position 21,536,996 of record OX376223.1, read on the forward strand.
CTGTCAAAAAAATCAGTTACTAGATGTAAAATTTTGAGGAAATTGATACTAGGCATAATGTTTCCACCCTCAAAATATAATACTACGGCCAACCCATTTTTTTTCTCGATTCATATATTTTTGCTCGCATATTTATGAGAAAACTTTCTCGTAACCACCCGAGGCGTCCGAGAAAACATTATTTTATAGTTACCGGTGACACACTTCGTGATCATGTCATAAATCAGTCTCGTTTCAGCTGTCAAAAAAAAAAAATAACTGAAACCCTTTTCTAAGTGCTTCATCTCGTCTGGGAATTGGAGATATAAATCTAGATATAGCCTATTCCCTAGACTTCATCCGGGCATATTACCGGGCTTTCAGAAACAGTTATTTTCATTTTTTATTGCGATCAGACTTATTGGTACAGCCTTAAATACGTTTTTTATTCGATTCGAAACGATTTGCAGTAATGACTATTTTATGTATTTCATTGTTTAGTTTCAATAGTAATCAAGTCACTAAAGTGGAGTAAGGCCCATCATCCATGACTCTACTCAAAAGTAACGTGTTACTAACTCAAATCACCATTACATCATCTGTCTAACCTTTTTCTATGTTGGGGTCGGATTCCAGTCTAACCGGATGCAGGTGAATACCAGTATTTTACATGGAGTGACTGCTTACCTGACCTCCACAACTCCATTACTGAGTAACCTGATACCCCTTGGTAAGACTGGTTGACAGACTTTCGAGCTTCTGACGACCCGTAACAACTTTCAAAGATCTACAAATGAAAGAAAGAAAGAAAAATACGTTTATTGGCATTACAGCAGAAAAATATACCTTATAACTAAAAAAAAACAGAAAGCAATTATTATAACGCCAAAAGGGCCTCAGCTCAGCATAAATGTCAGATGGCAACACAAAGTGTACCACCTAACGCTGATTTCACCAATGAGTAGCAAAAGTGTCACAGCACATATTTCATTGGTGGTTTGTACTCTAAATAACGCGTTAATAACTAGTTTGTGATTGTTTGAGTTGCGATTTGAGTTTCTAGCAGCACAACTGTGACCGTTGTAGCCTTTGCATTTAAGGTTATGAGGATCATATTAAAGTTTGTCTGAAGCTCGTAAGTTTTTGTCGATATCCCGTTTAAAATATAATTATATTTTATCATTAGCCTATGTTTATAAACATAACATAACATCACGCCTGCTTTCCTTGAAGGATTAGGCAGTCGTGTACCTATAGAACACCCACATTTGTATAGTTTATATGTTTACGTCTCATGTAATAGGAGGGCTTTTGCCATCAGGTGGGCACACATCCAGACTCCAGGCTGCTACTGAGAAATTCCAGATGGCAAAACCCAACAACACTGTGCCTGACCTGGGATTGAACCTAGGACCTCATGCTTAGCAGTAGCAGTTGCGACCACTAGACCAACGAGGCCTGCAATATTTATTATGTTCGATAAGCAAGTTCATCTACTCACAGATGTATCCATCAAACCCAAACTATAGTACATTTTAAGCTACTCAAATCTCAACAGGAAAATTAAAAGCATGCCTAAGAACATACACTCTACTTCCCATCAATTTCAACCAGCAATAACAAACAACATTTTTACTGAGAAAACTACTTGTTTCATCACTGAACTATTTCAGTTACTGACACTTTGATATGTAGGATCATAAATAAATCTTTTTCATGTAATGAATATGTAAGTTAAAGATATAACTAAAAGTCAACGTGTTTATCTAGGTCGGATTCTTACGTAGCGAGTCATTCGATGTTAAAAATATGTTTGCTATGGCGTCCCAATTGGTGAGTGGATGGCGTAAGAAGTAGCTTACAATAAATGTTGACATCCGTAAAGGAGTTACTTTAGTTGAGCATCAATTTTCATCTTTAGTTCGGCATCAATATACAGCATATGCTGACATTGATGCCGAAATTTCGCTTTGGTTATTTCGACCTCGAAGACATTTGATTTTTTTTAGCAGTCTGTTCGCGATTCACCACATTGTCAATCGATATTAAACCATTGATTTTCATGAGTCGAGATAGTCACACATACAACTTAGACGGATAGACAACTATGCGTTTGGAGACAACAAAAAAGTCATCTAAATAAATCAATCGTCACTATTGAAAGAAAAATCTGTAGAATGTTTTACACAATTTTTAAATGTGACACTGTAACCTCACTAATATTATTACTAAACTTCCTGCTACACGAAAAGTCATTAATAACAAATCAACAGCATACAATATCGATCTTGGCATTTCCACATGAATTTGTAAAAACCCCCGCGCCAAGTCATAATGCATGTTAGCAGTCCATTCGTTTAGGAGATGAGGAAATATATTGGTGTTCAGACATTATGAGAATAACCGTGGAAATGTCTTTCTTGGTGGCTACGAAGAGTTATTATGTTCTGCATTTGTGTCTTGTTTATGATGCTACTATATATCTCATTGATTTGTAGCTGGTTTGGATATTAATTTTATTAATTAATACCATACATTTTAGAACGTGTAGGCATATAAATTTAGCAAGTAGATAAATATTACTTGCAGATGACGTTAATAATACCGAGGTTTTTTATTTGCCAAAATGATTGTAAAAATATATAGATCTCGGTGTTTAATAGATTGTATGATGAAGTACTCGTATATCATCTAAATACGATAACGAAATAAAAATATGTGCACTTAGGTTTTTTTTTTTGCTGTTTCAGTATCCAGAGAGAAACAGTACCTCTTACTGTTTACTAGAAACCTAAAAAAATAACAGATTCTAATTGACGTAACTGCATATAAATGTAGCTACAAAAAGTTACAAGCTATTCTTTCCATAACTTTAAGTTATGGAAAGAATAGCTTGTAACCTATAACGTAGGTAATCATCAATATTTTCGTTTCGCAAATAACTGTAACACTTCGATAGAATCACCATGTTGAATCACTGAATAGAATTTGAAAAAATAACTAGTTACTAAAATCACTAGTTTTCATAACAGGTGACGCCTTCGAAGTCACTAGTTACGGTACGTTTCGCGAAAATCACGTATCGACCCACCCCTAAAATATCTGCAAAATAAGTTAACCGGATCTTATCCCAGGTAATAAGTGAACGCGTTTGGTATGTCACGTTAAATCACTTCCAGTGTCCTAGTCCAATCACACGTCATGTGTATTTCCTTGTTTCGTCTCCAAGTTCCATTGTAACCACTGCGACACGTGCAAAGAATTGTTAGCTATTTATACGAAGGAAAAATACGGCTTTCATCTTCATAGTAAAGATAAAAATATGAATTATAAATAACGGCTATGTGATCTTGGATTCTCTCATAAACATTATTTTTAGAGGATCATTACAGAACAAATGAGTTAAATTGAGGGTATCGACCTAAGAATAAATAGATTTTTGTAAGTGCTCTCTAATGAATGAGTTTAAAGACCTGGAAATGCTTACGTTATACATTGTTAAACCCATTATTATAGATGGACAGAAATAGAACTTTAAATAAAATTTGAATTTGAACTTGACTTGAGTTTTTTGAGATAGACTGTTTTTGAAAACAGTCTATCAAATAATGTTTCTGAATCTTTTACTACCACAAACTAAAAGCGAAAGCGAGTCACTTTTAATAGAATCAGCACTTTTTTGATCACCGTTCACAAAAGCGATCATTTGATCGGATGGCGCGGCGCGTCGATGGCTTTATGCGAAAAAATGCAATTCCCGTAAAGTGCAAGCTACGTCAGCACTTTGGAATTTCATACGATTTTATCTATTGCGGTGTAGGAAATGGGTTGAACGTGTTCTTTGTTCCTTTTCATATTTCTTGTCCTATGCTCTTCAAGTGAAAATAGCAGATTTTAAAAGATGGTACTTTATTTTGATGTCTTACTGTCTAGTAAGACATCAAAATAAAGTACCATCTTTTAAAATCTGCTGTGTGAATTTTCAAATAAAAATGATTGTGGTTGTCTACCACAATCATTTTTATTTGAAAATTCACACATCATTCAATTTTCTATCATGATACCACCGGTATCAATAGGTTTATTTCAGATGATATATTAAGGTGATCAAACAATTCCTAGTTCATACAATCTATCTTTGAAAACACTTCCAAAACCACTCAAGGAACACGCGAACAATATTCACAAATCTATTTCCAGTACAAAAAAAACCGGTCAAGTGCGAGTTGGACTCGCACACGAAAGGTTCCGTACCACCGTACAATATTTAGCAAATATAACGTATTAAAAAAAACTACTTACTAGATCTCGTTCAAACCAATTTTCGGTGGAAGTTTACATGGTAATGTACATCATATATATTTTTTAGTTTTATCATTCTCTTATTTTAGAAGTTACAGGGGGCGGGACACACATTTTACCACTTTGGAAGTGTCTCTCGCGCAAACTATTCAGCTTAGAAAAAAATTATATTAGAAACTTCAATATCATTTTTGAAGATCTATCCATAGATACCCCACACGTATGGGTTGGATGAAAAAAAAAATGAGTTTCAGTTCTAAGTATGGTCCCCAAAATGTATTGCCTTTTTTTCTATTTTTGTGTAAAAATCTTAATGCGGTTCACAGAATACATCTACTTACCAAGTTTCAACAGTATAGTTCTTATAGTTTCAGAAAAAAGTGGCCGTGACATACGACAGACGGACAGACAGACAGACATAACGAATCTATAAGGGTTCCGTTTTTTGCCACTTGGCTACGGAACCCTAAAAACAGATATAAAAATTCCCCAATACAAAAACAATTATAAATTTTATTCCACATTAAGAGAAACGATCAACAAACCCGTTAATTGTAGCACACAAACAAGGACAAGCAATTCTCTGAATAGCCTCATGAGTGGGTACGATAAACAAATGAAGTTCGCCAATAGATTTCAAACAATAAGGAATAGGCATTTTGTAAACATAAACAGTTTATAATCCTCTTAGATGGGATATATGGTGTATTGGAATATATGGTAGGCATGTGATTATCATATAAATAAGACCGTATTATAAGGTTAATTCGTTGGCAAATAGAAGCCAATTCAGATGTAAGAAAAGGTATGTATGATGATGCAGAAGAAGAAATCCCCGAAACCCAACGAAGTAATTTATTTTATGAAAGCTGTTGTCCTGTTAACCAAATAATGAAAACCAAATTATTTGAAATACAACATCATCATTGAATTGACTTACATAAATATTGAAGACTATCATGGGTATCATAATCTAGTGCGAAACTTGTTAAAACACTAACATCTTAGACTGATATTATACATAAGATATGGTTTAAGAACTTTATTATTCCTCATTAAAAATTAACAATAATTCACTTATTGAGAAATTAAATTAACATAAAATGTTTATGAGCGTACAAAAATGACGTTATTAGTAAATTTATAAAAACAAAAAGGAAGGTAGTGACAAAGTAAATATCAACTAACCACCAACCCAGCAAACACGGATCTAAAGCAAAAGTAGATGTATTACTAGATGTGGCATACATGGCAGCGTACTGACTAAATAAGGATCTTTTATTTTTGTTTTTTTAGTTTGCTATTGCTGGTATTTTTTATATCATTATTGTTATTGAGTTTACATCTGATTTTCTCAATATGAGGCTTCCAACTCAGGTAGTTATCTAAAATCAAACCTAAATATTTCTCTTTAGTTTTCCTTTGTATTATTTGATAATTTATTTTAAGTTGTATATTGTCACTTATTTTTTTATTTTTGGGGGCAATCACAACATAATTCGTTTTTGTAGTATTAATGGTGAGGAGATTGGATTGGAACCAGCCATTAAGTGAATTTAAATCGCTTTGTATATAAGGGATCATAGCTTCAATTGAATGCCCAAAGTAGAAAAGACTTGTATCATCAGCGTAAAGCTTGATGTCTCCTTTGAGGCCAATCTGGGATATGTTTTTAATGTAAATGAGCAATAACAGTGGTCCCAGAAATGAACCTTGAGGTACACCGAAAGTGACAGATTGTGTACTGCTTTGATATTGACCTATTTTAACAATTTGCTTACGATTTTGCAGGTATGACTTAAAAAACTGTAGCGCTTTGCCTGTGATACCTATGTGAGACAGTTTTTGTAACAACAGATCGGGACAAATTGTATCAAAACCTATTTTGAGGTCGATGGAAATACCTAAAGCTGTTTGCTTTTGATCGATTTTTTTATTATTTTAGTTACAAGATCAATAGTTGCCGAGAGAGTATTCGAATGAGGTCGAAATCCGTATTGTTTTAGATATAGAAATTTTTTATTTAAGAAATGATTCCGAACGGTTATATAAGATTTTCTCGAAAAATTTTGAGATTACAGGAAGTACAGGACATATAGGACGGTAGTTAGAAGGATCAGACTTACTTCCAGATTTGTAAATAGGGATAACTTTAGCAATGTTTAAGTCCTCGGCAAAAATACCTCGATCCAAACAACGATTTAAACATGCTGTGAGTTGATTAGCAATTAATCTTTTAACACATATAATTGATTTAGTATTTATGCCATCAATGCCAGAACCAGTATTTGGATCTAAATCTTCAATAATTTTGACAACTTCATCCGTGGTTGCTGGTATTAAATACTTAAGTTCCGTTGAGTCACTTGTTGTAGCTTCTTTAGCTGGGTTTCCGTTTAACTTATCAGTGATAAGAGTTGCTAGTGATGACCCAATTGTTGAAAAGTAAGAGTTGAACTTTTCAAATATTTCCTTTTGATCTGTAATAGTACCATTGTCAGTCACGAGTTTTTCTGAGCCAGTCCTTTCTCTAATTTTATTTTTGGATAGATCGTTTATTAGTTTTCACATTTTACGAGGTTTTGTCATATTGTCCTTAAAACATTTATAGTAATATGTATTTTTCATCTTTTGTATGTTGTACGCTACTCTAGCTTTTGTTTTCTCAAATTTCGTTTTTAATGTCGCATGTAATGTGTCTAATTTACATTTTTGCCATAATATGTTTCGATTGTTAATATCATGTATAATTTCTTTATTTATCCAATCTTCTCGTGGAAAGTTCAAAACTTTCATTTTCGTAATTTTGCTGTTAGATAAACAAGACTGTAGTTTGTCAGCCAATCTCTCATAAATGGGTTCTTCATCGTTTGTATTATTTATAATGTTTTCAAAACACTTGTACAGTTGTGGGTAATCCAATGCCGTGTATTCTACTTTCCTAAGTGGGGGAGGGCCATACTGTTTAATTTCTAAGAATATTTGCTTATGGTCGGACATCGCAGATTCAATGATTACGATATGAAAGTTATTTTCCTGTAGGTTGGACGAGACATGATCTAGTATGGTTTTGGTTGTGGAAGTTTCTCGGGTACAATATTTACGATCAATTTTTTTTTTAATTTTGATGTTACTTTCTTTCAGTGTGTTCCTGTAGTTGCGAGTTGCTCGGTCTGAGCTCAGCAAGTCTAAGTTAAAATCGCCAAATACTCTTGCTCTCTTCTTCTTCTGTAATTGTTGTGAAAAAATCTCAAGGAGGTTGTTCATATTTCTTTTGTCTGGTTTATATACGGCACCAATGCGGTAGGAGATCTTTTTTCATAAATCCAGAGGTAATGAGTATCATCTACACAAAGTTCTTCTACAAGATGGTGTTTTAGATTGTTGTGGACGAATATTGAGACCCCGCCTCCTCTTTTATTTTGTCTAAGGTTATAGTAGTGCGTGTAGCATGGGATTTGTAGTCTTTTTACCTCATCATCACTTTTGATCCATGTCTCAGAAAGTACTATAATGTGCGTGGTTGCTTGTAAATTTGCGATTATACATTTTAGCTCATCGAATTTACCTGGTTTATCTATACTACGGGCATTGGCATAGAAAAATTTCAGGGTCTTTTTTCTGGGACTATGTCAGTCTAATTATTTGTAATTTGGTGTGTTATTCTTCTGAGCTGTAAGTTAGTTTTTTGAGGTCGTTGATACAGGCGTGGGTCCTTGTTCAACTGTCAAGAAGATTAGAATTACAATCAGTAATGAAGTAAACGAGAATCTCGTATTTTAATTTCAACTCCGATCCTTTTGTGTGATAATAAACTTTATTCTGAAACACAACATGTATAATTTTGTAACAATAATATGGTATCACTATAAAGGCCCAATGTTTTGAATATAAAGGCATCTTGAATAAAAGTTATAATAAAGAAAGAAAGTTATAATCCCAATAAGAACATTATATATGCGAATATACATTATACATGTTCGTCTTGGGATTATAACTTTTTTAGGTACACAAAGCTCGAAATTTTCGAACTCTGTTTCTCTTTTATTGAATACTGGTACGGAAGAGCAACGAACTTTCTAGGGTTGCAGCTTCAAATTTAGCATTCGCAATTCGTTATTTTCTTCTTCTCTCTGAAAGGATTTTTCGAGTTACTAGGATAAAAATCCGTATCACTAAAAAAAATCCACATGTAAAGAAAGAAAGAAAACAATTATTTGGACACAGTTCGTGAAAAACAAAATAAAAAAAACAAACTAAAAGTGGAAGTAATCTTTTGGCAATAAGTGTGTGCCTCACGGCTGCGCCAAAAAGGTTCATTTCAGCATTAATGCCAGACAAATGCTGCCTGACGCTGGTTTTCTAATGAACCCTTATGGACAAGTGACGGGGAGTACAAACAGTTTCAACATACCTAATACATAATTATAATACTTCTAAATAAATAAATAAATTAGTAAACAAATAAACGAATTGCAAAAATAAAAAATACGAGAACAACAAGAACTGTCCAAGAAAAACCTGTTTTTAGCGATTAGCTAGATTGATTCGTGCACCGTGCACTCACAATTTCACAAAGCGCAACAGGCCGCTGACCGCGGCGGACAGATACACCGACTAGTTTTGCGACAGAAAAAAATACTGTGAGGTGTTAGAATAAAATGTATGAATGATTATTAATTATAATAAAACTAAGACAAAAATTTGTCATAAATAGTTAAAATTTAATCATATACGCAGAAAGTGAAGTACCTATATCAATAGATGAAGTAATGAATATTAATAGAAGAAGGTAAGCGTCATTTATTATGATAATTATCTTTTGCTGATCAGTATATCTACTCTCGTGTCAGTGTAAACAACTTGGTTATGCTCTTTTCCGTTTTTCTAGTTGTGCATTCTCGAAAGATGCCACACCCTGTGTACCTACACATAAACAAAAGTATCGTCTTCGGCAATCTTCAGCCAAGATTTGTACTTATTGAGAAAAAAAAAAAATTAAAAAGGAGGTGTTATTTATGATGCGATCACGATGCCGGCTGTGCATCACAGTTGCAAGTAGGCCTGGCACAATGGGTAAGTACGAAAACAACGCGTTAAGATTGATCAGTGTACGAGATGGTGGTGAAGTACTTAATGTGTCCGTTTATGTTTCCTGCAGGTCTCACAGTTGCGACTGCACAAAATGTAAAAATGTTGACTATTGATTGTGGCTTGTGCCGTGAAAGTCACAAAAACAAAATAGAAATTTATTATTTTTTTGCTACCTGTAGGTAACAAGACTTCACTAAGTCAGCAAAATATCAACTGCTAAAAAACCACCCCAGTGCGAGTCGGACTCGCACACAAAAAACATAATATTTCTTGTATGGACCCCCTTTAATTATTAACTTTATTTCGGGTGCGGAAACCTAAAAATACTGTAATAATTTCTCTCAATTCAATTCAATTTTACCACAAACATATACAATTTTCGTTTTATAATCAGCCGCAACATACCAAGATGAGCTAATTTTCATAAACACAAATAATGAGCCTGTCAAAATAATAGACTCATATATAAGTTTTACGGCTACCCACGTCACGGTAAATGAATCAAGTGAATTTACTAACTAAATTATTTAGGACATAAATGCAAGTAGCTACGAAGATAAATATTTACAAGAAGAAATAAAAACGGATTGCCTGATTCAAATGAAAGGCGAGATTTTCGCTATCAAGGTAGAACGTAAATAAATATTGCTGTTATTTCTTGCCTTTATCATACTTAGGAATCTTCTGATAGTAAATTACAAAAATTACATAAATTCATATTACGTTTTTGATAAACATGGTGATACAGAAAGAGACACTAAAACTAGTACTACACCACTATTATACTATTTAGTTTAAATAAATAATTTAACCGTTTATGATGCAGATTACATTAAAGATTAAAACAGTTATGTTAATCCCAGAGACTCAAGAGACAGCATAAACTAAATTAAGTCAAAGAAACAAGATCCAGTTACGGTACTAATTCAAAAAGTCTAAATTGTCCCACGAACGATTAAAGACTCCTTACTGTATTTCTTAGCGACATTTAATGGAATAAAACTGATAGATACTTCAATAAATTTACTCACAAAATACAGTTGAATTTTTTACCAAAGATTCTTGTAATCTTGTAATCTGATTGCTCCAATCGATTTGGGAGGAGATCTGAAGCAGAAAGATTGCCTTCGGTTGCAAGATCGGAAAGATATTAGTTATCTTGGAAGTTTGGGGACTGTTAAGGGTTTTTCTAGTCGCTATATGATATAAAATTGAAAATAACGATGCTGATACAATTTTTTTTGGTAATTCATTATAAAAGATAGGAAATTAATAAAAAACCCATAATAAACAAAAATATGAACAAATGATAAAATGATAATGAATGATGATGAATTTAATTATGATAATGACGATGATGATGATAATGTACAAGTAAAAGAACATAGAATATAAGATTTCCATCATATAACAAAGTTGTAAAAAGCGAGAAAGAAAAGGGTTATGACGTCATTTATGAGGGAGGTCCATAAACCGCTATAAACCCCTAAGTAGTGGAAATATATCCCTTTTATGTAACACTTATTCAGAATGATGATAAGTGGTTGTGAGACTCTTTCCTGTCTACATTATCCTAGTAATAATTTCAGTACATAATAACAATATAAATCTATGCATGTGTGTAATAAAACGAAAGATTAAAGTTGACAAAAGTATACATGTATACGTATATGTGTACCGGTATACTGTTAAAGATTAAACTATTCCGAATCTTTTATGCACAATGTAACATTTAAATGATCCATTTTTAAAAACCTCTGTCCTTGCGAATTGTACAACAACTAAAAAGAAAAAAGAAATCGAGCCCCAATTCAGCAACCAATGCGAAAAAAATTGAACTGCACACTGCCTGTGCAATGATTTTTAACGGGTTTCGTTTTCAAACAGGTCAATCGTTGAATAGTTCAATCATTTGCTTGTCTAGTTCCGTTTAAAATACGTGAACTTTTTCAAAGAAAATTGAAATTTTCAGTAGCTTCAAAATAGAATTCTAGCCCATTAAATGCTACCGTGCTAAATTCAAGTAGACCAGTAAGAGCAGTGAAGTCATTTACAAATGATCCGGGACATTAAACATGCTATAAAAATAATGCAACACAACGCGAACACTCAATATAAATTCCTTCACTCCACATAGCTGTTGTGCATGAAAATCTTTATGAATATAAGTTATAACGACAGCCATTACGTCGTGGCTACATGTCCATCTTCAAGAATTTACTTCAAATTTTATTGCTAGTAAATGCTAAATATTCACTTTACGCAGAGGTGTAAGATTCGGACATTTTGTGTTTGCCTTCATTGATTAATGTTGAGAATAGGATCGATAATCTGTTTAGTGAAACAAGATTGTGGAAATTTTCACTCCCGTGTGTGTTCAGCGATTATTTATAGTTTAGGAGCTAGACGGCTTTTAATATTTTTAGGAATTTTCATACTTGACTTTTATATTGTTCGATTTCTATTTTAAATTATGGTCTAAATATAATCTAAAAAAATACTGTTTCTCTGAACATCACCCGAAGAAAACCAAAAACAAACAAATCATGAACATATATAGGGTGTTTCGAGCCCTTGGAAAGAGGCTTCTAAAACTTTAATTTGGAACTCGTTTCACGGGCCATCCTGTATGTTATATACCTAAAAGCTGGAAAGAATTGCAGCTATCGCTATTTTAAAATAGGCTTCGTAGTTTTTTGTCTATCAAAACATACTATAGCGTAACATAATTATTGAGAGAAAAAAAAAATTAAGGATTTTCCTCATTGGTCGGTACGTCAGCGGTGCGGGATCAGCATGCTCGGTGTACCCGGGACCAAAAGCTCACCGAGCGCCTATAATTATTTTAATGAACGTTTCCTGATTAGCTCGGTATGCGCGTGAGCGGGGCGGGATCGTTTCGGTTTACCGTCTTGGTAGAAATATCCAGTGCCCGCTCCGTGTTTACAGAGATACGTCAAGCTTTAATTGAAAATATATATAATTTAATTATTTTTTTGCAATATATCGATGTCGCCAATAGCGCTTTCGTTTTTTTCGTAAATATGGAGATAAATATAACACGCCACAATATCTTCATCACTCCAAGACGACATTTTTACTGCATAAATTATGCCGAAAACATAACATCAGTAAAAATATTAACGTGTAGCTTAGGTGAAGTGAGCTGTCACTGCCACAGAATCGACCGGCAGGATGCTAGGGATTAACACTATTGACAGCTCACTTCACGCTCACTTCACCTAAGTTTCACGGTGATATTTTTACAGAATCGAACGGCAGGTCCGTAAATTAAAGCAGTGAGTTATCGGTTAGGTGTACAGTGCATGCTTTACCGCACTGCTGCTTACCGACCAATGAGGAATTAGAATGTTTATAATTTTTTAATAAGAATTTATGCTTGGTTTTGTGTTATTTTTGTTCCGTTTGTTAAAGTTTTGTAACTTTGGCAAGCTTACCTTGTAAAATATGGCTGAACCTATTCCATATTATCACCATTTATTGTTATTTGCAAATAAAATATCTTTATCTTGAACATGGACCTATGAAAGACCAGACATGTTAGCACAGTCATCGGTATAATAACTGCATTGTCAAAAATATAATTATTTAGGCCTGAAACACTGACCCTCGATGTTGTTTAACCATAAGTTTGCTGTGAGCTTATCGAGTAATAAACTTTTCGAGCCTGACACACAGACATCTCTACCCTAATTATTTTTCTGTAAGTAACCTAAGTTACTCCTTATAACATCAACTCTCCCAGTGAAAATCCCGTCAAAATCGATGCAGCCGTTTCGGAGAAAAATAAAGATTTTTTGTTATAAGTACCGTTTAAACTTTCAAATGTATAAATTTAGTTAAAAGGTGTTATTTTGACATTACACATAGACAATTTTATCTTATTTATTTGTGTAGATGTATAGATATCAGTTTACGAATTAAGTGATCATAACAGCTATTAATAATTATATAACTCCTTGTGGAACCCCTTATCATACACACCCAAATGTTAAACTAGCTTCCAATGAACCACATCATAATTTGTTTATTGTAACAAACAGCTTTGATCTTCCTCGCCTACTCATTTGTCTTTCACAGTATTCTGAGTTACTCTTTCAACATACCAAGAACATCTGGGATTATTGTCTAGAATTTATAATGTTAGAATGCATAACATCACGCGTGTAATACACGGAGGATTAGGCAGAGGTGTACCTATAGTAACACCCACATATCGCCAGTTATGTTTTAGTCCCATTTAATAGATGGCGACCCTATTGCCATGAACCGGGCACAAATTCAGACTTCGGGCTGCTACTGAGAAATTCCTGAAAGGAAAACCTCATAATTCTTTCCCCGACCTGGGAATCGAAGCCAAAACCTCCATGGCTAGCAGTAGCGCTTGCGACCACTAGACTAACGAGGCGGTAAATTACTACATATTTTTCAAACAAGGCGACCTCATAGTTTCGCCATGTCCGTCTATCTGTCTGTCTGTCCGTCTGTCCGCGGCTTAGCTCAGAGACTGTTAGTACTAGAGAACTGTAATTTGGCATGGATATACATATTATTCATGCCGATAAAGTGCTAAAATAAAATGGTCACCATCACCATATTTGTAGGGTACCCTATACGTAAAGTGGGTTTTTTTTTTCTCGTCTGTCTCATATTGTGGGGTGTAGTTGGAAAGGTCGTTTCAAAATATTGTAAGTATGTGAAAACAATTTTTAAGTCAGAGATGCGTTTGCGAAATATTAAGCTAATTTTTGTTAGACTCAGCCATAGGCTGGACTGGCTGGGTGCCTGCCAGCTAAATGATTGGTTTTGGAAATGTGAAAAAATTCACGACAGTAGTAGGTATATATGACGAAATTAAAAGGAAAACGATCACAGCTAAGTTGGCTCCACAACTTTTGCAGTTGAAAAAAAACATGTTCTCCCATAAGGAATGTATGGGAGAACATATGTTTTTCAACAACAATGTTAAGTTTGTTCTTAGGATAAATTCATCCCATCTACGGAACCCTTCATTATGCGTGGTCCGACACGCACAAGGCCGGTTTTATTTAACTTACATAGCTGTTAACATTTTATTGATTGATGCCATTTGTTTGCCTGTTCAGAGCCCAAGGGCGCAAATTATATTTTTGGAATCTTAAATAACTAATTTCTAATGAAAACTATACTATACATTTACACTATTATAAATATAGTTTTCTCCAAAATCACTAGAGTGAGGCAGCCAAGTAAAGTTATAATATTCATTTTTATTGTCAGGAGCATTAAGTTCTTGAAGTAGGTACTTCACGCTGTTGCTAATTATTCCAGGTTTTCTAGTGTCTCTTCATAAAAGTTTCATATTTCTTGTTATAACGGTTCGCAGCTTCCTAACCTTGGGTTCGTAAATGATATTCAGAGAACATCTTAAAAAAAATGGGTTCATGGTTTAGTGATAGATTATGAGTCGTGACGCAATTAACTAACCTGAAATTATTCATTGGTTACTTCCAAGCCATCCATAATATTTACGAATAGATTCAAACACTCATTTAACACATTTCAGAGTCTATTTATTTTAATAGTTACATTAAATTGCTTCATAAATTACGTTACTCAAAAACGCCCAGTTTGTGATTAATATTCGCAAATATATTTAGTTTAGTAACCAATAAAACTCACCACGATCTGAAGCTGTAAATTTATCTACATCATAATATTTTATGTGTTACCGCTGCAGAGCATAGTCCTCTTCTAAAACACAGAAGGAATGAACAATGTACTGCGTATAATATCAAATAATTATTGTCCTACTGCAGGGCGAGGGTCTTTTCTTATGAAGAAAAGGCACAAGCATTTATTACCACGCTTGCTCAAGACGGGTTGGCGATTTCAGACTTACTATACGTCCATGTTTCCTCACGATGTGTTTCCCCGATGTCAGTAATATCCAAGATAAACTCAGAAAGTACCTATGAATTGAAAGGTCATATTGGTACTTGGCCTGATTTGAACCCACAAGCTTGTCGTGAGAAGTCCATCACGGCAGACTGTAATGCGTGTTTGTACCATTTCCTCATGGTGATTTATATTTACCATCAGTCAGAACGCAAAGTGCACATCTGAAATTGATGAAGTAACAGTTGTAATATCATGTACCTACGTACACAAACACAGTGTTATTGACTTAGCATAAACCGTCATGTCCCCCACAGTATTTAAATCATTCACGTCTTGTACATATGTAACTATCCAGGTCTCGCTCCAAAGGCGACAGATTGCTCCAACAACAAATTTTAGCATTTCCTATTGGTGTAGCGTACAAGCGTAACATAGCTATGTCATATCTTTTGTTATTACTGTCGCCATTTTGTGCCAACACAGCCTTGGGCTCGTACTTAAGATTCCGGGGATTTCTTTGAAATAAAACAAATGATTCTGCTACTTTTTTTTACTGAGATATGATTAATGGTTTTGGCGGAAAAAGTATGTTCGATGCCGGGTTTTTTATCTTTGAAAAAAAAAAGTAGGAGATGATTTAAGAATATAACTTTAATTATATTTCATGTTACTTGACATTAGGTATAACATGAATCCGTTACAAGTTGTTAGTATCTATAATAATTATGTTATCTTTCTTAGTGACCGCCACGGCTTATTTTAAATTAATAGTATTTTTGAATTGCTTTTTTTATGTTTATTATACATTATTTTTGAATTGCTTTTTCATGTTTATTATACATTCTTTTTTAATTTCATTTTATTTTTATTATTATGGACGCTTTAAACGTTCTGCATAAGTTCTCACATGTACTCGTATAATTTCAACATGAATGATGGAACCAATATATTGTAACCACATTTAGAATTAAAAGTGTGGCCGTGGAGTTTCTTGCCCGTTCATCTCCATAAGTACAACGCTTTGGAATGGGCAACATTCTCATCTTTCGGACTGTCTGACTCCTTGATAATTCAAAAGTGCCTGTAATTTGTTTATTTAAAATAAAGTGCCGGCAATTTGTTTATTTGAAATAAAGTGCCTGTAATTTGTTTATTTGAAATACACTTTGAGTTTGAGTTTAAGTTTTAAAACATTCACTTAACCTACAGAAAGAGTTTTAACTTAATCGCTACCTACAATCAAACCGTGCGTAAAATAGGATCCGCAGAGGAACGACCAGCACCCATCGGTTTAATGGATGAAAAGTATATTAAATAAAATTGTAAAGAAAATATATCGTGAGGTGGCAAAAAAAAAAAAAACTTTTTTTCATATTTCATGATAAACACCAATTGAAAGAGCTTTTCAAGAAGAACCTTTGCTCGACTTTTGCCAATTATTATTCAATTCAGAGTTAATGACCTAAATAGATTTTAGGCCACCATACTAACTAAATTTGATATGAAATACTTTTCATTCAATAAACAGATGGGTGAAGATCGTTCCTCTGCAGATAGTAATCAAATAAAAAAAAAACGAAAAAATTTCAAACTTAAGATTCCAAACAAACAAAAACCATTATCAAAGTCATATCAATCATTTTGTTGGCCACCTTAACAATAACACTTCATCGATAACAACCGCTCGATATAATGACTTCAGCAAGAGTTTGTTTCGGTTGAGCCCCGAAAAATCTTAAAAAGTTGAAGTGAGAATTAAAGTTTTTATCTGCCTGAACAAGAATTTATCTATAGTTGTTGTTGAACTAACGGCGTAGCAATTAGAACTTAGTACAGATGTTTAAGAGATATAAGAAGTCCCAGAAACTTTACAAAATTCAACCAGACTCAGCACAAATATGTTAATATAGGGAATACGTAGGTACGTCCATTTGCCAATTTTAGTCTGGCAATACATAGTCACACAGTTGTGTGACCTTAGCAACCTAAAAAACAAATGTTAAATGAATAGAAGCTTTTATTCTCTTCCTAGGAGTCTGGGAGCCAAATGCTAGACATTTTGATAAATATTATAGTAATATACAGCAATATCAACAATTTTCTATTACACTAAATTAATAAGCTCCTCTAGCAAACTGCTTCAGGCATCTAAAAATGTTCCCCAGCTTTAACATAATGGACTTATAATGAATACAAAGAATCATTTGTGAAGAAGATCAAACATTACAATGACATGATTGTGATGTGATGTCGGAAGCAGAGGTTCCATTACACGGCAAAACAGAATAACAATCAAACGGAACGATTCGTAAATTTTAAATTACCTATGTGAAAAGTCAAGAAACCACTAGAATGAATTGGGTTGTGAGCAGAATGTGGGGAGAAAAACATTTTGATATCGGAGAAACTTTGAAAAAGTGATAATTTTTCATGTTATTACACAATCCCACAGGAATACACGAGAAAGAACATAAAGCCCTCATAGGCACTAGCGGTTAAGCGCAGAGGCGGCTAACTGCGAGGCTAGCCGCTTTTTCGTTTTTTAATATGCAACGGCTTATGGCTGGCTTATTACGCGCGGCTAACCGTCATCAAACGCGGCGGTTAGCCGCTAGTGCGTATGAGGGATATTAAGACTTCATTATCCCAACTCATAAATGTTAGTCCATGTCTCATTTATTATATTGCACTTAATAAAATTACAATTAATAAAATTGTTGTTCTAGAAAAAAACAAACTTTTTGGATTCCAAAAAGGACACCTTTGTGTAACCCTTTGGGCAATATATTTAATTCAATATGTTCTCTCACACGTAAAGGTACTAGGCAAAAAATAATATATTGTACCTATAGGGATCGTTCCGACCGAACAATCCAGACATAAAGTATAAAAGTCACATTCAGGGCAATAGCTTTCTACTTAATATTATATTGGCACAAGATTATGACAGTATATCTGGATATCGAGTTATTATGTGTCAGCCAAACCTAGTCAAATAGTATAATGAAAGTTGGTAGGAGCAGTAGAATACTGAAGAAATAATACAATTTTATTTCTCTTTGTTCCAGAAAATGTCCAAGATATGAAGAACTAAATCGATAATCTTCCAAGATGGGGACAGATGCGACAGAAGACGATTTCATGAGCATATGCCTCAATCTGACAAATGAGGAAGCATTACTCGGAGGATGCAACTACAGCAGCGAATACGAAAATGGAGAACTACTCGAGAAAGTAGTTTCGATGGTTGTCCCCATCTTCTTCGGCTTTATCGGAATTGTTGGATTAGTTGGCAATGCCTTGGTCGTTCTTGTCGTCGCTGCTAACCCTGGCATGAGATCCACCACAAACCTCCTCATCATCAACTTGGCTGTCGCTGATCTGCTCTTCGTCATCTTCTGCGTACCTTTCACGGCTACTGATTACGTCATGCCACGATGGCCCTTTGGAGACTGGTGGTGCAAGGTCGTCCAGTACTTCATAGTTGTCACAGCTCATGCCTCAGTCTACACCCTCGTTCTCATGTCTTTGGACAGGTTCATGGCTGTAGTACATCCTATAGCTTCCATGTCTATTAGAACAGAAAAGAATGCTTTACTAGCTATAGCCTGTATATGGGTGGTGATATTAACCACGGCTATTCCTGTGGGTATCTGCCATGGAGAGAGGGAGTACTCCTACTTTCATAGGAACCATTCATCCTGTGTGTTCCTTGAGGATCAGGGATATAGCAAGCTGGGTTTCCAGATGTCTTTCTTTTTGTCTTCGTATGTGATTCCGTTAGCTTTGATTAGTGTCTTGTATATGTGTATGCTGACGAGGTTGTGGAAGAGTGCTCCAGGGGGGAGGGTGTCTGCGGAGAGTCGGAGGGGGAGGAAGAAGGTCACGAGGATGGTTGTGGTCGTCGTTGTAGTGTTTGCTGTCTGCTGGTGCCCAATACAGGTGAGCTATTATAATACTTTCAACATTTTCACTTTCTGCTACTTTCAACAATTTTTTTCGGTAGCTCGAAATTTTGGTATTATTTGTAATCGCCTTAATAATTGTGTAAGTTTGATCAAAGGTAACGGTTTAAAATTACGGAATATTCAAGAGTGTAGGAAAATAATTGGTACGTAATTCTGTAACGAAAGCAATTTGTATCCGATACTTTTTATATTCCCTTCCCAGTTGTCTTATCCACATCAGTATCTATAATAGTATTTTAAACAATAAATTGTATCTCCACTTTATTCATTACTTTGTCTTTATCAAGAAAAATCGTTTCATGTACTGAAGCATCATTCTCTCTTCTCCATAATTTAACTTAATTGCCAATTAAAGGGTCTGTTCAAAATGATTATTATCTTAAATAGAAACGAATCGTTTTCTGGAATCGTCTTACAGAAATAGGCTATTACAAATGGGTTCATTTTAATCGGCTTGTTGGAAATACTCTTTCATTGGTTGACTATATGTATTATATTATACAAAAGACCCAAAGGCCCGGGTCTATATCCATTGAATTATGGGAATATGATAGTCTAAGAGTGGATCTCACCAATGAATCTGAACACCTTACTGAGCTCAAGAGCTGGCAGTGTCAATATTCCACAACAATGCTGATCGCATTTAGTTTCATTGGTGAAATCCGCTCTAAGTCTGTATAATAAAATATGACTTACAATTATTACATCCGACCTTCATCTAATTATGTAAGTTCAAACCAATTTACCGCCACGTTTACCCCGAAAAACAAAACCTACAATATCTTAGGAAAAAATACCAGACTCAAGTAGCTAAGCTTTTTACTCCAAGTAATAAAATCCTACCCGAGGAAGAAATGTCTAAAATTAAATTAGGAACTAGTTGTAGACAGGAATAAATCCAGGCCGGATTTCAGGGTAGCGTTTAGTGTGACTATTCGGTCTTATTATCGCCTATATTTATGTTCTTCATCATCTGGTTACGTAGACATTTTGGGTGGATGAAAAGATTATTTTCTTTTATCTACTCTCATACCGTAATATTCGAATTATAAACTTCAAAACGAGTTTATATTGACATACTGTATAAACACAATACCGAAATTTAAAAATAGAATCATATATTATACACACTTTTTCTCTAACAAAATAATGCAATAATAGTAGATTATACAACAAGTGAAAAAAAAGGGAATTTAATTCGAGGGACTAAGTTGGATCACGAGAGCAGCGAAGGATTCTAGATTTGAATCCTGAGAGGAGCGAGGGATGCAAGGACCGAGATAAAAAAAAACACGAGTTGTGTACTCTACTTTTTACCATGTACATTCTACCATTTTTCTATATTCTACCATTTTGTAAATAGTTTGTATAGTTCGTGCTTGTTCCAAATTCAAAATGTTGTTTTTCTCTTGTGAGTAAAAGAGAGTTTTATTCACTGCTATCGATGAATAAAATGCCCTTTAAAAAACATTTTTTTTTCTATTACGATACTGTGCAAATCCAAGAAGTTAATATAACCAAGGAGTTTCCATCAACTTTTGTAATGGACTGGTATTCACCTGCATCCGGTTATACTGGAAGCCGACCCCAACATAGTTGGGAAATAGGCAGTGTGTTGTGAGACAGCATCAAATAATATAGTTTTTTTTAATGTAGGGATGGAATTCATTCAAAAGTATTATCATGCTTATTTCAATTTTCTGTTAGTGGTTAGAAAAGAGATACGATTTTTCCTTAGTCTTCTTTATACAGAAATTAAACTTGTTGTATTTCACGAGTGTCAAATAAGTTATATCAGTACCCTTATTTTTTTTAGGGTGGGATATGATCAAATAACTTCTCCCGCTCTGGGCGGAGCTGGCATGTTAGACTCTTACTGTTTTGCTGACATGTCTTTGAGGCGCGCGTGGAACACAACGTGCTGTCGACCCAGGCCTGGTCCTTATCGGACGGCGAGCTTATATCAGTACCCTGGAAAATAATTAGTGTGGTTGTTCCAATATTGTCAAGAAACATTTATTATAGATTCCTTACTTCCAGAATCGGCTTGCTATAGGTACCAATAATTTGAAAAGTAAATTTTCTCAAATTATTAACTCTTAATCAATAAATTTCCAACAATACCTGTTCCAATCAATTGTAATTATATTGACTTTAATGGAGTCTATATTGGCCACTTAAAATTAATAAAGAGGAGCTTAATGATGCATGTAATAAGTAGATTTAATATCAAGAATTTCTTGTTAAAGTAATTCTCGAGTTTCATGAATATTATTGCTGTCTATATCTGCTTGTAAATACGTATACAATTTCTTCGCGTCCTTCGCTTTGCGCTGTTATTTGTAGTTGAATTAGCTTCCTTTGGTTTTCTTTACATAGCGTAACATCACGCTGTATTCCCCGAAGGTTAGGCAGAGGTGTTCCTAATAATATACCCACATTTTTCCAGTTATGTATAAGTTCAATATAATAAGGGCGAGCCGATTGCCATCAACCGGGCACAAATTCAGTTTCCGGGTGGCTACTGCGAAATTTCTGATGGAAAACCCCGATAACACTTTGCCCGATTTGGGAATCGAACCCACAACAGCAGTAGCTCAGCATTCGCGTCTGTGACCACTACACCAACGAGGCAGTCATCTGTCATCTTGTTTTCTTACTGAGATATACAGCCTTCTTTTTTTTAAACAAATAAATAGAATTCTTTTTTTTTTTTTTTTTCTCCGACTTCTAAATGGAGAAGGCAATCAATTCGGACGTTTGCATTTTTTTTTTATGTTTGTGATAACTCCGTCATATATAAAATAAAAATAAAAATAAAAATATTTTATTATCAAGCATCAAGGCCCATAGGGTGTTAGTATTACATCTTACCTAAAAACTATATTAGTAACATGCAGGAACATAAAAATAATCACAATCACAGGAAGGTTTAACAAGCTTTCTTGCCAACATGTAGCTTGGTAAACCTCCCCAATGTAGGCCCATCCAGCCTCTCTGCAAACACTCTCAGAATGCTGTTGCTGCTTCCCCTCACTCGGGATATTACTGAAGCAACTTTCTTCCGCATTATCGCATAGTAGTCGTCAGTGTGCGCATCAGCGAACATACCTGACGCACTACAGTAAGGTGGAAGCCTCAACAGCGCCCTGAAGGCATTGTTGTATTGAATGCGCAGGGCAGTGTCTGCTTTTAGGGTATGGTTATCCCAAAGGCTGCTGGTGTAAAATGTTTGGCAGTAGGCCTTAAAAAGAGTTAGTTTAACGGGAACTGAACAACCATGAAACTTTCTGCATATCATATTTCCCCTCACAGCCAGTGCCCTGCGCTCTCTTTCCATATCCAAGTCGTCTTTTAATTCTTCAGTAACAATGTGGCCTAAATAATTAAAGTGGGCAACTCTCTGCAAAAGTGATCCATTTAGCTTTACAGGAGGGACAAATGTTGGTTTTTTAATCCTACCCGTAGTCATATATGTATAGACGGATTTGCTAAATTCTTTTTTGTTTGAAAGGGTATACTTCCGAGATGGTCCCATTGTTATCTGATCAGGATCTGATGATGGCACAAGAAGAAAGGAATTTAAACACAAAATGGCACCAAGTTTAAACATAGATAAGCATTGTTCCAGATACCAAGCAGTGGAGTTATTAAATAGGTTACCGACTGATTTAAAATTATTAATTTATAGGTCTCACTCATTTAAAGTTAAATTAAAAGCCTTCTTGTTAGGAAAATGTTTATATTCGGTATCAGAATTTATGTCAAATTATAATAAAATAATAGCAGTGGACAAGCTTAAATTAAATTATCTTTTGACTTGAACACTACGCTCCTAATTTGACATTATACCTGTTATTAATTTGATATTGTATTTATTGGTTGACATATTTGAAATGTATTGAAATTAATTAGCCTTTTAAATGTATTATTTCTGCATGTGATAATTTTATTTAATATGTTATGTTCAACACAATGTTATTTGTTAATGAATAAATAAATGAAATGAATGAAATGATCCTGGAGAAATCGAGAGAACTCTTCAAATATTATAGGCACACCTATAACGATTTGGGTATTTTTTTATAATAACTCGTGCAGTTGTTCTGGGAAGACCACAGACCGGAACTACTCAATAATAAGTATTTCACGGGTTGCGATTCGATTACTTTAATATGGTTGCCAAGTAATTTAGGTATGCTCTTCACTATGCTTATGGAGAAGTAGAGCTAGTGGAAAAGTTCCAGGAGAACTCCTCATCAATTAACGTCCCTGCTTCGGGAAAAGCGAAATTTTGTAAAAGGTTATGAGTAGTTGACATTAGGCTATTTTAACTTAGAAAAAACTTACAAACTAACTCACTAAAAAGCGAGAAATAAATTCTTTTCAGTTTTTTTAAAACTACTGCCTTCCAAAAAACACTACAAAGTGAAAAATTACTTAAATTTCACAAGTCGATGTCTTTGGTTTTGTATTTTCGTTATTTGCTTTTTTTGGATGTCGGTTGTTTTTTATCATTTAAAGTGTGACCATAAAACTGTAGAACGCTTTCAGTTAAGTATCTTTTAATGTTCTTGGGTTTTAATTCCTGTTTAAGGGATTTTGTAAGAGAAGACAACACACAAAGGGAAAAAGGAAATCTATGGGGAAAGGTATCCCATAGCTTTCCATTGTCCTTTGTGTGTTGCCCAGCAGTGGGACAGTACAAGTTGAAACAAAAATAAATCGACCAAGTGCGTGTCGGACCACGCACAGTGAAGGGTTCCGTATTTGGGATGAATTTTTCCCAAAAACAAATTAACATTGTAGTTGAAACACATATTCTCCCATAAATCACAGTCAATTTTCGACTGCAAATGTAACTTCGTCATTGCAAAAAAAAAAAAATTGTTTGATAAAACTATAAATGAACTATTTTCGAACTTTTTCCTTTACATGTGCTGTAAGACATTGCTTCCTGCCAAATTTCATGATTCTAGGTCAACGGGAAGTACCCTGTAGGTTTTGATTTATTTGCGAGCATCAAAATATGTCGCATAAATGGCCGCATTTTTTTATTACGTTGACTTAGAAGCATGATTTTTTAAACCTTTGACCTACGTATTTGATATTAATTTCAACTTGATACCTCCGCGCGTTCCTGAAAAAAAGGGTCTTGACAGACTGACGGACGGAAAACGAAGTGATCCGGAAGGGTTCCGTTTTTTCCTTTTGAGGTTCTTCTTTTTGATCTAGTTCAACTTGAAAGGTCAAAAGTAAGGCACGCCTTATCAAAAATATAATAGTGGTCTCTAACTACAAATCGAATTCTGTGAGACTTACAAAGGTTTATGTAAGTATTTAAAACCACCTCTTTCCTGAAATAACGAAGCGTCATATTTTTTTAGCAACATTAAACATGAGTTATATAGGTCGACCACTCCACATTAAAACAGCCCATAAAGATAATCAAGAAATTAAAATGGGTAAATGTCGGATTACCCCTAATGTTGTCGCTAAATGATACCGGCCCAGTGTTGTTGGAGTTGACTTAATTAAAAGGAACAATGGGGTCAAAGGCTTAACACAATAGATTTGTTTAGGTTAGGAAGGGCTTATTCTAACAAATTTGTCTCAATTTGTGTTCCTTTGAAGTTGAATTAAGGCTAAGTTTTAGGTATCAGATTACAGAAACAGTTCCATGAAATAAAGTGAGCACGTTCCATGCGTCAGGAACAGTGAGAGCCATAGTCGACTCTAACAGGGTGCGGCGCCTTAAATCGCAGTTATCACCGTGGTGCTGTGAGGGTTACTATAAGATATTCCATGAGTTCAAAAGAGACAAACATCTGAATGTGGATATTATGTTTTGAAATAAAAGGAACTTATTTTTATAATACATATAAGTACATACCTACTCTTTCTAACTTTTGTCACTTTATCACTGCCTGACTGCCTTACCACATCATTCAAAACAAATCAATAAGCTAAAATAACATAATTCCAACATAATTGATGAGAGACGAGAATAATGTCATTAAAGTAATTATTTCGTATTATATTTTGGGAAACGTCTTAAGCCATTAATACTTCTACAAAGCTCCTTAATGATATTGAATTAGAGTAACCAATAGCGATTACTTGGTTATTACGTAGGTATTAAGTACTTATCAGATTATCTTTTTGGGGTGTGCATTCATAAACTTTTGTTTTGCTAATGGTAAAAAATATACCTACGGTTCAACTAAATTACGGTTCAAGATATGTACCTATTTCTTAAAAGAATTACAAACGTGCAGAGAATATGTAATTAGGTTTAAACCAAATTGCGTAGCTTCAAATAAAATATTTTGCTACACATCGTATCTTAAAACTATTACACTTTTATCTTGACTTAATAGTTTTGTCATACCAAACAAAACAAATCAGAAGTCGTTTTACACAATGTACATACAGCAGAGTTATGAGCGACGCGGGTAGGGCGAACTTCACAGCCAAGAAACAAAAAAAAAAAAAAAAAAACTTTAAAACTAACGTGCAAGCTGAGATTTTATGTAGACTTGGGATGGACTTGTTTATATTGATATATTGATTGAAAGGCACAAATAAAACATTGTATGATTCGATCATGACTGAATTTGATTGTTTCATCCAAATTAAAAGAATTATGTGAACCAAGTAATATTGCCATGCAAATAAAATAAAGATTAAAATTAACATATTGGCTAGAAGTAATAACAGCTCCTGTTAGTGTCTAAATGACCTCAGATGGACCATCTCTAAACTAATGATGTATAGAGATAAAATTGTTTGTTTGTTAGAGGTAATATCAGGCAGTACTATCTCTCCTATTACTCCGATTACAAAAATCATTTCAGTGCTAGAAAGGTACACTATTGCCGAGTGCCATAAGGTGTTTGATAGTAAGGCTGTCTACGTAAGCTAGTTTTTAATATTTTACATCATTATCATCATCACTGGCAGCCTTGCCATCATCATCATCATCACTGACAGCCGTGGGTACTGTTGAGTATAGACCTCCTCCCTTTTTTGCCAAGCTTGCCATATTTTACATACTTCACAGTATTCTATCCACGAATCACTGTTCCACTATACATGTGTATGTGTGATCCGGCCAGTCACTGCAATATGTGGTTTTGTTCGACGCCAAAGCAGCAATTTAACCATTCGCAACGCTCGTAATTGAAACGTTCTGTGTTTTGGGCGCATTTACCGACACAGATAACGTGCTAAATATATTTTGGTAATAGATACATAGTATGTACCAAAACAATTACTTGCTAAATACCTTTTGGACATGGATTTTAATAGTATGCATGTTCTACTGATATTCTTGAGGAATGATGTGTTAAGGCAATGGTGCGGTTTAAAAGAAGATGCAGTGACAAAAAAGTAAAAGAGTATGCTTAGATGGTTTGGACGAAAGGATGAATGAAAGGCGACTTACAATAAGTATTTACAAGGCAGATGTGGAATTGCCGGGATGAGACGCTGTAGGAGGACATTTATAGTGACCTTATTGGTGATGTTCTCCAAAAGTTCAAGTGCGTAGTACTCGCAACCAGTGGCGTGCGTGTATGATCAGATTTATTATTGTAAATATTGTAGTTTTACAATCTTCAGCAGCTCAAAAGTTGTGTAGAGATCGGTTATCATAGTATTGGCATGTAAAGCTGAGGGGTGAGACCAAAGAAATGATGGATGGACTGTCTGTAGTGTGATATGACTAGAGAGGGGATGACTTCGAAGATAACGACTAATAGAGAAGTATGGAAGAAAAATAAATGTTGCGCCGACCACAAATGAATTGGGTTATGGCCAGGAGAATGATGACACAGATTTGAGTGACAGACAATATTCCCAATTTACGACTGTGTGCAGCACCTGATCTCTTATAATATGTTGACAATTGGACATGATGTTTTGTTCCTGTATTTTAAGAGTGTTTTTTTCTTCTGTTCCAGATAATCCTCCTGGTCAAGGCGCTGGACGCGTACAACATCACCTACTTCACAGTCACCGCACAGATAGTGTCGCATGTGCTCGCGTACATGAACAGCTGCGTCAACCCCGTGCTGTACGCCTTCCTCTCTGAGAACTTCAGGGTCGCGTTTAGGAAGGTGAGAATCTGTAATGTCTTCATTAATATTATGATCCTCTCTGATTACTTCAGGGTAGCTCTTAGGAAGGTCAGCCTTTGTAATATCTTCATCAATATTTTGTTAATCTCTATCAGTATCCTACCAGGCTCCATTAGTGTGAGGCAAATTTCATCGTACTTATAGAATCTCAAAAAAAAAACGGTTCCTGAATGAATAGTGTTAATTTTTCACGTCTGACTGAAGACTTCATTATGTTTTCTTCAGCTATTATTCTTACCGTACTGAGGACTCAGTACGGTAAGAATCAGGCTCTTACATATTGCTTAAAGCTCTGCTTTGCAGGGCGGAGGGTGCCCAATGGTCCACTAGCGCCACTCCTTTCAAAAAATATTATCTAGTGACTGAGAAGGAATCATTAATAACGGCTAGTAAGGACCCTCAGTAAGTGTGTCTAGAATTTTCTAATACCTTTTATAAAGTTTCATATTCAGACACGAAGCAACAAAATACGATCTAGAGGAATGTGGCCGCTTTTCTATAGATCGAATTTTCTTGCTTTAGTCAGTCACATAGTCAGTCTCATGAGGCATTATCTGACAGGCATTGGGAAATAAGTAGTACCCAACTGTCGCCATCTTTATTCTTGTCATGAAAACTAATCATGCATACCTTTTTTAACGCACGAACAATTTCCACCAGCTTATCGAACTCTTGTGAAAAACAAGAAAAACGATCAGATTAATAGAATAGAGACTAACTTATCGATAGCTAGTTATATATTTTCTGTTTTCATCAAGCGATTGACTTCGCAAGCCATTAAGCACAATCACTTTCTGAATATTAATGGCGTGCGTGGACTGAATACAGTGAATTATTCAATTAAAATATATTAATAATATGTCGTTTAATCTCGATATTCATTAGTGAGCGGAATGAGTTGTACTGTATAGAGCTACCTATTAAATCGGGTGTTAGGGGACAGATCTCCCAGAATAAGTATGCGCTTCGGCAATCATCTTCAGAACTACGAATACGCGGTGACTAGGTCTATTAAAGAGCCGGAACAACCACGGAAGTACTTGAGATTTTGTATTACCTATCATGTTTACAAAATTAGAGATTAACAACTCTATGCAACTCCGGAAGACTTTCAGAACTTTTTAGAGCAATGACAGATGACAAAATGTGACCTGAGTAGGTAACGTTCGTGGTAATTTGGAAACACGAAGATTACCGAAGCGCATACCTTTTCTGGTTTAACTGTAGGTACCTACATTGTATCTCAATTATACATTGGTCATTAAAAGTATTGCATCACTTGTTGATAACGCAGTATCTATATTTTGTCAGCATATAATGTTTCATAGCCATACGAAATCCTCCTCTCTACCTCTTTAAATACTGCCGTTTTGGACTAGTTTAATTTAGGTACTTAAGTTTTTAACATAAAGCTCCAATTTTCAGTAGCATCTGATTAAACTAACTAATAAACCAGTAAAATGGATATGTACACGAGGAGATCTAGGACTTAGCCCTACAATATGCTGTAGGCTCAGTACATCCGTGGCACGGAGAACACACTGACAAGGGATCGCCGCCTGCATGCAACAACTACCACCAGTAGTTTTAGTAGTACAAACTAGTGCCATATCCACTCCAACTTGTGCCCTGTAACACAGTTTCAAATTACCCGCCAAGGTCACCAGAGTTCACTTCTATTTTTCATGTGAACTTTTCCTACCCAGCCGATATCCATGAAAACTTCCAGCTGAAAAAATGGTAGATATGTAGAAAAATAAATAATGTAATATGAGCAACAAGAGCAAAGTTCAGCGCTGAGGTGAAGCAAGGTCACCGGCTGACGCGAGTTTGTTATTGGTGTATAAATATTGATGGAGGGGAAACGAGCGGTTATTTGAGCAACGTTACGATTCATAATGTGCGGCGACAGCTTTGCTATAACGCTGAGAGAAAAGTGTCGAAAGCTATAATCTGGGAGTCTTAAAGACTCGAGTTAGGAGGTTACGTTTAGGTAAACATGTACCGTCGCCCGTCGTACAGTTTGGCCTCGAGCTGGCCTAGCGTAGTACACAGTTTCAATAGAATAAGAGGCCAGCTTATACTGGATTTGTACTACTGAAGTCGCGTTATGGCTTCCGGATACGAGGCCAGTTTGCGAGTCAGTTGGTTTACACAGTGCGAGATGCTGACTAGACTGTAGACAGCTGCTCGCATGGGGTACACGCATGTCAGTAGCTCGGCTTGCCTTGGCTGTATTCATTATGAGAGTAGCTGCCTAGTCTCTTGAGAGGCGAAAAAATGCAATACTGTAAGTAAAATAATTGGTTGGTAAGAGTATACTGGATCCTTTTGCGACTGACTGACAAGCTACTGCCGAAAGCGTCCGAACGATGCGAGTGATGGGGGAAGGCGAGCAGGCGAGTGAAATAAAAAAATGTTGAAGTTACTCGCCTGCGAGCTACTTTTCAACTCGCAAGTGCGAGTAACTCATATGATACGTCCCTACAGTGCGAATTTCTGCACTGCAGCTAGCTACTCGGTATGCCGACTCGCACGCTACCTCGCACTGTATAAACTAGCCATGAGTCACGAAGACTTCTCACTGATCTTCGAACTGTTTTCAAATGTATTCGTACAAGAGGCCAGTGAAAGGCAAGAACTGCAAAAATTACTCGCAAACTACACCTTAATTGCGTAACACACTTTCACTCACAATCCGAAAGATTTTGAAGGAAATTACGTATCCATTGCTTCATATGTTCTATTTCTGTTTTGTGCTCGTTATTGTATTTAAATCTATTGTGTTTTATTTTCTCGTTCAAATGAGTTTTTTTTATTTTTTTATATGCATGTGTTTCTGTGACGAATAAACTTATTTTTCTTTCTTTCTTTCTACATATTATGTTTGAAAAATGTATCTGCTCGTCAACATATGTAACCACGCAATTAATGTTGTTGAACTGTCAGAATGAAAGGCTTTGCCATTGTTAGTATGTTAAGCATTACTCCACTGATCGTTTTGTGTCGCGAAATGCTTGTGGCCGGAGCCCATTAGGTACATCAGATGGTGTAGTAATCTCCAATAGAGTGGGAGAAATATAGAAAAAGTGTAGTACAAAATAAATCTACCTGTTCTAAAGTTGCCTATTATGCCACAGTAGCGTAAAAGTTTGACCAGCACCCTAATTTCGTAACACTAGATCGATCACAATCTGTTTAATTTTGACAGTTCAACAACATCCATTGCGTTATTTACGTTGGTAAACAGACAAATTTTTCGAACATATGAAGCAATGGATTAGCAATATCTTTCAAAATGATTCAGATTATGATTGATCGTATGTAAAGTATTATTGATAAATTATATTTATTTCTGTGAGTAGGTTTGTACAAACATTGGATTATATCATTAGCATTCCTGTATTATGGTTAAATGTTAGTTAAATTATAGATATTTTAAGGTATTTTTTTTTTCTTAAGTTGTAAAAAGTTTAAATCGGAACTTATTAAATATCTCATAATTATTATTATGTAGGTACTAATCTAGGCTCTATGGCCCCCAGGCCTTTAACTTTCGCCACTAATTCGGCAAAAATCATAAGAAACCTGAAACGAATTAATTCCACGATTTAATTAAAAAATCTTCCTTGCTAAGCTTTTATCTCCAGGCGCCAGGATTGTTACCTACCCAAATGTCTAGGTGAAATAAAATTATACTATAGTCTCTTAGAGGTGTTACGCACTTATTCAGCTCGCCAAATTTTATTCGGTAGTATTTGTTGAACAACAAAGCCGACTGGAAGCAATTCCTTCACATATTTGGCATTCATTCGGTTCAAACCAATCAACTACTTCGTTCGGAATCTATCCTCGCTGAATCATGTTCGAGTCGGCTCGGCACAAATTGAGCTAATCCGAAAGGCTTTTTCCCGAAAATATATCCACTAGAAATTTCGCTCGCCCGCGTAAAATTTCTTGTGCCTCCGACCCATCCCATTGCATCGCATCGCCTGCCCGTGTGATGATACTTCGGTTTCGCTTAGCGTTCTTTCTGACTTTTTTTCTATTTGCTCGGCTCGTCCTAGCGTGGAGTTAAGTAGCCCATAGCCTTTCTCGAGTGTTAGACTATCAAATGCGAAAAGAATTTATCAAATCCGACTGGCACTTCTAGAGATTAGCGCGTTCAAACAAACAAAAAAGCAAGCTCTTCAGCTTCATTATTAGTATAGATATAGATTTTACCGCCCGGCTATGCCGAACCATGCCGACCTGAAGTGAAAAAGTGTGTAGTACCCCTTACAATTTTGCCTAGTAAGTTTTTATATCTTAAGAGGGATGACGAACACCTGTCGTTTGGAGGTTTATTGGAACCGTAAAATCTACGTATTGATCTAGTTCTAGGGTCACAATGCTAAGTTAGTATGGTATATGAAAGAATTGAATAAATCCGAAGGACGTCAATAAAACTCTTTTGACTTTCATGATCTACTTACAAACTTCTGCCTGCGATTTCATTAGCGTGAAAGTCGTAGGATACACAATATACTAAAATAACAGCCACATTTTTATAAACCTCCATTTGCTCCCGAACCACTCCTCGTTGCATCGCCCGCCCGCGCTGACATTTTGTCTTTCTGCTCGGCTCTTAAGGGTCGTAGCGTGATGTTAAAGAGCCTATAACTTTCATCAATTACTTCGTCCATTGGTGAAAATCGTATGAAAATCCGTTCGGTAGTACTTGAGTTTATCGCGTTCAAACAGACCGACCGCGGCGACACCGGGAGATCAATTTCCGTGAAGTTTTCATAGAAATTGTTCCACCAGAGTCGCGTCGCACTTATCTGCGAGAGCCTTAACTGTTAAATTATACGTACAGTCACAGCGTACCTTTATAGCTTTTATCAATAATATTGTACCATGTCTTCTTGGTTTTTTTACACGTTTAAAATGTTTGACCATAAAGACTTCTCGCAAGCTAAGAACCTATCTAATTATACACAGCCCTTTTGCCGTTAAACAGCTTACCAATACTGACTAAGTACAACTCTCGAACCGTCCGAGAATCCCTCTCAACAAAAACACGCCAGCCCGACCGATATCGGAGCCCCCATTAGGAATCCCTTACTTTTATTGCTACATTCTCAGATCATTTCCTCGCGGCATGAGAACAAATATCCTATGGCATAAATAGCCCTTTCATCCTTTATCCGATACAGCCATAGAAAAAAAACATGCAGAAGTTCCATTTCACCCTAGAAATACTGAGAAAAAAAAAACGATTATACATAATATTATACTACAGTAATTTGAGTAATGTAGGCGTTCAAAATGAATTAATAATTAAAAAGTAATTAAATTAGTTCTTTTCTTGTAAAGGTCCACTACTCTCGCAGTAGAGTCCTCGCGACCGCATGGTCATTTAGGTAGCCGAATCCACCTTTATTTATTACAATAGAATAATATACCTATTGCTTTCTTTATATTTTTCAGTCAGTTCACAAGAAACATAAAAATTTGCTTACCTATGGCAATCTATACAAGGTGAAAACTAATTACATCGTGAAAAAAATCTGTTGTTGCCCAAATTTTGTGGAGTTATGTCAACATAAATATATGGAGCAGAGGTTTTTTTACTCAGTTTCAGGTTTAATCTCATAAAAAAGTTCTTTATAACATAACATCACGCCTGTAATCCCCGAAAGTTTAGGCAGACCTAACACCAACATTTCGCCAGTTATGTTTAAGTCCCATGTAATTGAGCCTATTGCCATCAACCGGACACAAATCCAGACTCCAAAACAAGACTCCGGGCTACTACTGAGAATTTCCAGATGCAAAACCCTCAATAACACATTGCCCGACCTGAGAATCGAACCCAGGACCTCATGCTCAGCAGTAGCGCTTGCGACCACTAGACTGACGAGTCAGTTCATAATGAAATTGTCCATAATGATGAGTAAAATTACCGCTATATATATTTTTAGTTTTTTCACTTTGTATAGCTTAAAAATATTAGTATTGTAACATGGACCTGCTGTAGTTAATCTAGGTAGTTGCGTTTTGTCCGGAGAGACAGCGGACTCGGGTACGTCCGCCGCCCCCTATCCAGCAGGACCTTAGGTGGCGGTGCGTAGTGTTCCACGCGCGCCCTATATGGCGTCGCGGGAGAGATTCACACCTCACTCCCCGCGGGTATGGGTGGCCCGCTATTAGCGGGTCGGCACCAGTCGGGGATCATGGAAGGCGCATAAGATCTCATGATCCCCAGTCTAAGTGTGGGAAGGGAACACCGGGGTGGTTTTTAATCAGTAGGAGTCTGACAGACCCCTTCGGCCACCCCAGGGCGGAGGACATCCATGAGGATTTTCCACACCGGAACAAAAAAAAAAAAGGTTGTTACGTTTGATCCAACTGATTCAAGGGTCGAATCGTTTTTATTCACAGTTTGAAGCAGGCCTTCTTTCATCCTTCCCTTTCCCTAACCTTAATTTGATTGGTCGTTAGCCATAAAACCCTCTGGGTATCGCAATATTCCCTCCACGTCCTCAATAGCTCCAGCTTTCCGCCGTGGTTGGCAAATGTCCATTTTTCTTTATTATTTTAACAGAGGTACATTTAAGAAAATTATAGCCGTTTGGAACTAAATGCTATTGTTTTTAGATTGGTGTTTATGGTGGCTATTGTCCTCTTTCTTCCATTTTATCTTTTATCGTGGTGATTTTTTTAATGGGATTAAAGGGCATCTGTTGGGGTGAACATTATCTGCACGCTAAGGAAATATACATTATTTGATTTTGTTGATATTTTTTTATATCTAACGACTTTATTTTCCGATACGATATGGTGACGCCCATATTCAAGCCAGAAATTGAATTTTTATTTAAATAACCGCCGATAATTTTTAACTGCCTCTGTGGTGTAGTGGTTAGACCACCTGTCTCAGACCCACAGGCCCCGGATTCGATTCCCAGTGGGGGCAAAATTTTCTGCTCGGTTTGGTAGAGTTTGCTCTAAGTCCGCCTGGCTATCTACCACCATCTTATCTAAGTCTATCGCCATGACAAAATGTTAACAGCATTGATGTGTTTTGACAGTTAGAGGTAAGATAGCCAGTTCCTCTGTGGTTGAGGATTGTGGGTAAAGCGCGCTTCCACCCTTGGCATGATCATCACTTACAATCAGGTGAGATGCAGGCCAAGAGCACCAAAGTTGTGGAAAAAAAACGCTAATATGTACCTACATATTAGCGTTTTTTTTCCACAACTTGACTTGACTTCTAAAGAACAAAAATTACGTAACTATCTCCCCCACTAACCCTCTTTATTACTCAGAGCATGCGTCTGTTACTCTCAAGGTTCCAGTGATTTTATTCCCCTGCAAACAGTTTCATAAATAATATAATTTCCAGAAAATGAAGTCGATTACAGAACAACAAAATAAATGTTTATTGGGAATTCTTCAGTAGCCCAAAATAATGTTGAAATGTGTTTCTTGGAATAACTTAGTCCTATGGGAAAAAGGTTTTTATTAATGTTCAATGAACATTGAGAGATGTTCAAGTAAGTTGGACTTATGTAGGTATTTTGTTTTTTGTTATTTTCTGAATAAAACGATTTGATGGTGGGTAATTCGGCGTAGATCTTCGCCTGACAGACTGGAAATTATTTTTGTGTATTATTTGAAACATCTTTTTTTATTTTTAGTACGGCACACCAACGAGTAATTCACAAAAAACATTAACAGAGAACTTAGTCTTATCATATAATTACTACCGCGAGCATAGCTTACCTATTTGATTTAACTAGGTAATTACAGATAATCATAAAATCTTAGTTAACAATAATAAAATCAAATAAATAAATGATTATAAAATCAATTAAAATAATAATAATAAACTCAAATTAATCAATAATAAATACAGTCAAATTAATCAAATTTAATTTAATAATTAAATTAATTAACAGTTTAACTTGTAACAGTAGTAAAATATAATACAGAACAACAAATTAATGATGGAATTCAAACAAGAAGTTGCCGTAAACGATGATTGCGAAATTGCGCTAGGGTGTTGGAGAAGATATCTATGTTATTTGGTGTGAGAGTGGCTTTCATTATATGTCCTCATCAACGGTTCAATGGCGCTGATCGCCCGAGGTTGGTTCGACCTGTAAATGGTGCAAACAAATCTAATTTACGACCGGAACAGATACATTGATGTCCCCCAGAAGTTTTGGAACATGGATCAGTCCAATGACAATTTTGAAGAGCATAATTTGATCCATCATTTTTCTGCGGTTTTCGAGGGATGTAAGGTTGAAGTGACTCAATCTTTCAGTGTAATTAGTTGTGTTGGGACAGCTGGTCGATGTATAACGCAGGTACCTAGTAAAGCTTTTTTGGACGCCGTAGACTGGATCGATATGGGCCTGATAGGTAGGATTCCACACCTGCGATCGATGTATAATCCAGTATACACTGCTGACGAGGTTGAAGTAGAGAAGTTTGAGGGTAAAAATAGACTTAAAGTCGTGACAGATACGCTTTAGGAAGCCTAACATTTTAGCAGCGAGCCTAAATTATTTTTTAATAGTTAGGCTTGCTTTTGACCAGTTGATGCTAAAGAATGACGCAAGCAACGATGCACGCTCGACTTGAAGTGAACTAACCTAACTTGAAACTTGAAGACTCTCGCTATGTCTTTAAGGAAATACGGATCAGAATATTAAACAATATCCTCAAACTAAACAGCACAGTCTAGCATAAAAAAAAACTCTATAAACGCGTCGTCAACTCCTAAATATGCCTCCGCTATGATAAAGGCATGCATATGAGCGTGAATTAATTCAACAGCTTTCCGTCACAACTTGTTTCCACACTTCGTGAATTAAGTAAGCTAGCATGCACGTTGTGACCTAATTCATCTTGTATGTCCTGACTAGTGCAGACCTTAAAGTGCGGACACATTATAAAAGCAGTGCGACGTCACCACTCTAAAACTTCAGCACAGCTTCAGCTATTTCCTTTTGAAAAACTCTTCGGGTAATGTCGCCGATTTTGCGATGTAATGCGGTTGGTCAGTGGATTTTATCTTCGTAATAGTTGTACGAATAGACGTGTCGGACGAAAATTGGTCATGGCGACATATTGTTGTCCAATTTTCGGTCATTGTGTCGTGGATTGTTTAATGGAAATGAGCTTAATACTTAAAGTGACTGTCGTTTGCTCTATGAATATCTATTTCGTGTACTGCAGCTAATTGGTGCGGGTTTGTGGTCTTTTTAACGTCAACTGAAGGCATTATCATAAGAGAGAATATTGTTATAGTTACCGGATCTGGTACAATTACGCGAAAGACATTTCCGCGAACAACATTTGCGCGAACCCGTACAACTGTTCTACGAATAGACTTCCGCGAGAAAAACACTTGAGGAAAAAAAAAAATCCGCAAATGGACTTTTGTGCATATAAGAGAAAAAAAATATATTTTGTATTAAACAATGTCTTTGTTAAAATTAAACTAAACTAACAATGCTACAATTTTTGTTTGCAGATAAATCAAGAAAGAGAAGGACGAAAATTAGAGCTGTCGAATTATTTTGAACTAAAACTTCCCATAAGGTATTAATTAGACAACACCTCAAAATTGCTACTTACCTCTGGTTTTCAGAAAAATAGATCAGTAAAACTGCTGCCAAATCTTATGTTCGCTGTTCTGATTGGGTTACCAGAATAACAGCAACCAATCATAAGATTAGAAATTTCGAATTGGCGTTCTAAAACCAGGGGTTACTAACATGCTGAATTTTTAACACGTTAGTACTTTGGTAAAATAGTTTAACAGCTCTAATTTTCCATCTCTGTCTTGTATTGTCTGTTAAAAAAAAAAAAAAAAATATTTGGCGTAGTTTAGTTGGAGCGAAAAAAAACAGTGGTAGTGTACTTAATAGAACGTGTTACTAAGAAACTAATCACGGTTTTTCTTGTATGTCCATTTTCCTTGTTAGAGGCAATTACTTGTACTTTTTACGCCCGAATGGCGTAAGGAAATACAGTGAGGAAACTCACGTTACAGGCCTTAATCAACTTTTACTTTCTGTGTATATACTCTTTATAGTCCTCTTTATCGATTTCGATAAATAACGTCGAATCTTAGAAATCACTTCCATGCGTGTGCCTGTGATGGCCCGCTAGATCGAATTTAGTTTTGAACACCCGCTCACAACTAGCACAATAAAGATTCCTGCTGTGTTGTATGTATACGTGCAGGCGAGTCTCTTTTTGCGTGTTTGGGGTTTCTCGATAATAGCTTCAAGTCAATTTTCTTCATAAACATGTACCTAACTTCCAAAGCAATTTATGTACTATTTGCCTATAAAAATGAGGTCATCTTTTATACCTGACTATACAAAGTAGGTGATATCAAGAGGATATAACTAAAACAGCCCTTCAATTAACGACCTTTCATTTCCTTTATTTCGTCTGGTGGAAAGCGATTGAAAAGGAAATTGATGGATTGGATTCGGTACATCATTCTGCACTTACAAGCATCTCGTAAATGATCATAAGGTCCATGTAATACGGGCCTAAGGCATTTCAAGTTAGGGATTGAAGTACTTAGGTAATCTATGGACATACACATTATGTCTAAAATATGAATTACTATTCGATTAGGTCGTAGTATATACCTAGGCGACTTCAACTTTCCTTTAAGCTGCCCACTATCAATCACTTCAAAAATAACTATTTGTAAAACATAACTTATTAATACTTTTAAATTAATTGAATACAGTAACCATTTTTTAATAAACCACAGCTTATCGCATTGAAATCGTTCGATCAATAGAGGTTAAGTAAAGGTTATCGCGGCCAGCTGACAGATGGGTGACCGATCGCATTTGATACTTAATACTTTGATTGAGTGGTATTTGATTCGACTGGCGTAAGGGGCGAAGACACATTTGCAGGCACATTTTGTTTATTGAAACTTTTGTGAATGTTAGGAATCGTTGACCTTTACGGCAGTTCGATGACCTTTAGTCTTGGATTAGAGAGGACACAGTTTAAAAATGTCCTCTGTTGAAGAAAAGTCTCCTAATAGCTCCAAATTCAGGACTCTGCACTTTCAACTAGCTGTTACCCGTAACTTCGTCTGCGGTCCAGGATTAAAAGTAGCCTATGTCCTTCTCCGGGTCATGCTCTATCCATGTGCCAAATTTCGTCCGAATCCATTCATACATTTTAGCGTGAAAGCGTAACAAACAAATAAACAAACAAGCTCACTTTCTAGTTATAATAATTATTATTACTAGCTTTTTCCAGCGGCTTCGCCCGCGTTCATGTCGAAAATTATCCCACGGGAACCTACTACCGGGATAAAAACTACCTAATGACCTCATCAAAGTCATGGTCTAATCGTATGCCAAATTTCTTCTAAATCCTTTCAGCCGTTTTAGCGTGAAAGCGTAACAAACAAACCTACTCACTTACACATTTATAATATTGGTTAGGATTAGCTGAGTTTACGCTTTCAATTTCAATGACTGAGATATAACAGTTGGACATAACACCAGTTACCAAACACCAGCAGTTCTTTCTGGACAGTAACCGGAATTATAATAAAATGATCGCACATTTGTTTTTAGATGCTCTCCATTTTAATCTTACTCATAAAGATGATGATTCCAAGGAGCATCTTAGTTTTGGTAAACATAAACTATACCATCGCTCTACTCTAATAGGTATAGAGAATAAAATAACTTCGCATCCAGTTTTAAACTAACAGTACTTTATTTAACAAAAACAAACAATTACAAGAATCTTTATCGGGAGCTGATCACTCATCTCCCGAAGATTAAAGGGAATAAATATCTGGGTTTAATTCAATCTGGCATTCTGGCAGAATGCCAGTTGCCAGTGTGAGTTCATAACGCGAGTTGTTGAATGCCAGTTAAACTGCCACCGTTTATGTTAAGTGCCAATAGCGGGTAGTTTTCAGTTGTATTATGAAGTCGTGGTGACGTTTTGATTGATCAAGTACCTAGAATGGTAAAGTATTTCTTGGTTCTTGTATTAGATATAAGTGCTCCCGCGCACTAGGCAGCAAAATAGCAACCGTTGTTTATACCTTTTTCGTTGGAAAAATAAAATTTAATATCTGCCTAATTATTAAAATGAGTTGAATATTGAAATGCGTACTTATCAGTGTAAAAAAAAATATTACGGTGGATTGATAGACTGACCTCAATATATTTTTTTGCTTACAAATTACACGAAATACATAAACGCATAACACATAACATGACACCTGTATTCCACAAAGGGTTAGGCAGAGATGTACCTGTAGTACACCCACATTTCGCCAGTAATGTTTAAGTTCCATGTAATAGGGGGCGAGCCTATTGCCATCAACCGGACACAAATTCAAACTTCAGGCTGCTACTGAGAAATTCCAAATGGAAACCCAATAACACTTTGCCCGACCCGGGAATCGAACCCAGGACCTCATGCTCAGCAGTTATAGCGCTTGCGACCACTAAACCAAAGAGTCAGTCACAACATTACACGAAATATTAATAATACGAACGTTTACAATATAATATAGTCTATCCTTAAATTAATTACAATTGACTCTAGAAACTTAAATCAGGAAAATTATTAACTCCAATAAATATTTCATAATTACGAAATATTCATCAACTTCTTCTGTTGACTGTACAAAGTCCATAGCCTTTCTAAACATAGAAACACCCTGTACTCTTAGTATATTAAAAGGCCTTGTTTGAACGTTCCTCCAAATATTATAACAGCGTAAGAAAACTCCGAGAAATTCCACTCAAAAGAAATATTTACTCGCACAATCAAACGAAATGAGAAAAGTGGTGAGACAGCCACTTTGTACCCAATGTACATAGTATCTAAGTATATAATCATTATATACTTACGGCCATAATTTTATGTGTGTTTTACTTCTCAGAAATCATACTTTGAGCTTTTTAAGAAAATGGAAAAACCTTTCATGTTTCTTCAAATTACATGTGTTCCGGTTATATAAAGTCAGAAATACATATTTCTGTAACTTGGACGAAGGTATGCGAGTGACTTGCATGCTATATAAAGGTAAGCGCAGATTACAGCCGCGGTGGGCCGAAATGCGGCAAAGCACATTAGGAGCCGCAACGCCGAAATTGTTTTAAACAGATTCAAATTTCGAATTTGAATTTTAACTGTCTCCACTCCAGTGTAATGAGGCTCGCGCACATTAGCGCGGGCGGTGCCGCATCGCAAAAATCCTCCTAAATCATTTTCGTACATTTTGTATGAACCATCGCACACTACAGGCGAGCCGCATCACAATCCAAAACAGTCGCCGCAAAAATACGCCTGGCGAGCGATCCGCCAGTGCGTTGCGCTGCGGCCCGGTGCGGCACATGGATAGACTATGACCTGGGGTAAGACATAGTATACTTTTTATACCGGTACACGGCACGGTTTCTTTAAGGTACGTCGTATCAACCACGCCGTAGTAAAAACGGGTCTGTCAACAGGCTTCCATAGTGATCCGTAGAACACTGACGACCGCCGTACCTACACACAGCAAATAAGCCGTAGTTTTTCACGGCAAGAAAACGTGTCTACAAAGGGCCGCAGTATGACCCCGTGGAATAATGTCCGACCTCCACGCGGGCGAGGTCGCGGGCAAAAGGTACTAGCTCGATATGTCGTCGTATAGGTACGTACTACACTTTCCGTGATGAGTTCTTTTACAAAGAGCTAGTACTAAAGAGTTCCGGACGTAATGCAATAACGTGTCCCAGACGATTTTAGTGGAAGTTACCAACGAGCAAGTGCTGGGGTTACCTTTTAATATAATGTAGTACGAGTATGTCATGTATCTGGGCTGTCTTATTTACTCACTTTTAAATCTACACATATATTCTATATCACTACATATTATAAAACGAAGTCCCCCCACCACGTCTGTCTATCTGAACGAGATAAACTCAAAAACTAACGAACGGATTTTCATACGGTTTTCAACAATGGACGGAGTGATTCATAAGGAAGGTTTAAGTGTATAATTCATTAAAGTTTTGTTTAATTTGGCTGAAATATAACGATGATTGTCGAAGATTTCGGAAAAAATCATGCCGACTGGTAGCTACTGGGGTACGCTTTACGGTAGTCCTTTTCCGTGGGATGATTTC
The DNA here is from genome assembly GCA_947364205.1 of Agrochola lota. Classification (NCBI taxonomy): domain Eukaryota; kingdom Metazoa; phylum Arthropoda; class Insecta; order Lepidoptera; family Noctuidae; genus Agrochola; species Agrochola lota. Next base: position 21,578,567 of record OX376223.1, read on the forward strand.
CAAACTCCACGCGGGCGAAACCGCGAGCGAAAGCTAGTACATATTATAAATTAAAGTCATTTTTCGTGTTTGTCTGTGTGACCGCGTTGATCTTCTAAACTACGAAACGGAATTTGTTGCGGTTTTCACCATCATTTAGAGAATTTATTCCGGAACTTTTATATGTACTCGTATGTACATTAAAATCGTGCAAAGCAGGGCCGGGTCGCTAAAACGCATTTAATGTAAGAGAAGTGAAACTAATGATTTATTTCAAATGTACAAAATCTAGTCTATAGGTAAAAGAAATATCCATGACCAGAAGCTTTCCCGTGAAATAATAGTTTTATAAACAAACTGTTGTTTAAAAAACTTTGATAACCTTTCGCCATTTTTCAGCGAAAGTTCAACGTGTCTTGTTTCAAGAATATTTATTATTTCTATCTACTGACTGACGGATTGCTAACACCAGCACCATTCGGTTAATGACCGGATTATTGGCCGTTATAAGATGCAATGATGGTTAAGGCCTCGCGTCTCATGTATGGTTGTTGGTTCAACTCCGGGCAAGTACCAATGCTGCGCTGCGCTGTGGGTCCCCATAGCACAGCATCATGCTGAGTGGAAGCCTTCTTGACATAGTCATGACGTACAGCTGCCGACTATTTCTCTTTTATGCTCGTGATTTTTTATTTTGTTTTCTGATTACTCTTGTCTTTTTGTATGCACGTTTTTCTGTGACAAATAAACCTATTTTCTTTCTTTTTCTTTCTTTCTTTCTTTCAATGTTGTTTTTTCAAGTCATATGTACTTTTTGAGTGTATCTTGGACATTACTGACATCGGTGACGGCAAAAAAAAATTGTAAGGAAATCTGGACTTTACTTTTGACTTTTTTTTTTGACTAGAGTTTATACCTATAAGTCTAAAATCGCCAACCCACCTTGAGCAAGCGTTGTGATTATGCTCGTGCCTTCTCTGTATGAGAAGAGGCCTCTTGACAATAACAGGCTGGTGTTTATTATTTTTATAATTATCTTTAAAATTTCCTGCAGTTTATTTTCAAAGGACCAGGGAGATAGTTGCGTTACACACTAACAGTAGCAATGGCTTTCATTTTGACAGTTCAACAACATTCATTGCGGTATTTACGTTGTTGAGGAGATTTTTTTTTCGAACATATGAAGCAATGGATTAGCAATGGATTGTGATAGCCTAGTGGTGTGACCGTCGGACTGCCAAGTCATAGGTCTCGAGTTCGAACTCAAGGCGCGCACCTCTTGACGGGGTCCGCTAGGACCGATGCCTGCCGGGGTCGCGGAAAGCCCGAAAGGGATACTGTGGCCCCTGGCAACGTACAGGCAACTGAAGGAACACGGGTGGGTTTTAGTCAGTAAGAGTTTGACACACCCAACCGCTCCGCCCAGAGTGGGAAAAGTTATTTGATATTATCCCACACAAAAAATAAGACACGCACCTCCATGACCAAGTTTATGTTTTGACTTAAAAGAGACTTTGACCTTTGAGTTTGTTTCAGTCAGTTAAGATATGCCGACTCCATCTAGCTTATTTTTATATGCCATGTAAAAGTAATTCCGATATCTTACAGAATAAACAATTTCATTTAATTTAATATACAAGTCTTCGTGGATACGAACCTACTTCTGGGAATTTATAATTCGGTTGAATTTGGAGATTAAAAGTTTTCGCCATATCAACGCGTGGAATGTAAATTGGGACTTCGAAATTGCTATTTTACATTTCTATTCGAACATATTTGTATTAGGTACCTACATGTGTTTGAATTTTCAGTATTTTACGAAGGTTTTCGGGTCTATTTATGGCGAGGGCACGGGGAGTTGGGTATTAAAGTTATTAATATTTATTTGTAGTATTATGTAACCTTAATATGAGTTTTTATATAAATATCTACACAATATAAACATCTGTATGTTTCTACAGAATATTTTTTGTGTTTAAAATCAAAACGAAATATGATATTTTCACAATCACGTAATGATTCTGGTTTGTGTGTGGCCAGGGTGTGGCCACACTGTAAGCATACCGTTTGCAGTGTGGCCACACCCAATCATAGGTAATCAGCCTTTATCGTTCCCATTGCTGCTACCCAGGCCTCCTCTCTGTGAGAGGAGTGGGCCGTAATCCACTACGCGGGCCTAGTGCTATTTGGTGGATGTCACTTTTCTTCGAATATTCGGTTCCAGGTCATGCTTGATTCATGTTTTTTTCACCGTAACGATTCAAAAACGCCCAACCCTACTCAACAACACTTTTCAAAACAATTGAAACGAGAAAATTTCTTACTTCAGAAAACAAAAGACGGTAGCAAATAAAGTTTTTTTTTTTTATAGAAGCTTAAACAATTGTTGCTATAAAAAAGTGAATATCGCTAATGGTAGAACTGAGTTCATTGAACAAGAAGCGATGGTTGTTGAAAGAATCCAGTTGAATGGAACTGATATTTCATAGTTGTCTTAAGCTCTGGCTACACTGAGTTGGGCTAGAGCATTATTTTTGTATCACTTGGAGAGACAGACTTGATTTGGTAGAAAATGGTAATGAGAAAGAAGTATTCGTTTTACGAGTTATCTTTTCATTTAGATGTAAATTACAAGCTTCCTCTTAGAATCTGTTTTGACAAACAGATACTTCAAATTTATTTATTTGTATGTAAAGATAGATACAGATGTATAAATTGCAAAGTTTGAATTTGATAAACAGGAAATGAGCATGCCTTACAAAATAAATGAACCTTTCGCCCTCGGCGTATCTTCTCTCATGCAAATTGATATTATGTACGTAAATTAATGAATGAGGTTCCAACGCAAAAAAACTTGGAACAATATCAAACAAAATATATTTGGTATTGTTTGAAGAAATATTTGAATTTTGGTGCACAAGGTACATACATATATATATAGTCACGTTGTCTCCCTAAGGGGGGCCAGAGACTACAGAATACCACCTGCTACTGCGAGTACTACGCATCTGACCTTTCTGAAGAACATTACCAATAAGGTCACTATAATATGTCCTTTTTGTCCTCATAAATACCTTTTATTAGTTGCCAGTTGTTCATTCATCCTCTATACATGACCAAACCAGCATATTCTTTAAAAAAAATCTCACTACTTACATCTTTTTTTAAACCGCAACGTTGCCATATTACACAATTCCTCTTCCACTTTATCCCTTAGCATTTTGTCTCATCCTACAACACATTATTCTTTGTCTAAATTTCCATTTACACGAACCAATTAAAATTCTGTCATCTGAACAATGCAGCCATGCCCAGGCTGTGTACGTTGATGATTGCTTCAATTCATTGCATTCAACGAGCAATTAAAATGCCTCGCGATAATGGACCGTAAAAGCGTTTTCATCTAATAAAACGAGAAAATAATTGTATGTTTCGTTCAACTCCAAATGATGACAAATGCAGTTCCTCAAAGTCAATCTCTGACTTTGTTAACTTAGAACTCCCAACAGCAAAATGAAAAACGACTTCGATATTTCACTTTCACTCCCATAAACTTCCGACGTTTTTAAATAAATCTTCATTTGTTCGCAGGTAATGTACTGCCCGCCTCCCTATAATGACGGGATGTCGGGTCGCCCCCAGCCCACCAAAACTACCCGGACAGGCAACGGGAACTCTTGCCACGACATCGTCTGAGACTCAGTCAAGAACAGGTCGCGTTACCACACCAAGGACCAAGCGACGGTAGTGTGAACGTTCCCTTATATCCCGAGAAATGGACTGTGAATAGAATATCTCCGATGTAAATATTTTTGTTAGATGTAATAAGATGTATACCTTAAAATTGTTATGTAGAAAAATGTATTACTTCTTATTGTATAGAATTGTAATATCATATTTTTTATAGTAATTGTTCATTTTAAATTTTTTTGATGTCTCTGACACACTTCTATATTCCGAGCCCCAATATGGAAGTGAGTATGATTAATCGAAAAATAATGTAAATATTAAAATTATGTTTACTATTTTATGATGTCTAAAAGTTTATGTAATAAAAATTTTAGTCAAACTAAAATGTACGAATTAGATATTAAAATGTATAGTTAAAACATCGAATTATACGATAGATATAAATGTAAATAAAATTTAAAAACTTTTTGTATTTAACAATTACATTGAAGTTGTAATCTTTGTCTGTAAATTACATCAAATTTTAAAATCATTATATAAAATTAAACATAACTAATAAAATGAATGGTAAAAAACTTAGTTTGAGATTACAAAATGTTATAAATGTATATAAATATATATGTCAAAATTGCATAAATGTTATAAATGTATATAAATATATATGTCAAAATTGCATAAATGTTATGTTGTATTAATTTTAAGTGAATTTATGTAAAACGCTTTAAAGTAAGTTATAGTTAATTAAATGTTTTTAATAAAATGGGCGTAATTTTTTTTCCCGGTAGTCATAAAATATTTATTTAATATATTGCGTTTGAATATCTTAAACATATAAAATTATCAATGTGTACCGTATAGTTTAAAATGAACATCAAAGAAAGGAAATTAGTGTAAAATTACACTGAACACTTACATTCTGAAATTCAGGTACTAGAAGCGTCACTACAGTCACTATATTAAGTATGTGAGGTCTGAAAAACGGTTTATTAATGTTTGAAATAATTTAAAATGCAATAATTTCATATACCATACTTGTATTTGCCATAATTTGATTAGAAATAACGCTTCAGTTGCCATAATTGTGAAATTACATAAAATCATTTTCACTAATTTCATTGGTCATAATCGATCAAGTGTCATCATAATTTTAATCCATAAATTTATTTGCTATATTTTTCATTTTCAATAATGTCTTTTTCCATTACATTTATTCACCATAATATACATTTGCCCATACTAGCACAACAATGCTAGTTCAGTTGATTAATATAATTATGAAAATTTAAAAATAAACCTAATCTACCATGTATGCTTACTTTGCAAAAGAGGAAATCTAGCACTGGGCGGCCGTTGCCGAGGCACGCTCGCTACGCTCGCTCGCCTTCGCGCGTTGTATGGTCACAGTTCCAATCTAACCGTTTCGAATTTGACAAAGTATTTATTGTAGGAATATTGCTTGCTGTAATAAATTATTCGATTACAGACCAAATGCCTTAATGACATAATTTTTTGTACAAAACAATAAACGTTTCTTAATATTAAATGTTACTATGTCAAGTATTGATTATGTAATATGTTACATATAGAAACTAATGATTATAGCACATGTTATTATGGAAACTTATTTCATGGCAAATAAAAGGTATGACTAATAAGTTGATATGACAAGCGTTGTTAGTATAAATGATAATAGTGCAAGTAAATATTATGAGGGGGGACGAATATAGAAAACAATAGTAGTACAAATAATTTTATGGAAAACAAGACAATACACTGAAAAACAAATTCAGGAGCACATTCTTGCTGCAAATAAGTTAGTGGAAATGTGCAACTCTAATATAGATAAAGTGTACCCGCTGACTCCCAGCAGCCCTCAATTTTCATTGCAAAGGAAATCCAATCTTGACACTCCCCAACCTGAGGCAACCGAGGATCGTATCAGTTGGGAAGTGCTCAGATTCCCAATAAAGTTACACCAGATATTGAACAAGGTCCATTGCAAGTAGTTCAGACAGAAGCTAGTTCTGTCCCTTGTAGTAGTAAAGTTTGTTACTGCTCCATATGTTTTCTGGTAGTTTTGGAAAATAATTAGGTAAATTACTTAGCAACAACCTGAGTCATTCTTCTCAAAACTATTGTATGCCTCAGAATTCCTACAAACAATGTTTTCATTAACTAGGAAGGAATATGATCCTAATGCCATTATTACCGTACTTATAGATAATAGTTTTAATGTTAAAAAAGATGATATTACTGATTGTGTCACAGAAATATTGAAGTTAACTCGTAAGAAAATAATTTTGTGTGCTTTTCCATATTTTGAGCATTTGTCAAATAGGCAAAACAACTACATTCACATGTTAAATAATTACATGCATTTATTAGTTAGTCACCATAGCGACAAGTTTATATGTTTTGACATATATATTTACGAATTACACAAAGTATTAATAATCTTTGGCGAAGAAAAGGCACTAGGTGTTGTTTAAGGCAACATAGGGATAATCCTGAAGTTATAAACAGGTTTAACTCAATAACAAATCAATTTCCATGGTAATTAATCAAGATAAGGGTGAAGGAACCCCAGATCTAGCAATGGAGATAATGAACTGATATTACTATATCATATACTCACGCCTTATCCCACGGAAGTAGGCAGAAACTACAGAACTGCTACGATCCTCAGATACTCCTTTTCCTTCGTTTACGTCCATACATCTGGTCATACACGCACGCCAGTTGCGAGTACTACGCACCTGACCTTTCTGAAGAATATCCCCAAAAATCTCTTTTTTTTTTATTTATGTTATTTTGCCCCACTGCTGGGCAAAGGTCTCCACATACTTTTCCAGTTTTGCCTATGTTGTGCCCTCTCCAGCCAATGGGTTACTGTATAAAGGGTGGCAGGGACATCGACGCGAAAACTGTCGAGTTTCACCAGAGAATACCACCCTGCATAATAATTAACATTTTTAAGACTTACCCAAAGTACTCTATTTAATAACTTTTTAGCTCCTCTTACTTAAACTACTAGGTAGGTATAATTCCCGTACAAAATTGAAGAATAATAGCAAACTAGGTTATCACAATAAATGAAACCACGTATTTAAAAAAATTACAATTAGGTCCCTTAATTTAGTTTTCATCATCATCATCATCAACCTACAGCAGTGCACTGCTAAACATAGGCCTCTCCAATTGCACGCTAATCAGCTCGATTCTCGGCAACTCTCATCCAGCTGCTACCAGCCACCCTGCGAAGAACGTCTCTCCACCTAGCCTGAGGGAGTTCTACCTCACCTTTGCCGATTCGCGCCAACGGTCATTGGTTCTACGGCTAATATGGCCGGCCCACTTCAGCTTGCTTATTCTGTGAGCTATGTCGACAATTTTGGTTCCCTGCCGGATCACCTCGTTCCGGATTACATTTGCCGATGTCGGAAAAACAATAATTATTTATTTACATAAACACAAATCAATCAATCTGCCCAGCCTTTTCCCAACTATGCTGGGATCGGCTTCCAGTCTAACCGGATACAGCTGAGTACCCGTATTTTACATTGAGCGACTGCCTATCTGACCTCCACAACCCAGTTACTGGGTAACATTATACCCCTTGGTAAGACTGTTTGTCAGGCTTTTGGGCTTCTGACGATCCGTAACGACTGTCAACGATCCACGAATGACAGCCGGGACCAACGGCTTAACGTGCTTTCCGAGGCACGGAGGAGTCTCGGTATGTTAAGGTGGCCACTCATCCACGGACCAACCCTGGCAAGCGTAGCTTAACCTGATGGATCGACACACAAACACTAATACAGTTGATAATTAATGTTGTAAATAATATCCGTCCACAAGTTTCCATCCAGCCTTTAAGTTTCGGCTGACCAATCACGGAATAGCGTGTCCAAAAACATATAATGTACGTACTACAGTGAAAGCTTTGTCCAATAAAGATTTATAGTAGTAATAAATTAGCGTCCGGTAAAATACGACCTTATTTTACTACCGGACAATTTATTGCCATTAATGAATCTGTCGGAAGTACTTAGTTTTCACGGCTTTAAATAGGTACCTACATAGGTATAGTTTGGAATGTTTATTACTTTTACCTTGATAAGGTATAGTAAATTGACTCAGGCGTGACTGCGGAAATCCATTATAAAATACAATAGACGACGTATATTTAGTAACGAAATCGATTTCTTACAGGGTTCTTTATGACTCTTTAAGCAGAGGGGTACCGTTAGTACACCCACATTTCGCCAGTTATGTTTAAGTCCCATGTAATAGGGGGCGAGCCTATTGCCATCAGCCGGCCACAACTCCAGACTCCGGGCTGCTACTGAGAAATACCAGATGGAAAAATCCAATAACACTTTGCCCGACTCGGTTATTGAACCCAGGATCTCTAGCTCAGCAGTAGCGTTTGCGACCAACAAGGAATAGTGTGCGCCCATTCACATTAATGTGATGGTTCGCTTGTTTCTCGTTTACCAATTTTTCCCATCGTGGATCCGTTTTTCCGACACATAGGATTAAATCGTTTTCTAAAAGGCGATTTCTATGTTTTTCTTTTATTTGAGACATCGACGAAAACGTTAACTCGCACAAGTTCTAGGTATTCTGTGCCAAAGCGACAGACCAAATTCCACGTTGGAAACAGCAGAGGGAAGGGGGCGGCGAAATATTTATCCATACTATGGGGGCCGTGCTATGAAAAAGGTTGAAAAACACTGGTACAAGTGACAGTGAGCTAGTTTAGACCTGTGGTTTAAACAAATACGAGGTCGACTATACGTACAATAGATTTAGAGCAACTTTAGTTTTGCAAGTCAAGCATAATATACTTAAAACTAGCTGCTATGTTAGTAGTGGGTTGTCTAAAAAGCAGGGAATGAAACCGGTCTGATCAATATGGGTATTTTTGCGGGTACAACTAAATACTAACGTTACCTTGTCTTTACATATACGAGACTGCTTTGTTCGTAAAGAAAAACGGTGATTTATTTAAAAAAGCTTCAGAACAAAGCTATCGATCCATAAGACCAACATATCGACATGAATTATGCCTAAGAAGTTCAAAAACCGCACTTATGCACAAGAGCATACTTTGCATGGCTCAAAAAGTGTTTAATAAGCTACCAAATGACATAAAAGATTTAAACTTGACACAATTTAAACGTAAACTAAATATTTTTTTAACAGACAAGTGCTACTATACCATTGACGAATTCGTAGTTGACAAAATTTCATGTGACTGACCATTTATTGTATTTATGTTTTAATGTAATATTCTTATACATATGTCCATTAATTTATTACAATATATTAAATCTTAAATTTTATTTTTTATGGACATTAATTAGTTCTTTATGTTGCATGTAATGTATAACATCTAATATTGTAATTGAACAATGCATGCCTTTTAAGGTAGATTTTTGAGCTACTATAAAATATGTTTAAGACCCTGTTGTATCACCAAAAATCGCATTAATAAAAACTTTGAACTTTGAACTTTGAATAACATTTTTATGTTTTACAGGTACTTTTAAAGGATACCTTAAATTGAATACAACAGTATTAATACTGGTTACTGAAATAAAAATGACCCTGTATGTCACACGAGCCGTCGGCATTAGTCTAAGGGCGCGCATCGCCTATTAAATCGGTAACCTAAATGAGGTAAGATGTTTATTCTTCTTGGTTACCCAGATAGCGGTAACCTTAGTCGTAGAAGTAACCAAAATTCTTCCATACCTGTATCGTAATTTATAAAGTATAAAATATATATAATAAAAATAGAATCGAATGTAGTTGCCAATTACAAAAGGTAGTTTCGTATGGAGAAGAATGTGGAAGAAACTTCACATTTACTTGTTTAAAATATTTTACAATTCAAAAGTCATTTATTCAAACTAGGCTGAGAATCAGCACTTTTCGAACATAAACACAAAATTACATAAGACAGTACCCCAAAACGCCCGTCCTTCACCACTATATAATACATTACCAATATTTTATATACGAGGCTCAAACTCGAAGCATTTATTTCAAATAAACCAATTATTTTGAGTCGTCAAGAAACAACAAGTACAGGAAATTCGTCAGAGGTAAATATATGGTTCTTTAATCAAACGAAAGCTATTATTGGCAATAGACTCGCCCTCTATTGCATCATTTCGTGGACCTTAAAAACATAACCGCTGTAGAAATGTGGGTGGTGTAGGTCCTCCTACACCACACCCACATTTCAACAGCTGTTATGTTGTGTTTGTCAGCTGATGAATAGTAATTCAACTCCACCCAAAACCTACCTCTATGGGAAATCTGATGGATTTTCAACGCTCGACACAGCGCTGAAAATTGAAAATCCAGCAGCGCTCTTTTATTTTGGTATTCATTTAGGTGTCGCCTGATGTAAGTGACATCGAGCAATCATGTTCCGTAAATTAATAAAAATTTAAAAACGATACAAACTACAAAACTGTCGAACTACAGAACCCACAAAAATTTTATGCTCGACACAAATTTAATTAAAGTACTGTAAAAAGAAATGGCGCTGTCGTGTGTGCGAACCTAGCATGACTTTTGGAAATCCGCCAAAAACTGAACGATAAAAAATAATGACAATGCATGTATAGTTCGTACTGGATTTCAATGGACTTATTGTGTTTTAGTAATTTGAAGTTTGAGGAAGTTCGGGTACTTGAACTTTCATTGCCCCAATTTTTGGTTTCACAACAAGATTTCACATCGGTCTTCTAACCAGGTTATAACTGTTGACAAATTGAAGAACAAACTTTAATAGTAATATAAATTCATACAACAATCGACATTGTTGTCGATAGCTTACGTTTGTGGACCTGCACAAGCACATCACTAAAGGCTTTGGCAGACCAGCGCGACTTGTCGCGCGACGCGACACCGGTTATTGTTATACTGTTATACGACAAGTCGCGCTGGTCTGCACAAGCCTTCACTCGTCGTAAGATACAACGGCCGTACTACGCGATGCAACCGCTTAAATAAAGTATCGTTTTGTAAATTTTACATTGCGCATTGTCCAGTCATTTAGCGACATACTTAGATAGTGGTTAAGAAGCAATATATTTATTGCAAAAATAGTACAATCACTGTGATAAATGAAAACAAAAATAACATAGTAAAGGCAAGACATATTGTAGGGTTTTTTTTCCTTGATTTTCAACAGAATAGGGATGATGCCTGGATAAAAAAAAATGAAATTCTAATTAGTCCATCAGTCAGATAATAAAAAAATATTACTCACGTATTTTTTGCTTTATCAAATTAATAAAAAATTACTTAGATAAAACGCATTTTAGGTTGGGGAGTGTGGGTCGCTACGTCACTAGTATGTATAAAATCTACATACTCGTGACGTCATGGTACATTTTACCTCAATGTATCGCCGTAATCTTTAGATTACGTAAAAAAAAAAAATCCGTGTCCAATATTATAATCTCAAAGACGGACTAAAAAAAAATTTTTTGTCATCATCCCTATTATAGTAAAATACCTGTGCTGATATATTATGGTAAGTGTTTCTATGATTTATAAAGATTCTAGTTTGACTTTGATTTTTACAAGAAACCACTGAACAACACGGCATTCTTAAATGTTCGGACTCAACACTCTGGAGCTGAGGAGCTTGCACCATTTACTGACCAACAAAATCGTCATTCTCTCAGCACTGATAGATATAAGCCTAAACGTCCCTATGGGAACTATGCGGGGTGCGGCCCTTTCTGGCTGTGGCTGGTTCCTGCACCCATGCCAAAAGAAATGCAACTACGCGACGTACTCTTTTGCTCCTCAACTCAATCATGCTTACTCAAGATGTGGACCTGTTCACTGACAAACTGTGCAAAATTATATTTGCGGTAAATGTCCACCTCACACACTGTCATAAAAATTAAATGATGTCGACGAAACTAGGCTAAGCTGTATTTATTTTATGTTAGTATCCAATAATAATAATATGTTGAAAGCACGAATTATAACTGTACGCGTATATTACAAAAATGTAACTGCTTTGTAGACGCCTTGGGTTGACCTGTTTACTCTACAAATGTTTATTAAATAAATAAAACATGTTTTCGCGATCGCGGTCGAAAGCTCACTAGTTAGCGGAGCCGGCCATTTGCTTATGACATGAGCATCGTGATCACGACGCGCGGACACAGACACGCCCCCATGCCACTTCTCCTGTTGTTTTTAGGTCTATGGTACGTACCTATTATACAGCTTGTATCAGAAATGCGTCGTCGTCGTCGACGTGACCACGCGTTCAGGTTCCACGGAGAAAAATTGACATACGAACGAGAGGATCGCGTCGTACTTAAAAGCGATCGCGCGGCGATCGCTTTTAAGTAGGACGAGGCCATAGGCCTCTAATAATAGGTAACATCTATGCAACGCGTGCAGAAAATTCCGTTTCACAGTCCTACACTAAGGTCCGTATTACAGAAAGAAACTCAAGCATTGATCTCAATTTAAAACTAGTTTTGAGTCGAGTTTTAATTTTAGAACGTTCCTCAAGCATAGATTTTTTGATCATAGTTTAGCTGAGTTTGGCTCTATTCTAGATCGTTACCTACTCAGTTCACGAATCGAACCCAAGCAGTGATTAGTTCTGTAATCACCCAAGTGTGGTCGAGACCGCGCTTGAGCATAGATTGTCATGTCAATTTTTGTTCTGTTCAGTGTATCTGCGATGTCGAGTTTGTAAATATTGATGTTTTTTTTAATGATTACTATCAAAATGGATATATTTGGAGAAGTAGATCATTACAATAATTTATTCAACGATAATTCAAATAGAAGGTTGAACTATAGCGTCACTCACGCAGATTCTTTTATTCTCAACAATATTCTTGAAATTCCTTAGAATATTATTAAGTAGGTACAAGGATTTTTCCAATGGACTGAAATTATTTTATCGTCCTATCATTTTATAGTGATAATATTATGATTAAATAAATTAGCAAAACTAATTATTAAACGTACTACGAGAACATACAACTGAATCCAATGCATATGCATAGACAATCAACACAAATCTCTACAAATACACACAAAAACAAACAAACAAATCTAACAACAAATCAAATCCCTGCAACACACAACAACACAAATCCACAAACAAATCACAAATGTACAAATCTCTGCTTGAGGCTGGATCTCAGTCTCGATTTATCTGAGTAATGAATAGAGTTTGATTACCGTTCTGGAATAAGACCGATGCTCAAGTACCGATTCTATACTTAAACAGTGATCGACTGATTGAAGATCAAACTGAACTTGAGGAACGTTCTGTAATACGGACCTAAGAATTTTTGTTAAGATTTCGCAGTTTTGACTTCAAGAGAATGGCGAAAACTTATGATCTATTAAACAGCGGCTGTTGAGCAGCATAAGTAAGTCAAGGTAAGCTCAAGTGTTCCTCGAAACTTACAGAGCGGCCATCAAAGAATGGTCCATTGAATATTCCGAAGGCGATCTGCATGTTCTGAAAATAGACACAAAATTATATTATTATAATTTTTTGTTATTATTGTTGACTTGACTTTATTATGGACAATATTTTCAATTTTATGAATTTTATTTGGTTTTTGTTTATTTAAAAGAATTAATTTAAAATATACAATTATCTATTAAAGGACTGACATAGTATTAACTACTACTACATCAATCAATCTGCCTAGCCTTTTTCCAACTTTATCGGGTCGGCTTCCAGTCTAACCGGATTCAACTGAATACCAGTATCTTAAATGGAGCGACTACCTATCCTCCACAACCCAGTAACTGGGTAATACGATACCCCTTGGTAAGGCTGGTTGTCAGACTTTCGGGCTTCCGACGACCCGTAACGACTGTCAAAGATCCATGAATAACAGCCGGGAGCAACGGCTTAACGTGCTTTCCGAGGCACGGAGTCTCGGTATGTAAAGATGGTCACCCATCCACAGCCCAACCCCAGCAAGCGCAGCTTAATCTGACGGATCGAGCCGTGGGGCAGTTATTACTAAGCAACGAGCTCCTCCATTAACTACTACTACATATAATGGACAAAAATGTAGTATTTTTAATAAAATTATTGTGTAAATAATTTTTACATTAAAAGTCAGAACTATTCCATCCAGTATGGCGCCCAAATCTATGATAATCATAAAAATCTCTGTAGGTAAGTACCAAATGGATTTACATTAGTCATCAGGAAACCACTCGCAACAATTAAAGTACCTAACTAAAGTGAAATAATATGTTAATAAGTGATAGGAATCGGCACGTCAGTTTAATATTACAACGCTTTTCTTTTGTTTTAAAGCCACCATGAAATCACAGAAAAAGTAGGTTGCATGCACAGTAAGGTATTTCTCTTTAAACTTGAGGCCGTCCTCTAATATATTTGCAATAAGATAAGACATTTAAATAAACCTTTTTTTACAGTCCATTCAACCGATTTTGACTTCTATTGCGTTGATGGCATGACAAATGGCAGCGCCAGTAAACAGTTGGTATTGTAACCTCTTTTTTGCTTTTAATTCCATCCTTATGCCTACGGTATAGAAGTCAAAACCGGTTGAACGGCCTGTAAAACAGGTTTGTTTAAATGTGAAATACTTTTAAATGTATAGATGGCTCTGTATGAATACATATTATACAGCGAAAGGAACTTCATTCCAACCGGGTGTCCCGCGACATCTCCCGTTTTATTTATTTGATTAAATTAATACTCTACGTCAATTTGCCGTGTTATAACAATTTTCTACAACTGTCAAAGACTGAGAGATGTGTTTTTTAGGGTTCTGTAGTCAAATGCAAAAAAACGGAACCCTTATAGATTCGTCATGTCTGTCTGTCTGTCTGTCTGTCTGTCCGTCCGTATGTCACAGCCACTTGTTTCCGAAACTATAAGAACTATACTGTTGAAACTTGGTAAGTACATGTGTACATGCTGGAACAATATTCCCCCGCCGATAAGGAGTCTTAAATGTCTTGGTACCTTCAGAGTTCGACTGCGGCAGTTTCTTATTGCCTCTCAGCAAAAACTGGGTATGACCATTTCGAACACATCCATTATATAACTGGCTGTCGTGTTCTTCCCGAGTCAATCCGTCTAGTTGGCGTAACTGGTGATCAAAAACCTGTGAACAAGGGGGTATTTAGTAATTGAATAGCTGAGGATCTTTTGTTCTACATATAATAGATCTAATACACATGCTATTTACCTATATTTATTTACTATGAGTAACCATTATTATTTTAAATTAGCCATTGAATCGTTTATTTATTTGGACCCACGCTACTATAATTATATTAACATTATTTATTTCAACATTATACATATGATAAAGTAATCAACAATATCAACAAATTAATGAACAAGAACGTTTCCAAAGGCAAAACTTTACTGCGTTGACTTTACTAAGTTGCGGGTATACTTACTTTTTTCACACGCATAACACTTTGTCACAACACCAATTTACCTCGTCTGCTCGATGTCCGTATGTCACTGCAGGGATCCAGCAGAATATCAGCGTCAGGTATATTTGCCTGACACATGCTGAGCTGGACTCCCATTTGGTGCAACCTTTAGACGTACACCGCACCTTGTTTTTCCTTTTTGTTTTTTTCATTTAAACAAAGTATGTAGTGATGTCACTTCATTTCTTGAATTACTTATGTTTTTATTTTTTGTATATTGGCATCATGTTTTTATGTATATTCATGTAATATTTTATCTTTTAATTGTGCTTTTGTGTGTCTTTTGTATGCACTGAATAAATGTTTTATCTATCTATCTATCTATGTATTCTGTGAACCGCATTAAGATTTTTACACAAAAATAGAAAAAAAAACAATAAATTTTGGGGGTTCCCCATACTTAGAACTGAAACTCAATTTTTTTTTTTTCATCAAACCCATACGTGTGGATAGGTCTTCAAAAATGATATTGAGGTTTCTATTTTTTTTTTTTTATAAACTGAATAGTTTGAAACTTCCAAAGTGGTAAAATGTGTGCCCCCCCCTGTAACTTCTAAAATAAGAGAATGATAAAACTAAAAAAAATATATGATGTACATTAAACCATGTAAACTTCCACCGAAAATTGGTTTGAACGAGATCTGGTAAGTAGTTTTTTTTAATACGTCATATTAATATTGTACGGTGGTACGGAACCCTTCGTGTGCGAGTCCAACTCGCACTTGGCCGGTTTTTTTTTAATACGATTTAGTAGACTATACATTATCCTGACTTACAAGAATTGAAACGCCAAACAGTGAACTTCATTATAAAGATAATGCACCACCCTTTATTTTATTTTCCAATAGAGTTTACCTTCAGGCAGTTCGAAACATAAGCCTTGTATTTCTCCGGTAACCTGCTTTCTTTCTACTCATCCCATTTAAATTTCGCACAAAATTGTCTGAGAGAATAGACAGTTGAATATAAAAGTTTGTATCTTTTATTATGTCGGTGTGTACTGTGTATGTCCTCAATATCTAACCAAGAACCTTCCCTAAATGAATTGGGATCGGAGCAGGAAGATATTGAATATCTTAGCAAGAGCTAACACCTGCAGGCTTACATTACATTACTAATAAGCTTAAAACTAACACCAAAAGCCGGTCAAGTTCGTGTCGGACCACGCACAATGAAGTATTCCGTAGTCGGGATGAATTTATCCCAAGACCCATGTAGTTGCACTGCAAATGGAAGTATGTACGCACAATATTGAGAGATTCACCATGTTATTTTAACACCAAAGACTTCTTATAGGTTTTCTTGTAATAGAACCACTCTCTGCATTTTTTTTACAAATTTTTAGGCTTAGTAGTTTCGGAGTTATGGGGAGGAGTGGTCAATTTTTCATAAATTTTCTTAAATATCTATAAAATAATTTATATTAAAAAAAAAATGAGATCCTCGCAACAACCCTTTCCCGTTGTACAGTTTGCAAAACAATTACTTTTATTTTCTTATTTGCCCCCTAAAAGTGACCTCATATTCAAAATTAATTTATTTACTTCCGTGTTTGGGTTACAGAAATAGACAGGTCCATTAGACTCGGAGCAAATTGGCTGTGACAGACGGACAGACAGACAGACACACGAGTGATCCTATAAATAAGGGTTCTGTTTTTTCCTTTTAAGGTCAGAACCCTAAAAATTTAGAAATTTTCAGATTGTCATCATCATCATTTTTGGCAGCCTTGTTCCATCCACTGTTGAGTAAAGGCCTCGTCCCCTTTGTGCCATGCTTCCCTGGTCTGTGCGAGTCTCAACCAGGTCTTTTCGCGATCTTCTGGCGGTCGCCCACCCACCTAGCTATTGGTCTGCCAACGCTCGTTCTACCGTTTCTCGGCAACCATTAGCACAGCACCTGCCATTACCATGCCGAGCCAAGTTGCCAATTTTCAAATAATTCCATTAACCCCAAGTGTGGATCCACCGTTGTGGGCACGGTGGGCATGCCCACAAACTAACAAGCCTAATTGAGGTCATTAGGCTGATGTTCCCACACATTGTGTGCGAGCATATAACCTTACCAAAGGAGACTTGGCAAAAGTGGTCTATGAACTTATAGCATTGGTTTTTTTATATTTAATGTATCGATCGTAAGCGACTCCTTATCCAACGTGACCACAACCTTTTTAGAGTTAGGATCCACTCTTGATTAACCCTTCGTAACGTGGATCCACGCGAAACACAATGGCTTTTTAATTGTTTCTGTAATTTCGGCATTCAACCAGTAAAATGACCTTTGTTCGTCAATAAAATAGTACGAAAGTTATCCCTATAGTCAAGTCGTAATAAAACCGTAATTTGTACCCTCAGACAAATTATTCAAGATAAGGCATGTATTACCCAGGTCTGGTGTATAAAAATAGTGGAGTTCTAGGCAATCGCGTGCCTGATATAACCCGATAAGTTAGAAAATGAAGTAACGTTCTATCGTAATAAGTTCTCGATGTTACATGCTATTATGTAATTTATTCTGACGTTTTTTTTTTTGTGTGCAATTTATTTTGTGGTCGACACGTTTCTCATGCATTTTTTTTAGTAATTACAACTTTCCCATTTTATTTAAAAACACTTCGATTAGAGTTTAAAGTCGACCGTCCACCGCTACGTAGGATGTGCACAGAGAGGTTACCCACGTAAGCTGCGCGGTTCATTTCTTCGCCACCCTCCGTCCCACGCGTAGTGTGGCCATGTTCCATGTGTTCCATGTTCCCATAGACATTCGAAACTAACCCATTAAGCAATTTAAAACTTGTATTAAAACCAAACTTTGTAAAAAAGGGTACTATAAAATTTCAGATTATTTAGAAGATAAAAAAGGTTGAGATTGAGCTGCTCGCTCTGCTAAACCTTATGATTAAACCATAAAACTTGACATTAGAATTATTTAGTAAAATCATTAAAATAGATAAATTACCAGTTTTATTTAAACATTAAAACAAAATGACATGATTACTTTGTAAAGTATAATATTATTTTAATTACCTATTGTGAATGTAAGGACTATGTGGATATTTTTTTTGTTTTTTTTTTCCTTACTCCTTTTTTTCCTTTCTCAGTTAGTTTTAATGATGGTCTGGCAGTTTGAGAAGTTTATGCGGCCTACCCAAATGTCCTTTCTTTGGTATTGTTCGTCGAGTTGTGCTCCTTATGTTCTGAGTTGAGCTCCACGATTACTAACAAATGCTTGCACTGACTGGACAGGTCCACTCAAATCTGTGTGGTTCTTTTCTCAAAAGACCATTTCAGACATTAATCTACATGGTCCTCATATGGCTTGACCAAGATTATGTCTGGACTTTAAAAGAGACTGTGACCTCTGAGTTTGTTTCGGCCTTTCTTCTCAGAGTAGTCGGATAGGAAACGCCGAACTCATCTAGCAAAATTTAATATATTTTGAATATGACGTGTAAAAGTGATTCCTATATCCTATTTACAGAATAAACAATTTCATTTAATTTCATGTGTCGCACAGGACGATCCTGCCTACATTCTCATACGAATCGAAGCTAAGTACACGTACGTAGCTTCATGGGCTGCTGTAGGGCGGCGCTTTAAAACTATATAAGGTAGGTAAAATTAAATCTCATATTCGAAGTACTTTGAATTCGTCTAAAATTCTAACATACTCGTATTACCCGTGAAACACCTGCGTTTACCTCTCCTAGTGCTAACACATACATAGTGCCTATAATGTATGAGACGATATATCTTAAAATGTGTGGAACGCTTTATAAAAATCTAGCCTCTTTGTCATTCCTCAATGACGTAGAGGCTGTCAATATCTATCAGCAGTACAGGTCCTGAAAAGGTCTAGATACTTTGTAACAAAGCGCTTGCTGACAATATTTCGTTACAAACAAATCACTATGCTGAAATAGGTTTAATTTTTATTACGTAAGTTAAATACCAGATTAGTTATTGTTTTGATATCTACTCGAGTTTTATATAATTTTTTTATGCACGTGTTTCTGACACGAATAAACTTATTTTTCTTTCTTTCTTTCTTTCTATTAGTAATTTTTAAGCATACATGGCCTTGCTTGAATAAATGTATAAAAAATCACCCTATAGGTATCCAGACGAAGAAATATAATCACAGTCAAAGCTTTACACCGATAACACACATGCAGTTAGCGGCGATTATTATTAAATAAGATAATCATTTATTTGCTCAAACATGAGTAGGTACAATACATACAACACAATTTGTCAGCTTATAAGAGATCTTAATGACGTGAGGATGTGGATGTGTTGTGATAGACAATCTCTCCAATGGCCAGACGGATGAGAGTTGGCGAGGATCGGATCGAGCTAAGTGGCAAGCAATAATTGGAGACCCCAATGCCCAGGTGTACTGTAATAGTTGCTGATAATGTTGATAAAAAAGTATTACGTGGTTTCTATTGTGACGTCATTCTATGGATATTTTATTCAGCGCCGCCAGACGACTAAAGGCTTGTGCAGACCAGCGCGACTTGTCGCGCGACGCGACACCGGTTATTGTTATACTGTGAAGTTTTCTTAGATATTGTATTGTTCGTGTCGCGTCGCGCGACAAGTCGCGCTGGTCTGCACAAGCCTTAATAGACGTGAAAATTCAATTAAATTGAAAGGTGAGAAGACGCCTGAGCAGCGAGCGGGCAACATGTCAGGATGATTAATTGAACTTTGTAACGCGAGTCTGAAAATCAATTAGTTTCACTTCAATCGTTCAGAAAAATAACATTTCTTATAACACGGTAGGTAAAATAATTTTGTGAGAAAATTAACAAAATTTTTGTACTTAGCCTGTTAGAACACAGCTAACATTAAATTTGCAAAATCACTTTGTAAAGAAAAACATTGTGAGTTTACAAATTTAATGTTAGCTGTGTAGTTATGTCTATGTATGTTTTGTGAATTTATTGTTTAACTTTTATAGAAGAAAAATATTGTTTTAGTTTGCGTTTAAGGGCCAGTGTTAGAACTATTCTAAACGCAACCTTTTTTTGTGGTATCTGTCTTTTGACTCTGACAGATGTCCCCTTCCGTCCGTCAAGACTTTGTACGACTTTGTTTATTTAGTTTCAATAATAAATCCCATAGTAATCTCTACAAACCTTTATTTTTCTGCCCAAATATCCAACATAGCCATGATTGGACATTCATATTAGACGTAGGTAGACAGAAGTAATAATTAAATTTAATTTTATTTAAATTTTATTTTGTATTTTATTTTATACCTATTGCGTAGAATATTTTGTGTGAGTATGGGACAACCAGACATAATTTGTTTCTTCTTTGCAGTATATTTATTTTTAAATAAAAAAACAACCGACTTTGGCTTTTATTTTTCACTTTTTTACTGTCGTCCCTACCCCACACAAATTCGTATACCACTACATGCTATGTTCACAACAGCGAAAGGACCTTATAATGACATCTTCAACATACACAAAGTGGGTTAAGTAGGTACGTATTATTGAACGTAACTCTAAAACTACTCATCAAAAATTGCCACAACCACCCTATGGGAGTTTGTTTAACTTTCAAAAAAAAAAAAATGAAAATCGGTCCACAATCATAAAAAAATCACACAGACGAATATAAAACCTCCTTCTTTTTGAAGTTGGTTAAAAATCATGCATATTTTCCCTGAAAGATGGGCAGATTTGTAAAGTAGACCCGCATTTTGCAAGTTATATTTAAAGAAATCTTTCTTTAAATATACGAGTAACTTGCAAAATGCGGGAAATATTTAAAAAAGTCTATGTACATGTAAGGGGCGAAAATATTCAAAATAAACGGGAAGAATGTTTCATTGGAAAACCCAACGCTCTGCCTGACTCGGCAATCGTGGTGACTACTAGTCCACAGGGTCAGTCTCAGTTACTGTTTTGTCAGTAAACAATGCCATCAATGTTGCATGAAAACTTTTATTTTGCTGAAAGGTAAAACTGTCTTTTGTCACTAGTTTGATAGTTCTAATTATTTATATTTTTTTGTGTTAAAAGACTCGAAAACATTTAAAATTGGTCTTGAAACTATATTTTTCTTCAAGAATCATAGCAAGAAGAGCTTTAATTTTCAAATCATAATCTACGTCAGCCTATCGCACTCCACTGCTGGACATAGGCCTCTCCAATTGCACGCCATTCAGCTCGATTCTCGGCAACTCTCATCCAGCTGCTACCCTTCGAAGATCGCTGCTCCACCTAGCCTGAGGGCGTTCTACCTTACCTTTGCCGATTCGCACCAACGGTTATCGGTTCTACGGCTAATATGGCCGGCCCATTGCCACGTCAGCTTGCTTATTCTGTGAGCTATGTTAAAAACTTTAGTTCTCTACCGGATCACCTCGTTTCGGATCAGAGAGACTCCAAGCATAGCATTTTCAAATGAATACCAAGAAATATTTTGTCAATCCAAGATAAACTACTAGACTTTAATTGGCTCAAAACTACTCAATAACTCTGTCTGATAAGGTATTATTAATAATACTTTCTTTATTATCTACTTTAATATTTATTCAAGAAGTTTTTTCTAAATTAAATTACGAACCTATCTCAAACGAAAGTGTATAGATAAGTTCGTTTGAGTCGCTTGACCGGGTACCTAAAGAACTTACTTAGTTGGGAAATATTCTTCAGTTTATTTTCAACAAAATGATAATGTCTTTCATCAGTGAAATGATTAATTACTTCTATAATACGTTCGAGAGATAAATCAATATTATAATCCAAGTGCTACTGACATTTTTTGTCCCCATGGAAAATATGACGTCATTGTGGAATACCTATATTGCTAGGTACCTTTCGTTGATCATTTGATCAGAGCCGGAAGAGTTTCCTTCGTTGAACATGCAAGACCAACTACTAAAGGTGAGAACAGAGTTATGGGCAAAAACAGCACCCGCCACCGCCTTCGTCCAGCCGAGGGAGCACCTGCCACCCGGACGTGACCTGCAGTGGACTATATGGAAAGCAATCAATCAATCGACTGCGAACCCAAGTAGGCCGCCGCAAGCACAATCTTGCGAAATGGGGGAGTACTGACCCAACCGACACCCAGTGCAAATGCTATGCTCCTAGCCAAATCATTTCCTATATGCTGGAGGTTCCAAACTCAAACTCAAACTCAAAGCATTTATTTCAATTAAACCATTTAAGTACAGGCACTTTTGAATTGTCAAGGAATCGGTCAGTCAGAAATATGAAGCTAGTTGCCCATTTCAAAGCGTAGTAGGTACCTATGGAGAAAAACGGGCAAGAAACCCACGGACACTATTTTAAATAAATTGTTACAAAAAATGGGTTACATCATTCATGTTGAAATTAAACATGTGAGAACAATGTAGAAAGACGTGCACGTTAGAAGCCAAAGTGTCCGCATGCCTGTATTTCAGAGGACCTATAAAAGCTACTGATGCCGCGATTGGCGTGGCTACCTACTGGGCCCAACTCATCCAACATAAGCAAATATTTTTACTTTTGTTATCGACTCGAAAAGCGAAGGTTGATCATTCAAAGGTAAAAAATTCTAAGTTATAATGTTTTGACGGCTGAAATATTTAGATTATCTACTGAACAACATAATACTGTATGGGAGTTTGGTAGGGAAGTTGTTTAATTAATAACTTTTAAGAGCGTATATTATAAAAGTTGACAACGCCGCAATTAGCTGTCAAGTGTTTTCCTGCTTTGATTAATTTGGTCAAATTACTGTTTGAAAATACGAGATACCGTTAACTAGTGAACTAGAATATTAATAATGAATTGCAATTATAACACTGAATTTGATATTGTAACCGTTTTAGGTGTAAAAATGACATACGATACGATAAGGGTCCAAATACTTTTTTTCCATCTGAAACTAAATATCTATTATTGCATTTCATAATGAATAGTTTAGTTCATTAGTTAGCCATATTTCATATTTCCATACAGGACGGGTAAATAATTGACAGCTATTTACGACATTGCTAACTTTTAGAATGAACACTCATAATGGACGATAAAAAGTAAATTTTTGTGCCATATAATTATTAAAAATCTGAACGTAGCCGCAACTAGTATTTCTTTTATTTTCCGATCCGGTAATCACATCAATCATACAATTCCTAATTTTCCATGATGATCAATGTATTAATACCGTCTGGAATTTTTGACTGTCTGCCAATTGTAAAAATATAGTTCAAATCCGAAATCCGAAACTAGTCAGAGTATTTTACTGTCTTACATTATACCTATCTACGCAAAGTATAGCTAAGTACTTATTTGAGACGAGACCCCATTATATATACTACTTCATTTCCATATTATGTACTTACATGACAATGACCATTTTGATCTGTTTTTGTCTAGTTTTTACATCTCTTGCATTCTGAAAATTTATTTTGTATGTATTGTACTCATGTTCAAGCAAATAAATGATTACCATATCTTATCTTTCATGGCAAAACGATCTAACAATATTTTTGCCGCGTAATTATCGCGTTATTAACTTGTTTGTGATTGATGGCGTCGTGTATGGACCGCAATGGAAATACTAGTGTACTGCTACATTCTAACTTGTCCTCATTATAGTAACGCGTTAGTTTTGAGTACCGTCGTGGACGAACAGGCTAAGCCGCCCGGGCAGACAGCCCACTAGTGTGTGCGCTTGCAAATCGGACCCGTTCTGTCTTAGCTATTAAGTACTAACATAGGCGAAGCCATTTTACACGATAACACGATAAACCATTAACACGATAGACCATTGTAGTCTGAATAAGTAAAGATAAAAAAATAAATTGTTGTAAATTAGTCACTTCTTTCACTGTGTCTGAGTTTATCCATCGCATAGGTTTCTATCTTCATTTCTAGCTGTTCATTAAACGGGAGGTGTGTATGGGCGGCTTATATAAAAGTATATTCTTTAGAAAATATTGACATCTTCAATTGTCCAATGAATAGATTCAAAAGCCTCACCCGCTCCTCTGTATGAAATAAATCCCATGTGTACCCTTTCTGAAAATCATCATCAAACTTAGTAAGGTCATTTATTTTTTAATATTGTAATCTTTATCTCAATTTTTATTTTATTTTGCTCTTTACACTACTAATTACTACTACCAAAAAACTCCTAGCGAAAACTCTTATTTTTTTTTACCTACGGTCAGTGATGTCTGTTACATTTAGTTTTAAACAAAACTTGATTTTGTTAAACTAGTTGTAAGTTCTTCTACTGTAACTGTTTGCTGTTCCGTTTAATAAAAAATATCTAAAAAAATCTGATATGAAAAATGGAAAGTCGAATTACTGACATAGGTACACATATCTATTGTGTGCCGTAATACCAAACAATAAATCCAAGTATAAATCCTACACTCCATCCAATGAACCACAGGTGAAGTCGAAACAGCGAAACGTATCCACTTTCCGAACGGAACAATAAAAATAATCCAATAAGGGTAGTTCCAACGCAAAGTTTTCTAATATCCGACTTCCATCGAGGTTGAGTAATAAGCTTACGCACGATACGCTATTACCTATATAAGAAAACTCGAACCAATAAAATAGTTGTTTGGATTTATTGATTAAAGAGTTGGAACGTATCTAGGTCATGTATTTCTGTTCTGGAGTCGTTCAGGCTAATTCGGCAATTAGAGGGCCCAGACAAAATGAAGTTCTCAGCGATAACGATGATGAGAGACTCAAAAATTTTCAAATCAAAACCCGATTACTAAAAAGTGAACTTTTAAAACATGTAAACAAGATGACCTATTTACGAGTATGTGTCCAATCCAGAGAAATTCAACTATAAACAATCTCATGCAGTCGCAGGCATCTATTGCCTTCGACTGCATACTGGTGATTTTCAAGTACCTATCCAATGGCTCTTGTCATAGTTCGTCGATTAACATTTTTTTTTTTCCACATTCTAGTGTCTGATTGTCGCTATATTGAATTTTGAATACTGTCATGTCTTTAGTGACACTCACAAAATTAATACAAATCAATTGATGTAAGGATCATTAAAATCAGCCCACGCCTTTGGTCTCTAGAGCGCCTCAAAATAACAAACAAGTTATATAGACTGATAAACACATTACCCTCCTTTGTGTCGCACAGTCAAGTAAAAATTAAATGTATTGACAAAAGCTACCGAAACGCTTATGTCAATCCTGTTGTTGAAAGTTGTAAAAATACGAAACGCTTTGAAAGCAATTGCTACTTTTCTAAGCCCTTAGTCTCACCACGGGTCATCGTTTTACGCAGTAACTGGGTTGTGGAGGTCAGATAGACAGTTGCTCTATGTGAAATTTTGGTATCCAGTTGGATCCATTTAGACTGGAAACCGACCCGAACATTGTTACGAAAAGGCGAAGATGATGATTGACATATGACAGAATTTCCCTGTTGTTGAAAACTGGCTCTAATCAGGGAAATCTCAAGATAGCTTTTTGTGATTGGATAACCGAAATAACAACAATCAATTACAGCAGTTGGCAGATTCTACAACAGATTTATTACAATTATTACTTGCATAAAACGAGGGTAAGTTTAATCTACCAAATAAATCAAAGTTGTTATATCTATGATTATAATTTGATTTATAAGTGTCCATGGAGTTTCTTGGCCATTCTTCTCCCTAAATGAAGGTAGTTGCGCATTCCTAAGCGTAGTACGCTACCTACGCTTAGGAATGGGCAACTACCTTCATATTTCTGACTGACCGACACCTTGACAATTCAAAAGTGCCTGTAAATGATCTAATTGAAATAAATGCTTTGAGTTTATGGTGTATAACTAAACGCTTTTATCAAAATAATCAATGTTATTATTCATAATTCCATACTATTATTAAAGCAAAAGCAAGTCTGTCTGTTTGTTACGAAATTTACCACACATGTAGACCATAAACCTGGGTTAGGTAGGACATAGGATACTTTTCATTCCGGTAGTACGTTCTCGTGGGATTATTTCCGACCTCCGCGCGAGCGAAGCCGTGGGCAAAAGCTAGTAAGTACCTACTATGCCTACCAGTCGAAAATTCGGTTTTAGTTGAGACAACTTTTTCAATATCGCGCAGAACCTTTAGGACAAACCTATAACAGTCTGAAACCGTGTTGATGAATGAATACTGACTCTAACAGACGCAACGTAGCCATTTTTGCCCGGTAGGTAAAGGGTTTAATCGAGGGTCGAGTGGTCTACTAAAACTATGATTTTACGGTCTGTTGCTTCAACACCCTTGTCAACAATTGGCCTAGTCATGTTGCCAGCACAAAAAACTAATTCAAATAATTAATTTTCTGCCTGTTTCATTGCTCTAGTGGCGTAAGTGTGTCTGGCATGGGGTCCTGAATTCTCTAGATCAGGTCTTTTTCATTGAGATTTTTTTCAGAAGCAGCCTGGAGTCTGGATTTGAGTGCGGTTGATGGCAGTTCAGGCACCCTCTATCAAATGTGATTTTACTACACACCTAAGAGCTCTGCCCAACCTTTTGGAGAGTTAAGGCATGATGATATTTTATAATCATGTCGGTAATTATGATGCCAGTCAAATTGGATGTGACAAAACGAAACACTACAATATTAATAACAATTTCAAGGGATGCAATGTGAGTACCAAGCTATGGGAATTAAAGCAGGATTCTCGTTAGACATCACAACTCACAAATCTCTTAACACAAATGTCAAGAGGTAACTATTTCGGTACTTAAATTTGACCTTTTGGGAAGGGTTCAACCCGCCGCCCCCGTCAGATGTCATCAACAAATCCCTTCCGTTGAGGGTATTTGATATTATTTTATCGAACGTTGCAACATTTTCCTTCACAAGTCGCATCATTATGGTATGTACTGAGAGTGCCAAGCTCGTAGCCATATGCTGGGCTGATTCTACAACTACAACATGTCCCGGAATTAACGCACCCCACCAAAAATTGCCTCTTCCCCCATCGGGAAAAGTGTTATTAGGTTTTTCCATCCGTAATTTGTCAGTAGCAGCCCGAACTGTGGATTTGTGCCCGGTTGTATTATATAATTGCATAGCACATGTGTGAGCACTATGCCCCTACTTTACAGTTACCATTTACTGGGTACGTCTTTCATTGACTTGAGTTTGCCCTGGCGGTTGTGAGTATGTCATGCTCACTCAAATGTCTCGCTGGTGGTGGCGTGTGTGTTGGATCGTTAAGTTCCCTTCAAAATGGTTGAGCTAAATGGTGCTGATGCATGCGTCATGTTCGTGAACGGGCGCCGTCAGTGGGGACTGGTCATCTCTTAGCTGCCACGGCTTATTTGAATTTATTTTAATTTTTGAATTGTTTTTTATTCTATTTTTATTACTGACGCTTTTAACGTGCACGTCTTTTTACATTGTTCTCACATGTATAATTACAAAAATGGATGATGTAACCAATATTTTGTGAAAATATTCTGATTGAAAAGAGTGTCCGTGGAGTTTCTTGCCCGTTCTTCTCCATAGGAACCTACTACGCGTTGGAATGGGCAACTAGCTTCATATTTCTGACTGACCGACCCCTTGACAATTCAAAAGTACCTGTAATTGGTTTATTTGAAATAAATGCTTTGAGTTTGAGTTTGAGTTTGAGTTGATGACAATAGGCTCGCCCCCTGATGTCTCCAAATGTCTTTCCTTTGTTATCGTTAGCGGTAAGTTCTGAGTTGAGCTCCACGATTAGGTCCTGACAAATGCTTGCACTAACTGGAAAGGTCCACCCAAATTCATGTGTTTCTTTCCTCTAAAGACCATTTCCAGCTATAAGAGGACCATGTAGATTAGTGTCACTAAGATTATGTCTGGACTTTAAAAGAGACTGCGACATCTGAGTTTATTTCAGCCTCTCTTCTCAGAGTAGTCAGATAGGAAACGCCAAACTCATCTAGCTTATTTTTAATTTTGTTTTTAATATGACGTGTAAAAGTGATTCCGATATCCTGTTTACAGAATAAACAATTTCATTTCATTTCATTTTCGTGGGACTTAAGATTATCTGGAGAAATGTGGGTGTACTATAGGTACACCTCTGCCCAAATCCTTCGGGATAAACAGGCATGATGTTATATTATGTTATGTTATGTTACTAAATACATGAAAAAATAATGTAAAGCAGAAATACAGCAAGCAAAACCCATAGAGTGCCTAGTAGGTTCCCTTTTAAAAATTATAGTTACTGCATCAGCGATCTGAAGCATTCATCGTTTGTGAATTAATGACTATACTTCCTTCTCCCTGTTTCCACACAATTATCATGCAATAATGAATAGTTGCATCCCTTGCTGGATGTGAAAATGAACGGTGGAGTGTTCAAACAGAGTTTTAATTGCGTCCATTCAGAGATAGTGAATCAAGATGGCCACCGCTCATAGCTCCGATGATTAATTATGTTAAATCTAATGAATATACCAACAGATTTATTCTTTCTCGATTATTAAAGCTTGAAAAAAGTTGAAGTATTTTTGAAGAGTGTTCGAGGTAATAATTGATGATGCTTCATGATAATGTTATTATGGTTGCTAAAGAACTTAAATGTTATTTTGAAAAGGGTTAAATGGTTACGTCTTTAGTTGGGTCTGTGTGACTTCAACATTACATGGGCGCCTTAAAAGGTAGTCATAGTGGTAGTTCTTTCTGATCTAAGATCCGCAGAAGAACGACCTTCACCCATATGTTTAATTAATCAAAAATATCGCGAGCTGGCAAAAAAAATCCTGGCCAGACAAATTTGATGATTTAATGATTTTTTTAACATAAAAAAATCAAAAATTCGTTTTATTTTTTTAAAATTGCACTCCTTCTTTTACGTTTAAATCGTTTTTAGTAACAAATGTTTCTCTTAAAAAGCACTAGCCAAGTAGTCATCTATTGAGGCCATTAACTCTGAATTGATTAACAATTGGCAAATGTCGAGTTAGTAGCAAAAATTCTCCTTGCAAAGCTTCTCTTACAATTGGTGTATATCTTGCAATGTATAAAAAAGTCCTTTTATGATTTTTAATTATTCTGGTCTGGAATTTTTTAGCCATCCCACTCGCGATATATTTTTTAACATACTAAATTTGATTTAAAATACTTTTCACCCATTAAACGCATGGGTTAATGTCGTCCCTCTGCGGATCCTGTGCTATTCTAGAATGGTCGAAATTACTTCATTCATAATGTCTACAAAAAAAGTTACGTAAGAACTTTTTGGACATCGCTACTGATTTGGAAACATTAAATTATTATTTAAGATGATTATCTGTTGGAAAACTAATGAAATCAGGCGATACCAAAATATTTTTACATACATACATAAACTCATGCATTTGTTCATTACGTTCATTCTGATCATACACGTACGCCGGAAACATTTTATCTTTATATTAAATTCGATACACAAATATCCAAATTTTCCATCGCTATTGATCCAGTAAACCAGAACCGAATGCCAGCAGATTAAAACGGTCACCATCCTCCAATTAACGCGAGAATTTTTGGCATTTACGAATTAGACCCGTTCCATTTCGTCTAACAAATGGACCACCGGCATTTGGACCGTAGTTCTGAATAGCAGCGTACACTATACATAGGTACCGATATAATTCGGCGAATGGAGAAGTCGATTATGAGTCGTTTTCTGGTAAAGACTTAATTAAACACATAGCGTGCGATCCGAGATACGTAGGGTAAGGTATGATGTGTTTTGTATTAAGACTATACAGGGTTATTGGTAATGGTCGTAAGTATTTAGCCTAAGTATAATTGAAAGGACAACGTGTTGAGTGTTCTTAGAAAAAAACAGGTTCATTTGTAATAATAACACGTGCATACAAATAGCCAGTTACCTCGAATAATAAAGAAACTTAAAAAAAAACAAAACAGATATAATAATCACGAGCACAGAACATAAATAGTCGGCAGCTGCACGTCGTGACTGCGATAAGAACGCTTCCACTTAGCATGGTGCTGTGCTATGGGGCACCCATGGCACAACGTGGTCATCCAAAGACGTACGGAAGATAAGTCATGAATATGATGAATCGGGTTGGATGAATTGATTCGCTTTGGAAATAGGAAGATGCAGGTTGGAAACTTATAAAAGCCAATGTAATTTTTCAAATTCTTATCGGCATTTATTTTGATTTTGGTTACAGTTTTTACGATGAGCAATGTATGTGTATCGGGAGGAAACCTAATTTTACTAAATGACATAATATCGCAAACATGCAGTAAGTAAGTGTAGTGACCAAAGCCCTATCCGTCCCGTACGTCTTCGCCCAGCAGTTATAGTTAATGACAGGCAGATATTGACACAAACATTAGTCAGTAGATAGGCAGTGGTTTTTACAGCCATTAAGCCACTAGAGCGAACACATCAGTACCTACTAGATGCGGAAGGCGTAGTTTCTAGGAAAAAAAGAGAACGAAAACACGCTGTGTACCTACATAAATTCCTACTTAAAACTGTCTTCCTCTACCAATGTTTTCAAAAACTTTATCAACAGCGAATACTTTAATAACAAGAGACACAAAACCCTAACAACACTTCGGAGCGATCTGTCAAGATCACAAAGAGGTTGTTAAGTAATAATCTTTGTTATAAGCCCTACTTCTGTTCCACTCAAGATTTCGCTTCTCGGTTAATGTCAAAACTTCTCGATGAAGTTATCAATAATAAACTTTCTAAAGGAATATCAGGTTAATAACATCTTTAGGATTATATATCAAAGGTAATTTGCGCTTAAATTCCTCGTGTCATTAAAACAATGTCGTCGCTTTTCAGAATCAAATAATTTAATTTAAATTGCTTTTTGATCTTTGTTTCGCCCAGGTTATTATCTAGGAAAGACTAATAAGATAGGTACTAACATAATTATAATTAGCGTTTATTTATTTATGAGGGCCTTCATGAAAAGATGTAGGTACGGAACATTTCACCTTATTATATATTTTAAAGATAAACCTATTATATTTATTGCACAACTGTGTACTATAATTCTTATTTTAAACATATTTTAGGCTCAACAGTCTACCCATGTCGTCCAAAAAGAATTGAAAATGATTACATATTACTAACATTAATTTTTCCCATAAACTCATGCAGATTATAAAATACATTATCAATTTATAGTTTAGTTTTATTTTGTTTTAAATATATTTCCATTTAATTGCCTTAAAGCTGACGGTAACTGATTGTATACAAGAATAGCAGTAACATTAAGTACTTTTATAATAAATCATACTTACAGTTACATAAGTAAACTCAATTTAGCTAGATGTATCGACGACCGTATGATGGTGGCTGGGACAGACTGGATGCGGAAGGTGGAGGACAGGGTGTGTGGCGCAGCCTGGGAGAGGCCAATGTCCAGCAGTGGACTGCGATAGGCTGAATTGATTGTTGATACTCAATTTGAACCAATTTGGTGTGTCAAATTACAGCCAACTACCACAATATGAACTGCGAGTGTCCCCTACTTAAGCATTTAAGTAACAGTCTCGAAAGTTGGTAACTTAAGACCTAAAGCCACTTAAATAGTTTGTGTCATTCCATCTCCCTTCAAAGACTGTATTGTGTAACTTTTGGCCTTGTCCCTTTATTGACACTGACCCATTGTGGCCAGCCGACCATGATAAGTATCCGGTCATTACAAATAAATGGTTAGCTAGGGCCCGCGCAGGAAATTGAAGGACATAACTAACGAAAGAAAATAGTTTTGTGAAACTAGTTACGTTGTGTAGTTAGTAAATATATTTATTACTGTACAGTTGTTGCTTTTTATTTGGCCTTGTTGTGGATTAAGCAAGAAATAGGACTTGTTGTGACAACTCTCGTGCTGTGACGTAAAAAAGTAATCTTACAAAGGTTCCATACATAACATTATTATGACGCCTGTGTATGAAGGGTTAGGCAAATGTGTCCCTATAATACACCCAAATTTCGTAAGTTACGTTTAAGTCCCATGTAATAGAGGGCGAGCCTATTGCCATCAACCAGACACAAATCCAGACTCCGGGCTGCTACTGAGAAATTCCAGATGGAAAACCCCAATATCACTTTGTCCGAACCGGGAATTAAACCCAGAACCGTATGCTGAGCAGTAGCGTTTGCGACCACTAGGCTAACGAGCCAAAAAAAATATTGGAAAATAAAGGAGGATAAATGTTCAATTTTTTCTTTTAAGATACGATTATAAGGAACCCTAATAAGTGATTAAAAACCAAGATTCAAAGAAAGTAACGTAATCATTTGCACACATATAGTACATACATACATACATATACTCACGCCTTCTTCCCATGGGAGTAGGCAGAAACTACAGAACGCCCCCTGTTACGATCCTTACATACTCTAGGGGTAGGGCAGACAAGACTACGTGGAGTCGGTTTTGCAGCGATTCGGTTCTGTCACACCTTTTATAACACAACGTATTGACTTTTTAAGACAATATTTTTATTTTTATGGATAAAAATGCTATTTTATAGAAATGGCAATGTGCCTAATACAATTATTCCAAATGAAATACTGGCATCGTCATAGTATGCCAAGTGAAATTGTACCAAATAATTGTCACTCTAAATAAACGTTATGCTAAACGAAATTATGCGGACTTTTAACTTTGCCAAAGGTAATTATGCCAAATAAAATTCTGCCATCTTTTTGAAGATGGCAGAATTTTATTTCCGACTTTACAATGGCATACTTTTGTATGCCATTGTAAAGTCGGACATATAAACAATCTGCCAAACAATAATTATTTTAAATATTTTTTATGCCTTTAAAATATTCGTTTAAAGAAGATTATGCCAAGTGTGTTATGCCAAATAAATTTCGGAGCATCAAAATTCTGCCAGCATGGCATATGACATGGCCATATCTCCAACACATAAATTAAAGATCCGGCTTAGTACACTTAACATATTTTATATAATATTTCAGTTTTATTAGTCTTTGAATTTGGTTATTTGGGGCTAAATCTTTGTATAATTATAACTTAGAAAAATACTGCAAAAGATTCATAACTAGATGCAATGGTTTAAGATATAAATAAAAATTCAAGATGACGAGGAAATATTAGGAATACAATTTTATTTCAGTGGTTATACCTGTATTATAGCGTGTTATTATGTTTCACAAACGTTTATTTTTACGAAAACTTTTTCCCTTAGGTCTTAAACCACAAGCTCTTTAAATAGGTCCAGGAACATTCTAAAGTACCAGCATAATAACCATATGACTAAATTTAGAAGCACGAGGCACTTTATGCAATGCTGCCGTCAAAACTTGTGAACAAACACACACACACATACACATACACCCCACATACATTTCGGTTGCATTTCTAGATCATTAGAGCAATTAAAGTTTGAAACTAATATTGCTTCAGAGTGGTATCCGGCACTGAAAGTTAACGACGTAGTTAAGATAGAACGGAACCATTTTGGTCCGTTTTCTGAAAATTCATGAAGCTATTTGGATAATAGGGTGAGACCAGTTTCTATTTTTTTCTTTTCTATCTGTTATGTGGAAAAAGTAGGTTACTCTAGTGTAAAAGTTGACTAAGCGATGTCATCATCACCTCTATAATGTGAAGAGGCCTTTGCCCTGCAGTGGGAAAATAATAGGCGGTAACACGGCAACTCGACCTGGACAACTTGACCCCGGGACAGTTCAACCCCAGGACAACTCGACCTCAACCCCTACAACTCGACTCTGACTACTTGACCCCGATACAGGGACCGCGGAAGTAGGGAGCAGACGGGGCCAAATGCCCCCCCTAAAGTCAAACGGGGAGATCGCGCCCTCTCCAATTTTACTACTTGCTAGGATAAAAAACATTTGGTTTAGATTTAAATGACATTCTTAGGGAATTCGATTCAAAGATGGCTGAGAGGCGTTTTATCTTTGGTATCCTTCATTGAATCTTCGCAATATAAGTAATAAATAAAATGTTTTTATAATTTCCAGTAAATTGACTGGAGGAAGCTGGGGCCGGAAATTGAAGACCAAAAAGAAGTATGCCCAAGGCATGGAGTACTTCCGCGGTCTTTGCCCCGACTACACGATCACAACCTTGACCACAACAAGTTGGTCGTAGTAAGTAAGCTGGGGCTCCCCGACCGAATGGGTTAGGTTAGGTTAGAACTGTGACATACCGCGCGCGAGTCGAATGAGCGAAGAGAGCGGTGCCGGAGCAGAGGCCGGCAAACTCTACATCCAAGTTGGTCGCAGTATCTTGGCTATTCAGTACTTTTTGGAAAAAATAGATTTGATCGACCGCAAAAATAAATTTGTATTTCACATATTTTTTGGAAAAAAACGATAAAAATCCATCTTAATCCCGAGGTTGTAACCAAAAATATCTCAAAAATTATTGAATTAAATAGGTACCAAAGTTTTAGCAGTATGTAAAGGTTTTAGTATGGAAACTGATGGCGGTATGTTAATATTAGTAGGGGTTTAAATAACTATCGTTTCCATTCCCGTGTTGGTTAGAGTCGGGTTCTCGGGTTGTCCGGATCGAGTTGTCTTCCCGGGGTTGAGTTATCTCGGGATCAAGTTGGCGTAGAATCGCCAGTGGGTTACTAGGTAATTGTTAGTATCATGACATATTATTGTCACTCTTAGAGTCTTTATCTGGAAATAAAACTAAAAAGACTAACCGACCATGCTCTGTAATTGTTCAGGAAGACAGTTACAAAGTTGTTGACAGTACATGCAGAGCACAGGTAAGTTTAACTGAAGCCAACTTCAGTGCCTGAAATGTCCAGATACGAGTACCTGACTGTAATCGTTCCAAAACTTTATAAGTACATACAATCTAAATGTAGCCAATCCAGGAATTGAAACAATTAAAGTTTAGAAGTAATTAGTTCGCTATTACCTTCCTACTAGCATCGTAGCCTTTCTAGCGATTAATTCTACTATTAGTGAGGAAATTGTGGAACTAAATAGCTTGATTAGCGGATAAATGCACCGTGAATTGGTTAGCGTAGCGTATGATGACCCCTAGCTAAATAGACCGAGAGTCTCAGATTGGATGTGGAAAGAGGAGAACCAGGTGTTGTGCAACTTAGGAGAGGCCTATCTACTGCTGTGGACTGCAATATCCTGAGTTGATAGGACGTCGTTGGTGTAAGATGCCAGTTCAACTATGTAGATTTTCATTTTTCATATGTTTTAGTGAAAGGCAGCAGAAAACAGAACTGTGTTCAAAAGGGAGAGGGCAGCCTTTGTCCTGCAGTGAGAGTTAGATAAGACTAGTGCTTAAATTTTGAAAAACAACTTTATCGGTCTAAGTGCGCTTATAACTTAAGGCGAAAGCGCAAGGGGGGCCCTTGCGCTTTCGCCTTAAGTTATAAAATTTTAATTTTCTTACTTTTTTTAAATTTGCAGGTCAGTATTAGGTTGTATCAAAATATGATTGGCGACCGTAACAAATATGTATTCACAGAATTCAAATGACTACTTTATTATTATTGTTATAATTGTCGATATAACTCTCTAAGTTCACATTACCCTATTGAATGAATATTTTATGAAATCGTGGCATTTGAGGGTAATTTTAAATACTTAAACGAGTTGTACTGATGATCTTAATTCTATAAAAACACATTTGTTATGGTCGAAAATCATATTTTGATCAACATACAACCTGTTTATTGACCTACAAATTGCTAAAAACGTAGGAAAATTTTAACTTCGCGGGCTACGTTAGCGCAACCCTTTATCAAAACCTACGTGATTTTCATTGTCATTAATGAATAAAAAATTAAAAAAATAAGTTTATTGTACAAAAAGAGAAACACATAAAGTTAGTGATACAGTCTAAACATGATTGTACAAGTGGAGGTCAAAATCAGGTAGAACAGCTGGCTCCTGAACTAAGTAAAAAAATACCTGTATCTCAGGAGGCAAAGTTCCTCACAAACATTGAATATTAAATGCAATCAGGTAAAAGTGACTCGGTAATTACAGATATCAATACTGATAAAGGTGTTCATGAAGTAATAGTTAGAATATTTTCTGTATCGTCGTAAGACAAATTCTGCAACCAAATAGTTAGCTTTGCTTTCAGCGCAAACTTGGTCAGCGTGTAAATATCAATTAATCGATGTACCCTATTATAAAGACGAGCGCTTAGGACTGAGTAATGGCGGCTAGCAAATGCAGAGTGACATTGGACGGAGTCACAGACCGGACGCCCTCGACGTCTTAGAAGGATGAGGTAGGATGGAGTGACGGCTTAAGACTACACGCAAAATGAAGAGTTGTCGCACAGTAAGGACTTGGGTTTCGGAGTACAGCAGGGCAGTAGGATAGTGGTGGTGGTCATTCGCAGATGCTGGCTAGGTTTTTGTATAATATTTTATTATGGGGACGATTGGCAATTGACGCACAACCCAATATCTTAGAAATATAGATGCCCAGAGTTTCGACAGGTTATTCGACTTTTTGACTTCTGGCAGCCCGTAACAAAACGGTTGATTAATAATTATCTAAGGTGTGACAACCAAGACCGAAAAGTTTAACATACTTTCTGGCACGGGCTTATAACGTAAAGAATTTGATTGACCGTGGCAAACAGGGAACGTTTGTTTATACTTGGAGATCAGTCATTCGACCCAAATGGTTGGTAACATAGTATAAAGAGTTATCTCTCCTCAGGAAGGCATCCTCTTGAAAGGTGATGTAATTTGGAAGTATAAACAGAATTGTTATTGTATTATGATGAGGCAGAACGCAGACGAGACGTAATAAATGAAATTTTCATAAGAAAGGTATACCAGACATCATTGACGCGAAGGTAAGGCCTCGGATATTTTGATATATGTACATATTTATCGTTCCCTCGTTACGGGCCTTTGTAGATTTTTTGAGAGCACTTTACATTCTACGATAGATACAGGTTAAAAGTAAATTGGTCCACTTGTAAATGGTTTCGTATTTTCTTCGATTAATTATTATTAAGGTCTTTGTCCAAGCTGCTAAAACGACTTCAACTGAATCTCTGCTTCATATTTCTGACTGACGACTCCTTGACAAGTCAAAAGTGCCTTTACAAATGGTTTCATTGAAATAAATGCTTTGTGTTTGAGTATGAGTTTGAAGTGACTGCTGTGAGCGGTAGAAAATTCAAGCACAAAATTAATTAATTAATTTTCTGTAATAATAATATTTTCATTGGAGGGGATCGTGACTAAATAATAATCGCCTCACGGGTCGAGCGATGGTTAAGATACGCTTGCTGCGGTCGGTTTGTGGATGGGTGTTATGGGGATCGTGTTACCCAGTAACTAGGTTGTGGAAGTCAAATAGGCAGTCGCTCCGTATAAAATCAGCATTTTACACGGAGCGAATACCTGTATTGCTGAATAATTGTTTACGTATTCAGCTGCATCTGGTTAAGCTTAAAGACAACCCCAATATAGTTGGGAAAAAGTTAGGCAGATTGATTGTATAATATTTTCATTGTTCCGATTATCGAGGTGACATGACAGTCCTTTAAAGTTTCGTAGTGACACATTTAGATAATAGCACTAGTGTTCAAGTTTTTAAAGGCACCTAAAATATTTGTACCCAACATTCGTAAGGGCTAGGTATAACAATTTATAAAATCCAGTTCCAGATTCGTTCGTCGTCGTTAGTTCTAATAAAACAAAATATCATTTTCTAAGGCTTAAACCAGTTTTTCTAGCGTAATGATTTGTATCCAAGACAGCAAGGGTCTCAAGATGTCTACTGAGTAATCCTTAGATTTGCTTGCTGCCTATTACGTGTAACAAAGGTACGATTCAAAAAGGCAGAGTTTTATTATACCTACGTTAAACTTTCCTATGTAAGGCTTAGTGGTTATTGTTTATCATCAAAACTTATCCCTTTTCTTAAGCGATTGTAATATATACGTATATTGAACATGGCATTTTGTTTTATTGTTTTTAAATAATCGTATTTATAATTTTGGCAATCATCAGATAGAAACAGTGTTAAATCAGAAGTCTGTTAAAAAATAAAGCAAATCCCAAAAAGTTATGTTATTATGCTTCTAGAATACACAACCTTAGATCATTTTATTGTACAAAATCAACTTAGACTACACAGTGCTAAAGTATATAGTTGACTAAACTCTCTACTTTAGCATTACGTGCCGTAGTCTGAGTTCATTTTTTGATTAACCGTTTGTAATAAATAAAGGTCCTAAACATACCAATAACATTGATTTTGTATTCCTAAAACCCAGACCATGGTAATATCTTAGATTCTGAATTCAAACAGGTACAATCGATAAAAGAATCCACGTCAAAATAGTATTTAAACCTACATCCAATATTGTTAGAACTTCTTCCTTGTTCTTTTCTTGCTTCACTCTTGACAGAGCGGTCGTGGTTGCGTATTTCCCGTCTATACAAGGCCAGAACGCAACCATAGGAAACTGCTCGCGTATACATTGTAATGCTATTTTTAAATCTGTGATTACAATGTAATACACGAATTTTGCGTACTGCTCGTGTTTAGTTTGTAACGTGGACGCGCACGTCCTGGTTCCAAACTATACTTCATCACTTACGCTTGACATGAGTTTTAAACATAAATAGTAAAGAATATAAAAAAATGTGAACTGGGCGAAATGGAACAGATAACGGAATATGAAATGGGTTAGGTTAGATCTGTGTCAACCGCGCGCGAGCCGAGCGAGCGAAGCGAGCGGTGCCGCGGCAGTTGCCGGCGAGCGCTACTTCCAATTTGCTCGCAGCCAGGCAGGCTATTTAGCGCAAGGTGCATTACGTCGCAAACGCGTTGGCTACCTTTTCACAATATGTCGCAATCTATAATTCTATGAATTTTAACATGTTTAATACAAAATTAATCAATTTATCAAATGCTCAAAATTAATCCCTTCCTGTTGAATACAAAGTCGCACTTTTTTGATTATTTCGCTCTTCTTCTTTCGATCTTGTTGTACATTTAGAATAATAGGTCTAAGTTCTGCTTGTAGCTCGTGGACACTTTCATACTTGTTCTTGTAAACTAAATTTTTTACATAATCCAATAACAAAAAATCTAACGGGGTTAGATCTGGGGATCTCGGCGGCCATCTTTTTCTATTTACAGAAAAAAACAATAAATAGATGTATTAGTTACTAGCTGCGCACCGCGGTTTCACCCGAATGAGTTTCGATCACGTGGGTATATTGGGATAAAAAGTATCGTAACTCCTAACTCAGGTCATGGTCTACCCAATCTCATCCAAATCCGTTCAGCCGTATTAGCGTGAAAGCGTAACAAACAAATATGCAAAAAATGCAATCTCTCCTCTTTATTATAATATACATATATACTAGGTTTCACCCGCGGCTTCGCCCGCGTGAGGGTCGAAAATTATCCCACAGGAACATACTCTCTGTAATCCAGGCTATAAACTATATGTGTGCCAAATTTCATCCAAATTCGTTCAACCGTTTTTGATTAAGTAACAAACATCCAAATATACAAACTTACACATTTAGAAAACTAGAGCGACTAGAGCGAAACACAGCTTAACAAACTTTCAAGTACCTACGCCTATTGAGCCCGTGACAGTTTGTAAAAGTTAATTGTCATTCTAGTTATATTAAATCTGAAATTGATTTGTTGTTTCAATGTTTAAGATAGAATAGATATCTATTTGTGCTTAAGTGAATTTTGCAAGTGTTAAACTCAAAGGGATTAATTCTGAAGGATTAGGCCCAGACGACTTAGGCCCGGAGGGTTTGGGCCCGGCGTCGTCCACAACGCTTCTTAAAAGTAATATGCTACAAACTCTAATTACCAATGAGTAGTTAGAATGTCACAGCACTAGTTTAAGCGTGTTATTAACTATATTCCGTTGGTGTAGGTAGTAAACAAGAAAAACCACGTGACGAGAGAGCTGTCAAAGGCGTCTGGTTAACCAACTAAACGTAATACCTGTCACTTCAGTTGTCATGCCACGTCACAGTTGTGCCTACTCTTCAATTTAGCAACGCTATAATTCTTTGAGGTTTAGAGAATCTGTCTTTTTGGGCTCTTTACAATAGATTACAAAATATTATATTATTATAATAAATTAATGTAACTAGAAAATTGTGCTCAAGCAATTACATCTACGAAGATTAGAGAAGAGTAAATAATGAATTTTAACAATATACGAGTAGGTACATCCATTGCATAGGACTGCCATTGAAATACTAGTGCTGTGACAATGTGGTTACTCATTGATGTTTTTGAGTAACGTCCTGGACGATGGACCTGACTCGTATGTCCATGGGTTGGGCTTTGTTCCCGGGTTGGACAAAGTGAGTATTACGAATGTCTCTGTAGTATTCCGAAGTCTGGATGGACTGAAAACAACTGTTAGCATAAGTGTCGCCCCTATAAGCTATAATAAACTCTTAATATACCGGCGAAATGCGACTGTACTTTACACGTATATAATATATATACCCCTTTAGGGAATTTGTCATAATGTTGTGTTGGTCGTGCTACACATTTGTTCGGGTTTCGGCACGATTCGGGCAACCCTGGCTGTGCCGAATCGTACCGAATCATGACTTCAAGAGTGTGTACCCTTTACAGTTTGTCGTATGTGCACACGGCTATATATCAAGCCATGCAGTTCCAATATAAGCTGACCACTCATTGTACGGAAATCCTATACAATGCAAGATCAGTCAATCAATCAATCAGTTTATTTGTGAAACATAGGTGTTTACATAAGAGAGGGCGCTATGTTTTGTCATAATTAAGACATAAAAATTTATAAGTGACCTATTAGGTGTCATTAGATTATGTGACTTAGCAAAAAAACAATATTTTAAATCAATTAATATAAACATAATATCAAAATGCATTATTATAATAATTGGTCTTTCAACGTCGTCCGTCTACAGTATAATAACATTTGGCAATTAATAATTTTGTGAGAGCTTTTTTAAAATTATATAGTGTCATGTTTTTTATGTCATCAGGAATTTTATTAAACAATTTAGGTGCCATACCAAAAACACTTTTTCGCATTAATGCTGTCTTACATTTTTGATGACATAGTTTATTTACGTATTGGGCACGTAATGGAGTTTTTCTGGTGGCGGAGATAGTTTCAAAAATGTATAATGCTGGAAGGGTTAGTAGTTTTAAAGACTTAAAATAGGGTCTACAGCTATTCGTTGTTTTTATATTACACATTGCTCTGACACATCTTTTTTGCATCCTAATAATAAGCTCACAGTCAGTCGACTGCACCCAAGAAATTACGCCATATCGCAACACAGAAGCTACAAGTCCACGGTATGCTACC
This sequence comes from Agrochola lota, assembly GCA_947364205.1. Taxonomy (NCBI): domain Eukaryota; kingdom Metazoa; phylum Arthropoda; class Insecta; order Lepidoptera; family Noctuidae; genus Agrochola; species Agrochola lota. Next base: position 21,620,077 of record OX376223.1, read on the forward strand.
ATTAACGTATCTTCATTTACCTTTTTGGATAACTGAAAAAGTGCATAAGCAGATTTAGTCAGGCGTTTACAAAGTTCCTCTATCATGGGTTTCCAAGTAAACTTACTGTCGATGGTAATACCTAAAAACTTAGCATTATTAACTTTTTCAATTATATGGTTAGTATAAGTTACATCAATATTTGGATGTGGTTGCCGTTGATGGAAGTGTATCACCTTAGTTTTATTTAGATTAATTAAGAGATTATTATTATTCATCTAATGGATGATATTGAGAAGGGATTGATTAACATAATTTTGATAGGTTGTCACATTATTACATTTTATAACAGCTGTGCTATCATCGGCGAATAGGATCATTTTGTGTCGTATTATTTTTGGCAAATCATTTATATATATCAAAAATAATAACGGACCTAGCGCGCTACCTTGGAGCACGCCATACCTTACGTGTCTTGGTTTTGATCTATATATGATCTGCGTTTTAGTCTTATGACATATTCTAGATATTTCCGTGTATTGAAATCTGTCACTAAGGTATGATTCAATAAGTTTCAGAACATTGCCCCTTTTGCCATATGCATGTAATTTTTGCAGTAACATCTTGTGATCAACAAGGTCAAATGCCTTTGTCATATCAGTAAAGTTTTTATTAATGCGATTTTTGGTGATACAACAGGGTCTTAAACATATTTTATAGTAGCTCAAAAATCTACCTTAAAAGGCATGCATTGTTAAATTACAATATTAGATGTTATACATTACATGCAACATAAAGAAGTAATTAATGTCCATAAAAAATAAAATTTAAGATTTAATATATTGTAATAAATTAATGGACATATGTATAAGAATATTACATTAAATCATAAATACAATAAATGGTCAGTCACATGAAATTTTGTCAACTAGGAATTCGTCAATGGTATAGTAGCACTTGTCTATTAAAAAAATATTTAGTTTACGTTTAAATTGTGTCAAGTTTAAATCTTTTATGTCATTTGGTAGCTTATTAAACACTTTTTGAGCCATACAAAGTATGCTCTTGTGCATAAGTGCGGTTTTTGAACTTCTTAGGCATAATTCATGTCGATATGTTGGTCTTATGGATCGATAGCTTTGTTCTGAAGCTTTTTTAAATAAATCACCGTTTTTCTTTACGAACAAAGCAGTCTCGTATATGTAAAGACAAGGTAACGTTAGTATTTTTAAGATGATAAAATGCGGTTTGCAGCTTTCTGTTGATTTAAGATTGCATATGGATCTAATGCACCTCTTTTGTGCTTTAAAAATGTCAAGTTTTGTACAGGAATTTGCCCAGAAAATTACTCCATAACGTAATATGGAATCTACGTAGCCATAATACGCGGTGACGACAGCCAGCCATAAATATTGCACATACTGGATTATTTTTATCTACTGATGTTATTATTTTTACGAAATCCTTTTTGTTCATTGCAGAATAGGTTGAACTTTTCAAAGTACATATAAATTGAATAATAAATTACTTTTTCAAATATTTTTGAAAGTACTGGGAGTTTTGCTATCGACCTATAATTTTTGACATCTGTTTTGTCGTTTCTTTTAAATAGAGGTTTAATGATAGCTATTTTTAAACCTTTCGGAAATATGCCATCAGTGATGCATAAATTAATTATGTGTGCGAGAGGTGGCGCAATAATTTCTTTAACATATTTAGTAACTCTAGTAGATACACCATCATAACCAATCGTGTTTGTATTTTTTAGATTGTCAATTATTTTAATAATGTCATTCGTTGAAACAGGTAGCATAAATAGGGATTGCGCTGTCAAATTTCCAATATTATTTAGATTAGTCAACTTCATGTCATTTTGTGTATTATTTTCGATTTCGTCAACAAAGTAGTTATTGAATTCATTAAATACGAGTATGTCAATAGGATTCGTTATAGAAAGTTGATCTTTTTTTATGGCAGTTAATGTATCATGTGGCAAGCTTGATTTAGATTTATTTATTATTTGCCAGAACTATTTAGAGAGTTCTTTATATATTTAGTTATTTTGCGACTTTTGGGTTAAACGTATTTAAAAAAATAATAATACAGTATATTTTTTTAAAGTTTGTTTATTGCTTATGTCAGGATTGCACCTATATTTCCAAAGTAGTTTTCCTTGCTTTCTACTGCAAATTTTTATCCCACGGGATATCCATTTAGTTTTCCTATTTGTCTTTATGGTGACTGTTTTTTCCGAAAAACAAAGTCTATAGAGCATTAGGAAATCATTCATGAACCTATCATAGGACTCATGGGCCTCTTTAACATTATATACTTGCGAGAAGGATATTGAAATGTCATTAGATTATCTGTAGAGATATCTTGTTTTTTGAATTTCCAATGGGTTAATTTACATGTTTTTTCAATAGGCACTGTAAGAATTTGAGACGTGTGATCAGAGAGACCAAAATAATTTTTTTTTGCCTTACATTCTTTTTGATAATTGTGAGCAAAGTTATCGATGCAACTCTTATTACTCAATCTAGTGGGGTTGTAAAGTGCTAGTTTAAGATTGAATTGTAGAAGAAAATGTTCAAATTCTAAGGTAGTTTTATTTCTTTTAAGTATATCAATATTAAAATCACCGGTTATTTTTTTTTTATATTAACTGTTACTCTTACTATGTATTTTATTTATTTTCTTTCATATACAATTACATTTTTAAATATTCTTACATTAAAAAGATAAAAAAAAAACATTTAAAAATATTAAAAAATACTATTATTGTTACTGTGTTCAGTTTATACTGGAAATTTATAGCACGATGTGTGTGTACAAGCAGTCGTATCGTATCCGTCTCGTAAGCTCTAAAACCTCTCTTTGTTAAATAGCTCGCTTGTTTGCGAACAATGTTACCTTAATTTTGGCTCTACTCACAAATTGTTAGAAATTTAATTGAATAAGTCAACATTTTTTTGCTCAAATTAATTATGTTTTCGTCGAGTTTCCTGTTGCTCTCATAACATCATTTGCGTAGGGCATTGTTGGACTCAACTTTAGATTTAATTTATATTTTCGTTCGGATAATTTTGTATATTGCTACATTATTATAAATTGCTTAGCATACTCAGCCTCTAATGTTCCCACTACTGGGCCACAGCCCTCCTTTCTTCGAGAGGGAGGGAAAAGTCATAATTATTGAGGACGAACATGATTGAACAAAAATATCAATAAACTTAGAATATTTGTTGGACCGCAGTGATCAGCAACCCTATTCGTCGATATGGTTTTTCAATTACAATATTTAAACGAAATATGATCATTCCCTTTGTTTTCAATGCAATTCTTCAATAGGTTAAAACTAAAAACATCTGTTTATTTTGCATACGCTAAGCTTGAATTCAGAATCTTAGATCAAATGCAAGTTTTGGAACTAGAAACTCTAAATTGACGTGACAAGGTTCAAATTCAAATGTAACCAAATTTTATTTAGGACCTTGTACAATTTGTACCTCACGACGTCTTCGTGGAAAACTGTGATACCCAAGTAAAAAAATATAATGCTATATCGTGGATTTTGCACTTTGGTATAATGAATTTTGCACTGTATTGTGCAAAGACACATAGCATGTGTCATGAAAACCTTTCCTGCGCGAAGCGCGAGTAGAAACAATCCCCACTGAAAACCTTTGTGAACAAAATAAATAAATTAAAAAAACAAAAACCCAACGTACAAAGTGAACTTTAAAAAAGATGGAATAAAGATGACCAATTTCTGTCTTAAAAAAAAATGGACTTTTTTATTTTACGCTTTTTAGTTAGGATTTTTTTTACCATTTCTCACTCCAAATTACATTTTCACAAATAATTTGTTTATATGTTTTTAATCACCTTTTAAAACCACTTGATAAGTTTGGGAGATTTTTTTAGAACATACGTTCTGGCGCCAAGTATCCGCCATTTAGTTTTTTTTTCGAGTATACCCAGTGCCAATATACTCCATAATTTTGATACCCGACTCGATAGGTTTCAAAGTATTTTTTTTTAAACATACTTTGAATTTGGTCTAAAAAACAGTCAATTCGATTTATACTTTATTTTAATGTTCCCAGTGCCACTGGCGTAATAAAACCCTTTATTTTGTTACCCCAATCAATAGGTTTGGGAGTTTTTAATTTTAACATTGAAAATGTTTTTTCGATCGCTTCAGTAAGGACCCCATTTTCAGTGAAAGTGTGTATCTGCGTGTGTATATGATAGAAGTAATAAAACTACGTCAATGAAATGGGTACAAAATACGAAGAATTAAATGCTCTACAAGTTACAAAAAAAAAAAACTCAACATCTTTTGAAGTTACCAAAAAAAAATACAAATAATTTCGAATTTTTTTTGGTTCTTTTTTATGAAAACTTAGATAATTACAAAACTAAAAGAGATATCAATTTATATTGAAAAATTTCTCTAGATAATTAAATTACGCAGCATTTGATATCAATATCGCGAGGATTAGATATCGGAAGGTGCTAGGAAAATTTCGAAAATATTAAAAAAAAATCAGTTTCGTTTAAGTTCTGCCCTTCGTTGACTTCTGCCCTTGAAGACTAAAATTTCTTTGGCACAAACACTTATTCAGCCGATTATAGATTATGCCGACGCCTGCTACCTGGATGCTACCGAGGAGCTATTAAATAAGCTTGAGCGCTTGCAAAACTTGTGCATTCGCTTTGTTTTCGGTCTACGAAAGTATGACCATGTTTCTCACCTTCGCAAGGAACTCAAGTGAATCCCAATCCGCCTTCGCAGGAACACTCGGATTTTATGTCTCGTTTTCAACATCTTACACAACCCGTCTTATCCTTCCTACCTGCGTGAGCGTTTTTCTTACGCTCGCCCTAGCGACGCTCCGTGTAGATCACACCTTAGATCCCTCCTTAAATCTCATCCTCATAAGACAAGCTACTATTCTTATTCCTTCTCTGTGCATGCAGTAAGACTGTGGAACTCACTTCCGCCTAGCATTCGTGATTTAAAAACTGTTTCACAATTTAAATATCGAGTAAAAGAGCATTATCTTTCCTCTCTACTGTGAGTATTTATATACCTATAATATGTATGTTTATTTATTTAAGCTTTATGTATTTATTTAAGTATATGTTAATTTATTACGTTATACGTGTAGGTATATTTGATATGTTTTAGTATAAGACTTCGCAAATTCATATTTTTCTCTTTTTGTTCTCACACACTATTGTCTACATTTATTTCTCATTTCTCCTTTCGCAGGTCTGCTGGAAGAAATTTCTTAAGAAATAAGTAGTACCTTTGTACTCAAATTATAATTATGTCGTATCTGTATGTATTTTACTGTGTGTACATAAATAATAAAATAAATAAATAAAAATAAATACATGTCTTCAATTAACGAGGTGTGTCACTTCTTTAGTTCCATAGGAAGCGACCTAGCTGACAAAATCACAGCACAGCATCATGCTACTAACATGCCAATTACACATCATTCCCAACCATTCTGTAATAGTCCCCAACCCTCACAGGTTAATTCCCTTGGTATTTTAGATGTTTGTTAATCTGATGTTGAGTCTCTCATACTCCAGTTGCGCGACAAGAGTGCCGTGGGCTGAGATGGTCTCTCGCCTCAGCTGTTGAAATGTTCTCGACATGTTTTGGTCCCACCCATAACCTATCCCTCAAAACAGGCGTATTCCCTGACGCTTTTAAAAAGGCTATTATTCACCCGGTATACAAGGGTGGGGCCAGAAACTGCGTCACCAACTACAAGCCGATCTCTGTACTGCCAGCTCTTTCTAAGGTCCTAGAAAGGATTCTAAACAACCATCTAAGGCGCTTCTTTGACAAATACCATATTATCCTCAACAACCAGTACGGCTTCAGGCCAAGGCTATCAACAGAAGATGCTGTACTGGAACTCACGAAAACGGTTGCTTCAAACTTGGACAGTAATACTAAATGCCTCGGAATCTTTCTGGACCTTTCTAAGGCATTTGATACAGTTTCTGTCCCCAACCTCATCTCAAAACTTGAAGACATAGATGTGCGGGGTATTGCTCTGGATATCTTTCGGAGCTACCTTACAAACCGCAAACAGTGCGTCAAGATAGGTACTTACCGGAGTGATAAGGAAATCATTTCCTACGGCGTTCCCCGGGGTAGCATTCTGGGCCCAACCCTATTCCAAATTTACGTCAACGATCTGTGTAAGTTGAACCTTCCAAATTGCAATATTTACGCCTACGCTGACGATACTGCAATCTTGGTCCGTGGCTCAACTTGGGATTTGGTAAGGGCAAATGCGGAAGCTGCAATGTCTGATATAATGATATGGCCAAACTCTAACCTGTTAACGCTAAACCTAAATAAAACGACTTACATTCCTTTCGGGTTAAGACGTGGTAAAACCCCTGGATCAGATTTCGCTCTTGTAGCCCACTCCTGTCCTGACCACAAGGTACCTTGTGCCTGTCCCACCATGATCCTTTCAGACTCTGTTAAGTACTTGGGTGTACAGATCGATTGCGGACTAAGGTGGAACAGACAAATTGATACCCTTACCTCCAGAACTACGCGTCTAATCCACATTTTCAAGTCCCTCAGAGATTCTGCCGATAGTACCACGCTGATGATGATTTATTACTCCCTCTGCCAATCTATACTCGGGTACTGTATAACAGCATGGGGTGGAGCAGCTAAAACCCTTCTTCTTAAAATAGAAAGAGCACAAAGAGCAATACTAAAAGTAATGACGAAAAAACCTTTTAGATACCCAACTTCTGACCTCTATCACGACTGTAAAGTGCTAACAGTGCGGCAGCTCTTTGTGTTCAAGGCAATACTAAGGATATATAAGTACCTCCCACCTCCGGACCGGAACAAACGCACTCTAATCATACCCAGTACCCAGCACAGAACCACTTTCGCCCGGCACCAATTTTACATTCGTGGTTCCTATCTGTACAGGAAAATCAACAATAAAATAAAAATAATGGATCTAAACTCCCACAACCTGAAAATCCAACTAACTGAATGGCTACTGCAAAAAGACTACTCTTTCACGGAGTCTTTACTTACTTTCATAGAATAATCCATAAAAAAAAAAAACATTACTCTACCCGACTCACACTCAACACACGATCACTCATTCATTTACCAACCCTTATCCCTGCATACACACACTATCTCTCACACGCACCCTTAGAGGTACGCACTCACTACCATACTCTCCACTCATACACATACACATACTTATGATTACTCTCTCACACAGTACACTCAAACACATTTACACACCGGCACACAAATGTATTACTTAACCACCCTTGCGCTAAACACCCTGGCTGCTGCTATACCTACATGACTGATCGCCCTGTATGGCCTAACACTGTCTCCTAAGATACAGGACTAACTAGTTTAGGAGACAGGGTTACATAATCTGTATAGATTTATGTAGATATACACCATGTTGTTTTGTACATCTGTTTTTGTGTATCATGAATCTTGTGTGTATCGTAATAAACATTATTATTATTATTAGATGAAATAAATAATTTAATAATATACCAATAACCTCTTATGCTTTTCGGGTTTCAACCTGATTTAGGGATGGTCAAAAGTCGCTCGAAATGGTTCTTCTAAGCGTTACCTTATAAGAAGTTTGTTAATAAAAGTGGGGTAAACGAATTTGGCTCTTGAGTTAATCGCAATAAGATTTAAAATTTCCAGCGCAAACTTTCAAATAAACGTGGAATTGCCTAGTTGGCTATGTTGTAAATTTTCTCCACAAGAAAATTGACCGAAATACAGGACAATGGCGCTAGTTGTACTATAACATTCATAAATCTGTCAAATAAAATGTATGTCATCTTGAGTTTTCAAATAACAACATTGAATTTTATATTTTTATTTAGCCTCGGTATTTATTTAGATTATCGATTCATCGCTTTTAATAATCGTTTTGGAAGTGTTTTTAGTGTTTTTTTTTTCATATTTTCTATTTCACAGTTTCTCTTCTAGAATGTGATAAATTACGAAAATATTATTTACGCAAATAAATTATATCACAGCGCGGACAAAACTTTGAGCGCAGTCCTCTCGTCTCAACAGAGCGACGGCGACTGATTTGTGAAACAAAAATATGCTTGAAGTTCCCGCAACGTGCGACGGAAGATGACTTCTTCCACAAACTAAGAACGTCGAAAGTGCTAAAAGCTTGTACTCGTAATAAAACCAAGAATAAAAGGAATAAAAAAAGCGTACACAATTTTTTTCGCCTTTTATTAATACAAATAATCATCAAATTTTTATCCCATTAATTATTACCATATTAAGTACAAATCGAAAATACGGGAAAATTAGAGGTAACTTCGTGATGTTTTTTTATCGAGAATATTTTAATATTTTGTATTTCTGTTACACAAAGACTTTGGAAATATCATGTAGTTACTCGTGTTATTTTTATTTTATACCTAAGTCTTATCAACTTCCTGAAAAATCGAATTGAAGATAGGTAATTTTGGTTACTACCCCCTCTTAAGTCAGTAATTTTATAATTTTGATTTCCATTTTTGTAATCTTTTCTTTTTGTTTTTTGTTCGATTTTGTTGTATCATAATACTATTTGAAAAAAAAAAAAAAAAAAAAACTTGTCTAGGTTCTTCTTTCTATTTGTCGTAGAAAAGTAATATTTATCTCCGTCATTTGTTTGCAATTCACATTATTCTCAACTTGATAAAGCAGGTTATTGAAGACTTTGCAAGAAGCACCTCCCCTTCAATAGCAGTGACAAGTTTGCTCCAGATAAATATCGTGCGGTTATGACAACCGCAGTGTATTTATTGCAATTTAATTTTTTAATAATTTTAGAAGGCTTTTGTTGCTGTGATAATAAAGTAGGTAATTAGGTCAACCTCTTGCACTGAAGTTCAGAATAATATGTTATGGAAACACATGGCCATAATACGCATAAGTTATCGGTATGTTTCATTTATTTTTCTTTTTTTAGGGTTCCGTAATCAACGAGGAACCCGTATAGTTTCGCCATGCCCGTCTGTCTGTCTGTCTGTCTGTACGCGGCTTTGCTTATAGACTGTTAGTTGTACTAGAAAGTTATAATTTGGCATGGGTACATAATAATCACTTCGATAATGTAGTAAGATAAAATCATGAAAAAAATAATATTTGTTCCTCTCCAGCACGTAAAGTGGGGATGGTTTTTTCCCCTCGTGTATCCCATGTGTGGGGTGTCGTTCAAAAATATTGTTAGTTTTACAAAACCAATTTTGGTTTCAGGGATCCGTTTGCGAAATATTAAGCTTTAAAGTGGAAATTTTTGAGTCAAGTGTCCCGCCCCCTTGCCAGCTAAATGGTTTGTTCTGGATACGTGGACAAATTCACAGCAGTAGTATGTATAACGAAATTTAAAGGAAAACTATCACAGCTAAGTAGGCACTACAAGTTAACGAGTAATAATCAACCAACTTACATTTGCAGTTGAAAAAACATGTTCTCATGTTTTTCAACTACACCGTTAAATTTGTTCTTGGGATAAATGTATGCCATCTACCGCAACTTTCATTGTGCGTGGTCCGACACGCACTTGGCTGGCATTTCAACAAATGCTTGCACTAACTGATAAGGTTCACTCATATTTGTGTGGTTCTTTCCTCAAAAGACCCCCTTTCAGACACGGGTCTACATGGTCTTCAATGATCTGACCGAATTATGTTTGGACTTTAAAAGAGATTTTGAACCCTAAGTTTGTTTCGTCATTTCTACTCAGATAAGATAGGAAATGTCCACTCCTAGATCATTTTTAGGGTTCTGTAGTAAACAAAGATTGTTCTGGATACGTGGAAACATTCACAGCAGTAGTATATATAACGAAATTAAAAGGAAAACTATCAGAGCTAAGTAGGCTGTACAGGTTAACGAGAAATAATCAACCAACTTAAATTTGCAGTTTGAAAAACATGATTCCCATACATTCCGTATGGGAGAACACGTTTTTTAACTACAATGTTAAGTTTGTTCTTGGGATAAATTCATCCCCGTTACGGAACCCTTCATTGTGCGTGGTCACACGCACTTGGCCGGTTTTTTTATATTTTTTCTTAAGTCGTGTATAAATGAGTCCGATAATTACGGTTCACGAGATACAGCCATATATCCATACCGCTGACAGACAGATGGATGGACAGTGGAGGCTTAGTAGGTAATAGGGTTCTGGTTTGACAACGTCGGGTGCAGAACCCTAAAAAAAAAACACTCTACTAAGTACTTCATCTAATAAGGCATAAACTTACCAGCACATTTATGTCTAGAAGATTTAATTGTTCTGTTAAAGTTATTACTGCGCTCGCGCCCGTGTTAGATAGAATGAACTTTACGACATACTTCTATGTAAACTGGCATTGGCAGGTTTCTCTGTGACATCGCTTAAATTCTTCGCAAACTATCTGCACGACCGCAAGCAATTTGGAACATATAAAAATGCCAATTCGGAGCGCTACTCGGTCACTTCTGGTATAGGGCAGGGCACTAACCTTGGGCCCCTTCTTTTCCTAATAGTAGTTAACGATCTTCCCACATTATATAAAACACTCCACGGTCACAATGTACGCTGATGATGTCAAAGTTGCTCTTCCTATATCTAATGCTAGTGATATGGCCACACTTCAACTCGACATCGACAACATTCACACTTGGAGCACTTTAAACAACCTCAATCTAAACATTAGTAAATGCGCGGTCATGACCTACTCAAAGGCCACACAACCTATACACAACATCTACACTATGAACAATGAGCCCCTGAAACGCATTTCAACCGTACGCGATCTGGGTGCTCAGTTTGATCCACATCTTACATTTAACCAACACATACTACAGACCTGTAACAAGTCCCGCAAAAACTTAGGTTTTGTCTTGCGTCAGTACAATTTTTTTACAAATCGTCAAGCACTGGCCATGCTGTACAACTCCTTCATCCGCAGTTTGCTAGAGACTAACTGTGCAAGCTGGAGCCCCTATGAAAAAGTGTATACACTGGCCATTGAAAAGGTTCAGAAGTCTTTTGTCCGCTACCTATACTTAAAACTGTATGGATATTATCCGTACATGTACCCAACACCATTTGTGCTGGGTATGGTGGGCTATCAAATTTCTAAACTTTTAGTAAGGAGAAATCTTAGTCTCGTTAAATATTTCATCCGCCTAATTCGTGGCACCTATTTCAATTCATTTTTATTACAGCACATCCCTTTTAACATCCCACTACCCATTACACACACACTACTAAACACCCGCGCCAACGTCCTCTATTCTTAATACCTCAAACGAGTACCATAACCCTCAAGGCCAGTCCATTGTACCTAGCCCTCACCCATATTAACAACATTTTGCTGTATGACGAATTCTCTGATGTCTTTGCGAGTACTGAACTGGGATTCCTGAACACTGCTACTCGATACCTGGAATCCATTGCCACTCCCAGTACAATCTCCTTGGAGTGAATAAATTAATTTGTTATTAATAATTTTATTCCAATTTTTATCCTAATAATTGTATTACAATTTTTATCCTAATAATTGTATTACAATTTTTATCCTAATAATTGTATTACAATTTTTATCCTAATAATTTTATCCTAATAATTTTATCCTAATAATTGTATTCCAATTTTTATGCTAATAATTTTTATTCAAATTTTTTATCCCAATTATATCTAATCTTATCTAATTTTGTCTACATACTTTTATCTAATTTTTGCCTGATCTTGACTAATTTCATTTCAACATACTCGTATTTTGTCTACTTTTATGTAATCTAATCTAATTTTAATTTTATGATTGTATGTGTAATTACTACTAGATATTGACCTATAACTTGTATGTGTGGTGCAAACTGTTAGTATAAGTTGTTTTTTTAAATAAATAAACTTTCAGTCTGTACTTAGAAGTCTGTAAAGTTTTTACGATTGAGCTAGGAAACATGTGCTGGAACAACCATAAAATATAGTTTCTTAGAAAACAATATTCTTTAATGTAGGTACAGATAACACAGCATCACGTGTGTCTTGCGATAATAATCGAATCTGTTTCTCCTAATGGAGCACAATTCCAGACTCCGGGCTTCTACGGAGAATTTATCAATGAGACAACCAAATAACAAATCGCACGATCTTCGAATTGAACTCGAGAGTCTTCAGGCGTAGGTAGGTAATAATCACCATGTACTGTATAATGTCCATTAGAAACATACCATCACGCCTGTGTTCCGTGAAGAGATAGGCAGAGATGTACTTATAGTACACCCACATTTCACCAGTTATGTATAAACTAAACACATAATTATCTCCATCAACCGGGCCCATATATCTAGATTCCGGGTTGACACTGAGAAATTCCAGATCGAAAAACCCAATAGCGGACCAAAAACTACCAGTAATAATGAAATTACATTCAAGTAATGTCATTACTACTGACAGTGTGGTGAATGGAACGATGATGTGATCTAAATATTTTAATAGTTTTACGTTAGAAGGAATGACAGTCACATTGATGTCATTTACTGATAGTGTTTGGTCCGCTAATAACACTTTGCCCGACCCGGAAGTCGAACCCAGGACCTCATGCTCACCTGGTTCAGGCCATGGTTCGGAGCGAGAGTGCATGGGAGGCCGTCACCTCCTTCTATGAAGCAGTTATGTTCGCGAAGGAGGAGGCGGAGCGCGCGAGGGAGATGCAAGCGGCACGCCCTCGCGGCCCTAGTCGCCGCAGGTGACGCCCCGGGCGTCGGGAGTCGAGAGCCGACTTCCGGCCACCGTAGGCGCGGGCTTGCGGACGGTGAGCAATGAGCAGCTCGCCGTCCGATAAGGACCAGGCCCGTGTCGACGGCGCGTTGTGTTCCACGCGCGCCTCAAAGAGATGTCAGCACCAACTGACGGGGTCGAAAGACCAATGCCTTCTGGGGTTGCGGGTTTGTCCGAAAGGGATATCGCGGCCCCGGCACACAGGCAACGGAAGGAACATGGGTGGGTTTTAGTCAGTAAAAGTCTGACACACCCTCTCGCTCTGCCCAGAGCGGGAGAAGTCATTTGATGATTTCCCATACTCAAAAAAAAAAAAGGACCTCATGCTCAACAGTAGTGCAACCACTAAACCACTAGACCAACGAGCTAGCCTGGTTATATCAACGCCATAAAACGTTTTCATCCCATATAGTGCAGACTGCACAATGCCATCTTACTTAATGTCCCCCTAACACCAGGAACAACAAATAAAAACATGAAAAAACACATTCAACTTCATAAAATACAGTCACTAACACTATTTTATTCTCGCCTCATATTCCTCTGGTTCACATTAACGCCGATGTAGAAATGCCACATAAAACGGTTGTAGAGAAGGTTCGGTCTATTTATTTATCATATGCCTAGCTTTTTCCCAATTATGTTGGGGTCGGTTTCCAGTCTAACTGAATGCAGCTGAATACCAATATTTTATATGAAGCGACTACCTATCTGACCTCCACAACCCAATTACCGTACTGGGTAACAAAACACGCTTCGGTAAAACTGGTTGTCAGAATTTCTGGCTTCTGGCTTTCCGTAATGACTGTCAAAATATTTACCTTCGGATGGTCGGGTGTCCACGGACCGACTTTGGCAAATCAACTCTTGCGGCTGTTATTACTTGGCCATGAGGTCCTCTTCAAACTTTGCGATGTAATAGCCTCCACGTTTAGTGATACCAATTATGCATTCTCTTTTAATTTTTTGAAGAGAAGTTTGAGTCATTAACAGGCGATTTTTTCCTTCATAAACTAAAACTAGTGACCGACCGAGCTTTGCACGGGTACGAGAACATTCAGACGTGTCCCGTCTTTGACGATTTGTCAAAAAAAAGATACGTCATGACGGATGCACATTGCTTATGGAAACGAGTTTCTTCGCTATTCGTCAAAATATCCGAATAGATTGTTCACACTTGATTCGAAACTCAAAACTCACATAAAGCATTTATTTCAAATAAACCAATTACAGTCAATTTTGAATTGTCAAGGGGCAGTCAGTCAGAAAGATGAAGCTAGATGCCCATTCCAAAGCGTAGTAGGCACCTACGGAGAAGACCGGGCAAGAAACTCCACGAACACTCTTTTAAATTAAGTTATGGTTACAAAATATTGTTTAAATCATTCATGTTGAAGTTATACATGTGAGAACGATGCAAAACGTTAAAAGCGTCAGTAATAGAAATAAAAAAAACAATTCAATAATTAAATTAAATTAAAATAACCCGTGGCAGCAGAGATGACCAGTCCCTACTGACGGCGCCCGTTCACGAACATGACGTATGGATTAGCACCATTCAGCTCAACCATTTTGAAGAGAGGTAAAACATCCGACACACACGCTACCGTCAGCGAGACATTAGGAGATAAGAGGATCGCTTCGTCACAAATTGCTACACTACAGTGTAAGACCGGTCGCGATTCGACCCCAAAAATCGCCACGACAACGTCCACTGCAGGAGTAGACGGCTTTTGGCTGAATGATGATGAGCTACAAATCGACTGGAATCTCGCATATCCACGAGTCAGTTATAATGTTACTAGCACTTCCCCCGCGACTTCGTTCGCGTGAACTTCGTATTTTCTTGTACAAATTCCAACACCCCTATTTTTTTTGGTACGAAGTTATCAAATTTCTTCTCACGCTCTGGGCGGAGCCTGACTAAAACCCACCCGTGTTCCTTCATTCGTATTTGTGTTGCCATGGGCCACGGTATCCCTTTCGGACTTGCCCTCGAGCCTGGCAGGCATCGACCCTAACAGACCCCGTCAGTTGTGCTGACATCTCTTTGAGGCGCGCGTGGGACACAATGCGCCATCGACGGCGAGCTACCCATTGCTCACCGTCCGTAAGCCCGCACCTACGGTGGCCAGGAATCGGCCTGGGCTTCCCGACGCCCAGGGCGTCTCCTGCGGCGACTAGGGGTTTGAGGGCGCCAACTTTGCCTCTCCCTCACGCGCTCCATCTCCTTCGCGAGCATTATTGCTTCGGAGAAGGAGATGACGGCTTCCTATGCCCTCTCGCTCCGTACCATCGTCTGGACCAGGTCCGGATGCGAGAGATCACCGCCGCCGATCGCCACCACGAGGACACGGCGGTGCTCCGCCCAAGCCGAATACCAACATAATAACTTAATTATATATTTCGACGCATAGCCCGCCCGCACTTTTAACCTTCCTTAAGAATTGGGCTATCAAATGCAACAGAATTTTTCAAATCAGACTGTTCGTTCCAGTGATTAGCACGTTCAAACAAAAAATCAAACTCGTCAGCTTTATTATTCAAATTTATAGATGATAATCAAGTTATTATTTACAGAATAAAACCATGCTGGCGAGCACAGAAATAGCTAATATCAAACAGCTGCAGGGAGCCTTAGGCATTATCACTACTCTTCTAAACGTAACCAACCATATTTACCCCAAAGACGGAACCGTTTGTGGTAAGTGAAACATATTTTTTTCTTATTTTTGCTTATGAAATTCTGATCGGACTCTATATTGGTATCAAACCGCAGAATCAAGTACTTTAAGGAAATGCCTGTATGCAGCAGAAGGTTTGTATTTAGTTGAAGATGATATCAATCGTAAATAATATAAAATAATTCGGAAGAGCAACGAGGAAGCATGTGGATGACTCGGCAAACGATAGCACGTCGAAGTTAGACAGACTGTGGGGATACTCAGTAGCGACTTTGGGTTTGTAAATTATGCCCAATGTGTAACTAGCTAACGCTGAATATTTTCTATCAGGCTGCAATTCATTCTATTTGCACTTTTATCAGTTGTTGGTGGATTTGAGAAAGACCTTACTAAAGATAATGCCTCTACGGTATAGAAAGCATTACATAGTTACGTTGTATTAGTTGCTGAAGCTTAATCAAGATTGTAACAACATAATTTAGGTATAATCTTTTACAGATGGAATGAATGAATGAATGAATGAATGAATGAATGAATTCTTTATTTGCCAGAATATAGGTACATTGTATATGGTAATTTTTTATATGGTTTCACTATATTCGACTTTCTAGTCGTGCAAATTTTTAAATAGACATAGTCAAAGCTTTAAAAAAAATTATTACATCAAATTTTTGTCTTCCTACATTAATAACACAAAAAATAATATTAACATTAACAATAATATAAAAAATAAAAAATAATAAAATAATCACTATGTCAATTACAGTATACAATTAAATATTTTTTGTCTTCTTACATTATTAACACAAACAAGAAAATTAACATTAACAATAATAAAAAAATAATAAAATAATCACTATGTCAAAAGGATTTCCAATTCATAAAGTCATCTATGGAATAAAAACATCTGTCGCACAGCCAATTAAATAAGGCTCTACTGAAGTCTAATTCATTTAGTTTTCTCATTTTTACCGGTAGCTTGTTGTATAGCTTAACCGACATACTGTAGCAGTTCGTGTCGCAAAGTTTTAGTCGATTTCGAGGAACTATCAGAGGCTTTTGTGCTACCTTTCTTTTTAAAGGAGCTTTTTCATCCTTTTCAAAAAGCGAAGCGTGATTTCTAACAAACTTACACATTTCTAGAATGTATAAGGATGGGAGTGTAAGCAGTTTTTTGTTAGTAAACACGGGTCGGCAGGAATCGGTCCATTTAAGGTTATAGATCGATCTGAGGCATTTCTTCTGAACTATAAATGCTCTTTGGGAGTCCGTGGAGTTTCCCCAGACGATTATCACATATCTCAGTACAGAGCACACGTGGCTGTGGTACACAATTAGAGCTGTTTCTACATTCGTTAACTGTTTTATTTTCCGTAGCGCGTATATAAATTTATTTAATTTCTTACACACCATGTCTACATGTGATTTCC
Source organism: Agrochola lota (assembly GCA_947364205.1). Lineage (NCBI taxonomy): Eukaryota > Metazoa > Arthropoda > Insecta > Lepidoptera > Noctuidae > Agrochola > Agrochola lota. The sequence continues at coordinate 21,637,009 of OX376223.1, forward strand.
AGTTGCAGTAATTATCAAAATGTATTCCTAAGAATTTTATAGTATTTACTTTTTCAATTCTGTCATTATTATATTTTATTTGTGTGTCAAATGTGTCGGTTATTTTTTTTTTGTTATTATTATTTGTGCAAAATGTCATAAATTTAGTTTTATTTGTGTTTATTTGTAAATTATTTAGGTTTAACCAGTCATGTACATCGTTTAGTGCTTTATTTGTGACATTTATTGCTTGCTCAATAGTAGCCTCTTTAGTCAGAATAGTGGTATCGTCTGCGAACAGTATAGTGTATTGGTCTGTTGCGTTCGGTAGTTCATTAATGTATGCTAAAAATAGTATCGGCGAAATCGCAGTCCCTTGAGGTACGCCACATTTGTTAACTAGGTACTTAGATCTATACGTTACGTAGGTGTTAGTCTTACGGCACATTTTCACGATCTCCGTGCATTGCTTTCGACCCCTTAGGTAGCTATCAAACCAACTGTAGGCTGGGCCTCTTATACCGTAATTTTCTAGTTTATTTAATAGTTTGTCAAGAGATATCATGTCAAAGGCTTTACTCATGTCCAGAAATACAGCTATTGGAATCTTTTTTGTATCTATTGCACTAAGGATTTCTTTTATTAATTTAAAACTTGCCAAAGTAGTAGATTTATTTTTAATAAAACCGTTCTGTTGTTGACATATTATATCATTTTTATCAAAAAACTTTACCAGCCTTGTACTCATTACTTTCTCGAATATCTTGGAGATAATCGGAATCAATGTGATTGGCCTGTAGTTTCCTGCTTCAGATTTCGGACCCTTTTTATGCAGTGGTTTAACTACGGAGAATTTAAGTGCTTCAGGAAAAATACCGTTTTCCATAGACAGATTTATTAAATGAGTCAATGGTTTTAATATAGAAAATATAGTTCGTTTTAATATTTTTGTTGTAATATGATCATACCCAGCTGAATTTGTATTCCGTAATTCCATTGCAATTCTATATACTTCTACCGAATCCACTGGTTTCAGGTAAATAGAGCTGGCTAACGTTCTTCCGGTTATTGTTTGGTCTGCAGGGTGGTCATTAATTACCGGGTTTACAACATTTATGTAGTAATTATTGAAATATGTGGCAATTTCGTCGCCATTTAAAAGCATTTGATTCCCGTTCGAAATTTCTCTGATTTCATTCGTTCGGTTGGTTTCTTTGAGTCTTTCGTTAACTATTCTCCATTTGGCTTTACATTTGTTTTCGGCTTTTTCTATATATTTTTTATTATTACTATTTTGAGTACTTATTACACATTTTCTCAAAATTTTACCATATGTTTCGTATTTTCGTTTGTTTTGACTATTTTTATTTTTATAGTATTCATATTGTAGTTTTCGTTTTGTCACAAAAGATTTTTTTAGGCCCTTTGTAATCCATTTTGGGTTATAGGAGTTTTGATTCATTTTGATTTTTATTTGAGGAAAACACAAGTCAAAATAAAGGCAGACCTCGTCATGGAACAGTTTAAACGCCTTATTAACGTCTGTTTCTAGGAAAATCTCCGAGAAAGATAGGTTGCCAAGGTAGTAACAAAACTTATCAATATATTCCTTGCATAGGTCTCTTTTATATACAAACCAATGCTTTTGATAATTACTATCTGATTTTATTTTTATTGTCAATGTTTGACCAGTGTTATGGTCTGATAGTCCCAGTTCATGTACTTCTCCTTTAGCATCTTTGATGTCACTAATTATGTTGTCAATATAGGTATTTTGTCGAGTTGGTTTGTTTATATGACATTTAAAGTTGTAATTGAGTAAAATATTTATAAATTCATTTTTAGACTGTGTATTATTTAATATGTCAATATTGAAATCACCACATAAAATGTTTTTGTAGTTATCTTTATGATGTAGTCTGTTTAATAATATTTGAAGCTTTCTAAAAAATATATTTATGTCCGAATTTGGCGTTCTGTACACACACAGCAAATTAATGCCGTATTTTTGTATTCGTATACCGCATATTTCGAAATGTTTTTCTAATGTCATATTTTTTAGCCATTCAATAGATTCATATTCGATCCCTTGTCTTATTAATATGCAAGCGCCACCACGTTTCTGGTCTTTCCTCGAAAAACTACTTACTAATTTAAATGCTTTTATTTTCAAATTTTCCTCGTCACCCGATTTTATAAAAGTTTCAGTTAAAGTTATAAAATCAATAAAAATGCTTTTATCTCGAAGTAGATTTATTGCTATTTCAATATATTCAGCCTTGTTTATGGCACCAGCAATATTTTGGTGAAATATTACATGATTAACTGGTTTAGCCACGAAAAAATGCTCCGTTAGCTATTTCATTGACAGCAATATTTTCCTGGGGAGCTTTGCTTAAATTGTATTGTTCAGAATTATCATTAGTTTGCGTACTTTGGTTTTGGGTACGAGCTTCCGGTGTAAAAGTCTTATTAATGTTGCTGTTTTTATTATACGATAAGAATGTTTTGTCATAGTCTAGCTGGTCTAACACTAAATTTATTTTACGACATAACGATGACATGTTATAGTATTTTGAAATGAATGAACAATCCTTACTCTGGCTACAAATAATATACAACATTTCGTTCAATTTAAATTCGTTTGAGCAGATGTTTTTATTCACACTTAAGATGATAACGGGACATTTAACTGATTTTAGGAATAGAACTAGTTCTGTAGTCATTTTTAAAGTATTGATGTCATTTTGTCCTATAGATATAATTAATTTGTCTTCAGAGGTAATGTCGAAAAGCTGCATACTAGTCAATATATCCTCCGTGGTAGCATTTGGTTTAACAATAGACATGAAACGATAGTGGTTATGCGGGTTGTAGAATCTGGATTTGTACAGCTGTGTTGCTAGTCCACTGCATTGTCTTCCTCCTATTATAAATGCCCTTTTTTCACGCCTGTGGGTAGGTTTCCTTTTTTTAGTTGCCATCCCATTGTTTATCTGTGTGTTTGTCGCGGGCGCGGGGGGTAACACTACGTCATTTTGAACGATTTTGATGGAGATACGTACGTATATGATGGTTGGCGGTGGAACTGCTGGAGTGGTGGTAGCTGCCAGGCTAGTGGAAGCAAACTTCAGCGTATTGATTATAGAAGCAGGTGACATTCCTGGAGGCGAAAGTCTTGTAAGCCAACTTTTTTTTTTTTTTTTTCTATTTATTGCCATAGTTTTTTATTTTTTTAAGCCGCATTATTCACATTTTTTATATAGATTCCATAAAGACTTGAAGGGAAATAAAAATACATACCTGCTAACCGATTCCTGTAGTATTAAAGTATTTTTTTTACCATTGAAAACACTCGCCGTTTTCAGTATCCCCGTTTTGTGCCATACGTAAAGAACTCCCGCATCGACTGGAACTACACATCAGAGACGAACTGCCGAACAGACAGATGCCTCAAGGCTGACGGTGGATCATTCTACGGCAGAGGACTTGGAGGCACAGGAGCCCTTAACTACATGGTATATGCACGAGGGAATCGTAGAAATTTTGAAAAAATATCCGATGCTACTGGAGACCCATCATGGAAATGGGAGAATATGCTCAAATACTTCAAGAAAAGTGAAAAACTACGAAACGATGAAATCTACAATTCGAAGAATGGAGAATTTCACGGCATTGATGGTAACATTGGCGTAACAAAAGAAGATTGTATAATTATTGATGATTGTCTGAAAGGCTTTGAAGAGGCTGGGGAACAAGTAGTTGTAGACAATGTTGGTTCCGGAGCAGGATTAGGATATTCTAAGTGCATATACACTATTCATAAAGGAAAACGTAATGATGCTGCAAATAGTTATTTGCCTCTTCTTAAAAATAGCCCAAAATTGCATGTAACTAGAAATATTTTGGCAACTAAAATAATTTTTGACAATAATAAAAATGCCGTTGGCGTAGAGTTTATAAAGAAAGGCAAAACTGTTACTGTCAAAGCGAAGAAAGAAGTTATTATTAGTGCTGGACCTGTCAAGTCACCTCAGCTTCTTATGCTATCAGGCATTGGCCCTAAAGAGGAATTTGAAACTCACAAAATAAAAGTGTTATCAAATATTCCAGTAGGCAGGAATCTACAATGTGTTATAGGAGCATTCTTAGACTTCAAAACGAATAGAAAAGCTGATACTCCTACATTTGATGAACATAGGCTTCCCGCACCAATAATATTAGGCTACTCAGCTCTAAACAAAAACAGTACATACCCAGATTATGAAACACAAAACTTTAACATTGATGACTATTTTCTATCATTATGTGCATTTACTTTAAAACTAAAGAACTCAATCTGCGATAGACTGTTTTCAGCAGCTGATAACAAACAGATGATGGTGACAATATTACTGAACATAAATCCGAAATCTCGTGGGAGTGTGTCGTTACATAGCACTGATCCAAACGACCAACCAAAGATAGTGTAAGGATACTATACTGATGAAGCTGATTTGAATGTTACAGTGGAAAATATTCAACATTATATGAAGATGAAAGATACTCCTTATTTCCAAAGTCTTGGATTAGAATTGAAAAGCAACTGCAGATTGTGCTAAATTAGACTTTGGGTCAAGAGAATACTGGAGATGTTATGCGTTGTGCATGGTTGCACTGACAGGTCGAACCAGTGGTACTTGTGCCATGGGTTCTGTAGTGGACAGCCAGTTACGTGTACTAGGAGTGAAGAGGCTTCGAGTGGTGCTAGCGTTATGCCCAACAGCTTGGGTGGTGCAATCTTTTCTCCTGAAGTAGCCCTAGCGGAGAAGGCAGCTGAAATGATTATCCGATGTGGCAAACAGTAAAGAATTTAAAGGTATAAAATAACATTTACATATTTTTATAGAAAACTTGCTAAGATATAATAAAATGATAACGAGTTTTTATTGTTTTTCTTGTAGTGCAACTTTTTTTTGTTGTAGTTATGGTATGTCCTATTATTTGATACATATTCAAATAAAATCCATTTACCAAAATTGGCGTTCACCAAAGTAAAAAAAATACGAGAAAGTATTTTTTGTTTCAAAAATTATAGAGTTGTTCGCAGGTTCTTCAACAATAGAACTCATTTGCAATTCATGGTCTAGAACTTATAGCGATGAATTATTTAAAAGTAATAGAAAAAGTACCAAAAAAATAACTAAAAACAAGTTGGTTAAAATGATCGCATATACTCATACTTTAGGGATAATGAGGGTAATTAGACAATTTACTTGTTCATTTAACACTTTTATCGCATCGGTCCACACATTATCGTACCAACAATTTACATCGACGATGGCTGCATGCATTACTAATCATCCTAACTAATATTTTAAATGCGAAAGTGAGTTTGTTTATTTGTTACGCTTTCACGCTAAAATGGCTGGTTGGATTTGGATGACGTTTGGCGCATGGGCAGACCATGACCTGGGTTAGGACATAGGACTTTTTCCCAATAGTACGTTCCCGTGGGATAATTTCCGACCTCCACGCGGGCGAAGCCGCGGGCAAAAGCTAGTTCAATATACTCGTAATTTGGAATAATAAATGCTCTTAGTAAAATATGTCACGGAGTTTGGCAGCCTTCCCTATTGCTTGATGCTAATAGTCATCAAAATCATCATGATTGTATTAAAATTTTATCAAGTAAGTACTCAAAGTTCCAGCCACAGAACAGAAAAAACAGTTGTTATTTCTATTCTGTGGTTCCACCGCTCCATTTTAAGAAGAGAGTAAAGCATCCAGGGCCAAACAATTTGAGATAAAAAATAAATCTTAGCAGTATGTAAATTATAAGTAATGTGTAATGAAAAAAAATTAAGAGAACTCGGTGAAAGTTTCGGAAGAGGGGTCCGGAAATAGTCGTTTTGGGGGGTGAATAATGATTTTTACGATTTGCGGCAAAGCTACACCACCTCCTATTGGAAAAAGTTAAATGTAAAAGTTGTTGATAACCAATATATCTTCAACTTTTGGATATACACAGTTCCAACATAACCTCAAATTTATGGAGAAAAACGCAAAAAACCGCATTTTTCATTTTTTTTTTTTCTGCAACAAAAATGGTTCGATTTCGATGAATATCACTAAAAATATATATTTTTATGTGTTAAACAAGTAGTATTTTCTTTAAGCGATTTTTTTTAGTTTTCTATCTTTTACGAGTTAAAATTGAAAACAAGGCGAATTTTCAGACCAAAAACTTGTTTAGTGAAATTTCGAATGCGAATTTTGTTCTTTGAAACCTCAACTTAACGATGAAGTAAAAAAACTTGTTTGTATGAAAAACAATTGTTTAAAACGAGGAAAAACAAAAAAAAAAAAATTTTTCAAGATAAATTTGTAAGAAAAGTATTTTTAAATTTTGAGTAAATTTCATTTTTCCAAACAAACTTTACTAAATTATACTTTTACTATTTTAAAAATTTCTGAAAACATTGTTTAAACAATAACCGCATATTTAAAACATTCAGGAAATGAACACATCAGCTCATGAAAATGCTAAAAAAAAAACACATTTCTAATAAACATATTTTATTAAAATATTATTTATTAATTTAGTTTAGTTGCACATGGTAAACAACCGCAAATCGTAAAAATCATTATTCACCCTACGACTATTTCCCTACACCCCCACCCCTCTTCCGGAACTTTCAACGAGTTCTCTTAATTTTTTTTTCATTTACTTATAATTTATGCTAAATTTTCCGACCAACCATGTACTACTCGTACTAAGAATTTTTCTTCAATTCGGGTTTTCAAAATTGGTTTGGCCCTGGACTAAACCGGTTGTATTTAATATATTATCATGTGCATTTATATTCTAAACTAGCTGTATAAAACTAGCATCTTAAAGTAGTCTTTATCTATTTTAGTTACGGTTTTTAGTGAAGTTAAGTCAAGACAAACAAAACTGAGACAGGTAAGTGAAAATAAATTCTTTAGTAATTAATGAAGAGAACGACATCATGTTGGCTATACAGCGGGCTTCACAGGCCAGAAAAACCAGTGTACGTGCTTAAATTGGTCTTTTGTAACAGCATAATTATTGTTCATGTTGGTCGATGTTGATGTCCTGGGTTAAACTCGTACTTAATGATATTTCCATATCTTTTTGCAGCTTCGCGCCATGTTTACGACCGCTGAAATAGTCGCTCGGATTAAAGGGTTACAGGGCGTGTTTGCCGCTCTGGCGTTACTCAACATGGATGGCCATTTGTATCCTAAAGAAGCCAATGTCTGTGGTTAGTATTACAATTTCTTTGGTTTTTTTTTTAACTGAAATTTTATTTAAATGTTTTACAGTATTTAACACAAATAACTATTTACACTAGGCACTTAATACAATAACTAAATAAACTCATTCTGTCTCATTTTGTCTTTAGAGGAAGTGATTAATTTTTTCTAGAAGTATGTTTCTCTCTTGTTAATGCTAATGGTTAGTTGCTATTAGTTAGCCGGGATGCAAACACAATACTGAAGTGTATCAAAAATGTTCTGTCAGGGGTTTTCACCATAGTTTCATGTGTGTAGTTTTCTTTCTATTTCTTCAAAGTTCACAAAGTTAGTTCGTCTGACATAAAATTATATATAATAGACAAGCCTAACCTTTCAAAGGTTCTCGAATGAAATTGCCAAGCTTCATAATTGTCATTATGAAGCTTGGCTCATTTATGATAGATAGACAACAGCAAGTCCAAATGAATAGTGTCAATTCACTCTGTCTAAAAGTAAAAATGGGTGTTCCACAAGGCTCGATATTAGGTCCTTTCCTCTTTTTAGTACTTATTATATATTTATCATCTACCCCATTTATTAAAGAAACAACCACAAATGGTATTATTTCCTGACGATACTTCCCAAATTTTTAAGAGAAACTTTAACAACTTAACTTTAACTTTTTAGGATAGACTTGCATCAAATCTTGACGACGTAAATAACGCCCTACTGCAGGTCCTAAATTGGATCACTGCTAATAATTTAGTAGATTATAAGTAGATAGCGTAATATTTGCTTTACCGAATTTTAAAAGTAGTATTGAATAAAGAAAAACTAGAATTCGTAATTATAACTGTTTTCCTGGGGATCACGTGCGTCACGAAGCTGCAATGAGGTCCTCATTTAACATATCTTATTTAATATTATGCTGTAAGAAAAATCCGTCAATTTAGTGATGTAGATACTACGAGGCTAGTCTATTTCAATTAGTTTCATAGTATCATGTCTTACGGTATTTTATTATGGAGACGGACTGCAAATATCGACTCTATTTTTAGTCTGCAGAAAAGAGCCATCAGAGCAATAAATGGCCGCCACAGGCGTGATTTTCCACGCCACAATTGTGGCGATAAGTCCCCACTTTGAGGAGTGGCTTGAGAGACGCCACGGCGTCCTCACCTTCCGCCTGACGCAGGTCCTCACTGGACACGGCTGTTTCGGGAGATTCCTGTTCCGCATAAGGCGGGAGGCAACGCCCGGGTGTCACCACTGTGTGGATCGCCCGGAGGACACGGTGGAGCATACGGTGGAGGCATGCCCGGCTTGGGCGGAGCACCGCCGTGTCATCACGGAGGCGATCGGCGGCGGCTATCTCTCGCCTCCGGTCCTGGTTCAGGCCATGGTTCGGAGCGAGAGTGCATGGGAGGCCGTCACCTCCTTCTGCGAAGCAGTTATGTTCGCGAAGGAGGAGGTGGAGCGCGCGAGGGAGATGCAAGCTGCACGCCCTCGCGGCCCTAGTCGCCGCAGGAGACGCCCCGGGCGTAGGGAGTCGAGAGCCGACTTCCGGCCACCGTAGGCGCGTGCTTGCGGACGGTTAGCAATAGGCAGCTCACCGTTCGATAAGGACCAGGCCCGTGTCGACGGCGCATTGTGTTCCACGCGCGCGTCAAAAAGAAATGTCAGCACCAACTGACGGGGTCGAAAGACCAATGCCTGCTGGGGTTGCGGGTTTGTCCGAAAGGGATATCGCGGCCCCGGCACACAGACAACGGAAGGAACATGGGTGGGGTTTAGTCAGAAAAAGTCTGACACACCCTCTCGCTCTGCCCAGAGCGGGAGAAGTCATTTGATGATTTCCCACCATCAAAAAAAAAAAAAAAAAGGCGTGATTTTCCAAGGGTGCTGTTTAAAAATATTAACATCATGCATGACGATACCTTGACAATATACGAGTATCTATGAAAACATACGTAAGGAAAAATCTTAATCTTTTCGGTTAAAAGTGATGAAAGTCACAATATAGTACTAGAAATCGGGACAATTAGTACAACCTGGTTTCAGACTGGCTAAAGTAGACTTATCCTTCATGGGGTACTATTTAAAATGTTACAATAAATCTTTTAACCGATGCGGGGACGTTAATCGTTGAGGAGTTCTTTTGGTACTTCACCATCAACTCCACTTTTTCATAGGCATTGTGACGAGCATAAATTGCTTGGCAACCATATTAAAGTAATCAAATCGCAACCCGTGAAATACTTATTATCGACTAGTTCTGGTGGCCATCTGTGGTCTTCATCATCAGTTCCACTTCACCAAATGGTGGTTTCCGAGAGCAACTGCACTAGTTATTATAAAAAATACCCTAATCGCTATTGATGTGCCCATAATATTTGAAGAATTCCTTCGATTTCTCCGGGATCCCATCATCAGAAAATAATGAAAAAAAATAATGTAAAGCTCTCTATATATAACGGAGTTATAAAAGACATCGGAATTGATAACCTCGTTTTAGAAGTTGGTTAAAAATACCTCCCCACAAAATCCAACTAAATGAAACGAAATTTAAATCTTGTATAAAGCGCACACTATGCTGCCATGCATATTATACGTTCAAACCTTAAGGCTTCCCTACCAGCGAACTGTACACGCTATGGACGCTACCTATAGTAAGGCACTCTTTTGTGCTAAGTATAGTGTTCCGGAAACATCCAAACTTGTCTTTTGATCCTGAGTTTAAAAGACGAAAACGTAGAACTAACAGATTCTGCCCGACATCAGGTGTTAAATTGGAAATTGTCCGCCAGAAGTTCATTTTCATTGCTTATTTTATTTGGATTTTTGAAATTTTCTTTGTTTTTTCCTTTTTATTACGGACGCTTTTAACGTGCACGTCTTTTTTCATTGTTCTCACATGCATAAATTAAACATAAATGATGTAATCAATATTTTGTAATAATTTTTTTATTTAAAAGAGCGTCCGTGGAATTTCTTGCCCGTTCTTCTCCATAGGAATCTACTACGCTTTGGAATGGGCACTCTTTCTGACCAACCCCTTGACAATTCAAAAGTGTATATAATTGATTCGTTTGAAATAAATGTTTTGAATTTAATCATACTCGCCCTTTCTCTTTTTCAGATGGTGCTACGTATGATTACATAGTGGTCGGAGGTGGCAGTGCTGGCGTGGTGGTTGCCGCCAGGCTAGCGGAAGCAAATTTTAGCACACTTATTATAGAAGCTGGTGGAAATCCTGGTATGGAGAGTCAAGTAAGGACTAGGATTATTCCAATATAAAATAAATAATAAAAATAATTAGAATGTAAATAACGTAGTACTCAATTCTTTTCAGTATCCCGGCTTGGTGACTTACGTATATAACTCCCGTTTGGACTGGAACTATACTTCAGAGAATGATGGTTGTACAGGTAAATGCCTCAAAGCGCGCGGGTCATTACTCAGCAAAGTGCTAGGAGGATCAGGAGCTACCAACTTCATGATATATGGTCGAGGAAACCCTCAAGACTACAAGAAATTCTGCAAAGCAACCAACGATTCTTCTTGGAACTGGGAAAACATGCTCAAATACTTCAAAAAAACTGAAAATTTACAAGCTGATAGTGTCCTCAAATCACCGTTTGGAAAATACCACAGCACGAAAGGTACAATTGGGGTGATGAAAGAAAATCGTTCTATCTGTAATGATTATTTGATAGGCTTTGAACAGGCTGGGGAAGCCGTGGTTGTAGACAATATTGGTCCTGGAATATTAGGATACTCTACAGGTCTTTACAATATACTTGAAGGAAGGCGCGCTGAGGGAGCAAGTACCTATTTACCTCCTCTGAAGGATAATCCAAACTTGCAGATAACCAGAAGTAGTTTGGCGATAAAAATCATTTTCGACGAAAACAAAAATGCTGTTGGCGTAAAATTTGTAAAGAATGGCAAGACTATCACTGCGAAAGCAAGAAGAGAAGTGATTATTAGTGCTGGACCTACCAAGTCACCGCAGCTCCTGTTGCTCTCAGGCATAGGTCCTAAAGAAGAACTAGAGAAGATGAATATAAATGTTATCTCAGATCTACCTGTAGGAAAGAATCTGCAACACGTGGTAGGAACATTATTAGCTTTTAGAACTAACAGACCAGCTAATCCGGAGCCATTTAACGCACATAAATTCCCAGCACCGTTAATAGTAGGCTACTCAGCTCTCAACAAATGCAGTCACTATCCAGATTATGAGACCTTTAATTACGTTATTGATGATGCTGAATACTTTCTATCATACTGTGGATTTATTTTAGGATTCAAGAACTCAATCTGCGATAGACTACACTTGTTAGCCAAAAAAAGTCAGATGTTGGTAACTTTATTAAGTAACATTTATCCAAAATCTCGCGGGGAGATCGTACTTAACAGTACAAATCCTTTTGACCAGCCAAAGATTATCAACGGTTATTATTCTAATGAAGACGATTTAGAAGTTATAGTAGATTCTATCATAGACTATATTAAAATCGAAGGGACTCCACATTTCCAATGTTTGGGTCTAGAGTTTTTGAGGGCACTGGAGAAATGTAATAAGTTTGTGTTTAGATCAAAGGCTTATTGGAGATGTTATGCTTTATGCATGATGGTGCCCACAGGAAGGCGTTCTGGTACTTGTTCTATGGGGTCCGTAGTGGATAGCAAGTTGAGGGTGTTGGGAGTGCACCAGCTTCGAGTGGTAGATGCCAGTGTTTTTCCCAATACTATTGGAAGTACGGTTTATGCCTTGGTAGTGGCCCTTGCAGAAAAATTTGTTGAAATGATTTTAGAATGTAGCTAATTATAGATATGAAATGATGACAAAATTCTGCAATTACATTGAAATAAACGTAAATGTTTTCTATGATGTAGTATTATTGTTATTTTATTATATATCCAAAGATGCCTTCAGTAATTGGTTTTGCTATTTAACTTAAAAGCTCCGCGTTTAAAAAGTTATTAATAATGGGAAAACATATTTTGAACCAACACAGGTATATTTGGTTTTGTAGTTACTGGTTTTGTTTACAATCAATCATCAATCTGCCAAGCCTTTTCCCAACTATGTTGGGGTCGGCTTCCAGTCTAACCGGATGCAGCTGAATACCAGTATTTTACATGGTGCCATCTGCCAACAACAATATTGACAAAATAATATATACAAAAACTTCAAATCGACTTTCAGTTGCACCAAGTCGGGAGAGCTACTGCAGTAAATCTCATCCAGCTGTACAACGGTCATTAATAAAAAATCAAGCCTAATATAAAATCTATCACGAATAAGATGGATTGCCCAGCTTCCTCTACGTGACTGAACAAGGGAATGCCAATGAATAAGTAATTTGGCGATTCTTTATTCTCAGTCAAATCAATCATGGTAGACACATGTACTAATATTTCTACCAGCATCTGCAGTATTTTATTTTTTATTTATTTATTCAAAAGGAACAACAAACAGCTACAATATACTTTATAGTAAAATAAATACACATAACATTTGAACAATATTGTAGCCCACAACGCTGTTCATAGATTAACTGTGGAATATAATATACAATTAATTAAACGCGAGAGTACATAATAATATAAAAAACTAAACCTCTTAGATCAAAAATGACATAATAATTGAAATGAACTTCTTCTTCTTTTCGAGTCGATGGTAACATGTATTTTGTTAAAAGAGTTGGGCCTAATAGGTGGACACGCCAATCGCAATCGCGCATCAGTGGAAATACAGATTGAGAAAATATAAATATTTTAATTATACAAGTTTACAATGTATAATGTTTACACTTTGGATATATGTAATCACATACAGATAAAAGGTAACATTTTATCATGTAGGTTATCCTTTTGCTACATCTGTATTTTACTAGCACACATCTGAGTATAATGAATTTCTTCATAAATTACCAAGTTACATATGTAATATCTAACTTAACTGCTAATCTATGATTTAATAGTGGGGGTGTGGGCTAGAAAATTGATCACCATTTTCCCAGAGCGTGTGTCACCAGAAATAAAATCATTCAACTCATTTAATTTTAATGTCCGACCAACTGTTCCCTTTTAAATTGTGATTTCGGAACTGTTCCGTTACAGTTACTGAATAATATATGCCGGAAATACGTCACTCAGTTGACTAATCGGGACGCCAGGGCCACCTAGCGGCGCTCGACAGAGTCTACAACATAACGCTCGGACCGGCCGGGGGGGGATAAGCAGAGTTCCTCGGTTGTAGTCAAGCAGTGAAAAGGTTTAGAAACTGTCACGCATTCCTCCATTCCATTTTTAAACAGTCTTTGTAATCTGACCATCCCAAACAATAACAATACACATACGCGGACGATACGGCTCTACTCGTATATGGTCTAGACTGGAAGGAAGTCCATGAGCGAGCTGAATCAGCTCTAGGCGTCGTCATGGCATGGCTATCTGTAAACACCTTAACTTTAAATGTTGATAAGACAAACTTTATCCCCTTCTCAATTAAACAATCTTCGCAACCCGATGAGTCGTTTGCCATCAGGGCACATATCTGTAGTCAACAATTAGACCAATGCTCCTGCCTTCCCCTGACCAGAGCAACCATCGTCAGATACCTAGGCATCGTTATTGACTATCTTATGTCGTGGAGTATGCAGATGAAGGCGTTGTCTGGCAGAGTGAGGAAACTTATCTCAATCTTTAAAAATCTACGATGTAGCGCAGATTTTGATACCCTGCGAATGGTATATTTCTCACTGTGCCAGTCAGTGCTATCGTTTGGTGTGACGGTTTGGGGTGGCGCTCTAAAAACAAACATTTTACTTACTACTTACTTACATTTTACGAGCTGTCCTTAAAGTTATGACGTTTAAACACTTTCGGTATAGCACTAAGGAATTGTATAAAGACTGTCAAGTCATGACTGTTAGACAGCTCTTTGTGCTCAATACCATTTTGCGCAAACATGTATCTTTGGAATATAGTAGCGATCATCTGGCAAAACGAAGATCGACTGATGTCTGTCCCATAGAAAGACATAGAACCAAATTTCCTGAAAGAAGTTTCCGAATTCTGGGAAGCCGCTTGTACAATGCAGTTAACAAACACTGTGGCATCTATAAAATGAATAAATTTGAGTGTAAAAAGTTAGTGAGTAAATGGATCATGACTCATACGTATGAAGGCTTGTGCAGACCAGCGCGACTTGTCGCGCGACGCGACACCGGTTATTGTTATACTGTGAAGTTTTCTTAGAAATTGTATTGTTCGTGTCGCGTCGCGAGACAAGTCGCGCTGGTCTGCACAAGCCTTAAGGAAACAGAAAACCTATTAGAAAAGTTACTCTAAAAAAAAATATACAATAGGCCCGCGCACACACAAACACGCACACACCCCCACACACACATACACAATCACGCATACACACACACACACACACATATATACACTTAGAGAATGGCTACAGTTTATAGTTTTAAGTTTTATTTTATTTTATATAGTTTTTATTCCATTATTTTGTTTTTGTATTAAACTATAATAACCATGCTGCTTGCTCCGGCAATCGCTAGTGACACTAATCACTATGTAACTCCGAACTTGTATAAATTATCTGGTAAATTTTTATAGAGAGAGACCTTTCACCCATAACACAAGTTTAATCTTAGCTTGGGTGCCAGAGGTTTAAACTCGGTGGTATTTTTACAATTGTTTAGGTTTTAAACTTTGCTCTACATAGTGCTATTCTGCTAAATTGTAAACCTGGAAATAAAGCATTATTATTATTATTATATTATTATTCCGAATACTTGTGTTGTTTACAGACAGTGTGTGAATTGCTAGTGTTATTAATTTGATAGTAAAAATAATAATGTGATCTGACCTGCAAACGGTTTTTCTATTGCGCAATAACCAAGCCACAGTACGCCCACAGTAGTTAAAATATGCTTGATAATAACGAAAGAGACAAGTATCGTCTCCGTCTTATTAATACCTACTTAAAGTGAAACTAGACTATGGTTGATCGATGTTGGATCGATGACATCGAACATTCAGTTCTATCCTCAGAATCTGAATCAGAATTTATTTATTTGTAAGAATGTAGTTTACATAGTATGGTGTTAATATTTTTGTTAGTTCTGTACATTCTAGCACAAAGTATATGGTGTACAAATTTTCAATTGTCGTTCTTAACTAAATACATTATCAATTTTAAGATTTGTGATTTACATAAGTCCAATGAATTAGTATTTTTTTTATAATTAGGTAATTGTTACTATACAATGTCAAAAATAAGTCCATATCCATCTTGGATTTTTACAATATTCCCTATATTCGTCAATGTCAGCTTTTTCTTGAACTTTCATGGGATGGGAAGTTCCCTAAGTGAATTATTTATTCATTTGCTGACATGTAAAACCCTGGTTATTAGGCACGCATAAAAATTTCACGACACAGTATTAAGACATGCACTGCAAATGTTTCATATCAAAAATAACATAATATAATATTGATTCTAATTAATACAATACATAACATTTTAATAAACATTCGTTATTTAATTATTACATATTATTCCAAATAAATCATGCGTTTTAGTTATTATAGGTAAGCATAATATAATAAAGTAATTTATTATTTCACATTTAAATATGTCAAGCATATTGTGATAAGGTCAATCAACTCACAATTTGTTAGTTTTAAATTCCTCAACCAGGTAACTCAATCAATCAATCAATAAAACAATAAAAAAAATCAATTAGGTTCAATTAGCTAACTTGTTATACACCTGAATGGCATTAACATATATGTACATTCCTCCTAAACATCTGTAATCTACATTGAGGTACATTTAGTTCGTCTTTATACTTATTTCTAGCAGTAGCCTTTTTGTGACTGACTTCTGATTGCAGGCCAAAATAGTGCGGATATTGTTTTACTAGCATACAAGTTCTTTGATTACATGCAGGGTAAAGGTAATATGTCAAATTTTTTAAATAACCTCGATAAAGATTTATTTCTTTATTTCCTATTTTCATTCCACGTCGATCGATGATGTGCAATTCACTACTTAGCGAAGATTATCCATCCATGTCCATATCATAATAATTATGATGTATTTTGAATATGGTGAAAGATGGAGTAGGCCCTTCGCCCTTAAATGAGTAGGTACCCAATATCATTTGAAAAACATTTTGTGGCTATTTTATTTTATCCGTCAAATCAATTTATTTGTTTAACAATATATTCTTGTTCATCTAATTATTGTATAAATGCATGTTTATATTTTAATATGAATAATTAATTATTTATAATGTAATAAATGTTAAAAATGTACTTTTTGGGAAATAAAAGGCTTAAATAATAAAAATAATAAAGCCGACCTTGACATGGCTCGCGAGGTTGTCGACATGTGGGATGTGGACTTAGCGATCAATGTGCTGATAGTCATCTCAGCCAATGGATTAATTGCCAAGAGCCTCGACCAACACCTAAGGAGGCGATCGTTGGGCAGCTGGATTAAGGGCCTGATTTTAGAAAGCGGTACTCCTGGACTCGGCTCGCATTGTTAGGAGGTTCCTCTCTCTGGAGCCCTGACCGCCAGTAGCCTGGACCTTGTTCCCGATACCGGTGGGTTACTATTTTGTATATTTTTTAAAGTTTTTATATTTTTTTATTCAAATATTTAAAAATATAATTTATATGTAAATAATGAAATAAAGTTTTTTTTTTTTTTTAATAATAGAGGGTGTAAGGGACATCGACGCGCAAACAGTTACCTAGTACCTGCCCCTTACAACCTGTATGTTTTGAGGCAATCAACATCGACTGTTCGACGTCGATCAACCGCAGTGTGGTGGAACCTTTAGTTTGTTCCATAATTGTGTATGCTAATTAAATCATAATTCCAAGGTTGTGTTTCCAAGATGTCATGTTTGGCTGTAGCAATACAGGCTGGAATGGCTGAAATATGCAGGGGGAAACTTTTAATTAGATTACTCTGTGCCAACTCACGATATATGTATTTGCAATTCTGCTAGTCTTGGTAATTGAAATACAGTTAAAAACAGTTTGTTGTTTGTTTCATTTTAATTCGCTGATATTGAGTGGAATTAGTAAGATCCTACTATAATAATAATAATAGGGGCTCACCCCGCTCTCCATGGCTAAAGAGAACTGGCACAAGCCTGTGGTACTTACTACAGATGACCGCAAGGAGGTATGTCAAAGCAAGAAGCTTCACGGGCGCTTCTATCGGGCTATTCATGAGCCCGATGTAGATTTCCTAGCGTCCGTATCCTGGCTACGTTTTGGTGACCTTTTCGGGGAAAACTGAAGGTTTCGTTTTTGCAATTATGGACGAAGTAATCTTGTCGAATAACTACAGGAGACATATTATGAAGGACGGGACGGTTGACGTGTGTCGGGCATGCCACCCGTCCAGGTGAGTCCATCAGACCTATTATCTCTGGTTGTTCTCGTCTGGCTAACGGCGAGTACTTGCACATGCCTAACCAAGTGGCCAGGATTATTCACCAGCAACTTGCTTTGAAATACAAACTTGTAGATTCTGAAGTACCGTACTACAAGTATGTGCCCGACCCAGTTCGCGAAAATGACCATGTTACGTTGTACTGGGATCGATCTATCATTACTGACAGGACTATTGTTGCCAATAAACCTGATATAGTGGTGATAGACCGATTAGCGCGCCGCGCAATGATAGTCAATGTTACCATCCCACATGACGGGTACCTCGTGAAAGCTGATAAAGAGAAACCAATAAAATATCTCGACTTAGCACACGAGGTTGTCGACATGTGGAGCTCGGCTATTATTGTGCCGATTGTCGTAACGGCCAATGGCCTGATTGCCGAAAGCCTCGACCAACATCTCTCGAGGCTGTCGTTAAGCGGTTGGATCAAGGGCCTGATTCAGAAGGCAGTACTCCTCGATACGGCTCGCATTGTGAGGAGGTTCCTGTCTCTGCAGCCCTAACCACCGGTAGCTTGGACCGTGCTCCCAACACCGGCGGACCTCTATTTTTTTTATATTTTTAAATGTTTTTTATAAAGTTTTTTAAGAAATATTTAAAAATGTATTTTATATGTTCGAAATTATAATAAACGAAATAATAATAATAATAACTCCACCGCCGTATCTCTACGTTGACGTCGTGGTGGCGCTTGCGCGCTCCAAACTCTAGGTCTGTGCCGGTAGAGTTTACTTTGGAACAGGTCTAGGATGAGGACCCAGACCAAGAGAGATACAGAAACCCATAGGGCAGCATGTGGCGAGCTGTTGGGCAGTAGCGACCCCACGGACCCTATCTCCCGGGAGAAATCTTGTCTTTATCTCTGGCTTGCCTTTATTGGCCGGCTGGAGTGAACACTGACTAGGAACAGAGCTCCCAGCTCATTCTTGCCTTAATTGGCCAGCTTGAGTGGAGATTCGCAAAAGGAAACGTGCTCGGAGGAAGGAAGTATTCCAGTAAGTGCTCGGACAACAAACAATCGCAGAGCCCGGAAGATGGTCAAGATCCCCAGATCTTGACCATCTTCAAAATATCTTATTGATATCTTCAAAATGGGAATTGTTTGAGGTTCGATTAAATACATGCCATGCAAACATCTTATTTCCATAGGGTTTGGTAGAAAGGGGTGGATCATTGATATTTTTCTTCTTCTTCCTAGCATATCGAAAAAATTCAAATAAATGTTTCGACCAAAATAAGGTATGCGAACTCCGCTGTAGTAAAATTACTTCACCTCTCGATGTTATAGCAATAAGAAAAGTTGGTGGAGACAAAATTATTGACATTGCCAAAAGCAATTGTTCACTTAATCTCCCTAGATTAAGTGAACAATTGCTTTTGGCAATGTCAATATTTTTGGGACGTGGTAGGAAAAATATCAATTGTATTTTCACATTTTGACAATGTTATTACGTATGTTTACTTTTTTCTTATCCTTCATTACTTGAAAAACAAAACCTGTATTAAAAAATAACACAAAATCCGGTATTTTTTCTTAGTTTCTATGATGACGTCATCCAATATCCGCCATCTTGTAATTCGTAAAACTTTTCCTCATCACTAGTCAAGTCACCCTTGTCAATAAAGGAATATTACTCTCCTTTTTGCTTTCGTACCACATATAAATGAGATCGATCGGTAACTGCTTACTGACCTCATAAATAATTCTAATTAGTTATCAGGATAAAGAGGCGGAAGTTATATGGTGGTAAATGTTTGTATAAACCATTATTCATGTGATTGGAATAGTTGAATAAGTTTAATAGTGACGTAATAAAAGAGAGACAATAATGTAGATCATCATCAGCTCCCTAGCCATTTCCCAAATATGTTGGGGTCGGCTAGCGGCCAGTTTAAGAGCGTTTATCCTAAAAGTTGGCAATGTCACAAATATCTGTCAAATATTTACCTGTTTTGATTAATTTGGCTATATTACTGTATGGAAATAAGAAATGTGACTAACTAGCGAACAAGAATGTTAATAATGAAATGCAATAATTAATATCGTAATCATAATAATAATCATAATCATTTATTTGTCAGAATATGGTACATTATATGGTCTTAAGATTAGTAAATGGTATCATCACATTCTGCCAAGTGTGGCGTGGAAATAATAGGTACATACATTCATTTTGATTAGATTATTAGGTTAGTATTAACATGATCGATTGCATACTCACGAATTAAAATTAAAATTTTAGGTATGTCAGTTAATAATAATATCATAAACACACACATATTCAAGATGTCAAAGTATAAAACATTAACAATTAATTTAGGATGTCAAAGTGTCAATCAAGTAGTCGTTTAAATTATAATAACATTTAATATATAGCAAGTCTTTCAGTGTCTTTTTAAATCCATTTAAATTTAACTCTTTAATTAATTTTGGAATTTTGTTATAAACTTGCGGGGCTATGCAGAATATGCTTTTCCACATTAAGTCTGTTTTTGCTCTCCGTCCGCGTAACATATCATTCCGCCTGTTACGTTTAATAGTATCTGACAAGTGGGGAAACAAGTGTGCATTTAAGTTAACAAACAAGGCAGTTTCATAGATATACAAAGCCGGGAGTGCCAGAATTTTATTTTTTCTGAAATATGGTTCACAACTGTCCGTTACTTGAAGTCCAAACATGGCTCTGATGGATCGTTTTTGCGCTTTAAAAGCGGCTTCTCTGTTTGTTGAATTACCCCAAAATATAATGCCGTATCTTAATACAGATGCCACAAGACCATGATAAGCTGTGAGTAGAGCATCTGTGTCAACTGTTGGAGCAAGTTTATACAGCGCATAAGATGAACTACTAACTTTTTTACATAACGCTTCAATGTGATCCTTCCAGTTAAGCTGTCTATCAATAATCAAGCCTAGAAATGTTGTACTATCTACATCGTCAAATTTTTTACTTTGGTATTGAACCTCCATTTTCGAACTGGTTTTTTTACGGCCAAAGTGCATTATTTGGGTTTTTGCAAGGTTAATTCTTAAATTATTATTATTAAGCCAAGAGATTAATGAATTGATCGCTTTATTAACATCAAATTCATAGAATTCAGGTTTATTGCAAGGTATTGTAACCGTACTATCGTCAGCAAAGAGTGTTATAGGGAAGTCTATGGCTTTGGGCAGGTCATTAATATATATCAAAAACAATAAGGGACCCAATACACTACCCTGTGGTACTCCAAAATACACTGTGCGTTCTTTGGACAGGTATGTTACTTCCACTTTAGTCTTTTATATCAATTTAAATCTGTTATAGCAGTGAATTGTTTTCTTCTTGAAAGATAAGTGCATAATAAGTCCAGAATGTTACCTCTAATACCATAGGAGTCAAGTTTGTTTCGTAAAATATTGTGGTCAACACAATCAAAAGCTTGCGTCATATCACAATACACAGCACAAACAGGTGTGTCTTATTATCAATATTAGTCATAATTTTATTTAAAAAGTCATAAATAGCCATATTTATTGTCATATTCTTCCGGAAACCTTTTCGCTCGGTACAGAGAATCATATGTTTTTCTAAGTATGTGTAAAGCTCATTATAAATATATTTTTCAAAAAATTTAGAAAAAATTGGCAAAAGTGCAATAGGTCTATAGTTTTGTATTAGCTGCTTTTTACGTTTTTTAAATATAAGTTTAACTATGGAGATCTTAAGACGGTCAGGAAAAACTCCCTGACTGATACATACTTTAAGAATGTGACTCAAGTGTTTAGAAATGAAATCGGCAACATATTTTATAATCTTAGTTGAAATTTCGTCATACCCTACGCTAATAGTGTTTTTAAGACCTTTTATAAAGTGAAATATTTGTATCAGTTGACATGGAGCCATAAAAATTGACTTTTGTTTATTTAATATATAAGCACTCGATCTTTTACCTGATCTCGGTACTGGAATAACTTTTTCTACGAAATAGTCGTTGAACTTGTCAGCAATTAATTGAGGTTTGTTGATTGTTTCATTGTCAATTTGTATTTAATGAGTCATTAGGTAGATTTAATTTAGGGTATTTTATTATTTTCCATGTCATTTTGCTTTTATTGTCAGAAGTTTGAATATTGTAGTTATTTTGAGATCGTTTAGTCAGTTTGATAATTTTTTTAAGTAACTTTAAGTAATTTGTATATTTTTCCTTATTTATATGAGTAGGTTTTTAAGTCTAGAAGTCCATAACAATTGCCTTTTTTGAAGCTACATAATTTAAGTCCTCGCGATATCCATTTTGGTTTTTTACTTGTTGGTATTTTTATACGTCTAATAGGGAAGCATAGGTCATAAAATAACTTAAATTGTTCGATAAACGAGTTAAATGCATCATTTGGATCGTTATTATCGTAGATTTCAGAGAACGTTAGTTTCTCAAGGCAGGTTCTAAATTTGATCAAATTCTCTGGGCTAAAGTCCCGTTGTGATTTATACGAATAGTAACACCGATTATTTAGTTTTAGATGTAAAAAAAGTATTTTGAAACTTTCCCAATGCCTTTTTTACACTTAGAACGGTTACAACATCAAATTCAATGTTATAATTGCAATTAATTATTACTATTCTAGTTCGCTAGTTAGCCACATTTCTTATTTCTATACAGTAATATTGCCAAATTTATCAAAACAGCGAAATATTTGACATCTATTTGCGACGTTGCCCACTTACAGAATAAACGCTCTTAATTGGATGCAGCTAAATACCAGTGTTACTCAGTTATTGGGTAATACGATACCACTTGATAATACAATAACTTATAAAATAACGTCATGCCTGTATTTCCCCGAAGGGTGAGGCAGAGGTGTACAGAGGTACACCTCTGCCAAACCCGTGTTTCCACATTGTGTGCACCCACATTCCACCAGTTTTATTTACAAGTTAAGTTTTTTTTTTAAGTCCCATGTAACACGGGGTGAGCGTATTAGCACAAATCCAGACTCTGGACTGCTATGAAAAATTCCAGACCAAACCAGAACCAAATAAGACTTTGGATAAACTAAAAAAATACTTAACCAATTTTTTAAATTCCTCAGCTATGGAAAGCTACATTATCAGCGAGTATCATGGGGCACTTTATTTTTCTTAAAATTGCTATAATGTAGGTAACCCATGGTATCAAAATGTTTTCTATAAAAATCATTATTTGGCTTGCGCTACGAAAACATTTGAAACATAAAATATACTAATATACGTGTTTATAGTACTCATCATTTATCCACAAAAAAGTTCTCGAGGCTATAAGTCTAACCATTATATTTAAGTCACAGTAACCGTTTTTGGTTCAAATTTGTCGAATCAAAATACGGGTAGAATCGAAAGATGATGACTAGAGATCGGATATTCGGATGCATATTTGCCTAAAGTTAATTTTTGGCTAAGAAATGATGGAAGTGGCTTCTTAATTATTTTTTTCTTAATATAAATCCCGATATTCCATAAAATCCGGGAATGCACAACTAATCAGATACATTGTACGGAAACGACTTAGTAGCCCTCTTATGAAGGTTGGACTGGAAAAGCCAGTGGTAACATAAAAAAATATTTACAGTTGGTAAGGCAAACATTTTTTAACGAAACTCAAGGCACCGAGTTGTTTGTCGCTATGTGCTATGCCAATTTGGTAACCTACTTTACAAAATTTATATTGTCAAAAAGTACTTTTATCAATGCCAGATTCGCGAGATTTTAGTGATCGATACAAAAGTGCATTTCATATTAGCCAACCCCTGAACGTAAGTAAATATACATTCGATCATCAAAACTCTACATTAGTCGATCCCGGTATCCCGGGATTTTTCGATAAAAAAGTGCATTCCATAATAGCCAACACCTCAACTTTAGGTAAATACGCATCCGAATATCCGATCTCTAATGATGACATTCGCATCATTACATTAATCTTTATCGAACTAAATAGTTTCATAGGTTTAAAACTTGGATTAACACATAGGATTTACTAGGTACTTTTATTCCCGTGGGATATTTTCCGGAATCCACGTGGCCGACGCACGCCGTGAGCAAAGGCTTCTTCTTCTTTTCGTGTGGTTAATGACAAACTTAGTATCAGAGTTTTAAAGCCGCCCATGGGCCTCTGACTTGGCTAAAGCTAGTTTCTATATACAATGGTAGCCTTCTTACATCTCTGCCAAGGGCACAACTAAACAGAGAAATTATATTTATAGAAAATATAATTATTAGAACATATCACTTTAGTTCCAGCAAAACCGGTTACTCCTATGTATTCTATACATGCCAAAGTAATATGGAGATAGTAGTATCATAAGTACTCAACCATCCGTAAATATTCCGGTTTTGCGAAACATTACAGGATTGGAAAGAATGTAAGATGAGAACTTTATTTCGTGTATTTTGCATACAGGTTGATTTTTGTAGATTACCGTTACAAAAGTAGGTCCTTTATCTTAAGGATATCCCACGAAAGTCCAACCCTTCATAAAAATGTTGATCAGAAGATTTTAAAGTCTTTTTAGTAATATAAATTTTGTTTATTGCGTATCACACATAACAGTACACACGATCCTTATAGTATCAGTAAAAAAGAATTAAAAACTTTGATAGTAAAACTTATAAACTGTCCAAACAACGACTTATAACTACATGGCTCATGTTGGCACGTGCATACGCGCCTAGTGCCTAATAAAGGGACTGTCCATCTTGTCATACAATGTTTTTAGGATGCTATTGGAGCTTCCGCGCAACCTGCTCATTATTGACGCCGCCCTCTTTCCCATTATGGCATGAAAATCGTCAACACGCACTTCCGCGAACATCAAAGAATGTCGTTATTAGCTCAGTGAAATTAATTTGGGCCAGAACCAACATATTGACAAGTAGACTCGTGTTTGACAGGTAAAGCTTTTGATGAATTTGAATTAATGATTCATCAAAAATATCATCAAGAAAAGTGACCGTTAAAATAGTACCTTGGCGTTTGATTCATCACATACATTCAACATTAATAATCAATAGGAAAAATGGCAAGTCTCCAACATTTTATGAACATTGTGAAAAGAGAACACATACTGTGTCAATATGACCCTGAAGCTAATGTATCATCGTTATGTAAATTACACATTTGTTTTCAGCCAGACACGTATAAAAAACTATGATAGTACATTTTATATTAGAAATGTTTTTTGAGTTCAAAAGATTTCTGGACGGGACTGAGAAAGAACCTATGTACCGGTATCTTTGAACGCTTGGTCGAGAACTAATGTTCTCCAAAAGAAGATTTAATAGAAAGTAGTAACAAGTAAGTAACAAGTTTATTTTCCTAATTTGTAAGCAGCTGGATAAGAGCTCAACGGTATAATTGTCGCCTACAGCCTGCAGTTTATGTGACAAACATTAAGTCAAGGACTACTAACCCACCAAGACAATCCAACAAATCTTGATGGAATATTGTCCTGCTTGGAGCTTTAAGTACCCCGAGCGTCTAAGCATAATATGTAAACCTTTTTTTTTTTTTTTTGAGGATGGGAAATCATCAAATGACTTCTCCTGCTCTGGGCAGAGCGAGAGGGTGGGTCAGACTTTTACTGACTAAAACCCACCCATGCTCCTTCCGTTGCCTGTGTTCCGGGGCCGCGATATCCCTTTCGGACAAACCCGCAACCCCAGCAAGATAATATGTACACCTTAGAACAATTTAATACATTTGTGGTTTCTCAAAAACAGATTACTATTATTCACTTAGAATGAGAAACACTGGTTGCAATAAACGTTCCTTGGAACGAGTATCGGAACGGTATGTTTTCAGTAGAAGTAGGTACAATATTGTTAGTTATGTTAGTAAAATAAACGATACTAAAAGGGATTGAGTTTATAAGGTTATTGTTATCAAAATTAAAAAAAAAACTTTGTAATCTGCTAAAAAATAAAAAAATCTAATTAAATCGGTCTACTACACTAAAATTTATATGTAAAATAAATTTAAAATAAAATTTATAAACCATAAAAAAATAAAATGTAGATTCTATTTTTTTATTATTTTTATTAAAATATTTAATAAAAAAAATGTTTTTATCCCGGATACAGTAATTTTGCTTGTAGAATGACTAGTTCTATCTGACTGAGCTGTCACAATGATCTATTACCAGTTATACATTTTATAAATAAAATTTTATGCTGAGTTTTCAATGTCTCCTTTTACGTTGATATTGACAGGTTAAAGTGATTGATGAGCCGATACCTTCTTTATTATTTATTCAAAAAGATTTCTTAAGAATATTTGGTACCTACTAACAACGTGATGAGCGGTTTTCAAAGATATTTTTATTCATCTTGAAGAAAGGTTGTTTTTCGATCGATAAAGTTTGATCTCTAACCACGTGTCCTGAAGGCCAATTCTTGTACTTAAAAAACGTTCACATTCAAGTCGCAATCTGTCAAACTTGTCAAAAATGTTAGTAAAATTGATTGTATTTTTGACAGATTGCGAATGAGATGCGAATGCAAAGGTTCTTAAAAATACGGGAATTGCCTCTCAGATATATGCGATAGTCACGATTATTTGACATTCATTTGTTTGGCAAACCAGAAACCAATCTGTCAGCGCAAAGACACATTCGGGTTCGCCGAACAAAATTATCGCGATGATCGCGTATTCACGGAAAGCTCACGAAACGACTTTATATGACTGTGTGAGCCTTACAAGGGGAGAATGCCTTTTTTTAAACAATCAGTTAGTATTAACTTGAAAATTACTTTGTAGTCTGCAGAATCTTCAACCAAGAATGCTGCAGCAGTGATAGCGAAGCTGAAGAAGAACCAAGCGGCACTGTTCATAATCATACTGTTGGAGCTGACCGGCTACTTGTATCCACCACCAGCCTTGCTGAAACGTATGTCTTCCAAAAATATTATTCTCAACGTATTTTTTTTAAAGAAGTTTGAATATAGAGTAACGATTATTTATTTATATACTACGGACACGGACATCCTTAATTTATTATTTAAGTACAAAGCTGTGATAGCCTAGTGGTATGCCCGTCGGACTGCCAAGTCATAGGTCTCGAGTTCGAACCCAAGGCACGCACCTCTGACTTTTCGGATGCATGTGCGTATTGTATGATTATCACTTGCTTAAAAAACGGTGAAGGAAAACATCGTGAGGAAACCGGCATGCCTGAGAGATATTTCTCGACGGCAAGTGAAGCCAAGTCAGAGGCCCATGGGTAGCTTTAAAACTCTGACACCAGGTTAGTCACTAACCACACGAAAAGAAGAAGTACAAAGCATAGATATTTTATTCATTTTCATTTATGAAGCCAACTTTGAATGTGGGCAAACTGCTTTGTCAGTTTTCTAAACGTTCCACTGACAAGCCTCTTAAGAAAACAGTTTTTATTAGGGTTCCGTAGTAAACAAGGAACCCTTATAGTTTCGCAATGTCCGTCTGTCTGTCTGTCTGTCCGTCTGTCTGTCCGCGGCTTAGCTCAGAGACGGTTAGTAATAGAAAGCTGTTATTTGGCATATGTATAGATATTACTCATGCCGAAGAAGTGGTAAAAAAAAATCATACGGAGAACATGTTTTTTAAGTACAATGTTAAGTTTGTTCTTGGGATGAATTCATCCCAACTACGGAACGCTTCATTGTGCGTGGTTCGAGACGCACTTGGCCGGGTTTTTGTATGTAAATAAGTGACTAACTTTACTTAAGCCGAAAATATCATGAAAAGTTTAGATATTTCCCCTAAAACCTTTTACAACAATACTGACAATACTATTAATTGCAAAAATAAGACTGAAAGAAGCTCTATTTCTTGAACGAACATTGCCATTGTTTACTGCACAACCAACTATCAAATTATTTGCCTTTCTAGCTGGTAACAGTTTCGACTACATCATAATTGGGGGTGGAACAGCTGGCAGCGTGATAGCCACCAGGTTGGCTCAGCAGAAGTATAACGTGCTTCTCATCGAAGCCGGTCAGGATGCTCCCTTTGAAAGTGTCGTGAGTATATTTACCTTTTGTATTATTAAAGTGTGAAACCGGTAAAAACTTCAATATTATTACCCACTCGCTGTAGCCGCGGCTTTGTCCACGCGGTCGTGTTCATTATTGGACACAATGAATTCATGGTAGGCATTGTTAAGATATTCAATCTACTCAACAGTTATAACCACTACTGAGGGAACGAATTAGAATAACGTTGTATATATTTTTTTTAATTTGTTTTTATTTAATTTATAATGATAGCCGTGTATAATATAATGATATCGCTTTAAAATATTCTATTTTCCGTTTTTTTACCGTTTCTAATAATGGAAATAAACTAATAAAATAAATAAACACACGAAAGCAATAGATAAATAATTATGTCACTCTCTGTATTTTATATTTTTTCTGTACTTCGTAAGTGGCGTAATGTTTAAAATATTAATAATGTTATACTTACTGTCAGTTGTTGTGTACTGGCTACCAATTTTTTTCAGTATCCAGGCTTAGTGACTTATCTCAAGCGTTCTAAGGTGGATTGGATTTATACATCCGAGAATGACAAGTATAGTTACCAATGCCATGCCACAAATAACGTGGACCTCAGCCAAGGGCAGATGCTTGGAGGATCCGGCGCGTTGAACTGCGTGGTTTACTCTAAAGGAAACCCTATGAACTTTGAGGAGTGGTACTGGATCATCAAAGACTCCAACTGGAAATGGAAGAACGTTCTACCATACTTCATTAAATCAGAAGCTATTTACGACAGTGCCATCATGAATTCATCCCTTAAGTATTTCTTTGGAAGCAAAGGGTACATAGGAGTTACCAGAGATGAAATCTTTTACTGCTCAATATTTAAAAGGCTTTGAGCAAGTAGGTAAAGATATGATTGATTGAAGATGGCAATAGAATTAGGTATTCTCGAGGACTAATGACGGTGTTTGATGAAAAGAGGCGAGATGCTGCATCTCAGTATTTACAACATGTTACTGAAATTCCATACCTAACTGTAGCAAAAGGCACATTAGCTACAAAAATCATATTCGATGAACACAGAAATGCTGTTGGTGTTGAAGTTATAACAGACGAGGACAAAAAGATTGTTATAAATGCAAGGCAAGAGATTATCATATCTGCTGGTGCTATAAAATCACCACAGTTACTGATGCTATCAGGCTTAGGTCCAAGGAAAGATCTAAAAAAACTAAACATTTCTTGTATCTGTGACATGCCAGTTGGAAAGAATCTTCGAGATCATATAGCTGCATTCATTCCCCATAAAACAAACATGACAATTAGAAGAAGAAACAGAGTCGACCCCGGCGAATATCCTGCAGGACTGTTTGTTGGGTATGGAGCATTGAATGAATCACATACAAAACACCATACGATTTACCCAGACTACCAAGCTATAGGCCTCATAATGAACGATATGAAATTCCTTTTGCAATTCTGTGCGTCCACTTTCGACTTTCCTTATGCTACTTGCAATAAGCTTTATGATGAAGCCAATGGCAACCAAATCCTGATAACTTTATTAAGCAATTTGTACGCTCACTCCTGTGGTCAAGTCCAACTCCGGAGTATTGATCCCAAGGATCCTCCAAAGATATTCACAGACAGCTTCTCATATGACCGCGATTTGGATGATTTTATCAAGTACATATGCCATTATTTAGAAGTTGAAGATTCGGAAGCTTTCAAGAGTCTAGGAGCAACCATGATCGATCTGACAAAACCAAGATGTGATGTTTTTGAAAAAGGAAGTTATACACTATGTATGATGGTTAGCAACTATAGCGGGACCTGTGCAATGGGGTCTGTAGTAGATAGTAGACTACGTGTCCATGGTGTGAACAGACTAAGGGTAGCAGATGCAAGTATTATGCCAACCCACGTAACTGGCAATATTTTCACAACAGTAGTCATGATTGGTGAAAAGGCAGCTGATATTATAATACAAGATGCTGGAGCATATAATGATGTTGAACATGAGAAAATTAGAATGGATCAAATTAAAAATATGCCATGATTTACTTGATTACTGCTTGATCGATAAATATATTTTATGTGTGTGATTGATTCAAATAAAATGATGTAGAAGCCATTGTGATAATTATTATTAAAACATCTGCCTTAAGAGTTGGGAGAGCCTCATATATGTACATCGTACATACACATACGTATCATACATATACATCGTACAGACGGTTTTGATGCCACCTGGCGCAAAAAGATAGCCTCACTGCTAAGTAGATTGCGTGGGAGCAGTAACAGCATCCTGAATGTAATAGCCAATAAGTTGGACAGCCCACTGATGTGGAGCCTCACCCAGAGGACTAAGTCTCTCTTAGTTATTAAGTACTAACATAGATTTTTTTTAAGTTCATACTAACAATATAAATGTAAATGTAATGGATCATAGGTTATCTGAATAAATAAAATATATTATAACTCTTAAGGGACCTCTTAACAGTTATTTCTTTAGAAAATCCAACGTGCAATATTTTATTCTGAAAGTAAGTACTAGTTTTTCAAAATATCCGAATGCTAGAATAATTCCCGTGTGCTAACAAACCACTACTCTGAAAATCAAATATTTCATGCATTCCTGCATGGAATGGAAACGAGAAATAGTAAAAGAAGTAAAAAAATATATACCGGAGAACCCAACAGAAGTTTTAGCTGGGCACCCTTGTTCAGCGTTCAATCCACGCGTCAAATCTACGAGCCAATTAAAAAGTTTTTCATTACAAAATGTTATTTTAAAACATTTTCCCACCACCATCGGACACTCCTTGGGACAATCTGACAGATTGTCCCAAGGAGTGTCTGATGTCTGAATGTCAGTCCAGTAATTGACTGACATTTAATTTTTTCCCAAGCAACCTTTTTTCGGTGATGGATTTAATGGTTTTGTGGTTTCTGGAGTTAAAATATGTCAGCTTATTTCTTCCAAAAAATAAAAACGTGTAAATGAAATTCTGTTATGAAACTCATTTGGACATTAGGCTTCATTATCATCCCTAGTGGCGTCAGCGTGGTCTGCTACGCTGACGACACGCTGGTCCTGGTGCAGGGGAGGTCGCATGAGGCGGTGGCCGAACTGGCGACACGTTGGGTTGCGACAATCGTCAATAGGATCCAGCAACTGGGACTCGAGGTGGCTTTGCACAAGTCCGAGGCCATGTGTTTTTATGGTCCTCGGAACGCGCCACTTTCGGGTTCCCAGATAACGGTGGGAGGGGTTCACATCGGTGTCGAGTCGACGATGAAGTACCTGGGACTAGTTCTCGACAGCCGGTGGAACTTCGTGGAGCACTTCCGACGTTTGGCTCCCAAATCGGAGAGTGCTGGGGCTGCTCTGAAGCGGCTTCTGCCCAATCTAAGGGGTCCAAACGCCTCCTGCCGGAGGCTCTACGCGGGGATCGTGCGGTCCATGGCCCTTTACGGGGCACCGATGTGGGCGCGTTCATTAAGGCTGCGACCGGCCCAGCGATTGAACGCGTCGCAAAGGGTCATGGCCATTAGGCTGGTCAGACGATACCCCATGGTCTCCCGTGAGGCGGCGAGCCTTCTTGCCGGACTACCACCATGGGATCTGGAGGCAAAAGTCCTCGCGCACATCTGGGAGTGTCGCGAGGAGGCGAAATGCCGGGGCGTAACTCCGCTGCCGCGAGAAACCACGGCACAGTGGACAGAGCTCCAGCGGGAACTCATGGCGGCATAGAGAGTGCGATTGTCGCAACCCAGCGCTGGGCACGCCACAATTGTGGCAATAAGTCCCCTCTTTGAGGAGCGGCTAGAGAGGCACCACGGCGTCCTCACCTTCCGCGTGACGCAGGTCCTCACCGTACACGGCTGTTTCGGGAGGTTCCTGTTCCGTATAAAACGGGAGGAAGCACCTGGGTATCACCACTGTGTGGATCGCCTGGAGAACACGGTGGAGCATACGGTGGAGCATACGGTGGAGGTCTGCCCTGCTTGGGCGGAGCACCGCCGTGTCCTCACGAAGGCGATCGGCGGCGGCGATCTCTCGCGTCCGGCCCTGGTTCAGGCCATGGTCCGGAGTGAGAGTGCATGGGAGGCCGTCACTTCCTTCTGCGAAGCAGTAATGCTCGCGAAGGAGGAGGCGGAGCGCGCGAGGAAGCGGCAGGATTCGCGCCCTCGCGCCCCTAGTCGCCGCAGAAGACGCTCCGGGCGTCGGGAGTCGCGAGCCGACTTCCGGCCACCGTAAGCGCGGGCTTGCGGACGGTGAGCAATGGGTAGCTCGCCGTCCAATTAGGACCAGGCCCGTGTCGACGGCGCGTTGTGTTCCACGCGCGCCTCAAAGAGATGTCAGCACCAACTAACGGGGTCCGTAAGGACCAATACCTGCCAGAGTTGCGAGTTTGTTCGAAAGGGATATCGCGGCCCCGGCACACGGGCAACGGAAGGAACACGGGTGGGTTTTAGTCAGTAAAAGTCTGACACACCCAGAGCGGGAGAAGTTATTTGATAATTTAGGGGCATGAGGAACAGGGTGTAAAGTTCACTCATCCCCCATAGAAAAGGAAGGATCCACCAGACGGGTGTGATGTCTGGCGGGCAACTGCCCAGAGGTTGAAGTCGGGAAGCTTGTATATATATGTTTATCGCGCAGTAAACTCTAATTGCGTGATGCAGGATTTGTGTGACGTCAGGATGTTGTGTGACGTCAGGTCTTTGATGCGTAGTTCGCATGTAGCGATGTAGATGCCGCTACAATAATTTCCCACCCACAAAAAAAAAGGCTTCATTATCAGAAATAGAATTCATTTTGATAGATATGTTTCTTGTTTTGAAAAAAAGAATAAATCTACATTTGATTTTCTTTTTTAACCTTCAATATACTCGTAAGTCACAACACTGTTGAAATAAAGCTCATAATATAAGCAGTGAGATAGACATAAGAAGAGCATACATCATACGAAGGCTTTGCTAGGATCGAGTGCCTTGGATATAGCAAATTTTGTCCTAGTTTTTAGTGGGGTGTCGGTAACAGCGGATATTGCAACTTTTTAAATCATAGATTTGTTTAAAGTAACGCCTGATCCCATTGCTTTGAATTAAGCAATGGAATCAGTGGTCAAGTTTGATACTGCTGTAAAAGATTAACAACAGAATTAAATCTAGAAACTTCCAATAGAAAGTAAAAGAAGTTACAAAACTCGATATTTTAAAAGAGTTTTCTTCTTATCTTATAGTAGTGATAATAATTTCGAAGACAGAACAGTTGGTTTTCGATTTGGTATTCGTAATTATTGTGAAAATGTACATAAATTAACTGTTCCAAACAGGTTTAGACAGCTGACGCTGGCTTTCAACAAGTTTACGTGGTCACAGATAAACTTTTGCCTAGTTATTTTATTATACTTCTTTGTTTTAGCGTCAAGTTTATTTTTGAATTTATAGTTATTGCCTGACTAGAGCGTCGATATTTTTTTTAAGTTTGAACTTTTATCGTACATTTTTATTCTATGTTTATTTGCAATGTCTTACACATAGGTATTGCTTTCCGAACTATTTTATTTTTCAACAGCTATAACTAACGCTCCGTTCAGACCATGGTGTTGGTGGGTGCGGACTTTTGTTAGACAGAACATTACATTGTCTCTGATGACAAACAAATGCACTGACTTACATAAGTCCGCGCTCGCCACTGCTTCAGTCTGAACTGCACATATAACACCCTTCTGTCACTCACACCACACCTCTTGCAGAACGTGGTTGAACTTTTGCGAAGACGGATATTGTAATAAATTACTTTTGTCATTTTATCATAACATCAGGGTCGTGTGCAAAAAAAAAAAAGCTCTTCTACGTATAGAGGGAGGTAGGAGTAATGAAGAATCATATTTTATAGGAAAATGTGCTACCTATCAAATCAAATCAAATCAAATCAAATCATTTATTTCTTTGCAAACATGGGTATAGTACATAGGTGTTTTTATAATAAAGTTCTCCATATTTTACCGTCACGTGGGCATGCAAAGGTTTACAATTCTAAATAAAAAAACAAAAATAAGCTGCAGATCATTGGAAATTACATAACAAATAATAATATTAAAAATGTCAGTGTGGTCACAGCAATAAAAAATATAAAAGAAAATAAGACTATATAATGTCAAATGGAAACAAAAATTAAGTGAACCTGGATCACAATAAATATGTCAATCAAAGTAATAGTATGTCAATCAGTTAGTGAATCGTCATTAAGAAAATCGTCAATCGTGTAATAAGTTTTCGTAATTAAAATGTCGTTTAGCGCCCTTTTAAATTTGAATGTAGTCATATTTTTTATAATATTAGGTACTCTATTATATATTAGTGGGGCAATACCAAAAAAACTTTTTTGCATAAGCGCGGTTTTACACTTTACTTGACATAATTGATTGATGTATTGAGTCCGTATTGGATTTTTCCTGACCTCTGATAATTTTTTAAATAGATGTGGGTTACATTTCACAAACAAAGCCGTCACCCTATCACCCAGGTACAACAGTTACAAGGCTTGCAATCATTCGCTTCATTTTTCTTATCATACGGCGCTCATATTTCCGGTTGTTTCTGCATGAGACTGCATCTAATATAGTTGACAGCTGATAAAATGGAATTATATTTAAATATAAAGTATCGTAGAAACTTACCGCTAAGGTGTAGGTATAATGAAACATAAGGATGTTCGCAGACGTAAGTTCAGTGTGGATGGCTTAGAGAACAACTAAAGATGAAGGAGACAGACTGATTTCGTAATACGGAATGCGGTTTCATTTCCTGCACGTAAATTCTGTATCACCTAAAAAAAGTTGTTTCGGATCACTGTTTATTCATAGTGTAAGACAATGAACGTCTTCGATGGTGGATCCAGCAATCACAATAATGTTGTCTTTACTTATACCGTTTGAAAGGACAATACAATTACAATAAAACACAATAATCACAACATACAATCATTCTTTACATTCTACCCTCAATGCATTCTACAGTTAATTTACCTCACGTTCAGAATCTCCAACGAATGAAAACTCCAGCCACGAAAAAGGAACACAAACCTTAGCGTTTAATTTGCATTTCAAAGGGCTCTAATAGTTCGCCTTGTAGGTACATACCACAAAGACAGAATCGTCGAAAGACGGAATCTGTTCAAAGTAGCCGACAGCGGTGAGGAGGGTTCGGCCTTAGATGAGAGAAACAAGGTACAGGTAGATAAATTAAGCTGGCTTTTCATCGGTGGTGTGTGTGGGAGCAAAGCTGAATTGCGAAACAATGTTTTTTTGCCACAAAGATGGTAAGCAGTATAGCGGAAAAAGCAGGATGGCTCAATACATAGGTTTTAAGGAAGCTTAGGATTGACGCAGGATGTCTTAAGACAAGGCTTGAAAGCATTTAAGGCGAGCAGTACGTTCTTTAGTCCCTTTTCACGGGCAGCCCTTAAAGACGGTAACTAGCTATACAAAGAAAAAATTCTTTGAAAAAAAAAGTTTGTAAAAAACTTATTGTAAAAAAACTGGTTGTACCTATATCATGGCAATTGATAAAAAAATTATGACTTTCCAAGGAATTAACTGAGAGAATCTCTTGTTTAAACCAGTGATGGCTGAACAGCCAATTGATTATCAGAATGACTAGATTTCAATACATACGAGTATAACATACTTTCTATATTTTCAATTTTTTGGTTGACACTCGGGATTGTTACCGCGCGGACGTATCTTGCTTAGCTTATTATGATACTATTAATTAATTATAAATATATTTGTTAGAAATAATTGCGTCGTCAGTGATATAAGTGTGTCACGAGTGAGCATTACGAGGTTACTTGCGTTGTGTAAGAATGAGCTAAAGTATTTTTAAAGATATATAGTGTTTCTGTGTTAGATATGTCTAACACTGGATCTAGCCCGTTTGGCCGTAGCCAGCTAGTGACGCGAAGTCCTCCGCCGACACCAACTCAAGATTTACAGCCTGTAGACCCAAAGCCACAACCTCCCTTGGAACATGAGCTACCAGTCGAAGTTATTTCTACGCCGGAGGTACAGAAATGGATGGGGTCCATAGAAAAAATCCTAAATGAAGTATGCAGTTTAGTTGCTGAGGGAAAAATGAACGCAGACCAAAAGGTACGTGTAGCCAATCTTTGCCGTAGTGTCTCACATGGCGCATCTCAGATGGCTGTCTTATATCAAGCCTTAAAGCAAAAAACGATTCAAGCCCATAGTTCCGTTCAGCACTTACAGCAACAACAGAACATCGCGAACTCTCTCCTACAGTTCAAAGAGGTAGTTGAAGGCATTTCAAAGCCGACAGAACCCGCTCCGTACGCTAATATGGTCAAAAAAGGCTTGGATAATTTTGTGCGCCCAGCAAATTTAAGCTCAGTTGCCATATATCCCAGCGACAAAACCAAATCTAGTGACGATACCAAGTCTCTCGTACAGAAAATTATTTCGCCCGGGGAACTTAAACTACATGTCCGTGGCCTTAAGAAAGTAAAAAATGGAGGTGTTCTTATCCGACTCCAAAGAGGACATTCAAAAGCTCAGAAGCTTAGAAAAACTCGTCTCTTCGGGCCTTAAGATTGAAGAACCATCAAAGCGGCGCCCAAGAATCACTGTTATTGGAGTCCCGGTAGCCCTGACTGATAAGGAGGTTTTGGATTGCATCTACGAGCAAAACCTCTCAGATAAGTTGACCAATACAACTCGTGAGTCGTTTGAAGAACAAATAAAATTGAGCCATAAATCTGGGAAAAAAGACCTCCCTAATTGCAATTTTATTCTAGAAGTGCCAGCTAGCATCAGGAAGATCCTAGTCAATCAAGGACGAATATTCATCAATTGGACGTCATGCCCAGTTCGAGATTTCACGATCGTTACTCGGTGTTTCAACTGCCAGCAGTTTGGACACGCGGCCAAGTTCTGCCGTGACACTAACCCGACGTGTAATCACTGCGGAGAGACTGGCCACACTTTTAAGGAATGCTGCACAAAGTCCAGTCCACCAAACTGTGCGACGTGCAAACGTTTTAATAGGAAAAGTGATCATAAAACTGGTGATGTAAATTGTCCTGCACGGAAATATGCCGAGGACAGCTATATCCATTCCATAGATTATGAAGGCGCCTAAGAGCGCTACCTATTAACCTATCCTTTAAGCACACTAGTAGTAGTTTTTGTTTGTTTATATTTATTAGGTGTTTATTTATCATGACTGATCAATTACTTAAGGACCTAGATCAATTTTCTGTGTCTGAAGTTATAAATTGTAATATTGATGAGTGTAAGCACCACTTTCCCTTGGGAGAGAAACCGCTGACCTTTCTTACACAAAATATTCGCAGCATAAATCGAAATATAAATGGTTTTGAAATATTGCTACAGAACCTGGGTATAAGTTGCGACATTATCGTCCTAACAGAATGTTGGTTGTCAAACCAAACCACTGTTTTACCATCTTTAGACGGATATGTTTCGCATAAAACCAACAGAAACATCAACCAGAATGATGGTTTAGTTGTATTTGTCAACAATAATTTAAGTACAACTGTAGAAGAACCTTTGCTACAAAATTGTAATTGCTTACTCATTAAAATTAATACAGATACGGTAGTTATGGCTATATACAGACCACCTTCTCAAAATGTCGCAAATTTCTTAGATTCACTAAACGTACAGTTACAAAGTCTTACAACTTTTAAACACATAATTCTAATGGGGGACATTAATATCAACATTGCTTCCGGGAAAATGGACATTCATGCACATAACTATGTTAATATCTGCTCATTCCACGGACTCTTGCCAGCTCATTACCACCCCACGCATCAAAGTGGTTCATGCTTAGATCATTTCATTATAAAAACAAATAAACCAGCCAAAACATTTGTTACTAACTCTTCGCTTACTGATCACCAAGCAGTTTTACTAATATTACAAGTTTCTTTACCAAGAAAAAATTGTTTACGCAGCTATACCAATGTCAACATGACACACCTCGAAAAAGACATACGTAATATTAATTTTGACCCAGTTTATAATTCCACCGATGCAAACTTTGCTATTAATTATTTTATAAATTCACTTCACTCTGCAATAATAAAGCATACAGTCGCCAAAATAACGCCAAGGAAGTACAAGTGCATTAAACCTTGGATTACACCCGGACTTGTTCGATGTATTAGGCATAGAGACAAACTTCACATAAAGTTCAAACTTGAGCCTGAAAATGAAATTCTTTCCATTAATTATAAAAGATATAGAAACTTCTGCAACAACCTTCTGAAAAAAATAAAAAATGAATATGACAGAAAAGAACTGCAGAAAGCAGGCAAAAATAGTAAACTTATTTGGAAATTTATAAAAACAAATACATTTAGATCAAAACAACTTGAACCTCCACTTGACTTATTGACTATAGAGAACAACCCAATAGAATCAACAAATATAGTTAATTACTATTTTTCTAACGTAGGCAAAACCTTAGCAGAAAAGACCATACAATCTAGAGGTTCTTTCTCTCAAAACCAACCTAAATCTTTCCCCAGACTCAAATCTTTTGTCTTACTAGATACGGATGTCGATGAAGTATTAACAATCATTTCTGGATTAAAGGACGTTTGCGCGGTTGGGTGGGACGACATATCAAACAACATACTTAAACATTTCAAATACCTCCTTGCTCCGCCGCTAACTCATATTTTTCAGTTATGCTTAACTAATGGTGTATTCCCTAAGTCGCTTAAAAAAGCAGTGGTTACTCCTGTATATAAATCTGGTGACAAAAAATGTGTTAACAACTACAGACCCATTTCAGTTTTAACAGGGCTCTCCAAGATCTTAGAGAAAATCATTAATATTAGATTAATGAAATATCTAGAGGATAACAAATTGCTTTCGGATAGACAATTTGGCTTTAGGCCCAAAAAATCAACTAATCAAGCAGTACATCAAATGACGGATTATATAACAACTAATTTGGATCAGGGCATGCACTCCATTGGGATCTTCCTAGACCTCGCCAAGGCCTTTGACACAATTTCCTGTCCTTTATTATTGGGCAAGCTTGAAAGACTCGGAATAAGAGGAACAACGCTTACACTGCTTTCTGATTATTTAAGAGACCGCGAACAATGTGTAAAAATTGGTCAGTACGTCAGTTCTGAGCTTCGAAATAGTAATTACGGAATACCACAAGGTAGTATATTGGGTCCTACTTTATTCCTAGTATATATTAATGACCTGTGCAGCTTAACACTCCAAAATGGTGTCATAATGTCTTATGCAGATGACACAGCTCTATTGTTTTCAGACAAGTCTCGAGAGGAGGTGTATAAACAAGCCCAGAACGGTTTTAATATAGTGTCTAATTGGCTACATGAAAATCTCCTAACACTAAATGCAGAAAAAACTAAACACATTTTATTCACTATGAGAAATACTAACCTGCCAACTACTAACATAAACATTTATGCGCATAAGTGCGGCAAGTACGCTGACAATGCATGTAATTGTCCTACTTTAGCAAAAGCCGATCATATGAAATATCTTGGTGTGACGATTGACACAAATCTGAACTTCCGTAAACACATTGATTTATTATGCACTCGAATGCGTAAATTAATATACATTTTTAAGAATTTACGATATATAACGGACTACAAATTAATTAAACAGGTCTATTTAGCTTTGTGTCAATCCATTCTTACATATTGCATAACTTCATGGGGAGGGGCTGCAAAAACAATCCTACTACCATTAGAACGTGCGCAGAGAGCTATCCTTAAGGTAGCCACCTTTCGCCCATTTAGATTTCCCACATACGAGCTTTATACGGCATGTAAGGTTTTAACTGTGCGTCAACTATTTATATTAAAGATAGTATTACACCAGCATAGCAATCTCCCTTATACCCCCATACCTATACATAAGAGAAGAAAAGACTTAGTTTGCATAAAGCCTCAAACTAGACATACTTTTATAAATAAATTTTATGGTTTTTTAGGTCCGTTCTTATATAATAAAATCAATAAGTCTCTAAGTATATATAGTGTAAATTGTAAAAAATGTAGTGAAATGTTAAGTGAATACTTAGCGACATTAAATTACTCAGACACTGAAAAATTGCTAGAAATCATGCAATAAGTTTATTAATGTTAAGGCAATTTTTATTTAATAATATAATTATTATGTATCAATGCTAGCTCTATGTACATTAATTTAATAGTCCAATAAAACACTCAGCGTTGTTACGTGAAGGCCTGAAACACAGGTTTGAATAAACCTACATCAGGCAGGTCGCTATTGTTTTTCATTAGGCCTTTATCCAATATATTATATAAGTTATACCTACACTAGATTTATTTTAGGCATAGTTTAATATTTGCTTAATAATTTTAATATGTAACTCTGTACTGATGTCACTTCTATGTAATTTATATGTGAACTTATGAATAAAAGAGTATTATTTATTTGTGAGACTCGTATGTCGTAGGATGAACTGATATTTTTTTGGTGTTTCACGAACTGTGTCCAAATAAACTTTATCAGTCAGTCTTTAAATTCATCCTTTTATGATCAAAGGTGATCCTTTTACCCTTAAGAGGAATAGAAAAACTGCGTCGTTGGTCCAGCGGTCGCAGGCGCTAATGCTGATTATGCGGTCCTGGGTTCGATTCCCGGGTCGGGCAAAGTGTAATTGCGTTTTTCCATAAGGAATTTCTCAGTAGCAGCCCGAAGTCTGAATTTGTGCCCGGTTGATGGCAATAGACTCGCCCCCTATTACATGGGACTTAAACATAACTGGCAAAATGTGGGTGTACTATAGGTACATCTCTGCCGAACCCTTTGGGGAATACAGGCGTTATGTTATGTTAAGTCAACACGACGCCTATAATCCTCGAACAGAGGTGTTTTTCAATTGAAGCATCCCGCCAGTCTCTTGGGTACATTACCAGTCGATAGCGATGCGGCGGAAATTTTCGACGCCATATTTAAGTTTGTTAATAGTTTTAGTTAGGTTAGGCTAATATATTTTTAGTTTTGGAAGAAGACTTACCATTAGAGATTGAAGCATATAAGAATCTTTTGCCATATCCCCCTTTCTTCCAAGATCTTCGTCTCCAGTCGTAATACCATCTCATTTATTTAAAAGCGAACTAGACTGAGGTTTTATTCAATTCGGGTGTTTGTAATAAATATTAAATTGTTACTTTAGAAAGTTTTGTAAACATTTTAGCAGTTTGTGACTGTGGAATTTCAAAACTCTTTGAAAAGGGTAATTTGGGGCGAGAAAAGCAGACATTAAATATTTGTAAGCAGCTTGGTGCAGTACCGCGCTGGCTGAATGGAATATGTTTCATATTCAGTTAAGGAGCTTAAAACGGAACATAAAGTGAATAAGTTCTTCATGAATATTTCGTAATTTTGGGCTGAATTAGAAGGCGTGGCTTTTGTGGCAAAATTTATCATTTTCATTTAGAAGTTGGTGTCATAAATGGCTGTATAATTTAAACATAATATTTATAGCTAAAAAGGTTTCACCCTGAAACCTTTTGACTTCTAAAAGTTACGTAAAACCCACACAAGTAGAAATGTTTCATACTTAGGTGTATACCTGAACATACATTAAATACAGAATCGGTATAAAAATACACGGTAGTTAACACCATTATACCTACATTCATTAAAAAACCTTAAAATTTTAACCCCTCACACTCTAAACGCCATAATTTAAGCCTTACTTCAATCCAATTTCAACCTACAGCTTCAAACTTTAGTGTTGAACTTCTCTTGTCACAGGCAATGAGTAAGGGAGTAAGTAAGGACAAAAAAACAATTAAGTCCCATGTTTACATGAATCACGGTACAGAAATACAAACCGTTGGGGACCTATGAGCTTGTGCAAACATAGAGGAAGAATTTATTTTGTAACAGAGATATTTATATTGTAATATGATATATGTCACGTTTTGTAAAATGTCGTGAGGAAAGTTTTGAGTGTGAATGTGGATGACTATAAGAGTAGGGGAAGACCAAAGAAATGATGGATGGACTGTGTGGGAGATGATATGGATAGAAAGGGGATGACTGCCGAGATGACGAATAATAGAGGGGTATGGAAGACAAAGACATGTTGCGCCGACGTCAAGTAAATCTGGATAAGGAGAATGGTGATATAGAAAAAGGAAGAAAGAAAAAAAAAACAATTCGACACAAACAAAACGCACATTAAACACAATACAAAATACATACATACAAAGTAGTCAAAAGCCTCATATTTAAGCAATTCATTTTTTATAATTTTATTAATTGCTTGATATCAGGGCTCGGGACCAAAGACAATTTACATTGACTCTGTGTTGCGACACTGGCAAATTACAACAAACAAACAATCAAAACAAAAACAAAATGCCGATTACAGAGTGGAAAATATACTACTTTTGTAACAAACAAGCAACAATAACAATTAACCCGTGTGTCGCATCTGTGCAAAAACAGGTCGTTGCTCAGCAAAATGCTGTGACTTCGGACGAATCGTACGTATCGTCAACAGGTCTGATTTTTACTTATAAGTAATGTTTTGATAGGAAGACCAATGAAAAGAAGGATTGCATGAAACATGACATTGGCATGAAAGCAGAAGGACACTAAAATACTGCTGATAGAAATGTATGGAAAGGAAATACAAATGCGCTACTCCCACATAAATTCAATTTGGTTACAGAGGGATGAATATTTGCCAAGCGACACTTGGCATCGGGAAGTCTTTAATTAAGTTACGATCGAATAACTTTCGTCTTGGCAAGAACCGCATTATCACTTTATATTATCTGATAATGGTTGTGCTGACTACTCTCATAATATTTATTTATTTAGTAACGAAGTATTCACTAAAACATCTATTCACAATTTCTGACAACATTATACAATTACTACCAATAACTAATTGATATTATAATAATAACACAATAATTTAATATACGTTTAAACTTATAACATAAATGTTATCAATAAAACTTCCTGCACACACTTTCACCCATCCCACTAGACCTAAATGGTGAATAGACTCCTATATAAATTGAATAGGTACAATTGAATGAGCAATATTTGTATATATATATATATATCTATAATCGCGTTCCGGAAAACGACTCTGACGATTTCGATGAAAGTTGCAATCTAGGGGTTCCTGGGGGCGAAAAATCGATCTAGCTAGGTCTCATATCTGGGAAAATTCGTTGTGTCCCTATTTTCACCCGAGTAGAGCTTGGTCACCCAAAGTTTAGAGCAAGAGCAACAACATGGAATTAATAAGTACCTACTATCATGGCAGCATGGAATTAGTATAAACTATCCTATACTATTAAATGTGCATTCTCTATTTTCACCAGAGCAGAGCTCGGTCGCCCAGGTACCTAATTGAAATACAAGCAATATCTACAGAAGCACTCAATTCACGGC
This sequence comes from Agrochola lota, assembly GCA_947364205.1. NCBI lineage: Eukaryota > Metazoa > Arthropoda > Insecta > Lepidoptera > Noctuidae > Agrochola > Agrochola lota. The sequence continues at coordinate 21,680,226 of OX376223.1, forward strand.
TCAAGCTTTAAGAAAATATTAAAGTTCTATGTTTACGGAAGTTTTATTCAGTACTTTTTATTTAATTGAAAGCTTTACTTTCCTGCTCCATCATCAGACCCTGGACACCGTCTTGGCCTAAAGTTCTTGTCAAGACACAACCAACGAGTTTAATCTCAACGACGCTATATTATTTAGTTGAGGAGTTGATCCCACTATGGCCATCTTCGGGCTCCATAGTCAGACCAGCTCCATGGTATCATATTTTTACGTTGTCACCGTAGTTATGTAAGTATGCGAAGTTTCAGCTCAATATGCCAGGAAGTGCTTGAAAAATAATGAGTTCATGAGTTGTTTGTAGGATGACAATGGGAGTAAATGAAACACATGCAAATGAAGCTTTTATTTATTAATTCATCTCAACTACGGAACCCTTCCTTGTGCGTGGTCCGACACGCACTTGGCAGGTTTTTTTAAACTAAGCCCATGTTCGCACGGGCGTATTTTGATCGCAGCGATTTTTTTACGCGTATTGGATTTTCGACGCTCTGCTTAGCGCCGAGAATTGAATATCCAACAGTGTGTTTTCTTGATGCACTGGAAACGTTTTCTCAATGATCGGCGCAATACCGAGAGTTGAAAATGCAGTGTACGAAAAAAAATCGCCGGGATTTCATTACGTCCGTGCTAACGTAGGCTTAAACACTTGTTTATTATTATTCATGGGTTGTTTCACCTACTAACACAGATTTATCTTCCTGTAACACCTTATAGGTAATCCGATCACGTTCCGGTCCGGCTTAGATGAAACTTTGTGAGGAAACTTGAACTTCTGAAGACCCTTCAATTGACTAACTTGGGATGATTAGTGGCTGATACACCATTTTTATCTTCATGCTCTTTTTTTGTGGCGTGAGATGAGTGATAAGTAGTTCATACCTTAATGGATGGCCGAGGTTTACAACTAGTGCTATCCACGAAGAGGTGCCCCACTCTTCTTCCTAAGCGTTCACAGTACAAGAGTGCAACATACCTCTAGTGTTTTAGTTTTGCCGTCTTTACTAATTACGCAATCAATTATGTAATTAGTGTTTATTGACAATAATCGTGGATGGTGTAGCAGCGATTGTCGATCAAAATTTTAGTCACTTTAGGTAAAACCAACTCGATAACCTTGTTCGCCGCAGGAATCCGCTAGATGCGAGAAGCCGGTCGTAGTGGCGGTGCTTGGGGGAGGCCTATGTCCAGCAGTGGACGTCTTTCGGCTAAAATGGTGAGGTAAAACGAACACACTAACCCTTTGTACAAGGTGAAGAGATCTGTTTTTGAGGTTATTTAAAATTAAGAGGCAAGTGGATATAGTACATTTATTGTGTCATGCATGAGCTCGATTTGGAGAAAAAACGAATGCCTACTGCATTTTTTGTTTTTCATGCTTTACTTCCTAGTGTGATGGTACCACGATAAGATTATATAAGTATTTTTTTAGAAGTCTTTTAATTCGAGACCTAAAGTTACATCATCATAAGCTCCCTTTTCCCAACTATGTATGTTGGGGTTGGTTTGCTGTCTAACAAGATGCACCTGAATACAAGTATTTTACAAGGATCGACTGCCTATCCGACCAGTTACTGGGTACCCCTTGGTAAGACTGGTTGTCAGACTTTCGTGTTCCTGACGACCCGTAACGACTATCAAAGATCTACGAGTGACAGCCGAGACGTTGAGAGGTCTCAGTGTGTAATGGATGGTCCTATCTACGGATCGACCTCGGCAAGTGTTGCTTTACCTTGATGATGGACCCCTGCGGCTGTTATAACTTAGCCTGCTTAGACTAGAATGGATATCATTTTTTTTTTTTTTTTTTTTAAATCTTTTTCCTTATCAGTCACCTCCAGCCACGTCAAAAGCAATATCCAAGTTCCCAAACAAACTTCCGAAAACGCGTTCATTGGAATACACTTTAACTTCTCGAATTACGATTGACACTGGTTCAAAGTTACAGAATAACTGAGCTCTAACCGAACTGTAAGTCGAGTTTGTAGCTACGAAGTTGGGCTAACTTGATCATGTCACCAATGAGCTTATGTTAAGGAACACAACTGATTGGGCCAATTGATGGGAAAAGGTGACTTTCGATGTTGCTTTAGACAGTTAGTGTTGTGTTGTGTATGTGTGTTAATGTGTGTGTGTTAATGTGTGTGTGTTGTGTTATGTTATGTGTTAGCTGTGGGTGAAATAAAAGAGTGAACTGTATTTTCACGCTGCCTGCTAATGAAGACTGCTCGCAAGGTGTTGGGTTTCATATCCAACATTATGACATAATGTCACTTTGTGCCTTTAGCTTGAATATCACTTTGCACGACATTAAATAATTTCATCCTTTGTGAGCAGTGGTGGCTCAGTGGTAACTGCCCCGAATTAAGTGTCGTGGGCCCAGCCCAGGCACTTAGACTTTGTGTAATTTATTTTATCACCACTGCTTTTAAAACTGTGAAAGAAAACATCGTGAAGGAGCCGGCATGTCCTAGAACCAAAAATTCGAAGACAAGTGACAATCAACAACCCGCACTGGGCCCGTGTGGTAAATTACAGCCCACTCCCTCTCAGAGAGAGGAGATATGTCCTGTGTCCCAGCCATAGATATAAGAAAGAAGGTCCCAACAGTGGGAACCTTAAAGGCTTATTATGTTAACTTTACTGAAGTTTCAATGTACTGGGAATTGTTCTAATAAAACATATGATTTTTTTTTTTCCCAATACTAAGTTAAGTTAATTAAAGGCTGAAGAAAGAATACTTTATAAATAATTAATGCTTCAAGAGATTTGTTATTAAGACATATTCTTGCGGTCTCAGTTGGGATGAAAGTAATTTCAAGAGTCTAATTTAAAGCTAAGAGACTACTTCAGACTTCTCGAGATAAGAACAAAGAAATTGTACACTCAGTATAAATAAATTCGTATCTAATTTGCATATGAAATGAACTGAACAAGTTATTCAATTTAAGTAACATAGTCTGAAAATGTACTGTATCTTTTTCTTTTGGCCTAGCTCACTCGCAAAATTAACACCATCTACACGATCAAGTTCGAACTTTAAGTTATTGCAATAAAGTACAGTTTAATATAATCCCGGACGAGGAAAAACTGGAAATTGGGAAAAAATTAATGTCCCACAAAATTGTTTAGTGCCACATAAAAGAAGCTTTTTGATTTACAAGTTTTTTATCTTCCAGCTTAGATCGTGATTTGTTGTTGGAAAAACATTCTTCTCGTGAAGAAAATAAGGGTGTCTATTTATTTCTTTAGTTAACCTTGCATTTTAATACTTTTATAGAAAGGCGATAAAACAGGTTGTTTAAATTGTATTTCAAGTTAAAGAAAGTACTCTCGTTTTAAAGAACAATGGGTTTTCTATTATTACGTAGGCTTTAGGTATTGAGAACGACGACTCCTCACTTATCAAAGCGCCTTTACATTGAAACAAAGGAAATTAAGAGCTCACTAACATCGGTGAAGAAAAACATCGTGAGGAAACCTGTTAAAATATACATGGTGTAACAGAATTAACGCAAGACCTGAAAGTAGTTTATTTTGAATCGGATTTCATAATTATTTATTCAGGATAATTATTTTCCCCAAAATTGTATGTACCTAACTTAAATTAGAACCACTGTGTCATAACAAGTTAATAAAATATTTAATTAAAGAAAATTAAAGCCATAGCCTACATAATTTACTTGCACTTGAATTTAAATACACGACCAAATTTACGTTTTTTTCGCGTTTCACGTTTAGCCAGCACAAAAAGCGTGGATTCTTAAAAAAAAAATTAACCTATAAGTTTTATGTAACTTATAGGTTACTGCATCAGTTATCTGCCAGTGAAAGTGCCGTCAAAATCAGTCCAGCCGTTTCTAAGATTACCCGGAACAAACAGGCAGACCTTCTTTTTTCTTCTAAATACAAGTAACGAGCTTAATTTGGCAAGATCCGAAAATGGTCAACTTTTGGTTTGGTGACCGTACATGCTGTATTCTCCATGCAGGTGTCAGCAACTTGGGCTACTCTTAATTGATCACGAGTAACAAAGTAAAACAATTCTTTACATGTACCAACACTTACAAAAGTTTCAAACACTGCTAAAGAACTAAGCCTCCTTCTACAAGTTATTTCATCCCATCTATTATTACCACCAGCACCGGCCTTCCATAACTTGTTTTGACAGACAACTAGTTCCCATAATAGATTGTCCTGCTGCGCCCAGGACTTAATAGCAATAACTTCTGGGATTACAGGCCTAGACTGTGACACTGTTTATTAGGACAGACTATGTAACTTGTGAGTCTTGTGACCACCAGACATACACTAAATTGTGACTTAGCTTGAGAAACTCTGGGACAGGAAAATTATTATTACACACTAGCGTCCGCAAGCGGCTTCGTCCGCGTAGTATCTTTATAAATTATAGCCTATATTACTCAGTGATAATATAGCCTGCTAGAGGTGACAGAATTTTTAAAACCGGTCCAGTTTTTTTTGAGTTTATCTATTACAAACAAAAATACATTTTTTTTTTAAGGAAATTTCTCGCCGACTGATCGACACTTCACGTGACCAGAGGGCTGCATTATCATTGCCATTCAGCGTGGCAATGCTTATGATTTAATAATATTTGTATATAGTCCTGTATAAATAAATAAAAATTATAAAGATAAAAAAAAAAACAAAAATACAAATATTTTCATTCACTGTTATTCACTTTGTACCTTAATTATTATTAAATTGCTAGCTGCCCGCCCCGGCTTCGCTCGAGTAGCACTAAGAACTTATCTACGGGGCACCTACCTACCTACCCTACCTACCCTACCTACCCTACCTACCCTACCTACCCTACCTACCCTACCTACCCTACCTACCCTACCTACCCTACCTACCCTACCTACCCTACCTACCCTACCTACCCTACCTACCCTACCTACCCTACCTACCCTACCTACCCTACCTACCCTACCTACCCTACCTACCCTACCTACCCTACCTACCCTACCTACCCTACCTACCCTACCTACCCTACCTACCCTACCTACCCTACCTACCCTACCTACCCTACCTACACTACCTACCCTACCTACCCTACCTACCCTACTTACCCTACCTACCCTACCTACCCTACCTACCCTACCTACCCTACCTACCCTACCTACCCTACCTACCCTACCTACCCTACCTACCCTACCTACCCTACCTACCCTACCTACCCTACCTACCCTACCTACCCTACCTACCCTACCTACCCTACCTACCCTACCTACCCTACCTACCCTACCTACCCTACCTACCCTACCTACCCTACCTACCCTACCTACCCTACCTACCCTACCTACCCTACCTACCCTACCTACCCTACCTACCCTACCTACCCTACCTACCCTACCTACCCTACCTACCCTACCTACCCTACCTACCCTACCTACCCTACCTACCCTACCTACCCTACCTACCCTACCTACCCTACCTACCCTACCTACCCTACCTACCCTACCTACCCTACCTACCCTACCTACCCTACCTACCCTACCTACCCTACCTACCCTACCTACCCTACCTACCCTACCTACCCTACCTACCCTACCTACCCTACCTACCCTACCTACCCTAACTACCCTACCTACCCTACCTACCCTAACTACCCTACCTACACTGCTACTCTGGACTATGACAAACATTTCATAACCAAAATCAGCTAAATCGGCCCAGCTGTTCTCGAGTTTTAGCGAGACAAACGAACAGCAATTGATTTTTATTTATATAGATATATAGATTTTGTAGACTTAATTTTTAGGACGAGAACATTCTAGACGTGTACATGTTCTTTAGTTTGTATAGGTTTTGTTTGTTAGTAATTAGAACTTTGTAGACTTACTAGATTCTGAACTATTTTGTGATAACAACACATAAAATAGTTCAGAATCATGTTTGGTTTACAGCATTATTCTGACACTCGCTATCATTAATAAATATGGATGTATTTAAGACATATTGGGGTATGCTTAAGTTGCTGTCCTAATAAAAAGCGATCGTCGCGCGATTATACGATCATCGCGTTCTGCATTTATGTCAGTCATTTGTTCTAAAAACCGGAATCCACCCTTTGTGAGCGCGACAGTCGCGTTTTCGCACGACGACCTTAGGACAGCGCCTTATGCCAGTGGGTAAGGCCTTTAGTACACGGCACGGTTTCTTTACGGTACGGTGTATTAACCGCGCCGTAGAAAAAGCGTGTCTGTCAACAAGCTTCCATAGAGATCCATATAACACGGGCGACCGTGCCCACACACGGTGAATAAACCATAGTTTTTCACGGTAAGAATAACTTGTGAGTACAAAAGGCCAGGCTGTCCCCACTAGGTATAAAACAAAGAAACAAAAACATCTTAGTAATGTTGCGTAGGTCTCTATTATAATAATTCCATTACATCCAACACCCATGGGACAGGTCCACACGAATGATCACATAACTTCTTTGTCCATTGGCATATGAAATAGCTCTTCAATGAAGTTCCAGCGAATAGTAATGAACAAAAATGAATGAGTTTTGTAAGACGACAGGCGTGACAAATTAGATGAAACTTTTGAGCCGCCCACATGTTTGGCTGCCCAGTGTTTTGGGCTATATAAGTTTATACAGGGCTGAGGTTTTGCCTGAAAGGAAGGAAAATTACTGGAATATTTTGTTTCAAGTAGGCAGACCGGCTAAAACTTGTACGGAGTTTTCAGTCTGGTAAGCACTCATTATACACGACGCGTGTCTTCAAAGTTATTTGAATTAGTGATAATGTAAACAGGTCCTTTGTCCCTTTTTGTTTTAAGTGGTGTACAATAAAGTGTTTGATAAATAAATAATCTACTTAATACAAATCTTAAATTCATTCATTCACTGACAGACAATGTGCAGGCTAAACCGATGGTTCTAGACGTATACAAGTTTGCACAAGAGTTCCTTATAATAACAAAAGTGAGCACTAAGGAGGGAAATTTGAAAAATCGTACCCTAAAAGGTTTAAATAAGGGATGAAAATGTATGTGAAAGTTTGTAATTTTTACGCGCTTTCCTGTGTGATCTCCAGCAATCTGCAACTCATGTGTCGAGGACGTTATCGCTTAAGCATTTCAGCTCCTTATTATACTGATAATGAAAATGCGTTTTTAAACCTTAACAAATTTTATAGACCTGTAAATAAAATCCTACTAATATTATAAATGTAAACGTTTATCCTATGTTTGGATGTTTAATGTTTGTTACTCAATCACGCAAAAACCGATTTGGCACACAGATAGTGTATAACCTGGATTAACGTTTAGACTATAGACTTTTAATCCCGGTAGTACGTACCCGTGGTATATTTTTCCAACATCCACGCGGGCGAACCCGCGGGCAATAGTTAGCATTTTTTAATAAAGGCTTCAATACGTCTCTGGTGAATTGAAAGCCATTATCGAAGGAAATCCTTTATATCCGAAATATTCGATGGGTTTAATTTACTTCAAAATATTTCACGAGAAATTTATGAAAAACAGAACCCTTCCTTAGTTTAATAGCCAGGTACAAAGCAGATGCAGAAATACGAAGATTTCAACTGGATTCTACAAAACTAATCAAGCGACGTACTACTCATATCTTATTGATTAATTAAACAATGTGGAGATGACAATAGGACATAAAAAGTCCTACCAAGGGGTATCGTGTTACCCACTAACTACATGGGATTGTGGTGGTCAGATATAGGCAATCGCTCCATGTTAAATCTGGTATTCAGCTGCATCCAATTAGACTGAAAGCCGACCCCAACATAGTTGGGGAAAGGCTAGGCAGATTGATTGAAACGTTTGGTATAAATATTTTGTAGTTAATTTTAGGTTTTCAGAGGACGAACAATACGTCAAGCTGTCTCGTAAACTATTATTCTCTGTAGTTAAGTTTATGTAACGGATTTAAACAATAAAAAACTACCTGTGAATAGTTTATTATGTACGTCACTTTATTCCGAGCCTGCACTGCCTTCTTTGTCAGATGTTTGGAAGGCGTGGAAATAATTTAACAAATAAAAAGATATATTTACTTTGGTCAGACTTCTGCTTGGAAGGTATTTACAAGACGAGTAGATTCCCTAGAAGGACGTACACTACGTACAGTGTGGCGATTATTACATTTATTGAAACCACGTATTCCACATTAGGTATTTTAAACATACACAATTAAAATAATTAATAACTATTAACATTGTAGCCGTGAGATTAGCTTTTTTAATTCGTTTTAGTATTTAACAATATTAAACTTAATTTGTGATTATTTGGTAACCAAACCAAACTTAAATTGTGTTGAATTGTTGATACCATCGGCCCGCGCGTGGCTAGCGCCTTATTATCAAGGGTTATTATTTCGTGCCAATTTACGCTATTCATTTTGTTTGAAAAAAACTGTTGTCAATTTTTATTAAAATTGTTAATTTTAATAGACTGTTAAAAACTTGTAATGACCGCTGTATTATTTAATGTGATAAACTAATCGCCACTCTGTATAATAAACTATAGGTATAGGGACCCATATAGGGGAATATTAGTGATGTTCTTCAGAAAGGTCAGGTGCGTAGTACTCGCAATCGGCGTACGTGTACGAGCAAATGTATGAACGTAAACGAAGTAAAACGAAATGAAAAAAATAATCAAAATGAAATCTTTTTATTACCATATATAAAATCCACATACCTAAAGTTTCAATAATTACACACATAGATAACATAATAAATATAAAATAACATAAATATAACCTTCACATTACACACGCACATTGATTAATGTAATCGGTGTGTAATAGGACTGCCACCTTTTATGTAAGGGGCTTTGGTTCCATTTGGCTCGGCCACCAAACAATTGGCCGAGCGATGTATGGCGGTGTGTGCAGCGGCCCACCGACTCCTCAGCAGCGCTTGCCAGCAGGGCGCGCGGCCCGCGCAGAACGTGGCGCTCGCGCTGCACCACCGAGGCAGTCAAAAGATCGCTTGCCACGCGACGCTGTACTGGACTCGCGTGTCACTCATTGCCGCCTTGGTTCCTGCCCACCTTATGCGAAGGCGGCGTTAAGTTTATATATGTGTTCAACAATGTAAGCCGTAAGAACTTCCCATTTTAGAAAGACACATTTACAATTTTATTCATATGGATATTTTATAAATTTAACTAAGCTGCCCGTCCCGGCTTTGCACGGGTTGCACTAAGTACTCATCTACGGCGCACCTACCTATCTACCTACCCTACCCTCCCTACATACCTAGAAAGAAAGAAAGAAAAATAGTTTTTTTTAAATATATATATAGATAGATAAGCTCGAATGAAAAAATAAGTATGCAGGTTATTTTAAGAACCTTCCATCCTAAAAATAAATAATAACAATCAATCTGCCTAGACTTTTCTCAACTATGTTGGGGTCGGCTTCCAGTCTAACCGGATGCAGCTGAATACCAGTATTTTACATGGAACGACTGCCTATCTGACCTCCACAACCCAGTAACTGGGTAATACGATACCCCTTGGTAAGACTGGTGTCAGACTTTCGGCCTTCTGATGACTCGTAACGACTGTCAAAGATCCACGAATGACAGCCGGGACCAACGGCTTAACGTGCTTTCCGAGGCACGGAGGATTCTCGGTATATAAACATGGTCACCCATCCACTGACCAACCCCGGCAAGCGTAGCTTAACCTGATGGATCGACCAGTGCAGCTGGTGTTACTTAGCCACGAGCTCCTCAAATAAATAATAACAATATAACCAAAATAAACAAACATAACTTATTTACAAAATGGTGATGTTGCCGGTAGTGAAGAAAATTTTTCGTTCATAATTAAACAACAGGAAAAAAAATATAAATCATGTCTGTATTTAATATCATCTTGTTAATATACCTGAGACATTAATAATACTGTCGAATTTTCTGGAAGGAATATATTTGGAAAAGTGTATTTTTATTTTAGACTGTATCGTTGGTCGCAAGTGGGACTTGCTGAGCATTAGGTCCTGGGTTTGGTTCCCCTGGTCGGGCAAAGTGTTATTAGGTTTTCTATCTGGAATAGGACCCAAAAGACTCAAAGAACTTACAGAACTCAAAAGACTCAATAACGCTAAAAACTCAAAGAACTCGAAGAACTTGGAAGACTCAAAAGGACTCAAAAAATTTGAAGAACTCGTGACTCGTGAGACTATTAGTCCCAAGTCTTGAAAGTCCGGAAATGAATACTAAAAGACTTAAATCTTTTACAACACTTTACAAGACATTTATAATACAGTCTGTCTTTTTTTGGAAGCCCCTTAAACTATTTCCTTTAATACATACAACAAACATACAGAGATGACGTCCACCATCTAAACTTTTTTTTTTTTTTCAGGATGGTAAATCATCAAATGACTTCTCCCGCTCTGGGCAGAGCGAGAGGGTGTGTCAGACTTTTACTGACTAAAACCCACCCGTGTTCCTTCCGTTGCCTGTGTGCCGGGGACGCGATATCCCTTTCGGACAATCTCCGTCAGTTGGTGCTGACATCTCTTTGAGGCGCGCGTAGAACACAACGCGCCGTCGACCCGGGCCTAGTCCTAATCGGACGGCGAGCTGCCCATTGCTCACCGTCCGCAAGCCCGCGCCTACGGTGGCCGGAAGTCGGCTCTCGACTCCCGAACCATCTAAACCTAACATGCAAATTCCTCAGTTTCTCCACAATTCTCCACATTACTCATATTTCCTATCGTTCCTTCATTGCCCCCTGGATTACACTGTAACATTCTAATGCGTATAATAAATAGACTCAATAAATTAAGCTAACCTAAGCTGCAGCAAGATTACGGAGTGCCAGATAAATTGAAACAAAAATGAACGGATTAGACGTCTTGGCGTCCGTGTTGGAATTCCGCAAACACAGCTTAGCTACATAGAACAAGAAGTAGTTAATCATAGACCTACGGTGCATGCACTTATTTTTATATTCGCCTATATTGACAGACTTAACGATTTTATTCGAAAAAGATGATAAAACAACCGACACCAAAGAATTAAATCGTTATATTCGCCCCACTGCGTCAAAAGATAGCCGTGTTTCTGTTTCGTTTTAATACCTCTGACACACACAATGTAACGTATTGCCATGGAAACGAGGCGTTGAGCTCACTCTTCTTAGAATTGACAGTTTTCGTGTGACGGTGAGGGCAAATCTTACGATTTAAATCTTTGAGTGACCATCGATGATTTTGGATGGCTTTCGCCTTTTTTACTAATCATTAGACTGCTGCTGCGAGAAGCTTTTGAGTGTTACTGAAACCCAATTTAATAGTGCGATATTTAATTATTTAAACAAAGATATTGTTTGGCCTTCAAACTAAAACTCCCCTGCAAATACCAGTTCACTGAAATGCAGTTATAACCGCACTGAACGAGACTCCTGAAAATGAGTACGAATTTCATCACGTCCGTGGTTTCACTAACGAGTGGTTTTAATCAAGTGAACTCAGCTCAGCATAATAATATTTAGTTTGTCAGAAATTCGTACAGTACTGTAGTTAGGGACTTTAGCTTGTTAGGTATCCTAAAATATGTTTAACGTAATTTTAGATACTCATGTGTTACTTAATTGGTGGTGTTCTTCAGAAAGGTCAGGTCCGTAGTACTCACAACCGGTGTGCGTGTATGACCAGATGTATGGACGTAAACGAAGGAAAAGGAGTATGTAAGGATCGTAGCAGGTGACGTAGTATCTGCCTACCGTATGAGAACAAGGTGGGAGTTTATGTTAGTATGTATTATGTTACTTAAAGTGGGTTATGTTGGGCTGTGGATTATGATGTTGATGCTGTTACATAAAGAACCCTGTATTTTATGACAAGCTCATTTTATAAATATAATATAATATTTGATATATTGTTTGGAAAATAGGCCTCAAAACTTACAGTCCTTTCACAGTTATTTTTCCTGTGACAGCAGTAACTCAATGTCAATCTTATTATAACGAGAATAAAAACTACTTTTCTATTGAATGTCGTACTTTGTGTGCGCCTTATAAAGTTTTCATATCAAAAACTGACATTTTGCAAACTCCCCAGTTTGCAAACTTGGCAAGGGTGAAGAAAAAAGCTCCGACGCAATATTACTCATATTAAATTCTACCGAAGAACCAGGAATGCCGTAAGTACGTACTTCATTACACCAGTGGAGACGTTAACGAGCAGTTTTATTCAAGTAAAGCTAGTTACTCACACGTTAATGTTGTCTTAACGAAGGGTTATTGTTGAAATGCATGCTTGTAGAACTAGCTTTAGAGACGATAGAAGTAAGGTTAGTTGTAATTACAGCCACATAAGACATTTAATGTCAACCGCGGATGGCTACGCTCCTGCAATGCCTCTGGTTTTAAAATTATTTGTAAGCAGCGGTGACCGCTTATCATCAGGTGTAACGCCCACGCTTCGTCAGCCTCTAATGTCCCGTCTGCCAGCTGAGACACAGGCCTCCTCTCTTTGAGAGGGAGTGTACCGTAAGCCGTAATTCACTACACCGGCCCAGGGGTGGTGACGCGAACTTAGAGACTTAAGATGTTTGCAGACGTCTCATTCGAATGCAGCACACAACTGCTTCATCGTTAAGTAACACCTTAATTAAGGCTACGGACGAAACCCAAAATATTTCAGAAGAGGTCGACAAAATATTCCGAAAATGAAGTCAAAATATTCGTTGATTTGAGTAGCACATAGGACTAACTAAATAATGAAATTAACCTCGTAACTTCAGAAGGTATACACTATTAATGTAATGTAAACAAAGAAAATAATTATTAAAGATTAAATAATTATAAAAATTAATGAAGTCAGCATGTGAAGGTATTGTGGAATAATTTAATGGCAGTGATAAACTTTTTCTCAGAGTATACACTTTTTACGAATATACCTTTTTATAAAATAATAATATCCATAATTTTTCTGAGCTAATTTAGTGATCAGATGATCAGTTTCAGCCTAGATAGACAGAGGACTCGAGTTTTCAATAAAATAAAAAGAAAATGAAATATTTTATTGATTCCCAGTAAGTTGTACCTATAATTATGGAGTGAATTTATGAAAAAGGTTAAATTGTAGTCAGTATCTAACCTGTGTGTGAAGATTTTGGTAAAATATTCTCAGTGACTGCTCCGTTCATGAAGGTAGCGCCGCTTTTGCATGGGGCTGATGATGTAGCTGCAAAATGAGGGTGTACTTAGTAACTCTGCCAGTCTTTCGAGGAATAAAAACGTTTAGTTGTGGACAAAAAAAGTATGAGATTATTTATTATTTTCAATATAATTGGGTCTTTAGTTTCGAGACAGTTGGACAAGCGAACGAATGATTGAATAAAACACAGATTGAATGAACCCAAAAACTGGCCATGACATGTGTCACAATTTTTTTTATTAGGTACCTAATGAAATAAAATATGTTCAAGTAATATTAAATATTTTCTGAGATTTACAAAAGATTTTTCTTTTCTTTTCTTTTTTCTTACTTTTCTGGGTTCCTTAGCTAGAGGATGCCTGACTTAAAACAAAATATATGTTGGCTTGTGTTAAAAACAAAATAGATTTCCAATGTTTATTTAATTTTTAAAACAAAACAGTTGTGAATAAAATCCTAGCTGTAAGTAAAGTGAAAACTATTCCAATACGAACGGTATCGATTAATTATTCGAATCACCTGCCCCCGCATACCATTAACTGTGCGAAACGGATTCCTTCGTATAAAATCGATTGCCGACTCCATTTGAGCGGAGTGCTTGAATTTATAAGGGTGGCTTCCCACGAGCTCGAGACGATGTCACGACAGCAGTGAGGGGCGAAAAGTGCTCGTGACTTATGCTCAATCGCACGAACTGACTCGACGTGGCATGTGGCATGAAATCAGTTGATGGAAGCACATGCGCCAGGGCGATTTAATACTTACAGAGAGATTACTCAGGTGACAAAAAGGCTAGGGACTAAATGATAATTTATAAATTAATTTTGACATTTTATTTTAATTGATTTACGTGACATAAATTATAATATTTTTGATATTTAAAGAGAAAACTAACTGTGAATATGAGTACCATGCAGGCTAGATAGAATACATGACTTTATTGTATTGCGGTTTTGTGTATTTTTATGTGGCCTACGCAAATATCGCGCAGATCTGATAGCTTTTGAGCATTGATCTACACTATGACTGATGCATGCATGCCGTTTGTCGTGACAGGTCAAGACAAAGCTGCAATGTCTCTTTCTTCAAAACTCCCTTCCAGACATGATCCTGCATTGTTAAATTCACATAAAATCTTAATAATATAATGTTTGGACTTTAAAAGAGATATCTGTGTTTGTCTCGGCATTTGTTCTCAGGGATAAATTAGCAAGGAAAGAAGGCCGTTTAGTTTAAATTTAACATAACTTGTATAAGTGTCTCAGAAGATTTATTATATACAGAAATACACATTTCATTTCATTTTTGAGCAGCCAGCTCCAATCTTCTGCTCACTCGCATGAACTATCTCGACGTGGATATTACATAATTTGATGCAACGTGGTAAGACATCATTATTTCAGGGTCATTTAATACTTGACTTACACACAGAAAACCAACTTTAAATTAAGTAGGTACCTTAATTTAATATGGGTTTTAGTAAATGGATTGAAACTAATAGGTAATATGTAGTTAGTTATTTGTATAATATTGTCCCGCTCACCTTGTAAATCAATCTCCTGAACACTTTTTAGTCTAATCGGATGCAGCTCAATACAAGTGTTTTACATGGAGCGACTGTCTATCTGACCTCTACAACCCAGTTACTGGGTAATACGATACCCCTAGGTAAGACTGGTTGTTAGCCTTTTGGGCTTCTGAATACCCGTCAAACTACTACTGTCAAAGATCTACAAATGACAGCCAGGACCAACGGCTTAACGTGCTTTCTGAATCATGGAGGGATCTTGATATGTAATGGACGGCCACCCATCCAAGAACCGACCGCAGCAAGCGTAGCTTAACCTTCGATCGAACCGTGTGGCTGTTAATATTTACCCACGACCCCTCTCACCGTTTACATATAGTTTAAATATTATGTGCTGTCATTAGAATATTAAAAATAATAAAATTACTTGTTTTTTTATTGTACACTAGCAGTGCCCCGGTTTCACCCGGAAAAGTCTGGATCCCGTGGGAATATCGGGATAAAAAGTATTCTATGTCCTAACCCAGGTTATTGTCTACCCATGTGCCAAAATTTATCCAAATCTGTTCAGCCGCTTTAGCGTGAAAGCGTAACAAACAAACATACAAAAAATAAAACATTTCTTTCTAGTTTAGATTGTTAAAATAAAATAGTATCGTTCCAAAACCGAAGACCTACCTAATCTACATATTTCATTTGTATTAGGTATCCCTCTATCCTAGACTTAATTAGAGTCCTATTCAAATTTTAAGTAGGGTAGGTAGGTTGAAATAGGCATTGTAATTACGTTGAAACCAGCCGTTTTGCATTCATAATTGCTGAAATAGAAACTCTGAATTAGTGCTTAGGTACAAAAGACTTGATAACTATCCGCTTAATTCAATAAGATAGCTTAGCTAGTGATAGCGTCAGTTTATATTTCAGACAATTGACGAAATACAATTGCATGACGAATTACGTTTCGAAATGAATTAATTTACTTAGTAAATAATTGTAATAATATATAATTGTAATGTAATTGTGCCTCGTATAATTGTGACTTGTTGCCTCGTTGGTCTGATGGTAGCAAGCGCTACTGCTGAGCATGAGGTCCTGGGTTCGATTCTCCGGTCGGGATAAATGATATTGGGTTTTCCTATCTGGAATTTCTCAGTAGTAGCCCTGAGGCTGAGATTTGTGCCTGGTTGATGGCAATAGGCTCGCCCCCTATTACATGGGGCTTAAACATAATTGGCGAAATGTGGTTCACCTCTGCACAACTCTTTGGGAAAACGAGGTGTGTTATAATCGCCGTAGAATTAGTCTTTATCAGACGCGTCAATCGAGTCAGTGGTTTACTGGAGCGAAGGTTCATGTTTTTTCTTTCATTCCACGTTCATCTGCAACTTTAATTTAATTTTCATTGATGAATTCATTTCTCACTTTTGATTCATTTTGTGGTTAGACGTTTCGATGATAACGTTTCGAACGATATTGGTTTATGACCCATAATTTTGACTGAAAATGTTCCACTAATGCTATTTTTAACCGACTTCAAAAAGGTTAAAGATTCTCAAATCGACTGTATTTTTTTTTGTATGTTTTTTTGTTGTTGTTACGCGATTACTCCGCTAATTATGATTTGATTTTGATGATTGTTTTTTTGTTTGGTAGGTCATACCGTTTTTCACTATGTAGTGTCTTTTTTTTGGAAAACGGTTGTTTGTTTTTTGTAAAAAGTTCTCAAATATCATGCCTAAGGGTGGCAGTAAATATTAAAATCCAACACAAATTACGCAACACAGCCCCACAGTTAAATTCTTCCCCCACAAAATCCCCCCGGTATAAAAATAGCCCCTTCTTTTTCCTTAACTTAAAAGGTTTTTCTTGGAAAGTGTATTGCGACCGGTGAATGCACCTGTACTTTGAATAGGTACTTTAAACTCAGAATAGAATCCCATGATGTGCTCAGGTTGTTGATAAGAAAACGGGATTGCTATTAAGAAATATTCTGAAATACATTTTTATTTTCTGTTGTATTGTTGGGGTAAGGAAATAATGGAAGGGATTTATGCGGTTTATTGTAAACTGAGATACGACAGCATGCTTAGCATGACCACAATAGAAACGGGTTTTGTCGATGGAAGAATAGACAAAATGATAGATAAACAATCACAATCTGTCATTTTGTCTATTCTTCCGTCGACAAAACTCGTTTCTATGGTTGTCACGCTACGCGGGCTATAGGCTAGTTTAATTTGGTCATCATTAATCATACAATGTTATTATATGGCAGCATCAGCCTGTGGTTGATGATGATGATGCTGAATTATTAAGATCTTAAACGTTTGTGCTCATCCTGTTAAATTAAACATTGTGAGTTTGTGAATACTATTTGGATTCAGGGATCTGTTTCTGAAATATTAAGCTTTAAAATGCAATTTTTTATTAGAGTCGAGTGTCCCTCCCCCCACCTGCCAGCTAAATGGTTGATTCTGGATATGTGGAAAAATTCACAGCAGTAGTATGTTTAACGAAGTTAAAAGGAAAACTATCGCAGCTAAGTAGGCTCTACAAGTTAACGAGTAATAATTAACCAACTTACATTTGCTGTTGAAAAAACATGTTTTCCCATTCATTCCGAATGAGAAAACAAGTTTTTTAACTAAGCTGTTAAGCTTGTTCTTGAAATAAATTCATTGTGCGTGGTCCGACACGCACTTGGCCGGTATTATACGCCGTGACATTTTAGTCGTCTTACAAAAGCAGCCCAGTTCATGTATCCTAACTAAACATTCATTAAATAAATATACACGGTTAATTTTAGCTCGTTCTGGAACGAAAAGCCATAAACTCGATCATCCAACTCGAAACGATTGGGACTATTATTTAGAATAAATTACAATTTAAAAAAAAAAACGAAAAATCTAATTTATTGTTTTTTTTGTGAAATAATGAGAACTCGAAGTAACTGCGATCGATGCATATGTGTGTAAAACGTATCGACGAACGGCAACACTTGCGAACGGTACCCATTGAAAAATCCATTCATCGATCAGACAGCATAAAAACACATACGCAATAGATAAATAGGTACACAAATAAAAATACGAAAAGCGAATTCAGACTTTATTTCTTAACCGTAAACGGTATCAAATAGAAATTTCACCAAACTAGGTACAAGGTAAGTAGGTACGCAGTTTACTAAAATTATTCTGAGAAGTGTCCGACCGGACTTCAAAAGGATGCACAACCGAATTCCGCGGTTAAGTACATAAAAATAAGGTCTTAATTCGGTCCAATATTTTCATAGAAAAGGGCACCACCATCTTATAATGAACTCTATTGGACAGATTAAACGATTCATTTTTTCTGTTTACATTGCCTGCCTTTGTAGAAGCCGCCGCGCCGCGGCCGCAAGCCAGGCATTGTCGCATAAACATTGGTTTAGGCAGTATTCTTTTTATTTCTCATAAATATGGTAGGTAGGTATGCTTATTAAGTACCTATTAGCTCGATTGGTCGACACTCGATTCAAGGCCTTAAATACAACTCCCAAGCGTACTCGTCGTGTCTAGTTGAAAAGGCACGAGTACTAGTGATTTCGTGATGCGAGAGTGGTGAATGAAATTTCAACTAGTTTCTCTCGTTTACGAGGAGATGTGATAGTGGTAAACACCGTGCCGTGCTTCCGATACAAACGAGAGATAACGAGGTGAATGAACTTACACCAACCTATCGTACCAGAAATGAAATACCTACTTGCAGGTACTTACTTGCAGCCGGACTCGCACACGCACAGCTGTGCCGCGCTACGTCATCACCGAGCGGATCGCGTACGATCTTGCGTTTATGAATGAAATAGTGGAAGCGCTACTAAGATTTAACTCGAATGACAGAATAAAAGTGATAAATTTCTAACTTCTATATTAGATATCTTAAAAAAACAATAACAATGCTAATAGTACCTATTAATCATCTGGAGTCGCTGTGTTTCGGCTCCAGAACGATTTAAAATTAATCGTGTATATATACCTACACCGTGACATTTTAGTCACCAACTAACACTCAATTTACCCGACATAAAATAGCTCTAGGAGCAATAAAAAAATTGTTACATTAAATCGTTTTCTTTTTAATGAATATTTTGTAGTCATTGGATACATGAAGTAGGCTGCTTTTGTAAGACGACCAAAATGTCACGGTGTATTTAAAGATATACTTAATACTTAATCTATATTATTAATATAATAAAGAGGTAAAATTTGTTTGTTTGTAAATTTATATGTAGGTACGATGTAAACTCCGGAACTACCAGACGGATTTGAAAATTTATTTTTGCATTGGATATCCCAATTCTTGAAGAAGGATAGGATCGTGGGAGAAGTCGCGGTCAGAACCTAGTTATATTACAAAGAGGTTGTTTGATTGTTTATAGGTTTGTATGTAAGGGGTAATCTCCGGAATTACCCAATTCTTGACGAAGGTTATAGGCTCGCGGACAAAGTCGCGGGCAAGAAGCTAGTTCAAAATATATCCGAATTTCGGAAGACTTTCCCAAGGCGAGGGGAAGGAAGCAGTTCGTGGTTAAGTTATAACTGCCACACGGGTCGATCCATCAGGTTAAGCTACGCTTGCCGGGGTTGGTCTGTGGATGGGTGACCATCTTAACATACCGAGAATCCTCCGTGCCTCGGAAAGCACGTTAACCCGTTGGTCCCGGCTGTCATTCGTGGATGTTTGACAGTCGTCACGGGTCGTCAGAAGCCCGAAAGTCTGACAACCAGTCTTACCGAGGGGTATCGTATTACCAAGTTTCTGGGTTGTGGAGGTCAGATAGGCAGTCGCTCCATGTAAAATACTGATATTCAGCTGCACCCGGTTAGACTGGAAGCCCACCCCAATATAGTTGGGTAAAGGCTAGGCAGATCGATTGGAAGACTTTCTCAAAATATAGTTGGTAGGTACAAAGTTAATGGCGTGTGATGCAAAATTAATGTTGGGGTTTCAAAATGAATACTTTATGGTTTATGTATGTATACATAATAATTTCAGATATACTGTACTGTACAGTCAAGGTTTTAAAATAAATGCATATCTTTACCCTCAACCTCTTTTTGAGACATTTTTACATTTAACTAGCCGTAATGATTATCAAGACTATTTAAATAAAAGAAAAAAAGAAGGAAAGAAAGAAAATATATTTTATTTCTCTTGATGTTCTTCCTCAATCATATCAGACGCTTTCTCAGCGATCACAATAGTTGCAACATAATTACCACCAGTTACAACAATTGGCATGACACTTGCATCCACAACCCTCAATCCCTTGACTCCGAAGACCTTCAACTTGGAATCGACCACGGAACCCATGGGGCAAGTACCACCGAAGTTCCACATATTGGTGGACATGCAGTAGACATAGCACTTCCAGTAATCATCAGTTCCATATTCAAAATCACTGCATTTGTCACCAATAGGGTCCAGTATGCTGCCATTCACATCCTTGAAATAAGTCGTATTCACAATGGGAAGGAAATCCTTCAAATATTTGACGAGGTTATCTATATCTTCTTCCTTGCAGAAGTAACCAGTATCAATCAATGGGGGATCATGAGGATTTGAACTATTTAGAGTAACTTTCCCTCTCGATTTTGGGTACAAATTAACTATTTGTGTATAAGCATTTTGTCTCCCCATAAGTTGTTGGTGAGATCTATCGCATATTTCATATTGATAGTCAAAAGGAAGTGCGCAAAATTGAAATAGGAAATGTAGTCTTTCTTCTATAAAAGTGAAAGTAGCATAATCAGGGATCCCAGCACATGGTTCTAACGATTTATAACCTACAACAGTCGCTGCTGGGTACGTTTGAAAGTTGAATGGTCCGGGTCAGTAATGTTTTTCGCCCTATGCATAACAGTAACTGCTTGTTGATTTTGAAAATTCTCACCTACTGGTAAGTCGGCAATAACTGTAATATTCTTTTCTTCTAAATGTTTTTTTGGACCTATACCTGATAACATAAGTATATCCGGGGAATTAACGACTCCAGCAGACAGAATTACTTCTTTTTTTGCACCTAAAAAGATCTCCTTTTTCCCTTCAATACATGCTTTTACACCGATAGCTTTCTTGTGTTTATCAATAACAATTTTCGTTACTATTGTATTCTTGGACACATAGAGATTTGGATATTTTTTGGCCGGTACCAAATAACCGAATGCAGTGCTTTGTCTGTAACCTTTAGCTATTGTATACAATGCTCGAGTATATCCCACAGAATGCCTACCACTTAGATCTTGAACTATCTCATTTCCCATATCTGCGAATGCTCTTAGATAATCTTTGATATTTGTGCTATTGTCTTGAGAGATTCCTATGTTTCCTGCTCCTCCTTCCTCACCAAAATCTGGTGGAGTACCTCTAACTCCTCGACAACTGCCTGTGGCACAGTTGGAAATTTTTGGGGCTTGGAGTCTATCACTTCGCTTGAAGTATGGAAGTAGGTTTCTATATTCCCAGGAAGAGTCGTTGGCTGCGGTGGCCCATTGATGATAGTCGTGAATAATTCCTCTAAACCCAATCATAAAGTTGATGGAGCTGGTTCCACCAAGAACTTTTCCGACAGGCACGAACATAGCAGGGTTTCGATGGCATCTTCCAGTGAATTTGTCAGGAATGGCCGTATAATTCCAGTCTAGTCCAGATTTCGGTAAATATATTAGGGCTCCTGGTAACTGAAACATTTTACAGATAATTAAATTCGACTTTATCGACCGCCACCTGGGCAAACCTATAATTTTTGACATACTGGAACTTACAAATGATTGAAATGGTTGGTCACCTCCAGCTTCCAGCATGAGTACAGTATAGTTTGCAGCTGCTAGTCTGTTTGCCAGAACACATCCAGCAGTTCCCCCTCCGATTATTAGGAAGTCGAATTTGTCACCATCTGATGAATGAAAAATGAAATCAATAGGTATGCTTGTAATTATTTAAAAAAGGCTTGAGCTCTCTCTCTCTCTCTCTCGAAACTTGCGGGTCCATGTCAACGACCACCATACCTATTTTTGCTACCATACAGCGTTGCTATATTCCAGTTTGAGCGGTGTTCCAGTAAAATTACAGTTACAGGAGTATTCAATGTGAATGACACAAAAACATGTCTTACATGTTCAGTTTTTATCGTTTAGCTGCCAAGTTTAGCATTTGGACAATCAGTAGGTTTATTAGGTCTCGTATCTAATATAACATATTAAATTGACTTACCTTTCAATGTTGCTTGTTTTGGAAACAAATAGTTGACAAGCATCAATAACGTCAGCATCTGGAATGCATCCTGGGTCTTTGCGATGTCAGCTAGCGCGGACACTGAGTCCGTAGGATATGGACTCTGTGGATCTGTAAAATTAAATAAATTATAATGGATTAGCATTTTTCTCAACGGAAGTAGTTTAATGATATTTATATTTGCTGCGTTTGTCCACCGCAGCTGTCACCGGGACGTCACCGAGATTAAGATGGAGGCAACAAAGAAGCGATTACTATGGCCGCGTGTCCACTGGACGTCTGTCACCCGAGCGCCGTCATCTCGCGGCCCAAGTTTCGAGTATTTATGCACGTCCGGTAGAACTCGGCACGAGATTGTGACGTGCCGATGTACAGGCAATACAAAACACGTTTGATCTTGTCAAGGCTGTCGAAACCGGCACCGCCGCCGTTAATCCGCTTTTTGTTTTGTCTATCATAACATACTGAACCGCGGAGTTCGCTCGTGGTGTACAAACGATTACCTTTACCAGGACGTCACGTTTGGTTCGAATAATCTCGTTTCTCGGTAATGTTCCGGTGGACAAACGGCTTTATTCATAGTATGTTGCACAGTGTCAAAAAAGTATTTATCGAGAAGAGTTTCATGGATAAAATATTGTGAATTTGTAACAAAGATTCAAAAGTCATTTATTCAAACTATGCTGAGAATCAGCACTTTTCGAACATCAAAATTACATAAGACAGTTCCCCAAAACGCCCACCCTTCGCCACCCTTCACCACGAGATTATGTACATACTCTTTATTTTGTTACTGAATCTACGAACATTTTATGAAGATAAAAGACAACTCAATGGCTTTAACTTTAAACAAAATTAAGACAAAACATTATTCTCTTGTGGGCTTAGCACCATACATAGTTAACCGAGGATTTAAATATATCAAATAAATCTGATATAATTATTAATTACCGTGACATGTCATCTCAACTTTTTCTTGCTTTATGGTTTTGAAGTTTATATCCACTCGAGGCCACGTAACAAGTTACCTCAACCACCATTAGTAAAAATCTACCAAAATTTTGTCTGGAACACAACTCGTCGATAATGTGCGTCTAATTCATTTATAGTCAAGTTTATTTGAATAAAAAAGAAACTACTGATAGTAAAACCGCTTCTGCTATCTATGTTTTTATAGGCGGTTCCTGTTTTAACTACCCGACTACGGCGAAGCAAAAAGGAGGGTTATGATTGTATGTTCATCTGTTCCCTCTTAACTTCTAAACTCATTATAATTTGCCAAATGAGGTATCGTTGGAAGCGTTTTGATCGTCAGCTGGTTACAGGCTATGTGATTTCTTATTAAATTGAATACGACACCCTATATTGAATCCGGAGTCACATAGAGTCTGTTCGATTTATGCCCTAACACATGCGACTCCGATTTTTTTTTGTCTGTCTTGTTTATACCTTTTGAGTTGACTTTTTTGTCGTAGTTGGTCAGATTTTTTTGGAGCTTGAAGTCTTTCACTTCGCTTGAAGTATGGAAGTAGGTTTTTATATTCCTAGGAAGAAACGTTGTGGTGGCCCATTGATGATAGCCGTTAATAATTCTTCTGAAACCGAGAATTAAACCGATGGAGCTAGATTCTCCAAAAACTTTACCAACAGATACAGAGCTGCTACCGGCTGGGTGTCGATGGCATCTTCCAGTGTATTTATCTGGAACGGAAATCCAGTCCAATCCGGATTGTGGTAAGTTTACTACGGTCCCTAGTAACTGAAATATTTTTCAGATGAATAAATTAAACTTCTTGACCAAACGACTTATAACTTGAAATATTGGAAGTTACAAAGGATTGAAAGGGTTGATCATCTCCAGCTTCCAGCATCAGTACAGTATGGTTTGCAGCTGCTAGTCTATTTGCCAGCATGCGTGCTGGCAAACAGACTAGCAGCTGCAAACCAGCCAGCCAGCAGTTCCCCCTCCGACTATTGGGAAGTCGAATTTGTCACCATCTAATGAATGATATAAATAAATCATTAGGTAGCTTTGTACTTCTTTGAATTAAACAAACGACGACCAGAGGGGCAATTCCCGTAATTATTAAGAACGTTAGCATTCACAGTCTGTGAAAAATTCAATCAATTTACCAACATTTTTTACAAGTTTGATAAATTGCGACTTGAATATGAATGTTTTTTAAGTACGAGAATTGGCCTTCAGCTCTCAGCCGAGCCTCGCATGTCAATTAAAGGGAGTCTTTAAAAAACGAACTAATATTCACAGTCTGTAAAAATTCAATCAATTTACCAACATTTTTGACAAGTTTGATAGATTGCGACTTGAATATGAATGTTTTTTAAGTACGAGAATTGGCCTTCAGCTCTCAGCCGAGGCTCGCATGTCGATTAAAGGGAGTCTTTACAAAACGAACTTCCAAACCACGAAATATGCTCTGGAACTATCCTCATCCATGCATGACCTTGCACTTTCAGCCAACCAACTAACAAATAGTATGCATTTAGGTTACCACGTAAAACATAATCAGCCTTCCGCCATTTGGCATAAAATAATACTGTCACTCAAAATGCGTGTATATTGCATACCACGTTTGGGAGGATGTGAGCGTAATAACAATTTGTTCGCATAAATCAAACGGTTTTTCGTTACAAGTCGACATTACGAGTTATGATACTGTCTGCTATTACAGATGTGATGTAATATTTTGATATCCGCTGAATTTGTAGGCATGAGCAAACGTGTATGCTTTAAATGGGAATTTGATTTAATGGTACGGTATCTTAGTTTTATGTAAGGGTAGGTACAACATATTTTATGAAGTGCTAGGCTTCTTTGGATGATAAAAATCTACACGGCAAGGGTTTTTAAATCCTATAACTACATGTTAGGAACATTATTATATATGAGAAACAGTACATGAAACCAACCGCTCGCGCTTCTCCGCATTGTCGACTCGTTTGATCTTGTCGATTTGACTTACTAGCAAATGACGTGTAAAGATAATGACCCTCGTAGTGCAGTGACGCGTTTTTTTATGATTTGAATTCAATATACTTACGAAACCAAATACTTGATATAAATTCTTTGAGTAAGTAATTTATTTCGAGCAGAAAAATTTCATAGAAATTCTATACCGCTTCACCCCTTTTAGATAGATATACTTGTTTTGGAAACAAATAGTTGATAAGCATCAACAACGTCAGTGTCTGGAAGGCATCCTGGGTCTTTGCTATTTCGGCAAGCGCAGACACAGAGTCTGTGGGATATGGCCATTGTGGATCTGTAAAATTGAAATATAATATGGATTATCATTAACCAGACATACGGTGCAAGATTCCCAGAAGATATATATATGATGAAGACTTAGCAATATTAAACTAACTACATGGTGCTCTTTCTCCCAAAATTATTATTAATTCTTCTTTACAAAATTTAGAGTTTTTGTCAAGAAACAAAATATTCGTTAAGTAAATACAAGGTTCCACATTTCAGCAAGAAAACAATATTTTCATTGAGCTGATTCAGAATGTACATAACTACATAAAAAAAAAAAAAAAAAAAATACACTTAAATTCATTCTAGAACAGACCAAGCACCATCTAAACCGCAGGGTCTAGAAGCGTCGCCATGGGATCTGGAGGCGAAAGTCCTCGCGCAGATGTGGGAGTTGCGCGAGGAGGCGAAACGCCGGGGTGTAACTCCGCTGCCGCGAGAAATCACGGCACAGCGGACAGAGCTCCGGCGGGATCTCATGGCGGCATGGAGTGTGCGATTGTCGCAACCCAGCGCTGGGCACGCCACAATTGCGGCGATAAGTCCCCTCTTTGAGGAGTGGCTTGAGAGGCGCCATGGCGTCCTCACCTTCCGCCTGACGCAGGTCCTCACCGGACACGGTTGTTTCGGGAGGTTCCTGTTCCAAATTAGGCGGGAGGAAACGCCCGGGTGTCACCACTGTGTGGATCGCCCGGAGGACACGGTGGAGCATACGGTGGAGGTCTGCCCGGCTTGGGCGGAGCACCGCCGTGTCCTCACGGAGGCGATCGGCGGCGGCGATCTCTCGCGTCCGGCCCTGGTTCAGGCCATGGTTCGGCGCGAGAGTGCATGGGAGGCCGTCACCTCCTTCTGCGAAGCAGTTATGCTCGCGAAGGAGGAGGCGGGGCGCGCGAGGGAGATGCAAGCTGCACGCCCTCGCGGCCCTAGTCGCCGCAGGAGACGCCCCGGGCGTCGGGAGTCAAGAGCCGACTTCCGGCCACCGTAGGCGCGGGCCTGCGGACGGTGAGCAATGGGCAGCTCGCCGTCCGATCAGGACCAGGCCCGTGTCGACGGCGCGTTGGGTTCCACGCGCGCCTCAAAGAGATGTCAGCATCAACCGACGGGGTCGAAAGACCAATGCCTGCTGGGGTTGCGGGTTTGTCTGAAAGGGATATCGCGGCCCCGGCACACAGGCAACGGAAGGAACACGGGTGGGTTTTAGTCAGTAAAAGTCTGACACACCCTCTCGCTCTGCCCAGAGCGGGAGAAGTCATTTGATGATTTCCCATCCAAAAAAAAAAAAAAAAAAAAAAAGGGTCTAGAAGCGTGCAATTTTGCACACGAGTTCTTATGACGAAAGTGAACACTAGATTTTTTAAAGCTTTTATTTAACTTCACTTGTATGTGTATGTCCTGGAATATTCCAATCAATAATTCACCCACTTCCCCTGAAGCTATCGGGCTGAAATTTGGCAGTGTTTGGTTCTCGTGACAGTGCATGATTACTTAAAAGCTTTTTTTTTAATTTTAAAAGCTTTTTATAAACATATGGAAATTATATCCTCTAATAGGGTTTAATAGAGCATGAAAGTTTTTATGCTAGTTCGTCTTTTTTGCCGTTGGGAACTACCGTCGGGTAAACGCCTTGTTACAAGAGAAATTAATAAATCATTATCGTTACCGTGACATGTCATCTTCTTCATTTCAGGCAATTCGATCAAGATGAAGTAGCCCAGTCAATAACGACATCAAATATCGCAAACGGGCATATCACTACGGTTTTTTTATATGTTGTTAGTTCCCCTTTTTTTTTTTGAGCGTGGGAAATTATCAAATAACTTCTCCCGCTCTGAGCGGAGCGGGAGGGTGTGTCAGACTTTTACTGACTAAAACCCACCCGTGTTCCTTTCGTTGCCTGTGTGCCGGGGCCGCGATATCCCTTTCGGGCTACGAATGTTACAATAAAATACCTTGTGATATATTACAATTAAATGAAAGAAAATTTAAAACTCATATTAAAAGTACACTCTGTAAACAAGCATATTACAAATTAGAGGATTATATCCAAGATAAGAATGCTTGGAAACATGCTGGTCCTGCTCCATAGGACAATTTAGAGTCTAGACAAAATCAAACTGGTTTCTTATTTAATTATGTATTTTTTATTTTTTATAACACTGATTTTACATTCTGTGATTTCTTGAACTCACACACTGACTTATTAGTATTACTTGTTAAAATGTTAGGAATATCGTATAATTTTACAATGTTTGTAAATATGTGAACACCATGTATCATCACATATTTAATTTATCTGTAATTGCTTTATTTTTCATTCTTTTTTACCTATCGCGGTATAGTAATCTTATTCTAGATGCATCGTCTTCACATATAATTATATAATTAATGTATACAAAATATTGTAAAAACACTTAAAATAAAAGAGTAACGGTGGAGTTTCTTGCGCATTCTTCTCCATACGAAAACTACCTTTTGGAAGGGGCGACTAGAATCAATTCTGTTTTTTGTAAACTTGACATTAATAAGTGCCTTTTATGTGCCTAATTGAAATAAATTGTTTGACTTTGACTTTGGACAAACTCGCAACCCCAGCAGGTTGTTAATTCCCCTGAGAGTAGTTTATGCGCGTTTGCGACGTTTGCATTTTTTTGTGTCGCTAATGACTGGGCTAAAGATTGACACGGTTAGTCCTTTTACTGACAGTTAAATTATAGTACATTATGATACGAGTGTGCTGTATTGGTTCTTACCCAAAAGGCGGCATTGGCGCGCGAGCCATAGGCGAGCGCGATAATTTAGCCGAGTGGGTAATGATCAATGCACACGCGTTTCATACGACGTTTTTCAACAAACTTGCGAGGAAAAAAACAGACTTGTTGTAAGAACTTATGCTGGAATAACGTAACTATAGAGATGATAAATTAGATTTATAAAATTCAACTGACCTTTGTTGCCAGGTACTGTTCGTCGGAGCTTCTTTTAAAAATTGTTAACTTTAGATTTTCGTATTTTTTATAGCAACAAAACAAAAACGATAACAAATATTTACGGAAAATGGCGCGCTGGTTTTTTTTTCTGTGTGTTTTGTAAATAAAGGCACAGGCAAAACCTCTGAACAGCCTATATATAAATATAATAAACACAAGATAATAATTTGAATACGCAAATTAAGATTAATATGTAGTGAAAAATATATAATTTGATGAAACATTATGTTAATGTATCACATTTTATTTATTTACACAGTAGGCATAAAAAAGGCAAGAAGTACCCACGCACAATGGTCCACCTGAAAAAAAACCAAACCCCAAAACATTTATTTATTTATTTTATTTCCAACTTACATCTATCATTACAGGGTAACCTATTGCGATAGCGTACTTATCTAAGTCT
This sequence comes from Agrochola lota, assembly GCA_947364205.1. NCBI lineage: Eukaryota > Metazoa > Arthropoda > Insecta > Lepidoptera > Noctuidae > Agrochola > Agrochola lota. Next base: position 21,708,924 of record OX376223.1, read on the forward strand.
TATCCTAAATTATTATTAACTTATAATTATAAGTACATTTTGTAAGTTATTACAAATAATGCATTCTTTGTGAACTCACTCAGAGAACAACAGAAACAGAAACAGTCTTCCTTTTGACATTCGGTATTGAATGGCGGGCAACCCGTGCTCTTTTTGAAGGTATTCGTTATTATTCGTAACAAATTCAGTGTTAAAGCAGTATAATATTCTAAAACTTGAGGGGTCCCCATAATACATATAGACCTGCGACATTATTTAATAAGGAAATAGGACCGCATCTTTAAACGCGGGCTAGCTCCAACAGCATCTTGAAAATCATAGCCGAAAAACACGACAATCGTGTTTTTCGGCTATGATTTTCATTTTCGTCAGTATAATAATTATAAATACATTAAAATAGTTTTTTTTTTAAATAAAGGATTAATAAAATACTCCTTGAACAAATAGTCGATATTTATTATGTCAATCACTAAATTTTCAATGACAAGATAAATTTTGACCAGTTAAAAAGGATGTCGGTTGCCTATGGTCGGTTGTTTAACTTTTGTAGAAATTCTAAATTTATTCCAGTTTTAACGGTAACTCAAAAGCGAAAAATAAAAAAACAAACAAACAAATTACTCCTCAAAATTAGTTAGTTATTAAATTAGTTTAGGAGCTTAGTTGCACTAAAAGCTTTTCAGTTTTTTTTTTATTAGAAAGGAGCAACTTTCAAATAAAAAATAAATAACAAAATATTTTATTTCACATAAACCACATGGGCGTCAGAAGCTAGGTGCACGGTTCCAGCCAATAAATTCCTTTAAAAATAAATAAAATACAGAAAGGTACTTACGGATATTTGCGTATCAAAAACTATTTACGTACATACTGCCTGTTTTCTCGTATGACTTCACCCGGATGAAATCCCATTAATAGATTCGTCCCTATTTTATGGGACTCATGATATCTGGCTAAATGTGGGTGAACTGTATACCTCTGCCAAACTTATTGGATGATAGCAGTGTTTAAGGCCTCGCCTCACATGCTCGAGGTTGTTTAAGGGGAAAAAAAATGAAAATTTGACCCGAAATTGGGTAAATTAGGAAAAAACTGAGTGCTTTTTTCTTTGGGAATTGAAATTTGGAAGGAGCAACGTCTGTCGGGTCAGCTAGTCTAACCTTATATTATAAAGAGAAAAGATTTGAGTTTTTGTATGTTTATTTGTAATGAATAAACTCAAAAACTACTGAACCGAATAAAAAAAATCTTTTACCAGTAGAATGCTATATTATCACTGACTAACATCGTTGGCTTTTGTTAATTTATAAAGATATGACGCGGGCGAAGCCGCTGGCGAAAGCTAGTTTTTAAAATTAGTTAAATCGCCAACTCGTCTTCAGTAAGCCTGGTAATCATAGCTCGTGTCTGGTCTGTATCATAAGAGTCCATTGCCCTGCAAGAATAGGCTCAGATGGTGATTATAAAAAAGTAATCAAAGTATAATAGGTATCTCCACACTAAAAAAGACTGCAAACCCTTTCTGTATCTAAAATTATCATATTATTTTGTTTGTCTGTTGTACTTTTGAGAGACGAATGTTTTGTTGAGATAAAAAGTTAAAAGAAAAATCAAGCTTTTTTTTTTTTTAAAACCTTGCCCCACTCTAAGAATTTCTTCCTGTATCGTGGGTGCGTTTACAAACATAGAAACTCACATACACTATCACCCAGACCCGGAACAACTACTTGCAGATCATACAAAAATTTGTTCCGTGCGGGGATTGAACCCGCGACACGTTGCACAGCAGTCGATCGCTCAGCCACTGCGCCACTGCGATGAGCGCGGCTTTAAAAAGTATGAAACAAAAAAATTTTCAGACAGAAATCAAGACAGTTACACAAATGGTCAATGTCAAGCCGTGGTCGCATGCCTGTATACCTGCAAAATTATAATGGTATGCGACGACAGTTTTACCTTGAAGCCCTTTCAGGATAAGTTCATGACTTTACATTATCTAGAGGGCGCCATATAAAATGACGTGACAATAGTTTAATGTGGTCATCGTCACGATCAAGACGCTTCCACCGATACCTCATTTGTCAAATTATGATCAGTAGTTTAGAAGTTATGAGGTAACAGATGAACATTCATACATACATACCGGTCGAAATCATAACCCTTCTTTTTGAATCGCCGTAGTCGGGTAAAAAAGGAGTTTGATTGAATAAAATTACAAAACTTTATAGTCTATGCATATTTTAATAAATAACGCCAAGTGAATGGAATACCTAAACAGTGGTGCCTTTGTATTTATTGTTAAATAATGTACACTCGTCATGTTTTCTAATTAAAACTTAAGATAAGCTTAACAAATGCGTAAACCGTACAAATTGGATTATGCCGTATTTATTTATTGTCTGTCCGTGATAGGTATGTGGCGGCATCTACAATCGCCACATGCGAACTACGCATCAAAGACCTGACGTCACACAACATCCTGACGTCACGCAAATCCTGCATCGCGCAATTAGAGTTTACCGCGCGATAGACATATATACAAGCCTCGACTTCAACTTCAGGGCAGTTGCCTGCCAGACACGAAACCCGTCTGGTCGGAGGATCCTCCCTTTTCTATGGAGGAAGAGTGAACTTTACACCCTGTTCCTCAAACCCCTAAAGGTATATCATACTAATATACATATTACTTAAGTAGGTATACTTTAGTAATTAACACAACAATTAATTACATCACGCCAGTTTTCCCCAACGGGTTGGGCACAACTGTACTTTCGCAAGTAATGTTTGCCTCATGTAACAAGGGGCAACTTTATTGCGATCAACCGAGCACAAATCCAGACTCTGGGCTGCTACTGAAAAATTTCAGTCCAATAATACTTTGCCCAACCACCAGTGGGGTCTGAACCCATTGCGCCACTCCCCTTCGGGTACCTACGCACTCTGGTAAGGAAACGAACCAGGGACCAACATCACAAACTATGGTTGGACCACGGTGAGTGCAGGCAGGCCAAGGAGGCACTCTCTACAATCGATGGCCGCCTCACAAAACAGGTTCTCCGACTAACGAAACAACAGCTGCGTACAGTTACAGCAGCTGTAACTGGCCATGGGTCATTTAATAAACACCTCTTTGTCATAGGAGTCACAGACAGTCCGTTGTCCAGAGCCTGCATGGAGTACGACGAGACAGCAGCCCATGTGCTGTTATACTGCCCGGTGGTCGCCACATACAGGGCAAAGTACTTCGGTAACCCAGGTACCTTACGTGAGGTTGTCAGTGACACCAAGGCGTTGCTGGCCTTCTTTGTGGAGCTGGGGTGGATCGAATAACCAATTTTCCCACCCGTACGCAAAATACGCGCTTGGACGTGGAGTTGCGGATACCAACCCGTATTACCTATTACCTACTTTGCCCGACCCTGGAATCGAACCCAAGTTTTCATGCTCAGCAGTAGCGCTTGTGAGACCACTTGACCAATGAGGCAGTGCTATCAGTAGTATACGTTAATATCAGTTGCAGGACTGTTATCATAACTTACTCGCACAAGTCACACCCTCACCATTAACATCCAAGTAGTCCAGTCCTTCACCATCAACTTAGGAAGTTAGGGACTTAGGCGTAAAAATCAACACCGGGGTAACGTTTCGTGATCACGTCACAATCTGCTGCAGAAAAGCCTACCGTAACTAAGATTGTATGCTCCGTATGATGCGTGGTTTTAATAACATTTTAAAGCGGTTATGGCATTTTATAATGCTTTAGTTAGAAGTACATTCTAATTGATGTCACGCAGAAAATTTGTGTCATTTTTTACCGCCATTAGTGGTGACAGTCATTTGACACTAGTGACAGTTACTTGACTATATCTGTACAGAGATCAGTTAGCGCGTGGCCAAAATTGAAACTAACGCCGCCATCTTGAGTTTTCAGTACAACTTTACAAATGTTTACCAACAACTTCCTGCCAATGTCATCAAGAGCCGGAAGATCCTTGTAGCACTTTACTTGTGCGTGTAAGACAGTGTTTACATATCTTATAAATAGATCCACTACACTATTAATGTATGTAGTCAAGAAGGTGATTTATTCAAACAAACCTAAGTACTCCTAACATACGGCAATACGGAAATATCAGGCTATCAATATAGGTACTACAAAATCCTTTTCCCCGATTTATAAGCTAGCTTCATGCCTCTGTAGTTTCTCTCCATCAAACTGGTTTTGACCGTAATATACCATGTACACCTTTTTGCCTTCCAGATGTTTTTGGGCCCGACCCTTGATGGGTTCGGCACATACTTTATACTTCATTTTCGCTTTTCCGGTGACACTGTGGTAGTTTATTATTCGTTCTGTTCTTTCGTGAATTATGTCACACAGATCGTGGATTTGTTTTTAAGGATTTGCTGTAGAATTTTTAGTGTTTAAAGGGCCCAAAAGGCATAGTGATCCTATGAAAGCGATGGTTGTCAAATTTTAGGGTTCCGTACGTCCGACTGAAAAAACGGAATCCTTATAGGATCAGTCGTGTGTCTGTCGGTCTGTCCGTCTGTCACAGCCAATTTGCTTCGAATCCACTGGACCAATAGGTACACATATGTTTTTCTGTGTCAAAATCAAATCATTTATTTCAAATAGGCCCTTCCTTGTAAGGCACTTTTGAACGTCAATATTTACAAAAACTTGAATTGATTCTAGTCACCCCTTCCAAAAGCTAGTTTTCGTATGGAGAAGTATGGGCAAGAAACTCCACCGTTACTCTTTTAAAATGTTTTACAATATTTTGTTTAGGTTCATTAGTTATATAATTATATGTGAAGACGATGCACTTAGAAAAAATTACTATACCACACTACATAGGTAAAAATAATGAAAAATGAAAAATTATGCAACGATAGATAAATTAATAATTTATGTGATAGATACATGGTGCTTACATATTTACAAACATTGTAAAAGTAGACGATTTTCATTTTTTTTTTTAAACTTTTACAATTATTAAGTCGGTGTGTGAGGAAGTAATCACAGAATGTAAAATCAATGTCACATAATAGAAAATAATCATTTATACAACTTAAATTAGCAACCAGTTTGATTTTGTCTAGAACAACCAGTTTGATTTTGTCTAGTGACCCAAACACAGACGTGTAACGTAAATAAATGAATTTTTAATATGGGGGTCACTTTTCAGGAGCAAAAAAATAAGTGGTTATTACCAAGTCCTATTGAAATCCCGACTCATGTTATTCCATTGAAAAATACCGGACCTAACAAACAATTTTTCCCAAAAATATCAAATATTTTTCAACAAACAACTTTTTCCTGGTACTCTTGAACCCGAAAAATGAATAAAAAACACGCGTATATTTTATGAATTTTCGTAGAAAGATGCAACCGTGATGTGAGTATTTGAATATTCTTGTTAAAGGTCGATTATTTTTATAAAACCTTTGTTACATCGGCTGCTAGAGATAATCTTCTAAATTGTCCCAACTTTCCTTAAGGATGATTTCCACCAAACGGCTCGCATCGCATCGGATACGAACGGATGCGGCGACAGCGGATCGCGTCTGGCAGGATGGCGACGCATACGATGGCTCCGTACCGTCGCTTGCGAACGTATCTATTTTTAGTTTCAAATAGTCGGATACTACGACAGGCGAACACAGCCGATCGCGCGTCGCAGCATACTTTCAGCTACGATCGCGTGTCGCGGAAGACGCCCGCCGTCAAGCTGCTGTGCGCGGTTTCGTAATATAGACTTTAAATACTGTATACACGATTTAATATCGTTTAAAGATTGTAAAATCCGTTTTGATCCGATGCGATGCGGGCCGTTTGGTGGAAATTATCCTTAAGACATCATTCAGATGGCACAGAAAACAACTGCTTCTGTTACGTTTCAACGCGTTCAGTTTCTACTCTACTGCTCAACAACATACCTACATACATAAACTCACCCCTTTTTCCCATGAGGGTAGGTAGAAACTACAGCACGCCATCCTGCTACGATCCTTACATATTTCTTTTGCTTCGTCTACGGTCAAACATCTTGTCATACAAGCAAACAGTTTGCGAGTACCTGACCTTTCTGAAGAATATCTCCAATAAGGTCATTGTATGTATCTCCGTTCCCTCCCGGCGTTTCCACTCACATGTGCCGTGTACCTTTTGTAAATTTTCTCTCTTTATTATTTATGTACACACATATAAACAGACAAGAAGAAAGGAACAGAAAAATACGTACAAAGGTGATGCTTATTTCTAAAGAAATCTCTTCCAGCATATCTCTTTAATTTATTTCACGAAATCTTTAAAAAAAATATTTTAATTGCTCAACACCGCAGGCTAAAAAAATAATGAGCCAGTCAACAAGATGGTAGCGGGGCTGTCATTCACATGTCATATGTATGAACTTGGACTACTTCGTTGGCATAGCGGTCGCAAGCGCTACTACTGAGAATGAGGTCCAGTACCCAAATTGCGTAATACACGATCAATCAGAATCTGATTTCTTTTGAAACAAATTAATTAATTGCTAATCCATTGCTTCATAAGTTCGGAAAATAAATCTGCTCAACAACTTCAATAGCGCAATGAATATTGTTGAACTGTCAAAATGAAACAGATTAGTCGTAATCGTTTACGTAACTATGTTACGTAATTAGATAGCTGGGATTCTCAGATCGGGCATATTTCTAATGGAAAAATCTAATATCCCTTGATATTAGATTTTTCCATTAGAAATATCTCAATAGCAGCCCGGAGTTTGGATTTGTGCCCGGTTGATGACAACAGGCTCGCCCCCTATTACATGGGATTTAAACATAACTAGCGAAATGTGGGTGTAGTGTACATACACCTCTGCCATAACTCATCGTTTACAGGCGTGATGTTATGTATGAACATAGGTCTCCAATGGATATAATGTGTTAATTGGGTTATCTACCTACTCTATTAGCAACATAAGCTAACTATAATGAATGCATGTACATACAAATGTACTAATAACCATTAAATTAAGTTTTTGCGTACAAATAGTTAGTAATGAAGTAACTCTATTAGTCTAGTTAGCTAATTACCTTCGGTTTAATTATAAAAAGGAAAAAACAAAGTGTGTTTGGAAAGTTCGGAATTGGGAATTTGTGCTGCGATATGATTTGAAACCAATGTTTTTGTCTTTACAATCTTGCGTATAATTAATTTGTGTTAACAAATGTCCAACGCAAAAGCGGCTTTTCAAAACATACGTAGGTATATAATTATTTTTAACGTGTATTTTAAATGATTTTTCTTTTCTTTTTAATCCTTTAAGCTCTTATCTAAATAACTCACTACATCCTCGAGATTTCAACGAAAATAAGTGTCAGTTAAAAAACTAACGCTCATTATTTTCCAATATTTTATTAACACTATACTTAACAATCGATACATTGCATAATTAATGAATTATCCTGTATAATTATATTAGAAGTTCTTTCAGCAATCATCATAGTCGGAGCGGAAGTTCCTCCTGAAGTAATAACAGGAATGACACTAGCATCACATGTAGTTTCTACACTCCGAAGACATTCAACTCACACCCCACCGCGCATGTGCCTACAGCATGGTTGCTAGGACCCATCATGCACAAAGCATAACATTTCCAATATTCTCTACTTCCAATTTCATGCTCCCCACTTTTCTTACCAACGGATCAACGAACGCTGCTCCTATATCTTTGTAAACTTTAGTTTCACTTACACACGCACGCACTTTAATATAATCTTGTAAATAATCAACATGGTCTTCTAAATCAGCTTCATTCGAAAGAAACCCACCATCAATGCTCAGGCTATCTTTATAGTCTAAACTCCGCAAGTTCCTCACCATTTTGGATTAGTATTTTTATATAAGAATAATGCAGTATACAAAGTCACGGCCTTTAGAAAGTTCCTAAATTCTGTTGAGATTGCAGTGACTATAGCGAAGATAGAAAGCATTATCTAGTCGAGCCTGTTTAGCAAATAACTTAGTAGGAAGTAGCCAGATGCCACGTAGTCAGGGTAATATCTAGATTAATTTAATGCTATAGATAGTGGTATTAATTGCCTATAGTACTCTTCTTCTTAATCGGTTACAGTACATTTATCGCGTTAAGAGAAGAGTAAGACGTCTTCGTGGATGGCACTATCTGTACATGCCCAGTTATAGATGCAAACGGATATTTGCGACAGTCTACTTCAGGTGTAGCTTCTCATGATTTTGCTAAAGAATGATTAATTACTAAAGCATCATGGTCGTGAAAGTTATTATCTACAGGTAAATCAGCACCTACTTCAATGTTTTTACATTCCAGATGTTTTCTGGGACCGTTTCCTGATAATATTGGCAATTTTACAAGGCAGTCAAAAAAAACACTTAGAGAAGAAAAGAGCTATAAACTGGACAGGCTTATCACATTCTGGCATCCATGGTTGACTAGTGATTTAAAAGGTCATCACCACGTTCAGACCACTCTGAATATCCCTTTTGTAAGCCTCAGCTGATGCTGCGTCGGAACTGACTCCACCACTCTGCAAAGTGATATATTCACTGCTATTTTGTGACCTATTATAACATGTTACGTAAAATCCTTAGAAAACTATAATCACCAAGGATTATGAATTTTAGATGGTGACTGTAATTTTAGTACTAACAGGTTTCTATTCAGAAAAAGAAACAAATTCCTTGGCAAAAAACATGAAAGTATTAAACTAAATCAGGGAATCAAGTCGGTCATGTCCTTCGTTCCTTTTTTCTAATTACTGTCAAAACGTCACTCGAACGGAACGAAGGAAATTCGATCATCATTCATTTGATTAACTTTCCTGGAAAAATATTTACCGACAGAATCAAAACGTGACACAGAATTACCCTATTTTATGGGGATCTTAGAATTAGGGCCCGTAGACACGTACCACAACCACACCACATCGCAGCGACGAAATGTGGGCAAGCAGTGGTTACATGTGAATAGCATCGCTGAAGCTTCTTGCAGTGTTTGTTGTTTGCGATGAGGCTCGCCGCTTGTGCGTCGTCTCGCTGATGGTTGCGTTGTGGATGCGACGTGGCGTTGATATGGTCGGTATCGCCCACATAGTTGATTTTGACTGCTAAATGTGGTCCGTGTGAATAAACTATTCATTTTCACACAAATTTGCACCCGTCCACGTGTTGTCGTTGTGGTGTGAATGTGGTTGAGATGTGACTATGGTACGTGTGACCGGGCCCTTACACTCCTACGCGATGGAATGTGGGAATAAAATTCGGTTGAGAAAAATTTCAGAATAGCTCCAATTTTAATGGGTTTGCGTCTACATTGAACCATAAAGTTGTGTGTGAATCCGCCTTGAAGAGAAGGAGGCCTATAAATACTAGGCAGTAGGCAGTGCAATGTGGTGCAAAGAAGTCAATGAGTAATTATGACCATTATACAATTTTGCGCTTTTGAATAAAGTCTGGCGCGATCAATAATCACGCCTATTCCAGTTACACGAATAAATGAAAAAAAAACTGGCCAAGAGCATGTCGGACCCCGGACAATTAAGGGTTCCGTAGTTGGGATGAATTTATCGCAAGGACAAACTTAACATTGTAGCTGAAAAACATGTTCCCCCATACAACTGCAAATGTAAATATTGGGAGACTTACCATGTTATTTTAACACAATAGACTTCGAATACAACATGTAAAGTGCTATTATAGTACAAATGACTTTTTGACAAATGCCTTTTAACATACTTGAACTTTATAATATATAATTTCTGTAGGATTATTACTGTCATAAAATTTTATAATGAATTTTAGTGAACCAGTCTTTAGTCTTTGGTTCATTAAATTAATTATTTGTATGCATAAAAAATAATAAAAAGTTGTACGCCTCGTCAGGCAAACCGTGTACCGACTTTGTACCTATGCTCAATTTGTATGTAAACACATGTTTGACAAATAAATTATCTTTTATCTTTTTATCTTTATCTTTAAAAAAAACCCTGTTCGATCCGTGAGGCTGTTGTTAGGTATTGTACTGAGATTCTATATATGTGGTAATTTTCAAGAAAAAATAAAAAACATTCGCCACATGTTTTTTCAATGGGGCGCGGGCGGCGGTGATAATTTTGGTACCAAAAATGTGAATTTTAAATAGCAATAACTTTTTTAATTTTCAATAATAATAAGATTCTTTATAAGTTTTTGGTAATGTTAATGCTATCTGCCATTTTTGGATCGGACAGGGTATTTTTAAATATTTTAAGTGTTTTTGTAATTTTTATCTATAAGTACAGAACTGTTTTCCCTTTTTTTATTCAAAATTTTAGGCTTAGTAAGTTAAGTAAGTTTCGGAGATAAGATGGGAGCGAATCATAGATATAAGAAAGAAGGAGATATGCCCGGTAGTTGAAAATGTATTGAAAGCCATTGTCTTCACTAGATCAGTAAACCCAATAAATACTTGGTCGCGCTCACACTTGCAATTTATAAATCAGAACGTACTACACAATCAATTATAAACCTTATCCCATCAAACACAGCGTGCATTTACCATGCACCGTACAACCCACTCACATGAAAACATCGATCGCTATCGTTGTGCTGTGCAAAAGCTATTTATTTTACATATAAGTACACTAGTGATTGACTAAATCGGATTGCCAAAATTATCGATTCTCCCATTTATTATTGGTAGTATTAAAAAATTTGGGAGTTCCTGTAAAAATAATAAATAAAAACGATATTCATATAATAAGATGATATAAATAAACAAAACGTGGCAAAAAAAAAAATGTAAATCAAGAATTTCAACATTATGAGAAAATCTACGTATAAATAAGTATAAAACAAGATTTCACATCGGTCTTCCAATCTGGCTTTATCTTGACCTTACTCTAAATCAGGCTATAAATTGAAGAATAAACTATAATAGTAATATAAATTCATACGACAATTGACATTGTTGTCGATAGCCTACGTTACTGGATCTGCACAACCACATCACTAACTCGTCGCAAGACACAGCGGCTGTACCAAGCGATGCAACCGCTTAAAGAAAATATCGTTTTGTGATTTATACATTGCTTGTCCAGTCACTCAGCAACATACTTAGGTAGTGGTAAAGAAGCAATGTATTTACTGCAATAATAGTATTCTCGCTGAGGTATATGAAAACTAAAATAACGTAGTAAAGGCAAAAAATATTTTACGATTTGTTGTTTTTCTTGATTTTCAACACAAATATAGTAAAATACTTGTGCTGATATATAATAGATAAGTGAAGAAGAATATTGATTAGTGGTTCTATGATTTTTAATGTTTCTAGTTTGGCTTCGATTTTTACAAGAAACCACTGAACAACACGGTATCCATGGTATGTTATCACGATCGCGTTCGAAAGCGCACTAGTTACCGGAGACGGCCATTTGCCTGAGGCATGATCATTATGAGCATTACGCGCGGATACAGACACGCCCCCATGCCACTTCTCCTGTTATTAATATTTATATGGGGCGAATGGTCAATTTCCATCTATTTTCTTAAATATCTTTAAAATATATTATTTTAAAATTATATACAAAAAATATTTAAGATCCTCACAACAAGCCCTTTCATTAGTTATACACACTATTTAGGTTGCAAAACCAGTTTTCTTTTTTTCAATTTGCCCCCTATAAGTTATATAATGTATTCAAAATTCATTTATTTTCGATACACGTCCGTGTTTGGGTCACAGAAATTGATATTTATACCAAATTTCAACTTAATCGATGCATTAGATTCGGAGCAAATTAACTGTGACAGACGGACAGACAGACACACACAACTGATCATATAAGGGTTCCGTTTTTGCCTTTGAAGGTACGGAACCCTAAAAAAGGCCAAGCCAAGCAAAGGCCTCTTCTCATACAGAGAAGGCACGAGCATTGATCACCACATTTGCTCAAGACGGGTTGGTGATTTCAGACTTAGATTAACTATAAGTCCAGGTTCCTCACGGTGTTTCCCTTCACCGATGTCAGTAATGTCCGAGATAAACTCAGAAAGTACATATGAATTGAAATAGTCACATTGGTACTTGCCCGGATTTGAACCCACAACCTCATGAATGAGAGGCGTGTTCTTAACCACTTTTCCATCACGACAGTTAATGTAAAATAACATTATTTATTTCTAGTCTTCGCGTTTGATAATACACTCCCGGACTCCTAAATCGAGCCACCGTGCATATTTATGTTCTTCTTCTGTTTAGCCGTACAGAGACCATATCTGATTAAACCGCGATCATATGTCAAATGTTCGTAATTTTTGTTTACTAACTCGTCACTAGATGGCGTTGTACGATTTCGATCGATTTGTGAATCGCGGTGTCAAGATTTTCCGCCGATAATATAGGGTCTTAGAATTTAAGAAATCTTGTTATAAACCACATGTTTTCTACGGTGTAATCACTACATCTATGAATATACAAGAATTGAGTGAAAATTGAAACTTTTTTTCATTCTCAACCCCCGGTATCTAACCCCCACTATAGCGAGGGTTATTCATCTTCTTTTCGTGTGGTTAGTGACTAACCTTTTTTTGCTGGTGATATGGCTACACTTCCAGACGAAATAAATATTATTTTCGTTCTTCTTTTTCTACATAAATAAAATAAACCACTGGTGGGAAGTTTAACTTTGTTCAGAGTTTATCTAAACATTTAAATTAAGCCGCGCGTGTTAGCAACTTTCACTTACAATCATTTGTATTCAAACGCCTACGTACGGAAAAGTAAAACGCTTTATTTGAATATAATTCATATTATTATGTATAATTTAATTTAGTTTATTGTAGTGAATATCAATGATGGGAAAGACACTCTGAAATACGTTTTTCATCTGAATATAAATGTAGCTCTTTACCAACGCTTTATATTATTATGGAGGTCATTAATTATGCAGATTATATGATACTGTTTGAAGCCGACTATGAAACGTGTTGTGTAGCTTCTAGCTACGCCGCGTAGCAAGGCCACGTAGCGTTGTCTACGCGATATGGTCTCCAGCTTCAAATACATATTATAATCACTTATAACATTTTGAATAATCATGCAGGCAACAATAAATAAATAAATATAAAGTCTAAGTCAAAGTCAAATCATTTTAAATGTAGGTCATTATTGGCACCGTGAACGTCAAAATTGACAAGAAAATAGAATTCATTCTAGGCGCCCCTTCAAAAAGGAGTTTCTAAAGAGAAGAATAAGCAGTCATACCAGCTATCAACTATGGATATGAAAAGTCCATAGTTACTGGGCGTTTTTGGGGGACTGTCTTATGTAATTTTGATGTTCGAAAAGTGCTGATTCTCAGCCCAGTTCAAATAAATGGCATTTGAATTTACTATTTTAAAATGTTTTACAACATTTGTATACATTAGGTAATTATAATTATACGTAGTGATGATGTACCGAGAATAAAACTACTATACTCAATAGGTAATGACAAATAAATGAATGATGTTGAACATATTTAGGGTCGTCCATAAATTACTTGAAACTGAAAACCTCTCCAGGGTTCGGAAAAAAACACGATATAAGGCCGACGGGGGGTGTAGTGAGTTATCAAGTGTATTTATTTTTTCGTTTAACGCGCATTTCTGAACCGAAAAGCGGTCCCCCAAATAAAATATTTTTCTATTTAAAGATAAAACATTCTGTAATTTTTTAAGATACTTTGCACCATAAAAATACACGTGACTTTGGGTAGGGGGACGGGTTAGTCTAAAACCTCACCACGTATCACCAGGGGGGACGGAAGAGTTAAAAGTTGCTAAAAAACCTGTCTGATGAAAATCTGATTAATGGACGACCCCTTTACAAATATTTCTATCGTAGGCGATTTGTTCTAACATTTTTAAAAATAATAACCACAGCGTACGTTCAAAGTTGTAAGAAATAAAGCCATTAGGTAGGTATTATTTAGGTCAACAGAATTGCTTCATCTTGCTTCACAGCTTCACACACAACATATTCTAGCACGTCTGGCCATATTTTTGTACCCTAACGATCGATAATATTAACGATCTACCAACTGTGACCAAGGGTTGGATTGAATTAAAAGTTTTAAAGTGTATTACGCTAGAGATAACAAACATCTTCGGCCATTAAAAGCGGTTCCTCGTAAATATGTACCAGACTATTATTAGTAAGAAAACTCCAAGGTATTCTAAATCCTTAAATCCTGAAACATTTATTAGTACTCCGCTTTTTCAATTAAACAAGAAGGTAGTTTGAAATAAATAAATCTCTTTGTAGCTTCGACAGTGAGAAATGAGTTACTTTCTCAGAGGGTACATTAATATACTTATTTTAAGAACGGAAATAAATATAACCTTTTTGTCACGATTAGCTATTGTCTAAGCATGTGGTAGTATGGATGAAAATTAATTAGGAACATTACACCTGTGTTCTCGAAGGGGTGGGCAGGAGCTACCGGTACACCCAGATTATGTAATAAAGCGCCAGCCTATTGCTAGTAACAAGACACAAACCTAGAATTCATAAACCCAATAACACTTCTCACGATCGAGGATCTAAATTCCAAGCTCAGCGTTTGTCAACTAAACCAACTAGCCAGTGCAGGGTATATAGCTGTCATTTGAAACAGTTTGTTGAATCTTCTCCCGCGTTTAGGCCCGGACTCCACCAATGCGAAGACGAAGCTAGAGGAGAGATATGTTGGAAACAATCAATAATAGATACGGTTAGTCAGAGAGGAGAGATGTCTCATATTGGCTTAGTGCAAACAAAACAGAGATGTGAGTTTGACTCGCAAGCTGTCGCCGGCGCACAGTGGAGACAAGAGGAGATTTGAGCGGCGTGCGGCGAGCAACACCACTAGTTCCCCCAGGTCACACAACCCACACGACCGCTCTAACCAGTACACATCTCTGTTCCGGTCTAGCCAGTACGCATCTCCGCACAGCTTCGATGGATACAACCTAGCTGTTAAGCATCTCCTACCCTCTCCGCTTCGCACATCTCCACCCATCGCCACGCCAACTTTTCGGATTCATGTATATGCGTATTGTATAATTATCACTTGCTTTAAAAACGATGAAGGAAAACATCACGAGGAAACCGGCATACCTGAAAGATATTTCTCGACGGCATGTGAAGCCAAGTCAGAGGCCCATGGGCGGCTTTAAAACTCTCACACCAGGTTAGTCACTAACCACACGAAAAGAAGAAGAAGCGTGAAAGTGTAACATACAAACTCACTTTCACTTTTATAATATTAGTTAGAATGTCGAGTATAAAACATATCATACGTCTCAATACTCAATACTCAATACTCAATATCTTTATTGCTTTAGCCATAATGTGTACTTAGGTGGTAACTGTATAATTTTGATCATTATGGACCCTGTAGGGCACAGCAAAAGGGTAGGAGAGAGGAAGCTCTGTTATACTACTTAATTTACTATACTGTTTAATTTATTATTATTGCTATTTTATTTTTATTATAATATTGATTAATGATTACTATTAAAAATTATGCATGAATTATATTACCGTATCATTGATATATTTTAAACGATACGTATAAACTCCGTGATTATCATTTTATTGTTTATTATTTATGTTTATCATTTAAATATTCATCTAAGGAGTAGTAGCATTTGTTTATCAGTAGTTTTTTAAGTTTGTCATTGTATTGCTGTTGTTGCACTAAATGTATTATTAACTAAGTTGTTTTTTTCATTTTTAACAAGTTTTCAGCTTGTTTGAAGTGTAAACAATAAATGAAACTAGTGAACACAACACATGTAAAATACATGTTTTATATCAAGATGTGTGAACGATTTGTTAGCCGACTTGACTTTGAAGTTTCAATTTATTACGGAACCCTCAACCCATGTTTCCTTTCAAGTAAACAATTTTGTCCCTCATAAAAAACAAAGTGGAACATAAATTCATATCCACAAAGTGATAACCTCGTAGAATTTCCTTCCTAGCCTCCTCCCTATTGTGTTCGAAAGCGTGTCAGCAAATAGAAAATCACATACTCGTGCCGGGACTGCATATTGGAATGAAGTCTCTAAATCAGGATTAGACCTTAAGATGAATGAAATAGGAAATAGTTGCCAAATGGGACCGTCGAATCTTTAAGGTGGATTCTTGGCAGGGAGTCAAGAGTTTGCGGCTTCGAGGATATAAAATGTGTATTAGAAATGGCTAAAAGAATATTTTGCAAGCTTGAACCAAAATGTTAAGGTGTTTTTAATAAGTATTATTTCTTATGAAAAAATACATCCTGAATAATTTCTGTAGCAATAACAACTAGAGATGACTTCCAAAATAACCAAAATTAAACATAGCCATACAACCAATAAATGTTATGAAAGAACCAAACGCAATACTCCTTAATGGTTTCACGTAGGGTTAGAGAGAACAAACTGGTTCACCCACAGATAACAAATTATTATGGTAAGAGAACATCTAAGTATTTGGTACATAAAGTGTTTAACAAAGTAGAATTTGTAAGGATCACTTAAGATAAAATTAAAAAACATTATACAGGATAGCAAATATAATTAAAAACATTGTTAATATATAAGTAGTAGCTATGTGCGTAAGGTGGTGCATTGTTATGTAAAAGAGCGCCTCTCGCCATCAAACGTAAAAGTTTGACGAGTTTAGAATTAAGTAAACTTTTTTTTTTTTGAGAGTGGGAAATTATCAAATAACTTCTCCCGCTCTGGGCGGAGCGGGAGGGCGTGTCAGACTTTTGCTGACTAAAATCCACCCGTGTTCCTTCCGTTGCCTGTTTGCCGGGGCCGAGATATCCCTTTCGGACAAACTCGCAACCCTGGCAGGCATTGGCCCTTATGGACCCCGTCAGTTGGTGCTGACATCTCTTTGAGGCGCGCGTGGAATACAACGCGCCGTCGACCCGGGCCTGGTCCTAATCGGTCGGTGAGCTACCCATTGCTCACCGTTCGCAAGCCCGCGCATATGGTGGCCGTAAGTCTGCTCACGACTCCCGACGCCCGGGGCGTCTCCTGCGGCGACTAGGGGCACGAGGGCGCGGATCTTGCCTTCCCGCTTCGCCTCCTCCTTCGCGAGCATTACTGCACTACTGAAGGAAGTGACGGTCTCCCATGCACTCTCGCTCCGGACCATGGCCTGAACCAGGCCGGGCGAGAGATCGCCGCCACCGATCGCCTCCGTGAGGACGCGGCGGTGCTCCGCCCAAGCCGGGCAGACCTCCACCGTATACTCCACCGTGTCCTCCGGGCGATCCACATAGTGGTGACACCCGGGTGTTTCCTCCCGCCTTATGCGGAACAGGAACCTCCCGAAACAGCCGTGTCCGATGAGGACCTGCGTCAGGCGGAAGGTGAGGGCGCCGTGACACGTCTCTAGCCACTTCTTAAAGAGGGGACTTATCGCCACAATTGTGGCGTGCCCAGCGCTGGGTTGCGACAATCGCACTCTCCATGCCGCCATGAGATCCCGCCGGAGCTCTGTCCACTGTGCCGTGATTTCTCGCGGCAACGGTGTTACGCCCCGGCGTTTCGCCTCCTCGCGACACTCCCAGATGTGCGCGAGGACTTTTGCCTCCAGATTCCATGGCAGTAGTCTGGCAAGAAGGCTCGCCGCCTCACGGGAGACCGTGTGGTATCCTCGGACCAGCCTAAGCCTAATGGCCATGACCCTTTGGGACGCGTTCAATCACTGGGCCGGTCGCAGCTTTAATGAACGCGCCCACACCGGTGCCCCGTAAAGGGTCATGGACCGCACGACCCCTGCGTAGAGCCTCCGCCAGGAGGCGTTTGGACCCCCTAGATTGGGCAGAAGCCGCTTCAACGCAGCCCCAGCCCTCTCCAGTTTGGGAGCCAAACGTCGGAAGTGCTCCACGAAGTTCCACCGGCTGTCGAGGACGAGTCCCAGGTACTTCATCGTCGACTCGACACCGATGTGAACCCCTCCCGCCGTTATCTGGGAACCCGACAGTGGCGCATTCCGAGGACCATAAAAACACATGGCCTCGGACTTATGCAAAGCCACCTCGAGTCCCAGTTGCCGGATCCTATCGACGATTCTCGCAACCCAACGTGTCGCCAGTTCGGCCACCGCCTCATGCGACCTCCCCTGCACCAGGACCAGCGTGTCGTCAGCGTAGCAAACTACGCTGACGCCGCGATGAGGTCGGCGCGCATCACCTAGTCGTAGCCGATGTCCCACAGATGCGGCCCCAGGACCGATCTCTGTGGGACACCGCACGACATCTCTCGTCTTTGTTGACTTGAATGTGCCCTCCTGCCGACTGAAAGTATGCTCACTCAATTGTCTCGCTGATGATGGCGCGTGTGTTGGATCATTTAGTTCCCTTCAAAATGGTTGAGCTAAATATTGCTGATCTATGCGTCATGTTCGTGAACGGGCGCCGTCAGCTGGGACCGGTCATCTCTTAACTGCCACGGCTTATTTTAATTATTTTATGAATGGTTTGAGTTTGAAGTACATAAGATACTTGTCAGTGAACACAATAAATTGATCTATGTCATAAAAGATCGCCTCCCGTAGACTTCTAAAATAAAACATGTGGACAGTTGCTCCAACGCAATTCAGATTTATAAACAACAACATAGTATATATACATACCTAACAAAAAAATAAAGAATAATGTACCTACCCAACCAATAACATTAATCGCGCAATTTATAAATCCCATCTATCTTCATAAGCCCCCAAAAGTACAAGAATATCCTTTAAACCCGTGAGAATTTCATTAATTATTTAATCAGCAAAACTACTGGAACTGGGAACAATAGTAATAAATTGATTGCACAACAGTGGCTGAATACATAATTAATTGGAGATATACTACACGCTATACCGCACCTCAGCTGTGTTTAGATTGCCGAGTGAAAGCTGGGGTTTGGGGTTTGTATACAATGGGAGTAAAGACGCATTTTAAATATTATTTGACTTTTAGTTAAGTAGAGGTGTACCTAAGCTACCCAGATAAATATATATACTATACTACTATTTATTTTCTCGCAGTCAATGGTAAAAAGTAGAGTATACAACTCGTGAAAAAAAAAACATTTCGGTCCTTGTATTCAGGATCCCTGCTCAGGATTCAAACCTAGAAAAAAATCTTATGATATATATATATATATTATATCTTTAAAATCTTATTCAAATGATAGGCAACAGAAAGTCCAAATAAAACGGTATCAATTCACTAGGTTTAAAAGTAAAAATGGGTGTGCCACAAGGCTCGTTATTGGGTCCATTCCTCTTTTTGGTTTATATCAATGATCTACTCCATTTATTAAAAAATCAACACAAATGGTGTTATTTGCTGACGATACTTCCTTAACTTTTGAGGTAGATAGATGTGCTACAAATTTTGACGACGTAAATAACGCCCTAATGCAGGTCCAAAGTTGGTTTACTGCTAATAATTTAGTATTAAATGGGAAAAAAACTAAGTGCATTAAATTTTCTTTACCTAATTTCAAGAGTAGTGATTGTGAGATAGTATTGAATCAAGAGAAACTCGAATTCGTCGATAAAACTGTTTACCTAGGGATCACGCTCGAATCAATGTTACAATGGGGTCCTCATTTAACATCTCTTGCAGGACGGCTAAGTTCAGCAGCATATGCTGTCAGAAAAACCCGTCAATTTACTGATGTAGATACCGCGAGGCTGATCTATTTTAGTTACTTTCATAGTATCATGTCTTACTGTATTTTACTGTGGGGACGGGCTGCAGACATCGAGTCTATTTTTATTCTGCAGAAAAGAGCGATCAGAGCCATATAATTATCTCCGCAGGCGTGACTCTCTAAGGGAACTGTTTAAGGATATTAACATCATGACGGTACCTTATCAATATATCTACGTATATAAAAACATCATGTACGTAAGAAAAAATGTACATCTTTTTAGTAAAAGAGGTGATAGACATAATTATAGTACAAGAAATAGGGACCTATTAGTTCAACCAGGTTTCAGACTGGCTAAAGTGGACTCATCTTTCATGGGATACTGTTTAAAATGTATGTAATAACAAAATTCCTCCCCACATACTTCAACTGAATGAGACGAAATTCAAATCTTGTATAAAACGCACACTATGCAGGCAGGCATATTATAAGTTGGGGGATTACATCGCTGATAAAAATGCTTAGCTCAATTCTGGTCCTGCTACACAACCACAACTATTTGATTAACATTTGAAAATACAGTTGGTGCTGCCGAAGAGTTTAAGACCATCTTTGCATTGTATAAAATCAAATTCCTTTGTATTATTTAATTTCAGAGCACAGGTGTGAGTACTATGTACTAAAGAGCTAACATTTACCGGGTAATACGTCTTTTATTGACTTGAATGTGCCCTGGCGGCTGTGAGTATGTCATGCTCACTCAGATGTCTCGCTGATGGTGGCGCGTGTGTTGGATCATTTAACTCCTTTCAAAATGGTTGAGCTGAATGGTGCTAATCCATGCGTCATGTTCGTGAACGGGCGCCGTCAGTTGGGACTGGTCAACTCTTAGCTGCCTTGGCTGACTAAAATTTTTTAATTGTGCTTTGTTTTATCTTTTTATTACGGACGCTTCTAACGTGCACATCCTTCTACATTGTTCTCACATGTTTAATTTCAACATGAATGATGTAACCAATATTTTTGTAACTATTTATTTAAAAGAGTGTCCGTGGAGTTTCTTGCCCGTTCTTCTCCATAGGTACCTACTACGCTTCGGAATGGGCAACTAGCTTCATATTTCTGACTGACGGATTCCTTGATAATTCAAAAGTGCCTGTAAATGGTTTAATTGAAATAAATGCTTTGAGTTTGAGTTTGAGAATCCCTCGCTACGCTCGGGATCCAACTTAGCCCCTCGAGTTAAATTCCTTTTTTTTCACTATTATTGCATTATTTGTTAGAGAAAAAGTGTTATAATATGATTCTATTTTTCGGTATTGCATTTATAAAGTACTTATCTATACGTATATTAATAATTTTAGGTTAATTTATATTCTTGCAGATAATTTCAATGATTGTTAATGCTGTGGCCTGGAAACAAATAGGCAGTTAAGAATAACCAAGACTCGGGCACTTTCAAACCTTTTCTCAAAAAATCAAGCTGCTCCTGATTCATTTGCTTTAAATCATTAGCTGCCTCGACAACACAACCTGGCAAATCCCAAGATTTATTTGATGACTTTCAGGTAAGTTAATGGTGCAGGTCACCGAGTACAGTAAAATGAAAAATAATACTTATTTCCAGATAGAGGCGTGAGGATATACATATATACACAATACTTATTATTATTTGAACATTTATTTTATATTTTTTCTCCTTTAAGATGGATAACGAAGAGTTGAAGCCAATCGAAGAGTCACTGGTGACTGATGATGTTTCTTCGGACCAAGAGGACAAAGAGAACAAGTTGACGCAGATCCAAGAATCACTGCTGACTGATGTTTCTTTAGAAGAAGAGGAGAAAGAAAACGTAATAAATGGCTGGCAGACCACAGAAGAAGCGTAAATATTTAAGCAGATTTAGTACAGAATATCAACCCCCTAGGGCTAACTATATCTATTTAGCTCTTTCAAATAGCACCATTCAAGTATTAGTACATTCAGTTGGTTCTATGATTTATGAATGTGTTCAATGTCGAGTACTTCATTTTTTAGGTGAAGAATATTCTCAACATTTAACTACACTAAAATCAACCAGTCCCAATATTGACCCTTTAGCCCTTCCTTTACTTTTTCCTAATGGAGAACTCGGATGGCATGAAAATCTTCGACACAGAGAAGAGAGGCGAACTGCACGAAGCCGCTTTACAATTTTACAATTTTATCAGTACAGACTTGCTGTTCGTAAAAATTTTTGCCCATTGTTTTACGCCGAAAAACTTTTTCATGAATATTGTGTCTTAACCTTTTTTTTTTTTTTTCGGGATGGGAAATCATCAAATGACTTCTCCCGCTCTGGGCAAAGCGAGAGGGTGTGTCAGACTTTTACTGACTAAAACCCACCCGTGTTCCTTCCGTTGCCTGTGTGCCGGGGCCGCGATATCCCTTTCGGACAAACCCGCAACCCCAGCAGGCATTGGTCTTTCGACCCCGTTGGTTGGTGCTAATAATAATAATAATAATAACAACAGGCGTCACCCACCTACTCCATAAGTCAGGTAGCCCTGCGGAACCCAAGAATTATAGACCGATCACATGTTTGTCAACGGTTTATAAACTTCTTACATCCATTTTGAGAGCAAAAATTAACACACACATTGACAATAACTCTATTATGTCTGCCTCTCAAAATGGATGTAGGCATGGGTCCCGCAGTACTAAGGAGCTACTCCTCATTGACATGGCCATAAGCCAACAGGTTCGTCGATCCCGCAAGGATCTGTCGACATGCTGGATACACTACAAGAAGGCCTACGACTCGGTGCCACATACATGGCTCATGAGGGTGCTGGAGTTGTACAAGATAGATGCAACTCTGCGCACCTTCCTGAAGTCGTGCATGGGGCAATGGAGAACGGTCCTTTGCTATCCAGGATGTCGACAGATCCAGGGGAATGATGAGCCTGTATGGATTAAACGGGGAATATTTCAGGGCGACAGTTTGAGTCCACTTTGGTTCTGCCTAGCCCTGAATCCTCTAAGTACACTGCTGGAGGATTCAGGTCTAGGCTATCGGTTGAGGAAAGGTGGTCAGGTCATATCTCACCTCCTCTACATGGATGATTTGAAACTCTTTGCCCCCAACAAATTGCGACTGATGGAGCTACTGAAGGTAACTGAAACATTCAGTAGCGCCATCAGGATGGAATTTGGTGTGGACAAATGTGCAGTCATGCATGTAAAGCGAGGGGAGATTATGGAATCCGAGGGAACTCAACTCTCGGAATCCATACACCTTAGATCCCTGTCCTCATCCGAAAGCTATAAGTATTTGGGTATGTCGGAAGCGTTAGGCATCAATGTTGCTGACATGAAGCAATCGTTGAAGGAGCGCTTCTTTGGCCGCCTGAAGAAGGTATTAATTAGTCTTCTTTCAGGCGGAAACAAGGTGCGTGCCTTCAACGGTTGGGTCATGCCGGTTTTGATGTACTCTTTCGGCATACTCAAATGGACTCAGACCGAACTCGACGCCCTGGATAGGAGGGTCCGTACACTGCTGACCGCAAACCGGATGCATCACCCACGATCATCGGTAATGAGATTGTACATCCCGCGGAAGTGCGGGGGTCGAGGCTTCTTAAATGCGAAGACCCTCCACAACCGCGAGGTGTGCAATCTCAGAGAATATTTTTTAAAAGCCGAAGTGGGTATGCACCGTGATGTGGTGGCAGTGGACAAGGGGCTCACCCCGCTCTCCATGGCTAAAGAGAACTGGCACAAGCCTGTGGTACTTACTACAGATGACCGCAAGAAGGTATGGCAAAGCAAGGAGCTTCACGGGCGCTTCTATCGGGCTCTTCATGAGCCCGATGTAGATTTCCTAGCATCCGTATCCTGGCTACGTTTCGGTGACCTTTTCGGAGAAACCGAAGGTTTCGTCTGTGCAATTATGGACGAAGTTATCTTGACGAATAACTACCGGAGATATATTATGAAGGACGGGACGGTTGACGTGTGTCGGGCATGCCACCGTCCGGGTGAGTCCATCAGACATATTATCTCTGGTTGTTCTCGTCTAGCTAACGGCGAGTACTTGCACAGGCATAACCAAATGGCCAGGATTATTCACCAGCAACTTGCTTTGAAATACAAACTTGTGGATTCTGAAGTACCGTACTACAAGTATGTGCCCGACCCAGTTCTCGAAAATGACCATGTTACGTTGTACTGGGATCGGTCTATCATTACTGACAGGACTATTGTTGCCAATAAGCCTGATATAGTGGTGATAGACCGATTAGCGCGCCGCGCAATGATAGTCGATGTTACCATTCCACATGACGGGAACCTCGTGAAAGCTGAGAAAGAGAAACAAATAAAATATCTCGACTTAGTACACGAGGTTGTCGACATGTGGAATGTGAGCTCGGCTATCATTGTGCCGATTGTCGTAACGGCCAATGGCCTGATTGCCGAAAGCCTCGACCAACATCTCTCGAGGCTATCGTTAGGCGGTTGGATCAAGGGCCTGATTCAGAAGGCAGTACTCCTCGATACGGCTCGCATTGTGAGGAGGTTCCTGTCTCTGCAGCCCTAACCACCGGTAGCTTGGACCCTGTTCCCGACACCGGCGGAACACTATTTTTTATATTTTTAAATGTTTTTTATATAGTTTTTAAGAAATATTTAAAAATGTATTTTATATGTTAGAATTTTAAATAAAGGAAATAATAATAATAATAAGAATTTATTGCATAAAACAAAGTCACATTGCACTGCATACATTCGGTTGACGTTTTCAATACAACTTTAGCGTAGGAGTACAATTAATTTCAACTCTATCCCTTAAACTAGGTCAGGCCTGTATCTTAAGAGATAGGGTAAACATCAAGGCCAGGCAGGGGGGGCAGGGGTGTCAGGCTGACATCTCTTTGAGGCGCGCGTGGAACACAACGCGCCGTCGACACGGGCCTGGTCCTTATCGGACGGCGAGCTGATGGGTGGTGCCCTACAATCCCTATCTATGTAATAAATTTAATGCTCACATAAATGTAGAAAATTTGTTCAACTGTCAAAAGTTCGTGACATTTTCGTGAATAGAAGCCGTCAATCACGCACCTTTCCTGAGTTACTCTACGAGTTAAGTCAACGACTGAGATAATAATACATACAAAATCAAAAAATGGCAGCAACTAAAGCACCCGCTGTAGGTATTGACTTGGGTACCACTTATGCGTGGGAGTTTTCCAGCATGGTAAGGTGGAGATCATCGCCAACGACCAGGGCAACAGGACCACGCCCTCATATGTTGCGTTCACAGACACCAAGCGTCTCATCGGAGATGCCGCCAAGAATCAGGTGGCGATGAACCCTAACAACACAATTTTCGATGCCAAACGTCTCATCAGCCGCAAATTCGAAGATGCCACCGTACAAGCCGACATGAAGCACAAGCCCTTTGAGGTAGTCAGTGACGGTGGCAAGCCAAAGATCAAAGTTGCATACAAGGGTGAAGATAAAACCTTCTTCCCTGAAGAAGTTAACTCAATGGTACTCACAAAAATGAAGGAAACAGCTGAGGCCTACCTCGGCAAAACGGTGCAAAATGCAGTAATCACAGTTCCAGCGTACTTCAATGACTCACAGAGGCAAGCCACAAAAGATGCGGGTACCATCTCTGGTTTGAACGTTCTCCGTATCATCAATGAACCGACTGCTGCTGCGATTGCGTACGGGCTTGACAAGAAGGGGAGTGGAGAACGTAACGTATTGATTTTCAATCCCGGTGGCGGTACCTTCGACGTGTCCATCTTGACCATCGAGGATGGTATCTTCGAAGTAAGGTCCACCGCCGGTGACACGCATTTGGGCGAAGAGGACTTCGAC
This sequence comes from Agrochola lota, assembly GCA_947364205.1. NCBI lineage: Eukaryota > Metazoa > Arthropoda > Insecta > Lepidoptera > Noctuidae > Agrochola > Agrochola lota. The sequence goes on from OX376223.1 coordinate 21,734,477, forward strand.
AACCGCATGGTAAACCACTTTGTGCAGGAGGTCAAGAGCAAGTACAAGAAGGACCTCGCCACCAACAAGAGGGCCTTGCGAAAGGGCGAAGAGAACTCTCTCCTCGTCCACCCAGGCTAGCTTTGAAATCGACTCTTTGTTCGAGGGTATCGACTTCTACACGTCCATCACCAGGGCTCGATTCGAGGAGCTGAACGCCGATCTGTTCAGATCCACCATGGAGCCTGTGGCAAAGTCGCTTTGTGACGCGAAGATGGACAAGTCCCAAATCCACGATATCGTACTTGTAGGTGGTTCTACTCGTATTCCCAAAGTGCAGAAGCTTCTTCGAAACTTCTTCAATGGCAAGGAGCATAACAAATCCATCAACCCCGACGAGGCCGTAGCTTACGGTGCTGTCGTCCAGGCTGCATCTTACACGGTGACAAGTCTGAGGAGGTTCAGGATCTGCTGCTGCTGGATATGACTCCGCTGTCGCTCGGTATCGAAACCGCCGACGGTGGCATGACCACGCTCATCAAGCGCAACACCACCATCCCCACCAAGCAGACCCAGACATTCACCATCTACTTAGACAACCAGCCTGGAGTACTCATCCAGGTTTTCGAGGGTGAGCGTGCCGTGACCAAGAATAACAACTTATTCGGAAAGTTCGAGCTGACCGGCATCCCTCCCGCACCGCGTGGCGTGCCTCAAATCGAAGTCACCTTCGATATCGACGCTAACGGCATTCTTTCGTCGAGAAGTCGACTAACAAGGAGAACAAGATCACCATCACCAACGACAAGGGCCGTCTTTCAAAGGAGGAGATTGAGCGCATGGTAAACGAGGCTGAGAAATACAGGACTGAGGACGAGAAGCAGAAGGAGACCATCCAGGCTAAGAACGCTCTGGAATCTTACTGCTTCAACATGAAGTCCACCATGGAGGACGAGATGCAATGACACCGTCAAATGGCTGGACTCCAACCAGCTGGCTGACAAGGAAGAATACGAGCACAAGCAGAAAGATCTGGAAGGCATCTGCAACCCTATCATCACCAAGATGTACCAGGGAGCGGGTGGCATGCCCGGCTTCCCTGGCGGCGCTCCAGGCGCGGGAGGCGCTGCTCCCGGTGGCGGTGCCGGCCCTACCATTTAGGATGTCGACTAAACATTCCGACAGATTATACAGCAAGCTTTTACTGATATTGCAGCAAGCTTTTACTGTTATTGGAGTATTCAACCACAGTATAGTGTCTCCAATAAATGATTGGAAAGTGTGAAATATATAAATAAATATATATATAAAGGTTATGGACCGAGCAAAGGTACAAATTACGGTAGCGCCGCAAGAGTCCAGTGATCAATCGACATCAATGATAATCAACCTGTGATGTATAATAGAGGATATTTATGATGATTTCTTAATAAGTACCTTTGCCAACTTCTCGGGTGAGAGAGTACTCATTGCAAAATTGTTTTACTTGGCTTCTCAATATTATTTTTGATTTAGCCAGTTTGTATAAAGAACAACATTTTCATTTTTTATTTTCAAAAATATTAAGTACTTACCTACCTACCAAAGTAAAGAAAAAGACTGAGTGCTTAAAACAGGGAGGTTTACAGAGAATAAACCTTAAAAGCTATTTGTTTTGTTAATTTATGTTGAAAGTTGATTTAAAATTAAAATTATCTAAGTAAAAACATTTGCAGTTTTAATTTACTATATTTATTAAACACAATGAACGATGCTATACGAATCTATTCCTTGCTTTACCTCTAAAATTTACTTGACAACCGATAACTACAGAAATATCTACATTTTGTACCTACATGTGTATTACGTCACATTTCACCCGAGCGAAGCCGGGTTTTCTTCTAGTGTCAATATAAACTCGTTTTGAAGTTTATAATTCGAATTTTACGATATTAGGGTAGATAAAATAATTTATCATTTATATTTAAATCGATATAAGATCGAGGAGCTCGTGGCTAAGTAACAACAGCCGCACTGGTCGATCCATAAGGTTAAGCTACGCTTGCCGGGGTTGGTCAGTGGATGGGTGACCATCTTTACATACCGAGAATCCTCCGTGCCTCGGAAAGCACGTTAAGCCGTTGGTCCCGGCTGTCATTCGTGGATCTTTGACAGTCGTTACGAGTCGTCAGAAGCCCGAAAGTCTGACACCAGTCTTACCAAGGGGTATCGTATTACCCAGTTACTGGGTTGTGGAGGTCAGATAGGCAGTCGCTCCATGTAAAATACTGGTATTCAGCTGCATCCGGTTAGACTGGAAGCCGACCCCAACATAGTTGGGAAAAGGCTAGGCAGATTGATTTAAATCGATATAAAATACCGCTATATATATAGAACTACACAAACGCGAATTATAATGCGTTTACAAGTACACGCGCTCAGTGTGCCTACTTCCTTACCACCGCTGCGCCTCTGGTGACAATGCTCCACAGATTGTTTGCATCTCGTATATAAATGCCTCGACGCATCTGAGATAATTTGCAACTAATGAAAATACGCTGAAAACCGAGTGTTTGTACTGCTAAGTCAATTAGTTGCGCTAACAGTAAATGATTGAGAATCAGATTGTTTGTTTGCGAATATGTTGTTTGTAAATGATTACTTTACCACACACACTGACTTACTCATTTGAATTTTATGATAATCTACTACTTTTATAATGTTTGTAAATATAATGAGCACCATTTATCTATCACATAATTAATTTATCTGTCATTGCTTATTTTTTTATTATTTTTACCTACTGTGATTTAGTATTTATCGTCTTCACATATAATTAATACATACAAAATAATGTTGTTAAAACATTTTTAAAAGAATAACGGTGGAGTTTCTTGCCCATTCTTCTCCATACGATACTACCTTCTGGTAGGGGTAACTAGAATCAATTAGGTATATTTTTCTGTAAATTTTGACGTTCTAAAGTACCTTTTATGTGCCTATTTAATATATTAATGATTTGACTTTGACTTTAATGATCGCCTAGTGGCTCAGTTGAAGATTATGAATGAAAACAGTAGGGTAATTACGTATTGGGCGGGGCACCGCCGTGTCCTTGTGAAGGTGATCGGCGGCAGTGATCTCTCGCGTCCGGTTCTGGTCCAGGCCATGGTATGGAGCGAGAGGAAGTGGAAAGCCGTCACCTCCTTCTGCGAAGCAGTAATGCTCGCGAAGCAGGAGGCAGAACGCGTGAGGGAGAGGCAAATTTTGCGCCCTCACGCCCCTAGCCGCCGCAGGAGACGCCCTGAGCGTCGGAAATCGCAGGCCGATTCCCAGCCACCGCAGGCGCGGGCTTGCGGACGGTGAGCAATGGGTAGCTCGCCGTCCGATAAGGACCAGACCCGGGTCGACGGCGCGTTGTGTTCCACGCGTACCTCAAAGAGATGTCAGCACAACTGACGGGGTCTGCTAGAACCGATGCCTGCCGGGGTCGCGGGAAAGTCTGAAAGAGATACCGTGGCCCCTGGGAACGTACAGGCAACTGAAGGAACACGGGTGGGTTTTAGTCAGTAAGAGTGACACGCCCTCCCGCTCCGGCCAGAGCGGGAGAAGTTATCTGATAAAGTCCAACCCAAAAAAGGGTAATTACGTAACACACTTACAATTGCTGTCTTTTATTTTGACAATTCAACACCATCCATTGGGTTATTAACGCTGTGGAGCAGGTGAATTTTTCAAATATATGAAGCAATATAATAGGAATTTCTTTTAAAATCCTACGGATTATGAAAGATAGTGTGTTACGTAATTTGGTGCAGGTGCCTGATGGATAGGAATTATCGTCTGAATTGCGAGCGAGCACTGGACCCACTGGACAAGTTTGGAACTAGACTGGAAAATACGGTAATTTGGAGGCTTTTCCGACAGTGAACTGATGTTGTACATATCGGTCACTCTCAAAACGTTCATTTGAAAATTAACGTCGGACAGTATCTTTCTGGAAATATTGCTGAAATATCATATAAGTAGGTAGTTTTGTTAATTCTTGTTGGTTTATAATTTTGGGAACCTGTCTTTACAATATTTGTAACACATGTTTTTAATAATAATATGTATCTAATATTTATATTTATATTATTACATTATTATTATTATAAATGCGAAAGTGAGATTGTTTGTTTGTTACGGTTTCACGCTAAAACGGCTGAACGGCTTTCGATAAAATTTGGCAAATGGGTAGATCATGACCTGGATAAGGACTAGGATATTTTTTATCTCGATGGTATGTACCAGTGGGATAATTTCCGACCTCCACGTGGGCGAAGCCGCGGGCAAAAGCTAATAAGTCAAAACACACACATATATTAAGTGAATAGAACAGTTTAATTAAACAATTATGCTTTACTACAGCAGATTTAAAATAAATATCTTATCTCTTCTTGCGTAAAAGTCCATTCCTACTTCAGAAATTCTTTTACGCTAAATTCTTATTCTCAAGTTTCTAAAACCTTTACAAAAGTGAAAACATTATTCATTACTTTTCAAAGCCAGCTTACACAATGGATAAGGAAAGGGGAGTAAAAAAATGTGGAGTGTGTGCCTCACAATACGTTTCCGCCCTTCTTGTTCACAACTCAACATTGAAGGGAATATGGACAAGTTGTTAAGATGTTAATCACAATCCTTGGGTTGTTAGGGTTCCGTACCTCAAAAGGAAAAAACGGAACCCTGTCCTCTGTCCGTCTGTCACAGCTAATTTCCTCCGAATCTAATGGACCGATTAAGTTGAAATTTGGTGGTTTGGTATTTCTGTGAAATACGGACGTGTAACGTAAAAAAATGAATTTTGAATGTATTCACTTTTGGGGAGCAAATAAGAAATTAAAAATAATAAGTTTTGCTAACTGTACCGTGTGACATATCAAATGAAAGGGCGTGTTGCGAAGATCCCATTTTTTTTATAGTGTTAAATGAAATACTTATAAAGATATTTAAGAAAATTGATGAAATTTGACTATTCCCCCACCTTATCTCCGAAACTACTGAGCCTAAAAATCTGAAAAAAATGCAGAGAATGGTTCTTTACTCATAGATTACAGGAAAACCTATAAAAAGTCTATGGACTTAAAATAACATGGTAAATCTCTCAATATTGTGCGAACAAACTTACATTTACAGTTGGAATGTATGGGGAGTAATGTTTTTTTAACTACAATGTTAAGTTTGTTCTTGGGATAAATTCACCCCAACTACGGAACCCTTCATTGTACGTAATCCAACACGCACTTGGCCGATTTTTTTAAATGGTTTGGTTATAGAATATTCCTTTTAGTCTTTGTGTCAATGTGGATTTTGTGACTAAAGATAACCAGGTAAATGAATCAAATCTATGCAAAAGGAGAAGGTATGGCGTTCTGTGATGTCTGCTTATTCTCATGAGAATTAGGCTAGAATTTTTGTATATGTCACGGCTAAGGATGGATGGGAAAATAAACTTATTAAAAAAATATAAACTTATTTTTGAGGAGGCTAATGTTAATTTCTTTCATCTTTAGCCGGCTAAAATTAAGTGTAGCCCCCCCTTGGCTAAAAATGAAGTAACAAATGAAAATTGCTGAAAATTCAACTACATAATCTCCCCACTTTTTCCAAAAAATACTGTTTGAATAACATTATTAAACTGTAATTGAAAAATCTGCGATGAAAATTGAGGTTACAAAATTAACCTCAAACGACAAGCGAAAAATATTTTTACTGTGATTGAAAATTTGAATTTCGTATTTGAATATTCAAATAACCGAGGCACTATAAATTGGCATCCGCAGGTACATTTTCTGATCCATTTACTTACATCAGAAACTGAAAAGCTGCACCCCTGTTCAGTAAAACTTCATTTAGGCTCTGCAGTGCAGACAGGGTTTTGACACTGACAAATGACAGTGCGGATACGAAAGTGAGTTGATAGCATTTTGATAGTGATTTGTTACCGCAATAATTGGAGAAATCGCATTTTAGACACGTAAGGACTAACAGTGATGTGTTTGTACATATTTGTTCTGCACCAAAGGAAGTAGAAGACACTTTTTTCTTACCCGACTACCCCCGAGGGTAATCTTTTACGAGAGTTTCATCATCATCATCATCATTTCAGCCGTCCACTAATTGGATATAGGCCTCCCCCAAGCACCGCCACTTCGACCGGTTCTATTCTTCTCGCATCCAGCGGATTCCTGCGGCCTTCGCCAGGTCTTTGGTCCACCTTGTCTTTGGCCTTCCAACGCTACGTCTTGCGGTACGCGGGTTACGAGAGTATGTTTGTCTATTTCTTTAGCATGCTCTGTAGCGGCTTGATGGATTTTAACATAAATGAGGTGGTGGTAACAGACTGCTACATTACATTCTTTTCGCTCTTCTATAAGACCGAATAAGACGTACCGTGCTAGCAGTGAGTTCTGTTTCCATTTTCTTGAGGCATACTATGTACTTTTTGACTGACGATTTTAATAGCTTGTTTTATTTTACTGTATCTGTATGTCTTTTGAATCTGTATTCAATAAGCTGAATGTGTTTTTAATATTTAGCTTAAATTGCGATTAGTGTACATCTATCCAAACGTTAAATTGTGCTTTTAATAATTTTATTACGAAGTAATTTCATATCAAAATTTGCTGTTATTCGTAATGGACGGTGATCGGAGTTGAATTTCTATGAGGGTGTGTCTATCGTTAAAGAAATTTAATTCTCAATAAGAAATTACATTTCACTTACTTGAGAACATTTTAGAACTTAAAAATATAGTATTATATGAACTTTGACACACAAACTAAGCAGGTATTCATCATTGAATACCATCAATGGTATTCATACAAATCATTAACTTGCTAATAACATTTCATTTCGTAGGTACGCAATCAACATTAACGAGACACAAAAACTTAGAACTTTTCAATCCACCCTCATAAGTAATAATTACTGTCATGTCTCAATTTTTAATAATGCATTTGCTTAAGGATAAGTAAAAGTCGATCTCATTCTTTGTGTGACCATCAGAAGAAAAACACGTCCATCAACGTTGGGGCTGTTGTAAAAATAAACTGTTGCTGACACTGAGATATTGGCGATAAAAAAAAATTGTAGAAGGCGCTGGCCGCGTTCGTTTTTATCTCCTAATTTATTGGTGTTGTCAGAAGTTGTTCTTGGACCTATTTTATTTAGTGTTGTAATCGCTTATAACAAGCGTCCATGTGCTTCGGTGTTCATCACAGGCTTTGTTCAGCAAGTCGTAAAATTATTCAACGTCATCATTGCTATGTGAGGATGTTGGAGCGCATACACTTGGATTATTGTTAGTGTTTTGCTTTTGTTGAGGAAACATTTTAGTAAAGCAATTCTGTCCGAATATTCAACGAATTCAACTGTTGTATTTCCATTATTTTGAAACTAGAAAGCCAACTCCATAATTATGTTTATTTGTCCGTTACGGTATAATATGTTAGTTTATCTTTCCAATGTTTTTCTCCTTCTCGTCGCACCTCTGCCAGACAAACTAACAATAGGTATCCCATTTGATCTGCTCTAGTGCATTTTGTAACTGTACCTGACGCTCTTCAGTTCGTAAAGTACGAACATTCAAAGTTAAAAAATTTAAATAATCAGTGTCCTTTTTGCTTGTTTTTGATGCATGGCAGTAGATCCTCGCCCGGTGAATATGACTTCCAGCCCTAGGGTGCACCTCCGTACTGCCAATAGCCCTGCACTAACTGGAGCTACCGGGCAATGAGGGACTAGCCTTATTTGTGTCGTTCATTTAGGGAAGGGGTTTAGACGAATAAACCCATAATGCTTATCTAATGCGGTTTTTACCTAAATAAAAAATAATATTCTCAAACTAAAAAAGCAACACGCAATTTCAATTAAACGCTTAATAACTTCAAATTCCAATTACCCTATCTTCGTCGTGCAGTGGAAAAAAAAAACATTCTCACGGAACAATTAAATTACTCGGACTTTTTAAGCTGGCACTTGAAAGTTAGAAAACGCTTACGTGGGTCGAATTTTTATGGTTCCGTATGTCCGAATGAAAAAACGGAACCCGTAAAGGATCACTCGTGTGTCTGTCTGTCTGTCTGTCTCTCCGTCTGTCAAAGCCAATTCGCTCCTAATACTCTTAATGCTTTAAGGTGAAATGGGTTCCAAAGCAGATGTTTCGACTTCACGCAAAATCAATGTGTCTCTTAAAAAAACGCAATTTTTTTTTTTTTTTTGATAACGAAAATTGAAGAGTTGTCCTTAGTGAAGTATGAGGTCCGAAAAACGATTGACAAAACTTTCCCCGATAGAAAAAAACGGCAAAGTTACCTAAGAATCAGCTTTTTTTGTTACAACCACTAAGAGAAAAACCTATTCAATTCGATTGTTATCAAAGCAATTGTATTAAAATTTTGTCTACGTGTTCACTATTACATACTATAGAATTATGGACTTATTTTTCTATGTCAACACAAGTAAAATTTGTAAACATAGTGCAATAGAACTGCGCGCGCGCCGGGTCATACCGCCGCTCCCGGAACGCTACCACGATACCATTTCGCCTTAACCGCCTCTGTGATCTAGTGGTTAAACCACCTGTCTCAGACCCGGAGGTCCCGGGTTCAATTCCCAGCGGGGGCAAAATAATTGTGTAGATACTTATCTTGTCTTTACAGAAATTAATTTACGTGACTAATTCGGAACCTTAGGAAGCTATGATAAGCGTTTTTAGATTTATAAACAACTGATTATTAATGGTGTTCTAATAACACAACTAAAAATACATTAATTATTATTGCATTAGGAGCAATATTGTAACACACTTGGAAATGAAATTTTAATAAAAAATCAAAAGCCGATGACTAAAATGCTAAAATGTAATTGACAGAGATAACAAAAGGAAAATTCTGTGTTTTAACTTTCACTAATGCTTGACTCAAACAAATCTCAAAAACGGTCTAAAAACTCTGTTATCTTCCTTGATCATATCCGAAACCTTTTCACCAATCATGATAGCAGCTCCCAAAGTCCCTCCAGCTGTTGGGTGCGGCATCACACTGGCATCAGCGACCCGCAGCTTCCTCACTCCAAAGACCCTCAACCGGGCATCGACCACAGAGCCCATGGCACAGGTACTACTATAATGATGCTCAGACATCGTCATACACTGGATGTAGCACTTCCAGTATTCCCTGCTACCCTGGTCCAAATCTTGACAACTTGATAATTTAGGATCTTGGAAAACTCCACCAATTTCCTTAAACAGATCTGTATCTAGCACTTTAACAAAATCTTCTGCGATTCTGGCAGCATCTTCCAAATCTTCTTTCTCAGCATAGTAGTTGGTGTAAATGTAAGGGTCATCCATGAAGTTGTTACTCTTCAAAAGAATTTTTCCTCTAGATTTGGACAACTGTTTGTTTAATATAGAAAACATCATCTCTGAGTTGACATCTGTTGCTATCATGTTATTACATATTGAATCAGTTAAACCGTAGGTGAATGTGCAGTAGTTCATGAGATATTTTGGGAATGTCACAAAATTGATTGTGTGATAATCAGGGTATGGGTTAGACTCGTTCAAAGATACGAAACCAATTAAAACAGAGGCTGGATACTTATAAGAATTCCAAGGTCTATAAGGATAAACAAGTTTAGTCATGTTGAACACCATAATGGTTGACAAATGATCTTGAAGATTCTTTCCAACTGGCAGATCAGAGATCGTGGCGATCTTGTGGCTGTACAAATGGTTTCTTGGTCCGATACCAGACAGCATCAGAAGTTTAGGGGAGTTTACTACACCAGCTGACACTATCACTTCCTTCCTAGATTTGATAACAATATACCTTTTATCGTAAGTATACGCTTCTACACCAATGGTGTTTTTAAATGCATCAAAGATGACCTTTTTCACTACAGTATTTTTCAAGACCTGGAGATTCGGATGGTCTTTGATAGGAACTAAGTAAGAATAGGCTGTGCTTTGGCGAACGCCATCATCTATGGTGTATAAAGCATCTGTGTAACCTAAAGAATTGTTCCCATTGACGCTTAATACAATTTCGTTTCCCATCTCTTTGAAGGCTCTGAAGTATTTCTGTCTCATATCAAATTTGGAAGTAGTTAATCCAATGTTCCCTTTCGTTCCAAAAAATTTGCCGTGAGAGGAATTACCGATGGTCGAATCGTCAAGTTTTTGTGACTTTTTGAGATACGGTAGGACATTTTTCCATCTCCAAGTGGTATCATTAACTATTTCTGCCCAATTGTCGTAATTATATCGGTTTCCCGAAGTGTATAGTAGATAGCTGTTAGAACTGGAACCACCAAGAAGTCTTCCTATTGCCATATCGTCTTTCAATGGTTTTCGACATTGTGTCATGATGCTATCTGGTTCTGTCGTGTAGTTCCAGGCAGCCTCACTTTGTTTTAGATACAACATCAAGACTGGTAACTGAAAAGAATAAGATATTGTTAGAGATTAGTCACGAATATTGTAAAATGTTTACTAAAATATGGGGTGCCCAAACATGTACGAGTATAGTCTCACAAGTAAATATTGTGATATGCATGATGAAAAGGCTTTACGTGGCTACATTACTTATCACTTGACCTTCTGACTAACGATGTCCTTATCAATGAGAACTTGTGCATTTCCAAACAATTTGTTTTTGCAGTAGTAACAATCTCTAACTGCAATCTCATACAGCAATATAATGTTGACTTACACCAGCTTCAATATTAGGGTCCCCGCCGGCTTCGATGAGCAGAATGTTTGTCTTGTTATCTTCTAACAGTCGGTTTGCGATTACACATCCTGTTGTACCGGCTCCGACTATTATGTAGTCGTAAGTCGCTCCATCTAGTAAGAAAAGGCATTGCTTTTAATTAATACTATGCTATTCTAAGATTTTATACCATGAACCTCACTTATCAGGCTAGGGCCCCGGCACATATAATTATGAATATGATAACAAATACCTTTCTAATTAAATCCAATGCTGTCATGTCACTGCTAATAACTATTATATTTAGCCAATGAATTCACTCCTTATTCAAAGTATTTTATAATAATTTACAGCACTACTTATTTATATTAACAGTGTTCGTAAAGACCTAGGCCGATTCAGGCAGGTTGATTGTGTGTTTTTGACACATTTTGTATGAGAAATCTGTTCAACTCAACTCAACTCAACTCAAAGCATTTATTTCAATTAGACCATTTACAGGCACTTTTGAATTGTCAAGGAATCGGTCAGTCAGAAATATGAAGCTAGTTGCCCATTCCAAAGCGTAGTAGGTACCTATGGAGAAGAACGGGCAAGAAACTCCACGGAAACTCTTTTAAATAAATTATTACAAAATATTGCTTACATCATTAATGTTGAAATTAAACATGTGAGAACAATGTAGAAAGACGTGCACGTTAGAAGCGTCCGTAATAAAAACTTAAAAACGATTCAAAAATTTAAATCAGCCAAGGCAGCTAAGAGTTGACGAGTCCCAACTGACGGCGCCCGTTCACGAACATGACGCATGGATTAGCACCATTCAGCTCAACCATTTTGAAGGGAGCTAAACGATCCAACACACGCGCCACCATCAGCGAGACATTTGAGTGAGCATGACATACTCACAGCCGCCAGGGCACATTCAAGTCAATAAAAGACGTATTACCCGGTAAATGTTAGCTCATTAGTACATAGTACTCACACCTGTGCTCTGAAATTATATAATACAAAGGAAATTGATTTTATACAATGCAAAATTGGTCTTAAACTCTTCGGCAGCTCCAACTGTTTTTTCAAATGTTAATCAAATAGTTGTGGTTGTGGAGCCGGACCAGCATTGAGCCAAGCATTTTTATCAGCGATGTAATCCCCCAACTTATAATATGCCTGCCTGCATAGTGTGCGTTTAACACAAGATTTGAATTTCGTCTCATTCAGTTGAAGGCTGTGGGGAGGAATTTTGTTGTAACATTTTAAACAGTATCCCATGGAAGATGAGTCCACTTTAGCCAGTTTGAAACCTGGTTGAACTAATAGGTCCCTATTTCTTGTACTATAATTATGTCTATCACCTCTTTTACTAAAAAGATGTACAGTTTTTCTCTCTCTGTTAAAAACATAATCGACAGACCATTAGCTGAAACGTTTGTAAATAAGTAGAGACCCGAGCAGGATCGCGTGACGCAAACGGAACGTAAATTCGTACGATATTTTTATCGAAAATAAAACTATCTAGCATTTTGTTATTTTTGCAATCAGCACAATTAGTATCTACCCTTATTATGAATAAAATCTTTTAAAGCGATTTTTTTTTAACGGCTGATTTTCGTTACGTTTACTCCGCACGTTCGTGCTAGGCCTACAAGGCTCTGTTTGACTACAAAATCACCGAGTAAATAAAATAATATGTAGACAGACGATATTAAACCTGACCCCTGATATTCCCCCGATGCCCCGATTTGTGACCGGTTGATGGCAATAGGCTCACCCCGACAAAACTAACTGTTGAAATGTGGGTGTAATAAAGGACGGCGTTGTTCGGAAATCACACCTCTGCCTAAAGGTATGATTCCGAACAACGCCGCACGCAGCATTACTGCCGCGTCACTACTGATCCCCATGAATTTGTGAGACTAGCTTCTGCCCGCGACTTCGTCCGCAAGCCTATAAGCTTCCTCCAGAATTGCACTATCCAATGCAAAAATAATTTTACAAATCCGACTGGTAGTTCCGGAGATTACCCCCTACAAACAAATTTGTTCTCTTGTTAACCGACTATAAGGAGGAGGTTATCATTTCGATTCTTTATATTTTTTTATTTTTTTTACGTATGATCGGGCATAACTCCGTCATTTATAGACGGATTTGCAAAATTATTTTTTGTTTGTAAGGGTTGTTTCGAGATGGTCTTATTGTTATAAGGTCAGGATCTGATGATAATATCCTGGATAAATCGAGGGAACTCTTCAAATATTATAGGAACACCTATAGCGATTTGGGTATTTTTTTTAATAACACGTGCAATTGCTCTCGGAAAGCACCATTTAGTAAAGTGGAACTGATGATGAAGACCACAGATGGCCACCGGAACTACTCAATAATAAGTATTTCACGAGTTGCGATTCGATTACATTAATATGAATATCAAGCAATTTATGCTCGTCACAATATATATGGACAAGTGGAGCTGATGGTGAAGTATCAGGAGAACCCCTCAATGATTAAGGTCCCTGAAAAAATCAAAAAAAAATTAATCAAAAGTCATTTATTCAAACTAGGCTGAGAATCAGCACTTTTCGAACGTCAAAATTACATAAGACAGTCCCCCAAAACGCCCACCCTTCACCACTTCCTAGTGCATTAGCTGGGAAGAAGAAGTGGCGCAACAAACTCCCCAGCAGCACAGCTGTCTGTTCAGTTAGAAGAACAAAAAAATAAGATTCTATATAATAGTATTCAAAATAATTTAGATAATTTAGATTACGCAACACAAAACATAATTTAAATTATTAGCCATATGTTAGCTAGCACACGCCAATATACCACACAACATCATCGAGAACTATACTCAGGCAGAAATAAAAACTAAACGTAAACAGAACTTATCTAAATAAAAGCCTCCAGGCATAAAGGGCGTGCCCGCTTACATATAGTTGTAACTGGAAGTTATAAATGATAAACTAGGACCATCGAGATAAAATAAATAAAACAAACAGTTAATTACTAATAACAATAACTAATATGAACAATTGTCGAGGTCACTAGCTAACCACATATTGCAATACAACTCATTAGAAAAAACATTGTAATGAGTAGATTATGTCAACAATAAATTGAAATAAAATTAAAAATAGCTTGACTTATAAAGTCAAATAAAAAAAAATAAAAAAAAATACAATTATATAAACTCATATAACTTGTCAGTAGGTAATCTGGAGAAAGAACATAAACATTGTCTTGAGTTAATCACAGCGACCAACTATTCTTATCATTTAAGTAGTCGTTTATAGAATAGTATGCCTTTGAACAAAGCTTGGATTTTACTTTCGTTTTAAACGCATCAAAAGGCAAATCTAGCAAAGAAGAGGGTAGCTTGTTATAAAAGGTTATACCAAGCCCAAAAAATGAGTTATGAACCTTATGAAGCCGGTGAAAGGGAGCTCGTAGTTTGTCCTTATTTCTAGTGTTAACATTGTGAAAATCACTGTTTTTAGTGTATAAGTGTATATTTTGCCTAATATATAAGATGTTGGCGAATATGAATTGGGACGCCACCGTGAGGATACCAATATCTTTGAAAAAATCTCTCAGAGAAACTCTGGCACCTAGCTGGTAAATAGCTCGAACAGCTCGTTTTTGAAGGACAAATATATTTTAAATATCAGCAGCTTTGCCCCACAGCAGAAGACCGTAGGACATAACGCTATGAAAATAACTAAAATAGACTAACCGAGCTGTATCGACGTCAGTGTATTGTCTTACTTTCCTGACGGCGTAGGCGGCCGAACTGAGCCTTCCCGCTAGGCTCGATATATGTGGGCCCCACTGAAGTTTGGCATCTACTGTTATGCCCAGAAAAACTGCCGAGTTTACAGACTCAAGCACCTCTTTATCTAAGACGATGTTGGGTCCTAGATTTCTAACATTTGGTAGGGCGAACTTTATACATTTCGTTTTCTTGGCATTGAGAACTAGGTTATTTGTCGTAAACCAATCCGTAACCATTGAGAGAGCACTGTTTACATCGTCAAAATCTTGTCTATTCCTGTCTACTTTAAAAATAAGAGAGGTATCATCTGCAAACAGTACAACTTCACAGATACCTGCTTCGGGAAAAGCAATATTTTATAAAAGGCGATGAGTAATCGACATTAGGCTATTTTAACTTAGATAAATTATAAACTGACCCACTAAAAAGCGAAGAATAAAAACTTAAAAAAAAAAAACAACTGACTTGCAAAAAAAAACTACAAAGTGAACGAAAATACAAAACCAAAGACACCGACTTCCGAATTTTAAGTTATTTTTCACTTTGTAATGTTTTTTTGGAAGTCGGTTGTTTTTTTTTATTATTAGTACAGATTACATTCCGAGTACGGCAGCAATGCTGCGCGACATTGTTGCGCGACCTATAGAAAATGTATGGGAACCAGTAGTGACGCGTCACACAACAGTAGTGACGCGGCAATAATACCGTGTATCCGGAATCATACCACTTTTTTAGAAGGGTAACCGTGAAAGGGGAAACGACCAATTGGATTCGTGCACCTAGCTTCTGTCGTTTCATAAGTGCCCATGTAGGTTTATGTGAAATTAAATATTTTTATTTTCATTTTGATACCGTTACCCTTCGGGCATTACAGCCGTGTCATCAAAGTGTGTGTCGTTAATGTGTGTGTCGTTAATGTGTGTGTTATATTAAACATATTTGGCAAACTTTGTGTGTGCTTATCTCTACCTGCCCCTTGCGGGAATAAAGTCGTGACGTTATACTTTACACCCACATAATATCAGATCAAAGGTGACTTACCAAAGACACACGTCTGCTCCGGATACCGATACGTTGTCAGCTGCAATGCCGTCAGCACTTTGAGAGCACTTTGTATAGTTGTCACGGTCGCCGCTGCAGACGTGGCGTTTATAATCATGGCTGAAGGATTTCAGACTATGGAGATAGAATGGTTCCTAATTTATTAATGGTTTCTTTTTTATTCTATATCCTATAATACATTTGTATACATATTAATTATAATTACATTTTTAAATATTTTTATGAATAAACAATTAAAAAAATACTTTTAGTAATATATAAAATAGTAGCCCATCGGCATCAGGAACAGGGACCAAGCTGCCGGCGGTCAGAGCTCTGGAGAGAGGCCTATTATTACTCGTATCTTTTATTTCGTTTTGAATGCTTCTTAATTACATTTTTATAGAAAACATTAAAAAAATATAAAAAATGGTGACCCATCGGCATCAGGGACAGGGTCCAAGCTGCCGGTTATTATTGTTAATATATTCTACTTGTATCTTTATATTGTTTTGGTAGCTGTTAAGTTATAAAAATCACTGTTAAAATCTCCATTCTACACATAGTCACGAATAGGATATATAGTAATTACTTCCGTTGTTCTGTTTTAATATACTTCTTGTTTTATTTCACTGGATTTTCTTATTCTCACTATCTTAATATTGAGACAAAAAACACTAAAGATATACCGTTAGTGACACTTATTTGAAAACTATTGACGTATTCCTTCTACTGTATGAAAAGTAATATTGTATTTACTTACTTTTATAACTCTGGGTTTCAACTAACGTGTTTGATAAAGCTATTGTTTGCGAATAAAGCAGGTTGTAGTTAGACTTAGGTTTAGTGTTTTTCAGGTATTTACGCTTCATTGCCAATCTGACTTCATTGTCATAATTATCATCGTCTGGATGACGTCAGAAAAGAACTATGAGAATTACAATCAACTAGTTTATTTTTGGAGTTCCGTACCTCATAAGGAAAAATGGAACACTTATACTATAGGATCACATCGTTGCCCGTCTAAAAGAAAGAAAATGCATTTATTTAGCACAGAATAAAACACACACAGTCTGTCTGTCTGTCAGTCTGTCATGACCGTTTTTCTCAGGAACCCGTGGAGGTATCGTGTTGAAAATAAAAACAAATTCTTAGGTCTACGGACCCTTGGAGCTTCTTAGTCAATGCAATAAAAAATACGGACATTAATGCGACATATTGTGATGCTCGCAAATAAATCAAAACCTACAGGGTACGTCCCATTACCCTAGAATCATGAAATTTGGCAAGAAGCAAGGTCTCAGAGAACAAGTAAAGGAAAAAATCAATAATTTTTAATTTGATCACTTAGAGAAATATATTTTTGCGATAACAAACTTACATTTGCTGTTGGAGAATTGACCTAGACGTTTATCGATGTATGGGACCACATGTTTTTAATAACAATGTTAAGTTTGTTTTTGGGATACATATTCATCCTAACTACGGAACCCTTCATTGTGCATAGTCCGACACGCACTTGGCGGGTTTTTTACAGTTCATATAACTGATTAAAGTTGAGACGATACCTACGTACCCAATAAGGATTCCTAGCCTTGGAATATGAAACTCGATAAAATCTGTTACAATTTCTAGAAACAAAGAAGTGTAGAATTTCTACAGAAATTGTTTATCAATTTCATGGAACAAGCTTTTTGCAAATTCAACGACAGATTACTGATCCTTAAATTGCAATTTTGCCACCGTAGAAATAAAACTTCACATACCATCATCACACGCCATTAATTTATTAAGTAAGTACATAACTCTTGATTTACGAGACCTTGACCACGGCCTGCCCGTAATTTTCACCTTTCAGCATACCCAGAAAGACATCTAGAACATTATCAATACCTTCAGTAACATGTTCCTTGGCCTTCAACTGCCCACTCCTAATCCATCCCGTCAGTTCAGCGAATGCCTCAGGCCATTTATCCATCCATCGGACAGCTAGAAACCCTTCAATTTTGAGTTGCTTCACCATGATAAGCGGCTGTAGAACGTTTGGTTCAAACTGATTGGAAGGTTTTTCATCGCGAATACTAATAGTCTCACAAAGAGCCACTCTCCCGTATGAGTTCATGTGTCTCATGATGGCATAGCTTAGCTCTCCACCAACGTTATCAAAAAAACAGTCGATCCCGTTTGGAGCAGCTTGCTTTAAGGCTACACTTATATCTTCAGTTTTATAATTAAAGGCGTTATCGAAGCCAAGTTCTTTCTTCAACCACTTTACCTTGTCATCGCTGCCCGTAAATCCTATCACCTTGCAACCTTTGATCTTCGCTATCTGCCCAACGATGGACCCGACGCCACCAGCAGCTGTAGTGACTACCACTGTTTCGCCTTCTTCAGGCTTGCAGATTTTGAGGAGTCCAAAGTAGGCAGTAGCACCTGGCATGCCAACGGCGCCAATACCAAGAGATGTAGGTAGACCTTCCAAATCTGGTAGTTTATAAACACCAAAGTCTACGACGGCAAAATCGGTGTCCACTTTTACTTTGGGATCGATTATGCAGTAGTCACACCACCCTCGGTGTGATACGACGCGTGTCCCGACAGGGTATTGTTTGTTTCTCGACTCTAGAACTATCCCGATCTGGCAACCAAATTGTTCGTATGGTAGTTTATAGTTAGAGCTGTATGCATGAAGATAGGGATCCGCACTGATCCACTCCACCTTAACGAGGATATGTTCATCAGATAGCTCAGGCAGTCGGTACTTCATGACTACGAAGTCGCTTTTCTTCGTGACTT
Organism: Agrochola lota; assembly: GCA_947364205.1. Classification (NCBI taxonomy): domain Eukaryota; kingdom Metazoa; phylum Arthropoda; class Insecta; order Lepidoptera; family Noctuidae; genus Agrochola; species Agrochola lota. The sequence continues at coordinate 21,752,804 of OX376223.1, forward strand.
CTTTCAAACGTTTGGTTACGAAATATTTATGTGCTATCATGATTGTTGGTTCGCCTGAAAACAAGCAGGAGTTAGCTTAAGAACAAATTATGATTTCGTGACTAATCTACACTATGTTATTTTAATTGCCTGCATTGATAAATACTTTAGTTTGTAATAGCTAACTCGGACCATTTAAAAATGTAGATATTTTATCTTTTCCTCTCGCTTTACTGCAATCAAAATCGAAATCTAAATAATCAAATCGGTGGAAGTGATTTCGTGAAAAGAGACGGAAATGTGTCACAGGAAGCCAGAGACGCGCGCGCTATTTGAATTGACCAATGACCACGCGTGGTTCTAGAGTTGGCCATCAGAAACGACCTTGACGAGACCCCACCCCTTTGATGTTGCTTATTACCAAGGTGACATGTCAGTTGTTATACATTATATGCGACTACTGTAAGCCTTCCCAAAAGCAAAGTTCCAACAGTCATCTTCATTCAATGCATTTAAATAATTAACCTGTAAATCTACGACAACATTTTTAATTAAATTACTAATTAATTTCTACTTACTTTCTCGACAACGCGTTTGTATGATTCAGATAGACGCGCTTTCTTCGCCCGTACCGTTAGCGGCTTGTTCTTATAACATTCATAGATTAGCTTTGTTCATTAATATGAAGTGCATACTGTAATACTACATATTCCCGTTGTTTTACTCGTATTGCAGAATTTAATCAGTAGCTACTTTATGGTGAACGTTAGTATAAGATCTAATGACTCCTACACACAATGCCGCCGGCAGTGCACTGCCTCCGGGCAAGCCGCGGCGCGCCCGGCCCTACCGCCTAAAGCCGCACAAAGGATCGCAAAGGAAATGGAGGTGCAAAAGCCGGGGGCACGTGCCGCTCAGCAAAAGCCGGTGGCCATGCCGCCGGCATTGTGTGTAGGAGCCATGAGGAAAGCAAAATAATTACCAATTAATCAAATTTAGATTTTAACGTCGAGAAAGACGTCATTACAATTTTTATTCAAGATCAATATAAAAAGTAGGCAAATATTGATGATAGTCACAAATTAGTTAGTAGTTAGTTTTGACACTTAGACAAATTAAATAACAAGAAGTGTATGACCAAATTTTTTTAAATAAAGAAACTGACTTTATTAAAAAATTATTGGTGTTAAAAATTTGCCATTATTATTTTATATTTGTTATTGTAGCTGTAACTGTATTGTGCTGGACCTACTCTTAAATAATTGACCATTGTTTATTAATAGATTTGTTGATAAGAAATAATTATTATGTCTTTTAACTAAAATTAGCACAATACTGATAATATGTATAATTGGACTTGAAAGAGGCCAATATCCAGCAGCAGACTGCTAAACAACTATTCCATGTTTATTATTTAAAGTAATCCTAACTATAATAATATTGCGAAAAATTGGCGAAAGTGAGTTTGTTTCTTATGCTTTCACGCTATAATGGATGGAGGGATTTGTATAAAATTTGGCACATGGGTAGACCATGTCAAAGTCAAAGTCAAAGTCAAACAATTTATTTCAATTAGGCACATAAAAGGCACTTATGAACGTCAAGTTTACAAAAAATAGAATTGATTCTAGTCGCCCCTTCCAAAAGGTAGTTTTCGTATGGAGAAGAATGGGCAAGAAACTCCAGCGTTACTCTTTTAAAATGTTTTTACAATATTTTGCATACATTAATTATATAATTATATGTGAAGACGATGCATCTAGAATAAGATTACTATACCGCGATAGGTAAAAAAGAATGAAAAATAAAGCAATTACAGATAAATTAAATATGTGACAGATACATGGTGCTCACATATTTACAAACATTGTAAAATTATACGATATTCCTAACATTTTAACAAGTAATACTAATAAGTCAGTGTGTGAGTTCAAGAAATCACAGAATGTAAAATCAGTGTTATAAAAAATAACAAATACATAATTAAATAAGCAACCAGTTTGATTTTGTCTAGACTCTAAATTGTCCTATGGAGCAGGACCAGCATGTTTCCAAGCATTCTTATCTTGGATATAATCCTCTAATTTGTAATATGCTTGTTTACAGAGTGTACTTTTAATATGAGTTTTAAATTTTCTTTCATTTAATTGTAATATATCACAAGGTATTTTATTGTAACATTTAACACAGTACCCCATAAAAGATGTATGTACTTTAGATAATCTGAAAAATGGTTGATCTATTTTATCTTTATTTCTAGTATTAAAATTATGTCTATCACTTATTTTATTAAAGATATGTAGATTTTTTCTTACATACATAATATTTTCATAAATGAATTGGCAAGGTACCGTCATAATATTAATCTTTTTAAATAGTTCCCTGAGAGATTCGCGACGATGTAGATTATAAATGGCTCTGACAGCTCTCTTTTGTAAAATAAAGATGGATTCAATGTCAGCAGCCCGACCCCACAGTAAAATGCCATACGACATAATACTGTGGAAGTAGCTAAAATAGACCAGACGCGCGGTTTCTACATATGTTAACTGTCGTATCTTTCTAACAGCATAAGCGGCCGAGCTTAGCCGCCCCGCAAGAATTGTTATATGAGGTCCCCATTGTAATTTCTCGTCTAGCGTGATTCCTAGGAAAACGGTTTGATTAATAAATTCTAGTTTTTCTCCATTCAATATGATGTCACATTCGCTACTTCTAACATTAGGTAATTTAAATCTAATGCATTTGGTTTTTTTTTTATTTAGTACCAAATTATTTACCGTAAACCAATCTTGGACTTGAAGAATAGAGCTGTTAACGTCGTCAAGATTTTGTGACCGTCGGTTTATTTTAAATATCAACGATGTGTCATCTGCAAATAACACCATCTTAGGTTGATTTTGAAGTAATTGTGGTAAATCATTAATATAAACTAAAAAGAGGAATGGACCCAATATCGAACCCTGAGGAACGCCCATTGCCATTTCAGACCCCAATGAGTTTACGCCGTTTACTTGAATTTTAACTTTGACATGACCTGGATTAGGACATAGAATACTTTTTATAGCGATATTTCTAGGGGATCAAGACTTATGCAGGTGAAACCGCGGGCTGCTGCTAGTATACAATATTTATATTAGCAGCCCGATCCGGCTTCGCACGGGTAACACTATGTACCTACCTACCTAACTACCCTACCTACCTACCCTACCTACCCTACCTACCCTACCTACCCTACCTACCCTACCTACCCTACCTACCCTACCCACCCTACCTACCCTACCTACCTACATACCAACATATCTACATACATACCTACCTACATACCTACCTACATCTACCTACCTACCTACATACCTACCTACCTACCTACCCTACCTACCTACCTATCCTACTTACCTACATACATACCAACCTACTCTACTCTGCTAAATTCACATTCATCAAACGCGCTAACTGTCCAACGCGCGAAGTTAAAATAGTCGTTAAGTTTTCTGAAATTTTCCAATTTTCTGCGCAATTTTCTTAATTTTTCTTTCCGTAAGAACCTTACAGCAGGTTTTATTTTTACTTGTCTTTTCTAACTTCTTATAAAACTTGAACGAAACTTTCTAAGCCCAGATTAAAAAAAGAAAACTACCGAGTACGAGGAGATAGCTTTCAAAAAGATTTGAACTTACTGAGAACCTTTAAAAAATGGATTTCATAACAAGGTCAAAAAATCAAAAAAAAAATTAGAGAATGCTTTTGGATATTACATCTTCTTTATTACTTTCGCTGTTGACCTGCGTAGACCGTCACAACTTCTGTTGTCATTTCCAAAAGCAGATTAAACAAATGAAATATTTTTAGGGTTAACAAATGTAATAGAAATACACAATCGCTGACAATTTCAATTGTCTACCTATTACGGTTCATGAGATATAGACAGACGGATGGACGGATGTATAGAGGCTTAGTAATAGGGTTCTATTTGGTAAACTTCGTTTACGGAACCCTAAATATCTGATTTGTTCAATCTGCTTTTGGAAAAGACAACACAAGTTGTGAAGGCCTACGCGTCAACAGCGAAAGTAACAAACAAATGTTAAAAATAAAACACATTTACCGAAAGTCACGTCTTTAAGTGTTAAATTGTTAAACATAAAACACATTTACCGAAAGTCACGTCTTTAAGTGTTAAATTGTTAAAAATAAAACACATTTACCGAAAGTCACGTCTTTAAGTGTTAAATTTAAATACTCAATACTTTTCACTTCACTTTTCTTTTTGTTTTGGTAAAATTAGAGCAAAAAGTATTTCAGATTTATCGACCTTGTTATGAAACCCATTTTTTTTAAAGGTTCGCATTAAGCTATCTTTATGAAATTTTCACAGTCTAACTATCAATAATTAAGATACTTTTTAAAGCTATGTGCACCTACTCGGTAGTATAATTTGATTAAATCTGGGATTAGAAAGTTTTGCTAAAGTTTTATAATAGGTAAGACAAGTAAAGAAGCATTGCAGAGCCACACTGAACGTAAATAGGAAAATAATCTTGTACCTACACTATCAAGGTTCTGCCAGCCAGATTCGAAGAAGTTTCTTGAAAATGTGTAAATTTGCGAAATTTTCTGATAGGTGGCCACCTCCGCTTTACTTCATTTGCCTTTGGACCACTACGTTTGAGACACCCTGTATATATCATATTGGCAATTGAATTCCTTAGCTCAATTGAGGCTGAGTCTGATCACAAGCATAGGTCCATACAAACTGTTTACATTTTACAAGTCGTGTCAAAACAGATTCTTCAGCATTAAACCTTTTTATATTCATCTAGATACAAAAAACTAGCTAGTCTTACAGTAGTCGCATAATTATGATGTGTAACATCTGATATCTCATCTTGGTAATAAACAAAGAGGCGGTGCCTCGAGTGCAAGGTCGTTTCAGACAGCCAACTCTCAAATCGCATTGGTCAAATCAAATAGCCCGGCTTCCTGTAATACACTTCCGTCCGCTTTTCACGAAACCACTCTCACAGATTGTAGGAAAAATGTTACACATGAAAAAAGTTTTGTCAAACGCTAGTTTTTTAACCGACTTCCAAAAAGGAGGAGGTTATATGTTCGTCGCGTATGTAAGTTTTTTAATTTATTTTTTAAGTATGTCCACCGATTTCTCCGTCAATTGTGGACCGATTTTGAAAATTCTCTTTTTGTGTAAAAGGGTATGCTCCCAAGTTGATCCCATATAAATTTTATTACCTCTGCTTGGGTAGTTTTTGAGTAAGCTTCAATAATACGTATTTTACCCAATTAGTATATTATGTGGATGATATGATGATAAATTCCTGTCACTGTTAATTACATAGCAGGTAGTGGTATTCGAATTTGTGTGGGGTAGGTACCACAACAAAAAAGTTAAAAATAAAAACCTTTTACAAAAAAAAAAACAACCGACTTCCAAAAACTTTTTTTGGAAGTCGGTTGTTTTTTATATGTAAATAGTTTTTATTCAAAATATTGTGGATGAATGATGATGACGAATATTATATATAGCCTGAAATCGCCGCGCCGTGCGGCGCAACTTCCAGAGACAGTGATACTAATTAAATTCGTGATTTCGCACACAACTTCCCGAGCAACAGTTTTCGTCATTAGAGTCGCAAGTGCGAGGGAATGGTGAAGCGCCGGGTTTGTATGGAAACTGTTGACGATGCCACCTCTAGCAGCGGCCGCCGGAGAGTCTCTGTGCTCTATGGTTATACGTAATTAAAGAGATAACTTTGTGCTCTGCAAGAGGAAAAGTTATCTGTAATGTATCTTTGATCCTGTTCTCTGATGCGTGAGGAAATTAAATACGGATAGAATGTGGATAAAGGGATTATTTAAAAAGGATGAACGGTTTAAATTATTAATTGGTGTAGTGGAAGATGGTATGGTGGTTAAAAGCGCGGATTCGTTAAATAATCTTTTGCTGCCTTATTTTGCTGATTTATTAATGCTTAATTATTTTCTGTATGAAAAGACGTTTTTGCCTTACGGACCTGATACCTGATGGTTACAGGTAAGTAATAATATTCATTCCCACAAATACAGATTCCACTCCTCTACTGAGATTTTTGTAATGGTAAAACCCAATTACTCTTTCTTTGCCAGACCCAGTGGTAGAACCAAAGACCCTTGCTCATAATAGTCGCCCTATATGCAACTACTAAACCAATAAAGCAGTAGCTACTGTAAAGGTTGTCTACAAAAGGGAAACCTTACCTACACCATACCAGACTGGTAGAAAAATGGTTATGGTTGCATTCGATCACTATTCAGAATCAGTTAAAAAATTGTAAATGCGGCCCTTGTTTTTACTCGACTACGGCAAAGTTAAAAGGAAAGGTTATGATTTTATCAGTCTATGGATGTATGTAAGTATGTTTGTATTTATTGCATTTTTTTTTTTTACCACAACGGGCACCTCTGAGCCTGCATCTTGCCAGATGGTAAGTGATGATTAGGCCGAAGACGAAACCGAGCTTCACCCGGAATCCTCAACCGCAGTGGAACTGGCTATCTTACCTCTAACTGCCGACAACAATGCTGTTAACATTGTTGTTATAGCGACAGACTTAGATAAGGTGGTGGTAGCTAGCCAGGCGGAGTTAGATCAAGCCCTGTCACCAACCAAACTGAGCAGAAAATGTTGGTCTAAGACAGGTGGTCTTACTACTGGAACACAGAGGCGGAGTCTTCATTAACCATCAAAGACCATACACTAAAATAAGTAATATCTCACTCTCATATTTATGAGAGTGAGAGTGAACGTATGTCAAAACATGTTATAACAATAGTAACTACCCACATACAAATAGGTACTCGTAAACAAGACCCAATCTATTTTATACCTCGTAAAGTCCTGCCAACAATGTCTGGAAGACGGTTTAAGTAATTGTTAGCGGAACATAAAGTAACTTAGGAATTAATTGTGTATATATTTTCAACGGTTGGATAAAGTATCTGGGGTAAATTGTACGTAATTAACTAGAATAACAGAATAAGATTGTTACCAATGTTGTTAATTGTTTGAAATAGGTACATACGATAAGAGTACTGCAAGCAGTAGGTACTGGGATCAAATAAAAGGTATCGTTTAAGAGAGTGATGTAAATGAAATGATTTATTAGCGCATTCACGACATAAAAGTAGCTACAAGTTAGTTGCCAGTATACTAACAACGTTGTTCTACTGTACATGATTGTAACCGACTTCCGGTGAGACATAAGAAACGAGCACCACGATATTACTAAGCTTGATCACTGGTATCTGACTTACAAAGTCTAAATTTTCTACTGTCCTTTCCTTAATTTTACCCAGACCCCAATTTTTTTCTATTCGTTTTTATAACGCATTCCTGCTCGATAAGAAGGTCCGGTAACATTTGAGCCATCGCACAATTACATTCTAAATTGTATACCTACACCGTGTTATCCATATCGATTTGGTATTTTGGGTAGTATAAAATGTTTTTTTTATTAATTAATAACAAAAAAACTCTGACTTTTAAACTAGGTTTATTTACCTGTATCTTAAAAGCCAGTGTGGATAAAAAAAAATTGTAAACACATTATACACAATAATCCATGATTGCAACTCTAAGAGAAACAAAAAAAAAAACAGAATAAAAGAAAAATCGAAAAAAATTAAAAAAAATTACGTGTTGCGTATGTCTCTTGTGTATTTGTCCGGAGTTATGTGTGTATGGATGTATGAAGGTGTGTGAAAGTTTGTCAGAAGATCCTCCGTATTGCGTTATATTCGTTTTAGTTTTTTCAGTTGCGTTCCTTAATATCCATGTGCCTACTGCATACATAACATACATAGGTACTTCATTTCGGTAAGTGCAAATGCACTAACCAAAAGTGCAAAAAAAAACAGATATAAAAGACCCGGCTTTTAAAAATCTTCATTTTTCACCATCACTATGGAAGACGTTTAGTGCTACTAAAAGCCTTTAGCAAAAAGCGGACGTGACGTCTTGGGCATCTGACTAAAAATGTTAACTGCACTTTTCCTAGCGACATTCTTTGCAAGTCTGTAGTAACAGCAATAATATAAGAACTTTATGGCTTTATTTACAAACGTTGCTTAGAGTTAAGTAAAACTACTAGCAACTGTTTAACCTTACCTACATTTTTGACGTTTAAACGGCTCTTAACCTTAACCAACGTTTATAAATAAACCCCTAAGACTTTTTGTGTTTGGTTTCGTGATGTTGTTAGGATTTGTGTTTTTAGGGTTCCGTACGTCCGCATGAAAAAATGGAACCCATAAAGGATCACTTATGTCTGTCTGTCTGTTCAGCCAACTTGCTCCTAATCTAATGAACAGACTAAACTGAAATTTGGTACACAAATGAATTTCTGTGACACGGACGTGTAAGATAAATAAATAAATTATGAATATGGGCGTGACTTTTGGGGGGAAAATGGAAAATTTAAAAAAAAGTTTTGCTGTACCGTGTGACATATCAAATGACCTATTGTGAAAATCTCAAATAATTTTTAAATCACTTTAATATAGTTAGCTGTAAAGTTACTTAAGTAACTCGCCCCTTAACTCCGAAACTACTGAGGATAAAATTTTGAAAAATATACAGAAAATAGTTACATACTTATAGATTACAGGAAAACCTATAAGAAGTCTATGGTCTTAAAATAACAAAGTAAATCTCTCAATTTTCACCCTAAGGTTGACTGGTAGAAAATGCCATCCGCCTATGTACCGTATTTTTTACATGTGCATGAAGTTTTAATAAATAAATAATATTTTACAAACTTACATTTGCACTTGGAATGAATGGGAGAACATATTTTTCAACTAAAATATGAATTATGTTTGTTCTTGGAATAAATTCATCCCAACTACGGAACCCTTCATAGTGCGTGGTCAGACACGCACTTGGCCGGTTTTTTGTGACCTTGGAGTTTATTTAGGTTTCTTCTGATTAGTCGTTTAGGTAACACCGTGACCTCATCTGGTTTATAATTTTCGAAAAATAATACTACCAAAAATAGATGGTTGCTTTGAGATAAACCCGGCCGTAAATAGTGGACATTGAGTTAGTAGAGCGCCGTCTCTGTTTCACATACCTGTCTGGAAATCTCTTTCTAAACCTTGATGAAGCATATATATACGCCCTTTGAAGTAATATTACCCATAACAACAACCTTATTGCTACGAGAATAAAGCTCACTGATGCAAAATCAAAGGCAAATTGAAGGAACGTACTGTATGTAATACAAATTGATAAGTTTAGTGTAGAAAGCCAGCTCCATATAACGATTGAAAAGGCGCACAGTTACACGCGTACGGAAGATTATCTCAAATGAATGTCAGTCGTGCCTCTGTACGTAGACGCATGTCTTTGTGTGCGTGAGTTTGCTCGTGTTATTGCGCTAACCTTCTGTACATACATTGTTGTGACCTAACAATAGCCTGTCTGTGGAGGGGATCACGAAGTGGGGCCATCCGTCCAGTTGCCGTGCGTCAGTTGGGCTTCGATTTACGCAGCTTACGGACGTGGTCTAAAACAGCTAAAATCTAAGTCCTCATAAATACTTATTTATATATATTTTTATTTTTTCGAGCAAATACCGGCTCTATACATATTATGAATTAAAATCGTTTCTGTCTTCGTGTCTGTCTGTTTGACTGCGTTGTTCTTCTTAACTCCGCAACGGACTTTGATGCGGTTTTCACTGGTACAATAAATCATTTTTTTTTTGAATGTTTAGTAGTCATTGGATACATGAAGTGGGCTACTTTCGTAAGACGACTAAATTGTCACGGTATATAAAATTAAGTCACTTTTCGTGTCTGTCTATATGACCGCGTTGTTCTTCTAAACTACGCAACAGATTTTGATGCGGTTTTCACCATCATTGAGAGAATTTATTCGGGAAGGTATAATATAAATCAACTCAGCCTATCCACTGCTCGACATAGGCCTCTCCCTTGCTGCGTCACAACGACTTGTCTTTCGTCTTCCGCATCCAGTCTGTCCCAGCCACTTTCATAAGGTCGTCGGTCCATGTAGCTGGGGGCAGTTCCACACTACGCTTGCTGATACGCAGTCTCCACTCCAGGACTCGTCTGCTTTACCGGCCTTCGACAAACATGGCCAGCCCACTGCCACTCCTGTTTGCTTACTTTGCAAGCTATGTCGGTAACTCCGGTTCTTCTCTGGATAATTTCATTTCTGATCCTTCAAAGAAACTCTGAGCATAGCCCGCCCCTTAGCGCGTTGAGCTACCTTGAGGTTGTGGACCAACCCGACTGTCAGTTTCCACGTTTCGGCGTACTGGTTTAAGACCTTAGTCTCTTCTTATATCTTAGCGGGATAAGCGACAAGAAGACTTGACGAAGTTTCCCAAACGCTGCCCAACCTAACTGGATCCTTCTGTCGGCTTCCTTCTGAAAGTTGTGTTTACCGAGTTAGATTACCCTTACCCTAGGCAGCCAACTCCATCAAATCTGATTGAATGTTCTTTAGCAGTCTTAAACTAGTTTTTTTTTTTAAGAACTTCATAATAAAGCCTACCTAGTAAACTTAATTTTTTTAATTTTATTTATACAGCAATTTTTTTTTTCATTGATTTGATTAAAAAAAAGAAAATGGGTTTAGTGACTTTTAGAACTAAGGCATCCAAACATTGATAAGGCTTATGAAACATTTCAGCTTTGCCTCTAAAATGGCAACGGATTTGCAATTCCTCTGGTGTTCCAGGTTTCCATAGACTGTGGTCACCATTTACCGTCAGGTGGGCCACCTGCTTACGAACAATAACATGCAATAAACAATAGGTAGGTACCTACTAATAATAATATTCTTTAAATTCTATTATTTATTAGTCTATTATTTTAAATTCTGCATACCGTAAGGTAGAATGTATTTATAAAACTTCCATCTTATCTGTATAGGTACCTAAGTATAAGCAAATTTTTATAAATGGTTTTTATTTCTATACTGTTCAGCAAGCGATATAATAATAACGTAACGTAGTATATAAATAGAAGGTATTTCATATATTGGAATAAGTCGTCCAAATATATCCCTAATAATGTTGTTTGTTGCTGCCGCGTCCCAGTTTCTGGGAAAAACCTACACGCTTTTACTTTCAAATTAAAAAAACACTAAAAAAATAGCTCAGCTATTTGTGATATTGCCAGCCAGTGCTTTATTTCTGTTGGTGAATTTTGGCTTTGTATAATAACAGGCTCGTTAATTAGGAACCGATATTTCAAATAACATCGCGCCTGTAGTCCCCGAAGGGGCAGACAGAGGTGTATAGGGTATACCACGCTGTGGCGACATCTACATCGCCACATGCGAACTATGCATCAACACACAACATCCTGACGTCACACAAATCCTGCATCGCGCAATTAGAGTTTACCGCGCGATGGACATATCGTATATACAAGCTCCCGACTTCAACCTCTGGGCAGTTTCCCGCCAGACATGACACCCGTCTGGTCGGAGGATCCTTCCTTTTCCATAGAGGATGAGTGAACCTGACGCCCTGTTCCTTATGCTGTAGCGGCATCTACATCGCTACATACAAACTACGTATCAAAGACCTGACGTCACACAACATCCTGACGTCACACAAATCCTGCATCGCGCAATTCGAGTTTACCGCGCGATAAACATATATACAAGCTTCCCGACTTCAACCTCTGGGCAGTTGCCCGCTAGACATCATACCCGCCAGACATCACACCCGTCTGGTCCTCCCTTTTCTATGGGGGATGAGTGAACTTTACACCCTGTTCCTCATACCCTAAAATGGTGACCCCGAATATTTTTTTTAAATTAGTAATTAAGTAAAATTAAGGTGTAATTTTATGTGTAAACGTAATATAATTGCATAAATACTCAGGATTATTGTTTTCCTGTAAATATATGAAGTAAAAACAGAGTTTGGTTACACACCGGTAACCTTAAAATCAACAGCTGACGATCGGACTACGGATTTAAACGGGGAGTATTGCTTTACTTTTTACTTTATAATAGCACACAATCGTCACTATAACTCTGTTACACGTCCTCGTTAAGTCTTAACATAAATAGTTTGCTGATTTAGCACTGCATTCGGTGTAAATCTCATTGTTTACATAGCAGAAAAAGTAACTTAGCGTAAATTCTGATACCTCAATCTGATCTTTAATGTACCTAATAAGTATACAATATTAAAAACGTTCATGTTCGTTATTTTTGCTTTGTCGTTATACTTTAATATCAAATATTAAAATCTAGGCAACCTACCCACTTATGGAAAAGTAAAATCATAAAAGGCAATTAAAACATCATAAACCTACATTTAATTTGATAATATAGCTTTGATAAATATATTTATAGAATAGTCCCTTAAGCCAATTCAGTAGTTTACCTCATTTCTCCACTAAATAACGCTAAATTCTCCCATTTTCCCTTTCATCTCCATCTTTACTAATTTATTTGTCTTCTGTCCTACTTGTTCTCACCGTTTCTTTACTCTAATTTCAGTAACTAATCCTGAAACCATGCCTGTGATGACCCGTAAGGCTACAGCTCAGGATATGGAGCTCAAATTGAGAACGGCCCTCCAAAATCTTGAAGCATCTAAACTACAATGTAAACAATTGTTACAAGAGAATGACGAAAGTGAGGAGGAAATCAAGAAGATAGTTAACAAAAACTCAAGCCTTAAACGGGAGCTAGTAGACCTACATCAGCAATATCTGAATGTTGTTGATGAACGCGATCAACTGAAGGCGGTCACAGATGGTTTCAGCAACTGTAGTAACTTGTATGAGGAGGCTTTAAGCAAAGTTAGGGACCTAGAAGACGAATTAATTCATGCTAATAGTCATATTATCCGTTTAGAGAAAGAAAAAGAATGTACACAGGTTAAAGAAACTAACCACTTATACAATGAATTATTAAATACTAATTGTAACCCTCATTCCATAATAACTATTGACCTAACTGAAGATTCCTTGCTGAAACAGAATTGTAGTTATAATGTTAGTCATAAGAAAATGAAAACATATGCAAAATTGAATAGAATAATTAAAAAATGTAATCAAATTAGGAAACAACAAAAACAGTTTTCCAAAAATATTCCACGGAGGAAAGAACGTGTTGATCTACTCAATAAATTAAACAAATATCAAATAAAATTAGAAGACAGCAAAAAAATATATGAAATTGATACACAGCGCTTACAGTCTGACATACAGTTACTTGAGGGAAGACTTCGTTCCCTTTACATTAAATATGTGGGCTCTCAGAACCAAATTAAAGAACATATTCTTGCTGCTAATGAGTTAGTTATGTGTCAGTGTTCTTGTCAGAAGATTTCAAACCCTGATGCTGTCCAGCCTGAGGCAACGGAGGACCCGTCCCAGACTGAGAGTTTGACTCAAGGCTGTATCCTCAACCAAGATATATCTGATACAGTACAAGATCTATCTCAAGTAGTACAGCCTGAGATTGTTAGTTGTCCATTTTTCAGTAGTTATGATTGTTATCATTCAGTTATGTTCTCAGATAGTATAGGAAGAGGTATAGGTAAATTAATTAGTAACAATCTGTGTTATTCTACTCAAAATTATTGTATGCCAGGTTCTACCTACAAACGAATAATGGCATCAGTAACAGCAAGTGTATACAATCCTAAAACCAACATTACTGTATTTGTAGGTAACAGTTCTAAGGTCAAAAAAGAAGAAATCACTGACTGTGTAACTGAATTGTTAAAGTTAAATTGTAGTAAAATAATATTGTGTGCTTTCCCATATTTTGAAAAATTGACAAATAGACAAAACAATTATATTCATATGCTTAATAAGCATATGCAGTTCTTAGTTAGCCATTATAGTGACAAGCTTGTATTTCTTGACAACACTTTTGTGGAAACTTTAAAATCGACTAGGGATACTGTGTATCTGCCTGTTAGTTTTAGACACATAATAGCAAGGCTATTAGCTTTTTATATAAACTCAGACATAGGTAGTATGTCGAAGTCTTGTATTATTAACACCACAATGATTAGTAATAATACTAATAATAAGGTGGTGAACCTAAATAAATGTAGCTCAAATGCTACAAATATTTTTACAAATTGTACGAAGGAGGTTCCATGTCCCTCACTCACTATGAGTTCACTGCCTCTGGATAGTAATTTAAACTAGTTTGTAAGACAACAGAAGGTACCTGTAAGAATATTCTTATACCTAACAACAACAAGGTATCTTCTTGCTCTAAAATTAATAATTGTCAAAAAGGAGATTAGCAGAATGCCTTGAAATTATTTCATCAAAATATTCAAGGTATTTCTTCCAAATTATTAGAAATTGAAATGTTTTTAGAAAAAACTAAGTTTGACATTGTTTGCTTTACTGAACATTGGTTAAAGGATTACCAAATGCTAATTAATTATGAGAACTATAGTGTGGGCAGTTGCTTTAACCGTAAATCTATGCTACGTGGAGGTTCTCTTATCTTGATAAAAAATTGTTTAAAATCGAAACAACGTAATGACATAGTTGGTTTATCAGTTGAACATTGCATTGAACTGTCCTGTGTTGAGCTGGATAAGCATGTTGTAGTGTGCGTGTACAGACCCCCTAATTATCAGAACTATTCTTTATTTGAGTCAATAATGGAAGATGTCCTAGCGAAACTTGCATCTAGCAACAAAGCCGCAGTTATTTGTGGTGATTTTAATATAAATATTCTGGAAAATAATTCAAATAGCAGTAGAATAATAAGCCTTTTTAAATCGTTCAATTTGTCTAATGTTTTTACAGAACCGACTAGAGTAACTCCAAATTCTGCTACTTGTATCGATAATGTCTTCTGCGATTGTGATTATTTAGATAAAGCCATCGTAAATTATTTGCCGTCTGATCATAGTGGACAAACGGTAACTTTTAGGTTTAAAACACTTAAGCAAAAAGTGCAAATACAATTTAGACCAATTACAACTGGCAAATTAAATAGATTTAATAGTACCCTAAATAATAAGTTAAATGCTCTGGGCCATAATATGGACGATGCAAATAAATTGTATGAGGGTTTCTTTTCAGTAGTGCACACAGAATTCAATAAAACTTTTGAAAAGAAAACAAAAAATATTTGCCCTAACTTTATTTTTAGCGACTGGGCAACTAGAGGTATTAGGATAAGTAGAGAAAGACTGTTTGAGCTGTATGGCCTTAAGCCTTACATTAACACTGAAACTTTCAACAAGTATGTTGCTACATATTCCAAAATTTTTAGAAATACCTGCAAGATAGCTAAAGCTATGCATATTAGCAACAAGATCAAATCAGCAGAAAATAAAATAAAAACAGTTTGGAAAGTTATAAATAATGAAACTAATAGGAAAAAAATACGAAACACTGAGTTCACATTGGAGACTTCACGTGGTGTCTTAAGCTCGAATTTAGAAGTAGCTCAAGAATTTGTAAATTTCTTTACTAATATACCATATAAAACGACGGAAGCTTTAAATTCCTCACCCGATGTCTCAATAGATTTATTAAAAGCGAATGTTCCAGGCTGCCCGGTTGAATTTCAATTTAAACATATAAACCCTATGATAGTTATAAAAGCTTTTCGGCAAATTAAAATCAAATTGACCGAAGATCTATGGGGATTATCTATCAAAGTTTGTACATCCATAATCGAGACTATAGCACCATACTTAGCTTTAATATTTAATTTGTGCGTGGATCAAGGAGTCTTCCCTGATTTAATGAAATACAGTAAGGTTATACCCCTTTTTAAATCTGGGGACAGTAAAGACACTAACAATTATAGACCAGTATCCGTGCTGCCGGTATTCAGCAAGGTGTTCGAAAAGGTAATCAGCTCATTCAAATGCTTAATCATTTTAACACCAACCAAATCTTACACGATCAGCAATATGGGTTCACCAAAGGACGTTGTACGACTGACGCCGGTGTAACCTTATTAAAACACATATTTACAGCGTGGGAGGGGGCCCAAGACGCCATAGGAATTTTTTGTGACCTCTCAAAAGCATTTGACTGCGTAAATCATGAAACCTTACTCTTGAAACTTGAGCATTACGGTCTAGGTAAACTTGCGCTCAGTTTGCTAAAATCTTATTTAAATTATAGACAACAGCAAGTCCAAATTAATGGGGTCAATTCACTCGGTCTAAAAGTAAAAATGGGTGTACCACAAGGCTCGATATTGGGTCCTTTCCTCTTTTTGGTATATGTAAATGACCTACCCCATTTATTAAAAAACCAACCACAAATGGTGTTATTTGCTGACGATACTTCTCTAATTTTTAAGATAAATAGACGTGCATCAAATCTTGACGACGTAAATAACGCCCTACTGCAGGTCCAAAATTGGTTCACTGCTAATAATTTAGTATTAAATGGGAAAAAAACTAAATGCATTAGATTTGCTTTACCGAATGTTAAAAGTAGTGATTGTGACATAGTATTGAATGGGGAGAAATTGGAATTCATCGATAAAACTGTTTTCTTGGGGATCACGCTCGACTCCAAGCTGCAATGGGGTCCTCATTTAACATCTCTTGCAGGACGCCTAAGTTCAGCAGCATATGCTGTGAGAAAAATCCGTCAATTTACTGATGTAGATACCGCGAGGCTGGTCTATTTCAGTTATTTTCATAGTATTATGTCTTACGGTATTTTACTATGGGGACGGGCTGCAGATATCGACTCTATTTTTATTCTGCAGAAAAGAGCCATCAGAGCAATATATGGCCTCCGCAGACGCGATTCTCTAAGGGAACTGTTTAAAGATATTAATATCATGACGGTACCTTGTCAATATATCTATGAAAACATCATGTACGTTAGGAAAAATCTAAGTCTTTTCAGTAAAAGAGGTGATAGACACAATTATAGGACTAGAAATAGGGACCAATTGATTCAACCGGGTTTCAGACTGGCTAAAGTAGACTCATCCTTCATGGGGTACTGTTTGAAATGTTACAATAAAATACCTCCCCACATACTCCAATTGAACGAAACGAAATTTAAATCTTGTATAAAACGCACACTATGCTGCCAAACATATTATAAGTTGGGGGATTACATCGACGACAAAAATGCTTGGCTCAGCGCTGGTCCAGCTCCACAAGGGCGCATAAACTAATTGATTAGCATTCAAAATATTGTTGCAGCTGCTGAAGATTGTAAAACTATCTTTAGATTGTATAAATTCAATCTCTTAGTATTATATAATTGCATAGCACATGTGTGAGCACTATGTCCCTACTTTACAGTTACCATTTACTGGGTACGTCTTTCATTGACTTGAGTTTGCCCTGGCGGTTGTGAGTATGTCATGCTCACTCAAATGTCTCGCTGGTGGTGGCGTGTGTGTTGGATCGTTAAGTTCCCTTCAAAATGGTTGAGCTAAATGGTGCTGATGCATGCGTCATGTTCGTGAACGGGTGCCGTCAGTGGGGACTGGTCATCTCTTAGCTGCCACGGCTTATTTGAATTTATTTTAATTTTTTAATTGTTTTTGATTTTATTTTTATTACTGACGCTTTTAACGTGCACGTCTTTTTACATTGTTCTCACATGTATAATTACAAAAATAGATGATGTAACCAATATTTTGTGAAAATATTCTGATTGAAAAGAGTGTCCGTGGAGTTTCTTGCCCGTTCTTCTCCATAGGAACCTACTACGCGTTGGAATGGGCAACTAGCTTCATATTTCTGACTGACCGACCCCTTGACAATTCAAAAGTACCTGTAATTGGTTTATTTGAAATAAATGCTTTGAGTTTGAGTTGAGTTATGAACGTCAACGCAGCCTTCGTGCGACTACTTCAGCGTGACGTCATCATCATCATCACTCCCGCAAGCTTTCGTGAGGCGAGTCACACAGCCAGTCAGCACCCACGGCTTCAACGGGTATCCTGACCACCAGCATGCAGCGAGCGCGCATTCCTGGTCATCACCCTCAGCCACAACCCAGCGCTGTACCACATCCGACCCACTGGATCATAACGCAGCGCTACCCCGACTCACTGGGGAACCACCGCAGACAGTTCCGACTCACCGCGAACTATGCGGCACCCGGTTCCAACTCACTGGAACCACAGCTGGCACTGTGAAGCATCGCAAGATTCAAGACTCAGCCCACTATCGACCTCCGGTCTCCGGAGGGGAGTGATGTAGCGGCATCTACATCGCTACATGCAAACTACGCATCAAAGACCTGACGTCACACAACATCCTGACGTCACACAAATCCTGCATCGCGCAATTAGAGTTTACCGCGCGATAAACATATATACAAGCTTCCCGACTTCAACCTCTGGGCAGTTGCCCGCCAGACACGACACCCGTCTGGTCGGAGGATCCTGTGTCTATGGTCGATGAGTGAACTTTACACCCTGTTCCTCATACCCCTAAAATGCCTCTAAATTGGTGACCCCGACGTGATATCCGGACGTACACCAACTGTACAGTGTACACCCATGTTTCGCCAGTAACATAATTATGTTAGTAATATCACGTACCTAATATGAATAATGAAACAAACGTTTTTAAACAGATATGCTCAAGGCAGTATACTGAGCGAGTCAAGTCAAGAAAATTGACAGAATTTTCCTTAAGAACATTTTTTAAATGATTCGTGTTCCTTCGTGTACCTATATTTGTGGATACTGTGATAAGGTTATAATAACATCTATAATATAAATTGTTGCTGGGAAGTAGATAAGATAGTGGAAGGCATCGGTGGTTTAGTAGTGGGAAGCGTGAAGCCCGAGGTTTGATCGTCGGGTTGGGAAAAATATGTTCTTTTTAAATCTCCAACGGGCAAGCCTACACCACTACCTAGGCCCTCGCCTATTGTCATTAATCATCATAATCACCATTGGCAGCCTTGTTCCAACACTGTTGAGTATAGGCCTCTCCCTTTTGTGCCATGCTTACCCGGTACGTACCATGCTTCCCTGCCACGTGCCATTAACTGACCAGAAATACAGTGTTCTTCCCACGGGAAGAAGGTGTGAGCATACTGATGTGTGTATGTAAATCCAGCCTCTTTTTCTCGATCATATTTATCTGCCTCTGAGGTCTAGTGGTAAGACCATCTATCTCAGATTCAGAGGTCTCGGGTTCGATTGCGGCGAAAAAAACTGCTCAGTTTGATTGGTGGTAGGGCTTGTTTTAAGTCCGCCTGGCTAGCTGCCAGTCTAAGTCTATCGCCTTAACAACAATGTTAAAAGCATTGTTATTTCGGCAGTTAGAGGTAAGATAGCCCGTTCCTCTGTGGTTAAGTATTCCGGGTGAAGCTCGCTTCAACCTTCGGCTTGATCATCACTTACCATCAGGTGAGATGAAGGCCAAGAACTCTCCCGTTGGAGATTCTTTTTAAACATATTTTTTCCCAACCGGCGATCAAACCTCGGCATTCACGCTTCCCACTACTAAACCACCGATGTGTTCCACTATCTTATCAACTTCCCAGCAACAATTTATATACGTATGTACGAGTATATAAGTGTTATTAATAGCTCATCACATTATCCACAAATATAGGTACATGAAGGAACAGGAAACATTAAAAAAATGTTCTCAAGGAAAATTCTGTAAAGTTTATTGACTTGACTTGCTCATTATACTTCCTTGAGCATATTAAAAACGTTTGTTTTATTACATCTGAAGGCTTTGCTTTTTTAAGCTCACAATTATTTCGCACACCAAAAATAAATCTCTATATTTTATTTAAAGGTTGTTTGTCATAATATTTTGCAGTTTTAGATACGCAGTAGCATTTTTACGTAATTGGTGAAGTAGCATTTGAAAAATGAGATATTTTGAGACAAATGGTTGACATTTGAATATAAAATTGGACCCAGAATACATGCATGCATGCAGCATGTAATTTTTTTATGAAATGTTAAATCAGATTTATGAACGTAGACGGAGAAAGACTAATACGTATTATGATCGTACGTGGCATTTCTGTAGGTTATGCCCTCACGGGAAAAGGATTGAAGATTTTTGAAATGAAAACTTCTTTAGGCGCGTTGAGCGATCTTTAGTACAGGAAAACTTTGTGGGCTCGCGTCACCGACATGCTAAACAGTATAACTGTAGCTATGAGTATGACGTGTTGCGCATTTCATTATTTTAAGTTTTCACTTTTATTGGCAGTCCCCAAGACTGTCTGTTTTTTAAGTTTTGTGTTCTGAAGCTGTAAGATGACCCACATGATGTTAAGCAGTATAATAGTTATTTGTTATGCAAGGCTGCAAAGTTTTTTTTTGCCGCGAGTGCTTGTATTGAAACCGGAGCATAGCGAGGATTTCATTGGTACGAGACGCAGAATAACTTTGCTGCCGAGCGAAGCACACAACTTTTCACCTCACTACAGCGAGGAAAATGTTAGGTGTAAGAAAAACAGCTTAATTAGTATATTAAATTAGAAAACTCATTTCGGCATTATGTACCGCTTGTATTAACTCTGATATCTTCGCCACTGCTGCTCGCAATTTTATCAAAAAGGAATCCAAAATTATGGGAAATGAATTGAATAACGGGAAGACAATTAAAAAATAAATTAAAAAATCATGCAGTCGTCGGGCTGGCCAGTGCGATTATTCTAAAAATAAGCTTGGCGCACTGACATGAAATAAGTATTAATGCATTTTCAGTGGACTGGCGATATAGAAAATAACTGAATAGAAAGATTCGAATTTCAAAAACGCTAGCGGTCAAATGCCAATGGTCAATGCAAACTTTTGCACTCAGATTTCGAATGATAAACAGAATCTTTACGAGGTTGTGAGGTGAAAAAAACATTTTCTCTTACCAATAATTCCTCCTTTTCATCACTAAAAGCAATATGGCGGCACTAGCTATCAATAAAACGCGTTGAATGCTTTGTTTCATGATTCAATACAATGTTACGATAGTTGTACCTATTCTAGATCTCGTGGGGTTTACGATACGTTTTATTAAATGCAAATGATCGGGAATACCGCTGATCGGGTAAACCGTAAATTTATTTGATATTTGGTACACAAAGCGGCCAGTAATCGTTTCGAAGATAAGCAGTCGGCGCGTTAACTAATTACAGTAGAAACAGTGCAATTCGGTAACCTAAACCTACAAAGTATATGGGTTGCGCAAAAGGCTTATTGGTTGATTCACGCCCATAACGGGTGAATCGACACTTTTAAATAATATTATTTTTCTTGAAGTGATTCGCACGAAGTCAATTTATTTGTGGACGAATTGAAAACTCCAGAAATTGATTTGCCCAGAAATAAATTAACTTCGTATCGATTCGCCCGTTTTGGGCGAGTAAATTACTGCAATAAGCCTGAAAGTAGTGTGTTGTATCATCATTATTTCGGAGGAAACCACTGCTGGACATACGCCTCCCCAAGCGCCGCCACATCGACCGGTTCTGTGCTTCCCGCATCAGCGGATTCCTGCGATCTTCATCATTCCATTTCTTTTGATACGAGTATAACTGTAACTTCACAATTTATCGAAGCAAAACTTAGGTACATTTTAGAAATTATCAATCCTAGTTCTAATGAATCCTCACTAATATTATAGATGCGAAACTGATTTTGTTTGTTTGTTACGCTTTACACTATAATTGCTGAACGGATTTCGATGAAATTGGGCAGATGGGTAGACCATGACCTAGGTTAGGATAAAGGATTTTTTTATTCCGGTAGTACTTTCCTGTGGGACAATTTCCGACCTCCACGCGGACAAAGCCGCGGGCAAAAGCTAGTAGGTATATTTATTTTTATTATTATTAAATGCGAAAGTGAGTTTGGTTGTCAATTTGTTTGTCGTGGGTAGACCTGCGTTAGGAAATAGGATATTTTTTATCCTGATATTGCCACGGGATCGAGACTTATGCGGGTGAAACCGCGGGTATCCAGTAACCAAGAAAATAGTAAGTAATCTTCCTCTTATATACAAAATCAATATCCCGAAGTACCCGCAAAGAAAGAACAAAAACACGGAAATAACAATTTGGGGGAAAATATGCGTCACATCCACGCAAAACGACCAAACGTTAGATGTTGTTGTGCCAACGATCAGAATCAGAATCAGAATTTATTTATTTGTAAGAATATAATTTTACATAGTACGGTGTTAATATTTTTGTTAGTTCTAACATTCTACCAGAAAATATATGGTGAACAAATATTCAATTGTCATTATTAATTAAGTACAATATTAATTTTAATATTTGTGATTGATGCAATGAAGATACAAGATATTATAAAATATGTCAGTGATCAACGCCGCAATAAGTGCTCGTTAGATATAAATTGTAATTAATTTGCAGTTCATCATCTGTGAACGCTTCGCTTCGCTCTGAAATGGATGCTGTTTGATCAAGCGAAATTATGCGATGTGTGTAGTGGCTGGAAACTGTTGTGCATGGCTTGATCATGTTTTGCTATGTAATTGATAATTTATGACACTGGTAAAATGTGTAAGTAAACAAAAATGCATGAATGTCTTACTGGCCCTGAGGTTAAAATTATTATAATTTATTGTGTTTTCTAATTCAAAAAAACTCAAATCATTTATTCAATTATACCATTTACAGGCCAGTCAGTTAGTCAGAAAGTTGAAGCTAGTAGCCCATTCCAAAACGTAGATCTCTATGGAGAAGAACGGGTGGGAAACTCCAAGGACACTCTTTTAAATATAGATATTACAATATCCTGGGTACATTATTATTCTATATGTGAGAACAATGTCAAATAATCAAAACAATACAAAATATAAGATTAAAAATAAGCCCTGGCTGATAAGAGATGACCAGTCTCAACTGGCGGCGCCCGTTCACGAACGTGACGCGTGGATCAGCACCACCCAGCTCAAACATTTTGTAGGGAACCGAATGATTCAACACACTCGCCACCAGCAGCGCATTTAAGTGAGCATGACATACTCTCAACTGCCATGCTCTTTCAAGTCAACATACTCGTACATCTTGATAACATAATAATTTGTATAAATGTATGTTTTCCGGAATTCCTCCTAATCTTTTTTTGAATTCATTTATAGGCTTTTTTCATTGTTTATACCTTTTATTTGTTTGTGCGCGCTAAATTGAAAAGCCTACTCTGTATGTGGACCACCATATTTGTAGACCGCTGTTTGTGAATCAGTGCCTGGTGTTTTGGCATTCTTCAATCTTTTGACGGCTGACATGAACTCATCAAAGGTTGGTGATGAGTTCAGCTAGGTCTTCCTTAACGCGACGGCGTTAGCCATCTGTTCTGCAAACAATATGCAATTCCCACTGTCACTTAAGTTTGGCAATTCTTCTAGCTATGTCGGTTACCTTGGCTCTCCTTCAAATCTCTTCATTATTCATAGGGAAACTTCAAGCATTGCCCTCTCCATTGGCCTTTGGGTGACTTTCAGTCTTCTAATGAGGCCCATTGTAAGCGACCACGTTTCAGTTCCATAGGTCATCAACGGTTTTGGTAGGACCTTACTTTTAAGATCGTCAAATCTATCTACGAGTAAATGTCACCAAAGTCCAATTTCAGTGCAATAATTACCAACCTGTTTATGTGCGTAGTATTGCAGTATAATTCGCAACTAATCGCGGGGCCGCATACTACCGGTAATTAAAATCAGGAGTAGACGAGCTACATAACTGAGCATTGAGCTATCAACCATTAGTGGACAATATTTTGGTATAAACTGCACAGTTGCCAATAATTGAATTATTGGGCTATGCGTAGATTTTTTTGCATCCTCGGTGTACCGCGTTTTTCATCCCTCTTTTCAAACTGCATGAAGTTCCTACATGGGTAGAAGGAAATGAGTTACTGGCTCTATCACCATTGAATCTCTCATAACTACAGGTTGACTTGTAACTAAGAGGTTTAGGAGGTTAAAAAGTAGTGGGATGGCATAAACCAGTTAATTATTTCGATTATCACACAGTTTTTCAATATTTCAGCAATTTGAAATTTCGATCTTTGCCAGCATTATCGACTATTTCATCAGCATGTCAAATTTTTTTTTGTACTTGTGTACCTATTTAGATGGCCGATTAAATTAATATGTCTTTGCCGTAATTTGTACGATTAATGGCATAGTAAAATTTTGACATAACTGGTCAAAGTTCATGTACGTAGATGATTTTTGAAAATGATTAATAAACTACTTTCTTTACCTTTAACTGTTTGATTTTTTTGACAATTTAGTTACATCGAAAGGTTTTTTAAAGTATTAGGTATTCAATTAAAAAGCATCGAAGGCCATTCAATTTGAGAGTTTGGATAAAAGAGATATTTAAATTTTCAAAAATACATAAAAAAATGTTTTTCTCGAATGCCATGAATTCTCGGCTAGGCTTTATGGGGTGCTTAATTGTTGCAAATCCGTCACACTATCACGTCCTGGATAGAAAACAGCAAATTAAAAGTCACCTGTATAAACATAGAAAGGTTGGCTCGTTTTAGGAACCTACATACACCAATTGATAAAACTATGAGGGACACTAAACGGGGACCAACGTGTTAATGTCAAATACAACGTTTTGCAGTCAAGGGGTTGCCCGTCTGTGTCGTCCAAAGTCCCACAATAATAACACAAAGATTGATATGTTTGTGTCCATCTCATGCGCCGCACACTTCCGCCGGGAGCGGGGACCCTATCAGAGGCCGGTGGGCCTCGGAGTCCTAAACTGGCCGGGCGGTCGGCCTCTTCCGCAACGTGCTGGTGGTGGTGTCGTCGGCGGCGAGAAGTATTGTCGCTCGAGCTATATATATATGTATATATGTTTTGTTATTATGAGCAAGTATTCTGAAAGTGGGCAACGTCGCAAATAGATGTCAAATATATCCCTGTTTTGATTAATTTGGCAATATTACTGTGTGGAAATAAAAAATGTGGCTAACTAGCGAACTAGAATATTGATTATGAAATGCAATAATTAATATCGTAACAATGAACGTTTCGTTTTAGATGTAAAAAATCTATTTGGAAAGTTCCCAAATGCGTTTTTTACACCTAAAATGGGTACAACATCAAATTCAATGTTATAATTGCAATTCATTATTAATATTCTAGTTCGCTAGTTAGCCACATTTCTTATTTCTATTCAGTAAAATTGCTATGAGAATCAAAACAGGTCAATATTTTACAGTTATTTGCGACGTTGCCAACTTTTAGGATAAACCCTCTTAAGCATTGCCTGTACCTATATAACTTTCGCAATGGACTGTTTCACGAGAAACATTATACCTAATATTTACTTCTTAATCTTTTACTCCCATATTAAAGTTAAATTAGCCCACAGCAACACACTGGCATAAAAAACGATTTAAAAATAAAAAAATATACAATAATATGTTTTTTCTTTGTGAAATAACATCTCGGTAGTTTTCTTAACTAACTGAGAAAAACTCGGAACTTGAGAAAACTACATTCCAATCTAACTTTATACTTAAATGGAAATTATAGTCCGACCAGTTAGAAAATAAAAATTCTGCATTCTTTCTTAGAATGGACTAGAACTTTACTGATTGTTGTGGAGTTTCTTGCCCGTAGTTCTCCATAGGAACCTACTACGGATTATTTTTTTTTTTTTTGGAATGGGCTTCTAGCTTCATCTTTCTGACTCCTTGACAATTCAAAAGTGCCTGTAATTGGTTTATTTGAAATAAATATTTTGCGTTTCAGTTGCTACCGGTATTTATAAATAAACCATTACATTATTTTACCGACTTCAAAAAAAGGAGGAGGGTCTCAGTTCGTCGGAATCTTTATTTTTTATGTAGATATGTTTACCGATTACTCAAAGACGGCTGGACGGATTTGGAAAGTTCTTTTTTACTTCCTAGGTGGTCCCATATAAATTTTATTTACTTTAACTTTGGTATATTTTGAATTAGCTTTATTAAGTATTTTTCCCACTTAGTCTATGTGGATGATGTTATAATAACTTTCTGTCACTGTAATTTAGATAGCAGTATTCGAATTGACGTGGGGT
Source organism: Agrochola lota (assembly GCA_947364205.1). NCBI lineage: Eukaryota > Metazoa > Arthropoda > Insecta > Lepidoptera > Noctuidae > Agrochola > Agrochola lota. The sequence continues at coordinate 21,778,844 of OX376223.1, forward strand.
AGGTACCATCAACTAATATCTGAAAATTCCAATATCCAATATTCTGAAAATCCTTTTTACAAAAATAAAACAACCGGTTTCCAAAAAAACACTGCAAAGTGACAAAGAACTTTAATTTCGGAAGTCGGTCGCAAAAAAACCGTCTAAGAGCGTGTCGGACCACGCACAATGAAGGGTTCTGTAGTTGGGATGATTTTATCCCAAGAACAAACTTAACATTGTAGTTAAAAACATGTTCTCCCATATATTTTAACAGCAAATGTAAGTTTGTACGCACAATACTGAAAGATTTACCATGTTATTTTAAGATCAAGATTGTGTCGTGATGGCCCAGTGGTTAAGGCATCGCCTCCTATGTACGAGGTTGTGGGTTCAAATCCGGGCAAGTACCAATGTGACTTTTTCAATTCATATGTACTTTCTGAGTTTATCTTGGACATTACTTACATCGATGAAGGAAATACATCGTGAGGAAACCTAGACTTTATATAAGTCGGAAATTGCCAACCCGTCTTGAGCAAGCGTGGGGATCAGGCCTTTGCCGTGCAGTGGGACAATAATAGGCTGGTATTATTATTTTTATTTTAAGACCATATACTTCTTATTGGTTTTCCAGTAATCAATAACTAAAGAACCATGCTCTGCATTTTTTCAAAATTATAGGCTTTGTAGTTTCGGAGATAATACATGAATTTTCTTAAATATCTTTAAAATTATTTGTTTTGAAATTGTAAAAAAAAACATATGTTTGATATCCTCGCAACAAGCCTTTTCATTTGATATGTCACACGGTACAGTTATCACAACTTTTTTTTTTTTATTTGCCCCCCCCCGAAGTGTTTTCTATATAAAAAATTCGTTTATTTTACGTGACACGTCCGTGTTTGGGTCACAGAAATACATATGTGTATCAAATTTCAACTTAATCAGTCCATTACATTCGGAGCAAATTGGCTGTATCAGATGGACAGACAGACACACGAGTGAGCCTATACCTTAGGGTTCCGTTTTTTCCTTTTGAGGTACGGAGCCCTAAAAACGATAATGCAAAACAAAAGACACCGACTTCCGAAATTAAAGTTATTTTCACTGAACTTCACGGGACTTCAAAGTGTTTTTTTTTTTAAAGTCGGTTGTTTTTTTTTTGTACCGAATTTGTATTCATCGTGAAGAAAAATTTAGATTTGATTGTTATCATACATTATAGTAGTATTGTCCGCCTAGAAATATTATTTCTAGACGGATAATATTACTTTCGGCTCAAATAAGCAATAGCAAAACTTACTTTTCTTCAGCTCCTGTCGTTAGTAACAAAATATTAGATATAATAAGGCATAATCAAACCAACAAAGGTCAATCAATATATTTTGATCAGATTGCCCGTACCTAATGACAAGACAGACTTTTTTACTACTAGACTACGTTAAGCCGATGTTAAGAGACTGTCTCTAAATAAGATGTACTTAATGTACTGGGTCGTCTGGCTGTTGGGGCTCTGAAATTTGCGATAAAGAAACATAATTGACGCGGAGTTTCTGAAAATTATGAGCGATGTAGCTGATGATGAAATGATGTGACTTATCACATCATTTCATCATCAGCTACATCTCTTTATTATCATCTTATTTTTCTTTATATTTCATCTGCGGTTTAAAATAAGTTATACCTAGTGACAACAAAACTAAGAGTATACTTAGATAAATAAATCATAAATCTTTATTTATCTCAACATCATATTTTAGGCACTGGTTATTAAGATGCACAATCAAAAATAGAGAAAGGTGTCTGAGGTAGGAGGATCCTGAGTGTCAGATCACCCGGCTCTCTTAAATAGGACACATGTTAATTTACCAAACAGTAGAGTCAAGATATTGTAGGTATAAGTTTGAAAAAAAAATTGAAAAATGAAATGGGGAAATGAATAATGTTATGTGTATTGAATGTTTATTTGTAAGTGTTAATGTGTGGAGGTAAAGACTTGGTTTTAATAAGTTTTCAGTGGCAATGTAGTCCAAATTGAATAGCCAAATGCGTATTTACCTTTTACAAATAGCTTTTGTATGAGTGTGGATAGATATTTTGTTATTAATTGGGTAATAAAAAAAATGCCAAGAAAACAGAAAAGCTTTTGGAATGGGTTGGTCATGTTGAGAAGATGTCTGAAAGGCGGCTAAAAAGGATGATTGGCGAGAGAACCGATACTGTTCTGCTCAGTAGGTTCACTGAACTCCATGTGTTGCGAGACCGATGAGCCGCAGCAGTTTTGGCCGGCTTGAGTGGAGATTCGCAAGAACATACGTGAGATTCTGGTAAGGATCTTGACCACCTACTAGGCTCTGGGATTGTCCTAAATTTAGAGGAAGAATTGAGTTTTTAGAACGCTCCATTTCCCCGCTGTTGGTATAGCCACATTCTAATGCCTAAATAAACTACCCGAAAAGACCTTGATGGACGATGCGTCATTTTTTTTCTTGCGGATAAGAGCCGAAAGAAAATAATGTACATCTTCTAGGCAAAAATTTACTTACTGTAAAGGAAACTACGTACTTATACGATTTATTATTGATGCTTACCACTAATTTATTCAAAATTTCACTAAGTATATACATAACTTAGTAAGAGGTATTTACTGAAACAGAGCAACGAACTATGCTGTATGAAGGTAACCCTTTTTTATTGTATTTTTTTTTATTTTGAAAATTCTTCTTATTATGTGAGAATATTATTGACTCAATCACAATCAAATGAATCAAAAGTCATTTATTCAAACTAGGCTATGAATCAGCACTTTTCGAACGTCAGAATTACATAACACACATTCTACACACACTACATTTCTTTCTCATTTCTCCTTTCGCAGGTTTGCTGGAAGAAATTTCTTAAGAAATAAGCAGTACCTTTGTACTCATAATTATGATTATGTCGTATCTGTATCTATTTTACTGTGTATACATAAATAATAAAATAAATAAATAAGTCAGTCCCAAAACGCCCACACCCAGTCAGTCCCAAAAGTCCCACCATTCACCACTTCCTAGTGCTTTAGCTGGGAAAAAGTGGCGCAACACACTCCCCAGTAGCACAGTTGCCTGTTCAGTTAGAAAAACTTGATTCATACAAAAGTCTATTGTATGAACAGCCCATAGTTCATAGTTCCCCTACGCATAACTTCAAAATTCATGTCAAATGACAAAGTGTTCGATGGGTACCTTCTCTATTAAAATAGTCATGGAACCAACATGACTGACATAACTTATACCATATCCCCATTTTTATTCAGACGCATATCAAAGGGCAAATGCGAGAATGACGCTTTTTTCTCTTTCGCTGACGTCAGCTGTCAACAAATTTCCTTCTTTTTTGGCATTCTGGAAAGGGCCAGAATGCCAACAAATCATTACTATCGGCATATCGACAAATAGGTTCGCGCTGATACGCCATAAAGAGGGTAAGCAGCTGTCACGGTGGTAAACGGTGGCGATTTCATTTTTATCACTTCTTTTACGAACTTACTATGTTTGTAAGATAGGTTTTGGTGGGAAAGTGATGCGGTTTTTTATTATCTTGTGTTTTAAATTAAGTGGCAATATTTCGTGTGTTTTGGTATCAGTGGTTTGTGGAATACTCTTTATTATGTACGCTATACGAATTACATATATGAACGTAGAAATTTTACATACTTAGGGTGACACAATGGGCGGTCTTATTGATAAAAGCGATCTTTTAAAGACAACCTTTGGATGACTATTGTTTTTAGGGTCCGAACGTACCCAAATGAAAAAACGAAACCCTTATAGGATCACTCGTGTGTCCGGCCGTCTGTCTGTTTGTCTGGCTGGCTGTCTGTCCGTCTGTCTACTGGACCAATGTAGATGAAATTTGGTACAAATATGAATTTCTGTACACGGACGTGTAGAGTAAATACATGAATTTCGTTTATGGTCACTTTTCAGGGGCAAAGCGCAAAATTTAAAAAAATTGTTTTGTGAACTGTACCGTGTGACATAACAAATGGAAGGGCTTTTGGTGAGGATTTCAATTATTTTTTTTATAATGAAAAATAAAAGCTTTTAAATATATTTAAGAAAACAGATGAAAATTGACCATTATCTCCGACACTACTGAGCCTAAAATTTTGAACAAAATACTGAAAATAGTTCTTTATGCATAGATTACAGGAAACCCCTATAAGAAGTCATAGTCTTAAAATAACTGGGTAAATCTCTCAATGTTATGCGTACAAAATTACATTGGCAATTCGAATGTATGGGAGAACATGTTTTTCAACAACAATTATATGTTTTTTCTTGGGATAAATTCATCCCAACTACGGAACCCTTCGTTGTGCATGGTCCGACACGCACTTGGCCGGTTCTTTTTTGGTTTCAAGAATAAATTTGTGTTATCCTTTACCTAATTAGAATATAATTAGAATTAGGTAAGTACTTCTGTAAATTTTAGAAATAGAAGACTACAGAATATCATCCTGAAATATGTATTTTAATTTATAACAAGGAGTCTCTATATAAATTTCCATCCCCTAGTTTAAGGCGTTTAGGGGTAAAAATTCAATTATTTGATTATTTTTGTTGTTTGTGTACTAATACTAGGTTATACACCAAAATTCAGCTTTCTAGGACTTCAGGAAGTACCCTAAGAATTTTGATGATCATCAGTGACGTCATGAGTCAGTGACGAAATAGGAGTATTTTAGATATCAATAAAATCTAAAATATATAAAAGCTATGCTATTGAAAATTTATATGCTTAATAAGTCTACTTTTGATATCATATCCCGAGAATTTTGTTTATCTGCTATAATCCAAACCCAAGTTATGAGGGTTCAAAAAATGACTAAGCGCTTCGAGAAAAGGTAGGTAATGCCCTTGCGAATCCGTTGGCTCGTCTTGGCGGGGGCACTACCGTGCCCCCAGATTTTTGGTTTCTAAAACAGTTTTTTCTGTATGACAAATCATAAAAATAGTATAGTTATTAAATCGTGCCTGATTAAAAATGGGCACAGTAAATATTGAAATTATCCCCAGGATTATGATAAGCACAGGTAAGACATATTTATTAATTGACATAATGGGACACGGAATATTAAATCTCACTCCTCCGATATTACTCCAACCAGTAAATTCTTGGAAACTCTACGTTTTAAAAGCAATATTTAATATTCAACTGAGCAAAGTGTTACCTATTGGGTTTTACTCTCTGGAATTTCTCAGTAGCAGCCCGGAGTCTGTATTTGTGCCCGGTTGATGGCAATAGACTCGCCTCCTGGCGAAATGTGGGTGTGGTTTGGTACACCTCTGCCTAACGGTTCCGGAAAAACATACGTGATGTTGTGATGTTGTTAACTGAACAAATATTTCTAAACTATGGTTAAAAAAAATATTAAATTTTGATGTTTCAGATATCAGAATTGTTCACGTTTTCCATCGGCATTTTCATCTGAGAGAGATGCTATTGTTCAATATAATAAATACCCACTTTCAGTACGTAAATTAATTTCAGTATAATTTAAAATAATTATATTTTTGATCATCTAGAAGATTTCATGGCATCTTGTATTTTGAACACTCACAAATTAAACACAAACACACCACATTAAAAGTATTTTTCAGTAAATATGTTAATTTTTCCATTTTAGAAACTCATACTTTAGGGAAAACCTTCAAAGAGGAATAGAAAAGGCTGGAATACTAGGAAAGCGGCTTTCGCCTAACTCAGTTCAGACCACAGAACAAGATTAACATAGAAAATTCAGCAATCCTCGTTTACGTAAATCTATTTAATATTTAATTCTGCCACAGAATAATAAGATGCAGAAGACTTACATGATAAGCCTGATGCTAACGTTCGCAGTAAGTTCAAAGAATTGTTTCACTACCTATTATTATGCTTTTTTATTGATATAGAGTTTAGAGTTAGTTTGCTAGTTTGTCTTTATCCGACAAAACGGCTTTCGTGGTTTGTCTGTGGGAACGAATCATACGAAATTGAAGTAAAATTAGATTCTATGTCTATGATAGCTAACACAAAAAAAACAACAATGCCAATCAAAAACTTGCAATAAAATTTTACATGTCATGCATTAATTATATAATGTCCAATGAAAGGTTTATTTATTTACTTTTTTCACAATTAAACAGTTGTAGCTGTTCATGTTTATCAATGTCAGTTTGAGCTTTTGGAAATTGTTTGAAATTGGTTAACTGCATTAATCTATTCTGTGGTCATTGAATTTCCGACTAAAATAGACTAGGAGCCCCGATCCTAAACTTACGAGACTTGTGTTTATTGCAAACCGCTGCTACCTCCGATTTATTCATATGTAATTTACCATGGGTATAGATATTAATCACGCTGACAAACTGGTAAAATAAAAACAAGATAAATCAATTTATTTAGGGTAACCTCCCCTACACGTAAAGTGGGGATGTTTTTTTTTTCACGTCTATCCCATGGTGTGGGGTGTAGTTGGAAAGGTCGTTCAAAAATGTTGTGGCTGTGTGAAAATCACTTTTGAATTCAGGAATACGTTTGCGAAGTACCAAGCTTTAAAGTGCTCATTTTCTCGACCATGGATCGGGGTGGTGTAACTACGTGCCATGTGCGATTCATTTATATGTCGTTGAGTAGAGTGTAGCGCAAAGTAGCCATTACTCAGGGCCTCTGAGTCATGCAGCTATATAGCGCTAGAGCCGTGTGATACACATCGCAGTTTGAGCTCAAACATAAGCTTACAAAGCTAATGCATTTTCTTAAAATAAAATCTCTCAATATTGTGCGAACATGTTTTTAACTACAATGTTAAGTTTTTTCTTGGGATAAATTCATCTCAACTACGGAACCCTTCATTGTGCGTGATCCGACACTCACTTGGCCGGTATTTTTCAACTCGAAAGCATTTATTACAATTATTTGCATAATATGGCCAGTTCTATAGTCCTCTTCTGGTATAGTGATGGATCACAGATTAAACATGAAATTTCTTAAAGTTTATATCAATCTGTTTTTTTTAAGGTGTACATAATAAAGAATATTCTATTCTATACACACATAAGCGAACGCCTTCACACGAGGGTAGGCAGAAACAACAGAACGCCACCTGCTACGATCCTTACATACTCCTTTTCCTTCGTTTTTATTTTTATTTATTAAGGGATAATAAACAACTACAACATATACATAAAATTAACAATACTTTAAGTGGTAATGTTGTAGTCCACTGCATTATCCGCAGATAGGACATTTTAGAGATCAGTGGTTGCCAGTAGACGAGCATTACCAAAATGAACAAATAATTAAAAATAAATAAATAAGTTACTATAAAGCTAGCTGTAGCTACAAAACCAAATCAGGTAAGAGACAATTTCAATTACTTAAATTATTCATAAATTAATAATAATATTACAATTAAGTAAAAGAGCATTATCTTTCCTCTCTACTGTGAGTATTTATATACCTATAATATGTATGTTTATTTATTTAAGCTTTATGTATTTATTTAAGTATATGTTAATTTATTACGTTATACGTGTAGGTATATTTGATATGTTTTAGTATAAGACTTCGCAAATTCATATTTTTCTCTTTTTGTTCTCACACACTATTGTCTACATTTCTTTCTCATTTCTCCTTTCGCAGGTCTGCTGGAAGAAATTTCTTAAGAAATAAGCAGTACCTTTGTACTCAAATTATAATTATGTCGTATCTGTATGTATTTTACTGTGTGTACATAAATAATAAAATAAATAAATAAATAAATAAGAAAAAAAAATTATAACATTAGATTTAAATTTATGTTTCGAGCATGAAAATATATCAATATCAATGAAATTTGAATTATAGGATTCCAACATTCTATGAATAGGGCAGCGTAGGCCAGAGTTCGTACGACAAGAATTTAGTGCGAAAAGAGTACGTGCACGAACTTGACGTGCATGAACTGTTCGTACATCTGGTCTTACACGTACGCTGGTTGCGAGTACTACGCCAATAAGGTCCACTATACACTACACTACACAGAGTACAGTAGCGGTCTAAAAATGTTTATCAGTTTTCAAATTAGATTCTTTACCACACTTTGTGCAGTAAAGTCTAAATGCTATATCTAGGTACATAATACTTTTTAATAGTTGTGAAGCTTCTATTCTAACAAAAAAGCATTCATGAGTTTTTGATGATGAAACTGATTTCTTACATTAAAAGTTGACACATTGACATAATTGGATTTGTTATACTGACATTTATTTAATTCTAGCTTCTATCAATTTTTATTTTTTATTTAATAATAATAATAATAATAATAATAATATGTTTATTTGCATAAAACATGGTATAAAGGGGTGTTAAATAATACTATATAGCACAAACATGTTTAGCTAGGTTAACAAAGCATGCAAAATACTTAAAATTAAGCAAGTAGACAAGGAGCCATCAATAGTGAATAGAACATCAAAATTTTTTGTCAACAAATTCCTTTAAGCTATAAAAACTATGTTCGAGCATCCATTTGTAAAATTGAACTTTAAACAATTTTGAATGTAAGTTTTTAAATTGCCTCGGTATTTTATTATACATGCGCACACACATTGCTAGGCAGTTTTTATTATACTTAGTTAGGCGAGGCAGATCATTCAACACAAGTTTATACGGATCTCGTCTGTTCCGAGGATTGACATCATTTGCAGTCTTAAATAATTGTTTATTTTTCATTACAAACATACATATTTCGTAAATATAAAGTGACGGTAACGGTAACAAACCAAGTCTCCTAAATATTGGTTGACATGAGTCATCAGGTTTTAGTCCACAAATTGATCTCATGCACTTTTTTTGAGCGATGAATACTCTTTGGAAGTCGGTGCTGTTGCCCCATATTACAATCCCATAACGTAGTAATGATTCAACGTATGCACGGTAAGATATTACAGCAGTTTTTACGTTAGTTACATTTTTGACTTGTTTAAGTGCATATACAAATCTATTTATTTTAGTGCTAATATTATCTATGTGTTCTTTCCAATTTATATCTTTATCTATTATTACACCCAAAAATCTTGTATGCGTTACTTCTTTGATTTTATCAATATTAAGTTTTATGTCATTTTTGTGATTATTAGATTGATTAAATTGAATGTAAACTGATTTATCTAAATTTATCTTTAAATGATTAATGTCAAGCCAATGAAGTAATTTGTTAATTGTATTATTAATGTCAAACTCATGGTCTAAAATGGTATTATGTTTTTTATTAGATGTCACTATAATGGATATGTCGTCGGCAAATAATATGCATTTATGGTCAGTTATTTTTGTGATGTCATTAATATAAATGAGGAATAATATTTTGTTTCCCACCGCACGTTTTCTCCACACATTGACATTGGCAGAATTGTCGACATCGGCACCATTGCTATAAGGAAAAATAGAATAGAATAGACATTTATCAAAAATATGTGTGAAATATAATAAAAAATTATTATTAATAATTATTATTGGCAAAGATGGCTTGAATATTAGTGTTACACGAGAACTCAATATATCACGATTCACTTTGAGATTTTGGACTCGGCGTCATGACGAAGATGGGCAAATAACTGATCTTAGAAGCAATTCAGGACTACGACGGCCGATACTAACCGTCGCCGTGCAAATAACAGATATGGTTCGACAATACGAAGAGCACGGCTTCAGATCAAGTAGTAATTTTGCTGCTTTGTATGATGTGAGTCCTCGGACGGCTCGACGAACTTTGCATCTAACGGAGCTACTCTACAGACATCATGCTATTAAAGAGGAAATCAAACCTCACTACAAAACTTAATTTTGCGCAACAATATCTAGACTTTCATTGGTCGATTGTTATATTTACCGAAGAAAAACCTTTTAAATCGCATCAAATCGGAAGATTAACTATATGGCTCCTTATCGAGCTTTTAAATTAATCTGGTCGCTGTTGTTGACTGTTATAGTCCACTTATGGGGGTGAATGGGCCACGATGACGCGATGACGGAGAACTGACGTCGTTAGAAAGTAGGGCTTCTGCGTATAATTATGTATCGCTTTTGGAAGATGTGATGCTGCCTCCTGTGCGCGTTGTGTATCCTGCAGCAGAATTTGATTATGTTCAGGATAATGCACCGATACTATGGCGAGTTTCAACGTGCACCGTGAAATTCGTCTCATTCAATGGCCTACTCGGTCAGCAGATATGAATCCGATTGAATATCTGTGGGGCATAATGGTTCAACGCTGGGATTGTTAGAATGAAGTAAACCCTGAATCTCTTAGATCACATTGTGCACGGTATGGGATGACATCGAAGGGACTGATTTATGCGCGCGCCTTGTCGCATCTATGCGAGATATACTACGTGCCGTCATAGCTGCTGATGGAGTCTTTATTAGACAGTAAATTGTTCATAGAATTTAAAAAATAAAGGTCCTCAAAAAATAAAGATGTTTTGAATTTCTATTTGATTTTATTCCTATTTTTGCATTTTCAGTAATAAGTTCGACCTCGCTTGGGTAATGTCCGTATTTAATATTTAATAAAAAAAAAATACAAAAAAGGTTTTTTAATATGTTCCTATCCTAGACGATGACGTGTAAATAAAAAATAATCTAAGCTCTATACCTAATCAAATCACACAGAATATCACAAGTCAATACAAAGAAAGATGTCATACAATGTTAAGGGAAATTAATTTTCCATTAGATTTTAAAGAATGTGCTAACGGGTGTTGTGAAGATTCCAATCACAAAGTCGTATTGGACAATATGTATATAAACATTGTGTGTATACTTACAGAGGCTGCCCAATGTACCAGTAATGTGGATGCGGGAGGGGGTAGAAGGAATAAATGTGTTGTCGGTTGGAATAGGCATGTTAAGCAGGCTCACGCAGACGCCCGGCTTGCTTTTCAAGTGTGGAGTATGTCTCGTAAACCAACTTCTGGTTCTGTTTATGAACATATGTACGACACGAGAAAAGTCTTTAAATCAAAGTTAAGATGGTGTCAGAACAATGAAAATAAAATTAAAATGGACATCATAGCTGACCATCATAAATCTAAAGATTTTTCAAGGTTTTGGAAAAATTCAAATAGATTGAATCCGAGGCCGGGCGTCCCGGTGAGCGTGGCGGGGCAACATGACCCTACTGCTATAGCAAACTTGTTTGTAAAACATTTTAAAGTTCGATCTCCTCTTGGCTCCGCATCGCAGGTGGTCGATGCTGAGGATTGTCTGAAGGAGTTAAATGTCAGGTTTTCAGCAAAAGATGTTGCTATTGTTATAAAAAAAATGGTTAGGGGCAAGTCACCAGGGTATGACTACCTCAGCATCGAGCATCTGCAGCATGCAGGAGTTCATCTGCCTAGGGTTCTGGCGATGTTCTTCTCACTCTGTCTAAGCCACGCTCATCTGCCCGGTGACCTAATGAAAACTGTGGTTGTACCTATTGTGAAGGATAAGACTGGGGACACATCAGACCTCTCGAACTATAGGCCCATATCCCTTGCTACTATCATTGCCAAGGTGCTGGACAGTTTGCTTGATAGGCATATGGCGACCCGCATCGAACTGCATGATGCGCAGTTTGGTTTCAGACCTGGTCTCTCCACTGAAAGTGCCATACTGTGTCTCAAGCATACTGTTCAGTATTATACGTCAAGGAAAACGCCTGTTAATGCGTGTTTCCTAGACCTTTCCAAAGCGTTTGATCTGGTGTCGTACGAGTTACTGTGGCAGAAACTATTGACTGATACTTCAGTGGATAGAGAAGTTATATCAATTCTACGGTTTTGGTATAACAATCAGACTAATTGTGTAAGGTGGGCAGGCTCATTATCGGATGTGTATAGGCTGGAGTGCGGGGTGAGGCAGGGCGGACTGACCTCCCCTCGCCTCTTCAATCTGTACATAAACCGGTTGATCGTCGAGCTCAGCAACACCTATCAGGGTTGTTATGTAGACGGAGTATGCGTCAACAACATTAGTTATGCTGATGATATGGTGTTGTTGAGCCCTTCGACGCAATGTTGAGCTTGCTAACAATATGTGAGAGGTACGCGGAGACTCATGGGCTCAGATACAATGTTAAGAAGAGTGAGGTACTAGTTTTCAAGGCGGGCACTAAAACTTACCCAATTGAACCTCACTTAAAACTTTGCGGAAGTTCCTTAACGCAAGTCACTTCCTTCAAGTATCTGGGCCACTGGGTTTCCGAAGACCTAAAAGACAGTCTGGATATTGAGCGTGAGCGCAGGGCGCTGGCTGTCCGCTGCAATATGTTGGCACGCAGATTTGCGAATTGCACGGCTGAAGTAAAGGCTACACTATTTACAGCGTACTGTCAGTCGTTCTATACATGCAGTCTGTGGGTCAACTACACGCAGAGGGCATACAGCGCCCTGCGCGTACAATACAATAATGCGCTCAGGGTGTTGATGGGGTTGCCGAGCTACTGCAGTGCTTCCGGCATGTTCGCAGTGGCGAGAATAGATGGCTTTCACGCTATCATGCGCAAGTGTTGCGCTTCCATTATGCGCAGGGTACGCGACAGCCCCAACAGCATTCTGAAAACTATAGCTGATAGGTGGGACAGCCCCATACTGGGACATTGGATACGCCTACATGCCACTGTGGCGTATTAATTAATGGTTTGTGGTGTTTTTCTGGTAGATGTAAGTACTAACACTAGTTTTTAAGTCGTGTGTATACTAACCAAATGGACAAGTTATGGGTCCGAAATAAAAGATATTATTATTATTATTATATTCTATTCTAAATACGAGTATCACGCTTTGTCGTTGCGTGTCAGGAATCCTGGATTTAATATTAAATCCGGGATTCCTGATGATGTGCAATTCCACCAGGGCCCTATTTAATAAAACTTACAAAATGTAAATAGTAGATGGTAAGCTACAATTTACAAGTTACTATTTAATAAAAATTACAAGTTACAAATTTGTCATGATGGAAAATTTACGAAATTGAAAAATTTTACCTACAATTTTACATTTATTTCTGTTTAATAAACATTTTCCCTTTACAAGTCTGAGTTTACATATTTGTAGGGAAAACTACTTTATTGAACACATAATTGTAACTACAAGTCATATTTTGTAAATTGTAGTATATTTCTGACAGGTGGTCTCATGGTGTATCAAAACTTTACAATTTTGTGCCTCAACTAAAGAAAATTAAACATTATAAGCAAAAAAATGGTTCTTAAATTGTAGGATTGAAACGTTTATTAAACAGGGCCCAGAAGTCAGTGACATTCCGTTTCACTTTAAGAAAGGAAAACGTTCTTAGACGGTTACTAAGCGAGTCCTTGAGTCTCCCGGCCAACAAAACTGAAGTTCTTTTTCAGTTTCATTGTAATAGTATTTTCACATCCGAATTTTTCTTGGAACATTGTGACCTTTATTATTTAAATGTTTCTTACATACGTCTTCTACTTATTCCAGAACTTCGCAGAAGATGCCAATATGTCGAAGTAGGTACAATCAGGTAGAAATATGGGTGATTTTGTTTTTTTTTTTAATACTAAGTATGTAGATATATAGGTACTACGATATCAAATATTTATTTTTTTAGTCTCAGACTACGATTTGGGTCAGTAAACAGCAACAACAATACAGTACTTTATTATAGCACAAGATTTTAATAGAAAAACATTGAACAGATAAAGTTTATCAATTATCATTTTGGCAATCAAAAATATTTTATAAATACCATCAAAAACATATAGATTCATAAAATAATAATTATAGGTCACTTATTTCGTCAACTGTACAAAAAACGATCCCATTTGCTATCAAAACTTCTGAGAAACAGTTCTCAGAAGTTTTGATAGCAAATGGGATCGTTGATCTCCGAGTTGTTTCGTCTATGTTTTTTAACAAAGGTTACCTGTATCCACATGATAATGAAGACGTAGGAAGCTTGTGTTGAATCAGGGATGGTATCCATATTGACTCAGCTGTACCAGTTCTAAGGTTTCGAACACAATTACGTACTTAGTTGGTCGTGTAGGTTGAGGCGCATGAGTAGATAATGCTACAGAGACAAGACTTGGTACAGTCGAGCTTCTTCTCTCGTATCCACACGAACGAACAGCACATCCCCTGGTAAGAACTAAAACCATTCGCTGCAAGGCAAGGCGGTAGCGGACAGGACACTTGGCTAGACTTCGTGATGGCAGGTGAGACAGAGCCCTTTGTACACACACGTTTTTTCTTACCGTGAAAAACTACGGTTTATTGCCCGTTTGTAGGCATGGGTCGTCAGTGTTCTACGGATCACTATGGAACCTTGTGGACGGAAACCTTTTCCATTTCACCTTTTCTACGGACGGGTTTATCGGCCGTACCGTGATAAAATGATTACCGAAAGACGGTAGAAAGAACGCTGGCAGACCAGTGGCCAGGTGGGAGGATAACCTAGTGAAGATCGTGGAAAGACCTCGATGAGACTCGCACAGACCAGGGAAGCATGGTACAAAAGGGAGGAGGCCTATAAAACTCAGTAGTGGGTGAAACAACGCTACCAATGATGGTGATGATGATCATGGTGATGATAATGATGATTAGTTATTACATAATGCTACATCACTCCTACCTACCCCCAAGAGGACTCAGGCGAAGGCAGATTGACTTACTTTTTTGTTGTAGGTCCTATTTTTTTTTTTTTTGAGGATGGGAAATCACCCGCTCTGGGTGGAGAGAGAGGGTGTGTCAGACTTTTACTGACTAAAACCCACCCGTGTTCCTTCCGTTGCCTGTGTGCCGGGGCCGCGATATCCCTTTCGGACAGGTGATGTAGGTACCTACTTTGGACGATAATAAAGTGCACGTAATTTTTACGACGTTCTCATATCTTATACAATAAAAATGAAATGCTGTTTGTTGTATAATTATAGATTCAACATTCATGATGTAACTAATATTTTGTAACATTATACATAATTTAAGAATGTCCATGGAATTGTTTGCCCGATCCTCTCTCTATGTGTCTACACTTTAGAATAGGCAAATACTAACTTCATATTTCTGACTGACCGACTCCTTGACAATTCAAAAGTGTTTTTTAATTGGTATAATTTTAGGAACGTTTCATCCATGTATGTGAGGAGGATGATAATGCTTGGTCTCTGTGGAATATCTACTCTTGCCGTAAAATAGTGTTTCAGAGGTGTGTGAAATAGACACCTGGTGTCTCATGTAAGTACAGTTTGCGGGTAGGAATGGTCATTGTAATAAGGGGCAGCTTTGAAAACATTGGGGTATCGTAATTAGAGAGTGCCAGGTGATTTGGTGAAAAGTTTTGTAAATTCCGATTAATTTAAACTGAACTTTTTAACTTGTTTTATTTATGTTTTGAATAGTTGAACTGAAACTATTGCAAATATGTGTAGTAATGGGTAGGGTTTGTAGCAGGGTAAGGGTGTTGGGTTTTTTAATGCAGGTACAAGCAGAACTGAGTAGGTACCTAGTTGTTGCAAGACTCTTACAGATCGCGGCACGTAACTTGAACCAAAATGGCGGTTGTCCGCGCAGGTACAATTCTGATTAAACTTCCATTGAGATCCGAAAATGTGTTTTTGCGCATTTTTTTCATAACAAAATACATTGTGTGGAAAATATTACAGTGATGATAAATTTTGAATTTTTTTCTTAAAAAAATATGTCAACAATTCAGTTACATAAATTAAATGATCACCAACATTCCATTTAAATTTTAAAATTCATTTCCCAGTATTAAAAGAGAAAAAAAGACATAAACAAGAACAATACAACACACATACACCAAAATACATAATAATAATTCGACCGCAATTTTGGTTCAACTTCCTACGTGCCACGATCTGTACCTGCCTCGCGTACCAGACACGCGATGGAAACGATCGTTTGTATTAATCTTGACGTACAAGCGCGACTTGATTGATCACACGACTATCAATTCATATTTATAAAAGAGCGCGAATTTCTTATGATACTCGTTTGATCTCACTTTTTCACCTTGGAAAACTGAAGAGCGCCCTCTGTCGACGCGACAGAGGCGACCTGGCGACCTGGCGTTCGGTTTCGCCGAAACAAATGAACGCGGTGCGAAATGATTCGCGCGACGATCGCGTTGATTAAGACACAGCCTTAATGTACCTAACTAATGGTCAGATCAGTCAAGAGAGAAACATTGAAATAAATTCTACAATCGTGTCTCTACAACTTTCTTTGATTATCTATAAAATATTTCTCACATCTAGTTATTATCATGCTGACAGGTATAATATTTCACCGGCCCGGCTTTGCACGGGTAGCACTAAGTACCCTTTCTACCTACCTACAATACATACCTACCTACCTAATTGTTTTTGTTGAAAGTCACAACCGCTACAGCAAGTTTTAGTAATTAATTTTGAACTAAGAAGGTAACTACTTAAAAGAAAAAAATCTCAATATTAATTTCTGGGCGAAATTATGGCAATAACTCTTAAAAATTCAAAACTTTGTTCATTCTTTCTAACAATTAAAGCAGACACAAATCATTTTGTTTCAGTTTTTAGAAACATTTGAAGCAAATGTTGCAGGAGTTGTGGGTTCCCTTTTTGTGTTTTCTTTTAATTTAGGATAGTTATAAGTAGGGGAAGATCTATGTTAATCTTACTTTCTTTTGAAAATAAGATTTACATAAATCTTCCCTTCATTCAACTTTTAATTAAAGCCCCCCAATTCATACATTCACGTACACCAGATGAATGTCAACAGTAGTTTTTTATTGTTATACTACTGTTGCTATTGTCAACCTCAACCGTCACCGGGACGTCACCCCAAACGAGATGACGGCGCCAAACTAGCGATACACATATTTACTATGTCCTTCGTCACCCGAGTGCCATCACCCCGGCCGCCGATTTTTCGATTAGTTCAGCGCGACCCCTATAACTCGCCCCGAGATTGTAACGGGCCGATGTGCCAGCAATATAAAACACGTCTGATCTTGTCCACACACTGCCGTCACACCGGTGCCGTTCGCCCGGCTTTTGTTTTGTCTATCATAATTCGTAACAGACTGCATGCGCGGTAGACAAACGATCGCCGTCTCCAGGATGTTTCGTTCGGCTCGAATAATCTCGTTTCTCGGTGACGTCCCGGTGACGGCTGCGGTGGACAAACGCCCTAAGTCGGTTCAATCCGGTTGGTTATCGAAAAGTTCTAGAGGAGAAATAACAGGTAATTTGCTACACTGTACTAGAAAATTAAAAAAAACTACCCTATCCATCACTGAAAAGTAAAAAAGAGCGATAAGAGCCAAATGACGCAAATAAACTTCTCGTAAAATATGTATATGGGTAAACTTGTTAACTTGATCGCATTAAGCGTTTAGTATTCGGTCCTAGTCTCCGATACTATAACATATGATGCGGCAGCGGGATCATAAATTATAGCCTGAAACTAAATTATTTGAGTTCTAGAGTTATTTGTATTTTTAGTACATACGCGTACGTAACTAGAATTTACTCGTATAATTTTACTATGGTATCGCCCATTGTTCCTGCTCCTTTCTTGTCTTATACGGGGTTTCATTAAGTTATAAAATTATCTATTAAGGTTAGGTAAACCAGTTGTTTTTAGCATAAAAAAACAAAACGACCCCAAAAACAAGCATTATTTTACGCCGCCCACCGAGAACAACGTTCCTATAACAAAGTGAATATGAAAAACACAAATTCTATCTAACTAACAAAAACAATGAAACTTTCAAAATAGACATAAACCTCAACTGTGTTAGCTTGGGCAGAAATAAACTTAACAATAAATCTATAATCATTAAACTTCTCAGGCTCTGCCGACTTAAAACATGTCTCCTTTACTTTATTAATAAAAACTAGCTGCGCTCTGCGGTTTCACCCGCATAAATCTCGATCCCGTAAGAATATCGGGATAAAAAGTATCCTATGTCCTAATTCAGGTCATGTTCTACCCACGTGCACTGTTTCCAAATCCGTTCTGCCGTATTAGCGTGAAACAAAAAACAAACTCACTTTCGCAATTATAATATTAATTAGGATAACTATACATCGCGCATACCACATCTAATTTATACTAATATTATAAATACAAAAGGTTTATTTTTTGCATGTTTGTATGTTTGTTTGTTACGCTTTCCCCCTAAAACGGCAGAACGGATTTGAATGTTTGGCACATGGGTAGACCATGATCTGGGTTAGGACGTAGAATACTTTTTTCTCGATATTCCCAAGCGATCGAGACTTAAGGCTTGTGCAGACCAGCGCGACTTGTCGCGCGACGCGACACGAACAATACAATTTCTAAGAAAACTTCACAGTATAACAATAGCCGGTGTCGCGTCGCGCGACAAGTCGCGCTGGTCTGCACAAGCCTTTATGCGGGTGAAACTGCGGGGTGCAGCAAGTACATAAAATAATTTTATTTCGGACAACTGAGAGATTCATAAATTGTTAGAAAAAAGTTTGCACTTAAATACTATTGTTAGTAACTTCAAATTAACATAGAGATAACACGAGAGGCCATGCCTAGAGTCGATTTTTAGACTATAGTACTTTAAATCGCAAATACAAATTATACCATAGGTTTAAATTTTTGTGACAAGTACAAACACAAACTAAAGGCATTTAATTCAATTAAACCATTTACAGACATTTTTGAATTATCAAGAAGTCGGTCAGTCAGAAAGATGAAGCTAGTTGCCCATTCCAAAGCGTAGTAGGTGGAGAAGAACGGGCAAGAAACTGCACGGACACTCTTATTTATTTTTTTACAATTAGTGCCACCCATAGATACGAATAAAATCGCATCTAAAAGTAAGCAATTATTACTCGTAATGATTTTCTTTCTTTTTGGTAGTAACATTCTATTAATCCCTCAAATATATTGCAAACTATACTGCCCTGCTAAGCCGAAAGGCGTTATCTCAATCGGAGTAAGTTTTGAGAATTTACTTTTTGTAAATTGTAATTTAAGGAAACATAAGGATAAAAAAAACTTCTTAGTGGATTTTTTAAATGTTTTAAGTTAGATAGCGTTATTTAGCTTATACCATTAGATGCGTAATTGTTATAGATAGCTATTGAATGGTATAATAAAAAACTAAAAGGCCGTATCTCAGAGATACCGCCTTTCAGCTTAGCACAGCAGTATAGTTTTGTTTAATTTAGAATAACTTTTTAAATTTGTTGTAAATGTGAGTACCATGGAGCCGTTTATTATGTTATTAAGATGTATGTTGACTTGAAAGAGCATGGCAGTTGAAAGTATGTCATACTCACTTAAATGTCTCGCTGATGGTGGTGAGTGTGTTGGATCATTCGGTTCCCTACACAATGATTGAGCTGGATGGTGCTGATCCACGCGTTATGATCGTGAACGGGCGCCGCCAGTTGAGACTGGTCATCTCTTATCTGCCAGGGCTTATTTCTAATCTTATATTTTGAATTGTTTTGTTTTTACATTGTTCTCAGATACAGAAGGAACAAGAATAATATACCCAGGATTTTGTAATTTCTATATTTAAAAGAGTGTCCTTGGAGTTTCTTGACCGTCCTTCTCCATAAAAGATTCCTGTTACTTATTCTGTTTTTACCCGTGAGAACCTGTAATGCACTGTATGCGCTGTATGTTTCATATTCAACTGTTATCCATTTGATATAGCTGTTGGTTCTTCTATCAATAAATAAATAAAGATGTACGTTTTGGAATGGGCAACTAGCTTCAACTTTCTGACTAACTGACCGACTATTTGACAATTCAAAAGTGCCTATAAATGGTTGAATTGAAATAAATGCTCTGAGTTTGAGTTTGAGTATGTGCGAAACATAGATGCATAATGTACAACGTACGGTGCAAAGTGACTCACTTTGCACCGTACGACCGATATACCCTTCAAATCGTCTCTAGCCCCACAGGGCCAACCAAAAAAAACCCGTAGCATCAGTCACATCCAAAATATCACGACCACAACATTATTGACAGTATCATACTCGTGATTTATCAATGTGGTCCATACGCGGATTCTTTTTGATGTATGGATCGCTTGCCACCCGAACGGAATGTTGATGAGCTTCATCATTTGAAATATTGCCTAGTACGTACTCGATTTACGTTTCTGAATTTGATAGTTTTAATACTGTTATTTTGAGTTAGTAGGGAAAGGTCTAGAAACATTTGGAGCTTTTAGAGGATACATGATAATTAGTGTGAAGAACATCACTTCAAAAGGAATTTACAAGGCAGATGTGAGTGGAAACGCCGGAAGGACGCCCTAGAAAGACTTAAAGTGGTGACCTCATTGGTGATGTTATGCAAAAAGGTCAGGTGCGTAGTGCTCGGCGTGCGTGTATGACCGGCTATCTAATTACGCAACCCATTTTGGTAAACGATTACGTCTAATCTGATTCATTTTGACAGTTCAACAACATTCATTGCGTTATTTACGTTGATGAGCAGATATTTTTTTCGAACATATGAAGCAATAGATTAGCAATCTGTTTCAAAATCAGATTCTGATTGATCGTGTATTACGCAATTAGGGTACAGATGTACAAAGGCGAACGAAGCAATAGGAGTATGTAAAGATTGAAGCAGGAGGAAAGTGTGAGTTTATCTATGAGTATGTGTCTGTTTGTGTGTGTGTGTGTTGTGTTGGATAGATGTGTGTGTATTGAATGTATGGAATTAATATTTAGATACACTTCGCTGCATAGTACGTATTCACGTTGTCTTTTTTATTATTATAATAATTATGCTCGTGCTTCTGTGACAAAATAAAATATTTTTCTTTCTTTTCTTCCATACGGCTGAAGTCAGAATCGTGCTCTTTGTGATAATAACAGACTGTCTGTGAGCTCGGGGTTATAAAAGAAAAAAGATACATAACATTTTGTTGCGTTCCACTGATCTTTTGTAAACGCAATAGCAAATAAAAAACCGGCCAAGTGAGTGTCGGATCACGCACAATGAAGGGTTCCGTAGTTGGGATGACTTTATCCCAAAAACAAACTTAAAGTTCTAGTTGAAAAATATGTTCTCCCATACATCGTATACGTCATTGTCAATTCTCCAACTGCAAATGTAAGTTTGAAATATGTAGCATAAATGGCCGTATTTTTTATTGTGTTGACTTAGAAGCTTGATTGTTGTAGAGCTCTAAGGGATCGGAGACCTACGTACTTCATATTCTTGATATCTCCACGCGTTCCTGAGAAAAAGAGAAAATGTTTTTTTTCCTTTTGAGGTACGGAACCCTAAAAATAATACTAGTTACAAATATTTTATATTGTTATCATTAAAAACATACCAATTTTTTACACTGTGTGATAGTAATATTCTATTTTCACTATTCGACCATTGAACGGGTGTAGATAATTATCGAACCACCTCCATTTTCCTCAATGCCGGGACGACCGGAAAGTTTTCCACTCTGTCAGCCGTGTCCCGATTCCGAACACAAAGATTTAGCCGAACTCTGCCGAAACTTCCCACGATTAAAAAATCACGTCTAGCCCAAATCCGATACCAATTGAAAAGGGTTGGACCAAAGGAACTTGTGCATTTCAACGAACGTTAGGAAAATATTGAGTGTTTTTGAAAGGAAAAGGCTAGGCAGATTGTCGTAGACACAGAATAGTTATAATTCTCTCAGGCAATGTCAATCTTAGTGACGTGGAAATATAATAAATAATGTTTATATTTATGGCTCATGATTAATAGACGAATAATAAACTTTTTTTTAAACTTTTTTTTTTTTAAATATTAATAAATATTATGTGGGTTGAGCTGGACTCCTGCTTAAAGGATTGGCCCGCAATCGCAATAGACCAGGTAAAGTGGAAAGAGGGAAGGGAGGTCTTTGCCCTGCAATAGGACAACACAGGCTTATAAAAAAAAAATGCCAAGCAACTCCAAATTATGCCAAAAAAATTTAGACAAAATGACAGTCATGCAAACATTTGCATTATGCCAAAGTATCATTATGCCTCAGTATTATTATGCTAATAAAAGTTATGCGAAAACGTTATGCCAAACAATATTATGCCTTAAAATTTTATGCCAAGAGGGGGATTCCCTGAGGTGGTAAACTTAGTCATTTGTGGGTTGACAGGGCAACCGGGGGCTTTTTTTTTTTCATTTGTGCAGATAATAGTGAAGTGTCCGTGGAGTTCCTTGTCCGTTTTTTTCCATATGAACCTACTACGCGTTGGAATGGGCAACTAGCTTCATATTTCTGACTGACCGACCTTGACAATTCAAAGGTCAAAGGTCAAGGACCTGTAATTGGTTTATTTGAAATAAATGCTTGAGTTTGAGTGCGTTTGTGGTCAAGTGTGCATCTTTGGGAGAGTCAGTGCTAGTCGACCTTAACCCGCGAAGTGAACATGGGACTCCGAGCGATTAACGCCGAGAATATACTTCAAAAAAAGAAATTAAACGTTTCTATCGGGCATCTTTTTAGGTGGCATTCTGCACTTTCTGCCTACCCCCATGTTCTGTAGGCGTGAGGTTATGTATGTGTATGTGTGTATTTATATCGAAGACAGGTCGTGTTCCGGAAGGGATTTCCTATCGACACAAATGACGAACTGCCATAGAACATTTCCTCCCCTTATGAGCGTTTATTCTGAAAGTGGGCAACGTCACTAATAGTTGTCAAATATTTCACTGTTTTGATTAATTTGGCGATATTACTGTATGGAACTATGAAATGGGGCTAACTAGCGAACAAGAATAATAATAATGAATTGCAATTATAACATTGAATTTGATGTTGTAACGGTTTAGGTATAAAAAAACCGGCGAAGTGCATGTCGGACCACGCACAATGAAGGGTTCCGTAGTTGGGATGAATTTATCCCAAGAACAAACTTAACATTATAGTCGAAAAATATGTTCTCCCATACGGAATGTATGGGAAATTAAATTGCAAATTTAAGTTGGTCGATTATTACTCGTTAAGCTGTAAAGCCTACCTAGTTGTGATAGTTTTCCTCTTAACTTCGTTACATATACTATTGCTGTGATTTTTTTCATAAATCCAAATACAACCATTTGTATTTGGATTTATGAAAAAAAGCTGGCAGGGGAGCGGACATTATACTCTAACAAAAATTTGCACTTTAAAGCTTAATAAAGCTTAATATTTCGCAAAGGGATCCCTTAATTGAAAAATGGCTTTCACACACTCACAATATTTTTGAACAACCTTTCCAACGACATCCATCCATCCATAGGATAGACGAGAAAAAAAAACATCCCCACTTTACGTGTAGGGTTACCCTAAAAAAAAATGTTGTTTTTATTTTACCACTTTGTCAACGTGATTAATATAATACCTATGCCACATTACAACATTGAGCCAAGCCGCGGACAGACAGAAAGACGGGCATAGCGAAACTATAGGTAAGGGTTCCTTGTGTACCACGGCACCCTTTTTGTTTTTTTTTTTTTGAGGGTGGGAATCATCAAATGACTTCTCCCACTCTGGGTAGAGCGAGAGGGTGTATCAGACTTTTACTATCTAAAACTCACCCGTGTTCCTTCCGTTGCCTGTGTGCCGGGGCCGCGATATCCCTTTCGGACAAACCCGCAACCCCAGCAGGCATTGGTCTTTCGACCCCGTCGGTGGAACACAACGCGCCGTCGACACGGGCCTGGTCCTTATCGGATGGCGAGCTGCCCATTGCTCACCGTCCGCAAGCCCGTGCTTACGGTGGCCGGAAGTCGGCTCTCGACTCCCGACACCCGGGGCGTCTCCTGCGGCGACTAGGGCCGCGAGGGCGTGCAGCTTGCATCTCCCTCGCACGCTCCGCCTCCTCCTTCGCGAACATAACTGCTTCGCAGAAGGAGGTGACGGCCTCCCATGCACTCTCGCTCCGAACCATGGCCTGAACCAGGGCCGGACGCGAGAGATCGCCGCCGCCGATCGCCTCCGTGAGGACACGGCGGTGCTCCGCCCAAACCGGGCAGACCTCCACCGTATGCTCCACCGTGTCCTCCGGGCGATCCACACAGTGGTGACACCCGGGCGACCACGGAACCCTAAAAAGACATTTGGAAAGTTTCCAAAAATGTATTACATCTAAAACTAAATATTTGGTGTAACGATATTTTAATAATGCATTTCATATGTTCATAATCAATATTTTAGTTTGCTAGTTAGCCACATTTCATATTACCAAATTAATCAAAACAGGTAAATATTTGACAGCTATTTGCGACGTTGCCAACTTTTAGGATAAATGCTCTTAACTCCCTTTTAGGATGAAGTTTCAAAAATCCTCCCTTAGTGGTCACCTTCGTCAAAAAAGAAACTCTTGTTCAAAAAATGCTTCTAAATCCAGCGATTTAGGATGTGCGTTGTCAGTCAGTGGATTAATTAGTTTAAGAATTTTATTAAGTAAATCGTGGCATTCAGTCACGATTAACGTGCTGTGGCTTAAAGCAGTCACCAAATATATCGCTACACTTGAAATAAATGCTATGCTATATCAACAGTCACAATTCGACGAAAGGCCTACACTGTCCTCCCATACATGATAACAGTGTAATTTGAAAACATTGTAAAAGCCACTTACTTTTAAAAGAGTAACCGTGGAATTTGTTGCCGACTCTTCACCATATGAAACGACCAAATGGAACCGTGCACCTAGCTACTGACGTTTCATAAGTGCCCTTCTAGGTTAATGTGGCATAAGATATTCTGAATCTGAAGTTAAATAAAGTTGAAGGTAAAATTAAAATAAATAAATAAAAAAGTTAAAAATAATAATTAACGGAAAAGCGCACAGCACCGCACCGCACCACCCATAGCTGCTGGAGAGTTTGGTGCGCCACTTCTCCCCAGCTAAACCACTAGGAAGTGGTGAAGGCCGGGCGTTTTTGGGGGACTGTCTTATGTAATTTTGACGTTCGAAAAGTGCTGATTCTCAGCCTAGTTTCAATAAATGGCTTTTGAATTTGAAGCTCCTAGGTACCTAATCATCCAAAATTCATTACCATAAGGTTCTGATTATTTTGTTACTACTAGTTCATTAAACATAAAAGCTCCATACATTACAAGACATGATTTATCACCAGCTCGTCACGGGCTACACGACTGACTGCCTCCAAATAGTCGCGGACTGAATGTCAACCTTTATTACTCAATGTAATGTATTATGAATGGGATGAATGTAGACCAAAATATACCTTATAATATACCTTTTCATGATTGACATGAAAGAAGTATATTCAGACTTATTCTGTACTTCTCATTGATGTAACTACTTAAGCTATAATGTTCATATGACTTAAGGCTGTGACTTTAATGGACAGGCGTAAGCGATGGCATAACCGAAGCGGGAAAAGTTTGGCTTTGGAGAAAGGTCGAGAGCTTTTTTTTTTACAAACAATCGAATATTTTCTTGACCACTTGGTGTTTCTTATAATCAGAGATCAGATAATCGGATGCATATTTACCTAAAGTTGAGGTGTTGGCTATTAAGAATGCACTTATTGTTTTGGCTTTTCCATTTTAATTTCCAAGGATAAAAAAGTAGAAAGAAAATACGTAGTATCATCTATTTCAGTATTGAGTTGCAATAAAATACTTCAAGATTACCGAACGTGAATGAACGAAAAAGACTGAAAAGATTCAAGAGAAGGTATAACCAAATTTTTATAACTGTGCGCCTGTCAACGTCAAAATATTACAGTGTACGTGGTTTAAATAATAACAATAACTACTTAACGAATAATAATACAGAACAGTGGAGACGACACGAGTTGTGTAGGCTGTATTAAGAGGCGTCGGGGCACTGAGGAGGTCACCGGGCGGGTGAATTCAATACTAACTACCTACGATTTTGACAGCTCCAAGCGCACAGTTATAAAAATCAAGTCATAATAATTTTTTCTCAAAACTCAGCCTGTGTAGGCCTTTGAACTGTCACTAAACAGTGCTTGGTTGTTACAAACACCTTCAGAATATATTTAACAATAATGGCAGACAATGGTCCATTACAAGCTGCCAGTTACTAACGCAGTTACAATAGGAGTCACCTGTACTTGTGAGAATCTAATCCCGAACCCAATCCCGTTGCTGTTTGGGCCAAATATTTTTGCCATTAACGTGGTAAGCTTAAGACGAAAACAAATCATCATCTTTCTGTCCTTATACCAATTTGTTTGGGATCGGCGCCGGCGCAGCATGTCGTGTTTCTACATACCTATCTTTAGCCGTCATCTCAGTAGAAAGTCTAGAACGGGGATGACCTTTTCTAGACATTTCATCTTTCACGCAAATCCATACATCACTTCCTTGATCTTCCTTTATAATTTATAACAGACTTCAAAAAAAATTAAGGTTATACTTGTTTTTTTTAAACCGCTAAATGTATGTTTATCGATAGTTTCGTCAATTGTAAACCGATTTTGAAAATTATCTTTACACATGGTAGAGAAGACTTTTTTTTTTTTTTTTTTCGGGATGGGTAATCATCAAATAACTTCTCCCGCTCTGGGCAGAGCGAGAGGGTGTGTCAGACTTTTACTGACTAAAACCCACCCGTGTTCTTTCCGTTGCCTGTGTGCCGGGGCCGCGATATCCGTTTCGGACAAACCCGCAACCCCAGCAGGCATTGGTCTTTCGACCCCGTCGGTTGGTGCTGACATCTCTTTGAGGCGCGCGTGGAACACAACGCGCCGTCGACACGGGCCTGGTCCTTATCGGGCGGCGAGCTGCCCATTGCTCACCGTCCGCAAGCCCGCGCCTACGGTGGCCGGAAGTCGGCTCTCGACTCCCGACGCCCGGGGCGTCTCCTGCGGCGACTAGGGCCGCGAGGGCGTGCAGCTTGCATCTCCCTCGCGCGCTCCGCCTCCTCCTTCGCGAGCATAACTGCTTCGCAGAAGGAGGTGACGGCCTCCCATGCACTCTCGCTCCGAACCATGGCCTGAAACAGGGCCGGACGCGAGAGATCGCCGCCGCCGATCGCCTCCGTGAGGACACGGCGGTGCTCCGCCCAAGCCGGGCAGACCTCCACCGTATGCTCCACCGTGTCCTCCAGGCGATCCACACAGTGGTGACACCCGGGCGTTTCCTCCCGCCTTACGCGGAACAGGAACCTCCCGAAACAACCGTGTCCGGTGAGGACCTGCGTCAGGCGGAAGGTGAGGACGCCATGGCGCCTCTCAAGCCACTCCTCAAAGAGGGGCTTATCGCCGCAATTGTGGCGTGCCCATGGTAGAGAAGACTTGCGCAGATGCTTTTAGTATACCACTACTTGCTACAACTCAACTCAAAAACTACCAAAGCAAAGTTAATAAAATTTATATGGGTCCACCATATAAATTTTATTAACTTTGCTTTGGTAGTTTTTGAATTAGCTTCGATAATACTTTTGAATACACTTTATGTAACTCTATGATTTTGTAATACTTCCTGCCACTATTGTTTATATAGCAAGTAGTGGTATACAAATTCGTGTGGGGTAGATAGCATAACTAAAAGTGAACAAAAAAAATACAAACAAAACAAACGACTTATAAATTATATTAATGGTACCTACAGTCAATCGAGAAATTTCGCTTGGAGGTACTTAGAGAGTGTTATTATTACATTCAGATAGTTTACATTTTGGCCAATTGTTGATATTATGTATCAATGTTAAGTAATGTGTATAAACAGTAGGCTATTGTAAATGTATCTGTATGTTTGCTTCCTAACTGTCGAGGACATTTCGAGCTGAGCAGTGGGATGAAGTGCACCGAAATACTCGGGATGTTTAGTTGTGTTTGTTTAACGTTCCTGTTTATTGCAACTGGTAAGTATTTTACTTATTATAACATACATTATACATTAAAATGCTTGTATTCAATATTATATATATCGCAGCAATCTGGTTAAATTAGCCAGCTAGTTGGACGCCTAGGCCGTTCATTAAATTATATAGCTGAATGACAACTAGCCAAGTCATTCAGCGCAACGTTTAACTAGATGGCAGAATGTCATGTAGTCATTTAGTTAAATTGGGTGAAATAGGTTCGGTTAGAATTGTCACCAACCGCGCGCGAGCCGAGCGAGCGTAGCGAGCGGTGGTACTGCTGGTGCTACTACTACGAGCGCTGTTTCCAAATTACTCTCAGTTTTTTTTTTCATCATTTGAATCACTTGGCTGAGTCTTGGCCAGTCATCTTCAAAGGGCTGACTTTGAATACGCCAAGTTGTTAAATGTTGAACGATTCTAGTTCAATTAACTATCGGCCTAGGCATCCAATTTGATACCGGCGTTTAATTAACGACCTGGGCGTCCAATTAGCTGGCAAATTTAACCAAATGGCTGCAACATATAAAATAACTAACTATTTACCTAGTGGTACTAAATTAAATGACTAACTATACAAATAAATACAAAAAGGAAAGAACACTTACTGCATTTGTCCGCCGCCACCGTCAACGAGACGTCAACGAGAAATGAGATTATTCGAACCGAACCTGACATCCAGTTGACGGACGTGTGGTGCACACGCGGCCTTAGGCGTCGAAGTATTCGTCCGCATCGCTGTCATCCGGAAACGTGCCCAGAAGACTGGCAGCATTGCCACGTTGAATGGCAATGCTAATTCTTTGGCCAAAGAACGAGCCAGCCCTCTGGTCACGTGAAGTGTCGACCAGTCGGCGAGTTTTTTTAAATAACATTGTGATTTGTCTAGAATAGTCTAGATCGTCTTACGTTTTATTAGGCATCATTTTGTGTCAATTTAAGTTTTAACTAAGAATGTTCATAAATCATTAATAACCAAATCACATGAGCACTAAAATATATAACTACGTAGTAAATTCAAAATTTAATAAAACATTGCTGAACTGCTTATGAATAGTTTTAGAAACGGAATTTAAGATTAAGATCCAAATTACCGGTCACGTACTGTTAACGCACCCGTGCCGACCGAAACCTTAATATATTAATATTGTTATAATTTTCAGATTTTGTCACAGGTGTACCTGATTACCTTCACAATAACAACTTGGTTGATGGCTGGATCAAACTGCACAAAACACCCGCATCTTTTAAGGAAGCCTACCTGACATGTTATTATGAGGGTAAGCTCATCTCAAAAAGAAATGTTAGAATCAAGTGCCCCCCCCCCCTCGCCAGCTAAATGGTTGTTTTAGGACATGTGAAAAAATTCACGGCTGCAGTATAACATACATAACGAAGTTAAAAGGAAAACTATCCCAGCTAAATAGGATTTACAAGGTGCTTTGGAATTTGGTTGCAGTTGGAATGTATGGAAGTACGAGAGGTGCAAGACACTATTACATCACTAGGAATAGGGAATACCAATTATTTCAACCGAGTTTTAGGCTGGCTAAAGTGGACTCGTCTTTAAAGATCGTTTAAAAATATTAATATCATGACGGTACCTTGTCAATAGATATATGAAAACATCATGTACGTTAGGCAAAATCTAAGTCTTTTCAGTAAAAGAGGTGATAGACACAATTATAGGACTAGAAATAGGGACCAATTAATTCAACCGGGTTTCAGACTGGCTAAAGTAGACTCATCCTTCATGGGGTACTATTTAAAATGTTACAATATACTACCTCCCAACATACTTCAACTGAATGAAACGAAATTTAAATCTTATATTAAACGCACACTGTGCCGCCAGGCATATTATAAGTTGGGAGATTATATCGCTGATAAAAATGCCTGGCTCAACACTGGTCTTGCTCCACAATGGCGCATAAACTAACTGATTAGCATTTGAAAATACTGTTGGAGCTGCTGAAAATTTTAAAAACTTTCTTTGCATTGTATAAATTCAATCTCTTATCATTGTATAATTGCATAGCACATGTGTGAGTACTATGTACCGACTATAAAGCTACCATTTAGGTACTGGGTATGTCTTTCATTGACTTGAATGTGCCTTGGCGGCTGAGAGTATGTCATGCTCACTCTAATGTGTCGCTGACGGTGGCGCGTGTGTTGGATCATTTAGCTCCCTTCAAAATGGTTGAGCTGAATGGTGCTAATCCATGCGTCATGTTCGTGAACGGGTGCCGTCAGTGGGGACTGGTCGTCTCTTGGCTGCCACGGCTTAATTTAAATTAATTTAATTTTTAATTTTCTTTTTATTTTTGTTACGGACGCTTTTAACGTTTTGCATCGTTCTCACATGTATAACTTCAACATGAATGATGTAACCAATATTTTGTAACCATATCATTTGAAAGAGTGTCCGTGGAGTTTCTTGCCCGTTCTTCTCCATAGGTACCTACTACGCTTTGGATTGGGCAACTAGCTTCATCTTTCTGACTGACCTACCCCTTGACAATTCAAAAGTGCCTGTAATTTTTATTACAGGCACTTTTGAATTCGAATTTCGGTTTATTTGAAATAAATGCTTTGAGTTTGAGTTGAGTTTGAGTCATGTTTGTCAACTGAAATATTAAGTTTGTTCTTTTGATAAATTCATCTCAACTACGGAACCCTTCATTGTGCGTGGTCCTACACGTACTTGGCCGGTACTTTTATCTAAATTCTAAACTAAACTTAATTAAAGTATAGTTATTTAATTATTTTTTTTTATTAAATACGAAATACAACCTAACACTAAAATATTTATATATTATCAATGTACACGTATGTAAACAAGGGCAAGATCTCATTGGGTATCAAAAAATTCGTCCGCATCCCTGTCACTGCGAAAACTGTCCAAAAGGCTAGTAGTGTTACTACATACGTTAAATGGCCTCTTGACTGTCAAATCTGTTTCACATATGTGTCAAACGACCCAACTATCAGCGTATCTGAAACAGATATGTCGCGACTGACTTTACGTTTTGACCAAATTACTACAGATTATTAATACAAATCATGCTCAAAGTTGCACAAAAGTATAGAGAATTAAACAAGAATGCCATACAATCGCATATCCAACCTCTGAAACGCGCCAACTGCGGTTGGCAAAGACTTTTTGAGTGCCCCCTGTAGTCCGTTTCCCAAAGCGTCGCGGATTTGTTCATGAAAAATATTTTAGTGTGCCGAAAGTGAAGTTTATCGGTATTTAACATGAATGAGTAACTCAAAGTTAATCAACACTTGATAATATTGCAGGAGCTATTCTAGCCTCTCCCATCAACGAGGCATTAGCAGATATCCTTGAAGAAAAAAAGAATATGACAGATAGTTTATTTTGGATAGGAACACATTCTTTGTTCTCGGAAGGTGACTTCTTATCCGTAGAAGGTAAGTGCATTCTAGTGTTAATATCAAAATCTACCTATCTGCCTAGACTTTCACCAACTTTGCTGGGGTCGGCTTCAAGCCTAACCGGATGCAGCTGAATACCAGTATTTTACATGGAGTACTCATATAACATAGTAGCTGCGCCCTACAATTTCACCCGCATAGTCGATCCCGTGGGAATATCGGGATAAAAGTATCCTATGTCCTAATCCAGGTCATGGCCTACCCATGTGCCAAATTTCATCCAAATCTGTTCAGCCGTTTTAGCTTGAAAGCCTAACAAACAAACAAACTCACTTTCGCATTTATAATATTAGATTATAAATAGTTAGGATTAATAATCGAAGATGTGGGCAGAGTTTGTTACATTCGCTAGTTACTGGCTCGCACACATGACCGTTGTGCTGTTCTGGGTTCGAACCAGGTTCAGGCAAAATGCTATTAGGGATCCCATTAGTTTTAATTTATAGCAACCCAGTGTCTGGATTTCCCCCCGGATAATTCCATTGGTGTCGCTTGTATGTTTGTCTAATAGCTTAGCGTTACTGTGACAAATAAATGTATGTTTTTTTTTTCTTTCTTTGCTTACTTACGCTAGTCGAGCCATTTGATTAGTAACTAGCTTCCACCAGCAGCTTAGACCCTAATTCTTTATTTTTTTCTTTCTTTTTCTAATATAAAGCCTAAGCTACTCCTTATAATATCAGCTATCTGCCAGTAAAAGTCCTATCAAAATCGGTCTAGCCGTTTCAGAGATTAGCCGGAACAAACAGACAGACAAACAATTTTTTATTTTTTTATTCGTACCGTTATTACTTACGTTTTCTTTCATTACATTAAGAGGGTTTATCCTCAAAGTAGGCAACGTCGCAAATAACTGTCAAATATTTACCTGTTTTGATTCTTACAGCAACATTACTGAATAAAAATAAGAAATGTGGCTAACTAGCGAACTAGAACAATGATTATGAAATGCAATAATTAATATCGTATCACCGAATGTTTAGTTTTAGATGTAAAAAAACTATTTGTAAACTTTCCAAATGCGTTTTTTTCACCTAAAATGGGTACAACATCAAATTCAATGTTATAATTGCAATTCATTAGTAATATTCTAGTTCGCTAGTTAGCCACATTTTTTATTTCCACACAGTAATATTGCTAAATTAATCAAAACAGTGAAATATTTGACATCTATTTGCGACGTTGCCCACCTTCAGAATAAACGCTCTTAAGTTAAAAGCTGTTATTTTGACATTACAAACAGACATTAAACTTCAATTTTATTTATTTGTATGTATAGACAAATGGATATTAACGTTCCCTAGGGTACCAAGGACCCGAGATTAAAAGATTTTAGAAACCCATATGTTTTGTAACTATACGACTTGTTACGAAATCAAATGCAGCCATCGCTTTTATCTATTTTCTTTTGGAAAGTTATCCACATTCTGGGTGATAATAATAATAACAGTCTATTACTGCCCCACTGCTGGTCAAAGGCCACTTCTCATACAGAGGAGGCACGAGAACTGATCACCACGCTTGCTCAAGACGAGTTGGTGATTTCTTACAATATGTCCACGTTCCTTATTATGTTTTTCCTTCACCGATGTCAGTAATGTCCAAGATAAACTCAGAAAGCACATAGTTAGTTGAAAAAGTCACATTGCCTTGAAACCTCGTGCATGAGAGGTAACCCCTTAACCACAGGGCCATCACACATTCTCGATACGATCCATTCTCATTCACTGCCTTATTGTTTTTGTCTGTTTTAGGTGTTCCTCTAACTGACATGCCGGTTTCTGTCTCGTATGGATCCAAGCCAGATGAGAACTGCGTCATACTGACCGTCAATAGACAAGCAAGAACTACAAACTGTACTAGGCTACTACCGTTCATGTGTTACAGAAATCGCAGAGAACAGCCAGTTAATTTTGAATGTGGCACCTTTGATAATAGTAAGCATGATTTATTGTAAAATTGTATTCTTGTCACGAACTATTCAACCATGCATCGTCTGTTCAACGCTGACATTAAAATTTTTTTGGGTGCAAAAATAGCAAGCACCCGTTCTGATGGTGGCTGACAAAGCTGCTTCCGATACCTGTAGTTAATCACACCAGTACCCAAACTCTTCGAACCAGAATACAGCACCGTAACTTAGCGTCTCTAGAACCGCATACAAATAACTTGCAACATAGGTCCTAGAGTGGCGACCGCGTACAAGAAGACGTAGCGTTGGAAGGCCTTGTGAAGGCCGTAGAAATCCACTGGATTTGGGAAGCAAAGGACCGGTCGAAGTGGCGCTTGGGGGAGGCTTTTGTCCAGCAGTGGACGTCTTACGGCTGAAATGATGATGATAACGTGCAATACAATAACACTCATACTTTTTTAAATATTCATGAACACATTATAGTTTTCCGACATCCTGCTAGAACATACCTTAGTCTTCCTACATCCAGCTGATTATTCGCGGCTTGGGGTTGGGAAAGATGGAGTCGGTCAGAGATAACGTGTGATGTTTCGTGACGATCCACTGTTAGAACATGACAAGGAAGTGCCCAGATGTGTTGGGGCTGAATCATGATCTCGTTATCACACTTGCTCATTCAATCAATCCAGTTTATAGCAGTCCACTACTGGACATAGGCCACTCTCAAGTTGCGCCAAAACACCCAGTTCTCCACATTCCTTAAACAGACTGTTCCGGCCATAGACTTAAAGAATGGACTGAGCGTTCCGTATTCAGTTGTTCAGCGAGTACAGACCAAAAAGTCCGAGAGAAACAAAGCGAATTGTCGACCATTAGTTGTCTCTTTAGTCGTACTACAGGTATTCGCCGCACAGTCACTTTGTCTGTTTCTAGAGACCGGCTTTTGTGAGGCGTTCAGTCCAATTCTCTATGTTTATGGTCCCGGCCACCGTTCTGGGGTCGCCGGCCGGTCCACTACATAGCTAGAGAACGTCCCATGCTACGCTTGCCGATACGCGGTCTCCTCTCGGAATATGTCTGCTCCAACGGTTATTAGTCTTATTTAGTCAGAATCACGTAACATAAATTCGAAAAAAAATTTAGTCGTCAATTCAACTATCGTGAAGCATTTTGGTTTCAATTTTTGCGACAAGCACAATCAGTATCACCCTGAAGTTTTAAAACTAAGTAAATAATATGTGTGAAATGGGTATTTTCAATTGCTAAATCGTTCGGTTTTACGTTACGTTTACTTCGTGCGTTCTTGCTAGGCCCACAGAACTCCTGTTATGTTTTCAGAATATAAACTAGAACCCCGTACAGGCAGCTGTTACAAGCTGCACGAAGAACATCAAGATTGGTCACGAGCCCAATTCATATGCTCCGCTGAAGGAGGGTACCTGTCAGTCATCAACAATCAAGAGGAAGCCAATATTCTAAAGAATATGTCTTTACAGAGACCTCTCAAAATTTCCAAGTTTGACGACTGGGAGCCAATGTTTATAGGTCTACGAGACTGGGATAAGACAGGCACTTGGATAACTGTTCAAGGTATGTATTAATATAACACTGTAAACTGTAAGGTTATAGTGTAAAAGGGGTCTACAATTACCCCCTCATCAATAGGAATAACTTTTAATACGACAGCAACCTTGAAAACGCAAAAAAAACAGCACCTTTTTCCCAGCAATTTTTTTTTTGTGTTTTTATTGTTGCTTTGGCTCATAATGAGTGTTCACATAAATTGGGGCAGCAGATTTTTTACCATTCCCCAACTATGTTAGGGTTGGCTTCCAGTCTAACCGGATGCAGCTGAATACCAGACCTCCACAACCCAGTAACTGGTTAACACGATACCCCTTTGTAAGACATGTCAGATTATTATAATAGTATTAAGATGATTATCTCATTTCAGGTGACGCTATAGAAAATGTGTATCACGTTTGGGGATGGGGCCAGCCGGATAACTTTGGTAAGGAGCAGTATTGTGGCTCCTTGTTAAAGACGGGCAAACTTGATGACACCTGGTGTAATGTTAAAGCCATGTTTATGTGCGAAAAAGACCCTGCTAAGGGACGATTCGAATATCCTTTTGCTATAAATCTTACGGAAACCGAGGCGGTCTATTTTACTGTGGACCCGGAATCCGCTGCAAGAGTTTAATTAAAGTATTCATGTTTTCCTATTAAAATTGTCTTATTAACATTTCTAACATT
The DNA here is from genome assembly GCA_947364205.1 of Agrochola lota. Taxonomy (NCBI): domain Eukaryota; kingdom Metazoa; phylum Arthropoda; class Insecta; order Lepidoptera; family Noctuidae; genus Agrochola; species Agrochola lota. The sequence continues at coordinate 21,814,332 of OX376223.1, forward strand.
CATTTGTTTTAGGCAAAACACGAATTTCGATGTGAGATCCTCTCCCCGCGCTCGCATATGGGACTTAAACATAACTGGCGAAATGGTGTACTATAGGTGCACCTCTGCTTGTCCCTTCAGGGAAAACAGGCGTGATGTAATATTATGTTACTAATACGTTCACTAGTCATATTTCCTATTTCCATACAGATAAATTGCCAAATTAATCAAAACAGGTAAATATTTGACAGCTATTTGCGACGTTGCCAACTTTTTGGATGATCTTCAAAGTTCATATTACGCACACAGATCCCTGAATCAGACCAGTGGTTTTGACAGACCCCCAATATTTTTTAACATCCTATCAAACGATACTCTACACCATGGGATAGACGAGAAAAAAAAAATCCCCACTTTACCCATGCCAAATCACAACTTTCTAGTATAGTACAGACATGACGAAACTATAAGGATTCCTTGTTGACTACGGAACCCTAAAAACAATACAAAATACCACATTAGAAAAAGGTTATTGGATATTACCTAAACATGTCGAGAGCACTATTCAATATGAAAACATTTAATTAACACACAGCAAATTAAGGCATAGAATATCGTAATATTGGTTAACCAATCGACCTAATTCAGTGGTACCAAATAATTAATAGTTTTTGTTTACCGAAGCAGATAATAGCTTAATAGATCGTACTAAAATATTGTAATAGTATACGAGTAAAGCCGCACATAAAAATGAAACCGCTTTGAAAATAAATGGTTGTTTTATAACAATTATGCTCTGGAGTGTAATTAATTAACCTACATACCCTCATTAGTGTAACATGCACTGTGGGTGCAATAACATGTAAATTGTAAAACCTTGTTAATAACCTCATCTAGATTGTTTTTCTTCAAAATGGTGCTGATGCAAGCGCCTTGTGAACAGACGCCGTCAGTTTTTATTTATTTATTTATTTATTTACGCAAATCTTACCTACAACTACCATTACAGATCTGCGATCCAATGCGATAGAGTGGCCTTTTTAAGTACATTTTAAATCCTTAATCTACATCCTATAAAATTACATATTATATCCTTAATCCTAACCTATATCTAAATAACATATTATAAATAATGTAACTTTTGCGAATTCACTCAGGTTGCACCACAATACATCAACCCTCTCGTGAACCTCGTTCACCACCCGCATGGCTTTAGTGAGAGGAGTGCTCGCCAGTAGGTTAGTTCTGGCTGCAGGCACCGCAAGCAGGGCCGGGCGTCGCCGCCTCCACACGTACCGGTCTGGCACGCAAAGTTCCAGGTGCCGCAGCACTCCCGGGTTATGCGCCCCGCCACGCAGTAGTTTCACTACATACGCTGCGAGTGCAAAGTCCCGTCGCACCTTTAACGCATTGTACCCTACCATACCCAGTACAAACAGTGTAGGGTACATCACTGGGTAAAATGGATATACCCCATACAGCTTGAAATATAAGTGTCTTGTGAACTTATTTTGGACACGTTCCAACATGACACTATACTTCGCCTCATGAGGAGCCCATATGACTGCACTATGTTCAAGGTGACTCCTGACTAGTGCGTCATACAGCACCCTGAGTGTCGTGATGTTGGTAAACCGCTGAGCCTGCCTAAGTACGAAACCTAGGTTTCTGTATGCCTTCTTACATATCTTATTGATATGCTCACGGAAGGTTAATTCCTGGGTGAAAATTACCCCTAAGTCTCGCACCTGAGACACTCGTTGCATCGGCGCATCCTCTACCTTGTATTGATAATACAAAGGAGTCCGGGCTCGAGTGAAAGACATCACTGAGCATTTGGCTACATTAAAATGAAGCTTGTTGGCGATGCTCCACTCGACCACTCGATTGATATCGTCCTGCAGGCGGTCACAATCCGAGTGATCCCTTACCTCGAGCAGCAATTTCAGGTCATCTGCAAACAATAAACAAGTCCCATGTCTGATGACTTCCGGTAAGTCATTTACCATTATAATAAACTCGAGAGGCCCTACATTGCTACCCTGGCTCACGCCGGACCTAGTGTAATACGGTCGAGATACACAGCCATTGTAATCTACATATTGCTGGCGATCCTTCATATAGCTAGCGAAGAACTGCAGCAGAGGCAGTGTACATATATAAGTTGGGACTGATAATGGTATAATAATATAATTCGCCTGGTATAGCATTCCGAGACAAAATGGTCATGTGGGTGACACAAGTCTACGTCATCACATCTGTGTTACCAGAAGTTTGTAATAATATCTCCCACCCATCTTAATTACCTTTGCGAATCCGATAAAACAATAAGGTTTTAATTAACAATTACGTTGGTTTATGTTTAAATTGAATTGTTTCGTTTAATTACACAAACGAAACGACAATTTAAATGATTTGTACATATTTTTTTACAGAATGGTGACTGAAAATATTTCCTTAATTCGTGTTTTGTTGCAATAAAGTGGCAACTGGATAGTGACGTAAGCATGTGTTACTCCCGGAATGCCAGACCTTGTTTTATTAGACCATGGGACTGTTTTATCTTTTAGCTACCATGGTGGTTTTTTTATTTTATTTACTAAGGACGCTTTTAACGCGCGTCTTTCAACGTCGTTCTCACATGCATAATTGTAACACGAATGATGTAACCAATATTTTGATTTAAGAGTGTCCGTAGAGTTTCTTGCTCGTTCTTCTCCATAGATACCTACTACGGTTTGGAATGGGTAACCAGCTTCATCTTTCTAACTGAAAACAAGCACTTTTGAAGTGCCAGGGGTCGACCCCTTCACAATTCATAAGTGCCTGTAATTGGTTTATTTAAAATGGAGTTTGAGTTTGAATTTCTATGATCTGAAGGTGTTCTGTTATAGATTGAAAGCCGGTTATTCGATGTTCTTTACATTGAACACGTTTCCTGTCACTAGTCTACAGTATTCAATTATCAAATCCAATATACGTCGACCCCTTCTACGCACGATCATTCTGCGCTCGCGTTGAGTGACTTTACAGAGTTAATTATGTAGATGGACTGCCGTTAATCTATTAAAACAACAATGGTAACGTAATACCTAATAGATGTCCTTAAAGTTCTAACATAGTTCCTAATCTCGAACCAGTTCTTACTAACGAGACTTGCAAGTTATCCTAGTTCACTATCGAGATTGTTTCCTTTCTAGAAATTGTTACTTAACAAGGCAAAGTTTCACTGGCTTTACATAGATACCTAACCAGCTAACCTAACTAGCTTTTACCCACGGCTTCGCCCACTTGCAGTTCGGAAATTATCTCACGAGATCATACCTACTACCGGGATAGTAGGTATCCTATGTCCTAACTCAGGTCAAGTACTAGCTGTGTGTCAAACATGTGTTACTTACAAATAAAAAAATAAAAAAATCCGTTCAGCCGTAAAGGAGTAAAAGTTAACAGACAGACAGACAGACAGGATTACTTTTGCATTTATACTATTAGTATGGATGATAACACTACACACACACATGCTGATGCACTTACTTTGTAAAATAAAAATAAAATATTTACAATACCCGGATTTTAACTCTACGTTTCGAGATACATGATACATGCTTGTAAATTTAGGTATGTATTAGTTACGTAATATTGTGTTATTGGATTTTTCCATCTGAACATTCTCAGTAGCAACCCGCAGTATGGGTTTGTTTCCGGTTGTCGCAAATGAAATGAAATTGTTTATTCTGTAAATAGGATATCGGAATCTCTTTTACACGTCATAAAAAAAAAAAAAAAAATTAAGTAAGATGAGTTCGGCGTTTCCTATATGACTATCTTGAGAAGAAAGGCCGAACAAACTCAGAGGTCGCAATCTCTTTAAAAGTGCAGTCCTCTTTTTTTTTTTTGAGGGTGGGAAATTATCAAATAACTTCTCCCGATCCGGGCGGAGCGGGAGGGCGTGTCAGACTTGTACTGACTAAAACCTACCCGTGTTCCTTCCATTGCCTATATGCCGGGGCCGCGATATCCCTTTCGGACAAACTCGTAACCCTGGCAGGCATTGGCCGTTGCGGACCCCCGTCTTATCGGCCGGTGAGCTACCCATTGCTCGCCGTCCGCAAGCCCGCGCCTTCGGTGGCCGGAAGTCGGCTCGCGACTCCCGACGCCCGGGGCGTCTCCTGCGGCGACTAGGGGCGCGAGGGCGCAATAGGCTCGCCCGAAATGGGACTTACACATAACTGGTGAAATGTGGGTGTACTATAGGTACACCTCTGCTTAACCCCTCAGAGAATACAGGCGTGATGTTATGTTATAATATGTGAAAGCTCAGTCTGAAACTTCCTTATACCGGCTACAATCTTTGTCATTGCCCACACGTGCTTAAAACGCGGCCATTTTGTCCCAATACGTGACTGAAACCTTTAAACAGACCGGGGCAAAGGGATCCACTTTGCAAGATTACGTATAGTGTGTTTTTCTTACTTGACACATTTTGTAAACACATACGCTACAACAAGCACGGGTTTTCGGATCTATTACGCACTTTAAGTAAGAATCAGTAAAATACAACAAAACCTACTTTAGATAAAAAAAAATGCAACATGTTTGCATAAACATACTAAGCATACGTGTAACTAGCCTACAATGTTCCCTCTCTGTGAGAGGGAGCGGGCTGTAATCCACCACACGAACCCAATCGGTGGATGTCACATGTCTTCGAATTTGCAGTTTTCGGACATGCGTTTTCAACACTTTCATCATCATCATAATCAACCTATAACATTCCCTCTGGTGGGACACAGGCCTCCTCTCTTAGAGATTGGGTTATAATCTACCACGCGGGCCCAGTGTGGTAGATGTCACATATCTTAAAATTTTTAGTTCTAGGACATGCCGGTATCCTCACGATGTTTTCCTTCACCGTTTTGAGAGCAGTGGTAATGAAATTATTTACACAAAAGTAAAGCGCTTACCTGGCCGTTACCAATGGGCCACCACTGCTCTCCACTATGCCACCACTGCTCTTATAACGTTAATTTTCTAAAATTCACAATTCAAATAGGTACGATATGTTTGTTTACCAATTATGACAATTAAATAAAAACATACTTTATGTGAGGGTGTCTCTAACTTAGCGGATTTATACTTTGGAGCGGGTCAGCACGTTTTATTCTGATTTATTTCCAAGATGTATGGACGCTTGCATTAGGTCATTGGTTATCTCCTTTTCTGAGGTCTCTATACCTCAAAAAAGTTGTTAACCAAGTGTGCTAATTTAAGGCATCAGAAATTCCGAATGCGTTCTGCGTCAGAGATGCGGTCGTATTACTGATCGTTCGTATTCATGATTTTTAGTAAATAAGAGATTATTTTGTTGCTGAAGAAAGGAACGTAGGATATCTTCACGCCTGAATTACCCCGAAAGGAATAGGCAGAGCTGTGACTGCATTGTACCCACATTTCGCCAGTTATGTTTAAGTCTCACGTCTGAGGGAGCAAGCCTTGCGGACGGTGAGCAATGGGCAGCTCGCCGTCCGATAAGGACCAGGCACGTGTCGACGGCGCATTGTGTTCCACGCGCGCCTCAAAGAGTTGTCAGCACCAACCGACGGGATCGAAAGACCAATGCCTGCTGGGGTTGCGGGTTTGTCCGACAGGGATGTCGCGGCCCCGACACACAGGCAACGGAAGGAACACGGGTGGGTTTTATTCAGTAAAAGTCTGACACACCCTCTCGCTCTGCCCAGAGCGGGAGAAGTCATTTGATGATTTCCCATCCTCAAAAAAAAAAAGGGAGCAAGCCTATTTAAATAATTGATTCCAAGTAAAGAAATAACTTGTAACTATTATTTTCTAACTCCTTTCTAGAGTTCCGTACCCGAATAATGCCAAACGGAACCCTATTAATAAGCCTGTCTGTCTGTCAGCGAGCTGTATCTCATGAGCCATAATAGGTAGACAGTTGAAAACTTCACATTATGCATTTCTATTACCGCTATAACAACAAATAACAAAAATTAAAAATGTAAGGTTCGTAAAAGCTGTCCGTTTTAGACCAATTTTATACCCTATCTCAACAACTGAAAAATTGAAGCATTTGTATATCATGTACCATATACTACATATACGTATATAACCAACAAATACAAAACACTGATTCATAAGGTATTTATTTAAATACGGGTGATTTTCTGCAACTGTAAAAATAACTTTGTATCGTTATGAAATACAAATTTATCTTTGCGATTTTCATTAAGATGAAAAATTATAATATTTTTCGTTTTGTATTTTAATTTATTTGCTAACTAATGTACCGTACATTAGTTAGGAAATAAATTAAAATACAAAACGAAAAATATTATAATTTTTCATCTTAATGTACGGGACCCTTCGTGTGCGAGCTCGAGTCGCACTTTGCCGGTTTTATTTACACTATTAATTGGTAGGCGATTTCATTGTTGATTGTTTTATTTTATCAAGTGCTTTAAAGCAATGATCGAGTGCTACTATTGCCAAATACTTATGCAACGTATTGAGTAATGACCGATATAAAAATATACAGTCAAATTACGAACTACCTTAATTTATATTTCGTAAAAATATATCATAAAGCTTTTACGTAAAAGGCCGTGGTAAAATCTAATCCCTTATTTTTATAATAATTACAAACTCACCCCTTAATTCACTATTAAACACTAATTATAAAATAAAGCCACTTTATTTCCTGCATGAATCTCAAGCACATTTTGGAGGCATCGATTTAAAAAGCCATTTTGCGAAAACCCTCGTGTCAGACAACAGTTGAGGCGGTAGTGTGGTGGCACTCAATATCGATAGAAATATAACAATATTATTTTTCATTGGAACTGATGAAAAGTCGTCTTTTCATAAGTGATTCTACGGATACCAGTTGGACTGGGAAAACAAAAGAGTTGCTTTAATAGCTAAAAACTATCTATTTCGGGCGTCGAGCAGTTCCCGTGAAATTACAGCTACTTGGGTCTTTAAGTTTTTATAAATAGGCTCAGGCAATTCTCTTGATTGTGCAGACATGTCCAAAGACGTCTTAACAAATAAAATAATAAAAACCACATTCGCGAACTTTGTTACCACGAGTTAATAAGAGCTCACATCCGGAACCACTTTTATTCAAATCCGAATCAATTCCAAGCACGTCTTTACTCGAATCATGTGGATTCGAGTAAATACGTGCTGCAGCAAGTTCAAAAAGTACTTTAAAACTTCAGTCGTGCACGAAAAGTGAGAAGTTGCTGGCCTCCTGGAAGATTGCCAGTTACGTACAAGTGGCATGGCTAGCCGTTTCTATCACTTAATTGTAAACTCGTTCGGAATGTTAAGTAACTGTTACTGAATTAGTTTTTGTAACTCGTATTGGGTTAAAGTTTTAAAATAAAATTCTGAGCCTTTACGTTTTTGATAGATTAAAATCTTGCGAAATCTTGGCAACCATTCAAACCCAGAATAACTATACTTTAGGCTACAGATGTTTGATAACGGCAATAGCTCTGACATTGGAATCTTATTGTGCTATTACAAAAATAAACAAAATCGTGTAGTTATAAAGTGCACATACACCGTTAAATAAAACTATGTAATACTTTAAATTAAGATTTTTTGGAAAAATATAAATCATCAGAATTCACAAAACTAACAGTATCGATACAAGTGAAACCCATCTCTACTGCGAGCTACGTCGGATGAAAAGTTCGGAGCACGCAGCGAGACGAACCCTAATTATGTCTTCAATCAACGTCACTGTGATCTCGTGAGTCGCGGCCGTACCCGGAATTATTAAATTATATTCCTATTACAATTATATGGCCTGTTTTGTTATGATTCTCATATTCACAACTTGCTGACAAGCGAATGAACTTCGTCGGTCACTCACAGTTTTTTTTTTTTAAATCCTTGGACTAAGCTAAACCATTGATATAGGAAATTATTGTGATCTCTCATAGGTAGATATTATTATACTGCTTTACCTTAATATAATATATTATAAATAGCTTTACACAATGTTTTGATGACTCGTAATAGTTTCAGGACCCCAGTTTTCAAGGGTCACCCCAAATTTTGATAACTAGTCCAGCCTCCGTAATTCCAAATCAAGAAAAAACTGATATTTAGCTGGATCTGGTTAATTGAAAGACAATTGTTACTTTAAAAAAATAGGTTTAAGGTAAAGATGACATCAGCACACACATACCAATTTTGAGGCAATGCAAAATTCGACTATCAAACATGACTTTCCACATTAACACTCGCCAAAACAAAATCCATTTATCCCACCCGGTCAAATCATAAACAACTTCCGGTTATACCGGCTCGTCCGGATAATCGCAGTTATCCGGATAAAGGTAGATACATTTTGCCGGTAAATATTAAATCTATTGCCTCTCGTCACGCAATATTTGGATTAACTTGATAACTACTTGTTTTGAGGTTAACGAGGTTGATATTAAGCTCGCTTCGCACACAGGTGGAGTGTTATGTGCGAAATCGTTTTGCCCGGGATTTGCCCGGTTTTGTGATTGTATGACCGTGTGATGTCAGCTTTATGCGGGTGTTAGCACGCATGGCTTTGCATGTGCTGTTTACCTGAATGTACTTTTTTGGCCAAAAAATTACTATGTTGAGGGCTTCAAAATTATTAATGATAATATTAATGGTGATGTTGTTGTTATTTGTAAAAACTGATATATGATAAAAAGATAAGTGCTTTTTATGTAGTAATAAACAGGATATAATAATTATTATTATTTTTGGACCATTTAATAATACTCAACTGTCAGTAAGTTCGAATAGTAAGTATTAGGTACAAATTTTCTTATATTTCGGGTGGAATTCTAACAAAAGCTTTTCAATAAAAAAACTCCCAATGTCAGATACACTGAAAATATTTTTATTTTAACAATATAATGTCGTTCATGGCTGTCAACAAAAATGGCGGTTTCGAGATATTCGAGACGCCTGTGTCGCTGTAACTGGCGTTTACACGATAAAGCGAATAGATGTTATACTAACAGATTGTGTGTCGAATTTTAAATCACGATTTGCTTTTGTAAATTTTTCGATAACGTTTTTGAAGTAGAAGCGAGAAAATTGTAGGAATTATTCTTCTGTAAAAAGCATGTCCTTCTTTAAATAAATTGATCAGGTAGGCTTTTTGCATAGTAAGGCCACTAAATAGTCTTGCCTATAGCAAATATAGACAAGACACTAGGCTGCTCTTTAATCCCTTGGGAGAATATCTACCCATTAATTTTACTCTAAAGATCGTAAACTGATACAGGTTATCGATAGATTTTCTTCTGCTTTGCCATCTTTGAAACATCTAAAATATTGTTTCTTTAATTTTTGCAAATTGAAATATAAATTAAAATAGATAAATAGAGATCCGGGTTGATTACGTTAATATTTGTCGCTCCATGTAAAATACTGGTATTCAGCTGCATCCGGTTAGATTAGAAGCTGACCCTACATAGTTGCGAAAAGGCTAGGCAGATTGACTGAAAAATCTTTACAATGCAAAGTTTCAACTGGTATTTATATAAAACCTGAAAACTAGAACATTTTGAATGAATAATAATGAAAGTTCTTGAAACACTCGGAATGAATTATGAGAAAAGTTACTTCTTGATGTCAACGTTAAGTTTTCATTAAAATTATTTATCTTTACAGCAGTGGCTACCTCTCCTTCTCATTAGGGAATGGTTTTCTGTGTCGACTTTGTTTGCAAGAATCACAATATGGAGGATTTCAAGATAGAATCTACATATATATGTACATACACTCACATCTTCTTTCCGCGGGGGCAGACAGAAACTACAGAACGCCACTTGCTACGATACTTCTTTTTTTTTTTTGGTGGGAAGTTCTCAAATAACTTCTCCCGCTCTGACCGGAGCCGAACTTTTACTGACTAAAACCCACCCGTGTTCCTTCCGTTGCCTGTGTGCCGGTGCCGCGATATCCCTTTCAGACAAACTCGCAACGCTGGCAGGCATTGGCCCTAACGGACCCCGTCAGTTGGTGCTGACATCTCTTTGAGGCGCGCGTGGAAAACAACGCGCGTCGACCCGTCCCTGGTCCTTATCGGGCGGCGAGCTACCCATCGCTCCCCGTCCGCAAGCCCGCGCCTACGGGGTGGCCAGAACTCGGCTTGCGACTCCCGACGCCCGAGGTGTCTCCTGCGGCGACTAGGGGCACGAGGGCGTGAATCTTGCCTCTCCCTCACGCGTTTCGCCTCCTCCTTCGCGAGCATTACTGCTTCGCAGAACGAAGTGACGGCCTCCCATGCACTCTCGCTCCGAACCATGAACCAGGGCCGGACGCGACATATAGCCGCCGCCGATCGCCTCGTGAGGACACGCGGTGCTCCGCCCAAGCCGGGCAGACTTCCACCGTGTCCTCCGGGCGATCCACACAGTGGTGACACCCGGGCGTTTCCTCCCGCCTTATACGGAACAGGAACCTCCCGAAACAACCTGCTACGATCCTTACATACTCCTTTTGCCTCGTTTACTTCCATACATCTGGTCCTATACGCACGCTGGTTGCGAGTACTACGAAACTGACCTTTCTGAAGAACATCACCAATAAGGTCATTATATTATGTCCTCCTAGAGCGTCTTTCCCGGCGTTTCCACTCACATCAGGTTATAACTTTAAGTCAGAAATGCTTATGGTTCTTGAATGGGCAGTGTTGTTGCTTCCTGAAAAGACCATCTCAGACTCTAATCTGCCTGGTCTTCACATGATCTGACTAAGATAATGTCTGGACTTTTAAAATATACTGTGACTGTGAGTTTGTTTCGGTGTTTCTTTTCAGAGGAGTCGGGTATAGAAGTACTAGTTTTAAAATATTATTTTTTAAATATTACTTATTATTTCTTTTTCACGTGTAAAAGTGTTTTTGTATAACCAATTTACAGGAATGAAGTATAATTTTTTTATCATTTAAGACTGATGCTGACCAGCTTGTTCCTGCCAGAAAAGCAAAGGGTTTCTTACGACTTTGAATGATTTTAATATATAATTTCCTTCTTCAAAGTCTAAAGAATACCTTTACTTTGGGTTGTGACTTAGCATGGGTGTCCTATGGTCTTTCAACAGTGAAATTCGATATAGTTGATTGTGAATCAACTCCTGTCTAATGTCCACAGTATAATAATACCAGCCTATTACTAACCCATTGCAGGTTATCTTCTTATACTGAGACTATCTTTTAGACGTGATCATCAATCACCACGCTTGCTCAAAGCTTGGTGATTTCAGACTTATAGGGTACCTATTACTGTTAATTTTAAGTCCAGGTTTCCTCAGGATGTTTTCTATCAATGATTTTCAAGATTTACTTTGAAAGTAGATATGAATTGAAAAAGACACTGCCCAGATTTTAACTCACAACCTCACATACAGGCCTAAACCACCGTGCAATCACGAAATTTACACACATTGTGAAAACCTTAATTATATCATTACATACATCATGGTCGCATTTTTTCCCCCGAAGGGTAATTTAGAAGTGTACCTACAGAACAAGCACCTAAAATACGCAAATTAACGCTCGCTTACACAAAACTCATCAAACATATGTTCACTTGAGAGTCTTAAAAAGAATTAAACAGTTACTTCATAATGCTGTCTCAAAAGATCCCAAAAGTTGTGAAAGTCTCTTAGCAAAGCTTAGAATGTGTAAATATTGTATGAGATACGCAGATGGCGACGAGAGGTTCAAGTTACAAGAGTGCACTCCGTCCGAAAAATAAGTTTTGCTGGCACAGTAACAAGTGAAACAACAAATGAAAGGCTGCGATTGAGTTTCAAGAATACATCCGTCCACGTCCACGGCCAGTCGTCCACGATGATGCTCAAAGTTATAATGCTAGCCTATTACTATCCCACTGTAGAACATAGCCTCTTCTCATCTCTCTCTTCAGCCTATATACTCGTATAGACCATTTTAAATATAATTGTAACAATTTTTTAATTGCTCCTAGAGGTATTTTATGTCGGGTACATTGCGTGGCCCTTTCTAAGATTACTAAAATATCATGTAGATAATTTTTTATATAAATGAATGTTTAGTAGTCATTGGATAAGTGGGCTGCTTTTATAAAAAGAAATGCCATCGTGTATGGTTAATTTTCGGCGCTTTGCTTGTTACAATAATTGTCTTGCATTCCGTTCCGCAGCAAAGTAAATTGAGGCTTACTAAACATTGAATAATATAGACAAAAATATGTTCATGAATTTTTCAACTTTAACTTGATACTGTATAACAAAAAAAAAAAAAAAAAAAATTGTGTGTGGTACTTTCCGTTGAGAAGTGTGACTGTTTGTCGTCACGATTCACGTCGTCACACACAATGGATTAACCTAAATCTTCTTCTATAAGTTTTCTTTCATCCTTCGGATGAATCTTATTAATTGTCTTTATCAAACTCATAACCGTTTAAATATATTAACAAAACTCAATGAATTTTCTTAGATATTTTTCCCTAACATGTATCTTCAAAATGTTTGGAGGTGAGGCGTGCATTTTTGGATTTTCCAATTTTTGAAGTGAAAACTTCTGTAGACAAGTTGAGCGATTTTTGGTAGGGCATAAAGTTACGTATTCGCGTCACTGAGCATGTCGGTGACGTGAATCCATCGTGGCGTCGTGCCGTATAGGCCCCCGCCTATAGTAGCGCCCCTAGGCAGTAATGACCAATGAGCAGAGGGATGCCGTGAGCGTTGACGAATCAGCGGACTGCAGTTGGTCTCCATCTCGCCACGAGCATACCTAAGGCGCAGTACAGCGGTCTCGGTCAAACTATAGCAGTAAGTTTGAATGTTGCAAGTGTGTTCCTGAGAATTTTATTGAAACCAGGTCTTTTTGTATGTAATCGATAGTAAGTGGACACAGCCCATCATGTTTTGATTAATAAACAAACTATATTAAAATGTTTATAATTATTGCTCGGATTGCCAATAGATGTGAAAACCAGGATAATGTTAATATTTTTTTGTTTTAAAATCTACTCATATCTCCTATGTCTTGAGCGCAACTCTCAAATTGAGAGTAGGTACATAAAACCTTATTACTTACCTGTAGCAGGTGTTACCAGTATCTGAGGTAATGTTGATAATATTAAGTTTAGGAGAGCATCTTGAATAATATTTGAGTTTAAAGCGTGAAGAGGTTTTCTGATGAAAGTTGATAGGTGTGTTTGTATGAAGGGAGAATGTGTTAACTGCATGATACATAATTTAATATACATTCAAGGAAGTTAGTTGTTAAGTAAATAAACACACTACGTCAATATGCTGTGTTACAATCAGTTCATACAACTGTCAAATAATGACAGTGAATATAAGGACAATTTAGGTTGGTAGTCAACTTGATTAATAATTCATTTCCCTGCCTTTACCTACTTACATTGAATACACAATTGTTGGGTTTGGTTCACGGATGGGTGACATCTTTACATACTGAAACCACGTTAAGCCGTGGATCCCGGCTCTCATTTATAGATCTTTGACAGTGGTAACGGGTAGTTAAAAGCCCGTATGTCTGACAACCAGTCTTACCAAGGGGTATCCAGTTACCCAGTAACTGGGTTGTAAACGTCAGATAGGCAGTCGCTCCATGTAAAACACTAGTATTCAGCTGCATCCGGTTAGACTAGAAGTCGACCCGAACATAGTTGGGAAAAGGCTAGGCAGATTGATTGACTAAATATACAGAATGTTGATGTGTTAGGGTTTTTGGTACCTAAAGAGCAAAGTGCGGAAGTGGGTTTCGAACTCAGGAACCCGAACTCAGCTGTTTGCGTAACCGTTACACTTACACCCTTTGTAAACCAAGGATGAAAGTTTGCTCTCGTAAAGTCGACCTCGTAATTACTTTATCGCCCTAAGATTGAATGTCACTTGGACGTCATAAAACAACAAGGTATATATGTCTATGTGACCGTGAGATAGTTTCAACTTTAGTTAAGTTTCAATTTACTGGGAATTATTGTCAAAAGTGATATAGCAATTTATGATGTCGACCATACGTTTCTAAATAATAAAAAATATAATAAATAGATTCATCTATTTCAGGTAAATAACACCCATTGTCAAACACAACCAACAACATATAAAATAAATCAAATACAATCTGATCAAATCAAATAAGATCAAATAAAATACCGTTATATCGTTTCTCATATGTGGTCAGTCAGGTCAGTAGGTGACCTATATAATTCCCAGGATTGTATAATAAAAGAGTTTTTGTATTCCTTTCACCTTCCTAACACAATAAAAGTTGTATACTTGCCCCCGGTCATGTGCGCCGGCAGGTTTATTTTCAGGGGGTGCATCTTCACCTCCACGAAGCGAGCTCGATCAGTTTAATATCTCGCTAGGTTAAGTTATCTACTCGTATTATAGTGTTTGGCGTTTTCGGATATTGCTTTTGTTCTGAATGTTTTTACACCTATATTTTATTTTGAAGCCAGGGTGATGCAAGTGCACGCTCTTGCACCCCGCTCCCATGCCATCAGTACAACTCAAGAGGAAACGTGGGTCGTTTGCCGCCCTTCAATCTTTTGAACCACTAAAAGGTGTACAGGCTCTGAGTATTTATTTTTAAATAAATAATAAACACACTGAGATCGCAAAGATCGTCACTCACTGGACGCCTGAGGGAGGTCATCGCCGTTGGAGTAGCTGCGGCGAAGGTGGTGTGACGATCTAGCCATATTTGCGGGGCTAAAATTGCTATAAATCGCACAAAACAGAGAAATGTGGAAGGAAAAAGGGGATGCTTTTGCCAGGTGGTTCCAATAAATAAATATTTTTTTTGAACTACCTGGTTCTTGGTGCACTTGAGATCAACACCGAGGCCAAATATAGAGACAAGTCGATATGTATTACGGTTTATACATGATTTTTAAATTTGAACTACATTTATATACAGCAAGCAAGCGCTACTGCTGAGCATGAAGTCTTGGGTTCGATTCCCAGGTCGGGCAAAATGTTATTTGATTTTTCCATCACAAATTTCTCAGTAGAAGCCCAGAGGTTGGTTTGCACCCGGTTGATGGCAATAGGCTCGCCCCCTATTATAAGGGACACAAACATAACTGGCGAAATTTGGGTGTACTAAAAAGGTACACCTCTACTAACTCTTCAGGGATTACTGGCGTGATGTTGTGTTGGTGATAATACGTAAAAATGACAGTGTTAATGGACTTTTATCGTAGATCGTACTAAGTTCATAATATAATCGCACCAACTGCCACCAAATCTTTTGGGAAATCATGTAAGAAGATTTTCTCTCTCCTCCTACTCTAATTAGCAAGTAATATAATTAATTTACAGACTCTTTGGTCTTTGTCTTGAAAGCGATGGAGGGTTAATTCGCGCAAAACGTATCGTACCCGTCACGTGAATAGAAACGTCCTCTGTAATACTCCACTTACACGGGCAATTGTATAAGCAAATATTACCGGCAACAGTTGCCGGCGGTAGAAGAGTTTACTATGTTGATCCATCACCATCATTCTCTTGGCCCCATGACAATTTATTTGAAGTCGGCGCAACATGTCTTGCTTGTAAGTTGCTCCACATCGCTCAATAAAGTGTAGGCGTTTTCAAGCAATAATAAAATTTCTACAATCTTAGCATCGCAGTAAATAGCACGGTGTTGTGACATCATTAATAATATCCTTTTGACCGAATTAATATAGTATATAATATATTAATAACACCCACTTCTACTCTGTCCTTCTCATACTTCTGACTTTGTTCATTCTTCCTTTCATATTCAGTTCATTCTTCTCTGGAATACGCTTCCTCTTGATATCAGGATGGCCACCAGTCGGTGTGCATTTAAGCCGAAATTGCGGAGTTTTTTTTCAAAATAAATAGAGTAGAGTCAGGTCATCACCTCTATCCCTTGAATTCGTGTATATATGTATATATATAATATAGGTATATATTATAGTAACAAACGTAATATGCAGGGAGGTTTTATAAACATGTGGCTGTTATTGTAGTATATTGTGGTGTGTTACGACTTCCACATGAACGAAGTCGCGGGCAGAAGCTAGTAGTAGGTACCTAGATATGTATGTATGTGTACATACACATACCTATATATTTACTTTAATGATATACCTCTAACAGATACAACCGCACGTAAATAGGTTATAAACTACATCGTTTATAACCTATTTATGTACCGTTGTACCTATTTGAGTTATAATGTTATGATTTTAGTTTTAATAAAAATAATATGATGGCTATAATTTGGTACTTGTTTTGACATTTTAGTTTTTATTTGAAATTTAATTAATTGTCAGGGGAATATTGTATTGATTTATCCAACACTCTGGCCCTTTCTATATGTTTTATTTGATATTGTGAAATGAATAATAAAATAACTGAAATTATTACTAACATTTATACGCCCAATGGCAAAGTATAGAGAACTTACAAATGAAACATCTCACACACGCTGTATAACTGTAAACTATTTTTACTAATAAAAACTCTGAACTCTGAACTCTGAACATAGTTCCTCTCAAACAGAGCACCTGCCATCTAATCTCTTCACCACCCTTGGTTGACTGGTAGAGAATGTATTAAGTCCGCCTTTGTATTTTTTTGAGTGCGAAAAGTTTAAATAAATAAACACTTCTTCTTCCTTAAATCTCATAATGCGATGCAATGGATTAATTAACCACAATTGCGCAACTTAAGTTGCCCGTGTGACCACACCTTAAATGATTTCAGTGGGCGAAATAGGTTAATGTGATGAAAATGAAGACAAGTGCGTGTCGTCTTTACATTTTGATTTGTTCCAGGAGATGTTTGTCTAAAATTAGGAGACATTTCTTTGTGAAAAGCGTATTTGACTTAATTAAATAACAATTTATTGTGGCACAGAGAATTAAATGAGTTTAGTAATTGCGTGGCTCATAAATGTTTGAAACTCAAATGTTACTGAGGTTGAATTCAAATTCAAATTCAAAAGTCATTTATTCAAACTAGGCTGAGAATCAGCACTTTTCGAACGTCAAAATTACATAAGACAGTCCCCCAAAACGCCCACCCTTCACCACTTCCTAGAGCATTAGCTGGGAAGAAGAAGTGGCGCAACAAACTCCCCAGCAGCGCAGCTGTCTGTTCAGTTAGAAGAACAAAATAAAAAAAAAGATTCTATAAAATAGTATTCAAAATAATTTACATTACGCAACACAAAACATAATTTAAATTATTAGCCATATGTTAGCTGGCACACGCCAATATACCAAACAAAATCATCGAGAACTATACTCAGGCAGAAATAAAAACTAAAAGTAAACAGAACTTAATATCTAAATAAAACCCTCCAGGCATAAAGGGCGTGCCCGCTTACATAAAGTTGTAACTGGGAGTTATAAATGATAAACTAGAACCATCGACGTAAAATAAATAAAACAAACAGTTAATTACTAATAACAATAAATAATATGATCAAATGTCGAGGTCACTAGCTAACCACATATTGCAATACAACTCATTAAAAAAACATTGTAATGGGTAGATGATGTCAACAAAGTTGTATTATGGTGATTAAATATTGCTGTGATTGTTGTAACCTTGATATATTGGACTGAAATATTAGAAAGAAAGAAAGAAAAATATTTTATTTTAGACACGTACAGGAAATAAAAACAATATAAAACCGGCCAAGTGCGTGTCGGACCACGCACAATGAAGAAGTTCCGAAGGTGGGATGAATTTATCCTAAGAACAAACTTAACATTGTAATAGAAAAACATGTTCTCCCATACGGAATGTATGTGAGATCATGTTTTTCAAACCGCAAATTTAAGTTGGGTGATTATTACTCGGTAACCTGTACAGCCTACTTAGCTCTCATAGTTTTCCTTTTAATTTCGTTATATATACTACTGCTGGAATTTTTTTTACAAGTCCAAGTACAACCATTTAGCTAGAAGGGGGCGGGGGGGAGACACTTGGCTCTAACAAAAAAAATCAGTTAAAAGCTTAATATTTCGCAAACGGATCCCTGAATTTAAAAATAGTTTGGACAAACCCCCAATATTTTTGAAAGACCTTTCTAACGATACCCCATAACATGGGGTAGATGAGGAAAAAAAAACATCCCCACTTTACGTGTAGGGGAGGCACCCTGAAAAAAAAAACTTCATTTTATTTTACCACTTTGTTTGCATGATTAATATGTATATATAGGCCAAATTACAGCTTTCTAGTACTAACCGTCTCTAAGCTAAGCCGCGGACAGACAGATGGACATGGCGAAACTGTAAGGGTTCTTTGTTTACTACGGAACCCTAAAAAGAACATTAAAATTAACAAAATCATGAAAACAAACAAAAAGACCTGTGCGAGGTCAAAGGGGCTCCCATCTCAGCATGATGTTGCGATATTTATGGAACAAATACCGCAACGCTGGCATTCTGTTAAGAGCGTTCATCCAAAAATTTGACATCGTCGCAAAACTGTTTTGATAAGCAATATTACTGTATGGAAATAACAAAAATGGCTAACTAGTGAAATAGAATATTAATAATGAATTGAATTTGATTTTGTAGCCATTTTAGGTATAAAAAAGGCATTTGGAAAGTTTCAAAATACTCGTTTTACCTCTAAAACTAAATATTCGGTGTTACGATATTAATTATTGCATTTTATAATAGTAGGTATAGCAGTGATAGCCTAGTGGTGTGGCCGTCGGACTGCCAAGACATAGGTCTCGAGTTCGAACCCAAGGCACACCTCTGACTTTTCAGATTCATTTGCGTATTGTATAATTATCACTTGCTTCAAAAACGGTGAAGGAAAACATTGTGAGGAAACCGATATGCCTGAGAAATATTTCTCGACGGCTTATGAAGCTACGTCAGAGGCCCATAGGCGGCTCTAAAACTCTGACACCAGCTTACTCACTAACCACACGAAAAGAAGAAGATTTCATAATCAATATTTTAGTTCGGTAGTTAGCCATATTTATTATTTCCATACAGTACTATTTCCAAATTAATCAAAACAGCCGAAATATTTGACAGCTATTTGCGACGTTGCCCACTTTCTGTATAAACGCTGTTAAGGCTCGGTTAACGCTGTTAACGCTGTTAAGGCTCGGTTAACGCTGTTAACGCTGTTAACAGCCATAAATAAATTCCGCCAGAGGAATAAAATTTATATTAGAATATTCTTAAGAGATGAAGTTTTACCCCTGGCTCATTTAAACACCTATAAAAAATCATAAAGTCGTGTCGTTTAACTTTTAGACAAAACACTATCTGAGTAATTTGAATGATATTGTAATAACTGAGATGATCAGGAATATTTGAAATAACAAATGAATAATGATAATGTTCAGAAACACGAGGCATCGTTTGTTAAAAGAAGTTATTATACAAAACTTTTTGTTCTTTTATACAAAGACGATGGATATTATATTCCTTTCTACACAGAACTACACGAACTGAAAGAACGAAGTTCACGACACACGATAAATTAGTAGTACAAACGTCAGTTGGGCGGTCAGCATTTATATTCGTAAGACGTTGTTAGAAGCCTATTTGAAGTGTATTGAGGACAGGTTCGCAAGTGAGCTGGGATACCTAGCAATCAGTCGATTTCCCCAAGAGCTGCTAAGGTCAGAAGACAACCACGGTGCGTAAAACCTGCTGTTTATTTAAGTTTACTGAACTATTTAACCTTCAAAAATTATATACTTACCACACCTGCATACTAATAAAAAAATGTTTAAGAATCAAAATACACTCACAAATCACCTTCAAACACTCACCGTGTTTGAAGGTGATTTGTGAGTGTATTTTGATTCTTAAACATTTTTTACTACTACACCAGCAATAGGGATGGCATAGAATTGCCTTCAGTTAGGACTTTGTACGGAAGAAGAACTATTCAGTTTGAGGGAACGCAGCTTTATAATAAGTTACCGAAAGAACTAAGAGATTCTTCATCAGTGAACATTTTTAAGAATAGGTTAAAGTTGTGTTTGGCTAACCAACAAAAATAAAATAATCTTTACTCACTGCATGTACTCGATCGACCGAACGTCAATAATTATGTTTATGACTTAAGATATTTGGTTAGTTTCTCATATTTAAGTGAACTATGTATGTTATTTTGAGAAACAAATTTCTTTAAACCGAAGTGTACAAAATATATTATAGCGTCTGTATCCTTTTTTTTTTTAGGTTGGGAAATTAATAAATAACTTCTCCCACCCTGGGCGGAGCGGGAGGGCGTGCAAGACTCTTACTAACTAAAACCCACCCGAGTTCCTTTAGTTGCCTGTAAGTTGCCAGGGGCCACGGAGTGTCTGTGTCCTACAGGTATGTATTCTAAACTTGTCATCATTTTCTCACCCTTATACCAATGTATTTGGGATCGGCGACATGAATTTCCATACTTCTCTATCAGTCATAATTTTCCTTTCTAGGCTTCGTTGATCTAGTGGTCGCAAACAATTCTGTTGGGCATGAGGTCCTGGTTTCGACTTGGGTCAGGCAAAGTGAGACCTATTGGGTTTTATTTCTCCGTAGCAGCCCGGAGTCTGGATTGTGCCCGGTTGATGGCAATCGGCTCGCCCCCTATTAAAGGAACTTAAACATAACTGGCGAAATGTGAGTGTAGTATAGATACACCTGTGCCTAACCCTTTGGGGAATACAAGCGTAATCTTTATGTGTTTTCTTTCTACCCAAAGCATCTTTCATACAGTTCACCCATCGTTTTTTTCGTTCTTGCCATAATCATATACACATTTATACTCAACTTTCCTCACGACATTTTCCTCATTCCACCGCATCACATGCCCCTGCTATGACAACCGATTTTCACACAACTTTACAGTCAACTTGGTCACTTTCAGACTTCTTTTCGAGGTAACTTGTACGAATAGTAAACCTATTTTTAAGGGTAAAGGGTTCTGTTTGTAGTACCCTCGAAGCATCATCAATCGCATAGATTCCTCTGGGATTCTCCCACTATCCATAACTTGATTACAGCCAGTTAACTTCGAAACTGCCTCTTATACAATTCCATATGATGCAGTTGATTTTATTTTGTCACAGTTTTCACTCCCCAGATCCCAATATTTTTTTTCTCAAATATTGAAGAAGGTTCCTCTCTCATGTCAAGATAATTATTATTAATCTTTATTTATGTATTTATTTATTATAAGGTAGCTTCACAGCTGAGCTGACTTAACATTTGTGTATCTCTTTGAATCCATGTTCCCATTCTGCAGTGGCCGTTTAATACCTAAGGCAGTTAACTCTTTACGCAGACTATCACTCTATACAAAAAATAATCGCAACAACAGTCTCATAAGCAAAATAGTCAAAATAGTTAAATCTGCCGAAAAAACTGTGTTGTCACAACCAAAGATTTAAATTGTTAGAATGTGTCATAAGATGGTAACGTTTCTATTTCATTGACATTGGAATAGTATGGTATCGCTCACTCAACCTGAAAATTGTATATATCGTATCGTATCGTTCCATGTACGATGAGGGAGCTTACTCCATCGTGTGCACTTTTCGCGCGACCTAGGTACGTTGAAGGCACATCTAACGATTAAAATCTTTATACACGACATAAAAATTACTGTTCTGCACGATTGCCCAAACAATTTTTCTCATAGTGCAGTGTCTAAACCCCATATTTAGTAGTACCTCACCAGATCGTACAATAGTGATTAACTGAGCAATAAACATAGTGTCGGCTATAATTCACAAAGGCTATGCATCTGGTGGCAATATACCAAACAGCCGGTGTATGCGGAAATATAAGGGAGGTTAATGTGGGCGTTGCTTTTATTTAATAGTTAATTCTATCATTTTTTTTATGAAAAATCGCGGGGGCAAAATCCATTCATGGAAATGAATTGTTTTTCAAAATGACTAATAACTTAAATTGTCCATTTATATGCAAATCACAACTTTTATTCTTTGACAGTTGTATGAAATAAATATACTTTTTCATGGCACTGAAAATATATATACATAAAGTCTATTTAAATCCTTGTTTTCAATTGATGTTATTTCCACTTACACAAACATCAATTTTATGTAAGTGTAAATAAGTTGATTTTAGACTGACTATATATAGTACTGTTGCAAAGTTCGTAAAAAAATATGAAGCTGTAGCGCCAACTGATGAGAGGTTTACAGTTGTTTTTCCTAAAACTCGTGTTTGTTTACATGTTTGACAAATAAATTGCGAACGTAGATTACTTTCTACTGTTCTACTGGACCTACCCACCATTAACAGGATAATAGTTAATTTAATATAAGACCTGATGTGAGACTTTCTGATTCGTCTGACAAGAAATCGCACATTGTTCTATCCATAGATATACTGTTGTTGTAAGCCCTCATACCCTGTCGAAATCCATATCTTCTTTATGTATCTACATATAAACATATTATAAATTAAAATCGCTGTACGTATCTATATGTGTGACCGCGTTGTTCTTCTAGACTAGGCAACGGATTATGATATGGTTTTCTCCATCATATAAAGATTTTATTTATTCCATAATACATTAATATTAAACTTACAGGTAGTTAATTGATTCAGGCGTGACTTTGCGGAAATCCATTATAAAATACAATAGACGACGTATATTTAGTAACCTAATCCGCGTAACTGTTCTTAAGGAGTCATAA
This sequence comes from Agrochola lota, assembly GCA_947364205.1. Classification (NCBI taxonomy): domain Eukaryota; kingdom Metazoa; phylum Arthropoda; class Insecta; order Lepidoptera; family Noctuidae; genus Agrochola; species Agrochola lota. Next base: position 21,837,043 of record OX376223.1, read on the forward strand.
AGAGCCCTGTAAGAAATCGACACGTGTTTCACCTCTCAACGAAGCATCCCCAGGATGGCTATTGACTTGTTGCGAACCCGGACCCGACGTGTCCCTCGACGCTTGACGTGTCCCTCGACGCTTGACGTGTCCACACGTCGGGTCCGGGCTGAGGATGCCTCGTTGAGAGGTGAAACACGTGTCAATTTCTTACAGGGTTCATTATGACTCCTTAAGAACAGTTAGGTACGCGGTTTAGGTTACAAAATATACGTCGTCTATTGTATTTTTAAAACTATTTATTAATGAAATTTCGATGTTTTCTCAAATCGCAGTAACCGTGCGAAGTAGGGGCGGCTCGCTAGTAACAATATAAATAGGTATTTTTTCTCAGTTCTCTCGAAACTCACTAGCACACACACTTTTATTTAAATACAGTAACAGGAAAAGAGTTTCCTTTCGATTTACCTGTATTTAACAAGTGTCCAATATGAGGGTACCATGTATCCCTCGCGGCATAAAAAACATCAGCAAAAGGGTTTTATTCAAAAATTATTCATGAAGAAACAGGGGTTGAACTGATTTTTTATGGGTGCAGATAAAAATAACTGTCCGTAAGAGAATTGTTTTCATTTACGGTATGGGAAACTATTCAGTTACAAAAAATTGTTGTAGGGATAGGCGACTAGCAAAAATAAGATTTCTTGGACTGTAGGTGATCCAGGTTCTATCACAAGCATTTTAAGCTTGTATAGTTCAGTAGTCGGACTGAAACGGGGGTACCGGGTTTTATCAGGGTCCGTAACTTAACTGCGAGAGTCATATGTTCGATTAATGGAAAGTCGACTGAACGATTGTTCGAATGGACTTTATTGCGAAACAACCTTTTATCGCCAAACGCTACTTCGACTGAACGATTAATCGAATATTTATTAATCGATGGACTGCTCTTTCGAATGAGTTTTAATTATTATATAGTTTTATAATTGAAATAAAAATTTAAAAATAGATTTTGGTGATTATTATTTTATGTTTGGATTATTAGTGGAGTTCTCGTGGCGTTAAATAACCCTAATCTACCGAAAAGGTTTTTGATTAAGTACCTTAATTTTGTGTGAAAATCGTAACGTAAATGTTTTTTTTTTATAATAAACAATTTTCCCTTCATTTGTGCTTTATTATCTTCCTTTTCACCAAATTTTATGTTTCTAAATCTACGGGAAGAACGTACGATATCTTAAAAGTGTTTGATTTCCTCGATTATGTATGAAATAATATGTGACGGAAAATATTTTTATTTTTATTTTATTTCGATTATTAAACTGTATAATAATTAAAACTCATTCGAAATAGCAGTCCATCGATTAATAAATATTTGATGAATCGTTCAGTCGAAGTAGCGTTTGGCGATAAAAGGTTGTCTCTCAATAAAGTCCATTCGAACAATCGTTCAGTCGACTTTCCATTAATCGTACATATGACTCTCGAAGTTAAGTTACGGACCCGTTTTATCACCCGTTTGAGTAAAGTTTATAATGCGTAAACGAACCTCGTCACTATTGCGTCGGATTCGAGACAGCGAAAGCAGTCTCCTGAGCATTGTTGCTAGTAAGACTAAAGGCCGCCTGATGGGGCACCTGTGCGAAGTGCATGTATTGTTGCCAGGTATCCCCAGAAGATGTCATAATAGATATAGGGTTCTTTAAGTTGTGTTGTATTATTGTTATTTGTTTATGTTTTTCTTAATTAATCATACTAACATACTATAAGTAATACCAACAATTTTTGGGTAATGTAGCTGATTTAAAGATAAAGAATAAATAAAATAAATAAATAATGAATAAAAAAAATATTTCGGATTTTACATTGGGATATTTTGAATTCTGAGCAATTTGAATTTGTTCTTGTTTAATAGCAAAAAGCTAGCCCCCTATTATATGAACATAAAGGAAATGTGAGTGTTGAGTGTAGGTGTGGGCATAGGTAAATAACCTGTACGGCAGGTACAGGTTATTTATTACCCTTTAGGAAATACATGCAAGGAATGTTGTAAAAAGACTAGAAAAATACTACATTGCTGTTTATACTTTTATCACAGATTTTATCTTCCCAAAAATATAAAGTTCGGTGACCTTATTGTTGATGTTCTTCAGAAAGGTCAAGTGCATAATACCTACTCGCAACAGACGTGCGTGTTTGACCAGATGTATGGAAGTAAACAATGCAAAAGGATTATGTAAGGATCGTAGCAGGTAGCATTCTGTAGTTTCTGCTTACCCATGAATGCATAAAGTCCTATCATGCACGCACCAAATATAAGCCCGTATGTGTCAGTGTTACGTTAAAATACGATCTCATAGTTATTGAGGAGGTGACAATCTGATTTATAAGCTGAATATATCTCTCGCCTTGATCACGAATGAATGGGTTTAGGAAATGGTGCTCCGGGGAATTGAGCTCATTGTAGTGATAAATAGGTATTCTGGGTAGTATCATTTCAACATTAGCCAGTAAATTTTCTCTTGGTCAATTGGGGGCCTTCCGATTACAGCTATAATGAACAGTGGAGGGAGAAATTGCTATAATCACCGTGCTTAGCAAACTGATTAGTTATTGCAGTTTATTTTATATTAGTTAGAGTGCACTACGCGATATCTAAATGTATTTTTACCCGATTTTCAACGCTCTGTTCAGCGTCGAGAGTAGAAAATCTATCAGTGTGCTTTGATTACGCATTACTTTTAGATGCAGTATAACGCTGCCGCTTATTCTCTTAGCCCCAAAGGGCGGAAGCCTGTCTTCCTCCTTAAGTCCGGACCCACTACGAATTTGTTTGTACTTACCACTGCCGGCTATAAAAAGTCGTATAGGTTTTAAATTGTTATGGCTCTCAGGCGATGAGCTTAGCGATTTCGTCATTCGAAGGTAACGTACGTTGCTACACATTAAGTTCTCAAAGGTTGGAACTATCGATTTCAAATTGAAATCGATTCTGCTTCGTACGGAAATTTTTCCTAACAGGCTGAAATGATTTAGAAAATTCTGCATTAATCTAGCCTTTCCAAAGAAGCGAAAATAAAACACATTACTAATTAGGGTCAGTTCACACCAAGACGTGACGCGACGCGACGATGCTTGAAGACGCCGGTGATTTCGCACTGCGCAGCGCGGCGCCGCGAGACGCACCACAACGTCGTGGGGCGCATCGTGAAGACGCTGGCAGCGCCACACCTCACTGCGCAACGACACACAGCGTGGCGCAGCGGAAGGTGTCTAGTTTCACCGCTAGCTCCCGCCCTGCTAACTAATAGTAGAGACAATTCGCCACGACAGATTCAGGCCGCGCCTCGTGGCGTCGCGCTGGGTCACGCGGCTTCGCAAATTGGAGCGCGCGCCGCGTTTGCACGGCACGCCTACCGCTGACGCCGCGGGACATTTTCAAATTATCTCAATGAAATGTATATCTTTTTGTGGAGTAAATAAAGTTATATTTCGTATCACTATCTTCAAAAGTGCGCGCAGCGTCGCTTCGTGTCACGTCTCAGTGTGGACTGACCCTTAGCCTCTAGTTATTAACAGGCGCCCGAGGCGCGCGTTTTGTACCCTGTTTTATAGGCGCTCAATAAAACTTCGTGAATTTCTATGTAATTACATCAATTAGGCCGTTGGACGGTAGCGCTTAATGTAATTCGTTACATAGAAATTCACAAAATTTTATTCAGCGCCCAAAACACAGCGTATAAGACGCGCGCGCTTATTTACCAAAACATCCAACTATTTGTTTACAAATCGGGGGAATGTGGGTCACGAAGTTTTTCACCATTACATAAGCCATTAACTATATCAGGTTTCCTGCTGGGTGCCCTTCGATGGCGCCGAATATCTCGAATGGATGAATTTAATTGTATTGTGTGAGACGGAGCAGAAAGCACAGGTTTTATTTTTGGGAAGGTTGTTTTTCGAGCCGGTTCGTATTGTATATTAATTATTTAGTTCCCGTATTGCGAAAAACGTATCGCTTTACTAAACAACCGCATAACAGTGTTTTTAATGTTTTTGCCCCAATAATGCCATTCTAGAGACCTTAATTATGATCATTTACCCTAAATCAAAGACATATTTATATATCTTTGTCCAAAATAAATATATAATTAGCCTCATATCAGTTTTGGTAACAACACTTCTAAATTAGCAAAAGTATGAGAATGACAGTGTCAACCCTATCCACTATACAACCCTATCCAATATACGTATATATCTATATTGGAATGACATACAGAAACGGTCATACGATATGGTTTCAAAAAGTACCCAACACTTGTGTGGGAATCGAACATCAACCAGCCTTTAGGCGCAGAACCGCAAGTCAAGTATAGTGCTTTAGGCGCGGGCTTGCAGACGGTGAGCAATGGGTAGCTCGCCGTCCGATAAGAACCAGGCCCGGGTCGACGGCGCGTTGTGTTCCACGCGCGCCTCAAAGAGATGTCAGCACCAACTGACGGGGTCCGTAAAGGCCAATGCCTGCCAGGGTTGCGAGTGTCCGAAAGGGATATCGCGGCCCCGGCACTCAGGCAACGGAAGGAACGCGGGAGAGTTTTAGTCAGTAAAATTCTGACACGCCCTCCCACTCCACCCAGAGCGAGAGAAGTTATTTGATAATTTCCCAACCTCAAAAAAAAAAGAAAGTATATTGCTTTATTGTTTGTTGCTTTTGTTATTAACATAACAGAACATCACGCCTGTATTCCCCGAAGGGATAAGCAGAGGTGCACCTATAGTACACCCACACTTCTCCAGTTATGTTTTTAAGTCCCATGTAATAGGGGGCGAGCCTATTACCATCAACCGGGCACAATTCCATACTCCGGGCATACTGATAAATTCCCAAGAAAATGACCTTGTGAAGGCCGCAGGAATCCGCTGGATGCAGGAAGCACAGAATTGGTCGAAGTGGCGGTGATTGGGGGAGGCCTATGTACAGCAGTGGACGACTTTTGGCTGAAATGTTGATGATGATGATGATGTGCTACTAAATACATATATACTACACATTTATGTATATTCCAGGCTATAAAGTGTTTAAGAACATGATAATAACGAAGGTTTAGAGAAAAGAAAGCATGTTTCCATTTGTAATCAGTGTTATTGTAATGGTCAAAAAGACTTAACGCTTAACTGTAATTCATAGCACACATTACACAATCTCATTAATTTCTCCATGCACGACGGTAAGGCTTCAAACCATTTCGATTTCGGTTCTTTGCCGTAAGAAACAAACATAACAATTGAGTTCTGTACTGAAAGGGACAAGCGTTAAAGCCGCGGAGCATAATGTGAGGGAAGAATAAAAAGGCAGTGACCGCGTTATCTTACCGTGAATGTTAGTCCAGATGCGCTCCTTGGCTCCTAGACTGACGTGAAATCTTACCCACCGTTCGGACTTCTTCGTACGAGCCGGGAACATGTCCTTGACGATGCCAGCCTCTTCTTCGTCATCTAAGATGACCAGGTGACCCCCTCAGATGTGTTCCTGTAGGCACGGGTCCAGCTCTGTCTCTCGTGATGGACCTTGTAACAGCTGCCTGTTTGCTGATTGAGGAGATATTTTGAAATATTTTAAGAATATTATGTTTTTAGTATGCATCTAATAGGTAAATTATAAAATTCTACAAAAAAATGGCCACTTTAATATTATTGAAACTGTTTATATAACATTCCAGTCATTTATAACAAATTGCCAAATGCCAATGCAATTGCCATGGAAAGAGCTTCCACTTTCATTTTTTAAAAAGAGACTCCGAAGCTTTTTAGTGGCGAAAGCATGTTACAAAATTAAGTTAATATAAATTAATTACAATTAATTATTATATTTAAGCTAGTGTATATATACGTATATTATTTTTTGTACTTAGTTCATTGTGTAATATTTTAGAATTGTATTTAATTATTTAGTTAAAAGTTGAATGTTTTAAATGCATTGCATGACTACGTGGTAAAATATGGCTGAACTTTTATATTTTCTTGTCGTCATTTGCTGTTACCCATTTTTGCAAAATAAAATTATCATTATCTTTAACATTGCCTTTGTGCTGACGATACCTATCTTTTCTACTATAATACTATTTGTGACATGTTCAATCAAGCTTATGAAGATTTTAAACATGTTATATTCTATTTCGTTCCAACAAAACCTACTTACAATAAATACTGCCAAGACGAATTATGTCATCTTGCAATCCAAACATTTTAAAATATCAGCTCAACCTTTGACCGCTAACAATCAAAAAATTATACAACAAAAACAGTACGAAAAATACTTGGGCTATTGGCCAGGGCACGGCCTTGCCGCGATCAGCTGAAACTTACGGCGACGATAACCGAATTTTAATGATTTTGTACTGAGGATCACGTCTAAATGGTGTTAACGGTTTGGAAATAGTAGATTATTAACCAAGGGGATAAAGCAGTGTCTTCTGTCGCGGGTGACGATTTAAGGTCACCCAAGACTAAGATAGCTTTATCACCGAGGAAAATACTCTACTTTTCGTACCATTTGCGAAAAAATTAACACAATAATAATATGAGATAAGCATTTATTAAAAATTATGACAATTAAAAGTTAAAACGTAATTTAAACATTCGAAACATTGGTCCAATTATTGATAGAGAGAGTTACATTTTTGTTTCGTACATTTACTGTTGATGAGTTGATTTGAGTATTTCTCTGTTCTTGCGTCTGAGGAACTTGCGTTTCATTGTAGATAGTATACGTCGGAGATAGTGGTGGTGGTGCATCGTGAGTTACGGACGAAGATAAGATGCCGGAAGTTGATGGTTGTGGCTCTGATGGATTAAGTTTTATATTTTTGTTAATTTGACTGCTTAATATGGTTTTATTCGCCATTGAGCTTTCGATATAACCCTCAGCTCCTCCATCAGAGCTCCAACCACCGTGTCTTTTTACTGACGTAATATCCGCCCCTGAATCCGCCAAGAAAGTCGCCGAAGTTCTTCTAAAGCAGTGACCGGTGTAGAGTTCAACATCTTTAAGTTTTAAATATTTAGCAATTCCCTTTGGCATATTGCTAATTTTATTTTTGCCGATGGCTTGTCGAGTACATTTCCCATTCCGATAGTTTATAAAAAATCTATTGTTTTCCATGTTGGTGGGACGTAATGCTTGGTATTTATGAATGATTTTAGTATATTGTCCTTGTACAATGAATGACCGATTTTTCTTTGTCTTAGTTTCCTTTACATTAATCAGCAGCAAATCATTGGAATGATTTTCAACGTCCTCCACCTTTAAGTTTACAAGTTCACATCCGTGGCAAGCACCATTGAGTCCAAAAATTAAGGCCACCTATAATAAAGATAAAAAACAGGTAAATATATAGAATAATTACCATTACTAAGATACGAAATATTCATAGTTAAATCATGTATACTTACTTTTGTGACCAGAAAAAATTCGTCAGGAGCTTCATTAAGAATTTTTTCCACATTTTGAGTCGTATTATTAATATTTAATATTATTTTAATTACCTATTGTGAATGTGAGGACTATGTGGATATTTGTTTTTAATTTTATTTTATTTTTTCATTACGTCTTTTTTTCCTTTCTCAGTTAGTTTTAATGATGGTCTGGCAGTTTGAGTAGTTAATGCGGCCTACCCAAATGTCCTTTCTTTGGTATTGTTCGTCGAGTTGAGCTCCTTATGTTCTGAGTTGAGCTCCACGATTACTGACAAATGCTTGCACTGACTGGACAGGTCCACTCAAATCTGTGTGGTTCTTTTCTCAAAAGACCATTTCAGACATTAATCTACATGGTCCTCATATGGCTTGACCAAGATTATGTCTGGACTTTAAAAGGGGCTGTGACCTGTGAGTTTGTTTCGGCCTTTCTTCTCAGAGTAGTCGGAAAGGAAACGCCGAACTCATCTAGCAAAATTATATTAATGATTTTACTAAATAATGTCAAGTTTTATGGTTTTATCACAAGGTTTAGCAGAGCGAGCAGCTCAATCCCAAGCTTTTTTATCTTCTAAATAATCTGAAATTTTATAGTACCCTTTTTTACAAAGTTTGGTTTTAATACAAATTTTAAATCGATAATGGGTAAGTTTCGAATGTCAATGGGAAGTTTGTTGTAAAACCGTATACATTGACCCATGAACGAGTTGCCTACTCTGTGGAGACGAGTGCGATGTACAGCAAGGTTGTGTTTATTCCTGGTATTTAAACTATGAATATCGGACATTTTCTTAAAATTTTATATATTTTTGTGTACATACATTAGGTTTTCAAAAATATATTGTGAGGCTAGAGTCAGAATATTTACATCTGTGAATTTTCCTCGAAGGGAATCTCTCGGACCTAGGTTGTAAATGGCTCGAACAGCCCTTTTCTGTAGAACAAAGATAGTATTAATGTCCGCACAGGTTCCCCAGAGAAGAATCCCATATGACATAAGACTATGAAAATAACTAAAATAAACAATTCTGGCTGTATCTACGTCAGTTATCTGTCTAATTTTTTAACAGCATAGGCGGCCGAACTAAGCCTCCCTGACAATTTTTATGTGTGGGCCCCATTGTAATTTACCATCAATAGTGATTCCAAGAAAAACTGTCGACTCAACAGGGTCCAGATGATGTAGCTTAACCTACTTAATGTTACGAAATGTGCGGGTTCACCGTACATTCTGCCAACTCTAAAGGAGAAGACGATGGGAATATGTTAAACCTAGATGAAACCTAGTATGTCTAAATATAATAAAAATGATGACTTAGGATAAATGATAAAATTTTTCGTTGAAAGCTGATGTAAGGGATTTCAACAATATGAACTATGTATATCTAATATGAAATTGTCTGATTTTGTTCTAGTTAATCATAGGAGAGGTCCTTTTATTTATACTTTCAGTTGTCTTACTTATATCACTGAACTCACTGATCACTGGCACTGTTTCACGTGCGCACTTAGTAGATGCCGGTCCGGTGAGGTCAGCTTGCGCCTCCGCCCCCGGAGCTAGCTCGCCCTCCGGTACACGTACCACCAACATCTCACGCTGCTGCGGCGCAGGTGCGCCTTGGCACTTTCTTCTTATAATTAAGTATAAGCATATACCGCCTAAGACGAGAACCAAGGCCAAGGTAACGTACACGACGGAATAATGGTGGATGTCGTGGACGTTTAGTTGTGTAGAAGATTGTTCCTTTATATTGGTTATTTGGTCTCTAAGCTGATTCGACATATGGGTGTGGTTTTCTGGTACGGCGAAATCATTGGGTAAGGTTGTGTTTATTAGAGAGTTCAATATGGAAACCTCTGGGACTTCGATATTTGATCGCGTGTTCAAATAGCGTAAGTAATTGTTGTGCGTGTAAATACTGTATGAATCCGATTTCATTGTGCATCCATAACCTAGGTCAATGATACCGCTGCCTCGAATAACTGTCGTTGTTGTGTCAGCAATAGGTGTAAAGCCAGGAGTAAGAATTGTGTAAGTTGACCCAATAATTGTGGCACGTGGACACGTCTTGTTTACAAGCGCTCCTCATATTACTTACAGTCTGGATATCGCATAACGACTTTTTTATTCCCAGATTGTAAACAGGTTTGTCAATAGAGCACAGTAGCCAATTGTTACTGATGATATGAAAGCATTCCTCCAGATCGCTATCTGATAAGAGTAAAGCGCGGTCCTTTTGTGTAATGTAGGCAATATATGGTGAGCTTGGCACAGTGCGAACGTGATTCGACCCCCTTTTCCGAGGGATACGTATGGTTCTATCTAACTCGAAGATGTCGTTGCTCACAAGCGGAATCTTTATTTCTATAATAAGATAGCCTTCATACAGCGTTGCAGACGCCTTCATAATCTCGTACAGCTCGGATAGGTTTGATGACTCGATTGGGGTCATTAGATTTCCCTGCAATTGCCCGGAGATTATGTTGATCTGATGAGCCAGTTATTCGGGAGTCAAAAGGTACGGGTCGATGCAATCGTGGCTGATGTCTGTCACGGTGTTGATAAGTGTGTGTTGGATTCGCTTTAGATTTGACAATATGATACTCGCAGCTAGGGCGGATGATTTAACATAAATGCCGTTTCTGTTGTCCAAACGCACCTTATTGATTGCGTCAGTGACGTTTTGAAGATGTTGTTTTATAAATTTGAACTGTCTGTACATAGACTCCTCGCTGCGTCGCAGAATGTTATATTCCGATTCCAAGACTAAAGTTTGATTCTTCAGTAACTTTTGAAGATGATTTTCATTATGAGTTATTCTTTCTATGTCCTGCTTATACTGTTGAGCGAAGTTTTCATCTAATACTCCGAACAAAGTGTTTGCCAGGTACCCTACTCCGTTGATTAAACCACGTTTTTGCCTTCTTGCGTATGGGTTTTCAAGGAGTTTTTGATAATGTTCAAGTTCCTTTACTTCGTGCTCTAATTGTAGGTTGACGCTGTCGTATTGTGAACCCATGCAATCGGCGGTTTGTTTTAAGTGGTTGATATAGTTTTTAATGTTCGATACTCCATGATAGAACGTGGACATGTTATAAAACACGATGAGTTTCCAATCGTCCTTGATAACTTGGTGGTTGGAAATTCTTTCAAAGTAAAGTCCTTGGTTTGTGGTAATTTGCGTAACGTTGTATGTATTCACTTTCTGTTGTAGACTAGGAGATGCAAACAAAAGCATTAATTAGTACTACACTTATGAAAAATGTTCGCAATGAATTTTTTGCTTTCGTGGTCGCGGAGGCCGGCTTTTGCCTTCAACTTGGTCTGATGACGGAGTGAAAGATTTATCCTGACACTGATTCATGGACTTGAATGGTAATACCTCCTCATTTACAAGCAAGTATACAAGCTTGTTGACTGGACGCTGTATGGTGTTATTGCTTGTCTTGACAGTAACTACTCTCACATACCCGTCCTTCCCCGGATGAATTAGGTGCACTCGTCCCATTGCCCATTTACCCGGAGGTACATTCTCTTGACGGATGAGGACGAAGTCATCGACTTTAAGATTACGACGTGCCTGTTGCCATTTGGTTCTGGTTTGTAGCTGTTGCAGATACTCTGATGACCACCGTTGCCAGATATTCTTTATCATAGCTTGGACGAGTTGCAAAGTTGGTACCATTGTCACTATACATGTGGCCTGGTCATCCACGTCGGGAGCAAAATCGATGAAACGCTGCTAGAAAGGCGGCCGTACTCAGGTCTGAAATCAGTTCCAGATGTACCGCTTTCGTTGACAGGCAAACAAAGACAGCTACGTATCCTTTCGTTGTTTTGATTCCGCGTCCTTTATTGACTTTCAGCTCTACTTGGCTCGTGAAATCGACACCAGTATGCGTGAATGGCCTTGACGGAGTGAGTCTGGCTCGTGGTAAGTCCGCCATAATTTGCTGTTGAACTTCGTTGTTAAATCGGCGACACTTAATGCACAGTCTTAACTGCCGTTTTACCGTACTGATTCCGCTGATGATCCAGTATTTATCCCTTATGTAGGAAAGTGTCAGTCGGGGACCACCGTGCAAAGGTGTTATGTGTGCCTGGCTAATGACAAGATCATTAAGTCGACTGTGGCTTGGTAAGGTGATGGGTTGCTTCGCCGATTTGCTTATACTGGCGTGTTTTAAACGCCCACCAACTCATAATAAGACATTTTCATCTAGCCAAGGGTTTAAACTGGACATCTTGCTATTCGAGCTCACGCGCTGTTTTCACTTAATATCTAGCAATTCTTGCCGAAATTCCTGTGATTGCACTTCTTTAATAATTAAATAGTAAGCGTTGTTTATTTCTGATGACTCCAGAAAACCATGTGTTGCAATCTGTTTGTCGCGAATTCGCTTGATGAAACGTGACACCCAGCCAGTAATCCGCACAATTCGTGTCAACGAACTGCAATTTTGCAGTAAGTCCGTCATAAATGTAACATTATTTTCCACTAAGGCTGTGTTCACACAAACCGCGTTTGTTTCTATTGTTGGGGACTGGTAAACGATCTTAACTGCATCTTTCCTCTCGCAACCTTTTAGCCATTCAGGACCTTCCCACCACAAAGATTGGTTTAACAATTGATGAGACGTTATGCCTCGTGTAGCACAATCGGCTGCGTTTTCTTCCGAGCTCACATGACTCCAGAACTCTGCCGGGACTATGTTGGTTATCTGCTTAACTCTGTTAACTACAAATAACTTCCATCTGGATATATCTCCGTGTAGCCAGCCCAAAACTATCATGGAATCTGTCCATGCATGAAGCGTCATATCTATATTTGGTAAGGACTCAATGTCCTTCTTTACAAGTTGGAATAGAAGTAGCGCGCCGCACAGTTCCAGTCTAGGGAGCGACGTTTTCTTTGCGACCGGTGCCAGCTTTGTTTTTGCAGCCACAATTGTCGATGTGTACTCGCCCTTATTGTTCTTGGTGACGAGGTAAATAACGCAGGCGTAAGCTTTGTACGATGCATCGCAAAATGCATGTAATCGGCTGGTTTTTTCTGTGTTACCTAAGAATCTTGGTATGCATGTCCTTTGATAGTTCTTGATCCCAGTTAGTTTCAATGGACCACTTAATTTAGCACCAGTATTACTTAATTTTGCAAGTTTTTAAAGTCGGAATGATCACTGTGTATGTAAGTTCTGTTGAATATGTTTTGTAGGGAAATGATCGTATGAAGTAAAGCACAGAAAGACAAGGCTAGACATTTATTTAATTAGACTTGCCATTATTTAATAAGAAAGCTAGTTGTCCGTTCGCAAAACTAGGTCTTCATGGAGAAGAAGGACAAGAAACTCCATGGAAACAGTATGACAGTATTCTAGCAACACATAATCATAATAAGCAATAATTACGGTATAATATCAAATTACTTAACTTACGTGATACCTGGTCGGTCTATTCCATACAACAATGGCACTAGAACCAAACAACTCAACATCCACCGAGCAACTGACTCGATAACGTCATTGCAATCCTTTTTATGTCAAACATTTACCGCCATTTTAAATAAATCACAGGTGTCATACTAAGGCTTTATAACCTCAAATACAGGTAATAATAAACAAATCTTATGTAGTGAAACTGTTTTAAAACATTATAAAGTAATTAAGCAATTCAATAACAGCCGATTTGTTATTCTTAGATATAATTCAATAGAATATCAACATTAACTGACAGTTTTGTGTCAATAGTTTTAAATAACTTATTTTATTAAAATAGCAATATAAAATCAAAGATAAACTACAAGCATCATTAAATATTACGTCAACATTTATAGTAATAACATCTAAATGGTTTTTACAAGTTAAGAGTGTTACTTTCTGTAAAAACAATACCTAGTCAAATTAAGTACTTCTACATTGGTCCCAAGCTTTGTAAATATGACAGATGCCATTATCCAACAAACAATATTCTAATATTATAATAATCTTAAAATGAATTATCTAACACACTCATTGTCAGGATGACAATTAAGGCAATTCTTGCAATATTGATTCTCTGTTACCAAGGTCAATTTATCACCTGGGGTCATTTTCATACAATGAAATATAGAGTGACGTTAATTACAAATTGGACGGTCTGGCCCTTGAGTAGCGGCGACTTCATACTGTTTCTTGTAGTAGTTCCCATGATTTGCAGGTTTGTCACGCTGTTGACCAGACTCCCGTTTAAAGGCAGGCTTCGTTGTTTCTCTCTCTCTTCGGTGTAAAGGTTCTAGGGCTATGAACTTGTTTTCGAGGAACGTCATAAATTCAGTCAAGGATGGGAGCTCCCTGGGTGGTGTACGCGCCTCTTTGTAGTCACAGTAAGTCTCCTGGCCCAGTTTCTTACTGAGAAGATGTACTAACAACGGATCCCATGTATTCGTGTTCACACCAAGATTGTGAATAGCGTGGATGCACTCTGTGGTGGTATCATATAACCGCTTTAACTCATAAGCTGTTTGTTTGGAGATGGAAGGCTGATTTAAAAATATCTCTATTTGATTTGTAAAGAGAACTTGGGAATTATTATAACGGTGACTTAGAATTTCCCAAGCTGTGTCGTAATTATCAGATGAAATGTGAAGATGTTCAATAAGACGTTCGGCCTCTCCCTTGATCTTTCCTTTCAAGTGTTGCATCTTCTGAGCCTTGGTTATTGTGTTGTTGTCGTGAATAGCTTCTGTAAACAGGTCACAAAATGTTGGCCACTGCGTGTATTTCCCCGTAAAAGTAGGAATCTCGAGTTTCGGCGTTGCCTGTTGTACATGAATCATGGACGATATTTTCTTATTTAGCGAACGCTTCCTATCTTTGTAGCTACGCTCGTACATGCAAAATTAATTTTCATACGATACATCTCCACCTTGAAGTATGTGGTCGATTCGCAGATGTAACGTATCGATAGTGTTCCACTTGGCTTGTATAGCCCTAAGCTCGTCTTCAAGCTCCCATTTTTCGGATATTTCGTCTACGTTGATGCTCTTAACCAACCTGTTGAAAAACCTAAAATTGGTTCTCTGTTGAGCCAACAGTTCAGTGGCTTCAGGGTTTGACTGCGTACCCTTTTCATCCGAACCAAAGGCAGTAAGTAAGTTTCGAGTAGACTGGTAGAGGCTCTTACCCTGTTGATAAAAGTTAGATGCGAAATATTGAGGTTCGTTATCCGGAAACTCAAAGAGTTTCAAGTGATTTTCTTCGAAACCTCCCCAGAGGTTATCCAACGACTCTATTCTCTTTTGGATGTATTCCGGAGTTTTTCTCGACAACGGATCCTTACCGATGTTGACCTTTATCCTATCAAGACCTTCTAATATATATATTATTTTAATATATTATAATATATTCTGCATTTTATTGTTACATGTTAAATCTTAAACTTTTTAATTACCTACTATAATTATTTACCTTAATTTGATTAATTGATTGTATTTTTATTGATTTATTTAATCTAATTATTATACATTTATTTGAATGTATTATTATTAACTGGTTGATTTTATTATTATTTTAACACTTTAATTATAAGTAAATAGGCAAACTATGTAAGTGCTATGCACCTTTAAATGACAAGTTCGCTGTAGTTTATAAGTTATATGATATGCTCTCTGTAAATGTTTTTGCGATCTAGTCGTTGGAGTGCCATAATAAATAAATAAATAAATAAATAAACGCAATTAAAAAATACGGCCATTTATGCGACATATTTTGATACTCGCAAATAAATCAAAACCGGGTACTTCCCGTTGACCTAGAATCTTGAAATTTGGCAAGAAGCAAGGTCTCACAGCACAAGTAACGGAAAAAGTTCGAAAATTCTTAATTTATAGCTTAAAGACATTTATAAAACAACTATTACAAACTTACATTTACAGTAATTGAAGAATTGATCGTAACATATTATATCGATATATGGGAAAATATGTTTTTCATCTACAATATTAAGTTTTGTCTTGGGATAAATTCATCCCAACTCGCACTTGGCCGGTTTTTTTTTCAAATCCAGAACACAATTTTTCTATAGGTAAACTTTTTATAAATATTATTAGTGATACCATTTAGAAAATTTCAAAATTGAATGTCCAAGGTGGAATGGAATGTTGGACTGAAATCCGAGGTTTTCATGTTTTTAATGCTCCAGGCACTCCACTATTGGATGTATATGTATTTTACTGTGTGTATACGTACATAAATCATTTTAAAAAAATACTATGATTCCCATGACGGCACCTCAGTATACCGCACAGAGTTACAATCTAAGGTAAGCGATCGTCGCGCCACGCGCCAGTTCGCAATCGTAGCGTTAATTGGTCACTCATTCGTTCAGAGAACCGGAAGGGGCCCGCGACATCGCGTTTGGGTACACCGAACAATAATGATCGCGACGATCGCGTATTTTCACCACCAACGCTGTCTATTCAGAGACGGGGTGTGGAATCAAACTTTTGTATTGAAGCTGTATTTGCGGCCCGATAGTAATTCGCTTAAGGTACAGCCAGCTCCATAATACATGTGAAAGTGAGTCATATAAGGCATTATTTACTGGTCCCGAATTCCCGATACACAATGAATGACTCGTGTGATCGAATCCAGGTTCGTCAGCAATGAAAGTCCATTATAACCCGCGCCATTAAAGAAACGATTCTAAAATAGCGGCCAAAAAAAGGAGCGTATCACTATGGTACACACGGCTGCACATCAAGCTATACATTTCCAGTTTATGCTAGTCTCACATTGTTTAGGATTTACGTACAATGGGATGTCAGGTTATGCTGGAAGTGGATGGCCCGGAGGACACGGTGGATCAGACGTTGGAGGTCTGCCCGGCTTGGGAGGAGCACCACCGTGTCCTCACGGAGGCGATCGGCGGCGGCGATCTCTCGCGTCCGCCCCTGGTTCAGGCCATGGTTCGGAGCGAGAGTGCATGGGATGCCGTCACTTCCTTCTGCGAAGCAGTAATACTCGCGAAGGAGGAGGCGGAACGCGTGAGGGAGAGGCATAATTCACGCCCTCGCGCCCCTAGTCGCTGCAAGAGACGCACCGGGAGTCGGGAATCGCTAGCCGATTTCGGGCCACCGTAGGCGCGGGCTTGCGAACGGTGAGCAATGGGTAGCTCACCGTCTGATAAGGACCAGGCCCGAGTCGACGGCGCGTTGTGTTCCAAGCGCGCCTCAAAGAGATAAGATAAAAGATAAAGATAAAATTTTATTGAAACATTGTTACAAATATTACCTTAAAATTAGTACGTAATAATTCTATCTGTAACTGTTGGTGACATTCATTATGTTAAAGCGAAAAATCGATCTAGCTGGGTCTTATATCTGGGAAAATTCGTTTTCTTCGAATTTTCACTTGAGCAGAGCTCGTTCGCCTAAAGTTTACAACAAGATGGGCACCTTAGAATAATGACATAGCATGGCATGGAATTAGTAAGTACCTACTCAAACTCAAAGCATTTGTTTCAAATAAACCAATTACAGGCCCTTTTGAATTGTCAAGGGGTCGGTCTGTCAGAAAGATGAAGCTAGATGCCCATTCCAAAGCGTAATATGTACCTATGGAGAAGAACGGGCAAGAAACTCCACGGACACTCTTTTAAATGAGATGGTTACAAAATATTGGTTACATCATTCATGTTGAAGTTATACATGTGAGAACGATGAAAAACGTTAAAAGCGTCCGTAACAAAAAAAATATATATATATCAAAAATTAAATTAAATTAAAATAAGCCGTGGTAGCTATGAGATGACCAGTCCCCACTGACGGCGCCCATTCACGAACATGACGCATGGATTAGCACCATTCAGCTAAACTATTTTGAAGGGAGCTAAATGATCCAACACACGCGCCACCGTCAGCGAGACATTAGAGTGAGCATGACATACTCTCAGCCGCCAAGGCACATTCAAGTCAATGAAAGACATACCCAGTACCTAAATGGTAGCTTTTTAGTCGGAACATAGTACTCACACATGTGCTATGCAATTATACAATGTTAAGAGATTGAATTTATACAACACAAAGATAGTTTTTAAAATCTTCGGCAGCTCCTACAGTATTTTCAAATGGTAATCAATTAGTTTATGCGCCCTTGTGGAGCAAGACCAGTGTTGAGCCCAGCATTTTTATCAGTGATATAATCTCCCAACTTATAATATGCTTGGCAGCATAGTGGCGTTTAATATAAGATTTAAATTTGGATACATTCAGTTGAAGTATGTTGGGAGGTATTTTATTGTAACATTTTAAACAGTACCCCATGAAAGACGAGTCCAGTTTCGTGAGCCTGAAACCCGGTTGAACTAATTGGTCTCTATTTCTAGTGCTATAATTGTGTCTATCACCTCTTTTACTGAAAAGACTTTTACTAAGACTTTACTTTTACTGATAAGACGACTACTATCATGGCAGCATGGAATTAGTATGAACTATCCTATATTATTAAATGAGGATTCACTATTTTCACCAGAGCAGAGCTTAGTCGCCCAAGTACCTACTACATACAATATGTTAAATAAAAACCAACTAAAACCTAACCCGGTAATATTCCCCAAACAAACTTCCAACGAGAATGATTATTTTTCAATTAAATCAAAGAAAAATAATGATTCCCGTTTCGTATTGGTACAATACGTGCCACTAAAGATGAGACTTGACACCACGTGGTTTGACTTGCGCAATAGACAATTTTTATATATTAAGAGACCTTCTTTAGCGGTATGAGGTCTTAGCCGTGGCATCATCGGGGCGGCGGAAAGAGCACGGGAAGCGTGGTCAAGTCTCATCTTTTGTGGCCCTATTGTACTCAAGCGATTTGTGTGCAACTAGATAGCATCTGCTTGAACTTAGTATGTTTTTGTGTTACCACATAGCATTGTGTATTCCGGTCTATAAACAGTTTTAGAGCATGATAACAACGAAGGTTTAGAGAAAAGAAAACAAGTTTCCATTTGTATTCAGTGTTACTTTAATTATTTTAATGATCATGAAACTTTAGTTCCCATTTAACTGCGATTAATCGCAAACATTACACAATCTCATTAATTTCTCCGTGCACGGCGGTAAGGCTTCAAACCATTACGATTTAGGAGATTTTTCGCAGACGAACATAGCTTTAATCTGTTCTGATCCGATGTCGTCCAAATAGCCGAACCTAAGATAAACCCCTCGATCCTGCTCGCCATTTAAATTGTCAGGCTGTCCGGGATACCAATTGTTGTACACGTCTTGTATCCTCTCACCTGAAAGAGCAAAACGTGATAACAAGATCCGAAGAGCGGTCACTGCCGAACTTCATAGAAAAAAGACGTGCACGATGTCCAAACGTAATTTATTGCAAAAAATTACTCAAGAATGAATTGAGTAGGTAATCAAAAATATAAAAACCGGCTAAGAGCGTGTCGGACCACGCACAATGATGGGTTCCGTAGTCAGAATGAATTTATTCCAAGGAAAAACTCAACATTGTCGATGAAAAACATGTTCTCCCTTACATTCCAAATGCAAAAGTAAGTTTGTACGCACAATATTGGGTGATTTGTCATTTTATTTTAAGACCATAGACTTCTTATAAGTTTTCCTGTAATCTATAAGTACAGAACCACTTTCTGTATTTGTTTCAAAATTTTAGGCTCAGTAGTTTCGGAGGTAAGGAGGGAATGGTAATTTTTTATAAATATTCTTAAATAATTTAAAAGAATTTATTTTAAAATTTTAAATAAAATATTTGAGATCCTCACAACATGCCCTTTCATTTGATATGTCACACGGTAGGTACAGTTTGCAAAACTTTTATTTTAAAAGTAAAGTGACCTCCCCACATTCAAAACTCATTTCGTGTTTGGGTCACAGAAATTGATATGTAAACTAAATTTCAGCTTAATCGGTCCATTAGATTCGGAGCAAATTGCCTGTGACAGAAGGATAGACAGACAGACAGAGACACGAGTGATCCTATAAGGGTTCCGTTTTTTCCTTTCGAGGTACGGAACCCTAAACAACCAAGTTCTGCATTCAAATCTGATACGTCACTTTTATGAATTATTAACAACAATTGTTTTACGAAACGTGTTTTGAAAATAATCACGTTAGAGCGGAGTCTCCTAACACAGGCTTATCTACACTAATATTATAAAGAGGAAAGATTTGTACCTATTTTTGTATGTTTGTATGTTTGTAATGAATAGGCTCAAAAAGTACTGGGCCGATTTAAAAAATTCTTTCACCGATAGAATGCTACATTCTTCCAATTTGACATAGGCTACATTTCATTTTGAAAAAAATTTGGGATCCTTGGTAAAATTTGAACAATGTAACCGAAGGTGTAGAAAAATGAGTCTTAAAATGTCTTTCGTCGAATGCGCTGCCGAAACTATTAGCGATAGAACAAAATAATGTACAACAATATTGAAGAACATCATAATGTCTACAAAAAACTCCGCGGTAGCATATGTCCAACTATTGTAGTTATGTCACTACAACAACTTTTTTCATTTTAAACATTAATGAAAATGCTAACCAAATTCAAACCATGCTATTTATGTGTTTATATTAATCCTTATCCAAATAAATTATTTTATGGTCAAGACCATTTAAAGACCTATAAAATAGTTTTTAAATTATTTAAATTGGACTTTCCATTCAAAAGATATTACGAATTAAAAAATTCAAACAGTAAACAAAACCGCCATAGCGCCGTGGCCGTTGTTTGCGATGCAGTCTGAAAAGCGCGCCGGGCATCGCGGCGGGCGGGGTGGAGGGGGCACTGAAATACAGGAGTGGGGCGTGCACGTCTGTAAGATAGGTTCCTTACGCAGCGGACGCTACCGATATTGAACATTTAGATTTTTCCATAGAACACATTTCAGATAGAGCACATTTTCTTTCTATCGATTAGGAGTTATTTTCAAAACTGCGCATAAATTACTTGATTAAACCTTGACAGTTTATTTTTATAGCAGTGTCACACTCTTTTTAAAGTACCTATTCAAGTATTGTATGTATTTTTTTATGAAAACTTCTATTCAATAAACTGTTCATATTAAAATCAAATTAATTCTTATTTATTTTACTTGAAAACCAAAACTTTCAAACAATTATGCCTAAAAAAAAAGGTCCCAATTATCTCAACATAGCTCCCAAGCGAGATTAGCAAAGATTCGGCGTGTTGGAGAATCATCTTCAGAATATTCTGATCGACTCGAAAGTCAAAGAGAATATGCATCACAATCACGGGCCAGAGAATCTAGCGCCGAACGCTCGCAGCGACTTGCTGAGAATAGAGAGCGAACCTCGCAAGCTCGCGCAAGGGAAAGTAGCGCCGATCGTTCGATTCGTCTTGCAAATCAAAATGTCAGATCGTCAGAGGTTCGCAAAAGACAGTCGAGCGCAGAACGCGCGCAACGCCTTGACGAAAATCGAACAAGAATTTCGCAAACACGGGCAAGAGAGTGCAGTGTCGAACGCTCACTTCGCCTTGCAGAACAAAATGAACGATCTTCTCAGATTTACGAACGAGAGTCGAGCTCCGAACGTTCACAACGCCTTGCTGGAAACAGAGATAGAGACTCGCGGGCACATGCCAGAGAATCTAGCACCGAACGCTCGCAGCGGCTTGCTGGACTGAGAGCCAGAAACTCACAGGCACGTGCTCGAGAGTCTAGCGGTGACCGCTCGCAACGACTTACGGCACAGAGGGAGAGACAACGTGCAGTACCAATTAGAAGGCGTGATGGGACTTCAGCTCACAGCAATAGATCGGCATTCAGCTACGATCCACAAATTAACTACGCCGATCAAAACAGCATTCAAATTGGAGCGATGGATAAGATATGCCCTAAATGTTCCGCGAAAAAATGGAGAGACGAAGCAATTGGTATGTGTTGCGCGGCTGGAAAAGTAATACTTCCCAGTATCGTAGAGCCTCCAGAACCAATCAAAAGCCTTCTGACGAACAATAGTACACTATCCGCGCATTTTTTTAAAAACGCACGTCGTTACAATAATCTGTTTCAGATGACATCGTTCGGGGCGAAAGAAATTAGGGAGGGGAATTTCATGCCAACCTTTAAGGTAGAGGGACAGGTTTATCACCTCATAGGCAGCCTCCTGCCGCCATCCGGACAAAGCCCACAATTTCTGCAGATATATTTTATTTCCGATACTGACCAACTATCTTTGCGCTCTAACATGGCTCCTATGCTAAAACTGGATTTGATCAACGAATTGCAGACCATGTTGAATAGTCACAACGTTTACATACGAAGTTTTAAACAAAGTATCGAATCGACATCTCCAGAGAATTTAAAATTAATTATTCACGCTGACCGCACACCTCAAGCAGAACACCGAGGCAGATACAACGCGCCTTCCGTCAACGAAGTGGCCGTTCTCTTGGTTGATGAAGACAAAGGCCCCAGAGATATAGTGCTGCACGGTAGAGACGGGCAGCTGAAGCGAGTGTCGGAATTGCATAGGGCTTATGATCCGTTACAATATCCGCTAATGTTCGTATCAGGAGACGACGGATATTATTTAACTATTCCTCAGCAGGATTCCTTAAGAAATAAAACTGTATCATGCATGCAATATTACGCATACCGCTTAATGATTAGGACCAGTCAATTTAATTCGCTGCACTATTACAAGGATTTGTTTAGTCAATATTGTGTGGATATGATGGCAAAGATGATTTCGGAACGATTAAATTTTATAAGGCGAAACCAACAAAAACTTAGAGCAGATGACTATATTCATCTGAGGGATGCTTTGAACCAAGACGCAAGCGTGAATGCCGCCGACATCGGACAGCGCGTCATCTTACCGTCATCATTTACCGGATGTGCGAGGTTTCTAAACGAAAAGCATGATGCTATGTCCTATGTGCGCAACCACGGCCGGCCAGATCTATTCGTCACTTTTACGTGCAACCCTGAATGGGAAGAGATAAAGCAGGAACTTTTCCCCGGCCAACGGTCTTTCGACCGGCATGACATCATTGCTCGAGTGTTCCATCTAAAAATGAAAAAAATTATAAAAATATTCACGAAAGACGCGATTTTTGGACCGGTCAAATGTTATATGCTTAGTGTTGAATGGCAAAAAAGAGGATTGCCGCATTGTCATATGTTGTTTTGGCTGGAGACAAAAATACAGCCCGATCAGATCGACGAAATAATCGTCGCTGAGCTGCCTAATAAAGACGAAGACCCAGTGTTATTTGACATAGTCACAAAAAATATGGTACACGGGTCATGTGGGCAAGAAAATTTGAATTCACCATGCATAAAGAATGGCATATGCTCAAAAAAATACCCACGACGATTCATAAATGAGAACCAGACCGGTGAGGACGGATATCCCGTATATCGACGTCGCGACTCCAGCAACGGAGGTCAGGTCGCTACTTTAAACATCCGAGGCAGAACGGTCAACATAGACAACAGGTGGATCGTTCCATATTCTCCAATTTTATTGCGATTTTTTAATGCTCACATAAACGTTGAATTCTGCCATTCCGTCCAAGCAATTAAGTATATTTGCAAATACATCAACAAAGGATCGGACCAAGCCACTTTCGGTGTCAGAAATGCTCACGACGAAGTGGAAAATTATTTGAACGGACGGTACATTAGTACATCGGAGGCAGTGTGGAGATTGTTAGAGTTTCCTATTCACGATCGACACCCCACCGTTGTTCACTTGGCTGTACACTTAGAAAATGGGCAACGGGTATATTTTTCAGCTGAAAATATACAACGTGTAATTGAAAATCCACCAAAAACGACTCTCACGGCGTTTTTTGACCTGTGTCGCAGTGATGAATTTGCCAAAACGTTACTCTATCATGAGGTCCCTCATTATTACACATGGGCCAATAACAAATTCTCAAGAAGGAAACGCGGCCAAGACGTAGTCGGTCATCCCGGTGTAAAAAAAGATGCGGCGTTGGGCCGAGTGTACAGCGTCCATCCTTCTCAATCCGAGTGCTTTCTTTAATCTCAGGATATTACTTCATCATGTGCGTGGCCCGACATCGTTCCAAGACTTAAAAACCGTTGATGGCATTGTTAAAGAAACATACCAAGCTGCTTGCAGAGATTTAGGTTTACTAGAAAATGACAACCAATGGGAGATGACTTTGAGAGAAGCTTCGGTTTCTGACTGCCCGTTAAAGTTGAGAGAGCTGTTTGTGGTCATTTTATTATTTTGTTTCTCCTCTGAACCTCTCAAATTATGGGACAAAATAATTTAAAAATATTTGTGAAAAAAAGTGTTTTATATCCAAATTTCCAAAAATAAATAATTGTCTACCCCGTGCGAAGCCGGGACGGGCTGCTAGTTTGCCCATAAAGAGGCTGCAATCACTAGTTGTTGTGGTTTAAAAAAAAATAACATTTACAATTACAACAATTATTTTTCCGCTGCCAAAACATTTACAGATTAATCAAAATAAATTTGAACAAACGTTTCTAATAGAATTTGTCTCTTGCCTTGTCTTTGTCTTTTGTCCCCTATAGCAGGTCCTTCATAGCATTTTTTTAAAGACTGTTCATCGGTATCGTTTTATATTTTTAGGACATTGAAATGGGAATTATTTGGAGATTGATTAAAAACATGCCTTCAGCTGTTTTTGCACTCTAATCTGAGCAAGTCACCCGTCAGAATGCAACGCACTTTAGTTAAAAAAAAATAAACTGGCAGTTGAATATATGTACCTACTAGTGCAGAAGCAAAGAAATTTTATATTTTAATGTCTTTGTGGAGAAGACTTCAAAGACATAAGAACTATGTAGGCTTTCATTTAATACCAGCGACCTGCCCGTGCTGTGGTCGCTATCTACTAATGAGCACCATTTTGTCAGCACATCGATACTTAAATGTTTAGTCCTAGATGACTTCCTATTCTAAATTAATTAATAAGGCGATCGAATTAATAAAACATTTATTTATATTATTATTAAACTACAAAAATGTGTATAAATTATTATTTTAATGAGTAATACTAAATTATTTAAATTATTAATGTAAAATCGTGTCAATAGCAGTTATTTTAATGTTTAATGTTAAATAATTAACCCTCAAATTTGCGATGCCTGTAAAAGGCCGCTAAGTCGTAAGTACCTACATTATAGAATAACACCAACTGTGTACAATCACTTTGCAAACAAAATTTTGACTTTGCATCTAGGAATAAATTCTCTAAATGACAGCGAAAACCACAGAAGAAATAAACGGAAAATCAGACAGACGCAGAAAGCGTCTTTGTTTTATACTGTTTATAAAAAAACGATATTATACCTTTAATAGTGGTCCAGACGCGTGCTTTGCCCCAGGCACGTAGACCAATGTGTATTTTTTCAAAGGGCTCAGTATCTGTGGTGAGAGCTGGAAACATTTCCTTGACGAAACGGGCCTCTTGTTCGTCATTCAGGATGACCAGGTAACTCCCCTCAGATGCACATATTCCATAAGCATTGGTCCAAGTCTGCTTCTCGTGATGGACCTTATAACAGCTGCCTGTTTGCTGATTGAGGTGATAAGCTAAAATATTTAAAAAATAACATGTTTTAGTGCGTATCTGATAATGGGCAAAAAAATGGCAACTTTAAATATCATTAAATTGTCATAAAATATCATTAAGTTGCCATCATCATTAAATGTGTGATCAATCTTCATGTTGTCATCAGGGTCGTAGGAAGAAATATTTCAGTTGTCTTGGAGAATCCCTCGCTAAACACTCTCGCCTTAAAAATTGTTCTTTGCTCCCTTGGCAAAGAATCTACTATTTTACCACTGCCACTCGAAAAAGGGCATTTTATTGAATTAGAATAAAGCACTCTTTTAGTCAAGTGAATAAAAACATTTTGAATTTGGAACATTCTTTATTTGGGTTCTCTCTACTAAGCCTGGATAAGAACGGCCTGCGCCTGGTGACGGGGACCAACACGAGCCTCTGCTCGCTGAACAAACACTTCCACACAATGGGCATAACGGACAGTCCTCTGTATAGGGCGCGCATGGAGGCTGAGGAAACCGTCGCGCACGTGCTTTTTGAACCACCCAGATTAGAACAGAGACCCTCGGGACACCCAGATCTTTCACAGATGTTCTGAACAGACCAGGAGATTTAATTAACTTCTGGAGGGATGTGGGCTGGTGTGAATAACCACCAACGGCCGCTATGGCCCACGCACAATGGTCCACTGAAGGACTAAGTGCGGAAACCAAACCACATAACATAGAACATAGATCCTTTGTTCTCTTCAACCTGTCTAGCCTTTTCCCAACCATGTTGGGGTCGGTTTCCAGTCCAACTGTATGCAGCCGAATACCAGTATATTACATGTAGCGACTGCCTATCTGACCTCGACAACCCATTAACTGGGTAATACGATACCCGTTATGGTACCCGTGCTAAGACTGGTGGTCAGACTTTCGGGCTTCTGACGACCCGTAACGACTATCAAAGATCCAGGAATGACAGCCGGGAGCAACGGCTTACGTAGTATACATGGAAGTTTTATAAAATGTGGCTGTTATTACGACAACTTACGAATTCCATGTGATGGGAATCGCGGGCAGAAGCTTTTAAACAATATAACAATAACCAGAACGTGTTTATTTTTGACGTGTACAAGTACTACTCACAGAAAGAATAGTTATTTATACTATAAGTGCGGAAGGTAGGTGATTTCCGACGAGTGTTTAAGTCGACACGAGTCGGAAATCATCTTACGCACGTGTATCATACAACGTTTTACTATGCATTGTGCGAAGAAAAAAAAAAAAAAAACGAGCGAGCCTTACGGCAGTCGCCTGCGATGTGTAACATCTAACATACCACGACGTATATTAAATGATAAAAACTAAATTCAGGACTTGGACTTTTGACTTCGACTTCGACTTCGACTTTTTGATTTTGACCATTGTCATAATCATCGCCATCGTCATCATCATCATTCTGAAATAATAAAATCTCTGAGAGGAGCCGGCTGACGACGGCCTCAAAAATTTAAAAAAAAAACAGAAAAGTAAAAAGCACTAGTGAAAAAAAGTGAGACTTTCCGCACAAATTGACTGCTTGGAAAACGCTCTTTTCGAGCAAATGCATTATAAAATCATTTATCATCTAAACATAATTATAATAAAATCGTAGCGAAGTCGCAACACACGTGTACATTGATTATTTTTTGAAAAAAAAGTAATTGCTACGAAGTCAGATCGAATCTAATGCCGAAAATATAGTTCTTCAATATTTGTGTTTTGCTGAATGTAAACGCAAATTCTAACGGATCGATTCTGTTTAAATAATTTAAATTTTGCATAGATATTCCGTATAAGTCTGTTCAGCCAGTAGGTGATATAATATATATTATCACGCTAGTTGCTATGGGGAATGAGCAATATTGCATTATGTTTGTATTCCTCTATACGTAGTTTACAGCAAATTGTAAAAAGACGAGCCAAACGGTTAGAACATTGCAGACAGTTACAGATTAAATCTTTTCAATGATTATCATCAAGATATACATCTTTATGGAGCTAAACAATCAATCATCATGACATAGTATATACAGGGTACAATATTGAGATGGGGCAGTATGGGCAGGTACCTTAACCGTTGTAGCTACACGAAAACGGTGTTTGGAGACTGTCCTTAACTTTTTGAGACATTTTGATCTGCAAATACAGTCAGCAAGAATATTGACAATATTAAAAAAAAAATTATACCAATAAATAGATCCTGTTTCATATGAGGATCAAAAAACTCTAAAAAACGTCCGTCTGTCTGTGAAGACCCTTTTTCTCAGGTACGCGTGGATTTATAAGTTGAAATTAATATAAAATACGCAAATGTCGATGTATGGGAGAACAATTTTTCAACTACAATGTTAAGTTTGTTCTTGAAATAAATTCATCCCAACTACGGAATCCTTCATTGTGAGTGGTCCAACAAGCACTTGGCCAGTTTTTCTTTTTTATAATGAATAGACTTGCAGCTACAAAAGTCAGAAATCCCAAAAAGCTTTTCCCATACAAGTTTTAAACATTCTAAATTATTTGAAGTCCTAATTTTTTTTTTGAATGTCAGAAATTACAAGCAACACTACACTATCTCAATGTTGTTCTCAAAGCAATTAATAACGCGTATTCGTTCGTATGTAAGGTGACTGTTAATAAGAAATCCCGTGTGTTAACAATACAATCTACGTTATATTATTTTAGTTGTAGCCGTTCGCCAGGAATAATATGAAAGAATGCATCACTCAGTACATCAGTGTTGTGACATGAGGTAGTATAATGCAGGAACGCAGGCGTTCATTGATTCACTAATAAACCTCCTTTTTTGGCATCGAAAAACGAAAAACTTCGCTAGCAATGGGAAATTGCTACTCAAAAATTCGAACTCGACCTCAGGACTACTTGCTCCTCACACGGACAACTGTACGCCGCTTGCTTCCGCGTCACCAGTCCTGATTCTCTGTATATATTGGCGGCTAAGAGCACAACTACAAACGTAGAAGTATACAGGGAAGCTTTATATAAATAACATATCATCACGCTTGTGTTCCCTGAAGGGTTAGGCAGCGGTGTACCTAAGTACCTACACCCACATATCGCCAGTTATATTCAGTTCCCATGTAATAGGGGGCGAGCCTATTGCTATGAACCGGTCACAAATCCAAACTACGGACTGTTACTGAGAAATTCCAGATAGAAAACCCAGTAACACTTTGCCAGTCCCGGGAATTGAACCGAGGACCACATGCCCAACAGTAGCACATGTGACCACTATACCAAGGAGGCAGTTTTTTTATAAAAATGTGCGGCTGTTATTGTAGTATATTGTGGTGTCCTACGACACAAATCAAAACAGTTTGGTAAGTTATAAATAATGAAACGAATAGGAAAAATACGTGTCCTACGACATGCACGCGAACGAAGTCGCGGGCAGAAGCTAGTTTATATATAACATTACATAACATCGGGCCTGAACTCCTCGCAGGCGTTTCCATTTTCAAGAACAAATTTGGTCACATCGAATAAAGTACCTTTTTTTTTGAGGTTGGGAAATTATTAAATAACTTCTCCCGCTCTGGGTGGAGCGGGAGGGCGTGCCAGACTTTTACTGACTAAAACCCACCCGTGTTCCTTCCGTTGTCTGTGTGCCGGGGCCACGATATCCCTTTCGAACAAACTCGCAACCCTGGGAGGCATTGGCCCTTACGGACCCCGTCGGTTGGTGCTGACATCTCTTTGAGGCGCGCGTGGAACACAACGCGCCGTCGACCTGGGCCTGGTCCTTATCGGACGGCGAGCTAACCATTGCTCACCGACCGCAAGCCCGCGTCTGCGGTGGCCGGAAGTCGGCTCGCGACTCCCGACGCTCGGGGCGCCTCCTGCGGCGACCAGGGGCGCGAGGGCGCGAATCTTGCATCGGATAAAGTACATAGTGTTTGTTTCTAAATCTTGTCGTATTTCAGTGCATGTTGCAGATAGATAATTTTCTTACCATGATCAGAGGTGCCGCATTCGTTCATCTTTTGATCGTCGAGTTTCCTGTAGCATATGAAAGGTAGTGGGTCCATGCATGACGAGTTATACATGCGTCCGTCGACGGTCATAGTAAGGCAGTCTCCAGTATCGGCTCCGTCTTCATTTGAACCCCATCTTATTTCCATGTCGGACAGAGGCACTCCTGGAACATACACGCCAAAAACATTTGCCATAAAAACTACTTTATCAAAGCCTTAATGTGTGACTAGCTATAACAACAATGAATTTAATTTTACGTTATTAGAAGCTTGAGTGTTTTTGTAGTCAGAACATACAAGCAAAAATAGTTTTAACGAGTAGTTAAATATTACATTAATCCAAATTAAATACACCAATTAGAAAATATTTTGCATTAAATCTGACCTTCTATAGAGGTGAAGTGTCCTTTAAAGAATAAATCGTGGGTTCCCAGGAAAATGTCCTTCACATTAAACTGTGCCATCTGTGATTGAAGAGCATTAGCTAGCTCTTTGTTTAGCGGAGACGCCAACACCCCGACTGTAACATGACACATTGAGATCTTTATATTGCACATGAGCGAACAGAGATTGCGGCGCAGTTCACTCCGTCCAATTTGACCAATCCAAGGTCGAGCGCGCTGACAGGCGGCACACCGTGTTACCGCGTGAGTAGATACAACAGAGACCACGCTACACGAGCTGCCGGAGAGACCGCGCCGGGCAGGCGGCGTTCTGTGTTACCGCATCAGTAGATACAATAAATACCTCGCTTCGTATAATCACATCGTCCATCTCTTAGCGCGCAGTGGAACGCTAGAGCATTCAATCTGCCTAGCCTTTTCCCTACTATATTGGAGTTGACTTTCAGTCTAACTGGATGCAGCTGACAACCAGAATTTTGCATGGAGCTACTGCCTATCTGACCTCCACAACACAGTAACTGGGTAATACGATACCCCTTGGTAAGGCTGATTGTCAGACTTCCGGCCTTCTGACGACCCGTAACAACTGTCAAAGAGCCACGAATAGCAGCCGGGACCAATGGCTTAACGTACTTTCCGAGGTACGGAGGAGTCTCGGTATGTAAAGATGGGCATCCATCCACGGTTTAACCCCGGTAAGCGTAGCTTAACCTAATAGATCGAGACGTACGGCTGTTATTACTAGCTCCTCCGGGTAGAACGCTAGAGCAAGCTTTACTAAAGCCACGCAGTGTACTAGCAAACTAAATATTCTAAGAGTGGTGAATCTTACGGTCCTTGTGGCATTTAACGAAGGCATCCTCCCAAGTTTCAGGCGTCGTGTACAGCTCGAACCAGCCACCCGCTTCAAAGTTGAACGTGTAATCAGGCTCGCATCGTACAACGTCTGAATAGTAAAGATTGGTTATGAAAGTATTGATTAATTATTCACAAAAGTACCAAACATGTAAAAACAGTAACATCTAAGAATCGAACCTATAGAAATATAAATAACAGACCCATCGAGAGCAGCGCATACGGAACTGAAAAATCTTAACAGACTGATCTATTAACAGACTACATAAACAATGAGTAAAGAATTAAATTGTTTTTTTTTTGTGAATGTGTCTACACTGATTTTTTCGTCGTTTAATAGGCCGATTTAAGTGATTATTTTTTAATTTGGTAAAGGAAGTCCGCGCAGTGGTCCCATAACTTCGGTTGAGTTGTTTTGGAATAGGTAAAGCTCCAATAAAGGGGATTTCGTCAGTAAATAAATTTGCGTGGGGTACCACAACAGCAAAGTGAGAAAAACAACCGCCAATTAGAAACTTTCGAAAATAAACTAATTTTAGTTTCGGAAGTCGGTGGCAATACAACTATAACAAACAAAACCAGAGCCATATTTTTTCGATATAGAGAGAAAGAAAGAAAAAAAATTATTTGACCCAGATTAAGGCACACAAAAACAAAAATAAAAACAGAGAAAGCTTAAAACAGTATTGTGTACTTCACGGCTGCACCAAATAAAGACCCAGTTCAGCATAAATGCCAGACAACTAGTGCCTGACGCCTGGTTTTCAACTGAACCTTATGTTACGTTAGATCAACAATTTTTCAGATTATCTAAAGTACATAAATCTTATATGGGGTACTGTGTTAAATGTTACAACAAAGTAGGTACCTTATGCTATATTACAATTAAATGAAAAAAAAAACTCATATTAAAAGTACACTTTTAAACAAGCATATTACAAATTAGAGGATTACATCCAAGATAAGAATGCTTGGAAACAGCTGGTCCTGCTCCATAGGACAATTTAGAGTCTAGACAAAATCAAACTGGTTGCTAATTTAATTTTTATAAATTATTATATTTTATTATATGACATTGATTTTACATTCTGTGATTACTTCCTCACACACTGACTTATTAATTGTAAAATTTTAGGTAAATCGTCTACTTTTACAATGTTTGTAAATATGTGAGAACCATGTATCTCTCACATAAGTAATTAATTTATCTGTTGTTTTCTTTTTTTAAATTCTTTTAATTCATTTTCTATTGTGGTTTAGTAATTATTTTTTTTTATTTTTAGATGCATCGTCTTCACATATAATTATATAACTAATGTACCTACATATCGTCGTCTTAGAGTGGAAACCTCTTATATGCGAAAAACTGGTGGGCAACTGGGAAGTTATATGATACGCTAAAGGCGCGGAAAAATGTGCTTACACGATGCAGGATTTTGCGTGACGTCAGTATGATATATAAGGTCGCATGTGGCAATTTAGATGCCGCCACAAAACTGCGTGTGTTGAGAGGTTTTTTTTCCAAAAATGTTATAAAATAAAAATTCAAAATAGCATTTATTAATGAGGCTAGTTAGCAGCCCGAGCTTTTCACTCTAAGGCGAAGATATAAAAATTATTGTAAAACATTTTAAAAGAGTACCGGTGGAGTTTCTTGCCCATACTTCTCCATACGAAAACTACCTTTTGGAAGGGGCGACTAGATTTTTTTATTTTTTTTTGTAATTTGTGACGTTCAAAAGTGCCTTGCAAGGGCCTATTTGAAATAAATGATTTGACTTTGACTTTGACTTTTGACGAGTACGTCTTACAGATGTAAATCAGTGATACAGTGTATGTAAATAAATAAATAAAAATAAATAGATATTACACATATCTATTTATTTTATTTAATTTACATACAATAATAATAAAATCGATTTGATATAATTAAGTTTAAAAATAATTAAAGATTCATACAATGGTGTGCAACAAAATAATTACAATGGTATGGTTGCACAACAAACAAGGACTGACGTCAATAAATAATAGATAAATTTATCATAATAAAAAATAAAAATTTGACGCCGGTTATGTTTTTGATTTCAAATATTCTAATGAATAAAAATACTCACCTGCTCCAATTAACAAGAACGACAAACCAACAAAATATGTCTTCAACATTTTTGTGTAGGTACTGTATCGTTCCACTGCCGAAGTAATAATGTGATGGACTGAGGGTATCGGACATTTATATTCACTGACTGAATACAAACTAGCTATCCCGAATCACATGAGCCTTGCGTGTTTTAGTCATAGGTAAAAAGATAATAATTATTTAACATAAACAATTTCTGTTGCCACTCGTGATTTTGTTTTTGTTTAATTTTATCAGTCATCCCACGTACTTTTCCGATACGATTCCGATCTTATTATTTATATGGGGAAAACCGATTGCAATAAGTAGAATAAAGGCTTGTGCAGACCACCGCGACTTGTCGCGCGACGCGACACGAACAATACAATTTCTAAGAAAACTTCACAGTATAACAATAACCGGTGTGGCGTCGCGCGACAAGTCGCGGTGGTCTGCACAAGCCTTAAACATCTTTATTTAAATATTTGATCTTAAATTTCATTACAATTATAATAATGTTGTAGTGGAGCGCCTGGGGGTTTTGACCTCGGAATTTTGTAACAGGGAATGAATTTTTAAGATTGAGGTGGGTTTTGCTTTTAGGGTTCCGTAGTCAACAAGGAACCTTTATAGTTTCGCCATGTCTGTATGTCTGTCTGTCTGTCTGTCGGCGGCTTAGCTTAGAGACTCTTAGCACTCGAAAGCTGTAATTTGGCATGGGTATACATGTTAATCACGTCAACACAGTTTTTTTTTTTAGGGCACCTCCCCTACACGTAAAGTGGGGATGTACTCGTATATAGGATATATTTTTTTAACCTATCCCAATGAGGTGTCTCTGAAAGGGGTAAACATCTACCCGTAATTATAATCCTATCGAAACTAGAATGGTATCATTTTAAAGGCCTTAAAATTCTCCAGGATTTTTTTTTGCATTTTTCCGTTCATCTCTTTTCGTTTTTGAGATGTTTAAGATTCTAAAAAAGAAGGCCCAAAAGAAATTGTCATAATAGACAGTCTTCAAAAAAAAAAAATATACCTTTCGATATTGTGGCCCTTTCAGTAACGCAACTTTTGATATAATTTTCATTTCTCTATCCTAATAATTGAGGACGGAGACGCGGAGAGGGGAAGCGTTGAGGGGAAGTGGAGCGGGGAAACGGAGCGGAGAAGTGGAGCGGGGAACCGGAGCGGGGAAGCGGAAAGGCGATGCGGAAAAATACGTGAACTCAGTCTAACTCCACACAGTCCGTAACTCCGCTCCGCTACCTCGCTCCGCATCAATGGACAGTCACTGGCCGCAACTCCGCTCCACTCCGCTGCCATTCTCCTCTCCGCTGCCTCGCTCCGTTTCAATGGACAGGCAGCCTTAAGGCTTGTGCAGACCAGCGCGACTTGTCGCGCGACACGACACCGGTTATTGTTATACTGTGAAGTTTTCTTAGAAATTGTATTGTTCGTGTCGCGCTAGTCTGCACAAGCCTTAACGGCCAGTCGTTTTCCCAGCGCCGTCGCCGTGGCAATAACTTGTGTTCCGTATAACTAATGTAAGAAGCGTAATTGTGCTTAATATTAATGTTCATCTGAATAGACTTTATCTTGTACACCTGAATTTCATTTACTCTCCTTCTCTAACCACACACACAGTACTCATAAGGTCCCAACATTTGTGACGCCGACGTGATCTTAGAGACGTGGTTGTTGAGAAATAAGATGCAATGACAGTGCGTTAAAGTGAACGACCAATAAACAGATATATTGTGAGGTATCAACGGGTAATGCCAGACCTTATCTTACGGACCAGTACGGACAAGAGGTATTTTTGGCCGGGAAAGAATAACGACTTTAATGAATGGACAAGAGCATGTATTCAGTGCCAAAAAATGAAAGTTAATCGGCACACAATTTCTAATTTGACTAGTTTTCACCATGTAACAGGTTCGAACATATACACACAGTTATTGTAGGTACTTTGCCAACGTCAAATTTATTGCTTCTCTTATTGGTATAATACTTTGTTCAAAATTAATTTGACTATAGTTTGATCGCGACCGCTGTACCGTATCTTAGGTATGTGCGCGGCAAGACGGGGGGTAGTGCGGGCCGCTCATTCGTCAACGCTCACGGCATCCCACCGCTCATTCGTCAACGCTGCCCCCCGCCTCGCCGCGCATTCCTAAGACGCGGTACAGCGGTCTCGGTCAAACTATAGCAAACTTCTACAATCAAAGTAATTTGATCTTAACGCTTCTACAAAATGCTTTCATAAAAACAAAAACCTTTCTCAAAAGTTGTAGAAGTGATTTCGGTTACGACAAAAAGGCTGGTAGAAGCAAGAGAAGAACCCAACATTCCCGCATCATTCGTATCAGAATCGAAGCCAGTCCGCTTACGCAAAAAGAATAGGCAGTTTAGTTGTGAAGCGGAAGAGGAGCCCATACATGATGAGAAAGACAAGTTCAAGATATTTGTTTATTTTGCCGTACTGGATACTACAATAAATGCATTCAATGAAAGGTTTACTCAGATAAAAAATATTAAGAATATTTTTGGGTGTCTTTAGAATGTTCATGAGATGCTGAATAAAACTTCCAAAGCTGTTCTGGGTAAAGTTGGAAGAAAGACTCTTACTCATGCAGACTCTAACTCACTTAGATGTTGATGCAACGGAGCTATGTGCCGAATTACAAGCTATTGCAAGAAGAATACCGAACAACACTACGCTACAAGAAGTTTTAAACTACATCTGTGAAAATGGCCTAATATATAGTGTGCTTAATTTAGTAAGTGCAATAATGGTGTTGCTTTTCCTGTGTTTCTGTTCAATGGTGAGCGCAGTTTTTCTAAATTGAAACTAATCACAAAGTACCTGAGCTCAACATGACCCAAGAAAGACTAGTGGGATTGTCAACTTTATATATAGAGAAAGAAATAGCTGAATCAATTGATTTTATAGAGGTATGTACTAGAACTCGGTGTAAAGTTCCCTCATCGTCTATAGACAAGCGAGAACGCTCCGACCAGACGGCAGTCGCGTTTGATGGGCAACTGCCCGACGATTGATGTCGGGACTTTGTATAAATGCTGGTCGCGCGGTAAACTCTACTTGCGCAACGCAGACTTTTTGCGTGACGTCAGTGAGATGCGTAGTTCGGATGTGGCGATGTAGATGCCACCACAATTTAAAAGAGATCGTCAAGAAAAATAAATCTTACCTAACCTACTAACATTTATTTATTTAGCTGTATGAAAATACAGCAAAAATGAAGGTGTATGTAATAAATAAGAACTAAATTATTTTTATAAAAAATTACACACTTAGGTAATCTGTTTAGATTATTGTTTTATTATATTATATATTTATTTATAGACCCTATGACTTGAATAAAACTCGAGTTCAATCTCAAGAAATGCTCCTCTGACTTTTCGATTCATGCGCATATTGTATAATATTATCACTTGCTTCAAAAACGGTGAAGGAAAAGATTGTGAGGAAACCGGTATGCCTGACAGATATTTCTTGACGGCATGTCAAGAAATATTTCTCAGGCCTGCCGGTTATAATTATACAATACGCACATGAATCTGAAAAGTCAGAGGTGCGTGCCTTGGGTTCGAACTCAAGACCTATGACTTGGCAGTCCGACGGTCACACCCCTGGGCTAAGTGAGTGATTACAGTAAAATAGTCAGAGCAGTAGAGATAACCAATGTGTATATAAACCGGTTCACCCGTTTAGTAATTGCGAGGGAACGGACATACATACATACGTGCAGGTCAAACACATAACCCTCCTTTTTTCGCTTCGCCTCAGTCGGGTAAAAACCGATAGTGATTTTTCAGTGTTACTGTACTTTACAAGTAGGACGTTCTACTAATAGGACCATTTGCTCGTAGGACGAATTGCTAATAGGACATTTTGCTAAAGTGTCGTTTTGATTACGGGTCGTTTTGCTAGTAGGACCACTTGCTTTTAGGACGTTTTGATACAGAGGGGATAAAAATAAGTTTTTCAATAATTGTAACTTTGTGATTTTCTTTTTTTACGTAATCAAAAGATTACGGCAATACATTGAGTAGGCAATGCGTTAAAAAGTAGCATGACGTCACTGGCCGGTAGATTTAATACCGGCTTGTGACGTAGCGAGCCCCCACTCACCGACCTTAATGCGTTTTATCTAAACCATTTTTTACTAATTTGATAAAGCAAAAAATACGTGTCTAATATTTTTTTTATTATCTGACTGACGGACTAAATAGTTTTTTTTCTCAGTCAACCTCCCTACTGGGTAAAAGTAGGATAAAGGCATGTGATTTATCTTAGCGTCATCCATATGGAAACAAATCAAAAGATTTTTCAAAAATGACATCTAGTGGGGTTACAACTAGTGGGGCAAGTAATCCATCAAGATTTTAGACTAGTGGAATCTGCCCCACCAAATCGAACTAGTGGGGCAGATTCCACTGAAAATTTTAGCCATTCCACTTTGGACCAGTGGGGTGACTTGGTGGGCCAAAGTGGAATGATTCAAACTAACCCCTTTGTGGGTGAACAGCTATTAAGCTGGGCGGTCACAGTCCATAAATTATAGGGTAGGTACCATCCTCGAAAGATCTGTGATCTACCTTGATAAAAAAAAATTGCAATAGGGCAAATATACGTCGTGCTTAGTCGTCTCAGAAGTTTGGAAAGCATAGTTTTATGCGAACAAGTTATTAAAGCGACCACACGACGACAGGATCATTGACGGAAATAACGAGGCTACGAAATCTGTCTTCTGACAATCAAGACCACACATAGCAGACGACTCAAGTAGCGCAATTTGATGCCAGGATACTACCATTAATAATTTATAGGCAGAGTGCACCTCATGGAAATTCCAATAAGCCCAAACACGGGTAGGATACATTGTTTTTTGACGGAGTTCCGGTGCCTTACTTCCGGATTGATCTTCAGATCAGTTCAATGGTACCATTTTCATCAGAATGTGCTTCATAGTCGCTTAACTATTTTAATCGAGATTATCTTATCACCACCCGTGAAATACTTATCATGAGTAGTTCCGGTGGCCATCTGTGGTCTTCTTCATCAGTTCCACTTCACCAAATCATACTTTCTGAAAGCAAATGCTTAACTCGTTGCTGAAAATACCAAAATCGTTATGTATGTGCCTATAATATTTGAGGAGTTCCCTCAATTCCTCATCGATTCCATGATCAGAACTGAATTTTGATAAAAATGGAACCAATCGGGAAGTATATCCTTTAAAAAAAAAACGAATTTTCCAAATCGGTTCATAAATCACGGAGTTATGAGGTAACAAATATTTAAAAAAAAACATACAACCGAATTGATAACTTCCTCCTTTTTGGGAAGTCGGTTAAAAAGGCAACTAAAATGCTAGGATTTCTGGAGCGTATCTGTCACAACTTTAAGTCTATTCGCACTCTCAAACTGCTCAACTTCACCCTCGTCAGAAGTGTACTGAATTATACATCGCAGGTGTGGAATCCTACCTATCAGGTCCAGATTGATCGAGTTGAACGCGTCCAAAAAAGCTTCACTAGGTACCTACAGTTTAAATCGAACAGCTGCCCTAACAACACAATTAATTACCCTGATAGGTTGAGTCACTTCAACCTTACGCTCCTCGAAAACCGCAGAAAATGTATGGATAAAACTATGCTCTTTAAAATTGTCAATGGACTGATTCATGTTCCACAACTTCTGAAAGACATAAATGTATGTTTTCCTCGTAGTAGTCAACCCAGGCCCGACCGAAAATTATATGTTTGCACCATCTACAGCTCGAACTAACCTCGGGCGATCAGCGCCATTGAACCGTTTCATGAGGACGTATAATGAAAGCCGCTCACGCACCAATTGACTAGCATTGACATCTTCTCCAACACGCTGGCTCAATTTCGCAATCATCTTTTACGGCAACTTGTGGATTGCTTCCTGACAACTGATTCTTGTTTAATTCCATCATTCATAATATTGTTCTGCATTTTTTTTGTTACATGTTTAATCTAAAACTTTTTAATTCCCTACTATAATTATTTAACTTAATTTGATTAATTGATTGTATTTTTATTGATTTATTTAATCATATTATTATAATTTTATTTGAATTTATTATTATTACTGATTGATTTTGTTATTATTTTTATTATAAACGGCTGAACAGATTTGGAAGAAATTTGGTACACGGGTAGACCATGACTTGGATTAGGACAAGGACTTTTTATACCGGTAGTACGTCCCCGTGGGATAACTTCCGACATGCACGCAGGCGAAGCCGCTGACTGAAGCTAGTTTAATATAACATTCCCCTTATACTGACTGTTTCGTTTTAGGGTTCCCTGGTCAACACGGAACCCTTACATAGTTTCGCCATGTCTGTCTGTCCGTCCGCGGCTTAGCTCAGAGATTGTTAATACTCGAAAGCTGTAATTTGGCATGGGTATACATATTAATCACGTTAGTGCAGCTAATAGTAGTGGTAGAATAAGGCCACGGATAAAATATTTTATTTATTTGTCCGAGTGTTATTTCAACCAACCTGCGACACTCCTCCAAAAGGTCAATAGTCGAATCCCACTCGGCTGGACAGCGTTTGGGAAGCTACGCAATATCTTCTCGTCCCACATACCGCAGTGTCTCAAGACGAAAGTCTTTGACCAGTGCGTGTTGCCAGAGATGACCTATGGCACTGAAACGTGGTCGCTCACGCTGGGCCTTATCAGAAACCAAAGTGGCGTTGTTTGGAGGCCTATCCAGCAGTGGACGTCTTTCGGCTGAAATGATGATGATGATCAAAAAACAACCAGAGCTGCCGAATCAATCAGACTGAAATACTCATGCTCTTAAAAAGTATGCTTGTTTGCTAGTATGTAGCATGCTCATTTAAATCATGATCTCTGTGAGTGAAAAATTATCATTCTCTTTTCATATAGTCCAGCGATTTGTGTGCAACTAGATAGCATCTGCTTAAATTTAGTATGTTTTTGGGTTACCTCATAGCATTGTGTATTCCGGGCAATAAACTGTTATAGAGCATGATAACAACGAAGGTTTAGAGAAAAGAAAACAAGTTTCCATTTGAATTCAGTGTTATTTTAATTATTTTAATGATCATTAAGAAGGTGCCAAATTAACCTCTCAGTGACACAAGGAACTTTAGTTTACGCTAAGATGTGATTCATTGCAAACACTACACATTCTCATTAATTTCTCCGTGCATGGCGGTATGGCTTCAAACCGTATCGATTTAGGAGATTTTTCGCAGACGACAATTCCGGTTATCCCTGTTGGTTCGAGGTCGTCCAAATGGCCGTCCCTAAGACAAGCCCCTCGATCCTGAACGCCATTCAAATTGTCAGGCTGTCCGGGATGCCAATTGTTGTACACATCTGTTATGCTCTCACCTGAAAGAGGTAAACATGTTAAGACGCTGACAAAATCCAAAGCGCGGTCACTGTCCAACTACGAGTATCTATATAGAAAATGAAACCGGAGAAGTGCGAGTCAGACTCGGTCACGAAGGGTTCCGTATTGTATTGAGATCGAGCAAAAAACGCCGAAACAAACATGTTGTGGTGGTGTCTTGTATGGCATGTTATAGTGGCGACAGAAATACATAATCTGTGAAAATTTCAACTGTCTACCTACTACGGGTCATAAGATACAGCCCGCTGACAGACGGATAGCGGAGGCTTAGTTACAAACTCCACTTGGAGCAGAAAATGAAAATTTCGCCTATCCCTATTAACATGGTAGGATGTGAAAATCGGCAACATTACAAGTAAAGAGAGCTCGTCATAGTTTGAATTGTTGATATTATTTTATATACGAACTAGGTTATCAAAAATCAACAGAATTTTAACACACATTTTTATGAGATTACCATGGTAATAAAATATACTATGACTGTTTTTAAGCATGTTAAATAAAGTCAGAAATGAATTTTGACCGTACCAAATCAATTGTATTTTGTTGGATCTGCCACATAAGTCAACGTTACATGTACAAACTAATTGACCATTCGTTGACAGTGCCACATACTACAATGTTACGTGTACAAAGTTATTGATTATTTGCGGGGTCCGTAACTTAACTTCGAGAGTCATGTGTTCGATTAATGGAAAGTTGACTGAACGATTGTTCGAATGGACTTTATTGCGAAACAACTTTTTTTCGCCAAACGCTACTTCGACTGAACGATTCATCGAATATTTATTAATCAATGGACTGCTCTTTCGAACGAGTTTTAATTATTATATAGTTTAATAATAGAAATAAAATTTTAAAAAAAGATTTTCCGTCACATATTATTTCATACATAATCGAGGAAATCAAACACTTTTAAGATATCGTACGTTCTTCCCGTAGATTTAGAAACATGAAATTTGGTGAAAAGGAAGATAATAAAGCACAAATGAAGGGAGAATTGTTTATTATAAAAAAAAACTATTTACGTTAACATTTTCGCACAAAATTAAGGTACTTAATCAAAAACCTTTTATGTAGATTAGGGTTCTTTAACGCCACGAGAACTCCACTAATAATCCAAACATAAAATAATAATCACTAATCATCAAATTAAACAATTTAAACGTTACTCGTAAAACATTATATTTTGTGGCAGCTAAGTATTTATAAAAGGTACTTTTTAAGAGTGATTAATGAGATACAAAGGAAATGGCAAAAATTGACAATGATAATAGGAATAGGCGATTTCTACTCTTGCCCTAAAATAGTTTCTAGCACCTCACAAATGGCAGTCGTTGAAGCAGAAAGCTATTCACGCGTATAACATGGTTGATGCCCTTTAATAACAGCGTGATCTGACGGAACGCAGCCCGGAGCACAAGCAGACTATTAAGAACTCTGGTTCTGCGGGTTAATTAAATGTCTTCATGGAGAGAAATTCAGAGATATAAGAACTGTGTAGGTTTTCATTTAATACCAACGACCTGCCCCCTCTGCGCGCGGGTGCCATCTAGGTCCTACTGACGCGACATGGTGTCAAGACATCGAGATTTAAATTCATATCATAAATGCATAGGAATAAATTCTTTAAATGACAGCGAA
This sequence comes from Agrochola lota, assembly GCA_947364205.1. Taxonomy (NCBI): domain Eukaryota; kingdom Metazoa; phylum Arthropoda; class Insecta; order Lepidoptera; family Noctuidae; genus Agrochola; species Agrochola lota. The sequence continues at coordinate 21,878,547 of OX376223.1, forward strand.
AATTACAGAAGAAATAAACGGACAAATAGACAGACGCGGAAATTGTCTTTGTTTTATACTATTTATAAAAAACGGTATTATACCTTTAATAGTGGTCCAGATGCGGGCTTTGCCCCAGGCACGTAGACCAATGTGTAAAGGGTCAAAGGGGTTAGGATCTCCGGTAAGAGCTGGAAACATTCCCTTGACGAAATCGGCCTCTTGTTCGTCATTCAGGATGACCATGTGACCCCCCTCAGATGCACATATTCCATAAGCATCGGTCCAAGTCAGCTTCTCGCGATGGACCTTGTAACAGCTGCCTGTTTGCTGATTGAGGTGGTATTCTGAAACCATTTAAGAATAAAATGTTTTAAGTGTATATATAATACTAGGTGGCGCATAAATTATCAACTCTTGGGAAGTTGCTGTCATTTTTGAAAATTGAATATTTAGTCATTGTATTGTAGTAAATAACAAAAGAGTTGCAAACTGTTCCTAATCAGACCGCCGCACTCGGCTGCTTGCAGAGTATTGTGCGATGAAGTGCACGGATTAATAAATTATGACAATGTGTTGGTACGTAAAAGTCTGGCATCGTTAAATTTGTCATTAAAATTGTTATTTATGCTACATGTGCGGAAGATAGGTGACTCAAGCGTAAGATGATTTCCGACTCGTGTCGACTTATACACTCGTCGGAAATCATCTTACGCACGTGTATCATACAACATTTTACTATACATTGTGCGAGGAAATAAAAAAAACGAGCGAGCCTTACTATTCGCTTATGATGACACATGATCTGACATATGGATGTTGTTTCAAGCAGATGCATTGTAAAAATCTACTCTCATATCGTAATATCCGAATTATAAACTACTATTCGTTTCGAAGGATATCTTTATTTACATATTAATATCAATGCAGGTCTATCATGCGTACGTCTCATTTGCTCATTTATTTATACTCTTTTGTTTTGTTTTGCTTTTTATGCACAATCACACTATTTTATGTACCTACAAATTCATTATTATTTTTATCTGACACTAATTTATTATATTTAAGAATGCATACACATATAAAAAAATATAAAAAAACTAGCTGCTGTATAAATTGTGTGCTTTTAGTATGTGTTAAATAAATGTATTTTCTTTCTTTCATTGCGACTTGTACGTTTGTAAAATCATGGTGCGCTATACTCTACAAGAAGAATATCGTAGAAGAAATGACGAATCTATCGACAGAAGTACTGAGAAAAGTAACGCAAAATGCTCTAAAACGCGCCCATTCCCATCCATTGCCACAATACTGGCGGCGGCCACTTAACAGATATTATTTTTTCTACTTAATAACAGAACAAATACAAAAAATAAGCCTTCTTCCTCTCTCCGAATTTTGCTATGCCCAACAGGGTCCACAATGATCATATTTTGTTTAAACCTGAGTTCACAAGTGGAAGTAATAAATATATTGAATGCTAGCTGTGCCCCCGACTTCATTCGCGTGAAAACGCGAAAAATCGCGTTTACACTAAACCTCTTAAGGGGTCATTTTACTTATCATTATGAACAACTTTCACTATGGGACCAACGCTGAAATCACGAAAAAAAGTTAGCTGTTCCGTACATTTCGACGAGATATGCAAACATAAATGTAGGGAACAGCTGATTTTTTTTTGCGCCTGAACTCCTCGAAGGCGTTCCATTTTCAAGAACTAATTTGATCACATCGAATAAAGTATCAAGTGTTTATTTTTAAATATTGTCGTATTTCAGTGCATGTTGCAGATAGATAATTTTCTTACCATCATCAAAAGTGCCGCATTCGTTCATCGTGTGATTGTCGAGTTTCCTGTAGCATATGAAAGGTAGTGGGTCCTTGCAGGACGAGTAATACGTGCGTCCATCGACGGACATAGTGAGGCAGTCTCCAGTATCGACTCCGTCACCACGTGAACCCCATCTTATTTCCATATCGGACACAGGCACTCCTGGAACATACACACAAATACTTAATATGTAGGCTAGGTATAACAACATGGAATTTTATTTTACGTTATTAGAAGCTTAAGTGTTTTTATAGTCAAAATAAGCAAACATAATAATTTTAGTGAGTAGTTCATTATTTCATTAATCCAAATTAAATGCACCAATTTGAAAATATTTTGCATTAAGTCTGACCTTCTACAGAGGAGAAGTGTCCTTTAAAGAATAAATCGTGGGTTCCCAGGAAAATGTGACTATTCACACCAAACTGTGCCATCTGCGTGTGAAGAGCTTCCGCTAGCTCTTTGTTTAGCGGAGACGCCAACACCGCGCCTGTAACACGACACATTGAGATGTTTACATTACACATGAGCGAGCAATAGCGGTGCAGCTCGCCTCACCCAAGTTGACCAATCCAAGGTCGAGCGCGCTGGTCAGATACAACAGAGACCACGCTACATGAGCTGCAGGAGAGACCGCGCCGGGCAGGCGGCACACCGTGCTACCGCGTGAGTAGATACAACAGAGACCACGCTACATGAGCTGCAGGAGAGACCGCGCCGGGCAGGCGGCACACCATGCTACCGCGTGAGTAGATACAACAGAGACCACGCTACATGAGCTGCAGGAGAGACCGCGCTGGGCAGGCGGCACACCATGCTACCGCGTGAGTAGATACAACAGAGACCACGCTACATGAGCTGCAGGAGAGACCGCGCCGGGCAGGCGGCACACCATGCTACCGCGTGAGTAGATACAACAGAGACCACGCTACATGAGCTGCAGGAGAGACCGCGCCCGGCAGGCGGCACACCGTGCTACCGCGTGAGTAGATACAACAGAGACCACGCTACATGAGCTGCAGGAGAGACCGCGCTGGGCAGGCGGCACACCATGCTACCGCGTGAGTAGATACAACAGAGACCACGCTACATGAGCTGCAGGAGAGACCGCGCCGGGCAGGCGGCACACCATGCTACCGCGTGAGTAGATACAACAGAGACCACGCTACATGAGCTGCAGGAGAGACCGCGCCCGGCAGGCAGCATACCGTATTAGCGCATGAGTAGATACAATAAATACCTCGCTTCGTCCATCTCTTAGGGCGCAGTGGAATGCTAGAGCAATCAATCTGCCTAGCCTTTTCCCAACTATATTGGGGTCGGCTTCCAGTCTAACCGGATGCAGCTGACAAGTCGAATTTTACATGGAGCGACTGCCTATCTGACCTCCACAACCCAGTAACGGGGTAATACGATACTCAAACTCAATCTCAAAGCATTTATTTCAATTAAACCATTTACAGGCACTTTTGAATTGTCAAAAAGTCGGTCGGTCAGTCAGAAAGATTAAGCTAGGTGCCCATTCCAAAACGTAGTAGGTACCTATGGAGAAGAACGGGCAAGAAACTCCACGGCCACTTTTTTAAATCATGATATGGTTACAAAATATTCATGTTCATTCATGTTGAAGTTATACATGTTCTCACATGTATAACTTCAACATGAATGAACATGAATATTTTGACCCCTTGTCAATTGAAGGGTGCCTGTAATTGGTTTATTTGAAATAAATGCTTTGAGTTTGAGTATGAGTTTGCCATGCTTTTTCAAGTCAACATACATCTTATTAACTTAATAAACGGCTCCATGGTACTTATATTTACAAAAATTTAAAAAATGCTTTTAAATTATACAAAACTATAATCATAATCATTTATTTGCTTTGAAAGTAGGTACACAATTAAAGGTGTTTACAAAATGTTGAGATCCCTGTACAATCTATCAATTAGGTATGCAAACATTGAACGTAAATTTTATTAACAAAATCGAATAAAAATCAAAAGTCAAATTAAGTAATTAAAAAATTATAGAATTTAAAGCTAGCTTAATGAGAATAATAATTAAGAACATTTTTTTCACGATATAATCATCCAACTTTTAATAAGCTAGTCTACATAGTGAGCGTTTAATGCATGTTTTAAATTTCTTCTCATTTACATAGTTGAAGAATATCGACTGGTATTTTATTCTAACATTTTACACAGTACCATGTGTGATTTAATTTGTTCCTATTTCTTTTCTTAAAATTATGCCTGATACTTATCTTACTAAAAAGATGTATATTTTTTCGAACATTCTTAATGTTTTCATATATATACTGACACGGTATCGTCATGATGTTCATTTTGTTAAAGAGTTCCCTTAGAGATTCGCGTCTGCGGAGGTTGTAGATGGCTCTGACAGCCCTCTTTTGCAGAATAAAGATAGACTTAATATCTGCAGCCCGTCCCCACAGCAAAATACCGTAAGACGTGATGCTATGAAACCAACAACAAAACGTAACTAAAATAGACCAGTATCGCGGTATCCACGTCTGTTAGTTAGCGGATTTCCCAAACAGCGTAAGCGGCTGAACTTAGCCGCCCTGCAAGTGATGTTAAGTGAGGACCCTACTATAGTTTTGAGTCTGATCCCCAGGAAAACCGTTTTTTCGACGAATTCTAGTGTCTCCTTATTCAATACAACGTGATATTCACTACTTCTAACATTCGGTAACGCGAATCTTATGCATTTCGGTTTCTTCTCGTTTCATTACAAATTATTTACAGTAAACCAATTATGGACCTTAACCATAGCGTTATTTGCGTCGTCAAGCTCCTGTGCATGTCTGTTTACTTTAAAAATCAGTGATCTGCCATCAGCAAATGACACCATTTGTGGTCGGTTTTTCATTTATATATACTTAAAAGAGAAATGGACCCAATTTCGAACCCTGTGGTAGTACACCCATTTTTACTTTTAATGCCAATGAATTTACACCGTTAATTTGAAATTGCTGCAGTCTATTATTCAAATATGATTTTACTAAGCTAAGCGCAACTTGACCCAGTCCGTAATGCTCAAGTTTCAAATACCTTAGATAGGTCGCAAAAGATGCCTATTGCATCCTGTGCCTCTTCCCATGCGTTAAAGAAATGTGTTTTAATAAGGTGACACCGGCGTCGGATGTGCAACGTCCTTTGGTGAAACCACACGTTATAGTTGATCGTGTAGGATGTTATTGCGATTAAAATGATTGAGCATTTGATTTAACATTACTTTTTCAAACACCCTGCTGAAAACCGGCAAAATCGATACGGTTCTATAATTATTAGTGTCCCCGGATTTGAAAAGTGGAATAACTTTACTATACTTAATTAAATCTGGGAATACCCCTTGATCTACACACAACTTTAGTACACATGCCACACATTTCTTCGGTAATTTTGATCTTAAGTTGCTTAAAAGCCTTTACAACGACCACAGAATTTACATTTTTAAATGTTTAAATTTAAATTCCACAGGACAGGCTAAAACATTCGCTCTTAATAAATTAATAGCAAGTAAGGGGGAGGAATTTAAAGTTTCTTTAGTTTCAAGTGGAATTTTGGTAAAGAAAGTTGCAAATTCCTGAGCAACATCGATGTTATCGCTAATGAGACCGCGGGAAGTGTCCAGTGTGTAATCTGTATTATGTCTTTTGTTCTTGTACGTTTCATTGTTAATAATTTTCCAAACTATCTTTATTTTATTGTCTACAGATTTTACCTTGTTGCTAATGCAATGCAGCTTTAGCTGCTTTGCAGATATTTTTAAAAGTTTTAAGAGTTAGTAGCAACATACTTATTAAAGTGCTTTCCGAGGCATGAAGGAGTCTCGGTATGTAAAGATGGTCACCCATCCACGGACTAACCCTGGTAAGCGTAACTTAACCTGATAGATCAACCCGAGCGGCTGTTATTACTTAGTCGCGAACTCCTCCGAGTGGAACGCTAGAGCAAACTTTACTAAAGCCACGCAGTGTACTAGCAAACTAAATGTTCTAAGAGTGGTGAATCTTACCGTCATTGTGGCATTTAACGAAGGCTTCCTCCCAAGTTTCAGGCTTCGTGTGCAGTTTGAGCCAGCCACCCGCTTCAAAGTTGAACAAGTAATCAGGCTCGCATAGTACAACGTCTGGATAGTAAAGATTGGTTATGAAAGTATTGATTAATTATTCGCAAAAGTACCAAACATGTAAATAGTATGAATTTCTACTCGTATACTGAAAAAGCAGTAACATCTAGGAATCGAACCCATCAAGAGCAGCGCATACGGAACTGAATACATCTTACAGACTGATCTATTAACAGACTACATAAAAGAATGAGGAGAGAACTAAATTGTTTTTTTATGAATTTATCCAGTGTTTATTAAGGCACACAATATTCACACAAAAACAAAAATAAGATCAGAGAAAGCTTAAAACAGTATTGTGTACTTCCCGGCTGCGCCACATAGGCCCAGTTTAACAGCACAAATGCTAGACAACTAGTCTCTGACGCTGGTTTTCAACTGAACCTTATGTTACGATTACGTCTTACGGATGTAAATCAGTTTTATAGTGTATTGCACATATCTATTTATTTTTATTTATTTTCATAAAATAATAATAAAATCGATTTGATATAATTAAGTTTAAAAATAATTAAACATTTATACAATGGTGTGCAACAATATAATTAAAATGGTATATAAACAAGGACTGTCGTCAATAAATAATAGATAAATTTATCATAATAAAAAATAAAAATTTGACGCCGGTTATGTTTTTGATTTCAAATATTCTAATGAATAAAAATACTCACCCGCTCCAATTAACAATAATGACAAACCAACAAAATATGTCTTCAACATTTTTGTGTAGGTACTATATGCTATACTGCCGAAGTAGTAATGTCTTGGACTTAGGGTATCGGACCTTTATATACAGTGACTGAATACACATTAGCTAACCCGAGTTACATGATTTTTGCGTATTTTAGGCATAGCTATAAAGATAATAATTATTTAACATAAACAATTTTTTTTGGCTTCGTGATTTTGTTTTGTCAAATTATCAGTCGGCACACGTACTTTCCGGATCTGGATTCCGATCCTAGTATTGTTATCTTGAAACCGATTGCAATAAGTTGAATTTAAAACATCTTAATTTTAATATTTGAACTTAAAATAACATTACTATATTATCCTTTGCACTCATAATTATAATTATGTTGTAATGGACTGCCTGGGGGGGGGTTTTGACCTCGGACTTTTGACATTTTTAAGTACGAGGTGGGATTTTGTTTTTAGGGTTCCTATATCAACAAGGAACCCTTATAGTTTCGCCATGACTGTCTGTCCGCGGCTTAGCTCAGAGACTCTTAGTACTAGAAAGCTGTAATTGGTTAAATAAAATCACGTATCACGAGTAATAATATACCAACTTACATTTGCAGTTGCAAAAAGATGTTCTCTCATACATTCTGTATGGGAAGACATGTTTTTCAACTGCAATGTTAAGTTTGTTCTTGGGATAGATTCATCCCAATTACGGAACGTTGTGCGTGGTCCGACACGCATTTGGCCGGTTTTTATACTATAAATTGAAATGTTTTCCAACTATACAACATACAACAACTATATTTATACAAAACATGTACTCGTACTTTAGTTAGGAAAATTATAACAAAGGAAACCCACTCTCAATTGATTTTCCAAAAAAGAAATCACGGATACCATCATCACCGGACATCGGTGGTCATCGGACTCGCAATGTGCGAGTGCGATGACCACCACCATTTTCAATTCTTTTTTTTTTATGACTCGGGTTATATGATGATCACACTCTTTTCGTATACTCATACTGATTGCGTGCTATTAGGTAGCATTTGCTCGAATTAGCATGCTTTTGTGTAAGAACCAATGGCCGATGGGGCCGAAAGGTTCTGGAGTGGCGACCGCGTACCGGAAGACGAAGCGTTGGAAGGCTTACCACAAGATGGACCGATGACCTTGTGAAGGCCGCAGGAATCCGCTGGATGCAGGAAGCACAGAATTGGTCGAAGTGGCGGTGATTGGGGGAGGCCTATGTACAGCAGTGGACGACTTTTGGCTGAAATGTTGACGATGATGATGATGTGCTACTAAATACATATATACTACACATTTATGTATATTCCAGGCTATAAACTGTTTAAGGACATGATAACAACGAAGGTTTAGAGAAAAGAAAGCATGTTCCCATTTGTAATCAGTGTTATTGTAATGGTCAAAAAGAATTAACGCTTAACTGTGATTCATAGCACACATTACACAATCTCATTAATTTCTCCATGCACGACGGTAAGGCTTCAAACCAATTCGATTCAGGAGATTTTTCACAGACGAACATAAGATATACTCCTTTCTTTTTTTTTTTTTTTTTTTCATGATGGGAAATCATCAAATGACTTCTCCCGCTCTGGGCAGAGCGAGAGGGTGTGACAGACTTTTACTGACTAAAACCCACCCGAGTTCCTTCCGTTGCCTGTGTGCCGGGGCCGCGATATCCCTTTCAGACAAACCCGCAACCCCAGCAGGCATTGGTCTTTCGACCCCGTCGATTGGTGCTGACATCTCTTTGAGGCGCGCGTGGAACACAACGCGCCGTCGACACGGGCCTGGTCCTTATCGGACGGCGACGTCCGCAGGCCCGCGCCTACGGTGGCCGGAAGTCGGCTCTTGACTCCCGACGCCCGGAAGATATACTCCTTCTATACTGATATCGTCCAACTTTTCGTTCCAAAGATAAGCCCCTCGATTCTGGATGCCCTGATAATTGTCAGGCTGTCCGGGATTCCACTTGTTGAACACGTGTTCTTTTATCTCACCTGAAAGGGACAAACATATTATTAATTAGGTTCTTAGCTGTAAGAAATAAACATAACAATTGAGTCCTGTACTGAAAGGAAAAAGCGTTAAAGCCGCGGAGCATAATGAGAGTGAAGAATAAAAAGGTGGTGACCGCGTTATCTTACCGTGAATGTTAGTCCAGATGAGCTCCTTGCCCCAGGCTCCTAGACTGACGTGAAATCTTACCCACCGTTCGGACTTCTTGGTACGAGCCGTGAGCATGTCCTTGACGATGCCAGCCTCTTCTTCGACCCCTTCAGATGTGTTCCTGTAGGCACGGGTCCAGGTCTGCTTCTCGTGATGGACCTTGTAACAGCTGCCTGTTTGCTGATTGAGGTGATATTTTGAAATATCGAATATTATGTTTGTTTTATGCATCTAATAAGTAAAATATATATTTAAGAGAGGAAGATATATTCATTGATACATTAAAACAAATTCTAAACTATTTAAATATTAAGTATAATAAATTTAACATTGTTATAGCTGGAGATTTTAACATTAATATTTTAGGCAAAAACCTAAAAACTAACCAGTTTCTGGATCTCATGGTAGAATACAAATTCACTCAACATATATACATTATACAAACAAACAGTAATATAAATGAAAATTATAATTCTTTCAACAACCTCTTAATAAGAATTTTAAATCAATGTATTCCTAAACGTAAAATGAAACTTAATACTAACTATAAAAATTACTGGCTAACTACCGTCATTAGAGTTTCCGGCAAAAACAAAAGATTGTAAAAATTATTTTCCAATAAAACCAAAAACCAAATAATTACACAACATTATAAAAAATATTAAAACGTTTGGTTACCACTGCAAAAAAATTACAATTCTTAAACAAAATAAAGAAATCAGACAACAAAGTAAAAACGACGTGGAGCAGTATAAATGAAAAGTGTAGCATACAATTACAACACAATAATACTTTTATATCCGAACCCAAACAAATTGCGAATATTTTTAATGACGTCTTTGTATCTATAGGAGAAAACAGCAACAATCCATCTGGCAGTGCACTGGGCAACATACCGACACAAAATACCACGGAGAACACCATGTTCATTAGCCCAGTAGAAGCTTGAGAAGTAAACTAATTAATCAAAATCCTACAAAATAAATAAAGTTACGGCTTAGACGAAATTCCACCTACGTTATTGAAAGAATGCGCAAATGAACTCATCTTACCGTTTTATCTTTTACTAGATCAGCCTTTTACAGAAGGCACTTTACCCGAATTGTTAAAGAAATGATTATTTAAACCAATACATAAAAAGAACAATAAAAATTATCCCAATAATTACGGCCCAATAGCTCTCTTGCCCTCAGCCTCCAAGATTTTCGAAAAAGCTATGTGTGATCGAATTTATACCTTTTGCTAAAAATTTAACATATTGAGCGATTGTCAGAACGGTTTCCGAAAGAATCGTTCCACCACATTAGCTGTCTATAAATATATTCAAGAAGCCCTTAATATTATAAATAACAAGGAAGACGCCGTAGGAATATTACTGGACATGACCAAAGCGTAGGATAAGGTACAATTTAAAATGCTGCTTAATAAATTGTATGGAATAGGAATCCGCGGGAAAGCCCATGAATGGCTTACGTCATATTTAAAAAATAGAGAACAAGTAGTTGAAATTGAATACTTTAACCACAATAGTAGAGAAATAGAAAAAATCCGATCTAAAAGCAAAATAACTAACGCTTCCATCCCCCAAGGAAGTGTCATAGGTTGCCTATTATTCCTCGTTTACATCAACGACTTACCGAAAACTATAGACGGGCCATGTGTTTTATTCGCGGATGACATATATTTATTAGTCCCATGTAAAAACAACACAAACATAGAAAAAAAACTCAGTTCCACTCTCACAAAAACATGTAACTGGATGACCTCACATAATTTAGAAATTAATTATACTAATACTAAATTAGTGACTTTCCACCCTTATCTAAAAGCTCCTGTACACTTAAATTCTAACTTTAACGGCTCAAAATTGGAAACTGTTGATGAATTTACACTACTTGGACTTACATTAGATAAACATATTAACTGGAAAACACAAATACAAAAAAACCCGTTCAAAAATTTCTAAATTTTCGTACGCTCTCCGCGAAATTAAAAAGACAACCAGTCTACAAACGGCACTCGCCACCTATTATGCGTATGCCAATGCATGGCTTAGCTACGGCGTAACTCTCTGGGGAAATAGTACATATGCACTGAGACTATTTACCCTACAAAAGAAATTACTTAGAATCTTGGTACACATTGATCAAACTGACAGCTGCAAACCCTGCAATTTTCTAAAATATAATATTCTAACCCTCCCCTGTATTGATATTCTAGAAATATGTAAATCTGTCCGTAAGCATCAAGAGAAAAAACAAAACGCGAAGACATCCAATCACAGTATACACTCAGGCACCGATCTAGGCTAAACATACCAACATCCAAACTAAAAATGCATTCCACAAGTTCCTACGTAATGTCTATAAAAATATATAACAAACTACCTGACATATTAAACACAGAAGAAAAGTTAAATGCGTTTATAAATAAACTTAAAAAATTACTGATAAACAAATGCTCCTTAGATGAATATTTAAATGATAAACATACATAATAGAAAAAAAAAATATTAATGATACGGATTTTTTTTATAAATAAATATATAACAAAAATAATAATTAAACAAATTAGCAATTATAATAAATTAAACAATATAGGAACAGTAATTATTCGAAGAAAAACTATTTGTATACATGAATAAACAGAATTAATTATAATACGTACATATGTACATACATAGGTATATAAAAATAAACTAAAATATTTAAGTACATTTTTACAGATAAAATAATACAAAAATAATAGATAAGCGAAATATTAGTATCCTATTTGCAATCTCCTGACTTTGAATAAATGTAAGTTAAAACTTGCTCACACAATAACAACTTAATGATCTCTTAAAACAGGGCTTCCATCTCCTACCCTTTTGCTGTGCCCTACAGGGGCCATTATGATCTAAATTATATAGTTACCTCCTAAGTACACATTATGGTCAAGCAATAAAGATATTCAGTATTGAGTATATTCAATTCTACAAAAAAATGCCTACTTTAATATTATTGAAAACTTTTTATATAACATGGCCTTTGTGCTGACTATTCCATCTTTTCTACTATAATAATACTGGTGACATGATCAATCAAGCATAGCATGATTTTAAACATGTTTTTATTTTGTTCCAACAAAACCCACTTACAATAAAAACTGCCAAGACTAATTATGTCATCTTGCAATCCAATTTTTTTTAAATATCAGCTCAACCTTTGACCGCTAACAATCAAAAAATGATACAACAAAAACAGTACGAAAAATACTTTAGGCTATCGGCCAGGGCACGGCCTTGCAGCTATCAGCTGAAACTTACGGCGACGATAGCCGAATTTTAATGATTTTGTACTGAAGATCACGCAAAAAATATATGTTAAATTGCTGGGCAGCGTTTGGGAAGCTTCGTCGAGTCTTCTCGTCGCGTACTTCACACAGCCTAAAGACGAGGTTTTCAGTCAGTGCGTCCTGCCTGTTATGACTTACGGAGCCGAAATATGGACACTCACGGTACGGCAGGTCCATACATTCAAGGTCGCTCAGTGAGCTATGGAGCGGGCTATGCTTGGAGTCTCTCTGAGGGATCGAATCTGGAACGGGGTGATCCGGCAGAAAACCAAAGTTGTCGACATAGAATAGGCAATCTGAAGTGGCAGTCGGCCGGCCATATTAGCCGTAGAACCGATAATCGTTGGGATAGACGTGTTCTTGAGTGGAGACCGCGAATCGGCAAACGTAAGGTAGGGGGGAGCCCTCAGGCTAGGTGGAGCGACGATCTTCGCAGAGTGGCAGGTCGCAGCTGGATGAGAGTTGCCGAGAATCGATCTGAATGGTGTGCAATTGGAGAGGCCAGCAGTGGACTGGTATAGGCTAATTAATCTTAAATAATTATCTTAACTAATTAAATAAAAGCATTTTCTTAATTATTTAATATTGGAATATTTTAGTTATGTTTATATTACATAATGAAATTATTTTTTTAAATTTTGTCTAACGCGGATAAAAAACTGAGAATCACACAAAATCTCTATCAAGCGTATTATGTTTATTTCAAAACATAACATTTGATATGAAGAAAGCTGTCTTAAATTTTACCTATAATAAGAATAAATGTACTTACAGTGCCTCATTTGTTACTTCTGTGGACCTTTCAATTCAGCAAGTCACGTGGCTACGACCTCGATCTGTCACTCATGTCAAGTGTCAATCATAGCGTCTAAAAAGTTTACATTTTTAATTTTTAAAGAAAATTAATGAAATAATTTGTTTTCCGTACGTTGGCGGTACGGAAAACAAATTCTTTCGTTAATTTTCTTTAAAAATTGTAAAGTTTCATTTAAAACTTTTAGAAAGTGAATAATAGTGCTTGTGGTAAGTGATATAAAGTGTTACGCTGATCGTTGAGCCAGCGAGATGCCGAAATGGAGATCGAAAGATCACATTAAATCTAAATTGTCGCCGGTGCCTGCGGCAAGCAATCGTCCGAGTTTTTAGCGGACGACAGCAGCAATTCTCCTGAGTGCGATAGTGGTGAAAGAAGGATATTATTGGGCATTCTACCCTACCTTCCGTTCCATCGGCTCACTCCGTTCGCCTCATCACTCTCGGTGGAGTAGAATGCCCAATAATATAAATGAAATCCTATAAAGTGCAGTAAAATACTGGTTCAGCGCCTATTCCAGTTCGACGCCTATTCCACCCGATGGAACGAGTTATAAATGTCAATGTAATACTCGTACATTAATTCACTCATTATTAATATAACCGTTTCAAGCAGTCGTCATGAAATTTGTAAAACAACCACGATCGGTGTCCGTCTGGATTGAGGAGCCATGTCTCATATTTGAACGAGGGTACTACCAATATTTAGTAGTAAATTAGCCGATTTTGAAGGCCGGATCCTGGAATTTGTAGTAAAACCCTTAAAAAGTTATACGACATTAAAGGTGGCTCCTCAATCCAGACGTCTGAATTGAGGAGCCACCTCAGAACTCGAAAACTAGCCAACGGATATTTTTGAAAATTTTGTAGAATTTAGTAGTACTTATGCGTAGCCTGTACAAAAAAAATGGGTTTTGTAGGGCTGAATTTGAGATACCTACAATGCTTTGATTTTTCATAAAAATCCATAAATTTCTCCGCGTTGTTTCTCGGAAAGTAATCAACCAATTACAACAGATTTTTAGTATAATTTAGTAGTCAATGTGATTTAATTTATACTGTAAAAATTAAATGGAAAAACTATATAATTTCGCTGATACAACACATTTTATGTGGCTCCTCGTATATGTACGTACGTAGCTACTAAACTAGTTGATCAAATCGGATAACAATAACACCAATATTTAGTAGAAATTTCTACTAAATATTGGCATAATCCAACATCCTACACATTCAGTATTTCCTAAGAAATTTATAAAATAAACATTCCTTAACAATTTAGTGTGGTACGAGAGCCCACGACCAAAACCATATCACATCGTTTTACGGCCAAAACCGTATAAAATCGTTAGTTTAGATGATTCTCAACCTGACTCGGTGGGCAGTACCGGTCAGAAATGTACCAGTTTTACGGGAGTCCATTTCTACTAAGTCAAAAGAATGGGCTGACGGTTTCATCACAATATGTCTGAATATTAAAAATGTACATAGGTTTCGTAATTTTAATATGTTCGAAAAAGTTTGTTTTCAGACATTTTGCGTGTCACATGTGGACTGAGCGTTAACAGTATAGTATATGGTGACCATAAATAATTCAAACTATGATCATAAACAGAGTTTTATTTACACATGAATAATTCTTCATCAATCAGCACTTAAATAATGAGCACTATACAGAATGTTAAAGAAATTGCTTGCCATAGCTTAGGGGTAGGTTCAGTATCGATAAAGGAACCCATGAAAAAAAAAAAAAATATTGTAAGATCAACCTAATTTAGTACCTACTAACTTAAAATAGCAATCGTTTAGAATTATAATTATTCTATTTGTTTAAATGCTTTAGTTACTTACTTTCATTGCGTTCGATAGTAGGTAGGTAACTCTAGGAAATTATTGATTAGTCAATCTGCCTAGCCTTTTCCCAACTATGTTGGGGTCGGCTTCCAGTCTAACCGGATGCAGCTGAATACCAGTATTTTACATGGAGCGACTGCCTATCTGACCTCCACAACCCAGTAACTGGGTAATACGATACCCCTTGGTAAGACTGGTGTCAGACTTTCGGGCTTCTGACGACTCGTAACGACTGTCAAAAATCCACGAATGACAGCCGGGACCAACGGCTTAACGTGCTTTCCGAGGCACGGAGGATTCTCTAATTATTAATTAGTATTTAAACAAAATAAAAACTTATTTTAAGCAATTTTTAATCAATTCTAAACGATTACTATTGAATTACTAGGTACTACATTAGGTTGATCTTGCAATTTATTTTTATTTTTATATATATATTTTTTTTCATGGGTTCCTTTATCGATACTGAACCTACCCCTAAGCTATGGCAAGCAATTTCTTTTACTTTTTTAATGGTATTTTTTACGGGTTCCTTTATCGACTCTGAACTCACCCTGAAGCTATGGCACGCAATTTCTTTAAAAGCCTGTATATTAAAAACAAATAATAAAAAAAGTGCATTATCCCAAAATAGTGGCATTTAAAAAAATGTCTAATCTCTAAATATTATAAAACAAAGTCACTTTTTGTGTTTGTCTGTGTGACCGCGTTATTCTTCTAAAATTCCGACCGATTTTGATGCGGTTTTGGTGATTTTTTTGATAAATATGTAAAATTTATTCCGGAAGGATTTTTTATTTAATACTTCAGAAATCTTTATGTCTTGTCAAGTCATACATTTTTCGCTTCACGTTTGACCTGAGCCCTTTTTGATACAATGTCGCTCATGGACATGTGCCCGCCCGTATTTTTCTGAATATTCATGAAAAATTATTGAAAATTAACTATACAAAGGGGTTTGATATTTTTCATGTTATTCAATTTTTAATTTTATTAGTAGCGTTTGCCATATCTCCTATGTTATTGTCTCGATTTGGATTCTGTTTATTATTTCTAAAAGCGTATGAGTTATTTTATCGGATTAACTAACAGTTTTTAATAAAATTTTACGACTATTAAAAAAAAACGGAGGAGAAGACATTTTTAAAAAAAAAAAACAGTATTTATTTATAAAAACACGATACCATGAGTCCATGAAATCATAGGGGAATGTTGAAAAAAAAAAAATTAAAGACAAAAAAAAACCCCATCCTTTTAAAATTAATTTTCGATAATTTGTCATGAATATTCAGAAATGGGTTTTCTTAAAACTGGTACGTTTCTGACCGGTACTGCACACCGAGTCAAGTTGAGAATCATCTAAACTAACGATTTTATACGGTTTTGGCCGTAAAACGATGTGATATGGTTTTGGTCGTGGGCTCTCGTACCACACTAAATTGTTAAGGAACGTTTATTTTATAAATTTCTTAGGAAATACTGAATGTGTAGGATGT
Source organism: Agrochola lota (assembly GCA_947364205.1). Lineage (NCBI taxonomy): Eukaryota > Metazoa > Arthropoda > Insecta > Lepidoptera > Noctuidae > Agrochola > Agrochola lota. Next base: position 21,894,897 of record OX376223.1, read on the forward strand.
TGGATTATGCCAATATTTAGTAGAAATTTCTACTAAATATTGGTGTTATTGTTATCCGATTTGATCAACTAGTTTAGTAGCTACGTACGTACATATACGAGGAGCCACATAAAATGTGTTGTATCAGCGAAATTATATAGTTTTTCCATTTAATTTTTAAAGTACAAATTAAGTCACATTTACTGCTAAAATAAACTAAAAATCTGTTGTCATTGGTTGATTACTTTCCGAGAAACAGCGCGGAGAAATTTATGGATTTTTATGAAAAATCAAAGCATTGTAGGTATCTCAAATGCAGCCCTACAAAACCCATTTTTTTGTACAGGCTACGTATAAGTACTACTAAATCCTACAAAATTTTCAAAAATATCCGTTAGCTAATTTTTGAGTTCTGAGGTGGCTCATCAATTCAGACGTCTGGATTGAGGAGCCACCTTTAATGTCGTATAACTTTTTAAGGGTTTTACTACAAATTCCAGGATCCGGCCTACAAAATCGGCTAATTTACTACTAAATATTGGTAGTACCCTCGTTCAAATATGAGACATGGCTCCTCAACCCAGACGGACACCGATTGTGGTTGTTTTACAAATTTCATGACGACTGCTTGAAACGTTTATATTAATAATGAGTGAATTAATGTATTACATTGACATTTATAACTCGTTCCATCGGGTGGAATAGGCGCCGAACCAGTATTTTACTGCTCTATAAAGGATTTCATTTATATTATTGGGCATTCTACTCCACCGAGAGTGACGAGGCGAACGGAGTGAGCCGATGGAATGGAAGGTGGGGTAGAATGCCCAATAATATCCTACTGGTGAAGAACGCTCTTCATCCTCGGAGGAAGAAGGCACCTATTCCCACCGCCAAACAACGGCAAGGAGATCGAAACGATTTCTTGTAAGTTGGGCCTACGCATTTACAATTGAATGAGTAGACAAGTAAGTGTTAAATCTGTTAACAATTACACAATTCTACATTATATCACTAACCTTACTCAGAAACACTATCAACAAACTTCTAAACTGGATCTTGTAATCGTACTAGTATCTACTTCAGAAGCGCATCATTGTTTTCTAAACAATCCGGCTATGTCTAAAGAGACAGAAATATTACAACTTAAAGATTTCAGTGTAAAACATGATGATTAGGTAATTCCTAATGCAAATACAGAATGTCTTGAGGAGGTAAAACTATTCTAGCAGTTTTATTTTTATTTTGACGTTCCATCATAAAAAGCAATCCGTTATAAAAATAACTATATTACGTTCTTGGCCCAGGGCTCTTCCTGATATATATCAACGAACTTTGCCAATATGACCCGCCAAAGGGAAAAATATTCGCATACGCGGATGACACTGCGCTCATATTTCAGGGAGATTCCTGGGCTGAGGCACGGTACCTTGCCGAAAAAGTCAAAGTCAAAGTCAAAGTCAAATCATTTATTTCAAATAGGCCCTTGCAAGGCACTTTTGAAAATCAACAATTACAAAAAAATAAATAATTGATTCTAGTCGCCCCTTCCAAAAGGTAGTTTTCGTATGGAGAAGAATGGGCAAGAAACTCCACCGTTACTCTTTTAAAATGTTTTGCAATATTTTGTATATGTAGGTACATTAGTTATATAATTATATGTGAAGACGATGCATCTAAAAATAAAAAAATAAATTATTATACCACAATATAGGTAAAAATAATTTTTTAAAGAGAGTAGCGACAGATAAATTAATTACTTATGTGATAGATACATGGTTCTCACATATTTACAAACATTGTAAAAGTAGACGATTTTCCAAAAAAAAAAAGTTACAATTAATAAGTCAGTGTGTGAGGACTAAAAAGGACTTCATCAGGCATCCCTGTGGTTAAATAAAAATCTACTAACATTAAATGTCAATAAAACAATATATATATCATTTTCGATGAATAAAACAACACAACCAAATAACTTCACTTTAAAAGCACATATTTGTAATAATACCCAGTCATTAACATGCTCCTGCGCACCAATAGTAAAAACCACCAATATTAGATATCTCGGCACTCAAATAGATGATACCCTTTCATGGCATGCACAACTAGATATTCTGTCTGCACGTACGCGTAAAATGATATGGATTTTTAGAAAGCTCAGAAATGTACTCAAATTGAAAATGTTAAAAACGGTTTACTTTGCCTTGGTTCAATCAATCTTGGGTTATTGTATTCCGGTATGGGGTGGGACCTGCAAGACAAAAATCATAAAAGTTGAACGCGCACAAAGATCATTACTCAAAGTAATGCTCAGAAAACCCTTTCGTTATCCCACGATGAGCCTATATAAGGACTGCAATGTCTTGACAGTGAGGCAACTATTCATCCTTCACACCACACTACGCAAGCATAAAGAACTAACTTACGATGCTAAGTCAACATATCCTGCACGAAGAAATAACAGAATATGCAAGGCAACTAAACACAACACGGCTTTCTTCACGAGACACTCATGCTTCCTTGCTCCTTATCTATATAATAAACTCAACTCTCTTTTGAATATATTCCCAAAACTCACGCATGAATGTAAACCTATTATACAAAAATATCTTCTGAATTTAAATTACAATGATACGGAATCCTTACTTATAATTACTAAATAACATCTCTGTTCTGTCTGCAGTAAATCAAGAGCAATCAAAACTCACTTATCCATAACCAAGCATACATTTATATACATACTCCCACAAACACAGATGCGCGCAACCGTACTCTCACTCATCACACACACAACACACACACGCACGAACACACTCACAACATACACACTCACTCACCCAAACACAAACAATATAATTGTTAATTAACTATACCTCTAGTTGGAATTTGTATCAACTTACTCGCCGCGGGAGGAAGACCTGGAGTCCTGAAATACAGGGCTGCCCTAGTTTAGGCTCCAGTCCACTCCATTTATTTTATGTACCTATACTGTGCTTAGATTAGTGTGGAAAATAAATGAAATTTTTACTTTTTACTTTTTTTTTAACTATATGCTCAACCAGGTTCCAGGTGTTTGACACAGTGAATTAGAAGTAAATGAGTACTTATGCCACTAAACAAAACTAAAAACTTTTTAGCTCCTGCGGAGGGGGTTTTGGATGGGATATCTAATCAGGTGGAGCTAGCTGCTAAAGCATGGTCCACAGGGACTTGTTAATTGGGCAGCAACCTACCCACTTGGATTGTATCCTACTTTCCTTTTTGGAACTAGTCCGAACACTCCCACACTCCCATCCAGAAGTGTATTTAAATTAAAATAGAGTGCAATACTCTCTTGTGGTATGCAGTTGAAGAGGTTCAGCACGTCTTGTGAACTCTAATCTGCATTGAGAACATTAAAATTACTAATTAAACGGGACATTAAGTCTTATAACTATTACAAAATGCTAAATATTTAAACAACATTATAATTTATAATGTTAATACTGTATTATTCTTTGCTGTATTTTGTAATAATTAAGAAAATCTTATAGTTCTGATCCGGACAAGGACCCAGCTTGCTCTATCAAAATTAGAAATGGAACAAATACAGCCACTTAACAATTTAAAACTCACAATATTATTTAGTTAAAGATGGTTTTATAAGAAATTGTACTTATATTTAAAAAAAAAACATGGTAAATGAGGATCATATCAAGAATAATTAGACCAACATTCATTTTGTTGACAAGATTCAGGCTGCCTTTTTTTTTTTTTTCAGGATGAGAAATCATCAAATGACTTCTCCCGCTCTGGGCAGAGCGAGAGGGTGTGTCAGACTTTTACTGACTAAAACCCACCCGTGTTCCTTCCGTTGCCTGTGTGCCGGGGCCGCGTTATCCCTTTCGGACAAACCCGCAACCCCAGCAGGCATTGGTCTTTCGACCCCGTTGGTTGGTGCTGACATCTCTTTGAGGCGCGCGTGGAACACAACGCGCCGTCGACACGGGCCTGGTCCTTATCGGACGGCGAGCTGCCCATTGCTCACCGTCCGCAAGCCCGCGCCTACGGTGGCCGGAAGTCGGCTATCGACTCCCGACGCCCGGGGCGTCTCCTGCGGCGACTAGGGCCGCGAGGGCGTGCAGCTTGCATCTCCCTCGCGCGCTCCGCCCCCTCCTTCGCGAACATAACTGCTTCGCAGAAGGAGGTGACGGCCTCCCATGCACTCTCGCTCCGAACCATGGCCTGAACCAGGGCCGGACGCAAGAGATCGCCGCCGCCGATCGCCTCCGTGAGGACACGGCGGTGCTCCGCCCAAGCCGGGCAGACCTACCTCCGTATGCTCCACCGTGTTCTCCGGGCGATCCACACAGTGGTGACACCCGGGCGTTTCCTCCCGCCTTACGCGGAACAGGAACCTCCCGAAACAACCGTGTCCGGTGAGGACCTGCGTCAGGCGGAAGGTGAGGACGCCATGGCTTCTCTCAAGTCACTCCTCAAAGAGGGGACTTATCGCCGCAATTGTGGCGTGCCCAAGATTCAGGCTACCTAAAGAACCATGTAAAAGCTTGGGAATGATAAGATCATATCAGGAAGTCAAATAATGAAAATAATAATATTCAGAACAATTCTATTTTGAGCAAATTCCACAAAGTTCTATTTCTAAGTCAAATACTGAAAATATTAATATTTAGAAGATAAGATAAGATAAGATAATCATTTATTTGCTCAAACATGAGTACAATACATAGAACACAAATTGTCAGCATGAGTTGTTAAAAGTAGAGATAAAAACAGATTATCACGTTTGCCGTAAACAATGGCATGCAAATATTAATAAAATAAAGTATGTCAAACCGAGTCAAATTATTTAAAAATTTCATGATAAAATAGATCATTAAAATAATAAATTAGTAAAACATGATCAAAATCTCTCATCAAAAAACTCATCTAAATTATAATAAGCTCTATCTGCTAGAAAATTTATAACTTTTTTCTTGAAAGCTGCGTCACTTAACTGCTTCCAGCTTTTAGGTAGTTTATTATAGATTTTTGGAGCCATGCAAAACACACTTTTCCGCATAAGTGCCGTTCTAAATTGTTGTTGGCAAATTTGGCTATTGTCACGTCTATTACGAGGAAATCGATCTGCCATGCGAGAAAAGAGATGAGGGTTTGATCTTCCTGCTGGGGTTGCGGGTTTGTCCGAAAGGGATATCGCGGCCCCGGCACACAGGCAACGGAAGGAACATGGGTGGGTTTTAGTCAGTAAAAATCTGACACACCCTCTCGCTCTGCCCAGAGCGGGAGAAGTCATTTGATGATTTACCAACCTCAAAAAAAAAAAAAGGGTTTGATCTTAAAAGAGAACATATATGACGCCAGCAACAGCTTTGAGTATTTTTGTGGAAATTCCATCGTAGCCTACACTATTTGTGTTCTTTAGTGTTGATATAATTTTATGTACGCACGGCTACACATCAAGCTATACATTTCCAGTATAAGCTGACCTCGCATTGTACTGAAATCCTATACAATGCGAGATCAGCATAAACTGGAAATTATAGCTTGATGTGTAGCCGTGTGTACGTCTTATGGTGTGCTGGGTGCCATAAACATAGAATCCCTTTTGTTCAAAATATGTTGCGTTACTATAGTTCCAGCATTCATAATGGGTTGAATTTTGTCGATAAAATAGTTATTAAAGAGATCCGCTATGTGTTTTGGCTCTGTGATGGATTCATTATTTATTTTTATTTTATCCATAGAGGGTTTTGGTATATTTAATTTGCTTTGTTTAATTATTTGCCAAGTCGTTTTGGATTTATTAGTAGAATTTTTAATTTTATAATTATTTTGTGCGCACTGTGTCAACTTTATAATTTTTTAATACAGTGTGGTGTAATTTTTAAGACGCATTTTATTTATCTGACTAGGCTTTAACCTTGTCGTTTCTTTTTGCTTTTTTTATATTTACAGTTATCCTTATATGAGGGAAACATAGGTCATAAACTAAATTAAACAAATCTAATAAATCCTTATATGCTAAATTGGGGTCGTTAGCATTACAAGTATATACCTCTGTAAATGTCAAGCTGCTCAAATGATTTTTAAACTTGTATACATTTTCGTCACTATAATCCCGTCTATTAATACGCCACTTGTTTATTGCGCACGTTTTGCTTACGGGGAATTTAAGAAGTTGCGCTGTGTGGTCAGACAATGCGAATTTAAATATCATCGTTTTGCAAGGCTTATTGAAATTATGGGCAAAGTTGACTATGCATGTTAGGCTCTTCAACCGTGTAGGTTCGTTTAGTGCTAGTTTTAGGTTAAAATTTAATAGCAGATTTTCAAATTCAATGGTATTATTGATTCTTTTTAATATGTCAATGTTAAAATCTCCCGCTATGACCTCATTTTGAGATTTCTTAGTACAAGTTTGTAAAAGTGTTAATAATTTATCGAAAAATTTTGATAAATTATTGTCGTTAGGAACCCTATTAATACATATAAAAACTGTGTGGTGGTTGATAAGCTCTATGGCGCAGCATTCGAATACACCAACAGAAGATATTTTTGCAATTTTTGGCAGTTCTCTCCATTGATGTCCGTTCTTCACAAGTATACATGATCCACCCCTCTTACTTTCTTTTCTACTAAACCATACTGCCAAACTATAATTATCCATGTATAATTGATTCCCATATCCCTGCATCATGAAATGCTCCGTTAAGCATAAAATGTCGACTTCTATGCCTTTTTCTAATAACTCCTGCAAACAGACAGATAAAGAATCTGCTTTTGATAACAATCCTGCTATGTTTTGATGCATTGCGTATAGGTGGTTAGTCACGAAAAAATGTGTTGATCTCTCTGTTGTCACCGTTGCATAAGTCTTCTCCGTTAGATTGCATGTTAGCTTTGTAAATCAGTAATTAAATGCATACAATCTTTGAAGATTGTATGAAGTCCAAAGTTATTAAATCCAGCTGATTTATAAAACATACTGTAATCATATTTTAAATTGAAGTTACTATCTATGAGAAGTGCGTGTCCATGCGTAGATATGTCAAGATATAATAAATTATTAAAAGTCTCTATTCTCCAATTATATAAATTTGCATAGTTCGCGTAGATCAATCTCGGCAGGCAGATGATACCTGTATGTTTTACATCTTGCAATGTTTCTCTTATGTTCAGGATCATCTCAAAATAATTATTGGTGGTTTTAAAGTCTGCTTCACCTAAGAAGATTATGCAATAGTCATTCATGATAAAACCATTTAACTTTTACTGTATTCCACCTAAAAGCTGTGCAGTCTATCCCCCAGGCTTGATATAGTGGCATAACCTGAACGCTTCAGAAAATGTTGTTTCCGCAATTGGCAGTACTTTGTTTGTATTGTTCGTACCCAGAATGCATATCTTATTCAACGTTTTGATTACTTGTGGTATGTTTGATTGAATCACTTTGTTTTCTTTTACTTTATTTTTATTCAATGGTGTGCTCAAACTTGATATTTTCGTAATAACGCCATCTGTTGTGACGTCCTCGTCAAGTGTTAAGCCTAAGTCTGAACAACTCACATTTAAGTTTTTTTTATTCAATGTTTTGCGTTAGCGTTTCTGATTGGTTTTTGTTGTATTTTAGTTCGAGCTTCCTACTGAATCAGTACATAATGATTTTAATTTTACAATAACACTGTCTTGCTCTGTTGCCCTCTTTTTTAAGGCACTATTTTCTCAGGTTAATGAGTCAATTTCAGCATGTGCAGTTTGCAATTCGAGCAGTACCTAATCTTTCAATTTCTTCCTTCATCTCTTCGGTTTCGTCACTGCAAATGTTACCGGTCGATAGATCGGAAAGAGATTTTGACAGACAGTCCGACTACGTAGACATAAATGAAATATTTGGCGATAGGTCTTGGTCCTGCGTTGGGTAATATTATCTGTATCCATTTTAGTTATTTATTGTACGTTGTTTAACTCAAGAATATGAAATTTAAACCCAGAAATATGTGTATTAACAAATTATTCCTCGCAAAAAGTCAAATGTTGTTTAGCTGGGCCGGAACTCGGTTCACCAAGCTTACACGATAGCAACCGAAACCACTACACCAACTTGTTCTTGTCAAATCTAGTTCAAATAGGTGTTCTTGACATACAGCTGAATAAATGTTATTACGGTGGCTTTTTGAACTTTTAGATTTTTTCTAAAACCGCCACTTTTATTTTTATAAACAATTTTTTTTTTTTGACAAATTAAACACTGTTTAGTATTATAGTTTATTGTGCCACTTCGATTCGATGTTATTTTCACTGCACTCATTATTTTATTGTTATATAAAATCAAACATTGACAGTTTTAAATGTAAAGAAAACTGTCTGTGCACTTTATTTTTAAAATAGTTATTTAAGCACTGTACTTGCATGTAATGCTAAGATAACACTAGTACTATGTTATTATACTATTTTATTTACACTTTACTATTTATTTGCGGCGTAACTGTCTTTTAACTATTTTTTCTAATTAAAAATACGCGGAGTTGATGTTATGCCTGGCACTAATCCAGCTACAAAAAATGCATCAGATTCAGGAGCACCTCGGGATGGCAAATTCTGTGGCAGCATTGATTCTTGTCAACAAGCTAACAGGGTAAGGAAAGTCCTCGCGCAACAGAATACACCTGGGCCCGCCACCCTCCGCAAACCTGATAACACACTCACGTCGTCCCCTGAAAAAGCAAGACGCGTCCTAATCGAAACCTACTTCCCTGGATGTGTCTTCGCGCAGGTAGTTGACAGGCAAGATGAGACCCAAACACCAATAGACAATGATTGGAGTTACGCACGCAGGGTGATCACGTTGGAGAAACTCCAATGGGCCATCCGGAGCTTCCATCCTTTTTTTTCCGGTCCTGATGGAGTGTTCCCCGCCTTACTACAGTGGGGGGGCGCCTCTGTCGCTATAAGATTGGTGCCTTTAATGGGAGCGTGCTTGGCCTTTCGTTACGTTCCTAAAGGGTGGAGGGAAGTGAAAGTAATATTCATCCCCAAGCCAGGTAAGGGTGACTACACTAACGCCAAATCCCACAGACCAATCAGCCTGGTCTCCTTCCTCCTAAAAACTCTGGAGAGGCTATGTGATAGGGAGCTGAGGGATGGCGCTCTAAAAACAATACCGCTACATGGTAATCAGCACGCATACAGCTCAGGTAAGTCGACCGAATCTGCTCTTCATCTAGTAGTCAGTCAGATAGAGGACGCGATTCATCAAAAAGGCACCTGCCTGGGCACTTTTATAGACATTGAAGGAGCCTTTGACAGAACCAACTTCTCCAGCATCAGCAGCGCCCTCTCCAGACATGGAGTAGAACAGGTACTAACGGACTGGATTACAAACATGTAAAGCAAACGAGTGTTTCGCCTTGATGATGAGCGGCAGTTGGCCATGATAGCCAGAGGCTGCCCTCAGGGAGGAGTTCTGTCCTTCAGTCCTTCTGTGGAATCTGGTGATTAATGACCTCATCACTAAACTCAACGCCAACCGCTATTATACGATAGGTTATGTAGGTGACCTCGCAATCCTTGTATCAGGGCAGGTGACGGAAACGATCCTCACGCAGCAAGTACTTCGTATCGTAGAAAGTTGGTGCAGGGAATTTGAACTATCAATGAACCAACAACGAACTTGCCAGAAAGGGGTCGAGCATGACACCAGTGGGTCCCGAACCCATTGCGCCACTCCCCTTCGGGTACCTACGCACTCTGGTAAGGAAACGAACCAGGGACCAACATCACAAACTATGGTTGGACCACCGTGAGTGCAGGCAGGCTAAGGAGGCACTCCCTACAATTGATGACCGCCTCACGAAAAAAGTTCTCCAACTAACGAAACAACAGCTGCGTACAGTCACAGCAGCTGTAACTGGCCATGGGTCATTTAATAAACACCTCTTTATCATAGGAGTCACAGACAGTCCGTTTCGCAGAGCCTACATGGGGGACGACGAGACAGCAGCTCATGTGCTGTTATACTGCCCGGTGGTCGCCGCATACAGGGCAAAGTACTTCGGTAACCCAGGTACCCTACGTGAGATTGTCAGTGACACCAAGGCGTTACTGGCGTTGCTGGCCTTCTTTGAGGAGCTGGGGTTGATCGAATAACCGATTTTCCCACCCGTACGCAAAATACGCGCTTAGACGTGGAGTTGCGGATACCAGCCCGTATTACCTATTATTATGCCTGGCACTAGCGCCATCTGTATTTATACTCAACAAGAACAATTCTAGTTTGAGCAAATTCTGCAAATTTCTATTTAACCGCATAATATTAATCTATGCGGATTTCTAAGATTATGATATTATAATCAAATAGCCTATTGTTTGCACTCAAGTAAGATGATGACAATTGAAAAGTAAGATGGAAACAATGTTTTATAAATGAATGAAGGGTAGCTGTTCATGTATTAGCTCACTACTGAGTCTTACGTTTAAAAAAAATAAAAAATGAAAATCAAGGTTGGTGGATAAAAGCATGCCCTATTTTGGCATTTGTTCAGTTTCCTAGACATTTGCAGTGGCAGCCAACTGAGTGGTAGAGAATTTGCGAGCCTGTTAATTTTCTATTTCTATGTCTCTGAGACTGTGGAAGTCCTAACAAAGCTTGGGTGACAAGTTAATTTCTTAAGTTAATTCTAAATCTCAATAAGGATTTAGAATATGTAGGCCTTTTTGTGAACTGCTACTGTTACAAGGCAAAAATAGTCGAAAAGGGGCAGGCCAAAAGAAATTAAAAAAGGTTGCTCCACTGGTTTGCCAAGAGTTAGTGTGGTGGCCAGAGGCTATTGATAGACCACAGCTCAGTTCTTCTACAGATGGTAAGGTAACCCACTTCCTGTCCACATATGCCGTGGAGGAAAGCTAAGCCCACATGAACAGGCAGCTCTATACATCAAAAAGATGTCTTTAAAAGATTGCTTTTAGTGATAATACCGCCCATTGTGTCACTGGTCGTATATATATACGTACAAATTTCTACATTTATATCTGTAATTCGTATGGTGAAAATTATAAAGAGTATTCTATTCTACTCTTGTCAGGAACTTAACCAAACCAAAAAAAATGCCACTTGAATTTGCGAGAGTTGTTCGCCATTTAAGCAGTAATAAGCAGCCAAAAAAAACTATTACGGAAACGAAACAAAGGCTTGATAAATATTATGGGGACTCTGCTCCGTCGATTAAAATGATTCATAAATGGTTTACGGATTTTCGGTGTGGTCGTACAAGCACAAATGATGCTGAACGCCCAGGACGCCCAGTTGAGGTCACTACTCCAGAGATGATCGCTAAAATCCATGACATAGTGTTGAACGACCGAAGAGTAAAAGTGAGCGAGATAGTCGAGATAGTAGGCATCTCAGACGAACGTGTGCGCAATATCTTACACCAACATTTAGATATGAAAAAGCTCTCCGCGTGATGGGTGCCGCGTTTACTGACTTTTTATCAAAAACGCATGCGAGTTACCAATTCGAAGGCAGGTTTGGCGTTGTTACAATGGAATAAACCTGATTTTTTGCGTCGTTATTATAACGGTAGACGAAACGTGGATCCACCACCATACACCAGAAACCAAGGAACAATCGAAACAATGGATTGCTAGGGGCGAACCAGCTCCGAAGAAGGCCAAAGCAGTTTTATCGGCCAATAAGGTGATGGCTACAGTTCTCTGGGACGCACGTGGGGTAATCCATATTGACTACCTAGAGAAGGGTAAAACGATCAATGGCGAATATTATGCTAATTTATTGGACCAATTTAACCAAATTTTACCTAAAAAACGACCGCATTTGGCTAAGAAGAATATCCTCTTCCACCAAGACAACGCACGAGTGCACACCTGCGCGATTGCCATGGCCAAATTACATGAGTTGCTATCTCACCCACCATATTCGCCAGATTTGGCCCCTTGCGACTATTTTCTGTTTCCGAATTTAAAAAAATGGCTCGGTGGAAAAAGATTTAGCTCCAACGAGGAGATCATGCTCGAAACCAATGCCTATTTCAAAGGGTTGTCTAAGTCGTACTTTACGGAAGGGATCGAAAAGTTTGAGAAACGCTGGATGAAGTGCATTGAGTTAGATGGAAATTACGTTGAAAAATAAATCATAATTTTTAAATAAAGTTGTCTCCTTGTTTCATTTTTACCAGACTTATCACTCCGCCCTCGTAATTAGTACTATAACCACCTGTAAGGATATGACGGTTTTCCTTTCTGTTTACGAGATAATTAACTTTTTCATACTAGCTTCAAACAAATTTTTCGTAAAAAAATTATAATTCCTTCGTTTTTGTGCAGAATTAACTCGGGTGTCATTTTATAATATAGTAATAACTAATAGAAGCGATATCCGGCAAAAAATCCGGCACTTGCAAATTGAAATCCCTAAGTGCGCCAGCCCGATATTTCCTGGCGCCCAGGCGAAAGGCTGGAACGGCGCCCTATTAATAAAATTCAAGAGAAAATAAAACAATTTTCTTTCTTTTTCGTGTGGTTACTGACTAAGCCTGTGTGGTGTCAGAGTTTTAAAGCCGCCCATGGGCCTCTGACTTGGCTTAACATGCCATCGAGAAATATCTCTCAGGCCGGTTTCCTCACGATGTTTTCCTTCACCGTTTTTGAAGCAAGTGATAATTATACAATATGCACATGAATCCAAAAAGTCAGAGGTGTGCCTTGGGTTCGAACTCTAGGACTTGGCAATCCGACGGCTAAGCGACTGATTACAGTAAAATAGTCAAAGCAGTAGAAATAAGCAACGTGTATCTCACTAAGTGGATAGAAATCAGTTTTTCAATAATTGTAACTTTGTGATTTAAACGAATTTGAACCTGGGACCGAACATTGAAAAAAACTTTAGCATGTATAAACAATATATTCTATTTCATGTAATGCTTTGGATAACAATTCTGGGTAATGTAATATAATATTAGTGCAACAATAATGTATTTATTCACACGTAAGCAAGACGACCGCCAACGAAATGATAAACAGACTATTTCATGATAATATACTACATATTACAGACATGGTTATGTAATAATTTAAGAATATTATATTTGTGTAATTGGGTAAAATTGACTGAACTGAATACAGTTCAGTCTGAAAAATCATGTACCAAGTAGTAAAATACCGCCAAATGATTTAAGTTTCAATAAATAATTATTTACTATATTTATTTTAGTATTTTAAATTTTAACATTTAACTTGAGTTAGAATCTTATCTGATTGACAGAAAGCAAAGGGTCGTAATAAAGGGGCATCAATCTTCCTTTATAATTCTATTTCCGGATTTCCGCAAGGTTTCCATATGGGTCCGATATTGTTCCTAGTATTCGTCAACGACATTGTGAACTGCATCAAGCACAATTAATGTTCACTCTTTGCAGACTACGTCAAGTTCTATAAGCAAATAAATTCACCCAAAGATATATCATTGCTGCAAGAGGACCTAAACTCAGAGCACAACTAGTGTTCGAAAATTCGGTCAAAATTATCTAAATTTGCTTATGCCCTCCGCGAAATTAAAAAAACCACTAACCTTCAGACAGCCCTGGTTACGTATTATGCCTATGCATACGCATGGTTAAGCTATGGCGTAATATTATGGGGAAACAGTACACATGCACATACACTTTTCACACTACAAAAACGACTAATCAGAATCCTAGTTAACATAGAAGACACAGACAGCTGCAAACCACACTTCCAAGAACACAAACTTTTAACACTTCCCTGTATATATATATTAGAAATATGCAAATTTGTTAGAAGCAACCAACAATTATTCACTACACGTGAAAACATACAAACTAGATATACACTACGACACAAAAATAGCCTAAACCTACCTGGTGGCTCTAAGCTGAAAATGCACTCAACAAGCACTTTAGTAATGTCAGTTAAAATATATAATAAATTACCAGAAGCAATTAAAAATTAACAAAAATTAAATATATTTATAAATCAACTAAAACAATACCTAATCCATAAATGCTTTTATAATATTAATGAATAATTAAATCAATAATTAAAAATAAATACCAAAAATAATAAATAAATTAAAGAGGGAGTGAGTAGTGGAAAAATATTTATATTTTACTTTTTTCAAATAATAATATAATAATAATATATAGCCCTCTTTCTCTATCATATCTTGCTGTGCCCGACAGGGTCCACAATGATCTAAAATTATGTATATTTTTATCATGTACCTACCACCTATGTTAACATTGTGGAACGCAAATAAATATATTGAGTATTGAGTGTATAAAGAACAGAATGACTCTTAACACTGAAAAGGGTCAACACATAACCTTCACTAAAAAGCGAAATACCCTTCCATCCTCGTATTCGTGGAATGGTCTAACTTTGCAGAAGGTTAACACAATTCGTGATCTGGGAGTCTGCATTGACATATTATCAAAAAGGCAACTGAAATGCTAGGATTTCTGAAGCGTATCTGTCACAACTGTAAGTCTATTCGCACTCTCAAACTGCTCAACTTCACCCTCGTCAGAAGTGTACTGAATTATACATCGCAGGTGTGGAATTCTACCTATCAGGTCCATATTGATCGATTTGAACGCGTCCAAAAAAGCAACACTAGGTACCTGCGATATAAATCGAACAGCTGCCCCAACACAACGAATTACCCTGAAAGGTTGAGTCACTTCAACCTTACGCTCCTCGAAAACCGCAGAAAATGTATGGATCAAACTATGCTCTTTAAAATTGTCAATGGACTGATTCATGATCCACAAATTCTGAAAGACATAAATGTATGTTTTCCTCGTAGTAGTCAACCCAGGCCCGACCGAAAATTATATGTTTGCACCATTTACAGCTCGAACTAACCTCGGGCGATCAGCGCCATTGAACCGTTTCATGAGGACGTATAATGAAAGCCGCTCACGCACCAATTGACTAGCATTGACATCTTCTCCAACACGCTGGCTCAATTTCGCAATCATCTTTTACGGCAACTTGTGGATTGCTTCCTGACAACTGATTCTTGTTTAATTCCATCATTCATAATATTGTTCTGCATTTTTTTTTGTTACATGTTTAATCTAAAACTTTTTAATTCCCTACTATAATTATTTAACTTAATTTGATTAATTGATTGTATTTTTATTGATTTATTTAATCATATTATTATAATTTTATTTGAATTTATTATTATTACTAATTGATTTTGTTATTATTTTTATTATAAACGGCTGAACGGATTTGGAAGAAATTTGGTACACCGGTAGACCATGACTTGGATTAGGACAAGGAATACTTTTTATACCGGTAGTACGTCCCCGTGGGATAACTTCCGACATGCACGCAGGCGAAGACGCTGACTGAAGCTAGTTTAATATAACATTCCCCTTATACTGACTGTTTCTTTTTAGAGTTCCCTGGTCAACACGGAACCCTTATATAGTTTCGCCATATCTATCTGTCCGTCCGCGGCTTAGCTCAGAGATAGTTAATACTAGAAAGCTGTAATTTGGCATGGGTATACATATTAATCACGTTAGTGCAGCTAATAGTAGTGGTAGAACAAGGCCACGGATAAAATATTTTATTTATTTGTCCGAGTGTTATTTCAATCAACCTGCAACCCTCCTCCAAAAGGTCAATCGTCGAATCCCACTCGGCTGGACAGCGTTTGGGAAGCTACGCAATATCTCCTCGTCCCACATACCACAGTGTCTCAAGACGAAAGTCTGACCAGTGCGTGTTGCCAGAGATGACCTATGGCACTGAAACGTGGTCGCTCACAATGGGCCTTATCAGAAAGCTAAAAGACACCCAAAGGGCAATGGAGAGGACTATGCTTGGAGTTTCCCTACGTGATCGAATCTGAAATGAAGAGATCCGCCGGAGAACCAAGGTAACCAACATAGTCCGAAGAATTGCCAAACTTAAGTGGCTCGCGGAACAGATGGCCGATGGGGCCGAAAGGTTCTGGGGTGGTGACCGCGTACCAGAAGACGTAAAGTTGAAAGGCGACCCACAAGATGAACCGATGACCTTGTGAAGGCCGCAGGAATCCGCTGGATGCGGGAGGAGGCACAGAACCTTTTGGGGGAGGCCTATCCAGCAGTGGATGTCTTTCGGCAGAAATAATGATGATGATGATGATCAAAAGACAACCAGAACTGCCGAATCAATCAGACTGAAATACTCATGCTCTTAAAAAGCATGCTTGTTTGCTAGCATGCTCATTTAAATGATGATCTCTGTGAGTGAAAAATTATCATTCTCTTTTCATATACTCCAGCGATTTGTGTGCAACTAGATAGCATCTGCTTGAATTTAGTATGTTTTTGTGTTACCTCATAGCATTGTGTATTCCGGGCAATAAACTTTTATAGAGCATGATAACAACGAAGGTTTAGAGAAAAGAAAACAAGTTTCCATTTGAATTCAGTGTTATTTTAATTATTTTAATGATCATTAAGAAGGTGCCAAATTAACCTCTCAGTAACACAAGGAACTTTAGTTCGCGCTAAGCTGTGATTCATTGCAAACTTTACACATTCTCATGAATGTCTCCGAGCACGGCGGTATGTTAAACCGTTTCGATTTAGGAGATTTTTCGCAGACGAACATTCCGCTTGTCTCTGTTGAGTCGAGGTCGTCCAAATAGCCGTCCCTAAGACAAGCCCCTCGATCCTGCTTGCCATGGCTATTGTCAGGCTGTCCGGGATACCAATTGTTGTACACATCTGTTATTCTCTCACCTGAAAGAGGTAAACATTTTAAGACACTGACACTGACTGACAGTGCGGTCACTGTCGAACTATACAATGTCGCTCATGTGACCGCCCGTATTTTTTTGAATATTCATGACAAATAATCGAAAATTTACTTTAAAAAAAATGTAATGAAATAAAAAAAAGATAGACCCCCCTGGTCTATCTTTTTTTTATTTCATAACATTTTTATTTTTTTCAATATCCCTCTATGATTTTATGGATTTACACTTGTGCTTTTTAAATACATACTGTTTTTTTTTTGAAAAAAATGCAAAAGCCAATTTTATAGATTATGTTAGTATAACCGATAAAATAACTCATAAGCTTTTAAAAATAATAAACAGAATCCAAATGGAGCCATTAACAGGAGACATGGCAAACGCTAATCAAAAAATAAAATAAATAATAACATAAAAACATATTAAAGATAGTACTTTTGAAGTAATTTTTTGATAATTTTTCATGTATATTTTTGATAATTTTTGATAATTTTTCATGTATATTCAGGAAAATATGAGCGGTCACATGCCCATCGGCGACATTGTATATGTGGCAATGCACACTTGGCAACTTTAAAAATTACTCGTAAAACATTATTTTTTGAGGCAGCTAATTACTAAAAGAAGGTACTTTTTAAGAGTGATTAATGAAATAAAAAGAAAATGGCAAAAATCGACAATGCTAATAGGGATAGGCGATATTCTACCCTATGCCGTAAAATGCTTTCTACGGTTTAAGACAAATAAAATAAAATACTTTCTAGCACCTCAAAAAGCTTTCTGCTTCAACGACTGCCAGTCGTTGAAGCAGAAAGTTATTCACGCGTATAACATGGTTGATGCCGTTTAAGAACAGCACGATCTGACGGAACGCAGCCCGGAGCATAAGCTGACTGTTAAGAACTCTGGTTCTGCGGGTTTAATATATTCATGGAGAAGACTTCAGAGACATAAGAACCGTGTAGGTTTTCATTTAATACCAGCGACCTGCCCCCTCTGCGCGCGGGTGCTATCTAGGTCCTGCTGACGCGACATGGTGTCAAAACATCGAGATTTAAATTCATATCATAAATGCATAGGAATAAATTCTCTAAATGACAGCGAAAATCACACAAGAAATAAACGGACAAATAGACGTTTTATACTATTTATAAAAAACGATATTATACCTCTAATGGTGGTCCAGATGCGGGCTTTGCCCCAGGCACGTAGACCTATGTGTAAAGGGTCAAAGGTTTTAGAATCTTCGGTAAGAGCTGGAAACATTCCCTTGATGAAATGGGCCTCTTGTTCGTCATTCAGGATGACCAGGTAACTCCCCTCAGATGCACATATTCCATAAGCATCGGTCCAAGTCAGCTTCTCGCGATGGACCTTGTAACAGCTGCCTGTTTGCTGATTGAGTTGATATTCTGAAACAATTTAAGAATAAAATGTTTTAAGTGTGTCTATAATACTAGGTAGCGCATAAGTTATCAACAGTTGGGAAGATGCTCTTATTAGAAAAAATTGAATGTTTAGTCATTGTATTGTAGTTTAAATAAAATAAAAGTTGCAAACTGTTCGTGATCAGACCGCCGCGCTCGGATGAATAAATTATAACAATGTGTTGGAACGTTGAAGTCTGGCATCGTTAAAATCTGATTTTTTGTTCTGAGTCGTTTCGAAGGATATCTTTATTTACATAATAATAACAATGGTCTATCATGCGTACGTCTCATTTGCTCATTTATTTATACTCTTTTGTTTTGTTTTGCTTTTTATGCACAATCACACTATTTTATGTACCTACAAATTCATTATTATTTTTATCCGACACAAATTTATTATAATTATTAAGGAGTGCATACGCACGTTACATTATAAAACTGATTTACATCCGTCACAACCCACTCTCAGGTCCAGTTGAAAACCAGCGTCAGGCACTTATTAGTTGTCTGGCATTTTTGCTGACCTGAGCCGATTAGCGCTGCCGTGAGGCACACTCCTATTTTCTTACATCGTATTTTACACTATTTATTTGTTTTTTTTTATCTGCTGTATAAATTGTGAACTTTTAGTCTGCGTTAAATAAATGTCTTTTCTTCCTTTCATGGTGACTTCAACGTTCGGTCATGTGTTGAATCATGGTGCGCTATACTCTACAAGAAGAGAACATCGTAGAAGAAGTGGCGAATCTATCGACAGAAGTATTGAGAAAAGTAACGCAAAATGCTCTATTATGCGGCCACTTAACAGATATTATTTTTTCGACTTACTAACAGAACAAATACAAAAAAAAGACCTCTTCCTCTCTGCGACTTTTGCTGTGCCCGACAGGGTCCACAATAATCATATTTTGTTAAAACCTACCTTAGTTCACATGTGGAAGTAATGTACACAAAAATATATAAAATTTTAAGAAAATGTCCGATATTCATAGTTTAAATCCCAGAAATAAACATAACCTTGCTGTACAACGCACACATCTCCACAGAGTAGGCCACTCGTTCATGGGTCAATGTATACGGTTTTACAACAAACTTCCCATTGACATTCGAAACTTACCCATTAAACGATTTAAAAGCTGTATTAAAACCAAACTTTGTAAAAAAGGGTACTATAAAATTTCAGATTATTTAGAAGGTTAAAAACCTTGGGATTGAGCTGCTCGCTCTGCTAAGCCTTGTGATAAAACCATAAAACTTGACATTTTAATTATTCATCAAAATAAACCAGTTTTCTATACACATTGACATTGTTGAAAATGATATACAAAATGACACGATTACTTTGTAAAGTATTATAATTATTATTTAAATTATTGTGAATGAGAGGACTATGTGGATATTTTTTTTATATATCTCTTAATTTTTTTTTCTCAGTTAGTTTTTGTGATGGTCTGGCAGTTTGAGTAGTTGATGCGGCCTACCTAAATATCCTTTCTTTGGTATTGTCCGTCGAGTTGAGCTCCACGATTACTGACAAATGCTTGCACTGACTGGACAGGTCCACCCAAATCTGTGTGGTTCTTTCCTCAAAAGACCATTTCAGACACTAATCTACATGGTCCTCATATGGCTAAAACCAAGATTATGTCTGGACTTTAAAAGAGACTATGACCTCTGAGTTTGTTTCGGCTTTTCTTCTCAGAGTAGTCAGATAGGAAACGCCGACATCATCTATCTTATTTTAAATATTTTATTTATATGACGTGTAAAAGTGATTTCGATATCCTATTTACAGAATAAACAATTTTATTTCATTTCAATTCAATATATTGAATACTAGCTGTGCCCGCGACTTCATTCGCGTGGAAGTCGGAAAACAATAATGTGTCGCTTAGAGAAGGTGTACCTCCATTTAAAAAAGGAGAATCTTTCGACCAGGCCTGGTGATTTTTTCTAGTAAGAAGCTGCCAAAAAACTTTTGTGTTCTTTGGGAAATAGCTTCTCTATAAACAATATTAGCGTTGGAACCACCTGGAGCAGACATATTAAGGTTGCTAGGGTTACTCACACCTAAAGAGCTACCTACATAAAGTTGGCCGTGGGAAACGCAACCAATACTAAGATTGAAGACCCCGCAATGGATAATGTCTGGCCTGAGCTTTGTTAATGATCATGGCGTAAGAGGCTGGCGGGGAATTGCACTCGTTTAAAACTGAACGGGAAATTATTGGGAATGAGGGGAATTCTGGGATTAAAAACAACATCACCGGCGCCGTAACATTAAGATTTAACTGCTTCGATGACGTTATGTTGGTGATTGGTGACTATGAACGAGTGCCGTTGCAAAGTTTGGGAGAACTTACATTTCTGAGAAAAATTATTGGCACTTCGACTTTGAAACATTCTAAGAACTCTACTGGATAGTGTATGGCATCTTCTTGTTCGGTAACCGTGTTCATCGAAGTATATTGTTTACTTTCCCCAGAAACATTTCCTAATATTAGTGTATTTATTGTTGCCGCTTGGTCGTTGCGGGGGGATCAAAATACTTCGTTGGCACAGCCAAGCAGTAGCGTGGTTACCGATATCTGTGAGATTTCCATACATAGAAGAAAAATGAGTTCCAGCTGTGAAGCAACGGAACAACATAGGTTCTCAACCAAAACTACTTTGCCATCTTGTGTGGGATATGTACCGTCACCAATTTAAAAAAGTAAAATTGAGAATTCTTGCGCGTTTGGGTTCCCACCCAGATGTGCTCGCATATTTAAGCTTAAATGAGTTGATATGACATTGCGCCACAGAATCGAACTCTTAAAGGCTTGTGCAGACCAGCGCGACTTGTCGCGCGACGCGACGCCCGGTTATTGATATATCGTACAGTTTTCTTAGAAATTGCATTGTTTGAGTCGCGTCGCGCGACAAGTCGCGCTGGTCTGCACAAGCCTTTACACAGGGAAAATATTTACATCGGCTCTTGTTCCTCGGGGTATTATTGGGAGTGTCTGCTTAAAATCTCGTACCGTAATACCTCCCATCCTCCCTGCCTGCCTTATTATGTCCTACAAAGTTCGGTCTACTGCTTCAACAGCCTTGCAGTTTGCCATCGTGCACTCGTCCCAAAATATTATGACACAATCGCGTAAAACCCTAACTTTATCGCTATTGTAAACGAACAGAAAGCCCGGTTTACAATGTATCACGTACATTGTAAACCAGTTCTTCTGTAAACCGGAATTTCTGTTCGTTCAAAGTCAATGGGGATTTTGAACATTGTATGTGCCGTTTTTCCTCCGGGTAACAATGTGGCTACTGTTCCTGAGGAGACGATAGGCGAGAGCAATCTTATTTTAGCTCCTTATTCCAGCCAAAATAACTTTGGTTAGAAATGATTTCCCTATTCCACCAGGCGCATCTAAAAGTAGGATTTCTCCCAATGTGATTTCTCCCAACCCGGACCCAACGTGTGGACACATCAAGCGTCGAGCAGTGAACACTGCTCTCGCGTCCGGGTTCGCCAATCCTGAGGATGCCTCGTTGGGAAGTGAAACACGTGTCGATTTTTTACAGGGTTCCTTATAACTCTTTAAGAACAGTTAGGCGGATTAGGTTACTAAATATACGTCGTCTATTGTATTTTATTATGGATTTCCGCAAAGTCACGTCTGAATCAATTAACTATTCTAAGTGAAGGCACTGAAAAAATACGCCCATTAATGTGTGGCGGCATCTTCTGATGTAGGTGCCTGATGGTATTTGATACATAGTTTACCGCGCGAACAACAGTATAACTTATAATCGTTAGGCAGTTGCCCGCCAGACATGACACCCGTCTGGTCGGAGGATCCTCCCTTTTCTATGGTGGAAGAGTGAACTTTACAACCTGTTCCCCATGCCTCTAAATCGGTGATACCGACGTAATGACCGTCAGCGCAGCCTTCGTACAACTACTTCAGCGTAACGTCATCATCATCACTCCCGCAAGCTTTCGTGAGGCAAGTGACACAATCAGCCAGCACCCTCAGCCTCATCAGCAACCTTGGCAGAGCACACTGCACTTTCGGCCGGTCCACACGCAGGGCTCATCAAACGTCTCCTGGTCGACGCCAGCAGTCAGACACAACACGGCGCTGTACCACATTCGAGTCACTGGATCATAACGCAGCGCCACGTCAACTCACTGGGGAAGCACCACAATCACCGCAGACTGAGAAATTCCAGATTGAAAACCCAATAACACTGCCTGACCCGGGAACCCAAACTAGGACCTCATGCTCAATAGTAGCGCTTGTGACCACCAGACCAACGAGGCAGCTTTTTTATAAAAATGTTGTGGCTGTTATTGTAGTATATTGTGGTGTCCTACGACTTCCACGCGAACGAAGTCGCGGGCAGAAGCTAGTTTATATATTATAACATTACATAACATCGTTACATGTACTCCTCGAAGGCTTTCCATTTTCAAAAACTATTTTGATCACATCGAATAAAGTACCTAGTGTTTATTTTTAAACATTGTCGTATTTCAGTGCATGTTGCAGATAGATAATTTTCTTACCATCATCAAAGGTGCCGCATTCGTTCATCGTTTGATTGTCGAGTTTCCTGTAGCATATGAAAGGTAGTGGGTCCTTGCATGACCAGTAATACGCGCGTCCATCGACGGTCATAGTGAGGCAGCGTCCAGTATCGACTCCGTCACCACGTGAACCCCATCTTATTTCCATGTCGGACAGAGGCACTCCTGGAACATACTCACAAATACTTAATGTGTAGGCATGGGTATAACAACAAGGAATTTTATTTTACGTTATTAGAAGCTAAGTGTTTTTATAGTCAAAATAAGCAATCATAATAATTTTTGTGAGTAGATTATTATTACATTAATCCAAATTAAATGCACCAACTTGAAAATATTTTGCATTAAGGCTGACCTTCTACAGAGCTGAAGTGTCCTTTAGAGAATAAATCGTGGGTTCCCAGGAAAATCTCCTTCACACCAAACTGTGCCATCTGTGTGTGAAGAGCATTCGCTAGATCTTTGTTGAGCGGAGACGCCAACACCCCGCCTGTAACATGACACATTGAGATCTTTACATTACACATGTGCAAGCAGAGATAGCGGCGCAGCTCGCTTCGTCAAACTTGACCAAACCAAGGACGCGAGCGCCAGTCAGGCGGCACACCATGCTACCGCGTGAGTAGATACAACAAAGACCACGCTATATGAGCTGCAGGAGAAACCGCGCCGGGCAGGCGGCGCACCGTGTTAGCGCATGAGTAGATACAACAGAGACCACGCTACATGAGCTGCAGGAGAGGCCGCGACGGGCAGGCGGCGCACCGTGTTACCGCATGAGTACATACAACAGAAACCACGCTACATGAGCTCCAGGAGAGACCGCGCCGGGCAGGGGGTACACTACACAGTGTTACCGCATGAGTAGATACAACAGAGACCACGCTACATAAGCTGCAGGAGAGAACGCGCCGGGCAGGTGGCGTTCTGTGTTACCGTATGAGTAGATACAATAAACACCTCGCTTCGTACAATCACATCGTCCATCTCTTAGTGCGCAGTGGAACACTAGAGCAATCAATCGGCCCAACCTATTCTCAACTATACTCAGCGGCACGGAATTTGCGCCAAGCGTATTATGTAGTTTATTGTCTAAATTAAACACGAAGGACATATTTTATGTTTTATAAAACTTAGAGGATGATCTGATACCTAAATTAAAATCACTAATTCCGAAAAAAAAATTGAATACTTTATTACAGCTTCACTAAGTTACAAAAATGGCAATCAACACAAACATTAAAGGTTTTGTTACAAAAAAATCACAAAACAAAGACATTTTAGTAAAAATTACGTGTGTTTCCACCTCTTGCTCTGATCACCGCTTGCTTGTGATTAGGCATGCTCTGGATGATGTTTTTAATGTTTACTTTGGGAATTTCGTCCCAGGCAGCTACCAGAGCGGGTTTCAAATCATGGAGCATCTGAGGAGGGTTGAGACCTGGCCGGATTCGCTTTTTAAGCATGTCCCATACATGTTCTATGGGATGCATGTCTGGGCTTCTTGCTGGCCACTCCAATTTAGCACAAAAAGATAATTATCCACGCAATGTGCTGTATGTGGGCGGGCACTATCTTGCATTAAAAAAAATCCTCAAAACCCCGAGTAAGGTAAAACATGTTCTTGAATGATCTCTTCAACGTACTGCACTGTTGTAAGACGACCTTCCCATACGACCAACCCTGTGCGAGCGTCAGAATTTATTCCTCACGAAATCATAACAGACCCACCATGAAAACTGACGGTTTTCCTGGTGGTGATTGACAGAAATCGCTCACCGCGCCTTCTCGACACGGCCTGGCGCTCGTAAAGCCGCTCTGCATTCATCTGTCCATAGAACTTTACCCCGCTGGTTGTGAATTAAATTTGCATGTTCACGAGCAAACCGCAGGCGGAGGTGTTCTGGACCTCGAACTGGTCTTTGAGCATGCAGGTTCCGTTCCTCTATTCTCCTTCTAATTGTCCGCTCACTTACATTGACCCCTCTGGTCGCTTGTAGGCGCTGCCGTACCTCAACTGCAATGAGGAACCGATTTCTTAAAATTGCGAGAGCAATAAATCGGTCGTCTTGTGCTGAAGTGCACCCAATTCCACCACTTCTTACTCTCTTCGTGTACAATCCAGTCTGATCTTACCTGGTTAATGTGTACCTGAGAGTTGTACGCGGTACATTTAAAGTTGCAGCGATTTCTCGCTGTGTTCGCCTTTGATTCCTAAGTAACACAGCTTGAGCGACTTGAGCTGAAGTTAGAGGCATTATTTTTTTATTCTGGAAGCAGAAATGAGTGCAGATTAATTAAAAAATAAAACAATAGACTTTAAATGCACGGCCAATTTAATATCACCTTTTAAGTTACCCGTCTTCTACGCGTTCCAGCAAGAAATTCAAGCAAAGCGTTAAAGAAACGATATTTTTTTTGTGCTTACCATCTTAAATTAACATTAACAAACATTGTAACAACCTGCCACTGCAAGTTGCTATACGCTTTAGTAAAATTCAGCTGTTATCGGATTGTTTATGTTTGGGCCACATTCTGTGCCGCTGAGTGTATATTGAGGTAGGCTTGCAGTCTAACTGGATAAAGCTGAATGCCAGTATTTTACATCGAGATTGTTTATCTGAACTCCACAACCCAGTAACGGGGTAATACGATACTCAAACTCAAACTATTTATTTCAATTAAACCATTTTTAGGGGTATGGTTCGGAGCGAGAGTGCATGGGAGGCCGTCACCTCCTTCTGCGAAGCAGTTATGCTCGCGAAGGAGGAGGCGGAGCGCGCGAGGGAGATGCAAGCTGCACGCCCTCGCGCCCCTAGTCGCCGCAGGAGACGCCCCGGGCGTCGGGAGTCACGAGCCGACTTTCGGCCACCGTAAGCGCGGGCTTGCGGACTGTGAGCAATGGATAGCTTGCCGTCCAATAAGGACCAGGTCCGGGTTGACGGCGCGTTGTGTTCCACGCGCGCCTCAAAGAGATGTCAGCAGTAACTGGCGGGGTCCGTAAGGACCAATGCCTGCTGGGGTTGCGGGTTTGTCTGAAAGGGATACCGCGGCCCCGGCACACAGGCAACGGAAGAAACACGGGTGGGTTTTAGTCAGTAAAAGTCTGACACACCCTCCCGCTTCGCCCAGAGCGAAAGAAGTTATTTGATAATTTCCCACCCTCAAAAAAAAAAAGGGGGTTTGAGGAACAGGGTGTAAAGTTCACTCATCCACCATAGAAAAGAGGATCCTCCAACCAGACGGGTGTCGTGTCTGGTGGGCAACTGCCCAGAGGTTGAAGTTTGGAGATTGTATATATGTCCATCGCGCGGTAAACTTTAATTGCGCGATGCAGGATTTGTGTGACGTCAGGTCTTTGATGCGTAGTTCGCATGTGGCGATTGTAGATGCCGTTGTTGATTGTAGAGTTGGTCATCATCATCATTTCAGCGAAAACACGTCTACTGCTGAAAATGGCCTATGTTCAGCAGTGGACGTCTTTTGACCAACATACATACATACCTAACAACATAGGCCTCCCCCAAGCACCGCCACTTCGACCGATTCTGTGCTTCCCGCATCCAGTGGATTCACAAGGTCATAGATCCAACTTGTGGTGTGTGCCTTCCAGTGCTTCGTATTCCGGTTGTGGTGAAGGGTAGGGCGTTTTGAGGGACTGTCTAATGTAATTTTGACGTTCTAAAAGGGCTGATTCTCAGTCAAGTTTGAATGACTTTTGATTTTTTTTGTGAGTAGTTTAGAAATAGCGAAGTCGGTTAAGAACACAAATGTTTCCGAGGGTATTTCTGACCTGTTACCGGGTCATGATGAGTCAGAATTGCGAATTTCTCCTCCAAATAATGTATCTACGTCTATAACAAGAGATTTGGGGCGTGATAAACCGAGTGAAGTTGTAATAATAAGTCAAACAGAAAAACAACTCAGGAATGCGTGCCGATCTCGGTGACTGATGTGTAAGTACAAAACATAGGTCCCCATCGTGGAAAGAAATCCATCGCTGATTTACTTAGTGACGGTGGAATTTGGAAAAATTATAAACAGGATGAAAGCTGGCAGTTAGTTCAAAGACAGAAGTTTAGGAATAGATTTCACAGTGAAAGAGGCGAGGCTGGAGTAGAATCGGACGGAAAATTTAGAGCAGCTGATATCAAAATACCTGTTTATAAATAAAGTGTCTAAAAATACTTCAGCGGATGATATTTCGAGTTACGTTTTTAAAAAGACTCAGGTTCAGATCTCTTTGGAAAGGAAATGAAAAAAAGAATATGATGCCTACAAATTACTTATACCACGGAGTAAATTAAATATATTTATGGATGCTAAACAATGCTGCCGTCCTTTAACTAGAAGGCCGTTAAGCCCAAAAAGTTGTTTCCGAGAAAATGGCAAAAAACGTGGGAATCGTTATTTCTTAAAAACTATGATACTTTGGTTAATGATTGTTGGACACATCAATTGATATTTCTTTCTATTTGTCCTAAAGAATCTTTTATGTCCAGAAGCTCATATTAATTAGTTTTAAAATTCATTTTTCTTATTTTGTTAAGCATGTAACCTAGATATCGCATCTTATTACTGTACTAAAAGGCCGTTAACCATACCGTAACGGCTTTTTAGAGAAGTAATTTATTTGAAATTTTAACCTTCATAATGTTTGTTAAATTTTGATCAGAAATACTTAACTAAAAAGTTGTTAAGTGACATAACTGCTTTATAGCCATGACATTCACTTAGATTTAAATTTCAATAACTTTCCTAATGAGCGGCTACGGGACTTTAGATGCTCTTAAGCTAATTATTGCCAATGTGATATGGAACTTTTGTAAAATGTTAACCGTTTTACTTAACTAAAAGGTGGCTAAAAACATTTCGCTTGTGATTAACTTCTTTATAGTTTAGCATTCTTATGGGGATATGTGAGAAATTAAAGACGTTCTTTAAAAAATCAAAAGTATATTTTAAAATTAAAAAGGGTAGGTAAATCAAAGGTAACCTAAATATAATTTTATTAGGCAATAATCAACAAATAACTAATTAAGATCTTGCAGATCATGAGATCACTAATTTGGCATGGATTCACTTAATCTATGTTCTTCATTTCATTAATATTGTTGTCTTTTTTAATATTTTTTATTATTATTGGGTCCACCTATGTAATTGGCGTTTTTTCTCATAAATAGAGAACCTCGTCACTTCTATGATTTAAAATATTCATCAATTGCTTGGTATTATATCGAATAATGACCATCATAGACAACTACTAATAGTAAAAAAACCTTATTACGTCTTATAGTTTTATATACATAAAAAATACCTTAAAAATTACTCTTCATTTAGTTAGCAGAAATTACCACAATTTGTTTTAACTTAGCCAAAACTTATTTTTGTCGCTAAATCTAAGTGGCATATTACGTTAACTTAGTTTTTAAACATTAGTGCATAAAAGTTTTAAAACATTCGTGTTCATGGTTGTTATATAAATTAAGAAAATTTTAGTATGAAAAATGCAATTTCTTTCAAATTCTCCATACAAAACGCTGATTTCATAGGTCCCACCTAATATTATCTCCTCTAAATCGGAGCACCTGCCATCTTCTCTTCACCACCCTTGGTTGACTGGTAGAGAATGTCTAAGGCATGAAGTCCGCCTTTGTACCTTATTGTGTGCGAGAAGTTTAAATAAATAAGAGGTTTTGTCTTCCTAGCAATGAATTTTGAAGCATTTATTTTTTTGGAACGTTTTCTTGCAGTATTGGGTTTTTCCGTGACAGTATCTTCGTCTGTATCGTCACTTCTTCAATCATCGTCAATGGGTTCGTAGTCTTTATCTTTGACAGAGTCATCAGAATCATCATCA
Organism: Agrochola lota; assembly: GCA_947364205.1. NCBI lineage: Eukaryota > Metazoa > Arthropoda > Insecta > Lepidoptera > Noctuidae > Agrochola > Agrochola lota. Next base: position 21,923,546 of record OX376223.1, read on the forward strand.
AAATTCTAATAATGGTGATTCATTATTAGAATTTTACACGGGACAGATTCTTTGCAAAACAATATTCTCATCTCATTCTGAGATTCTCTCTCAAGAGGATGGGTATCGAGTGCAGGACTATCAATTGGCGATTCTGCACAAAACAAATCTGCCTCTTGTTGAGCTTCTGCCATTACAGGTTGTGAAACATTATATGCGTAAAACATGATCCTTTCAAAGTATGATTTATATTACATAAGTTATTAAAATTATATTTTACACAAAAGTATTGGAAAAATTCGGACGTCATAGAATAGTCTCTAACGTAGAGACTATTTACAAAGGAGAAGGTTTTCTTTGCCAATTTTTTATGTAGATATCATACCTGCAGATGATCAGTATTTTTCGAGGTGTGAACTTTTTATAATACCTGTACGGCCAGTCTTGCGCCTGTTTGTATTTTGATTATCTAATTGCTAGTCAAGGTTTTCAAGATTCGCTAATTACATTATTTTATTGATCCTTTATGAGATTCCGGATCGCCTGGAATAAAATTATTAAACTATGTAAGTGAATAAATTGTATGAATTCTCGAAAACATCTATCCTTACATATTGTATCTATGTTCATATCTGTGGATTAAAAACTACTTACACTTACTACTTACTTATTTAATACTTTCCTCTCCTTCGCCAGGTAAGCGAATCGTAAGAGGCGTTGAACGTGGTACGAAAATTGTGCCCGAAAAATGGCAATAGGCTCGCCACATATTTATTTACATTGAACTTAATAACGAAGGTGAAACGTGGAAACACAGACTCGGAGAACACTCCAGTCTGCTTACCCCTTCGTGGATTGTAGGCGCCGGGTTATGTATGTATGTATATAACTATACAATCCCTAGCAGACGGAATTTAATAAATAAAAATCATAGCGAAATCTCCCGCAAATAGGTGTACCTATTTGCGGGAGATTTCGCTATGATTCTAATATTTATTTTAATTATAGCATCATTGCCAAAAATCTTCAGTTTTGATCAAACAAAACGCAAAAGAACTTAGCGAACAAACAGACGACGCGATTAGTGTCTTTGTGTCGTACTATTTCGAAATTATTTAATCTAATCATGTTTACTATTAGGTACTACTTTATTTATTATGTTCTAAACTTACTTTGTCAAGTCGCGCCGTGACATACTATCGAAATTTTGACGCGAACCGGAGCGACGTTGTACACTACCGTGGCAGTCGTCGCTCCGGGTGGAAAGTGGTGGAAAGATTGAGTGCGACGGCATGGCGGACGGCGTGGGCGGGAAAGTAAACGCAGCGCGAGAGTCGGCAAACTGCCTTTTAGCTAAGTAATGTGGCTTAGCTGCTTTGTAGCTTAGCATCATTTATTTATTTTTTCACCATTTTCATCAAACAGACAAGAATTATTTACAAGCAAAGTATTGTGAGAAATTTACAGAATTAAATGCTTAACTAAAATAGCGTTAAGGGCGGATAACTGCGAATAAGTTAAGTTTTTTACTTAAAATGTTATATAAATGCTTAACTATAACGTAGTTATAGTCCTTTTGCGTCTCTATAGTCAAGAATAATTAGATAACGTACTTGTAGTTAAGTAAAAGACCAGAAAATAATCGTCACATCGGGCAGTTATGGTATTTTAACGTACATTAAGCGAAGAAGTGTGGGTTAGACGCTTCCAAGTGATGGAATCATCATAAATTATGTTACTTAACGGCCTACGAAATTTTCATATCTCTGGAACTATTTATGTTGTAAAAATGTTTCTTAGACAAAAAGATAGAGAATTTTGAACTCTATCACTTTGTATTAAAAAGTAAAAATCTACCATTTGAGGGTTAACGGCTTTCTAGTTAAAGGACGGCAGAATGGCCTAATGGAATATCATTTAGACACTTTTTTTATTTTGCTAAGCGAAACGTGTCGGAGAATAAAGGTATCTGTTGTAATGAATACAACATTAGTCATATTTAACTGTAAATCTCTCAAGAGAAGTATTGATGGTGTTCGAGCTTTATGCAGGTCACCAGACATTGTGGCCGTGCAGGAAACCTGGCTCATGTCACGACATTCTCTTGGAAACACTTGATCCCGACTTTGGTCATACTGGGACATCAGCGATGGACACCTCGACTGGTCTTCTGTTGGGAAGACCATTTGATGGGGTCGCCTTACTTTGGAGAAAAACTGTTTTTCAAACGGTGTCTGTAGTTAACTGTAACAGAGTGCGGTTATCAGCAATTAAAATAGTGTTGTCTCATAGATCAATCCTGGTGTTTAGTGCGTATATATCTACGAACTGTGCCGAGAACTTAAGTGAGTTTACCGAGTGTTTGAGCCGGATTAATGCCATTATTGAGGAACAACAGGTAGAAGCTTTATTTTAGGTAACTTTAATTACCACCCGACGAATTGTTTGGTAATGAGTTGCAACAATTTTGATTAGACCAAAATTGGAAATACGCTGATATACAGATGTTAGGTACTAATTCTGATACTTTCACATTTATTAATGAAGCACATAGTTGTAAAAGATGGCTTGACCACTGCGTGGTCACGGAGTTTGCGTGGAAGTCAATTCTTAATGTAAATGTAAAGTATGATACTTTGTGGTCTGAGCATTTCCCGTTATTTAAGAACTGTAATTTTAATATCGTTAAACCCAAAGCCTGTTTTGATAATATCATGCGTAATAAAATTTTATGGGGTAACAGACATGTAGATCAAGTAGTAAAATATAATAAACAGTGTAATGCCAATTTAAAATAAATTGATTTTCCTGACCAGTTACGTTGTTGTGTTGATAGTAGTTGTCATAACTTAGAACATCGATCTATAATTGATAATATGTATCAGTGTATCATAGCAGTATTGAGTGATGCGGCCTGCGATAGGTTTAAGAAACCTCGCTGTAAAAGAAATGGAGGTTATGTTAGGGGATGGAACAGACATACCAGTCTATTTAAAGGGTATCTGTGAAGTTGTAATGTTTGCAGATGATACCTCTCTTATTTTTAAAGTAGACAGGAATAGACTAGATTTTGACGATGTAAACAGGGCACCCTCAATGGTTACGGATTGGTTTACGACAAATAACCCAGTTCTCAATGCTAAGAAAACGAAATGTGTTAAGTTCGCCCTAACTTATGTTAGAAATCTACGTCCCAACATCGTCTTAGATAAAGAGGTGCTTGAATCCGTAAACTCGGCAGTTTTTCTGGGCATAACAGTAGATGCCAAACTTTAGTGGGGCCCACATATATAGAGCCTAGTGGGAAGGCTCAGTTCGGCCGCCTACGCCGTCAGGAAAGTAAGACAATACACTGACGTCGATACAGCTCGTTTATTCTATTTTAGTTATTTTCATAGCGTTATATCCTACGGTCTTCTGCTGTGGGGCAAAGCTGCTGATATTCAAAATATATTTGTCCTTCAAAAACGAGCTGTTCGAGCTATTTACCAGCTAGGTGCCAGAGTTTCTTTCAGAGATTTTTTCAAAGATATTGGTATCCTCACGGTGGCATCTAAATTCATCTTCGCCAATATCTTATATATTAGGCAAAATATACACTTATACCCTAAAAACAGTGATTTTTCACAATGTCAACACTAGAAATAAGGACAAACTACGAGCTCCCTTTCACCGGCTTCATAACGTTCATAACCCATTTGTTGGGCTTGGTATTACTTTTTATAACAAGCTACCCTCTTCTATGCTAGATTTGCCTTTTAATTCGTTTAAAACGAAACTAAAATCCAAGCTTTGTTCAAAGGCATACTATTCTATCAACGACTACTTAAATGATAAGAATAATTGGTCAAGAGAATGTTTATGTTCTTTCTCCAGCTTACCTACTGATAAGTTATATGATTTTTATTTTATTTGACTTTATAAGTCAAGTTATTTAAATTTAATTTATTGTTGACATAATCTACTCATCACAATGTTTTATTTTTATGAGTTGTATCGCAATATGTGGTTAGCTAGTGACCTCGACAGTTGATCATATTATTTATTGTTATTAGTAATTAACTGGTTGTTTATTTATTTTACCTCGATGGTTCTAGTTTATCATTTATAACTTCCAGTTACAACTATATGTAAGCGGGCACGCCCTTTATGCCTGGGGGGTTTTATTTAGACATTAAGTTCTGTTTACGTATTTTTGTGTATATTGGCGTGTGCTAGCTAACATATGGCTAATAATTTAAATTATGTTTTGTGTTGCGTAATGTAAATTATTTTGAATATATATAGAATCTTTTTTTTGATGTTCTTCTAACTGAACAGACAGCTGTACTGATGGGGAGTTTGTTGCGCCACTTCTTCTTCCCAGCTAATGCACTAGGAAGTGGTGAAGGGTGGGCGTTTTGGGGGACTGTCTTATGTAATTGACGTTTGAAAAGTGCTGATTCTCAGCCTAGTTTGAATAAATGACTTTTGAATTTTGAATTTTGACATGATAATGGGGTGCACAAGGAGGGTAGACTTGGTTTTCAGATTTGGATGGAGGCAGGTAAACCATTGGGTGGCCGGCTTTATGATAATATGCTACAAACAGGAAGGGTATTAAATCTAAGTTGAAATGGTGCCAAGACCATCAAGAACAAATTGTTATGAACAAGATAGCTTGCCTTCATAGTACTAATAATTTTAAAGAGTTTTGGAAAAGTACAAACAGCTAACAGGAAAACAAGACCTGTTCACCATAGGTCTAGTTTTTCCTGTTAGCGTTGAAGGTCTTACTGATACGGCAGAGAACTCAAACCTGTTTAAAGATTTGTTTACTATTAAATCTCCACTGGGCCCGTCCCCAGACGCCGATGAACTTGAGCGGCCTTCTTCACAAAGCTTAACAATAAGGTATACAGCAAAAGAAGTACAGAAGGTATTGGTAATTATGAAGCGCGGAAAGTCTCCGGGACATGACGGGCTCAGTGTGGAACACGTAAAGAACGCTGGTATACATTTGCCCAGGGTACTAGCATTGTTATGTGACGCACGCTTATATACCAAAGGATATGATGAAAACTATTGTAGTTCCCATTGTAAAAAATAAGACATATCAGATATAGTGAACTACAGACCAATCTCCTTAGCCACGATTGTGGTTAAAGTTTTTGACTCTTTGTTGAACAACTTTTTTAAGAATAATGTCAAGCTCCATGATGCTCAACATGGGTTTAGAGAGGGCTTATCTACTGAAACTGCAATTTTATGTCTAAAAAAGACTTCAAATATTATACATGCAACCAGACTCCTTTTTTTGCCTGTTTCTTGGATATGTCAAAGGCATTTGACATGATGTCTTATGACAAGTTATGGTCAAATTATGTGACGCGAATGTACCCAGTGAATTGACGAGTGTTTTAACTACAAAAAAATGGGCTAATGAAATGTCGGATGAGTATGTGATGGAATGTGGAGTTAGGCAGGGTGGATTAAGGTCATATATATTTAAATTAAAGAGGGTAGGGGTACCCTGTTTAATTTATATAAAAATTAGCTGATAGTCGAGCTCAGCAGTTTGCATGCTGGCTGCTACATAGATGGGGTAGCATTTAATAACATTAGCTACGCTAATGACAGCTAGGTGCCAGAGTTTCTCTGAGAGATTTTTTCAAAGATATTGGTATCCTCACGGTGGCGTCCCAATTCATCTTCGCCAACATCTTATATATTAGGCAAAATATACACTTATACACTAAAAACAGTGATTTTCACAATGTTAACACTAGAAATAAGGACAAACTACGAGCTCCCTTTCACCGGCTTCATAAGGTTCATAACTCATTTGTTGGGCTTGGTATAACCTTTTATAACAAGCTACCCTCTTCTTTGCTAGATTTGCCTTTTGATGCGTTTAAAACGAAAGTAAAATCCAAGCTTTGTTCAAAGGCATACTATTCTATAAACGACTACTTAAATGATAAGAATAGTTGGTCGCTGTGATTAACTCAAGACAATGTTTATGTTCTTTCTCCAGATTACCTACTGACAAGTTATATGAGTTTATATAATTGTTTTTTTTTATTTTTTTATTTGACTTTATAAGTCAAGCTATTTTTAATTTTTAATTTTATTTCAATTTATTGTTGACATAATCTACTCATTACAATGTTTTTTCTAATGAGTTGTATTGCAATATGTGGTTAGCTAGTGACCTCGACAATTGATCATATTAGTTATTGTTATTAGTAATTAACTGTTTGTTTTATTTATTTTATCTCGATGGTCCTAGTTTATCATTTATAACTTCCAGTTACAACTATATGTAAGCGGGCACGCCCTTTATGCCTGGAGGCTTTTATTTAGATAAGTTCTGTTTACGTTTAGTTTTTATTTCTGCCTGAGTATAGTTCTCGATGATGTTGTGTGGTATATTGGCGTGTGCTAGCTAACATATGGCTAATAATTTAAATTATGTTTTGTGTTGCGTAATCTAAATTATCTAAATTATTTTGAATACTATTATATAGAATCTTATTTTTTTGTTCTTCTAACTGAACAGACAGCTGTGCTGCTGGGGAGTTTGTTGCGCCACTTCTTCTTCCCAGCTAATGCACTAGGAAGTGGTGAAGGGTGGGCGTTTTGGGGGACTGTCTTATGTAATTTTGACGTTCGAAAAGTGCTGATTCTCAGCCTAGTTTGAATAAATGACTTTTGAATTTTGAATTTTGAATTTTGAACATGGCGTTACTGAGTCCGTCTATGGCAGGTCTCAGAAATTTTATTAAGGTTTGTGAGTGTAACGCGGAGGCGCACGGTTTGAGATATAACAAAAGTCGGTTGCTTATCTTTAGGGCGGCCAATAAAGGCGAAGAGAGATACCCAACTGTCACTTTAAATGGGGGTGTCTTGAACCATGTGTTTCAGTTTAAATATCTAGGGCAAATCGTAGCGGAGGATTTGAGGGACAATCTAGATGTAGACCGGGAGCGACGAGCACACTTTTTAAGGCATATTGTCAAGTTTTTTACTCGTGTAGCCTTTGGACTAGTTTCACTCGAAAAGCTGCTAATGCTCCTCGTGTTCAGTACAACAATACATTCAGGATGCTGTTGGGGCTGCCACGCTTTTGTAGTGCCTCGGGTATTTTCGCGGATGCACGAACTGACGCGCTGCGATCAGACGCAAGCGTGCTGCATCCCTGTTGCGCAGAGTGCGTGCCAGCTCCAACAGTCTCCTGGTTGTCATTACTAGCAAACTGGATTGTCCTATCATTTACTTTTAAAGCCAGCTGCATATTCCTACTAACGGTAAATTTTTTGAGTTCATAACTTTGTTTGTTTTTGTTGTTTAGTTGTTTATAAATACTACTAACATAGTTTGTAAGTAAATTGGTACTAACGATATGAATCCAAGTTACTCAAGAATTAATATTTTAATATACGGCTTAAGGCCATACAGTTTATTTATTTATTTATTTATTTTATTATTTATGTACACACAGTAAAATACATACAGTTCAAATAATCTTTCCCTACTTTTCCTGATGCCTTTAGTTGCCCAGTCACTGAATAATACCCTTTGGTAAGAGTGGTTGTCAGACTCCTGGGCTTCTGACGACCCGACGTAACTTCTGATACTTCTGACGTAATGACTGTCAAAGCGCCACGAATGAAAACCGGGATCAACGGCTTAACGTACTTTCCGAGGCACGAAGGAGTTCCGGTATGTAAAGATGGTCACCCATGCATGGTCTAACTCCGGTAAGCGTAACCTAACCTGATGGATCAACCCGTGCGGTTGTAATTACTTACTCCCGAACTCCTCCGAGTGGAACGCTAGAGCAAGCTTTACTAAAGCCACGCAGTGTACTAGCAAACTAAATGTTCTAAGAGTGGTGAATCTTACCGTCATTGTGGCATTTAACGAAGGCTTCCTCCCAAGTTTCAGGCTTCGTGTGCAGTTTGAGCCAGCCACCCGCTTCAAAGTTGAACGAGTAATCAAGCTCGCATCGTACAACGTCTGAATAGGAAAGATTTTTTATGAAAGCATTGATTAATTATTCGTAAAACTACCAAACATGTAAATAGTAAGAAATTCTATACTGGAAAAGCAGTAACATCTAGGAATCGAACCCATCAAGAGCAGCGCATACGGAACTGAATACATCTTACAGACTGATCTATTAACAGACTACATAAAAGAATGAGGAGAGAATTCAATTGTATTTTTTATGAATGTACCTACACTGATTTTTCCGTGGCCGATAGGCCGATTTAAATGATTCTTTCTAATTTGGTAAAAGAAGTCCGCGCAACGGTCCCATATCTTCGGTTGAGTTGTTTTAGAATAGGTAAAGATTCAATAAAAGGGATTTAGTCAGTAATTAAATTTGCGTGGGATACCACAACAACACTATTTATCTTAGGTATGGTCGGATATAAATAATGAACTGACGGACTGAACGGTCAGGAGGCAAGTCACACTGGTAACTTATATCTTTAAGATAATTAGAGGGAAGATACACAATGGATATATTGCGAAGGGTGGAACTAGTCGTGCCAGACGGGTATGTGGGTCGTCGTCGTCGGCCGCGGTTGCTGGTGGTACCGCTGACGAGCGCGCTCCACACTCTCAACCTCATTACCGATGACATTGACATATTTTGTTGCGCTCTGGGTGAATTTGAAAGAATAGCTACCTATTAATTTGTTATGGTATAAGCAGTGGAATTAGTTGGGCATTGGGTCTAGCCTGTAAGGGTATTTGTATGTTTGGAGTGAATAAATAAATAAAATAAAAACAAAGTGAGAAAAACAACCGTCAATTAAAAAAAACTTTCGAAAAAGCGACTACTAAGTGAAAAATAATTTTAGTTTCGGAAGTCTGTGGCAATACAATTATAACGAACAAAAACAGAGCCAGATTTTTTCAATATAGAGAGAAAGAAAGAAAAAAGAGCGAGAGAGAGAGCTTAAAACAGTATTGTTGTTCGCGACTATAGAATCATAGTTGTGTATAGAATCGTAGTTATGTATAAATAATTGAGATTAGAATTTGTAGTTATGTATAAGTAGTTAGGAATAATCGTAGATTTGTATTAATGAAAATTTTAGACCTATGAACAGCGAATGGTAATTAATGACCATGCCAGCATTGCCTGTACCTGTGGGAATAGCACTCGGGATAAACCCGCCTGCAGTTCCCCACACGCGCTAAATAAATAGATATGTGTAGCAAATAATAAATAATAATAAAATCGATTTGATATAATTAAGTTTAAAAATAATTAAAGATTTATACGATAATGTTTGACAAAATAATTAAAATGGTATACTCGTAGTTGCACGATAAACAAAGGGCTGTCGTCAATAAATAATAGATAACTTTATCATACTTTATTTTTATTATTATTATTTATTTCAGAGAAAAACTCCATAACTGGTTACAAATTATAATATGTTAGTGTGTTAGTAACAGAATTGTACCGAAAAATATGTTAGTACTGTTAGTATGTATACCTAACTTATGCCTATGGCTGTCCTTATCCACAGATTATGGAAAGGACAGTCAAAACGGGCAGCAATGGCACTTAGGATGCTGTTGCTGCTGCTTCGTAGACGGTGCAGCAAGGAGTTTGCTTTCTTGCGCATGATGGCTTGAAACCCATCCGTACGCGTTTCAGCAAACATGCTGGACGCGCTGCAGCGCCACGGCAGCCCCAAAAGCATCCTAAAAGCGCTGTTATTTTTTTTTATGTTGTTATTTCTATGACGCCGGTTATATTTTAAATTCGAAAAATTCTAATGAAAATAAAACTTACCCGCTACAATTAACAAGAATGACAAACTAACAAAATATGTTTTCAACATTTTTGTGTATGGACTGTATCGCTGCACTGCCGATGTAGTAATGTCTTGGACGAGGATATCGGACCTTTAAATACACTGAATCAGTAGGTATTTCCACGAGCGGTATTGGTTTTTCCCCAGTTTCTTAATGAACTATTCCTAAATTTCCCAAAAAAAATCTTGAAGATTCTTTGGTTTAGGGAGCATGATTATAATAAATAATAACACATCATTCCACATAATTTAATAACATAAAATACCTATAAAACATTCATAAAATTACAAGATCAGATAAGCTGAAGTACATACACTTTGTCGCTGCATCTCCCATAGCACTGAATACTTCAAAATATTTTACAGCTATTGTTCCGTGACATGTTCGCGACGAGAATGAAACAAAAAAACAACTCTAGGTATAATGCGACTTAGTTTCGATGTTGTCTTTGGCCACGGTAATAGCACAATAAGAATGCTAAAGTAAAATTAAACGGATTACATTAATTACGAGTTTGAGGGAATCCCCACAAATAAAACAGCTGTGCCATAGAGTAAAGTAATACACTGGGTGGTGGCTACTTTAAACAGTGCGGTTACCAACTGTAAAAAAGATAATTTTTTTCCCGAATTCCCTAAATCCCTGTCAAAATAAAATAACCCTAAACCCATGATATTGGTATTTTTTCTCTAAAAAACGAACAAACCCAAAGTGGAAACACTGCACTGAATGCACATTAGCGAACCTGCAGTGCTATTCTGTAACCATCTCACCGTGAAAACTTAGGGGAAGTGATCGTGGAGTGAGCTGTCAGTGTCACCCCACCCGATGCTAGGGATGACCAAGCATTACATTTACAATCGTAATCGAGATTTAAATTATATTTTTTATGCTAATTCTATTGATCATTTTATATTAAGTATTCTAAAGCTAGTATTTAAATGTCTAAACATTACTATATAGGGGGGGTTTTAATAAAATAGCAAAACAGTTATCCAATCAGAAACTCAATTTTGTTTTATTCTATTTTTTTCCTAGACTAGTCCTTTAATATAAATAGCCTGAGGCGCGCACACCGAATCACTTCACCACGTTGAAGCGGTAAGAATCGCGCTTTCGCGCTAGGTATACACTATCACATTGAGGTTTATTTTACTTACTACGTACCTACATACTTATTTAACTTGTAACGCGTCACGTACTTACTTGCGTACTAAATACCAACGTCCAATTAGTACCTACAATGTTTTATTCATCATCATCATATATAACCCAAGTAAAACTGACACTTGTAGCGCGCGCACATCACATCACCGAACTGTTGTCGCCGAGGAAATAACACGCGTTACCATGGTGACCACCCGCGTGATCACTTCACGCGATTCTTAAAGAATCGGATGAAGTGATCACGCCGCGCAGGCGCGCTGTCGAGGAAATAACACGCGTTACCATGGTGACCACCCGCGTGATCACTTCACGCGATTCTTAAAGAATCGGATGAAGTGATCACGCCGCGCAGGCGCGCCGTCGAGGAAATAACACGCGTTACCATGGTGACCACCCGCGTGATCACTTCACCCGATTCTTAAAGAATCGGATGAAGTGATCACGCCGCGCAGGCGCGCTGTTACGCACTTTGTTTTTTTTTTCCCCTCTTTGACGGCCATGTCCATAAGCCTATACGTATTCAGAGACAATAATGAGTACCTATTTAGTTCAATACTTTTAGATAATTCAATGTCTAAATCATACCGTTTTGTACATTTAAAAAGTCAGTTTATTGACTAGATACATTTTGTTTTCAATAATTAAACTAGTTTTTTTTAATGAACTAGTTACATACTACTTATTTAACCTGTAGGTATGTAACGCGTCACGCCTGTACAGTCAGAACTTATATAAAATAAAATGCAATAAGTAAGTACCAATAAGTACAGCTGCTACAAAGCGCTTTTTCGTAGTTTGCGCATAGTTAGGTACTTACATTGTTAGTTTTATTAAAGAACCTATTGTCATCTGATGACTTGAATGCAATCAAACTCCTAGCGTGATTAATGCGCTTTACGTGTAGATAGATAGGTAAGTATCTCCTTAACTAACCGTTGCCAATAATAAAATAATATTCATTATCATAATGATAATATGAAAAACTGACACTTGTAGCGCGCGCACAGGCGCTCACTCAGTGTGTCCACTTACGTTTTTGGTTTTTCCCAGTTTGTTAATGAATTATCCCTAAAACCCTATTTTTTTTTTAACTCCTTGATTTAAGGACCTTGATGAAAATAAATAATAACAAATCATTCCACATATTTAATAGCATTAAATACCTACAAAACTTTCATTAACTGACGAGATTACAAACATTCATTATTAATCGAGTGAGACGAAACAAACTATCTCCAGATATAATGCAACTTAGTTCCGATGTCGTCTTTAGCCGCGGTAATAGTACAATTAACATGGTAAACTACAATTAGACCGATGACATTCATTAAGAATTTTTCCCCGATATTCCCTAACTCCCTGTCAACATAAAATATCCCTAAACCATGCATAACATCGGTAATTTTTCCCTAAAGAAGGGAAAAATCCCTAAAAGTGGAAACACTGCGCTCACTTCGTCGACTCGCCGACGAGCCGTTGCCAAGGTAATCACCGAGTGGAGTGGTTACCATGACTACAGCACCCGGCGATAAGTTTTTTTTTTAAATTGTCCCTCATTGACGGTCCATGGTACCATGTCCATAGGCCTATTCGTATTCAGAGATGATAATTAGTATTTATTTATTTAAATGTTTTTTTATATTTCAGTGTCTAAATCATACCGTTTTTGTACATTTTAAAAGACAGTTAATTGCCTTTATTTGGTTTTCATAAATTAAACTGCTTTTAAATGACCTAGGTACCTTCTTACTAAGTACTTATTTAAAATTTTAAATAATAAAATGCAATACCAATAAGTACCTGCAGTTGCTACAAAGCGCCTTTTCGTAGTTTGAGCATAGTTACTTACATTGTTTGTTATAGTAGAACCTATTGTCAGCTGATAACTTGAATGCAATCAAAATCCTAGCGTGATGAGATGCGCTTTACCTATCTAGGTATACGATTTGTGTATTTATCAAATCATAAAACATTTAAAAGATGTGTGCTAAGTACCTAATATTTTATTGTACCTCCTTAACTAAACATTGCCAATAATAAAATAATATTCATCAAATCTTAATCAACATCATAAATTAATACTAAGTTCAACAGACAGCGCGCGCATAGGGCGCACTGCACCTCTTCATAATACGTAAAAAGCACATAGATAGTAATATCGTGTGGGTGGGTGATTTTCGACTTTCTGTGAGCTACACTTTAGAAGATATTCGTTATCTAATTATGTATTCAACCAACGGACCTAGTTAAATTTGCGAAAGTCGAAATTTTGGATTCGTAAGGTACATAATACTATCAAGCTCCTAATGCTAACAGTATGATAATTTAAAAAAACCGGCCAAGTGCGTGTCGGACCACGCACAATGAAGGGTTCCGTAGTTGGGATGAATTTATCCCAAGAACAAACTTAACATTGTAGTTGAAAAACATGTTCTCCTATACGGAATGTATGGGAGATCATGTTTTTCAAACCGCCAATGAATTTAAGTTGGTCGATTATTACTCGTTAACCTGTAGAGCCTACTTAGCTCTGATAGTTTTCCTTTTAATTTCGTTATATATACTACTGCTGTGAATTTTTTCACAAGACCAAGTACAACCATTTAGCTAGAGGGGGACACACACACACACTTGACTCTAACAAAAAAATTCAGTTAAAAGCTTAATATTTCGCAAACGGATTCCTGAATCAAAAAATGGTTTGGACGAACTCACAATATTTTTGAAAGACCTTTCTAACGATACCCCACAACATGGGATAGATGAGGAAAAAAAAACATGGGAAGTACCCTAAAAAAAAATTTTTTTCTTGATTTTATTTTACCACTTTGTCGGCATGATTAATATTTATACATATATGCCAAATTACAGCTTTCTAGTACTAACCGTCTCTGAGCTAAGCCGCGGACAGACAGACGGACAGACAAACAGACAGAAAGACAAACAGATGGACATGGCGAAACTATAAGGGTTCTTTGTTTACTACGGAACCCTAAAAATGAGCCCGCTGGCTGGACGTTTGTCTAAGTAACGAATATCTTCTAAAGTATAGCTCACAGAAAGTCGAAATTTTGGATTTGTAAGGTACCTACATAATGTTTCTAACTCCGAGCACTACTGGGAGATCTGAAAGTATAATAACAATAAAAATTATCACAAGGGGCCCGCTAGCAAGACACTGCATAGAAACGTCGTTTAATCAAAAACTGTTGAGGTACAAAATACATCTTATTTATTTTCTATAGGTAAAAAATTATGTCCTTATGTAAACCTATCACCTGTTGATAAATCTCGTTGGGACCTGCCAGATAGACCCACACAGTAATATTCCATCATCTAGATTGTTAGATAAGATACAAACCTCGTAACATAAATATTACACACACAAATTGCGCATCACTCTTGCAAACAAGAAAAATTAAAATTATTACAAATGTATTTATTTATTTATTTAAGAAATGTATTTACGTTTATTTTAAGCTGATAAAATTATGTGTGTTTAGGTTGCTGTAGTCTAATTTAAGTTTTCCTGTTTAGGTACTGTTTTACACACTATGTCTATGTCTCATACCATGTAAATCGATGCTATGTCTGTCATCCAATTCTCCTGTCGCAGGTCTGCTGGAAAAAAAATCTAATTATAAAACTTTATGTATTTTACTTTATTGAGTGTTAACTGTGTACATAAATAAATAGAATTTATTCATTTGCATCACATCAAATCAATTTGCTAATACATTTTTGCTACATTTTTCTTGATGCTGGGAACGAAGCGCTGTCGGATGTGTGTGGACCGCACGCCACCACCGCTGGAAATAATGGTAAGCATTTATTACTATTTGATTTATTTCATTCCTACACTAATCTGAGTATATTTTTTACAATCAATTGAAATAATATTGTGATTATCATCAGTATAGTAATGTAGTACTTTCAATAAGTATGTATAGCGGTTTGATTTACTTATAATAGGTACTCATTTCAATCAATCATATTGAGTACAATGAGTTGCAACATTTATTAATTCCATGCTCCAATTTATGTCCTCCTAATATGTATGTTTATCAAAAAAAGTGTGTGACATAATGAATACTTACCAGGATTGATGTGATCAAACCAAGTAGAGACGGTGTTCCTTTATTGTCTTCAGTTCATAAGGCATTACTTAGCAACTGCTGGGTCGATGTGCTAAGAGTCACAGAATGGGCTCATCTGCTAAGAGATAGAATATTTATCAGATTAATCATGTTCACTTGTTTTAAATGTGTGCCTATTCTTTTAGTTAACTTTCCAGTTTTCCATAAGTTGTGCCTTTGCCGGTCAATCGGTCAGGAACGAGTCCAAATCGTCAAGACAGCGTTTCTTAGGCTTGCCTCGGTCTCGGGCACCCACTGTGTGGCGATCGTGGCACGTGCCCTACATTTACCTTTTATTATCAGCAAGTTAGCTAGATACTTGGCATACTTACCTGACTGACCCCCACTCGTTCTTGCAAAGTTTACCATCAGACTGATGATCTAGTTCACTTATTTATGAACAGCAACACAGGGATTGTGGAGTCGAGGCAAAATTTCGTTTTTAATCATTTTAGAAAAACTTTTACTAGCACATGCCAACAATAAGTCTTATTACTATCACATTCACTATTACACACTATTAAATTATTGTCACTGATAAACTAATTCAAAGTAGGTACTAAATAATTCAAACTTTCATTTGTTTATTTGCAGCTTAATTTGTAGATTTTGTTTGGAACTTTAACGATCTGCCGATTGTATGAGAGAGTCGACTGTAAAATAAAAAACGCTGAGTTGACGCGTCACAATCGAATTTAACGCGTAATATTGCCTGTCTAAAGTATACCTTTCTTGCTCTCACTTACACAGAGTGTAGGAAATACTCGTAGATATGGAGGAAAGGCATATAGCATCACATGTTAAACCTGTAACAACATTTTTCTCCGGAATGTTGCATTATATTCTATAAAGGCTGCGTTCTGAGCTGTAATCTATTTGAACGTGCTAGCATCCGTAGGTCCGTACCGAATTAGCGTGAGTGCGGTAACGATGTCTCGTGAAGCGTCATAGATGTCGTCATGATATGCACCATCTTGCTATAACGCCGACCATGCCCTAAGTTAATATCACCGTGAGCGCTGACAAAAATGGCAGTTGTTCGATTTTGTTTTGAGCCGCCTAACGTTAGCCCACGTTTGCACAGACGTAATAAAATGGCGTACCGCGCTTGGAAAGGAACAAATGGAAAGCGGTAAATCTGTTCGAACGGCCGCGGTTTTTTTTGTTGTACGTTAAATAAATGCGACTTAAGAAGTTCTGTTCTTGTGTTCCCACGGTTGGAAAAAATTGCGCGATTTGGTCCGTATGGTTTGGCGCGCCGCCGCGCCGGCTCATAGAGTGCAGACGTGCCGCATGCTCAAGGCCGTTCATTATTCAAGGGATGCATCCAAAATTTTCATTTTGGTCTCTTGGTCTCACAAGGAGCTACTGCTAATAATTTTGCGGAACCCATCGTACATCCATATTGCATGAAGAGTCGATTTCAACGGCAGGAAAAATCGCACTTGGCGCTTTTATTCCGCCGCGATTTTATTACGTTCGTGCGAACATGGGCTTAAACTAACGTGGTATTTTCAAAATTGTGTTCCTGGCTACCGTCGCCCCCTAAGCAAAGAAGAAGAAGCCATTTGTGATCTAATCACAAATAATATATATTAGTTTTGACGTTGAGCAACCACTGTGAGCGCGTTCACGAGCGTTCCGAATTGTTGACAGCTCTCAGCTGTAATAATCGTGATAACGAAACAGGAAATTTGGAACGTAAATCATTATCGTCAGCGCCAGTGTTGCCAACCCGTACGATAATTATGGGGGCGTAATTTGGCCACTGATACGATGTACGATAATGAATGATTAGCAGTGATCGGAGTAGGTAGATTGAACTGGGGTCATTGATTCGAAACGTATATATTACTATGGACATTCCTCCGGAATTGGTGGATTATTAAAAAAAAACCGGAACTTATGTAGGAATTGTATTCTGCCAGAGTGGAAGGAGTCATTTGATGATTTTCCATCCTCAAAAAAAAGGTAGGAATTGTAATAAAATGAGCAATTTTATTCTTTATTATTCTTCCTATTTTTTTTTTTGTCACGATTTGACAAAACCCAACGACCAATCAGAACAAAGGATCATGGGTGGTACAATAACCGGTTATCAGAACAATGCGTACGCCCGCCGACGACTCCGAATCCGGAAATACCGGAATTACTTTCCGGAAAAATGGCTTATCCATGTTATTCTTTCTGTGTGCATTTATGATACAAGTACTAAAAATAAATCTACCTACTCCGATCACTGATGATTAGACATGCATTATCGTACGATATATTTGAGATTTGCTGAAAAAAATATTTTAAATTCCAATAACAAAACGTATTTTTCAAATCAAATGTAAACGCAGAAAAAAAAAAAACAATGTCATTTGTCAAGTATGTAAACATCAACAAATAAGTATCTCTGTGTCTCTCTCCCTCTAGTTTTTATTTAATTTTACAGTGATAACGTTATCACAAAAATATCAAATCAAAACTATGTATAAAACATGGTTTGTGCTGCGCCACCACTGGTGAAGCTTGGCTTATACGTCTCCTTTGACTCTAGTATAAAATTATTCATTGTCTTTTGAGAGCAATTTGAATTGCTATTTGATTTGATTTAGCGTTTTTTTTTTCTTTTTTCCGATAATTTTGCCCAAAAAACGATAATTTCGACGTGGAAACTCAATAATTTTAATTATTGGAGTTGGCAACACTGGTCAGCGATCTTGATTGTTTTTTTATTATATTTTATATCTCGATGTTTTTATTCTAATTCCACAGAGTACTTTATAACATACTGAATTCGGAAAGCGGCCAAAGTCTATAGCACAGAGTACTTTTTTTTTATCATGCTGAAAGCATGTAACTTTGTCTAAAGTCTATCTATGATGGAATTAGGGATTGGGGTGAGGACGCCTTTTTATTTCGTTTTTTTTGCAACCGGACAAGAATGTCTCAGTGTGTATGTGCAAGAACTATGTGAATTGACGTGAAATTGTTCTAAATAAACATGGACAGGTAAGTAACAAACAGTTGTGTATTGGATAAAGATATTGGACAGAATTTGTTATTTCATCAAACATAGTTAGCAATTTCGCGAGCCATATGTCGCGTTGTGAGTAGAAATTACAGTAGCTCAGACCAATAAAAAAGTATTTTACTGGTCTGAGCTGAGTACACTAGTGACAGCAAAATGTCGTTAGAAACATGATTTAGATACGTTACTACATAATGTACGTACTGGGCATTTTATTAGTGAAATTCACTAAAATTTTGCGTAAATATTTTAAATGTAAAAATGTACTTACCAGAAAATCGAACTCATTGAGCTCGAGTGCGATGTAGAGGCAGCAGGGGCTCTGACAGGCCTAGGCCACACTATTGACGAGTAAACAGCTTTTTTAACACTTTTTTGAACTAAATCTTATAGGTTATAATTTTTGAGTATTACAAATAAATTTTGCATTTCAGAATAACTGTATATGAGATTGGGTAACTGCCGGCGGGTCGGGGCCCGGAGAGCCCTCTGCACCCCAGCCGGAAGCGCCAGTGGGAACCGTAAGTAGTTCTACAATGTATCTGGTTGTATTACACTAGCAAGAATAATTTTTAATTTAAAATGTCCATCTAGATCTACTCCTGCACCTCGACCACCACCACCACCTCAGATGGCTTAGGTTGTGGTTCCCCCAACCCAGCCCACCACCACCACCATCCCCATCATATTCACCGGCGTTGTAAGTATATTACCCACTTTTCTATTTATCCCTAAAGATATGGGTACTACAAAAATGTTTTTTTTTTTCAGGTGTTTGGAATGTGACTCAGCACCATCAATGGAGTGTCCTCTTCCTCGCCAGAGTATGTGAGATGAAGACATCTTGGATCAGCTCTGTTATGGTAAGTAGCTGCTGATTTTAGCTCTGGATGGGGCTAGGGGCAAACTTCTAGTTCCCACCAGATGTTTTACCTAACTATCATTACACAGGAACAGAACCAGACTCTGGCGAGAGCGATAATGAGGATTTGGCGCCTTACTACATCTTCTCAAGGGTGCAGAGGAGGTCCTGCGAGACGCCACTGGACATTGATGATGCCGATGTGCCTGCAAGCGACGGACCTGCTCCAGCTCCCACTGCTGCAGCCGCGGACGTCAGCACCAGCATCCTGGATGTTCCCCCAACTGCGACGGACCAGCCTTGGGGTCTCTATGAATTTGATAGGAAACCATTTCCGAATTTTCTGATTCTACCTGAATCGAGACATGAAATGATTTCGCACAGCGATGTAGGGCCGACCGCTTCATGTGTCGACCCGTATGACATGTTCCGTGGCATTTGGGATCGGCAATTTATGGAGTACATTGCCAATACATTACATTATAATAAATCAAATTTATCTTTGTTACCTGAGAGCTGCATACTGGCAAACAAAAATTATTATTAACACAAATTCTCACCGTGTTTTTAAAATAGTTCTTTCTTCTCGGTTTTGTGAAAATCTATTGTACTTTTTGACTGAACAATTACGATGTAGAACATGTAGGTAAAGGTAATTTTATCTTAAAAACATGATTATTGAAAATATGTTATTTGATTATCTGTGAGTGTGACTGATGATTATCTAGCTTTGTTAGATAATTTAATTATATAAATATTGTAAATAATTTGATTACCTGTGATACGAATTTACACCAGGTTTTTATGATTAATAACAATAAGTGATTAAAAGCTACTATGATAAAGAAAATTTTGTTTGTATGTCTCTAATAATATCACTTATCTACTAATAAAACCACGTTGGGACAGTGACCGCCAACCCCCTCATCGCAGCCGTAAGACAAACAACGATGAGGTGGGGTTAGCGATTCACGCCGCAGTAAGTACAGCGATTTGAATTGGGGGCAATAACTTCCCAGTCGCCACCCGGTGGGTACTGGGAATTTAATTCCCGATTGCCACCTGGTGGCAATTCATATGGGAGCAACTGGGAATATTCGAAATTATCAATTCAATAGGTACACAAATGTAAGAAAATTTGAATAACACGAGCTACCTTTGATGTAGTAGCTAGTATTACCACAGGCTATACATTATACTGTGGTAGTTCTTGTACTTAAAAAAAAAATTGTATTTCGCGCACTGCTTTTTTGCATTCTTTCTTAAGCGACGATCGATGTTCGTGCTGGTATACTTATATGTAATGGGTGTTCAGAAATGGAAATGAAACAATACACACTCACTTAGATGATTAATAATCCAAAATTTACAACACGCACAATCTCTCGCTCATACGTCTCACCGCCAAAAAGTACTGCCTCAGCAAGAAGCCAAGAAGTCAAACTACCATACCCTTTTTATTATTGTAAAATATTCGAAGCATTACATAAATAGATCATAAGGTCTGTTCTAGTCTATTTTCTCGCTAGATAGCGTTGAAGTCAAGTTTTTTACTTGGTAGTGGGACAAGTTAATATTTAAAATGACAACAACATTTAGTGTCTCTATAAGTTGATAGATGGCGCTAGTAAGTCTGTTATATAGATTGCAACGGTAGATCTTCATGGCGGGTGTTATACTAGTTGCTTTCAATACCGGTACATGGCGATGCGATGGTTGTTTGTTGTTGACGATGCGAGAGTAGATTGAGGGTTCCTGGGCTCACAGATGCACAGCTGGCGAATAACCGTTACATATAGTCCTTGTCAATTCTATTATGAGCACTGAGCATTGTGAGCAATAGTGGCGCAGTGGTATCTGCCCCGAGTTACGAGTTGTAGGTAGTGAATTCGCACCCAGATGATCACTTTACTTTGTGTATTATATGAGACAGACATTATTTCGAAGACATGAGACATCCACCAAACCGCACTGGGCCCGCGTGGTGGATTATGGCCCACTCCCTCTCACAGAAAGGAGGCCTGTGTCCCAGCAGTGGGAACATTATAGGCTGATTATGCAATTCTATTATTTTAATAAATATACCTATTTTATCAGATATACGCAAATGTTTCCAAACTTGATAACACTGACTACGTAGAGACACAGATAATATATTATACGTACAGATACCCAATCCTTAAAAAGAAATGACACCTCCCTACGTCTAGCTATTGAGCTGCCTATTTTTCTTCCTCCATTTTTTCAGCAAATGGCAGCATTAGCGACTCACTAATTGCCAGAGACTGTAGTTTTACAACGCCGTCTAGGAGTCGACTTACATACTTATGGCGTGGTTTTATTATGTTAGATTCTAAATCGCACATGGCACGGTGCGTTCAAGGACAAGTAATAAGAATACAATAAAAATATCACGAGATGGCGGATATTTTTTTTATTTTTTATTTCTGTGTGAGTGAGCTAGCAATTTTCAAGCTGCTGCGAATGCTTCTTTATGGGTTTTTAGTATTTCAATGCTTAAATCTAGATTTTCTTCTCCTCGTTACCAAATCTACTACCTATAAACGGTTGCTAAAACCTACTAAACGTGATGACAAATTGAGTATAACGCCATCTATTGCGAAGAGCTCTACTCAAAATGATTAACAGATGGCTACTTTATCATTCTATGGGTTGGAATTGTAGTAAAAGGTTTCATTTATCATTTTGTTGACAATACGAGATTTATGAGTTTAGATAGATAAATCAGCATTAAACAACGAAGTTTTGATTTTTACTAATCTTACTTCAGCCAAAATCTGCCGTTTACCGCTTTTTTGTGATTGTTTAATTTCATAATATTGTTACCTATGCTGCCATCTTGATTATTTTTTAAGACTTTTTTTTTTTAGGAGGCTCGCAACTAGTCCTTGGCGAGAGCGGGATGAGCTACAAATAACAAATTATAGATTAATGCCGGTGCAATTACATATAGAATAATTAATGTACCTACGTCTTAGTATTTATCTACCAATTTAAAAAGTTTAAGACATTTATGTTAACATTTTAAAATGTGCCCATACTTACCTCATTTTTGCAGAACTAAGTAAAAGAAAATCCGACCCAAATGCACTTTTTCACCGAGGTCTGTGAAAGTTTAAAAGTTTAGGAAAGAGCGCGAATTCACGCGTCTTGTCTACGATTGATAAACTTTTTTTTTTATAGAAAATTTGAATTTCGCGCGCTGCTTTATTGCATTCCTACATTGACAATCCTTGATCGCACTGATACACATAACGTTCTTGTCAATTCTATTATTTTATTTATATTTATCTGATATACTCCAATGTTTGCACACTACATTAGTAATAATTAATTTCATCATCATAAAGATGTACTTCATCATCTGTGGTGGAAATGTGTGTGTACTTTACTAACTTAGTCTGTGGTGTCTATTGTGGGATGATCCGCTACAAAAAAACTGTACATTTATTTTGTAAAGTTCCAAAGTTTCAAAATCTTAAAAAAAATAAACAAAAACAAATGAAAGTTTGAATTATTTAGTACCTACTTTGAATTAGTTTATCAGTGACAATAATTTAATAGTGTGTAATAGTGAATGTGATAGTAATAAGACTTATTGTTGGCATGTGCTAGTAAAAGTTTTTCTAAAATGATTAAAAACGAAATTTTGCCTCGACTCCACAATCCCTGTGTTGCTGTTCATAAATAAGTGAACTAGATCATCAGTCTGATGGTAAACTTTGCAAGAACGAGTGGGGGTCAGTCAGGTAAGTATGCCAAGTATCTAGCTAACTTGCTGATAATAAAAGGTAAATGTAGGGCACGTGCCACGATCGCCACACAGTGGGTGCCCGAGACCGAGGCAAGCCTAAGAAACGCTGTCTTGACGATTTGGACTCGTTCCTGACCGATTGACCGGCAAAGGCACAACTTATGGAAAACTGGAAAGTTAACTAAAAGAATAGGCACACATTTAAAACAAGTGAACATGATTAATCTGATAAATATTCTATCTCTTAGCAGATGAGCCCATTCTGTGACTCTTAGCACATCGACCCAGCAGTTGCTAAGTAATGCCTTATGAACTGAAGACAATAAAGGAACACCGTCTCTACTTGGTTTGATCACATCAATCCTGGTAAGTATTCATTATGTCACACACTTTTTTTGATAAACATACATATTAGGAGGACATAAATTGGAGCATGGAATTAATAAATGTTGCAACTCATTGTACTCAATATGATTGATTGAAATGAGTACCTATTATAAGTAAATCAAACCGCTATACATACTTATTGAAAGTACTACATTACTATACTGATGATAATCACAATATTATTTCAATTGATTGTAAAAAATATACTCAGATTAGTGTAGGAATGAAATAAATCAAATAGTAATAAATGCTTACCATTATTTCCAGCGGTGGTGGCGTGCGGTCCACACACATCCGACAGCGCTTCGTTCCCAGCATCAAGAAAAATGTAGCAAAAATGTATTAGCAAATTGATTTGATGTGATGCAAATGAATAAATTCTATTTATTTATGTACACAGTTAACACTCAATAAAGTAAAATACATAAAGTTTTATAATTAGATTTTTTTTCCAGCAGACCTGCGACAGGAGAATTGGATGACAGACATAGCATCGATTTACATGGTATGAGACATAGACATAGTGTGTAAAACAGTACCTAAACAGGAAAACTTAAATTAGACTACAGCAACCTAAACACACATAATTTTATCAGCTTAAAATAAACGTAAATACATTTCTTAAATAAATAAATAAATACATTTGTAATAATTTTAATTTTTCTTGTTTGCAAGAGTGATGCGCAATTTGTGTGTGTAATATTTATGTTACGAGGTTTGTATCTTATCTAACAATCTAGATGATGGAATATTACTGTGTGGGTCTATCTGGCAGGTCCCAACGAGATTTATCAACAGGTGATAGGTTTACATAAGGACATAATTTTTTACCTATAGAAAATAAATAAGATGTATTTTGTACCTCAACAGTTTTTGATTAAACGACGTTTCTATGCAGTGTCTTGCTAGCGGGCCCCTTGTGATAATTTTTATTGTTATTATACTTTCAGATCTCCCAGTAGTGCTCGGAGTTAGAAACATTATGTAGGTACCTTACAAATCCAAAATTTCGACTTTCTGTGAGCTATACTTTAGAAGATATTCGTTACTTAGACAAACGTCCAGCCAGCGGGCTCATTTTTAGGGTTCCGTAGTAAACAAAGAACCCTTATAGTTTCGCCATGTCCGTCTGTTTGTCTTTCTGTCTGTTTGTCTGTCCGTCTGTCTGTCCGCGGCTTAGCTCAGAGACGGTTAGTACTAGAAAGCTGTAATTTGGCATATATGTATACATATTAATCATGCCGACAAAGTGGTAAAATAAAATCAAGAAAAATATTTTTTTTTAGGGTACCGCCCATGTATTTTTTTCCTCATCTATCCCATGTTGTGGGGTATCGTTAGAAAGGTCTTTCAAAAATATTGTGAGTTCGTCCAAACCATTTTTTGATTCAGGAATCCGTTTGCGAAATATTAAGCTTTTAACTGAATTTTTTTGTTAGAGTCAAGTGTGTGTGTGTGTCCCCCTCTAGCTAAATGGTTGTACTTGGTCTTGTGAAAAAATTCACAGCAGTAGTATATATAACGAAATTAAAAGGAAAACTATCAGAGCTAAGTAGGCTCTACAGGTTAACGAGTAATAATCGACCAACTTAAATTCATTGGCGGTTTGAAAAACATGATCTCCCATACATTCCGTATAGGAGAACATGTTTTTCAACTACAATGTTAAGTTTGTTCTTGGGATAAATTCATCCCAACTACGGAACCCTTCATTGTGCGTGGTCCGACACGCACTTGGCCGGTTTTTTTAAATTATCATACTGTTAGCATTAGGAGCTTGATAGTATTATGTACCTTACGAATCCAAAATTTCGACTTTCGCAAATTTAACTAGGTCCGTTGGTTGAATACATAATTAGATAACGAATATCTTCTAAAGTGTAGCTCACAGAAAGTCGAAAATCACCCACCCACACGATATTACTATCTATGTGCTTTTTACGTATTATGAAGAGGTGCAGTGCGCCCTATGCGCGCGCTGTCTGTTGAACTTAGTATTAATTTATGATGTTGATTAAGATTTGATGAATATTATTTTATTATTGGCAATGTTTAGTTAAGGAGGTACAATAAAATATTAGGTACTTAGCACACATCTTTTAAATGTTTTATGATTTGATAAATACACAAATCGTATACCTAGATAGGTAAAGCGCATCTCATCACGCTAGGATTTTGATTGCATTCAAGTTATCAGCTGACAATAGGTTCTACTATAACAAACAATGTAAGTAACTATGCTCAAACTACGAAAAGGCGCTTTGTAGCAACTGCAGGTACTTATTGGTATTGCATTTTATTATTTAAAATTTTAAATAAGTACTTAGTAAGAAGGTACCTAGGTCATTTAAAAGCAGTTTAATTTATGAAAACCAAATAAAGGCAATTAACTGTCTTTTAAAATGTACAAAAACGGTATGATTTAGACACTGAAATATAAAAAAACATTTAAATAAATAAATACTAATTATCATCTCTGAATACGAATAGGCCTATGGACATGGTACCATGGACCGTCAATGAGGGACAATTTAAAAAAAAAACTTATCGCCGGGTGCTGTAGTCATGGTAACCACTCCACTCGGTGATTACCTTGGCAACGGCTCGTCGGCGAGTCGACGAAGTGAGCGCAGTGTTTCCACTTTTAGGGATTTTTCCCTTCTTTAGGGAAAAATTACCGATGTTATGCATGGTTTAGGGATATTTTATGTTGACAGGGAGTTAGGGAATATCGGGGAAAAATTCTTAATGAATGTCATCGGTCTAATTGTAGTTTACCATGTTAATTGTACTATTACCGCGGCTAAAGACGACATCGGAACTAAGTTGCATTATATCTGGAGATAGTTTGTTTCGTCTCACTCGATTAATAATGAATGTTTGTAATCTCGTCAGTTAATGAAAGTTTTGTAGGTATTTAATGCTATTAAATATGTGGAATGATTTGTTATTATTTATTTTCATCAAGGTCCTTAAATCAAGGAGTTAAAAAAAAAATAGGGTTTTAGGGATAATTCATTAACAAACTGGGAAAAACCAAAAACGTAAGTGGACACACTGAGTGAGCGCCTGTGCGCGCGCTACAAGTGTCAGTTTTTCATATTATCATTATGATAATGAATATTATTTTATTATTGGCAACGGTTAGTTAAGGAGATACTTACCTATCTATCTACACGTAAAGCGCATTAATCACGCTAGGAGTTTGATTGCATTCAAGTCATCAGATGACAATAGGTTCTTTAATAAAACTAACAATGTAAGTACCTAACTATGCGCAAACTACGAAAAAGCGCTTTGTAGCAGCTGTACTTATTGGTACTTACTTATTGCATTTTATTTTATATAAGTTCTGACTGTACAGGCGTGACGCGTTACATACCTACAGGTTAAATAAGTAGTATGTAACTAGTTCATTAAAAAAAACTAGTTTAATTATTGAAAACAAAATGTATCTAGTCAATAAACTGACTTTTTAAATGTACAAAACGGTATGATTTAGACATTGAATTATCTAAAAGTATTGAACTAAATAGGTACTCATTATTGTCTCTGAATACGTATAGGCTTATGGACATGGCCGTCAAAGAGGGGAAAAAAAAAACAAAGTGCGTAACAGCGCGCCTGCGCGGCGTGATCACTTCATCCGATTCTTTAAGAATCGGGTGAAGTGATCACGCGGGTGGTCACCATGGTAACGCGTGTTATTTCCTCGACGGCGCGCCTGCGCGGCGTGATCACTTCATCCGATTCTTTAAGAATCGCGTGAAGTGATCACGCGGGTGGTCACCATGGTAACGCGTGTTATTTCCTCGACAGCGCGCCTGCGCGGCGTGATCACTTCATCCGATTCTTTAGGAATCGCGTGAAGTGATCACGCGGGTGGTCACCATGGTAACGCGTGTTATTTCCTCGACGGCGCGCCTGCGCGGCGTGATCACTTCATCCGATTCTTTAAGAATCGCGTGAAGTGATCACGCGGGTGGTCACCATGGTAACGCGTGTTATTTCCTCGGCGACAACAGTTCGGTGATGTGATGTGCGCGCGCTACAAGTGTCAGTTTTACTTGGGTTATATATGATGATGATGAATAAAACATTGTAGGTACTAATTGGACGTTGGTATTTAGTACGCAAGTAAGTACGTGACGCGTTACAAGTTAAATAAGTATGTAGGTACGTAGTAAGTAAAATAAACCTCAATGTGATAGTGTATACCTAGCGCGAAAGCGCGATTCTTACCGCTTCAACGTGGTGAAGTGATTCGGTGTGCGCGCCTCAGGCTATTTATATTAAAGGACTAGTCTAGGAAAAAAATAGAATAAAACAAAATTGAGTTTCTGATTGGATAACTGTTTTGCTATTTTATTAAAACCCCCCCTATATAGTAATGTTTAGACATTTAAATACTAGCTTTAGAATACTTAATATAAAATAATCAATAGAATTAGCATTTAAAAAAAATTAAAATCTCGATTATGATTGTAAATGTAATACTTGGTCAATCCCTAGCATCAGTGAGTTTTCACTGACAGCTCACTCCACGCAAGTTTTCACGGTGATATTTTAACAGAATCGACATGCTGAATCACATGAACTTTGCGTATTTTAGTCATAGGTATAAAGATAATTATTATTTATACTGCGTTCGCAATTTATTTGCCAAACATGTTCACAATCAAAAACACGAGTTTTAGGAAAACCAATTGTAATGCTTATAAGGTTCAGTTTGCGCTACTACTTCATATTTTTTATGAGATTTTCAACAGTACTATACTCCATTTGAAATGAGATTAGACTTTTTAACAACTAAACCTTTTTACAGTCCGGTCAACCGATTTCGACTTCTATTGCGCTGGTGGCATGACAAATGACAGCTGCAATAAACAGTTGGTATTGTTACCACTTTTTTGCTTTTAATGCCATCCTTATGCCTAAGATATAGAAGCCAGAATCGGTTGGACGGACTATAAAAAAGGTTTGTCTGATGATATTTCAAATGGAGTATAGTCAGTCTAAAATCAACTTTATTTACACTGTCATAAAGTTGATGTTTGTTAAAGTGGAAATAACTTCAATTGGAAACAAGGATTTAAATCGACCTTAGTTACTTAACATAAACATTTTTTTTGCATCTCGTGATTTTGCTTTTTTCAAATTTTGTCAGTCGTCTCACGTACTTTCCCGATCCGATTCCGATCTTTTTATTTTTATGGGGAAAACCGATAGCATTATGTAGATAAACATCTTAATTTAAATATTTTATACTTTTAAGATCGAGGTGGGTTTTGCTTTTAGGGTTCCGTAGTCAACAAGGAACCCTTATAGCTTCGCCATGTCTGTCTGTCTGTCTGTCTATCCGCGGCTTAGCTCAGACGCTTAGTACTAGAAAGCTGTAATTTGGCATGAGTACCTATACATATTAATCCCGTCGACAAAGTGGTAAAATAAAATCACGAAAACATTCTTTTTTAGGGTACCTTAAAGTGGGGATTTTTTTTTACTCATGGTGTGGGAATTCGTTAGAAAGGTCTTTGAAAAATATTGTGAGTGTCTGAAAACCATTTTAGATTCAGGGATCCGTTTACGAAATATTAAGGTTTAAAGTGCAAATTTTTATTAGAGTCAAGTGTGCCCCCCGCCAGCAAAATGGTTGGTTTTGGATACATGTTTTATGTGTAGGTACACAGGGTGTGGCATCTTTCGAGAATGCACAACTAGAAAAACGGAAAGGAGCATAAATAAGTTGTTTACACTGACACGAGACTAAATATACTGATCAGCAAAAGAAAATTATCATAATAAATGACGCTTACCTTCTTCTATTAATATACATTACTTCATCTATTGATATAGGTACTTCACTTATTGCGTATATTATTAAATTTTAACTATTTATGACACATTTTTGTCTTAGTTTTATTATAATTAATAACCATCCATATATTTTATTCTAACACCTCACAGTATTTTTTTCTGTCGCAAAACTAGTCGGTGTATCTGTCCGCCGCGGTCGGCGGCCTGTTGCGCTTTGTGAAATTGTGAGTGCACGGTGCACGAATCAATCTGGCTAATCGCTAAAAACAGGTTTTGCTTGGACAGTTCTTGTTGTTCTCGTATTTTTTTTTGTTCTTTTTGTAATTCGTTTATTTGTTTACTAGTTTATTTATTTATTTAGAAGTATAATAATTATGTATTAGGTATGTTGAAACTGTTTGTACTCCCCGTCACTTGTCCATAAGGGTTCATTAGAAAACCAGCGTCAGGCAGCATTTGTCTGGCATTAATGCTGAAATGAACCTTTGTGGCGCAGCCGTTACTTCCACTATTAGTTTGTTTTTATTTTGTGTTTCACGAACTGTGTCCAAATAAACGTTTTCTTTCTTTATCAAAAAAATCACGGCTGTAGTATATACAGGGTGGCAGGGACATCGACGCGAAAACTGATACCATGGATTCAGAACATGATTCTGAAACCCCTTGCGTAGAAATTTCTCGTCGGTTATTAAAAAAAAATCTACTTCCAGTTCCATAGAAAAGTGCAATACAGTGCAGTTAAAATGTATAGATCCGCTGATTTTTTTTGAATAACCGTCGAAAAATTGCGACGCAGGGGGAATTCTATTCAGAATCATGTACCAAATCCATGGTATCAGTTTTCGCATCGATGTCCCTGCCACCCTGTATAACGAAATCAAAGGAGAACTATCACAGCTAATTAGGCTCTACAAGTTTACGAGTAATAATAGACCACCTTACATTTGTAGTTGCAAAAACATGTTCTCTCATACAGTCCGTATGGAAGGACATGTTTTTCAACTGCAATGTTAAGTTTGTTCTTCGGAAATACAATAGACGACGTATATTTAGTAACCTAATCCGCGTAACTGTTCTTAAGGAGTCATATAGAACCATGTAAGAAATCGACACGTGTTTCACCTCTCATCGAGGCATCCTCAGGATGGCTATTGACTTGTTGCAAACCCGGACCCGACGTGTGGACACGTCAACCGTCGAGAGCAGTGTGAGTCACGTCGCCCGCCAACCCCACTTATACATATAGGATTGCTGCCCCGCCCACCTCGGCTAGGATCGTTATCAGGGCGATAAGGGGCTGCGAACAAATGCAATAAAGGTGACCTTGGAATACTTGTATTTAATTCGTTCAACAGTGTAGCGTTCCCTGTATTATTTTTTGTAATTTCTAAACTCTCTAGTACTGACATTCTGAAACCTTTATCACATGTGTGTAAAATTTTGAAAGTGTTATTATTATGTAACGAATGGCCTGAATCGATTAAGTGTTGTGCAAAATGAGATTTTTCTGGATAACTATTCCTGTACGCTGCAAAGATCTCAATTTTTTAATAGGTAAAGTTTTTTAAATATTAAATAATAGCTAAACATCCCATTTTGTTTTTTTTTAATTTCATTCATAGTACTCGTAAGTGAAATCCGAGATTTTCATGTTCTTAACGCTCCAGGCACTCCACTATCATTATTAGTTGCAATCTAAGGTATTGTCCTAATATTAGCGACCGTCGCGCGATACGCGATCGTCGCGCCAGTTCGCTATCGTAGCGTTAATTGTTCACTCATTTGTTCAGAGAACCGGAAGGGGCCCGCGACATCACGTTTGGGGTACACCGAACAATAATGATCGCGACGATCGCGTATTTTCACCACCACCGCTTGCTATTGGAGACGGGGTGTGGAATCAAACTTTTGTATTGAAGCTGTCTTTGAGGCCCGATAGTAATTCGCTTTAGGTACAGCCAGCTCCATAATACATGTGAAAGTGAGTCATTTAAAGGCATTATTTACTGGACCCGAATTCCCGATACAGGCACAGTGTACTACTACAAACCTGCGATGCGTATTTCCAATCTATACAAGGCCAGAACGCAGCCATAGGAAACTGCTCGCGTATACATTGTAATGATGTTTATAAATCTGTGATTACAATTTATACACGAATTTTGCGTACTGCTCGTGTATAGTTTGTAACGTGGACGCGCACGTCCTGGTTCCAAACTATACTACATCACTTACGCTTGACATGAGTTTTAAACATAAATAAAAAAAATAAAAAAGTGTGGACTGGGTGAAATGGAACAGACCACCGATAACGGAATATGAAATGGGTTAGGTTAGGTTAGAACTGTGTTACCCGCGCGCGAGCCGAGCGAACGTAGCGAGCGGTGCCGCGGCAGCGGCCGGCGAGCGCTTACTTCCAAGTTGCTCGCAGTCAGGCAGGCTATTTAACGCAAGGTGCATTACGTCGCAAATGAGTTGGCTACCTGTTCACAATTTGTCGCAATCTGTACACGATTAGTCCGTATGCGTAGTACGGCACTGTATATTTTGGAATAAATGAGTTAATTAGGTCACTACAAAGTATACGCGAGTATTTGTGTACTACTCTTGTATATATTGGAAGAGTAGTAAAAAAGTGATTTCCAATCTATACGCGATTAGTTTCACACCCTTGCGTTCTGGCCTTGTATAGAATGGAAAGACGCACCTGCGATCTATTTCTTGTAATGACTCGTGTGATTTAATCCAGGTTCGTCAGCTACGAAAGTCCATTATAACCCGCGCCATTAAAGAAACGATTCTAAAATAGCGGCCAAACAACGTACCTTATCACTATAGTAACAGTGAGATGTTTTTTATTTTTTGTGACTTGTGTTATTTGATGATCACACTCTTTTCGTATACTCTGATTGCGTGCTATTAGGTAGCATCTGCTCGAATTAGCATGCTGTTGTGATACTAAATACATATACTACACATTTATGTATATTCCCGGCTAAAAACGGTTTTAGAACATGATAACAACGAAGGTTTAGAGAAAAGAAAGCAAGTTTCCATTTGTATTCAGTGTTATTTTAATGGTCAAAAAGACAGTGCCAAAATAACATCTCAGTGACATAAGGAACTTTAGTTCCCGCTTAACTGTGATTCATCGCACACATTACACAATCTCATTAATTTCTCCATGCACGACGGTAAGGCTTCAAACTGTTTCGATTCAGGAGATTTTTCACAGACGAACATAAGATTTACTCCTTCTATACTGACGTCGTCCAACTTCCCGGTCCAAAGATAAGCCCCTCGATTCTGGATTCCCTGATAATTGTCAGGCTGTCCGGGATTCCACTTGTTGAACACATGTTCTATTTTCTCACCTGAAAGAGACAAACATAACAATTAAGTTCTGTACTGAAAGGGAAAAACGTTAAAAAGCCGCGAAGTGACAATTTAGAATGGCACTTATGCGGAAAAGTGTCTTTTGCAAGGCTCCTAAAATCAATAATAAACTACCTAAAAGCTGGAAGCAGTTAAGTGACGTAGCTTTCAAGAAAAAAGTTATAAATTTTCTAGCAGATAGAGCTTATTATAATTGAGATGAGTTTTTTGAAGAGAGATTTTGATAATGTTTTACTAATTTATTATTTTAATGATCTATTTTATCATGACATTTTTAAATAATTTGACTCGGTTTGACATACTTTATTTTATTAATATTTGCATTGTTTACGGCAAACATGATGATCTGTTTTATCTCTATTTTTAACATCTCTTGCATGCTGACAATTTGTGTTGTATGTTGTATTGTACTCATGTATGAGCAAATAAATGATTATCTTATCTTATCTTATCTTAAGCAAAATGAGCGTGAAAAATTAAAAGGCAGTGATCGCGTTATCTCATACCGTGAATGGTAGTCCAGATGCGCTCCTTGCCCCAGGCTCCTAGACCGACGTGAAATCTTTCCCACTGTTCAGACTGCTCGGTACGAGCAGGGAACATGCCTTTGACGATGCCAGCCTCTTCTTCGTCATTCAAGATGACCAGGTGCCCCCCCTCAGATGCACATATGCCGTACGCACGCGTCCAGCTCTGTTTCTCGTGATGGACCTTGTAACAGCTGCCTGTTTGCTGATTGAGGAGATATTCTGAAATATTTTAAGAACCTTTGAAATATGCATAAAAATGGTAAATTAATTAATTCTACAAAAAAAAAATGGTACCTAAGTAACTTTAATGTTATTGAACATTATTCTAATCCTAATTAATATTAAAAATGAGAAAACAAAACGGCTGAACGGATTTGGAAGAAATTTGGTAAACGCTGGTAGACCATGACTTGGATTAGGACATAATTATGGTACTTTTAATCCCGGTAGTACATTCCCGTGGGATAATATGCAGTCATACGAGCCTGCTATCAATCTCAATGGCCAGCCCCTGCAAAGGGTGAAACAAATAAAATACCTAGAGCATTACGTAACGGAGGACCTTAAAGATCATGAAGATATCGAACGCGAGCGCAGGGTTCTTGCTGTGAGAAGCAATATGCTGGTTCGCAGGTTTGCGTGTCGTAGTAAGAAGGTTAAAACTTCATTAAAGGCTCACTGCCAGACCTTCTTCACAAGCAGCCTGTGGACCAGCTACACGTGGAAAACAATGGAAGCCCTGAGGGTCCAATACAATAACAGCTTCGATGCTTTTGGGGCTCCCGCGCTTTTGAATTGCATCTGACATGTTCGCGCAGGCACATGTTCATGACTTCCACGCAATGGTGAGGGGAAAGACGACGTCGCTATTGGAGAGAACGTGGTCAAGCCCCAATAGCATTCTGAAGATATTTGTGGACAAATTTGAGTCACCGATAATGAATCAATTCATGCAGGTGTTGGTTAGGCAGAAGTGATTCATTACAACCGGTGAAATGTGATACATTCACATATAAGTATGTAAATATTGTTTCGTCTATGAGCTTAGTACCTACTTATAAAAACACACTAACATAGCTTTTAAGTTTTTTGTAACTAACTAACTAAAATAAATGGATCATTGTTGTCTTTAAAAATAAATTATTTTATTTTATTTAATTTTATACTGACGATACCTGCCTTTTTAGGGTTCCCTAGTCAACAAGTAACCCTTATATAGTTTCGCAATATCTGCCTGTTCGTCCGCGGCTTAGCTCAGAGACTGTTAGTACTAGAAAGCTGTAATTTGGCATGGGTATTAATTACGCCGACAAAGTGGTAAAACAAACCCACGAATATTTTCTTTTAGGGTCACCTACACGTAAAGTGGGGATGATTTTTTTTTCGTCTATCCCATGGTGTGGGGTGTCATTAGAAAGGCCGTTCAAAAATATTGTGAGTTTGAGAAACCATTTTTCGATTCAGGGATCCGTAGACTTATCATGTATATAAGTATATAATATATATTCCAGACACCCCAGAATTATTTTAGCGGGAGTGCAAAAATATAATAAGTTACCTAAAGACGTAAAGAATGCGAAATCGTTTGGTATTTTTAATAGTAAATTAAAAAGTCACGATCTAAATGACCAAACATTGCTATCATAAAATAGACTTGCCCTATAGTATTTTTTTAAGTTTTTATTTATTTTGATTTGATTTGATTTAATTTTATTCGATTTATTTTGACTTCATTTAATTTGACTAATTTGATTTGATTTTATTTGTGTTTTATTTTATGTAATTTTATTTCATTTTGTTTATTTTATTTTATTTTATCTGATTAATTTGACATTATTTGATTAATTTTATACGAGTATCATTTCCATTAATTTTGTTTGGCTGTGGGCGTTATTTACCTGAATTAAATGAAGTAATTATTATTTATTGTGGCACCGGGATCGCATTCCTTGTCTACTTGGTTACATCGAAAAAAGCCAGTACCTAGAATTCTGTTTTTAATATTTTTGTACACAGACTTATAGTGCAACTTGCTGCTAGATGATGCACTTACCATTATCGAAGGTGCCGCATTCGTTCATCGTGCGATTGTCGAGTTTCCTGTAGCATATGAAAGGTAGTGCGACCTTGCATGACGAGTAATACGTGCGTCCATCGACGGTCATAGTGAGGCAGCCTCCTGTATCGGCTCCGTCACCACGTGAACCCCATCTTATTTCCATGTCGCACAGAGGCACTCCTGGAACATACACGCCATAAATATTAAAACAATGAAAACTGGTCACACCGTTAATGTCTGTGCTCACCTTGCGGACTACATTGGCTCGTGCGAGATGTTCATAAGAAATGAAAAAAAAAAGATTTTTCTGCACAAACTGCAACAATATTTGGACGTACGCTTTATCTATAAATTACACTGAAGGTGAATGTATGAATTTTATAATTTTTATTATTGAGTCGTTCAAGATAACGTTAATCTTATTGAATGTCATTTTGAAGGTAATTAACAAAACTTTGACTGACCTTCTACAGATACATAGTCCCCCTTAGAGTAAAAATTATGGGTTCCCAGGAAAATGTGACCACTCACATTAAGCTGTGTCATCCGTGTGCGAAGAGCATTAGCTAGCTCTTTGTTTAGCGGAGACGCCAACACCGCGCCTGTAACATGACACATTGAGATCTGTAACATGACATTGCACATGAGGGAGCGAAGCGAGCGGCGCCACGCCACCATATTTATACTGTAGTCACACATTCGAGCCAAGTTGGTCGCACGGCCCGGACAAACTCGAACTGTGCTGTGCGATACACGTCAATAATATTTAAAAAACTATATGAGGTCGGTGTTTGCTATCCAACGTCTCTGAGAAGAAACACCAAAAAAAAACGTCTTGGATGTCGTAGTCACTTTTAAGTCCAAACACAGTCTTGCTCAGATCATGTAAAGACGAAGAAGGAAAGAACCTAACAGACTTGAGTTGATCTATCCAGTCAGTGTTCACGTTTGTCAGTAATCGTGCAGCTCAACTCAGAACTTAAGGAGCTAAATGACTCGATGAATAATACCAAAGAAAAGACACTTAGGTAGGCCGCATCGTAAAATACGTACTTAAACAGCCAAACAATCATTAAAAATAACTGAAAAAAATTATATGATCCACATACGCCTCACGTTCACAATTCTTACTGGATATATTTTTTGGAATCTTTCTTAATAACAGTAAAAAAAAAATCAGCACCCTAATTGCGTAACACCACAGAACAGATAACAGCGTAACACACTTCAATCACAATCCGAGGGTGTCCTAAACCATTGCTTCATATGTTTAAAAAATTCGTCTGCCGGTGCAGATGAATTATAAAGTAAAGTATAGTAAAGTAAAGTTTATTTATTTGCATAGATTGTAGGTACATGACATAAGATATGAATGAAATAAAATGAAAAATGAATGAATGAATGATGAATGAATGAATGAATGATGAATGAATGTGTTATGAATTTGTTTTGATTGTTTTTCGAATTTTGTGTTACTTACGTTGCTGTAACACAATGAACTTGGCTGAACTGTCAAAATGAAAGCCATTGCGATCTATTTCAAAATCAAAATCGAAATCAAAATATTTTATTTCACATAAACATGGGCACTTATGAAACGTCAGAAGCTAGGTGCACGGTTCCAATTGGTCGTTTCCTATGGAGAAGAGCGGGCAAGAAACGCCACGGTTACTCTTTTAAAAATAATTATTTTTTACAATATTTTCAAATAACAGTATTAATACAACACAAACAGGTATGGGAGGACAGTGTAGGTCTTTCAACAAGTACCAAGTACTTAACAATATAGAAGATGGTCAATAAATCTACAGTCCACTAAGCCTACAACGTTCTCACATTCACAAAATAGAAAAAAGAAATCTAAGTATATAAAATATGAATAAATTAATAAAAATAAAAACCTATTTTAACGAAATGACATGATTGCTATTACAACTGTAACAAATCTCAATAATTATCATGTACACAAAAGCCACTAATAAAGTGTTGATATTAAACTGTAGGTATATATTGTCAAATATTAGGATGATTATGTCAAGAAAGAATGTAAAAAAAAAACATGGTAATTTGGGAGCAGTTAATAGACTCTTACATAACATGGTGTTAATGATGTACCAGGGAAGCCACATGTGCAGAAGGAATTATTGCCAAACTTCCTTGTCTTCAACGTAATCTTTAATTTTATAATATGCTTTCTTGATAAGGACACGTTTGATGTGGGTTTTGAACTTCCCATCGCTAAGTTCCGTAACCGACTTTGGCAACTTGTTATAAAAGCGGATACTGTTTATAAGAAATGACTTGCTTGTTTTAGTTAATTTAAATGGGTATCACAATTTCATGTCTACTACGTGTATTTATATTATGGAAATCGCTTCTTATTTTGAAAACTCCTAAGTTTTTGCGGACATACATAATACTTTCTAAGATATAAAGAGAAGGCAGAGTCAGTATATCAATTTCTTTGAATTTGTTTCTAAGGGACTCGCGAGTACCCATTTTATAGACAGCGCGGATTGCCCTCTTTTGTAAAATGAAAATTGAATCTACTTCAGCTGCCGATCCCCACAGCAGAACGCCATAAGACATTTCGATTTTATGTGTGTAACGCAATTATCCCACAAGTCGAGTTGGCACGGGGAAAGTTTTAAGGATTGATTTATTACCTTGTTGCCTCGAATTGACGGAACATGAGAGAAACAGTGGTGTTTACCTTCATCATGACATTTAACGAAAGCTTCCTCCCAAATGTGGGGCGTCGTGTGCAGTTTGAGCCAGCCACCTGCTTCAAAGTTGAACAAGTAATCAGGCTTGCAGGGCACAACCTCTGGAAAAGAAACAGAGAATATTATATTGTGTACATGTGAATTCACTTGGAACTGATAAGTATATAGTTAGTGGTATAGTATAGTAGTCACTACTACTTTGTTGTGTGTGTAGTTGTGGGCGAGTATGTTTACCTAGCATAAATTGTCCAGCTAGGTAGGTTCAACTTCGAGAAAGAGGTCAATCTTCGAATCCGACTCGGCTGGGCAGCGTTCGGGAAGCAACGCAATATCTTCTCGTCCCACATACCGCAGTGTCTCAAGACGAAAGTGTGTGTTACCAGTGATGATTTATGGCACAGAAACGTGGTCGCTCACAATGGGCCTTATCAGAAGGCTAAAAGTCACCCCAAAGGGCAATGGAGAGGGCTATGCTTGGAGTTTCCGTACGTGATCGAATCAGAAATGAAGAGATCCGTAGGAGACCCGAGGTACCCGACGGTTATGGTTATAGGACATGCCGGTTTTCTCACGTAATTGTTTTCCTACACCGTTTTGAGAGCCACGGTGATGAAATAAATAACACAAACTGAAGCCTGCTTGGGTTCGATGTTCGAACCCATGCCCCCACCGGGCATGGGTATCGGCCCCGACTACCACCATGCCATACCACCGGGCCATATCACTGCTCATGGATACGTATAAGAACCGATAAGTATAAGATTATTTTATTTGGAAAAACCTTGTTATATTAATATCTATAAATTGCTAAGTCCAGCCAGGGAAATTAATTGGGAAACAAATTGACACACTACGTCGATTTGCCGTGATAAAACCATTTCATATAACTGTCAGAGAATGACAGTCTGTTGTAATTTCAATACACAGACAATTAAAGTTGGTCGTTAATTTGCTTACAATTCATTTCACTGACTTTACTGACAATAAAATTATTTTTAAAGTACTTAGTAGGAATACAAAATCTTAAACAGGCTACATGGTTTAATTTCAGTATAATAAAGTACTCACCAGTTACAATTAACAAGTATGATATGCAAACAAAATATATCTTCAACATTGTTGCGTGGGCGCCCGCTGTAGGTGCCTATCGTTTCGCTGTTGCAGCTGTAATGTTTGAACTGCAGATAACATGCGGATATATACTGTGTGGTATCGTGAATCATCATTAGAGATGAGAGTCGGGTAAATCACCAAAGGGAAAGCATCCAGGTAAATTCGCATTTGGGTAAATACCCGGTATTTCAAATCAAATCAAATATATTTTTAATGGAAACAAAAACAGATTCACTGAGTGTTCATTAATCGCTACATTAGTTTAAAAAAAAACCGGCCAAGTGCGTGTCGGACCACGCACAACGAAGGGTTTCGTAGTTAGGATGAATTTATCCCAAGAACAAACTTAACATTGTACTTGAAAAACATGTTCTTCCATACGGAATGTATGGGAGAACATATTTTTCAAACTGCCAAATTAAGTTGGTCGATTATTACTCGTTAACCTGTAAAGCCTACTTAGCTGTGATAGTTTTCCTTTTAACTTCGCTTACGTATATACTACTGCCGTGAATTTTTTTATAAATCCAAGTACAACCATTTAGCTGGCAGGAAGGGGGGGACACTATACTCTAACAAAAATTGGCACTTTAAAGCTTAATATTTCGCAAAAGGATCCCTAAATTGAAAAATGGCTTTCACAATATTTTTGAACGACTTTCCAACGACACCCCACACCATAGGATAGGCAAGAAAAAAAAACCATGTTTTTTTCTTGTTTATTTTTACCACTTTGTCGTGTAAACCCATGCCAAATTACAGCTTTATAGTACTAATAGTCTCTGAGCTAAGCTGCGGACAGACGAACAGACAGGCAGACATGGACACGAAACTATAAGGGTTTCTTGTTTACTACGGAACCCTAAAAAAGTGTGTTGAAGCCTTTATTAGCCCTGACCTCCGATCCTGCTGGGGTTGCGGGTTTGTCCGAAAGGGATATCGCGGCCCCGGCAAATGGGCAACGGAAGGAACACGGGTGGGTTTTAGTCAGTAAAAGTCTGACACGCCTTCTCGCTCCGCCCAGAGCGGGAGAAGTCATTTGATGATTTCACATCCTAAAAAAAAAAAAAAAAAATATTGTTATAAAAGAAGTTAAAGTACGTATATCAACTATTTAAGTAAAATATTATTAATTATAATTACATTTAATTCATATTATTGACCAAGCGAGTGAAGCGTCTCCGCTTCAACTGTGGCATTATTTGCTTTCGTATGTCAGTTTGTTGGTACTCCTCTACAGGTCGTATTATACAGTAGGTATACAGGTTTTACGACTTTATAGTATTTTCCCATCGCTGAATATAAAATAAAGTTAAAGTTATTTAAAACCGGTGTTTGGGGTGAATATCCGAACGGAATTCGGTCGCGTCATCGTAAGACATTCACAGCACAGCTAAATGACGTGATAGCTTGTTGTGACTGGCCCGTTAGTTCCTATCCTTTTTCCCTCGATCGATGTATAAAAATATACATTCGCTAACGACCATTTGCATTGTAACAGCAACTAGTTATTTTATTAACCTAAATACCCATTAAAAAACCCAAAAGGTAGTAGCTAAACAAGCAGATCAATCACACCAGAACACATTCAAACACCAGATATTTACCATGCTTTTAAAAACAAAAAACCATAGTAAATATCCCGTTTTAAATAACTTTAGTGATATACTAATTGTTACAAAAAGGTTTGTGCTTGCGAGGTCTACTGTTCGCAGAGACTACATACTCGTAGTTTAGTTATATAATATAATTTTTATTGAAAAATGCTACAATACTATTGACGAATTCCTTCTTGAAAAATGTAATAAATTAAAATGATAATTATGTATTTATGCTTGAATATTCAAAAACTTGACTTATTAATTGTGTTAAAATAATTAATTATTGTATTCTAAAAGTTTATTATAAACATTGACTGTATGCTAAGTATTGAAAATTTTGTTAATTTGTATGTAATATAGTATTTAAATTCTTTTATCTACTCTTTTATCGTAATATTCGAATTATAAACTTCAAAACGACGTTATATTAACGTGAATTATAAACACAATACTGAAATTTAAAAATAGAATCATATTATACTTAACACTTTTTCTCTAACAAAATCATTCTATAATACACTTGAGAGCAATAAAATCGCACACGTTGACTTTTTGTTGTTAAAGCAGTTTTTTTCATAAATGTGAATACATATTAAAATAAAACTTACACTATTTGAATGTTTACTTCAGTACCTTTCTAATGATATCAAATACAGTGTAAAAAAAGTACCCATAGGGAGTTTTAGGGCACAAAACCCAACATACGGATAAAATTACCCAATTTAGCTTAACAAAGAATAAAAATAAAACTCAAAATGCTTGATCAAATTGTTTTTTAATAAGGTGTATTCCCTCCCCTAGCCTTGATTACAGCTCTTAATCGGTTTTTCATGGACCGTATTAATTTCACCATGAAATCTTGTGGTATGGCGTTCCACTCCTCTTCAATGGCAAGTTGAAGCTCTTGGAGGCGCGTAGGAGCAGGGCTTCTTGCTCGAACTCTTCTTTTTAGCTCATCCCAGACATGCTCAATCGGATTGAGATCAGGACTACGAGCTGGCCACTCCATCGCGGTGATTCCAACATCTTCCATGTAGTCGCAAACTGTTCTAGCGACATGCGGTCTGGCGTTGTCGTGCATTAAGAGAAAATCTTCTCCCATAAGCCACGCAAGCGGCCTCACATGTTCTTCGAGCACTTCTTCGACGTATCGTGCAGCCGTCAAACTTCTCGATCTCGGGCCGGTATTCGCCGTAGTGATGAATACAATGTCAGTTTTAGTGTCCAACATTATGCCACCCCAAAACATACACGATCCACCTCCAAAAGCCACACGTTCGCTTATGCAGCATTGTGAAAATCGCTCTGATGACCTTCTGTAGACCCTAGAGCGTCCATCATGACCATGTAAAGTCATTCTGCACTCATCAGAGAACATAACAGCCCGCCATTGGTCATACGTCCAATTTAAATGTTCCCTAGCAAATTGTAGCCGGGCTTGTCGGTGAGCTGTGGTCAATTTGGGACCATTTGCTGGGCGATGTGAAGTCATTCCTGCTTCACCTAGTCTTCTTCAAACTGTCCACCGACTTATACTGACATTGCGAACTTCTCGAAGCTGTTGTCCCAGTTGAACCGCGTTCAGTTGCCGATTTCTCAAAGACCTTGTCACAAGAAAGCGGTCATCACGCTCTGATGTTGTGCGTCGCCGGCCAGATCCTGGTCGCCGAATGTAGCCACCGGTCTCTTTGAACCTCTGGTATACACGACGAACAGAGTAGCGGCTCAAATTTAGCCGTCGAGCAACTTCACTTTGGTTATGGCCTGCTTCGAGCAAGGCAATAACTTGAGCGGCTTCTGCGGGCGTGGTATCCATATTTTTCCAGTAAATCCGTATGCTTCCAGTAGAGATGTTATCACGTTGACCTTCGGTATGCAACTGAATAAAAATTCCAATAAACTGACCTTTTTATACCTGCGGCTAAGGGTGCAAGTAGTGACAACGCAAACGCGTGAATTTGGGGAATTCGGTGTACGGTCGGTTTTTGTAAGTTACGTGAAGGTCAATGATTTTAATTTTATGTTTTTGTAAAGCTAAGCTTGTATGCTTTAATTTTGTCTAATGATTTTTACTCAATATCTTTCGATTTTAGAAAACAATCAGTAATAAACCAAATTACAAGGGGTGTGCGATTTTATTGCTCTCAAGTGTAGTTATTTATGCTATAAGTGCGGAAGGTAGGTGATTTTTTTCGGAAATCATCTTACGCACGTGTATCATACACCGTCTTACTATGCATTGTGCGAGGAAATTCGACTTCGACTTCGACCTCGACTTCGACTTCGACTTCGACTTCCTTCCACTTCGACTTCGACTTCGACTTCCTTCGACTTCGACTTCGACTTTGACTTTGACTTTGACTTTGACTTTGACTTTGACTTTGACTTTGACTTTGACTTTGACTTTGATTTTGACTTTGACTTTGACTTTGACTTTGACTTTGACTTTGACTTTGACTTTGACTTTGACTTTGACTTTGACTTTGACTTTGACTTTGACTTTGACTTTGACTTTGACTTTGACTTTGACTTTGACTTTGACTTTGACTTTGACTTTGACTTTGACTTTGACTTTGACTTTGACTTTGACTTTGACTTTGACTTTGACTTTGACTTTGACTTTGACTTTGACTTCGACTTCGACTTCGACTTCGACTTCGACTTCGACTTCGACTTCGACTTCTACTTTGACTTCGACTTCGACTTTGACTTTGATGATTTTGGACATTGTCATAATCATCGCCATCGTCATCACCATCATTCTGAAATAATAAAATCTCTGAGACGAGACGGGCTGACGACGGCCTCAAAATTTAAAAAAAAAACAGAAAAGTAAAAAGCACTAGTGAAAAAAAGTGACACTTTCCGCACGAATTGACTGCTTGGAAAACGCTCTTTTCGAGCAAATGCATTGTAAAACAATTTTTTTCTATTATTAATATCACCAAGTTTCCAAGTAGTTTCCAGTTTCCATCTACATATTTTTGCAATGGCACGTTAGCGGG
The DNA here is from genome assembly GCA_947364205.1 of Agrochola lota. Lineage (NCBI taxonomy): Eukaryota > Metazoa > Arthropoda > Insecta > Lepidoptera > Noctuidae > Agrochola > Agrochola lota. The sequence goes on from OX376223.1 coordinate 21,966,943, forward strand.
TGACAGCAGCACCGCTCTAGCGCATGCGCGGTGATGTGCTGGGTGCAGGCGCTATTCATACGTTTTGTTGAACTGAATTTTGTGGTATTTTTTTATTCTTGATCTTCAACTTTGATCTTTTATTTAGTAGGTTCAATCCCAATGTATGAGAGAAGATAAAGTAGTGTATGAAACTGCACATAACTAGGTTTTAAAACACTCGTGTGATACTATCGAAAACCTCGCCTAACGGTTCGGTTTTTAAACACACACTCGTATTTTAATACCCCTCTTTATGCAACAGTTTCATAAACTACTATTAATGTTAAATACTGTATACCATTTTTTTTTAAGGCTGGGAAATTATCAAATAACTTCTCCTGCTCTGGGTGCAGCCGGAGTGCGTGTCAGACTTTTACTTACTAAAACCCACCCGTGTTCCTTCCGTTGTCTGTGTGCCGGGGCCGCGATATCCCTTTCGGACAAACTCGCAACCCTGGCAGGCATTGGCCCTTACGAACCCCGTCAGTTGGTGCTGACATCTCTTTGAGGCGCGCGTGGAACACAACGCGCCGTCGACCCGGGCCTGGTCCTTATCGGACGGCGAGCTGCCCATTGCTCACCGTCTGCAAGCCCGCGCCTACGGTGGCTGTCGGCTCGCGACTCCCGACGCCCGGGGCGTCTCCTGCGGCGACTAGGGGCGCGAGGGCGTGAATCTTGACTCTCCCTCGCGCGCTCCGCCTCTTCCTTCGCGAGCATTACTGCTTCGCAGAAGGAAGTGACGGCCTCCCATGCACTCTCGCTCCGGACCATGGCCTGAACCAGGGCCGGACCCCTATGCTCCACCGTGTCCTCCGGGCGATCCACACAGTGGTGACACCCGGGCGTTTCCTCCCGCCTTATGCGGAACAGGAACCTCCCGAAACAGCCGTGTCCGGTGAGGACCTGCGTCAGGCAGAAGGTGAGGACGCCGTGGTGCCTCTCTAGCCACTCCTCAAAGAGGGGACTTATCGCCACAAAAATAGTGTATGACTAATGCGTAGTATTTTGAGTTACCATAACCTAACCATTAGACCTACGACGAACTGTATCACCAAAAATCACACTAATAAATACTTTGACTTTATATTATTAAAACATTCAAAATAAATTAGGTTAAAATGTTCCAGTTGTCTAATGTGATATGTCTGCATGTATACAGGGTGGATTTTTGAGATGGGGCAGTAAGGACAGCTACCTTAACCGTTGCCGCTAGAAGAAAACGGTCTTAGGAGACTGTCCTTAACTTTTTGAGACATTTTGATCTGCATTCATAGATTTTGTTTTTTTTTTAGAAATCGCAAGAAATCTTTCCCATACATTTCGTAAGAAAAAACTCCAACATACTTTATTATGATAGACAGGCATTAAGGTGTTAAGATATTTAAAATATTTTGATAACACACTTAAAAATGCCCAAATTACATCTCCCTCCACTCCTACTATTGAGGTACCTTCATCAAACCCCAACATTGCGGCTCCAACGAGTGAATGTGAATTCACCAATACACAACAAAGATCAACAAAGCGCCCGTGTTTAGACTTTAGTCCCACAAGCGAATTTGAGGATTTTAAAGAGGAAGTTCGAGCAATGCTTACTAAATGGAATACAGATTAGGAAACTGTTTTGCAAAAATTTATGTCTAAAATAACGCTTGAGTTGGTAGAATTAAAAGCACAAAATGATGAGCTACGAAATATCAAGACTGAGATTGAGGACTCTGCTACTCTAATGAATGCTATACTCTAGTGTGGGAAGGTTGGAAAGTGAACGCTCAGAGCAACGTAAATATATAGAACAGCTAGAAAAACAAATAAAAGATAGTCAAGAAAATCATAGGTCTGCCGTAATCGAGCTGCGTAATATCTCCCCAAAGCCAAATGAAAACGCAAGTGACTTAACGGAAATAGTCGTGGGGGTGTGTAGGTCATTAGAAGTGCAAGTAAAAACCGGAAGAGATTCGGGACATTTATCGAGTGCATAGTAGCCAAGGCCCTTCTAAGAAAATTATTGCAGAATTTCAATCAGTCACTCTGAAAAGCACAGTACTTCGCGCAGGATGCCTACCACGAGCTCTTAGCGCGATCCATTTTAGGACCTAAACTGAACTGTTCTTCTAATTCGTACCATGACGTTAGTTTAACGATTCAATTTAGGCCATGCCATGTGACAGCGATTGTCCCAAACTGAGTCGCAAGTTTTGGTTTCATTCTTGTTTGGTACCATGACGTCCTTATAGCAGCTCAGCTGAAATGCTCAACTGTCAAAATAAGCGATTCAATAAAAGTTACTATTTCTCTAACATAAACTGAAACGTTTGGTGAATTATTGACGAAAATAAAGTTTTTTAGTGCTATTTTAGTGGAATTGTACAAAAACCAATCTAAGTGAGCTTTAATCTTTCTTTTAAACGTCTAAAACACCTATTTTATATGCCTTTTTTAACCGCATTCGTTTTTGTCTAACAGATTTCTGATGAACTACTTTTATTTGAGTTTTTTGAGGAAGATTCTGCCTCGCACTATGCCCACTATGCCCCAACTCAACTCGCACAACTTTGTTTACTCTGGTACGTTCGAAACAGAAACACAATTTGTTTTATTACGTCGAAATAAAAATATTTTTTTCGTATACTTAATAAATAGCAAAAGGTAAATAAATATCTACTTTGACTAAGAATTATTTTAACAATAATTACCGTCTTAATGTGGAATCTTAAAAAAAACTGTTGATTGTCTGTTTTACTTTGAAGTAATGATACTGAGTTAAGAACAAATAAAATGTTACTTGCTTCTGAACGTGTCTGACACTAAATAACGTGCGCGAAACAAACTTATTTGACAATAATAGCGTTGTCTCGTTTTCACCAAAAACGTTCCAAACGCGGCCGCGCGGTTCAGCCACAGATTGCGATCTTTCATTCACTTTTAACGATCCAAATGCCGCTGAGCTTATTGGACGTCATGGTACGACTTTGAAGCGATGCAGTTTAAGAACCTAAACTGAAATGCCTTGCTTTTGAATCGTTTTTAATTAGATCATGGTAGGCATCCTGTATGTAATTTTAACAAAGGCAAGCCACCCTCTGAAAAATCTCTAGATCTCCTCCTATGGAGTTATTGTCTATATCCAACGTAGACTGCAAGTACTCATTAAATTTAGTAAACAATTATTTTGCGAATATTGGCAAGGAACTTGCAGCTAAGCATACAAATGCTGGTACTTTACATGAGTCATATGTCAGGGACGACGCCCAGGTGAACTCAATTGTTCTTCTCCCTCCGGATCATGCAGAAGTTGTAAATATTATAATGGGTCTACGTGTTGATTCTGCCCCGGGATGGGATGGAATCAGTTCAAATCTTCTAAAGACGAGCAGACAGACTCTTGCGCCGCTCATCACTCACATATGCGGTCTTTGTATCTCTGAGGGTGTATTTCCAAAAGTTTTAAAGAGAGCGGTCGTTCACCTTATTCACAAGGAGGAAGACAGAGGCAGTGTCAACAATTACAGACAAATTTCGGTCCTTCCGGCACTGTCGAAGGTTCTTGAGAGGGTACTGAACAATCGTCTTGTGTCTTTCCCGGAAAACCATAATATTCTCTCCAACAATCAATTTGGACTCGACCAATTTAGTTGAAATTTGGTACATTATTATGAATTTCTGTGACCCAAATACGGATGTAAATAAAAGTATTTTGAATATGGGAGATTTTTTTTTAAGGAAATTAGAAAATTACATAAAATTGCTTTGCAAACTATGCCTATTTAATGAAACGGCTTGTTGTGAGGGTTTAAAATATATTTTTTTATAACTTTAAGGTAAACAGTTTTAAAGTTATTTAAGAAAATAGTAATTAAATAATGGTAATTGTAACACAATACCAATAAAATCACTAGGTACCATTATACTTTTGTTGTCACAATTTGTGTTGGTGATTAGATACTCGCATCAAGCGGGCGGACTAATATATCAAAAAGCGGGCGGCGCACAGTGGGTCGAAACTATTTTAGTGACATAGGGACCAACTTTGTTTTTTAGAGCTCATTAACCTCAATAATAATTGTCCTGATGTTTTTTTCCTAAAGTTTATACTTTGAGTAGAAAAATGTGTTTTGTTATTTTTTTGTATGGAGCGGATCAAATTAATTTAAATTCCTGCTAAGTAGCGCGTGATCCCGCTTCGAAACTTTATTTTTGTTATACCTTGTCTAGTCTACTATAATTTGATACTATGAACATGTGCATAAAGTTGCAACTCTGCCAAATAAATGAAACGCAAAAAATGAAAAAATACATGGATTAAAAAGCTTCATTTTTTATTTTCGTAAATTCTTTTAAGTTAAATTTGATATGGAATAGTAAGTAAAAGCACGTAATTATACACATAATTACTTAACAACTACGTGTTTAACTTACGTGTTTAATGACTGTAATTAGCTTAACCATTTACTTTAAAAAAAAACAATGTTTTTTCAATTTAAGCTATTACTGAAATGTTAATGAGGATAATTGGTTAATGAGGGTAGTAGAAAAATTTGTAAAATATTTTTTTGTCACTGGAAGTATAAAATGACCATATTTATTATATACTAACTAGTGTTCGTTTATTCGTACTACTACTAACATCTCGTGATTGTAATCGTCCCTTTTTCGTTATAATGGAGAGTTTAGTTAACAATTTAGATTTATTTATGACTTTAAGAGAGGAGCTGAAGTCGCTTTCGGATAGTAAAAAACTCTTTCAATTCCTACAACATAAAATAAACGTGACCGAAGAGAACAGTGTTGAGCTCCAAAAATTCTGTACGCGCTTTTGTTCAAATATAAGTGCAAGATGGGAACGAAGTAGTCGCACGTTAGCACAGTTTATAAGAAAAAATAGTGATTGGTTAGAACATGCAATAAACTGGCCCGCAGGAATGATACCTGAAGCTGGGAACACTGAACAGGAAAGGTTCGAGATTTGTAATACTGAAGATGTTGAAAATCTACCACCATCTACTACAGAAGCTTCGACATCTACATTTACACCTTGAAAACCTTTCGAAGAATTGAGCTCCAGGCAAAAACGAAGACAAATGTGGCTTTGATGGAGCCTCAGGTCAAAGAGTAATTACAAACAAAAGACTGAAACAGAGTTTGATGATTCAACTATTTCCATGACCAGTCTAGTTATTATAAGGATTCAACAAAGTGATGGAACAATTGTTTGGGAAAACGACCGACCCTCATCACCTTTCTATTGCCGTCCGATAATGTTCAAAGGACATTGTTCGGCGTCCATACATCGTTCGCCTGAGAACCAATAGAGACGGGAATTTACTTTCTGTATTCTAAATAATGCATATATTCGACTGAAACTAAATTAAAATCACGGACACTTCTGAGAATTGTAAAAAAACTAAAACCATTTCGGATTTTGAGGTTATAGTTAGGCCAATAGAAACGTACTAACTTAGCGTTTATTAGTGAAAATACATAGGATTTTATCTTCAAACGTTTCATTAAATGCATAATGTACTATTAGGTAGTCAGAACAATTCTTTCTTTATAAGTAGTTACTAATTTATTTGTAGTATGACTAGTTTAGGGCTATGATACTAGTCTTTGGTCACGCCAAGTTGTTATATAAAATCGAAAAAAAAAACAGAAAATACAATAACGCAACGAATACACTTAAGTAACGCAAGATGCAAGGGCAGGAGTAAGGATGCGAGTGACAAAATAACAACACTGTCATTACTATGAAATGTCAAACTGTCATCTGTCAATTCATCGACAGTCAGTGTCGCTGTTGCTCGTTTCACACAGCGCTTTTAATCATTTTATTCTGTTTGTAACTAAATACCTTATTCATAGATCAAGCTCTGAGAGTGCTGAACGTTATAATTACGGGGCACATTATACCGCTGCGCAAAAAAACTTGGCTGTATGAGCTATTGCCCTTTGCCTACACCAGAACGTCAAATTGGAACAAAAATAATGGCGCCGGGGAATAAGACCGAAGTGAATTACTTTTTAAATTGTTTTCGAAATTAAGAAGTGTCCGTTCTATTGTAATAATTGTAATGTAAATTATAAAAAAAACTAGTAATTACTGTAAAGGTTTCATACGTGTTGATTCATAGGCCATTTTTAACAATGTCCTTTACCAAAGAAACGCAGTTAACAGTGGCAACTATAAAAGCTAGCATAACACAAGAAATAGAAAGACTTCAGCCATCAAAAATCAATCAAGTTGAAGTTAAGCATCAATTGCAAATGACGATGATAGATGGCAAAATAACGTCATATTTGTCAAACACATCTTCAGCTGTCTTTGATATTTGCAAAGCAAAACCATCAGAGATGAACAATTTAGAGTCACTTGCTCAAAGAGAAAACAATGAGGAAATTTTCCAGTATGGAATGTCATCTTTACATGCCTGGATAAGATGCATGGAGTGCTTACTTCATATCGGTAAATATAATTTTATTACTTCATAAGTTTTTTCATGATATATAATTTTCTGTGAGATTATTTTTTACTGACATTTCTTTTTGTTTGCAGCTTATCGTTTGGACTTAAAAAAATGGAGTTGCAGGGGCGATGACAAAGAAAAATTGTCACTCAGAAAAAGCGCTATACAGCAAGCGTTTAAGAAGGAATGCGGTTTACTTATCGATATAGTCAAGCAAGGAGTAGTCACAACCAATGATGGCAATACTGCCAGAATATTTTTCAGGGATGCAGAAACAACAGCTCGCATAACAGTAATACATAAAGATATAATTGAAAGGTTTCACGTGATTCTTCAGACTATTGCATCTGGAGAGCGCGTGGACCTTTCTAAGTTTTCCGAATTTTGTAGAGATACTGCAGAATTGTATGTTAAATTATATCCCTAGTATTATATGCCTTCCATTATATATAAATTGTTGGTACATGGGAGTGACATAATTAAGCACTTTGGTGCCATACCTATAGGTAAACTGTCGGAAGAGGCAGCAGAAGCTCGCAATAAAGATTTCCGGAAATATAGAGAGAATCATTCTAGAAAAGTAAGTAGAACGGCGACAAATGAGGATTATTTACACAATCTTCTTTTGTCTTCTGATCCAAAGATCACAAGTCTAAGACCTCGAATGGTGAGACAAAATATAATGATTCTCTCTCCAAAAGTCAAAGAGCTTCTGCTGAGTTTTCCCACAGAATCCGATATAGATTTTATTGATGTAGAAAATTTACAAGATAGTCATAGCGATAGTGAATAAGATTTTTGGAAATAGTTTTAATTAAGTTAGTATATAATTTTGCTACTTTTATTAATTAATTAGTTATAAATTGTTTGTAAATATTTTGTAAACTAAAAATGAAAATACATGTATACTCATATAATTATAGTGAGTTGATTTTTGGTTTTTTGGTTTCTTGTTTTTTCTTTTATTTGTTTGTGTCATATTTTTTTTTTCTTTTTTTTTTTTAGACGTTGCCCCACACTAAGAATTTCTTCTTGTATCGTGGGTGCGTTTACAAACATAGAAACTCACATACACTAACACCCCGACCCGGAACAACAACTTGCAGATCATACAAATATTTGTTCCGTGCGGGGATCGAACCCGCGACACGTTGCGCAGCAGTCGATCGCTCAGCCACTGCGCCAACCGTGTCGTCATAATTGAAAGGAAATAGTAAAGTAAGTAAAGTGTGTTGTATATAGTTAGTTTTTAGTTTACTTGTGTTAGTAGTTAGTAAGTGTACCTTTAATAATTTGTATTAGTAGGTATCTTTACTTACTATTTAGTATTAAATCATATCAACATTTTATAAACTAATTAAAGTCATTAAACAAACAAATTGTAATTCATAGATCCACATTTTTAAATAATGTACATATTAGCTAATTAGGGACCTTTTAAATGTATTATTATTAGTTGTTAAGTAATTATGTGTATTATTACGTGCTTTTACTTACTATTCCATATCAAATTTAACTTAAAAGGACTTACGAAAATAAAAAATTAAGCTTTTTATTCCATATATTTTTTCATTTTTTTCGATCCATTTATTTGGCAGAGTTGCAACTTTATGCACATGTTCATAGTATCAAATGATAGTAGACTAGACAAGGTATAACAAAAATAAAGTTTCGAAGCGGGATCACACGCTACTTAGCAGGAATTTAATTTAATTTGATCCGCTCCATACAAAAAAATAACAAAAGACATTTTTCTACTCAAAGTATAAACTTTAGGAAAAACAACATCAAGACCATTATTATTGAGGTTAATGAGCTCTATCCATCCGCATAAAGAAAAAAGAAAAAAAACAAAGTTGGTCCCTATGTCACTAAAATCATAGTTTCGACCCACTGTGCGGCGCGTCGTGTCAAAGGGCGTGCGCGCACGCACTTATAGCTACAAGAATTTGCCGCGTGTGTTTGTTGGAATATAAATTTAATTCTTGTTGAAATAAGATTAAAATTGGCTTGCACAACGCAAGTCGTAAGGCGAATGTGCCGAAAGTGTCATGCAGACTGTCGCGACGCGACATCCCGACGTGACACCGGTAATTGTTCTACCGTGAAGTTTTCTAAGAGGACAGCACCGAGTGCCACTCAGAGGCGTCAGTTGTTAAAATGTAGGGTTTAGTCGAGTCAGGGTATTGTATATTACTCAGTATGTTTTTTTGCATTTTTCGAAGGCATCTATCTATGTAGTTTTAGTCTATGATAATTTTGTTTTGTTTCTTTAGGCAAGACTTTAGGGGATGGGTGCTTATAGCGAAATCTTTAATGAATTTTCTAGTGTCCGAACATCCCAAAGAAACTTTTCATTTCTGTTGTCGTTCTAGGGAGAGAATAATTTATAACAGCTTTAATTTTACCATTGTTTGGTTTTAGTCCGTCTCTTGTTATCGTATGGCCTAGGTATAAAACTACCTTTCGTAAAAATTCAGATTTGTCTAGTTGTATTTTTAAGTTAGTCTGTCGTACTCTTTCAAAGACGGCTCTAAGTTTCTGTAGGGAGTCCTGAAGGCTAGAAGAGTAGACGATGACGTCATCTAAATATATGAGGCAATGTAGGTATTCCTTGGAGACCTCTTATAATGTTGTCCATGGCTCATTGAAAAATTGCCGGAGCTGTTTTAAGTCCAAACGGCGTTCTCAAGAACTCATAATGTCCGTTTTGTGTGCTAAATGCAGTTTTTGGTACATCGTCGTTATTATTTGGTGGTAACCACTCGCTAAATCGAGGGTTGTAAAATAGTTGCTTTTGCCCAGTTTATCAAAAAGGTCAGTAATGTTAAGAAGGGGGTATTTGTTCCTATAGTCGATTACCATTCTGTATTTAACTTCACCAGAAGCATCTGGCAACGAGATGACTTGGTGAGTTTGGGAAGTAAAATGATTCTTGGATCACGTCATCTTTCAAAAGTTTTTCAACTTGTTTATTAATTTCTGCTGCTTGAACAAGGGCTTGTCTATATGCTTTGGTGTAAGTCGTGTCTTCATTTTTTGTCCTAATGTAATATTTTACCCGATAAGTCAAGCATCCTTATATTCTTCACATAATCGTCGTATAGATGCTTGTTCTGCATCATTCGTATGGTCCAGTCGTAATTTAGTTAGATTGTCACATAATAATTGGTCAGTCTCTATTTTTTGGTCATCTATGGAATTTTCATGGCATTAATTTTCCTCGTATTTAAATACTATGAACGGCTTAATGACACATAATTCTATTTGTTTTTCAAGAGTATTTTGAATGATAGTTGTTGCAAAACCATTTACACATTTCACTAGAGCAGTAGGCATTCGTACTCCTTCACCGAATTCCGTGTAATTTAATATCCCTACCCCATTTAATAAATTGGTTGGCCATTTTGCTCTAGTGTCTGATCTCAATGGAAATAATACAATATGTATAACATTAATATCCGTATCTATGTATATAGGTATTTCAGCTGACTTCGTTAGTAGAACATGTTTCTTTAAATCAATAACGGCTTCTAAATGTTTTAAAAGATCATTTCCTATCAAGCCGTCGCATAATGAGTCGACATTATATACGTAGAAATTATGATGATCTTTACTCTGAAATACAGGAAACAAGGGAATTTGCAACACCTAATTATGTTTGCTCGAGGCGTGCGTACTTACTATTTCAAATATTTCGTATGTCATTAGGAAAATAGGTAGTCGCTATTCTAGGGTGTATAAATGAACGAGTACTACCAGTGTCGATCATGAATTTGTATTTAAATATGTGGTAATTTTTATTATACAGTATTATGATTTAATATTACGTATTACGTTATAAATTCTTATTTAAATAATAGGTCCCAATTTGTAGATGTTAATGGTGTGAAATCTTCCGGGCTACCAGTTCAGTTAAGTGTACCTCAAGGCTCAATACTGTGTCCATTCTTGTTCTTAGTGTATATCAATGACTTACCATTCAATTTAAAGGGTACCTGTGAAGTTGTACTGTTTGCAGATGATACCTCTCTTATTTTTAAAGTAGACAGGAATAGACAAGATTTTGACGATGTAAACAGTGCACTCTCAATGGTGACGGATTGGTTTACGACAAATAACCTAGTTCTCAATGCTAAGAAAAACGAAATGTGTAAAGTTCGCCCTACCTAATGTTAGAAATCTAGGTCCCAACATCGTCTTAGATAAAGAGGTGCTTGAATCTGTAAACTCGGCAGTTTTTCTGGGCATAACAGTAGATGCCAAACTTCAGTGGGGCCCACATATATCGAGCCTAGCGGGAAGGCTCAGTTCGGCCGCCTACGCCGTCAGAAAAGTAAGATAATACACTGACGTCGATACAGCTCGTTTAGTCTATTTTAGTTATTTTCATAGCGTTATGTCCTACGGTCTTCTGCTGTGGGGCAAAGCTGCTGATATTCAAAATATATTTGTCCTTCAAAAACGAGCTGTTCGAGCTATTTACCAGCTAGGTGCCAGAGTTTCTTTGAGAGATTTTTTCAAAGATATTGGTATCCTCACGGTGGCATCTAAATTCATCTTCGCCAATATCTTATATATTAGGCAAAATATTCACTTATACACTAAAAACAGTGATTTTTCACAATGTCAACACTAGAAATAAGGACAAACTACGAGCTCCCTTTCACCGGCTTCATAACGCGTTCATAACTCATTTGTTGGGCTTGGTATAACTTTTTATAACAAGCTACCCTCTTCTATGCTAGATTTGACTTTTAATGCGTTTAAAACGAAAGTAAAATCCAAGCTTTGTTCAAAGGCATACTATTCTATCAACGACTACTTAAATGACAAGAATAGTTGGTCGCTGTGATTAACTCAAGACAATGTTTATGTTCTTTCTCCAGCTTACTTACTGACAAGTTATATGAGTTTATATAATTGTTTATTTTATTTAACTTTATAAGTTAAGTTATTTAAATTTAATTTGTTGTTGACATAATCTACTCATCACAATGTTTTTTTTATGAGTTGTATTGCAATATGTCGTTAGCTAGTGACCTCGACAATTGATCATATTATTTATTGTTATTAGTAATTAACTGTTTGTTTATTTATTTTACCTCGATGGTCCTAGTTTATCATTTATAACTTCCAGTTACAACTATGTGTAAGCGGGCACGCCCTTTATGCCTGGAGGCTTTTATTTAGATATTAAGTTCTGTTTACGCTTAGTTTTTATTTCTGCCTGAGTATAGTTCTCGATGATTTTGTGTGGTATATTAGCGTGTGCTAGCTAACACATGGCTAATAATTTAAATTATTTTTTGTGTTGCGTAATGTAAATTATTTTGAATACAGAATATTGAATATAGAATCTTTTTTGTTTTGTTTTTCTAACTAGACAGACAGCTGTGCTGCTGGGGAGTTTATTGCGCCACTTCTTCTTCCCAGCTAATGCACTAGGAAGTGGTGAAGGGTGGGCGTTTTGGGGGACTGTCTTATGTAATTTTGACGTTCGAAAAGTGTTGATTCTCAGCCTAGTTTGAATAAATGACTTGAATTTTGAATTTATTATTCTTTCAGGTAAACATTTTTACATTCGAGCCGCCATTACACGATGGAGGCTCGAGTGTAAAAATGTTTTGACTTGTTTTGGTTGAATAGTATTATCTATATTATTAATCTGTTAGTTTTTTCCCAAATCTTGTATATGATTTTCGGATGCAGAGTCTACTGGAAACTCATTATCTTCACTAGGAAAATATTCAGATAAATCATAACAATATTCGTATCCCACAGTGTAAGTAAAATAGTCACCATAAGAAGGATAGAGTTCTAATTCATATAGAGGGAAACACTGCTTTTTTTTTTTTCCAGGCTGGGAAATCATCAAATGACTTCTCCCGCTCCGGGCAGAGCGAGAGGGCGTGTCAGACTTTTACTGACAAAAACCCACCCGTGTTCCTTCCGTTGCCTATGTGCCGGGGCCGCGATATCCCTTTCGGACAAACCCGCAACCCCAGCAGGCATTGGTCTTTCGACCCCGTCGGTTGGTGCTGACCTCTCTTTGAGGCGCGCGTGGAACACAACGCGCCGTCGACACGGGCCTGGTCCTTATCGGACGGCGAGCTGCCCATTGCTCACCGTCCGCAAGCCCGCGCCTACGGTGGCCGGAAGTCGGCTCTCGACTCCCGACGCCCGGGGCGTCTCCTGCGGCGACTAGGGCCGCGAGGGCGTGCAGCTTGCATCTCCCTCGCGCGCTCCGCCTCCTCCTTCGCGAGCATTACTGCTCCGCAGAAGGAAGTGACGACCTACCATGCACTCTCGCTCCGAACCATGGCCTGAACCAGGGCCGGACGCGAGAGATCACCGCCGCCGATCGCCTCCGTGAGGACACGGCGGTGCTCCGCCCAAGCCGGGCAGACCTCCACCGTATGCTCCACCGTGTCCTCCGGGCGATCCACACAGTGGTGAGGGAAACACTGCTGAGGTGCTCTTTGCGGATTAGTTATCTCTAGTTGAGGTTTGAGGTTTTAAGTGTTTTGTTGTGGAATCGGAATCATTGGCATCAATTGTTGATAAACGGGGTCTGTATCCAAAATTAGGTTGTTATCCAAACTGCGGTAGCACCAGATTTTGTTTACTCATACCGAATTGACCTGGGTTGTTCCCTGGCAAGATAATTGGCCTAAATTTAGGTGTTGTACCAACATTGTTTTTAAATGGCTGATTTGGTTGCACCATTGGCTTCGGTCTAAAACCTAGTGGTTGTGAGGGTAAACAAAATTTAAGTGTTGGTTGTGCTGCAATTGTGCCGCTCGCCTGCGGTTTAGTAGATATTATGGTTTGAGTTTAACATTTTGCCGCGCATTTGATACTAATCATAGAAGTTAACATCTTCTAATACTACAGATAAGGCCTCTTCCAATGTGCGTGCATTTTTCAGACGCACAACGCGTTTCCTGGCAAGTTATAAAAAATACCTGCAGTGCTGAGTTGTTATAAATAGTAGTCTTACTTACTCGTAAATTTTGATCACTAATTTGTTTAACCTTCGACACCAAAACTGATTTGACTGTTTGAATTTGTGCACAAAAATCACTGTGACTCTCATTATTTTTAATCTTTAAAGTTTCTAATTCGATAGCCCAACAATCTTCACTTCGCGGATCGCCAAAGTGTAACTCTAGCAATTCCTTGAACTAAAAAAAACGAAATATTATGTCTGCGCGGCTGCGTCACCACAACATGCATTAAGGCTTGTGCAGACCAGCGCGACTTGTCGCGCGACGCGATTCTAACAATGCGATTTCCAAGAAAACTGTATGGTATAACAATAACCGGCGTCGCGTCGCGCGACAAGTCGCGCTTGTCTGCACAAGCCTTTATGTAGTCCTGTTGTAATTTCGATGACTTAAACTTATCAATAATAAACTCACATTTGCGCAAGAATAAATTTAAATGGCGTTTATTTAGAATGTTGTACAATTCATTTGGAATTAGTTTTATTTTCGACATTCTGGTACTTATGTGATAATTAACTCTATGAACTCTACCAATACCTATAACTTATTACAATAATTACTGCTACCTATGTATCAAGTGTTTCTGAACTCAATATACCTATTTAGTGTATAAACTGAGTTATAAACTTATAATAAAAAACAGTTGTACTTATGTTAGATATGCTTACTTTACACGTAGAATACTTAATTATTTAAGAAAACGATCAACAGTCAAAATGGAAGACTTCCAATTCCAAGGTTTCAGCAAATAAATATATTCTATTATATCTATCTAATATTTTATTCTTATAATATCATACTATGGTTAGAAAATTAGATTGTATTTACAACTTCCAAACCGCGCTTCCAAAAAACTTTTGAGTGACAGATGACGAGGTGTGACCGGAGTAGGTAACCCGATGGAAAAGAAGAGGAGAAGCTTTTAGAAGCTTCACCTCTGGGGGGATAAACTGTGACACTGCGTTCGTGCTAATTTGGAAACACGAAGATTACCGAAGCACAAACCTGTCGGTCGATTCTGTAAAAATATTAACGTGAAGCTTAGGTGAAGTGAGCTGTCACTGCCACAGAATCGACCGGCAGGATGCTAGGGATTAACACTATTGACAGCTCACTTCACGCTCACTTCACCTAAGTTTCACGGTGATATTTTTACAGAATCGAACGGCTGTTCTGGTTTAATCGTAATACTTATAAATTACGATAACTTCAAGCTATTTGTATTTTTCAGTAACGCGTATTTTTTGTTCATCAATAGGCCGCTCAAGTTTTCAAAGAATTGAAAGAAATCACATTTTTTTTAAATATATGTACACATTTACTGTCGGGAACGAGGGGTGATCATGAATAACGACAATTTACTTTCGTTCATAACATTATACATACCTATTAAACCAAAGAAAAGAGAAGCGAGAAGATACTAACAAGGTATAGTTTAAATTAACATAATCAACCGATGTTGTAGAGCAGTGGTTCTCAAACTTTTTTGGCGACGAAACTCTTATGGAATACGAGATATTTGACGGAGCCGTAACATAATCAAGATTTTTACTTTTCATTATTTGTTTGATGTCAGGCTTGATTGAAGAGAGTTGAAGTTGCATGTCAGGTTCGGCATCCACTGTATTGTGGTATTTTGTTTTTATTAGCTGCATAGGTTGAGTTGAGAATACATAGAGTAGTATAGTTTGTAACTACGGTCTAAGTTCAAATAGCCTTGTTAAAGATTTACGCCGAGATAACTATCTCACTTCTGTATGGAGCAGTAGTGTTTTATGTTCGCTGCCATAATCTTCACACAATATTGAAAACAATTGGAATTGCAGTGCAAATGTTTTGACGAAATGCATTATTTTGACCGCTTAGCTTCCTCAAGAACTAATTTTAGATAGGGCAGCGTTTGCTTAATCGCTGTTTTTGCAGATGTTGCATAACTTGTTCCACTGGGTCCAAGTTTAATTTTTTTTTGACGTAGGAGTAGTATAACGAATCAAAAGTAAAGCGCTTGATTGTAAATGCCCCCAAATCTAAAATTAGTTCTTGGGAAAGCTGGGCCCCGCAAAGCCTCTGTGTTGCTCCGCGAAAATACTGGTCACAATGAATAAGTATTTTCGCGGAGCAACACAGAGGCTTTGCGGAGCCCAGGGCTTCCGTGGAGCACACTTTCAGTAACACTGTTGTAGAGGATGTGACTTGCCGTCCCGATTAACTTATAATGTCAATAGAATACACAGCTCCGAGAGCGAAGCCACGGACACAATAGGGTACAATATTTGCAGCAGTCAGCTAACTTCAAGTAAATGAAATATACCATACGTTAATAACTTAAGTTTGATACATTACAACTCGGGCAGTGAAACGATACAGTCCACAAAAATGTTTAAGACATACTTTGTTTGTTTATCGTACTTGTTCATAGTGACGGGTAAGTACCTATTCAACTTTGTTTAATTTTAGACAAAACTTTATCGTAAGTTTTTTTAAAACATAAATTGTTCAATGAACTCCCAAATAAATAAGGAATTATTATAAACATTCGTTAGTGGCTTAATTGTATATGATATTTAGCTAATCATAGGTAAAACTATCTGTTACACACTAGCTACGCAAATAAGCACCGTGTTAATAATCGATACCTCAGGCCAAAAAAACCAGGAGGAAACGCCCGGGTGTCACCACTGTGTGGATCGCCCGGAGGACACGGTGGAGCATACGGTGGAGGTCTGCCCAGCTTGGGCGGAGCACCGCCGTGTCCTCACGGAGGCGATCGGCGGCGGCGATCTCTCGCGTCCGGCCCTGGTTCAGGCCATGGTTCGGAGCGAGAGTGCATGGGAGGCCGTCACCTCCTTCTGCGAAGCAGTTATGCTCGCGAAGGAGGAGGCGGAGCGCGCGAGGGAGATGCAAGCTGCACGCCCTCGCGGCCCTAGTCGCCGCAGGAGACGCCCCGGGCGTCGGGAGTCCAGAGCCGACTTCCGGCCACCGTAGGCGCGGGCTTGCGGACGGTGAGCAATGGGCAGCTCGCCGTCCGATAAGGACCAGGCCCGTGTCGACGGCGCGTTGTGTTCCACGCGCGCCTCAAAGAGATGTCAGCACCAACCGACGGGGTCGAAAGACCAATGCCTGCTGGGGTTGCGGGTTTGTCCGAAAGGGATAACGCGGCCCCGGCACACAGGCAACGGAAGGAACACGGGTGGGTTTTAGTCAGTAAAAGTCTGACACACCCTCTCGCTCTGCCCAGAGCGGGAGAAGTCATTTGATGATTTCCCACCCTCAAAAAAAAAAAAAAAAAAAAAAGGCCAAAAAAACCAAGACATAGCGCTGCGAACAATACAGTGAAGCATGCCAAAACTACACCTCCGCTCTGTGCATACACGCTCTCACGCAAACATTTACAACCATTAACAATCAAATTACAATGAAACTACACCTCACTAAGTGCTTACATGTTTACGAAACCGGCCTCACGTCACTGTTGATAGCGCTATATTTAGGTTTTTTATTTGGTCTGACATCGATCCAATCATAATATCAGTATCTATACAGTGTGTATCAGAAATATGTGGTCATTTTTATGGGTGTGGTCGACCATCAAATTGAATAACTTTCTCCATGGGACCAACATCGAAAAAAAAACAATTATTCCATACAAAACTTCAATACCTAATCAACCCTAATGTATGGGTCGGCTGATAATTATTGACGTGATTACGATGTTAGTCCTATGAAGAAAGCTGATCAGTTTGAAGGTCAGTCACACCCTTCATTTTGACCACATCCATCTGAAGTATGTGCATAATTAAACATTAAGTAGTTATTATAAATATATTTGTTATCCAGTAGTTGTGCGCAGCAAACCCGACTACTTGTTCGACAATGAGGCGGGCGGCTGGCTCAAACTGCACCCGATCCCCGCTACGTGGCAGGAAGCTTTCCTGAGATGTCACTATGAAGGTAAGTTGCACTGTTCCTCTGATTATCAGGCTGTTTGGAACTGTTGTCGTGGGATTACGGGAAATTCGGCTAGTGCATCCAAAGGGGACAGTAGTGGTTCATAACACAGTTATGTTACGCAGTGTTCACATAGCTTTTATAATAAATGAAGACTGCATTCACATCATCGTCCTGATGTCTGTATCCAATCTATTTTTATTTTATTTTGATGGACTTTTGAGAGGAGGGCAGTAAGGTAATGATAGGTACCTAAACCGTTATAGCTACAGGTAAACGTTCTTAGAAGACTGTTCTTCATTTTTTGAGTAATTTCTAACAGCGCTCACAGATTTTAGAAAAACCGGCCAAGTGCGTGTGCGTAGTTGCACACGCACTTGGCCGGTTTTTCTGAGGTCTGAACTCTCAAACTTTCTTCATTAAAGAAATCCTAAGTTTTCCAGGGCGGGGTGCAAAAATTTTTGAGCTCGCTTAGCTCGCTCTTGCATCCTGCATTTTCCCTGTTCTGCATAAGTTGTAACTCTTATGAAACTGAATCAATTCACAGGAACAAAAGCAATTTTCGACCCTCTACTCTCCAAGAGTAGTGACCACGCCACAGAAATCTCGTCCGGGGCGCCTAAATAATGTATAGCTATAATTAATTTGTAAAAACAGAGGTCTTTGGTATGTATTACAAATACAAAGTTGTGGGAAGTCCCGTTTTATATAATTCCCGTTATCGCCTATACGCGATACTTGCGACCTCGAATAACAATAAAATAATTCTACTTAGACAAGAACATATTCTTGTTTATGTAGAATTATTAAGAGATAAAATATTTTACAATGGATAACATTGTATGGCGCCGTAACCAAAAATAAATTTGAATGTAGCATTATTAACTATATCTGTGTTTTATGCCCTCATGGGGTAGTTTAATTAATCGTAAGCCGCATACTTATTTGAGCAGAAACAGAAAGTGTTTGTGAGGGGTTATGAGTCACCGTTTTATCTTTCCACCTCCGGAGTACCACAGGGATCGCACCTGGGACCGATTATTTTCTTGATTTTCGTCAATGACATTGTTCATTCAATACGGCACTGCAAATGTTCCATGTTTGCAGACGATTTGAAACTTTACAGGGAAATTAAAATAGACTGCGACATTCTTCTTCTTCAAGAAGACTTAAATGCGGTGCATGAATGGTGTCAACTTAATATGATGACTCTCAATTCAAGTAAATGATATCACATGATTTTTACGCGAAACAAACAAGTACGATCATCATCTTATGCGTTGAATGGAGTTCCTCTGCAAAAGGTTGATACCATCCGTGATTTGGGTGTCCAAGTCGACAGCAAGCTAACTTTCATCAATCATATTGACGCGATTGTAACCAAAGCGTCAAAAATTTCGGGTTTTGTGAAGAAAACTTGTTCGGAGTTTCGGTCCATATCCACACTAAAAGTGCTTTACTACACCCTTGTCAGATGCATTCTGGACTACGCATCTCCTGTTTGGAATCCCACATATATACGTAGTGTTCATATTAACAAGATAGAACGTATACAGAAGGCCTTCACCAGGTACTTACGCTTTAGATGCCCTAGTTGCCCTCATGACGCTAACTATTCCAAAACGCTTAATCACTTCAATATGTTACCACTTGAACAACGTAGAAGCACTTCTGATCAGCTCTTGTTTTACAAAATCATCCATAACCTGGCGGATGTACCCGAGTTATTATCAAAAATTGATATAGCTGTACCTAAGCGTACCGTAAATAGATCTATACGCAAAATAAATACCAGAAATAACCAAGAACCAACCTTGGTCTCAATGTCCACTTGAAGGCTTGTGCAGACCAGCGCGACTTGTCGCGCGACGGGACACCGGTTATTGTTATACTGTGAAGTTTTCTTAGAAATTGTATTGTTCGTGTCGCGCTGGTCTGCACAAGCCTTGAATCGATTAATGGCTAATTATAATAAAATAGATATCGGCTACAATATTGATATATTTACAGACTCCTTTTCCCAATTTCGCAAAAAACTTATAACTATTAACGACGAATCATAATGTCATAGGTACTTAACCTACTTTTTAATATTTACTTTTTATTTTTACTTTTTATTTTTTACTATTTAATTTTTACTTTTGAATTTTTTGCCTCTTCAATAATATTGGAATTTTCTCATTATGCACTCGTTATCGCGTTCTACCATTTTGAATAACAATTTTGCTGCATAATTTTTTATTTTTTATTTCAATCTTGCTCAATGTTTTAATTTTGTTCTATTGATAATTTTGATTTTAATTTTTGATATTTTTTTAATTTTAGTTACGATTATGATTTTGTTTATTACTTAATGCTTTGTTCATTGTTTCAATTCAATTTTTATATCCTCACTACGAGTAAAAAATCTTTTTAAAACGTATATTTATGAAGCAATTCATTATGTAAGTGCAAGTAAGTGCTGTGTACGCCTGTAAGTGACTAATTCACCATAAATCAATGCTTATGTTATTTTTTATTATGTTAATGTTCTAGTGAATAGGTCGTTGGTGTACAGTGGTGGTCTAAAAATGTTTATCAGTTTTCAAATTAGGTTCTTTAACACACTGTGTGCAGCAAAGTCTCAAATGCTATATCTAGGTACTTGTTACTTTTTAATAGTTGTGAAGCATCTATTCTAACAAAAAGAGTATTAATTACTTTTTGATGATGAAACTATTTCTTAATTTAAAAGTTGACTCATTGACATAATTGATGACATTTATCAAAAATATTAAGTGTAAATCAAAGAGTAAAGTAACGTAAATTTATACGTTTATGTGTGTAAAAAATAACAAATATTGATTCAAGATTGAAATAAAATGGCAAGTTTAACCCTCCAACAGAGGGCTGAAATATTACTTCTCCATGAAGATGGCTTGAATTAGTGCTTTATCGCGAGAACTAACTATATCTCGATTCACCGTGAGATTTTGGATGCGGTGACATGGCTAAGAAGGGTAAATAACTGATCATAGAAGCAGTTCAGAACGACGGCTGATACTAACCACCGTGCAAATAACTGATATGGTTCGATATTACGAAGAGCACGCACGGCTTCACACCAACTAGACTATGTGCCGTCATATCTGCAGATGAATGCTATACCTACTAGTTATTAAAATAATAAACTGTTGTTAGAATTTAAAAACATATATTCTTAAAAAAAATAAAGATGTTTTGAATTTGTATATGATTATTTCTTCCTATTTTTGAGTTTTTCATAAGGCTTATATAGACTGGCGCGACTTGTCACGTGTCGTGTTGCGTCGCGTGTCTGCAATATTATCGCCATGCAACACTTCACACTGGCGCGCCACAACAGTGCGACACTAAAGGAACATTTTATATGGCGTCTCGCGTCGATATCACCGCGATAACGCATCGCGTTAGCGACGCGATACAAGAGAGTATTTTATAAGTCGCGGCGCGACAGGTTGCTGCTGTGTGTAATGTCGCACGCGTTTTCATAGAAATTGTTCTACGAATATAATATCATAGAATCGCGTCGCGTGACTGTCAATGTCTATAAACGCCAGTATTTTTTTTTTTGGCAAAGGGCTCCCTACTTTCTTTTTACCTCTCTCTGTCCAGAGCTGCCGAGGGCCAATGGCTCCAGTTAATATTTCACCGTTTTCTAAAAAAGGTTTTCTATACTTATCCTACAGATAGACGACGTGTCAATTCAAATAATCTATGTTCTATAACTAATCAAATCCTTTAACATCGACCTTGTGACATAGATGTGTGCATGCAATTATAAACCTTAAGGTGGTAAGCATTTTCAGACCGCGACTGTACCTATCAAATAAAATAAAAATAAAATATGTTGCAGGCGCTGTGTTGGCGTCGCCATTAAACACCGAGCTAGCTAATGCTCTTCACACACAGATGACATCGTTTGGTCTTAGTGGTCCAAGGGCCAAAGGAATTTTCCTGGGGACCCATGATTTGTACTCTAAAGGATACTTTGCCTCCATAGAAGGTTAGTCTAATTCAATAAAATTCAAAAATATAAATTTAATTTAAATATTTAATCCTTTCGTACTAAAATATTCTGGTCGAATAATATTTCTAATAGTTTCAATTAAGACTATAAATGGTATTAGAATAGCTAACTTTTGTAAAATATTTTGAAATTCAAACATTTAATAGATTAATGTACCTAATTAAATTCTAAATTTCCCATTATTACAAGTACAGTCGTGTTCATAAGTAAGTGTAGTGTTAATGCAAAGAAATTATTTAAGGGGAATTGCTTGGCACAATCACTAAACTTACGCGTAGACATCTCACACAAGTCAATGTTGTTCGTAAGGTGTGATTGTACTTTTGGCCGCGACCGTCGACCCCCACATTATGTATTCCCCGACAGTCGGGCTACACCACAGAGCACGGTGGCGCCGCGGCGGCGGCAGCCGTTACTAGAAGCGGCATTGTCAACACTTTCCATAAAAACCAAGCGTGTCACCGATCACTCACACTACGACACAAATTACGGCTTTTAAGGCGACGTCTCTAGACGCCGCTCTGTGGAACATGTAAAATATAAAGGCGAAAGTTAGTGAGGATGGATGGATGTTTGTTACTCATTCACGCAAAAACTACTGAACGGATTTGGATGAAATGTCGCATACAGATAGTCTATAACCTGGTTTAACTCATAAAATACTTTTTATCGGGATATTCCCACGGGATCGAGACTTATGCGGGTGAAACCGTGGGGTGCTGCTAGTTATTTCTATTAAGAAAACTTTCAGTCTTGCAATAACTTGTAATAAAATTAGTTTAACGTGTATGTTCCAGGAGTGCCACTGTCTGACATGAAAATAAAATGGGGTTCACGTGGAGCTGATACCGGTGACTGCCTTACTTTTTTCAGCGATAATGAAACCGAGTATCACATATCTACCTCGTTATGCGAGGATCCACGTCCCTTCATATGCTACAGGAAACTAAACAATCTGACAACGAACGAATGTGGTACCTTTGATAATGGTAAGTGAATTATCTAGCAGCTATACATATCACAGCATTATCTAACATTGTATCATAATTATATTGTTAAAAAACCGGCCAAGTGCGTGTCGGACCACGCACAATGAAGGGCTCCGTAGTTGGGATGAATTTATCCCAAGAACAAACTGAACATTGTAGTTGTAAAACATGTTTTTCAACATGTTTTCCCATACGGAATGTATGGGAGATCATGTTTTTCAAACCGTTAATTTAAGTTGGTTGATTAGTACTCGTTAACCTGTACAACCTACTTAGCTCTCATAGTTTTCCTTTTAATTTCGTTATATACGTATACTACTGCTGCGAATTTTTTCACAAGTCCAAGTACAATCATTTAGCTAGAAGGGGGGGGGGGGGGGACAGTTGACTCTAACAAAAAAATTCAGTTAAAAGCTTAATATTTCGCAAACGGATCCCTGAATCCAAAAATGGTTGCGACAAACTCAAAATATTTTTGAAAGACCTTTCTAACGATATCCCACAACACTTTACGTGTAGGGGAGGTACCCTAAAAAAATGTTTTTCTTGATTTTATTTTACCACTTTGTCGGCATGATTAATATGTATACATATGCCAAATTACAGCTTTCTAGTACTAACCGTCTCTGAGCTAAACCGCGGACAGACAGGCAGACAGACGGACATGGCGAAACTATAAAGGTTCCTTGTTTACTACGGAACCCTAAAAATGTTGTTTTCCGACTACCGCGCGGATGAAGTCGCGGGCGAAGCCTAGAATAAACCTGAATCCGGAATTAAAAAGGTTTTTCGGTGGTTACTAGGACAGTGTACAACTAAACGTAATCTGTTAATCCGTCCCAAAACAATACTTACATTCACCTCTCAACGAGGCATCCTCAGGATGGCTATCCCCGGACCCGACGTGTGGACACGTCAAGCGTCGAGAGCAGTGACGTGATCACACGTCGGGTCCGGGTTTGCAACAAGTCCATAGCCATCCTGAGGATGCCTCGTTGAGAGGTGAAACACGTGTCGATTTCTTACAGGGTTCTTTATTACTCCTTAAGAACAATTACGCGGATACTAAATATACGTCGTCTATTGTATTTTATAATGGATTTCCGCAAAGTCACGCCTGAATCAATGAAATACTTACATTTCCTTCCATTAATACGAGTTCGACTCGCACTTGGCTGGTTTCTATCTTGAAAATATGATTTTGATTTTATTTCAGAATATCACTTTAAGAGGTATACAGGCAGCTGTTACAAGGTACATCACGAGTTACAGACCTGGACGCGTGCGTACGGGATATGCGCATCTGAGGGGGGGCACCTGGTCATCCTGAACGACAGAGAAGAGGCTCGCATTGTCAAGGACATGTTCCCTGCTCATGCGACGAATGAGCTGTGGGATTGTTTTCACGTAGGTCTGGGAGCCTGGGGCGAGGAGCGCACCTGGACCACTATTCACGGTATTCGATTGTTTAATTACCCTTACACTGTGCCATTAGGGTGACAAGGACATCGACGCGAAAATTGTTACCATGGATTCAGTACATGATTCTGAAGCCCCGTGCGTTGAATTATTCGTCGGTTATTTTTTTTTTTAATCTGCTGTTTCATACAAAAGTGCAATACCTACTACGCGGTCAAAATTTATGGAACAGCTAGTGATCCTCTATGGGTTCCGTTTTTTCATTTGGACGTACGGAACCCTAAAAAGGAGCTACTGTTTCTCCGCTTATCTGAATATAATCCTTTTCACGGTACCTTATTAACTCTACAGCAGTAGTGAATTTAAATAGAATTCGGACTTCTTCCAGGTGAGAGATTCGAAGACGTGTTCAACGATTGGGTTGATGGCCAGCCTAACAATCTAAGGGGCATCCAGGACCGTGCATCTTTTGAAAGAGAAGGTGGTTTGGCAGACATTCAACCTGAGTTCAAAGCTATGTTCGTCTGTGAGAAATCTCCGCAATCAAAACAGTTCGAAGCCTATTCACCAGTCACGGAAGAATGAATTGGGTTGTAATAATCCTCTCCTTAATAACCCTACTGAAATCAACTTTAAGTTGTAATGTCATATAATTATTTGTGTTGTTGTGAAAACACGCTCGAAATCTACACATGAAATAACCATGTTATTTCTTGCTTTTCATAATATCATATTTGGAAATAAAATAAAAGTCCATCGATTTTTTTTCAAAGTCACCGTACTTTGTTTGATATGTTATATGCCGCCGCCATGATGCACAACAAAAAGAAAGCGAGATCAGCGCCTCTACCGGTGGATAATCTAAACTATTTTACGATAAGATCACAAATGTTTGGCCACATCATGAAGTAGTCGTGCGTTTAACCGTTCATATCGTCAAACGTTGAGTATTCAATTATCTGGACAGACCTCATCATGATGTGACCAGCGGTCGATGTTCTTTATCATGAAATCCAACCATTTCATGAAATGGTCGAACACTTCATGAAATTGATCAATTCTAAGATCTGGCCACGACATCTACATCCTTGTGCAATCGTTAGCAATAACTAGAAAAATGAGATTAACATGTAGTTGTACAGACAATTTTTAAAATACGGAGACAATCATCAAACGGTGCAAAATGTCTCATATAGGTATGTACAATATTTTTGAGAAGTTAAAATAAACCTTTGGAAAGGCTTTTGCCCAACAGTGGGACAGTATAGGCTGAACAATAAAATAAAATAAATATTACAGAGATAAATACGTTTAACGTTAAACGTATTTAGATATTTGTGGTGCAAGTGGGCGTTAGAGCAACTCAGGTTACACTTACACAGTCTGCTAACTTCACGTAAGTCGCATGTGAGTACAGCTAACTTCAGTTCAAGACAGTATGACTTCGGCAGCGAAGCGATACAGCACACAAACATGATAAAAATATATTTGGCTTTATCCTACTTATTGATAGTAACGGGTAAGTTTTTGTTAGTGGCTTAATTGTGTATGTGGGAATTACAAAGGTACATAACATCATGCGTTGTTTTCCCGAAGGGTTGGGCAGGGATGTACCTGTAGCAGGTACACCCACATTTCACCAGTTATGGTTAAGCCTCATGTAATAGTGGGCGAGCTTATTCAATTCAATTCAATTCAATTCATTTATTAAATTAGACAACTTTGATCCATAATGGTTAGTAACAACAGAAACTTATAACTATGTTAGTATGCACAATATCAAAATACAAGAATAACAACACAATATTATAATAACTATAAAATAATTATAAAATAATAATACGGTAAAATGAAATGATTCATTTCACTTTACCGTGCCAACAACAATGCTCACCCAAAGCGAGTGTATCGGACACTGATAATATTTACTAGCAATTATCTTCAGAATGTCATTGCTACCGCCGCGTACTCTGCCCAGCAGCGACGCCACTCGTTTGCGTCTTAATGCATAAAAGTCGTCTGTATGCGCTTCGGCAAACATCGTGGACGCACTGCAGAACCGCGGCAACCGCAACAACATCCTGAAGATATTATTATATTGTACCCGCAGAGCGCTGTATGCCCTTTGAGTATAATTAACCCACAGGCTGCTCTATTGATCATCATCAAACTGGCACAAATCCAGACTCCGGGCTGCTACTGAGAAATTCCAGATAGAAAAAACCAATAACATTTTGCCCGACCCTGGAATCGAACCCAGGCCCTCTTGCTCAGCAGTAACGCTTACGATCCCTAGATCCACGAGGCAGTCAGTCACAAACATGATAAAATTAAAAAGACCCACTTTTGAAGATACATAACTGGACCAGCATCTAAACTGGTAGTGATTACTGGCATGCCTTGATATCTGCTTTAGAGTATAAAATGTGAATAGAAGACATTTACAATAACCACGAATATTTTAATCCCTACGTTGGCTAATATCCTTGCTATCCAGACGTTGTACGTTGCAAGCCTGATTACTTGTTCAACTATGGCGCGGGTGGCTGGCTCAAAGTGCACAAAATCCCCGCTACATGGAAGGAAGCCTTCCTGAGATGTCACTATGAAGGTAAGTTTCACTGTTCCTTTGATTATCAGGCTGTTAAGAACTGTTATCGCGTTTCGGGAACTTCCACCCATTAATTACATACTTAAGACCCTCTGTACCAAGAAAAGCACGTCGAGTAATCAGAATCCCGAAAGTCTGACAACCTGTCTTACCAAGGGGTATAGTATTATCAAGTTACTGGGTTGTGAAGATCAGGGGGCCTAAAAAGGCCAGTTTAGCAAAGAAATAAAATTAAAAATCATTTTTTTTTTTTTATTATTTTAGCTATTCGGCTAAAAGCGATTCATTTCCTTCAATATGGCAATATTTACACCAAATATGATTCAGATATGAATTAAATTGAGATATTATTCAGCTAATATATGTCGCCATTCATGATGGATTGCTAAAGTGGCCGATTTAGGCCCCCAGATAGGCAGTCGATCCACGTTAAATACTGGTATTTAGCTGCATACGGTTAGAATGAAGAGCCGATCCCAACATAAACATAGTTGGAAGAAGGCTGGCAGATGCAGTATAGGAATAATAATAAATCCGATAGTCTTTTATTTTCTTTCAAATAGTCTTGTGTTACTTACTGGCTTGTGGAAGTCCCCGCTCTGTTATCGGAAGACGGGTCGTGCAAATAAACAACAAAATCATTATCGCCTACCTACACAAACACGATGCTAGTGACCTCAGATATCAAAGGGCAACCACTATCGAATGAGAATTCAAGTTCTATGTATTGTAGGTATTAGGAGATAAATAGTGAGCAAAAAACGTGAAACCAAATCTACGATATAGGTGTAACTACTATGTGGTAGATTTGTTTTTAAGTTTTTTAACTGGATTGCGGTCCATAAACGCCGAACTGTCGTCCATATCCACCGAACTGTCGTCCATATCCACCGAACTGTCGTCCATATCCACCGAACTGTCGTCCATATCCACCGAACTGTCGTCCATATCCACCGAACAGGGCCAGACAGGGACTCGCCCGGGAGGAAACTCTATCGATGTTGAATTAAAACAGGTGTCGTCGACCACCGTAATCAGTGGCAGTGACCCTAGTACGAGTTTTTACACATATTCGATCACGTTAACGTTCACTTACGTCTATTTGTACTAGGTAATTGTGTTCCCCAATATTGTCATTAGAGGGCGCCGCTTCAGTTTCAGAATAAGTGTAAAAACCCGCTGGGCCCTCTGGCTGCCATTCACCACACGGGATCGATCTGACGGTGCAAGATCATATTGTGCAATGTACAGCCGATCAATTCGGCATTCTCACCGTGACAACATAGGTGAGCTGTCGTTCAGCTCACCTATGTTATCACGGTAAGATTTTTTTTACAAAATAGACCGGAAGTTTTCAATGTGTCATGTTACAGGCGCGGTGTTGGCGTCCCCACTAGACAAACAGCTAGCTGATGCTCTTTACACACTGGTGTCACAGTCTGATATAGATAGTAACATTTTCCTGGGAACGCACGATTTGTTCTCTAATGGGGATTTCGTTTCTGTTGAAGGTTAGTGCAACTTTTACTAAATACTTTCATAATGTAGACTAGCTTTTGCCCGCGGCTTCGGCCGCGAGTAAGTCGGAAAATATCCCACGGAAACGTACCTACTACCGGAATTAAGAACCCTATGTATTAATCCAGGTTAAAAACTATCTGTGCGCCAAATTTTATCCAAATCCGTTCAGCCGTTTTTGCGCCAATCCGGAAAATACAAACAGACATCGGACGAAAATTCTAAAAACTATATTTTCGGCATCAGACTCGTTCCCACACCTCGTAGCAATTACTTGTTTTCATAAATATTCAATGTACAGCTTTGACTTCGTTACTATTTTATTATAATTACGTATAGATTTGTCCATTATTACTATTGGGGTACGTACTCCCGAACATAAATATGGCACACCGGGCTTAGAAAAAGTTTGGCATTGTAGATCGTTGCCTGTGCCACTACCAAGATAGTACATACTAATTTCATGGTCACTATAATAAATAATATATAACCCTAAAACTGCCACAGGTACATATATTATATGTACCTGTGTGGCAGTTTTAGGGTTCCGTAGTCAACAAGGAACCCCGTATAGTTTCACCATGTCCGTTCTGTCTGTGTCTGTCTGTCTATCCGCGGCTTAGCATAAAGACTCTTAGTACTTGAAAGCTGTATTTTGGCATGGATAAAGACCGACAAAGTAGTGGTTTTTTTTTGTGTACCTACCTTCCCTAGACATAAATAGGGTTTTTTTTTTCTCATCTATCACACGATGTGGGGTGTCGTTGGAAAGGTCGTTTAAAATATTGTGAGTATGTGAAAATCATTTCTGAATTCAGGGATCCGTTTGCGAAATATATAGCTTTAATGCGCTAATTTTTGTTAGAGTCAAGTATCCCCCCTCCTCCTTTTGGAGGTTGGTTTTGGATATGTGAAAAAATTCACGGCAGTAGTATAAAATTATAACGAAATTAAAAGGAAAACTATCACAGCTAAGTAGGCTCTTCAAGTTAATGAGAAATAATCAACCAACTTACATTTGCGATTGCAAAAGCATGTTCTCCCATACATTCCGTATGGGAGAACATGTTTTAAATCTACAATGTTAGGGTTGTTCTTGGGATATAAATTCATCCCAACTACGGAACCCTTTCATTGTTCGTGGTCGGACACGCACTTGGCCGGGTTTTCTCTTTTAAGATTCGATATGTCATATTTACACTAGTGCACCGTGACTGTAGAGTGGTACAAGCGTATGCTACAAGGATATTTACACTAGAGTACCGTGGCTGTAGAGTGCTCCAAGCGTATGCTACAAGGATATTTACATTAGAGTACCGTGGCTGTAGAGTGCTGCAATCGTATGCTAAAAGGATATTTTGGCGCCTGAATGATATTAGTAAACATTTGTGAAATTGTCTAATTAATATCTTAAACTATTGAATTATTAACAAATTAAAAAACATGGAATTCACCCTCTGAAAACACCACTACTCACAGCCACGCTACGCACGAATACGTGGCTGGCAAACTAAAGCTTATCCAACGCACAGTGAAATTCCTCCTTAATTATGTTTCAAACTTACCCAACCGGCCCTACACTTATCAAGGCTGTGATTACTTTTCACTGTACTGAAATGTTTTGTATGTATGTTCCAGGAGTGCTGCTGTCCGATATGGAAATAACATGGGGTCAAAGAGGTAACAGACCCGATAACGCAGACTGCCTCACTATGTCCGCCGGTGGAATAGCGAATCAAATATATTACTCGTCATGCACGTACCCACTCCCCTACATATGTTACAGGAAACTCGACAATCTAACGATGATGAACGAATGTGGTACCTTTGATAATGGTAAGCAGTCGATAATAATGCTGTCAATGTCGATCTATCGGTAAGTTCATTGGTATAAAACAAACATGATCCAACCGTAATGTCTGGACTTTAAAAGAGACTGTGACCTCTGAGTTTGATTCAGTGTTTTTCTCATAGAACGCTTAAAAGACTTGTAGATGTAGACCATTTTCTATTTTGTTTAGTTGCACATAACATAATTTACTATTGACATGTAAAAATGTTTTTAAAACCATTTTACAGAAATAAATATCGTTTAGACCAACGCTAGATGGACCGACGACCTATAGATGTGTGGAATAGACTGGATGTGGAAGGCGGAGAACAGGATGTTGTGGCGCAGCTTGGGAAAGTCCTAGGCCTATGTCCAACAGCGGACTGCGATAGACTGAGTTGATTGATTAAAATATAATTTTCATGATTCTTAATCAAAATAATAATTATGTATTTCAGAATATCACCTCAATCAACGTACAGGCAGCTGTTACAAGGTCCATCAGGAGAAACAGACTTGGTCCAGCGCGTATAGGATATGTGCATCTGAGGGGGGGCACCTGGTCATCCTGAACGACAGGGAAGAGGCGCGCATCGTCAAGGACATGTTTCCTGTTCGAGCTGGAGAAGTTAACCAGTGGGAACATTTCCACCTTGGTCTACTAGCCTGGGGCGACGATCGCACTTGGACTACTATTCACGGTAAAAGAACATTTTTATATGAAAACCTACATCATGTTCTTGATAGAAGTTCTTGCCTATTATTTTTCTGTCGACATTTGAATCGCCCTTATAAGCCTCATTTACACGATGCGATATAATTGCCTGTGGCATACCATAAGTTGAAGCAACAATAAAGTTATTCGTTACATCAATTTTATTGTATACCACGGACAAGAAACTTGCATCGTGTACTTTAGCCTGGCTTCTAGAACTCACTACTGAAACGTTTTGAAAATGGCGGTGTTTCATGTGTTCTCACTCCTACATCATTACTGTATTAAATGTGTGAGTAAGAGGGAATGAATTAGCTCCGCCAGTTTCAAAACGGTTCTGTAATGTCACGGGTGGTGTGTAACTCTCGCAACCGGCGCACGTGTTTGATATGAACGTAAACGAAGTGAAAGGAGTATGTAAGGATCGTGGCAAGTGGCGATCTATAGTCTCTGCCTAACTACATGGGAAAAAGGCATGAGTTTATGTCTGTATATGTAATGTGTACATCTGTACATGTACATTAGTAAGGAAGTTAGGGAAACAATTTGATTGGGTTACATCTCGACATAAGATAGTTAATTGATTCAGGCGTGACTTTGCGGAAATCCATTATAAAATACAATAGACGACGTATATTTAGTAACCTAATCCGCATAACTGTTCTTAAGGAGTCATATAGAACCCTGTAAGAAATCGACACGTGTTTCACCTCTCAACGAGGCATCCTCAGGATGGCTATGGACTTGTTGCAAACCCGGACCCGACGTGTGGACACGTCGGGCCTTAAGAAAACTCCTTAAGAACAGTTACGCGAATTAGGTTACTAAATATACGTCGTCTATTGCATCTCGACATAACGCAATGTGACTGTGGATATCAATGAAGCTATACAGAGGTCGTAGTACGACGTGATAGCGCCATCATTGTTCCAGAGCAAGAGAAAGATGGAGCTATACATAATATAGCGCTATTTCTTTTTTACAACGGGCCAATGATGACTTAAATAATATGGCACCAGATACTGTAGAAGGAGAAGGTACTTTATATCATAAGGCAGGCCTTTGCCCAGTAGTGGGACAATCCGGGCGAGTTAAATAAAGATACTAATGAGATTCGTTACCTCTTTCAGGTGAAAGAATAGAAGACGTGTTCCACGATTGGAACCCGGGCCAGCCTGACAATTTTAAAGGCCATCAAGATCATGCTACTCTACTCAGAGCCGGCACTTTGGACGACGATAGTCCTAGTACCAGAGCTATGTTCGTCTGTGAGAAGTCTCCTGATTCAATACGGTTTGAAGCTTCACCGCTAGCCATTCAAGAGAGGGCGCAATAAACCTCAGCGCCACTAATTACAAGATAGATTTTAGATAAACAAATAGGAAAATTACTGAGTTTTCTTCCGCTTCTCTATTTCGGGAACGTTTCGAATCAAATACCGTTCTCCTTTCCTTCTCATTAGGTAGATGAAAGGTGACCTTGACAATTTGTTTCATCAGTGCAATACTAAGTAGTTAGCGATTATCTGGTGGAACTGGGTTGGATGTACACATATCTGCCCTTGGGGAACACCGGCGTGCTGTTATGCTATGTACTCGTAGTTATACCTACTTTAGTCTGATAGGTGTTGACGCAGAATTTATTAACTCAACAGTACTGTTGGGCTACCTGTGACGTCAGTTGATTAAAAAATCCTGACACTTCACCACTATTGTAAACGATTGTATATGACAGATATTTTGTAAATGTTTCACAGTGAATTAGCCCGTCAACTTTCGCTAGTAGGTATCCGTCAAGAGTGATAGGGCGTGCTCGCGAAAAGCACGTTACGTCACCGCAAATTAAATTGTACCATAAACGCGTTCACATAAAGTTTATTTTGTATTGTAGAATTTTGGTTTATTACTCTTTTGGGGAATATTCAATATTCGAGTGAAATCTAGTGTGAATTGCTTATCATGTCAATGTCGAGTGACGTTCATCTTGGTTTATAGTTTTCAAACACTCAGCCTATGCACAATGGATGTGGATTTACGGTTGTCTTATAGTTGGAGTGATGGTGCGACTTTGGCTGGGTGTAAAAATTACACAAAGATGCAGTTTCTTAGCAATTGCTGGAGGGGTCGTAACCTAGTCACTACGCCCAGTGGTAACGGCCCAGCATTGGAACTGTAAATGAACAAAAACATGGTCATTAAAACATCATGTTCTACAACCATAAATTCGATAACATGTGTGACATCTATCAACATGAACTGGGCCCGGGCGGTGGATAACGGCCCACTCTCTCTCACAGAGAAGAGGCCTGAGTCCCAGCAGTGGGAACATTAAAGGGTATTTATTATGCTCGAGCATACACACGGATGACCCTACCATTGGAAATTAAATGAAAACATTGGTAGTACTACTTCTGATGACATAACAACGAAGGTTGCACTTTAGTGCCACAAGAATCTGTTAGCAGTTGCATAACATTAACAGGGGAGGCGCTATGCCCCTTCTCTTTTATAAAAAAACTTCTAAACTTTTACCACTAGCTCTCTTACACCACGGCAACCTTTCATTTACCAGCACCCTTACTGCGTAACACACGATCAGTCTGTTTCAGTGTTTGCAGGGCAGATGTCGTCGACTTCTGCGACATGCTGGCGCATCCATTCCGATTCGGTTCTTTTCGCATGGATGCAGTCCATCAAGTGGGTGGATATGGATTCACCACACTAATATTTTAAATATGAAATTAACTCTGTCTAACTAACGGCTAAACGAATTTCGTTGAAATGCACACGGATAGACCATGACCTGTCATAGGATACTTTTTATCCCGGTAGAACAACCGTGGCCGTGCCGTGGTACAATTTCTAAAGTCCGCGCGGATGAAGCCCCGGGCAAACGCTAGTCCTGTATTACTGACCGTAGACCGCGTAGGTACTCTCTGCCTGACTCTGTAGGGCACAGGATACACTTTACCATATCGCATAGACAAGTGGTGTCATGGCGTCCTAGTTTGCCAGATATCAAGAGTCTCGCTTCCGACCCTCAACCATTGCATCACTCTCTATTGACGGAAGTCTTGGACTTTTTGAGGCTGGATAAGACTGCATTTTTACTTAGATAGATATGAGTATATTTTATTGCAGTTTCTGGAGCATGCACAACATTTGCATATTACATCACAGATTCTGAAAATTTGCATAAATTTTACTTAAAACTTTACTTAAAATTTATTAATGTGTTTAAAGTAAGTAAAAATTTTAGACAAATATTTAATTAATTCTATAAAATTAAAACCATGCTGTATAACCTCCGTAATCAGACCTGAAATCCAGGTAGAGTCATGTGGGGTAAACGTACGCGGCAAATAAGTGTCCGCAGTGCATATCGTGGGTATGCCACGGATGACAGCAGGTCGAGACCTATCGCGTTTAGTTCGCGTTTGACCACCGAGCTAAAGTACTGCGTCACGGGTTTGCCGCACAATGCTATGGAAACTTACGCGACAATATTGCTTTTGCACGTATTTGTTATTTATTTCTTTGAAATTCATTTGCATGCTAAAGGCATATTATTTATTAGTCTGATTGAATAACAAAGTGACTGGGAACAGGAGAAATTAATCAATATTTTGTGTGAATTTATGTATTTTGTCTAAGGTAAGTCATACTTCGAAATTTTATAATTTTTATTTGCTTTGATGGGATGGGGTAAGTGTCCGGGGGAAGTGTTCGCAGTAATTTAAAAAGAGATTAGAAGAGAAACAAAAATAAATTGAAGAAAAAGCTGAGAAAACGAGAAAACCAAAGATGAACATGGACACCAAAAGCTAGCCAAATAAGAAAAATGATATTAGGAAAGATAAAACTACCGACAAAAGAAAAAAATTCTCTTCAGAACAAGAATACTACTGTTCGTTATGTCGAGAAAAGTACGGAGAGACGACTGAGGAGTGGATTGGGTGTTCAATTTCTAAGTCCTGGTGGTCCACATTCACATGTGATCTTAGTGCAATAGCAAATTAAGTTTACGTGCGTACACTTAACCGAAGGCGTGCGGACACTTTCCCACCGATGCGGGTAAAACCCGCATTTCCCTTGCTTACTAAATGATTAAGTAAAAGAAACAATTATTGTTAGAATTGAAATGTCATGTTTTGTTTTCCTTCACAAATGTTTATAACATTAAAATAAAAGATTTTTTCTTTTCAATTAACAAAATCTTTTATTCTGGAAGCAACTAACTAAATAATGCGTACGTTTACCCCACATGACTCTATGGTCCAGTACAAAAAAAAAACATAATAATGGCAAGAACGAGTGACTCTCGACTTCGGATTTTTGGTTATAACTTCTTGGTTTCTAGGAAATTGGTGAGTTATTTTACATTAAAAAGTGTCTGACTAATATCATAAACATACCCTGTAAAAGTTTTATTCAATATATGTTTATTTATGCGTTTTTTTAACCATTTTTACAAATCTTATATATTTTGTTTGGCAACAGCGCCATCTAGAACGGGAACTAATATCGAAGAGTTTGTGTAAAAGCAATTTTTTTTTTTTGTGAAAAGTCTCTAGCCTGATCACAAAAAAAAATTATAGCTGTGTTTTAGTAACGTTAATTTTCACTTTGTTGTTTATTATATATTACAAAGTGAGAAATGTAGTTTTATTTTCGCGGACTAAAAATAAAAAATCCACTACGGAGAAAAGCGACACGTCCATTCCCAATAACGTTCCTAAGAACACTGGCGCGGTGCGAGCGGTAAGGAAATGAGCAAGCGTATATCGTAAAAATGCAAATAAAATCGTATAAAATTAGATATGAACTATTTAATCATTACTAACGGATCACTGGATGCAGTTTGGCATTTAAAATTTGATGGTATAGTTTAAATTTTAATTATAATTGTTAATAAAGAGATAAACTACTTTTAAAGATAATCGAGAGGTGTGTTAGAATTTTTTTTTGATGTATTAAAATATGTTTTGAGTTGGATCACTGAATGCAAAAAAGACTTGAGAATATCGTTCTTTTTTTATGGCATTTTTTTATGGTTTAAGAGATACACTCCTGTAAAAAACCACCATTTGACCGTTTTCAAGAAATCTCCGCCTTATGGGTACACCATTCTGCCAGGGTTGCGGGTTTGTCCGAAAGGGATATCGCGGTCCCGGCACACAGGCAACGGAAGGAACACGGGTGGGTTTTAGTCAGTAAAAGTCTGACACGCCCTCTCGCTCCGCCCAGAGCGGGAGAAGTCATTTGATGATTTCCCACCCTCAAAGAAAAAAAAAATGGGTACACCGTTATACTATGATATTATTTGAAAGTAGAATTCGACATAGACTACTTATTATTCTAGATTTATTTATTTGTTATCTTTAAACGGTTAAAAAACGATTACAATATTATTAAAGACGAGGTTTAACATTTACAACACTTTTATGAATCCCTCTCACAGTAAAGCCAATAAAATCTTCGACAGTTCTTATGTTGAATTGCAGCCAGTTTACTTGTTGATTAATTGCGTGATCATTAAATGCGGCCAGATTGCGAGGTACCGGGATAATCATATTAAAAAATTTTGAAATAAAAATAACTGGCAGACAATGTCGTGGGCAACAGATAGTCACCAATAAATGTATTACCAAAAGTAATCACGTATTGGTTTATTAATAATATATAAAAGTAATTTAGTTTAAATTTGTTTGACTGTCTCAGAAAAACTGTGAAAAGCAAATAGGTATTTTTAAGACACTATTTTCGATTGAGGCGCCACGATATACCCCAGGTTGTTTAAATTAATGATTTATGAACAGCCTCGTTTTCAGCATAATTAAGTGGTTTAAGTGGCTGATAGAAAACCCAAAAGAAGTTTTGGACCAACTTAATAAAATCCCGTCTCGGGTCCATATCCAGTATTCTGAATTCTAAGTCCCCGGACGCAGTATGCAGTCTCCAAGATGGGCCGTGCATATTTTAAACACTATTAACCCTTGCCGTTCACTGAAGACCTATTTCTAAGCCAGTCGGTCTAACTTGTGTTCCGAGTCCAGAACACAAGTTAGAATGAACCTTGCGCTACCGTTAAAGAGTCGAAAATCCTTCAATTTATAATCGGTTGATTGGATGTTCTCAAAATAAAAGTTGCAACGTACTCAAGTCACGTCGTGGCATAGCTTCGAGATTCTTATTGATTTTGCATACATGAAAGGATTTGTACAACACGGTCGGATTTTAGGACTTTGTATCGCCGGCAATGTATGTGACTTCATCTAATTAGGTCGTATGCGCCTGTCGTTTGAACTGAGTTCGCTATTATGCTGTATGTGTTTCTTTGATTGCTGGTTTGTTGCGAATATAAATTAATTATAAATTCCTGAATCAATGACGAACAACGATAATTTTAAAAGAGCCAATATGTTCATTCGTTTCTTCTTTACTTTAAACAGCTCTATTTGCAAGCCAAACCGCAAACTTAAACCTCCTTGGTTGCCATGTGTCGAAGTAAAAAGTTTGTTCTATTTTTAAATTACACGACAGATATGAATTTTCATAGTAATTTATTCGGCCGCTGGGTTTCTGAAGCTCTAAAAGACTGGTATTGAACGTAAGCGCAGGGCTTTGGCCATGTGTTGGCTCGCAATTTGCACAAACCTCGACTGAAGTAAAGGCTACACTGCTTACAGCGTACTCTCAGTCGTTCTATATCTACATACAGTCTGTGGGAACTACACGCAGAGGGCATACCTACAGAGCCCTGCGCGAACAATACAATAATACTATTAGGGATTTGACGGGGTTGCCCCGCTTCTGCAGTGCTTCTGACATGTTCGCAGTGGCGAGAATAGATGGCTTTCACGCCATCATGCGTAAACGATGCGCCTCCATCATGCGCAGGGTACGCGCCAGCCCTAACAGTATCCTGAATGCTATAGCAGAAAAAACTGACTGTGAATAATGCTAGACTGAATACATGACTTTATAAATGTCTGGTAGTTTTGAGTATTTTAATGGCCTACGCAAATTTCCTGCAGATCTAGTAGCGTCGTGTGACTGATCGTTGAGCTCCATAAAATAGCTGGGTTGAGCTACACGGTGACTGTTATGTAACAGTCACCGTGTAGTTCAACCCAGCTGTTTTGCATGCCGTCTGTCGGGGCACGTCCATTCAAAGCTGCAACGGCTCTTTCTTCTAAAGGCTCTTTCAGACATGTTCCTACATGATTAAACTCACATAAAATCTTAATAATATAATGTTTGGACTTTAAAAGAGACCATGACCTCTGAGTTTATTTCGAAATTTCTTCTCAGGGATCAGTCAGCTAGGAAAATTTACGTGCATAAGTGTCTTAAAAGATCTACTTATTAAAGAAATAAACGTCATTACATAATTTTCATTTTCGCTAGGTGGGACAGCCACATACGGAAACATTGGATTCACCTACAAACTATTCATTATTACGCCACAGTGGCATTGTGAAAATAGGAGAATAGTGAATATCTAATAAACAGACGGAATATTCAATAATGAGTTTTAAGTACTTATTTATATTAAATTATTGTATGTTCCAATTTAAAGAAGATTACTAAGAAGTTGATCCTTCCTCTCATTTTGCACTGGCAGAAAATAATGTTATTGACAATCGTTTGTCAGAAAATCGAATAGTATTCATAAACTCAAGATCAATCAGAGTATTGCAAAAGATAGAAATTTAATACTAAAGGATTAATAATATAGTCTAAGATATTAACGATATTGATTACGAAACCTGATAAGAAATTTGTTTTAATTTCAAGATGTCGTTATTTAAGTCTCTCAATAGCTCTAGTATCGAGCTATCTTCGCATAATGAGAGAACCGGTGACCCTAAGCCTCCCGAGGCCAAAGAAGTGTTCAGTAACTTTGGTGATGGAGCCTGTGGAGAGCCAGAGGTTCTACAGCATGTCTTCCTAGACTTCACTCCTGATGCGGTCATAGATAACGAGATTTCACAGAAGAAGATCTGCGATTTTTGGAAACTCATCAACAACACGCCTGAGATTAAGAATTTGATGGTGAAGCCCGTATGTCTATGTTCTATGTTATGGGGTTTGGTTTCCGCACTTAGTCCTTCAGTAGACCATTGTGCGTGGGCCATAGCGGCGGTTGGTGGTTATTCCAACCAGCCCACCTCCCTCTAGAAGTTAATTAAATCACCTGGTCTGTTCAGAACATTTGTGAAAGATCTGGTTGACCCGAGGGTTTCTGTTCTAATCTTGGTGACGCCTGTGCATTCAAAAAGCACGTGCGTGACGGCTTCCTAAGCCTCCATGCACGCCTTGCACAGAGGACTGTCCATGTATTCATATTAATTTAGTTATTGTAAAACATAGGTACATTACAAGTTCTTCTTTGATAATACATTGAGGGCGCTATGTTTTGCCTCTAGGGCGTACAAACGTAGTAGTAATACATGCAATACAATTTAAACAAGAAATTAATATAGGGACATGAACCACAAATAAACAAATCAATTTTATCATCTATCACATTAACAATAAATTTTCAATCACACTGAACAATGTCCATTATGCCTATTGTGTGGAAGTGTTTGTTTAGCGAGCAGTGACCCGTGATGGTCCCCGTCACCAGGCGCAGACCGTTCCTGTCCAGGCGTAGTAAACGCTAGGTTAGCCTGGTATCCAAGGATGGCATAGATTCCTTGGACTGCCTGCAGCCCAGTGTCGAGGTCCACCAGTACTCCGCTTGACTGTGGGTGAACTTCTGTAGCTGAAGGGAATGGGTACGATAGAGTCGGGTCTACAGACTGCCGTGCTGGATCCTTGTCTAGCAACTTCGTCAGCTGTGTCGTTACCTAGCGATCCACTGTGTCCTTTTATCCATTGCAGTGTCACCGTGTTGCGGCTAGATACCGTTATTTGTTCTAGTACATTGTGACATTCTAGTGTTAGTTTAGAGTTAATATATTTTTTCCGTAAGGATTGGAGAACTGAGGCGCCGTCGGAGAGTATGCGTATGTATCCGTAACTCTCCTGGCTTTTAGGGAGTGGACCGGTTGTATGATGCCCACACACTCCGCCTGGTAGATGGTGTTGACATTCCCAGCGGGCTGGATATCTTTATGTTGAAGTAGTGTGAGAAGACTCCAACTCCAGTCCCGGAGTCGGTCTTCGATCCGTCGGTGTATACTCTAATTTCTTTTGGGCCTAAGTAGTCACACTGTTCTTCTGTAAGTATTATGTTGTAGTGCCTTTGAAAGTGGTGTGTTTTTGGGGCTTTATCACAGGGTGTTGCCATCATTGATCGCATCTTCCTTTATACGTGTGTGCTTAACTCTGGAGTCTTTGGAGGCTTAGGGTTCCTGATACATGGAGCCTAAAGGCGGCTAGGGCCGCCTCCTCCCGCTCGATGAGGTGCAGAGGAGGCAGTACAAGCATTGCCTGTAGGGCGGCAGTGGGTGTAGTTCTCATACTGCTAGTGATTGCAACACAAGCAAACCGCTGTAGTTTTTCGAGATTCCTTTGGGCTGTGCTCAGGTCTGTCCTGGGCCACCAGACCAGTGAGCTGTATGTGATAATTGGTCGGGTGATTGTGGTGTATAACCAGTAGGTGACCCTGGGGCTAATTTCCCAGTTCCTGCCAAGCAGTCGCTTCCACTGCCACAGGGATATGCTGGTTTTTGTAATAATATACCTAGTTGGTGTGTTTTGCCCAGTTTAGCTGCTTGTCCAAATTAGATACCCAGGTATTTAGTTTCAGTTAATAGGCTTAGGGTTGTTCCGAAGAATCGTGGTAGCTGTAGTGTTGTCAGTTTTCTCTTTTTTGTGAAGAGAATCAGTTCAGTTTTTGTAGTGTTCACTGAGAGTTGGTGCCTATGGCACCATTCCTCTACTAGTTTTAGGGCTTGCTTGACGCATGAGGTTGCATAGAGTGTTTTCGTGGGTGCCTTTTATTATTATGGTTATGTCATCGGCGCAGCCTACAGTGAAGTAACCTTTGTAGTTGAGTGTTTTGATGAGGCTGTCTACTACAAGGTTCCATAGGAGCGGCGAGAGGACGCCCCCTTGCGGGTAGCCCTTCGCAACGATGGCCCTCGTAGTGTCATTTACTGTGACTTGTACAGCTCTCAGTTTGAGCATGTTGGTGATCTAGCCACTCAAGGTCGAGTCTATGTTGTGACTGTCGAGTGATGGGGATGAAAAATAATACGTTTCGTTTTGGAGTAGTTTATTTCAAGGTTATTTGCGTTCATCCAGGTGATAGTTTTGGTAAGGATTGAATTTAGTTCTTCATTCAAAGTTAGGTTGTTCTGACATGAGAATAGAAGAGAAATGTCATCCGCGAATAAAACACATGGTCCTTCTATGGTTTTCGGTAAGTCATTAATATATATAAGGAATAACAGACCTCTTAAAACACTTCCTGTAATTAATGTAATGCCTGAAACATTTTAAGTCAAAATGTGATTTTTTGAATTTTCAAACTTAAATAGTAGGGGTTCATTATATACTCTCATTGTAATAGTAAAAAATGTTGAGGGTGTTATGTTCCATAAGAAAACGGTGTTCTTCTTTATCCGGCGCTTTAGTTTTTGGGTACAAAATCTTCGAAACTTGAATGATGTCCTTTGAATTCTCTAATAGGTATAATCTATATACGTATACATAGTATACAACAAAGTCGCTTCGCGCTGTCTGTCCCAATGTATGCTTAGATCTTTAAAAATACGCAACGGATTTTGATGCGCTTTATAGAGTGATTCACGCGGAAGGTTTTTGTGTATAATTTATTACGGTTTTGTGTAAATCGGCTGAAATATAACGATTATTGTCGAAGATGTCGGAAAAAATCATGCTGACTGGGAGCTTTACTGGCGTGCGCCGCGTAAGCCTTAAGAGATACATCAAATTTGTGTTTTACAGAATTGTATATCTTAAAAAGTTCATAAGTAAAGGATGACCTACAGTAACAATTTTTATCATTTCATTGTTATTTCCGAAGCTATTTTGACCGGTATTTTATTTATCCTTATCCAATAAAATATGTTATTAAAATTGGGCATTTAATTTAGATTAAAATATGCCTTGACATCATATCATTAAAATTAATACTTTAAAAGATATCACATATTCAAAATTACGCGTGACAAAATAATTATGGTGGCCGACAACGCGGGCGCAGCGGTAGGAATCAATTACTTTTCCTCGGATATTAGGTATCTAACTTTACTAATCCCGGTAGTACGTACCGGTGGGATATTTTAACGTCACGTCAGCGCAGAGAGTTGAGGGCTATGTCTATGTTGTATTCTATACTGGACAATCCCACTTCTCCTTCTTACCTGACTTCCCATGTTCAATACCTATGCTCTGCCCATAATAAAAATCTTCGTTCTACCAACAATCGTCTTCTACGATGTCCTTCTCACCGTTCTGGTTTTATTCACTCTTCTTTCTTTGTCCAGGCGGTTTTTCTTTGGAATGCGCTCCCTCTGAACATCAAGATGGCAACCAGTCGGTTATCTTTCAAAGTGAAGGCACGTGAACATATTCGTAAAAAGTTGGCGGAATCATTGCAGCGCTGATTTGTTGGATTTGTTTTCTCCTCTACCAATCGTTATTTCTCCTGACAAAGTTTATTCGGTTTATATGTATGTATGTATGTATCTATGTATTAGTGTGTATTAATTTTCAAGTTATCTATCCCTTATGTTGCACCTGCTATGTTTTGTCTCTGCATCACCCTAAGGTTGACTGGTAGAAAATGCCTCAGGCATTAAGTCCGCCTTTGTACAGTTTTTTACTTGTGCATGAAGTTTTAATAAATAAATAAATATTTTCCGATATCCACGCGGGAGAAGCCGCGGGCAAAAGCTAGTAAAATTATAACGCGTATTCGTTCGAAATTCCATTTTTTTTATTTGATTTGAAAGATTTTTGAGATTTCTGACTTTTCTAGTACCCAAACCTCAGTTGGTCCTTTAGAGGTTTTGATCCTTATATGAAACAAGATCGATTGGCATAAAAAAAAGTTTTTTGTGAAAACTGCCCATTTTCTTGCAATCTGTAAAAAAAAAAAATCTGTTAATGCAGATCAAAATGTCTGAAAAAGTTAAGGACTTAGACCGTTTTCTTGTAGCGACAACGGGTATGGTACCTGTCCTTACTGGTCCATCTCAAAAATCCAGCCTGTATAATGTTTAGAAAACTCGTCTGCTTGCCAACGAAAACGACACAATGAATATTGTCGATTTGTCAATATCAAAAGCATTGCCATTGGTAGTGTGTTCGATAATTATACTGCTGGGGAGTGTTGACAAAAGAGCAGACACCTACACTCAGCAGTAGACGGAACAAAGCTTTCAATGATGAAGATGAAATACTTTTGATTCCTGATGTGAGAGTGATTGGGTCCGT
This sequence comes from Agrochola lota, assembly GCA_947364205.1. Lineage (NCBI taxonomy): Eukaryota > Metazoa > Arthropoda > Insecta > Lepidoptera > Noctuidae > Agrochola > Agrochola lota. The sequence continues at coordinate 22,009,936 of OX376223.1, forward strand.
AAGTGGTATCTTATGTAACGTAGATTTCTATTTTGGGGCTAATGTGTTTTTGTGGTATTAAACCTCACATTCGCGTCTTTATCGCGCGATAATAACGCAAGCGTTATTGCGATATCTGTTTTCAGTACATTTTGGATTAGGACGGCCGTGAAGTTACACACTGCTGCAATAATAACGACGCAATAGACTTGGGACGCTTGCGTTCCTCCGTCCTACGATATTCCGATATGTGTTCTTAGAACATTTTGTATTAGGAAACTTGCGATCTTACACACACCTGTGTTAATAACGCTAGTACGGTGTAGTGCGGGCGAGGGGTTTATAGTGTAGACGTTAGAAATATCGGACGATAAAGACGCAGCTGTGTGCAAGGAATCGGGACGCATTATCGCAATAACGCTAGCGTTATTATCGCGCCTGTGGGGTTGCGGGTTTGTCCGAAAGGGATATCGCGGCCCCGGCACACAGGCAACGCAAGGAACACGGGTGGGTTTTAGTCAGTAAAAGTCTGACACACCCTCTCGCTCTGCCCAAAGCGGGAGAAGTCATTTGATGATTTCCCATCCTCAAAAAAAAAAAAAAGGGTGCGAGGCTTTAATTAATGCGTTGAAACAAGCTTAGTTACTTTATAGTATCTCTACGTACACCCGCATTTCGCAAGTTATGCTTAAGTTCAATGGAATAAGGACGAGCCTATTGCCATCAACCGGGCACAAATCCAAACACTGTCTTAAAATATTTTTTTCAGGAAAGATGCGACAATGCAATGCCGCCAGCAACTTCTGACTCTGAGGTCCCGGAAGTCACGGAAAATAATGTTGTAAGCATGGCCAAGACAGCCTGTTCTATGCTAGAGATAGTCGAAGAAAAAGGTATGACTGAAAGTTCTGATCCAATGTTGATATGAATGTATCTTAAAATCATAAACATAAATAAAAAAGAAAATTGATATCAAAACACCTTGTAAATACTAATATTATAGTTAGGTCTGCCTAACCTAACTCTGAGTATTCACAGAATGAGTGTTTTCAATGACGAATGCTAAGTGATGGGAGGACAGAAAAAGAGCTTCAATACATTAATACATTCAATTCATTAAAAAAAAAAAGAAAAAAAAAGCTCCTCGCCTATTTGGTGAGGCTTCAAAATTGTTACTTAATTGATGAGTTGCGCGACCACCACTAATGTAATATGAATCTATTTAAATCATAAAAAAAAATACTTAAAATACTGTTTATTTTTCCGAGATACTGTAAATTTTTCCGAAATACTGTTTATTTTTCCGAGATACTGTTAAATATTCCGAAATACTGTTTATTTTCCCACATTGACCATAATATACTTTATTTCTTGTACAAAAAGTTGGCAACCGTATAAGCAACCCTATTTCCTGGGTGCCAATAGAGTTACATTGTTTAATTCTTGTTTTCTTTTTTGAGTGGCTCCATGTTGAATACTGGTATTCAGCTACATCCAGTAAGACTGAAAGCCGACCCCAACATAAACATAGTTGGGAAAGGATTAGGCACAAATGATTGATCGTTCTGATTTCATCTTTCGTGTTTTCAGATCTGATATCCCGGGCATTTGAAGGTAGGATGCGTCAATCTTACTGTTCCTTGGGCTCTCGAGAGTACAAGGAAAACGAGGCCAATCGGCAAAAGAGAGGACATCGTAAGTTGTAACATTTTAGCTTTTTTTGCACAAACAATAATAATTAAGTCCGTAGCCCTTTTTATTGAGTTCACAGTCAATGTGGTTTTATATACGTAAATGCATACATAATAAACTCACGCCTTCTTCTCATGGAGGTAGGCAGAAACTACGGGCGCCACCTGCATCCTTACTCATTTTGCTTCGTCCACATTTATACACAACACAATTTATACATGACCACGCCGGTTGCGAGTACTACTGCACACCTGACCTGACGAACATCACCAATTATAAGTTCACTATGACCTTCTAGGGCGTCCCCCCCTCCCGGCGGGCGTTTCCACTAACATCTACCTTGTTAAGAGCGTTTATTCTGAAAGTGGGCAACGTCGCAAATAGATGTCAAATATTTCACTGTTTTGATTAATGTGGCAATATTATTGTGTGGAAATAAAATATGTGGCTAACTAGCGAACTAGAATATTGATTATGAAATGCAATAATTAATATCGTAACACCGAATGTTCACTTTTAGATAAATTAATTTAGAAAAAATCTATTTGGAAAGTGTTCGTGATGGAACAAAAGGTTTTTTATTAGAATAAACCCGTGTTAAGGCAAGTATATTGATCGTATTGAGAATATACAAAAAAGATTTATTCGTTTTCTATGTTTTCGGCTTCGTATACCATACCATTCTGATAATTACATAAATCTTTGCAAGAAATTTCATTTACAGCCACTCATAAATCGTCGTCGACTAGCAGATTGCACTTTCCTTTTAAAAATTATGTCGAACAAGATTGACTGTCCTGATCTCCTACATAAACTACGTTTCAATGTTCCTCAGAGATCAGTTAGATATAATCCGCCTATCTCCATTCCTTTTTCCTCTTCTAACTACAGGCAAAACTCATACATAGTGCGAGCGAGAAGGGATTTTAATATTCTTTGTAAAGAGTTCTCATTTGACCCATTTACCATCAATAATTATTCTGCACGCGCTCGGCTGAACGCTGACTTCTTTAAAAGTGCATAGTGCTTATTGTACCTTATACATATATATATACTTTTTTTTTCGTGCTTATTCTGTTTTTACCCGTGAGAACCTGTAATTGGCTGTATGTTTCATATACAACTGTTATCCATTTGTTATAGCTGTTGGTTCTCCTATCAATAAATAAATAAATAAAATACTGAGAATGATGATGTTGCTTTACTTTAATTTAGAAATAGTTTACTTAGGTTTCTTGAAATGTTGTAACTTTAAAAAAAAAATTGTTGACTTAAGTTGAAGTGAAGTTCTGTTCGTTGCCATATTGCCGCGCCGGCGCGGCGCTAGAGCGGTCCCGCGCGCTAGTGATGGGCTCCGTTACGGTTGAGTTTAGTCGATTGTCTGAGCGGGGCGCGAACAGAAAGTTCCCAAATGCGTTTTTTACACCTAAAATAGGTACAACATCAAATTCAATGTTATAATTGCAATTTATTATTAATATTCTAGTTCGCTAGTTAGCCACATTTCTTATTTCTATTCAGTAATATTGCTATAAGAATCAAAACAGGTCAATATTTGACAGTTATTTGCGATGTTGCCAACTTTTAGGATAAACCCTCTTAATATCTTTTGTTAGTCGCCTTTCATTTATCCTCTCAACATGACCAAACTAACGAAAATCACCAACTACCAACTCTTTTCATAGGTAAAAATGTTTTTTTATTTATGTATGTGTATCCTTACATATTATAAAACAAAGTTCCATGCCGCGTCTGTTAGTCTGTTTGAATGCGATAAACTCAAAAACTACCGAACGGATTTTTAAACGGTTTTCACCAATGGACGGAGTGGTTCATGCGGAAGGTTTTGTGTAAATTGGCTGAAATATGACGATTATTGTCAAAGATGTCAGAAAAAGTCATGCTGACTGGGAGCTTTACTGACGTACGCCGCGTCAGCCGTAAGATATACATCAAAAGATCTTAAAAATTTCAACAAAAAAGTGCGCAATAACATAGGTCTATCTTCTAAGGATGACCTACAGTAACCATTTTTATCTTTCGGAATTTGATAATAATTTGATTGTTATTTCCGAACCTATTTTGATCGGTATTACATTTATCCCTATCCAATAAAATATGTTATTTAAATTAGGCATTTAATTGAGATTAAAATATGCATTGACATCATATCATTAAAATTAATACTTTAAAAGATATCACTGATTCAAAATTACGCGTAACAAAATGATTATGATTGACAACAACGCGGGCGCAGCGGTACCCGTGGGATATTTTCCGACATCCACGCGGGCGAAGCCGCGGGCAAAAGCTTGTGCATAATTAAAATTAAGCCTGAGTCATTGGCTGACCCAAGTCTCCGGAAAAATTAATACTACCGATTAATAGATCGGATTTGGTTTCCTTTGTATGAAGAAATGAACCGAGCGCGGTGCGGGCGGTACCGATAGTTGGCCCAGTGCTATATGAATTCATACAAAGCAATCCAAAAGCCGTTGCGTGCTGTGCGTGCGTTGCGGCCGGTGCAGACCAGACGTTCATCTAAATGCGTCGTTCAGACCCACACGGTGGCGGACAGTTGTCATGTACTATTCAAACCATTATTTTCAAATTATCAAATATACCTTCACAAGGTGCCTATTAAATAAGGTGGCTCGTATTGATTATTGTGGAGGCCGCAAGAATCCCCTGGATGCGACACACAGAACCAGTGGAAGTGGCGGTACTTGGGGTCTGTCCAGCAGTGGACGTCTTTCGGCTGAAATGATGATGATGAGTACAAATATGCCTTTCATCTTTCCAGGTGTCCCCATAATCTGTAAATGTACAAAGACTTGCAAGCCGTGCCCTGTTAAAAAGGCACCAGACCCCGTCTCGAAAGCGAAGCAATTATGTACAGAATTACAGAAATGGGACGATAAGCATCCGAAGTAAGACGTGATTCTTACTACACTACAGCGTAGTCAAATAACTGTATGTACGTGCAAAGGCGGCGTAAGGCGTGGATGGCGTAAGGTGCGGGCGACGTGGGCCACCGCCTACGACCTCGCGGTCCGAGGGGCCTCGCACCTCGAAGGTTTATGCATTACTTACGCTTGACTCTAAGGGTAACATTTCGTAGCCGACTGCAAGCGGCAACTGCAGGTGACCGTAGGCGGCAACTGCAGGCGACCGCAAGCGGCAACTGCAGGCGACCGCAGATGGCAACTGCAGGCGACCGCAAGCGGCAACTGCAGGCGACGTGTCGCCGCGACACGACTGATTTCTATGTATTCTTATGTATTTATATATGAAGGCGACGTGTCATTTCATTTCAGGATTTCATAGAAATTCATAGACACTAGTCGTGTCGCGGCGACACGTCGCCTGCAGTTGCCGCACGGTCACCTGCAGTTGCCGCCTGCGGTCGCCTATGGAATGGTACCTTAACAAAAATTTATACTTTAAAGCTTAATACGATTACGCAAACGGATCCCTGAATCGAAAAATGGCTTTCACAGACCCGCAATATGTTTGACCTGCCTATCTTATATCTCAACCAATACCTAAAAATTTGACAGTCTCAACTTGACAGTCTCGACTCAACAGTTTTTTTTTTATGATTTGTATTCGTCTTCTTGCACCAAAGGAGGGTCTCGCAAAATTCAGGTACTTCGCGCACATCAATCATCGAGCGGCCTCAACACTGAGCGCACCATTTAAACTTGTAAAGAAAAGACTAGGCGCGTGGGGGTCGGGAGGTCGCGCGAGGCTGCCAGCGTCCTCCGCGGCCTCCGGCGTCGCCGCTGGTGGCCGCGGCCATTCCGGTTTGACTCTGCCCTAAAGGGATTGATGACAGTTTATGAGGAATTCCGTCAATTTTGCCGATGGGAAATCCCATCACACGGCTTGTTATGAAAAAAATATTTTCAATTCCCCAGGTCCATGGAACCGCCAGGTCACCCCCCGGCACTACAGCACTGCATCATACAGAGTCAGATGTTCGCCTCATAAGCATCACCAATTATTTATTTTAACATTATTTAATTATCTTTAAATTCTACTTGTACGTAATTTTATTTAACTGTACGCGTGTCTTAGATAGCATTTACTTTAATTATATTGTTTAGTTATTGTTATGAATAAATACAAAGACTATTTCAAAAATAATTTTTATTTGGACTACGTCACTACGGTATGGAATGGTTTGGTGAGCTCAGCAGCACCGGCATCGGGTGTCATATAGATGGAGTGTGTGTGAATAACATCAGCTACGCAGACGATATGGTGCTGCTGAGCCCATCGATTGGTGCCTTACGAAGGCTCCTAAAAATTTGTGAGTCCTACGCGGTGACTCATGGGCTCAAATACAACACGAAAAAGAATGAAATAATGGTGTTCGGGCCGGACAAGAAGCGATACACATTCGTTCCTCTTTGTGTGGTACAGCGCTAAAGAAAGTCGAGCAATTTAAATATTTGGGCCATGTGGATATGGAAAGGGAACGCAGAGCGCTGTCTGTCCGATGCAACATGTTGGCCCGCAGGTTTTCACGGTGCACGGGGACTGTCAAAATAGCGCTTTTTAAAGCGTACTGTCAGTCCTTTTACACCTGCAGCCTGTGGGTTAACTATACACAGCGGACATACAGCGATCTGCGCGTTCAATACAATAACGCGTTCCGGGTGCTGATGGGGCCGCCGCGCCACAGCGCCTCCGCGATGTTCGCGGCGGCTGACACGGATGGCTTTGCGGCCATCATGCGCAAACGGTGCGCTTCTATCATGCGCCGCACGCGCGACAGTCCCAACACCATCCTGCGTGTGCTGGCGGACCGATGGGACTCTGCGATGCTGGCTCGCTGGATACGGCTGCACGCAGTCGTATAGTCGTATCTGTCACCACCATCGGGGAGTCCACTAGGACCGGCCAAATACTGTTTAATAAAATAAAATAAAATTACAATTATATATTATTTAATTAAAATGTTATGGCAATCAATTATTAATTAATTATTACTAACACTAGTTTGTAAGCTCGCAATTGTACTAACAAATATGGATGTAATCAAAAGATGAATCTGAAATAAATTATTATTATTATTATTATATTATTATGGATCAATTCTTCTCCTACAAAGATCCCATTGTAGAAAAAGAATTGATCTTCGCAGCTAAAACATCAGCCAGGCTGGCAATAATTGTAATGAAATAATATGTAATTCAAAAGTCGAAAGATTTAAAAAAGCCACCATATAAAGCTGATAGCGACGATAGGTCGTGGTGGAGCAAAATGAAATGAGAGTGGACTGTATTAAACAAACATGTACCTAATGCTACGGCTGCTATTGCGTCTATCGTGACGAAGCTTCGCACAGTGATACGATACACGCAGATGTGACCAACCATTATCGATTATCGTAGTTAACAATAGTTCGGGCTGCGTAGCACTTATCGCCCAGGTGGCGGTACATAATAAACGTGGTGAAGTCGCTAATGTGACCACCGCATTAACGCTATTATTTTTTTGCAAGCAAAACATACGAAGCTTCGGCACGCATTGCTCTGTCACGATAGATGCAGATGCTGCCGCAGCATAAGGCAAAGAAAATTATATTACAACGGCTGTGTCGGTTAAAATGAAATCAATAAAATATTAAATATTCCAAGAGATGAGACCACTGATGCAGCTGAATGAGACACACGGGAGATAGCCCCCTTATAGGCTGCCTGTCCATTGAAGCGGAGCGAGGCAGCGGAACGGAGTTGCGGACAGTGTCTCTCCATTGATGCGGAGCCAGTCAGCGGAGTGGAGTTACGGACTGTGTCTCTCCATTGATGCGGAGCCAGTCAGCGGAGCGGAGTTACGGACTGTACGGACGCGAGGTAGCGGAGCGGAGTTGCGGACTGAGCGGAGTCGCGGACTGTGCGGAGCTAGGCCGCGTTAACGCGATGAGTAATTTGTGTGTCAAAGTACAAAGTGTTACTTTTGTACCCGGTCTCCCTGAAGTCGAAACAAAGATGCAACTTATACAGGGAGTCACGGACATCGACGCGAAAACTGTTACCATGGGTTCAGTAAATTAATCTAAAACCCCCAGCACTCAAAGTTTTCGTCGGTATTTTTTTTTTTTAATCTGCTGTTCCGTACATTTTAACCGCATAAGTATTGCACTTTTCTATGAAACAGAGATTTTTTCAAATAGTATATTATGATACCGAGTGTGCTGTATTGGTCATTACCCAAAAGGCGGCATTGGCGCGCGAGCCATAGGCGAGCGCGATAATTTAGCCGAGTGGGTTTTTCAACAAACTTGCGAGGAAAAAAACACTTGTTGTAAGAACCTATGCTGGAATAACGTAACTATAGAGATGATAATTTAGATTTTATAAAGTTCAACTGACCTTTGTAGCCAGGTACTGTCAATCGGAGCTTCTTTTAAAAACTGTTGTGCGTCGGTTGGTCACAATACTTTAGATTTTCGTATTTTTATAACAACAAAAAAAAACGATAACAAATATTTACGGAAAATGGCGCGCTGATTTTTTTTTTCTGCTAGCGATGCGCGCGCAGTAAATAAAGGCACAGGCAAAACCGCTGATCAGCCTATATAAAAATATAATAAACACAAAATAATAATTTGAATACGCAAATTAAGATTAATATGTAGTGAAAAATATATAATTTGATGAAATATTATATTAATGTATCACATTTTATTTACTTACGCAGTAGGCATAAAAAAGGCAAAACGTACCCACGCACAATGGTCCACCTGGAGGAAACCAACCCCCATAACATAGAACATAGAAGGCAAGAAGTCTCTTTGATGAGATTAAAAAAAGCACAAATCTCTGCTTGGGTTAAAATAGAGAATGCTCATTTAATAGTATAGGATAGTTCATACTAGTTCCATGTATTCAAAGTCAATTGCTTTATACAAATTCCATGCTGCAATGATAGTACTTACTAATTCCATACTGCCATGTCGCGTTTCAAAATTTGTCAAACAACAATGGCCGCTAGAAATTGTCTATGGTTTTAGTGATGTGGTAGTACGATCTTTTCGTTTTGGTACTTTCGATGTTACGATTTTTCATCAGTATTTTTTATATTGAGTAACTCTCACATTAAAAACAAATACATTGAAATATGTTCGTAGTTAAAACCGTGAAAAAGAACAAGATAGCACGGGTACTTACGTACGTTTGGTATGTCAAAGATTTAAAAAAAATTACTTATGCTAACCTACCTGACAAATAATACGAGACGAGCTTACAGATGGTGTAGCTCACAGACTACTTAGAGATATGGTGTAGCTCAGGAGTCACCAAATGGCGGACCGAGGTCCGGATCCGGACCGCCGACCTATTTTGTACGGACTTTAAGTAAACAGTTAAATTTATAACCAAAACCTAATCATTTTTTTTTGAATAATTGAATTAAGCCCACGCTTTATATTTTGTGCCGTCAACACAACAACGGACGACGCTGACGCAAGCCGCATGAAGCTGCAAAAGTTTTCGGGAGTAATAGAGCTAGCTGGGTGAGGTACTATACAAATTGAAATGATCGATTTCCAAAAACACAAAAATACGCAAGTTCCTTGAACATCTTTTAATCTTGGTTGCTAGTAGGTAACGTCTTCCAAACGGACCGCGAGTCATATTATTTTTTTATATAGACCCTAAATAAAACTAATTGGTGATCCCTGGGGTAGCTTATATTCTCTGCTCGTACTTCCGTCGGACATGTCGAATGTCAAAGAAAAAACATTTTATAATATTTCTAACAGTAACGATATATTGTATTCGTCTAGTTAGCTCGGAGGATTTAAGATCACTTGAAGGGGATATGATTGGATTTTCAATTTCCAGAAACAGTCTTCCTTTTGACATTCGGTATTGAATGGCGGGCAACCCGTGCTCTTTTTGAAGGTATTCGTTATGATTCGTAACAAATTCAGTGTTAAAGCAGTATAATATTCTAAAACTTGAGGGGTCCCCATAACACATATAGACCTACAACATTATTTAATAAGGAAATAGGACCGCATCTTTAATAGCGGGCTAGCTCCAACAGCATCTTGATAATCCTAGCCGAAAAACACGATTGTTTTCAGTATAATAATTAAAAATATATTAAAATAGTTTTATTTTTCAATAAAGGATTAATAAAATACTCCTTGAACAAATAGTCGATATTTAATATGTCAATCACTAACTTTTCAATGACAAGATTTTAAACCAGTTAAAAAAGGATGTCGGCCAAAGAGTAAAGTAACTCGGCTACCTATGGTCAGTTGTTTGACTTTTGTAAAAATTCAAAATTTATTCCAGTTTTCGATTTTATTGTTAATTAAAATAGTTTAATTAAAAGATAAGAAACACGCATAGGATGTTAAAGTGGGTGTGTTAATACGTGTATCTTAATTAGTGCGTATTTAATCAGTGACACGTAGATATCGCGTTCAATTCCCAGGCAAGTCCAAGTCAAGTTATTGTTTATAGCGAGTCGCAATAAAATCCTGGTTAGTTATATGTGGCATTACAGCACTAGTCCGATATTATAAACTGAATTATGACCCTAAAAACGGTTCAATAAGAGCTACTCTACGAGCAAGTGTGTTGAAAAATTAATAACCGACGAAAAATTTCAACACATAGGGGTTCAGAATCGTTGGTAAACTTTTTCACGTCGATGTCCCTGCCACCCTGTATACTAGCTCAGCCGAGGCACGAATGCAGTGGCCGAACATCGGCGGCAGACTACTCCCCGTCCCTCTGGCCCCGCGGGCTGCAACACTTCGCGGCCGGTATTTTTCCGCATCCCCTCTCCGCTTCTCCGCTCCGCTTCCCGTTTTTGTATGAATTTTTCCCTCCGCTCCAGTGGACAGACAGCCATATACTTAATCTACTCCATGGAGATAGCTCAACCAGAGGAATAGTAATAGTGGAACCTTCGATTCTGGGGAATTGAATACAGAATAATACATACAGACTGTTCACTATAACTTGTCCCTTGCCGTCATTTTGGCACCATTGCTTTTCAAACTTGTTTCAATATTTTTAGAGTTCGAAATGGTGACTGACAGAACAGTGCTACCAATAGCGTCACAGGACAGGGTATAATGAACGCACTGTACATACTTTTTTTCGGCAAGCTGACACTGGCAAGTACAAAACCATTACACAATCAAACAAGTGATTCTTTGTAACTGTCATAATCAAATTGACAATAAAAGCAATCCTACTAAGTTTCTCTTTACAGTTTTTTTAATGTTTACCGATGAAACTACTTCTCGTTTGTACCCGTGCAATGATACTACTCGTAATCCGTCGTCCGATGGTACCAGTAACCCGAAGCCTCTGGATAAACTGAGCAGCTTCACGGACGGGTCCTGTGGTGAACCTTTGGTTGCCCAGCACGTGGTCATTGACTTCACTCCGAATGAATACGACAACAACTTTGTCCAGAAAAAAGTCTGTTCCTTCTGGAAGTTTATCAACAATAGTCCGGAGATACAGAATCTGAAAGTGAAGCCGGTACGTTTTAACAAAACTTCTGAGCCATCACCGTCACCTACCTGCCTTTTCGCAACTATGTTAAACACTTGGAAGTCTACCACAAGTCCCCTTAAACAACGTGTAACGGAAAGTGTATATCTACCTATATAAGTGCATATGAAGTGCACGGCTTCTTTGGATGATACCAAACTACATAAACGGCATAGGTTTTTAAATTCTTTAACTACATGTTAGGAACATTTATGAGAAAGTTCAGTAAATGAAACCACACGTTTGTTATTAATTGAATACAATAAAATTCGTACCAAGTAATTTATTTTGAGCTGAAACTTTGCATAGAAATTCTATACTTGATGGAATCGTCACCTCTTTTAAACACATATATACACTTTCCGTAACTCGTTGTATACATATTTAATGCCTATGTGCACACAACTCTTACACGCTGGTTTCCAATCTTGACAGGAAAAGAACCTGTTCAATGGACATTCCAAGGCTGAAATTGCTACGGAGTCGACCAATTCTGAAATAAAACTCACCAATGTTGTGAAAGCCGCCGACAAACAAGCCGTAGACATGCTGAGGTTTGCCGAAGAGAAAAGTAAAATTTCAAGTTTTTTCAATATCATATTAATAAGAAGTGCTATTGAATTGTGTGTGTTCAATATCATTATTTTCATCAGATCTGATAGACACTATATTCGAGGCTAAGTTGCCGCAGACGACGTGCTCATTGGGCTCACGAGAGTACAAACATAGCGAGGTCTCAACACAGCCGAAGAAGAAGGAAAAGAAGAAGCATGGTAAAATTCTGGCAATCTTCTTCATTCTTCAAGTTTAGACATTAAAAGAATTGGCGCGTAGTTCAAGCGTAGCACCTTCCGCTGGACCAGCGTAGCAGGCGTAGGCTTGATGTCAGTACATCTGCTACGAAGTAGCAGACGTACCACTTTGAGCACTGATTTGTACTTAGGGCCTGTTCACACGTACCGCAATCACACCTCATCACAGCGAAAAAATGTGGGCAAGCAGTGGTTACGTGCAACTTTTTGCAGTTGCGTTATGATTGCTTTGTTGCTAGTAGTTGCAATGTGGTTACGATGTAAATAAATAAATAAATGTGGTTAGTGTTTGCAGACAGATTGTTGTGTTTGTGTGGCCGGCCACTAGTGCACGGTTTCGCTGGTGGTCGCGTTGTGGCTGCGACGTGACCTTGATGTGGTCATATCACCCAAACGATTGCTTTTAACGATCGAAATGTAATCCGACTGATTAAAATATTCATTTTCATACAAATTTGCAGCCGCCCACATGTTGTCGTTGTGGTGTGGTTGTGTTCCGTGTGATCGGGCGCTTAATATAACACGTGTTTTCTCCACATTCAATAGTGATTCCATGAAGGTATACGTGCCCGCAGCCCAAACAATAATGCTAATAGTCCTCAGTAAAGGGATAGCAAAATGTGGGGTATGATGGCTGTCCGTTCATATCTACCAAGATCTTCAGTTTTAATCATTTCCTTTTTTAAATCTCGTATTTGAATTCCTGTTTAACTACAGATCTGGATTTAATCATTAGGTATAATTAAAGGAGCTGAAGGAATATACAAGGTGCAGTTTTGGATCTGCAAAACATTTTAGGAGGTAATTATGTTAGTGATTCTCGACCCGAATCAACAATAAAATGGGCAGGTATTTTTTTTTCATTTTATTCTTATTCATGGAAATCGGTAAGTGTAAGCTCCCCTTTTTAAAACGCGGCCAATCTGTACGTGTTCTTAAACTGCGCTTTCACACACACAAACAAACGCAACCGACATTTCTTTCATAAATCCAAAGCACCAACCACCGCCCGCACCCTCTCCCACTAGCCACGCCCCCGCGGCCATCGCAACCGAATAAATCGGGTCAATTTATTAGTGTAATTGATGACGCCGGTATGTGCATACGCTTGCAAATTCCGCCCCTCAAGTGCGCCTTCGATTAACGGTCGCGATAGGTACCTACTATCTAGTTGTAAAGATACTCCAATGTAGAGTTGGTGGAGATGGTCCGCTTGTATGCCATCAGTGGAGACAATGTATCTCGAGCCATCGAAATTTTCGCGGAGTTATTCCCCAATCGGCAACGTCCCTCACACAGGGTAATGCTGGCTGCTACGCAGAGACTGCGCGATCATCGGCAGTTCGACGTTCCCCAGCATGCTGAAGGTCGCGGCAACGAAGGCCTGCCTTTCGCCTTGCAGGAAGATATCCTGGAATTCTTCCGGCGAGAGCCACGGGCAAGCACGCGGGAGGCTGGCCGACTGTTTGGAGTGCACCACTCCACAGTGTGGCGGCTACTGCACAAAGAAATGCAGCATCCTTTTCATTACCGCAAGGTACAGGATCTCCACCAACGTGATCAGTGCTTTCGACACAATAAAAACGAATGTGTTTGTGTTACGTAAGCTGAAGGAAAATCAGCAACGTCGTGCTAGACTGTGCCTGGAGTGTGACGGTGGAACCTTTGAACAATATCTCCAGGTAACATAAGTAGGTAATTTATTTATTTATTTGTACACAGACAATAATTTGTAAATAGGATGTTAGCTAAATCAACTTGATTAGTGTAAATAAGTTGATTTAAAAATTTTAACTACGCCAAAAATACCTATCAGACAAAATGAATCACTTAAAATCCCTAACACATTGGTACCTACCTACTTAACTAGCACAAATTATCTAGATGTATTTCTGTCGGTCCTCAGCCCGTTAAAAAGTAGGAAGGAAAATCTTAAATCAACCAATTTAATCTACAAATAAAAACGAAAACCGTCCTTGGGGCTGAATTTACCTACAGAGCGCGCCGACTGCACCGAGTACCTACATGCCTTATTATTATTATTAGGTGCCTACCTAAATCCCGCGCACGCGCTCGCGATCATAGTTTCACAATTGTGCAACAGGAACTGCTTACGTGCTATGTAAGGTTTATTTATCTCCGCCTATCATTTTATTAATCAGCTGATAGGGAACTAACGACGCCAACGTGAACTTTTTTTGGCGCAGTTGTATCTACTTCCTACTATTATTATTTATCGTAATAGCCCAGTGGTTAAGGCTTTCTCCTCTCATGCATGAGGTTGCGGGTTCGCAACTGAGCAAGTACCATTGTGTTATTTTTTTAATTCATAATGATGTAAGTACTTTTTAAATTTATCTAGGACATCATTGAAATCCCGTGTTTCGATAAGCACTTAATTAAAGCCTTTGGTTCGAATTGATTTGTAGCTCTCGGACAGTCGTTAGGTACCACACGGGTCGCCGTACGGGTCAACGACCTTACAGCCCTGCCGTATAGTCGTTGGTACGGGTAGTCAAAAGCCAGAAAGTCTGACAATTAGTCTAACAAATGGGTATCGTGTTATCAAGTAACTGGTTTGTTGAGGTCTGATACGCAGTCGCCCTACGTGATTCACTGGCACTCCATGTAGTGAGCTGCATACAGTTAAACTGAAAGCCGACCCTAACATAGTTGGGAACAGGCTCGGCAGATGATGAAGATTTTCGCATTGTAATGATGCTTAAAAATGAGTTATTATTTAGCGAAATTTAAAACAATAATGTAGGTACATTGTGATTTTCAAATTCGAACTACATCTAAGGTAAAATTATTTGCTATAAGTTGCTGTAGATACAACAACTTGTACAGATCGCGGCACGTTGGTTGAACCTTCGATGCGCAGTAACAGATTTTCGAGTCTTAATCGAAATGCGGTATGACGAGCATCGCGGGGGCTCCCCGTGACCATAGCAACGACCTTAATTTTAGTTCAACGTACATGCCGCGTTCGTTTCGTAGAAATGTGGGCGGATACTCGTACAGGCTGACGTCACTGGTCATCGCATTCACGCACACAGTGACATGACGCGCGATACACCGCAATGGGTGATTCTGTTTTTTTGAAGAGGGTTATTAACAGAGTTATTCTGAAAGACAATAAAATTGAAAAATCGAAAATAAAAAGTATTATTGATTATTGACTTGGTATCGTATTGTTATATGATTATTTACGAGTCTCATAACAACCTCCTGAAATGTTTTGCAGGTTCAAAACTGCACCTTGTATAACAAAACCGAGCGAACCTTACGGTAGTCACATAATTATGATGACATCTTGGCTGACAATACCAACCTCTCGGAAAATGGGTTGATACCATCATACGGCCAACACTAGCACCGCGCGCGCATATTGGTCAAATCAAATAGCGCACGCTTCCCCGGCTTCCTGTTACACACTACCGTCGCTTTCCACGAAACCACTCCAACAGGTTGCAGAAAAGCGAGAGGAATAATATTACACATAAAAAAACAGTTGTTGTTGTTATTACAATTTTGAAAAGTTGTGGTACCTACCCCACGCAAACTCGAATAGCACTACCTGCTATATCAATAACAGTGACAGGAAGTTATTATGACATCATCCATATAAACTAAGTGGGAAAAATACGTATTATTAAAGATAACTCAAAAACTACCCAAGCAAAGTTAATAAAATGTATATGGGCCCACCGTGCTAGCTCCTCCAACTAAATAAAAACGGTCCACAATTTATGAAAATTTCGCTGAAAATCCATTTTTGTTTAAACATACATACAGACGAACATAGAACCTCCTCTTTTTGGAAGTCGGTGAAAAAATTGTTTTTATTTCAGTTTGCAAGTGTACACCTTGTTTGAATCCGAGGTGTCGTAATAAAAAAAAGCCTTCGACTGTCTCGAGTGATGAGCTATCTCCAGTCAGGCTACTAAGCAGGAAGATGAACGAGTGGGACGCTAAACACCCCAAGTAAGATACATCAGTGGAGTTGTTGGGTCCAACATTAACCCAAGCGGTTTGGGTTGGACCCAACAACTCCATTGATGTTGCATGCACTTCACTCTCAGCAATTTATTGCATCACCATTACTCTCAAAACGGTGAAGGAAAAAGCGGCAAAGGAACCTGCATGTCCTTGAACCTAAAATTCAGCCATCTGCACTGAGCCCGCGTGGTGGGATACGGCCCACTGTCTCTTACAGAGAGGAGACCCGAGTCCCAGCAGCATCTAGAATGAAATAGATATGTTTAAACGAATCCTACTAATAGTAGATATTATAAATATGTGAAAGTTTGTATGTTTAAAGTTACTCAATCACGCAAAAACGGCTGAACTGATTGGAATGAAATTTGGCACTCAGATAGTTTACGAGTACAATCTGGATTAACACATAGGATACTTTTTATTCCGGTAGTACCTTCCTGTGGGATAACTTCCGACACCCACGCGGGCGAAGTCGCGACCAAAAGCTAATATTGTATATGCCGTTGGAGTTTTTCGGATAAATAAATATTTTATTTATTTATTTTATTATTTATGTACACACAGTAAAATACATACAGTTACGACATAATTATAATTTGGGTACAAAGGTACTGTACTGTCGGTTATTTTTTTTATTTTTTTTTTCCAACTTACGTCTATCATTACAGGGTAACCTATTGCGATAGCGTACTTATCTAAGTCTTATCCTTAATTATTATTAACTTATAATTATAATTACATTTTGTAAGTTATTACAAATAATGCATTCTTTATGAACTCACTCAGAGAACAACAGAATAGGTCCGAGTCATTAGCTATGAGGTTGAGAGTGCGAACTGCACGCGTCAGCGGCGCCTCACTTAACAGATTGGTCCGAGCACGCGGCTCCACCAGCAGCCGTGGCTGCCGACGTCGCCACACGTACTTGTCCGGAACACACAAACCTATGTGCCCTAAAATGTCCGCATTATGTACCTTCCCTCTAAGTACTTTGAATATGTACGAGATGAGTGCGAGATCCCTCCTGACCCTCAGTTCGTTATATCCGACCATACCCAAAATAAATAAAGTTGGGTACATAAGCGGATAAAATGGGTATACACCATATAAGCGCAAGTATAAGTACCTCACGAACTTGTTTTGTACTCTCTCCAGCATGAGCCTATATTTAGATTCATGTGGATCCCAAATGACTGCGTTACATTCTAATTGACTTCTAACTAATGCATTATATAGGGCGATAACCGCTTTAATATTATTAAAACCACGCACCATACGGAGCATGAAACCTAAATTACGGTAGGCTTTTCTGCAGCAGCTTGTGACATGATCTCGAAACGTTAGCCCAGTGTTGAATTTCACCCCTAAGTCCCTAATTTCCGTAGCCCTACCGATTGGCAACCCGTCTATATTGTAGGTATATAGAAAAGGAGTACGCGCGCGAGATAAAGTGATTGTTACGCACTTAGAGATGTTGAACTGCAAGAGGTTATCCTTGCTCCAGGTCACCACTCGGTCTATGTCCCTTTGAAGCGTTTCGCAGTCCTCTAAATTACTTATCTCCAGCGACAGTTTGAGGTCATCAACAAACAGTAAACATTATAAACATTATAAACATATACATTATAAACTGTAGTATATGATGAAACAAAATATTTTAAAACATTTTGGAACAGTAATTATGGCTTCCCATGGCGTCCCTTCTCAATACGAAACTACCTTTTGGAAGAGGCAACTACAATCAACTGTAAATATTTATGTGCTTAATTGAAATAAATGATTTGAGGAGCTCGTGGCTAAGTAATAACAGCCGTACGGGTCTTTCCGTGGAGGGGTGACCATCTGTAGATACCGAGACTCCTTCCCACCTCGGAAAGCACGTATCCTTCGTGTATCTTTGACGGTAGTCACGGGTCGTCAGAAGCCCAAAACTCTGACAACCAGTCTTACCAAGGGGTTTTGTATTACACAGTTACTGGGTTGTGGAGGTCAGATAGGCAGTCGCTCCATGTAAAATACTGGTATTCAGCTGCATCCGGTTAGACTGGAAGCCGACCCCAACATAGTTGGGAAAGGCTAGGCAGATTTTCATTGAAATAAATGATTTGATTTTGAATTTGAATGTTTTTCTCTACTCCTCAGGTCCATGGAGCCGCCTGGTCATCCTCCTCCCCTGCACCACTGCAATATTCAAAGACAAATGTTCCCGAGACCTTTATAGTCAATTATCTTGAAACGTTTATTTATAATTACAAGTACTTGTAATTTGTACTGACATTATTTATTTATAATATCTTGTACTTAAGTCTTAGATTGTATTTTTTCACTGATTATATTTTTTTGTTAAGTGCGTTAAGAAGAGAGTTTTATTTAAAGAGTGATATGAATTTGATTGCCTCCCGGCCTCGTTAGACCAGTCCCAGGTCGGGCAAAGTATTACATGGAATTTATAACATAACTGGCGATACCTCTGCCTTCAAAGAATAGAGGCGTGATGTTAAGATAGTTGTCGTAACATCCAACCCGTGCTTTCAACTTGTGCGAGCGTATTGGTCTTGACTTACATACAGTACTTATTATATTTATAATTCCATGGTCTCACGGTCAGCATACCCAAGTTCAGCTACACATATGTAGTCAATCAGTCCACATGCACAGAACTCGCTCGACAGAAAGGTTTACTACCTGTGACTGCGATACTTGAGAAATAACCTTTTGCATTCGATGTAAATCGATGTTTGCATTATTCACATTGAAATCCCGAAATCAGCTCCTAGCATAGATATAAGAAAGAAGTTATTTATATTTCTATGGCTCCTAGCCTACGAATAATAAAAGTCCGTAGCTTCTAGCAAAATATTCAGTCTAAGGCTGCCTGTCCACTGGAGCGGAGAGAAGAGGAGCGCAGCGGACCTGTGCCAATATTAACCAATGGTATTGCATAAAATCTCCGCTCGGCTTCAGTGGACAGGGATTTGCGAACTAGGTTAAATATTTATACAAAACCGGGAAGCGGAGCGGGAAAAACGGAGCGGGGAAGCGGAGCGGAGTAGCAGAGCGGGGAAGCGGAGAAGGGATGCAAAAAAAAACAGGCCGCGGAGTATTGCAGCCGCGGGGCCCGAGTGTGCCACCGGCCAGTGCGTGCGTGCCCCGGCTGAGCTAGTATATACAACGTCGCCCATGGGCATGTGACCGCCCGTATTTTTCTGAATATTCATGACAAATTATCGATAATAAACTTAAAAAGGGGGGTCTATGTTTAATATTTTTCATGTTATTCAATTTTTTTATGTTTTTAGTAAAGAATTCTCATTTGAACCATTTACCATCAATAGTTATTCTGCACGCGCTCGGCTGAATGCTGACTTCTTTAAAAGTGCATAGTGCTTATTGTACCTTA
The DNA here is from genome assembly GCA_947364205.1 of Agrochola lota. NCBI lineage: Eukaryota > Metazoa > Arthropoda > Insecta > Lepidoptera > Noctuidae > Agrochola > Agrochola lota. Next base: position 22,029,357 of record OX376223.1, read on the forward strand.
TACATATATGTTATTATTTTTTATTTTATTTTCGTACTTATAATGATCCTAAGATTTCTGTTACTTATTCTGTTTTTACCCGTGAGAACCTGTAATTGGCTGTATGTTTCACATCCAACTGTTATCCATTTGTTATAGCTGTTGGTTATCCAATAAATAAATAAATAAATATGAAATAAAATACCAATAGACAGATCTCTTGCAAAGGCCTTGGAGCCCGTGTTTCGCTCTATCGCACTCTTTTCAAGGACTTAGAGATCCGTCTAGTGAGCCACCGATATTTTAGCGCATCGTCTGAAGACTGCAAGATCATCTCGCGCCTCTCCTCCATGAACTGTAAAGTAGCATCAGACAGCTCCTTGTTTCGATTCATTCGACGGGTCTTGAAGATCCCCGACCGACCCGACCGTATGGACAGTTTTCATTATAATCGTCCACGGAGCTTCCTAGACACTCGAAACGATTCTGAAGTTTCAGCTGAAAGCTCTCGGGGTTTTACATTTGTATCGATTCTGGACGGAGCGTAGACTTGATCAGTTGAGACCCTTACCATACGGTGATCACTTACAGTTTTCAACGCGTTGATCATCATCATTTAATATTTTGCTTGTTTGTCAACATAATGAAGTCAATTTCATTTTGAGTTGCACCATCAGGGCTCTGCCAGGTCCACTTTCTGAAGAAGGAGCTCTACATAAAGAGGCCTTCCTTCTCCATAAAACTGGCCAGTGGGAGACCCCAGTGATTTCGACTTCCAACTCCAAATTGCCACTCGCAGCTTATCATCGTCTCATTTGCCCGGTTTCGCGATGAGGTCCTCCATGACAACGGTGTAGTGAGTTTTAGAGCTATGCAGGGCTCTGGAAATATCCTCATACATGGTCTCCACCACATCATGAAAAAAAGTAACATGTTACTTTTGTACTCGTAGTGCTATGTTACTATCGTACTCAACCGGTGTTAAATCGTACGGTTACGTAAACCACTTAATAAACTCATGTGGCATCCTCTAAGCACAACCTTACGGCGCAGAGCGTGCGCGGTAGGCATGTGTAACTCGTTACGGAACCGACTCACTGATCCGGATCATTGAAGTGATCCAAAAGATTGGTCCAGTAACAACGTTTCAAACGCATCATTTGAATCTGAATCATTACTTTGTCTCTTGTGTTTTTCCGCGCGACCGTCGCTTGCGAGGCGACTGAGCAGCAGCGAGCGAGTGAGCGAGTGAGCGAGAGAGAAAGACTGAGACGCTGAGTTACGTTACTTTAAGTCAGTACCGAACTGACTAGCGAGTCGCGAGTGAGCGGGTGACACATTACAATCTATTTAAGTCAGAAACAAATACCAAATGAGATGTGTATCACTCCTACTGTCATAGTTTTTGGTTGTCTTCATGCATTTTTATATCCTTTGAGTCGATGATTAAACCTAGATTAAACGTAGTAAACGGCGTAAACTCATTGGGGTCTGAAATGGCAATGGGCGTTCCTCAGGGTTCGATATTGGGTCCATTCCTCTTTTTAGTTTATATTAATATTTACCACAATTACTTCAAAATCAACCGAAGATGGTGTTATTTGCAGATAACACATCGTTGATCTTTAAAATAAACCGACGGTCACAAAATGTTGACGACGTTAACTGCTCTATTGTTCAAGTTCAAGATTGGTTTACGGTAAATTATTTGGAACTAAGTGATAGACATAATTTTAATACTAGAAATAAAGGTAAAATAGATCAACCATTTTTCAGATTATCTAAAGTACATACATCTTTTATGGGGTACTGTGTTAAATGTTACAATAAAATACCTGGTGATATATTACAATGAAATGAAAGAAAATTAAAAACTCATATTAAAACTACACTCTGTAAACAAGCATATTACACATTAGAGGATTATATCCAAGATAAGAATGCTTGGAAACATGCTGGTCCTGCTCCATAGGACAATTTAGAGTCTAGACAAAATCAAACTGGTTGCTTATTTAATTATGTAATTTACACATGAAATTTGGTTTATTAATTAAAAACCGTAAGATTAACTAGAACCACAAATTTCATAAATACAGCTCAAACGGTTATTGAGATATTAACGTCTAAAAATTGGCATTTTTATCACTGACTGACTGAGATTATATACGTATACCTATAAGATCAAAAACCTTAACCACTTCCAGATGACCTATAAAGTTCAAATTTGGCGTCTGGCTGGGTCTCATTGTGTATATACAAAGGAACAAATAAAAAACCAGTAAATTTTTCAGATTTGAAATATTTTCCAGGTAATCGATTTTTATTAACACCTAGCACCTTTCGAAATTATAATAGCAAAAACTTTTTCTTTCGCAGGAGAATAGGTTCCATTAAAATCTATGATTTCTGTCCACTTTTCTGTCATCATTAACTTTCACGGTCAACGTCACTTACTATCTATCATATGAAGCTGCTTCTATAAATATTTTTGGCTACTTCTTTCCCCCGTTCCAAACAGGGTCCTCCAAATCTTCTTATTAACTGCTTGATCCCTGGCCGCTTCCAAATGCCGTATATATGTTTACGGTGAGCTGCTACGCGTTCCACCCTCTGATCCAGAGGTTCGTGAGGCTCTGGAGGTATGTCCAAGTGGTGTCAGATGTGCTCGCCTTCATTTTGTCCATGATCTGCTGCCAGTGCAGTGATGCCATGCCTCTGTCCAGTACTGCATCCGAGTCATCTGTGCAGATTCTTAAGGTAATTTTGCTAACTATTGTATTAAAAGTTTTTGGTTTTTCCTTGGACAACATAAAGTCTTACTAGAATCCGATGTAGGGTTCAATTTAAGCAGTCCGTAAAAGATTTTGAATTATGAACAATAACATTATGTAAACCTAGTGTAAGGCCTCAGATATACATGGGCCCGTATTACAGAATCTCACTCAACACTCAAGCATTACTTAAAACAAGTTACAACTAATCAAATGAATAATGCTCGAGTCTTGAGCGAGGTCCTGTCGGCCATAGAATAAAACTTAATTGGGTTCAATTGAAGCTCAAATTAAAACTGAAACCATATTCCTAAAAACATCACGTATTCATCAGGACACTGCATTGAAACGAAGACTTGCCGTGATAGACCCAGATCGCTGTAGTGGCGAACCGATGAAGGCACAGCACATGGTCATTGACTTCACTCCCGGCAGGCAAGGCATGCCCGAGGAACAGGCGAGCTGCCAACAGTTCTGGAAATTTGCTAAGAACCGAACAGAGCTTGAAGGCATGATGGTGCATTCAGTGAGTACAATATAGGACCAGATGATTTTGTATCTTCATAAGAAAACTGTCGCACTCTCTCTTTTCTTATTAATTATTTGTTTCGAGATGCCTGACTATTGTCGGACCCGCACGAAGCGCTCACTGAGGAGTTCATCACGCGGTATGGTCACTTTATATCTTATGAGCTGACTCATGAATTGTGGCTTCGTTCAAGTTCGACTGTAGACGACCGAAACAGACAAGTATGACACACGAAAATTATAAAACTTGCAATCAATCAACTCAGCCTATCGCAGTCCACTGCTGGACATAGGCCTCTCCCAGGCTGTGCCACACCACCACCACCTTTCCTCCGCCTTCCGCATCCAGTCCCAGATACTTTTTAAAGTCGTCGAGGTCGATCCATCTAACTGGGGGACGTCATTAATTGCTATTTTTTATACATATATTTTTCTAGTCACCAAGACCAGAACCATCGGAGCGACAGTTAATAGATTCGTCAAAAGATCGTGTACATCCAGAAATACTCATAGAACAAAGTAATTTACCAGCTATACATATGGTCAGAAACATGAACAATAAAGGTAAATGACAGTAGGTACCTACAGCCGACCGCATGTCGTCGTTGGTAACACTATGACCTTGAGCTGGCCTTGCGTAGTGCGGAGTTTCAATGAATAAAAGGTCAGCTTATAATGGTGTTGTTACCACTGACTTGCGGCCGACTTTACCTACCTTTCACTTGACTGTTGACTACAAAATACATTCTTACTCTTTCACGGGAAAATTCACCAACACTATTGCTTTATTATCATTAACTGTAAATAAATTCAATAAAGCACGGTTTTTCACAAGCAAACGGTAATTTTGTCAAGTTAATTGTTACAGTGTGTTGTGGATTTTTTTTTTAACTCTTATTGCAAAGCTACGTGAGCTAATCCGACCTAAGTAAGCTCGCATTATGACTTGCGCTTGCACACGCTTACACACTTTTATTCACTCAATCGCACAGCACTGGCGGAGAGCCCGCCTGGCCTGGTTCACACCGATCCACATCGTCTCTTGTTGTTCCAAAACTTCGCCATTTGGCGTTCATTTTGACTGCATGTTTTAAGGCACAGAGATCCAGTACCGACATACACACATGAGCGAAAGATACGACCATCTACAAAACAAATTCTTTTGATAAATTCACGATAAAATTATATAACTAGATAACGACCGCCTACTGTATGTACATTATTTTATTTATTTAGCCTATCCTATCCCACAGCTCGGCAAAGGCTCCCTTATAGGCTTCCTAACCTCTCTTTCTGCTCCCTCCTCTGGCCAATCTGTTTCGAAAACAGTTGTAACCGTTTATGCTGAACTGGACCTTTTGCGCGGCCGTGAGGCACACAATACTGTTGTATATTATCATTATATATTGCGGGTAACCTCCTAATAATGTTTTGTTCGTACCTACACCGCATATATAAAGCTGCTTTCAGACTATCTAGTAAAATCGTGTTTACTTCATTAACTAAGTTTTTTTTTGTGTTCATATGTTCTGATCAAATAGATTTACTTTCTTTCTTTTTGTTTCTCTTTTTCTGTTTCTTTTTCTTTAACGAATATTGCTCTATATGAATTTTATTTTCCAGGTCTTATGAAAGGCACTTTACACACTGGTGCAGTCAAAAAATGTTTTACTTGACTTAAAATATATCTTGTTTTAATTTTATTTTTACTATTTATATTTCTATTATATTGTTTATTGCTTTTAGTTTTTTTTTTTAGGATTCCGTACCTCAAAAGGAAAAACGGAACCCTTATAGGATCACTTCGTTGTCCGTCCGTCTGTCTGTCTGTCAGTCTGCCAAAACCCTTTTTCTCAGGAACGCGAGGAGGGATCAAGTTGAAATTGATATCAAATACGTAGGTCTACGGTCCCTTGAAACTCTAAAAAAAAACAAGCTTATAAGTAATCGCAATAAAAAAATTAAGGCCATTTACGTGACATATTTTAATACTCACAAATAAATCAAAACCTACAGGGTACTTCCCGTTAACCTAGAATCATGAAATTTGGCAAGAAGCAAAGTCTCACAGCACAAGTATAGAAAAAAGTCCGAAAAACGGTAATTGTAATTTTTAACCCCCGACGCAAAAAGAGGGGTGTTATAACTTTGACCGCTTTGACGTGTGTTTGTGTCTGTCTGACTGTGGCTCTAATACTACCTACACACTATGCCGACGGCATTGCCAGCGGCTTTTGCCGCGCGGCACGTACCCTCGGCTTTTGCGCCTTCATTTCCTTTGCGATCCTTTGTGCGGCTTTGTGTGGCAGGGCCGGGCGCGCCGTGGCTTGCCCGGCCGGTGGCATGGCCGGCGGCCGGGCCGCCAGCATAGTGTGTAGGTGCTATTAAACGGGTGAACCGATGTGAATGCGTTTTTTTTTATTTGAATGCAGATTTTCTAGCCATGGTTCTTAGATAAGTTTTATCAAAATCGGTTTAGCCATTTCAAGGTCATCAGCTATGTGAAAAAAAAATTGCTGATATGTCGTGTTTGGATTCGTTTTGATCAGTATTTAATTCTACATACAATGCAATGGTGACAACAGGATGAGTTGATGCTGCAGCCAGGATATCCAGCACACTTGAAAAAATAATAGCTTTTTTGACTTTTTAAATGTTCGTTTTCTTTTCTGCGATGGGGTTTTTTTTTTAATATACATATTAAATAGTAGTAGTAGCTATATCACATTAAAAAAAAATTGCTTGACATGCGACGTAGGTATATATCGATATACCTACGTCACGTGTCAGTTCTCACATTGTAGTAAAAAATATGTTCTCGTTTATCGATATAAGGGAGAACATGTTTGTCAACATCAGGTTAAGTTAGTTTTTGGGAAAAAATCATCCCAACTACGGAACCCTTCATTGTGCGTCCGACACGCACTTGGCCGGTTTTTTTTTTTTACTTTATGATACATTAGCTGGTGCCTCTGATTTCGTCTGCGACCCAACATGAAAAGTAGCCTTTCCTGTCTCCAGGTCAAGGTCTAAACCTGTGCCAAATTGCAAATAAGTCGGTTCAGCCGTGATAGCGTAACAAACTCACTTTCGCATTTATAATATTATTTTGGATTACAATAGGAATTTCTCAGTAGCAGCGAGCCAGATTTGTAACTGGTATTAGTTCAATACTCAATAGGCTCGCCTCCTATTTTAATGGACTAACATGAACTTAAATATTACTATAGCGTGTGAGTTAACTATACCGCTCTCCTAACTACAACTAACACTTGAAAGATTAGAAGCGAGATGCTAACGAATTTGCGAAGATTTCGTCAATACTGATAACAAAAACACTCAAAACAGTTTTAAGAAATTTAATTTTTACTTATTTGTATACAGTTTGCTATAAATGCATCAAATAGGTATAAAATCAAAAAAATATAACAAACGAAACGACGTGAAATATTGTAGCCGATTACGTTTTAGCCTAAAGTCTCATAAACATTTTTATTGATTTTTCGAGAATTATACTCATATTATTATAGGTTTTATTACGCGGAGAGAAAGATGTGTATCAGCTGTTTATTTATTTGTCCTCTTATTAAACAATACCCATATGCCTACCCTGAAGTTGTAGCCTAGGCTAGACTACGACTTACCCCCTTAAACATAATACCGATAAAGATAATCTGACTGGCAACTTGGCATATGCGGAAAACTTGATACACGGCCGAGGTCTGATTAATTTAGAATAACGAATATCGAAATCGCCTACTGGAAAAACTAGAGCAACAAGTGGTATAAACGCGAGTGATTAATATAACAGGCGCCTTCTGTGAAGCATAGTAAGTTGTTGTAGGTACAGATCGTGGCCTATTCCCAATGGCAAATACTTTAAAGTCCTTCCATTTGGATTTCGCTTCCCCTTTCTAGTATAAGTAGTAGTAGTATGCTATAAAAATGTATGTGTCATAAATTTTAATAGCATCAGGGCATAACGGCACATAACCGATTCTGTTGTGAGTTGGACCTATTGGAACTAGATGTAAGAACAACCTGTCTGCATGAGTATACATAGTTCAGCGTATGCCCTTGCGGACAGCAAGTTAAAGTGAGGTGCGCTAAGGTAGCCCACGAAATCCAAATTTTCTTACGTTTTTTTTACAATTTTCATCAATGTGAGGTTGTAGATACACTTTGCAAAGCTATTTGGTTTACATCCCCCACACACGGGCTATTGTCACTGTGTGCGTAAATTAATGAGTCAGTCGGTCGGGTACGAATAGCAAACGCTTAACTGTTTGTGTGCGTATGATATACCCACATAATTACACCAATAACTAATGTATAGTAATCATAATTCATCAGTTCCAATATTTCAACATTATTAATATGGATCCCATAGCCGGTCGGTGAAAGCACCTGGCATAGATAACTACTTAAACTTCGCGAAATATTATAACTGGTTCAATTACATAAGTAAATGATTTAAAAAAAATATATGAAAAAAACAGAGCTCGCTCGTTTTGTTAACGTTTGTGTGTAACTATTCATAGCGACACAGCCATCAGTGTGTGTGGGATGTAAACCAAATAGGTTTGCAGTGTGTACATATATATGTTGATCAAAATATGATTATCCGTAACAAATATTTATTTACAGAATTGTGATCATTAAAGTCAACAAATTCTCTCTAAGTTCGAATTGCCCCCTATTGGATGATTTCATGAAACCATGACATTGAGGCCAATTCTAACTAAGAGAGTTGTATTGATGACTCTCATTGATTATAATTCTGTAAATACTAATATATGTTGCAGTCGCGAATCATATTTTGAACAACATGCAATCAAAAACCGTATGAAAATTTCAATTTCGCGAGCATCCTTAACGCAACGTTCCCGGGCCAGCTAAATCGGTCCATGTCATCACATCTTGTCATACATGATGCGCATGACCTGATGGTCGGCCTTGACGCGCGAGTCGAAGCTGCGCATGTCGCACCGTCGCCGCGCAGCGCGCTCTGCGTCGTGCAACACATAGTCGCGGATGCCGCACGGACAGCACGCACCGCACTCGCAGAACGCGCAGCAAGCGTGCACAGCGTCCCAGGCTCCTGAAACATAACAACACGCTTGTATTCCTTGAACGGTTAGGGACAGGTGTACCAATAGTACGTACACCCACATTTCGCCAGTTATGTTTAAGTCAGGCAGGCAGGCAACATAATAATGCCAGCCTGTCCCACTGCAGCGCACAGGCCTTTTCTCATACAGAGAAGGCACGAGCATTCATCACCACGCTTGGTCAAGATGGGTTGGCGATTTCAGACTTATATGAAATACAAGCCGTGTGCCTGATGGTATTTCCCAGTGGCCAAAATGACGAACTTTTATCCCCTATTTAACACCTTTAGGAGAGGAGTCTTTGCTGCATTGTCTCGCGAATGGCTTAAAGCAGTAATTCCGCCCGAACCCAGCTGCAACAGCGGTTTGTAGTGCAGCCGAATTTGTTTTTTTATGCCAATGAAAAAGCGGATTCAACGCAGACACCCATATTATTATTTCCGTTTGTTTATAAACTGTGAACTGGGTGGAATGGGTTAGGTTAGAACTGTAACCAAGTAGTGTGTCGCGTGGGAGCCGACCGAGCGAAGCGAGCGGTGCCGCGGCAGCGCCCGCCGGCGAGCGCTACTTCCAAGTTGCTAGCAGTCAGGCAGGCTATTTAACAATAGCGCAATGTGCGTTACGTTGCAAACAAGTTTTGATATCTGTAGTGTGAACGGAGCCAGTATCTGCTTATAAGCTGTATTGCAGACGTTGCGAGAATGATGACCTACTATAGACTATCAGAAGAAAAATCTCATAGAAAAACTATGATCCCATGTGTCAGTGTCACCATCTAGCATTCAATATACCAAAATTACATAATAGCCAAGTTTGACACGATACACTGTTACCGACACCAAACTTTGATTACCAAGCGTCAGATATAGATTTGAAATATCTAAGAAAGTTATTGCATTTATCTGATGCTCGGTAAATTATAAAATACTAACTAAACTAAACCGTACTTAGTTGGGTAGTAATTTTATCACTACGAGGTTTGCAATACCACAATGTAGGTACTATTCGGCACACTTTCTTCGAAAATAATTTTCTTTTGCACTCAATGCGAGCTGTAGTGTGGAGCGTATGACACGAAACATAGAACTAAACTGAGCGAGGGGCGACTTGTAGCCTGTGGAATGTAAGTGATAACGAGTAAATTTTGTTGTAATTCACTTTGTCCCGTCTCGTCATCTTGATTAAACTGTCTTTCGTTTTCTTACCTATATCCTGAGCCATGAGCGCGTACCGCAGGTAGGGGGTGTCCACGGTGTCGTCGATAGGGGCCTGGCAGATCCTGACCACTTTAGGTTTGTGTATCTTGTAGCGTTCGTTAATGGTAATGCGGCGCGTCCTGCCGAACAGTGGGCACGGGCCGTTGGGGTGTATTTTCTAGAACAAAGTAAGGAACTTTGGAAATCAGAGTATCTGGAAATAGGAACCATAAAGTTAGTTCATTAAGTATTATTTATGGGAAACTACGATTCGAAATAGGCCATCATATATAAGTAGTATAAAACAGAGACGCTTTTCGTGTTCACTTAGTTATTCTAAACTACCCAATAAAGTTTGAATCGGTTTCCACATTGGTTTAAAGAATTTATTCCCGAATGTTTTATGTAGATAATACTTTCATATTCAATTGAAATATAAATCTTGATGTTTTGTCAACTCTTAATTAAACCGTGCGAAGCGTGCGGGTTGCTAGTATTCATATATTTGATGTTACAGGTATTTTGGGAAGCTATAGATAACCACTTTCCATTTTGGGTAATAGATTTCATTTCCAATACTTCACTGAAAGTATTTTTCTAATAAAACTATAGTTTACCGACGGCCATCTTCTAAAGCAGATAGGGAGTGGTTTCCTCTCGAGAAGCAGTTCCGCTGACGTGTTCTGGATCCCCCCTTTCCATTCGCGTCTCCGACTCTTGCATACTGGACGGCATCTGCAGGACACTGATGTGGTTATGAAGGAAGGTAGCGTAAAGTGACGGCAGATTGATTGACGGGAGATAAGACCCCAATAAGATGCTCATTTAATCCTATACTATTAAATGAGCAATATTTGTTTAAATGTATATATATATATATTTGAAATCACGTTCTCGAAAACGGCTCTAACGATTTCGATGAAAGTTGCAATATAGGGGTCTGAGGGGGCGAAAAATCGATCTGGTAGGTAGCTCGATTTTTCGCCCCCTTAGACCAATTAATGGACCCGTTAATGGGCATAACTTCTCCATTATCTAATAAGATTCAAAGTTCAAAATCGGATTGCAATCTACATAGTGTTTTGAACCTCTTTTGAGGAAGCAATGATTGTGTTGCAAAATTACCATAATAGAGAGGTAGCTTACAAAGCTTAACTACAGGATCAGTACATTTAAACCGCGTTCAAGAGCTGTCAGTGTGATCATTGTTGTGGAATATCGACACTGACAGCTCTTGATCGGTATTTAGATGTGCTGATTGGTGAAATTCGCCCTTACTCGTATAAAATCATATTCCGATAATACTGCTTGTGTCTACTTTTACCAACATGAACACCATTGATGTAGGTATATGTATGTACAGTCACGAGCATAAATATATTACTATTGACAGTTTGGCAATAATATCTGATTTCATGAAGACAGCAAATATATATTATGATCATCTGTAGAAGGCCTACATACAAGTAGCGACACAAATCTGTGACATCGAAAAATCACCAAAACTATCAGAATCTGTCGAGACAAACGACGCCAAAATATAGGATACCGCATCGACTTCGAAAAAATGTGTCACCTCTCTGAATGCGAAAATATCGGGCATATCTTGCGTTATATTAAAGACTAATGTAACGAAACTGCATTTCTTTAGTTTAGTCTAAATAGTTCTTAATAGATGGCGCTAAGAGTAATGTCAGCAAAGCAGTTTGTATAATGTTGACAGAACTCTTACCATTTAAAAAGTCCTCTTTCAGTATGTTATAAAGTACTCTGTGAAGTCCTCTGTGACTATTATTGTGAATTTGTGATTCAGCAGATCGTTTGATTTTCTAAAATGAGAGCTGTTTTGGAAAATTGTCTGGAAAATTGTATAAAAAGGAATTGACTATTTAAATAACAAACCTTTAAATATAGTGTGCTCTTTAAATAGTGTGATTTATGTTAAGCTGTGTAATTATTACTATGTGTATGTAAGATCTAAAATAAATACTTTGTTTAGCAACACAATATTGTTTATTTGAAATTAAACAGTTCCTAATAAGAAATTGTCTTATATGCGAGGTATATGCGTAAATATCTGGCTACTCATTTCAGTTCAGAAGAATGTAATACCTCGTTGTGATTAAAAACTCACTTGCACAGGTGCTCAGTTTCTTTAGGATCCCGTTTAGTTTTCGGTAACTGTAGCATTTCTAATCTCTTTTTATGATGTCCAAAGCGAGGCCAAATTGAATTAAAATTATAAAGAATTAAGACATTTATTTTGACATTGTGTTTGATTGTGGTTGCTTAAGTTTTTAAAGTGGGTAGCTATGTAGCCAATCAATTGAAATCAAATGCAAACTCTTTCAATGCCGCTATTTTGGACAGACTGAAGGGGCTTAGGACAGAGAGACCGTTTTGATAATCTGATCGCGTCGTATTAGGCACCTGTCCCATGAGTACTCTCCTTGATAGCTCTTTTGTTGCTGCGAACAACGAGTACTCGCCGGCGGTGTTAACAGTCAGCGATCTACTTAGGTACTATTAATATAAGACTTACACGGGCCCTACAATCTTTAGGACGTTTCTTGAGCTAGAAAATCTTTGATAGCTAGTCGTTTCCTCGTCGGTGGTGGAACTGGACCAAGAAAGTAGTAGGCATCGCCGTATTCAATGACCCACGAAACGCCGCACTGTGGATCGAAAAAAGGCTCTCGAAGACATTGGAGCTTAAATTTTAAAGTGTTTGTTTTGCTTGAAATGGCTTCTAATAGCCAATATTATGCAAAAATACATACGATAAATCTGGTAGGTAAATAGGGAACTAATATATGTTTTACAAAAAAAAAATTGTTGCTAATTTGCAACCGTTTTTTAATAAATAGTTACATCACCGTGGGCCAGGATATAACGGTTATTCTCTCCATTCTGGATATTTATGCATTAGCTCCATATATTTTTCTCCATATATCCTACCTGATTGTATTACATATTTATGCATTATATATATATATAGATATAAGCATTAGCTCCATACTTTTTTTTTTGCAAAAAAAAATAAGTTGCCAATTTGCCTACCAGATTGTATTAAGTACATATTTATGCATAATATTAGCTATTAGAAGCCATTCAAGTAAAAATAAACACTTTAAAATTTAAGCTCCAATGTCTTCGAGAGCCTTTTTTTATCCATAGTGCGGCGCGGGCGCACAGTGGACTGAAATCGCGAAGTACGGACTTAAGGATTCGTATATACATTTTTGAAATCTATATACTAATACAATACTTTTTTGTTATCAGATTTTTTTCATAAACCCATTACTTTCAAAGTTATAGGTATTATGATAATATTTTGATGCACGTATTAGAATTGTATTGCAAAATATAATCAAATTAGACTTAGTTGCAAGTACGTGCAACGATATTCCACACCACTTCTGTGACGTCATTTGTTTGTGTTCAAAATACGGCCAAACCGGTTTTCTTATCAGTAGACGCGCAGTAATTTGTGAGTCATTAGTGTCGTGCGCCAATCAGAGGGCAGTAAATTTGCAGATAGGTGGAAACCGAGAGGGTAGGACACTCAGTTCGTTGTTACCCACCATTACATAAGGACTACCCCTTTATTGACTACTATTACTATTTGATTTTTGTGAACGTAAGATTTACAAGGATTTTGTAAAAATGTTTTGTGGTTTAGGAAACAACATTGATTTGTTTGTGAAACTGAAAGAAGCTGATGATATTAAAGGCTTTTTATACAATATCATTAAGTCAAAAATATCTGGTTTAAATTATGAAAATGATAAAACATTAAAGGTGTTCTGTGTAAAGTATTGTTATAATATTAATAGGAAATGGGGACGTGCTCATCGTAAGGAACAATGATTTAAAAATAAGGTCTATTGAGTGGTTAGAGTCGGAAATATTATGGCCAAATTTTATAGCAGGTTTTGTGGAAAAATTCGACGAATCAGTTCCCAGTACCACACAGATTGTAGCTCCATCTCAAGTAAAAGCATCTGTTGGCACATCGACCACGGTAAATAGGACTTACCGTGTTCGTTGTGCCAACCTTTTACTGAATAGGTCCTAAGCAAAAAAAGACACGTTCAGATCATATTGTAACAACTATGTCTTCAGACGAATTATCATATGCACATGTTTCGCAATAAAAAGCAGATCGAAATGAAGACATTTTGCTGTAGTTGATTAGGCCTACAAAAAAAACCGGCTTAGTGCGTGTTGGACCACACACAATGAAGGGTTCCGTATTTGGGATGATTTATCCCAAGAACAAACGTAACAATGTAGTTGAAAAACATGATCTTCCATACATTCCAACTGGAAATGTAAGTTTATACGCACAATTTTGAGAGATTTGCCATGTTGTTTTAAAATCATAGACTTCTTATAGGTTTTCCTGTAATCTATAAGAATAGAACTACTTTCTGTATATTTTTTCAAAATGTTATCCACCGTAGTTTCGGGGATAAGGGTATTTTTTTTTTAATTTAAAAATTTCATCTATTTTCATAAATAACTATAAAACTATTTATGTTAAAATTATAAAAAATAAAAAATTGACACCCTTACAGTAAGCCCTTTCATTGGATATGTCACAAGGTAAAACTTTTTTTTTTTCAAAACAGTTTGCATAAAAATATCTCCAATATCGCACAATATCGCAGTACCAGATTATATGCAAAAATAGGATAATAATTTCTCCTATTCAAATCTTCAATCTATGTTTTGAGAAAATTTGAGAATTACGAGATAATCATGAATTTATGTTTTTGTTCATCCAAAAAAATCTTTAAATATTCATAGCATTGAAAATAATGGGTGAAACGTAAAGTCATAGAACAATATTATATTGTGATGGTTAGTAGATTTCATTTGCGTATTTTTTCTTTTAAATAGACCAATTTTTTTTTTTATTCGTAAGTCCTCTACGGTTTCATATCAGCCTACCGTGGGCGGCGCGATGGTTTCCAAACGGTTTTATTTTGCTTAATTTTCGAGTGCAAGATACTTATGGCAAACCATAACATCACTAAACGATTCAAACGATATCAGTTAAAAAATACATATTTCAAAGTCATCCCATTCCCTCCAAAACTTCAACTTAAAAGGACTGTGTAATAAATATTTCCTTCTCAAAAGTAAACTAAGAGGCATTTGTTATCCCTTTTAACACAAAGTCAAGTCTTCGCTTTAATAAGAAAAGTGTTGTTCAAAGCAACACTGAATTCGTAATTAAAAAGTTTTAAATTATTGCTACTAAGTCGTATTACCGAGTTTAAAGAACCTGTTTTCACTTTCAGAAATTCATCGGAAAATTGGATGGTCTTCAATCGGCACGGAGTTTTAATATTTTCAATGGAATGGTTAAGCCCTTCCATTGAAAAAATTAAAAGTCCGCGCCGTGAGATGAGTTTTTCAATACCCGGTTCTCGATAAAAAATAATCCTAAGTGCTTTCAATATTAATTATTTCGAACAAGGGAAACTGGGCGATATTTTTTCTATAGAAAGCGGAAACATTCTATTCTATAAAGTACGTGTACATGCACGTGTAATAGAATCGATTCTATGAACTCGAGACACGTGCATAGTTCGTAGAAAGCATCGGGACAACGTGGGAACAATTTGCAATAGTTGGGTATCCTTTTACTTTACACACACATGAAGCTGCATTTTCATACCCCTCATAGACTCTTGTGTTAATGAAATTTAATCTCTCATAATTGCATGCGGTACTGGAAGCCGGTCTGCAGCGCTCCCGCCAATTTCCTATAATTATCGGGCGGGAACGCGGGAAATCAGGTTTGCGGTGGCCTCCACCGGCGCCGGCGCCACGGTCGCAGGAATGTCATTTGCGTGCGAGATTCCGAGAAGGACGTACGCGTTAGAACTGTCTTGATTGCATTTAGTTTTGTATTTGTTGCGTTTATAAGAATGGTTGACTTAGTAGTTTACTCTGGTCATAGCAATTAACCATAGAGTCCGCGCCACCACTCAAGTCCGATAGACGCGGCGCTAGTCTTATTCCATTGCATCAAATTGCATTTTTTAATGTAGTTCCATAACTTTTCCGCCGGACTTCAGTAGTGGCGCGGTATAAACTTTCGTTTTAATATTAATATCTTTTGACAGAAAATAAAAACAAAAAGTTGATGGTGATTAAAAGACTTTGATCAATAATCGAAGTTAAAAGATTCAATTTTTTTTTTGACACATTGGGCCTTTGCTAGGCTTAGTAAAATTAACAGCCAACAATGTAAATGGAAAAATAACACATACCTCGCTTGTTTCTTAACATCTGCCGTTCAATTCTGTAAAAATATCACCGTGAAACTTAGGTGAAGTGAGCGTGAAGTGAGCTGTCAATAGTGTTAATCCCTAGCATCCTGCCGGTCGATTCTGTGGCAGTGACAGCTCACTTCACCTAAGGTTCACGTTAATATTTTTACAGAATTGACCGACTGTTCCTTTACAATAGTTAATCCAAAATGTCTAGGACTTTTCAACTCCTCTCGTGTAAACACGACCCCAAAGCACCCGAGACCGGACACACGGCCTGTTATCAATGTACCAACATTGATAACAGGCGATTTTTGACCTTTGAATTACTCTCGTATGATAAATTTTTATAGGTACGCTACGTTTTTGGCCCCCCCTAGGACCAGTAAAACATTATTTCAATGCCTACCACATCACGTCACGTCTAAACAAAATGAAACACTCAACCCGTGTCAGCTTCACAAAATATATGAGCACAGTAAATACGACACATTACACAAAAGATTCCATTTCATATCAAAACGTAATTATAAATACACGGTTTTGAACCACGGGTGAGACAAAATTCGGTAATTCACGGTTCACGCCACCGATTCCCTGGGGCTGACTTGAGGTATCTGGGTTACCGCACATCAATTTGCATTCAAACCCATCGAACGCTACTCCAAACGATGTATTCTCCGGGAACTTGCAAGGTTTACGTGTTTACTGGCTTTTACCGTGAATCTCGCTGTGGTTTTGGATTCAGGTAATTGTTTGATATTGTTGAATTCGTATAGTAACTTTGTAGTTAGTATTGCGGAGATACTTTGATATTTGAAAAGGTTTAAAGGGTAGACGATTATTTCGCGTGTCACGTAAACATTGACAATTGCAATGATCGTTTCGGGGAAGAAAAAGTTGTTTAAAAAAAAGTCAAGACGACGCATTCCATTTCTTTTCTCGCACCCATGCATGGCTAGAAGACAGGTGAATTTCTCCTGAAAACATGGCACTTAACACGAAAAAATAATTAATTAAACAAATAAACCAATCAAACAATGATATAAAGAAACATTCGACGACACAATACCCTCACGTGTACTCAATTGAAAATATGTAAATTAAACCTTCCGAACGTACCAGACGACAATGAAACCGTTGACAAAGACTATTGTCCTACCCTCCACTCCCTATGAAATAACTCACAAAAGAGGTTCAAACTAAAATCTTATTAAGTATTTCGTTTTGGACAGCGCCTGATTATTCATCCTGCAGATAATTGTGAGTTGAACTTCTATTTCATAATTAGGTACTGGTATTCTAGATGCTGTTCATAGGTACCTACTGAGTAATTGGAATAAACTTAAAATCTTCATAGATAGCAATGGACATAAGATTTTATTATAAAGGCCCGAAATTAATAATAATATCTTATGTCTAATGTTAATCCAACGCTTCGTCTTCCGGTACGCGGTCGTCACTCCAGAACCGGCCCCATCGGCTATATGTTCTACGAGCAATGTGTGTATGTACCGTGTACCGGAAAACGTAGCGTTGGAAGGCCTCCCACAAAGTGGACTTACCTTACGAAGGCCTTACGACCTTATGAAGGCCGCAGGAATCGTCTGGATGCGGGAAGCACAGAGCCGGTCAAAGTAGCGGTGCTTGGGGGCCTATGACCACCAGTGGACGTATTTCGGCTGAAATGATTCTGATGATGATGAAATGAGACTTAAGAATCTTCCAATGACTACTACTATGAACACTTCAAGAACCTAAAGTCGAGTTATAACGATCATTAAGACGGATGATTTGTCTTATGGAAGTAATCCCTTTTTAGAAAAATTTCCTCCTTTAGCCTGCTATGTCCTTTTTTTCTCAGTCTATGATATGTTATCTTGTCAACACTTGTCAAAGTAAAATGTCTGACGAGAAATGTATGTGTATTCTTTTGCGTACATCTATCTAGTTATATTTGCAGCCATTATACATGAAATTCTAGCCTATATTACAGTGTTAGACCAAGGTATAATTCCTTTAGAACCAAGCTCAGTAGGAATACAATTTTTCATTGCCATTGAAAATAGTCATCACCTGGACACATGCAGAGTAACTTCGAGGCCAAAAATGTGTTGTTTAGCTGACGAAGAACACAAAGATTGTAGTTTAGATACTATTCATGGCTATAACGTTGAACTAATTAAGCCTAAAAACAGAGAAACATTCATTCATGTGTATCCTACTTTATATCATTACGATCAAGTTGGTTACTGCGATTTTATCATTGAATTCAAATGTAGCAACAAAAGATGGCGCAGACAGTTATCTATTAGTATACCTTTCGATACACAATTAGCAAATAAAAAGAAAACGCAGTATCTTAAAGCATACGCTAACCTGAAAGGTAGCGGTTGTGACTCTCTAGATGAGGATTCTCTGCGTGAATGTGAACCAGTCAATTGTGACTTAAAATACTCTGGGCGAAGACCGTACTATGATGGTAACCGTAGTAAGTGTGTGATTGCACCGATATGTGCGACAGATGTCATGAAGAAGCTCCCAGACGTTGTATATGTACCTATAAGTAATATTTGTAGAGACCTCGACCAACCCATTAGTATTGGTGACATTTACGCAATTAACACTGGCTTAGGTGTTGTTACTGAGTCAATAAAACCAGCTTTCTATGATTTTAAGATTATTTTGAAATCAAACTGTTCAACTATATCAGAAAATGTGAAAATGCTTAAGGATATGTTATATGGAAAGCTGTGTGTGTTCAATGGAGACACGTCAGACTACGAAACATGTTGTGTAAATGCTATACTCTCGATTTTAGCCTACATAATCGCTATAAGTGGCTTAGTGCTATCACTCGTCTGCTGCCTTCAGACCACGGTGTGGTGCTACGTGAAATGGTCAACAGGACAATTAAAATATGCTTTAATGCATTGGAGATCAAGTAATACTAAGGATGGACTGCCACAGCATAATAGTTCACATGTAAACAAAAGCGTCACGGAACATTTGTTAAAAGAAGTAATTGTGCGGGACCTGCCGATAGAGATGAGGGAGAGTGTGGTGGACATCTGCCAGAGAATTGATCGAGAAATAAAACAGAAGAAGAGATACAGAGTGATGGATCTCGGTAGTCAGGTCAATCTGCGAGAAGGCGAAAGTCAGACATCTGAAACATCTTCCGAAATATCTTTGACTCATGGTGATGATAGAGCAAAACTGATAAAGAAAAGTTAAGCAGAAATATTTGCTTGTGTAAATATTGATAAAAATATTAGCTTCATAGGATTTGTTAAAAAAGCGTTTGAATAAAATAAACTGAGATTTTTCATTAAATAAAAAAATATATATATTCGTACAAATATTAAGCTTTTGTCAACTGATTATACAAACCGTTGCATTAACATGACTTGGGATTGACTAGCATAGCATTAAGCTATTATTATTATTAACTGGAACCCAACAAATTAAACTAAATCTACAGTTCGTCTTTTTTAATATCTACTTTTAGATAATCTTCTTTGATAAAGTCTGCTGCCCTTTCAGCAATCATCATAGTTGCGGCGTTAGTGTTAACACTAGGTATTGTGGGCATCACACTAGCGTCTACCACCCTCAGGTTCTTGACTCCATAAACTCTTAGTCTATCATCGACTACTGCCTTAGAATCTTTGACCTTCCCCATCTTAGCTGTGCCTACGGGATGGTACACATGGAATGTTACAGTTCTAGCCATACATTCCCAATAGTTTTCACTTTCGAACTCAAACTCATCGCATCCTTCGTAATTAATCCTTTTAATTTCAGCTCTCATGTCTTTAAACGTCGGAGTGTTGACGATCTCCGTTACTTTCTTAACACTTTTTACAAAAGTTTCCATGTCCCGTTTGTCATTAAAATACTTTGTGAAGATCTTGGGGTGTTCCATGGCATTCTTTCCGCGAAGCTCAATATAGCCTCTCGAGTGTGGCCGGCAGAGGGCGACGAAAAATATAAACAATTCTTTCTCTTTATTAAACTCTGCAAATTGCTTACAGATGCTGTCTTTAAATGACCAGGAATCTGTACAAACGGAATATACATATGAAGTGTTTGGTAAAAAGTAGTTGTGATCTATTTGCACGTCGGGTAGAGATTTTTCACCTGAGACTGATAGGAAAGCATTTACATTAGGCTGATCATAGTTTGTAGCGTGTGGTCCTGTCTGATCTACTAAGTATTCTGCAGCAGCTTTCTGCCAAAATTCCTCTCCCCTCCTTTCAGCCCCTGTGTCTACTGTCACTGGAATAGGTATACGTACATGGTCTTGGAGATTCTTTCCAACATCTAAGTCACTGATCACTTTAATATCCTTCTCTTTAAGATGTGCTCGAGGCCCGATCCCTGATAACATTAGCAGTTTAGGAGTATTCACTGCTCCAGCACTTAATATGACCTCTTTTGATGCATGGTACGACTCTACGTCACCGTATAAAAGTGAAACTTGGACTCCAATAACTGTTTTGTTCTTTTCATCAATTTCTAATTGGTTAACGTAAGCGTACTTCATGACTTTCAAGTTTTTGCGTTCCCTAACAGGATTCAGGAAAGCTGTAGTGGTACTTACTCTGCGGCCCTTGTGGATTCCACCTCTGAGTTTTCCGACACCCAACTGCGTAGGACCATTCAAGTCATCTAGGTGTTTTATTCCCAATTCGTTGTAAGCATTGGTTAGTTTCTCAGCTATGCCTGCATGGGTGAAGTTCAGTTGATCCACAACAAACTCTCCGTCTGTTCCATGTTCCTTTCTTAGTTCTGGATTGTTCAAAATGAACGGGTCTACCATTTTCTCGCTCTTTTTGAAGTATTCTTTCAATGTAGGCCAGTCCCAACCATCGTTTTCTTTGAGATGCCAAGGCTCATAGTCTCCAGCACTGCCTCGCATGTGGAGATGACCATTGATGGACCCGGTTCCTCCAAGGACCTTGCCTCGTGGCCAGAAGGATCGGTCGTCGACGCTGCCTCTGTTGGAATTCTCATCATACTCGGTGTAATATTGGAATACATTTCGAGTCCTGTGCGTGGAGCTTGAGTAGTTAGGAATCTGGAAGTAATTAAAAGTATTGCTCAAGTATGGTTGATAATTGATTTGATTAGGACCACAACATGACATTTCAAGAGAGGTAAATAACAGAGCTTTCAAATAATTTCTATCCTCATCTTTAGGGCGTCATCCCTAGTGGTTATTAGTAAAATAGTGTAAGCAGGCTACTCACAATGCTCTCCATAGGAGGATCACCTCCAGCTTCTATCAGCAGCACCTTCCATTCTGGAACCTCTGACAGCCTACTTGCTAACAAGGATCCTGCCGTGCCGCCACCGACGATGATGAAGTCAAACCGATCTCCACCTAGTGAAAAAAATGGATGCATTATAACCATGCAGAGTATTAAAAAATCCATCACATAGTCGTCGTGATGGTGCTGATCCATGCGTCATGTTCGTGAACGGGCGCCGTAGCGCCGTAGGGACTAGTAATGGGACTAGTAATCTCTTACCTGTCACGGCTTATTTGAATTTTTGAATACAGTTCATTTTTATTACGGACGTTTTTAATGTGCAGGTTCTACATTGTTCTCACATGAATGATTTAACCAATATTTTGATTTAAAAGAGTGTCCGTGGAGTTTCTTGCCCATTCTTCTCCATAGGAACCTACTATGCTTTTGAATGGACTTTTGACACTAGCCTCATCTTTCTGACTGTCTGTAATTGGTTTATATGAAATAAATGCTTTGAATTTTAGTTTCAGTTTTCAAAATCTCCGTAACCAGAAGGTTCCCAAGTATGGTCCAGTATAGAAATAGCTTCGTTAAATGTCTTTTTACACCCGTCATGTAGCAAGAAGAAGTAATTATATTTTCAGCATTTTTTAAGTACCTACTTCTTTTCCTAGATGATGTTAAAAAGATTTATAAGTTTGGCTGACACGAGTGACGAAAGCGGAGCTACCTTCCTAAGCAAATTATCGTCACCCGTGCGGAGACTCTAATTCAATTTATAATTCGTAACATACGTGTAATACGAACTAACGAGCGATTTCACTTGGTCAAGTTATATTTTAACGATATAAAGCGCTGTCGTCTAATGTTTTGTGGTACTGGACCTCTGAGCTCAAGTATCAAAAAACATTAGACGACACTCGACAGCGCTTTAAATTACACGTATGTTACTTTTAGTGGATTGATTATGGGATTATTTGTTTTGTTTGTTTGTTGATTGAATTGTCGCTACTTAACTTAGTAGAAGTTCTTTACTTACAAAATTTATAGCTTCTCGTGACGGGGACTTTAGTAACACCATGGTATAATAATTTACTTCGCCAGGTATGGCATTCCGAAACACAGTGGTCACGTGGGCAACACAAGTCTACGTCATCACATCTATGTTACCAGAAGTTTGTAATAATAACTCCCAAACCATGGGAGTTATTATTACAAACTTCTCAAACCTCATTGTTTTATCGGATTCGCACTGGTAATAAATAAATGTAATTAACAATTACGTTGGTTTATGTTTAAATTGAATTGTTTCGTTTGATTAGACACACGAAACGACAATTTAAAAGCTTTGTACATATTATTTAACAGAATGGTTTCTGAAAAGCTTTCCTTAATCGTGTTTTGTTGCAATACAGTGGCAACTGGATAGTGACGTAAGCATGTGTTAGTCTCGGAATGCCAGACCTTGTTATAATAGACCATGAGTAACACTAGTAGCTCACTAGTAGACATAAAGGCGCTGTCAATGTCAAATGATTGCAACTGATGTACGGTTAAAAACGCGGGAAACGAAGGACGGGCGTTTTGGGGGACAGTGTTATACAGTTTTGACGTTCGCAAAGTGCTGGTTCTCAGCCTAGTTCGAATAAATGACTTTCCATTTGATTTGACATATCCAGAAATTAATAATCCTCTTCTACTAGCAGTACTTCACTCACTTGTAAGTCCGTAAGAGTAGTCCATAGGCCATGGCTCGGTGATAAGGCACTGTGCTGCAAGGAATTGCGTCACCAGCTTCGTGAAGACAGTTCCAGCTGAACCTTGGCTGTAAACCTGGCACCCCACAGGAAGACACTTCATGATTTCTGAAACAATTGAAAAACAATTAAGTCCAAATGTCCAAAATATTAAGCGTGAGCAGCGGGGTAGTACAATTAAAATGGCAGTGCCATTCATTCTGAAATTTCAACAAGATTCATTGCGTTATTTTCGTTATCGAGCAGACGAAATTTTCTAACATATGAAGCAATGAATTAGGAATTTGTTTAAAAATCCTTAGGATTGTAATAGAAAGTGAGAATGCCATGTTTAAAGAGAAAAAAAAACATATATTGCAACACACCCGCGACATGTATTTTAATTAACCAGCTACCGTTCTTATCGTTACTAGCCATGTTAGGATTAACTCAAACAAGACAATACAACACAATGGAACAGCCTGTTCATACAAAACTATAAGGCCCTTTCATCCATCCATAAAAACCCAGAAACATTCACTGTTAACACTCCAACGAAGAATTCAGCATCATTAAAAATACCTCTGGCCAACATTCCTAATAACGCCACAAGGCCATAGCAATATATCGAGAGAGTTGATAACTTTATTATTAGCATGTTAACAAACTAAGTTCAAATCGTTTGCCGGCCACTAGGAAATGGAAGTGATGAATATTTAAGTGTTTGGCTTCAAAGAGACTGTAGGCTTTAAACTAAGTGGGAAGCAAAACAAGAAAACTTTAATTAAGAGTTGGAGAATTAGCCCTTAAGTAACTTAAGTCGTCTAAGTATGTAGGGAACGTCCACGTGAAAAGAATAAAGTCCCATCACACGATGTTGCTTGTGGCATGCAATAAAATAGACCAACAAAACTTGCATCGTATAAACTTAGTTTAGACGGTGCATCTTTGGGTTGCTGCTTCGACAAATGGTATGCCACCGGCTATTAAACATGTATATAGTCGGCGTGTAAATCAGGACTTAGGTATTATTGTGTTGTCCCCGTCACTCAAAAGCATAATAAAGCCCCAGTACACATTGGGCGAGCCCGCTGGCCGTTCGGCGCTCAAATACATGCATATCACGCAAAAAAGCCCAGTATATTATGTTGGCCGAGCGCCGAGCGACGGGCTCGCTCAACGTGTACTGGGGGCTTGAGAAAAGTCTCATTTCTGCTTGATTACACAGCACACACACACAAACACCTTTCAAACTATTAAAATATTACACTTTCAGATGAACTAATCCACAAGTAACTCTACACATGGTAGATTTACTTGTAGATGAGTTCATCCGAAAGTGAAATATTGTGTTCATTGAAAGAGGCACCGGTTCATTTTTAACAAAAGTTGTGTGGACATCGGTTGTCGTGGTAAGGGTAATGCAGAGGAATAAGGAAAATGTCGTGAGGAAAGTTTTGAGTATGCATGTCGATGGCTATAAGAGTACCTGAATACTAAAGAAACGATGGATGGACTGTGTGGAAGATGATGTGGGAGTTTAGTTTTTTTGTTGGTGGTGGTGTATAATTGGTTTTTGGGTGACATCTATTATTTATGGGTGGTATTTGATGTATGATTTTGTATTCTCTTTTGTATTGTCTTACATGGTCAAGTAGCTCTTATTTATCTTCATTATAACAAAAAATAAGTAAGTCCATTTTAAACAATTTAAATTAATCTTCTTAATTGGTATGTACTTTTTATCTATGTCTAAGCTGTGTACTTCTTTATGTGACAAATTCACCATACTAATAGATATAAAAGTTATTTCATGTAGTATGTTATTAGTGAATAAGTCGATGGAGTACCTATACAAAACAAATTTATAAAATAAAATAAATCTCTGAGTGTGGACTACATTGTTTTATTGGGTTCCCACCTGCAAAAACAAATGTAAGTAGTACTAGGAAGTAAATAAAAAAAGTTGTACCGACCGTAGTAAATTGAGATAGGAATGATGACTTTGTTTCAAAAGGCTGATAAAGGCAAGAAGCGTCTCTGCTTTTGATAAACAAACGGAGTCGGTATTTACATCCTGCCTACCTTTTAAATATTGTCATATCTCATTTGTGCTTAGTGTAACTGCAGTTTGGTAAAACCTATCATAAAGCGATTAAAATTTGATATAGTCACAAACGAAAGATTAGAAGTAAATCACTATGAATGATAGCTTATCTAATTCATTGGTAGATATATCGCACACCTCCTGCTTATCGTTGTAAATACCCATGAAATCACACACCTTGAAATACCCAAGAGGGATTAAATTGAAGATGATGTAGACTTAAAAATTTATAAAACAGGAGTAAATAATTAATATAAGTATTAGTGTCGCCTGTCTGCTATTAGGTACTCTTGATGTTTGATGATGATATTAATTATACAAGGCGTAACATAAATGGTGGTGGACCCTAAAAGGGGTATTTCTACTTGTCATTATGACCAACTTTTACGATGGAACCAACTGAGAAAGCGCGAAAAAAATAGCTGTTCCATACATTCATGTTCGCATAACTCGACCGGGAACTGCTTTTTTGTTAAGTATCCGTACCAAAGGGTGCCAACGGGACCTTATTGCTAAGGCTCAGCTATCCGTCCGTCTGTCACAGGGCTGTATCTTTTGAACCGTAATAGGTGGACACTTGTATTTTTCACATAGTATGAACTACTATGGCCGCTATAACAACAAATAATAAAATTATAGTTAAAAATTAAACGGAGACCCGTTTAAGAAACGTGTTTTTTTTTTCATTTTTTTTTTTTTTTTATTATATTGTGTCAAATGTTGTATGGTGGTACAATATTTGACACAATATATTGGTATGCGAGTCCGTCTCGCGTTTGGCCGCTTTTTACAACTTGTAAGCCCATGCTAAATGATTACAGTTGTCGGATAACGTACATACAAAACTGTCCAATCGGTTACTGACTTCTTTACAGAAAGAGTGGTCCATTGTACGCTAAGCATGCAAATATATTGTAAAAGGTTGTTTGTTATATGTAGTAGGTACATATAATCATTAAAAAATGAATAGAGTATAGCAATAGTTAACATTCGGTGTAGTACTTAAAAGTACAGTTGTATCTAGCAGCAAAGCAGAATGTCTATCAAATGAGCTGGTAATGGCAATTTCTCCTTACAGCAGTCATTGCTGGAGCCATGTACACATCATCATCTCCTGCCGTTATCCCAATTTATTTGTCGTCGGCGAAGCAATTTAAGGATTCTGCTTCCATACTTCTCCAGTAATCGTAAACTTAGTAGTCACCCCTTTTCTACCCATATCATCTTCCACACAGTCCATCCATCATTTCTTTGGTCTTCTCTTACTCTTATAGCCATCCAAATTCGTACTCAAAACTTTCCTCACGACATTTTTCCGAATCCACCGAGCCTTGAGAGCCATGTTCAACAGTAGCAGTACCTATACACTACAGTGATATCGGTAAAATAGATAAATCAAAAGCAGATAAGTACTTACATTTTAAACCCCAACACAATAATTAAATTAATTAAATCAGATGAGAAACGTATTGTATCACAGTTGCCGACAGACTGACCCGTAGGCAATACTAACAATCTATGAAAACATCATTATCTGGCTTATGTATCGATAGCAGTGTTTCCCAAATTCTTATTAATACGATTCGTTGCAGACTTCTGCATTTTGTATGTTTGTTTGTGTTTTTTCCCATAGGTATGTATGTGTCGCAGCTGACTGATTAAATTAGCCAGCTAATTGGACGCCTAGGCCGTTCATGCTTTTTGCTATGCTTTTAGCATACACGTGTCACCGATATCCCGAGAAAACTTTACACTCCCAATTTTATCCTAGTATATGCGTATAGATATATAGAGAATAGTTAGGAATACTGCTAAAGTAAACCCGCACGTGTCAACCCGACACACACTCCATACTGCCACTTTATCCACTTTTAATCCACTTTACATACCTGCTGGGAACTAATATTTGCTGGCTTTTACCTTAATTTGTTAGTCCACTTAACAAGTGAATGCCTACATTTATTTTGTGTAGGTATAAAGTACCTACAGGGTGTATCTCACAAGTTTGAAGGAGAAATGACGGGCTCATGGCGATGGACGACCTCAATATCCATCAATTTAACGTTTCTATATGTTCAACAGACAACAATATGTTGTAGGTTCAAAATTCACAATGTCCAATTTTTGTACGAAATCAAAAATCATTCATTAATATTCGGCAGAGAATCAGTACTTTCTAGGGTTTCGTAGTAAACAAGAAACCCTTATAGTTTCACCGTGTCCGTCTGTCTGGCTGTCTGTCTGTCTGTCCGCGGCTTAGCTCAGACGCTGTTAGTACTAGAAAGCTGTAATTTGGCATGGGTATACATATTAATCACGCCGACTGTAGCGGCTAGGGCTGCGCAGGGTAGGCTGCGCAGGCCGTTAACAGTTAGGTAGGTAGATAGGTAGTAGATGATTGAAACACTAGGATAGGTCAATACATATAATTAGGATAGATGGAGTAGTAACACGGCTAGGTCGCGGGTAAGGTCTAATAAGTCCTACACACTGAGTCTTGAGCACTCGCACACTTAGAATAGGAAGGGTACCGTCCTTTGGTAGCACGCGGTTGCCTGTCAGCACAGGCTCGCGCAGGTGCTAAAATAAAAACAAAGAAAAAACAGTTCCCCCCCTGCCAGCTAAATGGTTATACTTGGATTTATTAAATAGATCACAGCAGTAGTATTTATAACGAGGTTAAAAGGAAAATTATCACAGCTAAGTAGGTTTTACAGGTTAACGAGTAATAATCGACCAACTTAAATTTGCAGTTTCTCCCATACATTCCGTATGGGAGAACATGGTTTTCAACTACAGTGTTAACTACGAAACCCTTCATTGTGCATGATCTGACACGCACTTGGCCGTTTGACATCAAAAGCCCAAGCCAAAATGCACACCCTTCTAGTTCCTGCTAAAACTTCAGGAAGTGGCTATTCCTGAAGTTTTAGCATGAAGTAGACAGGTGTGCATTTTGGCTAGCAAATCCGTAACAACTTACCAATAACACTGTAAAGCAATCTTGATGGTTTTTCTTCAGTAGTGTGTCTCAATTGGGGGATTTTGAAAACAAAGTTTTAAAACGATGATTATCGCTATCGCTCTGATTTTTTATTAGCTCTCAAGGAGAATATTATTTACTTTGGTCGGTAATAAAATTAACAAGTGAATACTAATCACTTAACATAACACCGATAATTCTGTTATCTAAAAATACCGTGTTATCTTAGGACACGTCGGTTAAACCAACTAATTACATAAAATATATATCTTCAACGTATACGATATGCAATTACTTTATTACTTATAGATAAACTCTTACTCGTAACAAATTGAGTCAATATTATTAAAGTAATTATATGCTAAGTAATGGACCGTTAACCTTAAAAAGATTACCAATATTTTTAGGTAGGTACTAGAAGCATGTTTATATTTATGGTATATCTTAAAATAATCTGATGAAAATATAAGCAAATAGATCAGCCCGCGTAGCATGACGCTTTCTATTTCTACGAAGAATAGACATAGCTTTTTCTATACAAAGTGACATTTCGTTTCTCCATTTTGACATCGCACCGTAGAAATCTTTCCACAAACTGTCATTTTGTCCTTCATTTCTAACAATCTTTGTCTGGGTCCTTTTTTATGTAGACTATTTCAGAAGAAAGTTTTCTATCCCAAACTGTCAAAATCACACTGAGAACTGACAGTTGTCTAAAGTAGTGATTTTGACTTTGATTTTCTACTCGACGGCCGCAAAGTATAAACGGTTATCTACAAAATCTTAAAATCATGATTTTACAGAAGAACGTTTTGAATGCAAAATTGTGATAATTAATAGAAGAACAAAGCTATCTTCTCCTATTTTACATCATTTAGTTATTAGGGCTATACCAAAGAAATGGTTAAGGCCAATATTACTGTAATATTTTTTGTTCCAAAACACGGGACTTCGTCATTTGAAGAAAAATTGTTGTAGTTGTCTTTATATATGTAAAAATAGAGAATCAAACAGAAAAACTCTTATGACAAAACAAAGAGTTCTGAGTCGAATTATGTCAAAGAGTGAATTTCGTAAAAAGTGCAGTTGACTCTTTCTACTTTGCTGCCGTCGTACTGTCTACACGGAACGTCATTTTTGTCTACTCTTCCGTCGACAAAACGGTGCTCATGCTACGCGTGCAGACAACTTACCTGTGGATGCCAATTCGTAGTGTCATTTACAAATTGAGACCTTTGTTATTTGTTGATTATTTGGGGCCACAGCAGACTAGTTAAAACGCGGCTAAATCGCCGATGGCCGATGCTCAACGTAGCTAGTCTACTGAAGCCCTTAAACCCGAAATTCTAATTTTTCGATGAGTTTTGAAATAAGTACAATTTAATAGTACTCGTATAATTCCAATACTAATTGTTACTAAACTGTTGAGATATAAATTAGAAACCTTCTAAATATAGGTGAATACAAATTTCCTTTAACGAATGATTGCATAATAATTTAACCTAAACAGTGTTTACACTTAAATTAACTATTTTTGGAACAAGCTACTTAAAGTATACAGGGTGGAAAAAATCAATGGGCCCTGAAGGGAAACCACTTAAAATCCTTAACATAGATTATTTTACTTTAAGGAAACATTCCTTTATGTTTTTAAAGAAACAAAACTGCGTTCACCGATTTCTCGACAAGCTAGCCTAACCGGGAAACGATCCAGCAAAAAAATAAAAAATAACTCTCGCTATTTTATTTCACTAGTCGATACAGTCAATGTTAAAGATACAATTTCTCCAAGAAACATTAGGTCTTACACTCGTCTGTCGTTAAATATATCCATGAAATCTAATATTTATTACACAAGGGCTTTAAATCAACATTACCTAGACTAGAACTGCAAACTGTTCAGTTTCAACAAGTAAAAAACACGTTATCATTTTCTTATAACTCTAGCCAAAGACATTCTTTGAAGTAAAAGCTTGCTAATTTATGATGAGATGGCCTGCAAGAAGTCCAGCCCTGACGCCTCTGGAATTTTTTTATGGGGCCAAGTAAAAGAATATATTTTAATTTCTCATACTTGGAAAGTACGCTTGAAGCTACGCACGCGTAGCATGAGCACCGTTTTTCGACGGAAGAGTAGACAAAAATGACGTTCCGTGTAGACAGTACGACGGCAGCTAAGTAGAAAGAGCCAACTGCACTTTTTTACGAAATTCAATCTGTGACATAATTCGACTCAGAAGTCTTTGTTTTGTCATAGGATTTTTTTTTCTGTTTGAATCTCAATTTTTACTGATATTAAGTCACGTATATAAAGGAAATTACAGCAATTATTCTCAAAATGTCGAAGTACCGTGTTTTGCAACAAAAAAATATTACAGTAATATTGGCCTTAACCATTTCCTTGGTAATGCCCTATTAACTAAATGATATAAAATTGGAGAAGATAGCTTTGTTCTTCTATTAATTATCACAGTTTTGCGTTGAAAACGTTCTTCTATAAAATTATAATTTTGTAGATAACCTTAAATACTTTGTGGCCGTCGACTAGAAACTTTTATATTGTCTTTATCATGGCGATTACAAAATCAAATTGTCTTCACTACCTTAGACAACTGTCAGTTGTCAGTGTGATTTTGACAGTTAGGGATAGAAAACTTTCTTCTGAAATAGTCTACATCTATACGGACCTAGACAAAGATTGTTAGAAACGAAAGACAAAATTACAGATTGTAGAAAGATTTCTACAGTGTGATGTCAAAAGTGGAGAAACGAAATGTCACTTTGTATAGAAAGAGCTGTGTCTATTCTTCGTATAAATAGAAAGCGCCATGCTACGGGTGCTGATCAGAGGGATGAAAACAGTACATTTCGTCTCTGGGAAACAATATTGCAGTCAAAAATTTAAAAATTAGGCCAGCCATCTCCCAACTTTTTATACAGCCACTCTGTTATATCGCGGCGTAAAATTCTAATTAAAAAATATTAACAACAATTTTGAAACATCACTTTAAACTTATAATTTACTTTTCATTAAATTATTATTAATTTACATAGATTTGAGCTAAATATTTACCATCATCAATGATAAAAAATACTGGCTGGTAAAATGTCTGTCGATCTTCAGTTGTTTTGTCGAGTGCTAATTATTTATAATTATAATTTTACTTCCCTACTTATCCTTTTCTTTAGATATTTGTATAAAATAAGTTCATCAGATTCAGATATGGATTTGTTTAACTAATTAGGTT
This sequence comes from Agrochola lota, assembly GCA_947364205.1. Taxonomy (NCBI): domain Eukaryota; kingdom Metazoa; phylum Arthropoda; class Insecta; order Lepidoptera; family Noctuidae; genus Agrochola; species Agrochola lota. The sequence goes on from OX376223.1 coordinate 22,060,564, forward strand.
TTTATTTACTTTCCTCATATTCGACATGAAAAGCAGAGTGTTTACCTCGGGTGAAAGACCTATTTAGGCACTCGAACGAACGAACTTATAACCATCTCGTGCCTAAATAGGTCCCATCCTCGAAAACTATGAAAACGACACCCATGACGTAAAATCTGAAAAGATTTGCAGCCTCACGGCGGTTTGTGATTACGTTCGGAGGTCACAAAAAGGACTACTAGCGATTTTACACTTCCAATAGCATTAGTAAGAGGACTTTAAGGGTATTTGCCCTTAAAGCATGCTATTGTAAGTCACTTGTTTGTCATTATTAAAGTATCAGCAAGAGTTTTGTAAGTTTGAAAATACACTTCGCGAGACCATTACAAGGCAATTGCAAGGGTGAATATACTTATAAAGTGCGCCCAAATCCCTCTTATAAGTGTCTATTAGTGTGATTTAAGACTGAAAAAAATATGGTCTTGGGATATTTGTAATTTTTTTTTTTTGCTTGCTGGGTTTAATGATTAATTCGTTTTCGTCCCAAATTTTTCTCTTAAAAAACACCGTGTATCGTGCAATGTTTAAAAAAAAAACATTTTTAATTAATCACCGTCTGGCCAGGAATTTTTTAGCCAACCCACTGGCTTTGATTTAAAATACATTTCATCCATTAAACAAATGGGTGAAGGTCGTTCCTAGGTCGGATCCTCTACTATAATTAAGACATTACAAAATACAATGAACGAATCGGTGGGTAACAATACCCAATATCCCGTCCCCATTAATTAAACATCATAATTCAACTCAAATTTTTATACTCTGATTTCGTACAAAATGCCCGCTGAAATTTTCACATTATTACGTTGGGTTCGCAAAATATTTAATAACCTTTTCGAGAAAATACAGGCATTATTTCGCCGAACAAACCCTTGAATGAATTCCATAAATTATTACCAAACTCATCACACGAACCGCCACCAAGAAATGATTCGTTGAAAAATGGTTTTTAAACAAACAATTATTACAAAAACAACCTTACTTAGAGGTAAGCGCTGTCAATGTGAAATTGTTGCCATGGACGTGCGGTTGACTATACCATACGTGCGATTGCTCTCCGTAACTGTGATCAGCTATGTGGCTCCGGAATGGTCCAGTAACTACCATCTAGTCTTGATTCCCTTCCCCTAATGGCTTTAACGTATTCAGAGAATATGTAGATTGTATGCAGATATTTAGATAAACGAGGAGCTTGTGGCTAAGTAATAACAGCCGCACGGGTCGATCCCTCAAGCTACCCTCTCCTCTTCCCTTAAGCTACGCTTACCGGGGTTGGTCCATGGATGGGTGAACATCTTTACATACCGAGAGTCCTCCGTGCCTCGGAAAGCACTTTAAGAGCGTTTATCCTAAAAGTTGGCAACGCCGCAAATAGCTGTCAAAATTGTACCTGTTTTGATTAATTTGGCAATATTACTGCATGGAAATAAGAAATATGGCTAACTAGTGAACTAGAATATTACTAATGAATTGCAATAATAATATTAAATTTGATGTAGTACCCGTTTTAGCTGTAAAAAAGGCATTTGGAAAGTTTCCAGATACTTTTTTACATCTAAAACTAAATATTCAGTGTTTCGATATTAATTATTGCATTTATAATCAATATTCTAGTTCGCTAGTTATCCACATTTCTTATTTCCATACAGTAATAAATATTGCCAAATTAATCGAAACAGCGAAATACTCGTATTTCACATCTAGTTGCGATGTTGCCCATTTTCAGAATAAACGCTCTTAAGCCGTTGGTCCCCGCTGTCATTCGTGGATCTTTGACAGTCGTTACATCGTCAGAAGCCCGAAAGTCTGACAACCAGTCTTAGCAAGGGGTATCGTAGTACCCTGTTACTGGGTTGTGGAGGTCAGATACGTAGCCGCTCTTTGTAAAGTACTGGTATTCAGCTGCATCCGGTTAGACTGGAAGCCGACCCCAACATAGTTGGGAAAAGGCTAGGCAGATTGATGCAGATATTCGGTACCTAGGTTATAATACTATTAACATTGTACGTAGAATACCTGCATTGCCTTGATTTCTAAAGAAATATATAAATATTGAGGCAAACTAGCTTCACTAGTACTACTACGCGTGAAAGATTTTTTTTAATCGGTTCAGTAGTTTATGAGTTTATTCATTACAAATAAATCTTTTCCCTATAAATTATTAGTGCAGACAACAACACTCACACTCACACCGTTTCTATCAAGTGATGTTAGAAAATAACAAAATCGAAGTATTTCAGAATTTGAAACTCATAGGAAGAGCTTGCACGTTATTGCGGATGGGTAATCGACAGTAGGTACGAATCTGTTTAGAATTGCAGATCAATCTGACGATTGGCTGGATATTAAGCAATTAGCCGCAGGACGAAACTGTTACTTTTCTAATAGCTCGAGCACTGATTGCTATCTCTTTGATCACACACTGCGGGATTGAACGATTAGGACTAATAAAGAACTGTAATTAGTGGCGCCATGTTGGACGCCATTGTGATAATACTTTTAACATAGATTAGAGACAATTACTTTACAGTGTGTAGTGTGGCATGTTATTATTGTAACAAAATACAATAATATAATATGAAATTACCAACTATTCTGCGTTTTATGGTCTATTCAATTTATTCAGACCCATGTTATAGACCCCCTTTTTTGCCTTCTACTAAGAGCATCAAAGCAGGCGATATTTACTATGTCATTTATTGTATCAAGAAATTACTAGAACCATCGCCACTCGTGATGTAAATTTTATAGGATTTAGAGATCTATTTGTCTCCAAAATCTAATAGGGCATGCAGGTATTATTACGATATCGTACAATTAGCCCGCAGCATGGCTATAATTATTGGCTATCTTGACTTGTGACGTCAGCACAAATTGGACCGTTCCTGCCTGATAGCTTTGCTAATCACATGTGGTAGAGTTACGTTACGTTACGTTACGTTACCAGCCCGCGACATGCTCCTTTAAAAATAATGTGTTATGGAATTAATTCCGAGATCCGTTTCTTGCTTTCTAGCGGGGTTTCGTTACTCTCCAGTGGATAATAAGGTTCAAAATTTAAGTATTTTTCCAAGACGTTCTGCGACTGAGCCAATTTAAAATAGCACTTGCACTTAGTAACAAAAGTTCATTTACCTTGCTGTTGCCCAGGAGCTTTCAAAATAGTCATCACTCCATGTAAGTCGGACGCACGAGCGATTTTTATCTTTACATTGCTTGCCGAGAGTTGGAAATCCATTAGAGTGTTTTTTAACGTGCCGGGGTGCGCTCTGTTGTTGGATTCTGTATGCTCTGCTCAATACCGAAAGTTGAAAATCCAAAGCGCCATAAAATATCGTCGCTTTAAAAAAATACCGTGCCTATTGGGGCTAAGTATGTGATTTGTTTCACTCATGGAACCATATTATGTAATACTTAATTGTTTGGTCTTGAAGCAATATGCAAATATTTTTGTTTTATATAAGTAGCGCCTCAACGGTCAATTTGAAGAGATTGCGATACCTTATTGACCTTCGAGATAAGGTTGAAAATACACATAATTATTTAAAGCTTGCAATTTGACTGCAACAGGTTTGTGCTAATAGTGATGTACCTTAGTACCTAAATAAGTAACAGTAATAATTGTTTTCATAGAAAACGGCCAAAACGACGTAGTTCGAAATCTCAATGTATATCAGTACACACAACAGTCTCGAGTGCGCGGCAGTTACGCACGGATGCGGAAGGTTTATCTCCCGAGCGGCCGTAGGTAGTTATTGCAACGTAACTACCGAGACATAATATTGTTAATTTATACTGTGGTAATAGTGATGTTCCTTGTAAAAGCATTGGTTAAATGTTTTTACAAGGAACTTCCCTTTTACCATCCTGCACTGAACCATAAACTGGCCCACTCATTTGTTGAGTAGACTTACATACCCAGATAACAACACGCTTGTTTTCTCGGAAAGGTTAGGCAGAGGTGTACCTACCATCGTATATACACCCACATTTCGCCAGTTATGTTTGATTCCCATGTAATAGGGATATGTCATCAACCGGGGACAAATTGTGGCTCCAGGCTGCTACTGAGAAATTCCTGATGGAAAAACCCAATAACACTTTGCCCGACCTGGCAATCGAACCCAGGACCTCATGCTCAGCAGTGGCGCCTGCAACCACTAGACTGCCTAGTCACAAGACTTATTTTTTAAATAAAACTAAGGATGCTAGAAAGAAGAATTGCTTGCACCAGTTACGTAGTCTCGTGTATGGGTAATGCATAAATCAGGGCTCGATATGTGCTCGATGTTGTGTAGGTGCTCGTAACTCAGGCGTCTTGAACTTGATACTGAGCACATAGCTCAGCTGTTAGTGCGCTCATACATGAGGCACGAGCCATGACTCCACGAGTCACGAGGCATGAGCTATGAATGGAATGGATATTATTTGACTTGTAATGAGGATTAGTTTTCGCTGTAGGAATAAAGTTGAGCGATTGAAGTCCCGATGAATTAGGCGTCGCCGTAAAAATGTGCTTCATCATAGTCTTATAAAATTTTGTAGCCAACATGGCGGTTGGATTTTGGCTGTTTCGTTGTGTGGTATGTTGACATATCCCAAAAAAAAAACAACAAATCCTGTCCTTTCAATAAATCGAAGAAAGTTCTTCTTTGAAATAAAAATGTTCACCAAAATTCTTAAGAGACTGTAATTTCCCCTCCTCACACAACAGTTGATGAACTTAAACTTAAGAACTGAGATACTTCTGCGATATGACCTTACACTATTTAAGTTACCTATATGGCCTTTTTTTTTTTTTTGAGGGTGGGTAATTATCAAATAACTTCTCCCGCTCTGCGCGGAGCGGGAGGGTGTGTCAGACTTTTACTGACTAAAACCCACCCCTGTTCCTTCCGTTGCCTGTGTGCCGGGGCGGCGATATCCCTTTCGGACAAACCCGCAACCCCAGCAGGTACCTATATGGCCTAAGGATATGATCGATATGTCCTCAACAATATGTATTGTGTGTGGCCTTGTCCACACTTGTATCATTTTGATGTAACAGATCTCCATTGCGTGGCATCGCCTCGTATCATTATCGCCTTACACCCATGTGCCCAGCACTAACAATGCATCGCTGAGTAGGTATCTATATACCAAATGCATAAATCATCACGTTGCGCGTCGAGAACACGATCTACCCTCATGAGATTGCAACACGTATTGATGGCAACTTTTATATTATAAATTTTCTTTATAATATTATAATTTTCTTTACAACTTTCTTTTTTTAAATATTGTTGTTCGCTTTTTTCAATTATTACTTTGTTCAATTATAAATTATGGTTAGTAGGTAGGTACCTAAGTGAAACAAAAATGCTATAAAAATAATAATATTAAATATTATTATTATTATTTATTATTATTTAATAAATTATTTATGTCGTTTTTGTACAATCTCTTACCAAAAAGTATTCATAGTAAAAACTAGGTAGGTACCTACCATGCTATATACTTGTATCATCTGCTGTGATCATAATTATTTATATGGACTGATGGACGTACAATACTACCCCTCCCCCTGTTACTACGCTCGCGCCCTTGCGAACAACACTAGATACCTTTGGCCCTTTCACTTAGTTATAAGTACCTTCTCACTGTAAAACACGATATAAACTTTGCAGAATTTAATCTATAGGGATTAACTACAAAGAAAACTAATACCGTTCGCAATTTCTTACGGTGGAATAAATTAAATCAGAAACCTAAAACTAAGTTCACCACCGCGGTAAAACAGCGTATTAAGATGGGTAAGGTTACTAACTCTATCTAATTTCTAATAACTTTAGTTTGCAAACTTACTTAGTTTACGGCGCAGATCCTTTGTGAGATCCTTTGAGATGAAAGCACTTGATTTATTTTAATTATAGTGGATCCAATGACCTGAATAGCAGTAACCACACGTCCACAATGTTTCAGTGAGTTTTATAAAATAGCCAAACAATATTTTTACATAATGTATCAATAAAAAAAGTTAATTTTATTAATTATTTGTTTCATTACTAAACATTTTAAAACCTTGTTTGCTTTAGCGGCAAATAATTAAGAAAAAACTTATGTATGAGAACGTTGAAAAACTAAACGCGTTGACAATCATGTAACGGGTTGACAGTAACAGTGATGAATTATTGACATTGACAGTCAGTCAGCCAGCCGCAAAGAGTAAAGTAACTATACAGAGAGCCAGCCGGTTGTACTTGAAACGACGTGAACACTGAACGGTCAAATGTACTAATTGAAAAGATAGATAAAAGAGATTTCTGTGATAAAAACGGTCTAATTTCCTCTTCTAGCCATGCTGGTGAAAAAGTTATTCACTCTTGTCTTCGTACATAAAGAAGAGCAAGTATTATTGGGTCTCAAAAAGCGTGGATTTGGTGTAAACAAATGGAATGGTTTCGGCGGGAAAGTGGAACCTAATGAAACAATACTAATAGCTGCAGCTAGAGAATTAAAAGAAGAATGTTGTATAAGTGTTAAACCTGGTAATTTGAAGAATATCGCACATCTAGAGTTCACCTTTCAAGGGCAGCCGATGCTGATGGACGTTCGCGTTTTCTCCACAAATATTTTCGAGGGAACTCCGAAAGAAACTGAAGAAATGAGACCAAAATGGTTCAAGAATGACGGTGTACCTTTTGATGACATGTGGCTTGATGATAAACTGTGGTTTCCATACATGCTGCAAGGCAAAAAGTTTTTTGGGAGCTTCCATTATGAAGGGTTTGATAAGATTTTGAATTATAAAATCGAGGAGCAAGAGTCGATGGAAGCTTTTTATGCAAATAGGAAGTCAATATAAGAATAATAGTGATTGTCTTTATAATTTGTACTCATTTGTGTTTTTTATATTTTCCTGATTTGTTATATGAGTCGCTGTCAAGTCACTTATTGTTTTGTTTTGTTTTTGCGTTTAATATGTATCATGGTAAAGTATGATTACTTCTTGTGATCAATGTGTGATTTATACTACGGATTTATAGGATAAGTATAGATAAGGGAACATTTCAATTGCATTTGTTTTCTTTCCATAAGTTGAAGTTAAACTTGTGATAATGTAATAGATCAAACTATTTTAGATTCTATTTGATAGAATAGAATAGCATTTATTTGCAAACAAATAGTAATAGTAGTAGTTTGATAGAACTATGCAAATTCACTTGTTATGGACCATTTTATGCACAAAATAGTTACTTCATCATCAGCCTAAAGCAGTCCACTGTTGGACATAGGCCTCTCCAATAGGGATGTTGACAATTTTTTTTTTCCGTCATGTAGATTATAAAAAAATATTCAACACGTATTTTTTTCTTTTTTTATGTTATCAAAAGATTACGGCAAAATATTGACTTGAAATATAGTATGACATCACTTTCTAGTACATTTTATACCGACTTATGACGTAGCGAGCCCCCCAGTCCCCAACTGTAATGTGTTTTATCTAAATCATTTTTTATTAATATGATAAAGAAAGAAGTTTCTAATTTTTTTTTATTATCTGACTGACAGACTGAATAGTTTCTTTTTTTCCAGTCCAAAGTTATTTGGTAGGTATAAATGCTTTATGAAATACTAATAGCCAAACATCTGATTCCAGAATCATTACAATGTTGCATTATAACAGAGCTGGTAGTGTATGTTTCCAAGTATCCATTACGAAGTTTGCTTATAATATATTGTTTAGGAGTAGATAGTGCTGCATACTGCATGCCAAGCTCATATTGTAGCTTAGTTAGCATCACATTAATTTGAAACTAGTTATTATACCTTAAGTAAGTTAGCACATACATATCTATAACATTAAATTCTTAATAGAACTAGAGGTTCTTTAATGACTAAGCCAATACTTGTAGTAATCTCATTGCTAGTTTGTCTTTATTAGATAGAAAAGTATTATGAATACTCAATGTAACATTACGAAAATATAGAAGGTAAGAAAATATAGGAGATAAGAAATAAATATGTTTGAGAAAATAACTATTGTATTTTATTATTAATTTATAATTAATACAAAAAATTAAGATAACACACATACATTACTTACATACTGTTACTACATTATCAAATGGTCTACACTTGCAAAATTCTAGTCATTTACAAATTGAAATTTCTAAATGGTTAAGAAAAACAAAAGAATTTTTGGTTATTTTTTTTTACAAGTAACAACATTGTTATATCCTTTTGTATTTATGCAGCAATTTTCTTGACATTTTATGCTTTTGATTTTATAAGGTTCCATTTTTGGCCACACACATAAGGCCGACTTTATTTGAAAGAGGCAGCCCATGCAAGACAAGAACTAGCAGACATGATAATAGGTGCAATGAATTGTCACCCTATTATTTAACCCGCAATTCGCCAGTTAGGTATGTTTTTCTAACCCAGTGGTTGGCAAACTCATTAGTCAATAGAGCCAAATATCAATACTATAATGACTCAAGATTTCTTATGAGAGCCAATCCTTTCTGTGTCTAAACTGTCTCAATACACTTTTCTTAATCCTTAAAACTCCCATTCTATTTTACTCCACAATGCTTCCTAAAATTAAGTTACTAAGAAGTAGGATGCCTTCATCGTATCGGCTGATAATAATATGATGAAGGCATCTTACTTACTAACAAGTTAACCTAGGAAAACTTTGAAAGGTACAGTAAATTATTAATTTTCGATGTCCTGTTAATTTTTTAATGAAAATACTTCGGAAATAAATCTTTGAAATATAGTGTGAAGTTTGAATAAAACATGATAATTATCTTGCTCGATGACCGAAACCCCGAACCGCTCGCTGTCATCGACATTTGTACAGAGCCGCACTCTTTATGCCAAAGAGCCGCATGCGGCTCGCGACTCGCGGTTTACCGACCACTGTCCTAACCCTTCGGCATTATACAAGCATGATGTTATGATTATTGTCACCCTATCACATGCTGTCAGTTGGCATACTCGATCGAGATTTCTTCTAGTTCTGATACAACATTATTTTCCTGCCCTTGTTCCATGTTACTCGGGGTCGGCGCAACAAGTTTTCTTCTGCCATTCTCCCCTGTCAACCTAGTTCTGATTCTTATTACAATAATACTTAATTTTCTTGACTGTTATTACACGAACCGTAGGCAGTAACTTAGTGAATATGTTACATTGATAATAGTAGGCGTGTGTAACTCTTTACGGAACTGACTCACTGATCCGGATCATTGAAGTGTTCCAAAATATTGGTTCAGTAACAACGTTTCAAACGCATCATTTGAATCTGAATCATTACTTTGTCTCTGTCTTCCGCGCGACCGTCGGTTGCGAGGCGACTGAGCAGCAGTGAGCGAGTGAGGGAGAGAGAAAGACTGAGACACTGAGTTACGTTACTTTATTATCAGCTAGTCGCGAGTGAGCGGGTGACACATTACAATCTATTTAAGTCAGAAAGAGATACCAAATGAGATGTTTATCACTCATACTCTCACAGTTTTTCGTTGTCTCGATGCATTTTTATATCCTTTGAGTCGATGATTCAAATGGTCCAAATGAAACATCAATAATTCTGATCATTTCAGTGATCCAGATGCAAATGTTCCAATCGCAAAAATGATACACTTTGCCCACCTCTAGATAATAGTGCATGAGGAGAATAGTTAAACCTCCTCAATTATAATGAATGTTTCATTCATCTCTCAAAGTCAAATTGTAGTATAGAAATTTTATAAAAAAGGGAAATTATTTGTCCAAGACCAGGGCCTATAATATATAGAGCTCAGTTATTATATTATCAATATTAGGTACAGCAAAATGCAAATTTTCATGATGTTCTTTACATCAGTACTTCAAGTCCTGCCTACCCTAGGAAAATCCGTGACCAACACTCATACAATTTACAATTACTATAAAACCATGTAAAATATTCAAGAAACTTTATAAAAGCTTATCATTACAAGCCACAACATTTTTCCTTCAGGGTAAACAGGATCCTGAACACAATATTAGTTTATTTTCAGTAACATTTTTTATTTCATAAAAATAACATTTATCACCATTCGAAATTATTATAAAAGTGTCTTACCATTTTCTCCAGTACAATCTCTACTCAATCAACTGGATTTCTAACTAAGGCGTGATCACTCGTTATAATTGTTTATCAATCACTGACCATTATTTTTAGCTCTTGAGATGTATTAAACCCCCAAATGTATGCTCAACTTTAGCTCTATTTTAGGAAGGTTGTTGCGCCACTTCTTCCCAGCTAAAACACCCCAGCGAAGAAATGGTCAAGAGCGGGCGTTTTGGGGGACTGTCTTATGTCATTTTGACGTTAAAAAAGTGCTGATTCTCAGCCTAATTTAAATAAGTATTTTTTATTTAAAAAGAGATCACGATGATGGTACTGGTCAGTCAGATATCACATTATGTGGTCATCCCAATTAATTAAACAGGGAAGCTTTATTTGGTTGAATGTTTCAAACAAACAGTAAGTTTCACACGTCTTTTATAAACCCACCAATTTACCTCACCACTGAAAGAATCACTTGCCTCACATAAGTCCATCTTGATCACATATCCCACACAATTTGACTATTCTAGTGCCTAAGCACTGAGTTCCAAGACCTATGGCTAGTGAACAATCATTAAGCTTCATCCACTCCGTCTCCTTCTGCCAGGGCAGTTCTGGCGAGGTTGCGGGCTAGTGCCAGGCGGAGGAGGTCAGCTTTCTCTCCGTCCAGGGTGGAGGAACGGAGCTCTAGGCACAGCATGATCTCGTATGTGGCGTTTGAAGTGAAGACGGGCTCATCCGTTTCGAGAAGGGGCAGTGTGTCTAGGAGAAGGGTTTCCCAGAAGCTGGAAAAGTTTATGGTTGATTGTAATGCAATCATTTTAATGATTATATTGTTAGAGATTGTTTTTAACTATTTATGTTAAGAGATAATAATGATACTCACTATTCAGGCGCAATTTTCGATGTTATCAATGAGACCAGTAGCTGAGCAGCTTTCTTGAATTCTCTTATTTTGTACAGTCTGTGGAAATCACAGTATTTACCTGAAAAAGTAGCAGCATGTTAAAATACAAGAAATATCATCCAACATACTGTGGTATACGTATAAATGGTGTGTTCAGATTTTGTCACATTGTAACATGATTTGTTCTTTTATGCCTATTTATATTTGCTCTCGTGCACATAACAAGTTTTATGAGATTAACTGTCGGTTGTATTGCAATGAAATAAAAGATCCCCACCAGGAGGTTCTAACCATTCTTGTTATATGGCCAGTCAGTATGTACCAAGAAAATAATACCTAAAAACAGCAGCGTATCAGACAGCAACATAGCCGAGCCAGCAGTGAGCAACAAGTCCTGCGCCGGCAGCGCGGCGTGCGTCGTGTAGTGCGCCAGCGCGGCGTGCGCGGCGCGCGACGCGGCCGCCGAGCTGCGCGCGCGCACCGCCCAGCACAGCGCGCCGCCCACGCGCCGCGCCGACAGGTGGCGCGCGCACATGCAACGGCATACTGATTGCGCTGGAAATCATAGCATTTTACGTTGAATTATAAATAAACTGGAAGAATATTTATTTATTTATATTTCTCTTTCATTCAGCCCACATGATTAATTATGAAAAAAAAAAGATAACGTTTGTTGAATCCGTGGCTTTTGGTTACTTTGTATTAGCTTGTGTATTTTAACACATCACGCCTTGTTTCCTCGAATGGTTGGGCAGGGATGCACCTGTACCAGGTACACCTACATTTCATTTTTATATATATTTTTTGTAATGTGCGTCTTGTTTATGCAGAATATTGATTTTCCCAAAACAAATTAAACTCTTTCTTAAAGGTCTACAATACAGTTTATTCTTCTTTGATTGTCGTTCCTTCTGCCAAGTATCGCGACCATTAACGACACGTTTACAAACTATGTGGTTTTCGGAGGTACGGAGTAATGTGGCCACCGATAGTCAAGTAATGATCTACACTTACCGACACCCATCAGCCCATGCTTCTTAGCTTCAGCAATGATCCTCATGGCTTTAGCCTCAGTTTCGACTGGCATCCTCTCTAGAATGAGCTCTGCTCTCCTTAGCCCTTCTGGTGGACAAGAGGCCAGATATGAGAGCCCGACTGACCAGAGGGATTTGTGCTCCATTAGAAGACAACCGTATTCTAGGATAAGACTGTCGCGTAGGTGGGATGTTACGCTGAAAAAAAAGGAAATTTTGCTATAAAACTTACAAAAATAATTTTTCAAAGAAGATACGTAATTTGCATCTTCTAGATCCACTTGTAGTTATGATTGTATGCTCTTTCCTTAGGGTCTTTTTTCTTTTATTTCCATGATTGCAGTGCAAGTGCTGGCTATTAAAAAGAACATTTGAATCAAGTGTAATGTTTTGTGGATGCACATTAATATAAAGTGACTAAAATACAATAGACGACGTATATTTATTAACCTAATCCGCGTAAATGTTCTTAAAGAGTCATAAAGCCCCCTGTAAGAAATTAAATGGTGGTGGTGTATAGTTTATAATGGATTTCCGTAAAGTCACGCCTGAATCAATTAACTATAAAGTGAATAACAAAGATCCTACTGAACGATTTCTTCATTTTCGTTAAAGTTTAAGTTATATTTCAATTACTTGTTAGAGTAGGTTAGATTGTATAAAGCAAATTGTGCTTGCTTGTGAATAAAGTATTACCAACTGTGATACTGTATAAAAAACCGGCCAAGTGCGTGTCGGACCACGCACAATGAAGGGTTCCGTAGTTGGGATGAATTTATCCCAAGAACAAACTTAACATTGTAGTTGAAAAACATGTTCTCACATACGGAATGTATGGGAGATCATGTTTTACAAACCGCAAATTTAAGTTGGTTGATTATTACTCGTTAACCTGTACAGCCTACTTAGCTCTGATTGTTTTCCTTTCAATTTCGTTATATATACTACTGCTGTGAATTTTTCCACAAATCCAAGTACAACCATTTAGCTGGCAGGGGGGGAACACTTGACTCTAAGAAAAAAATCAGTTAAAAGCTAAATATTTCGCAAACAAATTCCTGAATCCAGAAATGGTTTCGACAAACTCACAATATTTTTAAACGACCTTTCTAACGATACCCCACAACATGGGGTAGACGAGAAAAAAAAATAACATCCCCATTTCACGTGTAGTTTAGTTTTAGGGTACCTCCCCGGTACCCTAAAAAAAAATTTTTTTCTTGTTTTTATTTTACCTCTTTGTTGGCATGATTAATATGTATACATATGGAAAATTACAGCTTTCTAGTACTAACCGTCTCTGAGCTAAGCCGCGGACAGACAGACGGACATGGCGAAACTATACTTCCCTGCTAAGCCGAAAGGCGCTATCTCAAAGATACGGAGTTTTAGTTTTTTTTATACCATTCAATAGCTATAACAATTTCGCATCTAATGGTATAAGCCAAATAGCGCTATCTAACTTAAAACATTAAAAAAACCACTAAGAAGTTTTTTTATATCCATAAGTTTCCTAAAATTACAATTTACAAATAGTAAATTTTCTCAAAACTTACTCCGATTGAGATAGCGCCTTTCGGCTTAGCAGGGCAGTATAAGGGTTCCTAGTTTACTACGGAACCCTAAAAAGGAAAAAAAGAACCATGTTAATTTAAAATTTAAGTTGAGTTTTTTTTGGATTTGTTTTTTTTTTTGTGGATAATTGTTAGTTTTTTTTTTTGTTATTTAGTTAGAATGAAAGTTAATTTAAATAATAAAAAAGAACATAATTTACGACAAAAACATGGTCTAACGATCAGGTTTCAAACGTTAATACTAAGGTAAGGGCTTAGTAATCTTTGTATTAAAAGGGTTAGAAAGTTTTAGTATGGATAAAGTAATAACTCACTTGGTCTGATGCTTATCCATAATATTAAGTTTTCCACAGTGGAACAGTATGTCTGTGAGGTGTGTGGCAAACCAGCCGTTGTCAGATATCTGTTGTATTTCGTGGATTACCTGAAATAATACACATTATAATCAAAACTACATCTAAACTATTAAATAACTTAGACAAATAATAGATTTTGCTGAATACAAGCGTCTGACTCATCAGATAATCACAAAAGTACAACAATTCATCAGGCATACATTCGCCTCAGTATCACCATACCCAAAATATTTTCAGATGATGTCAAGACTGTCCTATTAACTTGGTCAGCTAGCATGTATGAGATCCAAGTATTGGATAATCAGTCACCTATAGATTCAAATATAAAGCTATGAACCATAAACGTGGGCTCTTATGAAACACTTATGAAAGCTAGGTGCATTTGTTTACTATGGAGAAGAGCCGGCAAAAAAATCGATATTGAATCCAAATTATTGACTAGCATACCTACACCACACACGGATGCTTTTTTTTCGTTTTACCACATTATATATACCTGATGCAGGTCCCCCTCCAGCAGGGCGCGCACCATGTCGTCCAGGCGCGAGCGCGGCGCGGGCGCCAGGCCGGCCGGCGCCAGGCCCGCGCACGCGCCCGCCGCCGCGCCCAGCTCGTGGCGCCGCGACCACGGCGCCGTGAACATCACCCAGCCGCCCAGGATGTCGAACCACGACGAGTACTTGCTGCGTATTGACTCGAAGGCGGTGTAGTCGCCGATTATTATCTGGGGATCAGTTGAATGTTTAAGGGTTTGATGGCAAAGGTTTATAACTGCAACAAAACATGAATGGATTGTTTATATGGACGTTTATGGATTGTTTGTTTAACAATATGGATTCTCGTGTTCAAGTGGATGCCATTTACACTGACTTTCGAAAGGCTTTCGACAAGGTTGATCAAAAGTTGCTATTAAATAAAATTTCATTTAACGGTATACGTGGTGATTTGCTCCGATGGTTCTCTTCATATGTCATGAACAGAACTCAAAGGGTCGTAGTTAACGGTTTTAGATCTGCTACAACTATTAGTGTAACTTCCGGTGTACCTCAGGGTTCTATTCTGGGTCCCCTTTTATTTATCTTATTTATAAACGATATAATAAACTCTATGCGGACGATCTCAAAATTTATAGGCCTATCAAGAATTTGCAAGACAGCAGATTATTACAGGAAGATCTAGATCGCTTCAGTGACTATTGCAGGTACAATAAATTGCAACTGAGTCTGTCTAAATGCTGTTGTATCAGTTTCACGAAGAATAGGAATGTTCTCAAACACCCTTATTATTTAGCTAATACTACACTAACAAGGGTAACCCTCTTTCGGGATCTTGGTATTCTCCTCGACGATAAACTTCACCTTGATGCACACATTAACAAAGTTGTAAATAATGCCTATCGGATGTATAGTTTTGTAATGAGATCTGCGAAGGAGTTTGTGCGCCCCTCTACCTATTTATATCTGTATAAGTCTCTGATCAAATCACAGCTCGAGTATGCAGTGCCGGTGTGGAATCCCTTTTACAATAAGTATTCGGAAAGTATTGAAAAGGTTCAAAAAAAGTTTCTAAAAGCCATGCAGTACCGTTGCTTCCACACAGTTTTATCTTATGAAGATTTGCTTAAGAAGTATAAATTACTTGGTCTAAAATCAAAACGCACTCTCCTAGAGACGACATTTTTGTTTGATTTGTGTAGCAATGTATATGACTGTATTGATATCCGTAATAAAATAAGTTACATAGTTCCCAGAACGACAGTATGCCGCGGGGTGCGCGCACGGCCAATGTTTGCTGTTACCTCTTGTCGCAGTAACGCAGGTATGCGGGCACCTCTGCGTCGACTAACTGATAATTACAACAAGGAATTCGATCATATCGATGTTTGCTCTTTCTGCTGGTAGATTCAAAAATATTTTATTCAAAACACTTAGTCACTAGTAATTTTAATTAAGATTTGCATGATATGTTTTTCTTTACTTTTTTTTAACTATTTAGCACAAAAAATGTTTTCTTAAATTATTGTAGTTTGGTTTTAGTTTAAATAGCATAGTTTGTAAAGATTATTTTTATGTGTATTCCGTGGAAAATGTTGTTGGTTACACATTTGGCCGTATCTTTTTTGTATTACTTCCTAAAAAATGTGATGTGTCACTGTTTGTTTTCCCTAATAAATAAAATAAAATGAATGTCTGTTTCAATATAATATCAACATGAAAATGATAAATATCTATGATGTTATTTTTTCTAAAACTATGCAAAGGCTTTTGCATAGATTTGTGTTAGTTCTTGCATATCTATCTAACCTGCACTAAAACATAATCTGAACTGGCTCTTGTAATTGACACATTCATTCATACAAATTATGTCTAAGCACACAAATTTTTATTTTCTGTTTTCATAACACAATCCTAGGTCTTCCGTTTAAAGAATTTTATTCTCTTAAAGAACACAAGAAAGTCCACTTAATATATGAGATATACAAATAAATCATGCAGTTACAAGGTAACAAGGACTCCGTGAGTCGATAAAGGGAAAACAAAAAAGAAAATAAAGTAAAAGGAAAATATTTAAAACTAGGCTTCTAAAAATTCAATCCAAAAAGGTTAATCTAGTTATTTATCGTGCAAGTATTTTCTAAATATGTGTTACAGTGTTTCTGAGACATAAACTTTTAACAATTTTTTAAAAATATTTATATTTTTTGCATTTACTATACTGTCCTGCTAAGCCGAAAGGCGTTATCTCAATCGGAGTAAGTTTTGAGAAAATTTACTTTTTGTAAATTGTAATTTAAGGAAACATAAGGATAAAAAAAACTTCTTAGTGGTTTTTTTAAATGTTTTAAGTTAGATAGCGTTATTTAGCTTATACCATTAGATGCTAAATTGTTATAGCTATTGAATGGTATAAAAAAAACTGAAAGGCCGTATCTCAGAGATACCGCCTTTCAGCTTAGCACGGCAGTATATTATCTGGCAACTTATTGTACAGTACCGCTCCTTCGTATAAAATGTTTTTCTTCCCGTAATTGGTTCTGGGTGGTCTGAGTTCGAGTTTGTTACGATTGCTAGTGTAGTACCCGTGATTTCTTTTTTGAAAGTCAATTGTGAGTGGGTTTCCTTTGTTATAATTTTCCTAACTAAAAAACATGTTTTGTATATATATAGTTGTTGTATGTTGTATAGTCTGGTGTCGTTATATATTTGTTTAGTTGATGTTAGGTAGTGGTAATTGTATAGAGTTTTAATTAATTTGTTTTGTATCACTTGTTGGTTTATGTAGGTTTTACCGGCACTGCCCCATACTTCAACCAAATACACAAGGTGTGGTTTCACGAGTGCATTATAAATCATGTTTCTTATCTTATGTGGAATACAGCCAGAGAGTCTACGTAGTGCCCCCGTGAGTGAGGAAATTTTTGTTCGAATTTTTTCTATGTGGTTGGACCATGTTAGTCTTGGATCCAGGGTTAGGCCTAAATATTTTTCATCTGTTGATTTTTGTAAGGGTTCATTATCTATAATTAGTTTGATGTCCCTCGGTAGCTTTTTATTTTTAGCTGCAAAGATCATGTAAGACGTTTTTTTCGGATTAATAGTTAACAGGTTATACTTGAACCATTCATTAAGCGATGCTAGATCATTTTGCGTTTCTTTGACAACCTCTTCAACATCACTTCCATAATAAAAGAGACAAATGTCGTCAGCATAGAGAGTGGTGTGACCAGTAACTTTGATGTTTTTTTATGTTATTTACATATACAAGGAAAAGCACAGGCCCTAAAATCGATCCCTGGGGTATTCCAAAGTTTAATCTAGCTGGTCCACTCTCATAACTGTTTATTTTAACAATTTGAAATCTGTCAGTGAGATACGATTCTCAGACTCTGTATGCAGATCCGCAGATGCAGAGCAAGCAGCGAGCAAGCAAGATTGCCGAGTTTTTTGAGCAAGAGGGAATGACTTAACGGTATCGAACGCCTTCTTCAAATTGATAAAGATACCCAAACCAATAACTTTTTTGTCGATGGATGTTTTTATTTTAGTGATTAAGTCTATTGTCGCTGATACGGTGTTCGATTTTGGGCGGAACCCATATTGTTGAGTATATAAGAAATCCAATAAAAAATACCATTCAAATGCTTTACAAGGCGAATATAAATATTTTTTTCAAAAATTTTAGATAGTACAGGTAAAACGGATATTGGTCGGTAATTGCTGGGGTCAGATTTGTTTCCGGATTTGTAGATTGGGGTTAATTTTGCAACTTTTAAGCTATCAGGGAACATTCCCAATTCTAGACATTTATTGATGCAATTAGTCAAGTGGTCAAGAATTAACTTTTTTATACATTTAATGTCTTTTACACTGATCCCGTCAATTTACCTCTTTTGTTAAAAGAAGCATGCATGCCATGCTTTGTGCATGGCTCAAACATGTGTAGGTCGGTTAGGTTTGTATGTGGTGTAATTGAGAGTATTATTTACATTGTTATGGTATTTTTGTGGTATATTATTAGCTAACTCAGAACCAATTGTCGAAAAGAAATCATTAAAACAATGACAAATTTAATTTCCGTTTGTAATTTCACATGTATTAACAATAAGTTTGGGAGGGATGGAGTTAGTTTTACTTTTATTATTAGCTAAGCTATTTATAAGGCTCCACATTTTCTTAGGTTTTTTTTTTCACATTTCTTGAAAGCTTCGTAATAATAATTATTCCTAGTATTTCTAATTCGTTTCATTACAATCTCTTTGATTTAAGTTGATTTTGCAGTATAAGGTCATCAGGTTTCATTTTATGTAGCCTCCAGATAATATTCCGCTCGTCGATTTCGTCTAGTATTTTCTTATTTATCCAGTCGTCTCTTGGTTTATTCATAATTTTAACTTTTGTTATTTTATTTTGTTGTAGGTTTGTTAAGATGAAGTATTCTAGATTTTCATAGCTGGCTTCCTCATTTATAAAGTGTTGGTTTTCTATGTATTTATACAACATTTCAAAGTTCGTCACTGTGAAGGTAGTCTTTTGTTTCGGGATGTATGTGTGGTTTTTTAATTCTAAGTAGAGTTGTTTATGGTCCGACAAGGATGAGTTGATACAAGCCATATGAAATTTTCCTCCGTGTAGGTTTGAACAAACGTGGTCAATAAGTGATTCTGTGTTATTTGTTTCACGTGTGCAATAGTTATTATTTACTTTATTCAGTATTTGGTAGCCCGATTCATTCAGTGTATCGATGTAAGTCGTAGTTTGACGTTCATTATGGAGCAAGTTTATATTAAAGTCGCCAAACACTATAGCTCGCCGTTTATTTTCCAATTGATTTATGTAGGTTTCTAAAAAACTGTTTACGTTTGTATTTGGGGGTCTGTAGATTAAGCCGATGTGTAGTGCATATTTAATAATGTGCAACCAGACATATTCATTGCCTTCCTTACTTTTTATTTCGATAACTTCATGTTTAATGTAACTGTTATGAATATATACGGACATTCCCCCACCCGGCGGCCCTTTCTATAGTTGTAGATATGTGTGTAGCCAGCGATTTGAAGCAAGTTGGCCTCAGAGTCAGATTTAATCCAAGTTTCCGTTAATAATATCACTCCTATAGTCTGCCCAGTGGCTTTTAATATACATAATAATTCTTCCAACTTTCCGAATTTAAGCTAGGCTTCTTATGTTTGTATAAATAAATTTCAAAGATGACTTACTGGTAGTTAGGTCCTTATAGCTGTTTAGGTTTTCATACGTTATGTCACAATCCATTTCTAATTTTTCGATGTTTAGGATGTCGGGGGTAGGTCCACTTTGTTCGGGTTTTTTAAATTTATTTTCACTATTTGAGGCACAGAGTTTTTATATCTAATTGCGATATTAGTTTCACCAGTTTGTTGACGGCTTAGTAATTCTTCACGCATTTTTTGCAGTAGATTAGTTGAGTGGGAATCTGTTCCGCATATATATGTATTTGTTTATCTATGGCATTATTTCGATTCCTCAATATGTATTTTGATGTTTCCTGTGATTCAAAACATATTTTAAGTGGACGATTCTTGGTAGGAACGTATTTTCCCAATCCGATTATGTTCACAGAGATGGGACATTTCGGCAGGATGTTTGTAATAATCTTCATGGTTTCTTTGTTATCATAATCTATCCTAGTTTTTGTGTTCGCATAATTTATTTCGCGTATACCCACCAGGATGATATTTCTCTCGCGGCGCTGGCGCTCGTAATTCAAGTAGTGTATCTTCATTAGTAGGCGGAAGCGATTTTGGTTGCGAAGGCGAGGTTTTTATGTTAGTTTTTAAGGACGCAAGGTTTTTTTCAAGATTATGCTTTTCTCCTGTAACGAAGAATTCTGTGATTTCATCTTGTCTAATTCGTTTATGTACGTTACTACGTATGTTACTTTGTTCCGATACTAAATTATCCGAAACGGTTTTAACACTTTTAATTTCGTCGTTTATTTCAGATATATGTTGATGTATTTGTGCGAAATTTTCTTTTTGCGACCTGCTAAAATCTTGGAAAAAGGACATTATATCATGTTTGAATTCCGCTAAATCTGACTTGACATCGTATTCGTATTCAGAGTACTTTCTTTTTCTTTGCGTTACATTTTCTTCCAAAGTCCACAAATCCGGTGTTGAACCTCCGCTGTCGCTCATTTGATTTCCGCTCTTCGGTGATCGCGTAGTCTTCATCCTTATTCGTGGACGATGATTTGCAAAGTGTGAGCGGGTTAAAAAATCACGGTGTTCTCTTTTACTCGCGGGTGTGAGGGGCGCTCAGGCGCTCCGCTACGTTGAACAGCTCTGTACTGAGAGGTAATTACCGGAGTACGCACTTTCACTCACAAACTAAAGCTTATTGTTTAGTTAATAGAATTCAAACTCGTGTATAGATATTTAAATTTGCCTATTTAAAATAATCAAATCTCTAGAATACACGTCTTTTCGTTGCGAGACACGGAGTCCGAAAAAAATACAAGTGGCAATAAAAACAAGACAAAAGTTTTACCCTCATGATAAGCTCCAGGTTAGGTTGTGAAGCCAGCACCCTACTGCTGAGTTTAGACCTGCACTCAGCCTGCCAGTGCTTCCAGGATATTGTGAACTCCCCTGTGGATATGCCTCCATACACCTGCAATCACAAACATAAGTAGAATTCCTCACATGTAAATTTGAATGAGTATGTGTAAAAATTTAGACTAGTTCTATTTTTTGTGTTGTAAGAGAAGAACAAAAACAATATGAAATGGACTTTAAAAAAACCAAGTTGCTTAGGTCATAAAATAAGTTAGTAGATAAAAAAAACTTACACTATAAACTGGCATACTCCTCAAAGAGTTATCAACCAACTTAAACTCATTAGTGTCGGTTGCAGAATGTAGTTTCAGCAGTGCCCTAGCCACATCCACTCGACCTTGTACCACCATGCCTACTACAGTGTCCCAATAGTCTTCGTGTAGTTCTGAATCCCTCTCACAAGCGTCCAACAGTCCAGCAGCGGTCTGCTCGTGACATGGAAAGTGGAACCGCACCCATTCCAACAAATATGGTAACACTATGTCTCCTGGAACATTGTCTATGTATAGAATCTCACATAAATGCCAAATACATTCTATAGAGTAGAATATTGTTATGTAGGATAGTAAGTTGTTCTTTTCAATGCCATTCTCTTCTTTTGAGGCAGCTTCTTGAAGGTTTTCAATGCACACTCTGAGGATTGAGCGGAACTGGCGGGATAGTTTGAGAAATTCAACTTGGTTGTCTGAAATTTTGGCAGCTTCAGCAGCCTTTTGTAGTGATAAGTATGTTCCATTGGACTCGTTGACGAGTTTCCTGAGAATTGGGGTGAAGAGGAGAATATCTTGGCGGATGTTGAGGAGTTTGTTATCTGCTGTGTTTGTTGGTGTTTTGTTCACAGTTTGACTTCGAGGGTATATCGTAAATTTGTTTCCTCGTCCCCAAGCACATCCAACATGTTTTTCGAAGCATTTGTCTGGTAGGATCTGTAATTATTTTATTTTTTTTAAACTGTGGTACACAGATTTAGTTAGACCTGCAGTAAATCATACAAATGTTTATTAACTACCAGTAATATTTTAATTTGTCAATAAGTTCCTACTATTTACTATTTTAACATGAGCAGAACTTTTTACTAATTGAACATGAGCGACACTGAGTTTAAAATACTGGGGCAGACTTTAACCACAATAGAGGCCATATAAATGGGCTGACGAAGAAACAAGTCAACAACGTGAAGCTTAAACAACGAGAATCTCCACATTTGTTTATAATCTAATTGTAGAACAAACATAACCTACAAAATTTCAGAATTCTACTTACGAATGTTTTTGCAGCGTCTGCTGCTTTCCCATGTGAAGGGTCTGCAGTAAAACTTGAGGTATTCATGTTTTAAATTATAGTAATCCTGTATATTGTAAAAAACTTTTAAAATTCTCAGAAACTGTCAAAAAGACCGTTTCATTTCGTCCCTTCAGATATCAGAATATTTTTTATCTGCGCTCAAGCTCATCGACGGACGGACGGTGTTGCCACTAACGAATGAAAAGTCATTGAACTCTTTTCCACCTTATCTAAACCCTGCTTTATGTCTTAGGTTTTATCTGGCTTTGAAGATAACTTCTACACTATAACCACAGCAATAACTATGACTGAGTTATTGATAATAATTGGGTCAAATCACGCTCAAAGTATCTAACTCGATACTTTCTCTCTTTGAACTAATACTAATTGCACTTTGATTGCGTCCCATGGCGTGTTGTAAGTCTGTTACTACTTTACTTACTACTAGCGCCAGTGTAGTTAGTTTTGCATGTTACTAATCAACTAAAAAAACATACTATTACAAAAATAGTTTACGTTCTATAGTTGTTAATTGAGAAACTTTCAATGATGTGTTTGCAACTATAAATATAATACTGCTGAAGATTTATGTTGTGCTACAAATAAAAACGGAAAACTTTTAAAGGTATTTTTTGTTGCTTTATTAATGTTAATTTCATATTAACCAAATAAAATTATGACCGGATGACCTGTTGGAGGACATGTTGATTTTGTCACGAATAAAAACGATAATTGTCAATTCGTCAAAAACTGTTTTGTTTAGACGAAAAATTAACAAAATTCTATAGTAAATCGTGTGATACCGTGTTGTGTAACGTGATAACAGTATAATGTGTGATATATATTTACGTAAATAAGTCTGACTGGGGGATAAACATTCATTACAACGCCAGTCCTTGTTATTTGGTAAGTTTTTGATATTGCACCAATGTTTTCCCGTCACTAACTTTCTATGTAGCGAATGCTGACTGTGTAACTGCAAGTTAGACCTTCACCCGCTGGATCAGCCGTAGCCCGTAGTTAGTAATTGTAGCGCGCCTGGGCTGACGTAGCGCGCCGTGTAGTGATCGTATTAAGGCCGCGATTAGCAACTTTATCGGATGTCTGTGTTGTGTATTTGCGAATTGGGTGGTTGTTTTGTGACGTCACGTGTATGCAAGTTGGATATTCTTCGTGGTAACGTTACCTTTGATATGATAAACATTATCTACACATGATAGTAGTATCAAGTAGTCTCCAGTAGATTCCGTTATTCGTGTGCACAACCGTACGTTTCGTACGAAAAAAGTGATAGTTTTAAGTGTCTAGTGTAGTTGCTAGACCCTCTTTCGGTATTGTGTAAGTTTTTTTATGTTTTACTTCATATAACCTTAGTTTTTACTGTTTCTTGTTGGAGACCTTGCTAATAACCTTGTCCCTGCCGCTATTTACTTTATATTTATGTTATATTCCGCTCCTCAATAATGCTTGATCATATGATTTGCTCAAGTCATTAGTTTAACAAGTTTGTAACCACAAATATTTACAACAATCTAACTGACAACCCTTATTAATATAATTAGCACAGTTCTCATTACTAAAGTCACTCATTAATTTACCAAACAAACCCGTAATCAATAATTGACACTTAGCATTTTTTTTTTATCAGTGAATAAAAAAAACTCAAAGCCTTTTTTTATGAACCAAAGTTGTTATTGTGTTTAACAAAAAAGTAATTTTATTTACTTACAAATATACTATGACAAACAGCTGATTTCAATTGTTAGTATTCTATAAGGAAATTTATTTTGCCCAACTGCTAATAACATTGGCATCCATTTAGTACCAATTCTGGAAAGGAAACCAATTTAACTAGATTCATTAAAAACAAACTTCAAACTTTTTTTAAATTCACTCATTCGGACTTCATTTAAACTTTAGAATACTATCTATATTAAAATCTTTATAACTCCTATTGAACAAAACACTTTCTAATGTGAGACAATTGGTTGTATAGAATGTCTGACTAGCTATCATCAAATATTCAACTTTCAAAGTTTCCATACACTGTACAAATAAATTGATTTGAATAAATAAACGATTCTAGGTAATCTTGCCGATCTGCTAATTATGCGACAAGTATAAATAATTATGGCAGTTTCACATATTTTCTATACAAGAACTGCCAAACAGCATATTTATTCCTCATACAAAGTTACCTGACTATTGAATAATCAACCCTAAATACTCTTATTTTAGATTGAACTTGGTGATCCATTACTTACAACTTTTACTGGTGTGACATGATAATCAGATGATGTTATCCTTATCATAATTTTCTCTTATCTTGAGAAATCGTGTTCTTCAGACACTACTTAATGTAAATACACAACAATGGTAGAAACATGAAAATAAATAAATAATGTATTTTTTTATGTATCTGGGTACAGTTAATTAATATGACCTTAATATTTGCACTAAATAAAATACATAGGCAACCCTAATTCAACAGCACACAGGCTACAAATCCATTTGTTTATCACGATGAGATGGCTACTGATAATTTATTTGTATAGTCATTTGTTTTAGACGTCATTGTTCAAGCTCTGTTGACCTTTACCTGTTTATTTATAACTTAACATAAGTATTTAATTGTTAACAGATAGGTACATATTTTCATTTATTTTATTTCTAGGAACCATTATTATGAGACAGAAATGAGGTCATTGATTCTCACAGCTATTTAGCAAATATATTCAAACCATACATATTTCAATCACCGCATCATCATCTTCTTGCCTGTGTTACATGGGGTTGGTGCAACACAGTTCCTTCTTCAATTCTCCCCTGTCCATCCACACAACCTATCATGCCCTCCCTTCTCTTTCCACCATACATTTTTCAATATTCTTATTATAATACTAGCTTGTAATAATTTCGAAACAGGGCAAAGGTCACTCTTTATCTTTTACGTAAAAAAAAAAAAACAATAACATACAACAGAAGAAGTAAAAACAAGTTTCAACTAAAACTGCACGGGCACGGACTAATTATGGTAAAAAAACAATATGAGTTGACTACACAGCTGTTCAATAATTTAATGGAGGATTTAACGAAGTGTGATACTATATACATTATCTAATAAACATTGTAACAGCAAATCAATTTTCGCGCGTCCCCCTTAAGACCTAGACCAAATATTTTTTTGTTAATTGGATAGCTCATGACCTAAAGAGGTACATAAAGAATATGAACTAAAAAATAAAGAAATATAAACTGCGAAATTTCGCAGGTTAAAGCTTGTTTAAAACAAAGCTTAAGAAATATGTATGTACCCTGTAACATCACCAACACCCCAGAGTCAAATGTGATAATTATAATTACTTACATGTAAACACTTCGTATCTCATTTGAAGTGAACTGTTATCTAAGTTCAAATGCAAAATAAATTCTTTTGATTTCATTCAGAAAATAATGAGTAATATATGCTGATCTCGCATTCTGTCGGATTGCCGTACAATGAGAGGTCAGCTTATACTGGAAATTTATATGTAGCCGTGTGTTCCTACAAGCCTTTGATTGATAACTTTTAATCTTACACATTATTGTCTGTTTCGGTATGGGATTCCCACTGACACTCATCCAATTGATACAGTAATTGAGTATTTTGCATAATCTTATGATTAAATATCTACATAAAACAACAACACAAAATATTTATATATTTCGTTGATAGTGTCTTCACTAGACGGTAGATGATCCGAATTAAAATTGGCAATAACTAATACACTCGATCTGGAAAAAAGTCTAGCAACTAACAAGATCATTCATACATTTATTCAACATACTAAGAAACTCGAGAAATTTTAATTATTTATTCAATTCAAGTTTAAATTGTGTAGAAGTATGTCGGATCAGAAAGTCAGAAAAAAATGGAGAAGATAGGCTCGAAATGACGAAAATACATATAAAGTCACCATGTAAAATATTTTAAAAGGTTTTACAATAATAAAAACTTACATTGAACATTGTTCAACGTCATAACAGGTATAAAGGTGGTTTCCTCCTGTAGCCATATCGCTTGCAACTAATAGTTGATACAATACCATATGACCGGTTTACTATTTTATCGAGGCGGAACTAACAGCAGTCAAAAACATGAAAAAATACCGTACACATAAATTACCCGAAGAAGAAAATAACATTCGAACTTAATTCTAAATTAGATCTGAGAAAAATTATGATGACTAATTTGATAAGACATCTCAATAAAAGACTTCCAACAGTTTATTCATTAATAATTACGACAGACCAGATAATTGTTTTATTTACATTTATCAATTGGCCTTACGAATACAAGTAAAGTAATTATTACAGCATTATTTTTGCAGCCCTGCTTATGATTTTTCGCCAAAGAAGTTTCAGCGCAAAATCGTGCTTAATAGCAATCCTGCTCAACCTAACCCTGCCTCCTTGCTCATACGCACATAGTAAAATATTTGCATCCATCCCCAATGATATTATAAATTATGTTATTGTCCATCCCCAATCATGCAAATGTCGTTTAATTTATATGGCATCAATTTCCTCCTGGTAACATAAACAAGGTTGCAGTCAATGTCAATCTTTGTCGCTGGGACAATGTCGTTTCCTGAATATGAATGTCAAATAAGTTTATCACCTTATTGTGACGTAATATCTCCACATTTTTTAGAGGGTAGTCAAAACTACTGCTGTGGAAGAACTGTACCATGACAGCAGCATAGGGCTGTAATGTTTAGTCTCAAATACATTCTGCCTTTCGCAAACTTAATCTAAAGTTTTTATAATCAAATACCCTTTTCTACGCCGTAGTTGAGTAGAAAGATTCAGCTAGAACAACTTACAGTAAATGAAGATGATCCACTGTTTGGAGCACTTCAATAACTTACTGTTTCGAATTTCGGTCCCAAACTGTTGCAACAAAGGTTTATTTTAAAGTTTACCTCGTTATTTGTTAAACTTTATCTTTTTATTACGGACGCTTTTCCCTTGCACGTCTTTCTACATCGTTCTCACATGTACAATTTCAACATGAACGATGTAACTAATATTTTCATTTAAAAGAGTCACCGCGGATTTCTTGCACTTTGGATTGGCCAACTAGCTTCATCTTTCTGACTGACCGATCCCTTTACATATTAAAGGGCCTGTACTTAATTGGTTTAATTGACTAGACTTTGAGGTTTTACATATTTTATCACAATCAATTCGGTGACTTTTATCCGCAATTAAAACCCACCGGTATCCTGTTACTCTCAATGTTTCCGGGATAAAAAACATTGTTCACCCGTGGCAAGGGCCATACGTGTCCAAACTTTAACCGCGACCGGTAGTGATCTAACGTGAATATAAAATGTCTAAAGTGGTTTCCAAATGGCGGCCGAAGTCCTTGATAATGAACTATGTGAGTTGATTCCAAAGTTTCTTGTCTATTCTATGTGTATAGATTTTAAACCGGCTGCGCAAATGTGGGTCAGCTATGCCCCGCAGTAACCACGTGGTTGGCTTCCATTGAGGTGCTTTAAATATTGAATCTGATTGAATTTTGTTGTGATAGAGATTTTTTTGTTGCTGAATAACATTTTAGAATGTTTTATGTCTGGATCTTCATTTGGATAAGAGTCATCCACCGTTCATTAAACTTGATACTTAGATCCCGGAAAAACCAGAAAGCCCAACAATGTTTGTAATACGGACTACGGAGTGTTTTTCATATTATCAATCTTCACAACAGTATCGGAAATGCATCTTTTCTTTCTACTTGTCCATCCAAGCCACCAAAGGTCCATCCAAAGACTGTCTGTAAAAGATCGTTAGCGATAAGACCGCCCATAGTGTCACCATATGTAAACTTTCTAAAATCTGTAATGTTTATGGTGTACATAATAAAAAGTATTATATCTATCTATCTTGTATCTGTCTCTTCAAAGCTGTTGTGGTCTCTTTTATTTAACCGATGAACACATCATACCACACTTATCCTATCCTATGACCCCAAGTCTTTTTTGCAGAAACTAGAACGAAGTCCTTTGTTTACAATCTCATTCACAAAACAATAAAAATACAGTGATAGTGAATAAAAATTAGTGACTTGAACGTAGGTACAAAATATTATCAAATACGTTGACCCCTGATAAGAGCAGAAACTACGTTCTTTAGGTATTATCTGAATTATCATAAGCAGGCCAGACGGTAAGTATTTGTTGACACACACTGTAAATATTGTATCCTATCTGTGGAGTTTCCTTTGTGGAACTTTGGAAAAGGAAGAGTAATACACTTTCGAGCTCCTATGCAATTTTCACAGACGAAACTGCCTGCTTTGGAAGCAATATCTACACTTCCTAGTCAACAATTGCATATAGATAATACCAAATGCTAGGTGAAGACTTGACACTACTGTTGAGTTTTTGACCAAACAACAGTACATGGGTAGTACTCAGCTTTTCTCTGGAACATCGTCGATTCATCAATCCATTTTCTAAAACCAGTGCCATATGACATGAGTCAATCTTGACAGATTCTAGTTCACCGCCTACACACACTTTCTCTCATTTCTAACTTAGAAACTTCGCTATTTCATAAAAGCACGCCCTACTTAGTAAAATCGACAAAATAAATTATGTTATTCACCTTTTATCGTCAAAGGCGTTATCAACGTCCTTCCTTCGATAAAACTTAAAATACCTCGCATTAGTCACAGATTTGACGTCTTAATAGTGTTTGCTAACGAAGTAAATAAAAGATAAAGAATTTACGTCAGTCGTTCAAAAACTTTTAAGGGGAATGCAAGAAGTGGTTATTACATAAATGGGTAAATCCTAGTGCTGTCGTCATAATTAATCATGAATTCAACTTTTATGTGAATCTACAGCCCCAGTTATCATGGCTTCTTCCAAATAACTCCATAAATGTCTTTGCCATATTTGGTCCTTATTTCCGCGGGACGACAGTTCATTCATTCATCCTTTCCTGGCTTTCCAAAACCATGGCATTATATCTGAAATGCGTTTCGTAGAAAACAGTGTTGTTGTCGAAGTGAACAGTGGCATGCAGTGATGTGTTTTCAAACAATTGTATCTTCAAACATACCTCTGATTCGTCACGAGGTTCAAACGGAACACGAATATCGTGAGCAAATCCACGCATTGGCTATAAATTTCTAGCCAACGACGAAGTAAAGTTATTTGCCATGTCGAATTGCTGATATGTAGCTATTTCTATCAATAATGGGCATATGTAGTCATTTGAAAGTTCTAATAGTTGTGATAAACCAATAAGAAAGTTTCTACGTGCTCTGTTACTTACTTAATCTAAATATTGTCAAAGTATGGCTTGTTCTAGGCCCAATAAATGATCTTTTTGCTGCTTATCCCACAAAATCCTTGAAAAACCACTGTTCCATCTTTGCTCATGTCCACATCGGCCGAAACCTAATTACATAAGAGCTGTCTCTACTGACCCTGTTACGGACTCCGGCGTGATATCTCGCACGCAATTAGCATCAATACAATAACATAGGATGCATGACACACAAGGCCGCCTGGTTAGCAACACTGGTGTATGCAGACCTCGTTCAATACGTCTAGAATTGATTGCATCGTTCGTCCCATATCCTTTATTCAGAACTTTGAACGTCAAAAGTTACTCTAGGAAGTGCGTGCGATGTGAATTTTAGCTGGGAAGAACAAGTGGCGCCATAAAATCCCCAGCAAATTAAAAAGATCATTATGATTTTGTCAATAGTGCAACTACCTCTGCCAGACGATAACGTAGTTCAGTTGCTCGTGTATACAGTTTTGAAGGCGCTAAGTTTTTACAGTCAGTCACTATCTGCTAGACTGGTCTAAGGCCTGTACCCCTTAGACTTAACCGGTCGTGTGTCTAAGCAATACTTTTTGCTTCATCTAGCTGACCTAGTGTCTGAGCAGAACAGTTTTTGTTTATTATACACTGTCTTTTGACATATTAGCCTAATTCTTTGATGGTTGTGAAGATCGTCTAAGTAGATCAAAATTAAACGTTATACTTTTTGGAGATATGTCATCATTTTCGATATGATTTTTTTTATTATTATGCTTAGTCTGGTGTTGTCATAACAGTTCGAATATAGTCTCACTTAATTAATTAAAACATAGAAGTTATAGACACAAGACGTTCCGACCAAGGTCGACAGCTACACCATAGCCTTGCCTTGCTGATTGTGTATGCTTTTACGTGCTGTATCGATCTGCAGGCAATCGAGCCTATTT
Source organism: Agrochola lota (assembly GCA_947364205.1). Lineage (NCBI taxonomy): Eukaryota > Metazoa > Arthropoda > Insecta > Lepidoptera > Noctuidae > Agrochola > Agrochola lota. The sequence goes on from OX376223.1 coordinate 22,091,208, forward strand.
ATAGACTATGGTGGTCGCAGTGGTTCGATGTGAATCCTATTATTATGTGGGGTTAAGTCAGAATTGATGTCTTCATTGCCTCGACAGAGTGAGTTGAGGATTTTAACTGATACTATCGCGCACTTTCGCAAAGTATAACTTGAGTATAGATATGAACGGTGCGATATTCGTTTAGAATTATTTGTACTTTCGAAACTGTAACGAACTGGCATTTATGTTGATTAGCGTCAAATTAAGAATACGTTGAGTTGAAATCGTTATTTGCAATGAAACAGTCTAAATTGATAAAAAGGAGAATTTCTTTAAAAAATTGCTCTATTGGCTGGTCGGTGATATAAGCGTATCAACAATCTCTTAGTTTTGGTTTGATTCAGTAATTCTTTCTACATTTTCGCTTCCTCATATCCTTATGATATGTATGTGCCACGTAGCATTGCTGTTGCATTTGAAAGGCATAGTTGTCGATGATATTCCAGGCACTCTGGACTTTTCATCTTTGAGCTGGGCGACGATCGACGACGTATCTTTCAAGTACGGCAGTTTTATAGCAGATGTTACCATAAAATAGGCCATACTGCCAGTACCATGACCTAATCTCATAAAGAATGTCCTTATCTCTATCTCTAATATTACCTTCTTATACAACGAAACCTCTTGCCTTGCATTTTATGCCCTTAACTTTGACACCCTTGGCCGCTCACCAACCCCATGCGACCTGATTCACAATAATTGTGGGTAGTCCGACATTCTGCCAAAAAACATGGCGGCGTGGGCCGTGTGACTTCATCAACATTAAACTTTCATAGAATGGGCCTCATAAGTTCAGCCATTTTTAACGCTACTTCGTGTTTTGGTAAAGTTTATGGTCTTTTTATGGGGTTTGCTTTTGTAGCGGCGTTTTAGGAAGTCCTTTTTGTGAAGTGGACCTAACTATTGTATAAGGGCACGTATGTTTAAGCTATAAATAGCTGGAAGAAGGTCAATATTTTCAAAACTGTGTAAAGCAATAATTAATGTATTGAACAGTTTCTCTGTATAACCTTTTTTGTACAACTTTGTAGACTTTTTAAGAACAGGTTTTGTACCTAACTTTAAATAATCTTATTCACTATGGCGATTATGCTTGATAAATTCGTAATCGTTATCTGTAGTAACATCCGTCTTCTCCACCGATATGTAATTGATAGGATTCATAAATTTTTCAAAGAAATATGACTCAAGGTTTACGTGTTGGAAGATTCAAGTTCGAACTAAGCACACAGTCATAGTCAAGCGCGGTCCCTTTCTCATAAAACTTATTAACATAACTATCTACTAGGTAAAAAAGATGACCGTCATAACTTACATCACATCTATGTAAGTAATAGATGCTTACAGTTATTGTTTTTGTCTTAATCAAGGCTTGGCCAGGTTAAAAACAGCCTCATTAATACGTTTGTCCTTCTTATGTACTGAAGGACCATTTTACATTAATTAACCAATCATCCGAGTTCTTTCTCCGTCTACTGATGGACATTACACTTTCGTCTAATAAGGCCATATTTAGTCCAAGCCTGGGGAATATATTTTGGTCCTTCTGACCATAGACCAGAGGATTTTTTTGGAATTGCACAACAAACTTTGTTTAAGGCGAAAGGTTCAGCCCAAATAAAATCATCAATACAACTATCGAAATTCAAATTACCCCATTGAATGACAATTTCATGAATACATGACATTTGAGGCCAATTCTAACATAGGGAGTTGTATTAATGATTATAATTCTGTAAATACATATTTGTTAATGTCGCGAAGCATACTTTAATCGGCATACAACCTAATACTGACTTGCAAATCGCAAAAAACGGTAGATATTTTGAATTTCGCGGTTACCTTGGCGCTTCCCACATATGAGGGCTTATCCTAATAGCTAGAGCCATAAAAGTTGGCAACATCGCAAATAGCTGTCAAATATTTACCTGTTTTGTTTAATTTGGCAATAATACTGTATGGAAATATGAAATGTGGTTAACCAGTGAACTAAAATATTGATTATGAAATGCAATAATTAATATCGTAACACCGAATAATTAGTTTTATATGTAAAAAAAGTATTTGGAAACTTTCCAAATGCCTTTTTTACACCTAAAACGGTTACAACATCATTCAGTGTTACAATTGAAATTCATTATTAACATTCTAGTTCGCTAGTTAGCCACATTCCATATTTCCATACAGTAATATTACCAAATCAATCTAAACAGCGACTTAATTGATATCTATTTGCGACGTTGCCCACTAGACCAGACACCCGTAGAAACAAAATTGTATCCATCTATCTGTATCTCTAGCGCACCTATCATCAGGTCGCCAGTCCAAACTGGGATAATTTCACGTTAAATCTAGTTTAAACGAGTAATTCACAGTGTTCAAGATTGTGAAAGTGAATTAATTTAGCCTCAGCTCAGTGATGTAACCACAAAAATATGTAAATGCTGATGCAACTACGCTAACGATGTTAATCTTGGGAAGAAAACAAAGCGTTGAGTTAGTAGGAAAGCCACAGACACCATAAAATAAGACAGTTACACGTCAGTGCGATCGGAGATACTGAGATAGTGAAATTAGTGAATTGTGTGTTATTTTTTTGTGTATAGTTTGGGTTTTTCTGCCAGTTAAATGAAAATAAAGCGTAGTACCTATTCATCATAATTTTAGCCGACTGACGTCCACTGCTGGACATAAACCTCACCCGAACGTTGGATCTTTTAGCTTTAGATTGAGGAACTTACTATACAGGTGACTTGTAATTTGACGTATTCCTTGTAGGACGTGATAGTGTGACCCATTTGCAACAATTAAGCACCCCATAAAGCCTAAGCAAAAAATCATGGAATTCGAACAAAAAACCCTATTTTTAAAATTTCCCAAAATTCGTTACTAAATATCGCTTTTCTTTAAACTCTCAAATTGAATGGCCTTCATTGATTTCCATTGGGTATCTAATACTTTATGTAACCAAATTTTCTAAACATCGCAGTAACAAAATAAAGGAAGAAGTTTATTAACCATTTTCAAAAATGATCTACGTACTTGAATTTTGACACCAGTTTTCTCAAAAATTTACTAAGGCATAAGCGTACAAATGACGGAAATGACATCTTCATTTAATCAGCTATACATATAACTAGGTACAAAAGTTTAAAAAATATTTAGAGGTGCCGATGAAAATGTCGATAATGCTGACAAAGGTAGAATTTGGAAATTGTTGAAATATAAAAAAAATTGTGTGATAATCGAATTAATGAACTGGTTTATGCCATCCCACTACTTTCTAACCTCCGAGCAATTCATCACACGTGAGGCACCCAGGTCACAAGTCGTGGAGTGGCTTTTGAGTTTTTAACAAGACACGCTCTACTCGCTGAATACTCTCTCGCAATACTCGCATATTCGATCTTTGCTAGCATTATCGACATTTTCATCGTTACCTCAAAATATTTTTTAAACTTTTGTAACTCGTTGGATAGCTGATTAAATGAATATATCTTCCCCATAATTTGTATGCTTAAAATGCCATAGTAAAATTTTGTGATAACTGGTAACAAAGTTCAAATACTTAGATGATTTTTGAAATTGGTTGATGTTTTAGAATTTTTAGTTACATCGAAATGTTTATTAAAGTATTAGGTACCCAAGAATCGTAATAAAGGCCATTCAATTTAAGAGTTTAGAGAAAAGTGATATTTAGTGACGAATTCTGTGAAATTTTAAAAATACATAAAAATTGGGTTTTCGCTAAGGCCATGAATTTTCGCCTAGGCTTTATGTGCAAATGGGTCAAAATATAGAGGTATACAGGACCTCTATATTTTTCCGTCAAATACACGCCTAAATAGTTGTTATCATATCAATTTGTTCTCTGGCTTTGTACTCTACAGGCTAACAGCCCAGTCTGATCAGCTGATTTTTACGTGCGTGGGATGATAAACGCTGAACTAATGTTTTCTTTCTTCACCGGCACTAAACAAAACAAGACTAAAAATAGTATCGTCAAAACATGTTTACGTAAACATTCTAGCGCCGAAACTTTTTGTGATTGTTTGCCCAACATTTTTAAAGGTTTTTAGACTAGGTGCGTCACTTTCGATTTTACTCTTTGGCTAATTAAAAAAAAATAGAGGAGTCCATAAATGCATTGCGCAGGGTGTGCAAATCATGTTGAAGATTTTACTGCTTATTCGGACGCAGCGAAACATATTTCATAATATTATGATGACTATTATGAGCCTCTAAACACCCTCAGCAGAATATGTGCAATCATAAAAAAATACCAATTCGTTTCTTCGAAAACGACTCCTTGAACGATGTTTTATTTTTACCATCGTTAATTAAACTTGAATAAAATCTTCAACATTTTCTCTCAATCTCACAGCAAAACAAAGCGTATAAGTTAGCACAAAGACAGAAAATTGAGATAACATCAATCAACACATCATTCATATTCAAAGTCGGAAACAATCCCGCGCCGCGCCGATAGGATGCGGCGGTCAGCGACCTCGACCGGCGCAGGAGTTCCACCTGTAATACACAAATAAACATAGAAGTTCCACTGCGCATGCGTAAACAAGGTCACGCATACATTGATACTGAATAAAAAATCACGATTCGCGATAACAGTGGTTTTGTATTATATGTTGCATACGAGGTCGTGCGGATTTCCGGGATGGCTAAAAGGGTATTGACTGTTGCCCTATTGCTGATCCGACGATTTCTGTCTCTGTATGCCCATAAAGTCCTTGTGAACTTCTCTTTGATCTCTGCCGGTGGTGAATTAGAATTTGATGATGTGAAATCGCCAAAAAAACTCAAAATTGTCAACTTATTGCTAGAGTGACAAATATTAACCAACTGTGCTAAAAACCTGTCTCTTCGGTATCAGCAGTATCTCCTGTATTTAGAAAGTATGTGGGTGAAATATAAATTGGAAATCCAATTTCACTGACGCATAGAGCGGTAGGGAAGGAGTAAGCACCACACCTTTTTACTCTATTGAAGTTTATTGGTCCTTGCGTCCGGAAATGCTTGTGGATTGCACTTCTGTAATCTATCTATCTTGTGTTAGAACTTAACTGTAGCGTCACACTGACACTACGTCACTTCGACGTCTCAACTTGTCATTCCGGTCACAGTTTTGGGTTAATATTTGACTATTAAGTTTATCTGAAATAGGATTCAACCGTATGCAAATGTATCGGCATCTTAATAGCTAACTGTAAATGATTGAATGGGATTCTCGCATACAATTCTGTTAATTTTCTTAGGGGGTATTTTCTGGGTAGAATATTCATAGATTAGCTGATTTATTTCAGGCATTGGAATATTTGTATTTGTATTGTAAGAGATTGGTTCAAGGTATTCGTTCTTATGGGTCTTCAGCAGCTGTCGTTTGTCACTCATCATTTAGACACTTGTATGTAGGATATAACGGCTTCCTCTAATCCACTTCGTGACAAATTAAAGCCACGCTGAAGCTCGTCTCAGCATAAATTAAACCATTGTAAACTTCCATCAATAATGCATTTGTAAGTCAATTAACGATCGCAGCACGTGATATGTTTCCTTCTTCGCTTCCTCTGTGCTAAAGGAACTGGTATTGCACTGATTGTCAATGGCGAGACTAGTTCCTTTGTCGATTTCTGGCTATAGAGAATGAGATTTCTCGTGCCAGAAGCGAAAAATGTCCCGTTAGTAATTCTTAAAGACAAAAAACTAGCAGTATTAACCCACGATATAAAATACTTAAGCAGGAAACCACTGTAGTTTATAATATTTGAAATTTGATTCGTAGATATAAGTAAAAGTGTGTTATTTAACATGTGCAGGGATTCACATCTAGTAAATGTAAATCAGACGAATAATTTTATATACTCTTTTCTATATATGTAAGATTGTGTCAGTTTTGTGAATTAAATTTAAAAAACCTGATTGAAACCATAGATCACGCATCAAACAAATCATCAGATATTCCTTCGAAGCTCAGCATCGAAACAGTGCGGCTCATTGTATATCACACACATGCAAATCTGAACCATGGCTAAATCATAAGTTCAATGAACGACTCGGTCCACGGCCAGGCGTGCACTATCATTACTATCTATACATCTTTTACGACCAAAAACATACAAAACTCTTCCTTATTGCCATCAACATAGGAGTTAACGAGGAGTTCGAGTAGAAGAACATTCTGTTTGGTCAAAAATACAGTTAGGAGCGTGCAGAGCGAATTTTATTCATATTTTGGTATAGATTTTTAGTGGTCATTTGAATTTTGTTGGTAGATTTACCTTTATGCGTATCATCTGTGGTGTAAGCAGTATTAACCATATCCCCATTCAAATCTTTGAAAACTAAGTATAGGTCCGAGGCAAAACGATCTTTTGGAAGATATATTCATAAATCACTAGATTTTCCAAGATCGCAGGACTCTAGAACCAAAATTGCTAATTAATTTTAATACATTCCTTAGGAGTCACAGTGTTAGAAGTAAACATACCTGCTGAACCTTTATACCATTCTAGGTCTGCAAATATTACCAATATCATTACGCTATGATTATGACACAGCGAGGCAGGTAATATAAGCCAACGTATTGCCCCCGCACGTGGCGATGGATGACCGGTGACTACGGTCAGCCGTAAATAAGTAATTTGTTATTTCGTCCTCCAAACTGGACTTATTGTTAAATCTTTAGCATTAGTACGGCTTGATGGCAAAGTTTTATTTTATTGTGTCCAATACACAAACAATATTTTTGAATAAAAGTAATATCTGGCCTGAAAATTCAAGAAATGATAACCTTTCTCGTATGTCAAACAGTATATTTACCACAATTACTTCAAAATCAACCTAAGATGGTGTTATTTGCAGATGACACATCGTTGATCTTTAAAATAAACCGACGGTCACAAAATCTTGACGACGTTAACAGCTCTATTCTTCAAGTCCAAGATTGGTTTACGGTAAATAATTTGGTACTAAATAAAAAAAAAAACCAAATGCATTAGATTTAAATTACCTAATGTTAGAAGTAGCGAATGTGACATCATATTGAATGGAGAAAAACAAGAATTTATTAATCAAACCGTTTTCCTAGGAATCACGCTAGACGAGAAATTAAAATGGGGACCTCATATAACAATTCTTGCGGGGCGGTATAAGAGTAACGGTGGAGTTTCTTGCCCATTCTTCTCCATACGAAAACTACCTTTTAGAAGGGGCGACTAGAATCAATTCTATTTTTTGTAAACTTGACGTTCATAAGTGCCTTTTATGTACCTAATTGAAATAAATTGTTTGACTTTGACTTTGACTTTATGCATACATGTATAGTGTTTGACATACGAGAAAGGGCAGACAAGCCTGAAGTCTAAAAATCGATCTAACCTTTGGATTTCAGTATCCTCTAGTAATATTGCCTCCTGTTACACAGGTACCATCTAGCTCAGTAGTCAGGGCTTCAAATTAAAATGTAACGACTTCCCTGTAATTTTTTATATTATTACGCAGTGGAAAATAATGAACGTTATATGAATATTATATTCAGGCACATCACATCTGGCCTTATTGGAAAATTGAGGCTACTCAAAGTAGAGTCTAATAATAGTTTCAAAAACTGACAGGAGCAGACAGACATTGACATGATGCAAATCTCCACATCATCGCTTTTAAGACTAGAACTATTACTGCGCCATTCCAATGAAGTCGAGGATGCCTATGCTACTTTACAGACAAAGCCTTTTAACTCAATTACATAATATTGGCACCTGCATCTAGAACATTCCATGGCATAATGAAATACTCCTTAGAAGCTACTATCTGATAACGAATGACTTCACGTAGCTGTAAACATTCATTGTCTTTATGTACATACAAACAGACTTCTACAAGAAAGGAGACATTTATTTATAAACTACAGTGATGAAACCTTAGCAACTTTGTTGAAATAAGGCTAAGATTAATATAAGAGGCTTCAAGATTATAAGACCTATTAATGTCTTCAACATCCAGTTTGCAACTCCTTTTTTCTGGTCCTTCTTTCCGCGCTAATTTTTCAGCGTAGTTTGGGAAATATCTCGTTCCTATAGCCAAGCTTTTGTTTCCCTCCAGCCTTTGTCTAGCTTCGCATCCTCAGTTGAAATTTTTGCGTAATATTGTAGTAGAATGACAATAGCCTACCCCATAGTTTAATATTAATATGCAAATAAATACACTTCCTTGTGATGCTTTTGCAATCTATCACCTCGGCTTAGTATTGCTGACCCCAAGTTACACTACAATGCTATGATTTATTTGGTTTAATAAGTATCCAAATCTAATATATCCGTATCATGACTCAGAGAAATCCTGAAATTATAATAATCTTTTCATTAGTGTACATGCATACGAGTAAATTTCACAGTCTTCCCAATCCAACACAACATTTCATATAGCCGTGTTTTAGCAGCGCGTAGTGCTTCCTCCCACCTTGTTACTCAACCTTCTTTGTTAGTGCCCTGCCAGACGAACCTACACGCACATAACGAAAAACTGCCTGTTGACATTGCTATCTAATCGCAATCTTAAAGGTGACGAAGTGCGATGACACAAATAAGTCATGACATGAGTTTGCTATCTGAGTTGGAATTAGTTAGCGTTGCTTTTTTTGTGTATTTGTAGAGCGATTTTGTTGTTTGCGTTAATGTTTGTAATTAGGACAATCTAGAACAGACGTAAATAAGTCGTCGTTTTAAACTCCCTGGCAACACATTCATGTTGCTTACAGTTATCGCTGATGCTTGACTTCTGAAATACACAACTTTGTAAAACATTTGGTTAGATCAAAGGGAAAAACAAACAGTCACAAATGCCTATTAAGGCAATTGTGACATTTATTTTTATTTTTCCTTTAACACAGTTCCAAATGTTTTAGCAAGCAGTATATTTCGTCACACAAATATAAACAACATCTCTGTGCGTTCTTTCCTCGTAATTACTCACATGTTGAGTCATGTGTGGGCACACTAACGGGCACATTACTGCTCGCCTAGACAATGCCGAGCCGTGCGCGCCGCGTGACGCGTACCTCGCGTCTCCTCTAATATCCTACTCTTTGTCGTTATTACTCTTTGATGTAGCTGTAGTGTAGCTATCAAAGTAACTAGTAAAATAAAAGTGATAACATAGATAGAATTAAAACACCATAACGTAGTGGAGTTTTAAACGTGATTTTTCAGTGTTATTAAGAGTAGATGTGAAGTGCTAATTGAAAGTTGAAACGTAGATTGTGTGTTTTACTTGCTTACTAATAAATTAATTGTGCGATAAGTGTGAAAGTGCAATATCGTGTTTATGTTATGGTGAATAGGATCTGAAGTTGATTGAAGAAGTGCCTTTTTGTAGTGGTGAAGTGATCTCATAGCCACGGTGGGTACTTCTAATATGAGTCCTGTATTTGTCTATTTGATAAAATATAATTTTTGAACTAAAGAACAGTTCAGTATTAATGAACAGAATGTATTTATCAGAGCAGGTAAATAATGTTACTTACCTGCTCTGATAAATGCATTATGTAATTGTGTATTGTATATATAAAACGATATTGCACTGAAAAAAAATATGTTTTTCTTTTTATGCATGCATATTTTTTAGAAATAAATAGAATAATGATTAGAAATCTAGTACTTGGCTTGTTGTATAAATTGTCTGTATTTATAAAATGACACAATTACTATACTTTTAAAATATATTTCTCATGATTACATTTCAAAACTGCGTATTGACAGTGATGATTGTTATAAATAATTCAATTGTTTTTGAACAAAATTGAATGGACAATAAGATCAGTAAAGTATCAAGTATGCATACTTTTATTTACACAATAGATTCTTCATATTTATTTATATTTTTGAAGGATACAGTTGCATATCAAAATGCAATTTGAAATAATCAACATTAATAACAATCACTGTCAAAATGCACACACTTTCGGCAACAAAACTTGTTTATCAACAATATATGCATGTACTAACATAAAAAGTTTGTATGTATATCCTTATGTATTTATTGTCGGCAGAAAAGGCGACTAACCACGCAATCTTGGCAGTTTTTGTCTAAAATTTAAACAAAATACAACACTATTGCACATCAAAGTAAGTTTTAGTAGATAAAAGTAAATTTTTGGATTTTTTGCTTGTCGCATTACACCCTAGTGTTGCCCCCTGATTCTGGAAGCGATATCAATTTATTTTGCTGACAAATCTCATGAAAAGTTATGTGATTGATGGCTGTTAATTTGGTCTACCAATCACCATTAAACTCCCGGGCGCAAACAGCGACGCGACTCCGGTAGAACATTTTCCATGAAGTTATCTTTTCATATAAATTGTTCCCCCAGAGTTGAGTCACGCCTTTCTGCGGCAGCCTTTACAGCTGACACGATATCTGTCATCAGATTTATTGAACAGTTTTCTTGAAAACGGGGACGAGTTTTGTAAGTTTTGACGCTACCTCTTGTACTTTCTTGGGCTTCTTATTTGGTACATAAATATTCATGTTAATTCGCTATAACAAAAAAAAAATACGTTTTTTTGTCAAACAAGTCCAATTTAAGTACCAACATATTGAAGTGGTATCGCCAACTTCTAAAACTGACACTCTGGTATATTTTTTGCCACGCTTGGTTTGATTCAATTCACGAATTCTTCAGCTACATGTCGTCATTCAGTTATCCTGGCCACCGACTACATGACAATGATGAACCGGATACGCCTCATTTTGACTTTGACACCGTTTTATTTTACATCCTAAAGTTGCTCGGACTTATGTAACACATCATGTTTTTTTACGTGACGTGCTAGTGGTCCTTTGACCAGGTCCTGGTCCTTACATCCGCATGCTTTTAGTTTTAAATCATCTTAAAATAATTGATTGACATTATGAATGATTGGAGTGCCAGCACCCTGCATCAAGATAATGGAAAGAGGTAACAAGTTAAAAATACTACCAAACAATACGAAAATGAGATCTTGAATAGTAAAATATGGAAATAATACATATAAACGTTCATGTTTTGTATGTAACCACGCGAAAGTCGATACAATGTAAATTAATCACGTTCGACATAATCTTGTTTGTTCATCACGTCGCAGGTCTGTTTTACATAAAAAATTTGATGGATCTTTACCATCTTTAATGAGTTATTGGTTTTACAAGCGACAACCCTTAAGGAAAAAGCAGTTTGAAATACATAAAAAATGTCTGTAACTAAATACCAATAGCTGATAACAATGCAGTAGATACTATAGTAACTTTTCAGTTGTATTGTATAGGTAAATTCCCAATTTTTTTTATTTAAACAGATTATCTCTGTGAAATACACGCTAAAGTTACGAGAACACGATGACTAATGTCATAAGTTCATAACTCACATACCGTAATACAGTGACGGATTTGCAGTCTTGCCGCCCTAGGCCCCAGGCCATGTAGTAAGTATCAGCCGCCCCTTTCTGAGCACCCACCTTATAGACTACATAATTAATTTACTTTATTGCCAACTTTTATCGAAATCGGTTCAGAACGAAATTCTATGACGCGTTTCAATTAGTTATTTCGTCATATTTTTAAGTTATTATTGTTATACGATGCGGTGCAGTGCGGCCCGCCATAATGTGCGCGAACGTTTAGAATATAAGGTACCTACTTTGAGTTATTTCTTGTTATCCTCAGTGAATTTTTTTGACACGATTGGCCGCCACTAATATCTAGCCGCCCTAGGCCGGGGCCTACTGGTCCTTACGGCAAATCCGCCACTGCCGTAATATCTGTATGTGCTAATAAAGCTGATTCACAGTGTTATCACCAGATAAGCCTTCATTGATTTACGTCGCAAACCAGCCGGTTTTGACAACAGATAACAAGTAACAATAAAATTGCTGCACTTATGTGTTGTTTAGTATCTTGTGTCTTTATAACACTTATTATGATAATAATCTTAGATAAATCATTTGAAAATTCCCCTTTCCAAGTTGCATGTATTACGTGATCATCTTAAAGAGGGGCTCGTCTTTAATTAATAACAGCCGCACGGGTCGATCGAACGTTAAGCTACGCTTGCCGCGGTCGGTTCATGGATGGATGACCATACATTACATATAGAATGCCCGAGGCATTCTATATGTAATGTAAAGTACGTTAAGCCGTTGGTTCCGGCTGTCATTTTTAGATCTTTGACAGTCGTTGCAGGTAGAGTCACAGGCCTAAAAGACTGACACACAGTCTTAACAATGGGTATCGTGTTACCCAGTAGCTGGGTTGTGGAGGTCAGATAGGCAATAACTCCATGTAAAATACTGGTATTCAGCTGCATCCGGTTACACTGGAACCAGCTTCCAATATAGTTGTAAAAAGGCTAGAGACGTAGACATCTTAAAAATACGCCGTGCTATTGAATCTCAGCGTAGATCAACAAGACAAACTCATAAACTCTTCTTAGTTCCCCAATCAAAATATCAATCTAATTACCTTATTATCAACATCGGTAATTAATACTTCGTTATCTGTTGGACTCTTATCATTATCACACATTGTCACACCACTGTCATTGTCAAAAATAGTCTATATAAAATAACGCCTTTGTGGAACGAGTCGAGTATTTTAACCTGTCAATGGACCCAAAAACTAGTACTCCTTTCGATATAGGGCGCTCTTTTGAAAATTGTATGCTTCTGGACCCAGCGGTTTAGGCTGTACGTTGTCTGTCAGTGAATGAATGAATTTAAGATTTTTATTAAGTAGATGAGTCTTAACGACACTATTCCCATATGCTACATGTACATGGTGCAGATAATATATCTGAGACAGTATTAATGCGAGACTGTAATGTTTATCAAGGCATAGTTACACCGCTGGGGCACAAATGTACTTATCACGAAATTATAGCGGTAATTCAGACAAATCTTCAAAGCATACATTAACCAAAATGTCTTTGTGCGTCGGATCAAGCGCCGCAGATAAAAATATATTGTACCAAAGTATGCAAACATGTTTACGAGGCATAGCGTCCGAAATAACAGCTATTGTAATGAATAAAGACCAATGTTGGTCCTGAGACGCTCAGGAACAATGGCGCTCGGGAACAAGGACCAATGTCCTGCCAAGTTCAGGCGCTTTGGGAATAATGTCCCTTGTCACTACTAAGTACCGATAACTAGCAGGAATGAAAGTGTTGTTCTTTGTTTAATAACATTTATTTTGGCAATTAATGTTGTTTCACTTCTTGCTCTATACACAGTTTTAATTAAGTTAGTAGTAGGCTGTTGCAACATCAACAAAGACAGTTGGAAAACCATTTCAACCAAATATGCTAACATCTATTTCTTTGATGAGTCTTTAAAAAAACTCGTATATAATTTATATATGTCAATACACTAATAGTCAGCATCAGCTCTATGCTAATAAAATCCTTCATCGATCAGCAATTATACGTCTGCCAGCATTTATTACCTTCTGACTTCCATGTATCAGGATGTTCAAACTTTAATAGCAGACGTTTCATTACGATAAAGACGACGTTTTATTAGCAATATCCATTAGCACTATCACTTACTGATCATTCAAGTACGATCACGAGTCCGTACGCCACATAAGTATGACTAGTACACAACATAGTTATATGTTTTTATGTACAGACCGACAAGCTATTTGGTTTACAGGCAACTAACTTGCAACTACTTTCAAACAATGTGATAAGTGTGCTGAGTAGTAAATTATTCACATGATGTATGAAAGTAGGTAAACGAGGCAACTCCTTATTATGTAAGGATAGTAGAAGGTGACGTTCTGTAGTTTTTGCCTACCCTTATTAGAAGGCGTTAATTTATGTATGTATGTAAAAATAGAAGTTGAAAAAAGTTTTACTTTTCAATATTGGAAGTGTATCAGAGGTGGCTTGTGAAAGATTTCAGTGGGAGTTAGGTGAATATTTTTGCCTGTAAATCAAATAACTTGTTCGACTACGTCTCTGTTTGAAATAGTCGGTGTCACGCCAGTTTACATCCAATTAGTGCGCGCCCGTAAATAGTTAGAAGTCAATTAGATGGCTGCCGTGTCACTGTCCCCAAGTGTATTTACTGAAAACATACATGTGTTATGTAGATTTGTACCGTGTTCATTTACTGTGATTGGAGGTGATATGCTTTGTTATTTGAAATTCAGTAGGACAAACCTCTTTGACATAGGTGTGTCCGGTTATGATAAAAAACATTTAAATTTAAATAAATTAAATAATGATAGTCCTTATTGTAGACTAGAATATTGAATTAATGATTAATCGGGTCGAAGGGACAGCTGTTTTACAAACAACAATGCATTAAAGATGTCTCTTAAGATACGGACTGAAACAAAAACCTACCAGCTGTGGAACCGGACATAGCCTTAAAACACTAATTGCAATTTAATTTAAAAGGTACTAAATTACCGACTACTTTCGGTTACAAAAACATTTATGCATTCCAGAAACACACGGATTATTTTTCATAAGACTCATAACATTACACAGCAAACAGTTTTCCTTGAATTAAAACAATAATATCAAGTTTTCCTGCTCACCATGTAAATAAATACGAAATGCAGATCTTTATATGGAAGTCTGTGGCCTTTATCTCGGTTGAATAAATATACTCAATGATAGGAAATAAAGTGTTTTATTGTGTTGATAATAAGGACGAAAATATTTATAAAGTATCAACAGATCGTTAAGAGAAGTTTCCAAAGGTCAGCTGAGCAAAATACGTCATCCAATATGACCTGTTTTTACTAAGAACTATGGGGTTTCAGCATATTCACGTGTTAACAAAATCAAAATTGTGCAACTATTCTCAATGTGTACAAAAGATCGTAATCTCAAAAACAGCTGTCAAACTGTTCAAGGCTTTTCTTAATTGTGAATAAGCATCGCAATAAATAATTAATATCATTACGAGGAGAGCATTCAGAGAAGTGATTTTTAATATGGGCTCAAGATCAGGTTCAGATTAGGTTAAAATTGATATTTTTAAACAGGTGTTACTGAAACCTGAAAGTAAAAGAGAAATTGTAAACCTACTTGTAAAATTTCTACATTTATACCTGTAATTTGTTGGTGTACTTTAACTGTAATAAAGAGTATTCTATTGTATTGTAATTTTATGGTAATTACACACAACTGCGGTTCCAAAGACCAATGCGTTACTAATGCGTGCGTTTGCAGCCGGTACCGTTGCTACGTAACCAAGCTTGTAAAACAATTTATTTTACTATAGGATTCCATGTTCTGTTATAATTTAAGTATCGAATTTAATAGAACATAGTTGCATTCTTTTTCTACATTCGATAAATGAAATTTTTTAACGGAACAATTCATTTGAGAATTGCAATTGCACTAGGTTCAGAACATTCTTTCGAACTCAATATTAGGTTTTTTATTTTATTACAATGGTTTTGATGCACACTTCATTCGGACCATTTTTTAAGTCTACATAGTTATTTCTTCCTTTTAATTTTCCAGCCGTATGTAGTTTCTCTTGTTTGCGTTTTTAACCCTACACTGAAATGAAAGATTTTTTTTTGTTTTTTATGAAATAGGAGTTAATAATAAAGATTATGGAGATTACCATTATTGATGTGTTGTTTATTGTTTACGAAGTATCGTTTACGAGCAACTTTATCTGTGCCAAATATATTTTGCACGATAAACGCTTATCAATCTTATCAACAGTTGCAGATAAACCGTGTCTTTGTTTATAACATGAACATTAAAAAGTGCACAACATATCCTAGCTAACAATGTCTTCGCTGTTATCTATAAGTTTTAGTGCCTTGATATAATAAAATAGAATAATATCATGAAACTACTACAGTCCTATGTAAGACGCTTATTTTTTCTTAACTTGGGTTGAAGCCACACAAATAAAAATCATACATATCATTATAAACACACTCGCATTTTATTAAAAACCCGCATTTTCGTAAATAAATGGCGCTTATTTCATTATATCATATATACTGCTTGAATTCTCACCTCCGGTGGATTCACGTATACTTAATTTACAAACCATTGTGCATTTTTAAGTTTTCTGCATTTTTCTGTTTGCAGATTTTTAAGCTTTGTTATCATGTATCTAATGATAATGTTTGTGTTTCAGATGCCCCGCGGCCGGGACGAAATGCAAGTAAACGTGGCAGGGCTAAGGAGAAACATTAAAAACCTCGCGCACAACTATTCCGATGCCCAGGTATGGCCTGTTAAGTTATATTCCTCCTTACATCTGTGGTAAGTTTTTATATAAAATGGCCAACGCCAAAAGATGACCACTTTTGAACATACTGTCTCTTCAGGGTGAAATGTTTAAAATTCTTGGTAAAATAACAAAATATCCAGGCTTTGCAGGAGTCTAATATACATTTGCCAGCTAGAATATCGCCAAATGGTTAAATAGACTGAAAAATATTTGTTGCACAGATTAAACGGTAAAAATCTGACTAACACTGTAGCGGCATCTACAATCGCCACATGCGAACTACGCATCAAAGACCTGACGTCACAAAAATCCTGCATCGCGCAATTAGAGTTTACCACGCGATGGACATATGATATAAGCTCCCGACTTCAACCTGAGGGCAGTTGCCCGCCAGACACGACACCCGTCTGGTCGGAGGATCCTCCCTTTTCTATGGAGGATGAGTGAACTTTACATCCTATTCCTCATACCCCTAAAACACTATCAATTTATATTTAAATGTTTGTTTTACTTGTTTTGTTAGCAATTTTTATTGGTATAACTGTGCAATAAATTGGATGTGGGCTCTGTAATGTTGAGCATGTTTTTTGTTGTGATGAGATGACCCATTTTTTGTATTCACACAATTTGCTATGTCCTTAATTAAATTAAAATGTAGCCTTCCCTTTATAAATACCATAAATTTTCCCCTCTATCTCACATAATTTATTTCTATATTCCAGGTAAAAGTGCGCGAGGCAACATCAAACGATCCATGGGGCCCGTCCAGCACGCTGATGGCGGAGATCGCCGACCTCACGTACAACGTGATGGCCTTCACAGAGATCATGCAGATGATCTGGAAGCGGCTCAACGACCACGGCAAGAACTGGCGGCATGTGTACAAAGCGCTGGTCCTCATGGAGTACCTCATAAAGACCGGCAGTGAGAAGGTCGCGATGCAGTGCAAAGAGAATATCTTTGCGATACATACGTTGAAGGACTTCCAGTATATGGAGGAGGGGAAGGATCAGGGTGAGTTTTTTGGTCTTTTCTGAAGTAAAACACTAACTGTCTTGATTTGGAAAACGATTTTGATAAATATGCTACCTGTTAGAAATATGGTGGAGACCTTTGCCTAGCAGTGGGGCAGTATAGTGGTTGGAATTAATGGAATGCCACCGTTGGGACTCGGCTAATCCGACTTCTTCCTCTTTGCGCGTATAGGCTAGTGGACGACACATGTCCTCATATTTTTAAAATTAAGACAAGCCAGTTTCTGCATGATGGTTGTGTCAGGAGTTTAGTACATGTTCCTCCTACTCTCAAATCTGTTTGAAAGAATTTTAGCATACTACATTCATGTTCAAAGCCACCTTGTCGTAAGGTTAGCCATTGGCCCCGAACCCATGCTAATCAGTCTAATAACTTACGAAACGCATCAACAGCAATGTAGCAGTGTGGCAACTTATTCATAAACAATTTAGTACCATGTGCAAAATGTTAATGATATGTAGGATTGGAGGTATTCTGTTATCTGTCGATGTGATAAGGACGGGGATTGTGAACCTGTGGTTGGCGGTAGAATTAATTGATTGACTTATTGTGATAGTACAGGATGTTACAATTCATGTTATTGCTAATAATCGATATGTATGTAATGCAAGCGAGTTCAAACAATTACTGAAAGATAAACAGATGATATCAGGAATTAAGAATCTGACATTGTTTATTAGTCATGGTCCAGTAGTATACGTTTTTAAATTGTAGTGTAGGATAACACTAAGGTTCGAGGAGGAGCTCGTGGCTAAGTAACAACAGCCGCACTGGTCGATCCATCAGGTTAAGCTACCCTTGCCGGGGTTGGTCAGTGGATGGGTGACCATCTTAACATACCGAGAATCCTCCGTGTCTCGGAAAGCACGTTAAGCCGTTGGTCCCGGCTGTTATTTGTGGATCTTTGACAGTCGTTACGAGTCGTCAGAAGCCCGAAAGTCTGACACCAGTCTTACCAAGGGGTATCGTATTACCCAGTTACTGGGTTGTGGATGTCAGATAGGCGGTCGCTCCATGTAAAATTCGACTTGTCAGCTGCATCCGGTTAGACTGGAAGCCGACCCCAACATAGTTGGAAAAAGGCTAGGCAGATTGATTGATAACTAAGGTTCACTATCCCTGAAACAGATGATACAGTTGTGGTATGTTTGAGGTCTGCTCAGATTATGTACCACTTTGAATTTCATTCAGTACGCTATATTTGATTCAGTAGGTCAGTGCTTCATACAAAGTAACGTAGAGTGGTCTTCGCTTATAGCAGCCCTGTGTATCAAGACATCGTTAGTAGTGCTAACGATACATTTTTGTCCTCTACTAAACTAGTATCTCCACTTTTCATTATCCAAATTGCGAAAGTAGTAGTCCACTAATTTTGTTATTATAAAATCTCGTTCATCCAAATTAGACTGGGAATCAGAACTTTACCGGACGGTCCACAACGCCCACTTTTCATCCATCACTTTCCTACGTTGAAGTCAAAAGTGGTTTGTTTATCCTGCATCAACCCATTTTATGAAGCAGAAAAAAAACTTTTCAGTATTTTCGATCTAGATAGCACGAAGCAACAAAATACGATCTAGATTGAATTTTGTTGCTTCGTGTCTCAATATTTATAAAAGGTATTAGAAAATTCTAGATACACTTACCAATGGTCCTAACTAGCCATTATTCATAATTTCTCCTCAGTCACGAGATAATATTTTTTTAAAGGAGTGGCGCTAGTGGACTGTTGGGCGCCCTCTTAACGCATTTGAACACTGAACGAGACACAATAGAAGTTTTATTGTTAGTGTTAGTTCTGAGTTTTCAGGATACGGTATAATGTATACAACCATTTTTCCAGGTCTAAACGTCCGTGAAAAGGCGAAAGCACTAGTGAACCTGTTGAAAGACGAGGAGCGGCTAAAGAACGAGCGAGCGCGAGCTTTGAAGGCGAAACAGCGGTTCGCGCAGAGTGCGAGCGCGTTCGGCAGCGACGGCGCCTTGGACACGCCCAGCAGTCCTACCTACCCCGCGGTGAGTTTAGCTTTGTTATATGGAGCAGCAGTTGTTCCCGACTACATCTGCTTGTATTTTGTACTTAATATTTTGTTAAAATAATAAAAGTAGACTGACCTGCCAAATATCATAAAGACCAGTTCAGTGGTTTACGCATGAAAAGGTTACAGACAGACAGACAGAGTTACTTTCGCGTTTAAAATCCTAACAAATATTACAAACAAGAAATTTTGCGGATTTATATTTTATTTATAGTGAAAGCTTCTTTAGGCGCGTTGAGCTATTTTTGGTAGGGGGTAAACTTATAGATTCGCCTAGTGCTGGGCGTAGAATATAGATGGCGCTAATACGATTTTCAATGCGTAGACCATGACCTGGGTTAGGACCTCCTTATTTAGTCATGTGTTAGGACTGACGATACTTTTATCTCGGTAGTAAGTTCCCGTGGGATCATTTCCGACCTCCACGCCGGCGAAGCCGCCGGCACAAGCTAGTATTAAATAAACGCGAAAATTCAAACAAGGGGCGGGTCCCTAGAGCCGCCCCTCTTAATCATTAAAATAAAAAGCGACTCTTGCTACGACACAATAAAGTACAATTCAGATTGCATCGCCTACAGTACTACTAATTACCTACAGTTATATTCACCTAGAAGTTGCCTCTCTTTCTATCGCGTAACTATTACATCTTCTGACTACGTTACGCCCACTGAATTCGACAAGTCGAGCCCGCCGCGTACCTACTTGTAGCTCCATACCTGAAATGCGGAGTCAACCATTTGTATTCATCTGTTGTATTATACGCAAGCCTTCCGGAATAAATTCTCAAAATGGTGGTGATAACCGCATCAAAATACTTATTACTTTGTGTAGTTTAGAAAAACTAATCGGCCACACTGACAGACGGAAAACGACTGTTTTATACTATCCATACCAATATCATAAAGAGGTAAAATTTGTTAGACTGTATGTAGAAGGTAATCTTGGGAACTACTGATCTGATTGCGAAAATTCTTTCACTAATGGGAAGTCATAGTATCGCCGAGTGTCATAGGATATATAATAGGTTTTTTTTTTGTATTTTATGTTTCTATTTGGCGCAGCCGCGAGGCAGACATTCCTGCTAATATCTTACAACGCACTTTAACTTTACTTTATAATATTGGTTTAATGTGAAATTCATAGTTTTAAGGTCAGAAGGATGAATGTAGAAATTGTCTAAAAGTCATTTAGTTTTTACGTAATTTTATTTTTTCGTGTTTGGTGCGTTTCTAATTTCGCTTGTGTCTCGATAGTTTTATGTTTTTTACTGTAGAAATGTTTTATGTTTACAATTTATTGCAAGTAGTATTAATAATAATGTCACTTTTCTTTCTAACCGACACCTATTTCATCTAGTTCATTACTTTTTTTATAATTGTCATGGATGTCATCTTTCAATGCCATCATCAACAATCATTTTCACATGTCACCAAGTATCACGCCATCTCTCATCTCTCAATGTGTTAACTTTCAATATCTTCTGTGTCCTAACCTAGCCGTTGTGTCCCTTTCAGTTCGGCAGTGACGGCGCGTTAGACGCCACGTCCAGCCCCACCTACCCTGCGGTGAGCACTTGTACTGAACCTTCACTTTAAGGAACAATTAAAATCATTAATACAACTTTCTAAGTTAGAATCAGCCTCAAATGTCATGGTATCATGAAATAGTGTTATTCAATAGGGTTTTTTGAACAGTTGTATTGGTGATTTCAATTATTTTAATTCTGTGAAAACATATTTGTTACGCGGATCGTATTTTGATTAACATACAACCCGGTACTGAACTGCAAATTGCAAAAAAAATAAGATGATTCCCAGTAGCCAGTTTTTCTTAGTAGTAGCACCGGAGTCTGGATTTGTGCTCGGTTGTCGGTAATAGACTCGCCCGTTATTATTACATGGGTCTTGAATATTACTGGCGATAAGAAAATATTAATCTCGTGGTCTACGTGGACACTTTCACCTTAAGCTATGATGTTTTGGTCAATGCGATAGCTTAGTGTAGAACAATACAGTCGGTCATTGAAGCTGTCTACACAGAACAATCGTGCGGGGTATTGACTGTATGTTTCTGTTAGACTGTGGCCACAGCCCCATCGGTCTGGCAAAACCTTGTTGATGTTTTGTAAAATATGATTTCTTTGAATTCCAGTTAAGCGGAGATTCAGCGGAGTGGTCGGGTGGCGGTCGGGAAGCCGAACTAGCGCGACCACTAACAGCCGGCGAAGAAGAACTGCAGCTGCAGCTGGCGCTCGCCATGTCGCGCGAGGAGGCCGAGCGCGAGGAGAGGCGGCGCCGCTCTGACGACGTGCGGCTACAGCTCGCCATCAGCCAGTCGCAGCAGGACTTCCAGTGAGTAGCACCCAGTACTACTGCAGTACTACTGCAGCACTACTGCAGCTGGCGCTCGCCATGTCGCGCGAGGAAGCCGACGTAGATCGACAAAGTCTTTAGAGGCACCCTAAAAATAAACTAACCTCGGAATCTTTAACGATCAACAAATATCTCAACCCGAAGGCTGTCTGTTGCGATAGCGGAACGTCCGCTACAGACGGACGAAAATATCAAAGAGCACCGTTACGTAACGCAGAGCATTCGTCGCGGACAAACAGGCGGCTCAATCCATTTCTAATCCCTACCTACGCCACACTCATGACCTCCCACATTCACTACCCTGTCCCCTCCAGACTAGGAGCCTACCTCCGCGAAGAAGAAGTCCGCCTCCACACATACAAGCGCCGCCCGCCATCTGCACCAGAATGGCCCATCGTGGACACGGCCAGGCCTCCAGTGTGGCCCATCGTGGGCACAACCACCGGCACAAGCTGGTCGGACGGAGACACGACTGGCCTGAACTGGCCGACGATGGTCCCGGGCGCTGGCTCGAACTGGTCGAAGATAGTCCCGACCAATCCCCCGAACTGGTCGGCTCCTACAGACTCGTCGCCGCGGTGTTGGTTCTACGGGTGCATGGAGTGTCTCAGACCGAATGTAATACAGTCAGTGCCGAACACGTCACTAGTAGTAGTAGTTGAGGAGGGGAAATGTAGAGTTATCGAGGATTCGGGGTCATAAATGTATCTTAGAGTAGTATACTTGTAGCTTTGTTATAAAAATCTAAGCAATTTCCACAATGAGCCGATATATTTTTAGGGTTGTGTACCCGAAGGGTGTCAAATGGAACCCTATTACTAAGCCTCCGCTGTCCGTCCGTCTGTCTATCAACGGGCTGTATCTATGAACCGTAATAGATAGATACTTGAATTTTATTATATATTACTATTGCCGCTATAACAACAAATAATAAAAATAAAATAAGTAAGGCGTTTTATACAAAATATTGTATGGGATGTACTATAGTTACACCTCCGCCCAATCTTTCGGGGGAACAAGGCGTGATGTTATTTATTATACAGTAGTACGAAACCCTTCGTGTGCGAGTCTAACTCGCACTTAGCCGGTTTTTTATTTGTACCTTTTTTGTGGCAAGCAGATGGCTTTTGAGACTCAAATACTCCTCCATTGATAGACCACATGTATTTCAACCAACCCAATGGAATTCTTGAACTCTCAACGGCTTTTGTTTTCATTCTCTGATGCCAATTGGCAAGTTTACCCGAAACATAAAAGAAATAAAATACGTGTATTTGTGGTAAAACATTGCGCAAAGAAAAAACACAAGCACAATAAGAACAAGTTAGGGAAAATAAGCGTCACATCCCCAGTATGCGTCATCACTTGACATCACAGAGAATGTATCCAAGTTAATCGAAATGAATGCTGTTAGCAAAGCCTACACAGGCTCACAAATTAATGCAATTTCGTTCTACAGAACAACAGACGGTCTCCCGCCACCTAAGAAGGGCCAGTCCTCGCAGCAACAGTCGCACCTGCTGGACCTGCTGGACGTGACGCTCGGCAGCCCGGGCGCCAGGCCCGCGCCCGCGTGGGGTGCCCACGACCAGCCTCGTCCGGTAAGTAACAAACATTTATTTTACTACTAGCTTTTGCCCGCGACTTCACCCGCGTGAAATTTCGGCCCTCGACCCACCGTGTTAGATCCCATTGCCCGCCAGCACTATCTGTTTTCTCTTAGCGTCCTGTCTGACTTTTTTCTCTTTGCTCGACTCGTAAGGGTCGTAGCGTAATGTTAGCCTATAACCTTCAAAAATTGGGCTATCCAATGCAAAAACAATTTTTCAAACCCGACAGGTAGTTCCCCAAATTACCCCCTACAAACAAACTTACAAACATATTTTCCCTCTTTATAATATTAGTATAGATTTATTATATTATGTAGACCCTGAAATTAAGATTAATAATAAGAACAGAGTAAACAACGAAGCTAAATTCTTTTATATTTCGTATCGGTAGGGGTTAGGGTCTTTTTACCACTTCAAACAAAAAACATAGCAAGTAGGAATATGACCAAAACATCATTAATAAGACAAAATAATAATATAAAATATCCCATGAATATCCAAAGCTATACGCCTGGATTCTGGAACGAAAATTATCGACGCGTGAAAATTAAATGCAAGTGAAGAGATACGATTGGGTATTGATAACTGATTCAACCAGTCATAGCAAGTTACGCGCGCTTGTCAATATGTTAACAAATACATTTTTGGCTCGAGTTCGTTCCAGAAACCAGAGACAAATATTTCGGAGATGCGGAAACTAATTTAAAAACATTATATTGTAAAACTTTACTTGTTTCGTTTTTATTATATCAGCCTATGCAGTTGGAATTTGGTATATTTGCCGACGCAATGGTAAGATGTTTAAAGGAAGTCTAAGTAAAGCTAGAACTGTATGTAATGCTGTTGGTAACATGAATCTGGTTACAAAGGCAATTTTACTACCACATGAGTTTTTCCTTGCACACACAACAAAAGTATAGTATTTAAAGTATTTGCTGTGAAAGTATTCTGATAAAAACAAAATATATAAGGCCATGTATGCTAATTTCTTTATTAGATGCAAATGCTAGACCAATATTAGTCCTCACAAACAAAGTGAAATTGTTTTATTAAACTCTTATATGTGCAGGAAACATCATCAGACGCGTGGTCAACAGTGGGTAGCCCAGCGAAAGACCCCTGGGCCCCTGCGGCTGCGCCACCCGACCCCTGGGCCCCGGTCGCAGGAATGCATGTAAGTACATATCAGATAGCTCGAATACTCGATATAGGAGACAAAACTTAAGACAACTGCGTTAGGTAATTGCAATAAGATATAATCCTTTAAATATTTGAACGTCCGAAGAAATGAGAAACTCGCAAATCAAGCCATCAATATCTAAAATATCTATATATAAATAAAACTTAATTCTCTGTTTGTAATGTCAAAATAACAGCTTTTTAATAAATGCATAAGCAAGTAATACGGTACTTATATATATATATATTTGAATTTTGGTGTCTGTCTGTTCGTTCCGGTTAATCTTAGAATCCGGCTGGGTTAATCTTAGACCTATTTTGACGGGCCGTTCACTGGCAGATAGCTGATGTTATTAGGAGTAACTAAGGCTACTTTTATTTTAGAAAAAGAATTAGGGTCCATACGGGTGAACCCGCCGGTAGCCGCCAGTATTTTAATAGAAATAAGTCCTTATGAAGTACCTTCGCTGTTGCCCATTTATTTAGCACAATCAATGAAAGAATGGCTCGAGACCGAAATCGAGCCTTGTTACTATAAATCATAAGTGTTATGATTGGTTCCACAAGCTTAGAATTAGTTCTTTTGTATCTGGCAAATAGTGCTGAATAGTGAAAAAGATTTTAGTTTATTTTAAATTTATTTTATCCTTAAATAAACATAATTTTTTTATTTTATTTCAATAGTCTTCGCAGTTGGATTTTGGTATATTTGACGACGCAATGGTAAGATACTGCTATACAAAAGTTATCACAGTAGCGCTAGAACCGTATGTAATGCTGTGTTGTTTATTTTGTTACGTGACACGTCAACACTGCGAGATAAGCTCTTTATTGTTTATTTACTTATAAAGAGGTACTGAAACTATTTGTGTATTTTTGTACAAGATTATCTCTTGGAAATTTTGCTCCGATTACTAAATTTTTTTCAGTGATAGAGTGCTACACTATTCCTGTGTGACATAGCCTACTTCTTATGCCAGAAAAATGTTTGTGTGAATCTTCATGCAGGTAGTTTGAAAGATATTGACATGTTAACATTGTGCTTCCAGGGCAAGTCTCCTGTGTCCGTGCTATCATCTCCGTCCTCGTCAGAACTGGAACAGTTCGACGCGTTGTCGCAGCGGCCGCGCACCAACCACAACAACAACGCTGAGTCAGATCCCTTCGATCTCACCGCATTAAGTGAGAACAACATTTAATAATATGAATTTCATTTCAATGGAAATCAGCGAATATGTTGCATTTGTATGATGTTCTAAGGGCCACTCGCTCCTCAAATAACCAACGCTGAACTAATTTAAAACATGTTTCTTTCTCTGGCAACTTATTTAGTTAATAATTTAAGCACATAAATGTACTGAGGCGGACTTAATCTTCTAACTATTGACACAAATAAAAAATGATATTTTTAATTTGTTTACTGCTAAAGGTATTTAATCATTTGTTGTGCAATTGGGTCTAAGAGTCTAACTACAAATTTTCTAATTATACTTACTATGTCGCTCCAATACACCAAAAAGTGATAGGCAATTGTTTTCTAACGTAAGGCGAAGTTGTCACGTTGGTGTGTCATGACTTAGATCAAGACTACACACATCAAACGAAAGAAATATGGTGATAAAGACGTATTTTTTTAATCTTTTCAGGCGACAACCTAACCCCAAAACCATCATCTCCTCTCGTAGGCAGCTTGGGCGCCATCAAGAAGTCTCCGTCGGCGTTCCTGGGCGAGAACTCGTCGCTGGTGAACCTGGACCGCCTGCTGCAGCCGGCCGCGCCGCCCGAGCCCGCGCCGGCCGCCGCCCACAACCCGTTCGCGCACGACGCGCCCGCGCCGCCGCCGCCGCGCCCCCACATGATGTTCGCGCAGCCGCCGCCGGTACGTCGCGGGCACTGGCCGCCTGCTGCTGGCCCGCCGCAGGGCCGAGCCTCTTCTCATACAGAGAAGGCACCAGCATTAATCGACACGTTTGTCCGAGACGGGATATTAAACCTCTAATATGTTGTAATCAATGTCTACGGTATCTTTCTTAAATCTAAGTATACAATTATACATACAAAAGCTAAACACGATTTATAGAGCATTGGTTTGGCTATCAGTTTTTTGACACTAGCGTTTTGCAAAAAGCTTGACTGTATATCAACCATTGCCTTGCATGCTTGTAGAAGGAAAGAAATGATTTTGTCTCCCAAGGAATGGAGTATCTTATTCAACAACATGACATCCTTAATTTTTGTTGAACAGTAGAGTGAAACACATGAGCTCGTTCTTATAACGCTTATTCCAATTTAATAAAAAACAAAATTTTCTATTTGTCAGGCACGGCTAACAATGAACGAGCTAAAACAACAACAGATGGGTCTAACGGGCCTCAACTTCGGCACGGCGTCCCCTTCCTTCGGCGCGCCGGCCCCTGCGGCCGGGGGCCTGGCCCCGCTGGGGCCCGCGATGGGCAACGGCGCAGACCCCTGGGCCCCCACGGCCCCGGTGGCGGCCCCGCGCTCCACGTCGCCGTGGTCCCCGCCACACACGCGTCACACACCCAACCCCTTCCTCTCCTAGCCGCTCACCACACAGGTACGCCGTCTTCAGATATTCATTTTTTTTTTCCGGGCACTTGAATTCAAATTCAAGTCATTTATTCAAACTAGGCTGAGAATTAGCGCTTTTCGAACGTCAAAATTACATAAAACAGCCCCAAAAACGTCCGCCCTTCAGCACTTCCTCAAGCTCAAACTCATAGCATTTATTTCAAATAAACCAATTACAGGCACTTTTGGATTGTCAAATGGTCGGCCAGTCAGAAAGATGAAGCTAGTTGTCCATTCCAAATCGTAGTAGGTTCCTATGGAGAAGAACGGGCAAGAAACTCCACGGACACTCTTTTAAATGAAAATCCTAGTGCTTTAGCTTGAATTATCAAAGAAGCCGGTCATTAAAGATGAAACTAGTTGCTCTTCCCAAACCGTAATAGGTTCCGGAAGAACGGAACAATATCATTTATAGGAGTGTCCACTCTTTTAAATTATATTGTTACAAAATATTAGTTACATCATTATTAATGTTGAATTTAGGAGGTTGGTTTTGATATGAGAATAATGTAAAAAGACGTGCATTTAGTCTGATGATATGCCCGTTTAGACCTTGTGTTGAGGACGCATTTTCAAAGTAAAAGACAGACATCATCCTGGTCCTTTTGATCAGTATGCATGCATAAATTCCTGATTATAATGTGTTTTGGTCGCAGGGTACAAGGTAACGCGGGGCATGGCGGGAGCGCGGCGCCCGGCCGACCCCGTACGAGCGGGCCGCGCCGGCGGGGCCGCGGGCCCCGGGCGCCGGGCCCCTCGGCGCCGGGGCGCAGCGCGCGGGGCCCGGGGAGCAGGCCGCAGGCGCGCCCGCCCGCCCACACAAACTGTTCTACTTCCACGACTACGTGTACTTGACCAAATCATAAACTGTACGCTTCGCGTGTGAGGTCGCGCCGCACGCTCGTGTCGTGAGCCCCGTGACGTCATCGCCCCACAGTGACGTGCGCCGTCTAGTTGTAACGAACGATAGTTTATTCCTCAGTCTGCGCTTGTTTTTACGGAATTAGTATTTTTGTTTCTTATATATGTCCTATATACAATCACCAATTTTGATTACCAATAAAATGTATGTATAATAATTGTATTTGTTGTAATAACTAATTTACGCAAACGGTGTGTGGTATAATCATGTGAAATTATGTTTTAATATAATGTGGACTCAATATGGTGGTAGGTAGAAGACTCGGGTGTCGACGCACTCGAACTTTTATGGACAAAAAAATACAAAGATGATTTTTGTTTATAAAAAAAATGTATAAAATGAATGACGATATTTAAGAAAATATAATATAATTAATAAAAAATGTATTAGAAAAATAATACGTCACGACTATATTTGATTTTCTTGCAAAAGAAATGTTTTCTTAGTGCCGATGTGTCGATACCCAACAACTCTAGAAGCAGTATACATAATGTAAAATGAAATGTTTTTTATTAATAGACTGGATAATGCTGTGAGCTGTCGTGTTTATAAGTAGATGACGATTCTGTATGTTTGTGTGTGCAAATATCGTAAATAGATGTAAATTATAGGAAATTATTCGTATATTTATATTATACAAATGTCTGATTAATTAATATGTTGATATTGTACAGATTCCAATTTAATAAAAATATAATTTAATAAAATTATAGTGTTTTTGTGCTTTCATGTATTATGGTGACGACCGAGTGTCAAAAATCGGGTCATAAAGATAATTGTAATCTACAAATAATCTTCTCCATCTACAAAAAAATCTGGCGATTCTGGTTAGATTAGAGCCGAGAACTAAGCTGTATGATTATGTAATAGAGTGCACACACAAACAAACAGAAGAATAGACCGTAGCCTAGAGAAGTAGCGCCAATAGTCTAGAGTACTCTACTACAGTTTGGGGCGGGCTTCCAAAACTGACCGTTTTCGCGGATAATACAATATTCTCGAATACTTGTGTATCGGTGAATCTAAATTTGAGGTAAATTGTGACGATGCTCTTGGCAAAAAAAAAAATCTTTACGTGACATAAAAATCAAATTCAAAATCTGGAAAGTATTCAACAAGATTGTGAAAATAAAATACTTAAATTATGAACTTATATGTGAAGTTAATATTTGCCTACAATAAGGCGATAGCAATAAATGGAATTAAAAAAAATGGGAAATTTAAATTATTAATTTAAAAAGTGTTAGCTATGTGCATCGCCACTGCTCAGGCCCCAAACTAATTCGGGTGTTAAGGGTTTTGGTAAGGTTCTCGGTGAGTTTCACAGAGTGATTGCACTGAATCATACTGAACATGTAACGGACGTTTATATTGATACAATATATGTTATCATTATCACACATTGTGGTGGTGTCATGCGATGGTTCTGGTCACATATCACCTCGCAATCGCTAATTTTTGGCTTTAAATCTTTCTTCCTAGTTATGAAGCAATATAAAGAAATCTCATTCTGTGAAACTGGCGAGACATTGTCGCGACGACTAAGGTGACAAGTTGTTATTCGTGCCTTAGTAAAGTTTTGTATTACAGTAATTGTATTGTACGTCGCCCTCCACTTCTCCTCTCCCCTTCTCTTGTGTGCATGGTCATGGGGGTAACTAGCTGGCTTCTCGTAGTCATTAAAATAAGGGACGGGGTGGGTGTTATTCGGGATAGTATTGAGAAGCTGGCTGGGAAACATACATTATTAGTCATTCTAGTATTATAATTTTGCCCAACATACTAACATTATTATTAACGATACCTGAGCCTCTAGGTGGTAAGCCTCCTTCCGGTTACACCCATGATCAATGATATCTGTCCATATACCTTTTATTTAGATGATCTAAAGTCACAACATTAGCTTCATGAGGTAACTCTTAAGCTCTGCTTACCTCGTAAGGGGATCAAGCGTAAACTTATACGATTTCAAATGGAAATACAAATGTTATTTTGTCATACAAAATATGTTGACTACTATTTTTGCATTTTGTTTACAAAATTGACAAGTTTTTAAGTATGTATAGATATTTGACTGCTTTCCGAAGCAACATCTCAATAGGTGCATTATGTAAGTAATACATTTTTATGTGTTATTCGATTGGGAGCTAAAACTGGCCTAAGGTCGCGTTCACACCTGACGTATAATCTCTGTCGCCGACTGAGCGTCAAGTTCTTTCTTTTTCTTCAAACAACGTCATCCGTTGACTTATTTTTTGTTGTTAGGGTTCCGTACCCTTATAGGATCACTCGTGTGTCTGTCTGGCCGTGTGTCACAGCCAATTTACTCCGAATCTACTTTACCAATTTTGTTGAAATTTTGTGCACATATAAATTTCTGTAACCCAAACACGGATATGTAACGTAAATAAGTGAATTTTGAATATAGGGGTCACTTTTCGGTAGCAAATTGTAAAATAAAAAACTGTACCGTGTGACATCAAATGAAAGGGTTTGTTGTAAGGGTCTCAAATATATTATAATACTTTTAAAGATATTTAAGATAATAGATGAAAATTTACCATGGGGCCCTTATCTCTGAAACTACTGAGCCTAAAATATTTAAAAAAAAAACAGAGAATAGTTCTTTACTCATAGATTACAGGAAAACCTATAAGAAGTTTCTGGACTTAAAATAACATGGTAAATATCTCAATATTATGCGTACAACTAACATTTGCCGTTGGAATGTATGGGAGAACATGGTTTTCAACTACAATGTTAAGTTTGTTCTTGGGATATAAATTCATCCTAACTACTGTACCCTTCATTGTGCGTGGTCCGACACACACCTGGCCGGTTTTTTTCTAAATGCGATCTCGCTGTCGCCTACTGCCGCGGCTGATTATACGTTTGGTGTGATCGCGGCCTAAATGTTTGCTGTTACTTCGAAAATTTAATTCAATGTGTTGCTCAAAAACTAAGTTGAGAGCACAGTAAAAAAAATCTTTGCAATTCTGGTGTGCAGCGGCTTGTTTTTACATTTTGATTTGAGTTTTAATCCGTATTGAATTCATTGACTACGCTGCATCCAATCAGAGTGCGTTTGTAACATACAAATTATTCCACTTTATATTAATGGGCTGAACTATCATTATGTATGTTATAATTTGCTATCCTCATTATTGTAGTATTCAACGTATTAACTAAATTACGTACGATTAGTTTACACGCTAACTGTGTTGCCATGCGCGACGCAAAAACGACACCTTGCCAGATAAGTAATCGCATTTATATAAATAATAATTACGATAATATCCATTTCATAATACTGCAGTTTTTCCAACAGTTTTTCGCGCTGGCAACATATTTAGCGTTTGTTTTTTTTTTTCGCTTATTAACTATCAGGTTGATGTGGTTGTTGTTTATCCGTTATTTAGATAAATTATTATTTTTAATATTATTTCCTGACCATTAAATGCATCGATGCTAATTCAACGTGTCACTAGCTAGGGAGAAACTGTAAAGATTAATGTAACTATTTAATTAAAATATATAAGTTTTGCAATACATGTATGTGTATCATTTAACAACACTGCTTTTCACCAACATGCACACAGTAGCAGAGCTTGGCAGCGCGTATCCATATATTTAAGACGCAAATTACGGTTACACTTGTCTTAATCTATAACATAACATCACTCCGGTTTCCCCAAAAGGGTTGGGCAGAATTACATTTTAAAATCGTAAATTTACGTAATGTTTACTCCGCGCCTTCGTTGTAGACCTTTTTGTTAAAACAAAACAAGGCAAGTCGATTACTATAGTTTGACCGAGAGCGCTGTACCGCACCTCAGGAATGCGCGGTGAGGCGCGGGGCAGTGATGACGAATAAGCGGCAGGGCGCCGTGAGCATTGACGAATGAACAGCCTGCACTGCCCCCCCGTCTCGCCGCAGATACCTAAGGCGCAGCAGTACAGCGGTATCGGTCAAATGATACAAAAACTGTTTGATTGACGCAAACTGTCGGTCGATTCTGTAAAAATATTAACGTGAAACTTAGGTGAAGTGAGCTGTCACTGCCACAGAATCGACCGGCAGGATGCTAGGGATTAACACTATTGACAGCTCACTTCACCTAAGTTTCACGGTGATATTTTTACAGAATCGAACGGCAGAACACCAGTGGCGACGCTAGACCAAACTTAGACGTCGGCCACATCAGCTATGCCAGACGCATTTAATTTTCCAGTCGAAAGAAAAACGTCAAATCGAATGTTCTGAATTATACACATAAGTATGAATATACTTATGAGGTTGATTGCTAATCAAACGAACACAAATTAAAATAGAGGAAATTTTCGGCTTTTAGACTCACTGAATTTGTTTAAGATTATATCATAGCTAACACCTGCTGCTAATTCGAATGCAGAAAGTAGAATGAAATAGCGAGCTCGAAAATTTTCGCACGCCGCCTCATATGGTTAAAATTAGGTTGTCTTTCTCTTTTTATTAAATATCTTAATAAAGATATTTGTTAAGATATACAGAAAAGTTTGAGAATAAGGGGAATGCAGGATGCAAGAGACAGCGTTGCGAGCTTAAAAATGTTAGCACTCCGCCTCGAAAAGGTACTTTTTTTTTTTTTTGAGGATGGGAAATCATCAAATGACTTCTCCCGCTCTGGGCAGAGCGAGAGGGTGTGTTAGATTTTTACTGACTAAAACCCACCCGTGTTCCTTCCGTTGCCTGTGTGCCGGGGCCACGATATCCCTTTCGGACAAACCCGCAACCCCAGCAGGCATTGGTCTTTCGACCCCGTCGGTTGGTGCTGACATTTCTTTGAGGCGCGCGTGGAACACAACGCGCCGTCGACACGGGCCTGTCACAAAAAGTTGCTCATGCTACGCGTGCTGATCGGACGGCGAGCTGCCCATTGCTCACCGTCCGCAAGCCCGCGCCTACGGTGGCCGGAAGTCGGCTCTCGACTCCCGACGCTCGGGGCGTCCCCTGCGGCGACTAGGACCGCGAGGGCGTGCATCTCCCTCGCGCGCTCCACCTCCTCCTTCGCGAACATAACTGCTTCGCAGAAGGAGGTGACGGCCTCCCATGCACTCTCGCTCCGAACCATGGCCTGAACCAGGGCCGGCCGCGAGAGATCGCCGCCGTCGAAAAGGTACCTAAGGTTTTCTTTTGACCATACTTACAGAATTAGCGAGATAGTTTGTCGTTGTTGAAATGAAATTGTTAATTCTGTTAATAGGATAAATCACTTTTACACGTCTTATAAAAAATGTTAAAAATTTGCTAGTTGAGTTCGGCATTTCCTATCTGACTACTCTGAGAAGAAAGGCCGAAACAAACTTAAAGGTCAGTCTCTTTTAAAGTCCAGACATAATATTGGTCAGGCCATATGAGGACCATGTAGATTAGTGTCTGAAATGGTTTATTAAGAAAAGAATCACACAGATTTGGGTGGACCTGTCCAGTCAGTGCAAGCATTTGTCAGTAACCGTTGAACTCAACTCAGAACTTAAGGTGCTCAACTCGACGAACAGTACCAAAGAAAGGACATTTGGGTAGGCCGCATAAACTACTCAAACTGCCAGACAATCATTAAAACTGAGAAAAAAAAACATACATACCCACTGTCACATTCACAATAATTAAAATAATTTTACTTTACAAAGTAATCCTGTCATTCGTTATGTACTAATCAACAATGTCAATGTTGAATATATAGAGGTTGTTAAATATGTATTGTGAGGCTACAGTCAGAATATTTACTTCTTTGAATTTTTCTCGATTGAAATATCTCGGACCTAGGTTCTAAATGGCTCGAACAGCCCTTTTCTGTAGAACAAAGATAGAGTTAATGTTCGAACAGGTTCCCCAGAGAAGAAATATGAAGAAGAATATTGAATGTTAAAGCGAGAGCGTAGCGAGCTCGAATATTTTAAAATAAGGTAAATTTGAACATTTATACAAAAATAGGTTATTTTGTCAATCTTTGCAGATAAGTTTGAAAATGAAGAAAATGTACGATGGAAGCTCTTCCATGATACGTTTATATTTTGTACGTTATAGTGGGGGCTCCAATTACAAACTGCCTCTTTGTTACTGAACATATTTAGGCCTTGTTTGGGATTTGATTAGAAAGTACCTACTTCTCTAGATTTGGGTGACCCCAGGACGGGGTCCAGGGTGAAAGTTTTAAAACTTTTATGCGAGGCCGCTCAGGCGCGAGGTCGTCGGCGGTCGCCGACGCCTAGCGTCGCCACTGAACACACCGAACACGGCTTCGCTGGGCCTTTGCCGCTCTACAAAAGCGTGGTGATTTCATGCAACTATTGTGATTGAACGCGAGAAAGGAAATACGCATTCCTCGATCCTCCACATGTCTCGCTCATAGTTCCTTTGACTGTTTATAATTTAGATTCTGTTTTCACCCTCAATCAATAATTCACCCGTATGATTGAGCAGTATAATTTATGAGGGATAAACCATGCACTGTGCACAACGAAATGCAAATAAAACACAATTTTACAATATGATTATAATTTATTCATTAATAGTTTACAAAGACGTTATCGTACAAATATTTCAGAATCAGCATTGCATACAAAATACCCTCAATAAAAAATCATATTTCTCGTTTTGTTCATTATAAAAAAAGGAGTCAACGCTTCCCAAACGTTTTCGCAAATACAGACTTATACGCAATTGGAAATCGTTTATATACAAGACTATGCACCAGTTACAAAAATCTCTGTTTTCATGTAAAATTAATAAAAAAATGGTTTTTAATCCCATGTCGTAATTCTAAAAGCATGGAATGGACGATTATATAGTTGGGAGCGGATCAAGCTTATCCTAACGTGATAACTTACAATAACTTACCTACCTTACATGTTCATTAATTAGAAGCCAGACTCAGTGCGCAGTACACCTCCTACACACTGGCGATTTGTCGCGACAACTCACGACTAAAAGTCGCAAGCTTACTACGATCTACTTCAGTTGGTTTGCGCTAAGATCGCCTTGTGAAGAAAATATTCGAGTCTGTCAAATTAACTATGCACAACTTTTTACGGCTGAGATAATCAACTTATTTGTGAGTTTATTATGATTACTACTTAATTAGTGAATTGCACTCGTGTATTGGGGCACAGACAATCATGATATTTTATTTATTTGATTTATAATTTGTGTTGTCATGCAGAGTTAATATTGTCAGACTGTATTGAGCAATGTACCGGTACATTGGTGTGAGGCGAGGGCAGCGCCTCGAGCACTCGTCTGGTATTGCGTCAATCCCTGTTTTAACTTAAATTAATTACGGTACAGTGTTACTGCAGTTAAGTGCTGTTTGTAGGCATCAGTCTCACGATGTTACCATTTCACTAACCTACAGGAAACGACGGTAGTACAGTACTGGGGGCTGATAAAAAATTGTATAAAAACCATCGACTAGACACTACAATATCCAATAAATATTTTTCGAAAAATTTCAGAATTATGTCTTCCACACTAATTTATATACCATACAATCTAGAATAAATAATTCAAGCGATACGAGTGACGGTCACAAATATTTTAATATAAAAATAATTCGACATAAGCAACATGACGGCAGATCTACCAGTTATAGGAAAAATAATCTATGATTACAAATAAGGTGAAGCGATATTTTCATTACGATCACATTCGCGCTACATCGCGCGACACTATCATCTTAACCGTACTAAATGCAAAACAGGGCGGCGCCTTGTGAGTGACGCATTTTAAATTACGATTTTTTTTAGTACGAAATGTGTATCATCAATGCAGGGGCATTGACTAACATTCCCATTTTATAATAATTTAATATAAACCATTGGCAGCGGATTCCGTCTCAGAATTGGCTGATTGGGTCGTTCGTCGCCGCCACGCTTCAACAAGATGGCGGCTAAAGCAAAACTAAAATGGCGTCAGTAAAAGCGCGCGCCCTTGGAGTTGACATTCTCGATATGAAGTTAAGTCCCACGCCGCACTGCAGCGAGCGCTGCGTCGTGAACAGTCGTGCGTGATAATGGAAGAGTATTGCGAATAGGATTTGTATGAGAGATCCTTTTGCACATGATTGTTTGTATGAATTGGTGATTGATGTATGAGTGCCTCAAACTAAAGGCTTGTAAATGAGCCAATCTGCGCGAAGTCACAGAACCATAACTAAAATAGTTTTGGACGAATCGGCACTGTTAAAAAACCGAACATCGATTGAACCGACTGCTGATTTGAGCCAGCAGTATGATGATGATGCGTTGTCAAAAGGATCCCCTAGTAGTGAGTCGTGCCGGGCGCCTAGTACTCCCAGTGCGTGGCGGTGCTGAGGTCGGGCCCGGCGAGGCGGAAGTTCCCGTTCTTGGCGGCGGCGAGGTAGTGGCCGCCCTGCGCGGCGCGGATGGCCAGGCGCGTCGGCTCGCGCAGCTCCAGGTGGAAGCCCTGCGGGGACTCCGCGTCGCACTGCACCGACTCGCTGTCTGCGTGCCAATATTTGCCGTTTTGTCCTAGAATTTAAAATTTGGCATATAGACCGTCATATAATTATACTGAATGTTTACATTCATCTCAAAGGACGGGGGCTAATATTCATCACATTGGAGTTATCATTGAGCGGCAGTATATCATCTAAGATCTCAAAAGCAAGATCCACTTAAGTATTATCAGTTCCTTGATAGACGGGACGATGGCGGTTCCTGCTATCTTTCGGCACTATATAATTTTTGGATTGGTATTAATTTCGAATGAAAAGAGGCTGTTTCCTTGGTGAACCAAGGGAACATATTTTCAGTCAGTCTCTATATATACAAATATAGCAAAAACCAAAGACTTTTAAAAGATCGGTCTTTAATCTCACCTTTGAAGTAGACAGCGCCCTTGGGTCCGCGGATGACCTGTATGGTCTCGTAATTGGCCTTGTTGCACTCCAGCCGCACACCCTTGGGCCCCACGAAGCCCTGCTCGCACTTCAACACCAAGATAGGCCTGTAACACGGTACTCTAGTTAGCAACTGAACAAAACATTTAACTAAAGATGTACAAGGATCTTTTGGCGCGTGGCCAAAATCGGAACTAACGCCGCCATCTTGTTTTTGCGCCCCCTGTCAATGTTAACCAAAACATCCTTATAGGCGTAGCGCCGCGCTGTACTTTACAGTTTTACTTTTAGTACTATTTTAATAAACTTTCATACTATTGGTTTATTGAATTATATTTACTTCCATGTCATGTATTATTTCTGACAATAGTTTCTGTTAGTAAATAATCTTGTTTCGAATGTATTGTTACCTTTCTTCATGGAACCATTGGTGTCACTCTTTTTTTGGAAAAAAGTAGGTATGTTATTATTATGATTTAATTTTAAACCGAATGTTATGTGTCAAGAAAGATGAGAACATTTGGATTGTGGTAGAAAAAATATAAATATGTAGCAGTTTTCCCGGTCAGTACTTGAGCCATTACAACCCAGTGTAACCCACCTGTTGATGAGATAGAAGTAATATTTGCAGTTCTCCTCGATGGCGTCTGCGTTGGCGTACAGGTGTCCGGAGCGCTTGGTCATCAGGTACTTGCCGTTGTTGGCGCGGAAGGCCACGGCACCGTCCCCTTGCCATTCCAGCTCGAACAGGGCGTTTGATGACCTGGGGACGAGAAGTGGTATGTCAGAACATATTTATATTTACTCACTAGTTAGTGATAACTAACTAACAATGAGGCTTTGAATAAAAGAAGTGAGCAGTAGACTCAGCGGCGAAACTTTTTGTTTTGCCTGTATCAGGATATTCTTAATTTTGAAGAAAATGGAATACTTAGTCAGACCAAAGCAAAGATGAAGAAGCAGGGTTTTCCTTTTGTCGTTTGATGTTAAGCAAGTCTTGTGGTGGAATTTGGCAAACAAGTCCTCATTATCTTTGAAACTTCATATTTATGGTTGAACTTACTTGTTGTCACCGGAGGCCTGTATGCCACCGCCGGTCTCCAACGTCCAGTAACGGTCCTGCATGGTGCGGATGTACCAGCGTTTCGTGGCCCAGTCAAACTCCAGCTGGAACGTTTCGTGGGAAGAAATCTCGTCCTGGTTTGCTGTCACGTCAACACCTGGAAACAATGTAAAACAACTGTTAGCTTCTTGGTTCTGGTAAAGACTTTGTCTAGGATATCAGATTTTAGGTCAATGAACGATGTTCATGGTGATTATAGTTAAAATTGATATAATATTATAATGATATTTGTTTTCTAATTAATTATGTTTTGTGTTGCGTAATGTAAATTATTTTGAATACCTACTATTATTTAGAATCTTTATTTTTCTTCTAACTGAACAATCAGCTGTGCTGCTGGGGAGTTTGTTGCGCCTGTTCGTCTTCCCAGCTAATGCACTAGTAAGTGGTGAAGGGTGGGCGCTTTGGGGGACTGTCTTATGGAATTTTGACGTTCGAAAAGTGCTGATTCTCAGCCTAGTTTGAATAAATGACTTTTGAATTTTAAAATAATTTTAAGATTTTTGTGGCCATTCCAGGCAATATGCCAATGTGTTTGTGAAGTTTCAAGTTTACCAATGATCTGGCAAATTCTATAACATCCGTTTTAAAATACTACACACACATATGTACGTAGTACATGCCACTGCGCTGTGGCGTAGTAATAAATAGTTCGTGTTGTTTTTCTGATAGATGTTAGTACTAAGACTAGTTCTAAGTTGTGTGTATACTAACCAAATGGACTTGGTTTAAAATAAAAAGGTTATTTTATAAAGACAACCTTCTTTGCCCTCTTACCTATTGTTGCCAAACTTACAACATATTCTTATCATGATAAATACGAATAAAATCCGTCAATCAGTATACCTTTTCGTTGACCAACCAAACAAATCGACTCGACCTCAACTCGATCGAGTGGACCGCTGACCGCCTGTTGCTCTCTTTGTCAGGCACTTGAGACCGTATGGACCAGAGCACGGCGGTAAACACTACAGTAGCTCAAGGTATAAGGCACAAGTGGGATAAGACTTGGAAATCATGTCGAGTGCCTTTAATCTGGTTTGGATAAGGAGATTTGTTTATTCGATTGTTTGCTGCACTTTCTAACCAAAGATAGCTCCGCCGCTACAGCTACCTTCTAAGAAACTAGAATTATGCTTGTTTAGGCAACTCCTAACTAGGAAATGCTAAATTAGACATAAACAGCAACCGCATTTGGTAGGAAAGGACAAATATGGGACTTTATCGATGCTTAATATAAGACTTAACGCAATAGAGACACATAAGATGGTGAACGTATTCCAGATGTTATTATAATCCTGGCTGTGGTTAAATATGTTCAGCTAGTCAGATATTGTTTACTATTTTCAGATCATAACAGAGACCCATCAGTAAACACAGCAGGGCACTGGACAGTCTCTCTAGGGATATAAACTAAGTAAAGTATCAATAAAGGACAGTCCCATGTGACACAGGATTCATGTTAGTATAATCACCCTTCACATGTGGCCCCGAGCGGGGTGAGTAGAGATCGTAAGTGAGCGGTGCATAGTAATGAAGTGGTAGGCGACTTGTTGTGAGATTAGTTTTGGTATATTTTCATAGCATAAAGATTGCTGATAGTTTTAATATAGGTTTGTATGTTGTTTCTATTTACACATTAGTAAGTAAACTAAACCGAGATAAAAATCAGTGTTGTTTCAATATAGGGATGGGTATATCTACTACAGATGAGTAAGATCCCTGTCCTTCAAACTAGGAAAATCCTGAATCTTAAAGCACAAAAAATTTACATAACATTACTAAAAGGTCAATAATTTCGACTTCACAGTATTCAAGAAATGATGCTTATATTAGCTTTGTCAAAATTAGTTGCCATTAACTTCAATAAATTCTAAGATATTAATCCCCTGTGATATTACCACCGATATTACGGTAAAAACCTCAGCAATTTCTAAATCTTCTTTTCTCCCGGAAGCTTAGCGTTAGAACATAAAGTTCAAAGTAATGTACAAGTTGAAGCCAGGAAGCGGCGCAAGCGCATCAGTCCGCCGGTGTGAGTTAAAGATTTGCCGCGCGGCTGACAGGCGATCGTGCGCAACGACTAGCTGAGAACAGGGGTGGCAGGATAGCAAGTTGTATTTTCTACTTAATAAAAATCTTAAATTAATTTATTCACTGACAGACAACGCACGTCCTATACACCGCTGGGTGTAGAATCATGAACACACAAGACAGGAGACAAACTTGAAAGTTCATCCCGCAAAAATAGAAGGCAGGGTTAAATAGAAAATTTTCTATGGAAGTTCGTCATTTTTGCCGATGTGAAATGATCGGGCACACTGCTTGTAGCTTATAAAATATTTGTTCTAATGCACTGGAAAACGATAAAATAATATGTAGCAGATGTGCAGGCGAAACAGTCTGTAGTCATTTGTAATTTTGCGACCTTTCTTGCTGGTCGTGATTGCAGATGAATGAGTAAGCGACTGCACCCCTTTTTTTTTTTTTTTGGGGGTGGGAAATCATCAAATGACTTCTCCCGCTCTGGGCAGAGCGAGAGGGTGTGTCAGACTTTTACTGACTAAAACCCACCCATGTTCCTTCCGTTGCCTGTGTGCCGGGGCCGCGATATCTCTTTCGGACAAACCCACGACCCCAGCAGGCGCGACTGCACCCCTGCCAATAGTAGTTGGAAGTACACTGTAGTTTTAGTCAGTAGTGAGACTGTCAGACCGTTCCGATTGCCTAAGGGCGGTGGACTTATGTGAGAATCTCCGCGCGTAAAAAAGGGGAAAATGGGAAAAATCATAACTAAATATCGAAATAGTGCAAGAAATGAATGGAAAGAATCTCTGTTTGTCTCAAAAAAATTAATGCAAGCAACCAATAGCATTTTTACACAGACATTACGGTATGCGAACGATTGTGTCATATGTATATAAATCGATACATACCCATGTATTGACATTAGTTACGGGAATAGTACAATGGGAACTAAAGCATTTATTGTGTTACTGCATCTCGACAAGCGAACCACTGAACCACAACCAATAACCGTAGATGTTATAACTGTTATTTTGAGTAAACCACGAGTAACTGCTATAATTAGCAGTAATTCGTGTTGATTATCTATTGTAATAAGGCTTTATGGCTTCCATAAGTCGCGTTTAAAGTTTTGACGACATATTTTCATATCCATAATTAGCTAACTTACAGTCATAATCACACTTTTTTGACAATTTAGTACCTTGTTAATTCAAACAGGATTCTTATTAGTTGACAAGACCGATTTATCAAACACTAGCTTCTACCCGCCACTTGGTTTTCGAAGATTTTTTCAAATCCGACTGGTAGTTCCGGAGATTACCCCTTACATACAAACTTACAAACAAACAAATTTTACCTCTTTATAATATTATTAGTATAGATAATGGTTAGCACCATGATGGTATTACCATTGTCGAAATGACAAAATGTGTTGTACTGCTGTACCTACTTGATTAAATGCTCAAACATCTACAATATTCCAAATGAGGTATAACTTACCTAGAGCGGTCCGATAAACATCAAAATGTATGCTTTGAATAGATTTCATATAAATCGGCTATAACTATCCAAATCATTAGAATGACTGAGGAAATTGATAGAAAACTTTATGTATTGGCATTCAAAACTGGGTCCCCTCAATACAAAATACGAATTCAATAAATGCAGTTCGATTGGCAGCCCTGCTAGCATCGTGCGCTATCATCGGGCTATGACCGGCGCGCGCGCAAGGTACCGCTAGCGGCTCTCGGCGCAGATGTATTGCCAGCCATTATTTGTTGTGTAACGGACAGGCTCAGGCGATATTCTACTAGATTCGATTTATCTGATGAAAGTTTTGAGAAAATATCGTAGTTAAGAACAGGTCGGATATAGAAGCGTTTAGGAGGATGCTGCTGGCCATTGTTTCGACAAATCCAACCCTGTACATCTGTATGAATACATAACGAGGTCCTAAGAAAGCCACTGCTGAGCACAACTTGGCAAGAAGAATTTGTTAAGTTATATATTTTTTGTATGTTTCTATTCTTTTTTAAAATTTAATTTTAGGTACATAGTTTTTAATTTGTGGAAGCTTTTAAATGGCAATTGCAAGCGCGATTGTACTTAACTACCTTGATAGATATTAGACTGTAAGCTTTCTGAAGAATAAATAAATAAATAAAATATCGGACATCATCTCTAATTAAATTCCTGACCGTTTTCCTACTTTGAAGAAGACTGACTGGCTAATCTATTAATGACGAAAACGATACTCCGAAGAAAAATATGTTTGGTCCCTTTTTTGAACAACGAGCCTATTGTATCAGGAACGTTCTAAAAAGCATCGACTATCCGTCGCCATCAAAGATATTGACAGGTGAGGTGGTGGAGCGTGTAACACAGCCGCGCCCGCACCACAGCCGCACATTACCTGCGCGGGCGCATAATTACAGATGTTATCCGCGGCGCCGCTACGCTGCCTGACTGGCGGTGACGGGAGTGGCGACAAATCATCGCTAACACTCGTGTCATGCACAATTGTACACTCGAGAAAACTACTCCTCCTCCAAAAAACCTAGACAACAGACTGACAGTTACTTATTCAAGACTGACTTCTGAGTTTGTAACTGTTTTGGAGGATAATATCACCAACATTTTATGGCAGTTCTGAAATTGAGGTCTTGCACAGTAACCAATCAGTACTAATTTTACCCATGATGATTCTAGTCTATGGTAATTTTGGCATCGTCGTCTGAGTAGGTACCTATACCGATACTCTATCTCTACGTATACCAACTAGTCAATTCTCTTACATAACTCCTCTCACTGTGTCTTTGTGTTTAAAAAGCTTTACAATTAAAATCATTACAATTAACTGCGTGTGTATTGCTAAGTGTTATTTCTTGCCTACACACCATCTTCTTTGTATAGTGTACCAGTAGTAGTATGTAGTTAACGATGTGTGAGAGCTGCATGCCACACAACGTGCCTAGACTTAAATAGACGCTAGGTGCTCGGTTTATGGGCTGGGAATGTGAGGATGTTACTTACGTTCTAGCTTTACTTGCAGACAGTTCCGGAGTTGCAATAAAACAATATACCACTGCCCGCGGTTCACACAACGTTCTTGTAATTGTTTTAAATTATATTTCTAGAACCTTAAACTGCAATAAATTTTTATATTCATATCGTTACGGCAGTTAAAAGAAAAATATAATAACTCGAAGTAATTGCTTTAAATTTGGAAATAGGTACGTAACTGGTTTTTTTTTAAAGCCAAATTATGGTTATTTTACAATTCCAACTTCACCGTAAGCTGCTGCCACTGGCAGAGCTAAGTTATCACCTAACAATAAAACGGAGTAGCCAAACTACCGACCAATTATTTTTAAATTAAATAAGAAATCACAAAAATAACCATTTTACGTCGAAACCCGTTACAGCGAGCTACTTGGAGCATACATTTAATTAAATCTATAAAGTTTTGTGATGTGGCGAGATCACACGACACTGTGCAGGCATCCGTGCAGTAGAAACGTTAGAAAGCATAGCGCGCGTTTTTTGCGCGGCATAGCTGCGCGCGCGCATTATCAGCCAATTCCGTTGACAATTTGACGTTGCTGAATATCTCTTAATTGGCCTGCTCTGCTTTTGAATGGAAGTTATCATGCATATCCGATTATAATATGCGTTTTTCTTTGTGTAATAGATCTCGGTATGGACGGTTAAGCCGACAGACGTGCGATCAATAACAACGACGGAATTATCTCAAAACGTAACGTGTAGCAGAGGTCTACAACGCTCTACACGTTACGTTTTGGGATAATTCTTTTGAGATTTAAATAACAGTGAAGATTAGCAATACCAGAAAGACTCGTGGAAAGTTTTGAGCAGGATAATATCTAGTGCTACGTATTATGTAGATTTACATAATCTGCATGCGTGCACCTGAGCATATATTTTTAATTCTCAACAATAAAATAGAGAAGACGCTACGCCCAATATAGCACGCGACGGTTAACGAGCAAATTATTATAATTTAGCATCTTAAGAACGAATTACGCGGTCTTTGCACCTTCGAGGAGGCGATCTGAAATGTAAATGATGTTAGATGTGTAATTAGTAACGCGGCCTGGCTAGCAAGCCATCTGTCACTGTTCTGTACCGTTACGCATAATAACTCCAGATTTGAAAACGGTAATTTATGTTTATTCAGGTAAAAGTTAAACATAACTTAGTAATTATAAAAACAGATCAAAACCTGATATGTAGTTTAATTTTACTGTAGAAATTCGAGCGAGGCTTGTTTTATGGCAATAATATACTTTTCACATGGAAATGTTTTAAAAACATTCTGCCTTAGTTTGTCAATACATATTCAATTTTGGCGGTCGACGCTGAATGAAAGGAGAACAATAATTTTAAACATGTTGCGCTTACTAAATAAAGCTTACTTTATCCCAATACCAGTATGATATAACTGTACTAACACAAGCTACTGAACGAGTAAATATTTCTACTGCTATCGG
Source organism: Agrochola lota (assembly GCA_947364205.1). Lineage (NCBI taxonomy): Eukaryota > Metazoa > Arthropoda > Insecta > Lepidoptera > Noctuidae > Agrochola > Agrochola lota. Next base: position 22,135,814 of record OX376223.1, read on the forward strand.
TAACTCGATAGACAGCTCGTGACTGAGAGATGATGTACGCCGATAGCGAGGTCTAGATCGTGACGAGAACCATACACAAACCGCAACATGTATGCAGGAATTGACTGCAAAGTACGCTGGTAAGTATTTGGTTTGGATGTAAAATAAAACAAGAGGTTGTGAACCAGCGGTATGATGTATTGAAAGAGCATCTACATGAACCTGCCATTGTATGTCAGTCTGCCCTTTTATCAACCTTGCTGACCGGCCTACATTTTCACCACGTTATGTGCTTAAGTTACCGAGGATAGCAGTGACCTACTATAGGCTGATGATGACCATAAAGATAATTAAAAAGCAAAAAAGTTTTACAATACAACTAGTGCCAAGCTATGATCAGGCAAAACGCTAGGGATAAAAAATACTTATAGATATTTTTGAGGAGCACACAAGTTCACCGATAACTGTTAGTAAACAGTTATCTGCTAGTAAGCTAGCACGTATTGTTGGTGACTTTTTTTTGTTACTGGACAATTCAATATCTGCCATCTTGGAAATCAATATTGTGACGAGCGTGATTCAGCTCGGTATAAAAACTGTGCCACTTACGTGAATGAATCTGTTCACAATTAAGCCGTTATTTACCGAAAATAGCAGTTATTTTACAATAAAGGTAACTTTGATTTGAATGCCCTGGTTTTGGAGATTGAAAAAACTACAACAAAAAGATTGTCAAACTGACTAAAAGTAAACAGTTTCTGATAGTACCTCAGTATGCAAGAAGCTTGGGTTTTTTTAATTTGGCTAGTATACCTACTCTGCATTTTAGGTTCCTATTTTACCCCTTACCATGATTAGACTATACTTTCTGTATACAATTGCTATAGTATTCAAAAACTTCTAATTTAAATTCTTCGTTTCTTAAAAAAAAATTACCAAACCCCTCACTATCTAATACCAGACCCCGCGGTTTCCGTGACTCTGCATATACGAAGCTCTTCATTAACACACGCCGTCTCTTATATTACACATATACAGCTATTCCTGCCAGTGTACCTTCCGTACACTGTCGTTCATAATAAGTGCACAGTTAGCGTGACTCTGCATAGTGCAGCGCCTTTATTAACGGTTTGGTGTGCTGCCTTCCTTCCAGATTTAAGTTCATGTCAGAGGTCGTGATACTTGTGTTCTTGCAGTTAAATAAATAACAAGTCATTCGAATAATCTATCTTGTTAGTTCTAGTCAATTTTCTATAATATTATAGTGACATTTTCTGACTTATCTGTGAAAAGGCAGCGTTTAGAACTAACATTTTGTCTGGGACATCGATTCTTGTTTGACTTCTGGTATCTACAAATTATCCGAGCATTTTACTTCCTAACCTAACCCAACCAGGTAGGTATACTGTAGCTACACAGCAGAGGCAATCTAAGCGAGCGATGGATCGTATAATGTACGTGAGGTGAGGGCGGGTCGACACACCGTTAGTTAACTCCTCAACAATCCTGACCGCCTGGTACTCGCTGACGAGATCTGAGCAATACACAGCTTCCTTATAGCCCGGCCTTTCAACGACAGTACTAGCTTTTACGTGATTGAAGGAAATCGTTGTTAAAATATTAAAGCTTTCTAGCCAATACAAGTGGAACTCAAATTATACTTCTGAAAACTGGACCTTATGACAAGATCGAGACATAATGACAAGATGTTTAGGAGTTTTGCGTATGCCACAAAAGTACACCGTGATCTAGGAATTGTTGGAGTGAGAAATTGGAGACAACAAGCTGGAAATGGGTCACAATGGAGAAATATATTTGACCAGAAGGCCAATTCTCGTACTTAAAAAACGTTCACATTCAAGTCGCAATTTGTCAAACTTGTCAAAAATGTTGGTTAATAGATTGTATTTTTGACAGATTGCGAATGAAATGCGAATGCGAACGTTCTTAAAAATAACGGGAATTTCCCCTCTGGCTAAGGCCCACCCCCGGCTGTGAAGCCTTACTTATAGATGATGGTGACAAACGTAGGTACATCAAAGTCTGGGCCCAACTAATCTAAAAAATATTATCGACTCAAAAAGAAGAAGAATTATTGTCCATCCACTACTAACTTTCTGAGACAATTTATTTTATGTCACAGCACGATATTTTGTTTAACTCATCGTGTACTCCGTGTGAGCCTGATGTTCTAGATGGCGCCATGATGACAAGTAAGTAAGTATGCAAACACAGCAACTCTAAACAATACGGGTCAACAGTCGCAACTTCTCGAGTATTGGCACACCTCTCACAACAGAGCGCTTCTGAGAACGACGGAACAATCCGCGCGTCATCGAGAGGCTGAGGCGGCGGGAAGATGCGATACTACTGAGATACTAGCGGTGTTTATTTCGTGTGGAAATTCTCATGAATAACATCAGTCTAAAAGGGCCAAGCCTATCTCGCTCTAATCATCGCCCCTCAGCTAATATTACAGCTTTCCTCAACGATGTCCGGTGTGGTGGCCAATGGTAAATATCACGAGAAAATGTTTCCTTTTATTCCGAGAAGCTTCGGCCATTTTTGCAAGTTTAGATTATAACCAAATGACAAACAATTTATATTCATCCGACAAACAGAGAAGTTAATTTAACCTCCACTGAATAAAGAGCACACAGATCCTTCCACATTGAGCGCAGCATCTTTTAATGGCAGAGGCAAGCACGTGTAATGACGGTCCCGAGTAGCGAGCCGTTAACTTTCACTGCAGCACTACAAGGTAGGAACTAGGAAGTAACACTGCAGACAAAGGAAGTGCCCATTATCTGTGTTTATGAGCGTTTGAGCGATACTGGAGCGATAATGTGCATTCCTTAATTGATTCGGAAGCGATTCGGGTTTAACTATCTACCGTGCTTGTTTGTTTTACTTCATGTGATTTAATCTTGCAGTAATCAATTTTATATTCAAATCTTTGCCTAGAAGTGCATCCGACGCACCCTGTATGCACTATGTAGTCATACCTACAATCAAGCACACGGGCGCTACTGGCTAGCTTTTAGTATTAACCACGGCACGAGCAAAGAGTAGTTTTGTTCTGTCTATTTTATTCTGTTCCAAATAAATTTCAAATGTATCCGGTACATAATGTCCAACCGGTCACTGTGAGGCCTTTAATGAGGCATATTACACAGCCATCTTATTCAAATCGAGCCGGTAAAAACTCACCTTGCTTAACGGACACGTATTTCTCGTTGAGCGCCGCAACGAAGGCCGCCTGCGGCAGACTGTCCTCGAGTGAGAACAGCTCGTCCCTGGTGACGGCGGTGGAGCGCGTCTTGAGCACGGCCTTGGAGCCGATGGGCGCCAGGTACGCGCCCGCGCCGTCGCGCAGCGCCAGCGCGCCCGCGTGGTACTCCGCGCTGAACAGGCATGTGGCTGTGCATTGTTCTTGTAGCTGAAGATAGAGAACAATGTTAGATTGTGGAGTGAACTTGTACGTTGCGATATTTAACAACACATCGTGACTGTGATGGTCCAGGACAGAGCATGCTATCACGAGCCGATAGAATATATTTCAATATTGTGTTGCAGAAGCCATTAGCCCCTTACAGTCAGTGACCTGCTTATAACCCGACCCCTCTTCCCCTCTTTTTCATTGTAAGAGTTGTCAGATAATGCCAAAGGCTTTTTGAATTAGAATCAGCTTAAAAATGGTTCGGTCAATGGCCTCCTAAGAAGATCTAGACATTCAAAACCACTCTTTGCAAAAAGACTATTGCAGCAATCCCATTTAGCGTCATGTAATCTCCTCACCAAGCATGGTAATGGTAATTCATTTACGTCTAGTTTGGTCACAAGTCTAAATTGTTTTTACAACATAAAAGCAACATCCGCCTCATTAAGTAATTCACATAGGCTGTCGCTCGGCAGACTACGTACGAAACAGTTTGATTCCTTTGCTATTCGTCCATAAAGAGCTAAGTACAGTGTTGCGGGGTCTCACGCATGCGTCGTAAGTCAGTATCGACGGTTCCCACGTGTGCTGCTGGCATGGGAACCTGCGGCCGCAGAGGCATTGTTTGCAAAATGAGCTAACTGGGCTGTGATTAGGGATGCTAACTTGATACATTCATACTACATGTAGCGTCATGATCTGCGCATCAGTGTAACCAGATGTGGCTGGAAATCAAGATATTAATCTCGAAAACCAAATCCTTCTAGCCTACTTTAGGTTTCTGAAAGCCTTACCTGGTTTCAAATCCTGAACCATTTCTACCGTTGCTTTTTTAGCGGAAAAGTTGTACTGGTTTTATGAGTTATCAGTTATCATCACAAATAAAGTTAGCATCATTTTCGAAGACAGTAGTACTAAAACATTCATTATCCTGATCGTTTTAAGTAGACAATCTATTTACTATTAATATCAAGGTCATATAACATTAAATTCAGGATTTCTTACGTGGCAACCCTGTATTCCTTAGATGCGCGTACGCAATTTGAGGCTACAAATAATTTATTGTACAAATGTTGAGTGCCCCAGCGCTTTGTAGTGCGACTGCCGAGTGCCATGGCAGCGAATTCTTAATATTCATATTTTATGGACTTATGTATTAATTACTGCTCTCTTTTACATACCATACATTTTAATTAACTACTTTTTATTTACTAGTTGGTATTAATTAATCGTATCTGGGAATTTAAAAGCAGTAAAGAAGTGGTAGATTGTAATCTCGTGGTAATTAAGGTTAAGAGACGTGGCGTGAAATTATAATCTGCAAAACGTTTTCTTGATCTGCTTCGTCAGTATCACTTTACGAGCAACGTCTAATCTGTGCTGCGGCACTAATCTGTTTATGAACGAGAGCCTTGCTCACGATTAGGCTGTTTTAGCTCCAAAGAAAATCAAACTGTTTTAGCGTTTTAATATAAGTCCCTGAACACGTACAATAATTTTGCATGAGTTAAAATTAAAAAGATACATCGCGGAATCTTTCGAAGAGGTATAAGCAGGATGAATGACCCTTTGTTCTGCACCATTTAGCACAAACCACAATTCTCAAACTCTTATACCTAACTCCTTGAACTTACCTTCCCACCGGCGCTCAAGTACTTGTTATTGCAGGTGTGCAGCGCGTACTTGCCGCCCTCGTCAGCCCTGAACTCCAGCGTGAACAGCGTGTCCTCGCCCCACGGCACGTTGGCGTCCACGTGGATCTCGTCCAGGGACTCCGACAGGTGCGCGAAGCGCTTGCGCCCGATCGATCGGAGATTCACCTGGAAGGAACAGCGGGTTAGAATGGTATTATAAAATATGTGTAAAAATTAATATTCATTTAAAAACGAGCAGCTTCTGACCACAAAGATCTTTTTCGTGAATAAATTACTTGAATACATTGCTTTAATATGGATTTATGGAAACGGCAAAAAATTGGGAAAATCTTTGCCCGGCAATGTCTGGAGCTTAGATTAAGAAGAAAATAAATTATGTTTTATTACACAAAATATTTTATTTATAAAATTCGTAAATATCAGCATCATCGCAAGCTACTTAACTAACAAATTAATTAATCCAACACAACTCTTGCATAAATTAAGGCTTGTGCAGACCAGCGCGACTTGTCGCGCGACGCGACACGATCAATACAATTTCTAAGAAAACTTCACAGTATAACAATAACCGGTGTCGCGTCGCGAAACAAGTCGCGCTGGTCTGCACAAGCCTTTATGTCCAACTGACGCATCCGTTAGTCATAATAACACCCTTTCTTCACTAATACCCAATAGTGTATTCCCCTCTGAAGCAAACGGGCCGAGCCGGCGAGATTGTTGATACGGCACGGAATCAATCCAGCGCACATTATCTTATGATATGTCATTCAGATGATATTACACTGATTATAAGTCTAGAGAAACTGGGGCGAGAGTAGTGTACTGTTTTATTATACGCAACCTATGCTGTTCTTGGTTGAATGTATCTTTATTGGAATGAAATAACCTAGATGCTTTATTGATTTTCAAATGCAGGCAGCAAACATTTGTAAATCAATAATGTCCACCATAACAATACCTACTTAATGCCGTTCTTGAAATTATTTTTAACTGTTAATTATTTTCCTTATTTACTTTGATTTTTTTAATAATAAAAATGTAAGTAAATGGCAAAGTTCTCTAAAAATTAAATCCTGATTAAATAGAATTCGCATTCTTTTGAAGAGAATTCCCCTCCAAATCCTATTCTAGCAATCCTCTTGCAAAGCAAACCACTACCCCTTTGAGAAACCTTAATAGACTTGAATTCTTGTTTTTGGCAAGTCATCCACCGACGTCCGACGATGTTGTCTAGTAAATACTCTGAGGAGTTCGTTTCCCTTGAAATTCGAAGGTAACTGTATACTGTCTATACTTTTAAAGTGTTCGCACGGCGATGGTCCGTACGATATTTTTACCGTATAATTTTGGAATCACACGGCAATTTGATGCTGCATTTGATTTTTAACCTTATGAACAGTGAGATGTTGTCGTGTGATCTCATGTTTTTAACGTAAAATTTCGTAGTGATCATCGCCTTTTAGCGAGAAGTTCAAATGCGAAATGATTTATTTCTGAAAGGAGAATAATAGCCCTTACAAGGTGTACTGACGACCTGGTGCAAGTCACAGGTATCTGCTGACTACAGTACAGTGCTGACTGAAGACCGGTCAATGCGGCGATGCTTAGGGGAGGTTAGGTCGCGGTAAATGTGCAGCAGTTCACGTCTTCCGGCTAAACGATAATGATGATGAGTAATTACCTGAGGCCTGGCAGCCAGGTGCACGTGCCACAGTTCAGCATCTCCGGGCACCTTGGCGGTGCAGGTGAGCTTGTCCGAGCTGGAGCCCAGGAAGTAGCCGCGCTCCACGTTGCGCAGGGCCCAGCGACCGCTGTTGTCATCTGATACGCTGGACAACGAGAAAATAGAATAAGTGAAGAACATCTTTCATAAAAGGAGCTGATACTGATAGCAAAGGTTTTATTGTTACAGCATTTTCTTCAGCTTTCAATGAGAATGATCGAAAATTTGGTGTTTAGGTTTCGCATTTTGGGCAGTTTGTAGTCTTATCGAAATAAAGACGCATTCATAATAATATCATAAACATGCATGATAACAGATCGCTAATCCATTCAGAAGGCACATATTTACATTTTGATTCCGCCATATTAGTTCAGGAAATGAGCATGAAACACTCCTTTATGAACACTTTCCATCACAAATTATAACATTCCTCCACATAAATCCCGACCTTATGGTCTAGGCAATAAACATCATATTCCTATAAGTAAAAGAGTTATTTTCATTCCAACAATGGGTGCCTGGGATGGGTTCGCGGAAAAAGCGCAAGCACCGAGACGGTCGCCAATTAGGAATGCCGTGCAATTATTTAATTTGTGGTATAAACAAGGACTTATTGGGCGATGAGAGCTGAATGCTTAGGATTGTTGAGAACAAAGACTGAACTGAGAACTGTTCAAATTCTGGCTGAGATATTATTCTGATATGGAAAAGATTTTGCGATAGAAACCAAGATCCCAAACCAACTCTGAAGGATGAGAGATAAGGGACAGATTTGCTTGTCTACTTCTCTTGTATCGACAAGAAAATGGCGAGACATAATGTGAGAAAAAACTCAAACTGTGGCGAATCAGTCAGCAAAGTTCGAAGCTAGTCGGACTAGCCAGGGTAGATATGCACAGACCAAAATATCGCAACTTAAAACTTAACAATTTCCGCGATGTACTCGTAATCTAAGAGTCCAACGAAGGCACCTGCCGTAGTATCAGCTTGTAAAAAACATACATTATTATACAAGACGCATCCACGACACATAAGGGGACGGAGCCACGAGCCTCCCTTCACACTCGAGGTGCATTTTAATTAACCACTACACTTGTAAGACTAGGGGTGAACGACGACTATCTTTTGTTTTAACGGCCAATACCTCTTCGCAGGTTGACTATTTGCTCAGGGTGAAAAGGTGCAGAGGAATAGAACTCAAATAGAGGCACTGCCTTTTTGTGTCTGCGAATTATCAGGGAAGCATGGCTATTTTAGTGTTCAACTAAACACGGTTGGCTATGTCTATGCTAATTGCAACGGTCATAAAACTATATTTCATTAGAGTTAAAGTTATCTGGGTAACATTTCAGTATCTTTACTGCTCATGACATATTTATAACATTAACTGCATAACGCAGTCACATTACCACATACCAGAACGCATTGGAGCCAGCCAGCTTCAGTTTTATGGCTTCTAAATTCTTCAGTCTAGATCTGGCCTAGTTACCTTTTCTGTGTTCTACTTTAAAGAATGTGGATTTAAATACCAATCATTTATATAAAACAAAATACCCTTTTGCTTAATGTCAACAGAAATACCTATCATTTATGTTCAACAAAATACAGAAAAACTTATTTTGTCTGGGAAGTTTGTGCTCACAATAAGAATAGAATACCTGAGAAACTTTTCCTTTCACGTCCATCAAACACTCGAATGGCCACTAAAATGTATGCAAACTTAAAATGTCAATGGGTAAAGAAAGATGTTAACTTTACAAATGCTTGAGCTTGTAACATTTAACATTTGCAGCAGAACACAAACTGTTGAAAGCGGCATTCAATTTAAATGCCAGGCGGTTTGAAAGCTCAGGGGACTTGCAGTTTTACACGTTGAAGAGCGAACGAGGTAAATATCGGTGAAATAACTCGCAAATGGGATAGAGGTGGTAGATAGCTTACTGCGTTTAAGAACAAAAAGGTATGAGCAGGACTGAAGCGTAGACATGTGACATCATATCGGTCCGTAGCACACGTTTGGTTATAGACGGAGCATAGTCTTCATTGAAGTTATAGACAAACAATAATTCTATGATACAAACCTTGAGAAAAGTTTTTTGAATATACTTAAATTGTATTCTGCTGCATCATACAACGCCTGTAAGAGGTTCTTTATTAATCGAGCCATACAGATGGACGTTCTATTATTAGCAGGGAACCCTCAGCATAAATTACGGATCTTATTCCAACAAACAGAGTTTGTATTTCTCTCGAGTTCAATAAATATCCTAACATTAGTTTGCATATCTTCTCCGTATCCCTACTAAGACGTCATCCTAAGTCAACAAAAACAGTGCTAACATAATAATAATTTCAATAACAATTGTAAAGACCCTTCGAAAAAATTTAAAGACGTTAGTTTGGCACGCGCTGATACCAGCCTTACAACCTTCATGTAACCTTTAATTTTACAGGCTGAAATAAACTTTATAGTTGTAATTTAAGGTTGAATTTCCTTTGAGGTCGTCTCGTCTGCACCCTCGTTCACTCCGTCACTCCCCTCTAAACGCTCTGTGTGTGTTGTATTGAAAGATCAATAATTTTGGGGTCACCTCCGGCAGCTTCGGTGGCTAACGTGCTTCAGAAATCCATTAAAATGTTTTGTGAAGCTTTACAAGTGTTCCGATGATTGAGAGCTGTTGTTATTAGGTTATTACAAGATTTTTGACTACTTATGTGCCATTAAATATTGAGGGAATAATAATAATATAACAACTTTCAGTCTCAGCTTTTCGCTGTATTGAACGAGTCCAATTTAAGTTTAAGACAACAAAGGAAGAGGAAGCCAATCAAGTACTCGAAGTTAAAGTAAGCAGCAATATTGAATTCTCTTTTAAAACTTGCTCAAACGCAGTAAACACAGGCGATCAAGACATGGGATATCTCGCCAGGATCTGAAAGTTCACTAACAAACAGTTCCTAAGTTATTTGTGTGAAGACTGAGTCATGGGTTTGAGTCACGTTTCATCCCTTTTATTTGGAAAGCAGCGAGCAATGTGAGTCAGGATTTGTTTTGTCCTGAAAGTAGTCTGAACAAAATGGCGTCATTACATATTTACACTAACGGAAAATCAATTAATTATTATAATTTGACACTTTCTTGACTTATTTAAAGCAACATTAATTAGCTTGTAAATTGTGCCACTGCAGAGAGACAGAAGAAACACTTAATTTACAGCAGCCATCTTGAACATGCTTTCTTAAAATACATGTTAAAAGTCAAGCTACTAAACAAGGAACATACCAAACTGAGTCCATAACAACAACAAACTTAACTGCTTATCAAACAGCAAACAATCCCGAAAACGTGAGTAAAATGATAAACAGTCAATATCGATAATCTTTTTATCTCATCACATCTGATAGATACATGGATCAAACAACACCAACTACCTTCAATACCTGCCTCTTTCAGCAATTAAAAAGTGTCAAAACAGCTTATCATAAAAAAAGCACCACGCTTGTGCAAGACACCACGGAGGTTTAGTCATAAATCGTTTGCCAATAAAGCAAATTTCATAGCCTATATAAAAAGGTAAAATATCGCCGGCACAAGCTCCCCGGTTCCGGTGAGTCAGGGGGATTAGCATTAGTATGCGAGGGGACTTCGCCTTTGTATGGCGTCTTTAGACAGAACACGGCGATAAGGTTGTTTGCACTGGATAGATTTCAGATTGGTTTTTATGGCGTGTGTTAGATCAAACACGTTTTCTTTGAAAGACATATTCATAATAGTATCCATTTGGGTCACAAATCTTTTAAAAGCCTTTCTTCGGTCAAGTTATTAGCGTCCATAATATAAGTTTGTATGTCTTTGGGAATTGATCATTGGTTATCTCTTTGGAGTTTGAATTCTTTATATTCTGATTTCAAGAATAAGAATTCTTATTCAAACTCGTGCTAAACAAAAACCTGGTATTTCATGTCGGTTCTTCAAAGCAACATCGCAAACCAGTGACAGGATCTGATGAATTTTAATAAAGCTCTGTCAGAAATGTCCGGTGCTTGTAAATTTACATTCCGTTTGTGAATGTTAAACACGGAGTGTTTTGTTTAATGAGTGTACGTCCTTTGATCTCTTAAAGGTTAGATAGAGGAATATTATTCTAGCCACAATATAATGCGGACGTGGCAGATCCTAAGTACCTAATGAAAATGCTACCTGCATGATATAACTTGACTCTCGTTCTTTTCGAAGTAGGTTTCATGGAATCAAAAAAAATAAAGACTTTGGGCCTAATCAGAAACGAAAGGACGGAATCCGCAGCAAAAAAAATAAAAAAAATAATGGGATTTGATTTTGGCGATAGCATCTTCAGTATCTGAAATACTGAAGTTGATAGCCAAAATCAAATCAATTAAAGTAAAGAAGAGTTACTCCTTACCTGATATGGAACTTGCTGCCAGGTTCCTTCTCCTCAGACTCGCAGGTGACGTTCCCGAAGGAGTCCACAGCCAAGTACTTATCCAGGTGGGAGCGCAGGTAGATCATGCCTGGACAGAATGTAACAAAATTCATTAGAGGCTATTTAATTTAAAAGAGAGAGAAGTAATTACAGTGGATATGAATATAACATCAGGCATGTAATCCCCGAAGGGTAGGGCGTAACTAGCGAAATGTGGATGTACTATAAGAACACCTGTTCTTATAAAACATCCACATTTCGCCAGTTATGTTTAAGACCCATGTAATAGAGGAGAGACTCCGGGCTGCTACTGGGTAAAGTATTATTGTATACATATACGTTTATACTTTGCCCGACCTAGGAACCGAATCCGGGACCTCATGTTAAGCAATAGCGACCACTAGACCCACGACAGGTCTTATATGAACATAAGGAGCTTAAAACACACGGTAACCATGATGTATACAAAGAATTTGATACTGTTATGAATCGTGTAATAAGAATAATGGATGACTGTTATCATGCTAATTAAGTAAGTCATGCTCCGGTAGGATATATCAATACAATGGATGCCATATAATTATGGGACATAATGAATCTGATCTTAAGAAAATGTACTTTTGAAACCACGGATAGTTTGGTGTTGATTAGCGTAAGATTATAAGCGTACCAAGAATACGCGCCTGGACGACAAGTAATGGGATTTGCGGAAACAAGCCCGTTAAACAATACAATACGAGACCAAGATTAATTTATACTGTGCTTAAACACTGCAGTAAATGAAGATAAAACGCTATTATATGCAATAAACACTGAGCTTTTCCTCAAAACCCGATTAGCTAGCCTCAACACAAATAGCTGAAACACTACTTTGTTCAAGCACTTAACTGTTGAAGTAGAAAGCTTTAATCAAGATTAATGGTGCCGCCACTCCGTCAGCGATCGGAGTTGCATCTGCGCCGATTGACGGTACCGTACACGAACGGTTTGTGTTGTGTAGTATGTATTGAGATGTAGCAGCTAATAGCTGTTTTGATGAGACTACGATGATATTGATGATTTGCTTACTAGGAGTTGACATCGTATACTCGTAAAATTCGTATATTAATTTTCAATTTATGATATCTATAAAGTTTATGTACCCTGGATTATCGTAATAAACATATTTACAGCTCTCTTCACCTAGATAATTTTATAGTCTAAGACCTGCATTTAATAATCTTGATAAATTGCATTAAAGGCAAATCTCCGTCAAAGAGATTAATGAAAAAAGAAATAGTAATCATCCTCAGGGTATATTTGGAGCCAACGCAAGATTTGAATGAAAGGAAACATCGTCAAATGTTAAACAGCTGAATTTGATAATCGGGCAAGTAAATGACGTTGTCGAATGCAAAGTACTAAGCACACCTGAGGGATGTGACATCGATCAGGTGAGGGCAAGCTCACAGCTGTTAGACCTTGAAACTTGACAGCAGAGTGAGGGGAGCGACCCTCTGATTGGATCGTAATTTGGCAATCCGTGGGGCGGGGGCTGGCATACAAGTTGTTTTGTACAGAATTGAAGTAAGGTTTGAATAGAATTTGAGTGGAGCATTTGTTTATTTGCCTGAGTATGACTACCATTGATGTTGTTAGCTCTGAAACATCGTTTTAGTTTAACTGCTCTTCGTTTGCTACATCTACTGAGTCAACAATTGATTTATGCTAACTATTCAAAACTGCCAGGCAGGGCAGGCCGGTAGACAGAAGGAACACTAATTAGATACAAAGAAGTATGTACCTATAGTCAAAGTAAAAAAAAAAAAAAAAATTGCGATCTGAGGGGTCGATAAAACCCTGGTATGAGGCTTGTATTTGAATCCTACTGCTCATTTGAAAACTTTATTTTCACAGTTTTTGCAATACAATAAAATTTTAGAACAATTGTTTTGAACCCTCTTCTTTCGTCCGGAACGCCCGCGGCATGCCCTATGCACACCGGTGTAATTCAGGGCTCGGTACAGGGGACTTTTTGCGACAATTAGTGGCAGAGGGGAGCGCGGCAAAACTGTCGCTATGGCGGCGACATCCCGACGTTTTTGTCACACGAATTATATTTAGGTGTCATGTTTATTAAGCAACCGGTATAATTGTGATGCATGAAGAATGTGATAAAAATCAGGGAAATATTGAAAGTACGTTCGTTTGATCAAAAAGGTAAAAGGTCGAATGTATATTAATTAGTTTAATTACAGAAATTTCTGAGAAAAACTTAGCTGAATCTAAATATAGGCATTTATAGGGTTAAAACTTGTAGACAAATTAGATTGCCTTCCTTACAATAATAATAGTTGTCAGCGATCATAGGCCTTATAAGCGTCCGGAAGTCGGGAGGTTTTAAAAAAAATAGCACCTGGAGTGAGTCATGGATTGCTTGTTAGATTACTAATGGTTTTGTTAACGACGAAGTTCAATGCTCTGGCGCCAATGAAAAAAGGAACGATAAAGATTGTAATGTCGGAGTGGACGATTGGTTTATACAAGATTTTACAGTAAGTGTGGAACTTGCGAGACGCTAGTCGGGTCTTTACTCTTTAGGACTCCCAGAATATTTTAAGCAAATAAATAATTACTTTTTGGTAGGAAGCTATCATAATCAAACATTTATAGTTATATTGTAACTCATTGATTCCAGATGATGAATAGGACAGCCAGTTGGTACTGAGTATAAATGAACATCGCAATACTGATAAATCAAAAGTGTAGCATTCGTTAACGCTAACGGAAACTTGATAAACTATCTGGGTTTAGGTATATACTTTAATTAATTTTAAAATCAACTCTCAAAACTGTTCGCCATGATGCGAGCTTCTAAAATTAGCGACACAAAAGACGATATTGTTGTGTAACACCATAATAATAAGGATAACAACGATCAGTCTTATGGGAACACAACAAAACCAAACATAAATCAATTCAGTAAACCATCAAAATGCTACCTTTAATACACCGTACAATGTTACAATCTGCCTTCCTTGGAAGACTTCTCGTTAACCGAAACACGTAGCGAATTACAATTTCACGAGCAAGATTACAAATTGCTCAGATCCCTTATTATATGGCCCGACACTACTGAGCTTATTATAGAGAATCGATAGAGCAGATTTGCCAATCTGTTCGTAGAACGTTAAGTGGAAAGATTCCAAGAATATCGGATAATCTTTTTCCGGAAAACAATAAAAACAAAATACGGTGCTTATCTAGAGCCTGTATCTTTTTCTGGGCTCAAGGTTGCGGCTTCAGCTTTTGGGGTAACAGGATTACAGTTTATCGTGCTTTTACGAAATTCGTATTTTCACGATCCTCGGCCCTAAAAATGTTAGTCTGCAATTTGGCCAAGTAGGTATTTTCTGGATAAAGGAATCTTTTGGTCGATATTAACATATCTTTATTGTGATAGTGATAATTAACGTAAAGTGTTGCTGAACATAGGTCTCTGCATTTCCGTGCTCCTCAAATTCGTGCCGCGCCGTGAAAAAAAGATTAGCCAGTCAGGCAGGTGGTTGGCTGACTGTCCCAGTGGACAGTTCACAGTTCACCGGACGTACTTAAGTATCGTCATTCGTAGAGGCTCTTTTAATACCTCTGCACACGAAGTACGACCATCGTAGAAACGAAAGACTAAATAACAGATTGTGGACTGATATGTAAGGCGAAGCGCCGTGCGATGTGAAAAATTAGAATTGAAATGTCACTTTGCCTTCGTAGAGAGATTAAGCTAAGCGGGCCGTACTTAGCTTCTGATGAAATATTGTAAAAGTTCAAATCTACTCACTATCATTAGCGTTCCCTGAAGCAGGCTCCAACGTCCATATCTGCTTCTTTTTGAGGCTAGTACCGTTGGCGTTGATCTTGAAGCCGAAGGTCTCGGCAGTGAGGTAGCGGTAGCGCGAGTTGATGAGCCCGATGGTCCACCAGCCGCGCTGCTGGTTTTGCGTGATGATGTCTCCTGCGCCATTCATGTCGCCGTTGCTGTGGCCGTTCATTTTTATATTCTGTGGAGGAAACGATGGTGGTGAGAATCGGGAGTCATTCAATTCAATAGTAGGTACCATTAATTATTTGTTCTTATGTATGATAGAATTCTAAGGCTGAAGGTTGATGATGAACATAAATTAGGGATCTTGACCGAAGATATTATTTGTTTTCTAAACTTGAATAACCCATCTACTGAAAACGAAAACAAAAACCAAAACATTCATTCAAGTTCCAAAACGCAGACCATTACAAAAGTACTTTTATCACATAATAATAACGGTCTGAGGCAATCTTGTGTCGGTTGCTGTCGGTTGATATGAAAGATGACGGGCGCGAAATCTGTGAGGAAACAATTCATTCGCCTCGCAGCCCGCAGGACGCAAATAAAGCAAGAATCGTTCATCTCACAGCTGTCTGGCAGCTCATTTGTTTTGGAGACAATAGCCGACACGACGGGTGGATATTTGGAAGTAGCTTGTTTGTATTCAATTCGTTTTGGCACATGTAAGTACGGCGAAAACAAAGAAGACTTATCTAGCAGAGAATTAAAAGTATCTGATGAACAGGGATTATTACAGTTTTGTAAGAGAAATTATAATAAATATGGATATTGGAAAGTTACTTAGAAAGTATTTGGAAAGCCTGAAATAAGTGTAGTGTGCCATGCCTAACTGATCGCTAGATTGAGCCTGCTATTCACCTGACAATATGAGTGTCAGTGAATAGATGGACAGGAGAACTTTAGATTGAAAATTCCCAAGCTGATAGTTCCAAGACAGGTTGTCATGTCCTGCCAGTCGTTCGCCAGGCAGCTTCACCCCCTGACATCTGCCAAGCTGTTTCATTAACTCCATATCTGCCTCACGCATCTGATATATACACAGTTCCTATCGGTAGGGTCATCAGCACGGTCTAGACGAGCAGTTCGCCCATTTTACGACTATTTTACCGTCTATTTGCCGAGATTAATAGCGTCCGGTTGTTTATCTGACAGATTCGCTTCCGTATTAATTTGGTTTTATATCGAATTCCTTTTAGGGATGGTTGATTTAGAGATCTACGTATTTTACGCGCTGTTTTAGAGACGCAAATAAAAGCGCCCAAGTTTTACTTTTAGATTCATGATCGGAAATTGCATTCCAGATTATTGTTTGAAAGGTTTACTATCAGCAGCTCGTTATAGGTTAGGGTTTCTGTCGGCATACTAAAAAGCATTTAAGAACTTTTCGTGAGAAAGCTGTGTGTGTAGGAATCTTAAAATATGCGCCACCACGTACAAGTTGTCGAGAAAACGCTCGGGTACGAACGAACATAATTATCAGAGTAGATGTAACTTGAACCAACTAGTGTAATACGAGGTTAAGAGGCAATAAAAACAGGTTTGTTTCAAATAAGTCAACAGCTTTTGCAGATAGCCCAAATTACTCTAGATATTAGTGCAACAGCAGCAGCAGTTGGTCATTTTAATGAAAATGATGACTTTGAGGGATCACAATTGTAATTAAATCCTTCAATAATACAACTAAAATACGAATTAGCTGGGCTTATAAATGGCTTTAGGCTGGCAGGATGCACCGTCACGGTGGTGCCCAAGGTAACCAAGGTCCCACTAGGTCAAAGCCACCGCGCCTCGTCCATATAATGTTACTTGCGCACACGCACAGGCGCGGCGGAGTGAATGAAGATACGATTGTTGTGACTGTGGATTGACATTTTAGTTGCTTCATTATTAATTGTATGGAAATAGGGAATGGTGTAGGAAGCAGGGCCCTTAATTATGCTATGGTTATGTTGGTCATGATCACTTGGTTGGACATCAGTAATCTTGCTGGAATTTTTGAATACGTCGTTCAACAAGATATAATCGAAGATAATGGTGTCATCTCCGAAATAGTATGAATCACAAAATAACTGTCTCATACGTATTAATAGAGATAAAATGATTTACTACCGACGAACTGAAATCAATGCAAGAATTCGACTAGTTCTAGACTTAAAACAAACTCATAAACAATCCGTAAACTGCCGTCAAATGAACAATGGCCACTTATCTCCGGTCGGAGCATCATTTACATACTCGCGATTGTTTTGGCGGCATCCATCCGAACGTAATTACTGGGCCATGAGTACATGACATCCATCATCATCTGAGGTAATAGGCTAGCCATGTCAAGGTGCGCCCCAGAGGGCCCATGACTACCCTCATTCTAATGCAGAATAGGCCCCGTAAGGTAATAAGCCTTTTAAAGAAGCTAAGATGTATGTTTACGCCAGTGGACCATTTGTGTCAAGAGATATATCCTGTCTACTTTTCCCTTATTCGGATATATGAATATTGATTGACATAAATGAAGCAGTTGCATTTCAATTTATAGATGCAGCTAATGATAGAAATGGTGACTGATGGCCTAGTCCTTGCTGTTTCTGGTTTATCATCAAGAGTCTGTCACTCAGTATCTTGGGAAACAATATTACGACTAGATTTAATATCTGCTTTCAAGTGAATATCTCCTATGCACAATAAGACTGGACTATTTCGCACTCTTGTCAGTAACGTGACTAAGTAGTTATGTGATTCCAGCTTTCCAGTGTTTGTCTAAATCTTGTGTCAGTCCGACATCTGTCTATAAACAATAACAGCGTTCTTTGTCTTAGAAAGTAAACGGTTATTGTACACAAATTGCTTCCTGAGAGAACGGATGGTATCGTGATGGAGATGACAGATATTGACGTTTCAAATACAAATACTAGGTCATTTTATAGTGAGAACACGTTTTAATCGTGTTTTTGTACTTTCAGATAAAGGCTTGTGCAGACCAGCGCGACTTGTCCCGCGACGCGACACCGGTTATTGTTATACTGTAAAATTTTCTAAGAAATTGTATTGTTCGCGTCGCGTCGCGCGACAAGTCGCGCTGGTCTGCACAAGCCTTAAAACATATGAAGAAGCGAACGTTGTTCTGGAGGTCTGGCTGTTAGATGACCTTAATGGAGACTTTTGAAAAGTTTTGTAGGTAGATAGAGAACTACAGTTTGAATTAAGTATTTCCGTTATTATCTCATGTTCCTACTGTTTTATTGTATATACCTATTATCTTGCTACATCGTAAATATTGCTCCAAATAATTATAATTAAATGCTAGTTTAATTACTACATTCTACTACAGATAGGCATAATCAAAACTAATAGGAAGTTAGTATCAGTTACTCAATTGAAATCACGCGTAGTATAAAAGTAATTGTTTTTACAATCCTCAAAGTAGAAAGCTAGATTGTAATAATGTATGTTTAGGCACTCCTCGCCATTGTAAGGAATCCAGTTGATTTGCGCATACAGACGCAGCGCGACTCTGCAGCTCTGGTGAAGTCTGGTGGCACAATTTCTATGAAAACTTCTCCGAAATTGTTCTACCGCGGTGTCGCGTCGCGGCTGTGCGCGAGAGCCTTAATACAACAATAATTATTTATTTATTGGAACAAGTCGTAACATCATCTTTTGTGTATTTTAAATTATCATAGTGGACATTTAGTGTTGTTTTAGCTTAGATTAACTGTTACTGTAGTTGAATGGCATTAGATACGATTTGTATTGGACACTTGGCTTGACCTATCTAGTAAGCAGTCATCTCCGGTCAAGGTTCAAAAGTTATAAAACCATTAGATGACTTAAATTGGGGTATTCCTCGAAGCGCACCAACTTTGAAACGCACCAAATGAAGCGCACCAAAAGTAGGTATTCCTTGAAGCGCAAAACAAGAAATGATTCAATTTTAAAACCTCTATTTTTACCATTATTGAGCCCAGTTCATTTCTGTTTTCCTGGTTAAACAATTAGGACAGTTAAATTTTAAAACGTCTATCGATATCATTTATTACGAATCCTTCATGTTCTTCTTTATGTTTCATCGTTGGTCCATATCGAGAAATAAAAATAATATTTTTTTATTTGATTTTGTAAGCGCATCTGAATGGTGCGTTTCGAGGAATACTTTTGGTACATTTCAAAGTAGGTGCGCTTCGGGGAATACCCACTTAAATTATGTTAAACCAGACATAAGTCGCCAACTCTGCCTACAGAACATTAAACACATTGATCAACAAAATGTTATGTTCTCTCCAAACAGTATATCCTTTCATTCTCAGACGAACATGGATTCTTCGCTAAGCGAAATCAACATCTAAAGACGAGACATAACCGCAGCCGCGGGCTGTAACACTATCCTGTCCATCGCGAGATGATTCACCGACTGACATGACAACCTAACACATACACCAACTACTGCATAGGTATATCAAGTACTAGCTGTAGGCATACAGAAAAGGTACCTATATATGAGTTACCCATACCGCAAGTAAAAATTCGTGTAGCTTTACGAGATGATACAACGATTCTTGGGACTGCATTAGTCATTGAAAGGTTTATATTTAATAACAAAGTTACCGAAGTGACCTTGTGTGTGCAGAAATTAATTAACTAAACACAGAGCATTGGTTTTTAGAGCTAAACTAAATGGCACTTTGGAATAATCTGTATTAACTGTGACCTGTTCATTGTGGCCTTTAGATAAGGTCAAGCGAATGAAGACACTCCTATTCCCATATAGTAGATGTAAGAGGAGGTGCAGGATGGGCGAGAGCTTCCGGCCTTATTAGGCGCTGACGAATATACATCTCAATTCAACAATAACTTCGACACGGAAGGCGCCATCACCACGGGTAAGAGAATCGCGGTGGTAGTCTCGCCGTGCCATCAAATTCTCGCCGCGATGATATCGCCGCCGTCGCGCCGCGAGCCGTGTGGAGATTGCTTCATACATTTTCTATAGAATTTGATGTCATGGCTCACGGCATGACTATAGCCGCGATACTCTCGCCCGTGTATTACTTATACATTACAAACGAAGCAATTAAACCAGAACTTGACACCAAAATACTTCAGGAAAACCCACAGGCTCCATAAACGCAGAGATTACCGCCGAATCGATTATAAATCTTTACAAAAACAGTTCCTGATACAGTTTTTTCCGATGTCTAGACTAGCACCGTTATGATAATGGTATTTATGAAGAACTACGCCGAGTTTCCGCACCACCGCTCCTCAGCACCAGGTAATATTATCGTTCATCTGCCGCCGGTAATTGTTTGAAAGTTCATCAAGCTTTTGTTTCAAATTCAAAACGTTTCAATGGTATGGTAATTTGTGACAGGTTTTAATGGATGGCGATAAACAATGACAAAACCCTGTAGTTTCCACGCGTTGTTTACGTGAATCGTAATTGATTTTTGCGTGTTAAGTCATATTTTTTTTATGTAAGTACATATTCTAAATAAATGTTACAAACATACATAGCATCACCGTCTGTCTGTATTCACTGAAAGGGTAACAGAAGTGTCTACGAACTATGGACACTAATTTGGTTTTTTACTTTCTTTCTGTACTTATACTTATATTGTATTTTCTTTCGAATACTGGGCTTTCGGCTTTAGTATGTAATGTGCGTCTTATTTGTGCAGAATAAACCTTTTTCTTTATTTCAGTGAAATTTCTTGTCTCCCAGGCACAAGACTGTTCAGCTGTCGTCATAACAAAAAACTGTAAAGATAAGATATGTGACAGACGCCTGTGAAGCACTCTGCTGATAACGTCCAATCCAGATTACTTAGTAGTGTGACGTCACCAGACAAACAGCTGTGCTATCCCTATCCATCCTGGAATGGATTTCAAGCGTAAAAGCGGGATAAAGTTTTACAAAACTAGCTTTATCATCCCACATAGTCTTTCGGACGGAATGACTATGGGATGGTGGGTTATGTGCTATTGTTATAGATTGTTTTGTCAAATGATAGGCTGGTCAAGGTTAAAAGGAATTCAGATAAATAATTACATGATAACACCCTCTGACATTTTTACAGACAAAATCGAAAATCTGTTTTCGTTAGGGATGACCATAGATATAAGAAAGAAGTTATTTATATTTCTATGGGAATTACCGATAAATTAACGTAGGTAAGTAGGTTACCTACGTTAATTTATATAGGTATGTACTTATAATTATGCTATTTTATACATCCAATTTCAACTTTTATTCTATTCCATACACCGAATCGAAATATTACCGGAAATATAAATTATTCGTAGGTAGGTAATTACTTAGAGATCGGATATTCGGATGCATATTTACCAAAAGTTGAGGAAAGATCTTTTGTGTAAAAAAAAATCAGGGATTCCGGGATCGACATATTTAGAGTTCTAATTATAGAATCGAATGTATATTTACTTACGTTCAGGTGTTGGCTAATAAGGAATGCATTTTTGTTTCGATCGCAATAATCACGCGATACCGGAATTGATAAATTTAGTACTTTTTGACTATAGCAATGCTAGCTAATGTTGTAAAGTATTTTGCCAAATTGGCATAGCATATAGGGACAAACCACTTGGTGCCTTGAGTTTCGTTATTATAAAATGTTTACAGCAGGTAGGTATATAATTTTTTATGTTAACACCGCAAAAGTAACCTTCATAAGAGGGCTGATAAAGGCTTGTGCAGACCAGCGCGACACGAACAATACAATTTCTAAGAAAACTTCACAGTAGGTATAACAATAATCGGTGTCGCTTCGCGCAACAAGTCGCGCTGGTCTGCACAGGCCTTAATACGTTTGTAGGTATACCATGTATCCGATTAGTTGTGCATTCCCGGATTTTATTGAATTCCGATCTCTAGTAATTAGGTATCTAAATTCTAGAAACTAAACGCAACGGGTATTTAAAACTATGTAATTACTAATTGGCAAAACAACTGGTTTGTTTTCCTGTCACAACAAGACTGGGGGTATTTTTGTTTAGGTAAAAATCTAAATAAAGCAACAGTTAAATTAATTATTCTGTAAACAATCTACTTATGGATGACCTAATAAAGATGCCTATTTACGTAAATAAATTAGCAATTCTCTGCAGGGGGCTGATCGCCGCGATCAGTTCAATGACCTGCTCCCGCGATATTGCAAAAATGGCGGCAAGATAATGCTCCTTTTAAAATTGAATCACAGCTGTATTGTAATTTAATAATAATATAGAAAATAAAAGACCTAGCTACCATTATTTATTTTTTACCATTTATTTATTAATAGCTATGTTTAACCAATATTTTATAAATGTAGCAAGCAAGCAATATTTTATAATAAATCTTTACTCATTTATATGGCAGCAAATTAGCAAAAACCCGATTTCATTAACATTTAACAACAACATAAAAGTGCACTTAGAAACTTTCCTACCGAATTATTTATCAAATACAAGACCATACATTTTAATTGATACAAAAACCAGACGTCTGTCATCGACAGAACGCGACCGACTATCCTTTCACGTTTCGCACAAAACGGTCCGTTTGAAGAAACAAGCAAAATTAACTTGGTACAAAATTAAATGTTGTTGACTTCAAAGCTTGTCAATAAATGATTCATGATTTATAAATAAGCTTATCAATCAAGCGCGAAGCTCAGTTCAAAGGTCTTCGGCCGCGTAAACTTGCAGCCCGTACATAAATCAGCATAATATAAATAAACAAAGTGCAAGGCTGTGTGGGCGCCTTGCCTGTGCCAAGACCAGTTCAACTTCACTTTCTTGCAAGCTCACTATTTTCTTACCATAGACAAATAGTGTGCGTGAAATGTTTAAATTTCTTTCTAGTTAAGCAAAACCTATGTTTACTATCTAAAGTGTAATTCATAAATATTTTAATGAAGTGGTAAATTCGAAATCTTGTTTTGTTTTTTTTAAAGAGTCTGATTTAGCGGATAGTGGTAGTAAATTAATAAACATGACTAGTCCTTGTTTGAAGTTGCTGCTGAGAAAGTGCATTACGAAAGAGAATAATGTTCAAATCTCTATCATTGTTTATTGCTTTACTCTTACTGATTTAATGATTCATTCTCCTTAATTGAAGAGTAAGTAGCCAGTAAGATCAAATACAAATTCCACGAAGCTTATACGAAGCTATCAGCAAAGTCGTTTAGTCTGCCAGTAGAGCCGAAGTGTTAAGGCTTCTGCAGACCAGTGCGACTTGGCGCGCGACGCGACACGAACAATACAATTTCTAAGAAAACTTCACAGTATAACAATAAACGGTGTCGCGTCGCGCGACAAGTCGCGCTGGTCTGCACAAGCCTTTATCAGTAAGTGCCGAAAATACGGTATTTGCAGATGCCGTTAATTTATTGTCGTGGTTAGGTGTCCGCTGAGCGGCTGAGCTTTTTGTCCGGTCACTTGTTATACTGTAATACCTGCCACTAAGCTAATACTTGATAAAAATAAAACCACAATCAGACTCGAATAAGAAAAACAGTGTAATTTTAAATTGAATACAGTATTTAGTTTCTGTTCAGCCTATCAGTTATTGACTAAAGCACAAAATTGTACATTGATGTGAGATTGTGACTTTGTGAGTTAACTTTTATACTATCAACATAACTTTATTCACCTAATTATCATAATATCACTTTCTGAGAAAACAAATAAAAATTCTGAATAATAAAACGTAGGTTATATGAATGGCTCTCTGGGAACTTAATTCTTGTTTACAACTAAAAAGTTTTACACTGCAACAAGCTACAGTTATTCACCTCGTTTACGGAAACATAACTTGTTGTTTAAAAAAAAAACATGTTTGATTGAGCTACTTACTTTAGGTCAAGTGCACTATTTAGTGCAAAATATCGCGTTTATCTCTGTCTAGTGCCAAGAAAAAATATATTGTTATGGAGCTTGGCCCAAGTAAGAGGCACTCTACTCTCTCTACTTATGCCGGAAGAATGACTAATCGATGTAAGTAATTAATTGAATAGGTACGTGCTTCAATCAATTAGTGTACGGAATTATTCACGTAGTATGGACTAACACTAATTAATGAAATGCAAAGGAGTGGCTGCAAAAATGCAACACGTTTTTCTGTGTGTAAGCATTTTGTTGACAGTTTTTGTTGATTTCAAACACTATCAATACAGGACCATAGATATAAGAGAGATTTTTATAGTCAGGATCAGGACCCACATCACGGTGACTATTCCTTGATATTATAATAGAATGGCCCTAAGGACCGCGACGCGGAACGGAAGACCACGTCAAGATAACGTCATTTTGTGTACAACAGCCCGCTGGGAACTGTTGATCAGACACAATCGTAAAGTTGCCGAATAGAACTGATTTCAGCCAGACGTCGCGAAAGGTTTGCAGATATGTTGGTATGTATTGGGTTCTCAGTGTTATCTTATAATTATAATGTAAGTTGTTATCTAAATAAAAATAATCTACGGTTCAAAGAGTCGATTATTCTTATATATGAATAGGCTTTCTTTTCTATATTTATTTTTGGATAAAACGTTTGCCAAAAATAAAACAAGCTTATCATAATGAGGAAGTCATCTGTTATGCTAAGGTATTTTAAAAATATGATATCGTAAGTTATTAAATATTTAAATTTTAATGATGAGCCCCGTGGCAAGAATATCTCAAAGATTAACAGTGAAAGTCGGAACTCTTTGTGTTCGGCTTTTAACTGTTATGTGAATCATGTTTGCATCTCTAACCTACTTGCAATCTCACTATTTTAATCACCTTTCAAAACTAGGTCTGTTCGGTATAGGTAAAATAGTAAAAGTATATGCCAGTGGTTTTGCGATGGTATCTCTTTAAAATGCAAGAAAATCAACATTCTGATGAATAAAATGTATTTATTTGTCTTTTCCGTTCTACTTCTTCTAATTGATTTAATTATAAAACTTGTTTTTTTTTGTACATGTTTTTTTAGTACCGGTATTTACCTACGAATACTTTTTTTTCGGTCAAACTAGTGATTTCCAAGGTTTTTATTAATTAGAAACTCACCAACTTACTTAAATTAATTAGAAAGAAAACATCAAAACAGCATGCGTGAAGTTAACAACTATTGACGGTTGAACAATCAACAGAGCAGGATTAACAGCGCGAGAAGGCTTGCTTTGCGGTCACTAACCTGCTTTTTTGGAAAGCAAAGAAAACTGCTTAAAATTGGTTCCATTTCATCTTCCACGCAAAACATAACACTTAGCATGATAAATGACGTGTTAGCAACGTGTTGTCCCTTCGCGTGTGTAGTGTGAAGGCGATCACGCGAATGTGAAGCGCCGTTACCATGGTTCGACGACCCGGTTCGGTTCACTCATAACGGATGAACGGGGAAAAGATTAAAAGATGCACTTCCAAGATAGATATTTAATAGGTAATAAGTAACAATTTGAGGTATACGCGCTGCGTTTCATTGGTCTACTGTTTCACTAACTTGGGTGGGCTATGCGAAGTGTGAGCGGAAAATTGTGAAGTAATTAGAAAATAATGGAGGCAAGACGATTAAAGAAAGTAAGCAACCATCGCGTCCATCGCTAACAAATGCTGGTATGCCGTATTTCATTTTGATCGCCGGCAAGAGATAAGTTAATGTTTTTGAAGTAAATACTTCTTTAGGCGTGTTGAGCGATTTTGGTAGGGGTCTAGGGGATAAACCTATGGATTCGCGTCACCGACATGCTCGCGCCGTAGTGCTGTACTATAGAATATAGATGACGCTTATACCAGATTTCGCTTCTGTCGGGAGTTCCGTGGACTGTATAAAAAAAAATGGAAATTTGTATTTTTGTAGACCAAGGAAAGAGTGTTTTGAATGCTTCGGGCATTAGCAGAACATGACTATTTGCACCAAAGAACGGACCAAAATCCGGACAGCGGGCGCAGAGCGTCGAGCAAGCGGCGCGTGACAACAGATGCCGTCGCGCTTGTTACACACAGAAACAAAAAACAACGTGGTAATCTAGCAAAACATATTTCTGGATTAATTACCAGACTTCGTAAGGTAAAGGTCTTCGACTTTTACTTCTGAATAATTATTAATAAAATAAAATAAAACATTTGAATCTTATTGGTTCGGAACCGTTAGTGACCAAACTTTAAACAGAAACTTTCATCGATCCATTCAAAGATACGCACTTATGCGATTATTTCCTACAGTTTTAAACTAAATAATTGAACATTTTACATGCACCGTAACCTCAATATGTTCAAACTTACAAATAGAACCGAAAACAAATCACAGCTTACCGAGCTAACCATCCCAAACACAAATCATGTCTAAAATAAAAGGAATATAAACAGACGTGCTGCTTGTCTAATTAACGTTAAACGTAAATGTTCAGGGCGTGTGTCGACAAATTAAATTATCTAAATATCGCCGTTGATGACAGACGCCACCATGTTGTTTTGGTCCTTTTGACTGTAACCTGATTTAATAAGACCAAAGATTTAGGGGAAGTTGAGATTTTTAATGAATGGTGTAGTGGTGTAGTTAGAATTGATATTGCTACAATAAAAACGGAATTTAAAAAAGTTGATACTTAATATCTTAAATCAGAATGACCAGATAAGGGATTAGGAGTTGAGGACAAGGTCCAAAGACAAATGAACGAAATCGATGAACGGAGGAAATTGAAGAGTGAATTATGACATGACACTATTTTGATTCTCATAACATTAATTTACACTTCGTTTTTCCCACCATGCGACTACTTGATTACAGAAAAACAGCTGTTTCTAATATCCGCTTTCCAACCGGTTAATAACTTCTCAGATTTATGTCAAATAATGTTGTGTGCATTCCTTCGGTGCATTCTATTCCGGGTCGAAGACCAGCATTTAATTTCGTGTCATCGTAACGCCCATCTAGTTGGGATAGGTCCGAGTTGGAACATAGATTGATGGCTTGTTTCCCCATAGCCGTTATTAAATTTATCGGCTGGCACTGAACATATGACTTTTACGGCTTGTCGTTTGAAATATCTAATAATAAGAGAAAAATAATGAAGTTGTCGTTTTTATTGTGTTTAGTGACGCGAGGCTTCTGACATTCCACAATTTTTGTAACTATACACAGCAACTATACACAAAATTTACAGACCTACCTACCTGAAGCTGAAAAACTATGACCAAAGTTATAAAATACAATAATATAACTTTTAATTTCATTCTGTTTCTTACCAATCTATACTTATACAGTCTTGGAGTCGTTGACACTTGACATGCGTTCACAAGCAATTTTAAAGGACCAGAAGTGCATGCCCAAAATTGCAGATGACTAACTCGAAGCATCCAACTACTACTTCCCAGCATAATAATAAAAATAATCCATGTGCAGCTGCGTTCGAAGTTCGAACTTGTAAAAATAAACTGTTCGATACTGCGGCGGGCCCGACACGGCACGCATGCGCCCGTGACCTTGACATCGGATCGGACGCGGCGCGACGCGACTGAAACCGAATCGACACGCGTTTATGTATTCCAGCCGCATTTGGACAAGGATTTTTTTCCAAACGGAAAGTGTGCTTCTATTGTTGCACTTCCCTACACACATAATTATACTTTTTATGAGCCATGTTAATTTTAATAATTCTGTGTGACTTATTGACTTATGACGAGAAAGCGTAAGAATCGGTATCTAGATTCAAGGGGAGGAGTGAGAGTGCTTTGCTTCATCTTCATACCCAAGTGATTTGAACAAACTTTAGCAGTAGCGCCCCAATCAGTTAAAATGCGATCAAACCTTACCACAAAGGTTCAATAAACTCGGATATAGAAATTCCAATTTCTAAATTACACTCAATCTATTTATAAAATAAGATTATAATAAAAATACCCGATATTTAATAGATTCCAACGTTGTAAGTGAAACTGAGGAGACAAATTTATGACAAACTTTCGCTTGTTACGACAAAAATGTGGAAGTTTTTGAACGAAACGAGAGCGGATTAAAAGGTCGGCCATGTTCCGTGTCGATTATCATCATAGAGCGACCGTCACGAAGGTCGTAAACTATGTCTATGTCACACAAAATATGAAACTTTATGGTCTGGTGGGGTGGGCCGCAATAGTTCATTAGCCGCTTGTTGCGCTGTTAAATTATTTGTTTAGTTGAGTTGACTAAGATGGTGCCGATTCTTTTGTACACCGAACTTAACTAACTAAACTATCCTTCGATCAATAATGCACTAGATTCCCGGTAAGCGCTTCAAAAACGGAACGAAAAATAAGAGCACAGATTCGGTTGTGGTCTTATTTCAAATTAGTATGGTCCAATCATAGCCAACGTTAAGACGTCAAAATGCCGCAGTGCGCGTTCACTAAATTTGTAAATGACCACCGTAACATCAAGATTTTGGAAGGAATATGTTTTTTTCGGTAGGTTTATTATCAGTAAGTATTTTTCATAAAATATAACAGAATTAAATAGTAAATATAAATCAATTAGCAAATATTATGATTGTTTGACCAATGTTTGTGACAACGCACCAACTATTGTAACAAACATCGACTGTTCTGGAACAGGGAATGCATAGTGTAGTATTGTTATTTTATATTTTATTTCTGTTTGTAGATTTTCTAGCGACCCATTTCGCTGTGCAGAACGGGTATCTATTGTCGCGAAAGAAAGAGGAGAAGAAATATATAAGCCTTATAAAATTCGACAATTTGTTCGATTCATTTTGATAGATTGGACATAACTGGAAACACATAAAGGCGTAGATTACAAAAAACAGTAACAATAAATATTTTTGAACTTATTTTAAAATGACTTTTAACTCTCAAGCGACATGACATTATATTTGTTTCTCCGACGACAGAAAGATTTAACTTTGCTATTGTAATTAAACTTTATGTTTTACACTCAAACATAAAGTTTAACACTGAATTTGTTAGTATTATTATTTTTTCTACATTTCGTAGAAATAAATATAAATTTACTTATAAAGTGTGTACAAACGTGACCACTTGAGCGACGTATCTTTGTTCCTGATAAGGATCTAGTACGTAGTGATCGAACGTATAAACAAAAAAATATTATACAGTTCGACTCCACTCATTCCTTGTCCAAGCGGCGAGCCTCATTTGTTTTTTATTGTTTTTATTAGCACTTTATAATTCGAACTTTAAAACAAGCGTGTAAGGTTGAATTTGTTTTGATGTATGTTTGAATTTATTGCTTTTTGTACATAGCTTTGTGAATACAACTTTAAGCATTGCATTTAAGGTTGAATTTACATTAATGTATATTTATTTAAACTAGAATTACGTAAACACAATTGGCGACAGTTTTAAGAGAACTTTTGTATGGGATAGTGTATCTAGTGCATTATTGATCGAAGAAACTATCATTAAAATTCCTTACTTTTGCTATGGTGCCGATTCTCTTGTCACAAATGCCTCTAAACTAGACTAAAAATCACTAAAATTTCGTTTATTCCTGTCAAATGACGATTTCCCATTCTGAAATAGACTAAAGTACGGTAAAGTTTTGATAAGTAAAGTCAGGTTTGGTTTTCAAAAATTAAAATTTTAGGTGAGAACGTGAAATTCAGAATAGCAAAATTGCTATTTTCACTAAATTAATAATTCAGTGCCATCTTAGTGCGGTCAAACTATAAGTTTGTCACTTTAGTGATTTTGGTGATTTTTTGTCTAGTTTAGAGGCATTTGTGACAAAAGAATCGGCACCAGTATCTTGAATTTCGGTGCAGAGCCTGTAGCTTCTGCAAACGGGAACGTTTTAAGTTGAACAGTAATAGGTAAAAGTCTATTGTCATCAAGCGCCACGCCAAGTTTAGTCTGACCCTAATTGCGTT
The DNA here is from genome assembly GCA_947364205.1 of Agrochola lota. Lineage (NCBI taxonomy): Eukaryota > Metazoa > Arthropoda > Insecta > Lepidoptera > Noctuidae > Agrochola > Agrochola lota. The sequence goes on from OX376223.1 coordinate 22,165,781, forward strand.
ATTTTACGATCAATCAGAATCTGAATCGTTTTGGAACAGATTGCTAATCCATTGCTTCATAAGTTCGAAAAAATATCTGTACGGTCTAATCGCCGTACACACGGCTACACATCAAGCTATACATTTCTAGTATAAGCTGACCTCTCGTTGCATGGAAATCCCATACAATGCGCGATCAGCATAAACTGGAAATGTATAGCTTGATGTGTAGCCGTGTGTACATTTTTCTGCTTACTCTGTAACCTAATTAAGGCCAACGATGCACGTAATAATTTAGCATAATAAAATAAAATGACTAATGAATTAAAATAAAGTGAACTTATAACTGTGTAGCTATCAACAACTGAGAGAAATAATCGACTTCCACTCTATTACTGAACTTAACTACTTAGTGCATCTTAGTAGAAAGTGTTTCTATACATATACTAACTGAATTTACAAACCTTCACGACTGATCGGTGCACGGCGTTAACAACTACAACCCGTACATTTATGGTCAATCCTTAGGTAGGTCGGCTTACCTAAAATTGGGAGGGCTTGGGTTTTTTTTAATTATAATTATTGGTACCAAAGGACCATAATAACAAAAACTTCTTTCAAATGACGAATCAATTCGGATAAACTATAAAAGTGCATACCTATACATATAATTTTTTTCTTCCCGACAACATTTAAAAGCATGTCCTGTCCCATTCCCATCCCTTTCCCGTCCCAGCAGGCAAGTTCTGCATTACAATGAAGGCATTCATACGCAGCATTGTGGACACGCGAAGATGGGAGATTAGGGCGACACAAGTGTTTTGTGTTTGTATTTTTATTTTACTTGTTCATGTGGTACTGCAGAGAACATTTCAATGACAAGTAAATTGACTGGCTTGTTCTGGAAATTGTCAATGTAAGTATTGTTTTGATACAAAAAATTTACACTTGGTCGAAACAATTTGATAAGCTTTAATCATTATTTTCTGATACGTGTATTCATATTTTAATCAATGGCAGTATTCTTCGCCCTCGAAGAATACCGCCATTGATTAAAATATGAATACCTGTCATTGTTGTGTAAAGAAAAAATACAGAAAGTTTGAATTTTAAACCCAAAAGATAATATCCATTACCAATTCATAAATTATAATGGTAGCAAATAATTTATCAGATGGAACGGAAGGACCAATTTCGGCTAAATCCTGCAGCTCTGCAATGGTGCATTAAATAAACATACAAGAGCATACAAGATGGCATCCGTAAAAGGAAAACCACACAATCCAGGGCCATCGTCTGTGCTAAAATTAAACTCCATTGCACCAATCAGTGTTGCCAGCCGTAACGCTTTGTTTTACTTTTTAAGACATTCTATCGCGATTATCCCGATAAAGTATTGTTATTATCTCTGCTGGATTATAATTTTAAACTCCACAAATGGAGGGTTCGTCACGATTCTGGCCCAGACTGTCAGTATTTGTATTTAATTGGCCTTTGATAAAAAATATGTATAGGTACCTACCCACTAAGGTAAAAAGTCCTTTTGTTGAGAATCCGCAACGGTTGTCCCGAGTTTTTTTTACTATTACAAGACGCAATTATCAAAAATATTACAAAGTTAATTAAATCTTGAACATTCACGACTCCCAACTGTTTTGAACAAAGAACCCAACTGTTTAAAAATCAGAACAAACTTAAATCGGCTACACCAGCCAGCTATAAAAGTGTCTGCTACAATTGTTCCAATATAACACATCAGTATCTTCCTCATGCATTAATTAACGACGATTTCCAACACTTCATTAGTGACTAAACGGGAAGATACGATACCAAAGCGTATGTACAACACGACTGTGATGACGACGCGTCTCACCTGAATAAACAACTAAGCACACAGCACACGCTTTCCATGCAAAAATTGCCTTTATTCATATTAAAGCAGTAAATGCATCTCCGGGATCTGCATTGGCAGACACGTTCTTCGCTGAAATGGATCTTACTGTTAGTTGATTTGCTTAAAAGTATTTATTCTAGTGTTTAAAATTCTCTTCGAATGTCTGATTTTAAATTTTATGATGGATATTTGAATAAAACACGAAGGCGGTCTTCCATTTAAGAATGTAACTATAAAGACAGACGTGATACGGACGTTTGGGATAGTATAGTATACATATATATCCCATGTATGACGCGGATAGATCAGGTAGGAATCGATGTCCTTCGTTTAGAATTCATTCTTTTTAAAAGCAATCCTATACGATACTAAAGAATATTCACTACATAAATGAATGGAATGATTACCTAAGAATGGATTAACTTTCTTACGCAATTAACTTAATAAAATTAATCTTGGACAAATTAAGCTGCATGATTGATGACATAATACATGAATTAAGAATGTATTAGTATACATTCTTAATTCATGTGTGTGCATTAGTAATATTCCTATGCAGGTATGCATACGGAATTACTATGGAGCGATGTTATCTTGATACATTAATCGTTTAATAAACGTTTCATGAGGATTTCAGGATATTATCATAATCTTGATTTGCATAAGTACCTAGTCAAATCCATCCTCAACGTCAGCTTAATTTGGTATTTTTGTATTTAAAAATAGACGGGATTCTGATGTTACTGATTAGTTATCAAGTGATGATAAGTGTTAACCTAATTATGTAACACATGATTATGATGTAGACTAGGCTGAGGCTGTAGATCAGGATCGGTGTTTCAGACTAGCATTATATTCTGACTATGTATTAGGAAATTAAATTAATTTAAAGAAAGAAAAATATTTTATTTGTGACAAGCACAGGAAATACAAACGATTAAAACTAACAAAATCATGAAAACAAAAAACTGCATTACTTAAGTCCTACACTGTACCAATACCTATTGCAAATATATGATTGTGATCGTTTTTGGACAGGAAATTGCTTGGCTGCAAAGAGTAAAAATAAATCACTTCCAAGTTAAAGGACCAGTTTACTGAAGACTGAAATATTCAAAAGCAGTAAAACATTTTTTCTATCTTTATTGAACCCTATCTTAGATAAAATATAAAGACCAAAAGAATTTGTTCCTTTAGTACGAAATGTATATCTTTAAAATTCTGCCCACAATTTTCACATGGTCCCCGTACAGAGCATGTCAGCACGAATACAGCCGCGCATACGCAAGTGACGTGACAACAATGGACGGATGTCTGGCTGTAATCACGGGGCATTGTCGCCTGCGCTGTGCCAGCACTAGGACCATGACATGACATGATGGATTCGCTTATTGATGAGCAAAGGAAATTCGGCGCCCAAATGTGCCTTCATTAAAATATAATGTGATAACAATGACGTTATTAAATAACGACAATCATGTAAACAATGGTATTGGTTACTAGTTACAAAAAAAAGTAGATATGCATATATGTATGCAAGTAGGTACATTTAGTTCAATTCCAATCTTGGGATTTCGAGAGACCTTGAGCTTGACGTGACCTCAGACCTAATCATTTGGTCCGGGACGTGACGTGACCTGTTAATTTATATCTTCATAGTATATCAATACTATCTAAAAATGAATAATCCTATTAAGCGCCACACCATTGAATCACCCCGCGAAATTCCCAAAAGCAAGATAAGCTAACCTCATTGTTGACACTATCCATCGGTAGATAAATATCCGACTGTATCACTATGAAAGCCTCTCGAAAATGCTAATAACCGACGTAATAGATGAACTGATAGTGCCGATAGGCTATCAGTAGATATCCAACCATATGTCAGACGCGGTGAGAAAAATTCGAGATGAAAAACACTAAACAAATAATTTGGATATCGGAACCAAACAAACTGATACGAGAAAGTAAGTCATAGTGCTGCTCACGGAATTTGTTGCCGTCGCATGCAATATGGACTAACTTGATTGATAGCAAATAACACACTCTGCCTTCAGCAAATCTCACCAGAGATGAAAGCGAAGAATGTGAGAGATAAATCACGAACAAAAAAACAAGCTAATTTGTTACTTTATTCGGCATTAATAGGAATCCGCTGGTACGGGAAGCACATAACCAGTCTAAATGGCGGTGCTTGAGGCCAATGTTCAACAAAAGAAGTATTTCGGCTGAAATGTTGATGATGATTATGAATAATTAAGTTAATCTTAACTCACACTTACTTAACTGTGCATATTATCTATAACACAGGTTACACAGGCCATTCACACAAGAATCACTGTAAACCGTTTAAAAAATTCTGAATTTGGAATTAAGAACGCGAAGCATGGCGGCTACGTTCGGATACACGTTCCGGTGTCCGCGTTACAGAATAATTAAAACCAAAGCGCACTTAATTACTGAAATAGCCACATATCTGTTGCTGGAGCTAAATGAGCCTCATTTTTATGAAACAGATAACATCGACGCCTGTTGGAAAGTCGGCGCGATGCCGTGTCTATCACGGATTTGGGAAAGTATAGCAATGATGTTCGAACGCATTCTTTAAAATTAAACATTTATTTTAAATTGTTACGTGACTTTCTCCTTGCAAATAATATAGTTAAAGTGATGACTCGTACGATTACAAAGCACAATTTTAATGAGCTCAAGCACAGATCGCGAGATTTTTTCCGGTCGAACTCATTTCCGATCTCGCTACATTATGTGATTTTGCAGATTTCGTTTATTTATCATAAATAATGGGTATTATACTCATTAATTTTGGACTTATCGATTTAAAAAGTAATTCTTCCTTCTATAAAATTTTGTAGATTTTAAAATTCCTCAAATTTTTATTACAATAGATAGTTAGAATGTTTTGCATTTATATGATATTAAACAAAGAGAAAGCGTCTGCAAACGGAACTAGTATTAAATATATGGCGTCTAGACTAAAGTTCGTATTCTCTATTGATTCAAGCCAGTCGTGGGGCAGTGAGTTCACAAACGCAGCGCTCCACGTTTAGTTTATAGCAAATTGATTCAATATTTACTTACTACGTGTGTGTCTTTCACAGATACAGCAGGTCTTTGAACGGCACATTCTAAAGTTTATTATGTGCTAAAAGCCAGCTATTAATTGACGTATTAGTTACCAGCTGTTTTATACAAATACGAAATAGTCACGATCAGCTTCACACATCACGCTTTCCTCAATCTAATTACTCAATTTGTCATCACATCTAATCGTTACTAGCCCCAACAAATTGAATTTACCAGGAACTACTGATTCTGATTAATCAGAACCCACTTTGTCATAGCTAATTGTTTCGATGTAGACATGAAAACTATTGCCAACTGTCGCATTGAACGTAAGACGACACGCAATGGTAATGAGGTGTGAACAAGTCAGATGGACACTTGATACAACGCAGGAGGACATGCTCAAGCGCCGCGGTCTGATTCTGCGCGTACGCTCGACGCCCGTAAATCACACAGGCTAGATCCGAGCTCAATTTCTCTGACCATTTATTAGTCTCCTCAGCCATTTCGTGTCTGTTCAAATAATTTGTGTACACGCAACGGTAATTTAATAAAAATGTGGCATCTTTGTTACTGTGTTGTAGTCACGTCAGCGGAAATGTTGCGTTTCGGTAAGTGATCATTAGAATTCTTGGAGATGGCAAGTTTGATTGCTCAGTGGGTATTCAGACTTTAGATAGGATTGGTCGGTATTTACGAGTTTTCATGGTTCTTCTTGGTTGATTATTCATGCGTAGGTGATGCTCGAATATAAAGCGAAGGGCCAAGCACGGGAGCAAGACACACTTTGGCGTCTTGGCGTAATAAAAAGGTGTGTTTAGAACTTTAGAGAAAACGAATCAAGCCTATCAATTATTTATCATTTCTTTCGTTTGTCCTTCTAATGCAAGTGCAGCACAGGAGAGTCAGACGGAGATTTTCTCGCCAATGTAAACATGTTTTTATGAAGTGGTCAGCCGTAGAGGAAGCTCTAGCTCGAAGAAAACTTTTGGAGAGAGAAACGTAACGTCTTTTTTCGTCCTGCACACGACATGACATATTGCATGTATTTATTGTGTTTTCAATTCAACCATGACCTTCTTACCCTTTGCATCATAAATCATAAGTTGTAACGGTTGGTTACTCATTCAATCAAATAATATTATATAAACGTTTGTGCATTGTTTTATGCATTGGGATACAATAGGTGATATTGACAAATATTGCTTACGCTTATTTTCTATCACGACGAGTAACATTCCAATGTTAGCAGTCCATTTTACTTGGTAGTACAAAGTGCGGAGATAAGGACCAGATATTTAAATGGTGGGAATTACTTATTCAAACTAGACAGATATTGGTCCTAATGAATACAACAAACAAGACGTAAATGCCGATCGTCGCATTACCTATGAATAATTCAAAAACGAAAGTATAGAAATAACATAAAGCAGACATGTAGAACGTTCTATTAATAATTCATCGGCGTTACTATGATTAATACTTGTGAGCGGTTATTAAACTCATTATTCAGTGTAGGTAATTCATATACTTTCACGTCACTAGCATAGTATAATTTGAGAATGTTATGTATTTTCAAACTGCTTCTTGTATGAAATTCATCATATTTTATTTATTCGTTTACTTTATTATGAACTGCTGAGTTCGAAACTGTTTTTGAGACTCACATACAAATGGAATGAAACTTTTTTTCAATTAGAACTCATCATCAACATCATCTAATTAAGGTGTACTGTGCCGTGCGCGGTGGTGATCTTAGCCTGCGGTGTCATTACGTTACACACTTAGCAATGGCTTGCATTTTGACAGTTCAACAACATTGATTGCGTTATTTACGTTCCTGAGCAGACAAATTTATCGAACATATGAAGCAATGGATTAGCAATATCCTTCAAAATCATTCAGATTGTGATTGATAGTGTGTTACGCAATTAGGGTGCTGGTCGAGTCTGTTCTTATGATATGCCTTGCTCCTCAACACGCCCATTTTTATGGTCTTAATAATTACTTTACAATGACGTACATCTAGTGGAGCTCATAGTTGTAAGACCTACCTTCGGTAGCTGCACAGTTCGTCATTGCTGTAGAGGGCTTCTTGAGAGATTTTTTGTACCTTAGCTGGTTGCAGTAGGTAGCATTTATTGGCCGCCATTATCCAGTAATTCTCCTGCTTATTTCAGAAGGCATGTGGTTTGTCTGTTACCAACAACGGTTTGTATTCTCTTCCCTTAGAGACTAGTCGAACAGTTAATAATGTATCTTTTTTAGTCTTAGGGGTTAAAATATGTCCTATTTATTTATTTTTGTCCCTCCTAGTCCTACCTTATCTTTACCTTTCTTTATCTCACTTTTGTTTTACAGGTTTTTTTTAAATTCTTTGAGTATAATAATCAAATGGCCCTTGTTAGCTCAGGCAACCCGAAATAGTCAGTGGTCATGTTATTAATAATAAATAATCATAATCATTTTAATTAATTTTAATTTTAATTAATACATAATTTTCCTGTAAATCAATTATATAACAAAAAACCGATCAGGAAGGAAAATAATACGTTACGATCCTGTTCAGTCAGGGTGACGTCAACGTTTTTGGAAATAAAGTACTGCGTTTTTTCCTCATCGGTACGGAACCAATGCCGACTCTCACTTGCAGATTATTTCTAAACTAGTCATATTGTATTCGGCTTTTTTTTTGTGACATTGCTTCTCTCAGTATCTTTTAGGGCTGACTTGGCACATTTTTAGCATTCGATTTGTACAAAAGTTCAACTTTGCAACTGCTCTCATTTCTCCTAGTGGTTTAGTGAATCAGAAACTTATATCATGATACTGTATGATGATAAAAGTTTTCACCGGACCGGAATGCCTGAGATTACAAAAAAGTTATGATTATAATAAAAAAGTGGGTAGCATGAATCATCAGATCATAATGTTCTGGAGTTCATCCACGTAGATAACTTTACCCACCTGAGTGCAGCTGAAAAAACAACAGCGGTGTACAGAAGAATATTTATAAATAATTCATAAATAACAAAACCGGCGCGCCGTGTCTGTCTAGCAGACTATACAGTATACTAGTTCAAGATCACCACATGAAACGACAATACAGCGAGCTGTGGGCACGAAAGAGTGAGGGTGTGAGTGCGCAGCCCTAGAGCTCCCGGTCCCTGTACGTAGCTATACCTACCCATCCCATGGCGGGACAATCGATTCGCGGGAGTCGCTCGCTCCCCTAGCGGCGCGCCCGGCTGCCCGGCCACCCGACCGGCACATTCTACCGATAATAACATAAAAACTTACCTTTTTACACTTCAGCAAACTCACACCACCAAAGAAATGCAGCCACGGAGATCGCGAGATCAAATCACAGGTTGCACTATATTCGCGAACGGCAGTTCAGTCTAGCACTTCATCAATTAACTTGACACTGATTTTTAATTATAATAGCTAATTTATATGTATAATAGTGTATACCGGTACGGTTTTGTCCGGTGTAGATTAAATACGTAAATCGTTGCAACAACAACGTTACCCCACGGTAGTTCGCGGCGGACTGACCGGCTTGAAGATGGCGCTCAGCGTGCGGCAGCAGGGACGCGAGTGAATGCAGCTGCGGAAGCACCGTTAGAAATTGCTCCAATAAGAATTCAGTATGACTCCGAGCGACTGTTGTCGACCAATAGTTACCGAGCTTTATCACTGAGATTTTGCCCGTGAAAGTTCAAAAAGACTCATCATTATTCTAAGTTTAATGATAATTATAATTAATAACCATAAAATGGGAAGAGTAGAATAGTCGCGTACAGTAATTATGTTATTAACGGTTTATAAAAGCAAATAAAACTAAAATAATTCGCGATTAGAGAGTCCATAAAATAATAATATAATAAAGTTGTACCGGGTCCGTGGCTTAGGCCCCCAGCCTACCTACTTTCACTTATCTAGGTTATATTCTATTATTTGCGTGAGATCTTAATAGGGTAAGGTTAGACTTTAGTGCTGACAGGAGTACTTCTTATTTCAGTAATATTATAAAGCCATCAAATTAAAATACCTACCTACTATTAAATATAGCTCCACTTGCTTACAACCTCTAGAAAAACCGAAACCGCCTGCCAATCAGCCTTTAATTACTTACAAATACTTAGTACCTAATACTAGATCTATACCCGCTGCTAGCTGGATAGGATCCTAATAAGTAGTGTGTGTTCGTCTGTCTATAAATTGTATTGATTAGCTTTGTAAAAACTGGGTGATAGCATAGCACAGTGATACTGATGAGTCAGTAGTTTTCTGAACTTTTCTGTAGTAAGTAAATACTAACATCTACTTTTAAATAATCACGTCCTTGTTAGAGTAGGTACAATTAAGTTCCCTCTTCTAACCATAAACTAAAATGATTGAATTTGCTTTAAAATAGTCACCATCGCCTAAAACCGAAGTGCTTTTTTTAAATTTTGGCAGAGGAAACGTGCGTATCTAAAGCCAAGAAGTAAATTGTTGAAAGTTCTTAATCGGTTTCACGGCATCTTTTGTTGGAAACATCGACCTGAAATGACAATCCATCTTTTGGGAGCATGACAATACGTAAAGATTACAATTACAAGTACTAAATTCGTTACTGTAAACTTCGGTCGCATAATGCAAAATGGTGGTTTCACGGAAGACAACTTTGGAAAGTAGTGAACAAGTACCTACTTATTTGCATTTGTTTAGTGGTAAGTAAGTGGTAGACTTTGTGAGAGCAATCTCTCTTACGGTTTTACTCTCGCGGCTAAGTACGGTACCTACATGACATGAGGCAGACCTCCCAAGTTGAGGGCTTCAAGATGCACGCCCCGCATCTGCATCTGCAAGATGCAGAAGATGGACCGTGCATTTGTGTTTTATGCAAAACTGAGAGAAAGTAGGTACACATTTTACTAAGTAAGTTTGTCCGCCTTTTTGTATGGCATTGTTGGGTGGTTAAGATGGCGAAAGGCAGAAAGCTTAGGATTTTATGAAACAAAAAAGCTAAGTATATCTTTCATTCTTCTTTTTTTACTTTTTTCTTAATTCTGCGAGCATAACAACTTCAATTTTAACAAAGCAGTTTTATGTTAAGATTTTATTTTAAATTTGTCTAGTTTCCATGCCTTGCAGCAGACTGTGACGTGACGAGCTCAGCCACGGGTCACACCTAATTTATCGCTGGCACTCCTAGGTCTGCCCGCTAGACTCAGGTCACAGCATTGTAATGAGCGCCTAACCCACTACACACCTCAATGAAACCGCAGTTTAGGTAATTCATTACTATTCATCGGAATTATATGGCTTTTTATCGTTACATTCCTGCTGTTCGGATAATTCGGATGTTGCATTTTCCTTGTTCTAGATGACAACTAAGTAGGATAAACGTATTACTTACGAGACAATTTATGTAAACCTACTGAGGAAAAATAATAAATTAAAATAAATAAGTAGTTATGGTGTTGCAATGTAACTAATGAAATAATGCGGCGCTAGACCTCTAGTGGCACAACACCTAGCAAGTTGCGTTCATCTTGCCGCCCGGGAGAACTCGCAAAGTGCTTGGGAACAGCTGCTCACCTTCCCTTACAGAATTCTACATGTACAGAAGAATTTGGCAACCGAAAAGACCTTATTTGCACAAATTAAAGAAAACTGTAATATTTCGGCTCTTCATTTAAATTCAAAATCACCGACGCAAAGATATACCTCATCAAGAGGTATATCCCATCTGGTACAATCTAAGTTAGGAGAAGGTGACATAAGCGGAGCAGCCAGGATTATTTTTAGCAGTGATGTGGTGGCACCATGTTCTCCAGACACACTCGCAGCTCTGGAGAGCAAACACCCTGCCCCAGTGGATGGTCTTTCTTTTCCCGACCCTCCTGATCCGGATACTCACTCCCTCACCATTACAGGTCGAGAGCTGGTCACAGCCGTCTGCTCCTTCCGGAGCGGGTCCGCCGGCGGCCTCGACGGCCTGAGTCCTCAGCATCTTAAGGACCTTATTTGTTCAGGTGCCGGGACAGCTGGTGAGTTGCTCTTGAAAGAGCTTACGGCTCTGATCAACCTCATGCTCTCTGGCAAGGTGAACGAGTCCGTCATAGACGTTTTATACGGGGCCAATCTATGCGCCCTGCGTAAGAGGGATGGTGGCATTCGTCCCATTGCCGTGGGCACTACTTACCGTCGTATGGCAGCCAAGAGTTGTTGTATATTTTATGGTGAGGCCGTTTCGGAAAAATTCCAGCCCTAGCAGCTATGTTATGGCTCCAAAGGGGCTGTGAGGCTGCCGTACCCGCCTTGTCGACCTACCTAAATTCTGGTAAAGGAGAGGTCATCCTGAAAGTTGACATAAAGAATGCCTTCAATTCTGTTAATAAGGACACCTTGCTGGCAGAAACTAAAAAATAAATACCCCAAATCTATAGTTTCCTTTGGCAATGTTACAGACACCCTTCTAAATTACTATATGTGACCCAAGGGCTGGTTTTTACTTTGGGCAGAGGCTAAGCATTGCCATACAACGTGGCAATGCGGCCAGTCTCTTGGGTACATTACCAGTCGACAGCGATGCGGATGAATTTTCCGATGCTATATTTTAGTTTTTGAATAGTTTTAGTTAAGTTAGAATATAATATATATTATAATTTTGCTATTTTTATTTAGTTATAAGTTCTTATGGACCCACTTGTAATATAACCCCTTCAGTTAATAAAAATGTCATGAAATAATTTATATGGATATCGAAAAGGAGGTAATTCAAATTGCACATCAGAGACTAACAACTGATTTTAATAATGTTGTGCACGATTACTTTACCTTAGCAATATTGCGATCATTAACTTTCGCCATGGTTCAGCTTGCCAGGAACTTAATATTTATTTACTTCATAATGGCCTAACTTAAGTCCAGCTAAACAGAACGGTGTCTAGAGCTAAACGGTGGTCCAGCTGCCTAGCCGTAGCGGTTAGCTAGCGGAAATGACCGCAAATATCTACAGTTTAGACACTAACTTGTGGATAATTATGTATTCTGTGTTATGGGAAACTACTTCCTGAGCGTCGGCTGTGGTCTACGAGATAATTATACGGCTTTATCGTTAACAGTTAGTGCTAATTGAGAAAAAGTGTGTGCGTAAGTGCTTGAAGATTCGCATCGATTCCGATATCTTCGGATCTAATATAGGTGTAGGTAATAGCTTAAAAAACGTGCCGAAGGGAAGACAACATAGACTTAGATAAGCAGAATTCAATTCGCTAACGACCTAACATATAAAATCCAAAGGGTACCTAATAAAACACTTCATGTTAACGGACCAATTTGCATGCCCACACAGGCGAGGATTCAAGAACTGAACTAAGTACTAAGTAGTACTTAAGTCCAAGGAACTATAACTTGTAACAAGTCTCGCAAAAACTCCATATTCCGCCGTAACAAGCCATTAGAAGTCCAGTGAAGCACAACTGGCATCACCGCGGACATGAGCTCGATGGAGCGTGCTAAGTTACGGCCGATGTCAGTCTTGCCTGATGCAATTTACCTACTACTATGTTACGGAAACATATGGGAGGATATTGTAGCGAGCGGCGGACTGTAGCTTGACAGCTTTAATGTGCAGAATCTTTGGTTAATGGTGCTAGGATTGAATTTCAATATTGTGCTTGGGCTAAGGTCATTTGAAAGATAAATGATGGCCATGTGAGTCGAAGTAAGTAGTTTATTAATTTATTAGGCTCAATCATCTACTTAGTAGACTCGGTCTCAGAATCTATGTCCTAGAATTTCTCATGCTTGAGTCATTGTCTTATTATTATCTAAAAGTTCATTTATTTGTCAGAATACTGTTACAGAGTTGTTACTTATACAATAAATATATACGAGTAAAACAGAGTTGTTAAATATACTTATAATACAGAGTTGTTAAATATGTAAAAGTTCTACCTTGTGATTTCATAAGTTTTTACTTATTTACTGCCAGCTAAACTGTTATAGCTATAGCTTTAAATCCAGCACCAGAGCAGTGGAAGTCGGAAACATAAAATAACGTAATGATTTAAAAAAACTCTCCACGTCCGTACAGATTCCTGGGATGCTCCGTAACTTGGACCATTACGGCGAATTCCTCTTCCTCACGCGTCGCGATATAAATCAGAGACGATCGGCCATCAATCGTCGCGTTCATGCTCTATGCTCGCGTCACCGACCGTCTTCGGATTTCAAACATCGCACTTTTTTCTTTATCGAAATTAATGATCTGTATTTATTTTTACTGGTACCGGTCACTTACTGTTAATGCACCCGTGCCGACCGAAACCATACCTATCGCGCACTCATAAGCATAACCGCCGGAAAAAAATAATGTACCTAACTTAATTTAATGTACTTATCAGAATTAGCTGTCATTGAACCTTTGTTTATTCATAAAACCAACCGGATAGCCAATGATTGGCATCTTTGTTACTTAGCATTTCTAAACAGAAAATGCACTCAACTTACTTATTTCTACTATTCCTGAGGATTGAATAAGTATTTTATGTCAGACGATCTGCAGCTATAGTACACTCTGTACACTGCTAACACACTTATCCCAACTCCGTAAAGATAAAATAACAATAAATTAATTTTACGAACAAATTATACAAATCTCCGCCTGATCCCGGCGATTTCTCTAGTGCAGTGCGTTAATTCTGCGCGTGCGATAGTATCGCCACGTGGCTGAGCGGAAAGATCGCCGGATAGCACGCAGGCGCAGCTCAGATTCTTGTGATACGCGGGAACACGGCGTGAACGGAATGGGGCCGAAGATTAAGGAGGCGACAATGTCAAATTCAAACTCAAAGAATTTATTTCAATTAAATCATTTAAGTACAGGCACTTTTGAATTGTCAAGGAGTCGGTCAGTCAGAAATATGAAGCTAGTTGCCCATTCCAAAGCGTAGTAGGTGCCTATGGAGAAGAACGGACAAGAAACTCCACGGACACTCTTTTAAATCAAAAAGTTGTTACAAAATATTGGTTACATCATTCATGTTGAAATTATACATGTGAGAACAATGTAGAAAGACGTTCACGTTAAAAGCTTCCATAATAAAAAGATAAAAACAAAGAACAATAAAAATATATATATATATAAGTATATAAGCCATGGCAGCTGAGAGATGACCAGTTCCAACTGACGGCGCCCGTTCACGAACATGACGCATGGATCAGCACCATTCAGCTCAACCATTAGAGTAAGTAGCAACATACTTATTAAAAGTTTCCGTGTAAGGCATAAGGCCATACAGCTCGAAAAGTCTATCCCTTCTTTTTCTGAGTCCTTTAGTTGCCCAGCCACTAAATAAAAACTTAGGGTTGATATTCTTGCCGTCCGATAAGGACCAGGCCCGTGTCGACGGCGCGTTGTGTTCCACGCGCGCCTCAAAGAGATGTCAGCACCAACCGACGGGGTCGAAAGACCAATGCCTGCTGGGGTTGCGGGTTTGTCCGAAAGGGATAACGCGGCCCCGGCACACAGGCAACGGAAGGAACACGGGTGGGTTTTAGTCAGTAAAAGTCTGACACACCCTCTCGCTCTGCCCAGAGCGGGAGAAGTCATTTGATGATTTCCCATCCTTAAAAAAAAAAAAAAAGGGTTGATATTCTTAGTGTTCTTCTTAAAAGAATTATTGACTCGTTTTGGACTAACGAAAAGAATTATTTTTACAAAATATTATCATTGTTCATTGCAAGGACATGTACCCTAATTGCGTAATACACAATCAATCTGAATCTGAATCGTTTTGAAACAGATTGCTAATCCATTGCTTCATTTGTTCGAAACAAAAATCTGCTCAACAACGTAATTATTGCAATGAATGTTGTTGAACTGTCAAAATTTAACAGATTAGTCGTAATCGTTTACGAAAATATATTGCGTAATTAGATGATTACATGTAGCGGCATCCACATCGCTTCATGCGAACTACGCATCAAAGACCTGACGTCACACTACATCCTGACGACACACAAATCCTGCATCGCGCAATTAGAGTTTACCGCGCGATAAGCTTCCCGACTTCAACCTCTGGGCAGTTGCCCGCCAGACATCACACCCGTCTGGTTGGAGGATCCTCCCTTTTTTATTTAAATTAATAGCTGTTATTGGTCTTGTAATTTGTTGCTGGTAATGAGTATTTATGGTCAGCCGCTTGCCAGTAATCGTAATGAGAGGCGACACATTTTGCTACAATGTCGTTCACATATTGATGGGAAATGTTGGGATTCCGCTCCCAAGTTCGTGCTTGGTAAAAGTGGTGAGAATCCGCTGGTTACGGGTGGCACAGGACCGGTGGTTGTGAGTCGTGACGAACGTGACGATGTTTGGGCAGCCTGGGGGAGACCAAGTCCAACAATGGACGTCTCTCGGCTGAATGATGATGGCGACAGATAGACGTTCCAAATTTTATTTGGCACGTTTAGAGATAGTGATACGGAAAGTAAATTCTGCAGGTATATGTAACACTTGTAGGGCAAAGGTACAAGCCAAAGAATTACCGTGAACGGTAACATTTGATTTCTGACAATTTACCAATAATTCGCCTTTCTCTAAAATCCGTTAGGTTTGAATTTAATGCACGTTTTTAATATGTAGTTCGAGTTAAAGCTACTAAATATCACCATAAAGCCGTACTTCACGCCATGATCATGCAAATGTCAACAATTAGACGCTACAGGTCTTGATGCAGAACAATAAGTAGTTGTAGTCAGAGAAAGGCGCTAATTACGCAATCTGTTATTGTTTCCATCGAGAATGGCGCGAGGGATATCATTTGTGTGTCAGCGGCTGTCTGTAATTGGCGTCGATCATTCCGTAGCCTGTTGGAAGATGCTTGATGTTTCTCATTGCTGTTTTCCGAATTGTTTTGCGTGAAACAATGAAGAAGTTTTTGAATAAGTACGGGTATATCTTCCTGTGGGATCTAAATTAGAGGTTCCTTTGAAATACTTCTTTTTGTGTCAGTGACACTCACATGCATGTTGATGCATAATTACGATTTATTGAGACTGCAAAAAAATACGTTATCACGTTCAGTGCCGGGAGCCCTTCTGGAGGGTTCACCTAACCTAGTCGCATACGGGATGCCGAGAGCCCTCACGGAGGGTTCATTTTAAATGTAGGATTTAAAAAGATACTAATGAACCTTGTTAAATCCTACATTTAAAATGAGCCCTAATTATGCGTTGGTTTTAAAATCCAAGCATTTTGTTCACGTTTACAAATAGTCACAAAATATTTAAAAGGTTGGAAACTACGTATAGTGACAAAACCCACTGGAAACACAATTTTATTTCGTCTTACAGTGTTTTGTAAAACGGTTTTAAACCTAATGCCGTTGACCGGCTGCGATGGTGAACTTTATCGCAAACGTAATGGCGGCAACCCTCCCGGAGGGTTCACTTCCAATATGTATGGCGGCATGGTGTATAAGTTCTATGAAAAGTGGGTGGAGTCAAAAGTGGTACGTTGATTCAACGAAGATAAAAGATTTCACAAAACAACCACTAGAATGTCTATCAAAGTATCAATATCAACACTATTCGTACCAAATACCTACCATAGCAGCATTCTTCGTTCAAAAGGTTACATAATAGTACCTACATTATGATACAAGTGTGCTGTGTTAGTTGGTCATTACACTTGAGGCGGTATTAGTCGCGCAAGCCGTAGGCGGGCGCGACAAGGTAGCCGAATGTGTAATGATACTAATGATCAATGCACACGCGTTTCATACGACGTTTTTCAACACACTTGCGAAGAAAAAAACAGACTTGTTGTAAGAACATAAGCTACAATAACGTTACTATAGAGATGATACATATTGATTTATAAAGTTCAACTGACCTTTGTTGCCAGGTACTGACTATCCGGAACTTCTTTTAAGAACTTTTCTGCGTCAGTTGGTTACAATCAGGGTTGGTACCTATAAAACAAACAAGTTGTTGTAAAACACGTATTTTAGTTACTGTTTAAACTATTTTGAAATAAAACAATGTTTTTTTATTAAGTGTTTAAAATCACAGTATAAAACAAGTTTTAAATAATGTGGTAAACTGGAGTAAAAAAACATGGTTTTATAGCGATTGAATGGAAATAAATGAAAGTTATAAATTTTTAGGACTTGAAATAGCTCGAAAAGATATTAAAAAGGTTAGATAGTTTTATACAGTTCATCGCCGGTCGAAATGAAGTGATTCCCCGTAACTCTTTTGGGGATTCTTATTTGAATATAGTCCGGCCTACTTCGTTGCTTGTCAAAAATAGGTAATTTCCTGCAATAATTTTGGGGACTTCCTCATATTTAAATATACTTTTAGGCAAAGTGGGTACATCGAAAATCAGAATTCGTAACTCTAAATGTTAAGAGTGTATTGGGTGGTTAAGTATCTGTGTTAGATTGAATTTAAAAAAAAGTATGTTCACATTTAGTACTAGCTAGTATTACGTTCTTGTGATTATTATGTTATTCTGATCGTTTTTTGTAAATGGTTCGGTAAATTTTAAAATAGTCTTGAAATGAATAATATTAGGCCTGATCGATTTGTGTTGATACTAAATATGGTAAATAGATCAAAGATAAAAAAAAAAACAAAAAAAACTCTTGTTTAAAACACTTTAAACTCATTGTTTTATAAAATTTAAAAAAAACTGGTTTTTTTCCAACCTTGGTGACAATACTTAAGATTTCGTATTTTTAATAATAATTAAGCACACAACGAAAACGGTAGTAAATATTTATGGAAAATGGCGCGCTGTTTTTTTTCTTCCACCAGCGATGCGTGTGTAGGTATAAATAAAGACACTGAAACAACTAAACAACCTATATAAAAATATGTATAATAAACACTAAATAATGTTTTGAATACGCAAATACGGTTAATATGTAGAGAAAAATATATAATTTGATGAAATATTATGTTCATATATCATATTTTATAAAAAGGCATGAAGTCCCTTTGATGAGAATTTAAAAAGCGTACATCTCTGCTCGGGTGAAAAAAGAGAATGCTCATTCGTTCGGGCATTCTGAAAGTGAGCAACGTAACAAATAGATGTCAAATATTCAGACAATATATCTGTATAGAAATATGAAATATGGCTCACTAGTGAACGAATATGTTGATTATGAAATGCAATAATTGATATCGTAACACCGAATGTTTCGTTTTAGATGTAAAAAAAGTATTTGGAATCTTTTCAAATGCCTTTTTTACACCTCGACCTCAAACGACCACATCCTACCACATCAAATTCAGTGTTATAATTGCAATTTATTATTAATATTCTAGTTCACTAGTTAGCGATATTTCATATTTCCATACAGAATTATTGCCAAATTGATCAAAACAGGTGAATATTTGACAGGTATTTGCGACGTTGCCAAGTTTTGGAACAAACGCTCTTAAAGTATAGCGTGTGTACCTCATACTAATTTCATGTATAGTACTACTAATTCCATACTGCCATGATAGTAGGTACTGACTAATTCCATACTGCCATGTCACTATTCCGACTAGTAAATAGTTATCAGTGGCGCATATTACCACACTAGTGCGGTAATATAAAGTAAAAGGCACGCTTGTTTAATACATTGCATTATGAATGTAAACGCAGTTATATAAGGGCCACTTTACGAACAAGTGTGTTGAAAAACTATTTTCGCGCCTTTTAAATAAATCGTTAAAAACCCTTATAAAGTAGCCTTTTCGGTCTCCTCAAATTACTCAAAATCAAATTCAAATTAATCACTTGAAAGCAAATAATTTAAGTTTCTTGACAAAACCCCAGTACTGTTGCATTAGACAAATAACGGCTGAATAATGACAGTTATTGTGTAATTTTGTTGAAATTACTGCACTTTAGAGTTATTTTCAATGTAATTAAATGGTTATCGTGAAATAACGAAGTTTGTTATACGTTTATATCGAAATAAGCAAAGGGTGATAACCTATATTTTTCAAAAGTTATGATAAATGGAGTATAGAGCTGTCCAAATGATATGGTTATACTTTCAAAGACCAAAATTACCAGAGCAGCGCAAAAGAAAGTTTAAGTAATAAAAACACAGCATTTGATAATTTGTCGATTGTTGAAAAGTGTTACCGTCACTCGTAAATTACTGACCTATGTTAGAGGTGTAATTACTCATTGTTTCACCCGACGCCGCGCTAGGGAGAATAGGAACTTGTTATGAAACCCGACACATTTACCGACCGCTGCCCAAACAGCGGGAACTAGTGAAATGTAGAGAAACTACATAAAGCCGACAATTTGGTATATATTGCACCTGTATATACTTAATTGATACACGATCAATCAGAATCAGAATGGTTTTGAAACAGATTGCTATTCCATTGCTTCATAAGTTCGAAACAAAATCTGCTCAACAACGTAAATAACGCAATGAATGTTGTTGAACTGTCAAAATGAAACGGATTAGTCGTAATCGTATACGAAAATGTGTTGTGTAATTGCATAGCTGGACCTAATTAGGTCATACGTAATTGTTTCTGTAGACTTCACGTCATGAGTTCATGACCTAAAGGTCTTGCAAATTCTTGGTCAAGGAATACTTAATCTACTCTCTTACGAGAGGTAGGAAGAGGAAGGAAGTACCTAGTACTTCAGGTGCTGTTGATTAATTGACTCTGAGTCACGTCATGCCAAAAGAGCGGTACATTTATGAAATGAAATGAATTGTTTATTCTGTAAATAGGATATCGGAATCACTTTTACACGTCACATAAAAAAAAGCTAAGAAGATGGAGTGTTGTTCGACGTTGGTCTCCGATTCTAGTGTAACCACATGCGTCTCCATATCAGCCAAGATAATAAACAGTTGTATTAAATAAAGCTCCCGTATAAAAATGCAGTTCATTACCGAACAATGCGCCCGATCTCATTTGCGAGTAACAAAATAAGCAATAAATACTATCGAAAGCGTAGCGGGACACATAAAACGTCTTCATCAGACACCAATTATCACTGCTACTTGCTACCTCTCCCGTTAAACTTGTAAAATGTTCTCGTTTCTCAGTAATTACAAAACCAGCGTAGCTTGATCTCCCTCACCTCGATATCAGACACTGTGTGAGGAAGATACAGGGGTCGGTCGGAACATTTTCAGGGGTCAAGCTATTTGCCTGTTTATTGTAGGCCAACTAACAAGAGCGTGAAGACGCCGCAATTTCGGTATGTGAGCGATTTAATTAGGAATGTTTAATGTTCACAATTTTAATTTCATTATGCGCTTTCATTTTGACTTATGTGATTCATAGAAATGATTCTATGCTTGGAAAGCGGAGAGATGGCTTACAAATATAACGTTTCAATGAATTATATTTGTTGTAACTCGTTTATTCTAATACTGTTACCTCGCTTGCGCTTGCGCATGGTTCCATAAATTTAAATAAATTTTAGTTTGTAACCTGTAGGTACCTACTGAAAGTTTATCGCCCATTACAGAACCGTTAATACAGCTTTAGTCGTAATTTGTTAAGGCAAGTTAGTAAGTATGCTTGGCACAAATGAAAATCAAACATTTCAGTTATGTATGTTACCAACCCGTTCCAAAAGAGTAAGGAAGGTAACGTATATGACTTCACATCCGATCAGCAACTAAAATGATATTGTTTTCTCGATATTCAATAAATCGATCGTGACTTGACTACGTATAAAACTTACATTTTACCATTTTACACTAGTCATAAAAAATAACACACTCTTTCTCGATGCCAATAATTAGAAATTTAGAAACAGCAGAGCAGATGTTATTCGTGACTTGCAAACGCTCCTTATTTCTCGCCTATTAACACCTTGACGACAAATCTCATGCAATTATAATCGATATAAACATCAAATTTACGATGACAAGCATCGTTAAACCTCGGAATTAGGAAAGCCGATGGCGTGTTGTCGCGTGCGCCTGCGCTCCTCAGCGCAACATTATCATAATTGATGAAAGCAGTAGCGTATCTATTGTAATGCGAGTTTTGTGCGCTCACACTACTCTTGAGATTAAATATCCGCTTAATTAATGGCGTTACGAACTAAAAAGCTCCGTGTGTCGCAACTCTGTTTCTGTGACCTGTCGCCA
Organism: Agrochola lota; assembly: GCA_947364205.1. Lineage (NCBI taxonomy): Eukaryota > Metazoa > Arthropoda > Insecta > Lepidoptera > Noctuidae > Agrochola > Agrochola lota. The sequence continues at coordinate 22,186,886 of OX376223.1, forward strand.
TTTCATTCAACCTGAGTTGATCCGGTGCGTTACGTCTTGGTCTACTCCGACATCCCCTTGGATTAGAGACCCGAGGTTGTAGGAAGTCGGAACAAATCGGTAAGGCATAAACATTATGTTGTGAAAAATTGCACAAATATACAGTAGTATATATGGCATCAAATGGGATTATATTTGAATATGAATTAATTTAATAAAATACTTGTATCACATTTCTTACTAACATATACAGAGTGGATTTTTGAGATGGGGCATTAAGGACAGCTACCTTAAGCGTTGTAGCTACAGGAAAACGATCTTAAGAGACTGTCCTTAACTTTTTGAAAGATTTCGATATGCGTTCACAAATTTTGAAAAAATTTACAGTCAGCAAGAAAATGAGCAGTTTTCACAAAAACTTTTTTTGGTGCCAATCGATCCTGTTTCTTATAAGGATCAAAAAACTCTACCGGACCAACTGAGGTTTGAGTACTAGAAAAGTCAGAAATGGCAAAAAACTTTTCCCATACATTTCGGAGGAAATGTGACTCCATCTTACCATTTTACGATGACAGACTGGCCGAAACTAAACTAAAACAAATTGAACTTCAAATTTCGAACGAATAGAGAACAAAATTCAGATCCATTGTTGCTTTTGAAAAAACTTTTTAAATAAGTAGTTTTTTTTTATTTTTGCAATTTCTGTATTTTGTAGAGGACAGTCTTTTTTAACGTGTTCCAAACAAGTCTGAAAGTTCTAAATAATTTGAGGTCATTTTTAGAGTTTCGTCACTTCGTTGTTCGGCCGTCAGTCTGTCACGATCCTTTTTCCCAGAAACGCATGGAGGTATCAAGTTAAAATAACATCAAATACGTAGGTCTGTGGTCCCTTGAAGCTCAACGCACTTAAGTCAACGCAATAAATCATACGGCCATTTACAAGACATAATTATTTTGATACTCGCAAATAAATCAAAACTTGGTACTTCCCGTTAACCTAGAATGATGAAATTTGGCAAGAAGCAAGGTCTTTTCCCTTTACACAAGTAAAGGGAAAATTCCAAAAATCGGTAATTTGTAGTTTTACCACACAAAAAATAATTCGTTTACAAACATACACTTGCAGAGAATTGACCGTGACGTATATGGATGTATGGGAGAACATGGTTTTCAACTACAATGTTACAAGTTTGTTTTTGCGATAAATTCATCCCAACTACGGAACCCTTCGTTGTGCGTGGTCCGATACGCACTTGGCTGGTTTTTTTCTCAGAACGTCGGACATCACAAGCAACAAATTATCTTGTTCTTAAAGTAAATAAAATTATAACGCGTAATCGTTCGAAGTTTAAAATGTTTTGTTTCTGTTTGGCTAGTCTGTTTATCATAATAAAGTATGTTGGAATATATGGGAGAAGTTTTTGGTGATTTCTGCCTTTTCTAGTACTCAAATCTCAGTTGATCCGGTAGAGGTTTTTGATCCTTATAAGAAACAGGATCGATTGGCATAAAAAAAAGTTTTTGTGAAAACTGCCCATTTTCTTGCTGACTGTATATTTTTTTCAAAATCTGTGAATGCAGATTAAAATATCTCAAAAAGTTAAGGACAGTCTGCTAAGACCGTTTTCTTCTAGCGACAACGGTTAAGGGCGTTACTGCCCAATCTCAAAAATCCACCCTGTATATGTTAGTAACAAATGTAATACAAAATTTTAAATTGTTAAATCTGTTGCACTCCCCAGATGCACCGGGAACATGCACATAACATGCGCCAATGCGCCATAAGCTGCGCACAAGTTGTCATTGGTGATACTGATAGATAACACTAATGACCTTCACACGCACTCTGCGCATGATGGACGCAATCCTTTTTCTTAGGATGGTATTGAAGGAAGCCATCAGTATGTGCTTCGGCAAACATTCCTGATGCACTGCAGGAACGTGGAAGAGAAAATTATTATACTGAACTCTGAGGGCGTTGTATGCCCTTTGCATACATATATCGAACCCACAGAGTGCACGAGTACAACGATTGGCAAAAAGCCTTAAAAAGAGTTAATTTTACTTCTGGTGTGCAACACGCAAACCTTCGGGCCAACATATTGCATTGGACAGCCAACGCTCTCCGTTCTCTTTCGATGTTAGCATCATCTTTCAATTCCTCAGTAACTATGTGACCTAAGTACTTAAAATCTAGCACCCTTTCAACAGCCACACCTTTTAACATAACCGGGGGGATATGTGCTGGTTTTTTACGGTTTACCCTAAACACTAGTAGTTTGCTTTTCTGTACGTTATACACAAGTCCATGCGCTTCTGTATAAGTCTCGCAGACCGCCAACAACCTCCTGAGCGCGCTAGTTGGACTCAGCACCGCCATGTCGTCCGCAAATCCCAACTGCCGTCAATAGAACAGCCAACATGTGTGCTACTGAGCTCGACAATCAGCTGGTTTACATACAGAATTAAAAGTGCTGGCGAGGTCAATCCACCCTGTCTCACCCCGCATTAAAACCTGTACTCCTCAGACAACTCGTTGGCCCAACTAAGATGATTTGTTTGGTATCCATACCAATACTGAAACATATTTGTAATGGCGGCTGGCACTCCCGCTTCGCGTATCTTACACCACAATTTGTCATGCCTAATCAGGTCAAAAGCCTTGGAAAGTTCTAAAAACGCCGCATACACCGGCGTGCTTCTCTCCGTATGGTACGTGACAGTAAGTAAGCTTGAGGGACAAAATAGCACATTCAGTCGGTAACTGCGGCTTAAACACAAAGAAATATGGCAAGTTTTGACGTTGAGCGAGCACCGTGAGAGCGTTCACGGGCGTTCCGAATTGTTGACAGCCCTCAGCTGTCTTAATCGTGATATCTAACTCGGAACGCCAGTTATTGATGTCAGCGCTGCAAGCGATTACGTTCTTATTCGGAAAGCGGCCTCAGTCTAACTGTCCTGTCAGTATCAAACACTTCCAGTATGCCTAACATGACACACGCGACAATTACTCACTCTCGCGTGAGTAATTGATGTCTATTTCTGTCACTTTTCTCATTTTCTGACAGCGCTGCCATAAAAAATAGTCGACTCGTTCGTCAAACTTGATGTTTTTTCTACAAACCCTAACATGACACCTTAGTTATCTCGATTTTTGACAATTCACCACGAGATAATCTGCGATTTTTCTGTCATTTTGTCGTATTCACTCGTCCTCGATTTTGACGACGAGAAGAGTAGACAAAATAATGATACAAAAAAAACCCAAATAGCATGGCAGTTGCACAATTGTACTTATTTTAGTCATACTTTTTTTTACAATATATTAATAATGAAAATACTTAGTTTTAAAACTACTATTTATATTGGGACGACATGTTTTATATAGAATTTTTTGCTTTTTGCATGGAAAAAGAAATAGTAACTACATGTTGAGTTTTAGGGGTTTAAGGATTTAAAAAGGGGGTCGAAATTTTCATTATTTTTGCGATAGGACACACCATTTTCGAGATATAAGCAAAAGAAAATAAAAAATAAGATACAGTACTGCTTTTGCACCGTTGAAGTGTTGGTGGGAATTAATCGCGATTAAAAATAGATTTAGATAAACAATCAAAATTTTAGGTGAAAAACCTCAAATTCAGAATAGCAAAATTTCCATTTTCACAAAATTAATAACCCAGTGCCATATTAATGGGAAAATGTCGTTTGACGGGAATTAACAAAATTTTGGTGAGTTTTTGTCTAGTTTAGAGGCATTTGAGACAACAGAATCGGCACTATTGATGAATGAAACGGAATCACAAGCCGATATTGCTATCATAAAAATGATTTGTTTTTAATAATTTGCAACATCAGTTTCTCGTCGCGAGATATAAAAGTGTCAAAGAGCCTTTTTCGAGTTTACTCTAAAGTTACATGCTCTGTGGTTTACTCCGTTACTCGTCGTTTACGGTCATGTTAGTGATTAGAATGACGTCAGAATCGTCGACAAATTTCGACAAAACGAGAAAAAGAGCGTTCTCGCGCTTGTCATGTTAGTTATACAGGAGCAAAAACGCAAAGACGGCGGCTTCAAAAAAAACTATTGTATTTTATTTGTTTTGAACTTTTTTGTTATACCCAGATATAGGTACCGTCAACCGCACCGCACATGGTAACGATTTGACGTTCAGTGCTCGTGCACATTTATTTCGTTTTTATTAGGGTTCCGTAGTAAACAAGGAACCCATATAGCTTCGCCATGTCCGTCTGTCTGTCTGTCTGTCTGTCCGTCTGTCTGTCCGCGGCTTAGCTCAGAGACGGTTAGTACTAGAAAGCTGTAATTTGGCATAATTATGTACCTATACATATTAATTATTATTTTTCATTTCTATTGTTTTTTTTTTTCGGATATGTTTTTTTTTGCATTTGGTAGCCTAATTCTTGAGGAAGGCTATGGGCTAATTAACATCACGCTACGCCTCTAAGGAGCTGAGCAAAAAGAAAAAAAGCCAGAAAGAACGCTGTAGCAAAAACGAAGTAATAGCGCGGACAGACATTGCGATGCGACGGGATGGGAACCCCCCGAGGAATATGAAATTTTACTCAATACTCAATTCTTTATTGCATTCCATAATGTATTACTTATATGGTATAACAAAGTAAAAGACCAATACGGACCGTCGTGTCGGGCAATTTTTTTACCACAATCACAATTATTTATCACGATTAGACTCAGATTCTAGGATGGCACGTAAATATCAAGAACGTTTGAAAATACAATAGATTAGTAGGCAAAGGGTTTTTTTTTTAATTTTAAATGACAAGAATGATGATATGAAACAAATAATGAAGTAAAAATAATATTATTTTTCTGTATGATAAGTTGATAACGTCCAGAAAACATGAGGCATAAAATGCGCGCGCATGTCACGCTCCAGATAATTTAATTAGGATCCCGTTCCGCTTAGCAGCGCCCTCTCACGTTTCTAAAAGAATATTTAGAGACAACAGCCAGAATCACAACCAAAAAAATATTTATACTTACCTACTAAACAACCATTAATTTGAAAGTTCCAAGTGTTTACTTGTATTTTAATTTTATTTTATTCATTATAATTTAATCACTTTACCATCATTCAAAATTAAATATTATAGGTAAAACGCAAAATAATATAAAAAATTAGAATAACAAAATTTTATTCGAATGTGAAGTTGGCAGGTACTAGGTTATAAGCTGACTGGACTTCCAAATTAGCTTCAAAGAGGCAGTTAACTGCTTCGAGCAAAACAAAGCTTCAAAAAAAAGTGTGACATACGAGTACTTACTTACATTAAAAAAAGAAATGCTTCTCCGCTTTATGTTCCAACCCGTGGGTGGTCCCAACCACAGTTCCAACGGCAAACCGTGTCGATTCTTCATTATCCATAGTCCATGTTGATTATTATTAGCAATTAACTATCGACTAATGAATAAGCGAGGCGTCAAAGAATTTTTTACTAAGGAGGTAAGTACAGTACAATCATCTTACTAATTGATTTAAATTGCACTGGTAGCCCAGCCTCGCATAAGCTGCATGCTTGATAATTATTCGAGCATAATTTATACAATTTCATTCATTTTAAACAAAAGACTTTTAATAATCCTACCTGAATACAGGTATAGGTAGTCTGGTGAAACATTTTAGATTGTAGAAAATACCTAGGTACCCAGAAACTGCACAAAACTCCGTAAGGTGATCACAGAACCAGTCCAAAATATGCAAAAGCACAAAGGGCCAGCCTAATGAGCACTACCTACTGGCAGTTTCAATATAGCTGTCGGCTTGCACCAAGAGTCGGCTCTCAGCCCTTACTTCTCGCTGGTGATAATGGACGCTATTATATCAGACATCCAGGAAGAGGTATTCTAGGATAGAGACAGCTCTAGAGCAGATTGGAGGTGTGGTGGCAAAGACTGGACAATCAAAACTGAATCTATTTTGGTTTGTTTTTTCTTAGGTTTTGTCAAAATAAACAAGACCAAATCAAAATGTATATATTGGCTTCAAGACATGAAATGAAAGACTTTCGCGGGTTTTGGAAACACACCAAAAAAAAAAATCCCAAGCCTAGCACTCGGGTAAGTGTCGATTGTGTAAGCACGCCCGTGGAGATCGCAAACTTGTTTAGGGAACATTTTAAATTATAAGTACCTATAAAATCGGATGTTAATGGTGTCATTGCTGGGGCTGTATTATTTTACGGTGCTGTTTATGTAGCAGATTAGTTTACTTATAAAACATATGAGACGAGGCAAATCACCAGGACATGACAGCCTTAACCGCATCTCCCTCGACTGCTAGCGTTATTGTTAACGTTCTGTATCCGACACTCCTACCTCTGCCGCTTTGATGAGGACGGTGGTCGTACCAATATTGAAAAATAAAACTGGTGACGTCAGTGACAAGGCTAATTACAGATCGATCTCAGTAGCGACTATTACGGCTGCAGTACTTGACGCTGTGTTTGAGAGACAACTTAGTAAACATCAAATACACGATGCTCAGTTCGGTTTTAAACTACACATTTCTTCTTCTTTGTTGGTTATGTGGCCACGGTAGCCAGAAGCACAATTTCGAAGATGCCATGTTTGTCTAAAGTTATGATGCGACTCAGCGCTCACGGTGATATTACTAAAAGGCATGGTCAGCGTTATCGCAAGATGGTGCATTTCTTGACGTCATCTATGACGATTCACAATACATCGTTATCGCGCTCAGGCTTATTCGGTACGGCCGTTAGCACGCTCAAATCAATTACAGCTTAACTCGAAATGCAGTCTGACCATAGACATATAAAATATAGTCTGACAGTGGTATGGTACCATGACAGTCAATGGCAGTGGTGACAGTGACACTGCTCTGACTTATGATCTTTTCAAACATTGCTAATTGGAGGTTATGTTGTGTTGAACTTTCGAGATATTCCGAGTAAATAATGAACTAATAACTGTTCAATTGATGTTAGTTTGTCAGTGGATATAATCAGCAACCATGGCTTTTGCATCGCTGCGTTTTAATGCCCTGCGCAAAGTAGTGCAGTCAGCTTCTTATACAACTTTGCTAAAGAGGCCCTTGGCATATAAAAGTTCAATTTCCTTAGAAACATTGTACCCTAATAGTTCCTTGAAGCTTACTACGCCAGCATTTGTAAGTACTTTTAATATTTAATAATAATTAATGACAAAAATGGACTCCTTCAATGATAAATTGATAACCTAATTTTAATTTCTTGTAGAAACCAACTGACCCAAATGAGAAGTTCTCAGGATTCATACCGATCGATAAACTAGATATAACATACAGTGCTAGCTCTGGACCTGGAGGACAGAATGTGAATAAGGTAAGATATCAATTACTTATTACTTCATAATACAGTCAAAACCACGACTTCGGATTACGGTTGTTATAGCCGATATTCGTTATAACCAAATACTATTTTATGTAATCAGAAATGCTGGGACGTCAACATTTCGTCGTTATAACCGGTACGACGACGTTATAAACAGTTGACTGTAATTATATACTTACCCGTGCTTTTTTATAAAAATATTTAAAAATGATATAATATGAATAAAAATGTAATCAAGAAAATTCTTGAAGTTACTATTTCCTTACATCATACTTACTTTCCGTTATTGAAAGTGGCAAAAATAGTACACAACTGGGAGTTGTGCCACAACTTGTAAGATTCTAATGCCCAGCCAATAATCTGAATGGTCACAAAATATCTGAAATCAATAACTATTTAATTATTTACTTTACAGGTGCATACCAAGGTTGACCTGAGGTTTAAACCTAGTGAGGCAGACTGGCTACACCCTGACATCAGAATCAAAATGGTGGAACTGGTATGTTCCAAAACTTAATCTTCATAAGTTCTCTGATCTTATCCTTATCTTAGTATCTGGCAAGCTGGAAAAAGATTAATATTTTTCCTTTCTACATTTCAGTACGGCAACAAACTATCCAAAGAAGGCTACTTGATCGTCAGGTCAGACTCCACCAGGTCCCAACAGTTGAACCTGGCTGACTGCATGCAGAAGCTGCGGAACATGATCCGTGATGCTTCCACTACCAAGAGGGAGCCAGCACCTGAAACTGTTGAGAGGATTAGACAAAGGTAACAGAAATATCTACAGTCCATACTGAATAATTATTACGAATGCAAACCAGTCTGACAATCTGTCTTTTACCTTTTCATGCCTAAATTACTGAACTGGTTGTTATGAGATTTGACAAATAAGTAGCCTGGTACCTGGAGAAAGACATCTAAGGCTACTTTTCATAGTGGATATTGTATTAAAATTTATTAAATTCAAAATACAAACAGATTTTATTTATTTATAGATTACTAGCTTTCGCCACGTGGAGGTCGGAAATTATCCCCCCGGGAACGTACTACCGGGATAAAAAGTATTTGGAAGGTTAATCCAGGTTATAAACTATCTGTGTGCCAAATTTCATTCAAATCCATTCAGCCGTTTTTGCATGATTGAGTAACAAACAAACATACAAACTGTGACATTTATAATATTACTAGGATAGTATTTGTTACATACATACGCTACCATTACAGAAAAAGCGATGAAGTCGCGTGCAGCAGGTAGTAATAAATAATGCAAGAAAAGTCTCACAGTTTCGTCAGGAAGTGATTCAAATGAAACTGATCTGGGAAACTCCATTTAAAGATTAATAATACAAGTTTACTAGGTCTTATGGTCAAAAGGAAAATAGCTTTTACCACACAATTGCCGAAATTGAACTGAAGAATATGTTTTTATAGCCTTATTGATATGCCATTAGCGCTGGTGATATTGAAGTTTGTAGTTTTGCTTCTTATCCCTTATTAAAGTTGCGACCTAAAGAGAAAAACAGTACTTTAATAAGATCACTTTATTGTTAATAACCCCCTGAGCGACAAAAAAAACGTGTGCCGTCGGGGGACCCCCGTCAAGAACGAAGTTCCGTAAGGATCATTTTCAAAAATGACAACTCAGTTCATTATTGAGGTTACCGGCCGCGCACAATGCTCGTCTGCTCGAATCTCGATGCTCGCACGCACACACTACACACTCGTATATAATAGAAAGAGACAGAAAAAAGAGAAAGTCGCATTGAGCATAACCCTTTTTCCTTACGTGACGATTTCAACCAGTCAACTCCTTTTTTTTTTTTGATGGGAAATTATCAAATAACTTCTCCCGCACTGGGCGGAGCTGGGACGGCGTGTCAGACTTTTACTGACTAAAACCTACCCGTGTTCCTTCCGTTGCCTGTGTGCCGGGGCCGCGATATCCCTTTCGGACAAACTCGCAACCCTGGCAGGAACCAATCAATTCCTAAAGCCGCGTTAAGGAATTTAGTTCCAAAAATCTGTATATTAATAATCAGTTGTAGTTTCTATTATTGTTAGTTACAAAAGTTATTACTATTATTTTCCAGACATCTGAAAGCAGCGCGCATGCGCGTGGCAGTCAAACGCGAGGACTCCCTGAAGCGCGCGCTGAGGCAGTCACCCACTATAGACTTATGATTTTTCTATTAAATTGGGCATGCACGGCTTGACTTGTGCTGGACTCTGAGGAGATACAAATGAAGTAAAAAAGTTGCTTTTATTGTTGTTTGTGGACCTCATTTTTCAATGGTAGCAGTATTATGGTGAAAAGTTATAATCTCATGTACATTGTGCAGTGTAACATAAGGAGCATTTATAAAGGGTTTGTGTTAAAACTTGATAAGAAAGAAGAAACTGTACTAATTGTAAATTAAATACAAATATAAATAGAGTGAGGTCCATAAACACAGTATCCTCAGGTGTTCAGTTCAGCCGTAAAGTTTGACTGTTCTTATAGTTATGTGTAATTAATATAATATCGTTGTTTAGCAATCCGAGTCTTTGTTAAGCTTTTTTTAATGTTAAGTCACTGCATCCTTTGACAGAGTTGGAACGAATAGCAGTACCTTTGCCTGCAAGCAATTACATGTTGGTATATGTTATACACCTAAAAAGTAAAGTATAGTTCTACACCAATATTGTATTTTTGTTAGTAATGAATGAACTCAAAAGTGTACTGGACCGATAAAAAAAAAAAAAAAAAAAAACACACATTCACCTGTAGAATGATGTGATCACTGAGTAACAACATAGGCATTGATATTTATTAATATACCACTCGTGTTAAGCCAAAGGCGGAAGTTAGTGTTAGACATACGTAATAGTGTAAAACCTCGCGGTTATTTTTCATAAGCGCCTGATGAAAGTTGTTGAGCAAACTTTTATTAAAGATTCTTGTGTTACACTAGGATTTCGTAGGAACTATATTATTGTGTTAATGGATAATTATTTCAACAGTCAAACAACATTTATACGACTTTAATGAACGTATAAATGTTTCGTGTGCCCAATTTAATATTGGAATAATGGTATTCCAATTGTATTTTAGATTATCGTAATGTAATAATGTATAGTACCTATGTAATTGGTGTGTAGCTACAATTATAATACAGGTCTTTCTTTCTTTTTCGTGTGGTTAATGACTAACCTGGTGTCAGAGTTTTTAAGCCGCCCATGGGCCTCCGACTTTGCTTCATATGCCGTTGAGAAATATGTCTCAAGCATGCCGGTTTTCTCACGATGTTTTCCATCACCGCTTTTGAAGCAAGTGATAATTTTACAATACGCACATGAATCCGAAAAGTCAGAGGTGCGTGTCTTGGGTTCGAATTCGAGACCTATGACTTGGCAGTCTAACGGTCACACCACTATCACAGCTCTCAGAGTAATAACTAATCACAGCTTATTGATAATACAGGGAATCCAAATAGTGACGTCATAAAAAAATAATCATCTTCCTATCATTAATTTAAAAAAAAAGTTTTGATCGAAAAGGAGGAATTTACGTTCGAGTGATACTGAGTAGAGATTTTTTAATAAAAAAAATAAAAAATACTAACATGATCAATTAGAATATGAATCGTTTTGAAACCAATTGCTAATCCATTGCTTCATAAGTTCAAAAAAAATATTTACTCAACATCATAAATAACGCAATGAATATTGTTGAACTGTCAAAATGAAACGGATTAGTCTTAATCATTAACGAAACTGTGTTGTGTAATTAGTTAGCTGGTTCCTAAATAGTAGACTAAACCAGGCAGCGACTGTGGAATCTAATTTATGACGTCACTATTTAGACCACATTGTATGTAGGCGCGTGGTCATAATATAATGATCATAATATTAATACAGACAGCTAAATGTTACGAAAGTTCTTTAGACTATTAGTGCCTAACAATAAAGTTAAATAGTTATGAATAAATAGTACGTACTTTAAACTCCAAAATTGTTTTCAATCTTTTCTCGAATATCCTTCATATTTTATTTATTGTTATTCGGTGGAATTACCTCATTATTATTAACTTGTCATTTTCAACATAAAGCTACGTGGTCTGTGGCTACGTGCAGACTGGCGCGACGCGATACCGGTAATTGTACTACCGTGAAGTTTTTCTTAGAAATTGTTTTCTTAAGGTCACTTCGCGCCGTCACGTCGTGCCAGTGTGCATGAGGCTTAACAAAACCACATATTTTGATGCTTTCTTGAACAATTTAACTGGCTGCTACATTTTAAAAGACAATAAAAAAAGTTTATAAATACTCTTTGGTGGCAACGCCGTTGTCATAGCAACGCAAAAAGACAAATAAGCAGTACAGTGTATTGTCACATTACTGTAAATATTTTTTTATTGAGCAATATTTACTTTCAATATGTCTTACAGGGATTTGAGGAGTAAGTATTTTTCACGCAAACCCAATAAATAAAGTTATTTTTTGTCACTACTCATTTTTTTTGCGATTGGTAAGATTTTAGCGAAGCAATGCGGGTCCTGGGGTTTCCAAAGCAGATATCTTTGGAGAGCTTCAGGACGCCGAACTGGGAGCTGATGGAGGAGTGTCTTCGCTGGCTGGCAGGCAGGGTCGAGCCTGACGCAGAGCTGGGCGGTGGCAGACACTCCATGGAGCAGCGGGTGGCGCTGGTCACGCACGCCATCGCGCTGTTTGTAAGTGTTCCTTTTAATTATACCAGTTGATGGTAATGACTAAAGTAATGTTACATCCTGCTGCCCTTATCTCACTTTATTTGGCGTGCGCGCAGCATGTCTTTTTTAAGCAGAGAAAAGATTTGATTTTTTGGTTGTTTGTTTGTAATGAATAAACTCAAAAACTACTGGACGGAGTCAAGAGCCGACTTCCGGCCACCGTAGGCGCGGGCCTGCGGACGGTGAGCAATGGGCAGCTCGCCGTCCGATAAGGACCAGGCCCGTGTCGACGGCGCGTTGTGTTCCACGCGCGCCTCAAAGAGATGTCAGCACCAACCGACGGGGTCGAAAGACCAATGCCTGCTGGGGTTGCGGGTTTGTCTGAAAGGGATATCGCGGCCCCGGCACACAGGCAACGGAAGGAACACGTATGGGTTTTAGTCAGTAAAAGTCTGACACACCCTCTCGCTCTGCCCAGAGCGGGAGAAGTCATTTGATGATTACCCATCCTGAAAAAAAAAAAAAAAAAACTACTGCACCGATTTAAAAAATTCTTATACCTGTAGAATGCTATATTTTCACTGAGTAACATAGGCTATTACGTATTTATAAAGAAATCACGCGGGCGAAGCCGCTGCTGGAAGCTAGTCTTCCATAAATGATGAATGTTATATCCTATTGACAAAACTAGAAAATAAATTGGTTGCCAGGTAGCGCAGTTTGGCTGTAGATTATCGGCGTTTATAAAAAAAAAATGTAGAGATAGTCAGTGGCGCACTCAACACTGTAAGCCTTACGCTGAAATCAATAAAGGTACCTCTCGCGTTCCCCCGGAGCAACACAATCGAGTCAGTTGCCACGCGCCCGCTAAAGTTTATACAATGTACCGCACGCGCGCCTTTAACAATGGCTAAATCTCGTGCTTATTGCAGTGCAGACGGCTGTCAGAATAAAACGGCCACCAAAACTTTATCTTTTCTTAAATTACTTAAGGAGGAGGAAAAGTAATTATAATGTATTTGTCTTTTTTATTATAATGTATCTCTTAATATTACGAGGAGCTCGTGGCTAAGTAACAACAGCTGCACTTGTCGATCCATCAGGTTAAGCTACGCTTGCCGGGGTTGGTCAGTGGATGGGTGACCATCTTTACATACCGAGAATCCTCCGTGCCTCGGAAAGCACGTTAAGCCGTTGGTCCCGGCTGTCATTCGTGGATCTTTGACAGTCGTTACGAGTCGTCAGGAGCCCGAAAGTCTGACACCAGTCTTACCAAGGGGTATCGTATTACCCAGTTACTGGGTTGTGGAGGTCAGATAGGCAGTCGCTCCATGTAAAATACTGGTATTCAGCTGCATCCGGTTAGACTGGAAGCCGACCCCAACATAGTTGGGAAAAGGCTAGGCAGATTGATTGTATCTCTTAATATTATAGGTAAAGCGAAGTCGTTGTTTTCGTCTGTCTGTTTCTCCGCTTACTTCCTCTAAACGCAACGGATTTTGATACGGTTTTGACTATCATTAAGAAAATTTCTTCCAGAAGGTTTATAAGTATAATACATGCATGTTATAGTAGATAAAAGCCGAGAATTTCAAAGATTTGTATGTACGAGTATAAAATTAGTCATCGAAATTTACGGAAGGGTAAAAAGTTAATAGACCATTATATTAAAGTGAGGCATTTGTGATTTTCAGTAAATCAGAATATTAATTACAATGTAAAAAAAAACAGTTTTTTAGTCATGCCCATTCTTTCGTGTAATAATTTCTTAGCACAGCACTACCGTTGCGTTCAATGATAATAATAAGTCCAGACTGATTACAAACACAGACATGATCAGATAGCGAATATAATCCACCAAAAATTAGCAATAAAATATAAATTAATTCCCACACCACCCATAGCTTATTATAAATATCAACCTGAAACGGTTCTCGAAAACTCCACTCACAAACTGTACTTTGACCGAGCTATCCTCACCGACAAAACAACGCACTACAATAGACCGGACATCACGTTATTAGATAAAAATAACAAAACTGCACAAATCATAGAAATAGCCGTTCCTAATACACGCAACCTACAGAATACTATAGCAGAAAACCTCTCAAAATATATAGACCTGATAATAGAAATCAGCAGAATGTGGCGGCTTAGCAACGTTACCATAGTTCCTATAGTCTTGTCAACAACAGGTGTAATACCTAAACGGCTCCACCAGTCTTTAAAAACACTCGATTTACCACCCTACACATATCAGACTCTTCAGAAAGCTTCAATTTTGAATACCTGCAGGATTGTCAGAAAATTTCTGCAAAATGACAACGATACATCAATCATCACCTCACACACGAGTGCAGCAACCACCGCACAAACACAGTCTCATGGACAGACACGCTCACCATCACATAATCCGAATACACCATCATCTCATCATAATTTAACTAATTTCCAGGGGTAGCATTTGGCTTCGGCCCGTAATACCCCATAAATCCGACGCAACGCCGAGATACGTAAAAGTATAAAAAAAATATATAAAAAAAAAAACGTTTATTCTCTCCACCACATAATGAACACTCAGTACAGTACATAAATGTGTATACAAAAATACATTGATGTAGTGGAGACTGGAGCCTGTACTAGGAATACCTGTGTTACAGGTCTCCAGGCCTCCAAACTACCCGGACATGTCACAGTATACAAACATAATAACAGACGTTAATGTTGGGAAGAAAGATAAAAAATTATGCACGTGATCGCCTGACAACACGGCAGACGACTTAATAGACACTCTCGGGCGTCCGCGTAAGGTACATTTTAGCGCGCACGAACGCCTATAATATTTTTGTAGGTAATTATAGCGTTAGGTATCTATCTTTCATATGGAGTGAACTATCCGTCTTAATCTGTGACGTGTGTTCGATAAATTGACGCCTGAGAACTTTCCTAGTGTAAACGAGGCTTTACTCTTAACTACGACCGTCTTCCAGCATTCTCGCGCCAACATCAAGTTGAACGGCAAGCGCGTGTACGGCGCGGACGGCTATGCGGTGCGCGAGATGATGAAGGTGGCTTCCCTGCTGCGATCAGCACTGCAGACGCCCTCTACTGATGACCAGCAGCACGAGTCCACGCCGATGAACTATGACTTTAGCAGCCGGGTAAGTAATTGCACCCACATGCAGTAGTTTAATCGAGCTGGTGTGCTTATAATAAATAAAAATAAATAAATCATATATATCACCAAGTCCGTTTCAAGTCTAGCTTCACCGGTGAGTCTTTTGAAGGGGTTAAACTGCTTTCTCGACTCTTTCCTTCATCGTTCTGATGAGTTGTCAGTTGAGTCGATAAATAATAAATAATTTTGTTCCCAAAAGTAATGTACAAAGTATGTATGGTAAGTATGCGCGGCTTTTACAGCGTAGAACTTACAGGTACACAGAAATTTCAATGACCCCCACGCTAAGTAGATAGTGGTGGTAGGATTTTTAATGCATTTGACGTTGTTATTTTTTTATTTCGTTCGTGTTTCATGAACTTTTACCAAATAAATGTTATTCTTCGTTAATTTTTTTTCTTTTAGTAGATAAATATGTTTTGCCTCATCTTGCAGCTGAGTGAAATCAAGCAAGCTCGAGCGTTAGCTACAGACATCACAGCACAGGGCGCCTTCCTCTACGATCTATTGGCTAAAGAGGCAGAAAACAAGGTGAGTTCCTTACCCGGCCGAACTCAATGGAGAATGACTTTTCTCCAAATAGTCTGTAGTTAAAAGTCTGTACCTTTATAATTTTATATGTAGGTATAAATGTTTTTTTAAAATGTATTGTGTTTAGTATTATGTTTATTAGCAGTACCTACCCTACTGACTACAGTCTATCCAAAGCTTGTCTAGAAGATATCGCTATCAGCGACAAGACCGCCATTGTTCATAGAATTAGCAATATGTAAAAGAGGTTTGTAACAAACTTGGTGTACAATAAAAATAAAGTATGTTTTATCTCTCTAAAAAAGAGTTTCCACCATGTCAAATACCCCAGGAACAACGCGAACAAGCACTTTCCCGTCCTCTGGACATGTCTGCAATGGAAGCTAGTCTCCGGCGCGCGCTGGATGCCGTCACCGGCAAGGTGTCCTCCGGTCGGGAGCAGATCGACAACGTGGCAGTGAGTGAGGCTGCGCTTGATGCCAAGCTGGAGAGGAAGAGGGCCGAGCTCATGAGGGCGGAGAAGCGGCTGCATACTGTACAGAAGATCAAGTAAGTACTTATAGGAGTTCGATGGTACTGTAAGGACTCCTCGTCCTTATGTTACCGGGTCATTAATGAATGAAAGACTATTTATTATTTAACTAATAATTATTCTTAAATGGAATATTGTGGATCCGATGATCTACGATATTTTACATCATAACATACGTCCTGTCAGCTCTTCAGCTGACTCCCAATTCTTCTTCTGCCTTTTATATTCGTTATAGCGTTTCTCTCCTAATTCTATGCCATTAACTTAAAAGTACTAGAAAAGGTTGCATGGTGGAACCAAACAGTACCTTACTAGGTTAAACGTGCTCGCAAGATGTCTGTAACTTTCTGCGGTGAGTTTCGCTCATAGTCCTTTTGTCCTTGCTTATAGCCATGGGCCACAAAGTGGTTATAGTCAGTAGAAATCTTTTTACAGCTTCTCATAAAAAAGGTCCTTTGAAAATCTTTTCGGAATTTTCGACGCTAAGCTACGACAGTAGTCGGGATCAATTCAGCTGCAGCTGCATTTTACAGCATTCTCTGCAGTTTCAGCATTTATCTGATGCACGTTTAAATGATCCTTAATACTTTCAGACCAGCCTACCAGGGTGAGCTTACTACTCTGGAGACTGAGATAGAACAGCTGTGGGACCAGTACGTGCTGCGGTATCGCTGCGTCGAGGCGCTGAAGCATCAGCTCAGCGTGCTTGAGAGTGCTCAGGCTGAGGTGAGCTACTGTAGAGAATGCCTCATTTTATTTAACATTTATGCCGATCTAGTATGATCGAAGGTTCCTTGGCTAAGTCTGATCTCCTATTGGTTCTTAGATTGTGGTGATTGTTTGTTTGCAGGCAGCTGAAGAACAGCAAGCTGCAATCATGCAGCTGATTCACAAGTATGAAGCAGAAGATGTTCTAGGGAAACTAAGCGATTCTGGTTTGTACTCAGGGTTACTAATGTTATAAGCAAATGGAAATGTAAAGACAAATTAGAAAATACCTATATTTTGTAGATGACATGGACTCGAGTGATGACGGCAAGGACTTGAGTGAAGTGAAGCAGCCGAGGCCGGCCACCAGGCCTAAGACACGGCTGAGGATTAAAACAGCAGGTCAGTTATTATTAGTGATAGCGAGAAATTCCTTTCTGAGCAACTAACTTATAATACTGTAGACTGTAGCTGCTGCGACACTCACAGTGGGCGGGACACAGTGAGTGCCAAGACAGATTATATTATTATTAATTTATATTTCAGACAATATGATCAATTTTGTTAAGTTATTATAAACTAGCGACCCGCCCCTACTTCGCACGGATGCAATGTGCTTATGGGGCGACATTTCAAAATATCGAGATTTTTGTACTACTTATATCTAAGTTAAATGTTAATGCACATGTGATAAGTACTCAGAAAACTTCCGGAATAAATTCTCTAAATGATGTTGTAAACCTTATCGCGTTGCGTAGTTTAGTAGAACAACTTGGTCACACAGACTTACACGAAAAGCGACTTTTTGGTGAACATTTTTGAAAAAAAAAAACAAACTTTAATTTCTCAGGTAAGTAGTAATTTAGCTGAGGATTTATGTTTGTTGTTGGATAGTGTACCTATGGGTTTAATCGAGTTAAATGGTGTGCGATTGGCTGATGATGATGGTGAACGCGCCTTGCTAACTACCAATTTCCGATTTCATCCATGAATTCAAATATGTCAAAAGATGTAAAATACCGTCATGTTATCTGTAGGCACAGCGGCGGCGGAGGCTCGTCGTGCGTTCGGCAGCATGGCGGCGCGCGACTCGCTGGACGAGATCCGCGACGAGGACGACTCGCACTCCGACTCCGACTTCTCCGACAAGCAGGGCTTCGGAGACCTGTCCATATCTAGTAAGTGTTGTTACTGATGAGCCCTGGCGCCGGCAGTGGCCACAACTATTGGTGAACAACACGGGGCCATAGCGTACAGCTTGGGGTGCCGAGGACATGTGGCCGTCACAATGAAGGCGCCGGTGTTTGACGTCACGGTGTCAAAAAACGTCTGTATACGTAGTGCCGTAACTGGGGTGACGGCAGCGGTGCCCAGGCACGGCGCAGACATTACCAAGGTTTGGGTCAAACATGGTAGTTAATAACATACATTCAATACCTATTATTAATCCCGTAGTACGGGTATAGACGCGCCCTACTATGAGCAACATACTGAGGATACACAGCTGATATAATATATTCTTCTTACTACAAGCAAATAACATTATTGATGATGATGATAAGATCGTAAATTACGTGTCGAGAGCTGTAGCTGCAGTCAGTCAAGTCTGGGTCTCCTTAAAGCTATAGTAGTACTTAAGGATTTAATTAAAGGAAATGTTTTTGAACATAGTAGATTATAGCTGCCTGTTCTCCAAGAGATCATTCAGTTGCGGCACTATATATACGGCCGGCCGTCATGTGACGACGACGATGTCTAAAAGAACTCAAGCTTTACTGACAAAGAATCTTCGTCTTTAAGTTAGTTCGCATATTTCGCCTTGAAATGGCTAGGATGCGGACAATTTCTCGGATTAAATATAGAAAACACTTTAAAATGGCATACGCAGATCGATAAAGTATGTAGTAAACTTAACCAATATTCCTATGCCTTGCATATGTTAAGCAAAACGGCAAATAGAGCAACAGTCTTAACAGCATATCATGGTCTAGTTGCCTCAACATTGAGGTACGGCATTATATTTTGGGGCAATGCCACAGGCAAAGATATCGTGTTTAAGTGCCAAAAAAGATGTATAAGAGCCATTTGTAATCTGCAAACCACCGACAGTTGCAAGCCTTATTTCAAAAACATGAAAATCCTTACTATGCCCTCATTATACATATACGAAACAGCTATGTTTGTTAAAAATAATATGAATAGATTTTCCCGAGTATCAAGTCAGCGTCGATGTGACCAGTTAAATTTAGTTGGATCTAGAACCGCATTATTTAAGAAAAGCATTTTTGTAATGGCTCCAAAAGTGTATAATAAATTACCAAAATGCATAAGAAGTGTAGAAAATGTTGGCCAATTTAAAAGTAAATTATTTTTATTTCTAGTAGAGAAGGCCTATTACTCCATAGAAGATTTCATGGGTATTTATTAACGGCTATTGACATTTTTTGACATTTTTTGACATTATAATATTAGTAACTGACTTAAGACTTTTGAAATCATTTAAATTAATCTTCTTCAATCTAATTATTATTATTGCATGTTCCAAATCATTAGACCTACATATTAAAATGATATAACAAATTATTTGTATACCAATTGCATTGGTAGAACATAGAGATCTCGCGAAAATGTATATTTTAAGACCTTTTATGTACTATGTTCACAAATAAAGTTTGATTTGATTTGATTTGACAATCCCCTCGATCAGCTTTAAGTTGTCAACATAACGCAAGCTACTAATTCACATAATTTTAGAAGCAAATCCAAAAGAGATGCACATTTATGAAGCGCAGGCCACACGGAGCACGAAGCGAACTTCGTTTAGCCGCCGCATCTTTTCACACTTCGGTTCAAAGTTCGCGGTGTGAACCGAAGTATGAATAGACACGGTAGCTGTTATACAGTTTAGCCTGCGCTTTAGCCAATTTCTTTTCTTTTCAACATTCACCGTTGTCCCAATAGTTAATGGCCACTGGAGCCAAAATAAAGAAGCATGAGACCAGTTCATTTAACATTGCCAGCTTCAGCGCGAACATCTTTAGCCATTAAACTGTTTGTAACGCAGGGAAGGGCCCGGCCACCAGCTCGGACGGCAGGATGAGGTCTGCCGCTACTACATTTGGTTCGTCATGCATTGCTTCTATTGCTAACTCATTCATAGTTCATTTTATAAAAAGAATCTCGTAGATTAGGGATTTAGCGATGGTATTAAGTGAAGGCCGCGTATTATGTTATGTAAATTGGTGTACACAAAAGTTGAAGATATTTTGATTATTAACAACTTTTTCGATTGTAGTTTAGGCACAAATCGTAAAAATCATTATTCACCCCCAAAAACGACTATTACCTAGCCCTCCAAAAAAAAAAAAAAACAATATTTTATTTCACATAAACCTACATGGGCACCTATGAAACGTCAGAAGCTAGGTGCACGGTTCCAATTGGTCGTTTCCTATGGAGAAGAGCCGGCAAGAAACTCCACGGTCACTCTTTAAAAAATAATTGGCCTGTACGTACAATATCCTCAAACAACAGTATTAACAGGTATGGGAGGACAGTGTAGGTCTTTCAACAAGTACTATCCATAACATCCTCCATTTTGTTAAGCACTTGGGTACTTAACAAAATAGAAGATGGCCAAATATACAGTCCACTAAGCCTACAGCGTTATCACATTCACAAAATAGAAAAGAATCTATTTATCATATGAATAAATTAATAAAAATAAAAACCTATTTTAAACGAAAATACATGATTACTATTACAACTGTAACAAATCTGAATAATTGTCATGTACACAAAAGCCACTAATAAAGTGTTGATATTAACTTGTAGGTATATAATGTCCTCCACCACACTTTCGGAACTTTCACCAATTCATTTAGTTATAATATATACACAATTTTCCGACCAACCACATACTTCTAAGAATTTTTCTTCAATTCAGGTTTTCAAAATCGGTTTGGCCCTAGACTCATCGCTAAAGCCCAATACTGGAATTTCCCGATCCCGAGCAATTTCTTGGAACAGAAGTGTTTAGTGTGTGTCAGTGAGTCAGTAAGTCCCGGTGTGTCGCAGGCGGCGGCGGCCGCTGGTCGCGCGCGCGCCCCGCCACGCGCACGCTGGCCGCGCCCGACGGCGACGACTTCGCTGATCTCATTGAAGGTCAGGTGCTCAGTTATACTTGACGTGGATTCAATTTTACTTATTATGTGCTTCCTAAAACACAACACACTCCATGACAAAAAGTGCTCTATTATAGAATAAAATGCCATAAGGTTTTAGCCGTCCGAAAAAGTGTGTTTTGCAAACTGCGGATGCAGCAGTGTTTTCGTATAAATTGAACCTGTCTTAGGACACTGCTATATCATCAGCTTCGAGCGTCCGCCGAAATTGATTGAAACCTCGCTTGGAATTTGGGACTCCGAAGTCTCAGTGTGAGCCTGCTCCTGAATGTGTATACCGCATGCCATCGTGCTACCTGGCGGCCGTTGTTTGCTTTCTGGTCCACTCACACGCAGAGCATGCCATGCAATGATGTTTTTTGAAAACCCTTTTAATTTTTGATGTGTAATATCTTCCCTCTCGTTTCCCTGCTATATAAATAACCCGAAATAATCAAATCTGTGGGAATAATTTCGATACAGAAAAGAACGATGAAAAGGGACGGAAATGTGTCACAGGAAGTCGGGGAAGCGCGCGCTTCCCCCTTTTAATGTTGCGTATTACCATAATGTTGGTTATTACCAAGGTGAGATGTCAGATGTTACACATCATATGTGACTACTGTAAGGCTCGGTGGGTTTTTTTTTAATACGGGGTGGCATACATCGACGAGAAAACTGTTACCATGGATTCAGTACGTGCTTCTGAAACCCGTGAAAAAAAAACGTAGATATAGCACTTTTCTATGAAACAGTTGTTTTTCTTTGTAATAACTGGCAAAAAGTGTATCGCAGAGGGGTTCAGAATCATGTACTGAATCCTGGTGTCAGTTTTCGCGTCGATGACACCCTGTATATTATCATTTTATCGTTATACAAATACCTTGTTACTAAGTCATTTCTTCTTCCCAGGAGTGGAAAGTGGCGACGCAGGGGACTCTCTGGGCAGTTCCTCAGAGAGTGAGCTCCGCGTGACCAGCGCCCGCCCCAGCGCTGCGCCCGGTCGCGTCTCCGCACTCAGCGACAACGAGTTCTGAGCCTTATAGCTCGGGAGTAAGGCGCATTTATGTTCGTAGTTGTTTGCACTTTTAGTAGGTGTTTAGATGTTACGTAATAAATACGTGGAAATTGCTGGTGGATTTACTTGTTTTATTACCTGTAGAGAGTAGGTGGGTCTGTCAGATGTTTATTACACCTACTTCAAATGATGTACCTACAACTCTACAGGGTTATTTTGGCGCGTGGACAAACGAACGCCGCCATCTTGTTTTGTCAATATAATTTCACAAATGTTTACCAACAACGCCCTGCTGTCAATGTCATTCAGGCGCTTAGTCATAGCACTGTTGATCGAAGTTCAGGTGCCATAAGATCCTAGTAGTACTCTCTACAGGCCTCCATATCTGGTATACCTCGAGCAGTCAAGTCCTTGCTGACTTTCCTCGCTTATGGTATGAAATTATCTTTTTCTCACGAGGAAATTTGACTCTTCGATGTTTTTAAAATTCAAAATTCAAAAGTCATTTATTCAAACTAGGGTGAGAATCAACACTTTTCGAACGTCAACTACATAAGACAGTACCCCAAAACGCCCACCCTTCACCCCTTCCTAGTGCGTTAGCTGGGAAGAAGAAGTGGCGCAACAAACTCCCCAGCAGCACCGCTGTCTGTTCAGTTAGAAGAACAAATAAAAAAAGATTCTATATAATAGTATTCAAAATTATTTACATAACGCAACACAAAACATAATTTAAATTATTAGCCATATGTTAGCTAGCACACGCCAATATACCAGACAAAATCATCGAGAACAGCTATGCTCAGGCAGAAATAAAAAATTAAACGTAAACAGAACTTAATATCTAAATAAAACCCTCCAGGCATAAAGGGCGTGCCCGCTTACATATAGTTGTAACTGAACTATAGTTGTTAGTTGAAATAAAACAGCATTGTTTTATAAAAAGTAATATTTATTCGTCTCGTCATCCAAGCAGTATCTGTTCACAATAAATAACCTTCTGAAGCCGTAGACCATAGACAAGCAGCCACAATACTTCTGTCCACCGTAAACCCTAGCTTAAAGTATATACATCGATCTAAAGAGTATAGGTTTATTTACAATTATATTTTACAGTCTCTAAGTATTTTTTTACGTAGAATAATTAAAAATAAAAAGAATATAAATTCTTATCTAGAAAAGTATAAATTCTGATAATCTTTAAGAATTCTTATAACTAGTTTACGTATAGTTTGGATACCGAAAAGACTGACACACGGTAGATCTTGGTTAGATAGATATCTATTCCTTTCTTTTGATTATTTGACGAAAGGCATGACACAAAGTCATGAGCAGTGATGGCCCAGTGGTAAAGGCCGCGACTTAACCCAAGCAGGCACTTTGTGTAAATTATTTTATCACCACTGCGAGAGCAGTGAAACGGTGAAGGAAAAAGACATCGTGAGAAAATTTTCAAGAACTAAAAACTCGAAGACATCTACCAACCCGCAATGGGCCCGCGTGGTGGATTATGTCTCACTTCCTCTCACAGAAAGAGGAGGCGTGTGTCCAACAGTGACATTATAGGGTGATTATGTTTATGCATGACACAAAAGCGATGTTATAAATTCTAAACGTTCCTCAATCAAAGGTGTGTCAGCAATTTTAAAAGAAATTAAGTATATAAATAAAAACAATGTGGTATCAAGATATAGCAAAAGTCATAATAACAAAAAAATAAGACCCTGGAAAATACGCTAAGACTAAAAAGTCGTTAAAAGATTCTAACAAACACTACAATATATTAATAGCTTAGCTTAGCGGAAAATAAAATAAATACTTTAATTATTACAAAATTAAAAACATGTTCTAATTTTTCAACAATTGTATTTGAACAAAATTGAGCAACAATTTAGATGTTAATATTTACACCAATCGTAGGTTCGCAATTTGGCACCGTTTAGGTACATAGGACTTTAATGTTTTATATATATACAAACTTAAAGTTGACATTATATCTAAGAATATAAACTAAGCTGTATTTGTGAAGTAGCTTTCATGATAACTTTATTCTCTTCCTCTATTTTTAGAAATATAATGCAATCTGGAAGTGAAATAGCTTCATAACGAATTAATCATTCTACAAAACATACATTAAAAATATCTTCACAAATAAAGACTATGTAAAACTAGATAAATAAGACTTAAAATAGAATATAACACAGATATTTGACGATACGTACAAGTTTACAATTTGTTATTAGTTATGTTAGTTAAAGTAAAGGGAACTAAGAAAGTAAAACATGAAATGAAACAACGATTTTGTTAAAGACTGGCCGATTTCTTGCCTTAACCATAATTTAAAATGATAAAACGAACTACAAAACGGGATTCTTCATCAACATTATCGTAGGAATCAATTGAAATTATGACAACGATGTCTCTATAGCTATACCATTCGAGTACCGAACACTATGATGTCATCTACATAAACTAAACTAGATATTGCAATGATTAGGGCAAATACAGCTACCATGTTTGTCAGTAAAGAAATACTGAAAACATTTATAGTAATTTCATGCTAATCATTTGCAAAATCTTTTGGTCCCTTTGATCTATAATTGACTTAGTACGCAGGTAGACCATCAATCGGTACTTGATGATAAGCGATCGTTGTAGCGAATGAAATGAAGACGATAAATGATAATCTATGAGTATAATATCATAAATTCATAATTCTGTTTTGATTAATGTGTTACTTAAAGTTAGTGGAAATATTTACAATTTATCATAACGTATTGCGACCTTATAAAGCTACATTGTTAAGTTTGGTATGATATGCTTAGACAGTTAGTTTACTTAAACAAAGAGTATTTAAAAATTTCTTACTGGCTAAAGTTACTAAACATTCGTGTTCACATGTTCGTATAAATTACTTGACGCTATTTAATGACCCACTTAACCAATATGTAACAGTCAGATCGCGATTCTTATATCGATGAAGGATGAAAGATTAATTTTGACTTAAAATGTGTCATACATTTTCGTGGATGTAAAATGTATTAAAGCGCCACAGTGTGTTAGGATAGCTCTTGATGCGAGTGGCTGGTGTCACTAGTGGCAGACGTGCTTGCCAAGGAGTCGTGTTGTTCCGCAGCATGACGGCTCTCATCGCATACCGCTATGAATTGCTCCGCATACGCCCTAGAACATTGACAATACTAAGTATTTAAAACAGGTTCATTTCATTTTCAGGATTGCAATGTGTTTTTGAACGTGTAGACCTATCCCGGAGTTGGGTCAGGTCTACACGTTCGTCTAGTTATGAAACTGCCTGTTTTTGCTTCAGCTACCTCTAGATATGCTTCTGTTTCCAACTGCGCAACTGTTAGATGTTATATTACCTATCATAATTCATTAAGTTTTGTAGGGTTTGTATGAATGATGTAAGTTACCTATCAAGACCGGTGTAGGTCCTCTTCAGGTCTGCGTCGGTGATATGGTCGCGGTCTGCGCGCCTCTTGCGGTGGATCCTCTCGAGAGACCTCGCCAGCTGCGAGTCTCGCTCGCGACCCTCGCGACGACGCCGCTCCGTGGTCGCGCGCGGCGATCTACGACGGCGCACGCGCTGGAAAATGTTAGAATTGTTATGTCAAAGTAAATTAACAATTTGTAGCTCTTTTCTGTTTGAAAAGGACTGCCGATCCCGACGGACAGATTAGACTGTAGAACAATAGTTACAAAAACTAGAAGTACTTTTTCCGTTACACTCTTTCTCCGCTTAAAGACCATAGTGGTCATAATGGCCAAAAGCTATAGATGGTGTACGGTGCAACCGCACGTTCTGCAATTCAGCAGTTTACGCAACACATTCATTTCAACTCATAATACTTAGTTCAGTTCACGTTGGGCTATCAATGCAGCCAGGCGCTCTCGTTACAGCCAACAAGGGCTGTGTCGCCACACCCCACACACTACTTCTCTGTCAACGATCTTTTGCCACGCTGGTTTCCGTTTTCATCTAGTTCTTATCAGAGAATTTGTGATTTATAATTCTACGGCCTCCGTTATGAAGACGAGAAGGTTAGTGAAACCATGCTTGAGGTTTACAAAAAGCAGTATACTTACAGCGTCATGCACGGGGTAGTACACAGGTCCAGGTGCGTATGTCGCAGGCGGCAGCGGCAGCGTCGCGTACCGCGGCGGCATCACCATACAGGCGGCAGGGACGCGGCCAAGCTGTAACAAGGAAATAGTGGATTGAGCTCACGACTCACGATTGTTGGAGTATTTGACAGTTGAGGAATTATCATCGTGGTTGGTTGTTAACACTTAGCACTTAGCACTTCTATAAACACATCGTATTTGAGCACGAATTGCTGCATGTAATTGAGCACGAAACGTTACAATCATAATAATCTTCTGTAACTCCAGAAACCATCAGAATATAACATTCAGAAATATACGACCCCCTTCTAAAATTACAGTAACGAACGGTTAAGTACCTAACATTCAACTACGCAAAGCTCAGAACAAAATAATAAGTATTGAACTCAATAGGCAGTACGCAGGGGTCACCAACACACCAGTCAGCACACAACAATCGCCACAAATCGCAGAGCACACAATACGCTCTTCAAGTTAAAGATAAATGCTAACGATTGTACCTACACGTCCACACAAACATGGTGAATAGGGCTGACGGAAGAAAGAAGATTAAACTTGACCTTAAAATTGTAGGCTTATTGAATTGTAGGTCAAACGTATGTGCAGGTATACTAATTGCGTATTAAAAACTCATTAGTCACATTCATATTTGATTTTTTGTCAGTTATGGCCGACCGAAAACGCAAAAGTGGACAAGACATGGCTTTTTACGAGTAGGAAGCCTGTCGATGAAGTCTCGTGTGAAAGAAATTGTATGCTCATCATAACTCGATTTTTATAACTGTGCGCTTGGAGCTGTCAAAATCGTAGGTAGTTAGTATTGAATTCACCCGCCCGGTGACCTCCTCAGTGCCCCGACGCCTCTTAATACAGCCTACACAACTCGTGTCGTCTCCACTGTTCTGTATTATTATTCGTTAAGTAGTTATTATTGAAACCACACAATTATGAAAAATCTTTTCTATGAGTCCAATGGTCGAAAAAGTTAAATACTTTAATCTATCGCATATCAGTGACCTCCATGTAATCCCAAGTACATGAACCCTACATTTGCGGCTTGCATCTAAAACAATAGTCCATAATATGTGTGCCAGCGCACTTCCTGAGCCACTGACACGCTGGGGGCTCTGAATAATTCACACCGTGTGCGTCTGGTGGAAGTTGGCATATCCTATTGTTCCACATTCTCTTCTTGCGTGATAATCCTCACTCTTTTTGAGGAAAACAACATGGACTAGTCTCATACAAATCATACAATTATACCAACGAGAACCGATCTATATGCTCAATTAATGGTAATTCGGCACGATTAGGTACTACTAGAAGAAATCGGTTTTTCGATTTCGTGATGGAGTGAGTTTGTACTGACTGCACAATGGGAAATGAAATGAAATTGTTTATTCTGTAAATAGGATATAGGAATCACTTTTACACGTCATATTTAAAATATATTAAATTTTGGTAGATGAGTTCGGCGTTTCCTATCCGACTACTCTGAGAAGAAAGGCCGAAACAAACTCAGAGGTCACAGTCTCTTTTAAAGTCCAGACATAATCTTGGTCAAGCCATATGAGGACCATGTAGATTAATGTCTGAAATGGTCTTTTGAGAAAAGAACCACACAGATTTGAGTGGACCTGTCCAGTCAGTGCAAGCATTTGTGACTAATCGTGGAGCTCAACTCAGAACATAAGGAGCTCAACTCGACGAACAATACCAAATAAAGGACATTTGGGTAGGCCGCATAAACTACTCAAACTGCCAGACCATCATTAAAACTAACTGAGAAAGGAAAAAAAAGAGTAATGAAAAAAAAAAAAAAAAAAAAAAAAACCAGATAGTCCTCACATTCACAATAGGTAATTAAAATAATATTATACTTTACAAAGTAATCATGTCATTTCGTTTTAATGTTTAAATAAAACTGGTATATTTTAATGACTTTACTAAATAATGTCAAGTTTTATGGTTTTATCACAAGGTTTAGCAGAGCGAGCAGCTCAATCCCAAGCTTTTTTATCTTCTAAATAATCTGAAATTTTATAGTACCCTTTTTTACAAAGTTTGGTTTTAATACAAATTTTAAATCGATAATGGGTAAGTTTCGAATGTCAATGGGAAGTTTGTTGTAAAAGCGTATACATTGACCCATGAACGAGTTGCCTACTCTGTGGAGACGAGTGCGATGTACAGCAAGGTTGTGTTTATTCCTGGTATTTAAACTATGAATATCGGACATTTTCTTAAAATTTGATATATTTTTGTGTACATACATTAGGTTTTCAAAAATATATTGTGAGGCTAGAGTCAGAATATTTACTTCTTTGAATTTTCCTCGAAGGGAATCTCTCGGACCTAGGTTGTAAATGGCTCGAACAGCCCTTTTCTGTAGAACAAAGATAGTATTAATGTCCGCACAGGTTCCCCAGAGAAGAATCCCATATGACATAAGACTATGAAAATAATTAAAATAAACAATTCTGGCTGTATCTACGTCAGTTATCTGTCAAATTTTTTTAACAGCATAGGCGGCCGAACTAAGCCTTCCTGACAATTTTCCTATGTGTGGGCCCCATTGTAATTTACCATCAATAGTGATTCCAAGAAAAACTGTCGACTGAACAGGGTCCAGCTCTATTCCATTAACTTGAACATTGGTAGTTAGCTGCCTGACATTTGGCGTTGAAAATTTTATGAGTTTAGTCTTTTTTTCGTTCAAAAGAAGATTATTTACATTAAACCAATGCACAACTTTAGAGAGTGCATCGTTAATTTGTTCAAAGTTAACAAAAGGGTTATCAGTCTCCAAATTACAAGCTGCTCCTTAAACGGACCTTACATATTATTTTGTTGTCTGTAATGTTCTGTTGCGTCTGCCTGTTTTATTTTTTCGATGTGGATTAGATTGTATTTTATTTTAGCTTAGTATTACACGTCTTTTGGCTTGCTACTAAAGAGATTGCATTATGCAGTGTTTTGCAAAAACCTCGCGTTTGACCTGAACGGACAACGAATAAGCAATTTCTAGTCAATCTATAAAGTGGTTTAGTGTGTCTAATACCTACATAAATACATTGATTTAGACCAGAGTTTTACCTAACTTTCGGTCCCTATGTAATGAAATGAAGGTAAGTTTAGCCTATGCTACGCTATTACCGTTTACTAACTCGACATACGACTTTCCCAAAAACCGGCCGGTAATATGCCCGTAGTTTCACAAAGATTAATACCATATTGTTGATGTGAATGTAGTCATAAAAGTTAAGATAAAGCAAGAATACTTCAAGCTACTTCTCCATAAAAGAATCTAGTACTCACAAGTAGCCATTACGAGTGTTGCAGCATTAATTCCTCGTTGGACAGATAGTTATCGCTGAGATAATGTTTTTTCTAACAACTTCAGCCGCAGGAGTGGAATGCGGGCGGCCTCAAATGTCGGCGTCGGAAAAATATGGATTGCTCTTACCCGCAGCGCTGTCTTGTGTTTTATGTTTGACGACTCTATTTTTCTACTACTTTTGATTCTAATTCAAAAATAATAAGTTCTTTAATAAGAATTACAAATGAACTTTTGTCTTCAGTCTGGTAATTGCTATAGCTAGTTAATAGTTTTTGAGAAACCAATAGCTACAATATGTACAATATGTCTACAATATGTACAAAATTCAGAAGGATTTTTTTCTTACTGTGTACTATGTAGCCTAGGGTTTATGAGCTTTTCGAAATGTTCAAGTACACCTACTTGATATTGCGACTGATAGACAAACAGATTGTAAGGTTAGAAGTAGAACACCAGCTATAGTAATGAATAATCTTTTGTCACTTTGATTGCTGCTTACCTATCATATTATAGATCTTTATGGTAAAAAAGTATTGAATGAATAACTTGTTAAATACTGCTCATCAAGCATAACATCACATCAGCTCAGTGATTCGGTACCTCCAATATAATTGCCTCAACCTTCACATTCTCATCAGCCGCAGTATCTTCAACTATCTTCGCGAATTGCGAAATACTTTTTACAACTGCGATGTTTATATCAATGATTAGCTTGTCCTTTGATATTAAGGACTGTTCGAGCAAATTGCGATTGAGAAATATTAACTACTTGTACATTCGAGAAGGTTATGGAGGTTGTTTGATAAATCGGCACTATTTTATAGATGGCCTTTGGCATAAAAAAATATTAAGTGTAGTTAAAAAAATAGCGCAAAAACTTGTAAGTGTCCACTGGTCAACATAGGCCTCCCCTATAGAACGATTAAGAGGACATAATAACATAAAACAGCTCATATACAGTACATTATCAGCATGTATCTTGGCACTTTCTCCCACATATCTGGTAGGTAGGTACTGTAAATAGGTGCGGCATGCCATCCATCATATTTGTATCAACTATCACAATATTCAAGGAAATCAATAAGATGTTTTCCCTACGCGGCTCGTTGAATTCAGTTGGGCCCTATCAGAATACCAGCGCTGCGACATTTTTATTTATTTTTAAATGTCGCGGCATCATGCTGAGATAGGAGCCTTTTGGCCTCGTACAGGACTGCCTTCTTTATATGTTACTGTTACTTTGATTTTTTATTGTTTTTGTTTTTTTCCTGAGCGACTCACAATAAATACTTTTTCTTTCTTTCTTTCTTTCTTTGAATTAAACTTAGGTAATAAATAAGGATAAATACATTTAACTAAGTAGTACCTAGATTAGAATTAGAATTATAGAGCTGCATGGTATGCTCCCACGAAGCAAAACCAATCCTCCTTGATACATTTACAGACATGCCACTGAGACCAGATCATTATGCATGATTTACATAAATGTTTCGTGACATTGCATAGATCTAGCATAGATCGAGTTAGAATTAACAATGCAGTCAATGTATTTATGACTAGATCACATTTCCTGAACTCGATTGAAAGTTCAACATTCCATTATAATATCAACTGATTGATTGATTGCAGTTTATTATGTACTTCTTCTGTCTATTTATTTCTGATTCATTTTCCCACTTGGTAGTCATTCTTAGCCTCTTGCCAGAATCAAAATCCATCATAAATTCATTCGTCACCAACATCAGGAGCTATAGAATAGCTGTTATAGCACGTCATGTGCACTGTTCTTCCAAAGCTCCCGAATAGTTCTCTATTGAGACTACGGTTGGAACTGTTAGCCTGAGCAATTTCTAATGTGCACTTGCCTTGTGAATCCCTATTTAATTAATAGTTGGTTGATACCTGCTCCTTCTAATTTCTAGATAACTATGGAAAGCTCTTCGCTCTCATTGAGAGACCTTGCCATAAGTGCGTACGCGCTGCTAGTCGGTCGACCGGTCCATTGTGACGTGTGATCGTAATATGTGCGGGCGGCGATTGTTGTACTAAGCATTTGTTTGCACCCTAGGATCTTTGGAATTAGGAGGTCTGTTGTCGAAGCATTAGTTATTATTAAATCTGGTGTATTTGTAGATTGCGTTTACGTTGTTTCCTTCGATAACCGCAGGTTGCTTTTATTTCCGTGGTTAAAATCCTCAGGCGTCACATTTACACAGTTGACTTAGCTGGGTCATTTTTAAGCCCACTTTTTTTTTTTTTTTTTGAGTATGGGATATCATCAAATGACTTCTCCCGCTCTGGGCAGAGCGAAAGGGTGTGTCAGACTTTTACTGACTAAAACCCACCCGTGTTCCTTCCGTTGCCTGTGTGCCGGGGCCGCGATATCCCTTTCGGACAAACCCGCAACCCCAGCGGGCATTGGTCTTTCGACCCCGTCGGCTGGTGCTGACATCTCTTTGAGGCGCGCGTGGAACACAACGCGCCGTCGACACGGGCCTGGTCCTTATCGGACGGCGAGCTGCCCATTGCTCACCGTCCGCAAGCCCGCGCCTACGGTGGCCGGAAGTCGGCTCTCGACTCCCGACGCCCGGGGCGTCTCCTGCGGCGACTAGGGCCGCGAGGGCGTGCAGTTTGCATCTCCCTCGCGCGCTCCGCCTCCTCCTTCGCGAACATAACTGCTTCGCAGAAGGAGGTGACGGCCTCCCATGCACTCTCGCTCCGAACCATGGCCTGAACCAGGGCCGGACGCGAGAGATCGCCGCCGCCGATCGCCTCCGTGAGGACACGGCGGTGCTCCGCCCAAGCCGGACAGACCTCCACCGTATGCTCCACCGTGTCCTCCGGGCGATCCACACAGTGGTGACAACCGGGCGTTTCCTCCCGCCTTATGCGGAACAGGAACCTCCCGAAACAACCGTGTCCGGTGATCACCTGCGTCAGGCGGAAGGTGAGGACGCCATGGCGCCTCTCAAGCCGCTCCTCAAAGAGGGGACTTATCGCCGCAATTGTGGCGTGCCTAGCGCTGGGTTGCGACAATCGCCCACTCCATGCCGCCATGAGATCCCGCCGGAGCTCTGTCCGCTGTGCCGTGATTTCTCGCGGCAGAAGAGTTACACCCCGGCGTTTCGCCTCCTCGCGCTACACCCACATGTGCGCGAGGACTTTCGCCTCCAGATCCCATGGCGGTAGTCCGGCAAGGAGGCGTGCCGCCTAACGGGAGACCATGCGGTATCCCCGGACCAGCCTGATGGCCATGACCCTTTGGGACGCGTTCAACCGCTGGGCCAGTCGCAGCCTCAGTGAACGCGCCTACACCGGTGCCCCGTAAAGGGCCATGGATCGCACGACCCCCGCGTAAAGCCTCCGGCAGGAGGCGTTTGGACCCCCTAGGTTGGACAGAAGCCGAAACGTCGGAAGTGCTCCACGAAGTTCCACCGGCTGTTGAGGAGGAGTCCCAGGTACTTCATCGTTGACTCGACACCGATGTGAACCCCTCCCGCCGTTATCTGGGAACCCGACAGTGGCGCGTTCCGAGGACCATAGAAACACATAGCCTCGGACTTGTGCAAGGCCACCTCGAGTCCCAGTTGCCGGATCCTATCGACGATTGTCGCAACCCAACGTGTCGCCAGTTCGGCCGCCGCCTCATGCGACCTCCCCTGCACCAGGACCAGCCAGGTCAGCGTAGCAGACCACGCTGACGCCGCTAGGTCGGGAGGTCGGAGCCCCCTTATTTCATTGTGAGTTTTATATCAAAAAAACTTTTGAGGTGCTAATAAGTTGAAATATTCAGCTTCATTAGGTTGATGATCATTGTGAAAATCAATAATATAAAACCCATCGAGAAGTCACCACTTCGATAAAAAAAACATCAAAACCAATATTTTAAAAGGAAAAAACAATAAATGAGTCTCATAAATATTCAGCAAACAAATTAGTTACCGCCGACTTTCTTTTCACTTTTAACTTGAGATAGACAAACATTGGCGGCAACCGGCAACCATGTGAAAAGTGAACGCCAAGGTCAAAGAATGATGCTCTCGTGAAAATAATATAATGGTTACCGGGTCACTGTCCCACGTTCGAGGAATTGTAATTAGCGATGCGTTTGTGACATTGTTTTGTGAAGAATTTGTTTCGGAAACGTGTGGCTTACTTTTCTTAACAAACGAAAGCTCTGAGAAAAGGCACGCGCAATGTGGTGTCTTTACATGGATCTGCCGCACCTTTTCTTTTAGTAGGTCCCGTAAATTGCAGTCAAAGAAAATAATGTATGAAAAATGGTATGCACCAGTGGATATTCTTTGATGAAAACTGGTAACAAACGACGGATTGTAGGTATACGAGTACTATAATGAGTAGATAGTCGGCAGCTGCACGTCGTGAATGAGACAAGAAGGCTGACCAGCATGATGCTGTGCTACACGTGCTGCTGGGGAGCCACAGCATAGCGCTGATTTGTCAACGGACACCTGACAACCCTACACGGGATGATGCTGGCATAAACAGGACCATTCGATCGAACAAAGTCTTTGGTTATGTCACAAAACCATCAAATGATCGTTCTCTAAACAA
The DNA here is from genome assembly GCA_947364205.1 of Agrochola lota. NCBI lineage: Eukaryota > Metazoa > Arthropoda > Insecta > Lepidoptera > Noctuidae > Agrochola > Agrochola lota. The sequence goes on from OX376223.1 coordinate 22,221,121, forward strand.
ATAAGAGGAGATTCGATTCAGTTCTACAATGTAGGTTCATACGAGTCCAAGTACTTCGTGGATACTGAAACATTGCAATTTCCAGTGTTTTGCAAGGTACTGCACGTACGCGTTCGACCTGAACCGACATTGAATAGGCAATTTGTAGGTAAAACCATAAGTAACACTCGGTTTCAAAGTGTTTTAGTGCGTCTAACAATGGTTCACTTTAGTTCAGACCGGGGATGGAATAGAAATATTTATTTAAGTTTAAATACATCAATCAAGGCACAAGTTCGATAAACCTCAGGACTAAATGTTAAAATACCCACAAAACAATAAATAATCATCCCACACGATTGTAATCAAAACAACATTCTATTAAAATTCCTAATCCACGTAATAATTTAGTCAATTTCGTTAGGAATGTTGCAATTTGTCCGCAGTTGCAGTTTTTGTAATAAACACTGATAGTGATCTTGGAGACTTGGTTTGACTTCTTGCCTGCAAGTGGGGACATAAATCAAGCCCGCCCCCTGGCGGAGGCAGCGTGAACCTCGCATAGCTGTAACGGGACACTTTATGTTACACCCACGGGACTTGGAACAATGTTATAGCTAGTTTTATTAACTGAAGCTTGTGTTACATTGTTTTCCGTTTAAATGTTTAGCACTATTAATACGTTCTTTCAAATGCAAGGTACATACTACTTTATTTTTTACCAAGTAACAAAATGCCAAGAAATCTACCTGATACAAACGTCAAACTGCCGAAACTTACCAAATTAAAAGATTGCATAAGAAAAAGATGAGTAGAAGAGCACAGTGAAAAATCCTAAAAATTATGTTTTAATAAAACGAAATTGAGTTATCCTGACTATTTCACTTATTTCATCTTCTGCTTGAGAAAAACCAGATCAGATAACTTGCTTCATGAAAAGTTGAAATATCATTAACAGTAGGTACATACCTACTTACTTTGAAGCTGGCGACTGGTCACTCATGACAGCAGCATATTTCATAGAAATCGCGAAATATTTCTAGATAATTCCCAATAATTACGTCAATATTAACCATTAACAACTGCATAGATAATTAAAATGCCTGAACTGGATGCCCAAATATAGCAAACGTAAGGCTTGAACTTAATCACAGACGATCGATATATAAAGACTTACAGAAGGTTCACTGGTAGCATTCAGGAAACTTCAAATCAGTATGGTATCCATAGATGACATAGACCAGTGTGAAATCACAGATTTTTAACCCAAGGGTTTTTTGTTTCGGTTTTTTTACCAAAGGGTTATGTTTCAAAAATGGATTTGAGGGATATCAGTAGTTGCTAGCGCACAACGAAGATTGTTACACTGTTAGCACTTTGTGCTACCCTGTTTCCTGTCAGCCTACAGGCAATCCCTGCATCCAGTCATTAAAATATCCACGGAATTATTTTGATATATTACGTCCTGAAAGCCATAACCTTAGTTCTGAAAGGTCCATAACTCTATTCCAGGGATTAACAATTAGTTTCATCGGGGGTCCGATTTCAAAAATAATATGACAGTCACGGTCCGTTTGGTAGACGATTACAGCAAAAAAAAATAACGAAGTATCTAATTTATACTGTTATACTAATATTATAAAATACAGTGTTTGTTTGTGTGTTTGTAAGTTTGTATGTAGGGGCTAATCTTCGGAAATAGCAGTCGGATTTGAAAAAATATTTTTGCATCTGATAACCCAATTCTTGAGGAAGGTTATAGGCTCGCGGGCGAAGTCGCGGGCAGAAGCTAGTAATTAATATGAATGTGAAAAATTACAGTTTTTACTTTAAATTATCTGTCTGAAGTCTGGAGTAAAGTTGGTGCAACCTAAAACTCAAAACTTTAATTTTACTTAATATTTTAAGTTATAGTTATATACCCGCGGTCTGCCATTTGGTGACTCCTATGCATTTGTTTCTTAGCATATTGGATCTACTGTTATGATTATTTACTTTGTGTTAAATAGAGTTGCGCAGTGCGCCTGCGCGGAAGGTCGGCCGGTCGGCTGCGCTTGCGCAACTTCTGTCGCACATCGCACGCATCTGCACATTGCACAGATTTACGTGAATACGTGGTTCTATAGCTGCAGTGATGCAGTGCGTATGCGAGTTGAATGCAGTTATTAAGACAGGCCAATCACTTCTGTAGCACACTTAAGATTGTATTGGTTGGTTGCGCTGCGCAAATGCTCTTAGAAATTGCACATCGCTGAATTGTACGATGCTTCGTTGACAAACTATTGCATATACAATACATAGGATGTTCAAATATTTAACGCAATTTTAAGTTGAGAGTAGGTTTGTCCATTGCAAATATTAGCACAGTTGATCAAATCTCAGAGCTCACTCACATACCTACCCAGATTTCGTAACCATATATGGAAAATATTTGCCGAGAAAACATGGGCGTGATCTCGTTTATTTTTCTCTACATTTAAAAGGTTAATGGGAAGGTTATCTATAACTGTTAAATAATACATTGTTAACCCGTGAATGCGGACGTTTAGGCCCGTTGCGTCGCATACATTACCATAAGACCATAAAAATGTCTATTAATGCTTATAGAACTATATTTTATACTTTCGCTCTCGAAAATGGCTGTTTTTTGAGTACACTGAGTTAAATTGAGTGTTATTTGAGTAATTTACTAGAAATTAATAGCGTGTACCGAGTTGTTGGTTTATTAATTAATACATATTATGCATTAACGATTAGGTTTGTTTATTAGCGTGGTTTAGTCGTAATTTCTTTTTTGTGGTGAAATGTAGTTATATCACGTATAATGTGTGTTTTTGTGAAATGCTGTGTGTGGTATAGTAGAAGAATGGAACTGTGTCCAACAATAGTCATGGCTACGTTGTATGTACCTTTGTAAGAGTGCTAAACAACCTGCCTTCATAAAAAAACTAAACATGTCGTTGGGATATAAAAGGAACACTGCTTGACCAAAATATATTTTTTCTCATTGTGTCTATCTTTTCTTGATTAATCACCAAGTGCCTAATAAACTAATTATAATGTACCTGACAGTTAAACGTAGTACGAACAGCCACCGACCAACCGGAAACAGGAACCGGGTTGTGCAACATAACCGCACCGGCTGATAACCGGTGACATGCAGCATGTAACCGTGAGCTGTGGGTTGCGCAACCGATGGTTGTTACTACTGTTACCAGTTTGAAATGAAAGTCACTTTCAGTGAGTGTGATGTTGCGTTTCAGTGTGTGCTGTAAATTAGCGCGACCCTATAAGATTGTTTGTGTTCAATATAAGCTCTGTTGATGAATGTTCTATTATTTAGTACCTAACTAATTAAGTAATCCACTGCAAAGGTAAAGGACTAACCTCTGATTAGGAATTAAAGAAAATTTTTGTCGTTTTAAGACATTCGATTTTAAAACCATTTTTAAAATTTATTATCTACCAGTAGAAGACAGGATTGTAGAGGTAGGTTGTAGATGTAGGCTGTTCTAATTGCTATCCAAGTTAGGACTTACAGTCCCGACTTGGATAGCCAACTTGGACTATGGAGGTTTCGGAAATAGAATTTTCAAATTTCACATAAGCACTTAACCGCCACACAACACATGATGTCATGAGTTGCCAATTTTTGGCAACTCATGGCATCATGTGTTGTTTTATGAGCTTTCTTTTATAGTATCTTATAATAACAATACCAAACAGAACAAAACTATGGAACGTCTATAAAAGGCAAACAATTTATATGATTACAATAAAACACAATAAAATCCATAACTTTCTCTAGCGGACACAAGTTTGTGTGAAAGTGACACGACTCGCCGTATCGATCGAATCGCGACTATCGCCCGGCGCCTGCGCCACTAGATCTAATTATTTTATTATGTTGACATCGATAGACTCGGACCAAAGATATGAAATGCTAGAAACCTGTCTTGTCTTAGAACACTGTGTTCTATTGAGAACTGTGAAAATAGTGCAGTGTGGAAACAAGAAAGCAAAGAAAAACGAAGTCTCACTGAGCAGCTGAAGATCAGTCAATAACTACATAATAATGTATATTGCCAGAGTAGTGTACTTAACTGAAAATCGATTCCAATATAATTAGAAAAAGATTAGGCGCTGATGATGATGAGACAAACCAAGCAAAAACTGTAGCAGTTGGTACTGATATAATCATATATTCTGAAAGCGCCAATAAAGTCAAATAATAACTTTATTATGCTAAGACATCAATTATTAGTATTATTTATGAAAGTACGGGAGAGTAAAATTTTAAAGTAGGAGATTTCTTAACGAAAAGCTACAAGTAAGTTTACCAAAAAATTCAAGATACTGTTCTGTATACCAGTTATGCCATATTTTTATACCTTCATTCAATCCATCAAATACCAACTATAATTACATTTTACAACTTAATCCCCCGCGGATGACCTCCCCAACCTCACGAATGCAATAATGGCCACCATCATCTCCCATGTTCCACCATGGACTATGGCTAATAATGGTCAATGTTGGCGATTGGTTCCACCAGTTATGCGACCTTTGCTATTTGCTGTCGGTACAGTGTTGCCAAATAAATAGGTTGCTCAAATAGTTGTAGTAGAGGTACGGTCAGCAAAGATAATAATTTAAGATTTTTCAAAGGGTCGTTTAGGATTAAAAAATAAGACACATAAACAGGAGATCTACAATTTAAATCTAGAAATTAATTATGCTTCGATTTGTCAAATAACCCAAATAAGTCTGGAGTGGTTGGTTGGTGGTTTAATGGTAAAATATGAAAATAAAGGAAAAATTTCAATAGTAACGAACAAGTTGTGCCAATAAACATTCTTGCGATTCTGATCACGCGTGGTTGACGAAATTTAATTTATTCGTTTGTATAAAAAGTAAGGCGTTCTCGATATTATTCTCTTTCTTATGTAAATGTAAACTGATCAAAAAGCATTGACTTAGTCATTAAGTTTCGTTGCAATTATTTATTAAACTTTCCTTTAAAATAGCTTTGGTGTTGTGTTAGGGTGACATCATCGCATAGTTGTGACTTATCCAATGCCCACGGGTTCTAGACCTACTTTAGAATATTTTGACCTGATTTCGGACATTTCTATGGATGTAGATGATGTTATAGGTAAAAATAAAGAATGTTGCCTGTTTCTCAACTTAGCCATTATTTAGGACCATTTCTAGTGTAAACAGAAACTTCATCCTCTTCTAGTGTGTCATGCGCTGTTAGTTTATGAAATAGAACAATCTAGCTATTTCAAATTTTAGCATGAATGAGATTCCGTTCGTGATTAGGACTACAACTATGTCGTAGATTTATCAATAAAAACACTTGACGACTTGAGAATGCTATTTTCCCACTTGGTTCGCGTGATTGGGAAACTACGCGTTTCCACGATTCACGCAATCGGAAAACGAACGATAAGCGTTGTGATTGTTACTATGTTTTTATATGGCGGCTTCAAATATATGCCGATAAAAATAAACTCAGCCCACAAGTAACTCGACAGGATATAAGTCTATAAATTAAATTATGCCTAAACAGACAGACGACAGTCGTTAACGGTAGATGGTGAATCAGGTAATTTTGATATATACGTGCTTCAAACATAAATGCATCTATCAATTCTATCAAAATACAATGTGCAAAAGATTAAAACTTTCGTAAAACGTAATAAAAATGTAGTGTCGACGTAACTTTTTGTCAGTCTGTACGTTACGGCGCGCGTGAGAAATAATTGTATGAACCCCCCTCCGTCTCTCCTCCCTCACAGGTGCGCCCGCGCAGTGCCGTACTACAAAATATCTCATTATTGTTCGTTTATTGCTCCTTACTGTTTACTATTATTATTAAATTGTGTGACGATCATGGGTGTTCTCGAGACGAAATGTCCATTTCAGAAAATTTATTGATGCGTGAAATTGAAGAAACTGAAAAATTTTGGGAAATGTAGGTACAACTTTTTTATTCTAATAACGGCATAGAACTATTTAAAAATACGAAACTTTTGCTGGATCTCAAAGAGTTAGTACGCAAGCAGTAAGAAAGATCTCAACAAAGTTCAGAGGAAAGATGATCTTTGTTCAAAATAGAGGATGACAAAAAAAACATCGCGGGAAAACTAAACTGATATCGCCAAGTTGTTATAAAGTAGGTAAGTGTGGTGATCAACGTCCGTTCCTTCTCTATATCAGAAGACGTATTTCCCTAGCTTTAGACTACTTCTAGTCAGTAATTACATGCTGGTTTTTACGTTCACATTACTTCATGCTCTACCTTTAATGTCATGTCCTAACTCATGTCCAGCACTATAATTATGTTGATACGACATTACAACATGTCTGTAAAACGTTTATCTCAAAATTTAATTCACATTCAAGTGATCAAGTTGCGATCTTAATTGATTTTCGTAACGTGCAGTAAAAGTCTTAAGCATTTTCATAAATTTTTTGAACATGTTGACATTGGGACACTTTGAATATGACATATATTAGGATAATGATTTATAGAATTTTAAATGATAGGATCAGTAAATACTTTCTGTTCTCCACCAACGTTCGTAGGGGTTGTCACTCAACTGGTTAGCAATGTCCTTCTCCCTTCATAGACATCATTCCTTCCTGGTGTCTAGCAACATCTTTTATCAATATTGTAAGGTTTTCCCCGCGACGTTTTCCTTTGCCATAAAACTTTCATATATATTAGTATGATTTTCACGAAAGTTATGACATTTGTCGTGGTAAATTTTAGTAAGGGGACATTGAAAACTAAACTGCGGTTGGATCTTAACAAAATCCCGAAGGAAAGAAGATATTCCTTGCCCAAAACATAGTAAACAAGCACTAAGACTATAACTTGTAAAATCTAAGAAGCCTAAGTAACATACAAGTGCTGTATGGGAGGTGTAACCACAGCGCTTAGTGTTCTAGAATGTTGCAGGCGTGTGCAGGTGAAAGGGACGGCCCTACGAGCTGCGCCCGCGCAGAGCCTAGATTGGACACGTAGCGTGTACAGACCTGCGGTAAAGCGGATACTTTTTGATTTTATAGAAATGAAAGGGTTCGTCAAAATTGCGGGGGATAGGGGAAAGAAATCAGAAAAGAACATCTTATGTAGCAAAGGCGGTGACAACTTGTATACTGGCAAGCACGGTGATAATTTAACAGTTGATGAATAGCAGTTACCACTAGTGTGTCTTTTTTGACCAGCATCCAGATCCTTCTTTTATTTTCCGATACAAAATAGCGCCATTTCCCTTCCATTGGGTTTTTCAAACAAAAAATTAGTTTCGTTACATACACTATGTAGCTTGTGGCATTTCAAGACGCTCTTCCAGTATGAAATGCTATATAAAAATTACTAGGTAAATCATTCAACAACATCCATTGTATCCATAGATTAGTGAATAGATGAATGTAATCAAAGATAATGACTATAAAACGTTATGTGATCGCCATTACTAAGGTCGTGACGGCCTCAGCCGGTGCTGCACACTGCTCCGAATGTTTCACAAACAGTATCCGACTCTGGCTGTTTGGAACGTTTTGTTTTACTTTATCTTAATTATACATATTATACAGTTGATCCTGTTAAAGAAGTAACCCAGCTCTGTATATGGGACTGCGAACAATGGTCTTCAACTCTAGAGTTGTTTTTGTTCTTTTATTTGTCACTTGGTTTAATTACTTTGATTGATTTGTCAGTCAAAGTGGAAATCCCATATTTTCAACCTGGTTTGTTGAATACCATTATTTTTATTGATAGAATTTAAGACAACGCCCTTAGTAGCTCGGTCACTGATCTACAAATACCCGTCTATTGTTTGAAATCCGGGTATAACATTTGTAAATTACGCAAGCTTTGATCGTGATTTAAACCACCGCACTGTTAACCTTTGAAGTGACATCGATCTAGCGAGTTTCACCCTCAATTTCGTGCATTTTGTAGCAGGTTGGGAAATTTAAGACATATAGAACTCTGATAACAACTTGCAAATTCGGAGATTTGCAATTTGAGAGACAAGAAACCTCTGATAGAGATGTGGTAATCATTTGCAGTCTTGTAATAATTCTTCTGTCACTTAGCTGACATAAGCTGCGGAAGCTGGTGATATCATCAGTAAGGAATCGTAATTTTTTTTGTTATGACAATAGACATTCATCAATTTTGTTTGGTGAAAGTTTTTGTATCCATGTATAGTATGGCAACAATCGGAAGAAGGGAAATCTCGTACCAAACGAAGTGTTAGCGAAACTTTTTGCCATTGTCACTACTCTTCACTAAATATAACTACCACAGCTTGCCATAACATTGTTTTACGAGCCAATCCTAGTAATTTGCAAATTATAGAAACTGTACAGTAAATCATTTCCAGCGCTGCATGCCAAACGTTGCGATGACTTCACACCTTATCTTAAGAGTCTGACTACAATCATACATTATTCAAACGTCCATTATTATTAAACCTATATCTTATTCATATCTAATTGACCAAAGTTACATTAGTTATTTACTTTTGGCTTGCATGTTGCAAGCTGAATTGACGGAAAACTGGCGTCTTCTAAAGAAACAGCAGTTAAAACAGATGAACTTCTGCAAAATGGTTTTTACGTAACGAAAATGATTATATTTTTCTTTGAAGGAAAGGAAGGTGTTAATGGTTGGTATCTACTAGATCGGAAGATATTATAGTTTTCCGATGACAGATCATCAAAAAGAAATATTAAGATAAAAAGCAGTGACGTGCCAACGGGCCTAGCGTAGCATCAGGTGGCGGCCGCACGGCTCATGTTTGCTACGAAACCAACCCTTGAGCAATCGAAGTTCATAAGTCATCTATAATAACGGTCAGAGTGTAATTGTTCTGTACCGCGGAGTTCTCTGTCATGCGCCGAATGTTTTGTAACAGCTCAACGATAGATGAAGATGAATAGTTATTGTGGTCACTTTGAAAATGTGCATGAAATATTAGTTAGTATATTTCTAGATTTTGAAAGTTTGGTCATTAGAATGTATGGTTTTTTGAGATGGCATAAAATCATTCTATTTGCATAGACTGCAAGACGTTTCGATAACCTTTTTTCTAAAGTACTTAACGACGTTTACATAACCTATTTGCAATTTCCGTAAAATGGACCATTTGCAATATCAGCAGCAGGATACTTGCGTAACAGACACATAATGACAATTAATCGCAATGGTTTTCATTTTGACAGTTCAGTCACGTGTATTGCGTTATTTACGTTGTTGAGTATATAGACGAACTTTTCTAATCCATGAAGCAATGGTTTAGCAATACAATATCCTTAAAAATCGGATTGTGATTAAAAATGTGTTACGTAATTAGGGTGCCGTTGGTAAGCGAGCTCTGGTTCTCAGCTTTAGCACCAGTCTTTATATGTATTTGGCACGCAGAAATCGCAGGTCAAATCCATGATTAAACTTAAAAATAGTCGTAAATCTCTAGGCCTCCACAGTAACACATCGTGTCAGTCTCTTGGCACCGATACATCGTCCTCATTCTAAAAAACTTGTAAAATTTTACACACGGTCCGACTACAGTTACAATAATAATACCATTCAAATCATTGACATTTTGTTAAATATCCATCAAATAGTATTGACCGGGCCATACGTAACCGAAATATATTCATTGTATTATCAACCTAACTTACCAAGAATAAGGTGTATTATCATTTATTTGGAGGAACAGAGCTTTTGGGCAAGTAGAAAAATAAGCTTTACAGCAAATCTATCATTAGTATAATAGTTTCGTACCGTTAGCGTTTTGTTGGAGTTGTATCACGTTTTTATGATATTTAATTTGAGAGATTTATGATAGAAAAGCAAGGTATACGCGAAATTAGTTTATTGTTTGTCTTTATATTTAGGGCAATGAATATTTATTTTATTTATAGCATCGCCGCTGTTCTTATTTATATCTGTTCAAGTGAAATTTTAAGATCGTATTATCATTTGTGTGGGAAAGTTTTGTATTTTAGAACCCAGTGAAGTAGGCGCAGCGAAAATTTCACAAAAACAGCAATTTTAGACAAGGAGGAGTAGGAGTAAGAGTAACTCACTACTTATTGATGCCAGAAAGGTGTAACTCTCGTCCTTGATCCCATTATAAAGAACCAAAATTGGTCCAGTGAGAATGCGTGGACTATTCGTATACGTATATATTAATTTCACATTTTATATTTTAAAATGTATGAAATAAAAACATAAAATATCACAAATGACTCGAAAATTGTTGACATTTTCATAGAAGTTCAAAGAGGTCATTCGGTTGTAAATGACCTCTCCTACATCCCCTCTTGGTGGATTGCCGACATATAACCAATAACCCTGTATAAATAGAACACTTGATGGACAAGGTACGGCTGTCAATATGATGGACTGCCTTTAACATACCAGTACGTTTGATTGGCTAACGAAGTTTGGCAGAGGTGATAATATTGGCACACGTAGTTGGCCAGGGCCGTGGCATCAGTTGTTAAGGGGTGCCCGAGGCGATGAGCCAAAAATTACCTATACGACTTTTACATAAGTAGAATCTTTACTGGTTCAGTTGCATTTTGAGTTACTGAGCTTACAGTTGCATTGTATCACAAGAAAGAGTCAATTATAGTAGCGTGTAAATGCGTGGGCACATACTTCACTGCAATTTAATGCATCCAGTCCTTTCCAACGTTTTCCACCGTCTACATCACGGACCAAACATATTTTATAATGAAATCCACTAGTATCGCCTTACACCATGGTCTTCGCCGAACTAAGCAAACGTTTCGTCAACAATAGCTTTCGCTGCAAAACATGATTTTCTATGAAATGTCGCAACGTTCGACGCGTATGCACTGTGGGACTTAATGTTCTACTGACGCGGTTCCCTGCGGTTTTTTATCGCATTCGCAATGCTTGCTCAACTCACACCGCACGCCGCTGGTACAAACCGCAAGTTTTTAGGACATAATTGTACCTTTCCTGTGGGTTGCCTTACTGATTGTAACACAGTGCAATACTACATAAATTATGTGAAGAAAGTTAAGTGGGCGTGTATTGGCGATTGGCGAGTTGTTCTATCGTAATTACTTACGTGTGTGGATTTAAATACAGTTGATCAATAACTCAGCAACCGTTCACTTATTTTGGAGAGCAGTGTTGGCATATTGGTATCGGCTCTAACGAATTATATATGTACAGTTCGTTGGTTAAACCCAGGCAGGTGCTTTACTTTGTGTAATTTATTTCATCACCATTGCTCTCAAAATGATGAAGGAAAACATCGTAAGGAAATCGGCTTGTCCTACAACCGGAATCGCACTGGGCCCGCGTGGTGGATTATGACTCCCTCCATCTCACAGAGAGGAGGCCTGAGTACCAACAGTGGAACATTAGGGGCTGATTATGCATGTTATGCGTCCACTTACCTGTAACAAAGAAAAACGGTCATATTAATACTCACAATCTGAATACCGAAAATTTCAGTAACATAAATGTAAACACATGTTTCGGTAGGTTACCGCAGATTCGGTATTCTGTGAGAACGTTGTCTGCGATCATATTCTTGTTTCTATTACATTTTGAATAAGAAAGAGGAATAACATATTTAAAAAGTAAAACCGTTTTATAGCTCTGCTAAATATTGCTAGGAATAGTGGTTCAATAAAACCACGATCTTTCTACTTCCACCACTAAGCCTGCCTAGGCTAGCTCCGTCATTCCCATCATCGCTCCCTGGCAGTTAATGTCAGCTTCCCACCGTGCAGCTCACTTGGTGGTCGTAATTCACTGGTAGCTGCAGGTACACTCTCACTGTAGAAACCGAAAGCGGTCGGGTGACGTGCCACGGACCGCGTACCGGCGCAAGCACACCCGCGCCCTCACTCCTGCTCGGGCGCAGATAAGTTAATTACGTCAAAACCTATTCTACCTAATATAGTATTGACTGAAATAGGTAGCCCATGTTAAAGGCAACAGTATCCAGGAACGTATAAGCGAAATATAAGTTTTGGAAGATTATAATCAGTTTCACATAACTCTATCAATTCGGACCCGTATACTAGAAAGACAGCTGTGAGGAATCTAGATTTAAACTAGATTTATCTCACCCGTGTTCTGATGAAATAGGTAGGTATATTGTTTCCGCGTAAGATAACCGATCTGATGATGAAGACGATATACGGATTTGCCTACTAGACAAAGTCCTTGTTTTGGCATCCCAATGCAGTACTATGCCTACCATGTTTACATCCCGATCCAACACATGAATGGGTTAAGCAGGGTGCATTTCATTTTATCCAGTGTTTACTACGTAACATAGTTAGTAGCTACTTAAATTCTTAAATTCTACAGTAATCTTTGTATACATCAAAGCTACGAACATTTTCTGATGTGTTGTGACTTTCATATCAACACGTATCGCTTTCCCGAACTGAATGAGCGGACTTCCAAGAAATAAATACCGGTCCCTCCAGTCTCTTCACTTTGCAATGAGTCCACTTGCTTCCACTTACAGAAACGTTTCCACTAGACGAGCTATTTCATTTAGGTGTGCCTTCATTCTTGTGGCTGTTCTGTATTGTGACATTCAGATGAATAGAAATGAAGAAAATCAGATAAACCACGATTTTTAACCAAAGTAGATTTTATAATTAAGTGTTGGCTAGATAGACAGGAATCCACTTATCTGAGAAATCTTTACACACGCTAGTGCAATACTAGGAATATAATTCAAAACCTAATAAAACAAATAAAAAACTGTCACAATAGCCACTAAGATCCGAGATATCAAATGAATTAGTCAACATTCAAAACATTGTATTTGATGACAAAACTAACGGGAACTAGACCAAGCACACAATATTATCATAATCTAACGTTTAAAACAATAGAAAAAGCATTTTATTGTTCGAATTAAACGTAGCGTTATGGCAAAATTATAGAGATGGTCGGCAACCGGCAACACTATGGTTATGTCAAAATATCAAGATGGCAGCGAGTTCCGTGTTTGATAATAATTAGTTGTTACGCAAAATTTATAAGTTTAGTTGCGGGGCCGCGGTGATTTGCCGGAAAAATGGACGGTCACTAAGACAATAAACACTATTTATGTAAGCAACTGCGTGGGATTTGGAGAGGTTTATCGACATACGTTACGCATCGAGTCTATGTATGGCCACATTGGTCTCGGACAGTTAGACACGAGTATTGATGTAAGTACTACACGCATATTATGTATGAATGAGAATTTTGGCAACATTTCATACGCAAGATGAAGAGTCAAGCCAGCAAGTAAAAAATTGTATCTAAAGTTTCATAAAAACCTGAATAAATGAGTAGGTATTAACTTTTACATTTTCTGAAGTTCGAATTTGATGTCGGTTCCGCAGTGCTTGTTACAAACTCGCCAAACATCTTAAAATATACATGGAAAACTATGGTGAGAATTTTCCATTATATACTATACCAATAAGGGACCCGACATCAATACGGTGAACGGACGTGTCCTTATCTCCTTATGTATTGAAAAACCATTAACTGCGCTAAGTGTGTCAAACCTTTCGAGTGTCAAAGGCCTTCACACATTGGCTGTGCATGGACCATGGGTAGCCATTATTGACACATTACATCACACACATGTTTTTGCTGGGCCATTGTGAGGTAATTAGCGGCACAATGATGGTCACACATGTCCCTTTGTGCGCCCGCGCTGGTTTAGCGATGATAGGTGAATGGGCGAGAAAAAGCCGATAAATAATCTGTAGGGAGATTAAAGCATTATGTGAACAATTATCGGTTTGTCTTTGCTATCCTTATTATTATATCTGAAGTTATTTGAGACTAGCTTGGGGTGAACTGACTTTCCTGGAGACAACTAAAATCATTGGGAATGGTGGTCTTCGTCCTTTTAAGGCTTCTAGTAAAATCAAACCTAAGTAGGTACCTCCAAGCCTTCGGTACCTCCTGCCAGTATTGGCAAATTATGAAGTAAACTGAACCTTACATTGCAGACGTGATTTAATTTACCAATGAGAAATTACTTAGAGGAAGACGGCACTTATATTTAATGCCAGCTGTGGAACACTCTAGTAACCCGTTTCCCTCAGTTTGTCTATAACGAGCAGTTCTGCCTATCTGTTAGTGGACGGTATCGCAAGACCCACCACTTACGCACAATCGTGGTGGTCAGCGCGACACGCACGATATTAATGAGCAGCGCTCGAAGCGACAAATAGATAACAGACACAAGGTCGGAGTTTTAGTTTGCTACAACAAGGACCAATATAGAAGAGAAAAGCAGCAAAAACGATCCCATGTTAACTTGTAATTTACGTATATAAGTTTTTATTGGCATATTTTAAACAAAAAACCTTTGGTATTTTTTCAAAGTTAGATGAGAGGAAATCTTTGAAAATCGGAGCCTATCATCCAGAAGTGTTGTTTTTATCGTAATCGATCATGGTGCGCGGAGACTTTCCCGCCGCTCGGCCATCGCCCCCCATTGTTCATACGAGTACTTATTGATTTGTTGGCTCGATGCACGAACACACTCTGATTGGCACAATGCACGAAAACCGCACAAGTGCTGGTAAATAGTGGCGATCCCATCGAAAGGTATATCCTAACAGCCGTATAAAATAAGTAGGTTGGCTATGCTAAATCATAAACTGATCAAGAACAGCATTAATAACTACATAGTTGGAAAAAATAGTAATGCAGCGAAGTAAATAAGACCAATGACAACAACGTTACTTGGAATAGGTACCTACTGATATATGGAAATATATGAAGCAAATTCTACAATAACAGCAGCGTATACTGAGGTATTACCATTCTGCAGCAAGATTACATTTCTAAGCTTGGCAAATATAGTCACAATAGACCGCCGAGAATATAGTTGATATACTGAGCTACTAAATAAACATCGTTATTACGATCAGTTTACGAGGGAGACTGATATTTTTACTGCCCATAGTGAATATTTACTGCCACGGATGATGACAGCCTGCACCTACTGCACAATAGCTCCATCAGTTTCGGTACATATTGCTGGGTTATTGCGCGACGCTGCATTTTCATAATTCACATGATGCAAACTAGACATTGAGGAGTTGTCGAGTAGTAGTGCTGTTTACACAGTGTTGTAAGGCGCTTTAATTGACTTGGTAATGCACAATGAAGCCGCGATTTTAATTAAGATAAGTCTTGCCTTTAGCTGTTTTACGTCGTGGTTTTCATGTTTTAACAAATGAACCAATATGAAACGAAGCGTAGACAGAATAAGCGAAATGGAATATTGAAAACTGCCGCGTTGTTTTGTTGAGATTCATAGGCACCCATCGCTTCGTAGTTGCAGAACCAAGGCAAAGTTTCTTTACAACTACATAAAGTGGATATAACATCTCTGAATAGGTGAAGAAATTCTTGTCTGCGTCAGGATGACTGGACCAAGGGAGATTTTGTAAGTTTGGGCTATACCAAGTTTTAGTATCTAGTTGGTACCAGACATCAAATAATTGGTACCTCTCTAAATAGGGAAAACTATTACGAGGAAAGTGGCCTGTGTGGCCATTCTGACTTCAGAATGGCTGGACCAAGTCGGTTTCACCTAGTTGTAGGCGTTATAAATAGTTCATCTTTTCGTTAAAATTTGGTTCCTAATTGGTACCTCAACATATGTTTTTCTTAGATTTTTTCGATAAGCCAAAAAAAAATTACACCTAGAAGAAATTTTGCGTGTAATCTGGAGCACGTTGATTTCACCTAGTTGTAGGCGCTATAATTAGTTTATCTTTTTATTAAAATTTAGTACCTTATTGGAACCTCCACATATGTTTTTCTTAGATTTTTTCGATAACCCAAAAAAAAATTACACCTAGAAGAAATTTTGCGTGTAATCTGGAGCACGTTGATTTCACCTAGTTGTAGGCGCTATAATTAGTTAATCTTTTTATTAAAATTTAGTACCTTATTGGAACCTCCACATATGTTTTTCTTAGATTTTTTCGATAACCCAAAAATAAGTTATACCTACAAGAACTTTTGCATATACCCATATGCTGAATTTTTTTACCGTCTCGAGAATAATATGGTGTGTTGTGTAAGTGAAACAGAAGCCATACCCGGGAATATTTGCTTAGTAGCATTGACCACCCGGGAATATTTGCTTAGTAGCATTGACCACGCGGGCGGGCGGGGTTGCGCGAGCGGGGTTGCGGGTTTGTCCGAAAGGGATATCGCGGCCCCGGCACACAGGCAACGGAAGGAACACGGGTGGGTTTTAGTCAGTAAAAGTCTGACACACCCTCTCGCTCTGCCCAGAGCGGGAGAAGTCATTTGATGATTTCCCAACCTCAAAAAAAAAAAGGCTTCTACTCCGTTCACCTATTATACCCTATTTTTTTCGTGACGGTAAAAAAATCATGCGGTACAATAATGTTTATTATTGTATAAATAAAATACATTTTAGAAAAAAAAAGAACATATACGGGTTGGCAGCGACGCGAAGCCGGCTACCATGGATTCAGTACATGATTCTGAACCCCCCTCCGTTGAAGTTTGTCGTCGGTTATTAAAAAAAAATCTGCTGTTTCAGAGAAAAGTGCAATACCTACGCGGTCAAAATGTATGGAGCAGCTGTTTTTTTTTTTATAACCTACGAAAAATTGCAACGCATTGGGGTTAAGAATCATGTACTGAATCCATGGTAACCGGCTTCGCGTCGATGTCCTGGATACCCCGTATATATACAGGGTGGATTTTTGAGATGGGGCAGTAAGAACAGCTACCTTAAACGGCTTATCGAAAAAATCTAAGAAAAACATATGTTGAGGTACCAATGAGGTACTAAATTTTAACGAAAAGATGAACTACTTACAACGCCTGGAACTAGGTGAAACCGACTTGGTCCATCCATTCTGAAGTCAGAATGGCTGGCCACTTTCCTCGTAATAGTTTTCCCTATTTAGAGCGGTACCAATTATTTGATGTCTGGTACCAAATAGTACCAAATAGATACTAAAACTTGCTATTGTCCAAACTTCCAAAATCTCCCTTGGTCCAGTCATCCTGACGCAGACAAATTCTTTGACAACCTCACAAAAGACAAAGTTAAATGAAGAAGCAATTATAGAATATAAAGGTTAAGAAAGTAAAACGGCGGTGAAGGAGGATTTAAGTAATTTATTTATTTAATTTATTAAATGTAATGTGTAAAAACTGTTACATTACATAGTAAAGAGAAATGCATTACTATGATGCAACGACGATGACTCTGCAAGTAGCATTGTGCGCAATTATGACCATACAGCCCCAAGCGACAGCTTATTATAACCACTCAATCTTCAGGAAGGTCCCACACATTGCGTAACTGTGTTTAGACGTGATTATTTAAGCCTTTCTCTCAGTCACACAAGAATGTCTGTTTATTTCTTTAAAAGTTTTTGTATTTTTATTGTAGTGACCAATCACTGATTTGATTGGATTGTTAATTAGTTACATTACATCAGAGGTCATTTACCTCCTTGTACATAGTTGCGACCTGAATTTAAATTATCGCCTCTTTTGTACAACCTTTTTAAAACTCAATGTTCTATATTCTCTAATAAACTCTACCTACTATAATAATTATTTTCTTTCTGTATAATGTCAAACCTTTATTTTTCCCCTGCTGAGTTGAAGCTTGCTTTACAAGACTTTAACATTCTACCATTAATTTAGTCAGCATATGAATCTTTACGGGCTGTGATTCCCAATGAAGCGCCTTTAACAAAAAATAGCATCTTTAACAACCACAGAATCATCAACTTTCAAGAAAGGTAGCACACATTATGTACCACCGCGTAATTATCCTATCTATTATTAGAATGGAAGCCCTTACTGTCACTACCTAATGCCAATCGGTTTGCTGCTGACGAATTGACACTGTTGTCTTGACGTAACTGACATTATGAAACAAAAGATTATGATCAATGATCTTTTGTGTTCTTTCGATAGCTTGTCTTGTTTTGCGATCTTTTGTTGTTCTTTTACGCTTTTTATGATTGTCTGATGCTGTTTTGTTTTCGTATTGCATGAGTTTGGTGAAAGAATTTAGAGAGTGAGGTAGGTATGTGGGTTATACATTTTTGAAGTCGATAAGGTCAGATAGATAAGTTGACCTTAAGGTGGATCCGCAATTGTAGCCATAGTTCCATAAGAACAAATCGCTTATGAAAAAGTTCTTATGGATCAAATCTAACTTAGAGGGATATATTAATGATTCCAATGAATATATGTACTTCTGTAAATACATATCTGTTATAGTCGCAAATCATATTTAGATCAAGATACAACCTGACACTGACCTGCAATTGCAAAAAACGTAAGAAAATTTGAACACCTTAATGGGATGCCAACTAGTTTTTCCCTTTTATGATGATCTCGAGTTGTGCTTTGTTGACGTTTACTATACAAAAAAATAAATCAGAAAGATATCCGAAATAGACTCAAATCACACACTGAAAATGTTTTGGGTATATTGAATTAGTGTGCAATTGCAGAAATGCATAATGGTCTACCTAACACTTAAAATTAAAAACTGAAAATGAAGTGATCACCATGCAGCTTTCATCTAGCTGCACTTGTCCTTTACGAAGGTACTCCACGTCAGCCTGGCCAGGGGTCACACACGAGTGGCCAGGTCGGGCGGCGTGTGTAATTGAGTGGTTTCTCCGCAATCGGAGAAAGTGCTGTAATCGCCGCGTTTCTGCCCGCCCCCGGCCCCGCCTGCGCTATCACCGATTCCACTTTTTTCCATTAATTTGCAGAGACTGGCTTTATGGAGCGTTGTGTCGGAACTGGAGGAAATGGGGTATCAAGTATTAAAAACAACAACTGTATTTGCCAACAACCTTGCTCAATTCTGTCACAGCTAACTAGCCTTTAAACAATGACAATTAGTTAACAAATTAATATACCTAAGTACGCATCAATCATCATCAATATTATGGAAAAATAACGTATTATTCAGAGATACAATAAAAGAGCCTCCGCGAGTACCACCGCCTGCTACCAGGAACGTTTTGGGCATTTAGCTCCCCTACGAACTTGTTGCAGTTGCACATTGCTTTTCTGATAAGTATACGCATCGATCTTATGCGACTTGCTGCTTGATTTAAAATACGAGTTACCAACATCTATTTAATTTAAATAACCTAACATACCAACATAATTCATCATAATCTTCTCTTCTTGTTCTCACACATTATATTGTCTATTTTTCTTTTTCATTTCTCCTTTCGCAGGTCTGCTAGAAGAAGTGTCTTAAAAAAGAAGCAGTACCTGTGTATACAATACTTATAAATGTCTGTCTGTATCTATTTTACTGTGTGTATATAAATAATTAAATATATAAATAAATTATACTGTTTCTTCAAGATGTATTTTTCAAGGGTACGAGGCCGTTGACAAGTAATAATGTTTTTTACATAAATTAATAGAATTAATTTGCGGTCATAAATATTTCCGTTTTAAGTGAAGACTAGTTTGCAAAAAGGAAGTCAATATCACATACATATGTATGTAAATACTTGTTTTATTCTCAAATAGAATAATTCATTAATATTGAAATTAATGTAGATAAGAACGGCTAGACACTTAGAAGTTGAATCTATTATAGGTGGAAAGTTAACGAAATGTGTCAACTTGAGTTATTTAGACAGAAACACTGCGGTTTGAGCCTACCGGGAAGTGAGCCTTATGATATTTCAGTCGGTAAGCAGAACGACTGCAGTCTTAATTTCGAAGTCGTACTTTAAATATTTGGTTGCATGCTTAAGACGCAGATATATGCCAGTGACCTTGAGTGGGTAGCTTGCGTGTTCTGTACTGAGCTCACGCAACGCGTCGTGCGTCCAGCCAGTAATAGGACTCGCCCATCAAGGAGCGATGTCCCAAATTAGACGTATTATTTATTTATTATACATAAAACAAAAGTTATTTTAATAAAACACATATACTGAAATATCAATAATTAAATAATCTTCAAAATGGTAAAGGATTCAAGGTACGCTCGAAAAAAAATCTGTGATTCTCAGTTTTTTATCCGCGTTAGACATAACTTTACAATCTAAAATATTCATATATTACGTTATTAAAATAATGCTCTAATTTACCATATTTTTTTCCAAATAATTAACACTACTAGTTTAGGCGTGATCTTCAGTATAAAATGATTAAAAGTCGGTTATCATCGCCTTAACAAATCTACGAAGTATCTGACGTAGGGCGGACTCCCGTAATACCAGCCTGCCTATAAGATGCCAACTTAGAGCACGATTAAGACAATAGTTAATGGTTGATTTCAATGTAACAAGGTGCTAGAGGATTGGTTAACTTCATTCCTTTTAAGAAAGAGCAGCTTGATATACGATCTGCTTCAGAACTGCCAGATACATTCTTTACCAAACCCCGGACAGCTAAATCTAGCAATATGTCAGTGTCAAAAGAAAATTAGCTACTTAAATCCACAGCAGATCACTGCAGCCTGCTCCATTGTGTTCCAAAGCGGGCTACCGTTTAGAAAGCATTCTTACCTCCCAGGCCGCGAAATTAAGATGTTCCCATTACAATTGCAAATGGCGGTGAAAGCAAAGCCCTTATGTTTACATATAATGACTGATCTGTATGTATGTATGCGGCTGATGGCCGTCGTCAATGTTCCGAGTGACAGCCAGCCGGCGGTCGGCAGGGCTCGCCGAGGCTGTATGTCGCTGTACAGATTATGGTAATTTTGTGTGTTTATACTTATCTGATTATACAGAGGAACTCGAGTGATCTGGGATGATGTTAATAGATACGCATTGTGGACTTTAAACTGCCGATCCCTCGGACTCATAATTAGAAGACCTACCGGTCTATCTTCTAATTATGTGTGCCGAATTTGTATGTTTTAATTTAAACTCCTAGTCGGTATTTATTACAGGACTCGCATTAAAGGTTTGTCTCCAAAAGGCATGACAAAAGTTAAGGGCTGATACTCGCCAAAGAACTACGTCATAATTTACTTTAAACATGTTGAAATAGTTAAGTACAAGTTAGTCTAGTGCCTCCAACCTGGTCCTACCAAACATAACAAATAATGTTTCAGCCCGGGGATTTCTCTCACGGACTCACAACATTCAATAAAGCAACACCACAAAACACAAACACACGAACAAAAATGGAATCGATCGATAAAATAAAATCCTTTCCACAAATCGCGGAAATGCACGCGTCTGGTAGGCCATAATTTAATATTAACCACGACCATTCTGCACGAACTGAAAAACATGCTCGAACAAACCGCGGGAGCAAAACAAAACACGGATGTATCTCCCTCTCCGTCGTTGGTAGAGCTCTGTCTCTCTCTAAGAATGGCCGGTCCCTTTGATCCACGGCTAATTGCGCGCTTTCCCGCAGGAAGCGGTCGATTATCGCGTTAATATGCGAATAATCTAAGCGAGTAATACTACCTATCAAAATGTTTAGGGCTGTTATTGGCACTCACGGTTTATGTCTGCTTCTTGCTTGATTTATATTGTCCTGCAGTAAGTAGTACATTCTTATTAGACTGACATTTTGATAAATCTTTGTTGAGCTCATTTAAAAGGTTTTAGACATTTCGTGCCATCTTTAGTGACCTATTATAAAATGTAAGTTCTGCAAACATAACAACGACACAGTTCTTAAATGGACTATCAAAACGGAAAATAGAAATTTTCCAGAAGAAAATGCTCTTGAAAGAAATATTTCAGACGTCACGTGACTTTTTCATTATTAAAGTATGTAGAAGCATTCGTCTTCCATGAAAACTTTTCGATGGAAAATTCCTGTGAGAAGGTCTGCTTTATATGGTGTTATGATAACTGATAACTATGTAGCAGATAGCACTTAGAACAATTTCCCATAGAATTGTGTTTCGGGCACAAATGGACTTCGTGCCTCGGGCAAATAACTGACGATGATCTGATGAATGAAACATCACTCGTAAGAACCTACTCAGCATCATAACATTTAACCAATCTCTGTAGCGTAATATAAATCGCTTAACTTCATAAATTCAGCATCTTCGCTCCAGTTACCATGGCAGCGGGCACGCAGGCGCGTAAACGAGTGCAAAACAAACCAATATAAACCTTAACTTAAAACAAACAGAGAATAATTTAGAATGATCATGGAATGCGCAGCTAACAAATGATGACAACTGAAACTATGTTTTATAATAGTAACGATAGGATTCAATTTTGGGTGTGGTTGTCAACAAATAATTGTCAAAGAGTGCGCGCACGCACTGCGCTCTAATTCGGAGCAGCGGATGCGAGTATAATTATTGTTTTAATTGTGCGAACAGCTCAGGCATTCGTATGATTGTACGAGAATCGAGTTCGTGGCTAAGTAATAACAGCCGTACGGGGCGATCCATCACGTTATGATACGTTTACTGGGGTTGGTCCGTGGGTAGGTAGCCATCTTTACATACCGAGACTCCTCTGTGCCTCGGAAAGCACGTTAAGCCGTTGGTCCCTGGTGGTTGCCATTCGTGGATCTTTAAAAGTCGTTACGGGACGTCAGAAGCCCGAAAGTCTGACAACCAGTCTTACCAAGGGGTATCATAATATCCAGTTACTGGGTTATGCAGGTTAGATAGGCAGTCACTCCGTGTGAAATACTGGTATTCAGCTGCATCCGGTTAGACTGGAGGCCGACCCCAACAGAGTTGGGAAAACGTTAGGTAGATTAATTTTTGTACAAGAATCGAGTTGGAACTCAGAACACCGTAAGTCTGAGCACGGATTAAAGCTATTAGAATTGTTTATTCTATTAGATCATGGGAATCAAAGATACAACATGATCACTTTTTGTTTAAAAACATTGTTATCTTGTTGCTAATTTCATACCCAAATATCTATACACCAACAAGTACCTAAATGTTTATGCAAACTTGTAAAAGCTTGTTAGGTACAAGCATTACAGTATTCACACTAAATCTAGCATGCATCAATTTTCCTGCATTGGTAGAGGAGACACCGCATGAAAATGATCTACATCAGGTGTGAGAATCAATGAAATATCATTATCATCCAATGAGCCCTAACCACGAAGTAATATTTACATCGTGGACCTACCGACGAGGGTTTTCTTTTGTTTTTTTTTTCATAAAATGGTCAATAAATAATTATGTAATGCGTGTTGAAAGTTTGTAAGTACTGCTTGGCAAACAACATACTCGTATGACATAGTATGAACAGCTGTACGAAGTAGGCATATTTTGGCACTTGTTTTAAGGCCGCGCCACACCTCACAGGGCGGGCGCGGAATGTGGCACAAGGATGGACGTTCGAGAAGGTTTTGACTGTAACACGATAAGTTGTATGACTGTAACTTTTGGCAAAACTGATTCAAATAGTTACTGCTGATATAAGCTTTCTATTGCTGGATAATTCATTGTATGGCCCTGTTATACAACTTCATTAGATTAAAGAAATACATGAGCACCAGTTGGAATTACAACTGGAAGTGGAGCAGGTCGCCATCTGGTCTATTTTTGACACTCGTGATGATTGTGCAACTTTGACGTGACCCTCATTTGTCAAATGCTAGCAAACATGCAATAGCCTCACAGATTCACATGTGAGAATCCTCCAACCAGTGCATCACAACTGTGGTCGTATTTACAAGTGTCAATATTAAGTCTAGTATAATTCTGTGAGGATCGATACCGGGCAAATACTGCTCGTTAGTAAGGTCGCAGCACACCTAGCGGGTAACGCCCGGTATCGGGCACAAGGATCTACTTACTCACTTTATTTTATTGCAATCTCATGTTCATGAGAACAGTCACACGTCCAGTATTAACTCAAAATATCGTTTGTAACATGTAGATCTCGACTTCTTATCCGAAGTAAGTTCCCAGAATTTACCGCAAAAACCAATATTAAGCTAAGATTAACAAATAATCTATAATAAATAATAATAAATCAAGTATATTACTACACACACATTACATTACACACACACACACACACACACACCCATTACATTTATGACCCACTTCAAGTCGGACTAGATTATGTTCAATGACCTCAATTTAGATTATTGTGCGAAAATACCATGTTTGACATTTAGCATAAAGTTTATTTCAAAAGTGTGTTGCCAGCATCGCGAATTATTTCTGATAATTTATATTCAAATTGAGTCTCAGACTATCGGATACGAGTTATGTAAATGTCGAAATATCGCTGATGTGTGATCAATAAAGCTGCTAATTAATAGTTGGAATCAATCAATAAATCATCTTGGAGGTTAGTAATTAGGGCCATTTCTGCCAGTTATCTGATGCATGGTAAGTGAAGCAACGCGCCCTGAGTATCGTGATCGTGATCTTATCAGCTAAACGGTGTTATTATTAGGGTTTAGCTACTAGTTGATGTGCGATAACCACGTGTCATAATCAGAACCAGATGTAGATTCCAATCTGTCCCAGTCGCCCTACGAGTTCTCGTGAAGCAGGTGAAGTGAGGTTCTTACTTCTAATTGCATTGAGTTGGTTTGACAAATGTTCTAAAACCCAATAAGCCCAATCTGCCAAGTATTCTTACCTACTTTATTTATTATTGACCTTTGCATTTTCTCGTGAAGAAATAAAGAATCAGAGATAAGTGCATAGGTAACGAACACAAGTAAAATAGGTGACAGATTACATGTGATTATGACAAATTAATGTAATTAACTCAAGCTCTGATGAACCATCAGCAACACTAATGCCACGATCGGTTACAACCAATGAAGCCGGTAATCAAGCCTCGTGCGCAGCTCGCGTCCCGCGGCGCGGGCGCATAGCGGCGCGCTTTTTGTGCCGTTCCGCTCTCATACACACACGCGAATTCTTCACAGTGCGGGGATATCTCACTGACCAGTACCTACGTGGAGTTTACAGATAACAATGCTATGCATAGCTAATTGTGATATTTATGTGCACGGCTTCGGAAAACTTGGAAAGCTGTCGGCTGCTCACTTATCTGAATGATCATTATTTGTGACTGATTAGACAATACTTCTTGCAACGGCAAGTATTTTTTCTGCGCCTAAAACTTAACTTAAACGGCGTTGATTATTGACCTTTCTTAGAGCTCTTGATTTATGTATCTATTTCGAAAGGCCCATGACTTGAGAGTTTTCCTTTCTGACTGCATGCCACGCCCCCACGACCGAAATCTAAAGAATGGTAATGCATTCGTTATTCCACAGACAATTTAACGGGCAGGCTTTCATCACCAACTTAATTTCAGTTTACAGGAAAACCAAGCTACAAAATCTTCAATATTTTACTTTTTACTATAAACATGATCTCCAATATGACGCTTGACTTTTTCACAAAGAAGTTCCCGAAACCCTGACGTGAAATATACTAATAATAAAGCTGAAGAGTTTGTTTGTTTGAACGCAGCAATCTCTGTAACTACCATTCGGATTTGGAAAAAAAAAATTGCATTTGATAGGAAGTCAAAGTCGAAGTCAAAGTTAAATCATTTATTTCAAATAGGCTCTTGTATGTTAGTTTGAATGTCGAAATTTACAAAAAAAAATAATTGATTCTAGTCGCCACTTCCAAAAGGTAGTTTTCGTATGGAGAAGAATGGGCAAGAAACTCCACCGTTACTCCTTTAAAATGTTTTACAATAATAGGGTACATTAGTTATATAACTTTATGTGAAGACGATGCACCTAGAATAAAATTAATATACCGTAATAGGTAAAAATAATTAAAAATGAAACAACAACAGATAAATTAATTATGTGATAGATACATGGTCCTCACATATTTACAAACATTGTAAAGGTAGACGATTTTCCAATACAATTAATAAGTCAGTGTTTGAGGAAGTAATCACAGAATGTAATATCAATGTAATATAAAAAAGTTAATAAAATACAATTAAATTAGCAACCAGTTTGATTTTGTCTAGATTCTAGATTTTCTTCGACCAGCATGTTTCCTAGCATTCTTATCTTGGTTATAATCCTCTAATTTGTAATATGCTTGTTTCTTTCGGCTATTATCATCGCGCTACGACCATTAGGGACGCGGACGAAGCCGCGGGCCGAAGTTATCTTCTAATAAAGTCGTCGAAATAAAATAGAAAAAAAGTTGTGAAATGTCTCGATGAAAGATTCCGGAACGGTCGGTGTCTTGTCTCAGGGTGCTGCGCGGGCGTCATGCTCTGCCGCTCATTTACTAGGGTTGAAAATATAATGATTCCATTCCGTATTGTATATTCTTCATGCCGTGGTTAAAATTAGCTATCAGCAAGCTGGCACGTTCCCAGGGGGCGCTAGAGGTATAGGCTATCGGTAACTACATATTTAACTTTGACAGCGCCTGTATGTCGGGCGGTCATTCAAGTGTTACTGACTAGTAACGTGCAGTTGATCGTATATTTAAGTATAGCCACTATAGTATAATTGTATATTCCTTTAAGTGCGGTTTTTACTATATCTGTTCTGAAATAGAATTTCTCTGTTTAATTGTCAATACAGACAATTGTCAACCCTATCCGTGTTCAATGGGCATTTGTCGAAAGTGTCCAGTTATTGTGCGTACGCGCCGCGAATCGCGCGAATTTATTTCATATCTCTTTTTATATCGAATTATTTCTCCTGAATTTATAAATTCGGCCATGGTCGGGTCTATGGTATTCCATGGACCCGCTAGCGGTTATTGTTGTGCAAACTTTTTGCTGCAAATAATGTTTAAAGAGAGCAACTAATTATGCGTTAAGGTTATATTATTTAGTCAAAGACAACCTTCTCAGCGCTTATATAATTGTTTGTATTTATTGTATCTTACTATCTACAATAAATATACAACAATTAGATAGGTACGGAGTAGGCTGTTTTTTTACGGGTTTGGCAGGATTTTACGGGATACGAGATATACATGGTTAAATCAACAAACTGTTCTAAGTAACCAAATTCAAAAGCTACAGTTTTTGTGATGGTATACGGAAATGCTTATTTGTTTTGTTGCAATAGATCATCTTAACAATTACGTCAAGTGTCAGCGTTATAATGTATCATACTGCGTTAAAACAAGCTGTCCCGTCGTCATACGGTGTCAGTTTTGCTAGAAAACCCAGTTATTAAACTGACACATTTCGAAGTCACGTAACATGTAGCTAAAGTGCTACCATTCTGAAAAAAAATCTGATTCGTCATAACAATAACTTTTCAAATTGTTTCTAAGCTACATAGTTACTACTGACTACCGACCATTTCTTTTTCAATTACAACGCGATGTACTCGTAATTTTTCTCAACTAGATTCAAAGATACTCGTTATTATTCAACGAGCGTGTTGAGTACAAAGTGGTACGAGAAGGTTCACAAAATAAACTTTGCTTCTGTTCGGTTCTGTTTTCACCTTTATAAAGTAACTAAGACATATATACTTATTATGTTTTTTATATGATATATTATGTGTTTGATTTTACGTTTGTTTTGTTCGTTGACTTTTGTGTTTAGTTTTTTCGTTTACTAATATTATAGTGTGTTATAAATAAACATGGTGACTCTTCTGTATTTTCTTACTCTGTGTCCTGCGCGTACGCCACGATCTAAATGTTTACGGGCGTTTGTTCTTGTTTATTTCGGTTTCTACCAGAATTACTGTTTCTCAGCGAAAACACAAGAAGTGAAAAGAGAAACAAGCGGCAAATTGATGTTAATTTAATTCATAAAAGTGACTAAACCTTTAAAATAAAAAGTATTAACAATAGAGAATTGGCAAACCTAGTCGGGGCTTTCAGTTGGTTAGATGAACCTGACGAAGGAAGATCACCCAAACCGGATACTGAAGACGTTGATGTGGTCGTGTTATGTCCAGCAGTGGACAAAAATGGGCAGAGTTCTTTGATTGAGGCTAGTGTTGCTGTGACACAGCGAATGTTATTTTATTGAGTAAATATGTGCAGAATTTGCAGACTCAAATAAATATGAGATTGTTGTATTCAGCAATGCATCTAAATTGTAAGTAAAACCAAAAATAAAATATCAAAAAGAAATAACCGCATTTTCGAACTTTTAAGTAAAAAAAAATTGCAAACAAACCAACCACGTATTGAGAACAAAAAGTTGCGATTACATAACAGGCGTGTCAGCATATTAATCAATTCAGGAAGGATCTGCGCCCGCGCAATGCGGAACACTCGTAACTGACGGCTGTACGCACTTAGCGGGGTTTTATCGTGAATAACTTAGTTTTTTGTAACCTATCTAAATATATGCATTTAATAACAGGTTCCATTATGATCTAGTGTCTTGGTATCTTAACTATGTATGTATGTAATGCGTGACTTGTTTGTTTCGCAGTATTTTTTTGGGAATCAGAGATCGAATTATCTTGAAAAACCTGTGCGTGACATGAATTAAATATTACAAGTAACCTTTAATGTAATTAATTTATTAAAAAAACTATGTTTTCTTAGCGACAGGTTTATCTAGGGTACTAACAAGTTTTTTTTTTTTGTAATTTTGTCGCAAGGTTTTTATATTTTATAGTTTACGATAGTAAATCATCACGTTTGTTATAATAATAATCAATCGATTTAATTTAATTAACTCGTGCCTTCTACTATACATTAGAAGATTACACTTTAACCTCACGATGTTCAATCATTTATTAATAATAACTGTGATGTTAAATTGCATTCATTATAACTAACGTTACATCAGCGTCGTGACTGTTGCTGGTTGTTGGGCAACCTGACCCTAGTGCTGGGCACGTCCGGACAGACGCGACCACGCAGCGGGTACGCACGTAATCTTTAGCAAAACCTTTTTGATTTTGGTCTTGTTCTGGGTTCGATCCCCTTGTCATGGTTATTGGTATGGATTTGGGTCCGGTTGATGGCAATGAACCAGCCCAAATAGGTGAAATGTGGGTACATTATACACATACCTGCGTATTTATTACTTTTTTAACTATTTATGTTAATGTGCGTCTTCAAAAGTTTGTATATGAAACCCAATACAAAGTATTATTTTTTGCTTAACTAAAAGAGTAACTTAACTAAAACTGGAACGGATCTATTGACGTAATTAGGAAACGTAATTAATGTAATCGTAGCTAATGAACAAAATAGTAATGTCCTTCAATATGGCGAACGTATTCTGTGGCCATTCCCATAGCTAATGAGTAATGTGCTGGCGCACGCGTTGATGTCTTTTGTATGCGCGGTTGGCTCGTAGCGGTGAAAATGTGAGAACAAGATGATATTCCGTATTTTTTTGTAATTTACAATTTTCACTGAATTTTACACTCGATTATTTTATATAGCCAGTTGCTAGGGATAGAATATTTTTCAAACACCAAAAATAATATTCATGTTCTGACAAAGTAGGTAAGTTGCATGTAATAACGGTGTTAGTACATATTGCGAATTAGGTATTTTGAGAACTAGCCATTTATAGAATTAGCCAGTATTAGAATATTAGTCCATTAAAGACTCTGTTGCCATTTTGAGAATTGGGCATTCTGCGCCTAAACCATACAAACTTATAAATTATGAAGGAAAACAAAACAGTATACAAAAACGCTCTATCATTTCAGTTACGCATCAGTTTACTAGCCTAACTGGAAATTAAACGATTTTGCCTAAAAAATATTAACTCATTTGAATAATTCCCAGTCCGTGCTTATTCAGCAAAATTATTTGCTTACACGAAAAATTAATGAAAATGGCGTTCACGGTATTTAAACGTTCAGGCAACAAGTCAAGACGTCATCCGATCGAAACCAATTGCTGCGTCCATAACCCGCATAACTAAGCGAGACATACACACACCATACATCAACATACGTTAGAACAACCACGACCTCTCTGTCAAGAGTGCACCGACTAAGAAAGAGTACTCATTACACAAACAATTAAAAAAATATGTCACTAACCGTGCTAGCAGGATGTGCAGGCAGCAGCACAAGCGGGGGCGGCTTCCTCTGCTTGCGCACGCCCCGGCGGCGGGCAGTAGCCACCACCCCCGCGCCCGCGCCCCCGCCCGCCCCCGTCGGCGTCTGATGCCGCCCCAGCCACCGCGTCACCAGCTTCTCTTTGCTGTTGGCGCTGCCGTATTCCGGCTCCTCCTAGGGATCACAGCTATGGTCAAAATGTGCACAATAAATATGGCAAGTTTACGTGTTAAGATAAGAACGCCCGGTTTTTAATATTATTAACAAGTGGTAGTAATAAATTATTTACAAACTATTAACACTAGGTACGAAATACAATAACTAATAATACTACACGAATAGATACAAAAAACAAAAGGACACTTAGGCGTCGAAGTATTCGTCCGCATCGCTGTCATCCGGAAACGTGCCCAGAAGACTGGCAGCATTGCCATGTTGAATGGCAATGCTAATTCTTTGGCCAAAGAACAAGCCAGCCCTCTGGTCGCGTGAAGTGTTAATTGATTTGATGTAATCTGTTAATTGGCATAAGATTTTGTTGTGTGGTATTTTGTTGTGTGGTATTTTGGTCATCGAAAAATCATCAATCACCTAATTCTGTGTTTTACCACAGATTTTCGACTATAGACTTTTAGAAACCATTTCAGTCTTTTCTTCCCAATGTTACATAGACCACATGTTTCAAATGTTACATACACCACATGTTTCAAATGATCGTTTCCTCATCCATTTCTCGTTAACATCCTAAGCACACTACTATATTCTATGGACATCTTCCGCCCTCAAATCACTTAACTACAAAACTGATCTAGATTCTGTAGTGCTTTTTATTTCGGAAAAAAAATCACAACAGTAACTCAGAAGACTTTATTACAGTGTACGATTAAGAGTACTCTATCGTTATAACATAGATATATCAGAACTGAACACCACGCCTGTTATCCGCTAAGGGTTGGGTTACCTATAGTACCTTTAATTTTCCCACATTTCGCCAGTCGGGTTTAAGTGCCATGTAATATCTGCCGAGCCTACTGCCATCAACCGGGCTCAAAGACTGGGCTTCTATTAAGAAATTCCTATTGAAAGAACCTAATAACACTTTGCGCGAACTGGGAATCGAACCCAGGACCTCATGCTCAGCAGTAACCACCACTAGACCACCGACCATCTAATCTACACATGAATGTAGCTCACCTTCTTCTTCTTCATGGTCTCCCCCTGCAGCTTGACCTCCAGCTCCTTGCAGAGCTCGTGGTTCCTGACCCTCTCTACATCTTGACCCTTCTTGATTTCATCCACGCTGACCACGAATTGCTGCACAGGCCTGAAGGTCGGGTCAAACTGGTTGTGGTCGTACGCTTGTTTGGCGCGAAAGCAGGGACAGATCCTCTTGGACAGATGGTAGATACTGATGATGCAGACCAGGCAGTGCACGGACGCGATGATGAGGAGGGCGATGTTGGTGAGGACTGGGGTCCAGGCTTCCATTTCATCCTGTTGGAGGAGTGGGTAAATTAGAAACAGAAGTTTTAAGCTTATGTATCTGAACTAAGTTTAGTTGCTTGTTGTGGATGCTTAAAAATTTCCGATAATTATCTTGCAGATCTTGCAGAAAAATCTTGCAGAAAGTCGGAATATTTTTTTTTCTATAATAATTATAACATACCTACATGGTTATACAAAATTAAAATTATGGATTTCAAATGGTACACCATAAATGCCCTCGATCTAAATAGGTACATAATAACAGTGTATTAGAGCCTACAACACAGGCCTCGACCGTATCGTCGATCTTTATCGTAGACCTCGCGACCAACATCATTACAAACTAAAACAGCCCATCACTTCATTTATCAGTATTGTTTAGTAATCAACAAGTGATGAGTTGTATTTAATATCTTTAAGATTAAACTTTACCATTAATATTGCGGCACCTCAGAGAGAAGTAACATTAATGAACATCTCTTTGACTGGCAAATTGACGTGTTATGTTTTCTATGTCAAACAATCATATATGTGTGTCACGTCTTAGTTGTTAAATTAATAAAATATTGAAGATAATTAAGCGAAAGACAGTATAAACAATAATTTAAAATATTGAAATATTTACAGAAGAACAATTTCAAGTTATAAAATTAATTAAGAAAATAATTTATGTTGATTAGCTTGTTCAGAACAATAACATTCTTTCAGTTAATATTAAACTGTAAACTGGCAATGTTATCTTTAGTTCATTCTATAGGAGCGTGGAAAAATGCTCCTTCAAGAACAATATTGTTAATAAATATCTTTTGACTTTTAATACTCGCGAGACAAGATAATCAGCCCCATAGATTCACTGTTCCCCGTTACATGGACACATCTGGGAGAAATGGTAACTCCATGTCTGAGTTGTACACTGCAGCTAGCAAATATGCAACATAAAACATAAACATTATGGGGTTTATTTATAAACATTGCTTAAAGTTATGTAATGATTAGCGACTGTTTAACCAGACATTTTTGACGTTTGAACGTCACTTAACTTTAAGCAACGTTTATAAATAAACCCCGGTATGCTTGGCTAACGTACCTATTGGTGATAGCAGTTTGATATCATTGGAAGAAAGTAGGTCGCTGTTACATTGTCTTTCGTCTTAATTGTTTCGCTGATTATGTTTTCCGATTTTATAACAGCACGCATCACAACACAATGACAGGGTTTGCCATCTTGTCGGTGCAAAAAAATCCTCCTTAAATAAAGTGGATCCTACTGTACGAGTATTCTGTAAATTGTTCTTTTTACTTTATTTTCTCTTCACCGTTACGTTTTGTAGTAAGTCGTAATTTTAATGAAGCTGTAACAGTGCATTGAACTCAGCTGCACTTATTTTACGAGAAAATGTACAGGTACGCAGATTTACCGTCCGATTCTACCAAGAACAATGCTTTTATTTCAGTTTCTAGACATTTTACTAAATATTTTAGTCACTGGACAGAAATATTGCTCATACGTAAGCACATTATATAACTTGGTCACATCACAGCGTGTTTCAATCATACTACCCTTGAATTGAAATACATGTTAGAAATACACTATAACATTTAACATGGTCCACTACTGTAAATATTACACAGCTATACATTGATACAAGCTTCAAAAACGTCTTATATTTCAGTTTTCTACTCGTTGTGTCAGCGTGCTTTACTATCATCGAGCGACTAATGAGTGTGACCGCTCGATAATTGACGTAACATTCGTGCGCCCGCGCCGTGTCATTACGAGTAATAACCGGCGAGTGTGCATCACCGGGTAATGTCAGCCTTGACCGGGGAGTTACTACATCCGCTCATTTGCACCCCATTATTATGTTAACCTTATAAGTTGTTGAGAATCACAGAAATTGTGGGTTTGAGAGTAATGTTTGTTATTATTTTAGAAATCATTACAATGATTTCCAGAGGATAGCGTGTCACTTTATCGTATAGAAGTCTATACATAATTATGTACTGGCGAATATATTATCTACTAGCTATGGATACGTTTCAGAGCTCACAGTGATACAAAATAGGATGCTTTCAATTCCTACAGGAAATTTTCATGTATTCCCATAAGTACTACCAATTTAGAAAACCTGCTCCTTTGTTAAGTTACTGATCATAATAAGAGGTAGTCATTTCTGACCGGACGATACTGTCATTAAGAGTGTTTAAAGTCAATAAAATTAACCATCTACATCTATATAATTAGACGTCCTCATTACTCGAAACGTTTATTTACTTCTAACTAACTAATACATAAGATGCCACGTATCTCGCCATGTGGAACAAGGCTGTACAGTGCACGGCTCCAGCACAGTCCGTGGCGCATGTACTCGCGGTACTAGCAGGTTCTATTCATTAGCCCACATGTCACCCGGCGGCCTTCTAACATCCTCGCGACAGTACAGATGTAAACAACGATGTATTTACGAGTTGTATGCTCTTGTCTAAGTGCATTGTATTGGGTGCTTGGCAAAGTTGAAGTTGAGCGTGTGTTTAAATACTGAATCAAAACAGATACCATTTGCAGCAAAGTTAGGAATTGTGACTTACCTGAAAGTATATTACTGTCATCGCAGCGTCTTATGTCATATTAGTCTTCTTGAACAATACGAGTACATACCTACATTAATTCGTTTTTCACTTCACAAACTACGGTTAGTACTTGGTGCGGTACGAGCTATTGTTGTTGTCAGAACCACTAAGGCTTCCATCCTTGATTGCCTACCTAAGTAGAGGACAGTTCCATAATAACGTCCTCCACAAATACTTAGTTGGGGACTAGGTATTTACCTTAATGTAAGTAGGTAAATAAATAAAGAAAGTAAGGAAATACTTAACGTTATACTCGTAGTACTAAAAGTTGAGTAATTTGTTTAGCTAGTGGTTCCTAGATTATGTTAGCAGTAAGCCTGAGTTAGGTTATATATATATACGTGAGATATTATTATTATATTATACTTATTTGCTACTTTGTTTTGTTATTTTATATACGTGTACGAGTACATCTTTGCGCTCTAATTATTATTAATCTTAGTTTTAGATATTGTTTCTCAGTAAGTGAATTATGTATGCAATTCTTAATGAGAAATAAAGTTATTCTTAAACCGAAAAAAAATATGTTAACTACTTACAAGTGCTGCAATATGTTGGAATATGAGTAAGTGCTTTTACGATATTTTCTCTTCGCATATTTTATTATTAGGAAGCTTTAAAGCTTGCTAGTTCAAGTTACTGTGTATAATAATATGTAATTATATTTAATCTTTCACTATACCTGGAAACACAAACATAAATTGAACATGCTAATTTAATGGAGAATTGCAAAGTCTCGTTCAGTCATTTGAAGAAAAGTATCGTAAGCTTACATAATCATTGTCAAGAGTATAATCAACTGTGATGGAGAGGCATGTAATTCTATTAAAATATCTATCTTACTTCACAAATTGAGACGTGATCACACGAAAGCAACAATAAAGAAGTTCTGCTCTTATAAATAAGACAAGGAACAAAGCCTGAACGTCGCTATCATATGAAATCGGCATGTAACTAGAATATTGAACCTTGCACGTATAGAGCTTGAACGAAAGTGCCCTATGAAGGATTTATGATTGTTATCACGCAAAAGTATGCTGCCCAATTTGAGAGAAACTCATTTGTTTGTTTCGGCATTTCCTCTCAAGGATCAGTCAGCTAGAAAATGCAGGTACCATCCAGTTTTAAAATATTGACAAAAAAATAGACGTGTATTTTAAACTTGTGGACCTTTTGCACTTTCTTGTTTTAGGCAAACA
Source organism: Agrochola lota (assembly GCA_947364205.1). Taxonomy (NCBI): domain Eukaryota; kingdom Metazoa; phylum Arthropoda; class Insecta; order Lepidoptera; family Noctuidae; genus Agrochola; species Agrochola lota. The sequence goes on from OX376223.1 coordinate 22,256,434, forward strand.
TCTTGAAAGTACAAATAAGCGCGACTGATAGCAAGTTATTTATGCAGGCAAATGTAGCGGGCAGTAGCAGCCAGCGGCTTGCCCAACCGCCGGGCAGTAAATAGCTCGCAGCCGATGTAATGTCAGATTGTATGCTAATATTGTTAACGTTTAATTGAATCAATTATTGGAGCACGCCGAGTGGAAAATATGTTATCTGCTTCAGATAAAAGTTTCACTATTCTTGAGCCGTATAGAACAGATCTTGAGCCGTATAGAACAGACCTTGATTGAGTGTAGGTTTAGTTTATCACGCAAACTGGGATTATTTATACTTGTGTTTCTCGTATCGTACGTGCTTTGTTTTCGGCAGCAGAAGTTAGTTATAGCTGCCGTTCTGTTCTGGCTGCATAGTACATGAAGCAATTGGCTGTTCCTATAAAACAATTAGAATCTTGCTCTTTAATTTTAGTGTTTAAGTCCGGTGGCATACATGTGGGCATTCTTCTATCAAATGACAGTAGGTTCTCATCCCCGACAACATCAACCACAGACATAATAGCGTTCATGAAATACTCTTTATTATGTAATCACTTCAATGTCATAACTATTCTCGACACAAACAGTTTATAATGTTTGCTCTTCATCATGAACTCACCTCGAAGCTGGCGTGCGTGGTGGGCTGCCTCAGGGAGTCGCGCTGCAGGCCGGTGGCAGCCAGCACAGCTGCACTGTTGCCACAGGCCAGGCACAGCAGTGATAGAGCTAGGAACGCAGTCAGCAGTGGACTCCTGGAATTAAGACATGCGTTAGTAAAGCGCCCCGTGTAGTCTGGGAAGATACAACAACAACACAACAAGGACAAGGTGGACCGATAACTTGGTGAAGTCAGTTTTCTTGACTGATTTTTATTTCGACATAAATTTTGTTAAAATTTTACCAATTTTTTTTAGTAGTGTAGGATAGGGTAGATTTTTAAGGACGTAAATATTTTATATAAACTTACTTACTTAGGTAGGTACACTACCTAATAGCAAAAATCGTTCGAAGTAAGATCGACTGTCATTTATACATTCATAAATTTAAAAAAAAAACAAGTAAAAAACGATATGTTTGAATAAAAATACTATAAGTATTTTTATATACTCATGAAGCTATATAAAAATACTTACAGTATTTTTAATTAATTATGGTCATGAACATATTTAATTAGGTCACCTATCTGCAATATATTTGTAAACATATTCTATTTGATAAAAAATCATTTTCATCCGGTAAACAGATGGGTGAAGGTCGATCTTACTGCGGATCTCGACTATAATTCATTTATTTATTTAATTGAATTGTATTTTTTGTATAATAAATGATTTGATTTAAAATCGGATTGGTTTAGGATACGCGAAAGAAATGTGAACATAATTTATGTTTAGTTATCTTTTCGAAGGTGTAGGTGCCAAAGTGAAATTACATATAAGTAGTCGTTAAATACTTTCTGAAGTTTACTAACTGAATGTCTAAAATTACAGTTTTTAGCCTCCATGCCCCAAATAGAAATTATCCTGCCAAGTTTTGCCTGTGACCCACGTGCATTAATGTCGATATATAATCCCATTTTTAGTCGTGACTTCGAGTCGACCTCCGTGACCTTTTGGTAATTGAGCAGCGAAAGTTTGTACGTCTGCAGTACATCTATTCAATTAGATTTAACTAACCAATAAACGTCGATGAAATGTTTAGTGAAACTTAGCATCTTGGTCACTTTCATGGAATACGATAGGTGAAGGTTTTTAATTAGGTGTCATCCGTCCAACTAAAAAGTTACTGAAGGATTTACATCCAGTTTGAAAACTCTTGGCGCGTTGTAATTGTGATTACGACCATTTCCTGGACTTAATAACTTCCTGCACTTCCTGGCTAATTTTACTAATGAAACTGATAGCCATCAGCACATCTAAACCAATGCTGCGTATCGAGTGCTGGCAGTACTCCACTACAATGATGACACTAACAGCTTTTTGACGCGGTTTATATGTTGATCGCGATCAGTTTCATTGGTAAAATTCGCCTTAGTGTGACGCTGCGATGAATGCCTTTTCATACGGTTTCATTTGGCGGCATGCTATGGTCCACGTCAATGAGTAGCCCTCCTCAATGCCCTCAGGGTCCACGCCGACCCGTCTGCCACTCATCGTCGTCCTAATTAAATGATATCGAGCTGTCGATACTTTCTCTATCGCACAGCTGCTAATTGTTAGTTTTATATCGTTGAGATTGATGGCAATAGCTCCGGCCTCGATTGTGGCGCGCGAATATCAAAGTGGCATATTAAACCAGTAATTGGTGGCTCTAAAAATAAACCGGCCAAGTGCGTGTCAGACCACGCATAATGAAGGGTTCCGTAGTTATTCCAACAATTTTTTTTACATTGTAGTTGAGAAACATGTTCGTATACATTCCAACTGCAAATGTAAATTTGTTCGCACAACATTGAGAGATTTACCACGTTATTTTAAGACCATAGACTTCTTAAAGGTTTTACTGTAATCTATGAGTAAAGAACCATTCTCTGTATTTTGTTCAAAATTTTAGGCTCAGTGGTTTCGGAAATAACGAGGGACTGGTCAATTTTCATAAATTTTCTTGATTATCTCTAAAAGTATTGATTTTAAATTATATTTGAGGTCCTCCGCAACAAACTTTTTCATTTGATATGTCACACGGTACAGTTACACAACTTTATTTATATTTGTCGTATTTGCCCCCAAAAGTCCAAAAGTGACCCCCCATCCATAATTTATTTATAAACGTTACGCAAACGTGTTTGGGTCACAGAAATTACGTACATATGTGTACCACATTTCAACTTAATCGGTCCATTAGATTCGGAGCAAATTGGCTGTGCCAGATGGACAGACAGACAAACACACGAGTGATCCTATATGGGTTCCTTTTTTCCTTTTGAGGTACGGAACCCTAATAAAGGAAGACTAACTAGGCTGTTCCTTTGTATATTCATTACCCCATCAAAGGTGACGCGTAGAAGGAAAAGTTTAACAGTATTATTATTACGGCGGTGTGGTTTATTTGTGGCTAAAATTGGTAGGTCGTGAACTCGTGGCGTAAGAACAGGCAGGTCCACTTCATAATACCGCACTCAGCCTCAGCATCCAACACAACACATTACACCTCGTAAAGAAACTCGTTACAGATAAATAGAAATCCTGCCTCAAGACAGCGCCTATTACGAGAATCCATTACAGCCTCCGTGATCGCTCAGCTAATAATTTAACAGTTTATCTTAACTAAATCGACGCTCATTCAGCATCAATCATCGATCGCCACTATCTCCCTTTCGGCACTTTACAAACTAATTATTTTCTCTCATGATTGTCACTTGAAAATGGACCGTGATACGATGACGTTATGACACAGATTCGCCCGTGTGATGCAACGTGTCGCGGGCGAGTGAAAGCACAAGATGCGCCACATACACTTGTCTTGAGGCATCCTATCGAGTTTCATGTTGATACTAGTATTATGTTGTCTCGTAACGAATACTGGATATAGTAGACGAGGAAAAAATTGGAAGGTTGAGTGAAATTAGTTGGGTCTTCTGTTTTATGGCGTGGACACAACCAGCGTGGACTAAACGATTACACCTAATCTGTTTCATTTTGACAGTTCAACAACATTCATTGCGTTATTTACGTTGTAGAAAAAACTTAGAGAAAAAAAGAAGCAATGGATTAGCAATCTGTTTCAAAACGATTCAGGTTCTGATAGATCGTGTATTACGTAATTATGGTACTGGTCAGCTTGGAATTTGATGCCCAGATTCTATGCGGTCATAAAGTTCTCTTTTTATTCATCTACAGTTTTGGGCTAAAATATTTACCAGCAAAAATAAAAACCCAATCAAGTTGGAGGCTAGGAGATTAGTAACGTTTCAGGCATTCTCGGGAACATGATTCAGAACTTCAGACTTTAGAGTCTTGAATATATCTTGATTGTTCAGAGGTGCTCGTAAGCAAGTCCATGTGAACTCAATATTGAAATAATATTTTTTTTTTTTTTTTTTTTTTTTTTTTTTTTTTTTTTTATTAGCTTCATTATGATGCACGGGGCAATGAGGAATGTTCTTATCAGCACCTGCTGCATGTATGCAATGGTGTATTATCGCTGGTGAAAATGACTCAAGTGCCTGAAACGACAATGACGTCCTTTGTATAGTTAGGGAAATTAATTGTAAATCAAATTGAAAAATTTCGTTAATTTGCCGTGTTAAAGCTGCTTCATACAATACACAGACACATTACGTTGGTAGTCAATTTGCTTAGCAATTAATTGCCCTGGCTCTACAAGAACAACATTCTTCGTCATAAATTTATCCGTAGGCAACCTCAACCTCAATCAAAATGACACAGTTTACAATATTTTAGGCACCAATGCTTTCTGAGATAAAGTACAACTACAGTGCGTAAGAGTTGATAACTTGTACTCGTATGAACACGATAGTAACTTGTTTCCCTCCGCGACATGACGGCATGTCGTCGGCTTCGTATTACATGGGAATATAAGATGGCCGCCTCTTCCTGCATCATCAAAATACTGCACATGTAGTTGTAGTATAATGACGTAATGAAGTGATTAAGGTAACCCTATTTATTAGGTACCTATTCAAATAGGAATTAATGGGAGTTTATTCATCGTGATTTTGTTACCTCAACATGATGGTAAGTTTTGCGGCTCTTGCAGTCTTCAACACCTTTCCTAATTATGTGAGGCTCGCTGCATTGGGCGTAAACACATAGGTAAATCACACTGGTATTTACTCAGTGCCCAGTACAAACCTAACACGCTATTCATGGAATCTTGATATTTTGTAAAGGTGCAATAGGTGAGTCTCAGTCCTACTAAACCTATGTATTTTCAGTAGTAAACCACAGAACTGCAATAAAGATGTGATGTTAAGTAATAAACTCTCGTATCTATCTATAAAAAGCGACGTTATGATTTTCTGGATACTACTCGTACATTTGCTAAAAGTAATTAGGTACATTATCATTATAATGGATCATGTGAATTCATGTGTTATCTGACAAATAAAATAAATAATAATAATAATTACCCATATTACCCATAACTCGATTATTATGCAAGTTAAAGATTCTTTGTACATACGTAAATAGGCTGAACAGATTGATATGCTAAATCTCAAACATTTTAATCATTCAAGTGTCGATCGCCCTTTCACAGGCTTTGACTTGTCGGAATCTAAGCAAAACAGCTTCTGCGATAACTTGACGTATTTAACATAACCGTATCAGACGTTGACTTGACATCAGACTCGCTACAATTTAACTTGTTCCCGAGATAACTGAATGTTGAAATGACAAAATTTCGCCATATTGTTAGCAGTCTGTGTATAAACAGACACACGACATCTTAATTAATATTAGGAGTTCGCTAAATTGATTCGCGTGAGTGTGTGAATCTCACGACACGACGCGACATGTGGTTGCGCAAATAGCTGAAACACTAAAAGTATCATCAAGATCAGAATAATCCGCGACCATACGTTTAAATATGAAACGTTTGCCCCACGGACAGCGGACTAGACTTGAAATTCTGGACGAGTTCAGTGTGCGCGAAAATACTCTCTGTCACGTTGCATTCTTTAATTTATCATTAACTGATTTAGTAACATTACCCAGTCTTAATAAAGGAATTTTGTTTTGTTTTGCTTAGTTTATCGAAAATGAGTCAAAAAATGATATTTGCCCTTCCATAAAATACAACTTCGTACATATTCTCAGTGTGAAATATCTCTAAACTGTAATAATTCCATAAACAGCCACCACATTCAATAAGGAAATAGCAACAAAAACCGTACAAATGCAAATCAATAAGCATATCTCACAGCTTCCAGACGTGATTCCCAGCTGGCAGACGACACAATAGTGTTAACAGTACCAGACACGTGTCTCGGCACGGATCAACACACAGCGACGAGGAAGCGGCGCGGGCGCAACGGTACCCGAGACGCATCATTGCGCGCGCCGTGTTCCAACTAGACACACTGTGTTGTGTCTGAGAGTGGAGAAAAATTTGTGCTTAGTTATTTGTTCCGGACAGTATGGTGAAGAAACCCATGAAATAGATTTAAGGATTCAACGATCCTATATAGACGTATGAAGAAACATGGATAGGAATTTCGACCAGTAGGTACTTACATTTTGAGAGGTGAAAATAAGTAACTGAGATGAGTGAAAGAAAAATATGCTGCGTTGTCCCGAAATAAATGTGGATGACGGCTATTTAATATAATGTTAGCTGATGTGTCGGTTGACCGAAATGACATAAAAATATCATATAAGTTGATATGAGAATCGACTACAGAATTCCAATGCTCGAAGCTACACCTAGTACAAGCTGTCGTATGCGCTCATATCTGAGCGCTCGCAGCGGAACACGCCATGCTCCGCTGCGCAACACTCCCGCGCACACACGTCTAGATATGGGCTTCTTACAAGGAAACGTATGGACATATGGAATTAAATACATATGTATACATATCATCATAATTTGTATGCCGATAAAAATATCCTACTGATGTCCTTATCCAGGTCATGGTCTACCTGTGTGTCGGTCCTGTTAAATTACATCGAAATTCGGTCAGTAGTTGAAGCGTGAAAGGTAACAGACATACAGATATATAGTATAGTACCTAGTATTGTATATTACCAATACAATATTGTAGTATCGATGGCGTTGACCTAGGAAGTCAGTGACGTAACATGACTTAGAAAAGTGTGTGATCAGCAGAGTCATTGATGACCACAATAATCGCATGTCATATTACATTCTTTGGATGTTTCTCTCATAAATTAATGTTTTTTTAATCTTTTTCCTCTGTGGATAGTCTAACGCATTCTCACTGAGATCTCAATCACTTCGGTTATAATGTGTTTTTTTAATGAGAGTTTAATATCTGTTCCGACGGAGGAAGTGTATCAAGTTTATTGTCAGCTTCCTTAGTAACAACAAACAGTTAATTATAGGAAATCATAAGAAGAATGGTCTCTGATAGTTTAATACTATATGTCAATGCGTATATTAACGTGAGGGGAGATTGTGAAGGTAATCTACAATAAGGTTTATGAGTATAGATATTAAAGCGTGATATTGTCTTGAAGAGTATACATGTTTTCTACGAACAGATATGCGCATTTAATTCCTACTTTTACAATTTTATTGACTTTTCAAACCTTTCTTAAGATTGATCTTTAAGGGTGTTCCTCAGGGTGACATATTGGGTACAATGTTTTTTATAATTTCCTTTAGCGATCCTATAGTTACAAACCGGCCAAAACATATTAGCGATTTATATATTTTTAATAATAATTTTGATTTTTACTATAATGTATTATGATATTTACTAGCAATTCGAAAACACATTCATTCTATCTTGCCTAAATTTTCCTCCCCTTATCACCCAAACCCGAGCCCACATCGGCGACCTTTTCATTACCTAACACAAGTACATAACATACAAGATGCAACTCAAGAGCCGAGAGAAAGCGCTGGACTTTCATCAAACAACCTGGTTGCCATAGCAACGAGTTTGCGGAATGTTGTCGATTGATTTCCTATTTCCTAACTGAAGGATTTATGGTCAGCGTAGAAGTCGAGGTAAAGACGCTTTCTTGTAGTTAACGATATGTGCTAGTATTATGGAGGAGATCTACACGCTATAAACGCAGCAACACTATTAATGTTACGGTTATAAAGTTAATTTTCTAATACTTTAAACGTTTTTTTCTAAAATATTTCCGAAGATTCTTTGAACTTAGGAAGTTTTTAATAGCAGTTCATAAAGGTAGCAGTTTCTTCACTTCATAATTATTATGATTGTTGTTAACATCATTGTGTATGTTTTCATCTTGTTGTAGTGGTATAAATTGAAACTCAAATTCATTTATTTGCATACCAATGGACGTAGTAATTAAGTGTATAAGAAGCCACCCTTCCCAAAACATACTTTTGAAAACTTTTTGCATTTCCACAGAGGCTCTGTCTTCTAGATATTTGTTGAGATACACCATGTTTTCGCCGCTTTGTATTTACATTCGATCTAATGTCGGTCTCCGAGTGAAAGGTCACGAGTTCAAAGCCTGCTAAACGGTTGTTATTTGTTATGAAAGTAAACCGAGATTGCGTCACTAGCGCACCGCTGTCTAAACTGATGGATGCCAGTTCATAATGGTATGCTCATGGTGGTCTTCGATACACATTAGCTATCACCTTGGAATCATCTTTCACCAAATGATTAGTATCATGTTTTGGAATGGTAGGTAATGGTATTTTTGACTAAGTATTTAAATTTTATGTAGTTTTTAAAGGCCTCGTCATCGCCAGGACTAGAATTGCATTCGCCATCAGCATTTTTGAGATTAGCCTGTGTCCAGATTTTGCTTTTTCAAAATTTATATCGAATGTTTTATTACCAGTGATGTTTTTTTTTATTGCCTTTATAAATTCCATGTCTCAATAATCGATATATTAAATTGCATAAGCCATAGATCACAATGTTTGCATATAAATGAGGTATTTTGTATTGCGCCACGCGACCGATCAGCTAATGATGCGCGTGCGCTGACTTGCGAGGAACCTCTATTACGTCAGTAATTGAATGGCAATTGGTTTTGAATTAGAACTTTTAAATTATTAGATGGAAGAGAGTTTAAATTCTAATAATTTCGCCATGAGGTTGAAGAGCACAAACTAAAGTTATTTCTATCAGGGAATGCTCTAAAAACTACCTATGATCACAAAAGGAATGGTTATCCCGATATAATGAAAATAGGAGCACCGAGGGCCGAGGCAGTTATGAGCAAATGAAATAAAAAAAATCAGTTCATGATATTTATGGATTTGGCCCAGATGTCGATGACGGTGAAAAAGTGTAAGTAATCTAAACAACATGTAAAAAAAACCTGTCCGATCCGTGAGGGTGTTGTTAGGTATTGGACTAAGTGTAAAGAAATTTTCAGGAAAAAACATACATTCGCCACATTTTTTTTTAATGGGGAATTTTACCGGGTTACATGGGGCGCGGACGGCCGTCGTTTAGCGGGAGTCTAAAAGTCAATACTTATGACCCCCGTTAAAGATTTGCTAATTATTAATGGATTTGAGGTAATTTTCGTACTAAAAATGTGAATTTTAAATAGCAATAATTTTGTTTATTCAAAAAAAAAATATGTATGTATATTACTTTTTGGTACCTAATATTTTTGTATTACTTATATACCCCTTTCGGATTGGACAGGGTTTTATTTTACAAATTGTATAGTGGCCGTGTCAAAAATGTCCGAACTTATTGATTCCATATTGTTTGACAAAGAATTCTGTATTTCTTATAAAAGCTAACTGGATGTGGTTCACCGTTCACGAGATGACACACTTGTAAAAGATTTTTGTGTTACCTACAAACTTTTTACAAATCGCTCGTGATTCTGATAAACTAGTTCGTAGTCTTCTGTAAAAGTAGTTCCTCGCGCTAAAAAATATAAGATATGCAAAAACTATCGCGAGATAACCCCGAATATTATATCGAAGATTAAAATATTATTGACATCAATTTTTATGTCGTTTTAAAAGTCTTACGTATTTAAGCCATTTAGTCTAGTCTCGCTCGAGGAGCTAACTCCTGTTTGTTTATTTATTTCTAAAATATAACTTTCTCTTTAATTTACATCTGAGTTACAAAAGTGTAATGAACAACAGTTTCTCTTTTAATAACAAACGCATCCATATTAAGTTTAGTTACTTATGCTATCAAAAGTTTTATTTTGTTAATTTTTAATTTGTGTTCATTATAATATTATCTTTATTGCAAAAGTCATTATTTTCACAGTCGCGAATTCATGCTCTGTTGCTTCAAACACATCGCTTTGGAAGAAACTTACAGCTCGGAATAAATTCACTCAAACGAACTCTCTCCCAGTTTATTGCTCATAACAGACATGCATGATGCATCACAGAGTTCTCTCCACCAGCTGGCACTCACCCGTTGCTTCCTCCATTCAATCCATAGCAGTCATTGATGCCCGCGAGCACGCCGACCACCCCGGCCACTACGGCGACACAACCCGCCCACAGGCCGGCGCCCACTCGCGACAGGGCGGCGCCCTTCACCACGGCCAGCGCCCCGGCGCCCACCAGCAGGGCGCCGAGCACCACCTGCCCCAACCCCAGAAACACCACCAGTCGCCTCCGAGTAGGTTCATCACTGCCCGCTTCAACACTCTTAGAACTCACACTCTTGTCTTTGGTCACTTTCTTAACTTTCTTCTGAGGAGTCTTGCATATGAGCTGCTCAGTGGAGTCCTCGGACTTGAGGCTGGAGACGGTGGCCGTGGTGACCCTCGCGTCGTAGGTGTCGGCTCGCTCGGCGTCTGTCGCCATGTTGTCGGCGCATAACTGTGTGCGCGTGCGCGGCGCTCAGCTCTCGGCAGCGACTGACGCGCATGCGCTTGCACGCGCCGGTGAAAGTCGCGCACCTGTCTGTTGTGTTGTTGTTGTCCACTGTTCATTGATAACAGATTCGGCGTCGCGTGATTATGGCTTGTTCCCACAGTTTAGATATGCGTAGGTTTGCTTGTGCGTGGACTAGTGCAGGTCTTCAAAATGTCGTTTGAAGCAATTGCAATTGAAATGAAAACAAAGTTACGTACTTTTGGGATATCTGGTTTTGCCATTGATTCCAGTCACCGATCCAATATTTTGGACAAGTTAGAAGACGACTCATGATTTTTTTTTCATAATTTATTGGATAACGACGACGATGGCCATACCAACCTCCAACTTACTAACAGACGCCTTCGACTTATAAAGATCGCCAGTTCAACCAGTTTACAACAATTATATACCTTACTACAAACGATGCAGGATAGCTCACGGTTGTATTTAGCAGACGAGCGTCACACACGCAGAGAAAGCGGCTCTCACGGAAGTGCTGGACATTACCGGCGCGGGCGCAGGCCGACGGCGGCTGCACCAATCAGTTGCTGTGTAGACGTCTGATGCATTGTTGACTACAGATTAGTGCGAGGATCTGCCTGGGAAATGGAGGACAGACTGTATGGATCAGGTCAGCTTTAGTGACAGTGTTGTGCTTGTTTCAGGACTGTGCAAATTTTCCGCATTTCCTGCATAAGTACTTACATAAGTAGGAAATGCAGAAAATTTCGCACAAATTTAAATTCAACAAACCTACAATGGTAGATAAAAATGGGAGAGCAGCTGAATATCCGTCTTTTGTGGACCACATATCCACTCAAGCATTTTATTTGCGTTTCATCCCAAGAATTATGTATTACTACAGAGAGAGGTCAACTGCTCCTTTTTATATTCCAAGAATCATCAGCATCCGCGTAATAGTCTAAGTATCCAGAGGTAATAGTAATATGCCATGTTTTATAGCTGAGAACCATCTGTGCACATGATGGTATCGCTTTCTGCTTACCGCTTGAACCTTACGCATGTGTTACCAGTGTACAACGGTAGGTAAGCGTTGCTTCCCAGATGACAAATGAGTTATGTATTAGTAGTGGGAAGTTATGTGCTCAATATTACACTAATGTACCTGACTTTATGGAATACCATCAAGCTTTTTGTTGATGGTTCACTAAACAATAAAAAGGTTTTTTTTTTTTTTTTAGGGACATTTATAACCGCAATGCATATGTCAGTCCCATCGTAACCTAAATACATATTACTCATATCTGGGCCATGAACCTAAACAGACTCTTCGCATCATCGCCATTTGGTTGAGCCAAGATTTTATTGAATGTGCCTACTTCAAGTCTGTTCAACCTCAAGACCCTAAACAAATCCTTTCGCCCAGACTCATACCGAACACAGTCCATCAATAAGTGGTGTAAATCTTCAACAACTCCACACTTCACGCAGTTAGGAGAGTTCGTTTTCCTCATCATGAACGCAAACTTATTGCATGGAATGTGTCCAGATCTGAGTCTATGAGCCGTAACAACTAATTTTCGGCTTAAATTACTATTTACAAACCAGGGCACACGAAAAGGCTGACTCTGCATAGTTTTATACCAGATTCCTTTGTCTAAAGAGCGCTTGTCAAAATATTCCTTCCAATCATCATAACACTTCTGTTTAAATTTAGGTAAAAATTCCGAGTAGTCCAAAATTATGCTAGTTCCTCCTCCATTTCTAGCTGCATATTTTGCCAGCATGTCAGCCTTTTCATTGCCCAGTATTCCAATATGCGATGGAACCCATTGCAATCTCAATGTGATACCTTTCAGCATTAATTCATCTATCTTAGATAGAATAACATAAGCTAGCGATACACCTCTGTGGCCAGAGGCGCATCGAGCTAAATGTTGTAAGGAACTTTTGCTGTCTGTGCAAATAACAATATTTTTATGTTGACTACTGTAACAGAACGTAAGTGCTTCAGAGATTGCAATAAGCTCCAACGTCATTATGGACGCATTCTTGTCTATTTTAAAGCAATTACTTTGACAGTTATTTGGTTCACCAGGTATATAAAAAAAAAAGAAAAAAAAAGTTATTCAATATATGCATAATCGAGAAGAAATAAATGATATTTATTATTGTCATTTGGTTAACACTTTCGACTCCATCCCAATTTTCATAGAACTCACACGCCATGCCGCTATACATTATTGGAATTGAACCCTCCGGGAGGGTTGCCGGCATTATGTTTGCGGTAAAGTTAACCATCGCAGACGGTCAACGGCATTACGTTTAAAACCGTGTTACAAAACACTGTAAAACGAAGTAAAATTGTGTTTTCAGGGGGTCTTGTCGCTATAAGTAGTTTCCAACCTTTTACATTTCTAGTGAATATTTGTAACAGTGAACAAAAAAAAAATGAAAAAAAAATTATTTTTATTAATTGGATTTTAAAACCAACGCTTACACTAATAAATCTTGTAATATAATACATCAGATTTTATTTTCATGGTTTATAATGCTGTATTCGCTAAGAAAAACCTACATTTGAAATGATCCGCGAGGGCTCCCAGCATCTCATATGCGACTAGGTGAACCCTCCGGGAGGGCTCCCGGCAGTGAACGTGTTAAAGACTAAGGAACATATATACTCACATAGGACAACACTTGCACACGACACGTCAAAAAGAAATCATGTTTTAAAACTAGATGAGGTCGGTGTTTCCTATCCGACTATGAGAAGAAACATAGAAACAAACTGTGAGGTCACAATCTCTTTCAACGTCCTGACTTAATCTTGCTCTGGGCATATGACAACCATGCAGATTAGTGTCCAAGACGGTCTTTTGAGGGAATAATGTAAACAGGATAATATCTATACCGGATACTGGTGCCGATTCTCTTGTCACAAATGCCTCTAAACTAAACAAAAAATCACTAAAATTTAGTTTATTCCTGTCAAACGACGATTTCCCATTCTGAAATAGACTAAAGTGACACAACTTAACTATATTTTAGTTTGACAGCACTAAGGGCCGGTTTTTTGATCCCTAGTTAAGTCGACCAATGGTTAAAAATGCTTAAATGCTAAAATAAATAATAATATATAATATAATAATTTATGCTTAAATGGTTAAATTTCTGCAAATTCTGTTTTTTGATCCCTAGTTAACACGGCAAGTGGTTAAATATATAACTATTGGTCAAAATATTTAACCAGAGCTCCATCAAGGGTTTAGCAAGATGGCGGATAGTTAACCCTTGGTCGCAATCGACTGTTTCATGTTATTTACGGTTTTACTATGGATGGTTTTACTTTGATATGTCGAAGACTTCGTCGGATGATGAAATTTTTACAGAATATATTTATTTTATTTAGGTATTTCACTAACAATTTTTACATTGTATCGAAATGCATTTAATTATAAACTAACACAACATGAAGACATATAAATGAAAAATTGCATATATATATAAGTATTATGGATACATGAGTGATAGGTTTCCACTGTTCTGTAGTTTTAACAGAAATTAAATTTAATAAAAAAAAAAACATTATTGCGAATTTGGCACGTATTGTGGATCAAAAGTACCTATACTTATTTATTTTTTAAGAGGAATAAAAGGTTCGAATGTGATCTATTTGACTAATGCGCTATGATATTAAGTTATTGACTAGACTGTATTCCCATTTCACAACTGAAAAACTTTATAAATCCAAAATCGGTTATAGGGGTCCATTTAAAAAAAGGAGTTTTTTTTTGCTTTTCTGTAAAATTTACATTAAACACATTCGCTACTTTACCATAAAGGCGACGACAGGTAAAATCTAAAATGTTATTTTAAAAACAGCTCTTAATAAATGTTTTACTTTATAATAGTTTCTGTCCTGTTTAATTCCAATATTTCAATTTATAGTCGTTTGTATTTATGTATGAGCGTATGATGAGTGATGAGTTACAAGAGTTAATAAACAAACCACGAAATCACAATAAAAAAACTCGTCATTTGCCGACTTTGACTATAAACATGCGCGATAGACGTCAAAATGCACGCGTTACCATAACAAAATAATGACTCCCAAGTTTTTTTATGGGTATGTTAGTGCCGATTGCAATGGCAACATAGTTAACAACAGTAAATTCTAACCATAGTTCAAATGGGGATCAAAAAACGTATACTTGAGTTAACAATTGGTTAGAGCCTTAACTATGGTCAGTTTAACAATTGGTTAGCTTGACTATTACTAGGGATCAAAAAACCGGCCCTAAGATAGTACTTACTGAGTTTTTAATTTAGTGAAAATGGCAATTTTGCTGTTGTTTTGCTTTTGAAGATTTTCACCTAAAATTTTGATTGTAAAAATACCAAACCAGATTAAACCTGTCAATTTATAATCGCGATTAAAAAGGTGTAGGATAAAATAAGTTGTCATGAACTAAAATTCACGCCAACATCTCGACTTCACGTGCAAAAACAGTACTGTATTTATTTTTGTTTTGCTTATATCTCGATAGTGGTGCGTCCTATCGCAAAAATAATGAAAGTTTCTACCCCTTTAGGAAATCTATAAACCCCTACAGCTCAACATATAGATAATATTTTTTCATATTTTCCATACGAAAAGTGAAAAATTCCATATAAAATACGTCGAGGCTGCACCCCCTGCGCACCTCCGACTCTAAAAAAAATCACGGGTTAGGACAAACCACGCGTATCAAGTGAATTCGTGACTGTCAAATTCGAGTTTAGTTGTGTCAAAATTATTTTTTAAAGTAGAGTATTTTATTAACAGAATAGCTCCAAAATTCTCATAGCCAAAAGTTAGGAATTTTAGTGATAGTTTAGTTCGGTGTACAAGAGAATCGGCACCATTTCCAGACGAAAATTCGATCCCTGGGTAACGGCGACTTATTTCGTCTTTCAGACTCAATTTATCAGGATGTAAGGCTGTAGTCTACCACCTACTAGTTATAGCTTGTAGCCCGACCAGACTAGCAAGCAGCTATCACCTTAGGAGTACCTACAACGTGTGTCGCTAGAATAGGAAAGTAAAATATTTACTTTAGTCACATAACTTTCATATAGAAACTGTATTAGCATGTCTGCACGTCACCGCGACTCACTCTAGTTAGCTCACCGATCAGTCTGTTTCTATTACAACATTTTATATAAAACCCTAAATTCGCTAGCTTAGCAAAACTAGCTGAAAGGAGGCATTAATTAAATATTCTAAACTGTCAATGTAAGGAGTGAGTTGGAGAGCTGACAGAGTAGGAACCGGATGTTACAGTTATTGCTGAAGGGTCCCTTATATACATAGGTAGGTAGGTATAATTCATAGTTTCATCAACTCATCACATCTATATCTAGAAAGATCACGAACACACTACTATTAATAATATGCTTCATGGATTGCATGACTAAGACATGACACTTCATTTGTCTTTATAAATCATGAGTAAGGATCATCTGTACCTATAGCCATGCATTCATAACCTAAGAACACATGGTGATGATCACAGTCATATTCTATGATAGGATCACAGTGATTATTGTCACGACTCTCTAATAGCCTCACAGAAGAGGAACCCGACGTGTAGCATTTAGACTGGATTCCTCATTCATTCAAAACACATACGATACGAGTACATGCAAAACACAGCTTAAGAATATTGTTTAGTTGAGTCTATTAGTGCGATTACCTACATTATATTATACTCAGTAGTAGGCCACTAGTCTGCCTCAACAACCCACTGACTGACTTCCTTTCCTGTCGTACAAAAATAACACAAACCTAGTACCTATCTACCGGAGACAGCCTTATTAACCGTTACCTACCATCAGCTGTCTTGTGCCTCGGTCCGCGCCGGAAGCTGTAATTCTAGAGGGGCGCGTGCGCAAGTCAAACGCAGGTGTCAGAAAGTAAAGGAACATGTCGGATCAGATGTTTGTAGTTACTTTTTTGTGTTTTTTTTTAAGTCAGCTGTTTTGGGTGTGCTATGTCAATCATTTAAAGAAATCCTTAACGAATAAACCCAAAATATTGTTCTTGTAAGATCTCCCCAAGCAACTAGCTTCATATTTCTGACTGACCGACCCCTTGACAATTCAAAAGTACCTGTAATTGGTTTATTTGAGTTTTTTCCTAATTAGGCCATGTCGCAGGGCGATCGGTGACCAGTCTAACAAGATCGAAGCAAATGTCAGCACCACCTACATTTTGTTCATCATTCACATCTCATAGCACACTATCACATCTCATAGTGTAACCCGTGGTGCTCGCTTTGCTTTTCACAAGCACTTGGCGTGACTATGAGTGCTAAATAAGGAACACTTTCCGCCTGTTATTCGGTTTTCATTCGTTTCCTCGCGCGCCATCGTTTTCACCTACTAGTTGAGGTTTGTTCGAATCGGTTGAGTGAAATGCAGGTGCAAGTGCGGCTTTGAATGTGGACTTCTTTGTCATGTCCAGATCTTGACCGTGTGTTGTTTAGACTGCGGTCACCTGACGCTTATATTATCACGTATGGTATTATCGGGCGTTCCCGAAATATGCATTGAAGTAAAACCGAGTACGTACCTACCAACGTGTATTCGAACATCTCCGTACTCGCAGTGCGTTACACCTCGCACATAACAAAACCTATTAATGCAATCATATTTTGTATGACACAATCTCATCGCCCATTCAAGCCACATGTAAACGTGTCACGTTACGTTAGCGTTACATGGCGTTGCATTCCCTCGTCTGTGATGGGGAGAAACGATAACCTTACTAGTCTCTAACAATTAGGTGCGAGTAACGTAATCTTATTTGAATATTCTTAATTAGTTATACGTAGTTAGACTATTAATTGAGGTGTGAAAGAGGGAAGTCTATGTGACACTTATGACCAGTGATCGGAGTAGGTAGATTGATTTTTAGTACTTGTATCATAAATGCACACAGAAAGAATAACATGGATAAGCCATTTTTCCGGAAAGTAATTCCGGTATTTCCGGATTCAATTAAATATTGTTAATGTTGGTAGTGATATTATTACTAGTGGTATTATTATTAGTGGTAGTCGTTGGGTTTTGTCAAATCGTGACAAAAAAAAAAATAGGAAGAATAATAAAGAATAAAATTGCTCATTTTATTACAATTCCTACCTTTTTTTTGAGGATGGCAAATCATCAAATGACTCCTTCCACTCTGGCAGAATACAATTCCTACATAAGTTCCGGTTTTTTTTTAATAATCCACCAATTCCGGAGGAATGTCCATAGTAATATATACGTTTCGGATCAATGACCCCAGTTCAATCTACCTACTCCGATCACTGCTTATGACACAACGTCACACTTCTCTGAGAGCCCGTTTAGGTGCTGCAGTTTGCCTCATGACATGCTTAAGACTATCCAGCCAGGCCAATAATAACTTATAGAAGTGTCGAGTACCTACTTTATTATTTAAAATTTAATTACAAAATCATAATCAATATTAGCGGAAAAACTCGGTCCTCTGCTGGACGTAGACCTCCCCTGAGTTGCCAGTGATGTCATTAAAACATGATAGCTCATAAAGCGCCTAATTAAAAGACGCAAAGTTACTCAAATCCCAGATGAAATAAATAAGTTGTAAATACTTCTAGCTAGTAGTTCAATAAGTATCTCAACTAGGGATGGGCCGAACGTGGTTTGGACCGAATACGAACTTCGGCCCAACATTCGGTGGTAATAACAAGTTTGGGCGAACTTCGGTTATTTTTGCAAGGAAATGTATAGGTTCGAACAAAAACGTAACAGACTCCTGTCCGATACCGCAGAATCCTTGTTTTATTGCACCATAACCTAAACAATACTAATACTTGGTAAATTTTGAATACCGAGAGGTATAGGTAATAAGATTTCATGTGACACTAAGTATAAAAATTTTCATAGTGATTTTTGCCGATTATTATTTCAATGTCTAGAAATGAAAATTCTGATAATGTTTAGAATACATTTAATTGTTTAATATGTAAGTAACAAAAAACAAACAAAAAAGGTTGCAACAAAGGTTGTCTGTAAAAGATCGCTTTTAGCGATAAGACCGCCCATTGTGTCACCCTATGCAAAATGTCTACATGTGTACATAATAAAGAATATTCTATTCTATTCTATTCTATTCTAACAAACAATAAATAAAGCTAATATGAAAAATGCTTAATATTTTATTTTACTGGTTTAGTTTTGTTATTTTAGTCAAATCAGTTGACTTATTTTAATATTGTCTTGTTTCGAATGTTCGGTATTTGAACCTTATTTTAAACCGAACGACGAACGTAACGACCGAAGTTTGGTTAAACCGAATGTGAAACCGGCCCATCCCTAATCTCAACCGGTAACGGCCTGCTTTCCCAGACATTGAATCAATATAAACATGATCTTTATGTAACAAGACATCGACCTCTATGTACCCATGCCACATCCTGATACATACGAGTATGTATCACTACACAGTACATTCAGAGAGAGCCAACATTACGCAATAATCAAATCGAAAGTATCAATTATAACACCAATCACTAGTAGATATACTTATTTACTGTAAACTGTTGTACATTAATATTATACGCATACTATGTACACATAGTTCGATATTTTTTTTAAATTAATTTGTCAAAAACAGTATTCACAATGTATTAAGGACATAGTAGGGTTTTAAAAACACAAAAATATATTTATAGGTCCAAGTGATATTTTTTTATTTTAATTCACATCTACTATCTATTCAACAGCGTCACAATTTACTTAATATTATTACAGGTACTCGCAGTATTTAAAACAATATATTAAACAATACCCACTTGTCTAGGTGTTTCTTACATTTTTTTTATCGTCACATTTTTTATAATTGTCAAAACTTCTACCTTTATCAGTTTCCGACTCCGTAAGTCTTCTTGATGAAGTGCGCGGCCTTCTCCGCCATCATGACGACGGGCGCGTTGGTGTTCCCGCGGATGACGGCCGGCATGGCGCTGGCGTCGACCACGCGCAGGCCGCGCACGCCGCGCACGCGCAGCGCCGCGTCCAGCACGCCGCCCAGCGCGCACGTGCCCACCGCGTGCCACGCCGTCATCGCCAGCTCGCGCAACTGGCACTTTATCACCTCATCCCCCTCCAAACCCTTACAACTCTCTGGAGTCAAGTTCACCACATAAGCACCTTTCTCTTTGAAATACGTCGTATTAACCAACGACAGAGCGACCTTCACAGCTTCAGGATACTCCTGCATATCGGCAACATTGTTAAAAGTACCAGAGTATATCAGAGGATCGTCCAGCGGGTTCGTGGAGGCCAGCATCACCTTGCCTCGCGACTGCGGCTTCAGCAGCACCACGGCAAGTGATATGATTTCGTTCTGCTTGCTCTCCTTCACTAGCTTCATACAAGTGTCACTCGTGTACCCGATGCCCCGCATGCATGCATCATAAGATAACTGTCCTTGAGGGATGCATGAAGGGTAAATTCCAAAATATGGTACGTTCGGGTCTTTGTCCTTCTGAGGCAGATATATACCAATACTGTCGGAATAAGACAACATCCCTGAGCCATCATATAGGTATTTGATCACTTCGAAAGCGGGATCGTGTTTATTTTGCGGACAAGTCCCGTTCTCTGCGGCGATGTAGAACAGCACCATGATGTGGTCGTTCAGGCCCTCTCCTACCGGCAGATCTTGAACCAAATCTATTCCGAACTTGTCGAGGCAAGCCTTTGGACCGATGCCCGACAGCAATAACAACTTCGGAGTGTTGAAAGTCCCGGCTGATACAATCACCTCTTTGTTGGCGAAGAAGGACAATTCTTCTCCATTCGAGAGAGCCTTGACACCGACCGCTGACTTGTTCTCAATCAAGATCTTCGTCACAAACGTGTCTTTTAAAACGTGGAGGTTGTTGCTCTGAACTTTATTAAGCAAAGCAGTTAACGAACTGTCTCTTCGTCCATCTCTAATGGTGTGCGAGAACCTGCCAGCTCCTAACTTGTACGGGTACGTCATGTCGTCCACTATGTCGAAGCCTAATTCTTCAAAGGCCTTCAGGAGCTTTGCGTTAGGGCCATCTGGTACATCGGTGCCTGATACTTCAATTTCACCGCGTGTTGCATGGTACTGCATGAGCTCACTGTTGCTGACGATCCTGTGGTCGGTCATTCGTTCGGTCTTCATGAAGTAGGGAAGTACGTCGGTCCAGTTCCAAATTTGACCCACGATGTCCGCCCACTCGTAGTAGTCCGTGGGGTGTCCGCGCGAGTATACCATGTCGTTGAGGCTGCCGCTGCCGCCCAGCATCCTGCCTCGCGGCTGCTTCTCCCGGCCGCCTGCCATTGACTGGCTCGTGTAGCCGTCGTCCACCGTCGTGAAATTCCAGTCGTAAGGGGACTCTTTGAGAGTTGAGCGGAAGCCTGGTATCTGGAAATGGATTTAAGAAATTAGAACATTTATGTTTTTGACGCACATTCTAATAATGCTTGAATAAGGAAAAACCCCAGTTTGTCATTTACTAGCAATATATGTATGGCCATTGATTTACAAACTTCTATGGAGTATACATTTCTAGACGCTTTAAATCCTAACCTTTTGAAAATAAACCCTAAAATAAGTTAGGCTAAGATACGTATATGCAGGAGGATGTTGACATTTTTCTGAAAACATAAGATTCCCTTTTGCCAGTATGATAACGTGTGTGAACTCACAATGCTCTCCTGGGGCGGGTCGGGGCCGGCCTCCAGCAGCAGCACGGTGAAGCGCGGTTCCTGCGCCAGCCGCGCCGCCAACGCAGACCCCGCCGTGCCGCCGCCCACGACGATGAAGTCGAAGCAAGACGCGTCTGCATTTCATTCTTATAACTTTACCTTCTCCAACAAGACATACAATCATATTTCTCCAGTTATCTTGTACTAGCGACGCGCTCCTGCTTCACACGGGTTTTACGATTGTACAAAACATCGAGAGGTCTTAATTATATTATGTTAGTTTCATATCATGTATATAATACACACAAAAACCTTCCGGAATAAATTATCTAATTACAAAATAAATAAATAAGGAATAAATTACATATAGTTGTAACTTCCAGTTACAACTATATGTAAGCGGGCACGCCCTTTATGCCTGGAGGCTTTTATTTAGTTATTAAGTTCTGTTTACGTTTAGTTTTTTTATTTCTGCCTGAGTATAGTTCTCGATGATTTTGTTTGGTATAGCTGGTTTGGCGTGTGCTAGCTAACATATGGCTAATAATTTAAATTATGTTTTGTGTTGCGTAATGTAAATTATTTTGAATACTATTATACATATTGAATCTTTTTTTTTGTTCTTCTAACGGAACAGACTGTGACTGTGCTGCTGGGGAGTTTGTTGCGCCACTTCTTCTTCCCAGCTAATACACTAGGAAGTGATGAAGGTTGGGCGGTTTGGGGACTGTCTTATGTAATTTTGACGTTCGAAAAGTGCTGATTCTCAGCCTAGTTTGAATAAATGACTTTTGAATTTGAATTTTGAATTTGAATCTAAATGAACCATGAAAACCCCATCGAAATCCGTTGCATAGTGATAGGTACAACGCGGTTACACAGACAGACGAAAGGCGCCTGTGTGACCGCGTAGAACTCCTAAACTCTTCTCTCTCCTAAATCCTCCGATTTTGATATGGTTTTCACCGTCAATTAGAAAATTGATTCCGGAAGGGCTATGTGCATAATACATTTATATTAAACGTACATTTAATATTTAGTTAAGTTTAGAAAAAATCTTTATTAACATAGAAATATAGGTACATAGCTGTGAACTTGAAAATAAAGTAACAGTTACACATTAATAACAATAATATTAGAGGTTAGGACCACCTTTGTAAGTATGTAATAATAATGGTTACAAACTTAATACAACATGAGGCATTAATTAATTAAACCTTAAATTAACATTAACAAACATGAAATTATTGTAATAATTTCATTTATAAAATGAGGGGGTAGCAGCAAATACTTAACTACGCGCACAGCGTAAGTGCGACCAGTGCAAGCGGTACCTAGCTCAGGTGACCGCGCGTGGCCACCAGCGGCGCACGAGCCACCGCGCCTCCCGCGCGCTCACCGGTATATGGAGAGAGCGGGGAAGCGCTAGCGCATCGCACGGGCCAAGCTACGACGCGTTATCCGTATTGTGCGCGAACAACACGTAGTGATGGGGAAGCTTGTATGTACCGTATCCATAGATATGTCGCAAATCTGTCAAATTAATTTGACATTTTTTTTTTTTTTTTTTGGATGGGAAATCATCAAATGACTTCTCCCGCTCTGGGCAGAGCGAGAGGGTGTGTCAGACTTTTACTGACTAAAACCCACCCGTGTTCCTTCCGTTGCCTGTGTGCCGGGGCCGCGATATCCCTTTCAGACAAACCCGCAACCCCAGCAGGAAATTAATTTGACCTATGTTAGCAATCAATGTATTTTGATGACATTTATTTTTGTTGTAAAATTTATGAGTTACTTTTAAGATGAATTTTGTAATGTTAGGTAACTTTATGTTTGTGTGTAGTTAAGGTTAGTTTTAAAGGGAGTATTATAGGCAATTTAAATGCTTTATTTTGAATTATTTGTATCAGGTTTTCGTTAGATTGACAAGTGCTACTCCTTAACGGACACGAATAGGAGAAGCAAGGTCTGATTAGGGTGTATAACCTAAGTTTGGTTTTAGCGCTGAGCTTGCTTTTTTGGTTAAGTATAGGACTGAGAGAACCGAAAGCTTGAGCTCCTTTAACTGGCAAATTATTAAAATGCATTGTACAGTTGAGCTAACCAACGTATCAAACGTAACGCCAAGATAGTGAACTTCTGTGGTCCACGAAATCAATTGCGCAGCGATTTGTTATTTTCTTTTTGGGGTGGTTTGTTGGCGTGTGAAGAGTATCGCCTCCGTCTTGGACTCGTTCAGCTTCCACTTGTTGAAATAAAATTGAAGTAGTTCAAGCGACAACTGAAGTCTTATTATGATGATGTCGATGTCGTCATCGCTTGTGTATGATGCTGTATCGTCGGCAAAACAGATGAGTACGGACCTGAACAGGAACGTCGCTCACGAATAAAATGAAGAGATAGGGACCAAGTACCGAACCTTGAGGAACTCTTGCTGACGCAGGATTAACCTTAACTCAAGTAATTCATGCATTTTTGAGCGAACTCCATCGGAGTTCCAGGATAAGAGTCTTAACTCATTACTATTATACATAGTTTCCAAGATGAGTCAGAATTAGCATAACCTTATCTAACATACTCGTAGATTCACAGGCAGAAAATTGTGGTTTGAGGTTTTTAACACAGATAAGTATTTCCGACCTCTCTTTTGTCACAGGGTCGTCCAGTGGCGAGTCAAAATACTCGTTAGGAGCATAATCATGATTGGCGTGGGCTTTGACGGAAGCAGCATATGAAGGTTTCTTGAATGAGGGTGGTAAATTAGTAAGAGGTGCAGATGCGTGTTGGCCTGTCACGAGTTTCATCGGTCTAGACTGGTTCTCATGCCTGACTTGCGCTCGTTTCAGGTAGGCAAGACGGGTCTCGCATTTGTGAAAGTTAGCAGGGTGATTCTGGTCGCAATTACAGCAGCGTGCAGGTTCAATGCGGTCTTTGTTAGGACATTCTTTCGTTGCATGAGGTTCCGTACATTTAACACACGTAGCGGGCATATTGCAATTCATCGATGCGTGACCGAAGCTTTGACATCGGTAGCATTGTGTCCCAGAAGTCTTTTTGGGCATGAATTTTTGTCTCGTAACCACGCAAATAATAAAAATTTAATATTGCCAAACTTTGCTTTGTCCGTTCCAGCTGGAAGCACTGCTAAAAAGATGGGCAAGTACTCACAGTTTGTGTCTCCATTTGTGAGACTGATGCACCTGGAAATCTTAGTTTAACGAGCTCGGCAGATAATACTTCTTGAACGTAGGATGGTAAGCCTTTTATCACCATTTTGGGAACTTTCTTATCTTAACGGGTGTAAGTTAGGAAAGCTGCATTTTTTTTTGCTTAGCTTAGCTTTCCTAACTTACACCTTCACAAGTTGGTGAGCTTCTGATGAGTGACAACTTACTCCAACTTTATTGTTAGCTGTATACTGAAGATGAAACTTGTTGGTGTAACGGGAGATTAGGTTTTTAATTGTTTCGTGTGTCCAATCTTTCTGTATCTCCAGTATTAGGGGTGGAGTATGTCCTTTTTTCTTCACTTCAGTTGAGGCTTCTCTGTAGTGGTTATTCGTTGAAGTTTCACTCTTGTCGTCCACAGTGAGATCTTTAAACTGATTGTGCAGAGGTAATTTGCACGCTTCATCAAACTTTTCAGAGTTTCTCGACACCGCAGGACGTTTGGCGAACTACCATGGGCCAGAGATATCTTCACCAGGTCTTTTGTGGTTGTTAACGTAACTACGCGTGCGTACGAACAATATGACTAACATGACAAGCGCGAGAGCGCTCTTTTTCTCGTTTTATCGGAATTTGTCTACGATTCTGACATCATTCTAATCCCTAACATTACCGTAAACGGCGAGTAAACTCGAAAAAGGCACTTTGACACTTCTATATCTCGCGACGAGAAACCGCTGTCGCAAATTATTAAAAACAAATCATTTTTATGATAGCAAGATCAGCTTGAGATTCCGTTTCATTCATTCAATGGTGCCGATTCTCTTTTCACAAATGCCTCTAAGCTAGACTAAAAATCACCAAAATTTTGTTTATTCCTATCAAACGACGTTTTCCCAGTAATATGGCACTGAGTTATTCATTTTGTGAAAATGGAAATTTTGCTATTCTGAATTTAACGTTTTTCAACTAATATTTTGATTGTTTATCTAAATCTGACAATTTTTAATCGCGATTGGTGTGGATTAAAATGAATTGTCATGAACCAAAATTCACACCAACACTTCGACCGTTCAAAAACAGTACTGTATCTATTTTTCTTTTCTTTTGCTTATATCTCGAAAATGGTGTGTCCTATCGCAAAAATAATTAAAATTTCGACCCTTTATTCATTATTCATTATTAATATATAGCAAAAAAAAAATGACTAAAATAAGTACAATTTTGAAACTGCCATGCTATTTGACAGTTTTTTTTAAAATCTATATTTTGTCTACTCTTCTCGTCGTCAAAATCGAGGACGAGTAAAAACGACAAAATGACAGAAAAATCGCAGATTATCTTGTGTTGAATTGTCAAAAACCGAGATAACTAAGGTGCCATGTTAGGGTTTCTCGAAAAAACATAAAGTTTGACAGAACGAGTCGACTATTTTGTATGGCAGCGCTGCCAGAAAACGAGAAAAGTGACAGAAATAGACGACAATTTCTCACGCGAGTGAGTAATTGTCGCGTGTTAGGCCGACTGGAGGCGCGACGTACGCGGAATAAACTCAACTGAAAAGTGTCTGCAGTTTATCCGTCGCTACAGATGTTCCCAATATAATAGCATGTATTACATAAAAGTGGTTTCATACATTTGCATTCGCTGTTGTAAAAAATAAATAATTAAAAATAACGACTGCCAAATTTAGTAAATACAAGTTGTATTAGTTAATCTGATACAAAGCGAAAGGTCACTCATTTTCTCGCTGACCAAACAGATCTGTGATGTAAGTAGATACTTACAGAAATAAATATCCTTTCATTTCATTTCAGTATTCTATAAATTAATAATAACACCTACTGGTGACATCCGCCTGTCCGGGGTAGGGCTCCTGCACCAGACACTGCGAGGCTGCGAAGAACTGCAGCGCGGCCGACACTGCAGTGCCCACCGGCCCTGCGCCAGCGCACCCA
The DNA here is from genome assembly GCA_947364205.1 of Agrochola lota. NCBI lineage: Eukaryota > Metazoa > Arthropoda > Insecta > Lepidoptera > Noctuidae > Agrochola > Agrochola lota. The sequence continues at coordinate 22,282,781 of OX376223.1, forward strand.
CCCACCATGTAGCACATCCTCGTTGAAAATAACAACCCAAATTATTTATTTATATATTTAATACAGCAAGTTAGCCGTTAATACTAAATTAAGTAAATTCCTGCACTCGTTTTCTGAAGTTCTCACAGAACCGCAAACATTCTAACAATATCGTCATACATCAGCAAATACGAGTAAGTACAATCCAGGGCTGGTCTCCACCCTGCCGGGGTTGCGAGTTTGTCCGAAAGGGATATCGCGGCCCCGGCACACAGGCAACGTAAGGAATAGGGGTGGGTTTTACTCAGTAAAAGTCTGACACGCCCTCCCGCTCCGTCCAGAGCGGGAGAAGTTATTTGATAATTTCCCACAATCAAAAAAAAAAAAAAGTGCTGGTCTCCACGAGCGCTTGTTACTCAATACTCAATATATTTATTGCCTTCCATAATGTGAATTTAGGTTGTAGGTTTTTTTTTCATAACGATAGCCACTACTATAATTAATATCGTTCAAACCCCCCTTCCTATCCCCTCAAATCCCTTTTTTTCATCCGCCTGCCAGTCCTACTTGATCAGTAAACATCCAGTCTCAGAGACAGGCCGCGTGTTCGTATGTGTTCCGAATGAAATTCGTATGAAAACGCGTTCAAAGTTCGCGCGTTCTAAAAGCCTCCTGCTCCTGTAATTCAGTACAACGCTGTAGATAGTCGTAGTAGCGTCATACATACCGATGAACTGCGGAAACGACCTCTAAACTAAAAGCATTATTTGAGCGTATTTTTCATGAGCTGTATTGTACTTGAATTTATTTACAAACAGACGTCACGAATTTTAAAGAAGATAAGTGGCATTTATTTCTTTGCCGCGCTTGAATGACTTGATGTACCTACTCAGTACTAAATACATAGGTATCGCATATGTATCCCACACATAAAACACTAAATACAAACAGTAAGAATAATCAATACAAAGTCTGCTTTTATTGTTCGTAAAATGTTACTGAAAGTGCCTACTCACCCAATTTCGCGAGATAACGTCCTCGGTCGATGCCCCCTGAACACCTTGAACGACGGCAACAGATAAGCGTTATTTACACATTTTTTTAAATTCGTTCTCAAAAACTGAAAAGATACACTACTCCTCTGAAGGATGAACGCCAGTGGTTGTTTTACAACTAATTTATACACTTGCCTTCTCAACGTCTCGTCAGAAACTGACCTTGAGTTCAAAAGCTTGTGTGCATTGATAATTTTTGTTAGTTACCTGCGTTTTTATTTTATTTGGGGTAATTGCGTAACACACATAAACTGACAATAGCATAACTGAATTAGCAATATCCTTCACAACTCTCGGATTGTCATTGAAAGTGTGTTACGCAATTAGGGTGCTGATTGCTTTAATTGTATGCTTTCAATTGTTATTTAGCACATTGTACACTAACACTTGGCACTGAGCCTTCACCGAGGATACATTAAACTAATTATTATGATTTGCAAAACTATTTACTATGATTTGCAAAACATCACGTTTTGGCATAAATTATATTAATTAATTTTATCTTCGTAGATTCAAATCACATCAAAGCAATCGAATTGTTTATTTGTTTGAACTAAAATTCCGAGCATTCTTGAAAAATAAGGAAATTAATAAAATCTAAAACAGTGAACTGCCGTTCGATTCTGTAAAAATATCACCGTGAAACTTAGGTGAAGTGAGCGTGAAGTGAGCTGTCAATAGTGTCCCTAGCATCCTGCCGGTCGATTCTGTGGCAGTGACAGCTCACTTCACGCTCACTTCACCTAAGCTTCACGTTAATATTTTTACAGAATCGACCGACAGTATTTTAGCTACACTGGCGGACAAGGTTGATGGACCATTTATCAGGCTCTGGGCTAGCAGACATGTGCGTGCACATGTTCAAGTAGCCAATTAATGTTCCTGTAACTTTATTGTATTTTGAATGTTTGTATTTACTAACATAGGCTAACTTCATACTAACACTATATGGATCTCTTGGTCTGAAATAAAAATTTGAATTTGAATTATTTGAATTAAAAACAGACTGCATAAAAAGTGAACTTTAAAAAAGATAGAAACAAGATGATATATTTCTGCGTACAATCCCACTGAGGTAATACTAAAACAACCTCATGCAGTCGGAGGCATCTTCAGCATCATCAGTTCATTTTGTAGATGGCCCTATAGAAAACCGAGTCTGACACCCGTTTTCGAGAGCCGCTTGACCACAGAAGACGTGGACTGCGTGCCTTTCCTTATCATCATATTCAATATTCCAGGTATTCACTGCCACAAACGATGAATGCCCTATAAGACCACGACAAATGAGCAATAAGGTAAAAATATTATACACAACCTGTGCAGAGTACACCGCGCCGCACCTGAAGACTGAATGAACGTTACGTGGAAGAAATTCGTTATGTTTGTTTTATTTGTTCAATATTGTGTGTACCTAACAAAATACACCAATTACCGGAGATGACTAAAACGATTGTGTCGCTGTTCTCCCGGGTTCAATGATCCCTTGATGAAGATGTCGGCAATAGAATTGTACTAATTTGTTTGTATTCAGTATAACCTACTTTACATCAATTACTTGAAGCGTACCTAGGTAGCGTAGTTAGATAATACAGCGATGATTCAAGCTGTTTGCGTGAAAACAAAATGTTTGAATAAAATATGGCGTTGACCTCGATCACCACAAATCTAAGAAGACAGTTTTGTCTTTGATCATGCAAGAACAGCAACCTAAAGCTTAACACACTACCTATCAACTATAATCTGGATTTAGAAGGATATTGCTAATTTCGAAAAAATTGTCTGCTCAACGTATAAAAAACAAACTGAAAATTATTGAACTGTCAAAATGAAAGATATTGCTACTGTAAGACTGCCTGTCCATTGAAGCGGAGCGAGGCAGCGGAGAGGAGAATAGCAGCGGAGTGGAGCGGAGTTGCAGACAGTGTCTGTCCATTGATGCGGAGCGAGGTAGCGGAGCGGGGTTACGGAGTGTGCGGAGCGAGGATGCGGAGCCGTGTTGCGGACTGTGCGGAGCTAGACCGAGTTCACGTATTTTTCCGGATCGCCTCTCCGCTTTCCCGCTCCGGTTCCCCGCTTCACTTCTCTGCTCCGTTTACCGCTCCGTTTCCCCGTTCCGCTCCCTGGTTTTGTATGAATTCTTAAACTAGTTCGCAAATCCCTGTCCACTGAAGCGGAGCGGAGGTTTTATGCAATTCCATTGGTTAATATTGGCACACCGCTTCTCCACTCCTCTCCTCTCCGCTCCAGTGGACAGGCAGCCTAAGTGTGAACAATTACCTCGCAGTTCAAATATAAAAATGATTCTCAGCTCTTTTTATTTATGAACACACACAGTAATTAGATGATTCTTTAATTTATTTAACTAGTCATTATTATAAGGTACTTTACAACTTAGGCCGCCTCTTAGAATACATTTTATTTTATTCGTTTATTTTACAAATTAGAGGTTCCACTTTTTTGACAAGTAATAACGCCTTATAAAGCTGTCATTGCAATATAAACTCAAAAATAAATCCTAAACGAAAATATTGTAGGCGCTTCTTTCTAAAGTACAGTCTAGTAAAGTAGATAGATAAGTATTGACTTACCTTTATGTATGAGCTGCAACAATGTCAGTAACCGACTAGCTAGTACATAATCATCGACCTCCACGTTAAAGAAGTCGATATCGGCTCAATAATCAGTGCGTTTATCTGAACAGTTTTACATAATACTTGCATTGAGTACTCCAAAATGGCCGAGATTACGACTACTGGAAGATCACGCGCCATTTTCCATTAATATTTATTAACGTTTTCGTCGTGTGGTTAATTAATACTGAACAATTACCTGGAAATATAATTCTTGCTGATCCTAACTATTGTTCCCTGGCTGAGGTCTCTTAGGAGCAGATGTGTATTGGGATATAGTTGGCTCTAATTTAATTAAGTTGAGCAGTACTAAACCTGCTGTACAGGAGTCTATGCTCGGATGGCTCACAAGTGGCCCCACACAAGGTAGTCAGTCCTCTTCAAAGGTTTATTGTAATTTCACTCAGGAGATATAGGACTCGGTAGATTTTTTATGGAAAATTGATGACTTACCTGCCACAAAAACATATTCCATCGATGAGCAACTCTGTGAGGATCATTTTGTACAAAACGTATCTCGCTTAACAAATGGTAGGTTTTTTGTGTTAATGCCCATGAAAGAGTCACCTGAAAAGGTACTTGGGGAGTCTCACTATGTCGCTAAAAAATGTTTTGAGAGTTTAGAAAGAAAATTACAAAATATCCTGATTTAAAGGCCAAGTACAAGGTATTATGAATATGCAAATTTAGGGCATTTAACTAAAATGACTAAACCTGAATTTGGATACCTACCTACTACATGCCTCATCACGCAGTAATCCGTGAAAACAGCGAAACCGTAAAACAAGCTCTGGAAAGCTAGCTAGCTTTTTAAAATCACTTAATCAAATTCAAATGATTTGTTCAGTAGTGCAGAGTGATTTAATATCTATTTTATTGCGATTTCGAAGACATAAATTCATTCTTACAGCCGACATCGAGACAATGTACCGGCAAATTGAAGTCGGGCAATAGCAGCGCCATCTGCAGCTTATTCTGTGGCGTGATGATAACTCCGAATCGATAGATGTTTTACAACTCACTACAGTTACATATGGAACTGCCTCTGCACCCTTCTTAAGTACTCGATGAGTCTATATGCTTGTGTAATCCGAAACGATTTTTATGCAGATGACTTGAATACAGGGTCAGAAACTATAGAAGGGCTAAAACATATCTATCACGAAGTTGTCAAAACAATTCTGCATGCCTTCCCCTAAGGATATTTCACACAAATTGCCCTCAATTATTTGATGATGAATGTGATTCTTCAAAACCTATTGGTTTCAACAAAGAATCCAGTGTACTAGGACTCAATTGGTGTCCCAAGGCTGATACGCTGCAATTCTCTACAGATCTAGAGCCTTCTACTCATATTACTAAATGTCAATCATTTCTACTTCCAAGGTTTTTGACCCCTTAGGATTATTATGTCCCTGCACTATAGTAGCTAGGATTTCACTTCATCAGTTATGGTCCTCTAAGCTAGACTGGGATGATTCAGTTCCAGCTGAGTTTTGTAAAAATTGGGCTAAACTAATAAACGAATTTTCAAATTTAACTAATATTCGTATTACAAGGAGAGTTCTGTGTGATACACCCTGTAATATATACGTAGAATTACATTGTTTTGTGGATGCCTCTCAACAAGCCTATGCAGCTTGTATTTTCCTGCGTTCTGTGAATCGAATGTTAGTCAGGTTGTTGTGTGCTAAGGCAAGAGTTGCACCGATGCACACAGGCGAAAAATCAATAAAAGTCGGACAAAACCTAAAAACTTAAAAGTACCCCAAACAAATAAAAACCGATATTACCGACAAGTCTGATAATGATAAACAATACACCCTACCTGCGCACGCGGCGCGAACCTTTTGTTGCCTACGCGCCTGGGTCTCAGTTCAAAGTTCGACTTGATCAACAGCGGATGTGTATAAGAGTGAAAAGGTTGCATTTAATTATTACGATTTCTATAATTTGCTTCGCGAATGTCTTTGTTTTTTCGATGGATTCGCTTCCAGGAGGTAATAAACTACTTTTTAATATCTAATTTTGATAGTAATGCTTGATATTTTATATTTAATAAAATAGTGACTCTGACTCCCTCATTGTATTCTATTGCATATTTTTAAACTTTACTTATGGGGAAAGTGTAACTTCCCGAGAGATCCGGCTTTGATATTAGTAATTTTGGAGAGTATGGACTTTGTTTAACAATATAGGTACAATCACAATTTTACGCGACCCTAAGCGACGCTTTATCAAAATTGTCTTCTTTAGTCGGCCACTTCTAAAACAAAACAATGTCTTGTCTGGAATCGGTTACTTAATTGGTGCTGAATATTGTTATGATATTGTTTTAGATTAGATTCATTTGACGAGGAAGTGAGCTTTAACTTTTATTTCTTTTTCTTTAACTCTTATTGCCTACTATAGGGAGGAAACTTCCAAAAAGGACCAAGGAGATGTGAGAAAGTACAGAGAGCAGGTTTTAATAAAATTTTCAAGAAAATTAGCCATGGAAGACACTTGTATAAGACTTATGGTATCTTCCGATCCCATTATAACTGGACTACGGAAACTAATCCCAAAAAAAACTGTTTCTATGTGCCAAGACGTTTTAAATCTATTGGATGAACCAAATATTATTGATGATGTACAATAAAAATGTCAAAAAATTCTATATATGAGTTTTTCATCACATACCTACCCTTATGTGCCCATTTTCTAGAATAACAATGAATGTTTAGGTTTTGTCCGACTTTTATTGAATTTTCGCCTGTGTGCGATGAACCCAACCACTATACCCCGATTAAAGTTATGTGGCTTCTTGTTAGGTGCACGTTCATTTGCAAAAGTATTAGGAGTCTAAATGGAGAGTTGTAATATAAATCGTAAATTTATATGGACTGATTCAAAGGTTGTGCTAGGTTGGGTGAAGACTTCACCCAGAGATTTTAAAATATTTGTGTGTTACCGAGTGAATGAAATCAATCAACTTACAACTGGATTCCCGTTTTGTCATGTTCCCACAGATCAAAACCCTACAGATATTGCGTCTAGAGGTGTGACTCCTAAGCACTTGCAGTCCTGTCTCTTCTGGTGGGAAGGGCCTTCGTTCCTCGCTAATGACCCATCTTGTTGGCCCTAACATCTTACCTGAAGTTAAACACTCGCACACCATCGAATGTCATGTTGTAGTAACAAACAAAATTATTCAATTTGACAAAAATTCTAATTTAAATAGAATATAATAATAATATAAATACATTAAAGAGAAAATATATGTGTATATACAACGTTTCCTAAATTACTGTAAAAATAAAGATGCTAAAATTAATGGATCATTAGATATTAAGGAATTAGATGATTCTTTGCTAATGTTAGTTAGCTTTGCAGGGGAAATTAAATTGATTGGAAATACTAAAACTCTTAATTGTAAGTCTAAATTATTGTCTCTGAATCCCTTTATTGATTCAAATGGCATATTAAGAGTTGGGGGTCGAATTCAAAAGTCTGATTTCGACTATGATAAAAAACACCCTATTATTTTAGATGCAAACTATCACTTAACTAAATTAATACTCATAGTACGAACTTGAACGCCTATTTCACGCTGGTTCTCAACATCTTGTATTTCACGCTGGTTCTCAACATCTTCTAGCCTCAATAAGAGAACGATTTGGGCCCATAAGTGACAGACACTTAGCCCGTAGCACGACAAAGCAGTGTATAGTTTGTATTCGCCTACGTGGGAAGACAATACAACCTCTAATGGGAAACTTACCTGCCGAAAGAAGCTATTCCTTGTTTCCTTTCGACTCGTGTGGTGTTGATTTTGCTGGCCCGTTTATAATCTCTAGCCGTAAGGGTAAGGGCAATCGTATTTCAAAATGCTATGTATGTTTGTATGCCTCTCGTCCAAAGCAATTTATTTAGAGCTAGTCAGCGATATGAGCACTGATGCTTTCATTTTATCTTTACGAAGATTCGTCTCTAGGAGAGGTAAACCTAACGTGATTTATTGCGATAATGGTACCAATTTCAGGGGCGCGAACAATGAGACAAGTAGAATACTCAGGTCCAGTCGTGAGTCAGCTATTAATTACACCAATAATGAAGGCATTAAGTTCGTGTTTAGCCCCGCTTACTCACCTCACTTTGGCGGTTTATGGGAGGCCGGCGTTAAATCTGCAAAGCACCATTTAAAACGTGTAGCGGGTAATGCTTCCCGGACATTCGAAGAGCTCGCTACGCTATTCACACAAATCGAAGCGATGTTAAATTCTCGTCCCCTTACTCCTCTGTCATCCGATCCAACCGATCCCTCTCCTCTAACAACAGGGCACTTTCTCATAGGGCGACCTCTCACCTTGATGCCATCGTTGCCTGTCACCTGCAAGCACCTCAACAGATATCAATACATTGAGTAGCTGAGACAACAATTCTGGGAGAGTTAGCGCCGGGAGTTTGTTGCCGAACTTCAAGAACGCACCAAGTGGAAAACGAGGCAATATAAGCTTCGTGTGGGCGATCTAGTGATCCTCAAAGAAGAAAATCTTCCCTAGTACAATGGAAACTTGGCCGCATCACCCATTTATATCCTGGGAAAGATGGAATCAGCAGAGTTACCGACGTTTTTACTTCAAAAGGCACGCTAAGGACAATGATCCAATCAACAAAATGTGTTTACTACCGGCCACTAAGGTTGCAAAAAGATGTCGCCGAAAATGGCGGAGCGAATTTTCAAAGAGAAGGCAGCGAGACTACAGATAATCTTGGCGCTAATACAGCGGATCATTGAAAGCCACACTTTCAAGGCCCGGGAGGATGTACGCGCCCCGCACTAGGGCGAGTGAGGGGAAAGAGACAGACGAGGGGCGGCAACGCCCAGGAGCCGCTCGCGCGCGCGCAAACCGACGACCGCGTAGAAACGTGTCCTAACAATAAATCATTGCAACAGTGCAAATGAATGTACCTAATGTAAAGACTTTCAATAAACTACAGTTTCAAAAATATAAAATATAGTTTGATTAATCCTAAACAACTCAGCTTCATATTTCTGACTTGTTTATTTGAAATAAATGCTTTGAGTTTGAGTTTTAAAAGTGATCTTTCCCAAAAAAAATATTTTTGTAGCGCTTACACACTATGCCGGCGGCAATGCCGCCGGCCCCGCCGCCGGGAAAGCCGCGCCGCGCCTGGCCCTACCGCACTAAGGATCGCAAAGGAAATGAAGGCGCAAATGCCGGGGTTACGTGCCGCGCAGCAAAAGCCGTCGGCATTGTGTATGACACAATGGCCTCTTGACTCATAAATTGATAAACATTAAAAATTATTTCACTTCGGCTATTATACGGCTTATCACGTTTCAACGAAGTCATACTAAAAAAATATATAACAATAAAATAAAAAACACTTACATTAAATTGTCACGAAGTGTACAGAATGATTCACTTACGTGCATTCGCAACGCTGTCTCGGGTTGAACTGAGGCGGGAATATATAGTGCGAATAGCGTTGAATGGCGCGATAGTCAGCTATTTCTATTGGTTGTATAAATCGGAAATCATCGGTTTTACTTTTGTCGATGCTACATATAATTTGTGTCGTACTGTACGTAATTAGGGTGCAGATTTGGTAAAATGATCAAGAATCTCTCAGACGCATCCTGTATTTCTGTCTGTCATCTGAAGTCTGATTTTCTGTCCGGTGAGTGGCAATAGGCTCGCCCCCTTTTAAATAGAATTTAAAACAAAAACTAACGGATGGCGGGTGTACTTTCATAGGGACCTCTGCCTAATCCTTCGAGGTATATTGTTTGGTGCCATTGCAATGCCATGAAGAAAGTCAGTTTCGCCTTCCCGCCATGACTGACCCAGGAACTTACAGATTAATATGGTGACGGCGTGAGGCACGGTCTTTCTAATCAGACCATAGTTTAAAACTGCCTCATACCTACTATTATAAATCTTTATAGCTCTCTGTTATCTTTAATGTTTAGAGTCTGACTAACCATCAAAGTTAACTTCTCGCTTGATTAGAAAGATGGATAAGTATTCCTTATCGGTAGATAACATTCTGTTGCACAGATGAGACGCATATCATATGTAGGAGAGATAAACATGTATTGCTACACGTAAAATGTTGCATGTTGTTTTTTTTTATTTTTCTTACGGTGCGCCTGTCACCGACAAAATATCTTATCGAATAATATGTCAGAACAGTGCAGACGACACGAGTGTGTAGACCGTACTATGAGGCGTCGGCGGGGCGCTGAGGAGGTGAGCGGGCCGGTGAATTCAATATTAACAACCTACGACTCTTCAGTTGTTAAGCTGATGAAGTGATGACTACTGATGACCTACGTTCTGATGGACAAGGGACTGCGGGGCATAAGCAAATAACGGTACGATAACTGTATAAAAATATTTATTGTTCATGTGTAGCTACATAGGAAGCAGGTATAAATCCGTATCACATTCAATGGCATAATTTTATTATAATGTTTACAATATGTACATGGTATAATATGGATTATATGGTACCAAGATTATGATAATACTTATAGTTGATGCATATCTTCGTGTGTCCTCGATAGAGCTGAGAACTGTAACGCGAAGGGAACTTGAGGCCTTATGTATCGTAGCTGTAAACAAAAAATTGATACAAAATTAAAATTGACGTAAGTAGAAGTAGACCATTATTGACATCTACAATCAAGTCACTACACCGCGCGCTACTCGCGCTCGCTCGCACATGAATACAAAACTTATTTAGTCATGTGTTACAACTAGGGTTGCCAACCGTACTATAATAAAACAGGGTGGCAGGGTCATCGACGCGAAAACTGACACCATGGATTCAGTGCATGATTCTGAACCCCACTGCGTTGAAATTTTTCGTCGGTAATTAAAAAAAAAACATTGCTTTTGCATTGTTCCATGCATTTTAACCGCGTAGTTATTGCACTTTTCTATGAAACAGCAGATTTGTTTTTAAATATTTGACGAAACGTTTCAATGCAAGGGGGTTCAGCATCCTGTACTGAATCCATGGTACAGAACTCCGGCGGGATCTCATGGCGACATGGAGAGTTCGATTGTCGCAACCCAGCGCTGGGCACGCCACAATTGTAGCGATAAGTCCCCTCTTTGAGGAGTGGCTAGAGAGGCGCCACGGCGTCCTCACCTTCCGCCTGACGCAGGTCCTCACCTTCCGCCTGACGCAGGTCCTCACTGGACACGGTTGTTTCGGGAGCTTCCTGTTCCGCATAAGGCGGGAGCAAACGCCCGGGTGTCACCACTGTGTGGATCGCCCGGAGGACACGGTGGAGCATACGGTGGAGGTCTGCCCGGCTTGGGCGGAGCACCGCCGTGTCCTCACGGAGGCGATCGGCGGCGGCGATCTCTCGCGTCCGGCCCTGGTTCAGGCCATGGTTCGGAGCGAGAGTGCATGGGAGGCCGTCACCTCCTTCTGCGAAGCAGGTATGCTCACGAAGGAGGAGGCGGAGCGCGCGAGGGAGAGGCAAGATTCGCGCCCTCGCGCTCCTAGTCGCCGCAGGAGACGCCCCGGGCTTTTTTTTTTTGGGGGTGGGCAATTATCAGAAGCTTCTGCCGCTATTCGTGTCACACTTTTACTGACTAAAACCCACCCGTGTTCCTTCCATTGCCTGTGTGCTGGGGTCGCGATATCCCTTTCGGACAAACTCGCAACCCTGGCAGGCATTGGCCCTAAACGGACCCCGTCAGTTGGTGCTGACACCTCTTTGAGGCGTGCATGGGACACAACGCGCCGTCGACCCAGGCCTAGTCCTTATCGGACAGTGAGCTACCCATTGCTCACCGTCCGCAAGCCCGCGCCCACGGTGGCCGGAAGTCGGCTCGCGACTCCCGACGCGCCACAGACGGGCGTCTCCTGCGGCGACTAGGGCGCGAGGGCGCGAATCTTGCCTCTCCCTCACGCGCTCCGCCTCCTCCTTGGTGAGCATTACTGCTTCGCAGATGAAAGTGACGGCCTCCCATGCACTCTCGCTCCGAATCATGGCCTGAACCAGGACCAGACGCGAGAGATCGTCGCCGCCGATCGCCTCCTGGCACCCTGTATTTGTGTTGAAAATCATGAAATACAACAATCGTAAAATATTTCTTGCCTTTACTACATTATTTTTCTTTTCATATATCATAGCGACTGTAGTACTTTTTGCAGTAAATACATTGCTTCTTAACCACTACAACCTGCCAAGTGCGAGTCGGACTCGCACACGAGAGCTTCCGTACCATATTAACATAGAAAAAACACGTTTCTTGTATAGTAATAAAAATTAAATAAAGTTAATAATTAAAGTCCTCCTATAATTAACTATATTAAATTTTTATTATTGTTGCTTTACTGGCAATAGTCTGTAAAAAAATGAATTGTTTAACTGTAATAATATTACGGTTCATGAGATACAGCCCGCTGACAGACAGTAGTAGTATTTTCCATAAAATACAAAAAAAAATTGAAGTGTACTTTTTTATAGGTTATTTTGAAAAATATTATATTTCGCCGAAAAAATGTTGGCAACTTTAGCTACAACTGTGGGTCAGCATCAATAGCAAACACTTTGATGCTATAGAACCGACGCACATCAACATTGCGTCTATTAAAAAAAAGTCGAAAATCGCGTAGGTACCACTGTCGTCCGTTGATGATCTCTCGGATTATTAGAAGTTTGTTTAATTTCAACTGACGCAAGGTTGACATTTATTTGGCAGTGAGAACTACACTTTACTACGTTTCGCTGTTATTAACTGAATACTAAAACAAATCTTTTCAGCGATCAATACGTAACACAACTAAGAGCAAACCTTGAGACTGCTGGTTCATTGGTAACAGAAGATGATACAACCAAACAAAATGCGTGCGTGCGTAAACCAGTCAACCGTATATCAAACACGAGATTGTGAAAATAAACAAAAATTAAAATAACTTCACGGCGGTTTATTATTTTTATAGACGGTTTACTGGCTAATGATCTTATGGTCATGACATGAAATAGATATAAGCACCTGACGGCCGCGGCATAATAAATGTCACTTTTTGTTCGGAAAACCGAAAAGCTCCCTCTGTCGGCGCGACCACGCGTTCAGGTTCACCGAACAAAAAGTTCGAACAATCGTGTATTCGCGCGACGATCGTTTTTATATAGGACGGCGGGTTAGTTCACGTTCGCACGGAAGTAATAAAATCGCGGCGGAATAAAAACACCTAGCGCGATTTTTTCCCACCTTCAACAGTGTCCGAACGAGCGTTAAAAATCAATTGGAACTGACTTTTCGTGCAGTGCGGACGGACGAAGGGTTCCGCAAAATTATTAGCGGTACCTAGCTACTTCGTGAGGCCAGGAAACCACAACGAAAATTTTGGATGCATCCCTTGAATAATTAAATATTTAAAAGGCCAATTTTTTACTCCATACAATTATTTAAGGAAAGTTAATATAAATTTCTAAAAAATTATAATGATTATCAATTAAATAGCATGTTTTTTGTATTGTATTTTCTCATATTAAACTCGTTTAATGTTTACTTACTTTCTTTATGATAAGCTTCACCCAAATACCTACCTATGCCCAGAACTGATTGATTATCCAATGTTTTATTACGGCCTTGAGCATCCGGCACGTCCGCAATCTACGAGCCGGCGAGCCCGACTGACCATCGCGCGCGGTTTTTTCGCGTCCGTGGGTACACAAGTACCGAACTTCGTATGTTGTATTCATTCAACGCTCAACGCCGTTATAGAACCGCGGCGGGAAAAAACCGCGGCCTTGCGAACAGATGTACCGTTTTCTATTTGTTCCATTCCAAGCGCGGCACGCGATTTTATCCCGCGTGATTTTGTTACGTCCGTGCGAACGTGGGCTTAGACTTTAAAATGTCCTCTTGATCAAAGCTTGAGTAAAATATTCAAAATAAATATTCCAGTTGGTATTAATTCTATGTAATTACATATTAATAAGACTAATAAAACTTTCAATAGCACCGGTATTTTGTACAGATTGGATGTACCTACTACTGAAAGGTTGGTCCTGCGCGGTGCGCACGCAGCGTCACTGGGCGACACATTGGTCCCTCCAAGTCCTGGTGCTAGGTCTCACGGACGGTGTACTTATATTGCGTTTTACTACTTTTCCAACAGGTTGTTCAAGGAACTTCATCCATCTCTTGTCTTCTCTGTTTGAACAATTATCTATTTTTAAACTTTAGTTTAACTATGATGCCACTATAATAGAATTATTTTTCATATTACTTGGGACCTCAACGTTACTGGTGATATGTGGGTGTAGCTAAAACAATTGTGGTATGTTATTGTGTTGTTTTTTTTGGGTTCTGTACCCCAAAAGGAAAAAACGGTACCCGTATAGGCTCGCTCGGGTCTGGCCGGTTGGCTGTCCCAGTCAATTTGCTCCGAATCTACTGGACCAATTTAGTTGAAATTTTTGTACACATATGTGAATTATGAAGACATTTAACCTAAATAAATGAATTTTGAATATCGGGGTCACTTTTCGGGGCCAAATTGGAAAACTAAAAAAAAATACGTTTTGCGAACTATACCGTGTGACATATCATCAAATGAAAGGGCTTGTTGTGAGGATCTCAATTTAATTTTTTAATAATTTATGAAAATTAATTATGAATGATTAATTTTCTCCGAAACTGCAGAGCCTATATTTTTTTTTAATTCGGGGAATGGTTTCTTACTCATAGATTACAGGAAAACCTATATCCTGAGCTTCTTCTTCAAAAAAGGTTTTAACCTTTAGAATAATGTTTCGAGCATCACTTTTAATAGCTTTCGGCATATTTAACTTTATAAATTCAGCAATATCACGACAAAACAACCAGAGAACCCGAATGTAGGAGACACTGAAAATCGAATGACATTTCAACAAAACGGCCGTAGTTCCAATTTTCGCCATTTTACAGATAAGTTGGTAGGAGTTTATTTACACTCCTACCAACTTATCTAAAGGTTAACTTATCTAACCTTTTTTGAAGAAGAAGCTCGGGCGGGATCTCCGATTCTTCCATTTAATCAAATATACAAACGAATTTCGGCTGCGACAGGTTAGTGTTGTCAACTTTCTTGTTATAAATTACCCGATACTTAACTAATTATTTAAGTCCACGAAATATTCGTTTCTATTCTTGCTGCAGGTTAGCGTAACGGTAAGGTACATCTATTAGGTAACCTGCTAAGTGAGTGAGCCAACTAACCTGCCAGATTTCAAATTCCTACTAACATTTATTTTATTATCTTATATTTCAGGTGTGAGTCAAGGACTAATTTCAAAAATAGTTAAGGAATGGCACGCAGCAGAAGAAACTGGTACAAAAATTCGGACACCAGGCAAAGAGAAAAACGTAAAAGTGGATTTGTGCATGTTGATGATTTTGACAACGGACGAAACGGACGGTTTTTTTATACGGAGGAAAGTACATGAATTTTATTCTGCTAAAAAAGAGGTCCCTACTGTTAAAAAGCTTCTAGATGTCTTAAAGACAGATATAAATTACACAGGACAGCGAGAGAGTCTGCGAAAGCTGCTTCACAAGGTGGGATTCTCAATCCAATCGGAAGGTTCTAATGGAGCGTAATGAAATATCAACTTGGAGAGCTAAGTACTTGCATAGAGTGGATAAAAATAATAAATCTCCCCAGCCCCGGCCCATAATTTATTTAGATGAGACCTATATTCACTTTTCGCATACATCGGGTAAATGTTGGCAAGTAGAGGGTGAAGACGGAGTATTGGAGCCTGTATCGAAAGGGCAAAGATATATTATTGTTCATGCGGGAGGAGATACTGGATTTGTTACAAATGCACTACTTGTGTTTAAAGCAAACACAAAAAGTGGTGATTATCATGAATAGCATGAATAGTACCAACTTTAAAAAGTGGGCTATTGAAAAACTTGTGCCTAATTTACGAGAGCCATCCATAATAGTAATGGATAATGCTCCTTATCCCCGTATTTGTGTGAATAAAGTCCCAAATACGAATTCCTTAAAAAAAGATATGCAATTATGGTTGACCCAAAATAAAATTTACTACGGAAAGAATTTGACTAAACCTCAGCTTTTAGAAATAATTAAGAGATATAGAGTAAAATCCAAGTTTTGTTCAAAGGCATACTATTCCATCAACGATTACTTAAATGAAAAAGAATAGTTGGTCGCTGTGATTAACTCAAGATAATGTTTATGTTCTTTCTCCAGCTTACCTACTGACAAGTTAGGTATATGAGTTTATATAATTGTTTATTTTATTTGGCTTTATAAGTCAAGTTATTTTAATTTATTGTTGACATAATCTACTCATTACAATGTTTTTTTCATATATTGTAATGCAATATGTGGTTAGCTAGTGACACGGTTGGGTAGTATTTGAATTACTTGTAATTAAAATACGTAATTGAAATACAAATACGTATTTGGTATTTGTATTTCAATTACTTCCTCAAAATGTAATTTGTAATTCGTATTTCAAATACCTAACGACGAAGTATTTTGTAATTAGTATTTCAAATACTTGAGGTTTCAAAATACATTTTATCATTAAAATACATTTAACCTTCATTTAGCGATCGTAAGTGTGCGTGCGAGGCGAGAGTGCAATGATGGTAAAGCAGCTATTAGAGTAGGCAACACTGTACCTGTTATGTACACTGTACGCTATGACTGTACGTCAAAATTGGCCAACAAAACGCAAAAAAATGTACGTCGAATTGTCAATGTCAAGCTAAGATGTCAAGTCATAACGGTTTAACGGTTTGTTTTTAATGTTTTCACGGAATAAATAAAGCTTTTGTTCCGTATAGAATACAAATTGTATTTTTTGTAATTTGTATTTCAATTAAAAATAGCTAAAATACTGTATTTTGTATTTTATATTTCAAATACCGTACGTAAAGATATTTTGTATTTCAATTACTTGGTTTTATTTATTTATCAAAATCTTTATTAACAATAACATACATAAAGTCGGCCAAACTGTGTAACAGTTTGTCGGCAGTTGTTCTGGTCTAACAATGAATTACAAATTTTGAATTTTGAAATATTTATGTGCTAAAACTAAATTATGCTAACTAAGTAAACTATAAAATAACATACCTACAGTCGAGATACGAAATCTCACATTGTAAAAAAAGGCATTATAGCAAACGTGATGTTTGTTACATATTTGTGATATAGGTAGCTATGGACAGAATGATAGGTTTGTTTTTGTAGAACTCTTTAAGTTGATCCTTACCCCCAAAACTGCTATCAACTGCAGTTTTGGGGGTAGCTCATTTACTAACGTTGGTACTAAGTGCCTTCGTGTGCGCTTACCAAAATAGTTTTTTACTTTTGGAACAACAAGTGTCTTCTTACTAGATAAACGAGTTGCGTACATATGCTTACGTTCCACTTTGTGATATTGATTTTTAAATTGCTTGCAATACTGTATTTTGTATTTCAATTAAAGCAAAGCATGTATTTTACCCAGCCCCGGCTAGTGCCCTCGAAAATTGATCATATTCTTTATTGTTATTAGTAATTAACTCTTTGTTTATTTATTTTACCTCGATGGATTTATAACTTCCAGTTACAACAATATGTAAGCGGGCACGCCCTTTATGGCTGGAGGCTTTTATTTAGATATTAAGTCTGTTTATGTTTAGTTGAGCACTTTGTTGTGAACAGACGTGTCGAACATTTACTAATATAAATAAATAATTACTTGCTGAATCGTGACCTAGTTTTACCAAATAGCCGGTAGTAAAGCAAACTGTGTCATACGTAAGCATAACATGTGTAAGTCGTTTCCGTGAAAATGTGTAAGTGATTAACGAGTTAATAACTTACTTGTATCACAATGGATACCAGTCCCTTCAGCAGGGGGGGCAGATGTGCCCGGAGCCCACCTCCTACACCTGTGCCCGCACCTGCACCTACACCTTCACCTGGGCCCGCACCCACACCTCACCCTCAACCACCCAGCCAAAGAGAAGATGTCACGATGGAAGTGATACCTACGCCGGAAATCCAGAACTGGATGTCGTCCATTGAGCAGTGCCTTAATGAAGTGTGCTCTATTGTAACAGACGGCAAATTAAACATGGAGCAAAAGCTGCGTGTAAGTGCCCTATGTCGGAAAGTTAGTCACGGCACATCGCAGATGGCCGTTCAGTACCAGTCCCTTAAGATGAGAGCCGTCCGGGCCCACTCCACCGTCCAAACACTCGAAGATCAAATTGATCTGTCGCAGCAACTGCAAGCCCTTAAGCTGTCAATCGGAGCTTCAATGAAACCGGTAACGGAAAGTTCCTTCGCTGAGATGGTTAAAAAAGGTACCAACAATTTTATACAGCCGATAAATTTAAGCTCAGTGGCCATATACCCAAACGACAAACTGAAGTCGAGTGAGGAGACTAAAATACTTGTCCAAAAAATTATATGCCCCGAGCAAATGAAGCTTCAGGTAAGAGGACTACGTAAGACGAAAAATGGCGGCATCATTATTAGCACTGAATCAAGGGACGATATTGAGAAGGTGAAAAATCAATGCAGCTATCAAATTCAGGCCTCACAATAGACGAACCCCCAAAAAGGAAGCCAAGAATAGTAGTTCTCGGAGTGCCCTCATCCATGCAAGAGAATGAAGTTTTTACTTGTTTATTCCACCAGAATCTAGCAGAGACCCTTCAGGATTGTAGCCTCGAGACCTTCTTGACCTCCATTAAGTTAAGCCATAAGTCAGGTAAGAAGGACGCTGAGACCTGTAATTATATAATAGAAGTATCTGCAGACATACGTAAAGCCCTAATATCAAAAGACAGAGTGTTTGTAAACTGGTCGTCATGCCCTGTGAGAGACTTTACTCTAGTCACACGCTGTTATAAGTGCCAGCAGTACGGACATGCGGCCAAGTCATGTCGGGAGACCACCATTACCTGTGGCCACTGTGGTGATCAGGGTCACTCTATTCAAGAATGCACAAAGAAGGCTGAGGAACCAAAATGTGCTACTTGCTTGCACTTCAAAAAGCCGAGCAATCACAAGACAAGTGCTTCTGACTGCCCAGCGAAAATAATGGCTGAAAAAAGGTACATCAATTCTGTTGATTATGGAGGCGCCTAAGAGCGCCGTTAATCACATATTTTTTTTAGCCTTTGTTATTGTTTTTCTTTTTTTTTATAATTATGATTAATAATTTAATTAATGACATAGATAATTTCTCTGTATCTGAATCCCACGTTTGTGACGTTGAACACTGTAAACAATATCTCTCTTCCTACACTAGTCCACTTACCATACTAACCCAAAATATTCGCAGTATTTTTAAAAATTTCGACAATTTTACCGTATTTCTACAACGTTTAGATATAAACTGTGACGTCATTGTATTAACCGAATGTTGGCTTTCCAAACAATATAATATTCCACTTATTCCGGGATATAATATATATAAAAGTAACACAAATTACAATCAGAACGATGGGGTGATAGTTTATGCAAGAAATCATCTCAATGTGTCTGTCGAGGAACCAAATATGCACGACTGTAACAGATTGTTAATTACAATTGGGTCAGAATTAACGATACTTGCCTTATATCGACCCCCCTCTTTTAGAAATATAAATAATTTCACTGACTCTCTAAACAACACCTTGCAGAACCTATCGTCTTTCAAAAATACTATTTTAATTCTTGAAGAAGACTTACGCAATATCGACTTCGACCCAGTCTACGATTCCGCTGATCCGCAGTTTTGTATGTTGTACCTAATCAAAAATGTACAACACGCAATTCAGAAGAACACGGTCATATCTCGGCGAAATAACAAAAACTACAACATAAAACCATGGATCACGACAGGACTTATTCGCTGTATGAAAAATAGAGATAAACTGCATACGAAAGCTAAATCTAATCCAGACAACTTAATTGTGCAACTGTCGTATAAGCGATATCGTAACTTCTGTAATAATCTTCTAAGAAATGTAAAAATCAACTATGATAAAATTGCACTAGAGAAAGCTGGTACAAATAGTAAAAAAATCTGGAATTTTATTAAAAGTGTAATGTATAACTCAAAACTAAATCAGTCATCTTCAGGTTTATTACAAGCACACTCATCACAGTTAGCATCTGCCAACATTGCGAATAATTTCTTTGTTAATGTTGGTAAATGTTTGGCTGAAAAAGT
The DNA here is from genome assembly GCA_947364205.1 of Agrochola lota. Taxonomy (NCBI): domain Eukaryota; kingdom Metazoa; phylum Arthropoda; class Insecta; order Lepidoptera; family Noctuidae; genus Agrochola; species Agrochola lota. Next base: position 22,302,667 of record OX376223.1, read on the forward strand.
TCAGGGCCAATCACAATATCTAACAAGCGCACCATTTTCGTGTAACACTATTTTATCATCCTTTGTGTTGCAAGACACTGACGAGACTGAGGTAGAAACGATAATTATGAATTTGAAGGACGACTGTGCAGTTGGCTGGGATAACATATCGAATAAAATTATTAAACAGTTCAAGCACATTTTGGGACCGCCACTAACTTATATTTTCCAAAAATGTTTATCTTTAGGTCTTTTTCCCGACTGCCTAAAAAAAGCTGTTGTTGTCCCTGTTTACAAATCAGGCAGTAAAGATCAAGTAACAAATTATAGACCTATTTCCTTACTGCCTACTATGTCTAAAATATTAGAAAAAATTATGAATAAAAGGCTTTACAAATACTTGGAGGATAAATCAATTTTATCTAAACGGCAGTTTGGATTTAGTCCTAAAATGTCAACAGACGATGCCGTGCACCATCTGACCGATTATCTAGCACAAGAACTTGATAATGGTAACCACACAGTAGGAATCTTCCTAGACCTCGCCAAAGCTTTTGATACGGCTTCTATTCCTATTCTGTTGCACAAGCTTGAAGCCATAGGTATCAGAGGCACCCAGCTGAAACTATTTAAGAGCTATCTAGAAGACCCAGTGTGTAAGGATTGGTAATGTTCTCAGCGATAGTAAAAAAAACACGTCCTTCGGAGTTCCCCAAGGAAGTATTTTAGGGCCTACAATATTTTTGATCTACATAAACGATCTTTGTAACCTAAATCTAGATCACGGCGAAATTGTTTCTTATGCTGATGACACTGCCCTTAAAAAATGTCTACAAACTTGCGCAACAGGGGTTCAATATTGTTACTCTAAATGCAAATAAGACAAATTACATTAAGTTTTCGATGCGCAAGCAAACATCAACAAGCGCTACCTCGACATTATATGCTCATTATTGCACAATTCCTACAGATAACCAATGTGTTTGTCCCAATATTACAATGACAAATACAACAAAATACCTTGGTGTTATAATAGATGAAACACTTTCGTTCAAACAACATATACAAGCTTTAAATAATAGAATTCGCAAGTTGATATTTGTTTTTAAAAAGTTAAGCTATATTGCTGACCCAAAACTAGTTAGACAAGTTTACTTTGCTCTATGTCAATCAATATTAACCTACTGTATTACCACATGGGGTGGAGCGGGTAAAACAATGTTACTAACCATCGAGAGAGCTCAAAGGGCGATTCTCAAAGTGTCTACTTTCCACCCTTTCCTTTTTCCTACTTTAGTTCTCGATGATTTTGTTTGGTACATTGGCGTGTGCTAGCTAACATCTGGCTAATAATTTAAATTATGTTTTGTGTTGCGTAATGTAAATTATTTTGAATACTATTATCATGGGGTCTCAACTCGAACAAATTATAATTAGTCTTGAAAAAGAATCATAGATGGCAGCATAGGTAACAATTATGAAATTAACAATTACTAAAAAGCGATAAACGGCAGATTTTGGCTGAAGTAAGATTAGAAAAATACAAACCTTCCTTGTTTAATGCTGATTTATCTATTCAAACCCATAAATCTCGCTTTTTTACAAAAAAGATAAATTAAACCTTTTACTTCAATTCCAACCCATAGAATAGCCATATAAACTAGCCATCTGTTAATCATTTTGTGTAGAGCTCTTCGCAATAGATGGCGTTTTACTCAATTTGTCATCACGTTTAATAGGAAAATCAAAAAAAAAAATATCTAGTAGGTACCTACGTTACATAGAATTAAAAGAATTGAAAGAAATCTATCAACTTGTGTTTGGCAAGTACCTTGTAACATTTTATTTTATTCATTTTTCTCATCTACTAAGCTTTCTGGGCAAGTGCGTGTCGGACCACGCACAATGAAGGGTTCCGTAGTTAAAATGCATTAATCCCAAGAACAAACTTAACAATACAACAATAATGTTGATTGAGAGATTTACCATGTTGTTTTAAGACCATAGAGTTCTTATAGGATGAGTAAAGAACCATTCTCTGCATTCTTTTCAAAATTTATGGCTCTATACTGTGGAGATAAGGGGGAAATGGTCAATTTGCATCAATTTTCTTAAATATCTTTAAAAGTATTTAGTAAAAAATATTAGAGATCCTCGCAACAAGTCCTTTCATTTGATATGTCACACGGTTCAGTTTGCAAAACATTTATTTTTATTTTCTTATTTGCCCCCAAATGTAACCCCAAAAATTCAAAATTCATTTAGTTACGTTAATTTCAACTAAATCGGTCCATTATATTCGGAGCAAATTGGCTGTGACAGACGGACAGACAGACAGAGACACGAGTGATCTTATAAGGGTTCCGCTTTTTCCTTTTGAGGTACGAAACCTAAAAAATAATAAAAAAAAAAAAAAAATGAACCCTAAAAAGGATTGCAAAAAAGTAGACAGCTATTCCGTCTGTCAATGGTGCCGATTCTCTTGTCACAAATGGCTATAAACTAGGCAAAAATTTAATTTATTCCTGTCAAACGACGATTTCCCATTCTGAAATAGACCTACGTGACACAACTTAACTATATTTTAGTTTGACAGTACTAAGATAGTACTGAGTTTTTAATTTTGCTATTCTGAATTTGACATTTTGCACCTAAAATTTTGATTGTAAAAAAACCAAACCAGTCTAAACCTGTCAATTTTTTAATCGCGATTAAAAAGGTGTGGTGTAAAATAAGAACTAAAATTCACACCTACATCTCGACTTCATGGCAAAAACAGTACTGTATTTATTTTTCTTTTGCTTATATCTCGAAAATGGTGCTGCGTCCTATCGCAAAAATAATGAAAATTTCGACCCCCTTTAAAGAACCCATAAACCCCGAAAATTCAACATGTAGGTAATATTTTTTCATATAAAAAGTTAAAAATTCCATGAAATGAAATGAAATGAAATTGTTTATTCTGTAAATAGGATATAGGAATCACTTTTACACGTCATATTAAAAATATATTAAATTTTGCTAGATGAGTTCGGCGTTTCCTATCCGACTACTCTGAGAAGAAAGGCCGAAACAAACTCAGAGGTCACAGTCTCTTTTAAAGTCCAGACATAATCTTGGTCAAGCCATATGAGGACCATGTAGATTAATGTCTGAAATGGTCTTTTGAGAAAAGAACCACACAGATTTGAGTGGACCTGTCCAGTCAGTGCAAGCATTTGTCAGTAATCGTGGAGCTCAACTCGACGAACAATACCAAAGAAAGGACATTTGGGTAGGCCGCATAAACTACTCAAACTGCCAGACCATCATTAAAACTAACTGAGAGAGGATAAAAAAAGGAGTAATGAGAAAAAAAAAATCCACATAGTCCTCACATTCACAATAGGTAATTAAAATAATATTATACTTTACAAAGTAATCATGTCATTTTGTTTTAATGTTTAAATAAAACTGGTATATTTTAATGATTTTACTAAATAATTCTAATGTCAAGTTTTATGGTTTTATCACAAGGTTTAGCAGAGCGAGCAGCTCAATCCCAAGCTTTTTTATCTTCTAAATAATCTGAAATTTTATAGTACCCTTTTTTACAAAGTTTGGTTTTAATACAAATTTTAAATCGTTTAATGGGTAAGTTTCGAATGTCAATGGGAAGTTTGTTGTAAAAGCGTATACATTGACCCATGAACGAGTTGCCTACTCTGTGGAGACGAGTGCGATGTACAGCAGGTTGTGTTTATTCCTGGTATTTAAACTATGAATATCGGACATTTTCTTAAAATTTGATATATTTTTGTGTACATACATTAGGTTTTCAAAAATATATTGTGAGGCTAGAGTCAGAATATTTACTTCTTTGAATTTTCCTCGAAGGGAATCTCTCGGACCTAGGTTGTAAATGGCTCGAACAGCCCTTTTCTGTAGAACAAAGATAGTATTAATGTCCGCACAGGTTCCCCAGAGAAGAATCCCATATGACATAAGGATATGAAAATAACTAAAATAAACAATTCTGGCTGTATCTACGTCAGTTATCTGTCTAATTTTTTTAACAGCATACGCGACCGAACTAAGCTTTCCTGACAATTTTTCTATGTGTGGGCCCCATTGTAATTTACTATCAATAGTGATTCCAAGAAAAACTGTCGACTCAACAGGGTCCAGCTCTATTCCATTAACTTGAACATTGGTAGTTAGCTGCCTGACATTTGGCGTTGAAAATTTTATGAGTTTAGTCTTGTTTTCGTTCAGAAGAAGATTATTTACATTAAACCAATGCACAACTTTAGAGAGTGCATCGTTAATTTGTTCAAAGTTAACTAACTGACGTTTGATTTAAAAAATAAGGGAAGTGTCATCTGATCTGCGAATAATACGATCTTGGGATTATCCCTTATGTGGTAAGGTAAGTCATTTATATAAATTAAAAATAAGAAAGGACCTAGAATTGAACCCTGCGGAACGCCCATGGTGACTGCAGATCCTGCAGATCTCTTGCCATTAACATCGACCCTCTGAATTCTGTTGTTCAGATAAGAAGTCAGAAGGTTGAGAGCCTTGTTCCTCATACCATAGTGGTACAGTTTCTTGATGAGTGTATCATGATGAACGCAATCGAAGGCCTTGGACAAGTCGCAGAAAATGCCAAGAGCATCCTGCGACTCCTCCCAGGCCTTGAATATGCTCTTCAGTAATTCCACGCCCGCATCTGTAGTTGAACGACCCTTTGTAAAACCAAACTATTATTATACGATATTAATTGTGAAAAAAATATTTTTAAATGTTGAGCTTTTTTTTTGTAGAATAACTCCAATCTCATAGCCAAAGGTATGGAATTTTAGTGATAGTTTAGTAAGTTAAGTTTGTTCTTACCTATAAGAAGTCTATGGTCTTAAAATAACATGGTAAATCTCTCAATCAATATTGTTGTTGTAGTGTTAAGTGTTTGTTCTTGGGATTAATGCATTTTAACTACGGAACCCTTCATTGTGCGGGGTCCGACACGCACTTGGCCGGATTTTATTTGACGTTTTTAAAAACATTTACTATTTTAATGAGTTCGGACGAAGAAGGCGTGGTTTCAGTTAGGGTTTTAGCAATAGGTGGTTGATTTGGTAACGAGGAGAACAAAATCTAGATTTAAAGCATTGCAATACAAAAAACCCATAAAGAAGCATTCGCAGCAGCGTGAAAATTTTAGCTCACTCACACAGAAATGAAACTATTCCGCCAACTCGAGATATTTTAGTTGTACTTGTATTCTTATTACTTGTCCTTGAACGGACCGTGCCATGTGCGATTTAAAGAATCTACCATAATAAAACAACGCCATAAGTATCTAAGTCGATTCCTAGATGGCGTTGTAAAACTAGTCTCTGGCAATTAGTGAGTCGCTGATGCTGCCATCTGTTCAAAAATTGGAGGAAGAAAAATAGCCAGCTCAATAGCCAGACTTAGGGAGGTGTCATTTCTTTGTATGGCATTGGGTATCTGTACGTAGTATTATATTATCTGTCCTATTATATAGAATCTTTTTGTTCTTCTAACTGAACAGACAGCTGTGCTGCTGGAGAGTTTGTTGCACCACTTCTTCTACCCAGCTAACGCACTAAGAAGTGGTGAAGGGTGGGCGTTTTGGGGGACTGTCTTATGTAATTTTGACGTTCGAAAAGTTCTGATTGTCAGCCTAGTTTGAATAAATGATTTTTGAATTTTGTATTTTGAACATATTATATTGTATTCAAAGTACTTAATGTATGAGTATGATATTAAAAGTAAAAAGAGGTAGGTGTTGTGTCATCCAGACCTGTCTTTGATTACACTACATGGTGGCGGCGGTGGAAAATCATTTGATTTAAATGGTTTAAGTCGGTATTATAGGCACGTTGTGGACTTTAAAAACGTCAGGGACGGTTCAAGAGCGCTATTGAAAATGCGCGACCACCAACAGAATTGTGTTTGGAGGGCAGCTCCGTCAGCCGGGCTGAAGAAACTGGTATTCAAGGCAGCTTAATGATAAATTTAATCGGACCTGAGGGGTTTGAAGTCTTTGAGACATTTTCTTTTGACAAGGTAGGGAATTAGGGATGTTGTCAAACTATTGCTTATGAAATTTGATGAATATTTTGGAGTCAAAGACAATATAATATTAGCAAGGTATAACTTTTTTACTAGGGGCAGGAAGTAGGAGAATCCATAGATCAGTATGTTACGGGCATTGTGATTACTGAGGAAAAATTGTAACTTCAAAAATATGAAAGAGGGGTTGATTCGCGACCGTTACCTTTATCTTCTAGTTATATAATTAATAATGCTGGTATGTAAATTACATTAGCTTCGGCGCTTACGTACATCGTCCAAACGAAGATATTTATATTTTGTCATAAAGCGTTTGACTTCACTTTGCCTCTGTTCTTTTTCGAACTTTAGGTATTTTAGTCAGGGACCGAAAACCTTTATAAATTACGGAACCGGTATCGAAGAATTTTGGTTACTTCTACGACTAAGGTTACCGCTATCTGGGTAACCAAGAAGAATAAACATGTTACCTCTATTTAAGTTACCGTTTTAATACCGGTAACCTGAAAATGACCTTCATTACGACTTACGAGAAAGAAATAGAATATCGCAATGCCGACAATTTGTTGGGATAGAAAATACTTCAAACATTGCCAGGGAGATCGTCGCACACTGGATCGAAAATCGCGTTTAGAAGTCTTAGAGCCGCTTAGTTTTAATTGTTGTTTTTGTGGCTTAAAATCATTTCTATTATGTATTAATATAGTCAAATATTTCACATGAATTAATTTGACTTGAAAACCGAGCACTTATAATTTTTTTACGAAAAATATTTATGGAGCAGGTATAAAAAATCAGGATATTTCTGGAACGGCAAAATTTCCCATTATATTCTTACAGTGGGTTATAGAATGTTACTATGTATTACTGTCGCAGGCAAATTGTATGATTCGTCATTTTAAACAACCGGCGCCGTCATAAAAAAAAATATTTCCTGATTTTATTTTTACCACTTTGTTGGCGTGATTAATATGAATACATTGAATACCCATGCCAAATTACAGCTTTCTAGTACTAAGAGTCTCTGAGCTAAGCCGCGGACAGATAGACGGACAGACAGACAGACAGACGGACATGGCGAAACAATAAGGGTTCCTTGTTTACTACGGAACCCTAAAAAGGGTATTAATCGCTGTAATCGTTGACATTTGATAAGACCAGTAAAGGATCCTAACGACAATATTTTGTTTGAAATTGATGACGAGTTCGAGTATGTTTCGGGGGATTATAGGGACAATGATTATGTGCCAAGTACCAAATAAATGTATCGTCATCTTACTCGCCTTCTCATAACCGTAGTACGATTTAGCAATGTGTTTACGTATCTCATTTCATAATGTAAAACTAATTATTATTTTTAATTTGTTTTTTATTATTATTTTATCTTAGTTAAGGGGAAGGTGTTGTGGATTGTCTATTGATTATGACATTAAAACAGTCGTCATCGAGTGTCTTTGATTACACTACAGTAGGCTGCGCTACCGGAAACTCGATCTTCAAAAACGGCACACGTAAATAACGCAATATATAATTTGGAATGTCTGACTATAGATGAGAAGTGGAAGTAGGACGGAGTGTCGTAATTATTGGAACCGAAAGAGACAAGCATATTATGTTGGTTCCACTGATGCCGGCGCGACATTGAGTTTTACTTATAATATCGTTGTGTAAGATGGTAGCTCACGTTTTATTCCAGATAGAGAGATGGCCCAGCAGGATGGGCCCGACGGGCACGCCGGTGCGCACGTTCACGGACGTGATGTGCGAGCCCGCCACGTGGATCTCGTAGTACCTGCCGCAGTCATTCCTCATCAGCTCTTGTTTATATATTTATTCAAACTTCATGTAAAGTAGTGGAGTCTTGCCAAGGAATATCGTGTTGCCCAGTAACTGAAATGTGGAGGTCAGATAGGCAGTCGCTCCATGTAAAATACTGGTATTCAGCTGCGGTTAGAATGCAAGCCGACCCCAATATAGTTGAGAAAAGGCTAGGCCAGTGGTCAGCAAACCGCAGCTCGCGAGCCGCATGAGGCTCTTTGGCCAGAGTACGGCTTTGTATAAAATAATGTCGATGAGTGCAAGCGCAGATACGCGCGGGGGTCGTGGTTTCGGTCATTAAGCAAGATATCTACATAAATTCAAAATTAAAACTATATTTCAAAGATTTACTTTCGAAGTATTTTCACCAAAAATTAACAGGCCACCGAAAATATCATCGATAATTTCCGATGGCCTGTTAATTCAAAAATGTCCAAGTATAACTTGTTTATAAATGAGATGCCTTCATCATATTATTATTAACCGATATGATGATGATGATGGCAAGTTAATTTTAGGAAACGTTGTGGAGTGAAAGAGGATGGGAGTTTTAAGGATTAACAAAAGTTTGGACACACATACAGGATTGGCTGATTGATAAGAAATCTTAGTCGTTATACTCGTAGTATCGATATTTGGCTCTATTGACTAATGAGTTTGCCGACCACTGGGCAGGTGATGATGTACAGTAATGGTACGCAGGCACACTGAATGCCCCCACAAGGCATTCTCTACCTGTCAACCTTTGGGCTTAAAGGATTTATGTTCACTTACTCAAATCAATGCATCTGCTAGGACTTCTATACAATATTCGTTTCTGTATAGTCTAATCTAAAGCTTGCTTTCTCTGCAAATAATTGAATAGGTTATTCTTGACGTTTCTGATGTTTATGACAATCACGTGACGATGGCATGACGCATTACTGTGTTTCAACGTCAACACACGAAATCAAAAAGTTAATCACACATGCCATAATGATAAATGATATATTAATTGTTATGTATTCAGACACTATAACAAACTAGGAGTTACATACATAAACTCCCTAGATTTTATTTTATCTACACTATATTATAAAGACAAATCTTTTTTATAAAATAAAAACAACCAACTTCCAAAAAAACCTACAAAGAGAAAAATAAGTTTATTTTCAGTCGGTGTCGAGAGGAACTTATTATAACTTCATCCACATAGAAGTGGGAAAAATACGAAATATTGAAGCTAACTCAAAAACTACCCAAGTAAAGTTAATAACATTATATGGGACTACCGCACTAGCTTCCTCTACCAAACAAAACAAATTACATAAAATAGATACGAATTATGAAAATGAGTCCACAATTTATGAAAATATCTATGTACGAAAATATTTGTATTTTTGTTTGTAATGAATCAACTCCAAAACTATTGGAACAATTTACAAAGTTCTTTCCCCAGTAGAATGCTATATTATTATCACTGAGTAACATAGTCTATAATTTATAAAAATACAACGCGGGCGAAGCCGCCGGCCGCAGCTACTTTTGAATATTATTTATTGTTTCAGAAGAATCTATTCAATTACTTGGAGTATAATGCAACGGTAGCAAAGAAAGTGAGAGTCAGTCACAGTACAAACAGCTAGGACTAACGAGACCTACCTGACTTTCCACCCGAACTGGTTGTCGATGGGCACGTAGAAGCCGGGCTGCGTGAGCAGCAGGTAGGTGCGCAGCTCGCGCAGCACGTCCTGGTTGTCCGTGCGCAGCGGGTACACGTGCTTGATGCCGCTCGAGCTGCCGTCCAGCGGCGACTTCTGCGGGAGCGCGCGCCCCGTCAGCACCACCGTCAGGTAATGGTCCATCGCATTGCGCATGTTCAGCTTGACGTTCAGTGTCTGATCGGGGTAGTCGAGCACATTCTTCGTGACCACGCAGACGATCAGCCCCTCGGCGCACGGGAAGTCGCAGTGGAGCAGGCGCGCGTAGCGGTGCTCGGAGCACATGGCGTCGGACGGGTGCACCAGCAGACTGGCGCCGCCCGTGAAGCTGTCGGCGTGGTGCAGCTGCAGGCACTGACGCTCGTCGGGCACGTACGCCAGCCCGTAGCGCGCCGCGTCCTGGCGGTTCAGGCGCAGGTTCACAGACGGCGTGTCGCTCTCCACCGCACTCATCGCCGTGGACGTGCCCTCTTCCGTTTCCTCTCGCGGTTCTGATATCTTCAGTGGCTTTTGTTTGAACATGTCTTTTATCGACTGCATTTTCGACTTCGAGGACGGGTCGACGCGGTCCCGGATCTCTTCGCTGACCTGCGACATGACGCTCTCAGCGCTGGGGACAGACTGCGTGTCCTTGTTGACGCCCAGCAGCTCCGAGCGCGCTTGCACGAAGGGTGAGCGGTTGCGGATGATGCCCTTCTTGTCTTTGAAGTGCAAATCGTGTTTTACCTTTTCGAGGTTCTCGATGGAAGTGAGCAGGTAGCCGTGTGGGCCGTGCGACGCGTTGGGTTGGTACTGCTGGTGGCGCAGGTTGAACCACGGCGACGGGCACAGCAACTGCGGGCACCACTCGTGCATCAAATATTATTGCGACTCGACCACAAAATATTCACAGATAGGGTAAACATACCTCTCCGTAGAGCCAGCGCTTTTTGCCCTGACCCCTGCAGAAAGATGTCTGGAAGGGGATGTGGCAGGGCACGCGGGTGTTGAGGTAGGGCCAGATGCTGCCCCAGAAGGCGCGATCGCGCAGTAGGAACTTGTCGTAGGGACCGAGGCCGTCGGCCATGGCCACGTGGTTGTGGTCGCTCTTCTCGCTCGACAGCGCTTCGTGCGTCCACGCCGGCGCGAACAGAGCTATGGAGCAGCCCGCAGCGTGCGCCACTTTGATTGCCTGCCACAACATTACCACCTCGTCACTTTGTTCGACACGAGAACGATAATAGATCACCTCTCTTTACATGTTGCCGAATAATAAGCATTGAGCGTTGTCGACTACACTGGAGTGAGCCATAGTCTTACCCGGCTGTCGAATATCTGAATAATTATGACATGAAACATTAAGATTATATTGATTTTTTAAATGAATCATCTATAATAAATAGTACCGTGTAACCTGGATAAGTGAGATCCGAAGGTACCTATGATTATTCTTAAAGAGGAGATATCACTTAAAGATGCTTATAATTTAGCAGTTTACCAAATAGTCAGGTTTAACTGGCAGTTGTCTCATTTACAGAGGCCGGTTAAGACAGGTCGAAATGTACCGTGTCCATATTCCTTATACAGGTTATTAAACTACAAAGTCTCAATCTCAATTAATGTAAAGGTAAAAATCAAAAATCTAACAAATGCATTCTTAGTTATAAAGGCTTAATTATTCCCAGTAACAGAGGTATTACAATGCAAAAGTGTCAGGACATCATTATAATGATCAGTAGTAGAGGTTTATAACATATCCAGAGCCCACTCAACCAGCTATCTTATTACGTAACATATTTTCGTAAACGATTACGACTAATGTGTTTAATTTTGACAGTTCAACAACGTTCATTGCGTTATTTACTTTGTTGAACAGATTTACGTTTTCGAACATGAAGCAATGGATTAGCAAATTGTTTCAAAACGATTCTGATTGATCGTGTATTACGCAATCAGGGTACTGGCTAGACTGTATAAAATAAAATTGGTTTTCGAGTCTGTCTGTCTGACCGCTTAGTTCTTCTAAACTAAAAAAAAAAAATTGATTCGCAACATTTAACTTAGAATACAACAAAACGTATGTTTTGGCATGTCGCCTCATCAGCAGCCATGCGTAGCAAGCGCGGGTCGCTAGTACCATTTAAACCTCAGAGCTTCCATTGTGTTAGAAGGTACTACGGGCGTATTTCAACAATGAAACTGAACGCCATCAGCACATCTTAACCCCATTCAGGAGCTGTCAGTGTTAATATTACATCAAAGTGATGACACTGACAACTCTGACAAGTGTTGAACACGGTTTAGGTATGCCGATCACGTTTGCTTTCATTGGTGAAATTCACCCTTAGTTATAAGAATTATTCTCACCTGCTGTGTGTTGAACTGTCCGCCGCCGAAGAAGTTCCGTCCCCAGACGTCGACGCCGATGTAGAGGTCGGTGAGGCGGCTGGATGCCCGCGCAAGCTCGGCGCTGGCCTCCACGTCTTCGGGAGACCACGAGTAGTTCGTGAACAGGCCGTCACAAGCCTCAAAGAACGCCCTACAACAACCAACCACTGCACTACTTATAACATCATGTCGTCGTCGTCTAGATAGCTGGGTGAACTACAACGGAACGACGAGCGAACAGAAATTTATTCTCAAACAACTGAATGAAAGACTAACAAATTTTTGTTGCAGAGTTTGTTCTGCCAGTTGAGGTTGCCCTGGATGGTGACGCTGTCGTACCACAGCAGCGTGGCGTGCGGCAGCTCCTCGTGCAGCAGGCGGTGGAAGTATTTAACGAACTGCAGCAGCATCTCCGGCAATGTTATCTAAGCACAGAAACGGATAACGCAGAAGATTAGGCTTTTCGCTACGTTAGGCGGAGGCGGACGACAGACGACCCGCGCCACGCTGCGCTGGTCTTTGACGTTCCAGAAACTGAACCACACGCGGACCGTCCGACGACGTTATGACGTAAAGAAAGAAAATTTTCGTTTTTTACGTCATACATCACAAAAATTAAAACTATAGATGGTTGAGAAACATATCATGAAACTAATGATCTTTACATATTATAAAACAAAGTCCCCCGCCATGTCTTTCTGTCTGTCTGAACGCGATAAACTCAAAAACTACCGAACGGATTTTCAAATGGTTTTCACCAATGGACGGAGTGATTCATACGGAAGGTTTTAGTAAATAATTAATTAAGGTTTTGTGTAAATTGGCTGAAATATGTCGATTGTTGTTGAAGATGTCGGAAAAAATCATGCCAACTAGGAGCTTTATTGGCGCCGCGTAAACCGTAAAAGGTACTTAAAAAATATGTTTTACAGAATGGTTCATCTTAAACAGTTAAACAAAAAAGTCCGCGATGGCAAATGTCTATCTTCTAAGGATGGCCCACAGTAACCATTTTAATATTTCAGAATTTGATAAAAATTTCATTGTTATTTCCGAAGCTATTTTGACCGGTAAGTATTATATTAATCCTTATTCAATAAAATATGATATTTAAATTGGGCATTTAATTTAGATTAAAATATGCCTTGACATCATATCATTTAAATGAATAGTTTGAAAGCTATCACAGATTCAAAATTACGCGTAACAAAATAATTATGGTATGCTATGACCTTTTCCTCGGCTATTTAATCCCGTTAGTACGTTCCCGTGGAGTACTTTGCGACATCCACGCGGGCGAAGCTTAGGGCAAAAGCTAGTTGATGATAGATAAGACATAATTTGTAATAATTGAAATTATCTGTATGGCATTCTGTAGTTTATGCCTACCCCCATGGGAAGAAGTCGTAAGTTTATGTATGTATAAAATTATGATTAAAAAAAAAACAAATAAAAAGAACCTTGTTCTCAATATTAAGAAGATAGCCGTCGAACTTGAGAGATTTCGCGATAGCAACCAGTGCGCTGGCTACGTTCTTATATTGTAACTCCGAAGATAACGCCGACTCCCAAAACATCGCACCGTCTGACCACTCCGTTATTATAGTCCCTGTTATCATAACATTTTTATTAATTTATTGCATGGACACCTTTGACATTGATGAATCAATCATGAGGATCAATCAGCATAATATATATTGCATCTTATTATCATAAATATTTATATGTACAGCACTACCGCAGTGTAAACATCAACCCTAGTCAATATTTTCATAAGGTAAGCACAGCAGGTACGTCTAGCGTTGCCAGATGTCCTGATTTGCGCGGGACGTCCCGATTGTCAGGGGTCACCCGATCGGGACAATAAATGTCCCGATAAATCAACAAATTTGTTAAAAACCATTAATATAAGCAAAAATAAATAAATTACGAAACACATCACTATTTCAAGTGCAACCAAAAATGGCACAATATTTTTAAATAATCAAGACTGCAATTCTTCAAAAGTTATTTTCTTTTGAAGCTCGAATACCGGTAACGAAAAGGGCAGTTGCCCAGGCTAACTTACGGCCACGCATGGACCGAAACCGGTATGGTCAATACCGGTATATTATCGGTTACAACATTTATTAATTTTACCGGTATTTTTAAAGGTTACCTTAATTCTTAAATGAGTACAACCAGTAGTAATACCGGTTACCAAAATAAAAATTACCTCTATCTTACACGTGCCGTCGGCATTAGTCAAAGAGCGCACGTCGCCTGTGTGTGTATCAAAATGTCGAGTCTACCCGCACGCCGGACACGGTCCTAGCTGGCACGGCATGGCAACGCGACTTTCAAAAAAATTATAATCGTAAACAGTAAAGCACGGCGCACACAGGATCGAAAATCACGTTAAGAAGACTCAGAGGTGCTGTTCACTCCGGCTGGCGGGTTCGAATCGCAACCGGAATGTTTGATGAAGTGGGTTTTGTGAACATTGGGTGGCAAATGATAAGTTTTGATGAAGTCACTTGATGACTTCATTTTAATGTATCCACAATTCCACATATACAATTGGCCGTGACTTGACGTGCTTGAACAATATTTGATAATTCCGTTTTTTTTTCTAGTGTTACAGTGTTACCAATGCTAACAAAAATTTACTGAAATACATGAATTAGTATTGCAAGTAATTAATGAAAATCTCGATATAAATACAGATAAAATATGATTAGGGTATGGAATTTAGAACTTACATCTGATATTTATAAAAAATACTAAACATGTTAATTTGCGTTGACAGGTGCTAAGTTATAAGCAGTGATCGGAGTAGGTAGATTGAACTGGGGTCATTGATCCGAAACGTATATATTACTATGGACATTCCTCCGGAATTGGTGGATTATTAAAAAAAAAACGGAATTTATGTAGGAAAATATTTAAATTTAAGTGCAACAATTTATATCTATCTATAAAAGATCTAGCTATCTAGCTATCCTAGGCTAAAAATAAAAAATAAATATTAAAGCTTCGATCGGAATTCGATTGTTTTTATTATTCAACAGATAAATAATGAATTAATTTAGTTTTGATACCTTCCTTTAAATTTTGAATTGAGTAGTAATAATATCACTACCAACATTAACAATATTTAATTGAATCCGGAAATACCGGAATTACTTTCCGGAAAAATGGCTTATCCATGTTATTCTTTCTGTGTGCATTTATGATACAAGTACTAAAAATCAATCTACCTACTCCGATCACTGGTTATAAGTGTCGTTTTTACGGTCTGAAGTCAACAAGGAACCCTTATAATTTCGCCTTATCCGTCTGTCTGTCTGTCCGCAGCTTAGCTTAGCGACTCTTAGTATTAAAAAGCTGTAATTTGGCATGCGCCAACAAAGTGGTAAAAATAAAATCATGAAAAAAATTTTTTTAGGGTAGGTACCTCCCTTTTTTTTTTTTCAGGTTGGGAAATCATCAAATGACTTCTCCCGCTCTGGGCAGAGCGAGAGGGTGTGTCAGACTTTTACTGACTAAAACCCACCCGTGTTCCTTCCGTTGCCTGTGTGCCGGGGCCGCGATATCCCTTTCGGACAAACCCGCAACCCCAGCAGGAAGTACCTCCCTACCCACGTCAAGTGGGGACTTTTTTTTTATCTATCCCATGGAGTGGGGTGTCGTTGGAAAGGTCTTTCTAAAATATTGTGAGTGTCAGAACCACCATTGGATTCAGGGATCCATTTGCGAAATATTAAGCTTTAATTTTTGTTATAGTCAAGTGTCCCAGTCAGGTAAATGGTTGGTTTTGGATATGTGAACAAAATTACACACGGCAGAAGTATATACAGGAGTATCAGGGACATCGACGAGAAAACTGTTACCTTGGATTCAGTACATGATTCTGAACACCCCGCCGTTGAAAATTTTCGTCGGATATTTAAAAAAAAAACTACAGTTTCATAGAAAAGTGCAATAACTACGCGGTCAAAATGTATGGAACAGCTGTTTTTTATTTTATATCACCGACGAATTATTTCGACGGTAACAGGCTTCGCGTCGATGTCATGACACCCTGTAAAACAAAATTAAAAGGAGAACTATCACTATCAGGGACATTGACGCGAAACTGTTAGAACGGATTTGGTACGTCAGTCAGAAAAAAAAAACTGCTTTTCCATAGACTTTGACCGCGTAAGTATTGCACTTTTCTATGAAATAGCAGATTTTTTTTTATAATTGACGTAAAATTTCGCCGCATGGGGGATCAGAATCATGTACTGAATCCATGGTAAAAGCTTTCGCGTCGATTTCCCTGCCACCCTGTAGGTATATGCTCAAAAATAAATGAAAATGTGGGTAAAAAAATTATAAGTCCTCTGTTTTCAAGTCAAATTAATTCATGTGACATATTTGACTACGTATATATTAATACATAATAGAAATGATTTCAAGCCAAAAAAACAACAAAATAAAACTAAGCGGCTCTGAGACTTCTAAACGCGATTTTCGATCCAGTGTGCGACGATCTCCCTGGTAATGTTTGAAGTATTTTCTATCCCAACAAATTGTCGGCATTACGATATTCTATTTCTTTCTCGTAAGTCGTAATGAAGGTCATTTTCAGGTTACCGGTATTAAAACGGTAACTTAGAGGTAACATGTTTTTTCTTCTTGGTTACCCAGATAGCGGTAACCTTAGTCGTAGAAGTAACCAAAATTCTTCGATACCGGTTCCGTACCTTAATTTATAAAGGTTTTCGGTCCCTGCAGCCACGTGCAAAGAAGAGTGACGCGACTCGAACCAAACAATTTCTATGAAAACTTCACGGTGTCGCGTCGCGTGACAAGCCGCGCTAGCCTGCACGAGCCTTTATTTGGACTGAGACGCGAAACCGTTTGTCACTCGAGCATGTCAAAGCAGAAATTCAAATTAAAACCAACTTTAGCATGACACTGCAGTGAATTTTATACCTAACTACTTACGTTATAAAAAACAAAATAAACTATGTACGAGTACTTATACTTACTAATACTAGTCCAGCAACTCTGGACTAGTATTATCATATTAAATTCAGGTTTACTAGTAATATTAGTTGCGGAACGCATTAAATATTAAATTATTGTCCCGATCTACAAACCTAAATCCCGATTTGTTTTACCTTCTGCCCCGATTTAAAACAAATAGGCCCTGGCAACACTAGGTACGTCCGTGGTGGGGCGACCCAGACTGCCAGGCACCATGGTCTAATAAAACAAGGTCTGGCACTCCGGGACTAACACATGCTTACGTCACTATCCAGTTGCCACTCTATTAAAACAAAACACGAAAACGGAGAGATTTTCAGAAACCATTCTGTAAAAAAATATGTACAAAGCTTTTAAATTGTCGTTTCGTGTGTCTAATCAAACGAAACAATTAAATTTAAACATAAAACACCGTAATTGTTACTTAAAACCTCATTGTTTTATCGGATTCGCACAGGTAATAAAGGTGGTTGGGGAGTTATTATTACAAACTTCTGGTAACACAGATTTGATGACGTAGACTTGTGTTGCCCACGTGACCACTGTGTTTCGGAAATTCGGAATGCCATACCTGGCGAAGTATACCATTCAAGGCACTTCTTTTCTTGCAACCGAGCGAGTGGGCAGGTTGCGGATAGCCCAACTCCGGCTGCGGGACCGACTGTCGATCCCGTACCCGGAGCATCACAAAAGAGATCTCGGTCAAGAGAAGTTCCCGAAGGCCAAATCCCATGCTTAGGGTAACCCATGTACCTCTTCCTATGTACCCATCACCTAACCAAGCCATCCTTCCTTATTCATACATCACGTCGATCCCAAATCCCAGGCCTAGGGTGACCCCAAAGTACAATAAATGCCCTCCTATCCCTATAGCCCGTCGCTCCCAGAGGAGTACCTAACCTCGATTCCAAAAAAGAACAGACTCAACCAAAATATGCAACAGATGGAAAAGTCTACCCAGGTGGGTCCCGGCTAGGTTTATGTTGATGAAGAACGCCTGCTGAAAAAGCGCGGAACAGTCTTGGCCCGGGAGAGAAAAGCAGGCGACCGAAAGCGCAAAACCCACGAAGGCACTAGCCAGCGCGAAGCGCGATCGGACGCCGAAGAGGAAGTGGGCGACCAGCCGCAAGTGTGCGAAGGGGAAACCCAGCGCGCAAAGCGGCGGAACGCCGAACCACGCGGGCGGGGCAAGCACGCGAAGGGGCAACCCAGCGCGAAAAGCCTCCGCATAGCGACAGAGTCCGCCGGGGCGACCTTAAGACACTGACAGAACCCACGACCGACCTCGTCCTAGACATAACGCGGGTAAGCGAGCTAGAGCCTCACACCAGGCTTTGCTGTAGAATATACCCAGACTCAGACTACTAGACACTGACTTAGCAGTAACGGTACTGAGACATGACGTGCCCACCCGTATACGAGCCTCGCGTTTTGTCCCTCGTTACTAAGGTGACAAAACCCGGCTCCAAAGTTACTGATCCGTCAGAAAGAATACTTGGTATGACATTGCCAGGTGGTCACTGTATAGGGCGACTACCGTTGGTGGCGACAGGTACCGGTACTTCTTAGACCCTGGGTGTGCTACCTGGCAGGCGCGAACAATTACTTGCCTCGTCATCAGGGGACATGACTACAAGTAGAGAGAGGAGGCAGTGGAGAGACCGTCAGATGGATCCATTTCTGACTAACTCCACTCCACCACCATCATCGAAACCAACCTCCAGCATAGCCAGACTGCCACGGCTAACTTGCGCGGTAAAACCCTCGTGCCACTGCATATATCCAAGAGTCGAGGATAAGAAACAACATTTAAATGAATGCAGATTCAGGTAGTACACTGAGACATTTGCTGTCCTGGACAAGAACATGTTGTGCAACTATTTTGTTCGCTGTCTCTGCTCTAGTTTACATTACAACGGCCACACCAAAATAATTGACAGCTATATTAAGGCTTTATACTTTCTTTACAAAAAAAATAAAAGTAATAGTTTTCTTTTTGTGCACTAGTTTCAAAGCTCTCACAAAATATTCAAAAAACTTAGATGCCATACCAATAACTTTAACGCCATGTGCATGTCCAACATTAATCCAGCCAACAGGAGGTATTGTAACTAAATGGTGACTAAAGTAACAAAATATATCTATTCCAGCCCAGTTGTAGAATGTATATGCTTCTGAATTAGTAGTACCATCAATAAAACTGAAAAAAAATAATATATGTAGGTATAAAAAAAAATGTTGAATGTACTACACACTACAATCATAATGCGTACCTACGTCAATAGTTAATTGAGTAACTAAGTTAATTTTTGTTATGTTTAATAAGTTATGAAAGGAAGAAACGAATTTGTGCTATTATAATTTTCAATTATCTTTACCAGTCATCGTGATATCCATTGGCCATATCGTGGCATACCAATGTCTTGGGTAAACTTTTGGATTCATAGCGTTTAGCTTCATCTAAGTCCGGGTCGAAATGACAGAAAGTTTGGGGTTCCTCAATCGAATGGAAACGTTTATTTATCTCTATATTTCGGATTAGTAAATCACTATGCGGCGTCAATTCTTTACATAGAGTTCTCCAAGGTGGTGGATTTTCTAAAAACAACGTTATATCACGGTAGGAATCCAGAGGTTTGCAGATGAAGCGTGAGTCAGTCTTCGATTTTAGTTTCTCTAGATCAGATTCTACTTTTTGTTTGGTCATTTTTAAATCACTTTGCTCACTGATCACAATAACACTGAATATTATTAAATACTATGCACGTAGTTGCAACAAAAAATGCAGAAAATAAAATATCAAAGTTGTTTGTTTACGTCCCATTCGGCAGCCGTTAGCTTGATATCTGTCAAATCGACACTGACGCTAGGAAGCACAATAGCAGAACAAAAGGTCGATAAAAAAAAATGTATCGATATATCGATATTTTTCGTTCGTTTCGTTCGTTTTTTGGCGATATATATTATTTTGGTATATCAATATAAAATATAGTACTTATCGAAAATTTATCAATTACGATACATTTCCAATAGCAACACAGATATCGCCACTGACTAAAACCGTTGCACGCAGACTAAGCGTTTTGCACTAGCGCAACAGTCACATAAAAACATGTTAACATCTCTATTTCCTGTCAAACACTATAAAACAGAATAGAATAAAATTTGTCTTTATTAGAGTAACAACCGAATTTTATCAAAATACAAAAAAAAATCATATCGATTTCGAAATACATAAAAAAAACATTGATAATGTCAGGGAAATTTTAAAAATATTTTTTTTTTAATCTTCCTGACAGTATCGATGTTACTTTCGGTATTGCGGAATCGATATCAATTTTTTTTTAGATATCATTACGATATATATCGACATCGATATACTTTTTGACACTTTTTGCATCCCTACAATAGTAGCGTTCAACCATCAACCTATTTTACTATTTTTACTAAGTAGATAATGCGCTCTTATCAAGACGATATGAACCGCTGCTTAAACTATTACATGTGCCGAGGACACTGTGCGAGTCTCTTATTATTCTTAAAAATTGCAAATCTTACGTGCAACATTAGGGTGGATTTTTAAGACGGGGCAGTAAGGGCAGCTACCATAACCGTTGTAGCCAGTGGCGGACTCACAGGGGGGTGGAAGGGGCGGCCCGCCCCGGGCCTCCGGTTTTGGGGGGCCCTCAAATGCCTCCGCGTTCCCCTGATCATGGGGTCTCAACTGGAACAAATTATAATTAGTCTTGAAGAAAATTCAATAGATAGCAGCATAGGCAACAATTATGAAATTAACAATCAATAAAAGCGTTAAACGGCAGGTTATGGCTGAAGTAAGATTAGTCAAAATCATAACTTCCTTGTTTAATGTTGATTTGTCTATTTATACTCATAAATCACGTATTTTCAACGAAAAAGATAAATGAAGCCTTTTACTTCAATTCAAACCCACAGAATGATAAAGTGGCTTAAAAGTTTAGCTTTGCAATAGATGGCGTTTTACTCAATTTGTCCTATCGTCATTGAAATACTTAAAACTTTTCACCATTTGAAGTTCATACAATCCTATTTAATGCAATGAGTTGTAATGATTGAATGACTATTTTCATGTCTATTGACAATAGGATTCTTACAAAAAGAATTAGTTGTATTGCCGATTCTAATAATTATAATTTTGTAAAGCCATATTTGTTATGGCCGCCAGGCCGCGAATCATGCGGGGATCGTGCGATCCATGGCCCTTTACGGGGCACCGGTGTGGGCGCGTCCATTAAGGCTGCGACCGGCCCGGCGATTGAACGCGTCCCAAAGGGTCATGGCCATTAGGCTGGTCAGAGATACCGCACGGTCTCCCGTGAGGCGGCGAGCCTCCTTACCGGACTACCGCCATGGGACGCCCCGGGCGTCGGGAGTCGCGAGCCGACTTCCGGCCACCGTGGGCGCGGGCTTGCGGACGGTGAGCAATGGGTAGCTCGCCGTCCGATAAGGACCAGGCCCGGGTCGACGGCGCGTTGTGTGTCACGCGCGCCTCAAAGAGATGTCAGCACCAACTGACGAGGTCCGTCAGGGCCAATGCCTGCCAGGGTTGCGAGTTTGTCAGAAAAGGATATCGCGGCCCCGGCACACAGGCAACGGAAGGAACACGGGTGGATTTTAGTCAGTAAAAGTTTGACACGCCCTCCCGCTTCGCCCAGAGCGGGAGAAGCTATTTGATAATGTCCCAACAAAAAAAAACAAAAAAAAAGGCCGCATCATAGCTCAACATACAACCTGTTACTGACCTGAAAATTGCAAAAAACGTAAGTAAATTTGAACATCGCGGGATATAATATAAATAAATAGAATAAATTTGAATATTTAAAAGATCGGCAAAGGGCGAATCGGGCTCCCACAGGAAGGGTTCCGTACCATATCGTACAACATTTGACACTTTTACTTTCGTAAAAGAAACAAGAGAAGCGCTATACCATTATGTAAATTAATTGTCTAATTTAATTACATTTCCATCAATAAAACATATGACTGTCCTAGCCGTGCTTTTAATAGAAAGAAAAATGTCAAAAGAAATCGATTTCACAGAAGTTATTGAAGACATTAGTAAATTGAAGTCACGAAAACACATATTATAACACGCTACAAAAAATAAAAAACTAGCTTTGATTTATTTTATGATTTTTTGTTTTTTTGTCGATCGATTCGTATTATGTGTTTTCCTCGCCCATATTCATTCTACGTATATACTCGTATTGTAGGTATGTATGTTTATTTAGCCTAAATAATTTAAGTCGAATTTAAATTTCACTTGTCAGATTTTAACGAAATAAACATAAACACTTATTTATACATACAAATGTGAACTGAATAAAAAGCTTGTGAAACTAATTTTTTTTAAAGCTAGTGGGCCTCATTCAGCTTTGCCGCCCCGGGCCTCTGACGGGCATAGTCCGCCACTGGTTGTAGCTACAGGAAAATGGCCTTAAAGAGAATGTCCTTAAGTTTTTGAGATATTTTGATCTGCATTCACAGAAAATAGACAGTTTCCACAAGAAGGAACTTTTTTTTAATCCCAATTGATCCCGTTTATTATTGATCAAAAAATTATATTGGACCAACTGAGGTTTGAGTACCTACTAGAAACGTCAGATATCGCAAAAAAACTATAGACATTTCGTAGGAAATGAGACTCCAACCTACTTTTAACGATGGATAGCCCAAAATAAAAAGGCACATACAACGTCAAAATTTACAAAAAAGTAGAATTGATTCAAGTCACCCCTTCCAAAAGGTAGTTTTCATATGGAGAAGAATGGGCAAGAAACTCCACCGTTACTCTTTTAAAATGTTTTACACTATTTTGTATACATTAATTACATAATTACGTATATTTGATGACGATCCACCTAGAATAAAATTACTACCTATACCACAATAGGTAAAAAGAATTAAAAACCGGCCAATTGCGTGTTGGACCATGCACAATGAAGGGTTCCGTAGTTGGGATGAATTTATCCCAAGAAAAAACTTAACATTGTAATTGAAAAACGGGTTCTCCCATATGGAATGTATGGGAGATCATGTTTTTCAAACTACAAATTTAAGTTGGTTGATTATTTCTCGTTAACCTGTACAGCCTACTTAGCTCTCATAGTTTTCCTTTTAATTTCGTTATATATACTACTGCTGTGAATTTTTTCACAAGTCCTAGTACAACCATTTAGCTAGAAGGGGGGGACACACACTTGACTCTAACAAAAAAATTCAGTTAAATGCTTAATATTTCCCACGGAAACGGATCCCTGAATTTGAAAAAAAAGTATTTTTATTGATTTTATTTTACCACTTTGTCGGCATGATTAATATGTACACATATGCCAAATTACAGCTTTCTAGTACTAACCGTCTCTCAGCTAAGCCGCGGAGAGACAGACGGACAGACAGACAGACAGACGGACATAGCGAAACTATAAGGGTTCCTTGTTTACTACGGAACCCTAAAAATGAAGCAATGACAGTTTTTTTTTTGTAAAAGTAGACGATTTCCCTAAAATTTTATAATTAATAAGTCAGTATGTGAGGCAGTAATCACAGAAAGTAAAATCAATGTCATATAATAAAGAAATATAATTTATACAATGAGGTTGGCCACCAGGCTGATTTTGTCTAGACTCTAAATTGTTCTATGGAGCAGGACCAGCATGTTTCCAAGCATTCTTTTATTGGATAAGTATAGGTTAGGTAATCCTCTAATTTGTAATATGCTTGTTTACAAAGTGTAGGTACTTTTTAAATAAGTTTTAAATTTTCTTTTATTTAATTGTAATATATCAAAAGGTATTTTATTGTAACATTGAACACAGTACCCCATAAGAGATGAACGCACTTTACAAACTACTAATCAAATTGCTAATCTCTTAGCATACAATATATACAGCGACACAGGTACCTGTAGTGTACCACCGATTACTGTTAGTAGTGGTACTAACACTACTTTTGATACGCCTTATAGTTTAAACTATTAGGAGCGACAACGGGTGAGCCGCATATTTTGAATGTTGTTCATCAAAATATGCAGGGTCTGTCCGGCAAAGAGCTAGAGTTAAGTTTATTTATAGAGAACTATGATGTTCAGGTGTTATGTTTGACTGAACACTGGTTGAAAGAACATGAAGTAGTGTTTATCAATGATGATAATTTTACTGTACAAGGTGCGTTTGTAAGAAAAAGCGCCATTCGCGGTGGATCTTTAGTTCTTGTTTCAAACAAATTGAAATGTAAACAACGTTTAGATTTAGTTAATCTCTCCATCGAGCGCACTACTGAGTTGCCTTGTGTTGAACTCGAGCGATACGTTATAATTTGTGTTTATCGACCCCCCTCTGGTGATTTTATTAGTTTCGAGTCGGGGTAATGGAGGATTCACTAAATAGGTTAAAATCAAGTAATAAAAGTATAATTTTATGTGGATATTTTAATATTAATATTTTAGATGTTACTCCATTAAGTATTAGACTTCTAAATCTGTTTAGGTCTTATAACTTAATAAACTTGTTTTTTGAACCTACTAGGATCACGGCATCTTCTTCAACTTGTCTTGATAATATATTTAGTGATTGTGATGCCAAAAATAAAATAGTGTTTAAGTGACTTAACGTCTGACCACTGTGGTTTATTAGCTAGCTTCCCCATGCCATTACATAAAAAGCCGCATAAAATAGAATGCAGGCCTTATACAGCTAGTCGTTGCAATAAGTTTAAAAATAATATAAGCTCATAGAATTACACCATCTATAGTAGAACACGAGAATCCCAATGAAATCTATGGAGCCCTTTTTGATGTTATGCAAAAAGAGTACCAATCTACTTTCAAGACCAAAACTATTCAAATTAATGGCACCTCCGGTTGGTCAGGTTTGATACTCCTTTCCTAGAGTATGTCAAAAATGATTTAAAAAGGTTGTTGCTAAATCAAATTTTTTAAGCGATACAATAAAAAATTCCAATAATAAAGTAAAAACCACTTGGAAAATTATTAACAATTAAACGGGTAAGTCGGTTAAACAAGATAAACAACTTGAGATTATGGTCGACAATAAATTAGTTAATAAAGCAGCTGACGTAGCTGAGGCGTTTAATGAGTTTTTTGCCAACATATCTGTAACTACCACTCGCTCCTTAAATTCATCCCCGTCTAAAGATGAAAACCTTTTGCTTCGTAGTGTATCTAAAAATAGTCCCTTATTTAGCTTCGAACATGTAACGCCTCGTGATGTAGTTAGTGTTTTTAACACACTCAAGTCTAAAAACACAGGTGATTACTGGGGCATCTCCATTAAACTTTTAAGTAATATAATAAACATCGTAGCCCCCTATCTAGCTGTTACTTTTAATAAATGTGTTGATTTAGGAAGTTTTCCTGACCTCATGAAGAATAGTAAAGTCATACCATTATTTAAATTAGGTAATAAAAATGACGTTGGCAATTTCAGGCCTATTTCTATCTTACCAGGATTTAGCAAAATATTTGAAAAGTTAATACTCAAGCAGTTGCTAAGACATTTTAATTTAAATAGCCTCCTTCATAATGAACAATATGGCTTTACAAAAGGTCGTTCGACTACAGATGCGGGTGTTGCTCTGCTGAAACACATATTTAACGCATGGGATAACTCGCAAAATGCTCTTGGGGTTTTCTGTGATCTCTCCAAAGCCTTTGATTGCGTGCACCATGACACGCTTTTGCGTAAATTGCGACATTACGGTGTGCAAAACAAAGCTTTCAACGTTATAAATTCTTATTTACGTAATAGGTCCCAATGTGTAGATTTTAATGGTGTGAAATCTTCCGGGCTACCAGTTCAGTTAGGTGTACCTCAAGGTCCAATACTGGGTCCATTCTTGTTCTTAGTGTATATCAATGACTTACCATTCTATTTAAACGGTATCTGTGAAGTTGTACTGTTTGCAGATGATACCTCTCTTATTTTTAAAGTAGACAGGAATAGACAAGATTTTGACGATGTAAACAGTGCACTCTCAATGGTTACGGATTGGTTTACTACAAATAACCTAGTTCTCAATGCTAAGAAAACGAAATGTGTAAAGTTCGCCCTACCTAATGTTAGAAATCTAGGTCCCAACATCGTCTTAGATAAAGAGGTGCTTAATTCCGTAAATTCGGCAGTTTTTCGGGGCATAACAGTAGATGCCAAACTTCAGTGGGGCCCACATATATCGAGCCTAGCGGGAAGGCTCAGTTCGGCCGCCTACGCCGTCAGGAAAGTAAGACAATACACTGGCGTCGATACAGCTCGTTTAGTCTATTTTAGTTATTTTCATAGCGTTATGTCCTACGGTCTTCTGCTGTGGGGCAAAGCTGCTGATATTCAAAATATATTTGTGCTTCAAATACGAGCTGTTCGAGCTATTTACCAGCTAGGTGCCAGAGTTTCTCTGAGAGATTTTTTCAAAGATATTGGTATCCTCACGGTGGCATCCCAATTCATATTCGCCAATATCTTATATATTAGGCAAAATCTACACTTATACGTACAGTAAAAACAGTGATTTTCACAATGTTAACACTAGAAATAAGGACAAACTACGAGCTCCCTTTCACCGGCTTCATAAGGTTCATAACTCATTTGTTGGGCTTGGTATAACTTTTTATAACAAGCTACCCTCTTCTTTGGTAGATTTGCCTTTTAATGCGTTTAAAACGAAAGTAAAATCCAAGCTTTGTTCAAAGGCATACTATTCTATCAACGATTACTTAAATGATAAGAATAAGTTGGTCGCTGTGATTAGAGAACTCAAGACAATGTTTATGTTCTTTCTCCAGCTTACCTTCTGACAAGTTATATGAGTTTATACAATTGTTTATTTTATTTGACTTTATAAGTCAACTTATTTAAATTTAATTTATTGTTGACATAATCTACTCATCACAATGTTTTTTTTTTATGAGTTGTATTGCATTATGTGGTTAGCTAGTGACCTCGACAATTGATCATATTAGTTATTGTTATTAGTAATTAACTGTTTGTTTTATTTATTTTATCTCGATGGTCCTAGTTTATCATTTATAACTTCCAGTTACAACTATATGTAAGCGGGCACGCCCTTTATGCCTGGAGGGTTTTATTAAGATATTAAGTTCTGTTTACGTTAATTTTTTTATTTCTGCCTGACCATAGCTGTTCTCGATGATTTTGTCTGGTATATTGGCGTGTGGTAGCTAACATATGGCTAATAATTTAAATTATGTTTTGTGTTGCGTAATGTAAATTATTTTGAATCACAATCAATATATAGAAAAAATATAGAATCTTATTTTATTTGTTCTTCTATCTGAACAGACAGTAATCCACTGAACCAATATCGAACTTTGAGGAATGCCCATTGTCATTTCAGACCCTAATGAGTGTATGCCGTTTACTTGAACTTTAACCTGTCTATCTTTCAGGTATGATCTTAATAAATCAAGAGCTGTATTCCTAATCCCATAGTGCTCTAGTTTCAGCAGAAGTGTCTCATGGTCTAAGCAATCGAACGCCTTTGAGAGGTCGCAAAAGATTTCAATGACATCTTGTGCTTCTTCCCAGGCATTAAAAATGTTCTTTATTAGGGTGACCTTTTGGTGAAACCGTACTGTTGTTCGTGAAAGATGGATTTTTTATTAAACTGACGGAACATTTGTTTGAGCGTCAACCATTCAAACACCTTACTGAAAACAGGCAGGATTGACACAGGCCTATAATTGTTGGGTTCTTTACTATCACCGGATTTGAGCAAAGTACTTTACTGTGTTTCATGAGATCCGGAAAGACTCCTTGTTCAATAGATCTATAGACTTTTACAGACATTCCTCATAGATCTTCAGTTGGTTTAATTTTAAGATCTTTAAAAGTTTTTGCAACAGCCTGGGGGTTTGGTAAACACTTTGGCGTACACTCATTAGGGTCTAAAATGGCAATGAGCGTTTCTCAAAGTTCGATATTGGGTCCATTCCTCTTCTTTTACTTTCAAATCAACCGAAGAAAAAAAATACTAACTATTTACCTATGTAGTACTACATACTGTTTCATTTTAAATTTCAAGAAGTATGTAATTGGTAGATCGCATAGAGTTTCGTCAGTAAACAGTACTTAGATCTTCGGTCTAATCAAGTTGGTCACCCCTGCTGTAT
Organism: Agrochola lota; assembly: GCA_947364205.1. Lineage (NCBI taxonomy): Eukaryota > Metazoa > Arthropoda > Insecta > Lepidoptera > Noctuidae > Agrochola > Agrochola lota. The sequence goes on from OX376223.1 coordinate 22,330,813, forward strand.
ATGGTCTAAGTTTTCAAGTTTCCTATTTCCCTATTAAGTCACATAGCTTCACAATTATTATTAAACAAAAATAAAAACAATTATTCATAGAGAGTGAGTGAGTGTGCCGGAGTGTTAATAAATGCCTACCTAAGTGCGTTCTTGATCTCAGGCGAGCGTTCCAGAGCATACAAGGAACCCAAGCTTATCTGGTGAAATCTTTCCATAGCTTTTAAAGAATTCCTGCCCTCTGCAAAATCGGTATTTTATTTAATAGATTAAGGGACAACATCCCGACCGCGTATTTTCAATGGCGAAGTGCCAGGAGTTTCACGCCAAGCGCACATTCAACTCTTATTTTCTAAGCTAATGTAGTAATAATAATGGCAAGATAAAACAACATGATTCTAACAAAATAAAATTTTCGCTTTAGAGTTCGTACAAAACTATTTTCCAATAAAACTTCTGCAAGACCGCCTTAGTTTCATAATTTTAAGTCACTATTTTATTTTGTCCCTACAGGTTTAATTGGTTTTATGGGCTAAATAATGCACCCAACATTAAATATAATGCGTGTATTATAATTATAATAATATTTTGTGCTGTGTCTAGTAGACACGGACACTCGTTTTTTGAGTGATGCGTGGTGTTGTTACGAACACGGGCGCGTATACCTAATAACTTGAAAACTGAATTCCGTGCACGCGATGACCACATCTGCAATTTGCAGCCCCTTTTCGCGCCACATGTGCGCCCGCCTTTAGGGCGCATAGCAATTGGTAACTTAACTTTTATGATGCTCACTTTTTGTGTATATTATAGAATGCCATAACGAGGTATCTCAGTAAAAGGCGCTGTATAATCTAACAGTGAAAGCGTAACTGTAGATTGTGTTAAACACGACATAGGTACTTTGTTTTTTATCATTTACTATTTTTATTTATTAGTGACCCAAACTCTATGTCTAGGTACAGAGTGATGGTTGATTAGGTGCATTCCTTGAAAAGAGGTTATACAGTTATACTCAACCTAATTTAAAACAAATGACGGGTGGTTATCGACATTGTACGCTTCTTAAAGTTTTATGGAAATTTCCGGGACTCACCCAAAAACTGCTAATGTGAGAAATCCACTCAACCCTGGACACTAATTTTATACTGTTCTAGTAGCATAGAGAACGGAGTAAAATAGTGGGTGGAATAAGCGTTTCTGATCTCAGGCGAGCGGTTCACTGCATAAGTAAGAAAGAAAGAAAGAAAAATAAGTGTATTTGTCACAGAAACACGTGCATAAAAAAAAGGATAATAAACTCATTTGAACAAGAAAATAAAACACAATAGAATTAAATACAATAAAGAGCACAAAACAGAAATAGTCGGCAGCTGCTGGCACGAGCAAAAGTACGAGGGTATACCTGCCGCAGCGAATCTGGTGGGATCTTTCCATCTTTCAGAGATCGCTGATGAGGTCCACCTAAAGTCATGAGTGGATCTCATGTAAATCCATACATCTTATATGCTGTATCTACAATTTGTTCGACTAACTTTAAACTATAATACGTGTGTGATAATTTGTGTAGTACAGTGTTTCAAAATGTTTTGTTTTTTGCGAGTGCGCATCTTTTTTTTAGGTATTGGAGTGAGCCAAAGGTCGCAGGTAGTAAGTGTTTGATCAACAAAGCATTCCTTTTAGATATTATTGCTCTTGACTCTGAAATTGAATTTAAAACCCTATAACTTCCAAGCCAAGTGTAGTTTTGTGTTTATCTGGGTGGTAAAGTTAATGGTGTGAAGAAATGTTTGAGTTATAAGAAACCTGAAACGGATAGTAGCCAGACGAAGACAATGGAAACAGCAACGTGTAACACAGTGTCATGGAAAGAGTCGAGAAAGCAGAGTAACGCCGTCTCAAAATTCACCGGTGATGATCGACTCGAACCAACAAAACGACGACGTCGCAAAAGATGCCCATCCATAGATAATTAACACCCGGCGTTGTTGGCGACGACAAGAAGAACGCCTGATTATTAAGAGTTTTGATTAAACAAATAAAAACCATTTTACGTAGTTATAGACCCTCCTGCTGTGCTATTCTGTAGCCATCTCACCGTGAAAACTTAGGGGAAGTGATCGTGCAGTGAGCTGTCAGTGTCACCCCACCCGGTACTAGGGTCATCCCTAGCAGGTCAAACATTACATTTACAATCGTAATCGAGATTTAAATTATATTTTTTATGTTAATTCTATTGATCATTTTATATTAAGTATTCTAAAGCTGGTATTTAAATGTCCAAACATTACTATATAGGGGGGGTTTTAATAAAATAGCAAAACAGATATCCAATCAGAAACTCAATTTTGTTTTATTCTATTTTGTTCCTAGACTAGTCCCTTAATATAAATAGCCTGAGGCGCGACGCGTTACGCACGTAGATGCCAACGCGTGCACCAACAATAAATAAAATAGAACGTACCTACATAGGTATTTACACGTTGCTGCTACTTAAGTACTAAAGAAAATGCTCATCGACATAGTTTGTTATTATGAACCCATTGTTAACTTATATTATAAACGCAATCGAGTGTTAATAGTGTGTAATTTAACCCCACACAAACTATGTGGGAACCTACCTAAACGATGTAAGTAGTCATATAGATAAAAAGATGTGTATATTATTTGTACCTACCTACCTAATATTTTATTGGAGATAACCTACCTATGCGTTGAATAAAATCATATTCATCAAATCATTACAAAATTCTTAAGTTCAACAGCTGACACTCACTTTTTTTACTTACTACGTACCTACATACTTATTTAACTTGTAAAGCGTCACGTACTTGCGTCCTAAATACCAACGTCCAATAAGTACCTACAATATTTTATTCATCATCATCATATATAACCCAAGTAAAACTGACACTTGCAGCGCGCGCACATCACATCACCGAAGTGTTGTCGCCGAGGAAATTACACGCGTTACCATGGTGACCACCCGCATGATCACTTCACCCGATTCTTAAAGAATCGGATGAAGTGATCACGCCGCGCAGACGCGCTGTTACGCACTTTGTTCACCAATAAAATATCAGTTTTATCTCCAATAAAATATTAGGTAGGTAGGTACAAAAAAATTCAAAAGTCATTTATTCAAACTAGGCTGAGAATCAGCACTTTTCGAACGTCAAAATTACATAAGACAGTCCCCCAAAACGCCCACCCTTCACCACTTCCTAGTGCATTAGCTGGGAAGAAGAAGTGGCGCAACAAACTCCCCAGCAGCACAGCTGTCTGTTCAGTTAGAAGAACAAAAAAATAAGATTCTATATAATAGTATTCAAAATAATTTAGATAATTTAGATTACGCAACACAAAACATAATTTAAATTATTAGCCATATGTTAGCTAGCACACGCCAATATACCACACAACATCATCGAGAACTATATATACTCAGGCAGAAATAAAAACTAAACGTAAACAGAACTTATCTAAATAAAAGCCTCCAGGCATAAAGGGCGTGCCCGCTTACATATAGTTGTAACTGGAAGTTATAAATGATAAACTAGGACCATCGAGATAAAATAAATAAAACAAACAGTTAATTACTAATAACAATAACTAATATTATCAATTGTCGAGGTCACTAGCTAACCACATATTGCAATACAACTCATTAGAAAAAACATTGTAATGAGTAGATTATGTCAACAATAAATTGAAATAAAATTAAAAATAGCTTGACTTATAAAGTCAAATAAAAAAAATAAAAAAACAATTATATAAACTCATATAACTTGTCAGTAGGTAATCTGGAGAAAGAACATAAACATTGTCTTGAGTTAATCACAGCGACCAACTATTCTTATCATTTAAGTAGTCGTTTATAGAATAGTATGCCTTTGAACAAAGCTTGGATTTTACTTTCGTTTTAAACGCATCAAAAGGCAAATCTAGCAAAGAAGAGGGTAGCTTGTTATAAAAGGTTATACCAAGCCCAACAAATGAGTTATGAACCTTATGAAGCCGGTGAAAGGGAGCTCGTAGTTTGTCCTTATTTCTAGTGTTAACATTGTGAAAATCACTGTTTTTAGTGTATAAGTGTATATTTTGCCTAATATATAAGATGTTGGCGAAGATGAATTGGGACGCCACCGTGAGGATACCAATATCTTTGAAAAAATCTCTCAGAGAAACTCTGGCACCTAGCTGGTAAATAGCTCGAACAGCTCGTTTTTGAAGGACAAATATATTTTGAATATCAGCAGCTTTGCCCCACAGCAGAAGACCGTAGGACATAACGCTATGAAAATAACTAAAATAGACTAACCGAGCTGTATCGACGTCAGTGTATTGTCTTACTTTCCTGACGGCGTAGGCGGCCGAACTGAGCCTTCCCGCTAGGCTCGATATATGTGGGCCCCACTGAAGTTTGGCATCTACTGTTATGCCCAGAAAAACTGCCGAGTTTACAGACTCAAGCACCTCTTTATCTAAGACGATGTTGGGTCCTAGATTTCTAACATTTGGTAGGGCGAACTTTACACATTTCGTTTTCTTGGCATTGAGAACTAGGTTATTTGTCGTAAACCAATCCGTAACCATTGAGAGAGCACTGTTTACATCGTCAAAATCTTGTCTATTCCTGTCTACTTTAAAAATAAGAGAGGTATCATCTGCAAACAGCACAACTTCACAGATACCCTTTAAATAGAATGGTAAGTCATTGATATACACTAAGAACAAGAACGGACCTAGTATTGAGCCTTGAGGTACACCTAACTGAACTGGTAGACCGGAAGATTTCACACCATTAACATCTACACATTGGGACCTATTGTGTAAATACAAACAAACAAATAATATACACATCTTTTTATCTATATGACTACTTACATCGTTTAGGTAGGTTCCCACATAGTTTGTGTGGGGTTAAATTACACACTATTAACACTCGATTGCGTTTATAATATAAGTTAACAATGGGTTCATAATAACAAACTATGTCGATGAACATTTTCTTTAGTACTTAAGTAGCAGCAACGTGTAGATACCTATGTAGGTACGTTCTATTTTATTTATTGTTGGTAGGTACCTACGTGCGTAACGCGTCGCGCCTCAGGCTATTTATATTAAGGGACTAGTCTAGGAACAAAATAGAATAAAACAAAACGGAGTTTCTGATTGGATATCTGTTTTGCTATTTTATTAAAACCCCCGCTATGTAGTAATGTTTATACATTTAAATACTAGCTTTAGAATACTTAATATAAAATGATCAATAGAATTAACATAAAAAATATAATTTAAATCTCGATTACGATTGTAAATGTAATGCTTGGTCAATCCCTAGCATCAGTGAGTTTTCACTGACAGCTCACTCCACGCAAGTTTTCACGGTGATATTTTTACAGAATCGACATGCTGATCAGAAGGTCTAAGTAGCAAAACGTCCAACATCGCGAAACGTCTAATGAGCAGTAAGTCTAATTAGCAAAATGTCCATGTAGCAAAACGTCCAACTATCAGATGGTCTGTATAGCAGAACGTCTATTTAGCAAAAAGTCATTTTTAAAATGTGTACAGTCAAGATAGAAAGTAAAAGTCATTTGTAAATTACATAAATTTTATTTCTTAAAAAAATATCTGGGTTAAAAACCTAGTAGCCTCTTAAATATTGTGAGGATATTAAGTGCACAAATTCCCCTCCATTTATTCACCTAATATCCTTCTGATATGGCCAAGGTTTATCAAAAATTCAAATGGACTAACTTTTTGGGCCTCAAGCTTTTGCAGCTCTCTTTTGTATTTGGCATTAAACATAATATCGATCTTTCTTCTCTTATTTCCTTCAAATAACATATTCTTGTATTTGCGATCTTGCCAAAGCGCTTCTTTTCTAAGAGCTTTGAGGACTAGTAGCAGGGTTGGCTTTGATTTTATATTCGTGTTTAGCCGCCTGTGTCACCCTTCGAGTGCATTGTTTGTGCGAAAATTATAATTACTAGGATTATATCTGCCAGAGACTGAAGCAATGGTTTTTTAAAGTAATTTAAAAAAGCTACCATTTCTTCGCAATTCGTGCCGTTTTCAACAATGCTAGTCCAACATTCCGTAATGTATGGAGAAGGTAGCAGAGGTAAATTGGAACATACTCTGACAATGTTTCTACACTCTCTGTTTTCAGGCAGACCCAATGTTGACGCTTTTTTCCAAACGGCCTTATTAAGATGATAATAACAGCCCGTTATTTGAGTGTTTGGAAAAGCGTCTTTAATTCCATTGATAAGTGCTATCTCATAATCGCATTTAAATTGTACCTGTGACCACCCAGCAGCAGCACACGCTTCTTTTGACTTTCAATTAAAGTAAATGTTTGTTCTTCATCCATTTTTAGAATTTAGAAGCTAGAACTATTGTATTTGTAATGAATAACAATCTATACAGAAAAAAAAAATGATTCATGCTAATCAAATAGCATTAATGACAATAAGTATCAGTCACCATTAAAAAGATATGATATACGCTACGAATACATATACTAAAGAGTCTGTATGTACATATTATAATGCCGTGTCCGTTTCCGTCCCGATGCAATGTGTGTATTGAATTTTGTGCCTGAGTATCCGAACATTTTGAGAATCTGACGATTTGCTAAATAGACGTTCTGCTATACAGACCATCTGATAGTTGGACGTTTTGCTACATGGACATTTTGCTAATTAGACTTACTGCTCATTAGACGTTTCGCGATGTTGGACGTTTTACTACTTAGACCTTCTGATCAGGAGGGGTTATAGACATAAGTAATTCACTATGTTGTATTCTAATAAGCATAGGGATGGTTTTGATCTCCCATAGTTTTAACTTTGATTAATCGATTGATTAAGAAGTCGGCCGAGGTACGTGCTAGCGAACGGTTCGAATAGGTACGCACCTACTTCCGCGACAATGTATCTGCATTTCACGAAGAAGATGTAGTTAGTGCTAAAGAGTTGCTGTTTAGTTATATGTATAAAGACTAACCAGAAGAAGATATCCAGGCGTAAAGAAGGCAAAAAACAGACTACCAGAAAACTTAGGGGATATCTTATGTGTTTTTAAAGTGACCGAACCAGATCTTATGCCGATTTTTGTGGCGCGTGACTTGCAAAAATTACCGCCCATTACTTTTGACCCCGTCGATGTTATCAAATTATTGAAAGACTTACTAATTGTGCGTGGTGAAATGACATAATAGTACTTTATGAAACTGTTGCATAAAGAGGGGTATTAAAATAAGAGTATGTGTTTAAAAACCGAGCCGTAGGCGAGGTTTTTACATAATAGTATCACGAGTTTTTTATAGTTATGTGCAGTTTCATACACTACTTTATCTAACCTCATACATTAGGATTGAACCTACTAAATAAAAGATCAAAGTTAAAGAACAAGAATAAAAAAATCCCACGAAATTCAGTACAACTTCACGTATGAATGGCGCCTGCACCCAGCACATCACCGCGCATGCGCTAGAGCGGTGCTGCCGTCCCCCGCCAAGGAGTTTCCATCAACTTTTGTAATGGAACGTTATCCATTACAAAAGTTGATGGAAACTCCTTAGTGATATTATTAACCTCTTGGATTTGCACTGTATCGTAATAGAATTTTTTTTGTTTAACAACATTATTTTGTTAGACAAAAAGTGTTCATGATTCTATTTTTAAATTTCGGTATTGTGTTTATAAAATATGTCAATATAAACTCGTTTTGAAGTTTATGATTCGAATATTACGATATGAGAGTAGATAATAGTTATTTATGCTACAAGTGCGGAAGGTAGGAAGATTTAAAAGCAATTTACTAACATTAAATGCTGACAAGACAAAATATATTCACTTCTCCATGCGCAAGCCTAAACTTAGCATTACTAACCCTCATCTATATGCCCATCAATGTGGAAACCGTTCAGTCAACTTGTGTAATTGCCCTTTAATGATAAATGACAAATTATTATATTTCTGTAAGTAGGTTTGGACAAAACACTTTTACACGTCAATCATATTTTTTTAAACTAGATGAGGTCGGCGTTTCCTATCTGACTACTCCGAGAAGAAAGGCCGAAACAAACTCAGAGGTCACAGTCTCTTTTAAAGTCCAGACATAGTCTTGGTCACATCATGTGAAGATCATGTAGATTGGTGTCTGAGATGGTCTTTTGAGGAAAGAACCACACAGATTGAGAGGACCTGTCCAGTCAGTGCATGCAATTGTCACTGACCGTGCAGCTCAACTCAGAGTTTAAGGAGCTCAACGATTCGACGAACAATACCAAAGAAAAGCTCTTTTATCCTCAAAACGAGCAGCATAAAATACCTGGGGGTAATAATGGACGACACACTGTCTTTCAAAAAACATATTGAAAGTCTAGTTAAAAGAGTTCGCAAATTAATATATGTTTTTAAAAAATTGCGAGCATTTGCAGATTCAAAATTAATCACACAAGTTTATTTGGCCCTATTTCAATCTATTATTCAATACTGCATCACTTCATGGGGTGGCGCACCAAAAACCAATCTCTCTTGAAAGAGCTCAAAGAGCAATTTTAAAGGTAGCAAACTTCCATCCCTTTTTCTTTCCCACAGATCTGCTTTATAAATCCTGCAACATGCTGACTGTTCGCCAACTTTTCATTATGCACTTAGAATTAAAACAGCACACCATGCTTACCTACACTGCTGACAATACTAACAAGAGACGGAATGATATAATATGCACAACTAAAGCAACCTCAAAACATGTCTTTGTAGAAAGATTTTTTACATTCTTAGGCCCATTTTTGTATAATAGATTAAATAGAAAACTTAGTATTTATAAATTAAATTACTTTAGCTGTAAAAAAAATATACTTGGATTTTTACTAACCATAGATTATGTGCAGACACAAGATCTACTTGGTGTTTGCAAATAGAACCGCTAACATGCTATTTTACTTTTATTTACCTAATTTTAATTTAGTTTATAGTTTATACTACCTGTTAATTTATTACATTTAACTATTTTTGCTCTTCCTAGCCTGAAGCACAGGTTCAACCTAGTTCAGGCAAATAAGCAACTGTGCTCTATTTTAATGATTAAGTAACTTATTGTAAATTTGCCCCTCTTTATAAATAAACGATTTATTATTATTATTTTCGACGTGTGGCATCTTTATTCACGAGCGAGCGAAGCGAGCGAGTGTATAAGCCGACACGAGTCGGAAATCATCTTACGCACGTGTAGGTATCATACAACGTTTTACTATGCATTATGCGAGGAAATAAAAAAAAAAACGAGCGAGCCTTACGGTAGTCGCCTATGATGTGTAACATCTAACATATGACGACCTATATAAATGATAAAAACAACATTCATGACTTTGACTTTCGACTTGGTTTTTTTACTTTGACTTCGACTTTGACTTTTTGATTTTGACCATCGTCAGAATCATCTCCATCGCCATCTACGACGTCATCGTTATCATCATCAACTGATTTGTAAAACTTTTCTCAAATAATAAAATCTCTGAGACGGGCTGACGACGGCCTCAAAAATTAAAAAAAAACAGAAAAGTAAAAAGCACTCGTGAAAAAAAGTGATACTTTCCGCACAAATTGACTGCTTGGAAAACGCTATTTTCGAGCAAATGCACGGCATACTCAGGAGAAGGTTCTTACGGAATATTTATTTCCGTAAGAACCTTCTCCTTAAAAAAATTGCGCAGAAAATTGGAAAATTTCAGAACACTTAACGACTATTTTAATTTCGCGCGTTCGACAGTTAGCGCGTTTGATGAATGTGAATTTAGCAGAGTAGGGAAGGTTGGTAGGTATGTAGCTAAGTAGGATAGGTAGGTAGGTAGGTAGGGTAGGTATATAAAAATGAATTCCTATTTCCCGTGGTCACGTCATCACGCGTGAACAGGCTGGACCAATTTCGCTAATTCTTTTTTTGTTGTGTTTGTTATTGTAACGAGTAGGTTCTTAGGATAGGTAGGTAAAGGTAGGGTAGGTAGGTATGCATGTACAGTGAAAACCGCACATGCATACCTAAACTAAAATCTATGTTTAGTAAAAGTCGTAATAACCGGAACGTCGTTTTAAGCGAAGTCGTTATAAACGGTTTTCACTGTAGTATGTAAGTATGGTATGTATGTAAGTAGATAGTGTAGGTATGTAGGTAGGATATTTAAGTAGATAGGTAGGGTAGGTAGGGTAGGAAGGGTAGGTATGGCAGGTAGGGCAGGTAGGGTAGGTAGGGTAGGTAGGGTAGGTAAGGTAGGTAGGGTAGGTAGGGTAGGTAGGGTAGGTAGGGTAGGTAGGGTAGGTAGGGTAGGTAGGGTAGGTAGGGTAGGTAGGGTAGGTAGGGTAGGAAGGGTAGGTATGGCAGGTAGGGCAGGTAGGGTAGGTAGGGTAGGTAGGGTAGGTAGGGTAGGTAGGGTAGGTAGGGTAGGTAGGGTAGCTAGGGTAGCTAGGGTAGGTAGGGTAGCTAGGGTAGGTAGGGTAGGTAGGGTAGGTAGGGTAGGTGGGTAGGTAGGTAGGGTAGGTAGGGTAGGTAGGGTAGGTAGTTATTTTACGTACAACTACCGGCCAAGTGCGTGTCGGACCACGCACAATGAAGGTTTCCGTAGTTGGGCTGAATTTATCCCAAGAACAAACTTAACATTGTACGAGTAGTTAAAAAACGTGTTCTCCCATACGGAATTATGGGAGATCGTGTTTTTCAAACAACAAATTTAAGTTGGTTGATTATTTCTCGTTAACCTGTACAGCTTCCTTAGCTCTCATAGTTTTCCTTTTAATTTCGTTATATATACTACTGCTGTGAATTTTTTCACAAGTCCAAGTACAACCATTTAGTCAGAAGGGGGGACACACACTTGACTCTAACAAAAAAATTCAGTTAAAAGCTTAATATTTCGTAAACGGATTCCTGAATTGATATGAAAAAAAATATTTTGACACCGACAATATTTTTGAACGACCTTTTCAACGACACCCCACACCATGTTACAAACGATAAAAAAATAAACATCCCTACTTTACGTGTAGGGGAGGTACCCTAAAAAAATGTTTTTCTTGATTTTATTTTACCACTCGCCACGTCGGCGTGATTAATATGTATACCCATGCCAAATTACAGCTGTCTAGTACTAACCGTCTCTAAGCTAAGCCGCGGACAGTTCTATGTTCTGTTATGGGATTTGGTTTCCGCACTTAGTCCTGCAGTGGACCATTGTGCGTGGCCATAGCGGCCGTTGGTGGTCATTCCAACCAGCCCACCTCCTTCCAGAAGTTAATTAAATCTTCTGGTCTGTTCAGAACATGTGTGTAAGATCTGGGTGTCCCGAGGGTCTCTGTTCTAATCTGGGTGACGCCTGTGCATTAAAAAAGCACGTGCGCTACGGTTTCCTCAGCCTCCATGCACGCCCTGCACAGAGAACTGTCCGTTATGCCCATTGTGTGGAAGTGTTTGTTCAGCGAGCAGTGGCCCGTGATGGTCCCCGTCACCAGGCGCAGGCCATTCCTATCCAGGCATAGTAAACGCCGAGTTAGCCCGGTATTCAAGGATGGCATGGCTTCCTTCGACTGCCTGCAGCCCGGTGTTGAGTTCCAGCAGTGCTCCGCTTGAGTGTGGGTGAACTCCTGGAGCCACCTTCGTATCTGGGTGACGGGGATGGGTACGATAGGCTCGGGTCCACAGACTGCTGTGCTGGATCCTCGTCTAGCAACTTCGTCAGCTGCGTCGTTACCTAGCGATCCGCTATGTACTTTTATTCATTGCAGTGTCACCGTGTTGCGGCTAGATACCGTTATTTGTTCTAGTGCATTGTGACATTCTAGTGTTAGCTTTGTAGTAATATGTTTTTTTCCGTAAGGATTGGAGAACTGAGGCGCTGTCGGAGAGTATGCGTATGTGTGTGTCCGTAACTCTCCTGGCTTTCAGGGCGTGGACCGCTTGTAGGATGCCCACACACTCCGCCTGGTAGACGGTGTTGTACATTCCCAGCGGGCTGGATATCTTTATGTTGAAGTCTTGTGTGAAGACTCCAACTCCAGTTCCGGAGTCGGTCTTCGATCCGTCGGTGTATACTCTCATCCCTTTCGGGCCTGAGTAGTCACACTGTTCATCTGTAAGTATTATGTTGTAGTGCCTATGAAAGTGGTGTGTTTTCGGGGCTTTATCACAGGGTGATGCCATCATTAGTCGTCGTTTGATCGCATCTTCCTTTATACGTGTGTGCTTAACTATAGAGTCTTTGCTTAGGGTACCTGATTCATGAAGCCTAAAGGCGGCTAGGGCCGCCTCCTCCCGCACGATGAGGTGCAGAGGAGGCAGTCCAAGCATTGCCTGTAGGGCGGCAGTGGGCGTACATAGTTCTCATACTGCCAGTGATTGCAACACAAGCAAACCGCTGCAGTTTTTCGAGATTCCTTTGGGCTGACATCAGGTCTGTCCTGGGCCACCAGACCAGTGAGCCGTATGTGATAATTGGTCCGATGGCTGTGGTGTATAACCAGTAGGCGACCCTGGGGCTAATTTCCCAGTTCCTGCCAAGCAGTCGCTTGCACTGCCACAGGGATATGCTGGCTAAAGTGATAATATAGTTGGTGTGTTTTGCCCAGTTCAGCTCTTTGTCCAAAAAGATGCCCAGGTATTTAGTTTCAGTTGATAGGCTTAGGGTTGTTCCGAAGAATCGTGGTAGCTGTAGTGTTGTCAGTTTTCTCTTTTTTGTGAAGAGAATCAGTTCAGTTTTTGTAGGGTTCACTGAGAGTTGGTGCCTGTTGCACCATTCCTCTACTATTTTTAGGGCTTGACGCATGAGCGAAATTATTCCTAACTAAGTATTTTGACAAAAATATTTCCTAAAATTATAAGTAATTGATTTGGTTTTAAAATAATGTTTGATGGATATTAACTGGGTCGAAAAGTACTGATTTTGAGCCAAACAGCACACGGATGGCGTATTACCAAGGTGAGAGTTCACATGTATGCGACTACTGTAAGGCTCGCTCGTTTTTTATAAGTAGGTAGGTACCTATATTTTATATTGAAGCCAGGGAGGTGCAAGTGCACCCTCTTGCACGGCGCCCATGATCATAGCTATGTAGGCTTTACAAGTTAACGAGTAATAGTCGACTAACTTACATTTGCACTTGGAATGTATGGGAGAACATGATTTTTAACATTGCAAGAAAATACACGGTTTCTGTGTGTAGTGGGTATCTTCATACGACGATTGCGACCGCAGTGCGCAGCTAGAAATGATTAATCTATCAAGGAAATTACACAAAGGGAATAATATTAAATTAAACAGAACAAAATAGATCAAGGAACAATAAGCGTTATCAACTCTGGCCTGAATTCATGTTTGCTTATCATATTTAGGACACAATAGTCACACAGAAATGCCATAAAAACTAGCGTAAGGCCCCAATTACACTATCTTATACATCGATTTATATCGAAGGATACGCCTTACTGCATCAAAAGATGACCGCATTTGTGCTTAAGTCAAAGAGTAAAGTAACTATACAGAGAGCTTAAGTTGTCATCTGTCACACAATGACGTAGAGAATTGTCGCTGTACCGTCAGCATACTCGTTTTAAAAAAGGTACTTAATTTTAAAACGAGGTTGTTTTGAAATAATAAAATGTTTGTTTTTATAGTCTTTATCAATGATATTATAATTGAATTGAATTTGAAAGCAGAAGCGGTAGAGTCTATTAACAGGCTGATTAAAAAAATCAAGAAAAATATTTAATGGATCTTTGATTGATCTCTTTCACCCTCGCGACATAGGAAATGGTACGATAACAGTTCGGGTGATCTTGGCTTTAATAAGCAAGCGCTAGAGATTTTTAAATAAACTTACGCATGAAAAGTAATACCTTTAGCTTTGTTTGAATTTTTGGAGTTGTTGGTACATTTCCGGAAGGCACAACAAGGCATCTTTGTACAGCTCTGTGTATTAAAAACGAGAAAGTTACTCCGATGTGTCACGAACTATGATGAATGAGGAAATGATGTTCGAAATGAGCGAATTCGCTCATTTCAGAAGTGACACTTTTCGCGCGATATAAGTATGGTGAGGGCGTATCCTTGATTTACATCAATGATCTTATATTTATCATACAAATATGATTTCATATCTGTCAAATTCTAAGATCTTATTAGGTATATGATGCTGTTCTTCATTTTTAGGGTTCCGTAGTAAACAAGGAACCCTTATAGTTTCGCCATGCCCGTCTGTCTGTCCGCGGCTTAGCTCAGAGACGGTGAGTACTAGAAAGCTGCAATTTGTCGTGGGTATACATATTAATCATGCCGACAAAGTAGTAAAATAAAATCAAGAAACATTTTCTTTTTGGGGTACCTCCCTTACACGTAAAGCGGGGATATTTTTTTTTCTCGTCTATCCCATAGTGTGGGGCATCGTTGGAAAGGTCGTTCGAAAATATTGTGAGTTTTTCGAAACAATTTTTGGATTCAGGAATCCGTTCGCGAAATATTAAGCTTTAAAGTGCTAATTTTTGTTAGAGTCAAGTGTCCCCCTCCTGCCAGCAAAATGGTTGGTTTTCGATATGTGAAAAAATTCATGGCAATAGTATGTATAACGAAATTATAAGGAAAACTATCACAGCTAAGTAGGCTTTACAAGTTAACAAATAATAATCGACTAACTTAAATTTGCGGTTCTTCCATATGGAATGTATGGGAGAACATGTTATTCAACTACAAAGTTAAATTTGTTCTTGCGATAAATTCATCCCAACTACGGAACCTTTAATTGTGCGTGGTCCGACCTCACTTGGTTGCCCGGTTTTTGTACTTTCAAACTTTCAACAACGACAATACCAGCCCACAAAACGCGCGGATTTTCAAACAGCCTTGCCTTTCAAGTGCTAGCAAATATTTTTTCGGTGCTGTTTATGGTGCCCCCCCCGAGACGTGATGCCCTAAGCAATTGCTTAATTTGATTATGGGCAAAGATTTCAATCGTAGCTTCGCCCTGCCGTGTTAAAAGATGGTCGCGTTTCTGTTTCGTTTTGACACCTCTGACACACAATATCGCAGACACTTGACTTTAATGTCATTGAAACGCCATTATTATTTTGCGAGGTCACTCTTCTCAGTGTGGACACTTTTTCGTGCGACGTAGTACGGTGAGGGCACATCTACGATTTAAATCTTTGATTATGGGCTAATCCGGCACTGTTTATGATCCGGTAGTTTGGATTTCCGAAATCTGCCTCTGGCTCCATCTCTCAATTTCGACATCAGTCTGATGTTTTCAGTTATCCATGGAGTTTTAAATGTCTTCCTTTTAAGAGGAGCGTGGAGATCGAATAATTGGATCATATATGAGTTAAATATCTCCACCATTGAATTGACATCACTCATGGCTCCAATAATCGACCATGGAATAATTTTTAATCGATGTTAAAATACTCCTATAATACACTTCTCATCACAAAAATCGAAACACTTCCGTTTTAATACTTTTCAACTGCAGCAGCAGCTTCATGTTGTACGTAGGGTGGCTGTAAGTGGCTCTACAATTAGAAGAAGGTTGAAGGAATGTGGACTGGTACCGCACAAGTCAGCAAATGGGCCGAAATTAACTGCAGACCATCGAAGAGCGCGCCTTAACTTTGCACGTGAGCAGTAGTGAGCACCTAAATTGGTCATACCTCCAGTGGAATAAAGTCCTCTTTTCTGATGTGTGTAAAATTATGCTGTATGGTAACGACGGAAGGAACAAGGTCTACAGAAGAGATGGAGAACGCTTTGCACAATGCTGCGTTGAAGAAAAGGTCAGCTATGGTGGCGGTTCGTGGACGGTTTGGGGAGGAATCAGCGCCGACGGTAAGACAGAGGTTGTCTTTGTGTCTGGGCCACGTCTGCCTGCACTAAACAGTCATCGGTACATCGAACAGTGTCTTGAGCCTCACGTGGTGCCCTATGCACATTTTATTGGCAACGGTTTCATATTCATGCACGACAATGCTAGGGCTCACACCGCGAGCGTCGTACGAGATTATGTTACCGAAGTCGGTATCTCCATTATGGAATGGCCAGCAAGAAGCCCGGACATGAATCCGATTGAACATCTATGGGATGCATTAAAGAGACGAATTCGTGCAAAGGATCCTGCCCCAGAAACACTTAACCACCTGCAAAATGCAATCCAAGAGGAATGGAATGCCACAACATTTGATCGTGACTCTCATCCGATCGATGATGAACCGTATGGAAGCAGTAATAAGAGCTCGGGGAGGGGATATAAGTTATTAAATAAACGTTTCTTAGCTTTTTTTTTCATTTACGTGTGTTGTTTTATCAATTTCCTTCATGCTCATTACAGGATAAAAATGACTTGTTAAACAGTTAATTGATTCAGGCGTGACTTTACGGAAATCCATTATAAAATACAATAAGCGTCGAGAGCAGTGTGAAACACACTGCACCGTTGTACACTGCTCTCGACGCTTGACGTGTCCACACGTCGGGTCCGGGGCTAGCCATCCTGAGGATGCCTCGTTGAGAGGTGAAACACGTGTCGATTTCTTACAGAGTTCTTTATGACTCCTTAAGAACAGTTACGCGGATTAGGTTACTAATATACGTCGTATATTGTATTTTTTTTTTGACTTGTTAAACAATATAGCTATGAAAATTTTATTTGAATTTAGATCATTAACATTAGGATTTGAAAACCTCATATTATTCACTATTAAACGACATTTGACATATATTCCTAAATATTCTCAATTTTCTGATAATCCTTACAAAAAAAACTTGCAAGGTGTTTCGATTTTTCTGATGAGAAGTGTATGTCTGTGAGCGGACGAAATAGGACCAATCTTGGTTTAGCCCATAGATATAAGAAAGAAGGAGATATGCCCGGTAGGTGAAAATGTATCAAAACTCAATGTCTTCACTTCCTCCCCCCTACCTGGCCACATCTACACAAGCAGATCAGTAAGCCCAATAGATACAATTATAAATCAGAACGTACTACACAATCAATTACAAACCTTATCCCATCAAACACAGCGTGCATTTACCATGCACCGTACAACTCACTCACACGAAAACATCGATCGCTATCGTTGTTCTGTGCAAAACCCATTTATTTTTC
The DNA here is from genome assembly GCA_947364205.1 of Agrochola lota. Lineage (NCBI taxonomy): Eukaryota > Metazoa > Arthropoda > Insecta > Lepidoptera > Noctuidae > Agrochola > Agrochola lota. The sequence goes on from OX376223.1 coordinate 22,347,957, forward strand.
ATATACGCTAGTGATTGACTAAATCGGAAAGTTATCGATTCTCCCATTTATTATCGTATTAAAAATTTTGGAAGTTCCTGAAAAAATTATTAATAAAAAACGATATACATATAATAAGATGATATAAATAAACAATAAGTAAGTAAAAAAAGCAATATTAAGTAAATAAAAAAAAAACAACACTATGAGAAAATCTAAATGAGTATGAAACAAGATTTCACATCGGTCTTCCAATCAGGCTCTACTGGTTGACAAATTGAAGAATAAACTTTAATAGTAATATAAATTCATAAGACAATCGACATTATTGTCGATAGCCTACGTTAGTGGATCTTCACAACCACATCACGAACCCGTCGCAAGACACTGCGGCCGTACTAACGATGCAACCGCTTAAAGAAAATATCGTTTTGTGATTTTTACATTGCTTGTCCAGTCACTTAGCAAGTTACTTAGGTAGTGGTAAAGAAGCAATATATTTACTGCAATAATAGTACAGTCGCTGTGATATATGAAAACAAAAATAACGTAGTAAAGGCAAGAAATATTTTACGATTTGTTGTTTTTCATGATTTTCAACACAAATATAGTAAAATACTTGTGCTGATTTTTGAAAAGCGGTTCTATGATTTATTAAGTTTCTAGTTTAGGTTCGATTTTTACAAGAAACCACTGAACAACACGGTATTCTTAAATATTATCACGATCGCGTTCGAAAGCGCACTAGTTAGCGAAGATGGCCATTTGCCTGAGGCATGAGCATTGTAATCAGGACGCGCGGACACAGACCATGCCACTTCTCCTGCTATTTATATATATTTCATTCATATTTAATTGTTACTCTAAAAAGTTTTTGACCTTTCTCATGATGTTCACTTTTTAAATATCTGAAACTCTTTTTAACTTTCTGGTTTTTTCTCACAGTTGGTCTCAGTAACTAAGCTAGGGTACCCCGACCAAACGGTCGGGTTAAAACAGTGACAAACGTAAAAGTATATGGCCATCGGGGTCTCAGTGGCTCAAGCACCTACAGTTTTTAGTTTTTAGAAGACACGTAAATCATTGAAGCTCTCCACAGTTTGAATGATTTTGGGGGGGGTCATGACCCCCAGGACCCCCCCCCCCCCTGGAACTGCGCCTGATTCACCACGATGTTACGGATTAAACCATCAGTGCAGCTAACTGCACTTAAGAGAGCTGCTTGAGCCAGGCCAGATTTACATTCCTGGAATGCTGTCAGCTGATACGTTGTCAGTGTTATGTTTTGTGAGCCTTTCTTCTTTGGTCTTGCATAATATCCCTCACTCATGAGGTGCCTTGTTTGAGGTACTCGTGATCGCAAATTGAAAGAGTTACTCGAATTTCAACATTGAACCAACTCACTCGTTCACGCGTCCTCACTTAAAAATTGACATTGACATTATTGACGCGAGTACTCGCGAGTGAGTATTGAGTGAGCTTAGTGAGTGAATGAACCGACTTTCATAATTGTACAGAATATACAGAATGAGTTCGGCTCGTGAGGTGAATACATCGACGTACGACTCCTCGCCTCAAATGAGGGGTACCTGTTTAGGACCTCGCGAGGTAAAATGAGGTACTCCCTCAACCTCATATAAAAATGATGAGTTACCCATCACTAGTCACGTCGTCGTCGTCTGTGTCACTGTCACTTACATTCGATTACGTTTCGTTACCCACGATCAGTACAAATACAATTTTATTATTTATAATTTTATTAATTTAATATCTGCTACAGCTATTTAAATGAATTAAAGTTAAAAACGAACAATATTAAAAGCTCGGGGCGCGCGGGGATTTTAGCGGTATTTATAAAACCCATAAAAATCTGCTGTCACTTTGTCTGAACGGAACAACCAAGGAGTAAAAAAGGGAAATTTGTAGTCGTACATTATCTGTGGTAAAATGTCAATTGAATATGTACTAAGTTGAATTTTTTGAAACTTTAAGATTTTTCCTCTCTCAAAAACTAGGTGTTTCCGCAGTGTGAAATCTTGCGCTAGTGTTTACATAAAGAAATCTATGCGCTATAAAATTGTGAAGCTTCGCACGCGCGGTTCATAAGCTGCAGTGGAGCCTTATTCTACTCTTTGGGCCACCCACCGCTTTTCTGGGAAGGAAACCGTAACCGTAGTTTTGTCTGTGTGATCAGTCCGTCAGGTAATCAGGTTATATGTTGATATGTTCTGTGCTGATCAGCCGGTTAGCGTTCAAGTAGATTTTGAATTCAAGTCTTACAACTGTGTTCATACAAATTTGCAAGGCAGTTCAATTCACGCCGAGAAACTGGAAATAAAGGTATGCTTCCGTACAACGCTGTACGCGCCAGTGCTGCTTGCCGCATGATTCCGAGCACTGCTACACGGCACTTTTGTTCCTGGTTCACTTCTCAAAAGTTGTCATCATTCAGCACAGCACAGTGATAACTGTGCTGTGATGAACGCCGCACTACTGGCCTGCTGCGGGGGCAGGGCAACACTGCCGCGCACGCAGTGCCGTCGTAGTAATATCTCGCAGCGTTGCTGCCGTTTAGTGGTTATTCCAAAGTGAGCGTTAGATCAGTCGTGACGCGGCAACACTGCTGCAACAGCACTGCCGCTTGCAGCGTAATCATACCGTAAGAGTTCATAATACGCCCAAAGTACAGATGTTCATGTTGAACGAAAGCGAACCGAGTGCCAAATATTGTAATGAAAAAGCAATTGGTAACATGCATGATCTATTCTCTTGAATTGCTTTTTGAAGTCCTGATGATTATCTTGTTACCTGATTTTACTAGTGTTATACGGACCATCATTAAATATTGTCTTGTATGTATTGTAAGTAATAGCAGGGCTGTAATATAGCTTTCTGTTTTAACTAAACAGAAAGCGACTTACTGACTAAAAACCAACTTAATGTTATTTTAGATTACATTTTACAAGTAAATAAGAACAACTGCTGGAGGTAAAGTTTGTTCTGTTTTGCTACTACTAGTACACAAAAGTATTGCTTTTTAATTATACTTATTATGTTTTTATTTTAGAAAGGACACACTGAGGTCGGGACGTTTTCATTCAATCACAAGAAAAAAGACTATAATGCCTAAACACTCACTGAAAACCTGGTAGGTCATTAATCAATGTTTTTTTTAAACAATCTCAGAGCATTTGCTTTTATTTGTAAATAAACTATCATAAGTAGAACAAAATAACAGCTGTTGTGAAAGGTCTAGCCCTGCCCACAGCTGCCAGTCGCCTCAAGCCTGATATTGAAATTATATGCAATTGTTATAACTTAAAAAGGCATTCATATAAGTTTTCATACAGATGAACAAGTTAATACTTATGCGGTACCTATGTTTATTGAATTTTAAACTGTTTCCAGGATAATTCAACGTTGTGTAATTTCTTGTATATTTTTTATACTAAGTCTCAAAGCAATAATTCACTTCTTTGTAACATACGGAGTGTACAACTACCCGCACATCCCTGCGGAGGCCATTCAATCACAACTGTTCAAGAACGTTGCTCCTAACCTATTGCTCCAGAAGTCTAAGCCTGATTGTAAATATGATGAAATACTAAAAAGTACTAGTTCTCTGCTTAATTGGGAAGTGCCAAGTAAATATGATGAGTTCTCAGCGAAGGGCTTAGTGAATGGTAGCTACGTGCCGGAACACTGCAATCCCCTGTTCAGTGTTGCTCTAATAGTAGCTTACAGGAACAGACAGAGTCAACTAGATATATTCCTGCCGTATATCCACAATTTTTTAAGGAAACAAAACATACACTACAGGTGAGAATTTTAAACTCTGTCAACTAAATAACGACCAAACAAGGACCAGACTATTTATTTTTAGGGTTTCGTACCTCAAAAGGAAAAAACGGAACCATTATAGGATCACTTCATTGTTCGTCTGTCAGTCTTTACGTATGTCTGTCTGTCAGTCTGTCAAGACCCTTTTTCTCAGGAACACATGGAGGTATCATTTTGAACTTAATATTAAATAGGTCCCTTGGAGCTCTAAAATAACAAACAGTCAACGCAATAAAAAAATGCATTTTTTTATTGCATTGACTTTTATTGCAACATATTTTGATACTCGCAAATAAATCAAAACCTACCTGGTAGACCCTACCCGTTGACCTAGAATCATGAAATTTGGGAACGAAGGTCTCACAGCAGATTTAAGGCTTGTGCAGACCAGCGCGACTTGTCGCGCGACGCGACACCGGTTATTGTTATACTGTGAAGTTTTCTTAGAAATTGTATTGTTCGTGTCGTGTCCAAATATCGTTATTTTGTAGTTGTATCACACAGTTATTATTTGTTTCAAGTACAGTTAACTACGAAACCCCTCATTGTGCGTGGTCCGCCAAGCACTTGGCCGGATTTGTCTAAACATCGTTATTCTCTTGCGCTTGCGCTTATGCCAATTTACTTGTGATTGGCGCAACACGTATTTTTCTTCCATACTTTTCTATTAGCTTGTCTGTAAATCTGAGTTACAAACTACATGTACTGAAATAAAGCAGTATATCTGTAATTAGTTTATGAGATTACAAAATGTCACAAATACGATACTAATAACTGTTTTAGGATATACGTAATAGAACAACAAGACGAAAAGATCTTTAACAAAGGGATTCTACTGAACGTTGGAGCGAAGACAGCTATCAGAGACAAGTTCCCGTGTCTCATCCTGCAAGACGTGGACCTGCTGCCGCTGGACGAGAGCAACCTGTACGCCTGCACGCACTCCCCGCGGCACATGAGCGCCAGCATCGACAAGTTCCGATACGTACTCCCCTATGACTACATAGCGGGCGGAGTGCTCGCCGTCAAATCTAAACAATTCGTGGCAGTCAACGGACTGTCTAATAGATTCGAAGGGTGGGGCGGCGAAGATGATGATTTTTCTTTCAGACTCCGGGCGCATCATTTTCATTTAATCAGGTAAATGTCTAAAATATTAGTTTAGATTTGATTATTTAAAATTTAATAAATTATAAAATGCTCATTGCTCAGTCAGTCTTTCGAAGGAACTAAATAAAATGATTATTTTTTAAATAATTGATCCTAGCCCACTCTTAGCCAGTTATTTCCTGTATTAAATATTAATACACCTATAATTGTTACAGATTTCCTCGTGAAATGTCCCGCTACACGATGCTGGCGCACCCACAAGAGCCTAGGAACAGCGCGCGCAAGCGCATCATGAAAGAGAACCGGCTGCACGGCGGCAAAGAAGGGCTAAGCACGCTACCCTACGTCACCACCCACGTCAAGAACAACCGCCTGTTCACACTCGTCGGGGTCAAGTTATAGCGACGCAGCATGTGCAAGACATCGAGGTAAACAGGGGCCACCGATGACGCGCGTCAACACTAACGATTTAAATGTTGGCAACGGTCTGTGTGGATGTCTGCTTTCGCCAATGAATGTACATGAGCTGATGTGATGAGCTCTTGTTATCATGCGTTATTATGCGTTTGCGTGTGAGTTTGACTTTTTCCTCCTTTACTATTTCACCTTCGCTCTTCGTAGAGTTAATCAGTTTACATCAGTCATTATAATTTATTATAGTTCTATGAAAGCAAAATATGATATGATCAAGATATAATCTTGAGCATACCATAATGATGGCTTTACTTTTTGTACCTAGTAGGTATTATCTCGCCTTAAATCAAAAATAAATAAAACATGCTAGTTAATAAAAAAATTACAAAAATAAATTTGTTATTTAACGAATTCTCGAAACGTAAAAGCGATTTTTATGCTTGCAGTTGGGTATGATACACTTGCGCGAAGGACATAATAATTTGTTAGACGAATTGCGTTTCGTGGTAACGTGTGAAAAAACTTGGATCACCCCAATAGAATGGAGTGTTGCCACCCCAGCCGCACCGACTGTCTGCGAAATCGAATGGCTAATCGCGCGAGTGTCCTTCTACCATAGCAACTGCTTATTTATTTATTGAAGAGGGTGCCATGTGCTGCGGCCGCCGCGCTCGCTTGGTCGCCGGTGCTTTCATTTTATAACGAAACAACTGAGCACAGCATTCTAATTGCGTAACACAGTTTTTATGACAATCTGAACTATTTGGGGGATATTGCCATTGCTTCATATTAAGGTGCATTCGACTGTAATGTAATGTTCAGAGTCGAGCATTACATCAGTGAGGGAGGAGAACCGAGCAATACAGTGAGCCACCTGTAATGATACAATTCGAGCATAACGTCATGAGGAAGGACAACCGAGCGTTACAGTGCGCCTCGTCAATATTTATTTAATCTGGCGACGCGACACCGGTAATTTTTCTACCGTAAAGTTTTCTTAGAAATTATTTTGTTAGAGTCGCGTCGTGGTAGTCTGCACGAGGCTTAACCTAATGAATGTTGTTGAACTTTCAAAATAAAAACCGTTGCAAGTGTTGTTGTTAGTGTGTTACGCAATTAGCCCGCGGATCCTAACTCGTACGATTTGTCGTAGTACAATCCTAATCGCTCTGGTCGGGGTGCCTTATCGCAGTTTCTACGGCAGTGCGCCCGGCAGCCGCCGTTGTTTTAAATCTCTGTTGCCGGCGTTATTATTAACCACCGAAAAAAATGAAGCTAGTGTCGATGTCTACAGAGGCTTTGTGCTTTGAGCTTGTTCTCAAACTTTAGTAGAATCTGTTTTAATATAATCAAATGTACCTCTTGTCGTTTGTAGCAGATACGTTCAATCAAGCTATGAACTGCTTGGTTTTCAAATTTAAATATGATTCTTTATGCCCTGTTTTTTTATTTAAAACGGCACCTTATCTGAAAAAATCAAGTACGTCAAAAAATCATAAAAAAATAGTTACATCAGGATAACGCTATTAGAAGTCATTAGGCGCCCAGTGAATCCTTGAGGTACACCAAAAAGTATTCTCCTTCAAACCCCACTGTATTCTTAAGGTAAACGGCGGTACACGCGGCTTAAATCTCTATTTTTACTATAAAAATAAGGGCTAATATGGTCTGTGGGAAGTTTCACTCTATGGCCTGACGGATATTCTCGTCAAATAGACCTAAAATAATCAAAAATTACAGGTAACACCAAAGAATTCTGAAAAATGTCGAAAGTGACGTAAAGCGCACGTCAATGTCAAACCGCGGAGCTTGAACGTTAAAACGTTTCTTTTTTTTAGCAATAAACCGACACTTTAAAATGTAAGCACCTATTTCTTTGAGAGCCTTTTTTCTATCCACAGTTCACAGTGCAGCGAGGCGTGTCCCTGCTCTGTGACCGGGACGCGTAAATACAAAGGCGGATGCAACACAGACACCCATAGTCTGTGCTGCAATATCTCACGAATGGCCTATAGCCACAGAACAGAAAAAAACAGTAGAAGTCGCAAGTGGGCGGGGCCCGCGTACCCCGAGTTTTACGGAGATACGCATAAGTCCTTTCCGCGCACACACCACGCTAATCAGTCTAGTTACAACCGTCGCGGTGAAAAGAACCTGAAAAAAAAAAATACAAAAATGCCCTATTGTGCTGTTTTAGAATGTAAACACGATAGCAAAACCAAAAATATATCAAATAGAGGTATGTCTTACCGTCCATAAGTCTTAATTGATTTTATTTCGATAAAAATTTTAAAAATTATATTTTATTAAACAAGACAAGTAAAAGTGGACTTTATGTTGTTCAGTTTATGGTCTACTTTATTTTAAACTCAAACATATTCTTCGCGAAGATTCCAACTATGCATATGTCACAGTCCGCTACTCAATTAGAGATTACCGTTATCGATATTTAAAAGGGGATGCGCTAATGTAGCCCGCGAAATTCAAATTTCCTTACGTTTCTTGCAATGTGTAGGTCAGTGTCAGGTTGTATGTTGATTAAAATATGATTCGCGACCGTAACAAATATGGCTTCAGAGAATTATAAACATTAGAATCGGCAACAAACAGAATAACAACTCTTATGTTAGAATAATCCTAAAATGTCATGATTTCATGAAATAGTCATTCAATAGGATTTTATGAACATAGAGGGATTATTTTGTATTGGTGGTTTTTTGATTATAATTCTATAAATTAATATTTGATACGGCAACGAATCACATTTAGATCAACATCTTATTTAGACCGCTCAGCTGGTGTAAAAAAAATGATTTTGTCAAAAGTGACACATAAGAGGTCTAGTCGCAACAACGACATGAATCATCGTGATAAAAAAGACAACCGCCTTCAAAATCTACAATATACTTATACAGTAATCATCTTTCACTTTGTCGAAACTTAACTTTACTATTACTAACTTAAGTTACAACAAAGTGAAATATAAATATGTACAGTACAATTATTTTCTAAATGTCCCTCGGCAAACTTCATGTTTCGTCAGTGGTCTGGTTTCTATCTAGCCTTTGCACTTGGTGCTGACCGGATACTCTCAGTCTCTCAATCGACGATAAGTAGTAATTTTCAAATTCGGATCAGTAGTTTAACATAACAATTCTTAATTATGCTTTCTATAAATCGTAAGTATGTATGTATTAAAATAAAATATTAACACTCGATTTCGAACATAATAATATTTATCGACTCTAGCTGTTGACTGTATTTTGTTTGAAAATAAAACGGAATGTCGATTAATAAGTCAACGACAGTGGTACATCCCTAGAGGAGGACGAATAGTAATGACCTCGTTACGCAAATATGAATCATATCGTAACGAAATACAGCTTTAAATTGAATGCATTTAATATAGTGACATCTAGCGGCGGGTAGCGTAACTTGCTCATGAAACTATTCAGTGTGCACTTTAAACGGAAAAAGTAATAAATACGTAAAAAGAGTAGACAATAAACAACTCTATCGTCTATAAATTGTGGTATTTTCAAATAGGCGACGACTGACATTATTTCCTACTTTCATTCAATGTTAAACTACCAATCACACCAAAGATTTCTTAGTGTTACGAAATACAATTAACTTGTATTTGTGTGAGTTTGGGTATGCTGGTTCCGATACTAATGAAGCGCTATGCTACTTCTACTGTTTTTTTCTGTTCTGTGCCTATAGCAGTAATAGTCCGTCCGAACTCAGCTGCAACACAGCGGTTTGTAGCGCAGCCCCATTTGTTTCTATAAGGCAACACAAAGGCGGATGCAACAGAATTTGTTTCTTGACTCACAATGTATATTTAAATAATTAATGAGTTTGGAATTACGTGTATATTCCCTAAGTATTGTTAGTGTCTCCCGCGACAAGTCTCAAGCCGCCGCATTCGTGTGACGTTGACTTTTTAACTAGCTATTTCTGACTGACCGACCCCTTGACAATTCAAAAGTGCCTGTAATTGGTTTATTTGAAATAAATGCTTTGAGTTTGAGTTGACATTCCGAACGCGATAGTACAGACACCAGTTACCTAGCGATCTGCAGTGTAAACAGAGCAAGTATCTACTTATTAACTGTATTGCAGTCGTTTTTGTTAAAACAATGTCTTTCGGAACCGATCATATTGCAGACAGTTTTTCAAATGTCTTTATTCATGTTATACGGACGCGGCTGCGTTACAGAACAGCTACTGTCCGTGTTGCAACCGCCTTTGTATTTAAGCGACCGGGACAATGGTTGCCGGATCCACGTGTTACTTGTGCATAACTTCGTGTGCTCACTCAGGCTTTATTTTAAGCAATAGGTATTTTTTATGTTTTGAGCACAAAGAGGTCAACCCATGGATATAATAATACTAATATGCTAGTGGGTAATGTTTTAAATAAATCGGAGGCTGTGTTTCTAACCACAAACTGTACTTAAGGTGTCAGTAGAGCCATACACGATATATTTTTATATTTATTTCTTTCTTTTCTATACTTGCGCAAGTTTAGTGTTGCACTTGTGTGTGTGACATCGAATGGCTCAGATACTTGTGCTAACTTATTCCACATATGTTAATGTATGCTTGTGCAAGTCCAATTTTGCGCAAGTATATCGTAACGTGTGTGGCCTGAATTAAGTTTCCTCCAAAAGCACTTTTTGAACGTCTAAATTACATTTAGACAGTCCCCTGGCACACCGGCCCTTCACCACTTCCTAGTGCTTTTAGCTGGGATGAAGAAGTGGCGCAACAAACTCCCCAGATAGATTTAACACTAATGATTGAACGACCCTATCGCTTGGGAATTAAAAATAGGTACTGCATGTTATTCATTGTTTTTTTTTTCAACCCGTGTACCTTATATCGATGATTCGATTTCAGTTTGTGCGACTGATTGAGGTATAATTCTTGCATATTCGCTTTATTATCCGGTGTGAACAACTATGTACTAACACATTGATGCATTTCTTAGATTAGTATGTATTAAATACACTATTTAAGCTGCTACCTACATTAATTGAATTGTATTACGTGATATTTTTAGCAATATAAAGTTTTATATAGGTAGTGGAGTGCCTGGAGCGTTAAAAACATGAAAACCTCGCATTTCAGTTACAGTGAATGAACATTTAAACATTCAAAATGGAATGTTAAGCTAATAATATATATTAAAAAGTTTATCTATTAAAACATAGTGATCATGATTTGAATAATACATAATATAGGCTGTATAATATGTTTGTATATCAAAATTAATTTAACCTATCTATCTATATAGAGATAATAATCGAGAAAAGAAGTTAATTAAGGAAAATTAAATAAAGAAGAAAATTATTAATAAAATATTTGTTTATTTAAACAATTTACATCTTTGTCTATATCAAATATTTTCTTCGACTTCATTTATTTAAATTATATGTGGAGTATTGTAACAAATATCGAACAGATGTCGAAAAAATTAAAATAAATATCCTGGAAAATTTTAAGGGCTTCAAAATGATATATTATTCTGGTTTCGATCAAGATATCCGATCCATTCGGGCCACTTAGAAACAATTAAGACATTTTAAGTCTTTGTAGCAAAAACTTGAAATAGGCAGCATTGAAAATGCTTTTTTGATCGCTTCAGTAAACCCGTTTCCAAGAAAAGAGCGGCCGGTGGGGTAGCTTCCTCAATTATTAAGATAGAGAAATGAAAATTATAACAAAAGATTCATTACTGAAAGGGCCACAATACTGGATTTTTTAAATAGTTAAATGCTAATAGAAAAACATCGCAGGAGGTCGCAATTTTCTTGGAAACGGGTAATTACCTACTTTAGCGATCGAAAACGCATTTTCAATGCTAAAAATCAAAAACACAAAAACAGGTTTGGTAAACGTTGCAATTTATAGTATAAAAAACAAAATCCCATCTCGATCTTAAAAATTCATTCACTGTTACAAAAGTCCGAGGTCAAAACCTCCTCCAGGCGCTCACTAAGGTAGGTATTTTACAGGAAAATATTTTCTAGCCAGTATCGGTAAATTCCAAACTACAGGTCATAGAGAAAAACGCTGAAAGGAACTATGACCTCAATTTTAAAGAAAATAATCGTGTCATTAATTTCCTTTGATCCTTTTTTTTTTCAATTTTGATTTGAAGCCCATGGTTACTGTCAGCGTTTTTCTCTAGGACCTATAGTTCAGAATCTAAACATACTTGCTTAAAAATAACCCTGTATAATTTAGTAGTAATGATTTTGATGAAATCACAGAAGATTGAATAAGTGGACTCGTGTGACCAAGATTTGTGTATAAATATTGCGTATGATATCGACACAGTCGAGAATTCTCTGTTGCTTGTTCCAATGAAAGTGGTGTTTAGTCGATATGTTACCGTTAGAATGCGGAATACGTTAATATGCACATTAACTAGGTTATCTGCAAATTATCGGGTACGATCCGTTACAAGTGTAAAATTTTACTATAAGTAGCAGATATCTGCACTTTACCTAGTAAATCTGCAATAACGAATGCTACACCATTAAATTGCGGAAGACAGTGGGCAATCAATTCAATCGGTGTCGGCGACTAGATAATTAGACCATGGTGAAAACATTTCTGCGTAAATTGTATGATTCATCATTTTGAACTGGGTGATATTTCACCCAGTTCAAAATGATGGATGGTTAGGTTAGAACTGTGACAAACCGAGACGAAACGAGACGTGCGTGTGATATCCATGGTTTAAGGTCTAGTAAAAATTGCCAAGTAACTGCGACCAATTTGGAAGTATCGCTCGCCAACCGCTGGTATATAGTCGATAAAAAAAAACACGTCGCTTGTGGCATCCCAACCAAATGAGTTAGGTTAGGTTAGAAATGTGGCAAACCGCGCGCGAAGCGACCGGTGCGGCGCGGCGGTAGCGGTCGGCGAGCGGTACTTCCAAGTTGCTCGTAGAAATGTTTTCAACATTGTCTAATTATCCGTGTTTTATTAACTTACCCGTATGCTTGGTCGTTAGTCTGCAAATTACCTAGGAATTCTGCAGAATATCTAGTTAATATAAGAACTGAAACAATTTTTTCACGGACTTAACAAGATAATCTGCACTCAACAGATTTACGCACATTAGCGGTAACAGATACACTTCTGGAATGGTATGCCTTTTATATGGGTATGAGGTATTTTAAGCAGTCGTCGAACAAATAGTAGGTATGTGTAATCTTAAAATATATTTTACTATGTTATTTAACTCACTAGAATTAATTCCGAGGACCTAGCTCATTCACTTGCAACAGATGATGAACTTAACTATCAGAGGTTCATCTTAAATTAATACTTTATAGTCTAAAGGGGTGATGAACAAATTATATAGTTACATATGAACACCTTGTTGGGAATAGATAAATCCTATCAGATTTTTAAATTTAGGGTACCTCTTCAAAACCATGTTTTCTATGATCTAATCCTACTCGTACAACTCTTGTTGTTTTTATTTCGTAAATAATGAAATATCTACATAGTCTTGACTGATTTTTCAATCGACAGACAACTTTTGTTTCTGGATTATTATATAAAATCATGTAGCGGATTGACCATGGTTTGACAAAATTATTTTCTATACAAAAGCTGTCAAACCGATATATTTGTTCTTCCGATAAAGTTATCTAACGATTGAAGAGTCGGCCCTTAGTTAGATTTATAAATTGTATTGCTTAGAGTTATCATAACTTATCACAACTTATCACTTGATTTGTATAACTGCTCATTGTTGTTTATTAAGTGTACATTGAAAGCCGTATCATGCTATCGATGTTTCGCTTGCTTACATTCTGTTGCTACGGTCAATTCTAATAAGGAGGCATGTGGAAATGGACAACTGTATTTGCAATTTTATATAAACGGATGTTATAATTATTACCCTTCCTTTATTCGTGACACTCAAAGAATAACAATATACGTTGTTGATTACATACTGTAAGTATTTATTTCACCTAGATACTCCCAAGTCCTAAACTGCCGTCAATCCCGCACTCGCTTCTATGTTGAAATTGAAAACAGCGGTCGTTTTGATACTAAAAATGTGCAAAACTAATATCTACCTTGGGGCTACCGCCACCTCTAAAGCAGTATTATTTTAATCTTACTTCAATGGGGGAGGTGGAGCTATACGTCCTGTAGAGCTTCATCTCTTTCCCACACTAAATTAAAATAATACTGCTTTAGAGGTGGTGGAAGGCCCCCAGATCTACCTATATTATTATTACAATCGATACATATATAAAAAATCAATTGCCGTACTTTAGTCTCGCAAAAACTAGAAAATGGCTCGACTGATTGTGATGAAACTTTGATAAATTATTGCGTGCGCCCCGGAGAAGGTCCCAATAAAAACATTTAGAAAGTCATTGCAACGCATGCTGGGCATTTGCTAGTTTTACATAAATGTCAGTGAACATGGACCTGAGCATATTATTGCAATCGGCGGAAAATCTTGACACCGCGATTCACAAATCGTACAACGCCATCTAGTGACGAGTTAGTAAACTAAAATATTGAACATTTGACATTATGATCGCGGTTTAATCAGATATGGTCTCTGTGCGGCTAAACAACTTAAAAAATATGGGCGTCCACCGGCGGTGAATTGTTCCGCAGCTGCTGCTTAGTCAGAATCGTCGCAGTACAGCACAAGTCTGCCAAGAAACCTGGCAGCGAAACAATATATTATACGAGACCTCCCCCCTATACAGCTAGCTGACTCCCAAGTTACTGGAGGTTCAGTGTCTGCTAATGGAACGACGAAATTAATGATGAGGCAGCGCAACATTCAAAATTAAAGCATGAACTGGCCAGTGATGAACGAAATAGATTGCTAGACCAGAACTAAGTAATGATCACGAACTGCCGATAGAAGAAGAAGCAATATTAAATACTGTGTTTCATTTTACAGTTGGTAATACTCTACATAAATGACAAGGAAGGAAACACTAACATTTATATTCATAATACATTCTATTAGGTGACTACATTTGTTTTCTGGACAAAAAAAGAACAGTCATGGCTTTGAAAAGGCATTCTAAAAGCTGTGACAGCTTCTCTCCCGACGAGGAGCCCAAGCTAAATTGCGATAGACTGAAGAACGATGTTCAAAATATATTGTTGAACGACGCAGTGAGTTGTATATGTGTGCATACCAAGTTTATATGTCTAGGAACACAATTGGGGGTGATACATCTTTTGGATCATGAAGGGAACACAGTGCCGATATCGCAAGACGGGAAGAACAAGGAGCTGCAGGCTCACGCAATAGCTGTGAACAGAATCTCGGTGGATCTGAATGGGGACTACATCGCCAGCTGCTCGGATGACGGCAACGTGCTGGTGTACGGGCTGTACACGAGCGACAACACTCGCCTCTCACTGGGCAGAGTGACCAAGTCTATCGCCTTGGATCCTCTTTACTTAAAGCCGGGCTCGGGGAGGAGATTTTTAACAGGTTAGAAACGTGATACTTATTTTCTTGAAATAGTTTTTCTAGCAATTAGAACTTAGTTGGAGATTATTGTACTGATGATTATTATGATTAATTATAGGTATAAACATGTTCGTTACCGTCGCGAATCATATTTAGATCAACATAGGTAGGTACAATCAACAGCACATCAGTACCCTAATTGCGTAATACACGATCAATCAGAATCTGAATCGTTTTGAAACAGTTTGCTAAACCATTGCTTCATAAGTTCGAAAAAAAATCTGCTCAACAACGTAAATAACGCAATTAATGTTGTTGAACTGTCAAAATGAAACAGATTAGTCGTAATCGTTTACGAAAATATGTTACCT
Source organism: Agrochola lota (assembly GCA_947364205.1). Classification (NCBI taxonomy): domain Eukaryota; kingdom Metazoa; phylum Arthropoda; class Insecta; order Lepidoptera; family Noctuidae; genus Agrochola; species Agrochola lota. The sequence continues at coordinate 22,363,158 of OX376223.1, forward strand.
AATTAGATAGCAGTGGTCACAATTAGATAGTGACAACACCTTTATGTCGTTCATATCAGAGGGGGGGGGGGGGTCACAGGAGTCAGGACACCCTCCCCAAACATGCAAGACTTCGAAAGTTCGTATGATTATACGCGATACAGGCCTACCTGTTTTACTAATCAATTTGAACCTTAAAACTACAGACGTAGGTATACAAAAACAAAGGAAATTAGAAAATTATATTAAAAAACCCTGGTAACTATAATACCTAATGCGAGCGCAGCAAATTCGGAAACTCGAAAGGGCTAGATTAAAAAACTCAAAGGTTTCATAGACTCCATTTAAAATAAGATCAGACAATATAAACTAATTTATAAAAAAAAAAAAAAATTTTGTAATTTAATTCAATATAAACTAAATTTAATTTTTGAGGCCGTCGTCAGCCCGTCTCAGAGATTTTATTATTTGAGAAAAGTTTTACAAATCAGATGATGATGATAACGATGACGATGGCGATGGCGATGAAGATGACGATGGCGATGACGATGACGATAACGATGGCGATGGCAATGGCGATGATTATGACGATGGTCAAAATCAAAAAGTAAAAGTCGAAGTCGAAGTAAAAAATCTAAGTCATGAATGTTGTTATTATCATATAAATACGTCATCACATGTTAGATGTTACACATCATAGGCGACTACCGTAAGGCTCGCTCGTTTCTTTTTTTTTTCCTCGCACAATACATAGTAAAACGTATGATACACGTGCGTAAGATGATTTCCAACTCGTGTCGACTTATACACTCGTCGGAAATCACCTACCTTCCGCACTTGTAGCATAAATAACTATTTTAGGTTCCTATTAAAACGGCGATAGAAATATTCTTTAAATTTGTCCCGAAATAGTTGGCAAAAGAAAGTTCAGTATGATGGCAACAATCACGAAATTACTAAGATCACAAAAAAAATTGCATGCATTATTATAATTATTTATATATTATATTATTATATTAATTTTGTTTTGCTACTTAGCATATGCTTAGCATTCATTTTTTCTATTACAGCCGACACCAAGATAACATTATACGAAAAGACATTCCTGAACCGCCTTCGTAGCACAGTTCTGTGCGAATGCGAAGGCTACGTACAGGCCATGTCGTGGCACGAACGCTTCGTGGCGTGGGCAAACGAGGTGGGCGTGCGCGTGTATGACCTGGTGGCGCGCTGCTCGCTCCGTCTCATTTTGTGGGAGAAGGAGCCCAACCGGTCCATAGAAAACTATCGCTGCAACCTCCTCTGGTGCGCCCCCAAAACGCTTATGATCGGGTGGGTCGACACTATCAGTATCTGCGTCATACGAAAACGAAGTCAAATCGAACTTCAAACGCGAGATATCACCGAGTATTTAGTCGATCCTGTGTACACTTTCCAGACTGAATACTTCATCAGTGGCTTAGGTCCCTTGAATGACCAGTTAGTAGTCCTGGGAGTACATAAGGAGTGCGACCCTGAAACCGGTAAGGCGCAAAGACCTGTGCTCACCGTTGCTGACTATAAAGACTCTAAACTACGAACTACCTCCAAAAAGAGTCTCGACATTTACGGTTATGAGGAGTATTCCTGTAACGACTATTATTTAGATATGCTCATAGAGGAAAACAGATTTTTCATAGTGTCTCCCAAGGACATTGTAGTGGCTAGTCCATATGATATCGACGATAGAGTTAAATGGCTCACAGAACAAGGTCGATTCGAAAAAGCAATTACCGTTCTCGAAGAAGTTGGCGGGAAGACTTCGAAGCACTCGGTGGTGACCGTCGGCGTGCAGTACCTGGACCACTTGATGGCTGAGCACTTGCATGAGGAGGCGGCCATATTGTGTGCCAGGATTTGTAAGAATGATAAAGTGTTGTGGGAGACACAGATATTGAAATTTGCTGAAGTGAACCAGTTGCGAGCGATCAGTCCCTATGTGCCTAAAACTCCTGAACAAGCATTGAGTTCTCACATATACGAGTTAACATTTTATGAGTATCTGAAGTTGGACTCTCAGGGATTCCTGAAATTAGTTCAAGAATGGAACCCCGCCTTATACAAGACTGGTATCATCGTCAAGGAAGTCTTAGAACATCTGCTGAACACGGAGGTCGACAAAAATATTTACTTGGAAGCTTTGGCTCTTTTGTATTGCTACCAAAAGAAATACGACAAGGCTTTGACAACGTACTTGACTCTCCAGCACAAAGACGTGTTCACTCTGATCACTAAACACAACATGCACAACGTGATACACGACAAGATACTAGATCTGATGACGCTCGACTGCGATAAGGCAATATCAATACTTCTAGACAAGATACCTTGGGTACCAATAGAGGTTGTAGAAACGCAACTTGCAAGCAACGACATGCTGCTGTTTAAATATTTAGATGCTTACTTTGAAATTGAACCAAATGGTAGATATCACGGCAAATTAGTTCGACTTTACGCGAAATATGCAAGGGACAAACTTCTTCCATTTTTAAAATGCAGTGATAATTACCCAATTCAAGAAGCATTGGATGTGTGCCAGAACAGTAAATTTTACCCTGAGATGGTGTTCCTACTGGGACGTATTGACAACACGACAGAAGCTTTGCAAATCATTATAGAGCAGCTGACGGATATACACCAAGCTATCAATTTCTGTCAAGAACACAATGATAAGGAATTGTGGATGGACCTCATCAAGTGGACAGTGGACAAGCCTGAGTATGTGACGTTACTGCTGAAGAGAATAGGAAACTACGTGGATCCGCGAATATTAATACAAAATATACAGTCCGGATGTGAGATCAAGGATTTAAAGGACTCCTTAGCAAAGATGATGAGTGATTATCACCTTCAACTGTCAGTGCAGGAAGCATGTAAAGTGATCACTTTGCGGAACTACTTCGAGTTACATCAAAAGCTAATCATCAATCAGCAGAGAGGTATATCTGTTACGGATGACTTCATGTGTTGGGCATGCCAAGGACGAATCATTATTAGGGACTTATCGAATGCCTCAGATTTGATGGTGTACAACTGTAGGCATTCATTCCATAAAGAGTGCCTTCCCGAGGGAGTACAGTTCCAGACTTGTACGGTGTGCAGTGCCGTCAAAATGTGACTCGAATCACTAAAACTCAAGTCTCATATTATTGGTGCTTTTATATGAAGTAACTTGTATTATTATTGGCTAATTCATAAAGAAGCGCTTTATAGATTGAAGAATTAAAATATTTATTTATTTTCTAATATAATATGTTGGACTCTCCATCGGCTCCAGCACAGCGGGTGTCACACCGCGTAGGGCCGCATGCGGGCCCAGTCCCGCCCCACGCTCACGGCGACCGGCAGCGACACCGCCATGCCGCACAGCTGCCCGCACCCCTCCATTACTTGTTTAATTATTGCTGAAATATTAAATATGTTACTTGTTTCCCTAATCAAGCTTATCATCATCGGAATAATATTCAATATTCTGATTAGATCACTCTGTTTAGGGTAAAATCACATGAAAACTCATAACGGGCTTATTTTAGTAAGTAGTTATAAGGAAAAAGTAACTGGCAAAGTACCTACACGCTCGCTAAGCGCGCCTGCAGGCTACCTACAGGCATTGTGAGGGTGATGTTTTGAGCAGAAAACATTGAGGATTTCAGACCCTTCCAGCAATCCCTAGAGACGAAACAACTAAAGCTCTACCTAAGCTGTTTAAAAACTAGTTTTTTAATATATTTTACCAGCGGCTCTGGCCACGTCTCGGTCATCCACCTCCCACACGAGCTCGTCGTGTATCTGCAGCACAAGCTGCGCTTTCACTGGCGGCGAACTACTCCGCAGCTGCTGCTCTGTCAGTATCATCGCAGTCTTGCACAAGTCTGCCGCAGAACCTGCCAGTGGAACAGGTGAACCACGATGAACATATAAGTGCATAGTTACTTGAGAAGTCCCTCCCTGCCATACAGATTACCGACAGACGGGACGTAGAGGGAGTAGTACTTCGGCGGAGTCCGCCCCCCGCTGTTAGAACGGCGAAAAACACTAAAATGAATGATGAGGCAGCTGCACATTCGAAATTCAAGCATAGAGACAAGTGGCTAGTGATGAAAGTGGTTGCTTACTTAGTAATGACAAAAAGTATTACTTTTTTTTTCCGTCCGTAGTAAAACCTACGTTACACAGTGGGTGCCTGATGACGGACGTCGCCACACAGTGGGACGAATGTATGGGAGGTTGGACGTAGACATCTCCGAAAAAAAAGAGTTAAATTATGCCAAACGAATGATGCCATCTTATTCGATTACCTAATGCCTTCATAACTTGTGCTTATAAATTTCTTCATAACTCCCATATTTCGGAAGTAATTTGAGAAAATGTGATATTTTACTATGAAAATTAGTGTATCGAGCTCTCTCCCTCCTGATTCCGGCCTTTTTTCAAGTAGCGGTCTGTAATATCATAATGCTAATACTAAGAGCTATATTTAATACTAAGACACATGGTGCGCCAAATGTGCACTTTCTGGGATAAAAGGAAATGAAAATTAAAAAAAAAAATTGTTTTTCCTCACTTTTATTTATTTTAAACTGCAGACAGACGTATGTAGAGGTCATATATAAATATATTCATATTTTGTTTTAATATCTTGTGTATTATTTACCAAAATATTCATAAGAACAGATGAGAGTATGACTTTTTTCACATAATATTTTATTTATATATGTTTTACAATAACGATAAAAACACTGTATTTTAGATAGTAAAATAATAAATTACCTAGTTTAATTTTATTAATATATATACAATAAATAATTAAGATGTAAGCTCTAATTTCCCCGTTTCTCTTCTTACAGCCTCTTGAACTCTTTTCTTCCTGTCATCGACTTGCCTTTTTGCTATATCACCCTTTGCTTGCCATGACTTTATGTCTAATTTGTAGGAAATGTGTAATAAGCATTCCATTGAGCGAATCCAAGCGTGAAGGGAGCTTAAGCTATATTTATACATGTCCTCGTTTGCGTGTTTATCTTTGATTAACTCTAAATTATTCATCTCTTTAGGACTAGCCTTGCATATGTCACACACTGAAGCTGCTGTATCGGATATAATGGAATGAATTTTACCATCAATCATTTTCAACAGCAGTTGGTGTTTGACACTAATTCCATCAGTGATGGTGGATGAAGTCAAGGCTTCAATTTCAGCCATCTCTCTCTGCACATTTTCTTTGGTTTCCTTTATGAACTTAAACAATATTGGCCGGCAAAATGAAGTGGGAAGATGGTCGCTCGTTTTCCCAAATTGTTACACCTTTTGAGACGAGCCGCAGTGGTACAAGACTAATCATAAAATTACTAGCAAGATCGATTTGCTCATCTTCACTCGTCCTTTGATGATAAATGCTTTGGCTAGATGATCCCTCAAAACCCCATTTGCTGGTCAAAATGAGCTGTTGATTGGGATCAACAGGGGTTTCTAACGACCTAATAAGTCTTCTTGAGGTTAAATCCATCAAGGCTTGTAATTTGATTTTTGCAGAGCTCTCTGTAACTGTGAGATATTTTTTGGCCGGATAGCACTTAATTTTTTCTTTAACCAACATGTAGTAACTCGGGTATTTAAGAGCTCCTTCTTGGGTGTTGAAATCCCGAAGAGTGTTGTAGCGCCATTTCGATAAATTCATCGATACATAAAGAGCCATTGGCTCTTTATGTATCGATGAATGCCTTCAAAGGGGATATTTCCCGTACCTGAATCGATTTACCTTCAATGAAGGCTTTGATTTGTGAGGCCTCTTCTGGATTCTCCATCAAGTATTTCATAACATCAGCTGTATCGCTTTCTCCTGCCTTTCGAAGCGCCCTTTCGGCCGAACACACAATTTCAGCGCTGCTACTGCTGCATGGAAGAGTATCTTCAGTGCGTCTTCTTTTTTGCCGGTTACTAAGGTCCTCAAAAGATTTACGAGGACTAGGATGTGTACAAGTTGAAGCATCAGATTTAGCAGGAGAAATTATGGGCTCGATGACGTCACTTACATTTTCTGTAGAAGATTCAATATTTTCATTCAGAAATTCCGGCCACTGAATTGCAGCCTGTAGCCCAATCTCATGTTTCTTCCGAAACTTATCTGTGCTTCTTCCAGACTGTGTCCATTTTGCATAAATGAGGTAGCAAAATCGACGACACCAGTCTTTTAAACTTGTTTCAGAACTTTCACATAACTGAACGCAACAGTTATCTTTTAAAACACTGAACAAATAGTTATAGTCGCGTAAATCTGTATGTGCGCGTGCGCATAAAGCAACGTGAAGATCAAGATTTGTATTAAAATTTGGAAAATACATTGCGACATTAGCGTGGCTACAACGAGGTGTAAATCAACACTGATTTTAAAGTTACTAATAGTGACCTATTTATATTTAATCCAGGTACCCTCATTTGTTAAATAGTTTGAAAATTATACATGCTAAATTAGTGTATTAAGAGCCATTTAGTAATTAAATAATAGCAATCTTCTTACCAGTAATCATTAGTGCATCAGTTTTTTTTTTAAATAATAATAATAATAAATCGTTTATTGACCAAATAAAGAATCTTTACATTTCCTTAATAGTAATACAAATAAACTATTCCTGATATTATTGTCATAAAGGAAACATAATTTTAATATTTTTTACTTATGGACTCCATACTAGGTCGGGCCTGCCTCATGGAGTCCTTGAGAGTATTTACCAATTTAAAATTTCAGGGTCGATACCGTATTGTATTTATTACATAATATTTTAAAAATTTAATGTAAAAACAAAATCGTGAAACGACTATGGTTTTACGATTATAGAAAGTTAATGAGTGTATATATCAGGCAAATGTAGGTATTAATACTTTGATGTTTAGCAAGGGTGCGTTTGTGTAGTTTTATATGTAAACCTTAAGTCCCTAATCACATATCCTAATTCTCTTATATCTTCTCTAATTGGCTGCTCAGAAATGTTATTGTAATAAGGTAAACCTTTAGAAAAACGGTTTTAATCAACAAAATAAACAAAAAATTATATTTTTGTGTTATAAAATAAACATCACTCTTTATCCCAAAAAGTGCACATTTGGCGCACCATGTGTCTTAGTATTAAATATAGCTCTTAGTATTAGCATTATGTTATTAGAGACCGCTACTTGAAACAAGGCCGCAATCAGGAGGGAGAGAGCTCGATACACTAATTTTCATAGTAAAATATCACATTTTCTCAAAGTACTTCCGAAATATGGGAGTTATGAAGAAATTTATAAGCACAAGTTATGAAGGCATTAGGTAATCGAATAAGATGGCATCATTCGTTTGGCATAATTTAACTCTTTTTTTTTCGGAGATGTCTACGTCCAACCTCTCCCATACATTCGTTCCACTGTGCGCCACCGGGGCAGGCCTAAAAAGCGCTGGCATGACGATTTGGTCTCGTTCCTGAACAATTGGCCGAAGAAGACACAACACAAGGAAATCTGGAAAAGTATGGGGGAGACCTTTGCCCAGCAGTGGGACAATATAGGTTAGCAAAAAATAAAAACTACCTCATAAATAGACTCTCAGTACGATTCTTAACGACACCCTCACGGATCGGACAGGGTTTTTGTTACACGTATTATTAATACAGAAGAAGACGTGAAACAGCTGCACAAGCACAGTTTCAGATGTTGTCTAACCTTGCACGACGAAGTTGACAGCTTGTCGTTCAGCGTGCGACTTCACGTTGAAGTGTTCGCTGGCGATGTTGGTGAACCGGCGCACGCGGCCGCACAGCGTGGCTAGGCGCCCGTGCGCCGCGCAGCGCGACACCACGCCGCGACCGAACGACTTCAGCGATGGAAACGTTCCTGACATTGTTACGACAACATTACATGTGAGGCCGTGCTCCCCAAAGACAGACAGAGGTGTGCCTGACGGTGACCTATAGGATTGTAGGTATACAAGTCGTAGTCGTCATCGTAGGTATATACTTAAGTCCCATGAAATAAGACTCAAAATATATATCTTGGATTGTTGGATTAATGGAATGCTACAAGAATAGTGTAAACTTGTCCATTACAACAAAAAAATATGTAAATAGTGTATAAAAAAACTTTACAACAAAACGCTTATCTATCGGAAGTCGGTGCCTTTGGTTTTGAATTTTCGTATTTTGCCACCGACTTCCGAAATTAAAGAATTTTTTCACTTTGTAGTGTTTTTTTGGAAGTCGGTTGTTTATTTTTTTATAAAAAGTTTTTATTTTACACTTTTTAGTTGTGGTACCTACCCCACACAAATTCAAATACCACTACCTGCTATATAAATAACAGTGACAGGAAGTAATCATCAGAACATCCACTACATAACTAACAATATACTAAGTAGAAAAAATACGTATTATTGAAGCTTACTCAAACACTATCCAAGCAAAGTTAATAAAAATTTATACGGGACCAACTTAGGAGCATACCCTTTCATAAAAAAAAAGAATTTTCAAAATCGGTCCACAATTGACGGAGAAATCGGCGGATATACTTAAAAAAACACGTACGCGACGAACATAAATAACCTCCTCCTTTTTGGAAGTCGGTTAATAAATTGTCTTGTATTAGTTACGATATAAATAGCTATGTAGCTTGTCACTTCTTTTATACCAATGATTAATTCAAAAACCGGCCAGATGCGTGTCGGACCACGCACAATGAAGGGTCCCGTAGTTGGGATGGATTTATTCCAAGAAAAAACTTGACATTGGACTTAGTTGAAAAACATGTTCTCCCATACATTCCAACTGCAAATGTAATTAAAAAAAAAATTGTTTATTGGTAAAACAAGTATAGGTATAAACAATTATTTTTATTTGATCCTCCTTTTAGGCAGATAGTGCCTGTATTAGGAGAGTCCGCTCTTCCACAGCAAGACGTGTTACTTATAAAGCAAAACGTATAATTTTTATGCTAAAACTACATTTAACATTAAAATTAAATTAAATCAAATCTGTGTATGAGTGGGTGTAAGTATATGTGCGTGGGTGTAAAAAAGTGTAGCCTGTAGGTGGGACTGAGCGTTCATGAGTATGAGGGTGTATAAGTCAAGGTTTCAGAAGTGTTTCGGTATCATTGTAGGTAAGCGTTTGTATCCATTCTATTATTATTTCTTTACTGCAAGTATGAATTTTAACATTAAAATCTTCCTCTGGTTGTGTACGTTGGCAGACACTTAAGCAATAATGTAAGATAAGATAAGATAATTTTATTTTGCAAATATGGGTAACAGCAAATGATGACAAAAAATATAAAAGTTCAGCCATATTTTACCACGTAGGCATGCAAAGAATAATACAATTCTAAAATATTACACAATGAACTACAAAACTACTCCACAAAAAATAATACATAAACACTAGCTTAAAAATTCTTTCTCAATTAGGAACTCCTTAATATTGTAATATGCTTTCGCCACTAAAAAGCTTCGGAGTCTCTTTTTAAATAATGAAAGTGGAAGCTCTTTCCATGTCTTTGGCAATTTGTTATAAATGACTGGAGCCATGCAGTAGACACTTTTGCGCATAAGTGCTGTCTTGGCTGACTCCAGACATAGCACACTATTATCACGTCTATTGCGGGGTACTACATCTGATAGACGTCTAAAACGACTCGAATTTGTCTCTACAAACACAGCTACTTCTTATATGTACAGACAAGGTAATGTTAATATTTTGTAATTTTTAAAGTACGGTTCACAACTATCACTGGGTTTATGTTTAAACATCGCTCGAATGCATCTTTTTTGTACCTTGAACGCGGTCTCTCTTTCCGTAGAGTTTCCCCAAAATATGATCCCATACCGTAAATGTGATTCTACTATCCCGTAATAAGCAGTAAGAAAGGCATCCAAGCTTATTATAGGTGATAATGTTTGTAGAGCGTATGCAAACTTACTCGTTTTCTTACATAATGTATCAACATGTGATTTCCAATTTAGTTTCGTTTGTAGTTTCAACTTCTTCTATGGTGTCATTATTATGGTGTATGTTTAAGTTAATACTAGAGGTCTGTTGTCTAAAATTGATAAATTGTGTTTTACCCAAATTTATTTTTAAATTGTTTGCATCTAGCCAGTTTACCGTCTGTTTTAAACTATTATTAATGTCAATCTCATACGTATCTATACCTTTACATGCTATTGTAATCGTACTATCATCCGCAAATAGTGTTATAGGTAGTTCAATAGATTTCGGTAGGTCATTTATGTATAAAATAAATATAAAGGGACCCAAAACGCTCCCTTGCGGTACCCCAAATAATACTTAGACCGAAATCTCTCTTCATGTTTACTAACTATATTAATTTTATTGACTTCAGTTATTTGTTTTCTATCTTGTAGGTACGAATTAAGCAAATTAAGGACATTGCCTCTAATCCCGTAGGCTTCGAGTTTTTTTTAAAGAGTAGCATGATGTACATAGTCGAATGTCTGGGTACAGGATTCCGGTGATCAACATTTTTAATGAAATTATATATAAAATCATATATAGCCATATTAATAGTCCTATTTATACGAAATCCTTTCTGTTCCTCACACAGAATGTCATTTTTATCTGTGAATTTATAAAGTTCCTTATAAATATACTTTTCAATTTTTTTAGAAATAACTGGGATTAAGGATATTGGTCGGTAATATTCCATCAGCTCTTTATTTTCTCTTTAAAAAATTGGCTTAATTATTGATATTTTTAACGCATCAGGGTATATACCTGCGCTAATACTTAGGTTAATAATGTGACATAAATGACCGCTTATTTCTATTGACACATGTTACAGTATTTTTGTAGCAATACCGTCATATCCTACACTATTTGTATTGTTTAACGAGTTGATTATTCTCTCTATATCCCGTGGTATACTAGGGACCATGAACATTGTTTTATTATTTGGGTCAATTCTTTTACATTTAGGTTTGCTAGTCACATCAAGTTTCCCTTGTACTTTATCGATACAATAATTGTTAAATGCTTCAGCAATTTCATTGGGATTTGATAAAGTACTATTATTATTTATAATTTTAGTAATACTAGATTTAGGTATGTTATATTTTGAACGATTAATAATTTGCCACGTCGTTTTAGACTTATTTTTAGATGATTTTATTTTATGATTGTTTTGCGCCTTTTGTGTTAGGTGTATAATTTTTTTATGTAAACGAGAGTAGGTAGTGAAGCTGTATTTATTATTTTTGCTTGGGTTTAATCTAAATTGCCACAAAAGTTTTCTTTTTTTTTACTACCTAGTTTAATTCCTTTTGACAACCATTTAGGTTTTTTTAAGACATGTATTTTGATCAATTTAGTTGGAAAACACAAGTCGTAAATTAATTTAAATAGATCGAGAAATTTGTTATATGCTTCATTCGGATCGACTGTGTCATAAATCTCTGCGAAAGATAGATTTTTAATATGATTATTAAACTTAGAAATATTGTTAAGACTGTAGTCTTTTTTAGCCATGTACCAATAATTTATGAGACATTTGGTTTGAACTGGACAGTGAAGCAGCTGTGCCGTATGATCGGACAATGCCAATTCTATTTCGTCAGTTTTACACACTTTACTAAAATTGTGAGCAAAGTTGTCTATGCATGTCATACTGGCCATGCGAGTCGGCTGCTTTAATGCTAGTTTTAGGTTATAACTCATTAAAAGACATTCGAAAGCTTTTGAGTGGCTATTAGGTTTAAGCATGTCTATGTTAAAGTCCCCAGCCATTACAATGTTGTTGTATCGTATGCGTTATATTTCTCGCAAAAGCGTTTCCATTTTATCAAAGCAGTAATTGAGATTATTTATATTTGGTACTCTGTAAATACAGACAACAATTATCTTAAAATAAGTGAGCTCAATTGCACAACATTCAACTATGCCAGATGAAGATAATTTTGAAATTTTTGGTATTTCCTTATATTGAAGGCCGTTTCTCACAAGAATACATGCCGCCCCCTCTTTTTCTCCCTTCTCTACATAAATAGGCAGCTAGATTGTAATTTGGTACATACAATTGATGTTGGCACCCCTCCATAATGAAATGTTCCGTTATGCATAGAACATCAACATCTATCTTTTTTTCGGACAACTCATCTAAACATACAGTTAGGACATTTACTTTGTTTACTAAACCAGCAATATTTTGATGTAACATTTTTATACACGATTATTTTTAAATCGTTCTGGAGCCGAAACACAGTGACTCCAGACGATTAATAGGTACTATTAGCATTGTTATTGTTTTTTTAAGACATCTAATATAGAAGTTAGAAATTTATCACTTTTATTCTGTCATTCGAGTTAAATCTTAGTAGCGCCACTATTTCATTCATAAACGCAAGATCGTACGCGATCCGCTCGGTAATGACGTAGCGCGGCACAGCTGTGCGTGTGCGAGTCCGGCTGCAAGTAAGTACCGTCCGTAGTAAGTCCGTAGGTATTTAATTTCTGGTACGATAGGTTGGTGTAAGTTCATTCACCTTGTTATCTCTCGTTTGTATCGGAAGCACGGCACGGTGTTTACCACTATCACATCTCCTCGTAAACGAGAGAAACTAATTGAAATTTCATTAACCACTCTTGCATCACGAAATCACTAGTACTCGTACCTTTTCAACTAGACACGACGAGTACGCTTGGGAGTTGTATTTAAGGCCTGGAATCGAGTGTCGACCAATCGAGCTAATAGGTACTTAATAAGCATACCTACCTACCATATTTATGATAAATAAAAAGAATACTGCCTAAACCAATTTTTATGCGACAATGCTTGCTTGCGGCCGCGGCGCGGCGGCTTCTACAAAGGCAGGCAATGTGAACAGAAAAAATGAATCGTTTTATCTGTCCAATAGAGTTCATTATAAGATGGTGGTGCCCTTTTCTATGAAAATATTGGACCGAATTAAGACCTTATTTTAATACATTTAACCGCGGAATTCGGTAGTGCATCCTTTTGAAGTCCGGTCGGACACTTCTCAGAATAATTTTAGTAAACTGCGTACCTACTTACCTTGTACCTAGTTTGGTGAAATTTCTATTTGTTACCGTTTACGGTTAAGAAATAAAGTCTGAATTCGCTTTTCGTATTTTTATTTGTGTACCTATTTATCTATTGCGTATATGTTTTTATGCTGTCTGATCGATGAATGGATTTTTCAATGGGTACCGTTCGCAAGTGTTGCCGTTCGTCGATACGTTTTACACACATATACATTGATCGCAGTTACTTCGAGTTCTCATTATTTCACAAAAAAAACAATAAATTGGATTTTTCGTGTTTTTTTTTAATTGTAATTTATTGAAAATAATAGTCCCAATCGTTTCAAGTTCGATGATCGAGTTTATGGCTTTTCGGTCCAGAACGAGCTAAAATTAACCGTGTATATTTATTAGAGAAAAAAATCATTCGTGTTATCTTTTGTGCATGAGGGAGAAACAGGGAGAGACTCACCATAATCCCGATCAATTAAATGAGAATCTTCGCAGCTACTGATCTCATCAAGCATTAAATGAATATTTTGAAACATGTTTACTGTGCCATTATTATTGACAGATTCACTTCTTGGCAAAAACATGTTATAGTCATATGACAAATAAAAGTTAGTATCAAACAAATATGCATAGTGATGGGTCAAGTCACAAGCGTCTAAGTATAAGAGACTGTTAAATGTTTCTATTCTATCGTTAAAGATCATAGAGTAGTAATTCAATGTAAATGTAGGTGCACATATTATAATATTAGTATAATCAATTTTTAAAAGTGTTTCACGTAAAGTTATTATGAGATCGACATAGTTGTTAGTTCTGCGAAAGTCTTCTTCGCCGATGAAGATCAGGCAGTAGTCATCCATAGTGTAGTTGCTCAACTTAAGATCCATGTTCTAATAAGCTTCTCTATACCACAGCCCGGTGTTAGGTAATGACAAATTTTGTAATCTAGGAATGTATTTTCCGCGTCGATATTGGTGGGGTGGAGGAAGATTCCCCGTATCCTACCTTTTTGTATAGTTCTATAATTTTCTGACATCTTTCCAATTCCCATTTTAAATTAGTATTTTCGGTATTCAAATTGTCAATTTCATTATTTGCAATTATCAATTCCTCCTGTATAGATGACAATTTTATTTGAAATTCACGTTCTTCTAAATTGTCACATGGGTCAGGTAGACTTTGCATCGTGGAATCGAAAAGTGACGAGTCTGATGTGTTCATAATCGACACATTATTATGAGAGTTCGTTCTTCGCATTTTCCTTAATGTTATGTTACTAATGCACCCAGTCGCCATAATAGGTAGTTAAAAATTGCAATAGTACAAAAAACAAAATATAAGTCGGTCAGAATGGAACTAATGTCTAATCGACTCAAACCAAATAATCTTGCAAAAATAATGGCCAAAAAGAACATCTAATTTTGGGATTCGAACCAGCGGCACTTCATTCACACCTTTTCTTATGTCGGTTCTGCTTGCTCTTTACTAATTAAACGATGTTTAGATCAATGAAATAGTATCTCTGTTCTAATTTCTAATAATTTTTTAACTTTAAACAGTCGTTATGTGACTCATGCTGCAAAAATGTTTGCACTGTCACACTGGATTTACTGTACACATGTTTTTATTATGTTTTAAATAGTTCTCGATCTTCTTAAGTTGAGGTATTGTTTTGAGAGTCAAACACTGTGTTTTAATATGGTTTTTTGCACGAAAGTCCTTGTTTTAAAGCAATTAACACATATCACTTTTAGTTAAATTTTTCACTTCTCTAGGTAAAGTTGGCATCCAGAAAACGATAGGACAGCTAATGCCAGCTGATATTGACACTTTAACACCACTTTCAACCTCAGATAGTCGATAATACTATTTTTTAATCATTTTATTCACAGAGCTAATGTTTACGTGACAGCAGCGCCATCTGTTGCACTATAAGCCGTCACTAATTGTTTTTATATAAGTTGCACGTGCAATAATATAGTCGAGAGTTACATATTCCCTACAAATCGGAGGCCAGTACCAGTGTACCGTAATTTGTTTTTGTAATGTTCAATGTAAGCAAATTAATTTTTAACCACTTGGCGATTTTTGCCAAACCTGTCTCAGTACTAAGTTGAACATTCTGCCATGTATCATCAGTGAAGACTACAGCGGTATCATCCGCGTAACAGAAGACTTATGCGTTTGCAAAATTTATGTTACAAAGTTCATTGACGTAAATAAGGAACAATGTAGGTCCCAATACGCTTTCTTGAGGGACGCTGTATGAAGTGTTTGCGTCTTCAATAGTGTACCTACTGGCCCGCTATAACCCTCTGTTTCCTGTTTTCGAGATAATCCTTGAAAAGGCTAAGAGGCACTCCGCGAACCCCAATACATTCCAGCTTTATTACGAGGATTGGGACAGAGACGGTGTCAAAGGTTTATTTTAGATCTAAGAATGCAGTTATACATTTTTTACCTTTGTCAAGCTGTTTGGTTATATGAGTAATTACTGCAGTAACTTCATCTTCAGTGAAAATCCCAAAGCCAAATTGTGACTCAGATAGTATGTTGAAATCTTTTAAGTATGTCAAAAGCCTTACATTGATAAGTTTTTCTATTATTTTTGATATAGAGGGTGGTAATACAGATATGGGCCTGAAGTTGGAGACATCGTCTCTGTCCCCACCCTTGCACACTGGCGTAATAATAGCCAGCTTTAAGGAAGTCGGGAAGATGCCTTCACACTTCCTTTTTCATAATTATATTATTTTAGATATATACGTATATTTTTGGGTTGATTAATACTCGTTAACTTGTAAAGCCTATTTAGCTGTGATAGTTTTCCTTTTACCTTCGCGAGCTTCGCTAATATACCTACTACTGTCGTGATTTTTTTCACATATCCAAAAACAACCATTTAGCTGGCAGGGGGGGGGGGGACACCTGACCCTAACAAAAATTTGTACTTTAAAGCTTAATATATCGCAATCGGATCCCTACATCCAAAAATGGTTAAGACAAATATTTTTGAACGACCTTTCCAGCGACACCCTCATGGGATAGTTTTCATTCAGTCATCATATTTTTTTCATGATTTTATTTTACCACTTTGTCGACTTGATTAATATGTATACCCATGCCAAATTACAGCTTTATAGTACTAAGTTTATCTGAGCTAAGCGGCGGACAGACGGGACAATGCGAAACTTTAAGGGTTCCTTGTTGACTACGGAACCCTAAAAAGCGTGGAGCGCTTTTAGTTGTGTGTACTTTTAATTAATTTAAATATTTTTAAGTACATATTTTATAATTTTAAGTGCGTGATAAAAGCGTGCTTTTTTTTTTTAATCTTCTTATTTTTATTTTTTACTTGTTCGTCTAGTAAGTATGTATATTCTTCATTTTTAGTTAATAAGCTGACAGTCAACGAAGTTATGACTTGAGCGATTTACTAGGCGCCACTGAAGAGTTCCACCATCCACCTCCTGGCTCCATCATCAGGTCAGCTCCGAGATACAAAATTATTGTATTGTTATCGTTCCTTGGTATGGAGCGATAACGCAAATTTTCAAGTTAACAGACGTTTTGAAGTTGGTGAAAATTACGTTGAAAAGTTTCCGTTACGTAGAGATACAGATACATCATACAGCTGGACAGGTGAAGCTAATAAAAGCGTGTAAAAAATAGAACAAAAACATAAATAATGTTGAAGTGTAGTCTAGATATGTACGTGAGCCTCAACAGCACTTACTGTTGAAGCTAGCGGCGACCTGGAGCGCCTGCTGGTAGTCCACGTCCAGGATCTCCATGAGCTTGCGCGTGCCGGCGCCGTACAGGCTCGCGTACACCAGCCGCTTCGTGCGCTCGCGGTCTTCGGCCACGATGTCGGCCTCGGGCTTCTTCAGCCTGTAGGTATAATAATGGACAAGAAAATGCTTGAAGAAGTCGGAGATAATAAAAAAAACAGCTTGCACTGCTGCTTGTCAATTTTTGTTGTGATCTTTAACCCAGCCAGATAAAACCGGAACTGTTTTTAGGTGCTTACGACGCTATCGAGAGTCGAGACTATGTCTCCGGTTAAAACTAAACTCGGATTCGGAGCATTAGCTCCGAATCCGAGTCCGAGAACTAAACATTAGTTTAGTTCAGATAGAAAGTTTAGAGCTAGAGGAGTATACCCTCACCACTGTGCAGCCAGCACCTTGAACAAGTCGTCCGAACCCGCGAGTGTGCGCAGTAGGCCACTGTCGCCCGCGACGTGCGCGAACACGCGGCACTCCACGTGCTGGAAGTCGGCCGCCAGGAACGAGCAGCCGGCGCGCGGCACGTACACCGAACGGAACATCAGCTGTGACCTGTCTGCTATAATATCTGGTATTGTCTTGGTTTCCATAAAATTATTTGTACTATTATTTTTTTCCATAATCATCGGATTTAATTCGACATATACCTCATAATATTTACTTGCAATATTATCATTTCACAATTTGACACAATTTCTTGTACTTTACTTTTATACAAGCTGGAAATGCTGGGAATACGGGGAATACAATTGCAACTATTATCTGATTACCTTACCGACCGCCATCAGTGTGTAAAAATAGGTCAATGGATGAGTTCTGAACTTAAGAATAGCTGTTATGGAATCCCACAAGGCAGTATTTTGGGTCCTACTTTGTTTTAAATCTATATAAATGACCTGTGCAATTTGACACTCCAAAAGAGTGTAATTATGTGATAAGCGGATGACAAAGGTCTACTGTTTGCAGGTGAATCAATGGCCGAGGTCTATGAGGTAGCACAGAATGGTTTTAATACTGTGTCTAATTGGCTTCATAGAAATCTCTTAACTTTAAATACAGATAAAACCAAGTACCTATTATTTACAATGAGAAACACTAATCCAACGCTTACTAATCTAAACATTCAAGCGCATAACAATTGTAATTTACATTATGCTGACATTGCATGCACTTGTACCACTTTAGCTAAAACCGATCATATCAAATATCTAGGCGTCACGTTTGACACAAACCTGAATTTCCACAAACACATCGATTTAGCACCAGAGTACGTAAACTAATATACATTTTTTTAAATGTACGTAACATTGCCGACTTTAAATTAATTAGACAGGTTTATTTGGCGTTGTGTCAATCTATTATTACCTACTGCATAACTTCCTGGGGTGGTGCCGCTAAATCAATTTTACTCCAGCTAGAACGCGCCCAAAGAGCAGTTTTAAAGGTTGCTACTTTTCGCCCATTTAGATTTCCTACACACCAGCTTTATATGGCATGTAATGTGCTAACAGTATGTCAATTATTTGTTTTGAATGAAGTTTTATTCCAACACGCTGAACTCTATTTTAAACCAGTACCTTCAGATAAGAGAATAAAAGATTTGGTTAGTGCTTAGAGTATATAACACTGGAGAAGCCTTATGAACACTTCCCCTCTGTAAAAGTACAAGAACAAATTAATGTTCTAGTACGTTCATACAAACTACTTTGAAATCGATTCTAACGCACTTCGTAAATCGTTTTAAAGGTGCGCGTGAAAATCCCTATTTGTGCTGTTAAATGGTGTAAAAAGCGTTCAAATACGTCAAATTCACATAAAGAACTGAATAACTTTCCAGAAGTTAAAAAAAATAATCTAAGATTTACTCATGTTTTCATTGAAATTTAAAATCCTAACCTCATAATACAATTCGATTTTTCATTCGATTCAACCATGATTCAATATAAAACGTAGCATGAATCGAGTATTTTCCTAACGTTGTTTCTGTGACGTCACCGAGTCTCGCTACATCTCGTTTTTATGTTCGTAAAGATCAAAATACTTTTCTTTTGCATTACGAAAATATACGTCAAATCAGCAAAACTTACACGCACTTGACATGCGATTATATCCTCTAGTAAAAATGTTAACGAGACTACCGTAGTGTTGAGGTCATGTTTGAAACCAAAATTGACATGTCGATAATTTCCTAGTAAAAATTACTTAGTTATTATTTTTGATTGATCAATGTTTTATAAATTATAATTTGTTTCAATGTTTTATAATTTGTTTATGTCCATTGAAGTGGTTGTATATAATTTTTTTTTTTTTTGCTTTGACCTAATTTTTTATTGAGATTACTTGCTTATTACAAATTTAGTTACTTTTATTTAAATTAAATTATTTTCTCTTATTATTAAAATGTAACTATTTTATGCAACAGCTGTTTTATTTCATGGATTCAAGCAAAATTCCGAATGAATATCGATATCGATAAAATAAAAATTAATGGTACGGACTTCTCTTCGCTACCGCGCCCCCCGCAAAAAGTGACAGAATGTTTTGTTCGGAATATTGTGCTTATTGCTTCTCCAGTGTTATATACTCTAAGGGTTTGTGCTATTAAACATGCTTTTGCTAATCGATTTTATTTATTTTTAGGGCCCTACTTGTATAACCAGCTTAACAGAGTGCTAAAGATTTATAGTTTAAGTTATAATAGGTGATTCTTACTAGTACAGGAATATTTGTCAAAACTCAATTACGCAGACACGGAAAAACTACCAGAAATTTTAAAATAATATCTCTATCTATCTACTCTATATTAAGTCTCTTCCTGTACCTAATTAATAACAGTGTCCACTTTATCTACTTTAATATTATTTGTTTATTCATTTAAACATAATATATCTTAAATAATCTAGTTTTAAAATAACATACCCAAATAAATAGTTACTCTTTAAGTCATTGAAAATATCATGTCTTCTTTTAATTTAGCTTAGTAATAAACCTATTGTTGTCTTCTTTTTAAATGTTTGATGTAAATTGATGGCCTGAAACACAGGTTTTTCATAAACCTAGATCAGGCAGGTCTACATTACAGTTAGAATTTAATTTTCCTCGATTGTAATGAATTTATATCATAATTTGACTTTATACTTGAATACATTTGTATTTTTATTATTTATTATATTATTATTTAACGCAACGCTTGTCATATCATGTACAGGACCCACTCAAACAATAGTAGGTTTGATTATGTAACGTAAATCACATAGATCAATGTTGTAAATAATAATATTCACATATAAGTTTGTTCCCATAGTTATAAGTTTGATAATGTTAGGTATTAAGAACTTTGTCATGATCGTACGCAACTCTAGGTCAAGTCCAGAGCTGTCGGTCGATTCTGTAAAAATATTAACGTGAAGCTTAGATGAAGTGAGCGTGAAGTGAGCTGTCACTGCCACAGAATCGACCGGCAGGATGCTAGGGATTAACACTATTGACAGCTCACTTCACGCTCACTTCACCTAAGTTACACGGTGATATTTTGCCCCTGGCTGGAGGCTTTAAGTGTAGAAGCTTAAGGCAACCACAGGATTGACCGGTTAAGTAGTCATGACCTCAGAGGTCAGCTACGAGATGCCCTATATAAAAAAAAAAAAAAAGTTTATTTAGTATTCAGTTTGTATCCAGATCTTATATTGAACAAGTAAATGATATTCGTCAAGTCACCGAGGGTTTTATTCAGTGAACAACGTAGTAGTGCCCTCCAATCCAGTGCACATAGTGTGAGACCTAGAACACTCACATATCAACTTTAACTTTTATTTGCCATAAAATAAGTTTCCATAATAACATGTGTTATAATCATCAGTTTCTTTATGTACCTAACACATCACATAATCGATACTTGACCTCTGCAACATTTAATATAATTTAGAAACGTTTATTGTTTTGTACAAAAAATAATGTCATTAAAGCATTTGGTCTGTAATAAAATGATTTATTACAGCAAACAATCTTTAGACAATAAACAGTTTGTCAAATTCGAAACAGCTAGGATAGGTTAGGTTAGAACTCTGGCCGCCAAGCGCTATATTTCCTCTTTGGCAAAGCACTCATGCATAGTAGATTAGGTTTATTTTACGTTTCATAATTCAATTAATATATAGCATTATTATTTTTATATTTTATGTAATTTCACGATTATGGCAACGGAAGCGTTAAGGCTCGTGCAGACCAGCGCGACGCGACTCAAACAATGCAATTTCTAAGCAAACTCTACGGTATAACAATAACCGGCGCGGCGGCGTCGCACGGTAGGCTGATATGAAACCGTAGAGGACTTAGGAATTAAAAAAAAATATTGGCCTGTTTAAAAAAAACAAATACGCAAATGAAATCTACCAACCATCACAATATAATATTGTTCTATGACTTTACATTTTACCCATAATTTTTAATGCTGTGAATATTTAAAGATTTTTTGTATGAACAAAAACATAAATTCATGATTATCTCGTAATTCTCAAATGTTCTCCAAAAATAGATTGAAGATTTGAATAGGACAAATTATTATCCTATTTTTGCATATAATCTGGTACTGCGATATTGTGCGATATTGGAGATATTTTATTGCCAACTGTTTTGAAAAAAAAAGTTTTACTTTGTGACATATCCAATGAAAGGGCTTATTGTGTGTCAATTTTTTATTTTTTATAATTTTATCATAAATAGTTTTATAGTTATTTAAGAAAATAGATGAAAATTTAACATTTTTTTCAATATTTTACCCATAACCCCGAAGCTACTAAGCATACAATTTTGAAAAAATACAGAAAGTGGTACTATTCTTATAGATTACAGGAAAACCTATAAGAAGTCTATGGTTTTAAAACAACATGTCAAATCTCTCAAAATTGTGCATACAAACTTACATTTCCAGTTGGAATGTATGGAAGACCATGTTTTTCAACTACAATGTTAAATTTGTTCTTGGGATAAATCACACCTATTAAATACACATTTTGTACAACAATAATCTTTTATTTCCAATTAATGAAGGATCATCAAACGTCACCAACCGTCAGCGCGACAGACGTTGTAACCTTGGTGGCCAGTATATATCAGTCCTCCGCCGCCATTCCTGGTTGTACCACGCCTGGGGCTGAAAGCAACTGTTCCAGGTGTCTACGCCACACGACGCCACCATCTGTCTGTACTTCATAATGAAGCCTGCCTAGGCGACGCACTATCGTGCCGAACTCCCATCTTCGTCTCTGGTCGGAGTAGGCTCTAGCCTGGACTCGCTCACCTACGGAGTAAGCCCTGATGGGAGGCGGTGTGTGGTTTGGGTCGAAGGCCTTCGGGGCAGATGAGTCTTTAAACATCACGTGCAACTTTGTTCTCACATCCCGGTTGAACATCAATTGATAGGGGGTCTGTCCGTTCAGGTTTGGTGTGCGTCTGAGCCGGGTCTTAAGGACAAGGAGCTTATCCGTAAGATCGCCTCTCTCTCCCTCCATTGCGCGTAGTGCTTTCTTTATTGTTTGCACGTAACGTTCAGCCTGACCATTGGTGGCTGGGTGGTACGGGGCTGACGTCAAGTGTGTTACACCGCAGTTGGAAAGGTAGCTCTTGAATTCTTGAGACACAAACTGCCGTGCGTTGTCCGAAACAAGTGTGTATGGTATGCCGAATGTGCAGAATAATTCTTTCAACTTAACAACGCACCAAGCACTTGTTGTTGTCTTTGTTGGGAAGACTTCCACCCACTTTGAAAGGGCATCCACGACTATTAGAAGTTGATGTCCTAAAATAGGTCCTGCAAAATCTATATGAAGACGTTGCCATGGTCCTGTAGGTTGTTCCCAATGGTGTGGGGGTGCTTTTGGTGACTCATTTTGTTCTAATCGGCATGCTCTACAGGATTTTACTTTGTTCTCGATATCTCTATCTATATTTTTCCAGTATATGTAGCTGCGAGCTAGTAATTTCATTTTAAGTATACCAATGTGTCCGGTGTGTAGTTCATCTAGTACACGTATGTGTAAACTTTTGGGTATTACCATTCGAGTTCCTTTCAATATGCAGTGGTCTTGAAGTGTTAATTCATTATCACCGTAGCCATATTGTCGTAATGAGTGGCCTGCTTGTAGCGCTTCCAGTAATGTTTTAAGTTCATTGTCTTTTCTAGTTTCATTAGCTATAACTTCTGGTCGAATTTCTAGGATGTTAATCTGCTGTAGTTGGTATGAACAATGTTGGTCTATTGAGGTTTCTTTTGTTATTTCTACTGGGAATCTTGATAGGTAATCAGCATTTGAATGTTTCGCTGAAGCTCTGTATTCCACGTCGTAGTTGAATCCCGATAAGAAATGTGCGTAATGAAATAATCGCATTGTGCTCAATGCTGGTAATGTCTGGTGGGGATGAAAAATTGAGGTAAGGGGCTTATGGTCTGTCACTAATGTGAATTTTCTGCCGTAACAGTAGTGAAAGAATTTTTTTATGCCCCAGTAGATCGCTGTAGCTTCTTTGTCAATTTGACTATATTTCCTTTCACTAAATGAAAGTGATCTAGAGGCGAATGCGATTGGTCTATCAGAGCCATCAGGTAGTTTGTGAGAGAGAACAGCTCCTAAGCCCATTGGTGAAGCGTCAGTAGCTAGTATCAGTGGTTTTCCTGGGTCAAAGTGAATAAGAACTCTTTCGCTCAAAATCTCCTTCTTAATGTTATTAAAACTGTTTTCACATTTAGAAGTCCAGTGAAAATCTTTCTCTTTCCTTAGTAACTCATTTAGTGAGTTTGTTAAAGAGGCAAGGTTCGGTATAAATTTGTTATAGTAGTTTGCCATACCAAGGAAGGTTCGTAGTTCGTTTGTATTAGTTGGTCTTACAGTGTTCACGATGGCCTTTACTTTGTCTTTGTTCTTATGTAAACCATCTTTATCGATTGTATGTCCAAGGTAATTAATGTTACGTTTAAAAAAATGACATTTGTCTCTGTTAACGTGGAGGTTACTCTCTTTCAGTTTTTGCAAGACTTGTTTTAGACGTGTTAAGAGTTGGTCCTCTGATGCTCCTTGAATTATAATGTCGTCAAAAAAACATTTTATTCCGTCTAGGCCCTGAAGTAATTGGTCCATGAATTTCTGCCAAAGGCTTGGTGCTACTTTGACTCCAAACATTAAGCGATTGACTTTGTAAGTACCTTTGTGCGTACTTAATGTTTGTAAGATAGCGCTTTCTTCGTCCATAACCAAATTTAGATAGGCTTGGGTAATGTCTAAGGTGCAGAAGTATTTGCCTCCGTTCATTTCTGCAAATATATCCTCTATTATAGGAATTGGGTAATGTTCGTCCCTGATGACTTTGTTAAGGGTGACCTTGTAGTCTGCACATAGTCGAATGCTCCCATTTGGTTTCACAATCGGTACGATTGGCGTGCCCCAATCCGAATGATCTACTTTGGTGATCACCCCTTCTGCACATAGTCGTTCAATTTCTTTATCAACTTTTTCCTTTAACGCGTACGGTATTCGCCGCGGTTTTATGAAAATCGGTCGTGTATTTTCCTTAAGATTTAAGTGAGCTTCATAGTTGGGTATTTTTCCCAAGTCTGATCTAAAAACAGTTGTTGCAAACTCTTCTAATAATTTATCAAGTTTGTCGGATTGTTTAGAAGTTTGCAAAACTCTTATGTCTGCAATTTTCACATTTAGTTCTTTCATCCAGCTTCTTCCAAATATTGGGTCAACGTTTTGATTGATTATGTATAATTTCCCGTTGAAGGGTTGGTCTTTATAAGTGCCTTTTACGTATGTCACTCCTGCAGGCTTGATAATTTCTCCAGTGTAGGTTCTCAATTTCATTTCCGTTTTGAAAATTTTGTTTGTTAATTTTAGGCTTTTGTATTGTCTGAGTGACATTGAGGACAAGGTCGCTCCTGTATCGAATTCCATGCTAACCTGTTTGTTCTCTATTTTTACTGTGATCATATATTTTTCAGATATCTCACTTTTAATCAGGTTGATATCTCCCATGCTTTCGTTAGTCGTATTACTTGTATTGTAATCTAGTTGATTGGTATTTAAGTTCCGCTGTAGACAGACTCGTGCCAGATGTCCAGTCTTCTTGCATTTCAGGCATCTAGATTTGATGGCGCCACACTCATTAGATCGATGGTCGTCTTTGCCGCATCGGAAGCATTTTCCCTTTAAATCTCTTATCGTTATCGGAGATGAAAACGATGGGGAAGTTGACAGTCCGCTCGGTGGTGAATTTGAGGATCGTGGATACTTAGGTCTTTTTATCGAGCTCGTAATTCTGTTTACTGTGTCCGAATGTTTGTGCATGTCTGCGGATATTCTTAGGTTCTCCGATTTTCCCATTTCTATGGATGTGGCCATGTGTAGCAGTTTCGTAAAAGGTAGTGTCTCCCTTTCTTGAAGAATTTTTGCTCGTATATCACTGTCTTTCAATCCCCGAATAAATTGTAGGGCTAGAAAGCTTTCTAATGTAGGTTTTTGACAATTTTGACATTTAAATTTGCAGTTCAACGATCTTTTTTTTAATTCAGAGGCATATGTTGCCACTGTTTCTTCTTCGCATTGTGTGCGCGTAATAAATTTGTGTTGTAAAGCCCATATGCTAGGTTTAGGGTCAACATATTCGTCTAGTATCTGTGTGAGCTCCTTAAAACTCATGTCAATTGGATCATCCGGTGAGCATAAATCGTGTAATTTTTCATGTAATTCTGGTGATAGAGCAGCAAGTAAGGTGTAAACTTTCATTTTAGCGTCTTCGATCTTGTTAAGTAAGAAAAATACAGTTAGTCTTTTAGTAAAGTTTGCAAAAGTCTCTTTTTCATGAAAAGGCTGGAAATTAATTTTTGGGCCTTTGGCCTTGGCGCGGGTTTTCTTCAGTTTTTTAATATCATTAGTCGACATCCTCGTCGCCAATTTATTAAATACACATTTTGTACAACAATAATCTTTTATTTCCAATTAATGAAGGATCATCAAACGTCACCAACCGTCAGCGCGACAGACGTTGTAACCTTGGTGGCCAGTATATATCAACACCAAATATGGAACACTTCATTGTGTGTGGTCCAACACGCACTAGACCAGTTTTTTTTGTAGGCCTAATTCACTACAGCTAATGCCTTCATTTCGATCTGCTTTTAATTGCGAAACATGTGTATATGATAATTCGTTTGAAGACATAGTTGTTACTATATGGGGTGTCAGGGACATCGACGCGAAGCCGGTTACCATGGATTCAGTATCTTCTGTATGTTCTGAACGTGTATTTTTTTGCTTAGGACCTATTCAGTAAAAGGTTGGCACATCGAACACGGTAAGTCCTACTTACCGTGGTCGATATGCCAATAGATGCTTTTACTTGAGATGGAGTTACAATCTGTGTAGATCTACTGGGAACTGATTCGTCGAATTTTTCCACAAAACCTCCTATAAAATATGGCCAAAATATTTCCGACTCTAACCACTCATAGACCTTACTTTTAAATCATTGTTCCTTACGATGAGCACGTTCCCATTTCCTATTAATATTATAACAATACTTTGCACAGAACACCTTTAATGTTTTATCATTTTCATTATTTAAACCAGATAGTTTTGACTTAATGACATTGTATAAAAATCTTTAATATATAACCTTCTTTCAATTTCACAAACAAATCAATGTTGTTTACCAAATCACGAAACATTTTTACAAAATCCTTGTTAATCTTACGTCCACAAAAATCAAATGGTAATAATAGTCAATAAAGGGGTAGTCCGTATGTAAAGAAAGAAAGAAAGAAAAAGTATTTATTGTGACTCGCATAGGAAAAAAACAAAAACAATAAAAAACAAAGTAACAGTAACATAAAAAGAAGGAAGTCCTGTACGAGGCCAAAAGGCTCCTATCTCAGCATGATGCCGCGACATTTAAAAATAAATAAAAATGTCACAGCGCTGGTATTCTGATAGGGCCCGCAGTGATGTCACGGATAGATACAGACAAATAAATATAATAAAAAATAAAAACAAAAAGGAGTGTGAAATACAATGAAGAGTGAAATATTATGTAATCCGCGTGTCTGCATCAGACGTAACATCAGTTACTTGTCTATGCCTTTAGTATCTGTGGTACTCTATGGCATCGTATTGACAAGTAAAGAGACGCAGACGCCGACACCGGCAAAAATAATTATTTACATTACGGCTGTTTATTGTGTATAGTATAATATAGTGAATAGTGGAATGAAAAGTGTTTTGTGGTAGTCAGCCAACGGCATTTGGAGAAATACGGATAGTTTAATGTGGTTCAAGAGTTCTGACAAACAGTGCAAAAGAAAAAATAAATATATAAAAAATAAAACAAAGTGCGAAAGAACCACTGTGTTTGTACTTAGTGCCACCATCGCCAGACGCGTGCAGATCAGGGGTAAGTTTATTGTTTGGTATCCTTTTGAAGCTGTAATGATGATGCTTTTGATGATGTAATGGTGGGTAGCAACGAACTGAGGTCATCGTTTGACGTTTCCTACCCTCTCGGTTTCCACCTACCTGCAAATTTACTGCCCTCTGATTGGCGCACGTCACTAATGACTCACAAATGACTGCGCGTCTACTGATAAGAAAACCGGTTTGGCCGTATTTTGAACACAAACAAATGACGTCACGGAAGTGGTGTGGAATATTTGACTATATTTTGCATTACAATTCTAATACGTGCATCAATTTTTTTTTTTCGTACAATATTGAAACTACCTATAACTTTGAAAGTAATGGGTTTATGAAAAAAATCTAATAACAAAAAGTATTGTATTAGTATGTAGATTTCAAAAATGTATACACGAATCTTTAAGCCCGTACTTCGCGATTTCAGTCCACTGTGCGTCGCGTCGCGCGACAAGTCGCGCTGGTCTGCACAAGCCTTTATTTCTAATGAAATTATGGCAAACATACAAGTATGGTACTTATATAAAATTATTGCACTATAAATTGTAACAAACATTAGTAAACCATAATACTCGTATCTACTTTTCACTCAGTGAGTTCTTTGATACTTACTTACGTCAATATAAGAAAATGGATGATTTCCCATAGGGTCCATAAAACCAATAATAACCTGTATATTTCCGTGTTTTTTTTTTTTGCGCAATCTAAGGCCCGTTTTACAGAAACAAAATATTAAAAAAACGGAAATATGCAGGGTTATTGGTTATAAATGTCGGTAATTCATTATGGGAATGTAGGAGAGGTCATTTACTACCAATTACCTTTTTTCACCCATCACACCCATTACCACCATTTGGTTGTAATTTACCTCTTTTTTTTTGCGCAATCCCCTGTACGATGCATATGTACTTACATTGTTGTCGCGCAATGAAAGTCTAAAAACAGTGAGTACTAGTCACGATACCATTCACTAAGGGTAGTCGCACATCTGACGGAAGATTGGCCGCGTATCGTCGGTCGCTTAACGCCAGAACGGACAAGAAGGTAATAAAACATTTAACGAGCATATAACGAAGTTACCCCCGACGACGCGGGCCCGACGCATCTTCCGTCAGATGTGCAACCACGTTAAGGGGCCATCTATAAATCACACGAATGTCATGATTGATTTTGGAGCACCCCGGCCCTCGGCCCCGGTCAATTTTAAATTATTTTAGGCACTCACTAATATAAATATTTATACAGTTTGAAATAATTATTTTAAATGTTATTTTAAATGTTAGAGTTGAAGTTTATAACCTAACTAATATTATAACAGCGGAAGTGAGTTTGTTTGTTTGTTACGCTTCCACGATAAAACGGTTGAACGGACTTGGATGAAATTTCGTACATGAGTAGACCATGACCTGGAGAAGGACATAGGATAGCTTTTATCCCGATATTCGCACAGGAATGAAACTTATGCGGGTGAAACCGCGGGGCGCAGAGAGTTTTTAATAATTTACATTTATACAATATTATCACATCACGTCATCATAATCGTCTTTTCTTTCTTAAGTTTAGGATGGCCTCCCCCTTGTCACACGATATTCGAATTTGTAGACCCCCTCCCTACCCTATCGTGTGACGTAATTTATGGATGGTCCCTTATGAAATTATTAGAATACTGGTCCTTAGTACGAAATAAAAAACATGGTTACCATCATCGCCTGCATCAGGGAACATGACGAGACTGAAGGGAGCCTTCGGTATCGCCTGCAGGTTGGGGTTGTTGGAAGCGATGCGACCCGTCGCCGCCGCCATCTGCACCCTACAGATGATGATGATGATGATACTTTATTTTAATTGGTTTAAATTTATTGTTGCGTCAGTTACGTGGAGTAGCCTTCCTGTAACTAATATAAATATTGTTTGAGTGAATGAAGGACAATCCCGCTTCTGGATATGGGTCAGCGGACGCACGGAGAGGAGGCTGATAGACTTGATATGCTGCACTTTTTTGTTATTATTTCATCATTTTAAACTATCGGAATATAACAAAATTCGAGCTCGCTCCGCTCGCTCTTGCAGCCTGCGTTCTCTCAATTCTTACTTATTAAACTTTTATGCATATGACTAAATGACGTCTATTATCACACCCAAGATTCTCTTGGCAAAAACACCACCCCCGCCGTCCGCCGCACCAGTTATGCGAAGAATCGATCAAACAGGTTCTTACAAAAGTATTATACTTAATTAGTATTGTTTGAAGAAATTAATCTGGTTCAAGTAACTTGCGAGTTAAGGCTTAAGAGGAAAATAACGTCTTTGGGGTGGGGGCGGCATTATCGGTTCTGCACGCGAGCGCTGCAGCGGCTAGCGGCGGCCTGAGTGGACGTCCACTGAGCGATATCCGAGACGACTAGAAGCTAGCGAAGTTTGAGGAGGAGGCGAATTGCGATTCCCCTCGCGACGAGTTTTTCGACGTGGTACATACACATAAGAGGAGAACCTGCAGCTGCTCGTGTTGGAAACGGCAACCGTCGTGGTGTTCTTATGAAAGTCTTGCATAAACTTTCGCCTTCCTGTAGTTGAGGATGAAAGTCCTAATAATTAAAAGATCAACTGACTCACCACGTTGGTCTAACAACTCCGTCTTTAACATGCTGAGCGATACCCGTGAGGAAGGTGGCGTGAGCCTTGTGCAAGTGCCGGTATTCCAGGATCAGCTTCGGCAGTGGGTGCTCACAAACGAGGCTGCGCAACTAAAACAATATACGAGGTTCATATGTAAGTATTTGGCAGCGATGGTCGTCGGATCGGGAAGATCACTCTTACCTACGTAACTGTCGCAGATGGATTGTCGAATCCATCCACCAATGACAATCCATCTACGACATAACTACCACTTGAAATATGGGATCAGGCAAGTAGCTGCCTCATTAGATTTTAAGCGATTTTATCATCTAAAGTTTCTTATGAAGATAAGACACCTGGTACCGGTTAAAAGCTCACCATAGTTTCGGACGTGGACTTAGCACCTTTGCCTATAGTCTCTCTGATCTTGACATTGCACTTGGTGTCTAGTTGCAGCTCATCGTATACTATGGCGCGCACTTGCACGGCTGAGTTCATCTGGAACACTTTCCCGGCTGCCTTGTAACATTGCTGCTCT
This sequence comes from Agrochola lota, assembly GCA_947364205.1. Taxonomy (NCBI): domain Eukaryota; kingdom Metazoa; phylum Arthropoda; class Insecta; order Lepidoptera; family Noctuidae; genus Agrochola; species Agrochola lota. Next base: position 22,393,609 of record OX376223.1, read on the forward strand.
ACTAACTTCATTCTAGTTAGCAGAACCTCTTCCATTGCATTTAGTTTGACCATATCGATACATACGCCTCGACGCTCCATGTCTACAATTTTTAAGGAACCGTTTTTAAAGTCTTTAATATCGGTGTCTAAAGCCTAGTGCAGACTAGCGCGACGCGACGGCGCTTCGCGACTCGAACAATACTATTTCTATGAAAACTTCACGGTGTAACAATAACCGGTGTCGCGTAACGCTAGTCTGCATGAAGCTTAATTCTATAATTATCTCATCTTTTAGGCCGTATTCTCGGCGGGAGCGGGCACGGGGGCGGCGGCGACAGCGGCGCGAGAGTGGTGCGTTCAAGTGCACAGATTTTTAAGGAACTGTCCTCGCACCGCGCCCGCTGCACTGGCCATACACCTACTACTATAAAACAAAATATCTACCGATTTTTAAACATTCAAATGTAATATATAAGACACTTACCTGCAATAATAGGTAGCAATTTCATTTCAATCTCAACGAAGACCTTCCACAGAGAGTCTGCCACAAGCAACGCATGCAGTTTGGCCCAGCATTCTTTCAATAGGGACATGTACCAGGCACATTTTTGCAGCGTGCATTCTGTCGTTATTGTATACGGAGCAGTGAAGGACAACATATTTTGAAGATCCGTGAAGTTCTCTGGGGAATTGTCAGGTTCCAGTAGACTGGCGCCGATCTTAAAATGATTAAAAGTCTACTTGCAGAAAGGATGACTCAAGCTCAACATTACTAAGTTCGCAACTGCGTAGGTACAGAGTTCCTAACTAGGTACTCAATTTTTCCCCTTCCAATCCGAGTTGAACCTCCTTAGAGGTGGATTTGAGAAAATCCTTTATTGCTGCAGATACCTAGGTATACCTTCAACGTACCATCAGCCACAAGTTTCTAGGCTTTAAGAGCGGGCCTAATGCCAGGATAAATTCTGATTTCACCCGCGCGTCTCGCAACCCCCGCGTTAGTGCGGAAAACAACCACGGGCAGCGCGACGACGCGCGCTACCAAACTCGCGTACTCGAGGTCATTGAGCGGTCAACTGCAGTGCGCAGTATATGCAATATAGTCAGATAATATACTAAACTTTTTTTAAATTCTATTTTTAAGTTACTTTGGATAAAACAGGACTGAACAAATAGCACATAATTATAGTATCAGTTTCACAGAATTCGCAAAATATATTTCTTATAAGAGTGTAGTCATTGTGCTGTAATTTATGTGGCATAAGAATTTCTTGAATTATGTAATAATTATCTACAATACAATACTATGTTGTGAATTAATAAAAAATCTTAAATATTGTGAGTGATGAAATAATTGATAAAAAAATCTAAAAGCTATACACATTTCATAAATCGTGTTATTATGGAGTATGGACTTTTACTTGTTCACAGCAATTTATTAAGAATTCCTTTATTGGTTTTACTGTATAATTCAATTACTTTGCTATAAATAAAACACGATGGTAAGAAATATCTTATAATAATCACAATAATATATTTATTATCCATAAACACCTATTCTAATGAGTAATAAGTACTCAGCAATTGATAAAATTTGTTCTTCATTTGATGGTCCAGGAGTAACCAACTCTCTAAATTGAACTATTTCATGACAGAATTGCTTGCATTTTGAGGGTCCAGCAGCATTTGGTTCTTCGAGCTGACGTTTTTTGGAAATTGTTGGTTGCCTCAATGGCATGTTTCTTGTTCGGCGTGGGTCAACTAATTCAGGCAATATGTGCTCCATATAAAATTCAGTAAGCTTAGCAATCATTTTCTTTTGCCAAAAGTCGTCATCGCGAAATATCGTTTCAACAGTCATTCTTTGATTTTCACCAGACCACACTGCAAAAAGACACTTGTTTCTGTTGCTAATATGTAACTGTCCTTGGACTTGGTAAAACCAAGGGTGGTTCTTGTTAACAATTTTTTTTTCTTTCATGGTCCAAATTTTTTTTTTTCTTCTCTATGGCCTCTTCAATTGCTATTTTGAAAGCAGAAAGTGGGCATTTTATCTCGACAACTGTGTCGTTACCGTCTAAGCCATCTGGGGTAGCTGCCAAAAATGGTATCTTATCGTCTACACTACTATCTCTTTGTAAGATTGTAGCTCGTTCAACCTGGGACTTTTCAAGTTCAGTTTTTCTAAATTTTTCAGGAAACCTCGTTTTGCCAGCTCGTAAACCTCTTCGGCCATATTAGGCTTTTGACAACTGTCTGTTCCATAATCTTTGTCTGCCGTTGCAGCCGATGTATGTGTTTTGGTAAAAGGCAGTTTCCTGAAACTTTTAACATTTCTTCGACACTTATTTTTTTGTTTTCTTTTGTCTTCCAATAATTTCGATTTCGATTTAGGACTTTTGCCCAAAAGCGATTTTTGTAAATTGTATAATGGCCTTTTTGTATTAAATGCCACAACTGCTGCCGCACATCTGGATTAATATGTTTGCCGTTGAATTAAGTTAGTTCGTTTACCACCTACGAATTTAGCTATTATGCTATTGAACTGTTCAACCGGGTTACTGTCACAGTCATTGATCAAACTTCGCGAGTGCGAGGCAACTATGGCCACAATGTATTGAACTTTCGCCCAAAATGCAGAACTTTTTACTTTCGGGACGAGGTCTTCATTTTGCCTTTCACTACAACAGTAGTGATCTATACAGTCGTGATGACCGAATACATGATTATATGAGTTATTAATGTCAATAAATAGATTATGTATTCGCACACCTAATTCAGCAGTATTATTTTTGTGATGTTTTATAGCTGAACAAATAACTTTTCTAATGGCAAGAATTATTTTTGTGGTTATCATTTTTCTCATACATAGTGGATATTTTGTATCTTTACTGATGGCGGCTAATTTGTTCCACATATTACGCAATATGTGATTCCTACATTCAATTTTCTCCACGGTAACATCTTTATAAGGTCTCTCTTCCAGGATCTTTGCGTAAGTGCTCGAATCACCATCCGCTATAACTCGCCCATATATGATGTTATACATTTCTACGGAATTTTTGAATCCCTCTACTATTATTTCTGCCTCCATTCCAGAAGAAGAACCTGTGTAATTTCTATAACATGTGTGTTCTTTTGGTGGTACTCCTATATTTTGTGCACGAACACATATGCAACAGAATTTATTTTTCACACCTAAATAAAGAACTTCTTTGAACTTCCTGCCAACTATAGCTGCTGCTCCAGAAAGCGCAGAATAGTTACTCTTATAGGAAAGCTTAGACCAGCAGCCGTCAGCAATGACATCAACGATTGCTATCCCATCCATATTTACTCTACCTTCTTCTATTGCTGCTTGTCTTTCGCGTTCCGCTGCAACCGCCATAGCCTGTTGAATTGTCTTTTCCCAATGTTGACAAATTTCAACGTGTTTTCTTTCATACATCTGTTCTGACAATATGGAAAGATTCATTGCAGCACACAACCTTTGAAAGTGTTCTAAACCAATGCCAGTGCTTGTGACACCAGATACTGCAGCTGTATTTATATCTACGTTTTGGGTTGGCAGTGGATCTGTTGTATTTACGATAAACTTAGCTTCATAAAGATTTCCGTCAATATCTTTGACTTTCTTACTCTTATTTTTTTTATTATCATTCTTTGGTCCTTTATACACACGTAGATTGGAGTTTCTGTAATTAAAAAAATAACGTCATGTATCTAAATTTACGGTAGGTTTTTTAGGGGTTGGTTTTTTTTTTTACATAAGTTCCTACTAACTGCTTTGTAACTATACTGCTTCAAAATTATTTTTGGATATTTGGACAAACTAATTATACTGATTCACTTTCTAAGCTGTTCACAATGAATTTTACACAACAAATTTCAAAAATAATTATATATATTTTTGTAAAATGAGTGGATTGCCTCAAGAAATGAATTTATTATTATTAATTTTGCAGTATGTTTTAAAGATTAGGAGTTTTATTTTTCAGATATCAATAAGCGCGCCGTCGTCGTCATACCTATAATATCAGTAGTGTACCTACGTCTTATGCTGGACCCACAGTGGTAGACCACAATTTCATTTTTATTTTTTTAATGCAGTTTTTTGGTCAGTGTCAGGTTGTATCTTGTACAAATCTAAGTTAGAGACTTGTTCTTGAATGTCATGATTTCATGAAAAAGTAATTTAATGGAACAAATCTAACTTAGAAGAGATGTATTAATGATTCTAATGATTATAATTCTATAAATACACATTTTATGGTCGCAAATCATATTTTGATCAAGATACAACCTGACACCGACCTGCAAATTGCAAAAAATGTAAGAAAATTTGAATGGCGCGAGCTACCACTCGAGTCCTCCTTAGAAATAAGTTCCACAAAATACGTACTGTTCGCGTAAAACACTCTTGTCATTATCCAACTCAAGCTCCGTTACGTTGTCACTACTCAAGGAACCGCCATTTTTTTTTGTTAAATCATTACTGAAATAAATAAAAAAATTTAAAAGGAATTTTGGTACATGTGTAAGTTATATCACCGAAAAAATAAATTGACGAAAATACTTTGAAACAGTTTCACCTAGAAATCCTTCTTTATTGCTCGAGCTATAAATATCTGGTTGTTCATGCCGAGTGGCGTGTGTGGTGGAAGTGTTACAGCTAACATTCTCCAAGGTCTTCAACATAGTTCTGAAAGTGGTGTATGAATATTCATAATTCTTTATGAAAGCATAGGCATACACTACATATGTGAAATTTGGGTAGAAGGAATAGATAAACGTACTTCTCTGGTGGCAAATCATGGTCATCATTCAAATTATTTTCAACGTCGATGGTACCACCAATCGAACCATCAACAAACTCGATATCTCGATTATTGTCTTTTTCTGGGAACTGATACCTAAAACAAGCGAGTTTTTGGAACAGTCTTTCATAAATCTTTAATTTGATGCCTCACTCGAATAGGTGTGAAAAGATAACACACAAAGAGACGGCAGAGAGAGGGAGATCGCAATACTTTTGCATTTCTAATTTTAGTGAGGAAGTGTGGACAATATTCACGTAATTCAAAATAAATGACATGTCGTTCATCGATATCTAGTTTTAACTATATAATTAATTTATTATAGGCCTATATAATTTTGCCATTTCCCAAACATGTAAACAAACACGAGTTTTAGGAAAAACAACTGTAATGCCTACATACATACCTATAAGGTTCAATTTGCGCTACAAATTCATATTTCTTATGACTTTTTCAACAATGCTAGTCGGTCTAAAATCAACTTTATTTACGATAGCATAAAGTTGACGTTTGTGTAAGGGAAAAATCAAAAAGTAAGTAAAAAGTGTTTGTTTACATGTTTTGCAAATAAATTGTGCACGCAGATTAGTTATATCATTATTTATTTATTTATATATACTTTATTGTACACCAGAAAATACATAATAAATCATAAATTTAACACTACAAAACATACAATGGGCGGCCTTATCGCTTTCTGCGATCTCTTCCAGGCAACCTTGATAATAATTAATAATTAATTATTTATTAATAATTATATACTTTCGAACGAAAACAATACACGATCGCAGCGGTCAAATAGATCATCTGTTTATTTTGCGTATACTATACGCCTATGCACTAAGCCCACGTTCGCACGGATGGAAAAATATCGCGGCGGTATTATTTCGCACACTGGATTTTCAACGCTCTAATTAGCGCCGAGAGTTGAAAATCCAACAGCGTGTTTTTTCGACGCGCTGGAATGCACTCTGTTGAATTCTCAACGCTCGGCGTAACACCGAGAGTTGAAAATCCAGCGCACGAAAAATCTCGCCACGGTTTGTTTACACCCTTCCGCGCGATAAATAAAAAGTTTACTAAAATTTGTACCTACTATGTACTTCATAATGTAGTAAAAGGTTAGTTTTTGCAACATAATTTTGATTTTTACATACCTACATTAATCAAATGATTAAAACAATAACCCAATGACCTTGATAGTAATTTAAAAAAATACATACCTTCGACTTCAGCAATTAGCAATCATTTGAGTCTTCAACTGTTTTAGTTCTCGCTTCTTCCGTTTTTTCATTGTATTTTTTTTGTTTCCCATATTACTCAACAACAATTTAGATAATAATATATTTTAATGATAATAATAATGGCGGCTACGCGCGGAGCAAACTGTCATAAACTACCCGTCTCAACAGAGCGAGGGCAACTGATCGCCGATCAGTTAGATGAAACATACAGATGTCTCAAGCTCGTGTTACGCGAGACGGAAGACAGCGTGTTTCGCGGATTAAAAATGTAGTAAGCGCCAAATGCTTTTTGTTCTGTATCTTTTAGAATAGACAATATTTTAAAAAATGGCTAGGGTCAGCTCTAGGTTTTATATAAGTGTTATTATTTATCTAATTTATATTTCAATAACATGCACCAAAATAGAACAAAAGCCTAAAAATTTGAAAATTAGTGGTAACTTTGTGATTTTTTTCTATCGAGAAAATTTTATTCTACTATGTTTTTCGTTAGGGCCGACCTTTACGTTTATAGTAAAGTTTCTTGACATATATTTTTTTTCCAATTTGCACATGATTTTCTATTGTAAAAATCTAATCAAAGATTGAAGATTTTGCTTTAGGCCCAATCTTAAGACGCAGATATATGCCAGTGACCTTGAGTGGTTAGCTTACGTGTTCTGTACTGAGCTCACGCAACGCGTCGTACGTCCAGCCAGTAATAGGACTCGCCCATCCAGGAGCGCAATCCCAAATAAGACGCATTATTAATTTATTATACATAAAACAAAAGGTATTTAATAAAATAGTGTCCAGTCATTTCACCAAAAATTTATTTACAAATTTTCACTTGACAAGTAACGATTGGCAAACACATGATTTGTTATTTCATCATTATACAACAATAAGTTTGCCAAATAATTCACTTAAGAAAATAATTATCTGATAAACTTTTTCATAATACCTAACGTATTATTCGGCAAACATTTTTTTTTTTATACCCGTTAACTCATAAAACAACGTTTGGAATAAAAACGTTTAACATATTGCATTAGGTACGCGACTGCCTAAAAATGAAACTCATAGATAGGCAAAAGGGTAAGTCAATATCAAATGGTGAACGTTTCAGAAAATACGCTTGATAGATTTTGCGTGAGTTTTTTTATCCGCGTTAGACATAACTTTACAAATTAATTTCACTATGTAATATAAACATAATATAAAATATTCATAAATTGAATTAGTTAATTGATTCAGGCGTGACTTTGCGGAAATTCAGTATAAAATACAATAGACGACGTATATTTAGTAACCTTATCCAATCGATTATCGATTTAATCGATTCAGGTCATTCGTTACATAATAATAACACTTTCGAAATTTTACACACATGTGATAAAGGTTTCAGAATGTTAGTACTAGAGACAGGGGCGTAGCTACCGCCGTATCAGCCGTATCAAGTATACGGGGCCCCCGGGCCACGGGGGCCCCCGACGTGCGTAAGTTCAAAGTCAATGTATACTATTGTTGTTTGGATTCAAAATTCAAAAATCATTTATTCAAACTAGGCTGAGAATCAGCACTTTTCGAACGTCAAAATTACATAAGACAGTACCCCAAAACGCCCACCCTTCACCACTTCCTAGTGCATTAGCTGGGAAGAAGAAGTGGCGCAATAAACTCCCCAGCAGCACAGCTGTCTGTTCAGTAAGAAGAACAAAAAAAAAAAGATTCTATATAATAGTATTCAAAATAATTTACATTACGCAACACAAAACATAATTTAAATTATTAGCTATATGTTAGCTAGCACACGCCAATATACTAAACAAAATCATCGAGAACTATACTCAGGCCGAAATAAAAAAACTAAACGTAAACAGCACTTAAAATCTAAATAAAAAGCCTCCAGGCATAAAGGGCGTGCCCGCTTACATATAGTTGTCACTGGAAGTTATAAATGATACACTAGGACCATCGATGTAAAATAAATAAACAAAGAGTTAATTACTAATAACAATAAATAATATGATCAATTGTCGAGGTCACTAGCTAACCACATATTGCAATACAACTCATAAAAAAACATTGTGATGAGTAGATTTTGTCAACAAGAGAAGAGATATATTAATTTCTCAAACTAAACATCAGCTATAAAAGATTTAATAAATCAGTTTGCCGAAAGAAAGGCAAGGAGAGTGTATATTTAATTTGAATTGTTTGTAAAAAATTTGGAACAAGTGACCGATAGATAATAATGATGAATAAATATTTCTTTTAATTATATGCAAACATTTTTTTTTCTTTTGTGCGAAATCTTTACCCTTCATAAGGGCCCCCAAACAAATTTTTATACGGGGCCCGGCCAATGCACGCTACCCCACTGAATAGAGAGTTTAGAAATTGCAAAAAATTATACAGGGAACGTTACACTATTGAACGAATTAAATACAAATTTTCCAAGGTCACCTTTATTGCGTTTGTTCGCAGCCCCTTATCGCCCTGATAACGATCCTAGCCGAGGTGGGCGGGGCAGTAATCCTATATAAGTGGGGTTGGCAGGCGAAGTGGCTCCCCCCTGGCTGGAGGTTTTAAGTGTAGAAGCTTAAGGCAGCCACAGGAAAGTCCGGTTAAGCAGCTACGACCTCCTCAGAGGTCAATTGCGAGATGCCATATTAAAAAAAAAAAAAAACGAAGTGGCTCATACCAAAGAGTAAAGTAACTGTATCCACACGTCGGGTCCGGGTTCGCAACAAGTCAATTACCATCCTGAGGATACCTCGTTGAGAGGTGAAACACGAGTCGATTGCTTACAGGGTTCTTTATGACTCCTTAAGAACAGTTAAGCGGATTAGGTTACTAAATATACGTCGTCTATTGTATTTTATATAGAGTTATTAAGAAAATGCTATAATTTAACATATATTTTCTCCAAATCATTAACACTACTCGTTTAGACGTGATCTTCAGTATAAAATCATTAAAAGTCGGTTATCGTCGCCTTAATAAAGCCTGAGTTTTCGTCATTCGTCAGTCGAAGAATGACCTATAATTAAAACTTGTAAGTAGCACTTACCTTGGCATCATACATGTTGATCGAATTCATTTCCATTTGTAAGTGGGTCGCCAGGTAATTGAGGATGCTCCGGGCTTCGTAACATACAACTTTATTATTTTCGAACAAGTTTTTTAGTGTCTCCCTAAAATAAAACTTTTATTTATTGGTATTTAGTACATTAGTATTATTATATAGGGGGTCGTGGCTAACTAATAACAGCCGCACGGCGCTTGCCGCGGGTGGTGGGTGGATGTGATCATCTTTACATAGCGAGACCCATAAGGGCTTCGGAAATAACGATGCCGTTGTTCCCTTCTGTCATTCGTCGATCTTTGACAGGCATTACGGGTAGTCAGAAGCCCGACAGTCTGAGAATCAGTCTTACCAAGAGGTATCGTGTTACCCAGTAACTGGGTTATAGAGGTCACTGAACTCTACAACCAACTGGAGCGACTGCCTATCTGACCTTGTAAAATACTGGTAACGATTTAGCTGCATCCTGTTAGACTGGAAGCCAACCGCAACATAGTTGGGAAGAGACTAGGCAGACAGTGATGAGTATTATTCTACAGCTGAAATACAAAAATATCATCTACCTCTAGCCTATATTTTGAGTTTAATTAATCTTAACTTACTTGAGCTTCTGACCAGCACTCTTGAAACAGTAGAACATATCGTCATTATTGATGACGACGCCGTCAGGAGCGCACGTGCCGTCAGTGTGATGATTATTAAGCTGACAGAAACCATTGCTACAAAACACAAGCGCGACAAATAAAGTAAAAATATTTAAGTAAATAACAGGATAACACCTGCTGAAAATAATTAATAATAGTCAATGATAATGTGCTCGGCTTGCGCTATTGACGCGTTTACTAAATCGAAAGATTCATAAATTTACAATTCAATTATATTAAAATTATACCTACGCAACCAATGTCATGAATACTGAGTTATTTCGGATACATAATCATTTAAACTTTTAGACCAGAACGGACCTACCTATAAATTAATACAGCAATGATTACATTATTCCTTATCTCACGAAGATTTTCTCGGTTGTTTTCAATATTATCTTCATCAATCGTCAGTATTTCATGCATAACATCTTTAACAGGTATTTGAGATTTAATAGGAGTAACGAACTTTTTGACCTGTTTTTCTTTACTGTCTTTTGCTTTATTTTCTAGAACATTTGCACATTTCTTGGTCTCTACACCATTTTTTTTAGGTTTACTGAACTTCATGACACCATCTTTATTAGCTAATTGTGCTTGGACTACTTTCTTGGTAATCTTCAATGTTTTGCCAATAACAATTTTCTCAGTATGCGTTACTGGTGTTTTGTTCAAAGGCGCATTTTGATCAATATTTTCTACATCGGATTTACCTTTCTCTCTAGTTGTATTTTGTGCAATATCGTTCGTACTTACAATACTACCTAAGTCTTCATCAACTGCATGATGCGGGTCGACATTATCGAGCCAATTTTTAACAGCCTTCGTGTACTTTTGTTTACGGAAATTATTCTTCTTGTTCGGTAGCTTATCAGATTCCCTTAGTTTTTGTTTAGTTTCTCCTACATTACCGTCGGTTTTAATTTTTTTTGTCTTAGGTTCAGGTATCTTTTTATTCTTACGTTTTTCACCTTTGGTCATGTTTGTTTTATTTCCAATAGCTATATTTTTATTCGTTGAAATACTTTTCTCTGGAAACCTAATATCAAATATTTTATCTACGCTAGAGTCTTTATTTTCTTCTTCATTCGAAGTCATATTAAAAACAAACAATTCAGAATCAAGCATGTCATCCCAATTATTAATATCTTCACTTTTATTTTTATTTGTACTGTCAGTTTGAGTTTCTTCCACAAATGGCGTATCATCATCAGAGTCTTTGAACACTAGATTCTCATTAGCAGCGATGGTTGGATGAAGGAAATCTTCTTTATCATTATTTTTTGGTACTGTGTTAATTAATTCTACAGACTTGGGTATTTCTAGTACAGTTTGGTCTAAATTAAAATTAAATGATTTTTCTTCCAGATATATTTGTTCGCAAGGAGTAGGTAGAATCAATGGCGGTGGCATCGTGAACGGTGAATCAACAACTTTTTCATCAATAAAGCTAAAACAGTATTCGGTATATTAGCATTGGTAGTATATACTTATTATTTGTCTGTTTACATACCTAGTTCGAGGCGCATCACTTCTAAAGCGAACGCGTCATTTTCAGTAGAAAGTCCTAGATTTAATTTTCTTCTGATACTCACGTTAACACCCTTTTATTTAGAGCGGGAAACTGGCAATACTGATTATGCTGATTATCATTGTTATTTTGAATACGTGCTAAAAAGAAAAAGTAATATTTTGTTGCACAGCCTATTCACTGAATCATCTGCTATTTTATATATACAACTTTAATATATATTTTTTACCTTTATCGGCTTTATCCCATTGCTTCATGAGTGCTGATAGTACTTTGTTCCCAAAAGGAGACAAATGCTGCTCATATTTTTTGTGATTAAATCGCACATAATAATTTCTTTCCATTTTTAATAATATTGTAGCAGGTAATAGCGAAAGGCTTGAAAAACCGCGGTTTTTTAAATAAATATCCGGTTTCGTGAAAGATGTTGTCTTATTCAGCCAAACAACAATAATTTATTCTAAAAGTTTTTTTATTCATGCAACATCACCTTAATTCCACAAAAAGCGTCTTGCTTGAGCATTGGCTGAAGAAGAAGTCATTGAAGGTTACTCAAATATCGGAGTAGTCTAAACGCGCGACCGCGGTCTGTTTGCACCTTATGGGCCGGCGGCGGCGGTCACTGGCGGCATGGCACGGAAAGGATATTTATACGACGAATAGAAATATAACTTATTAGTATGACAATAAAATTGAAATTTCAATGATGATGCCTAAAGACATCGCGGCAAGTCGAGGCATGCCTGAGAATACTGCGGCATTGCTGATTTCAATAGGGATGATGCCTGGGTAAAAAAAAAAAAAAAAATATTTTAAAAAAAGTCACTTGTGACAGGTTGTGACTTGAATGATGTGACACAGTGCTGTGAAACTGAACAAAATATTTTTGTATGGAATTTGTGACCGTCTTTAGCCAACATTCAGAAACACACGTCAAAATGACATGATGACCAATATTACATTACGAAGTAGAGATGGGTCGTCGACGTATTTTCCGTTAACGAAACTAGACCGTCCAATTTCGTCCATCGATTAGTCGATTAACTTGTTGAATTCGTCGACTAGTTTACGCGTCAACTTGGATAAACTTTGCGACGAAGTCTACGGTGACGACGGCGGCGACGATGTAGGCAGTAGACTAGTGTCCCGCGTGCTGAAGGTACCTATTAATTTGAACTTTTCTTCATACTTTTCCGGGCTTAGGACTGGCTAAATGCTGAATCATCACTGAACATCAAAAAATCAAAACAAGATGAACAAGTACTACAAAACGGTTTGTATGTACATATCTACAAACCGTTTTGTCTCGCATCGTTCGACCAGTCCATCGCCTTTCTCTTTTGCACACGCGAAATTACCATAACGGCATCCTTTTCTTCATTAAACAATAATTTCATTCGACCCGTAAAAATATCAACTCCCTTGTTCTAGATTTAGAGTTCAAATTTGTTTGCTTGATTATTTTATTTTAATGGACGAATGAATGTATATTACCCGACTACGTTCTCGCGTCGTCGGTCGTCGCGTTGCAAGTTTCAGTTTAGGCGTCTACGGATTCAACTAGTTGATCGATTATCGGTGAACCGTCCATTCGTTCACAGTACTTCGACGGTCGAATTAACTAGTTCGTTGATTTAACGCCCATCACTATTACGAAGTGCTCACAAACATGCAAACATGTCTGCCTTCGCGCGAGTTTTGTTGTTTGTGTTGTGATTTTACTGTTTGTTTTTCCTTTTCTGTAAGATTTCAGAATATAACATTACAGAATAATTGACAGTGACTCTTCAGTTTGTGAACCATCATGGGTAAGGTTCACAGAACATGTAAAGTTTGCGGTATCAAGGAGGCTTGGCATACTGTAAATAAGTTGCATTTTTCCAAGTTTCTACTGGATCCAGACCGGTGAGTATTGATATTTATTGCTAATGGGGTCTTGTGCTCACCTAACACTGCTAATTTACAATTACGAAAAGCATCACTCAAATTCTGTAATACGACTCTAGAGCCATCAATGAAGATTCTTGAAGAAATGGTTTAAAACATCGTGCCTACAGTAATATTTGTCTAATTTAAATTGTAATGTAATTTAGTCTAACTAGGTTGACTGCAAATTAAATGATTCAGAGAGTCTAAGATTATACATATATTATCTACCTGTGACACCATTATGTAAAATACTAGGAATATGAAAAAAATAGAGCTTCATATTCTTAGTATAATAATCTATTCAATTTAGTTACGCTGATAGTGTAAATTGGGTGTTTTCTTAACTTTAAATCACACTAAATAAATTCACAGTCAAACATAGTCAGTTATAAGTAACCTTTTATATTTTGTATCTTCCAGCTGTCGAGAGTGGCTAAAAGTAGTTGGTTAAGAACGAGTGCATCTACCAATAGAAAAACTGCATGAGCAGCGAAACATATGTGCTAACAACTTTGGAAAAAAGGACTTCAACAAAAAGGGGAATCCTCTCCATAAGGAAGTATGTAGTTTCATTATAATCCATTAAGCTTTTCTCATGTGATGATGTTACAAACAAATAGACAGTCAGACAGAGAAAGAAATTCTCAAAATTGATTGAGTTAATTTGTCCTTTATTGCTCATTTCAAATAGAAAAGATCCCTATGTTTTATATGCAGAAAAATGTTTATACGTCTCATCGAAAATTGTGCTTATATTTAATTATCTTTACAGATTGAACAAAAAGGGAAAATCAGTTAATGGAACAATTACAAAAAAAACTAAATGCAGCCTGGCGTCACTAAGACGCACTGCCAATCTCTTGGAAAAATTTGAGTCTGTTGTGCTAAAAGAAATTGTGACGTTGGTGCAAATAAATAAAACATGGAAGCCATTTTGGTCTGATACCGATGTTGCTTGCTCATTTATATAAATTAATAAATACTCAAATCATAATATGTGTTTTAGTTTACCGATTTTTCAAGATAAATTAGTTTTGTAACCTCACTATTATTTGCATAGTATGCATTTATCGATATCGATAAGTTTATTGAATTCTATACGTTGCGCATCCCTATCTATGACAGTTCTTGCCTTCAAGGACATGATTGTCAAGTTTGTCAGAATTTTCATGTAGGTAGCTGTTTTTTTATGTGGTTGGCTAAAGAAGGTCACAAACTCTCAAACTGAAATGTTCTAAGTTCCGCCCAGTGTTGCCAACCCGTACGATAATTATGGGGTTGTACGATAATGTGGCAAATGGTACGATGTACAATAATGATTGTCTAATGTACGATAATTTTGATATTTGCTGAAAAATAATTTTAAGTTCCAATAAGGAAAAGTATTTGTCAAATAAAAATTAAACGCAAAAAAAAATACAAAAACATGTCAATGTTATTTGTCAAGTATTTCAACAGCAACAAGTATATCTCTCTAGTTTTTTATTTAATTCTAATGTAATATCACAAAAATATCAACTAAAAACTACTTATGGCCGATTCCTATAGTTTACGGACCGTTAATGGTTAAAATTAACACGATTATATCTTTACCAATAATGAACCAAATACCTCATAGCTTTGCACAGGAGCTTGCTTTTTGGCTTTTTGGCTTTCCACATGGAAGTAGCTATCACAGGTAAAATTAGTTTACGAATCTATTTATATCCCCAATTTGGCAATTAAAACTACTACCATTGATAAGGAAACGATTCGATTTTGTTTATAGGAACCGAGCATCACTACATAGTATAAAACAAAGTCGCTTTCTCTGTCCCTATGTCCCTTTGTATGCTTAAATCTTTGAAACTACGCAACGGATTTTGATGCGGTTTTTTTAAATAGATAGAGTGATTCAAGAGGCAGGTTTATATGTATAATAACATCCATTAAATAGTGGAGAAGTACTGTTATTTTTGAGGTTTCTAATGTGATGTCGTAAATAGTTACATTTTTTTCCGCTTACATTGCAAACGCAGGCTGAACCCTACGAGTTTTATCAAAATAATGTACTAAGTATTGTACACATTGAAAAGGTCTACAGAAAAGTCCGTGATGGTATATGTCTATCTCTTATGGATAACCCACAATAACTTTTTTTTGTCATTTACTTTTTACGACAAATAATGGCTAATTTTCGAAGCGATTTTAACCAATACAGCATTAATCCTTAACCAATTAAATATCTTGAATACATTGTTCATTTAATATAGATCTATATGGCCCTTTACACCGTATGATTTAAGTGAATATTTTCGAAGATATTACAGATTTAAAAATTGCGGGACGTAGCGTTTGCGGCGGTACCGGCCGGCCGCCCGGTGCGGCAAGACCGTGCCTATACTACTAACTCAGATTTAACTAACAGTGCCGAATACACAAGAGAAACATCATACGATCAAACGAGACTTTTACAAAATATAGCTCAAGATGAGCCACGATTAAACATCGATCAGAAAAAATTACCTATTCACTGCATTACTATCAACAATTGATAACAATGAAGGGAAATTGTTTTTCCTTGATGCCCCAGGAGGTACAGGAAAAACATTTTTAATCAATCTGCTTTAAAAAAAAGTGACATCTATCGGAAAAATTGCGTTAGCTGTTGCGTCATCCGGCATTGCCGCTACGCTTTTGGAAGGAGGCCGAACCGCACACTCCACATTCAAGCTCCCGCTGAAAATCGCCACCGATGATAATAACAGCGTCTGTAGTGTTTCTAAACAGAGCAATACAGGAAAATTGATGCGTGACTGCTCATTAATAGTCTGGGACGAAGCTACCATGTCAAACAAGACGTCTGTGGAAGCACTGGATAGGACATAGCGCGATTTGCGCAACAAAAATTCACCTATGGGTGGATGTACAATTCTGTTCTCAGGAGATTTCCGTCCGATCCTACCAGTTGTGACTCGAGGAACACGTGCTGACGAAATAAATGCTTGCCTAAAAAGATCCAACCTTTGGCCACATGTCAATAAATTAGAGCTTAAAACTAATATGAGGGTTTCGTCATCTTCACGTGAGAACAGGCTATTTCCAGAGATGCTGCTAAAAGTTGGCAATGGAGAGTTAACACAAAGTTAGGGAAGGATTGACCTAGAAAACCTTTGCGTTTTGATAGACAACATCCAAGAGTTAGTCAACAATGTCTATCCTGACATTGATAACATAAGTTATAAGACAATATCTTGGTTTAAAGAAAGAGCGATTCTGTCACCAACTAACGAACAAGTAGATAAAGTAAATAACTTGATTCTTTCAAAGATTGATGCGCCAACGAAAATATACTACTTGGTCGATACTGTTCTCGATTTGGAAGAAGCTGTTCATTTTCCTACAGAATTTCTAAATTCTTTGAACCCGTCTGGACTCCCTCCTCACAAAATGGTGTTGAAAGTAGGTTGTCCTGTTATTTTATTAAGAAACCTGAATCCACCTAAACTTTGCAATGGCACGCGTTTGCTGGTAAAATCATTGAAAACTTTCATAATAGAGTGCACAATACTCACAGGATGTGGTACCGGAGAAGATGTATTGATTCCCCGAATCCCTCTGATACCATCGGATTTACCCTTCCAATTTAAACGTTTACAGTTTCCGGTAAAGACATCTTTTGCAATGACCATTAATAAATCGCAGGGTCAAACCTTCAACGTTGCAGGCTTAGATTTGAGCGTTGACTGTTTTTCACATGGACAACTGTATGTCGCTCTTTCAAGAGTGACCTCCAGAGAAAACATGTTTGTATTGTCTAATGACAAGAAAGCTGTGAACATTGTTTATAAAGACATTCTGTAATATGTTGTAAAAATAAAATAAATAGTTAAAAATGTAAAAAGTAAATAAGTAAAAATGTAGTGTATGAATTTAGATATTCCAAAGATAGCAGGAAATCTTCATGGTATAGGGAAAGGGGTATTGTTTTACTCCAAATTTAACGCGTGCGGGCCACGGGCAGTAATGAATAAATCAAAACTACTGAATCGATTTTAATCACATAGGCTATATATTTTATACCCGTGCGAAGCCGGAGCGGGCCGCTATGTTTTTATATACAACGTTCACAGTTTTTCTGTAGTGTATTTAGTATCAGCATTGCACCCGTGCGAAGCCGGGGCGGGTCGCTAGTTAGAGTACACAGACTAAGTAGTACTCAGACGGTAATCTCCCATAGTAGAAAAATCGCTATACGATTTGCAACTCATCATTTTGACGCTTAATATTTTTTTAAATTTTACCCATTTTGTCGCTCATGTTGTTATGAGACCGGGTCTTTTTGCCAAGCTTTGTCTAGCCCAGAATATTTTGGAAAATAGCCTTTTAAGCCTACCAAAAAAGAGGTTCTGCTTTAATTCAAGCCGAGGTTGTGATTGTGTGTGTAGATAGGTGAACCTATAGCACACCTGTGGTGTGTGTGAAAAGGAATGTCATGTGATGGAAATAAAAAACATTAAATATTATTTATTAACATTTTTATTTTTTTAATTTGGTTTATATTTTATAAATGCTTTCTTTTGCATTGGTGGCAAACTTTTGTTTTCCAACCTACGTATATACATCTGTGCCCTTCATTATCTTATTTATCACATTGCACCAATTAAATACTGCTAATCGAAGACTTAATTCTAGAAAGAATTCCTCAACAGCATCCCTGTGTATCACACAATCCAGAAAATCAAACGAATACTTGGATCTTATTTTATTTTTAAGTTCTTTTATAATACCCGTTTGGTGTGGTGTAAATTCCAAGTATTCGTTTGTTTCCTGAATGATATAGCCAAAAGTCCTCACGGCATTTTCGGTAGGGTAGGTCAATTTTTTAAGGTTAATTGTGTTTCTATATTCCCTTCCAGATATCCAATTACTGGTAGAGCTTATTTCACGAGAAGTAAGGTTTTTTTCACATTCCTTACAATTGTTTTTGTTTAAAAAAAATCTTATAACCCACCCTGTGGTATATGCCCGTGAGTGAACTTTTAGCTTTTCTTGCATGGCAGTTGTGGGGATATTCTCTAGAACTGCACTTCGAAGGTTAGAGGATCCAGCTGAGCAGGCACTATCGGCATTTGTTTAATTATTTTTCATAGTTTCAAATAAAGCCTTGAGTTTTACTAGTTGCTCACCTGAATCCTCTTCACAATTGTAACCATTGGAGTGAAATTTTATAAATCTTGTGATTAGAAGTGACTTAAAGGTGTTTTTAAAGGTGTGGCAATTTGGATCATTGTGTCTAAAATTGTAGGCTCTGACTTGTCCAAAAAAGGTTTCTATCGGATCAGAGTTGAAATATCTTGGTCTCAAGATCCTTATATTTTTATTCTTGAAAAATTGCCACAACCTTTGATAGCTTTTCAGCGTAACTATCCAGTTTTTTTGTGAGGGCACTGATGTTTCTCTATTATTTTTATTTTCGACAAATTTTATACCTTGTAATTTTTTTATAGCCCCGCCCCAAAATCTGTGGTGCTGAGACGAGGCTGTCACTGCACTCCGCAAAGGTTTACCTTTATCCCTCTTATTTGAAAGGCAGGCTCCATTGACCGAATCAAACAAATCAAAAAATTATACCATTTCTGCCGTATTTCTTAAAGTTGGGCTGACTGGTTTGCCATCGGCATATTGAGCTGCAACAAAAAAGTAACATGCTTTAAGTATACTTATTTTTATGTGACACAATTTGCAGTCGGTGAGAAAATTACATTGCAGGCAAAATACTTACAGAACTGAGCAGTGTATGAAAGAGTAGCTGCCACTGTTTTGCTGAACACTCTCACACAATTCTTGACCTGCAATAAAAATAGATATTATAAGTACAAAGTTTTGAACACCTTGAAATATTGATAAACAACACAATTCACATGACTCAATACAGCCCTTTATGCATGATTATTGTGATTAAACCAAACAGACTAGGTATCCTTAAACAGCCATCTTCAGAAACATTCTCAATTCAAAAATATTATTTACCTTCATCTTTTTAATTTTTTCTGTAATTACGTGTTCATCGTTCAATTTGTGTAACAATCGCGTTTGCGCATGATTGGACTCCGTTTTATAGACATCCACAATATCGTCCCATTTAGATATTTTACCATCGTATTTTATATTTTTGGTTAAGAAATTATTTCTTAACCCCTTTATTAGGTGCAGTGGATCATGTATCACGCTTAGTGAATGACCATTGATGGTTATTATATCATCTGAAAATAATGACAGGAATGTTATAATAATAGCAATAACCTTTAACATACACCTTCAATATTCAATTACATTGCATCACACCTGTATTCCCCGAAGAGTTATGTAGAGGTGTTCACCCATTAAACCAATTAATATTATGTTTAAGTCAGGTTGTGTGTGGAATATGTGAAAAACATCTATCCATTGAAGGACACTGAATGAGACAAAATTGAAGTTATATTGTTATTACATCTGGGGGCGTTTAGTGTCCTGCAAAGTGTTTAGTGTTAATTATGAATTAGGAAAATTCTCAATTATACTCACCAATTCTACTGCAACCTAATCTTATTTGTTCCCTCCGTGTGTCCTCTTGAAGGCTTTTTAGCATGCTAGGGCTATAGGTAACAAACCTGTATTTCCTACAGCAGTTACTACATCCTGTATTATTGTTTTAAGTTGAACCCCTGATGTAGCTCCCTTACAAAAATAGAAGGCTATAGGTTGTTGCCATTTGTAAAGGGCTCCTCTCAACATGAAGACAAGTGCATGGTCAGCAAAGTCAGTCATTTTTTCCGGAAGTTCGACAAATCCAGTGATGGAGTCTTTCTTTTTATTGTAGGTCAAGGCTGCTTCTAATGCAACCTCATCAAAGAGAACTGAACAATATTTTTTATTTTCTTCCCACGTATTTACCTGAAATCATTAGTTAAATATTATTACTATTGCAATATTAACACATCTATAATAATACACACTCCGATCTATGTAGCCATGTTTCCTTGAGAATCAGGGTTAAAGTTAAATATAGCCATCTAATAAATACCTCTTGTTTAACTGCATCAAATACTTCAGCACTGATCCCAGCTTCAATATTTAGTTCAGAAACCATTTTATTTAAAGTGTGTTTTGTGGGCAGTATAAATATTTTATTTAAGGATCTGTAACACTTTGGACTTTGCTTTAATATCGATAAAGCCATAAGTGTCTCTTCAGTAGTAAAGCGTCTCCCCTTTGATTTTTTGGTGCATTGCTTAATTTGCATCCACATAATTGTTTTGGCCAATGAGTTCATGTTTTCAGTCAGTTTTTCAAATGAATTTTTCTTTGAAAACTTTAGTGCTCTTCGTGCTCTTTGACTGAAATCCAACTGTTTCCGAGATTTTAAATATTCACAGTAGAGCCTGGCACATTTCGGTGAAAGAGACTTTTTGTTTAAAATAATACACCTTCTTCAGACACAAAGCCTATAACTGCGTCTGTAAATAAAAATGTATGATAGATATAATGATAGCTCAACAAAATATGAGTGTGCTGTGCAGATTGTAAAACAAAAATGCCATAACTATTTTGTCTACATTATTTTTATAGATGCCATGTTACTCTTACTGAGCAGTACATAGTAGTACACTCTATTTCAAGTGTAAATCTATTACGGTTCAAAATATACAGCCCTGTAACAGACGGACTGACAGACGGACAGCGGAATCATAGTAATAGGGTCCCGTTGGCACCCTTTGGGTATGGAACCCAAATAATAACTATGTGTATGCCTTTTCAAAATACTATGTGATAATATCAAGTTATTAACTTATTATGGACAGAAAAAATGTTAATTACACAATAAGCGAGTGTATATTGAACAATTTTAAATTTTGTTTTGGTTTGTAAGTGCATTTACAGCCAATTTGACCCACTTTCAAGACAGAGCAACATAGATGGATATAGGATACTTTTAATTTTCTTCAAAATGTATGGCTTCTGTGTGAAATTCTAGAGTGGAAAATTCAAATCCAATTTTTTTTTTAAAGTTCATGAGTATTATAGAAATGATGCACTTGCCATTTGAATATGTGAGGAATATATGAGAAAATTTGTATATAATAAAATCATATTATTGATGTTCTTACCAGTGGTGTGTGCGTCAGTGTCCATAGTTTGAAACCGAGGACTAGGCGTGCCGTGGAGTGTGAGTAGGTCGAGATGATGAACTTCTGTTCAAAATGCTTTTGACAGACATAACGCTTGTGAAGATCCTCTGCCCTCAGGTTTCGCAATTCTTCACAGTTAATACACTCTAACCACTTGAGTCCTATCTCACGTTTGGGAAATCGAAATAATTTAACGTCCTTTCGTTTACTAGCGCAATTCACAATACAGCAAGTACGGAACATACTGCACGTTGTAATTACACTATTACAGGTTTAAACTTGAGAGGATAAGTTATGGAAATAAATCAACGTAGAACTTCACTCGATCAACTTTAAAAACTGTAATGGCGGGGTGTAGACAACCACAGACACAGACTACGATAGACTTACAACAAACCAATATGGCGTCGATTGCACGGGCGACGAAGAGGAAAGGGACGAGGGGCGGTTGTCACTTTGAGGAGTTTCACCCATAGACAAATACGTCTATTAATGCCAGGATTTTTTGTTCCGAGATTACCAGCCGTGTTAGAGTATAAAACACTGGAGAAGCCATAAGCGCAATATTCCGAACAAAAAAGTCTGTCACTTTTTGCGGGGGACGGGGTAGCTACTGTCAAAAACAACAATAGCTGCTCGTCCGGATAGAGAAGTCCGTACCATATTTTTTATTTTTATCGATATCGATATTCATTCGGAATTTTGCTTGAAACCAGAAACAAAACAGCTGATGTATGGAAAAGTTAAATTTTAATAATAATAACTATTAAATAAAAGTAAAAAAAAAAAATGTTATAGTACCAACAGTTAAAAAATCAGTAGGTACATAACACCTACTGATTTTTAAAATGGATCAATTTGGAATAAATATGGCAATACATTTTTGAGGGTCCCTTTTTTGTAATGTACGCAATTCTTGTATCTGTAGATTTGGTCATTACGGTTTTAGCTAGTTCTACTTCATGACTATTCAAGACATCGTTATCATGATCTTGTGAGAACAATGTTTTTCAAACAAGATTTCGCAGAGCCCTTGTTACAACATAGGTGGTGGTATATTATACTTAATTTTTTGCGGTCATCCAATCCAAGCCTTAATAACTTCTCACATTACTGACATAAAGAAATTACACTTTCAGAAGCATAGATTAAATAACCCTTCGTTTTTAGATAAGCTAGACTTTTGTCGTTGCACAATCCAAGTAGACTTTTGATGCAATCATTACATTTGATTTTTTCTCAGAGTATATAACACTGGAGAAGCCATACGCACAATATTCCGAACAAAACATTCTGTGACGCGGTAGCGGAAAGAGAAGTCCGTACCATTCATTTTTATTTTATCGATACCGATATTCATTCGGAATTTTGCTTGAATCCATGAAATATAACAGCTGTTGCGTAAAATAGTCACATTTTAATAAGAAGAGAAAATAACTTCAATTATAAAAGTAACTAAATTTGTAATAAGTAAGAAATGTCAATAAAAAATCAGGTCAAGTTCAAAAATTTTTTTTTTAATATACAACACCTTCAATGGACACAAACTAATTATAAAACATTGATCAATCAAAAAAAAGGAAACAAAAATAATTACTAAGTAATGTTTACTAAGAAATTATCGACATTTCAATTTTGGTTTCAAACATGACCTCAACCCTACGATAGTCTAGTTAACATTTTTACTAGAGGCCATAATCGCATGTCAAGTGCGAGTAAGTTTTGCTGATTTGACGTATATTTTCGTAATGCAAAAGAAAAGCATTTTGACCTTTACGAACATAAAAACGAGATGTAGCGAGATTCGGTGACGTCACAGAAGCAACGTGAGGAAATACTCGATTCATGCTACGTTTTATATTGAATCATGGATGAATGGGCGACTAGAATAAATTATATTTTTTGTAAAATTGACTTTCATAAATGCCTTTTATGTGCCTAATTGAAATAAATTGTTTGACTTTGACTTTGACTTCGAATGGAATGAAAAATCTAATTGTAATACGAGGTTAGGATTTTAAATTTCAATAAATACTATGACTAAATCTTAGAAAAAAAAAATAACATATAGAAAGTTATTTAGTTCTTTAGGTAAATTTGACGTATTTGAACGCTTTTTATACCATTTAACAGCACAAATAGGCATTTTCATGGAGCTCCGCGCGCCTTACGATTTACGAAGTGCGTTAGAATAGATTTGAAAGTAATTTTTATGAACGTACTAGAATATTTGTTCTTGTACTGTTACAGACGGGAAGTGTTGAGGGGAAGTGTAAGGCTTCTCCAAAAATCGTTTACGGTTTGTGCTGCTAGCACCACTACTGGTGAAACTTGGCATATACTTCCACAAATTTAATTACTATTTGAATTCAATTTAGGGTTTTTTTTGTCGTTCTTTTGCTTTTGTACGATAATTTTGCCCAAAAAACGATAATTTCGACGTGGGAACTCGATAATTTGAAATTTTGGAGTTGGCAACACTGGTTCCGCCTCTTAAAGTTTCATGCTCTGTGGATGTGACAGATGTGACAGCAGTCATAGACTATTAAATATATGACAGTAGTCACAATAAAAATCACAATTTCATTCACAAATTATTCGTATTGTAAAACAAGGAAGGAAAATCCAGAATTATAAAATCTATTATGTGACTACACCTGTTTTTTAGGACAAAAATAAGCATTCATGGCTGTGAATTTTGAAAGCTGTGACAGCTTGCCTCCCGACGAGGAGCCCAAACTAAAGTACGATAGATTGGAGAACGATGTTCAAAATATCTTGTTGAAAGACGCAGTGAGTTGTATATGTGTCCATACCAAGTTTATATGTCTAGGAACACAATGGGGTGTGATACATCTTTTGGACCATGAAGGGAACACAGTGCCGATATCGCAAGACGGGAAGAACAAGGAGCTGCAGGCTCATACAATAGCTGTGAACAGAATCTCGGTGGATTTGAATGGGGACTACATCGCCAGCTGCTCGGACGACGGCAAGGTGCTGGTGTACGGGCTGTACACGGACGATAATACCCACAACCTGACACTGGGCAGGGTGATCAAGTCTATCGCCTTGGATCCTTGTTATTTCAAGTCCGGCTCTGGGAGGAGATTTTTGACAGGTAAATGAATAAAGCAATACTGATAATACTACCAAGAAATC
Source organism: Agrochola lota (assembly GCA_947364205.1). NCBI lineage: Eukaryota > Metazoa > Arthropoda > Insecta > Lepidoptera > Noctuidae > Agrochola > Agrochola lota. The sequence continues at coordinate 22,418,140 of OX376223.1, forward strand.
CATAATAATATTACATAGGTATGTGAAAGTAACTCATTCTTCCTATCCCGGTAGTAAACTCCTGTGGGATAATTTCTACCATGCTGCGGTCAAAAGCTATACAGCCCACAAAAATAAATTAAATTATAATGTTGACATGACATGACATGTGTTGACATAATCTACTCATCACAATGTTTTATTTTTATGAGTTGTATTGCAATATTTGGTTAGCTAGTGACCTCGACAATTGATCATATTATTTATTGTTATTAGTAATTAACTGTTTGTTTATTTATTTTACCTCGATGGTCCTAGTTTATCATTTATAACTACCAGTTACAACTATATGTAAGCGGGCACGCCCTTTATGCCTGGGGGGTTTTATTTAGATATTAAGTTCTGTTTACATAATTTTTTTTATTTTTTATCTCTGCCTGAGCGTAGCTGTTCTCGATGATTTTGTCTGGTATATTGGCGTGTGCTAGCTAACATATGGCTGATAATTTAAATAATGTTTTGTGTTGCGTAATGTTAATTATTTTGAATACTATTATATAGAATCTTTTTTTTTTTTGTTCCTCTAACTGAACAGACAGCTGTGCAGCTGGGGAGTTTGTTGCGCCACTTCTTCTTCCCAGCTAATGCACTAGGAAGTGGTGAAGGGTGGGCGTTTTTGGGGACTGTCTTATGTAGTTGACGTTCGAAAAGTGCTGATTCTCAGCCTAGTTTGAATAAATGACTTTTGATTTTGATTTATAGGCAAATCTGCAAAATAAATCCTAGTTTTAAGATTTATCACCAGTATTGTCATATTCAGGAATTATATAAATATAACAGGAATATTGTGTGAAAAAAGGCTAATATGATATCTTGTGCCTGTTATAACATATTGACTGTCAAAGGTCCTTATTAAATTCTGGACTTTTCAAACAGTATTTCTAATTAGCTTTATTTAGTCACTAGACTTTTTTTTGCAGATAATCAAAGTCAAAATCAAGCGATTTATTAGGCACATAAAAGGCACTTATGAACGTCCATTTTACAAAAATTTAATTGATTCTAGTTGCCCCTTCCAAAAGGTAGTTTTCGTATGTAGAAGAATGGGCAAGAAACTCTACCGTTACTCTTTTAAAATGTTTTTACAATATTATGTATACATTAATTATATAATTATATGTGAAGACGATGCATCTAGAATAAGATTACTATAACACGATAGGTAAAAAAGAATGAAAAATGAAGCAATTACAGATAAATTAATTATGTGATAGATACATGGTGCTCACATATTTACAAACATTGCAAATATTCCTAACATTTTAACAAGTAATACTAATAGTGATAATATATTAACTCACACACTGAATAGTGTGTGAGTTAATATATCATTATCCTGGGCTATTAATTTATAACTGTCAATAAAATCAAGCCAAAACCTTAATTGCAGATAATACGCATGGATGTTTTTAGGTAGGAATAATAACATAAGTGGAGTAAGATTTACCAAAAAAAAATTAAATCACTAGACATGTATTAAACACGTAACAATAACACAACGTAACGGTAACAATTAACTTATAATTTTTATTCTTCACCAAAGTACAATTTATACTTTTTACATTTTATAATAATCTATGCACCCCGTAATGGCCCATAGTGGCAGATGACGAAGAACATTGAGATGTCAATTTATCCCACCACTCATATTGCTGGAGGTTTTAATGAAATTGCTGCCCAACAAATAAATATATAACCCAAAGAATAAATAAATCAACTAAAATAAACAAACCAGTTTCTGATAAATTCTTATTACAACATTATTTATGAATTAACTAATAACTCATAAAAACATTTGAAACGAAAAAAATTATGGGTGCATAACTCCCTGAATCCTGACATATCAATCAACTAACATTTGTATTAACAAATAATTACAAAAATATTAAATCACCTTACTTAAGGTTTTATGTAAGTGCATAATAATTGGGTTTTGCTCAACAAATAAGAACTTCAATATTATTTAATTTTATGTCTTTTGATTTGGCTGGTGGCTATGGTTACGGTCGCGAATCATATTTTGATCAAGATACAACCTGACACTGACCTGCAAATTGCAAAAAACGTAAGAAAATTTGATTTTCGCGGGCTACCTTAAGTAGCGCTTCCCCCTTTTTCGATCGGTCTGTCTGTCTGTTACCTTTTCGCGCCTTTTTTTTTCCTTTTATTTGGGTGGGAAATTATCAGATAACTTCTCCCGCTCTGGACGGAGCGGGAGGATGTGTCAGATTTTTACTGACTAACACCCACCCATGTTCCTTCCGTTGCCTGTGTATCGTGGCCGCGATATCCCTTTCGGACAAACTCGCAACCCTGGCAGGCATTGGCCCTTACGGACCCCGTCAGTTGGTGTTGACATCTCTTTGAGGCGCGCGTGGAACACGACGCGCTGTCGACCCGGGCGTGGTCCTTATCGGACGGCGAGCTAACCACCGCCTACGGTGCCCGGAATTCGGCTCGCGACTCCCGACGCCCGGGGCGTCTCCTGCGACTAGGGGCGCGAGGGCGCGAATCTTGCCTCTCCCTCGCGCGCTCCGCTTCCTCCTTCGCGAGCATTTCTGCTTTGCAGAAGGAACTGACGGCCTCCCATGCACACTCGCTCCGAACCATGGCCTGAACCAGGGCCGGACGCGAGAGATCGCTGCCGCCGATCGCCTCCGTGAGGACATGGCGGTGCTCCGCCCAAGCCGGGCAGACCTCCACCGTATGCTCCACCGTGTCCTCCGGGCGATCCACACAGTGGTGACACCCGGGCGTTTCCTCCCGCCTTATGCGGAACAGGAACCTCCCGAAACAACCGTGTCCGGTGAGGACTTGCGTCAGGCTGTAGTCCGGGAAGTTCAATCGCTGGGCCGGTCGCAGCCTTAATGAACGCGCCCACACCGGTGCCCCGTAAAGGGCCATGGTCGGCGCGCAGCACCCAGTCGTAGCCGATGTCCCACAGATGCGGCCCCAGGACCGATCCCTGCGGGACACCGCACGACATCTCTCGCCGGTTCCACTCTCCGTGGTGACCGGGGTAGATGACGGCCCAATCCGTCAAATAGGCCTCGACTACTCGACAGAGGTAGGTCGGCATCCGGTGATACCGGAGTGCCTCCCTAATGCAACTCCAGGGCAGGGTGTTGATGGCATTGGCGATGTCAAGAGACACCGCCAAGACGACCCCACCCCGGGCAACAGCATCCCCCGTCGTGAGGGCTCGGACGCGCAAGATGGCATCCACCGTAGAGCGCCCCTTGCGGAAACCAAATTGGGTGTCCGCCAAATCCGGCCCCACTCGCACCAGCCGCCCGACAAGGCGGTCTGCAATTACTCTTTCAAAGAACTTGCCCACCTCGTCGAGCAGCACGATGGGCCGGTAAGCGGACGGAGAGTCCGCCGGGCGCCCTGGCTTCTTGATGAGGACCAGTTTCCCCGTCTTCCAACGAAGTGGGAACTGGCCCCTCTCCAAGCATGCGCTTAGGAGCCCCCTAAGTCGGGGCCCAAGAGCCTCTAAGGCCAGAACCCAGGCTTTTCCAGGTAAGCCGTCGGGTCCTGGGCGGTATTTTTGGCACTCAGCCTACGTACCGCCACTCTCAAATCTACCTCGGTCACCTCCGGAGATTCGTCGTTGTGGTCCGCATCGGGCACCGCAGAAGGCGGAGCCATGGGCGGGGGAGTGTGTTCCCCTCGCGAAAGGAACAGAGCGCTCACCACATCCTCCACGAGCTGGGGCCGGAGACTCTGCGTCACCGGGGGAGCCCATGGGCGGAGTTTATCTCTCACCCATTTGTATGGGCGTCCCCACGGATCTCTGTTCAGAGTTTCCAGCGACTCGCCGCGGGCCACTCCTCTGGCCCGCTCGATTTCCGCTCGGAAGGCGGTCTTCGCCGCTCTGTACCCTTCGTACAGTTCCGCCTCAATGGCTTCCGTATCCGCCCGGAGGGCGGATACGGAGCCTGCGGTACCTGGAGTACCGGTGGCGCGCATCAACGCACGCCGCGCGTAAAGCGGTCAGCTCACGCGACCACCAGTACACCTGGCGCCGAGCACTTCCGGGCTGGACCCGGGGCATTGCCACGTCACATATTACGGAGATGGCCTCCCGGAACCACTCCGCCTCGTCATTGATGTCGGCAGGCCTGTCCGGTGATGACACCCAGGCCTGCACGATCGAGGCTTCCAGGAGGAGCTCCCGGTCCAGCTGCTTCAGCGCCCACCGTGGACCACTCGGGGTCTGTCGGACCGGCGCGCCCGACGTCTGGGCGGAGACCTCAAACCGGATGTACCGGTGATCGGAATAGGTCTCCATCCCTCCATGACGCGCCAGTCGATGACACGCGGCGACAGAGCGGGGCTGGCGAACGAGATGTCCACCACTGATTCACCCCACATCCGCACACACGTGGGACAGAACCCCGGTTTAGGACGACCAGGCCCGCCTCCAGAGCCCAGTCCTCCACCATCCTGCCCCGTGTGTCCGTATACCGGGAACCCCAAGCCACGTTCTTGGCATTGAAGTCCCCGAGGACGATCACGGGGAGGGGATGGTACCCGAAGACGAGGACTCTCAGCTCCCCAAGGGAGTTGTGGAACTCGGCGAGAGTTCGGTTCGGGGAGAAGTACGCTTCTACCACGATAATCTCCCCGAACCGTGCTGCCACGCAACCCGGTCCCCTCTTGACGGCCTCGAGGGACCGGGTACCGGCGGTGGCCGACGAAATAATGGTCACTGAGCCGCTCAGGTCCTCCACCCAGTGATCCCTGGGCGGGACAAAGTACGGCCCAGCGACCACGGCAATATTAATCGACCACTGCGCCATGCTCTGGAGCAACAGATCCTGAGCGGCGGCGCAGTGGTTGATGTTCACCTGGAGGAGGCGTAATGGGGCCATTAATGGCAATCCATTTCAGCCTCCTCCCGTGATGGCCCTGCCGCGGTGCTAGCGGCGACGACGGCGCCAGTAGAGGCGGCAACGGTGGCGGCTGCGGCGATGACGGCGGTGGCGGAAGGCTTGCCCCTGCCCCTGGATTTGGCAGGTGGAGCGCAGGCCTTGCTCCCAGCCCAGCTTGCCAGCCGCCGCACAGGCATAACAGTGCGGCGTGGCATTGCACGAGCCGGCCTTGTGACCGGGCCGACCACAGCGGAAGCATTCCTCGCTGCGGTCCACCTCCCGAGGTGCACTGTGCTCCTACGTGGTGCCCCACCCGGCAACGGAAGCACCTCAGTGGTCTGGGTTCCAGCAGTTTCACCTGCGCGGATACCCAGCCCACCCGGAGCCTTTGGCACTCCCCGGCTATCTTTTGGGCCGCCGACACGGGGCAGCTCACCGTTATGGTTTGCATGCCCGTGGTGTCAGGACGGATAGTGCCTGCCCTCACCTCCTCGGCAGACCACCCTCCAGTCCTAGCCACGGCGGCCACAACATCTTCCGCCGTCACGCAGTCGTCCAGGCCCAGGATGCGCATGTCAGCGCACTTGGTGGGCCTGGAGACTCGGGCCTCCTCCGCATTGAAGGACGCCCTGGCCGAAAGGCTCAGGGCGTCCTTCAATGCTCCAGCATTGAATGCTTCAGCGGTCGGGCCGCTGGCCGCACCGGGGATCTCCAGCATCCGAGCCCCCGTCGCAGTGACCTTCATGCGGAAGCCATCGGCGACGCCGATCTCCCCTAGGTTCACTGCCGCCCACGCCTTAGCGAGCACCTGACGGTAGGTCACGCCCTTCTTCTCCGCTTCCGGCTGTAGTGTGATTACTACAGCTGCGGACTTCGGGGCGCGGAGCCTAGCCGCGGCGCTTCGCTTTTTGCGCTGTTGCTGCCTCTCGTTCCGATCGGCCGCCCTTTTGGCCTTTCCCGTCTGCCTTTTCTCCCCGGCTACTTGCCATTCGGCGTCGGCCAGAGAGGAAATTAAGAGGTGGGGCCGGGGGCGACCGTCCTGCCGCCACAGCTGGGGTCCCCTTTTTCGCAGCCGTCCCGCCCTTATTGGGCAAAAATCGGTCAGGATCTTGCAGATTCAGATTGCAGCGTAAGTACGCAACAGTATCGAGTGCGCGGCAGTTACGCATGGATGCGCAAGGTTTACATACCGACTGTAGGTAATTTATAATAATAATTACAAAGTCACAGCCGAGACATAATACTGTTATTTTATTATACTGTGATAATGCACCAATACTCAGCCAATTCGATTTTATATTTATTTTAATATACCCGGTGACACTGGCGTAATAAAACCCTTTATTTTGATACCCCAATGGATAGGTTTGGGAGTTTTTAATTTTAACATAGAAAATTTTTTTTCGATCGCTTCAGTAAAGGACCCCATTTCCAGCGAAAGTGTGTGTGTATGTTAGAAGTAATAAAACTACGTCAATGAAATGGGTACAAAATACGCAGAATTAAATGCTCTACAAGTTATTAAAAAAAAAACTATATTTTTTGGAATTATCAAAAATATACACAAATAGTTTAGATTTTTTTTTTTGGTACTTTTTACGAAATCTTAGATAACTTCAAAACTAAAAGATAGCAATATCGCGAGGATGAGATATCGGGAAGTGCAGGGAAAACTTCGAAAAAAATTTAAAAATTGACAGTTTCGTTTAATTTCTTGATTATTTCACGTGGCTATTGTAAATGAAAATGTACTCTCATACGTGAGTCCATCAGTATAATACTTTTCTCAAACATTGCGCGTAAATTAAAACTAAGTGAATCACTACATAGTATAAAACAAAGTCGCTTTCTCTGTCCCTATGTCCCTTTGTATGCTTAAATCTTTGAAACTACGCAACGGATTTTGATGCGGTTTTTTTAAATAGATAGAGTGATTCAAGAGGCAGGTTTATATGTATAATAACATCCATTAAATAGTGGAGAAGTACTGTTATTTTTGAGGTTTCTAATGTGATGTCGTAAATAGTTACATTTTTTTCCGCTTACATTGCAAACGCAGGCTGAACCCTACGAGTTTTATCAAAATAATGTACTAAGTATTGTACACATTGAAAAGGTCTACAGAAAAGTCCGTGATGGTATATGTCTATCTCTTATGGATAACCCACAATAACTTTTTTTTGTCATTTACTTTTTACGACAAATAATGGCTAATTTTCGAAGCGATTTTAACCAATACAGCATTAATCCTTAACCAATTAAATATCTTGAATACATTGTTCATTTAATATAGATCTATATGGCCCTTTACACCGTATGATTTAAGTGAATATTTTCGAAGATATTACAGATTTAAAAATTGCGGGACGTAGCGTTTGCGGCGGTACCGGCCGGCCGCCCGGTGCGGCAAGACCGTGCCTATACTACTAACTCAGATTTAACTAACAGTGCCGAATACACAAGAGAAACATCATACGATCAAACGAGACTTTTACAAAATATAGCTCAAGATGAGCCACGATTAAACATCGATCAGAAAAAAGTACCTATTCACTGCATTACTATCAACAATTGATAACAATGAAGGGAAATTGTTTTTCCTTGATGCCCCAGGAGGTACAGGAAAAACATTTTTAATCAATCTGCTTTAAAAAAAAGTGACATCTATCGGAAAAATTGCGTTAGCTGTTGCGTCATCCGGCATTGCCGCTACGCTTTTGGAAGGAGGCCGAACCGCACACTCCACATTCAAGCTCCCGCTGAAAATCGCCACCGATGATAATAACAGCGTCTGTAGTGTTTCTAAACAGAGCAATACAGGAAAATTGATGCGTGACTGCTCATTAATAGTCTGGGACGAAGCTACCATGTCAAACAAGACGTCTGTGGAAGCACTGGATAGGACATAGCGCGATTTGCGCAACAAAAATTCACCTATGGGTGGATGTACAATTCTGTTCTCAGGAGATTTCCGTCCGATCCTACCAGTTGTGACTCGAGGAACACGTGCTGACGAAATAAATGCTTGCCTAAAAAGATCCAACCTTTGGCCACATGTCAATAAATTAGAGCTTAAAACTAATATGAGGGTTTCGTCATCTTCACGTGAGAACAGGCTATTTCCAGAGATGCTGCTAAAAGTTGGCAATGGAGAGTTAACACAAAGTTAGGGAAGGATTGACCTAGAAAACCTTTGCGTTTTGATAGACAACATCCAAGAGTTAGTCAACAATGTCTATCCTGACATTGATAACATAAGTTATAAGACAATATCTTGGTTTAAAGAAAGAGCGATTCTGTCACCAACTAACGAACAAGTAGATAAAGTAAATAACTTGATTCTTTCAAAGATTGATGCGCCAACGAAAATATACTACTTGGTCGATACTGTTCTCGATTTGGAAGAAGCTGTTCATTTTCCTACAGAATTTCTAAATTCTTTGAACCCGTCTGGACTCCCTCCTCACAAAATGGTGTTGAAAGTAGGTTGTCCTGTTATTTTATTAAGAAACCTGAATCCACCTAAACTTTGCAATGGCACGCGTTTGCTGGTAAAATCATTGAAAACTTTCATAATAGAGTGCACAATACTCACAGGATGTGGTACCGGAGAAGATGTATTGATTCCCCGAATCCCTCTGATACCATCGGATTTACCCTTCCAATTTAAACGTTTACAGTTTCCGGTAAAGACATCTTTTGCAATGACCATTAATAAATCGCAGGGTCAAACCTTCAACGTTGCAGGCTTAGATTTGAGCGTTGACTGTTTTTCACATGGACAACTGTATGTCGCTCTTTCAAGAGTGACCTCCAGAGAAAACATGTTTGTATTGTCTAATGACAAGAAAGCTGTGAACATTGTTTATAAAGACATTCTGTAATATGTTGTAAAAATAAAATAAATAGTTAAAAATGTAAAAAGTAAATAAGTAAAAATGTAGTGTATGAATTTAGATATTCCAAAGATAGCAGGAAATCTTCATGGTATAGGGAAAGGGGTATTGTTTTACTCCAAATTTAACGCGTGCGGGCCACGGGCAGTAATGAATAAATCAAAACTACTGAATCGATTTTAATCACATAGGCTATATATTTTATACCCGTGCGAAGCCGGAGCGGGCCGCTATGTTTTTATATACAACGTTCACAGTTTTTCTGTAGTGTATTTAGTATCAGCATTGCACCCGTGCGAAGCCGGGGCGGGTCGCTAGTTAATTATAAATTCCAAAATCAATGACGAACACCGATAATTTTACACTCGCCAATTATGTTAATTTATTTCTTCTTTACTTTAAACACCTCTATTTGCAAGCCAAATCGAAATTTAAATAAAATGTTTGATATGTTGCCTCCTTAGTTTGCCATGTGTTGAAGTAAAAAGTTCGTTCCTTTTTTTAATATCACGACAGTTTCGACACCAGGAATTACGCTAACTTGAATTTTTGTCAATTTCAGCGAAGTTACAAATTTTACATAACGCTAAGTGAATGTAATTTTTGCAATCGCGCGACATACATTACGCTATCTCTAGTTAGCCTAGTGTATTCCGTTCGTAACAAAAAAGACACGACTTAGCTGAGAGTAAGCACACTCTTACCAGTACTATTACATGGCGGTTTAAGCTAATAGTATTGGTTTTTTGTAGTTATTAATATTGTAAATAATTTATGTTTTTTATTTTAGGTATAGTTTGACAATTAATATGAATTTAATGTAATGTTTTAGCATTCTCACCTTTTGACATTCCATAATATAGTATGCTAACTATGAGTTGATGTAATTGATTGCACATTAATTTATCGATTTTTTTGTGTATACACGGCTAACTCGAGTTAATTTCAAAACTAACACTGAATAAAGAAATTAAATAACGACATTCTTTGTATTGGCAAGAGAACTGAAAACACAATTTTTTTAATAAATTATAGTTATTAAAAAAAAAGTTATCACATTTTATCTTGGAAATGCCTCTGGTGTAAAATCGACTTTTTCAAGTTAGCGTTGTATTCATTGCTGGAGATATGAGTTTTCATAGTAATTTATTTAGCCGCTAAACACGCCAGCTATTGCCGGCGCTCGAATGAATATTCGATTTTCCAAGCATGTTTGAGAAAATGCTATTTGTTACTATAGACATAATGTCAACCTTATCTCTTTTTCTGACAAATTTTTGTTAAGAGTTTTGAAGCTGTTTGTGTTTTTAAAAAATAATCCGATAGTCGTGACGGCCAATGGCATAATAGCTAAGAGCCTCGACCAACACCTGAGGAGGCTCTCGTTAGGCAGTTGGATCAAGGGCTTGATCCAGAAAGTGCTTCAAGGGGTTCTGGACCCTGCTGGGGTTGCGGGTTTGTCTGAAAGGGATATCGCGGCCCCGGCACACAGGCAACGGAAGGAACACGGGTGGGTTTTAGTCAGTAAAAGTCTGACACACCCTCTCGCTCTGCCCAGAGCGGGAGAAGTCATTTGATGATTTCCCACCCTCAAAAAAAAAAAAAAAAAAAAAAAAAAAAAAGGGGTTCTGGACACGACGCGTATCGTTAGGAGGTGCCTCTCTCAAGAGTATAGATAATACACGAGCCCTGACCACCGGTAGCTTGGACCCTGCTCCCGATACCGGTGACCTATTATTTTTTATTTATTTTAAATGTTTTTTATTTGTTTTTATAAAAATATTTAAAAATGTTAATGATATGTTTAAAGATCAAATAAAGGATATAATAATATACCAATAACCTAATATGCTTTTCGGGTTCAACCTTATTTAGGGGATGGGCAAAAGTCGCTCGAAATGGTTCGTCTAAGCGTTACCATATAAGAAGTTTGCCAACAAAAGTGGGGTAAACGAATTTGGATTTTGAGGTAATCGCAATAAGATTTAAAATTTCCAGCACAAACTTTCAAATAAACGAAGAATTGGCGACTTGGCTATGTTGTAAATTTTCTCTGCAAGAAAATTGACCGAAATACAGAACAATAGCGCTAGTTGTACTATAACAGTCATATAAATCTGTCAAATAAAATGTATGTCATCTTGAGTTTTCAAATAACAACATTGAATTTTATATTTTTATTTAGCCTCTGTATTTATTCAGTTTATCTATTCTTAACGCTTTTAATAATCGTTTCGGAAGTGGTTTTAGTGTTTTTCTCATGTTTTCTATTTCACAGTTTCTTTCCTAGAATGTGATAAATTACGAAAATATTATTTACTCAAATAAATTATATCACAGCGCGGCCAAAAATTTGAGCGCAGTCCTCTCGTCTCAACAAAGCGACGGCGACTGATTTGTGTAACAAAAATATGCTTGAAGTTCGCGCAACGTGTGATGGAAGATGACTTCTTCAACGAACTAAGAAAGTCGTAAGTGCTCAAAGCTTGCAGTCGTAATAAAACCAAAAATAAAAGGAATTAAAAAAAAGCCTGCACAATTTTTTTCGCCTTTTATTAATACAAATAATCATCTAATTTTTACCCAATTAATCATTACCATATTATGTACAAATCGAAAATACGGGAAAATTAGAGGTAACTTCGTGATGTTTTTTTATCGAGAAAATTTTAATTTTGTGTTTCTGTTCCACATAAAGTTTGGAAATATCACGTAGTTACTCGTATTATTTTTATTTTATACCTAAGTCTTATCAACTTCCTGAAAAATCGAATTGAAGATAGGTAATTTTGGTTACTACACTAAGCACTACTCGTTTAGACGAGATATGATGATTCAGTATTAATTCATTAAAAGTCGGTTAGAACTGATAGTTGTAGTCCCTTTTTTAAGAAATATAAACTTCATACGTTGCCCTGTTTATACATCTACGAGTTAACAGTATATGTAAAATCAAACTTGCATTTGTTTCAAACATTGAGATCAAAACGACGCAACTAAGAGATATGTGCTATTTATTCCACACAAAACTATGCTTTATTCAAAAAGCTTTTTAGGAATGGCACACGGAATATATATATAACAAGATACCCAATCCAATAAAAGATCTTGACATACACCATTAAAAAAAACGTTTCTTAATTTACAAAATAAAAAGGTGAGAGTCAAAATGGCGAGTGTACCATAGCGAATTAAATTATACCAATTACCAAACAAATGTACCTAAAACATACTATTTTGTACCTAGCTCTAAAAAATCTGTACCTCCTTCAGAACGAAATTATTTCGAAATTAAGGTACACCCGCCATGGATGGCGGTGTTCTATAATGTTTTATTATTTAACCATTACTCATAAAACATAATTACACAAAAAAATTGTACCTAAAAAGTACCTCAAGTAAATAGAAACACACACTTGATCAGTGGGAGTTCATTCGTTCATTTCTCAGGAACTCTCCCACTGATCAAGTGTATGTTTACAATTTTTTTGTGTAATTACATTTTATGAGTAATGGTTAAAATAATAAAATATTATAGAACACCCGCCATCTAGGTGTCAATATGGCGGGTGTACCTCAATTTCGAAATAATTTCGTTCTAAAGGAGGTACAGATTTTTTAGAGCTAGGTACAAAATACTATGTTTTAGGTACTTACATTTGTTTGGTAATTCAAGACTCTCACAATATACGTAAAGGCCCAATCAATGAGTACCTAGACGACAAATTATAATTTATTGATATTTATTTTTAAATTAGTAATATTTTAATTAGTTAATAATTTTGATGTTTTATTAAATTTGATTAAATTATAATGCTTTTATTTGGTTTAATATATTTTTATGATAATTGAATGAAATAACGAATGTTTTACTTTGAATACATTAATTTTGAATTGTTATAATCTAGTTTTATTTATTAGTTTAAATGTTTTGTAGTATTTATTACTAAATAATAAAAAAATATAATTAGAATATTTGTGCGCCGGCAAGACATAGCGTTCAGTTTATTAATATTGAAATCTGTACTTTTTTGTTAACTTATGTTCTACAAATAAAATATTTGAATTTGAAATTGACAGTGTGTTTCAGTTCAGAGCGCCTGTTTACCCAAACAACTAGACACGTCTTAATTGTTAGGTTACTAAGTATTCCGTTTTTCTATTACAGGCGACAACAAATTAACATTATACGAAAAGACATTCCTGAACCGCCTTCGTAGCACAGTTCTGTGCGAATGCGAAGGCTACGTGCAGGCCATGTCGTGGCACGAACGCTTCGTGGCGTGGGCAAGCGAGGTGGGCGTGCGCGTGTACGACTTGGTGGCGCGCTGCTCGCTCGGCCTCATCCAGTGGGAGAAGGTCCCCAACCGATCCATAGAAGACTATCGCTGCAACCTACTCTGGTGCGCCCCTAAAACGCTCATGATCGGGTGGGTCGACACCATCAGGATCTGCGTCATACGAAAACGAAGTCAAATCGAACTTCAAACGCGAGATGTCACCGAGTATTTAGTCGATCCCGTGTACACTTTCCAGACTGAATACTTCATCAGTGGCTTAGGTCCCTTGGATGACCAGTTAGTAGTCCTGGGAGTACATAAGGAGTGCGACCCTGAAACCGGTAAGGCGCAAAGACCTGTGCTCACCGTTGCTGACTATAAAGACTGCGAATTCTGTGAAATATCAACAGACAGTCTCAACATTCGTGGTTATGAGGAATATTCTTGTAACGACTATTATTTAGATATGCTTATAGAGGAAAACAGATTTTTCATAGTGTCTCCCAAGGACATTGTAGTGGCTAGTCCATATGATATCGACGATAGAGTTAAATGGCTCACAGAACAAGGTCGATTCGAAAAAGCAATTACCGTTCTCGAAGAAGTTGGCGGGAAGACTTCGAAGCACTCGGTGGTGACCGTCGGCGTGCAGTACCTGGACCACTTGATGGCTGAGCACTTGCATGAGGAGGCAGCCATACTGTGCGCTAGGATTTGTAAGAATGATAAAGTGTTGTGGGAGACACAGATATTGAAATTTGCTGAAGTGAACCAATTGCGAGCGATCAGTCCGTATGTGCCTAAAACTCCTGAACAAGCATTGAGTTCTCACATATACGAATTAATATTTTATGAGTATCTGAAGTTGGACTCTCAGGGATTCCTGAAATTAGTTCAAGAATGGAACCCCGCGTTATATAAGACTGGCGTCATCATCAAGGAAGTCTTAGAACATCTGCTGAACACGGAGGTCGACAAAAATATTTACTTGGAAGCTTTGGCTCTTTTGTATTGCTACCAAAAGAAATACGACAAGGCTTTGACAACGTACTTAACTCTCCAGCACAAAGACGTGTTCACTCTGATCACTAAACACAACATGCACAACGTGATACACGACAAGATACTAGATCTGATGACGCTCGACTGCGATAAGGCAATATCAATACTTCTAGACAAGCCCAGGGTACCTGTAGAGGTGGTAGAAAATCAACTTGCAAGCAATGACAAGCTGCTGTTTAAATATTTAGATGCTTACAGCAAAAATGAACCAAATGGTAGGTATCACGGCAAATTAGTTCGACTTTACGCTAAATATGCAAGGGACAAACTTCTTCCATTTTTAAAATGCAGTGATAATTACCCAATTCAAGAAGCTTTGGATGTGTGCCAGAACAATGAATTTTACCCTGAGATGGTGTTCCTACTGGGACGTATTGGCAACACGAGAGAAGCTCTGCAAATCATTATAGAGCAGCTGACGGATATACACCAAGCTATCAATTTCTGTCAAGAACACAATGATAAGGAATTGTGGATGGACCTCATCAAGCGAACAGTGGACAAGCCTGAGTATGTGACGTTACTGCTGAAGAGAATAGGAAATTACGTGGATCCGCGAATATTAATACAAAATATACAGTCCGGATGTGAGATAAAAGATTTAAAGGACTCCTTAGCAAAGATGATGTGTGATTATCACCTTCAGCTGTCAGTGCAGGAAGCATGTAAAGTGATCACTTTGCGGAACTACTTCGAGTTACATCAAAAGCTAATCATCAATCAGCAGAGAGGTATATCTGTTACGGATGACTTCATGTGTTGTGCATGCCAAGGACGAATCATTATTAGGGACTTATCGAATGCCTCAGATTTGATGGTGTACAACTGTAGGCATTCATTCCATAAAGAGTGCCTTCCCGAGGGAGTACAGTTCCAGACTTGTACGGTGTGCAGTGCCGTCAAAATGTGACCCGAATCACTAAAGCTCAACTCTTAGATAGATGCTGTATATATTATGTATAATGATTAAACAATATTTTTCCATTATAAACTTGTATAATTATGTTAATCAAACTAATTATTTAAAAATGTTTATCAATGTTCGGTGCTTTTATAATGAAGTGGCTTGTATTATTTTTCCTTGTATTAAATAAACCCCAGATAACAATAAAATAAAACTGAAATATGTCGCTGTTATAATTTCAATAATGCTATTGAAAGCAACAAAAGTACATACCTACCTAAACAAAAGTACATACCTACCTAAACCTACAACAAAATTATCGAATTGTTTTACAGTTTAGCAAAAAGAATAAAATGAAAATGAGGGCGCCACTATCAATCAGGTCATTTGGAATGGGAAATAAGTTTCCAATAAAAAACGCTGCTTGTAGGTGACTGAAATCAAAACTTACCAGCACTTGTTGGTAAAGTAGTGCCATCATCATAGGTCTGCATTATGCAAAAATAATCCACAGAACTCGTGGTCCTATGACCTTCCAGCGCGGCGCAAGAAAAATGACTTTACAATGCATGTGCTCGAAAAGAGCGTTTTCTAAGCAGGCAAATTGTATGGAAAGTGCCACTTTTTCATACTAATGCTTTTTAATTTTCAGTTTTTTTTATTATTTGAGAAAAGTTTTACAAATTAGATGATGATAATGACGAAAATGACGACGGAGAGGCGATGACGATGGTGATCACGATGGCTTTGACGATGACGATTATGATGAATATTGTTTAAATTAATTAAAATAAATTATATAATACAGGGTGGCAGGGACATCGACGCGAAAACTGATACTGACCGCACTGACGACGGATTCAGTACATGATTGTGAACCCACATGCGTTGGAATTTTTCGTCAAAAAAATTATCTGCTGTTCCATTCATTTTGACAGCGTAGGTATTGCACTTTTCTATGAAACGGCAGATTAAAAAAAAAAATTACCAACAAGAAAATTCTACGCAGGGACGTTCAGGATCATGTTCTGAATCCATGGTATCAGTTTTCGCGTCGATGTCCCTGCCAACCTGTATAATATGTGACTACTGTATGGCTCGCTTGTTTTTAGGGTTCTGTAGTAAACAAGAAACCCTTAGTTTCGCCTTGTCCGAATGTCTGTCTGTCCGCGGCTTAGCTCAGAGACGGTTAGTATTAGAAAGCTGTAATTTGGTATGGGTATATAATTAATCACGCCGACAAAGTGGTAAAATAAAAATTAAAATATGTTTTTAGGGTAAAAAAAACATCCCCACTTTACGTGTAGCCTCTACACGTAAAGTGGGGATGTATTTTTTTTTCTCGTCTTTCCCATGATGTGGGTAGTTTTCACAAAAACTTTTTTAGATGCCAATCGATCCTGTTTCTTATTATATGAGGACCATGTAGATTAGTGTCTGAAATGGTCTTTCGGTTTAAATAACTTTATTCTCATTAAGACAATTGTCACTTACATGAGAACATTAAATCTTATTACTAATTATATTATATCAGTGCAGGTAGAAGATAAACAAAAGCAAAAAGCATTGTATGATCATTGTCAACAGAATTGGAAGCGAATTCACTGCATGCATATGATAAGGCGGTGGCCCAAGTTAACAGATATTGCTGTTTTAAACAAAAATAATCACAACACGATTAATATACTGTTTCGTCGTTGTAAATAAAAGTGAATAATTTATTTTTAAATGTGCTGAGTGAAGTCGCTTCTTTGACATCCTTTGGAAGCTTATTATAGAGCTGTGCTCCCCCATAGGTTAGGTTATTTTTACCGTAGTTAGTTCTTACTCTAACTCAGCGATACACAAAGTGTGCTCCGCGGAGCCCTTAGGCTCCGTAAAGCCTCCGTAGGGGCTCCGTGAAAAAGTGGTCAAAATTAAATAAAATACTAGTAATATACAGTAGTGTAAGTAAATAGATAGATTGATAGAAGCCAGTTGAATGTTAGGGTCGCCATCCAGTCTATTGCGGTATTTTGTTTTTAGAGTTTGTTGCGCCACTTCTTCTTCCCAGCTAATGCACTAGGAAGTGGTGAAGGGTGGGCTTTTTGGGGGACTGTCTTATGTAATTTTGACGTTCGAAAAGTGCTGATTCTCAGCCTAGTTTGAATAAATGACTTTTGAATTTGAATTTGAATATCTGCATATGATAATATATGAGAATCCTATAGCCTTGGTAAAGTTTTACCCGTAGATAACCATGCCACTTCTGTATGGAGCAGTAGTATTTTATGTTTGCTGCCATAATCTTCACATAATAATGAAAACGATAGGGATTGCAGTGGAAAAGATTTGTCGCTTCGTCAAGAATGAATTTTAGATTTGGTCGCATTTGCTTAATCACGTGTCTATGCAGGATACAATGGAACTACAATTAGGCGCTTTACTTTTTATAAGGGCTCCGTCAAATATTTCGTTTTCCAAAAGGGTTCCGTTGCCAAAAAAGTTTGAGAATCGCTGCTCTAGACAATACCAGGTGACAAGCTGGACGAGATGAGTATTTGCATATTACCCTTCTGTTTGCAAGTAATGCGTGAGTGTATAAGTTTCTGAATGATTTTATATATGCATGTGTTATACAGGGTGATTGGAAGATGGGTGCAAAGCTTTAAGGCGAAGATAAAAAATATAATTGCATAGCACATGTGTGAGCACTATGTCCCTACTTTACAGTTACCATTTACTAGGTACGTCTTTCATTGACTTGAGTGTGCCCTGGGGGTTGAGAGTATGTCATGCTCACTCAAATGTCTCGCTGGTGGTGGCGTGTGTTGGATCATTAAGTTCCCTTCAAAATGGTTGAGCTAAATGGTGCTGATGCATGCGTCATGTTCGTGAACGGGCGCCGTCAGTGGGGACTGGTCATCTCTTAGCTGCCACGGCTTATTTGAATTTATTTTAATGATTTTATTTTTATTATTGACGCTTTTAACGTGCACGTCTTTTTACATTGTTCTCACATGTACGTATATAATTACAACATGGATGATGTAACCAATATTTTGTAAAAATATTCTGATTTAAAAGAGTGTCCGTGGAGTTTCTTGCCCGTTCTTCTCCATAGGAACCTACTACGCGTTGGAATGGGCAACTAGCTTCATATTTCTGACTGACCGACCCCTTGACAATTCAAAAGTACCTGTAATTGGTTTATTTGAAATAAATGCTTTGAGTTTGATAGAACAGACAATTTAGAACCATTTAAGCCATGGTTGTCTTAGACGAAGACTTACCATTTTTTTTTAAACCTGATTTTTATTTTATTTTCGAAAATTTCCAATATTAAAAGTAAACTGCTTATTTATGGCCAAATTGAATGATAAATGAATTCTTTTTTATTTTAATAAATTAAAGTTACGTGTAAGTAATCTATCAAAACATTTTTTAGGCCTCTGTGTGATTTCATGAACTTTAAAAGTCTATAAAAAAAATGTCTAATCACACAGAGGCCTAAAACATGTTTTGATAGATTACTTACACGTAACTTTAATTTATTAAAATAAAAAAGAATTCATTAATCATTCAATTTGGCCATAAATAAGCAGTTTACTTAAAATATTGTGAATTTTCGAAAAAAAAACGAAAATCAGGTTTAAAAAAGAATAGTAAGTGTTCATCTAAGACAACCATGGCTTAAATGGTTCTAAATTGTCTGTACTATCTTCGCCTTAACGCTTTGCACCCATCTTCAAATCAACTTGTATATATAAAGTTGTTTGATGTTTAATAGTTTCGTCTCTTTGTAAATGGTTTTTGACGATGTTAAGAAATCATAATTGTGTAGTATTTTGATTATTTTATTTTGTAGAAATTGGATTGGTTTTAGAAAAGTTTTAGATGAATTTCCCCATACTTCGATAAGATATAATAAATGAGGCTTAACAAGGGAGTTGTACGTATATATTATTAGATGAACTTTTTTGGAATACATCTTAAAATTTTATACAGTGAGCCCACCAATGATGAAGTTTGTTTTTAATGTGTTGAAGGTGTGCTTTCCATGTCAAATTGCTGTCAAGAGTTAGTCCGAGGTATTTTTCATGATCAGTCCTTTTCAGTAAGTACTTCTCCGTTTATGCTTAGATTAGGGTAGTTAGGGAGTTTTATTTTTATTTTTGCTCTAACTATTATATGGGGTTTTGGAAGCCTTAATAGTTAAAAGATTGCAATGGTACCAATTTTCTAGTATATTTAAATCATCTTTGGCATTTTTTGTGACATCATTTAGGTGGTCTCCAAAATAAAATAGACATGTATTGTCTGCATAGAGGGAAAGGTGACCTAGTAAGCCTGCTTGGTGTAAGTTGTTTACATAGACTAGGAACAATAAGGGACCCAAAATAGAACCTTGTGGTACGCCGCATGTTAAGGGTTTAGACGTGCTTTGGTAAGCTCCGATTTTTACAACCTGATATCGATCACTATCGGTCTTTTGAGAAAAGAACCACACAGATTTGAGTGGACCTGTCCAGTCAGTGCAAGCTTTTTCAGTAATCGTGGAGCTCAACTCAGAAGATAAGGAGCTCAACTCGATGAACAATACCAAAGAAAGGACATTTGGGTAGGCCGCATAAACTACTCAAACTGACAGAAATAACTGAGAAAGAAATAAGAAAGAGTAATGCAAAAAAAAGAAAATTACAAAAAAAAAACATCCACATAGTCCTCACATTCACAATAATTGAAATAATATAATACTTTACAAAGTAGTCATGTCATATTGTACATAATATTCAGTAATGTCAATGTTTAAATAAAACTGGTATATTTTGAAGATGATGATGTATATTTTTATCTTCTAACTAGCTTTCACGCCTCGGCTTCGCACGGGTAGCACAAAGTACTTTATCTACGGCACACCTACCTATCTACCTAACCTACCCTACCTACCTTACCTACCTACATACCTTCTTACCTACACCTACATACCTACCTACCTACCTTACCTACCTACCTACCTACCTACCTACCTACATACCTACCTACCTACATAAATACCTTCCTACCTACACCTACATACCTACCTACCTACCTACCTACCTACCTACATACCTTCTTACCGGTAGGGTACTACCTACCTTCTTACCGGTAGGGTACTACCTACCTACCTACCTACATACCTACCTACTTGCATACCTACCTACTTGTATACCTACCTACCTACCCTACTTATCCTAAGAATCTTCTCCTGAGAATAACGAACACATAAAAAAAAAACATTGGAAATTGGTCCAACCGTTCACGCGTGACCAAGGGAAATAGGCATTAATTTTTAGGGTTCCGTAGTAAACAAGGAACCGTTATAGTTTCGCCATGTCCGTCTGTCTGTCTGTCCGCGGCTTAGAGACGGTTAGTACTAGAAAGCTGTAATTTGGCACATGTATACATGTTAATCATGCCGACGAGTGGTAAAATACAATCAAGAAAAATATTTTTTTAAAGGTCGTTCATAATATTGCGAGCTTGTGGAAACCATTTTTGGATTCAGGGATCCGTTTGCGAAATATTAAGCTTTTAACAGATTTTTTTGTTAGAGTCGAGTGTGTGTGTATCCCCCTGCCAGCTAAATAGTTGTACTTGGATTTATGAAAAAATCATAGTAGTATATATAACGAAATTAAAAGGAAAACTATCACAGCTAAGTAGGCTGTACAGGTTAACGAGTAATAATCAACCAACTTAATTTTGCGGTTTGAAAAACATGATCTCCCATACATTCCGTGTGGGAGAACATGTTTTTCCACTACAATGTTAAGTTTGTTCTTGGGATAAATTCATTCCAACTACGGAACCCTTCATTGTGCGTGGTCAGACACGCAATTGGCCGGTTTCATTATATTCTCGTATATAGATTATTCTGAACTCAAAAACTCAAACTGAAAGCTTTATTTCAAATAATCCAATTACAGGCACTTTTGAATTGTCAAATGGTCGGTCAGTCAGAAAGATGAAGCTAGTTGCCCATTCCAAAGCGTAGTAGGTTCCTATGGAGAAGAACGGGCAAGAAACTCCACGGACACTCTTTTAAATCAAAATATTGTTACAACATATTGATTACATCATTCGTGTTGAAATTACACATGTGAGAAAAATGTACAAAGACGTGCTCGTTAAAAGCTTCCGTAATAAAAAGATAAAAACAATTAAAAAATTAATATAAGCCATGGCAGCTAAGAGATGACCAGTCCCTACTATCGACGGCGCCCGTTCGCGAACGTGACGCATGGATCAGCACCATTCAGCTCAACCTTTTTGACGGGAACTTATTGATCCAACACACACGCCACCACCAGCGAGACATTTGAGTGAGCAAGACATACTCTCAGAAGCCAGGGCTCATTCAAGCCAATGAAGAGACATACCCAGTAAATGGTAATTTGTTGTGCAGCCCGTCCGGCCCTGGAGATTTCCAGTTAGGCGACGGACGGACTGCACGAGCTACATCTTGGGGGCAGATGGTAATAGCCCCCATTTCTGGTATTGGATCGCATGCGCGCTCGACTTCCCGAGTCCAATCACCTTCGGTGTGACTGACAGGAACCGACCAGATGCTGCGCCAGAAAGAACACATGGCAACATCATCCGGCAGACGCGTGTCAGCCACACTTTGGTCCGGTCGCTCCCAAGCCCTATAAACCCACCTTTCATCGCTCTGGAAGGTGCGATTCTGAATGAATCGTTCAACTCGCCGCTTATACCTGCGAATACGGTTCGCCCATGCATATACTTTCTGCTTCAGGAAGTCGATGCGCTCTGTGACACGGGCCATATAGTCCTGACGGCTGATATCAGTCCCTAAGAACGCCCGTCTCACAAAGCGCATCACTCTGGGGCGAGTATTGCCCTCTCTGAAGCAGATTAGTTTGTCGATAAGCGCTCTGGCCCCACCAATACGGCGCTCAATCCTGCACTGCCAAGCTGGTACAGCAGGTTTCGGTCGTGTAGCTCTAGAGGCATCAGCAAATTTGACGTGAGCTACACGACATGCTGCTACAGCCGCGCAGTACAGAACTGAATGAGTATCAGTGAGGTCTTCGCAGTCATCAAAATAGTTTGACAACTGCGAATCCAGAACCGCTATCAGCGCTCTATTTTTTTTATGCATGGGCAAACGAGGTAAACGTGGTCTAAGTTCGGGCGATATGAACCGATATTCCTGAATCGCACCCTCCAAAGCACTCCTCAGTTCCTCATTGCACTGGGTACTTACGTTTGTAGCCCTGTCATCAATCCTCTCGTCAGCTTGAATTGTAGTGTCCTGTGATGGCACTACAATAACACTCTGCGGCGGGGGAGCGATGATAGGGCTACTCTGCATTTCATTTCGCAGGCGATCAAGTACAGCGTCATCCAACATATGATTACGCTGGATGACCCGCACCTGATCCGACAGTCGTTGTGCCGAAACGTTGACAGCTGGCTCAAGCACCTGAAAAAGAGAGAGCATCCGGACACGGTACGCGGTCAGGTTGTTTCCCCCCTCTGTAGCCCCATAGTATGAGCGCATGACGTTTTCGTTAATGGATCGTGTCCATCTCATGCGCTGCACACTTCCGCCGGGAGCTGGGGCCCTATCAGAGGCCGGTGGGCCTCGAGGTCCTAAGCCGTCCGGCGGCCGGCGTCCTCCCCGTCGGCGAGCAGGTGGTGGCGTCGTGGGCGGGGAGAAATACTCGTCGCTCGAGCTCGACGCAACTACCGCGGCCAGTGTCGTCACAGCGCTCACAGTGAGGCTGGGTACCGGCGGCGGCGAGGCGGAGCTGAGCGAAGAGTCCGGAGGTGGTGGGCGTGCTAGGCGTGCGGCTGATCTTGTCAACATAGTTTCTTGGTTTTCCTATTTTCCATTCATTGTTATTTGATCGGAGGTGACATCTGTCATGTCACCTCCGATCTATTATTATTATTATCAGTGATCGGAGTAGGTAGATTGATTTTTAGTACTTGTATCATAAATGCACACAGAAAGAATAACATGGATAAGCCATTTTTCCGGAAAGTAATTCCGGTATTTCCGGATTCAATTAAATATTGTTAATGTTGGTAGTGATATTATTACTACTCAATTCAAAATTTAAAGGAAGGTATCAAAACTAAATTAATTCATTATTTATCTGTTGAATAATAAAAACAATCGAATTCCGATCGAAGCTTTAATATTTATTTTTTATTTTTAGCCTAGGATAGCTAGATAGCTAATTCTTTTATAGATAGATATAAATTGTTGCACTTAAATTTAAATATTTTCATAGTGGTCATGGTAATTTACATTAAGGGTAGAATAAATGACGGGGCCCCATAGAGGGCCAATGCCTGCTGGGGTCGTGAGACTGTTTTAAGAATGCACCACGACTCTGAAACGTAAAGGGCATACGAAGGAACAGGTTGATTTTAGTCAGTGAAGTCTGACAGTCCCTCCCGTTTCACTCTGGGCGAGAGGACTCATTTCATGATTTTAGCACCAAAAAAAAGGGGTAGAATAAATAAAAAAGATAAAAATCAACATTGTTTATTGTTAAATATGTACATTTTACATTTATTCACATTTTTAATCTTCATCGATTACAATGTTAGCATCCTGGTAACCCTGATCTTTACAATTAAAATATATAACTATGAGTTTCTCTATATTTTCTATTTTCAACCTATTTCTTTTAACATCTAAAGTCCATTTATAAATGGAAAAAGACCGTTCTACATCTGACGATGTCAAAGGAGCAAATTTAAAAAAAGGTATTAAATTATGTGCTTCATTTTTTTCAATGGCCTCACTATTTTCTCTAAGTGTGTCTAAATCTGGGTTTCGTTCCATAACACGCTCTATTTTATTTTTTATATTTTCTGAATTGCACTGATTTATAGCATCTCTGACGTTGTCAAATGCTAAAAGTGAATCTGTCAACGGTAAATTATGCTTTTGCAATTCTTTTAAAGACAAATGAATTATAAAATAATTGTCTTTAATGTAATTTAAATCTTCTTTTAAATTTTCTTTTTCTATAATATTTTTTGTCTCTCGAATAGATACCGCATCAGAGCTGCTTAAACAAGATAGTACTTCTTTTATTTTTTCAAAGTTTTGAGCGTAATAAAATGCTGCCTCTAACCAAGTGCCCCATCTTGTAACAACTTTACGCGGCAAATCTGGATATTTTTCTTTTAAAATTTTGACTCTACTTGGGGCTTTCAAAAATACCTTTTTAACATTTGCTATTAAAATGTTAACATCGTGATATTCTAACCTAATTTGCTCAGATACGCGATGAAGAGAGTGCGCCAAACATGTTACGTGTTTCATTTCAGGTAAGTATTGTTTTAAATTTCGTCCTGCAGACAGCATATATGCAACGCTATCAGTGCAGAGGACAAGAATGTTACCTACATTCGATTCAAAAGAATCTTCCCAAAAGTTTTCCAAACATTCCAACACAAATTGCGTGATTGTTTGTCCATTAACTACAGTTAGCATTTTACATGCTACCAAATAAGGTCTAGTCAATGCTAGGATGTAATGGTTTTATTAAAAAATGGACTATATAGCGACCTAAAAAGTCTGTCGTTTCATCTAATGATATCCATAGTTTCTCATTTTTATAATTCTGCCGAATCGAATTGATTTTATTCTTAAAAAACTTGTCCAAGTAAACTTTCCGTAACTGTGATTCATCTGGCAGAGTACGATTATTAGTACACGAACAACAACAGGTACTACACATATATTTTTTAAAGAAATCTTGAAAAGTAGTATTTTTCATCTGAGACCACGGAATATTGCAAAAAATGAGAAATTTTATAAGATCGAAATAAAATTCCTCTTCGGGCCGCTTATACTTTCCCTGGTGTACTGCTCCTTCGATATGTCTTTTAACGTTTCCTTTATTTATGGTTTTCAAATGGCTTTCACATTTTGAACAGTATATTGTACCACTAGCGTGATCGTAAAGTAGTTCGGGATGACCGGATATCCATTTTTCTACAGTTTCAGCCTTGACGTTTGCCATATCTGAACTCTGTTGAAGAGATGGAACCTCGTATATCACCTAAAACAAAGACATGAAAAAATTACATTTTATTTAGTAGTTGTTGTTTTTAAACGGTTTTATTTAGCTTACTCCGTTTGTTTTATATTTCGTGGATCAAATTTAGTCATTGAAATTTCACCCTCTTCCTGTCAACCGATTGATCTAAAATTTGGTATTCGCCTTTGATTCTGGTGACAATACAATTATGTATATTCAAAATTATTGTCAATCCAAAATGGCTGCCGCTACAAGATGGCGGACAACTTAGTTTTTTTTCAATCCCGTCAATATGGGTATCAAATGAAAGGGCTTGTTAAGTAGAATATGGTGCACTATACAAAATTAATATTCAAGATGGCCGCCGCTACAAAATGTCGGATGATGTTGTTTTTTAGTACCCAAAAAACAAAAGAAACCTGAATAAGGCACTCAAATTATATACGGATTCCAGTAAAATGTCGGTTAATAGTGGAGTTAGCTGAATTGCGACTACATTACTAGAATATCATAATTTTGTTTCGCACTAAGCTCACTGGTTCATACTCTATTAAAGATTTAACAATATTAAGACTCATGGTATGTTCAGCGGGTTAAGCAAACAAACACAATACTAAAAATATTCTTATAGTACATCCAAACATGCTTTATACTCCTTGTAACTAGTAAAATATTACTTACCAAAGCTTGGTTTAAATATGTAGATCCAATTCAATAGCGAAAAATCTGAGTCCGTATATTCGAGCCAAATCGTGGTTTAGAGCAGATTCCAGAAGTCAGTATGTACACAAGCCAGGGTCAAGTAACGTTTTCACAACACAGTAACAAACAAAGATGCGCACTCTACGAACCGAAGTAAACGAGTGAACTACCTGGCATGTCGTCGGCGGGCGTACGCATTGTTCTGATAACCGGTTATTGTACCACCCATGATCCTTTGTTCTGATTGGTCGTTGGGTTTTGTCAAATCGTGACAAAAAAAAAATAGGAAGAATAATAAAGAATAAAATTGCTCATTTTATTACAATTCCTACCTTTTTTTTGAGGATGGCAAATCATCAAATGACTCCTTCCACTCTGGCAGAATACAATTCCTACATAAGTTCCGGTTTTTTTTTAATAATCCACCAATTCCGGAGGAATGTCCATAGTAATATATACGTTTCGGATCAATGACCCCAGTTCAATCTACCTACTCCGATCACTGATTATTATAGATAATAGAGAGTGAATTCTATTCACACTGTTCATGAAGAACCAAATACACAAGCAACACACACATTAGACACACTTAAACAAAAACTGTCAGTCGTAACAGGCCGACTACAACGATACAAAGCATGTACCCAAAGAAAACTACAATAGTTATTTATGCTATAAGTGCGGAAGGTAGGTGATTTCCGACGAGTGTATAAGTCGACACGAGTCGAAAATCATCTTACGCACGTGTATAATACAACGTTTTACTATGCATTGTGCGAGGAAATCAAAAAAAAAACGAGCGAGCCTTACGGCAGTCGCCTGTAATGTGTAACATCTAACATACGACGACGTATACAAATGATAAAAACCAAAATTCATGACTTTGACTTTTGGCTTTGCTTTTTACTTTGACTTCGACTTCGACTTCGACTTTGACTTTGACATCGACTTTTTGATTTTGACCATCGTCATAATCATCGCCATCGTCATCGCCATCGTCATCATCATCATCTGATTTGTAAATACTAATTTGTGAAAAACTTTTCTCAAATAATAAAAGCTCTGAGACGAGACGGGCTGACGACGGCCTCAAAAATTAAAAAAGAACAGAAAAGTAAAAAGCACTAGTGAAAAAAAGTGACACTTTCCGCACAAATTGACTGCTTGGAAAACGCTCTTTTCGAGCAAATGCTAAAACACTTAATTCACCCACAATGAAAAACTTTTCTACCGCAGTCTTAGACAGGCGACATCTTACGTTCAGGATAGCAACCCAAATGATGATGATCATAACAACCCTGACTCAGAAACGTTACAAAACTTCTGGGCAGGAATTTGGGAACAACCAATAGAACATAATGCCCAAGCAGATTGGATACAAACAGAACTGACAAACAGCAACACAAATATTCAGGCAATGACATTTGAGCACATTCATATCCCCAGAAATTTTCCATAAAGTACTTTCTAGTTTACATAACTGGAAAACACCCGGTTCAGATAACATTTATAGTTATTGGTACAAAAAATTTACATCTATTCATAGTTTTCTATATAATCACATAAATACATTCAACCAGGACCCTAAAACAATACCATCCTACGTAATTTTAGGTACAACTTTTATGAACCTAAAGATCGTAATTATCTCTCTAATCCAGCAAAATATCGACCTACCTATAACATGCTTGCTGACCTTGTACAAGATCTTCACATCTTGTATATCTGAACTTTTATATATCAACACATCGACACTAATAACATCATATCTGAACAGAAGGGATGTCGGAAATTCAGTCAAGGCTGCAAGGAACAATTCATTATAGATTCAGTAATTCTTAAAAAAGTTCAAAAAACCAAAACCGATTTGTTTAGCATGTATATTGAATACAAAAAAGCCTAAGACTCTGTTACTGATTCCTGGCTTATTAAAAATTTTGAAATAAACAAAATACATCCAACTATAATAACATTCCTGAAGGTCATGGTGACAACCTGGACCACTGTACTAAGACTAAATTCCTCTACTAAAACAGTAGATACCAGCATTTAATATAAATTCAAAGAGGTATCTTTCAGGGAGATGCTTTAAGCCCACGGTGGTTGTGTCTTTCTCTAAATCCTAGAAACTATTCTTAAGGAATTCCATTAAAAAATATAACTACCCAAGGACATATTGAGGTTAAAAAAATAGAGTTAAATCATCTGTTGTAAATAGTACATGGATAATATTAAATTATACGCCAAAAGTGAGACTCAACTCTATGAATTACCAACCTTGACATAACAATTATCACACGATATTAAAATGGAATTCGGCATAGATAAATGTAAAATAAATTCTATTAGAACAGGACAGAATTACCAACACCAATACACTTTAGGAACAGGAGAACATCCATTAGAGGAACAAGATACTTAGTTACAAATACCTAGGCTACACACAATCACGATAGATACACTTTATAGAAACGAATGATGACCTGTTTTAGTTATTAATGTCTTAATTAATTACATGAACACGCTCTTTCCTGACATTGATATAGTAATTTTCGCAGATGACACTAACGCCATAGTAGCAGCAAATGACATAGATAAATTAACAGAGACTGTAAATGCAGCATTACAAGCATTTCACGTGTGGTTCAATATGAACAAACTGTTAATCAACACTGCAAAGACCAATATGCTATTATTTAGAACAACAGCCCGTAATAAGGACGATTTAGAGGTTGTTTTGAATGACGCCAAAATTGTCCTCGTCAAGGAAGTTAAATTCTTGGGAATGCATATAGACGAACAGCTAAATTGGAAAACAGAATTAAATGCTATAAATGCATCGGTATGTTCCGCATGTTATGCTTTAAGAGCACTTAGAACAGAAATTAGCATTGAGCAATTGAAAATGGTATATTTCGCGTTGGTAGAATCAACAATTAGATATAGCATAATGTTTTGGGGAAAAAGTTATGACTATAATATCAAAAGAGCTTTTGTGTTACAAAAACGCGCAATTTGCACATTGGTCCGTATCCCATAAAGAGAGAGTTGCCGTGAACATTTAAAAAATCTGAATATACTTACAGTGCCGAGCATTTATGTATTTGTACTTCTTAGTAACATGGCCAAATATATACATAAACTAGCTGACCCGGCGAACTTTGTTTCGCAATCAATCAAATATAATCCCTACCTACCCTACCCTACCCTACCCTACCTACCTACCTACCCTACCCTATCTTTTAAGTTAGATCAAACTGCACACAGTGTGCAAATTTGATTAAAATCGGTTAAGTAGTTTAGGAGTCCATCGTGGACAAACAACGTGACGCGTAATTTATATATATTATTATAAATATATTAAATAAATAATAATATTATAAGATATGAGACAGCAGAAGAACGGCAGATTAGAGAAGGCACACGTAGACAAGACATTAAACGGCACAAGGTACAGCCTAATTTGAATATTGTGAAGCACAGTCCCAGATTAAAATCGGTTATATTATTTAATAAGTTGCCACTAGATATAAAATGCGCTATCTACTCAAGCTCTTTTAAAAATCAACTTAAAAGTTTCCTGTTGAATAAATGTATTTATGCTGTTGAAGATCTATACGTATAATGAAATTCCTAAATTATGTTGTATTTATGCATTGTTGTAATGTTTAACGTGTTTTTTTCCTAATGAAATTTTATTTTATTTTCTATATTATGTAATTTCAAATACAATTTATTGTTCATGAATAAACAAACAAACAAACTAAACAAAGATTAACACTACAATTTCAACACAAATTAAATACAATTCTGAAAACGCAGCTAGTTCTCAAAATACTATAAAAGCGATTAACACCTTCGCTATACCGGTTCTCACATATCCTTTTGGGATAATCAATTGGACCAAAACTGTCCTGAACAGTGGCGTAGCGTGCCTTGGCGGGGCCCCGTATAAAAATTTGTTTGGGGTTCCTTATGAAGGGTAAAGATTTCCCACAAAAGAAAAAAAATGTATGTAATATATATAAAATTAAAAGAAATATTTATTCATCATAATTATCTATCAGTCACTTTTTCCAAAATGTTTGCAAACAATTCAAATTAAATATACACTCGCCTTGCCTTTTTTTCGGCAAACTGATTCATTAAATCATTTATAGCTGATGATGACTTTAGTTTTTCTAAACTAAAAAAACTAGCGTATGTAAAATAAATGGGTTTTGCAGAGCACAACGATAGCGATTGATGTTTTCGTGTGAGTGAGTTGAACGGTGCATGGTAAATGCACGCTGTGTTTGATGGGATAAGGTTTATAATTGATTGTGTAGTACGTTCTGATTTATAAATTGCAAGTGTGAGCACGACCTTGTATTTATTGGGTTAACTGATCTGCATATGTAGTTGTGGCAACTGTGGCAAGGTAGAGGGGATCTAATGAAGACATTGGGTTACAATACATTTTCAACTACCGGGCATATCTCCTTCTTTCTTATATCTATGGATACGGCAGATACGGCGGTAGCTACGCCCCTAGTCCTGAAAAACCTTCAACGTAAAATTAATACCACAATAACCAAATTCCGCAAACACCACACACAATCCTGTCTGCAGAGATTATCACTGCCGCGGAAAGAAGGAGGCAGAGGACTAATTGACATTCTAAACCTACACAATACACAGATAAAAGCAATCGGATATTTTTTTTTTTTCAAAAACGGAAGCTTCTACTCTTCACAAAATTATAAGATTATAACACACAACGACCAACAGTTGAGTTAACACCCCTAAATTTAAAAGATACACGAACAGAGTAATGAGAAAGTAATCTACGACAAAATTAAGCTTTTAGATTGGAACCCGAAATATCTACACGGAAAACATCGCCAAGCCATATGCCACGTACATGTCGACAAAGAAGCGTCCAGCGCGTGGTTAAATCGAGGTGAACTCTTCCCGGAGACTTCAGGGTTCATGCTTACTATACAGGACCAGGTAATTGAAACCAAAAATTACAGAAAGTTTATCATAAAGAATTTAAATAATCAATCACACATGTAGAAAATGCAATAGTTCTCCAGAAACGATTCAGCATGTCACTGGCGCGTGTAAGTCAATAGCCCAAACAGATTACAAACACAGACACGATCAAGTAGCTAACATCATACACCGACCGGCAGGCTTTCCTCGCTCGAGGATTGTTCCGCCGATCCTGTGCGGTCCGACTTATAGTCCCGCAAGCGTTTGCCCCAGAATTTGGAACGCCCGCGTCCCATGTCCTGGTCGGACTTGGTTTGGTCCCCTGAGGGACCTGAGTCTCCTCGACTCTGGTTGCCGTCTCCGGCAAGTGGTACCTCCACCAATAAAATTGGCACGGCCTCTGTTTGCTTGTGGTTTTTTTAAAGTATCCATTTTTAATCCCACGGGTATAAAAAGTTCTGATCAACCAACCAAAAAAATAGTGGTTCGCACTAGTAACTAATTAAGCTACCCATTAGTCAAGCTATCAACCTCCCTCACGGTGCGTCGCCGCTTGGAGGTTTGGGGTGATTTGTTATAGAGGTTTTCTTCCACGCGGCCCAGGCGGTTAAGCCAAGACCCTCGACCCCGTCAAATGCCAGAGACTTGACCTTGAAACTCTTCGTGGCTACGAGACCAACGGTGGCAGGAAAAAAGGCTTTCTCCTGCCTGCCCGACGGCAGAGTTAGTGCACGCCGAGCCCACTCCCACTCGAACGCTGCTCCACGATTACACGTTAGAGCGTTCAGTCCTCCGACAGGATATTGGCATACGGACAACGAGACGCCTTAGTAGACAGTACCTAATGGGGAGACATTGCCCGCACCCCAGGGTGCACCGTCCCGGCGACTGGCCTTCCCCCCGGACGCATCCATAATTGTACTCCAGCCCCCAGGCACACGGGGAGGTTTCCTGTCCACACACCCCAGATTTTTATCACTTGAATTTTCGTCCCGGAGTAAGAGTTGTGGTACTCGGCGAGAGCCACAACAAAACCATATAAAATTGATAGCTTTGGTTATTCTGAATCCAAAGATCTTTATTTCAGAAATTTTCCTCGTCACGTCTGACCTGACCGCATTTTTTAACACTTATGTCGAAAAAAATTACTGACCTGTTTCATAACAATCTGTCTGATTCTCAGAATGTACTTGAACGATACATTTCAGATACCTTGATTTAATCATTCGAATATTCGCGAAAACCCTAGCGATATTGCGAAAACACGGATAATTAGACAATGGTGAAAACATTGCGAGCAGCTTGGTTGAAATAGGTGGGAACTTCGTTGCCGTCTTCGCCGTTTTTCGTCACAAAGTTTATGCAAGTTGATGCGTAAACTAGTTGACTAATTCAACTGGTTAATCAACTAGTCGATGTACGAAATTAGACGGTTTCGTTAACGCCAAATATGTAGGTACACACGGCTACACATCAAGCTATACATTTCCAGTTTATGCTTATCTCGCATTGCATAGGATTTCCGTACAATGCGAGGTCAGCTTATACTGGAAATGTATAGGTTGATGTGTAGCCGTGTGTACCACGTCGACGATCCATCTAAGCGTCTCGTTGTTTGGCAAACAACGAGACGCAGAGATGGACAGACACATGTCTGCATCGAACGTGCCTGCGTCGCAGCGTACGCAGCTGTCAGTACGTTCATGATTTCATGAATTACAAAATCTGCTCTGCCCTGCACTGGGTGGACCTGCATCACTTGCGTCTCAGCATACGCTTAACCTTAAGTTTGGCCAAATCATGAAGTAGTCATGCGTTTAACTGTTCATACCGTCAAACGGTGAATTTTTAATGATCTGGCCAGCCCACATCATCAAGTGACCAGCGTTCGATGTTCTATTTCATGAAGTACAACTGTAGAATCCTATTGACCCGTTATTAAGCTGATTATATCACTACACTAGCTCACCACTACACCGAGCTTCTCGTGCTGGCACAGCCTCACTTTCAACAGTTTCCCGCCATTTGTGGTAAACTGACAGTTGTCATAAGTGACAGCGACCTCACTGCTGATGTGCTTGAGATGGTGTTAACGTAACTAATACACTACAACAACCAGTTCATAAAATTGTCGAAGACTTCATGACATGATCAATTCTAAGATACAGAATACCTAGAATCATAGAGTGCGTGGCAAATAACAGAACTTAGGCAAATATTTTGCTATTTTTAAAACAGTGACAACTTCATAAAATTTCAGTGACAACAACGCCCTGTCATTCAGGCGCCAAAAGATGCTTGTACAGAGCGTTCAATCTATCTTGACCCGTGACGAGACTAATAGAGTTCAACACGGCGACTGACGGAACAGTCTACCAATCACATGACTTCAAAATTCAGTGCCACCAATCGCGTCACGGCTCAAAATATAATGAATGCACTTTAACACTCTAGCTAGATAGAGAATGTTTCAAAAAGCTGTGTTCATATTTTAAGAGTGTGGTAAACACCATCAATTCAGGCCCCAAAAGATCCTTCTACAGAGCGTTCATTCTATCTTGACCCGTGACGCCACTGGTAGCAATATAGTTCAACATGGCGACTGACAGAACAGTCTACCAATCACATGACTGCAAAATTCAGTGCCACCAATCGCGTCACGGGTCAAAATATAACATAATGAATGCACTGTAGCACTCTAGCTAGATAGAGAATGTTTCAAAAAGATGTGTTCATATTTTAAGAGTATGGTACAGACACCTTAAACTGAACAATTCAAATCAACAATTCTGCATGGGACCAACATCGTCATCGCGAAAAAATTATCAGCTAACCCTTACATTTGGGTCGATTAAGTATTGAAGTTGACAGTTGATAACTTTTTATCGTTTTTGAATTTTACGTAAGTGTAAGTTATTTAGGCTCGTGACTGTACCTGTGAATGCCAATTTGTAGTGCCACTCACAAATTGAGTACTTTTATTTGATTATTTGAATGAAGTAGATATTCAAAAAATTCTGAAATTCTAATTATAAATTAATTTATGATGTTTTTCATCGACAAAAAAAATATGAAGTGATAAATTTAGTTACGCATTCTAAGAATTCGTTTTTAACACTATTGTATGATCGTTAACCTATTAGCCACCACCACCCTATTGGCCTGTTAACCACCCTTATTAATGTCGTAATACTAATAATTAGGTACTAATTACAGTAATTTATGTCATTAACATTAAAGTAATTATATAATTTGGGTAATTAGATAATTCCTAATAGGTTAACGATCATACAATAGTGTTAAAAACGAGTTCTTAGAATGCGTAATTAAATTTATCACTTCATATTTTTTTTGTCGATGTCATGGAATATATTCTTAATTTTGCTAATGTAGTAGTGTTTTTCTAAAATATAAAGACCTCTGTGCAAAATTTCAAGTTTATAAACCCGTTGGTCCGGACGAAAGTACAAATTTTGTAAAACGATTTTTTTAAATAACGTATATATTTTTTATAAAAAAACCGCAGTTATCACCAATATATGAAATACACCAAAAAATTACAAATAATTTGTAGAATCGCCATATGTAAGGATATACCAGTTAAAACAGCGGTTTTGAAGATATTTGGATTTATTACCTTGGCGCCATACAAAATTTTCTATTTTTTTATTTTATAATTTAGTTTACCTATGAAATGATATTCCTTATATATAGTCATGACCGCTGAAGGCATTAGAACATTATCAGAAGAAAAAAAAAAAAAAAAAGCGCAAACATTTTAAATGACTATGAAGCTCGATTTACAGCCCACAGTGCGACGTCGCAAATGACTATCAAATATTGACCTGTTAATATTCATAGAGCAATATTACTGAATAGAAATAAGAAATGTGGCTAACTAGCGAACTAGAATATTAATAATGAATTGCAAATTATAACATTGAATTTGATGTTGTACCCATTTTAGGTGTAAAAAATGCATTTGGAAACTTTCCAAATAGGTTTTTTACATCTAAAACTAAACATTCGGTGTTACGATATTAGTTATTGCATTTCAAAATCAATGTTCTAGTTCGCTAGTTAGCCACATTTTTTATTTCCACCCAGTAATATTGCCAAATTAATCAAAATAGTGAAAATATAATATTTGACATCTATTTGCGACGTTGCCTTGCCCACTTTCAGAATAAACGCTCTTAATAATTAAGCGTAAAAGAAGTCACTTGTTACAAAAAATGTACCTACGGATAGTGACAGCTAGCTGTCCAATTCTTAGACAATGGGTAGTAGCGACATCTGAAGTCAGCAAGTAGCAGTTTTAATCCCCATTAGTGCAAGACTGGTCAACAACAATGAACGCAGTTGAATGACGTTCCTTTTCAATTTCTTGTTCATGATATGGTTTTTTTTAAAATAATAATTAAAATAATAAACACTACAAATTTTCTGTAAGAAAGTACAATTTTTTTTTTATTCTATTGAGCAGTAGCTCAAAAGTTTTTGTACTCTCTATGTAATAATCCCCAATAAGCACTTACGTGAAATGAAACATAAATTTATTGTTTATTCCCATGTGGTGGAAAAATGGACGCGCACATGATTCTGTGAGGTTTTGAAAATGTTTTCCTTTAGTGTTCGCGTTCGTTGAGCGGTAAAAATTGACAAATTTGTGACAAAGTGTTGTGTGAAAATGACAGAAATGCCTCCTTATCTCGCGGTCAAAGATGAGGAGAAAAACAGTGGTCAGGGTGACAGTGATACTTCTTCAGACGTAGACGACTGGGATTTACCTCTGAGTTTCGATAAACCAAGGCATCTTGAGCCAATAAAAGGCGCTGAGCGAGTGGAGCACACTTGGAGAGTCAAAGAGAAGGTAAGACAGTGACTTTCAATTGATAACTTGTGTGTATGTTACTGCGTAGCTGAGTGTAACGTAAGTGCGATGAAAACAAACGCACATGGTTGATTGAATGAATGCGTCGTTAGCTCAGCTTTGGTCGATAAAAAAAAACAACTTTGTTTTTGTAGTAAATACGATTGTGAGTTTTCCGTGCCTGCTCCATTCATTATTTATGTACCTAGTTGTTTGCGTGCATTTTTGTGCTTATATCTGCGTCTTTAAAATGTTATGAATCTACTAACATTTGGATGTAAACAACAATAATCAATAAAAACAACAATGTAAATAAAAAAAAGTTTTTTTGATTTGTCAACAACAAATCAACAGTGGCTTGGCTCCATAAGTTATTTGTTATGAACTTAACTATACTGCTAATTATCTCATGTAAAGTCTTTGTTAATAAAGTTATTTCTAACTTTAATTTATTTATAATAGGTACACCAAGAGCATAAATATTTTACATTAAATATTAAAGTTAACAGATATGGGCTCTTATATATAAATACTAATTACAGGTGTACACAACATTTACATACAACAAGGCAACCTTATATTACATAAAATTATGTATTAATTAAAATGGAAAATAATATAAAATCATTAGCAAAAAAAAAGCATTGACTTATGTCTAAAACAGAACAAATTCAGACTTACACAAATATCATTAAATATAAAATAACTAACTAAACTATACTTAGTTTAGTTAAAAACATTTAATTTTATCGTCATTTTCATTTAAGTTATCATGGTAAATGTTTGTTTAAATGACTGCGCAAGAGGGTTTTGAATTGTGGCATCCCGACCCAAAGAATATATCTAAATAAGGTAGTTTAGTGTTGAGTTAGTTGAATTGAATACACATCCTAGATATTGGCGAATGTCTCCCAATGTTATTTCTACAGGTCAAAAAGTCTGGATATTGGCCATCTAGGGAGATTATAAGTTGGTACCTATATCTAAAGTTTCCTCTTGTGTTGCCAAAAATGGTACCAATAATAAAATACCTACTATCTTGATTTGGACCCAATGTGTAATATGATGCAGTAAACAATTAGTATATTTGCGACGGATTTAAAAGTAGATAGTTCATCTTTTATACTGTAACATGTTACTCTTTGATGCTCTGGCATTAAATGACTATGATTATGTTTTCCTTTCCTTTACTAGGATTTGGAATTAATGTATTTGCTAGTAGTTTACTCTATATCCACATGATACCTACACTCAACAGATTGTTCTTATAATTTAAAGCTTATCAAGGAAAACATCGTGAGGAAACCGGCATGTCCTAGAACTATGTCATGGGGTTTGGTTTCCGAACTTGGTCAGTCAGGTGGACAATTGTATGTGTGTCCTATAACAAAAATAGGGCCTGCGTGGAGGATTACGACCCGCACCCTCTCACCGAGAGGAGACCTGTGTCACAGCAGTGGGAACATTATAAGCTGATTATAAACTGTAGTTTTTATTAGTGCTTGTATAAATTATTATGGATATAATAACATAGCTTAGTTACCATTGTATAATTTTCCTACAATATTACAGCTGTAGTATTACTTCAATCAAATTAATTAAAAAACGGTCAGAGGGTCATCTAAGGGAAGAAATGGGTATGGTAAATGAAATAATTTTGTATTTGTTTAGTACAAGACACACTGTGTGGCCCTGGTGCTGTGCCTCAATGTTGGAGTGGATCCCCCCGACGTGGTGAAGACACAACCATGTGCACGACTTGAATGCTGGATTGGTATGTAACCATTTCTTTATTAGTGCTTGTAATCATTTCTTCCCTTATTTTTAAAATCAAGCAACAGTTAGTCAACTTTGAACAAGTTAACGATGCACTCTCTAAAGTTGTGCATTGATTTAATGTAAAAATCTTCTCCTGAATGAAAAAAATACTAAACTCATAAAATTTTCAATGCCAAATGTCAGGCAGCTAACTACCAATGTTCAAGTTAATGAAATAGAGCTGGACCCTGTTGAGTCAACAGTTTTTCTTGGAATCACTATTGATGGTAAATTACAATGGGGCCCACATGTAGAAGAGAGGAGAGAGATACAGCCAGAATTGTTTATTTTAGTTATTTTAATAGTCTTATGTCGTATGGGATTCTTCTCTGGGGAACTTGTTCGGATATTCTTCTTTGTTCTACAGAAAGGGGCTGTTCAAGCCATTTACAACCTAGGTCC
This sequence comes from Agrochola lota, assembly GCA_947364205.1. Lineage (NCBI taxonomy): Eukaryota > Metazoa > Arthropoda > Insecta > Lepidoptera > Noctuidae > Agrochola > Agrochola lota. The sequence continues at coordinate 22,456,022 of OX376223.1, forward strand.
TAGAGATTCCCTTTGAGAAAAATTCAAAGAAGTAAATATTCTGGCTGTAGCCTCACAATATATATTTCAAAACCTATTGTATGTACAAAATAATATATAAAATTTTAAGAATGTTCGATATACCTACATGGTTTAAATACCAGGAATAAACATAACCTTGCTGTACATCGAACTCGTCTACACAGAGTAGGCAACTCGTTCATGGGTCAATGTATACGCTTTTACAACAAACTTCCCATTGACATTTGAAACTTACCCATTAAATGATTTAAAATTTGTATTAAAACCTAACTTTGTAAATAAGGGTACTATAAAATTTCTTATTAATTAGAAGATAAAAAAGCTTGGGATTGAGCTTCTCGCTCCGCTAAACCTTGTGATTAAACCATAAAACTTGGCATTAGAATTATTTAGTAAAATCATCAAAATATACCAGTTTTATTTAAACATTGACATTATTGACATGATTAGTTTGTAAATTTTATATTATTTTAATTATTGTGAATGTGAGGATAAAAATATGTTTTTTTTTTCTTTATTTATTTTTTCATTACTCTTTTTTTTCCTTTCTCAGTTAGATTTAAAGATGGTTTGGCAGTTTCAGTAGTTTATGTACGTATATATACCCAAATATCCTTTCTTTGGTATTGTTGGTCGAGTTGAGCTCCACGATTACTGACAAATGCTTGCACTGACTGGACAGGTCCACTCAAATCTGTGTGGTTCTTTTCTCAAAAGACCAGTTCAGACACTAATCTACATGATTCTCATATGGCTTGACCAAGATTATGTCTGGACTTTAAAAGAGACTGTGAGCTCTGAGTTTTTTCCGGCATTTGTTCTCAGAGTAGTCTATTACTAGTAGACAATAAATAGGAAACAAACTCATCTAGCAATTTTTTTTTTTTTTTAATATGACGTGTAAAGGTGATTCCTATATCCTATTTACAGAATAAACCATTTCATTTAGATGATATCTGGATGTATGTTCCTGATTGCAGCAATAATTTGGCTGAAATTTGGCACACTGATAGTATAGAACCTGGATTAATATATAGGATACTTTTTATCCCGGTAGTACGTTCCCGTGGGATAATTTCCTACCTCCACGCGGGCGAAGCCGCAGGCGAAAACTAGTGAAAAATAATTTGTAGTTTATTTTTTAAAGTATTTTGTTCTAGAAACTAGGCCATTAAACTTTTGTGACCAAAACAAAGGTGAATCATATATATATTTTTTGTCACATGAATTGCATAGTACCTAAAGGTTTTAAGTGAACATAAAATGGTGGGCTTTAGTACTATAGAGACCAGCTGAAATGCGCCGCATGATTCACTATTGACGCCTTTTGCGGTTTGTTCGAATGTCGTGAATGAATTACATCACACATGCTGACATGCCTAGTGATCACGATGCCTACCTATTTTGGTCCTACCAGTCGCACTGCTACCAACTACCTAATAAAAATAGCAGGCCTACAAAGGTTCATATAAAAGCAGTGTATCTCTTAAACCGTAAAAAAAATTACCAAAAAAAAAAGAACTATGTTTTCAAGTCTTTTTTGCATACAGTGCTTAAATACACTACTTATAATTACAATGGAAGCAACCCAGTACTTACTGTATAGAAAATTTTGCTTGCGCGATGTAGGAGTTTTGGTTGTAACTTCTTGGTTTTTAGGAAATTGTGGAGTTATCTTACATCAAAAAGTGTCTGACTAATATCATAAACCTACCCTGTAAAAGTTTTATTCAATAATTGTTTATTTAAGTTTTTTTTACCATTTTTAGAAATCTTATAAATGACAGCAGCGCCATCTAGGGAACGGGAACTAATGTGAAACAGTTTGTGTAAAAGCAATTTTTTTTTTGGGAAATGTACTCTTGCCTGATTATAGCTGTGTTTTAGTAAAATTACAACGAGTTCTTAGTTTGTAAAAAATATTTTTATACAACGTGTAACGGAAAGGGTATATACATACCAAGGGCACGGCTTCTTTGGATGATATCAAACGATATTGGAAGGGTTTTTTAATCCTATCTCTACATGTTCGGAAGTTATGAGAATTTTTAATACATTGATACCAGAAACCAAACTTTTCAAATTGAAATAAACACATCACTAGCACTAAGTCAGCTGATCGGTGTCAGCGAACTATTTGTAAGTAAAAATAAACATCTTACTCCTGGTATTTCTGAAAAAAAGGTTCCGCATGTTTATTTTTTGTTTAGAAAATATTATTACTGACTTTTCTAAAACTTTGGTTATGTTTGTGCTGTTAGCTACACGACAATTAATTGGTAGGTACTAGGTATCAAAATTTAACGAAATAATATTTAGATACATTACACACTTGTTGGTTTTTTACGTAGTTGTCCTTTTGTAGAAGATTACTTTGTAGATAATTATTACCTACATAGTAATCTTCCACCATACCATCGTACCTACAACACAGTAAATACCTAATTCAAAAACATTATTCCTGTAAATTTGCTAACGTTATTCCTAACCTTTTATTTTGCTGGCCATAAGGATGAAAGATGTTTTGCTTTTAATCGATTTTTTATTCGATTCACAGATCGAATCCTGTGCTCTTGAATCTTCTAAAAATTCGTTCAAAAATCGTAAACCTAAAAACTTTAAACAACATTTAACACCTTTATTTTGTGACCTATTTACAGTTGCCAGTCAGGTACGTCTAAACTTTTAATAAATAATAATTGATAACTTTTCCGGCGTAATTCAATGACTTTCATTCACATGGTACAGATGTAGTAGGTTAAAATCACAATGACTAATACAGATTAGGACGCAGCTATGTCATTCGAAATGATAACTTCTATCAAACCGTCAAATGTTTCATTCTTCGCTTAGTGCTAACATAAGCAGACAAGTTAAAAAGTGTCGGCATATGTATGTAAGTAATTGATCTTGTTTGAAACAGATAAACCTACCTATTCGCTGTTTATGATTGTCAGCACAATACTTTGGGCAAATATGAACTTGAACTATGATGAGCCCATACCATAATATTTTTTACACATACGATCCAGGAGATTCGATTCACCTTACCATTGAATCGATTTGCTTGAAGATCGCATTATAACGAATTGTTTCACAAAATCGTCAGCTCGTACCATTGCATTAATCATAAAAATCGAATCCTTACACGCGTGCATCCAACCAGGAATTAATTGCTTAAATAAACATTACTATTTGCCATTAGAACTTAGAACAGAAAAAGGATTTAGTAACAATTTATGTCCAACTGAACCCAAAACATCATTTCAATTCATTTCCTCGCAACTTATTCCTCTCCTAGTACAAATAAAATTACAATGGGTTCCGTTCATAATTGTTGAAATAAGGTTATTTTTTAAAATCAATATGACGAAAACTATTAACAACAAGTTAATAGTTTTTTTTTATTACAAAATAATAGCACGGGGGCATAATTTTTTTCTGTAGGACTAACCAAAAGAATTATCGGAAGTTCACGGTCTGTCGGTGCTATTGGTACATGGGTTCTATTGGTTTTGATTGAGCACGTTTGTTTACACGTCTTTATAATTTAAATGAAGTCAATAAATAATCTCGCAAAACTGCATCTAACTGTAAAGAGAAATTAATAAAAGTACTAGGATCGCATGAGTAACAGGAATTGTTATTGCCGAATTGAAAATCGTTTGCTCACAGATCCCTGATTACGTCGTTACACACACAATGTAAGCATTATAATGTGTGTAAACCTATTGGGTTAGGGTCTTAGGGTACGTGAACCGATTGCAGTCCGTATAGTTTCTATTACTCCTGGTAAATACAACTTCTAATTCAGACTTCTAACGAGATAACGCGGCTCCATAATATGATTTTTTATGGATTTAAATGATAAGAATGATTTTCCGGAGTTCTGGGAATTTCCGGGGTTGCAGGAATGATCTAACGAAATAATGCGGCCCCAGAATGCAAGGGCAACTGAAGGAACACGGTGGTTTTAGTCAGTAAGAGTCTCTTCCTTCCGCCCCACCTAGGGCGAGAGCTGAGTCATTGACGATTTTCCCACCCTCAAAAAAATAAATGATTTTTCAATTTTACATTTGAATTACGTAATTAGTCTGCTCTGATGTGTTAGATTTACTTAAAAGTTTAACGGAGTTTAGTTGAAATTATTATTAGGATGTAAAATAATCTTGAATTCTTGAACAATATTTTTTAATAGTAGTGGACACAAATAGGACAGCTACCCTATAGGTAGGTACCTAAATTTAAAGAAAGAATATTTAAGTACCAGAATAGCAGGGAATAGAAGCTTTATTTAGCATTGTTGTTATTGCTTAGCTCTTAGCTCGTCAGTCGACGTCTGTCTGTTCCGCGTCTCCGTCTAGTCCACTTGTTTCTATCCCTGTGATACGCGCATCAGATATTTCACTTTTTTGTTGTGTTTGCAAAATGTCGTTAAGTAATAGCGAATATTACGAAATGATGATGTGTGTCGCAGAACGCAGAACATGGTAATTTGCGAGCTGCCCAAGAACTGTACCGTCGCCGTTTTATTGAAGGTAGACCAGATGCTGAGCGTCGACAGCTGCCTTCGTCGGCATGTTTTAGTCGGATGGTACATCGTCTGTACCAAACTGGGTCATTCCACGCACCTGCTTCAGAGGGTCGCCCGAGTACTACCGATCCAGCATTTGAAGAGGCCGTATTGGAGCATTTTGAACTCAATCCACGCACTAGCAACTAGCACACGTCGAGCTGCATTAGCGCTGGGTGCCTCTAACCATATGCAGGTATGGCGAGTGCTGAGCAATGACGGTCAGCACCCATACCACTTCCGTCGCACCCAGGAGCTGATACCGGCAGATTTTTTGGCTCGTGTGGTCTTTTGCGAGTGGTACTAAAACCAGTTAGAAGTTTCGCCAGATTTTGGTTCAAAAGTGCTATGATTTAGACGATGGAGTGGATCCTCATGGAGCTACCAGTGTTAAGTTATGTGAATCTTGTGATGGGGAATAATTTAATTTTTCAACACGACGGTGCACCGGCACACTTTGCTCGAGATGTGCGCCATTATTTAGATGCGCGCTTTCCTCAGTGGGTTGGGCGTGGTAGTAGAAGCGTAGCTTGGCCTCCGCGATCCCCAGACCTAACCCCGTTAGACTTTTTTTTGTGTACATTTGGGTACATTAAAAATGTAGTGTTCGCAGTGCAATGTGATACAATGGACCTTATGAAAGTGCGGATTGAGGCCGCTTTCAGGACAATAACACCAGACATGCTACGCAATGTTCAGGTGTCCATGAACAAGCGAGCGGCCTTGTGCATACAATACCATCGAACCCCATCTTTACAAATGTAAGTCAATTTACTCAAATAAGCAAAGCTTTAATTAAGATTTTACTGTTTACTCGGTAATAAGTAATTAATAATAAGAGGTGAAACTAGTTAACCTACCTAAACTTTGTTTCGATTTTTTACGTTAGTTATCTCAGTTTTTACGTGCAATTTCTGGCTTGATATTAACGAGTAAAGCCCCGTACAGTGTGGCGCGACGCGACACCGGTCATTGTTATACATGAATGAGAATTCTTAGAAATTGTTTTGTTAGAGTCGCGTCGCGCCAGTCTACACGAAGCTTCAACTGCAAATCAATAATTACTAATTACGCATTAACGTTTACATCACGGTAAAGTAGGTATGGTTTATTGCGCGCGCGCGCGCCATCGTTTTGACGGCGCGGCATGTGGTGCGGCGCAGCACGGCGGCGGCGGCGGCGCAGCGGCGGCGGCATATTTTATTTCGTCAGTTCGCGCCGACAAAGAACGCCGCCGCGCGGTAGGCTACTACGGTACTAGGCGCGCAGAATTACGGAAGAGATTTTTCGTTATATTGGCAAAGTAACGTGGAAAGTTATTGACCTACGTAGTGCGGTGACACGTTTGTAATGATTTGAATTTAAGAAACATATGAAACCGAAAATTTGGTATCAATTCTTAGGGTATTTTATTTTGAGCTGAAACTATGTATAGTGATTCTATACCAGCTGTTATCTTTAGTGCTTCAGGATAGCAATAGGGTTTCTGTTACACCCTGTATAGACACAATAGTGGTTCAATAATTTACACAAGTGTTGTATTTGTTATTTTATAACATTCAACTTTTAATCTAAAAATATTCTGAACCACTGGTCTGAAATATGCTACGGGCTACCTACAAGCATAAAGGTAGCCCGTAGCATATTTCAGAGCGTCGCGAGTCACTATGGCAGTCTTGCAAATGTAAATGTCTCGCGCGTAATTATGATGAGGGGTGATGATGTGCGCATTCTCAGCGGTAAGTTACCGCTGAGAATGCCCGGCGCACCCCCTTGACGTTGCTCAAATGGGTGTAGCAAGGTCAACGGCATGATACTAAACCTTAACGGCTGCACGGATTTGGATGAGATATGGCACACGGGTAGACCACCTGGTATCTTATGTCCTAACAACATAGGATATTTTTTATCCCGAGAATCAGTTCCTGCGGGATAATTTCCGACTTCCATGCGGGCAAAGCCGCCTAAGAGGCAATGCCTTATAAATGACCATAAATTCGATTATGAACTTATTTTATGTATATATTTAGTTATACGTACATATAAGTTGATATGGCTAGAAAGGGGGTGACTACCGAGAAGTATGGAAGATTGTTGCGCCGCCCCCATTTTTAGGGTTCCGTAGTAAATAAGAAACCCTTATAGTTTCGCCATGTCCGTCTGTCTGTATGTCAAAATTTTGGGGGGGGGGGGGGGGTCCATTGGAGCAGCTTAATTATTCCCAAGCCTTTTTGTCGTCTAAGTAATCTTTAACTTTATACGTAGTCGGGCCATAAGTTCTGTCACATAGGTAAAATTTCGAATTTAGAATGCATGCCGAGGAAAATATTATGGGCATTCGAAATTTGAATATTTAAAGAAAATAAAAACAAAGGGTTTCTAGAATTTTGTTCATTTTCTAAAATGGAGTTGACGCGCAAAGAAGACAGAGTCGCAGTAATTGCATTGCATCGTTGCGGTCACGCGCCAACTGAGATTTTCAAACTGCTGAAAAATTTGAAAATTCCACTGAGATTTATTTATCGTACTATCAAACGATTCAGGGAAGATTCAAGATTAGAAGATAAACAAAGGAGCGGTCGACCTCGTACTGTTCGGACTCCAGCGGTCATCAAAGCAATGAAGGCGCGAATCCAACGAAATCCTGTCCGCAAGCAAAAAATGTTGGCTCTGCAGATGGGACTAAGCAGAACTACTATTAATAGGGTGTTAAATGAAGACCTAGGACTGCGTGCTTATAGAAAAAAAGCACATCTTCTTAACGCACGGCTGAAGAAAATCAGACTCGAAAGAAGCCGGGTTTTGTTAAGGCGGTACGCGGGAAAAAAAATACCGCGAAATACTTTTTTCGGACGATTTTTTTTTTAATGTTGAGTAGATTTTCAATAAACAAAATGATAAAGTGTATGCACGCTCTAGTGAAGAAGCGAACAAACGTGTGCCACGTGTTCAGCGTGGTCATCACCCTTTGGCATTCATGGTTTGGCTTGGGGTGTCCTATTTGGGTCCAACGGAGGTGTTTTTTTGTGAAAAAGGAGTGAAAACCAGTGCCCTCGTCATCAAAACACAGTCCTAACAAACATTGTGGAACCTCTTTCACAAACAATGTTCGAAAACAGGCACTGGGTATTCCAGCAGGATTCTGCGCCGGCTCATAAGGCGAAAAGTACCCAAAACTGGCTCACGACCCGTGGAATCGACTTTATCAGGCATGAGGATTGGCCCTCATCCAGTCCAGACTTGAATCCCTTGGATTACAAAATATGGCAGCACTTAGAGTTGTAGGTCTGCGCTAAACCCCATCGCAACTTGGAGTCACTTAAAGCATCCCTGATTAAAGCAGTCGCCGATATTGACATTAATGTCGTGCGTGCTTCGATTGATGACTGGCCTTGCAGATTGAAGGCTTGTATCGAAGCAAGAGGAGGACATTTCGAATAATTTTAATGTGGTTTAAATCTGTATTTTATACCCTTTTATTTGATATATAAATGGTTGTAGTGCGTAACTCATTGTGTCATTTATTTAACTTTCCATATGTGACAAAACTTATGACCAGACTACGTAGAAACCTTTTTGACATAGTTTCTGTTTAATAAATGATTTAAATTTATTGAAGCTCAGTTCTTTAACATGGCTTGGGAGTTTGTTGTAAAAACGTATACTTTGGCACTTAAATGAATTACTAATTTTTTGGAGCCTAGTCCTGGGCACAATAAATAAATCTTTGTGTCTAGTACTTATGCTATGAATGTCGCTGTATTTAGAATATAGATTAATATTGTTTATAATAAGTTACCAAATAATGTCAAGGAACAACCACTAACTAAATTTAAAAAGCATGTTACGGAATTACTTTTGCACAAGTGTTATTATTCAGTACAAGAATTCTTAGATGACAAGTTCTATTAAATTCTTTTAAAATGTAAATTTGCATGCCAATTAAGGTAGAATGTACAAGGAACCATAAAACTTTGTAACACCTAATAATATGTACCTACATTCATTGCAAATAAATAAATCTATTCTATTCTATTCTTTTTTACATAAATCAGGTTCTCGTAAACATATTGAGATGCGACTGTCATTATGTTTATTTCCTTAAATGTTTCCCTCAGTGAATGCCTACAACTAAGGTTATATATTGCTCGAATGGCTCGTTTCTGCAGCACAAATATAGCCTGAAAGTCGGCTGCATTTCCCCATAAAAAAATGCCGTACGACATTACACTATGGAAATAACTTTGTTGTGGGTTGTACTTGGACTTGTGAAAAAATTCACAGCAGTAGTATATATAACGAAATTAAAAGGAAAACTATGAGAGCTAAGTAGGCTGTACAGGTTAAAGAGAAATAATAAAGCAACTTAATTTTGCGGAATTTGAAAAACATGATCTCCCATACATTTCGTATGAGAACACGTTTTTCAACTACAATGTTAAGTTTGTTCTTGGGATAAATTCATTCCAACTACGGAACCCTTCATTGTGCGTGGTCCGACACGCACTTGGCCGGTTTTTTTAAAATCCTTTTCTTGTGGAGTTCCGTGGTCTGGACCTAAAATGATTCCCACGCTGACAACACTTGATCGCGTGTTGTGCCCTATAACGTGTGCCGTAGGTTCGCCCTGGCTCTGGCGAAATTAATTATAAAGTCTTTATGACTTCATTTATTAACACTTCGTGTCGTGTGGTGTGCCTGTATAACTATTCAATGTGGGCCTCATTTTCGATATTTTTGTATGTTTTGTATTTGTATGTATGTTCAGTAACAAGTTGCACTGGATATCAGTCCCCGGCCTGGTTTTATATTATGTGGGTTTATTCTGAACTCCCAAAGGAGACGTTTCATTTTTGTATAGGACTCCGGCCATAATATGTACGCTTTAGAAAACCTGGGAAACGAATACAAAACTGTTTTAAACTTATAAAGACTGTTTTTTTTTCATAATATCTAATATTTTTTAGACACTTTATAAACTGAAAATGTTTGTGTCCTTCACCACATTTCACTTTTGAAAACTTCATGAAAAAAAAATTGAAAACGCCAAAAAATAGTCAAGAAATAGTCATAAATAGTCACCAAGCTTAAAAAAAATAGTCGCATATGATTCCGAAGATACAGCTATAAGTTGGTGAGGATTGTGGGGTGAACGTCTCCACACAATCCTCACCTCAGTGCAGGCAAACGGCTGGGAGTACTGACTTGGTTTCAATTCCAAAAAATTGTCATGAAATAGTCATAACGCTATGCCAAATCTCGAAAATATTCATTAAGGGATTCCAAAGATATAAAGGGGTCTTGGTGAGGATTACGTGGTGAGCCTTTCTCGCCACAATCCTCACCTGATTACCGCGGAACGCCTAGGTTTTTTCATTTGAATTTGGTGTCAAAAAATAGTCAATAAATAGTCGTCTCCAACCATGATAATAATCATCTGCATTCACAGATTTAGAAAAAAATGTAGTTACAAGAGGCAGTTTTCACAAAAACTTTTGATGCCATCCGATCCTGTTTCATAAAAGGATCAAAAACTGTATCGGACTAACTGAGGTTTGATTACTAGACAACTCAGAAATCGCAAAAAACTTTTCCCATGCATTTTGTAGGAAATAAGAATCTAACCCACTTCTTACGATGTTTAGACGGGTCGAAAATAAAAGAAAAAAGTGGATATTCAAATTTCGAACGATACGCGTTATAATTTTATTTGATTTGAGAACAAAGCTTGTTGCTTTTGAAAAATCTATTTCTATACAAAAGTCTTTTGCGTTTTCTGAATTTTGTAGCGGACAGGCTTTTTTCATCGATTTATATCGGCTTTTTTCACGTTTATAACGTTTATAAGTCTGAAAGTACAAAATTATTTGAGGTAATTTTTTCGCAGAACGTCGGAAATCACAAGCAGCAAACTATTTGTTCATAAAGGAAATAAAATTATAACGCGTGTTAGTTTGAAGTGATTTCTTTTTTCTAAATTTTAGATTGCTGGCTTGAGATTTTTAGGTTTTCAGATTTTTTACTTTTCTTGTACTCATACCTCAGTTGGTCCGATAGAGATATATTTTCCTTATAAGAAACAGGATTGATTAGCATCAAAAAAAGTTTTCCTGTAGCTACAATGGTTAAGGTAGCTGCCCTTACTGCCCCTTATCATAAATGAATATATGTTTAAAAAAATTGCTATCTTTTGCAGATTCAAAATGAATCACACAAGTTTATTTGGCCCTATGTCAATCTATAATTCAATCAATTCTTGGGGTGGTGCACCAAAAACGAATTTACTTCCTTTTGTAAAAGCTCAGAGAACCATTTTAAAGGTAGCAAACTTCCATCCCTTCCTCTTCCCACAGTCCTGCTATATAAATCTTGCAACGTACCGACAGTTCGCCAGCTTTTCATTATGCACTTAGTATTAAAACAGCACACTATGCTTACCTACAAAGCTGACAATACTAACAAGAGACGGAACGATATAGTGTGCACTAGATGTGCATACTATATCAGGGTTACCCTAACAGTGCGTCGCGACGCCCCGGGGCGTCGTGAGGCGATCCACATAGATTAAGAAACCCTTACCATCAACACTTTCGAATTAATAGAATTATCCTGTAACTCCAGTTAAGCTCCAATACGACAAAGCTAAACTGCTTGAATTTTGGAGCTCAGTTTCTCACTGCAGCATTGAGGGTTCTATTACCATTCGACATCGTACTTGTGCGACACAGGCTTTCCTGCAGTTGCAGTAATAGAGAACAAAAACAGATCGAAAATAAATGTAGAGAAGAGATGAGAGCGGCGATTTCTAAACTTGAGCCCCGTTTTGACAAGCTATGCTCAGAATAGCAAGCTCATCCTTCTCATTAGTAGCCAGCCAACAAAGTAAAATAAACACTTCTTTTCATTTTTATTCTTATTATGATTTGTTTTTGTTCTTATTTTGTAATAAAAATTATAAATGTTATTTGGAGTTTTTCTGATAACTTGTTACTAGGCTAGAACTACAATTGGTAGGTACTTTTTGGCCAGAAGGAGCGTCGCAAAAAAATTGCAATTTCCCAAGGGCGTCACAGTAAAAATAAGTTTGGGAAGGCCTGGACTATTAAATCGTTCCGTCTCTTGGTGATGCAACCTCAAAACATATTTTTATGTAGAAATAATTTTTACATTCTTAGGCCCATTTCTGAATAATAGATTAAATAGAAAACTTTGTAAATATAATTTAAATTATTTTAGTTGTAAAACAAATATACTTAATTATTTACTAACCATAGACTATGTATAGACAGAAGATCCACTTGTTGTTTGCAAATAGAACCGGTAACATGCTATTTTTGCTTTTATTTACCTACATTTAAATTTAGTTTTTACTTTATACTCATTGTTAATTTATTGAAATAAGTATTTATGCATTTTCTAGCCTGAAGCACGGGTTCAACCTAGTTCAGGCAAATAAGCAACCGTGCACTATTTTAAACTGTTAAGGTATTTATTGTAAACATGTCCTTTTATAAATAAACGATTATTATTTTATTATTATCAAAAATCTACCTGTATTTTATCAACGAAGATTTTAAATTTATCAAAATAGTTGTCTAACATAACTATCTTATTATCCTATCACAGAAATACACTTGAGAGCAATAAAATCGCACACCCCTTGTAATTTGGTTTATTACTGATTGTTTTCTAAAATCGAAAGATATTGAGTAAAAATCATTAGACAAAATTAAAGCATACAAGCTTAGCTTTACAAAAACATAAAATTAAAATCATTGACCTTCACGTAACTTACAAAAACCGACCGTACACCGAATTCCCCAAATTCACGCGTTTGCGTTGTCACTACTTGCACCCTTAGCCGCAGGTATAAAAAGGTCAGTTTATTGGAATTTTTATTCAGTTGCATACCGAAGGTCAACGTGATAACATCTCTACTGGAAGCTTACGGATTTACTGGAAAAATATGGATACCACGCCCGCAGAAGCCGCTCAAGTTATTGCCTTGCTCGAAGCAGGCCATAACCAAAGTGAAGTTGCTCGACGGCTAAATTTGAGCCGCTACTCTGTTCGTCGTGTATACCAGAGGTTCCAAGAGACCGGTGGCTACATTCGGCGACCAGGATCTGGCCGGCGACGCACAACATCAGAGCGTGATGACCGCTTTCTTGTGACAAGGTCTTTGAGAAATCGGCAACTGAACGCGGTTCAACTGGGACAACAGCTTCGAGAAGTTCGCAATGTCAGTATAAGTCGGTGGACAGTTCGAAGAAGACTAGGTGAAGCAGGAATGACTTCACATCGCCCAGCAAATGGTCCCAAATTGACCACAGCTCACCGACAAGCCCGGCTACAATTTGCTAGGGAACATTTAAATTGGACGTATGACCAATGGCGGGCTGTTATGTTCTCTGATGAGTGCAGAATGACTTTACATGGTCATGATGGACGCTCTAGGGTCTACAGAAGGTCATCAGAGCGATTTTCACAATGCTGCATAAGCGAACGTGTGGCTTTTGGAGGTGGATCGTGTATGTTTTGGGGTGGCATAATGTTGGACACTAAAACTGACATTGTATTCATCACTACGGCGAATACCGGCCCGAGATCGAGAAGTTTGACGGCTGCACGATACGTCGAAGAAGTGCTCGAAGAACATGTGAGGCCGCTTGCGTGGCTTATGGGAGAAGATTTTCTCTTAATGCACGACAACGCCAGACCGCATGTCGCTAGAACAGTTTGCGACTACATGGAAGATGTTGGAATCACCGCGATGGAGTGGCCAGCTCGTAGTCCTGATCTCAATCCGATTGAGCATGTCTGGGATGAGCTAAAAAGAAGAGTTCGAGCAAGAAGCCCTGCTCCTACGCGCCTCCAAGAGCTTCAACTTGCCATTGAAGAGGAGTGGAACGCCATACCACATGATTTCATGGTGAAATTAATACGGTCCATGAAAAACCGATTAAGAGCTGTAATCAAGGCTAGGGGAGGGAATACACCTTATTAAAAAACAATTTGATCAAGCATTTTGAGTTTTATTTTTATTCTTTGTTAAGCTAAATTGGGTAATTTTATCCGTATGTTGGGTTTTGTGCCCTAAAACTCCCTATGGGTACTTTTTTTACACTGTATTTGATATCATTAGAAAGGTACTGAAGTAAACATTCAAATAGTGTAAGTTTTATTTTAATATGTATTCACATTTATGAAAAAAACTGCTTTAACAACAAAAAGTCAACGTGTGCGATTTTATTGCTCTCAAGTGTACATGCCTTTCATATTTATATAAATAACGTCTGTTATTGTTTTCAATGTAACATGATTTCTGGACGAAAGCAGTGTGTAAGTAAGCCGATGCCATGATCAATAGAATATGGCATTAATTTGATAAACTATTATTTTTTGTGTCGAAGTAATCAGGTGAATATTAGGGAAAGTATCGAAGAAATCTTATGGCCGAAAATGAAACATCTCCTTTGCGCTACATTATGTTCATTTAATTACTATAGATAGAGCGATTTTGGGTACTCTGTATGGGCTCCGATCGGATTCCACAATATTTGTCTTCCGAGTATTTGTTAGGAAGTTAGTTCTCCGAAGTTGGATCATATGACTTTCCACAGTTTTGATTCTAGAGAGCTTTCGCTTTTGCCATTACCCTTTTTTTTATTTGTCGTTGGTATTTTGCCGAAGCGGTATTAAAACAATGATTACGGTCTTGAGCTTTCAGGGCATACACAGTTAACGAGATGAGATATACGAGTACAACGTGTCCCAAAATTCAACGATAAGCGGGCACCATAGACCTATTTTGGGCACATAGTAAAAGTGATTACTATCAACAACAATTAATGTTTAGAAATAGTACCATTTTTTTTTGTAGCTATTTTGCCTAGAGTAATATATTGAATTTTGATTAGTTGCGCCAATTTTTTTTTAAACTTGCCGTAGTAGTGTCCATACTTTTTTTTACACCACGATGACTGAAAGTTGACTGAAAGTAAAAAACTTTGAAAATTTTAAGGAAAAAAATAATTTTGATTGATTTTTGTGTAAAACCTACAGGCATTCTGGGATTTTAAAGGGTTGTGGTGGATAGCAGTGCTACACAGGTCCCGATTAAAAAAAAAAAACAGGAATATTAGAAAAATTGTGGTCATGGTAGTTATAATAATAATAATAATTTATTCACCAAAATAAGAACACCTATTACAAAATTGAATATTTGACAATATACAGTAAATAATGGCTTATAGTTTGTAATATACAAAGTTTGGGACTATCTGCATCCAAACTAGGTGGTAAACCTGTATCTCGGATTACATTTGACCCCCATAAATAAATTTTGAATATTTAGTAGCCATGTTTAAAGTTGTAAACATTATTAGATTGCCATGTAAAAATGTATGTGGAGAGTATGCATAAAGTATAAGACAAAAAGTAGGTGTGGTGTGAGGGAGTGTGTGAGTGTGTGTTTGTGTGCGTGTGTGAGTGTGTGTGATGTGAATGAGATGATTCTTAAATATGAGCGAGTAAGGAAGTAGCTTACCTATTTGGGAATGTTGAAAATTGCTTCTGTTTCATCATAGGAAAGATTTAGTAGGTAGTCCTGTATTTTCTTTTTACAGTGTGACTTATTATGTGGGTATATGTTTATAATTTTGTTGATTTTGTCGTACAGGTAAGGACCAAGGAAAATGAAGAATCTCTTAATAAAAGATGTTTTGGGAACATACGTACGTTTGCATACTGCATGTTTTCTACGTTTGAGTTGAGTGTTTGGATCGTATATGAGTTCACCGTGTTGCTTTATTATTATACTCAGAATAAAAAGTTGACGGATGTTGAGAATTTTGCATGACTGATAAAGCTCTGTTGTAGGATATAGAATGGGCCGAAAAGTGATAATTTTTATAATAGCTCGTTGAGCTATTTCGACTTTCTTCAGGATGGTTTTCGGAGTGCCTCCCCAAGACGAGATGCAGTACGTAATTATCGACTGGCAAAGCGCAAAGTAGACTTGCTTAAGTAATTTGGCGTCGGCGGCATATCTGAGATTTCTAAAAACATAGATTAGTTTCCGTACGCGAGCACTTAACTGTTTGATATGTTCTCTGAAATTAAGGTTGCCATCAATTATGATACCTAGGTACCTGATGTTGTTGACGCGCTCTAGAGATCTGCACGAGCATTCCACGCCAGACAAGCATTCATGGGATATGATGTGATGATTGTTAAAAGCTTTACCGAGGTTGCGAGCACTAAACGTCATGTATTTAGTTTTTTCAACATTTAGGGTTAAGAGATTGGTCCTGAGCCATTTTTTCACCATATTGAACCCCTTTTGGGCAATACTGAATACCTCATCCCAGGTATCGGCGGAGAAAAGGAGAGCAGTGTCAAAGTAGTGTTAAAAATATCTTAAGGGGTGTCAATTTCCGAAGGATTTCAATGTATTGTTTGTAATTAAAAAAAAAAGATATTTTTTTTTCATTATATTTTCTCGGGTAGTGATGAGCAGGTCCCTCTGGTGCCCGCTTATCGTTGAATTTTGGGACACGTTGTACGAGGGTGAATCAAAAAATTCTTGGAATCAATATTAAAAAATGCAAACATTTAAACAAAATATTTTATTTTACTACATAATCTCCCTCCAATGCAATGCATTTAGAATAACGCGTTTCTAACTTCCTTATTCCTTGTGAAAAAAATTGTTTTTCTTGACTCTCGAAAAACTCCTCTACGGCAGCCCATAACCGCGTCATTATCGTAAAATTTTGTTCCACGAATGTCCTCTTTTAATTTTGGGAATAAGTGAAAATCACTTGGGGCTAAGTCCGGAGAATATGGTGGGTGGTCAAGGAGATTGAAGCCAGCACAGCGGATTGCGTTGAGCGCAACATCCGATCGATGAGCAGGAGCGTTATCTTGAAGAAACAACACGCCCAACGATAATAGTTTTCCACGACATTTTTCTTTAATCGCTTCACGCACTTTCGGGATTAAATTTCCAGTAATCGTCTGGCCTTTTGGCGTGTAATCAATAAAAAGGATTCCTTCACTATCTCAGAACACTGAGGTCATTACTTTGCCAGCGGTAGGAGCAACTCGACATTTCTTAATGTATGGAGAGGATGGCCGTTTCCAAGACATGCTTTGTCTCTTAGTTTCAGGATCGAAATGGTGGACCCACGTTTCATCCATGGTGACAGGGCGACGGCAAAAATTATCCGAATCACGCTGGAACATTTCGAGATTACGCTTAGAAATTTCCAAACGTCGCTTTTTGTTTTCGTCGGTTAACATTCGTGGCACCCATCTTGCCGACACTTTTTTGAACCCCAGTGAATCAATTAAAATGGATTGAACGCTACCAAATGATATCTTTAGGATCTCAGCTATATGTTTTATAGTTATTCTTCTGTCTTCCAAAACCAGATTCTCAACCTTTTTGACATTTTCTTCCGTAACGGAGGTGGAAGGCCGCCCAGAACGCGGGTCATCTTTACAGCTTGATCTAATTCTTTTAAATTCAGCCACCCAGTACGCAACCGTAGAATAGGGTACAGCATCATCAAAATTCCTTCGTAGACATTTTTTTCAAACTGATATATTTTATCACCGCACGTAACTCACTTTTATCCATAATTTTGGGTTTTTAGCAACTCGTCGCACAAAACAATTTATTAAGTGCGAACGAACTGACAAAAACAAGTGACAGTTTGCATAAATATTGTGTGATTGACACTCTTTAATTTGAATATCGAACTTCTCCCAAAAAGGTTTTATATATATGCAATTCTAAGAACTTTTTGATTCACCCTCGTATATGTATCATATAGATAGATAAAACCAGCCAAGTTTCCGTAAAGTGATGACTCGGCTATGTAGAACGTTTTGAGGTCAAACGCCAGACAACACAGCAAACAGCTGATCGTTCCGTCGGTAATATTGCGTAGCGCGAACAAGAATTTATCATTAAATAGTTATATTGTTGGATATCGCAGAAAACCTCTCTGTACTGGAATAGCGAAGGTTTACCTCTATCGATTTAATACTTTAAGTATTGGGATTTAATTGTATAATACTTGAAATATTGTGAGCTGTAGGTAATCATTCATGGATAAAATTAGTTCTCTTGTACTCTGAAACAATTATAATTAATGCTATTTCGAATGATAACCTTAGGCCATCTTAGTGATACGATGATACAATGTTATTTCAGACATCTGTAATATTATGATGACTATAGGGAATACTTTCGTTAAACCTGTGAGGAACTGTCCACCTAGAAACACGGTTTATTTTGCGTTAAGTATGCTGACAGTTTTTAGGGTTATGTAGCCAAATGAAAAAAAAGGAACCCTTATAGATTTCTGCATGCCCGTCCGTCTGTCTGTCTGTCCGTCCGTCCGTCCGTCCGTCCGTCCGTCCGTATGTCACAGCCACTTTTTTCCGAAACTATAAGAACTATACTGTTGAAACTTGGTAAGTAGATGTATTCTGTGAACCGCATTAAGATTTTCACACAAATATAGAAAAAAAAACAATAAATTTTGGGGGTTCCCCATACTTAGAACTGAATCTCAAAAAAAAAACCTTACGTGTGGGGTATCTATGGATAGGTCTTCAAAAATGATATTGATGTTTCTAATATAATTTTTTTCTAAACTGAATAGTTTGCGCGAGAGACACTTCCAAAGTTGTAAAATGTGTGCGTGTCCCTGTAACTTCTAAAATAAGAGAATGATAAAACTAAAAAAATATATGATGTACATTACCGAAGAAACTTCCTCCGAAAATTGGTTTGAACGAGATCTAGGAAGTAGTTTTTTTTTAATACGTCATATTTGCTAAATATTGTACGGTGGTACGGAACCCTTCGTGTGCGAGTCCAACTCGCACTGGGCCGGTTTTTTTACTGTTACAAAACGGAATGCCAAGTTGTATATTGATCAAAATATGATTCGCGAATCCAACTAATACTATAAATGCGATAGTGAGTTTGTTTGTTACGCTCTCGTCAGTAGACGTCGTACACGAAGTCGCGAGTAACTAGTCACATCTCTCTGAGTTAGAAGTAATTTGTTCATATTAGATCTAAGAGGCAATTGTCCTAGTTGCTAAGTATTGCTTGCTTGTTCTGCAGACCCTCAGTCGCTGTCTCCGAGCAAGGCGCTGGAGAGCATCGGCCACGCCCTCCAGTCGCAGTACGAGCGCTGGCAGCCGCGCGCGCGCTACAAGCAGAGCCTCGACCCAACCAGCGATGAGGTAACCAACATCTTTACAATTAGGCCTTGCGAAGCTGTGTCTGATTGATTTGGTGTCGAAAAAGTTCATATCAGGAAATAAAAAAGTCAAAAGGCAAAGTTTTTTTGTTTTACCATTTACTTACTACTGTCATTTTGTTTAGATGTACACATCTACTACTCGACAAAATCTTGGTCATGGGATCCGGTGAAATCCCATTTTATGCGGACACCTTCGTGAAACCGATGCACGATGTGAAGCTTAAGCTAAACAAGAATGTCGCTCTTGGGAAATATAATTATGAGACAATTTGTGATGCGTATGAACGAAATAGGTTTCAGTAGGAAGCCTACCAAACTGAGGGCGTCGTCGCTAGGCGCGAGTAAATTAACGCAATAATTAGTTTAGGGCGCGACGGGCGACCTCCTACTTACGCGCTCGACCTTGAGATAATTGCCACGATACACCTACCGCGCACACTCAACAAAGAAGGTCCATTTCAACATACCTACACCGTGGACAGAGTATTATATAGATTCGCTGTCAGTGTATACCTCATGAGGTAGCGAGTCTTTGAAAGCCACTTGCATACATACTGGTACTATATCGGACCTAGTCGGGTAATCCTCAAAGAAATCTTACCCTGATAGCCGATTTGCTGCAAAAAGTTTGCGAAGGAGGTAGAAGAAAATATATTTCTGTCACATTTACTTTTACTACTGGATCAAATAAGTGTGTCCTTGTCTGATTATTATTATTTAGTTTCTTGTCTATTGCTATACTCTGTTTACGACCTACAAAGAAACAACACTAGTAAGCTCCAGTGGATTCATTGTTCAATAGACTAACTAAAACGATAAAGCAAGCGTCAAGCGCTTGTTATATTAATACGTCGTAACTATCGTTTATCTATGAGTTGCATTCCATTATAGTTAGGAGTGGGTTTTCGGTGCTTACTCATTATGTGTACATGTCCCGTGATACTCGAACATCACACTCATACATGAACATGACCATATATTTTGACTAAATTAATGTAATCATTATGCATAGTAATATTTATAGCATATGCCATAGTGAAAATATAAATATGGCTGATTGTAGGTCCGGGGGGTATGTATTTTGCTAAAATAAATAAACTTTATAACATTATCTTTCAGAGTTCAAAGTGCAGCACTCGTTATTTATCAGTTTGTTTCTTTAATTACCCGCAAGTAAGCCAAATAAGCCAATATAGCAACAAAAAAACAGACTCGTTTACTTAATATTATGTAAAACAAGTTTATGTCAATGTATTACAGACCAAAATCGTAACAATTTATATGAAAAGTATTTTGTCGTTCTATGTGTTACGGCAATCTGTATAATCCGGTAGTCTATACAATACCTGGGCAATGTATAGAATACCGTTCAGGTAATGTATGAAATATTATTTATTTTATACTTTGTCTAGGCATTATATATTATTATTTATTAGTACCGACTGCGCAGCCGGCAATGCGTGAAAATAATTAGATTTTTTTTTAAATTATTCTATGTTGTGTATGCAGGAGACCTACTTCTTATTTTTACAGAATTATTTTGATTTCTAAGTTTTCAATACCTATTACCTGATTATTTATAAGAAAATTAAATTATGTTACGCCAGAAGATCTTTAAGTTTTACGTTAATTTAATTGTGATTTTACTGTGGCTATCGAAAGGTACTAAGTTCCTTTTTTTAAAGATTATTTTAAAGAATAAGTAATTGATTGATTATAAAAAATAAATATTAATAGTCAAAGTGTCTTAAAAGTTAGTTCCTAAGAATAAATAAATGTTTTATGCACAAAAGCAAATCTAGGCGAATATCTCATACATTGATTACCAATCTCATCATGAGTACTCGACTAAAACTGTTCTGGATAAATCTGAAATAATAAATAGTTGTATGAACCCAGTCGTGATTGCACAGATTACATAATAGTTACTACGTAAGCCATAAATCTAGGTCTTGGTTTCTTCCCGTTCTTCTGTACCGGGTTGGTAGTAAACGTTGCCAATGTCAAATAATTTATTTCAAGTAGGCCATTAAAAGGTAAATTGAATGAATTCTAGGTTGTCCTTGTCTGTGACGAACGTTGTCCTTGTGGGCAACCAATAAAATTCTGTTGTCTTTGTGTGACCAGGTCAAGAAGCTGTGCTGCTCACTACGCCGCAACGCCAAGGACGAGCGAGTGCTGTTCCACTACAACGGACATGGTGTGCCCAAGCCCACCACCCAGGGGGAGATCTGGGTCTTCAACAGGGTAAACTGGAATATATGCTTCTTTTGCCTCAGCGCCATCAGTCTATCACAGGCTCTGGGTCTCTGGTAATACATAGTATGGCGTCGATCACGGCAAATTAAATAGCTAAAATCCTAGTGTTATCTTATGCGAGAAACCTAAAAAATTACGGAATCCTGGGTGAGTCCGGCCCGGTTTTCTTATAGTAGTTTCTGAAGCTATTGCATATCAGTGGTTATTAAAACATGACTTTATAATAGTATCACACGATTGTTTTAGTACCTACCTAGTTATGTGCAGTTTCATACACTACTATATCTAAACTCATACGTTTCATCAAATACACAGTAGGGTATTTTGAAGAAATAATGCTTCAAAATACCCTATTGTGTATTTGATGTAAGGGAAAGTGTGTTTCAATAAAACTTTTTTATTTCTCGTAGATAAAATCTTGTCTTTAAGGTACTGTTTGTGATGAGATTGCATGAGTTTAGATAGAGTAGGGTAAGCCCTACTCTATCTAAACTCATGCAATTTTGCAATTGCTATTTCATCACAAACAGTACCTTACAGTTTCTTAAAACTTCATATAACTAGGTATTGAAACTCTCTCTCTCTATTATAAACGTACTAGCTTTTGCCCGCGGCCTCCCTCGCGTTGATGTCGCCAAATATCCCACGGGAACGTACTACTGGGATTACATACCTAATAGCCGAGAAAGAGGTCATTAACTATACTACCGCTGCGCCCGCGTTGCCGTCAACCATAATTATTTTGTTACGCGTAATTATGAATCTGTGATCTAAATTAAATGCCCAATTTACATATTTTATTGGACAAGGATTAATATAATACCAGTCAACTTCGGAAATAACAATGAAATTTTTATCAAATTCTCAAATATAATAATGGTTACTGTGGGCCATCTTTAGAAGATAGCCATAAGCCATCGCGGACGTTTTTGTTGAACTTTTTAAGATGAACAATCCTGTAGAACATAATTTTTATGTATATTTTACGATATACGCGGCGCACGCCAGTAAAGCATGATTTTTTTCCGACATCTTCAACAATAATCGTCATCATTTCAGCCAATTTAAACAAAATCGTAATGAATTATACACCAAAACCTTCCTCATGAATTACTATGTCCATTGGTGAAAACCGTTTGAAAATCCGTTACGGAGTTTTTGAGTTTATCGCGTTCAGACAGACAGACGCGGCGGGGTACTTTGTTTTATAATATGTAAGGATACTCGTGTTTTAATAACCCCTGTTATGTGAATTTCATAAACTAATTGTATTTCCCCACTAGGCGTACACGCAGTACATCCCGCTGTCGATGTACGACCTGCAGACGTGGATGGGCGCGCCCTCGCTCTACGTGTACGACTGCTCCAACGCCGGCGTCATCGTCGATAACTTCAAGCAGTTCGCTGAGCAGCATGAGCGCGAGTATGAGGTAATGTTCTAGCTGCCTCACCTGTTCTTATCACCATTCTCTTGCCCTTATAAAAAAAAATCATGTTGCGCCGACCACTAATACATTGGTGTATTAGTGGTCGGCGCAACATGATTTTTTCTTCTTCCATATTTCTCTATTAGTCGTCATCTCGGTAGTCATCCCCTTTCTAGTTATGACTAGAAAGAAAGAAAGAAAAATGCGTTTATTGGCATTAAACAAAATACACCTTAAAACTATAAAAACAGAAAACAAATAATTATAATGCCAAAAGGGCCTCAGCTCAGCATAATGTCAGATGACAACACACAGTGTACCACCTGACGCTGATTTTCAGCTGCAACCCACGAGTGCCATACGCTAGAATAATAAACGTAGGGAAGTGTCTGTCCGTTATAATAAATAAAATAAAGGTAGTATAAAAAATAAAATTAAAATAAACTCATAAAAAATAAAATAAAATGTTGTGACATACATGTGGGTGTGCGCGTTGTTTTGTGATTAAATAAAAAATTAAATATTCAATATCTGTGTATTTCCTACATACAATAATAAATCTATTATCTATAAATAGAAAGTACCTTCAATGCAAAATCGTGTGACTGCGTTGTTCTTCTAAACTACGAAACGGAGGTTGATGCGTTTTTTATTATCATTTAGAGTACCTACACAGGGCGTCCCACGGATATGCCACATGGAGGGAAAGTACCTTGAATATTGTAGATGAAGCATTTTACTCAAAAGTCAAAGTCAAAGTCAAATCATTTATTTCAAAAATGCCCATGCAAGGCACTTTTGAACGCCAACAATTACAAAAAAAAAAAATGATTCTAGTCGCCCCTTCCAAAAGGTAGTTTTCATATGGAGAAGAATGGGCAAAAAACTCCACCGTTACTCTTTTAAAATGTTTTACAATATTTTGTATATGTAGGTACATTAGTTATATAATTATATGTGAAGACGATGCATCTAAAAATAAAAAAATATTTTACTATACCACAATATAGGTAAAAAGATTTTTTTAAAGAGAGCAACAACAGCGAAATTAATTACTTATGTGATAGATACATGGTTCTCACATATTTACAAACATTGTAAAAGTAGACGATTTTCCAAAAAAAAAAAAATACAATTAATAAGTCAGTGTGAGAGGAAGTAATCACAGAATGTAAAATCAATGTCATATAATAAAATATAATAATTTATACAACTTAAATTAGCAACCAGTTTGATTTTGTCTAGATTCTAGATTATCCTATGGAGCTGGACCAGCATGTTTCCAAGCATTCTTATCTTGAATATAATCCTCTAATTTGTAATATGCTTGTTTACAAAGTGTGCTTTTAATATGAGTTTTAAATTTTCTTTCATTTAATTGTAAAATATCACAAGGTATTTTGTTGTAACATTTAACACAGTACCCCATAAAAGATGTTATGTACTTTAGATAATCTGAAAACTGGTTGATCTATTTTATCTTTATTTCTAGTATTAAAATTATGTCTATCACTTATTTTATTAAAAATATGTAGATTTTTTCTTACGTACATAATATTTTCATAAATGAATTGGCAAGGTACCGTCATAATATTAATCTTTCCAAATAGTTCCCTAAGAGATTCGCGACGATGTAAATCATAAACGGCTCTGACAGCTCTTTTGTAAGATAAAGATTGATTCAATGTCAGCAGCCCGACCCCACAGTAAAATGCCATACGACATAATACTGTGGAAGTAGCTAAAATAGACCAAACGCGCGGTTTCAACGTCTGTTAACTATCTTATCTTTCTAACCGCATAAGCGGCCGAGCTTAGCCGCCCCGCAAGAGATGTTATATGAGGTCCCCATTGTAATTTCTTTACTGAAAGAAGACATTATTTGAATTTAGAAAAACAATTTAAACTGCATTCATAGATAGATTTAAAAATAATTACATGGTTGAACCGGGAATAGAACACGTTACATGAGAAAAATAATCATCCTGTAGCTTTATCATACCGATCGAAAGGCTCCATCATAAGGATTTATTTTTTGCTAAATAACATAGTGTCAAAAATAAAAGGAAGACCAAGAATTTTAACATTTGATGTGAAATTTTGTTCAGAAAAATGAAAAGCTGACATTGCCCAAATAGCAGCAGCGTTCTCTATGCATTTTAACGCCATACTGCGATCGCCAACCCGCCTTCTAAGCGCGGCGATTATGGCAGTTTGGGGGAGGCCTATGTTCAGCAGTGGACGTCTTTCGGCTGAAATGATATGGCAGATATGTCTGCTCGAACGTTTTCAACATCCTTTTGATGGCTTAATAAAAAATCTTTTAGTTTACATTTGAAAGTCGAACAACTTTTACAATACTTTATGGGAGGAGGGATATTGTTCCAGCATTTGGTAGCTGCGTAGCGAAAACTGCCTCTAAAAGCAGCCGACTTGTGCCGTGGGATGGAAAGCTGTTGAGAACATTTTCTTCCCTCACCGATTCTGTCTTCTTGTCCATGATAGTCTGTCATATAAATAAGAAGGGGAATGAGACTTAATAACACCAAAGAGAAGGCTCGCCAAGTGGAGTTTACGCCGAGCTTTTATTTTTATAATGTTATGCTCATTGAAGAAAGGCGTAACATGGCCCCTAAAGCTAAAGGGAACTTTAAAACAGAAGCGTGCACAAGCGTTTTGAAGTCTTTGGATCAAAATTTCAAAAATTCAAAATTCTGAAATCGTTTATTCAAACTAGGCTGAGAATCAGCACTTTTCGAACATCAAAATTACTAAGACAGTCCCCCAAAACGCCCACCCTTCACCACTTCCTAGTGCGTTAGCTGCGAAGAAGAAGTGACGCAACAAACTCCCCAGCACCACAGCTGTCTGTTCAGTTAGAAAAACAAAAAAAAAAAAAGATTCTATATAATAGTATTCAAAATAATTTACATAACGCAACACAAAACATAATTTAAATTATAAGCCATATGTTAGCTAGCACACGCCAATATACTAAACAAAATCATCGAGAACTATACTCAGGCAGAAATAAAAATGTCACCGTTTTAGTGTATAAGTGTATATTTTGCCTAATATATATGATGTTGGCGAAGATGAATTGTGATGCCACTGTGAGAAACTCTGGCACCTAGCTGGTAAATTACTCGAACAGCTCGTTTTCGAAAGACTAATATATTTTGAATATTAAGTAACATTTAAACCTATTTTACATAAAAGTCAAACACTAATCCCCTAGGAATATAGGTAGATGTTTACCCTAATTTAATAAAATACACTTTCATGGGGTTCACGTTTTGATAAATTAATGTAACCACACCCTTCACACTGCTTCCTTCCTGAACTATTTATTTGAGAAAAAAATGTGGCCGTCACGGGACGCCCGGCGGATGTAAACATCGAAAAGAGCGGCGGCGGAGGTCGGTCTTAGCTCTAAGGCGTGCTAGTAGATGTTTCACATCAAAACATGTACAACATCACAGATATAAATCCAAGTTATTGCTCAGTTAAATTTCAATAAAAACAGACATGTTAAAAATATCTATAAAAAACCTAGTTTAGTTCCTGCTTGTTAATAGGCAAAGCACCTCACTCCTCAGGCCCAAATGACCTCAAAGTCTGAAGAGGGATCGGCACTGCCGGCCGCGGTGTCGTACAAGAACTGCATCCAGCTGGCGGCGTGCGCGGCCGGCCAGGCGCTGCCCATGAACCCCGAGCTGCCGGCCGACCTGTTCACGGCCTGCCTCACCACGCCCGTCAAGATGGCCATGAAGTGGTTCGTGCTGCGGGAGAGGACGCGCGTAGCGCCTTCAGACGTGCACGATCTCATCGATAAGTACGTTCATGTTATTACTAGCCTAAAACAAGTTACTAAGCTATTTGGGTTAGTTATCACAACAGAAACCCAGAAAATTGGGATGATCCATTAATTTAACAAAGAAGAGTATTAAGATATTGCTTCTCCTCCCAGGATACCCGGGCAGGTGACGGACCGGCGCACGATGCTGGGCGAGCTCAACTGGATCTTCACGGCCATCACGGACACCATCGCCTGGAGCTCGCTGCCGCCCGAGCTGTTCCAGCAGCTGTTCCGCGCCGACCTGCTCACTGCCTCGCTGTGCAGGAACTTCCTGCTGGCCGACAGGATCATGAGGTACGGTCACATCCAAAATATGTTTCACATGTTATGGGCTATTTTTGTCTGCTCATTTCACGATAGAATCTGCTTTACCGACTCGGCATTATACATCGCGCCGAGATGTACTCCACTCTATTTGTATTGGGTATGGCCGGGTACAACGAATTGAGCGTGCGACGGGAGTTTACACTTGTCGCGTATCTGGTAAAATGACTTCATGGCACCGAGCATAAGCCAGGAGAGTTGTAGCGTGCTGGACCGCTATGTGTGGAGGCGCAGGCCGTGCGACAGGACCAACCTACTCGCTAAAACACCTGCGGCAATTCGTATCATTTATGAACTTTAAATTGATGTGTTCACGTGTCATTTGAGTGAAGTCGCAAGGACACTGTTATGTATTTCTTATAATATAGATTAGTGTGTGGTATGTTATTGAGTTGTGTGTTTTGTATATAACAGAACCCACAACTCAGTAACAACAGGAAAGTTGTTCTAGTTCTTTATATTATATTTACATACATACATAAACTGACGCCTTCTTCCACAGGGGTAGGCAGACACTACAGACGCCCCCTGCTACGTATCCTTATATACTCCTTTACAAATTTCATATAACGATAACGAGATTTACTGCCA
The DNA here is from genome assembly GCA_947364205.1 of Agrochola lota. Classification (NCBI taxonomy): domain Eukaryota; kingdom Metazoa; phylum Arthropoda; class Insecta; order Lepidoptera; family Noctuidae; genus Agrochola; species Agrochola lota. The sequence goes on from OX376223.1 coordinate 22,483,367, forward strand.
TTTTTTTTAAACGCGCACCTAGTCTGCAAAAATTAAGTATGTCAAAAAATCTTAAATAAATAGTTACATCACCGTGTGCAAGGATATAACGGTTATTCTCTCCGTTCCGGAGATATAAGCATTAGCTTCACACATTTTTTTTGTAAAAACAATATAAATTGCCAATTTGCCTACCTGGTGGCGTAGCATGACGCTTTCTATTTCTACGAAGAATAGACACAGCTCTTTTTATACAAACTGACATTTCGTTTCTCCTTTTTTGACATCGCACCGTAGAAATCTTTCTACAATCTGTCATTTTGTCTTACGTTTCTAACAATCTTTGTCTAGGTCCTTCTACATGTAGACTATTTCAGAAGAAAGTTTTCTATGCCAAACTGTCAAAATCACACTGACAACTGACTGTTGTCTAAGGTAGTAAAGACAATTTGATTTTGTAATCGCCATGCTAAAGACAGTAGAAAACTTTCTACTCGACGGCCACAAAGTATATACGGTTATCTACAAAATCATGATTTTACAGAAGAACGTTTTGAATGCAAAATTGTGATAGTTAATAGAAGAACAAAGCTATCATCTATTTTACATCATTTAGTTAATAGGGCATTACCAAGGAAATGGTTAAAGCCAATATTACTGTAATATTTTTTGTTCCAAAACACAGTACTTCGTCATTTTAAGAATAAATGTTGTGTGTGTGTGTTCAAACATTGGTTCAAACAGAAAAAAAGTCCTATGACAAAACAAAGAATTCTGAGTCGAATTATGTCAGAGTGAATTTCATAAAAAGTGCAGTTGACTGTTTCTACTTTGCTGCCGTCGTACTGTCTACACGGAACGTCATTTTTTTCTACTCTTCCGGCGACAAAAAGTTGCTCTTGCTACGCGTGCAGATTGTATCCTATGATATATTTATGCATAATATTGGCTATTAGAAGCCATTTCAAGCAAAAAATCGACACTTTAAAATTTAAGATCCAATGTCTTCGAAAGCCTTTTTTCGATCCACAGTGTAATGATGAAACATAGTGACGCATAATGCATATAAACCAAAAATATATTACGAATGTCTTGAAATATGTGTATGTCGATGCCTCAAGAAGAGAGAAAGATAAGTGGTAGAGATTTTATTAAACAATCACGAATTTTTTTTTTAGTTAATTGCCTCGCTGGACCTACGTTTTAATAATAATTGTAAAGCTATGTGGCTTTGTTAGGAAAATAGGTTAAGAGTCCTTACGTAGGTTTGCGGTAACATTCTGGGATCCGATTAAGAGGGTTCTTTTTTATTTGAAAGGTAGTACCTTTAAGTTGGTCTCATAAACATTTGGTGAATATCTGAGGAGGATCTTCCTGCGTGATGAGCAGAATAGCTCCTCCAAATGCAGTAGATTGCTCACTTTTAGATTTCTACCAGTGAAATCGGCCCTTTAATTACTAGGTAAGAATTAATGGAGCACCCGGGACCACCTTCTCATCACAAAACTAGAAAATTTTGAAAATAATGTTCTGAATTCTCTCAAACTTTTTACAATAAGGTGGCTGGATGGATAATGTGCACCGCTATATCACACTGTCGTTGTCGGTCGCCAAATAGTGACTGAGCTTTGTTAGGTTTAAAGTAACATCAAAAATAAAGTCACGTGTTTAACAGTTGGTTAGTTGTGGGGGTTAGTTTATTTCTGTTTAATTATCGTTTTGCCACCATATGCTTTTTAGTAACCTACAGCCGTAGTCCCGACTACGGCTGTAGGTTATTTAATGTAGGGTGGGTATAGGATTTTAATTTGACGTGGTTATTTTCACTAATAAAGTTATTTAAAACGGGATTTATACCATGTTTTTCAAACAAAAAACATGTTAAATATCCAATTTTAAATCATTTTAATGCTATATTAATTGTTGCAAAAAGTTTGTGCTCGCGGGGTCTACTGTTTGCAGAACTACTAGTTTTTAAACCGATGGGGATTTGTGATCTTTGTGTGCACAAATCCCTATTGATGGGGATTCGTGGACAAAAAATGTACAAATCCCCATTGGTTGGGATTGTCAATGGGGATTAGTGGAATAACCCAAAAAATCAATTCATATAATGTCAACTTTAGTGATGACCATAATTAAAATGCGAAAATTTGGTCTTTGATTCGATTCAAATCAAACATTGAAAATCAATTCGCACAAAATATTAAATCCTGAAGCCTGAATGATCGTTAACCAATAGCCTCCTTACTAATAAACGTTGTATAACGTCTGTATACGTCTGTTACACAATGCTTTGTCTTCTTCTTTCGAAAGTCAAATTACCTAGGACTGAAAGAGAGAAATCGGTGTGTAACTATTCACCTGACATAATACGTTTATTAGTAAGGAAGTAGAACGATAGCTTAAAGAAAATCCATTCCCTGTAAACAATAATCATAGTTAAATCATTCAACTATTTTGTAACTGGTACGAAAGGTGTTAGAAACTTGCAAATATGAATGTTATTTGTTGATTGGTTTGATAAATAGTTTAGAAAGAAATCATTCACAGTCGTGCACCACATGGTAGATAAGTAGATACCTACTATCCGTCTTCATTCGACAAGACTACTGAACTCGGATTTTCAACGACAAGTAAGGACAGATTAGTAATAAAAAAATAGTAACTATGTATAATCGATTAAAAGTAATCGAGTAACTAATTTCATATTGATATACGTACAATTTCAATTATGTCGCTCATTCCCACCTCTAATTTTATGTGTCTATCAACTAACTGTCAAGTGTTATGTAGAGATGGGTTGTAAGAGGTATCTGTTATCTACTGTTACAGAAAAATAACAGATCCAAACATCTGTTTTTAAATAACTGCCTGTTATTTTTGTACGGACGATAAATACGTATTTAAATCTCAATTGATTATCTTCCTTAGTTTATTTCGTTTAAAGGCGAAAATCGAATCTGAAGTTTTGACTAGGAATGACGGGGTAATGTGAAATTATAGAATTACGTTTATTTATATATTTTTTTAGTCATCCTGTTACACTGGAAACCGACCGCAACATAATTGTAAAAGGCTAGGCAGCTTGTTTGATGAATACACCATAAAGACAGAAATATTTTGGAAAAAAATTAAATACAATTCACCAGTTCTCTTCCGTTAGAAAGCAGTGAAAGCAATTCAAATTCTAAATTTAAAAGGATCAAAATAAATAAAAAAACAACAAACTAACCAGCCAAATTGCTTTCCATTGAGTATCATCTTTATTTCTATTAAAATAAAGTCGTACATGCATGGAATCTTTTGCGAACAATCCCGTCAATGGATATAATAAAGGTGATTCACGATCACTGAATTTTTTGGTTGCATCACTAATTTCCATAAAGATAATAATATACAATTAAAGCAAAGTAAGTAACTAAAAAAGTATTTTTATGAAAAAAAATTACAAACAAACCAAGCAAATTACTCTCAATATAATTGAATAACATCTTTATTGGTTAATCAAAAATATCGTAAATACCTGGAATATTTTGCGATTAATTCCGTCAAACCAAAGATAATAAAGACATTCGGATTCGATCACAATTTTTTTTGATTGCCGTGAAGAAAAATATTATAAAACACAGCTGTGGTAAGTCTGTGTGGGGATTGCTATTTTCAGTAACAGATAAGTTATATTATTAGGAACGTTATTTGTTATTTAAAAAAATCTGTTATTTATATCTGTTCCGACAAATATGCCTCCTCCCTACTGTCATGCTTGAAGTTTCTGATGTCAAGCAAAAAACGTCAAATTTAGGAATTGTATTATTGTGTTATACGTGGCAAAGATCTTAGCCTCCGTTATGACTTCAGCATGAAAAAAACTTTAAAAAAATAACTGCAGCTTGGAATAACAAAATATTGAAATTAGTTGCTTAAAATAACTAAATCTATCAATAAAAAATAAATACCTGAAAAATCTTTACATACCGAATTCCTCATGGACTCCAACATCAGAACTGAATTTTGATAAAAATGGGACCAATCGGGAAGTATATCCTTTCAAATGATAAAGAATTTTCCAAATCGGTTCATAAATGACGAAGTTATGAGGTAACAAACATTAAAAAAAATACAACCAAATTGATAACCTCCTCCTTTTTGGGAAGTCGGTTAAAAATAAATGAAACGTACTGAAAGTACCTACTGGCTGGCTAGACGGAGCTATTCCTTAGAAGCTAAACAATACAATTTAAAAAAAGTATCCCGCCAACTTTAGTTAGGTTATTTTCAATCTGTTATCGTGGTTGTTTTAATGTCATTGGAAAATCTAGTAACAGAATTATAATAAAATTAGTTCTTCCAGTGACGAAAATGAGACAATGACCACCACTGACTTTAGAATCATTTCGTTCTGAAGCAGCAATTATAGTCGATAATTTGTTGCCGGCAAAAATGTGATACATATAAATAACATAACATCACGCTTTGTTTTCCCGAAGGGTTGGGCCGAGGTGTACCTGTAGTACACCCACATTTCGCCAGTTATGTTTTTAAGTTACATGTAATAGGGGGTGAGCCTATTACCATCAACCGGGTACAATATCCAGGCTCCGGGCTGCTATTGAGAAATTCCTGTTGGAAAAACCCAATAATACAGACCGATTACAGACCTGGGAATCGAACCCAGGACCCAGCAGTAGCGCTTGCGACCACTAGACCAACGAGGTAGTCATATAAATACTATACTACTATTTATTATATACCATTCCCCCTCTAAAAAGCTTATTTTATTCACTGAAAACAGTGAATAAAAAGGTCTTTTAATCACTCTTTTGGTGTTTGAATTTAGAACACACCAATATATTGGACCTCCATCTCAATGCTATACAACCTCCTTGTGAAAAAATACTCGACACACAGGACATGAATATCGCTTCACATGTTGACCATACTAATAATAATAAGAAAGTTACTCTTAATTTTAGTAATTGTTCTAATTTTAATGTGCATTTTAATTCATTTGACCTTCCTTTTTTCTTCATTAAATGTCTATTTTCGCTTAAATCTTTATTTTTCTCGTAGTCATGATATAAAGTATAGTAAGCAACTCTTGAAAAAAAAAACCCGGTCCTTGCATCCCTCGCTCCGCTCAGGATTCTAATCTAGAATCCTTCGCGGCTCTCGGGATCCAACTTAGTCCCTCGAATTAAATTACATTTTTTTCTTCACTTGTTGTTTAATCTATACGTACTATTGATCTTTGTCATCTACCTCTACAGGTGGATTTTTGAGACGGGGTAGTAAGGACAGCTACCTTAACCGTTGTAGCTACAAGAAAACGGTCCTAGGAGATTGTCCTTAACTTTTTGAGAAATTTTGATCTACAAGATAATAGGGAATATGCATGAGATTCAAATAAGGGTTTTTTTTTTTTATAACCTATATTACTCCAGAATTATGCCCCCATCAATATTTTTTATTATAATTTAATAATGAGCAAGAAATAAAAAAAATTAAAGTGCAAAAAAACTGTGGGAAATTCAAATACTTGAAAAGCGACGCTATTGGTCAGAGCGAATGTGACGTAACAATCTATGACAACAATGTAATGTCAATGTGTTTTGTAGGAGTTTTTGCGATTCAGTCAGTTTTATTGTGATTGTAGTAGGTAGACATTTAGAAGTTATATATTTGTTTTGTAAGAAATACACGAAAGACTTTCGAAAATGACTGAAAGCGGTTTTGTGAAAGCCCAATCGGATAATTTGCCAGAAGTTGATGTGTTCATGATGACCACATTTTTTACATCAAATACCATTTTACGTCTGTTGAAATCAAAGGAGTGAAAGCTTTAAGGTACCTAATTAAGTATAACATATACTTAATGTCTATTTTATCTTCCACACCTTTTCTGGAATAATTTAGTTTTAAAAAGTATCATAACCAATAAAATAACATAGCTTCGCAAAATATCGAAATGTAGATTGTGTTATAGAATGTTGTCATAATACTAGGATATTGAAAACAAGTTGATGGAGATACCATGTCTCTTTTCATAATTTTACACCACTTTCTCACAATGCAGTACTTGTATGTCGGTTTTTTTCATTGTTCTATACAGGGAAAATTTGGTTCCGTGATGATGTATTAGTCGAAAATCGAAAACACTGTATATTTGCAACAGAGCACAATACTTCTTCAACCTAACCTCACCATTTGACACTTGTTTGTTTGTTGTCATAGACTGTGACGTCACCACACACACCAAGCGCGCCAAAATGGCGTTTAAATAGCCCAGGTCGGATGGTTATTTTTAACTTTTTTTTAAAGTACTTTCAATTGCTTTTTTGGCGTTGAATTTTTTTTAACTATTATATGGCGATGTATCGAAAAAAAAAAAAAAAAACATGCATATTCCCTATTATGAAAAAAATGTACAGTTAGCAAGAAAATGGGCAAATTCACAAAAACTTTTTTTTATGCCAATTGATCTCGTTGCATATAGTGATCAAAAAACTCTACCGGACCAATTGCGGTTTGAGTACTAGAAAAGTCAGAAATCGCAAAAAACTGTTTCCATTCATTTCGTAGGAAATGACACTCCAACTTACTTTTGAACTATGGATAGATTGGCAGCTAAAACGAAGACTGGCCGGAAATAATGAAAAAAAAAAACGAATTTCGAACAAATACGAATAATTATTTAAAAAAAAACAAAATGCGCTCTTGGACGTGCAGTTCCGGAGACGAGCCTGTTATACAATACTATACTGGTGCTGGTTGGAGAACTCCGGCGAGCCAGCAAGACCTGGGGGCCTATTACAAACTTTTAAAAATCCAGGCAAATTCCAGGCAATTCATTTCCCTGGCTGGTTACATTTGACATTCTGACCGTATAATAATACAACTCTGTGTAAAAAGCACCGCGACAGTTATGCTGCTAGTTTTCATCGACCAATTTTTTCTGGGCAAATTACAAATCAGCCATCGCCCCCTAAACCAAGTGGTTTAGGGGACGATGGCTGATTTGTAATTCCCCCTTACCGCCCCCCTCTAGGCCTCCAGCGCCCACAAGGGGACGTAATCGCCCACTTTGAGAAACACTTTTATAGAGGATTATTTTTAGGCGTCATGAGGCGTTTGCGAGAGAACATCATGATAATGCACCATCACACAAAGCTATCATTGTGCAAGAGTTCTTAGCCAAAAACTCGACGAATGTCATCGACCAAGCGCCGTTCTCACCTGATATGGCTACGTTTGACTTTTTCCTGTTCCCGAGGCAAATATTACCAGTCCGAGGAAGACATTTTGAGTCGATTGAACATAGGTTCAATCGACTCGAAATGTCAAACAAGAAAATTCGCTGAAGGAGTTGAAGACCATAGGTGCCTCAATCAGTTGACCAAAAATGTATGGAGGACAGGGTCAAGTGCTGGCGTAGCTGTATTACAAGCGGAAGGGCCTACTTTGAAGACGACGAAATAAATTTTGACGAATAAATTACTTTTTGGTTTTATTTAAAATCCCCTTTTTCATTGAACAAACTAAATATTCAGTTTTCAACGTGATATTAATACTATCATGGTGCACCATTTAATAGGCAGTTGTTATTATTATAGTTAGTGGATGAGAGTGCTCGCCCTCGGCGGTGCCTAACTGATGCTTAGTTGGAAACATTGTGCGAGTTTTACAATTTTACCGTTATATCGGTATTTTGATCGGAAAGTGGCAGCTTTCCAGAGTTTCCAGAAACTTAAACGGTACATATTCGTCACACGTGATATTTTCTTATGTTCACTGGATAACGCTCGAATAATTTCGCCAAATAAATCCAAAACCATTCAATAAAAGCTCCTCTGAAGCATCGTAAATTGAATGGATTCTGAGGTGACTTATTAACAGTTTTAATATGTCAAGAAATGTCAAACGTTCGTAATACGATACCATATTACGAACGTTTGACATTTGTCCGTTTCTCATTTTTTCCAGACAAAATTCGGGCAGAAGTCGGCCAGGGTGTCACGTGACCGCTGGACTGGCTTGTTTGACGAGTTCATTATACGAAGTTGCAAGGCAGCTGCATTATGTGTGCGAAATTACAACAGAATCTAATTTCGCACACATATGTAGTTCTGATGACACAACCACATAATAAAGACCTGAAATTGATCTGATAATGGAGACGGAACACAGTCGCGAGAGCTCCTCAGCAGTTTACAGCAGCTACATCGTGTTTGGGACTTATATCATTCACCTTGAAGAAAACTTTAGACCTAGCTCGGTATGACTGTCATTGAGGGTCTGACGATGGATGGATTTGACGTTCAAAAGTGATATGGGCCTATTTGAAATAAATTATTTGACTTTGGAGACGGAAGGCTGTTGAGGGAACACATTATAAAAAATGCAACCGACGATATAAAAAATACAATAACACATTACAAAAAATTCAACCGAACGGATAAATTAAATAACAAAAATAACTGATTACCAGATAAGTAAAACAATAATAACACAAAAATAAACCAACAAAACAAAAACAGAAAAGCTAAATAATAAAAAATAACCTTTTAGTGTAACTAAGCTCTTAAACTAATTTCAGTAACAAATTTTGAGACAGCGCCAGACGCATTCAACGAAGATCCATCAGGTACCATTTTACACTTTTTAGGCTTTAATTGTTTGTTTGGCGCCGACTTCATATTTTTTACTTAAATGAGTTTAGGAGCTTAGTTACACTAAAAGATTATTTTTTAATTTTTGTTTTTCAGTTTTTGTTCTGTTGGTGTTTTTTTTTTAAAAAACATTTTGTATTGTTTTAATCTGGTAATCAGTTATTTTTGTTATTAAATTTATGCGTTAGATATTCGTCTAATGTGTAATAGCCTAAGAGTGCATGTAACATATTCCTATAATTTATAATTTAAGGGGAAAAATTGGCTTATTACAGTTAATACTAGCGCAGAAGCCAGGGAATTCTTTAATATTGTATAAATAGCTTGTGCCAATCAAGCTGCCTAGCCTTTTCCCAACTATGTTGGGGTCGGCTTCCAGCCTTACCGGATGCAGCTGAATACCAGTATATTACATGGAGTGACTGCCTATCTGACCTCCACAGTTATGAACTGGGTAACACTGCAGGGGTCTCGATATGTACGTAATGGTTGATCACTCATCCACGAACTGACCGCATCAAGACGTAGGTTAATCTTCGATCGACACGTGCGGCTGCTTGTATTTAGCCAGGAGTTAATAATTCTAACCACAGTACGGTCGAGGGAATCTGTTCTTGACACCAGCTTTCAGTTTCATAATGACGAATATGTGTTTTGCAAATTTGATCCTTATTACTACTAGAAATTGTTCAACTGACAGGTGACAGGAACGCAATCTCTCGACGGCCGGACTGTAAAAATACAGTTTTAAGTAGAATTAAAGCCCATAACAAGCTTACACTTACAATTTATTGAATAACAGAGGAAAAAAAGTTAACTATAAACAACAACCAACGTTTAATTACACTATGCATGGATCTTTTCTGCTTAACAGGGTCCAAATGATTTAATTATAAATATCTTGCACATATCTCGGGACCTTTGGAGCCTCGTACAAGGTGCCGAAGCTAGCTCGCCGAGGCCTGTTAGACCATTTTAATTATTATTATGTAACTGGGTCTCAGGTCGTACAACTGCACGCCGGTGTCGCTGCCCGCGCTGCCGTCGCTGGCGGCGCACCCGCTGTGGGCGGCGTGGGAGCACACGCTGGACCTGGCGCTGGCGCAGCTGCCGCGCCTGCTGCGGCCCGAGCCCGCCGACTACACGCACTCGCCCTTCTTCCGCGACCAGCTCACCGCCTTCCAAGTGTGGCTGGACCTCGGCAAGTGTGAGTACGGGGCGGCCCCGGGCGCGCGCCCCAGCCCGGCCGCGCCCTACAGCCCGGCCTCGCCCGCAGGGTCCGGCTGGCGCCCGCCGCCGGCGCAGCTGCCCATGGTGCTGCAGGTGCTGCTGAGCACGCTGCACCGCGTGCGCGCGCTGCGCCTGCTGTGCCGCTTCCTGGCGCTGGGCGCGTGGGCCGCGCGCGCCGTCCTCAACGTGGGCATCTTCCCCTACATGCTGAAGCTGCTGCAGGCGTCCGCGCCCGACCTGCGCGCCTCCATGGTCTACATCTGGGCCAAGATCATCGCCGTCGATCCCGTAACTATTTTATTTATTTATTACTAACCGACATAAATTTATAGTTTGCACCACAGATACAAGTTATCGGTCAATACTAGTAGTTACACATAAAATCATAAAATATTGTTAAATTATGTAAAACTAAAAAAATTACAGCAACTTTTCCAATTTTTCTTTCCATAAAACTTTATTCAGACTATTACGATCATTTTAAAACAAAAAACCGGCTAAGTGCGTGTCGGACCACCTACAATGCAAGGTTCCGTAGCTGGGATAAATTTATCCCAAAAACAATTTTAACTTTGTAGTTGTAAAACATGTTCTCCCATACATCGATATACGTCACGGTCAATTCTCCAACTACAAATGTAGGTTTGTAATCGCAAAAAAAAAAACCAATTGTTAGTCAATTCGAAGTTAATGACCTAAATAAGTGTTACTACTTGGGCACGGAAGTTAAGGAATTTTCTTATCCTAATAGCCATAAGATATACATCAATGGCTTTAGCTTTTCTAGGAGAACCTTTGCTACTAACACAACTGTTGGCAATTGTTTGTCAGTTCGGAGTTAATGACCTAAATACGTGATTACTTCGGCGCCGCAGTTAAGGAATTTTAATGGCCCAATAGCCATAAGATATACACCAATGGAAAGAATTTTTCAAGGGGAATCTTTGCTACTAACACGACTTTTGCCAATAGGGATGATGCCTGGATAAAAAAAATGAAATTCTGATTAGTCCGTCAGTCAGATGATAAAACGAATTTTAAGTTGGGGACTGAGGGTCGCTACGTCACTATTATGTATAAAATCTACATACTCGTGACGTCATGGCACATTTTATCTCAATGTATCGCCATAATCTTTCGATTACTTAAAAAAAGAAAAAATACGTCTCCAATATTTTTTTATAATCTCAAAGACGGACTAAAAAAACAAAATTGTCAGCATCCCTATTGTCAGTTAGTTCGGTGTTAATGACCTAAATAGGTAACAACTTGAGCACCAGAGTTAACAAATGCTTGGCGCCCAATAGCCGTAAGATATACACCAATGGAAAGAGCTTTTCGAGGAGAACCTTTCCTACTAACACGACTTTTGCCAATTGTTAGTCAGTTTCGAGTGAATCCTATCTTCCATACTAATATTATAAACTCGAAAGTAACTCTGTGTAAATTTCGAGTTTAATTATTCAAATAATCAAGTCAAAACACTTAATTTGTAAGTGGCACTATAAATTGACAATCACAGGTACGTTCTGATCCATTTGTTTACATTTTCAGTAGGCACTTCTGGAACAGCCTATAGTGTCTGCTAAACAAGCCAGTTTCCTGACCGTACACTCACGCTCACACCTTACGCCCCGCACTTCATCTTACCCTGTCCTGCTCTTGTTACAGAGCTGTCAAGTTGACTTGGTGAATGCGAAGGGACACAAATATTTCCTATCAGTTCTGCAGGATCCTTCGGTTGACGTAAGTACCAGAATTATAATAACAAAATTACGAATATTTTTATAGGTCCGTGCACGAGACTTTTGTCAATTTCTAATCTAATTATGAGAAACCTAAAAAAATCTTGAAATATAGGACTGATATGTGACTATAAAAGTAATATCCATTCGTGTCAGTCACACTACCTGTTAATAGTAACATTACTTTTGCGCTCTCGAAAATCTAGTTCATTTCACTTTTGATTTACGTAGTGATGAAGATATTGTATTTTTATAAAAAATAGAACTTGTTTTTAATTAAAGAATAGCTGAAGACTTATATTAGACTTTGAAAGTTTTGCTAAACATTAGAAACAAATAAATAATGGTCGTTTTCGTGCACAGTACCTCATGACAGATCGTAGTGTTAATTTATGAAACGTATTGCAGAGTGAACACAGGACGTTAGCGGCGTATGTGCTGGCTGGCATTGTGGACAACTACCCAGCAGGGCAGGAAGCTGCGTTACAGGTATGTGATCGTTTACTTGGAAATATTAATTAGAGTTCATGTTTTTAACGTGCGACTCAATACAGAAATTTAAAAAGATTTAGAAATAAGAAAGTCAAGCATTTCACATAAACCTTCAAGGTCACTTCTGAAACGTCAGAACCTAGGTGCACGGTTCCAATTGGTCGTTTCCTATGGAGAAGAGCCGGCAAGAAACTCCACGGTTACTCTTTTAAAAGTAAATGGTTTTTACAATGTTTTCAAATTACAGTTTGAGTGAACCGAACCGGTTTAAATAGGTCTTTATTTTATTATTTTATTCATCTTGTATATAGATTATTTTCTTTAAAATTTCGTAAATGTGAGAACGTTGTAGGCTTAACAGACTGTAAATCTGTGGACCATTTTATATTTTGCTAAGTACCTGGTACTTGTTGATAGGCCTACACTGTCCTCTCATACCTTTTAACGGTTCACTAATGTTTCACCAAAACTCCATTGACATATTTTTAGTTTAATCTTATCTTCACAAACGTAAGCAGGTTACCGAAATAAGTCAAATTTGCAACAAACGTGAGATAACTGTAAGATCCGAGGAACGAGAAGTAATATACGGAGTACCGCAAGGCAGTGTGGTGGGCCCTCCGATGTTCACTTTATATATAAATGACTTGCCTAAAGCTGTTGACCACCCAATGACACTTTTTGCTGACGATTGCACTGTGACTATAGCTTGTAATGACAAAAGTACGTATGAACATGACATTAATAATTCGCTTATATCTATCATAAATTGGCTTAATAATAATAATTTAATCATTAATTTAAAAAAGACTAATGTAATTCATTTCGGACAACGTACACATACAGCTAACAATAATAATGTCCAGTATAATAATATTAATATAAATGCAACTGACACAACAAAATTTCTGGGACTTATAATTGATGATAAGTTGTGTTGGAAGCCCCAAATAGAAGCTCTGAGTAAGAAAATAAGTAGTGCAGCCTACGCTTTGAAACAACTAGCAGCGGTTCTCAATAAAGATGCATTAATTACTGCGTACTATGGATTGGCTGAATCCATTCTTAGATACGGGGTTATTTTCTGGGGAAATAGTACGGACAATGAAGTAGCGTTTCGGGCCCAGAAAAGATGCATCAGATCGATGTTTCGACTTCAAACAACAGACAGCTGCAAACCCTATTTTAAAGAGCATAGAATATTGACATTACCCTCATTATACATTTTGGAAACGGTAATGTTCACTGTAAGTCATCCTAACTTATTCCAACGTTTGTCTGATGCTGTGCCAAGGAATAGACGTGACAATACTCTACTCTGTGTTCGCGGCGGTAAAACTGCTCTTTTGCATAAGAGCATTTATTACATGGCTCCGACCATATTTAATAAATTGCCCAAGTCATGGAGATTATTGGATGTATCTGGCCTTAAATTGAAATTGAGAAAATTATTAATAGAGAGATCTTATTATAGTATTTCGGAATTTATGAAAGAGGATAATTTTTCTTGATGATTATGTATTTTAATTTATTTTATTGTATAATGTATTGATAATTAAATTGAATTGACATTGAATTGAATTAATAATTAACTTGACATAATTGAATTAATAATTAACTTGACATTGAATTGAATTGATAATTGAACTGACATTGAATAGAATTGATAATTGAATTGTATTGATAATGTAGTACGATTGTTATAGTAATTTTATCATTTTGAATTTAATAAGTGTAGTCCCGGTTTAAAACCCAGCAACTGTACGCCACTCAACAATTTGTGCGCCACGTCACGCGGCTGAACATGTTTGAACTTTCTTTTCTACTGTAATATCTTGCATGCAATGTATGTATACCATGTTTAAACAAATAAATATACTTACTTACTTACTTACTTAGTTTACAACCAACGTTTCGTATACTATTTATTTTACAAACAACTTATTTCGCAAATATTTTATTTTATAAACAATCGTTTTACAAACATTTATTTAGCAAATGCTTCTCTTTACAAATGTTTCGCATGAAAAACCATTTATACATTATTCATTTAATATTGTGATTCTTTTGGAAAAATCACGTTTATACTAAATATCATTTTATAATAAATTCTCTAAACCAGTCACAAAGGCATAATGGTTGAAATTTCCATTTGGGTCTGAAGTTCTTTAAAGCTACAAAAAAAAAACTATATTCTAGTCGTTTTTGGCACTCGCCGGCCTCTACCGCGGCACTACTCGCTACGCTCGCTCGGCTCGTGCGTAGGGGTGACAGTTTTAACCTAAACCGAACCTAACCTTTTTCTAGAGTAAAAATATTTAACCTAATCTAACTAGTTCGGTTCCACGTAGCCTACTAAAATTATATATTTGTTTCTGTTAGCATAAGTCATTTCACGCACTTTTTTATTATTTTTATGGTACAGGAAAGGTTTTTATCCACTGCGCAAATTTTGACAAATTAAACTTAAAGTAGTTTTATTGAACATATTTTTTTTTTTATACGTCTTAGTACAAAACAAAAAAATATTGTTAACGAACGATATTTACTTTAAAAGTGGTTGTATGGCTACCCGGCGGTGCGCGGCTAAGCGGAACGCGCGAAAGTACCTATCTATCAGCTGTGCGCTCGCTCGATTCGCCGGCGTAGGTATTTACGTGGGTTACAATGTATTGATCGCTAATTTTATCAGATTCGAACTAGACTTTTTTATGTTTAGGCCGTGACCTGAAGTTATTTGAAGAGTAATTCCAATTTTTCCTTCATACTTTAATGGGCTTAGGACCATCAAAATACTGAAAATAAAGCATTATTATCAATTAAATTTACATTACTTAGTACATTATGCATAGGTGATGCTTAATACTTCTGCATTAAGGCGTATTAAAAAAAATTGAATCAACTAAGTATTTACAATAATGTTCAATCAAAAAGAACCTATTCGCTAAAATTGTTAATGTAAAAAAATAACTTGCTAAATGTCACTAATCACTGTATTTTAATAATTGTTCAAAATGAAGTCGTCCTCTTTCTAGGCATAAACGTGCACGTTTGATTAAATTGTCATTTAGTTTGTTGACAACACTAATGTCACTTTTCACTTCATCAAAAGCGTTAATTATTTTGAACTCCTAAGTCATCTAGGTTTTGGGCCTCCTCTACATACACTCGGCGTTAGACTTCTCCCCAAAGAAAAAAATCGCAGGGAGTAAGATCCGGGGACCTCGCCGGCCAGGGTACGGGGCCACCACGACCAATCCAATTTTCCCCATATTTTTCATTAAGGTAGTTCCGTACATGTATGGCGTAATGTGGTGGAGCGCCATCGTGCTGATAGTAAAAGTTTTAAGGTAGCACACTAACTTCTTCAATTAAATTTTCGATGGTCGTTTGCAGCATTTCTAAATACCTTGGCCCGGTCGATGTGCCGTCAATAAAAACGGGCCCTATTATTTTATTTTTAATAACCCCAGCCCATACATTAGCGCTAAAACGCACTTGGTGATGCGTCTCTCGCACCAAATGGGGAATGTTGAATGACCACCAATGTTCATTATGTACGTTGTACAGTCCTACACGTGTGAACAATGCCTCATCCGTTCACAAGATGTTGACTTCAAGCGAGGAAGAACTTCCACTAACGACGACCCACGAACGGGACGCCCCATATCGGCAGTGACTGAACAAATGATTAAAAAAGTTGAAAGTACACGTAGTCATACATACTACAAGTACACGTAGTCTAAGATAGCAAGTAAGCGGTAATCTGGCGTCGATGTTGTCAATGTTGTGTTTACCTGTTATTGGCATATATATTAGAATATTACCGTCTGATTTACTATCTCTATGTATATGTATGTGCTGTGGGTGAACCTTAAAGTAAATAAATAAATAAAATAATCAGATAACGATCTTGTGATGGCGATGTTAGTGGTGAAGTGGCGGGACGGGCGGGCTGACAATAACAAGACCTTTCTGCCAGGAAAAAGGTTTAAAAGGCCCAGAAAGTTAAAAAGAGCCTCATTTGTAACAAAAAATGGTACAATACGAAAGCCAATAAGTGTTAATCAATCAATAAAATAATTGTCCCTTTTTTTATTTGAGGCAATTTTTTTTTGCTTAGGGTTCGATGATCTCCGTCTGTCTGGAGCAGCTGAGCGACGGCTCGGCGCGGCTGGCGCAGTGGGCGTGCGTGTGCCTGGGCCGGCTGTGGCGCGGCTTCGACGCGGCGCGCTGGGCCGGCGTGCGCGACCTGGCGCACGAGAAGCTCTACCCGCTGCTGCAGCACCACCACCCCGAGGTCGGTGTGCTCGATGATCTGCGTCTGACGGGGCGGCGCGGCCGGCGCAGTGGGCGGTGTGTAGGTCACTTTCGTCTGATACTTCTGGAGCTGACATTACTATGTGTGTGCAGGTCCGCGCGGCGTGCGCGTTCGCGCTGGGCACGTTCGTGGCGGCGGGCGGCGCGCGCACGGAGCACGCCAACGCGCTGGACCAGCAGGTGGGCGTGCAGCTTGCCGCGCGCCTGCAGCCCGACGCGAGCCCGCTCGTGCGGCACGAGATACTCGCAGGTATACATAATATCCTCCCGACCGAATTTCGGTCACGGCGACCTATCTCAACAAAGATTAGCCAGTTACGCGTCACGTTAGGAGATATTACAGTGCACAAGTAACAGGAATGTATTGTGAATTTGCCAAACAATCCACTTCCCTGACTGTACATATTTCGTCAGAACTACCAATATAATAAGATTTTCTTGTGTTTGCAGCCATACAATGGATGGTGTTAATATTTGAACAGCACTTCATCGCCGTGTACATACAAGAGAGAGTACGAAAAAGTGACAGGTGAGATCATTTTTACGACATCATTCAGAATAGTGCATACCAAAATATATGATGTGGACGACCTACGTTATTCTGAATTATATTAAAATACACAAAAAGTCAAAGACGAGCGGTCGCAGCCAATTTTTTTCGTAGATTGGAGTTTTAATAAAACGCCAGTGCGTGGCAGAGCCCGATGTTGTCCCGCAGTCAGCCAGTAGGCACGTGGCAGCCGCGATCCTAGCGCGTGGCAGAGCCCGATGTAGTCCCGCAGTCAGCCAGTAGGCACGTGGCAGCCGCGATCCTAGCGCGTGGCAGAGCCCGATGTAGTCCCGCAGTCAGCCAGTAGGCACGTGGCAGCCGCGTGCCATAGCCCGATGTAGTCCCGCAGTCAGCCAGTAGGCACGTGGCAGCCGCGTGGCAGAGCCCGATGTAGTCACGCAGTCAGCCAGTAGGCACGTGGCAGCCGCGTGGCAGAGCCCGATGTAGTCCCGCAGTCAGCCAGTAGGCACGTGGCAGCCGCGTGCCAGAGCCCGATGTAGTCCCGCAGTCAGCCAGTAGGCACGTGGCAGCCGCGTGCCTAGCGCGTGCCAGAGCCCGATGTAGTCCCGCAGTCAGCCAGTAGGCACGTGGCAGCCGCGTGGCAGAGCCCGATGTAGTCCCGCAGTCAGCCAGTAAGTAGGCACGTGGCAGCCGCGTGGCAGAGCCCGATGTAGTCCCGCAGTCAGCCAGTAGGCACGTGGCAGCCGCGTGCCAGAGCCCGATGTAGTCCCGCAGTCAGCCAGTAGGCACGTGGCAGCCGCGTGCCTAGCGCGTGGCAGAGCCCGATGTAGTCCCGCAGTCAGCCAGTAGGCGCGTGGCAGCCGCGTGCCCAGCGCGTGGCAGAGCCCGATGTAGTCCCGCAGTCAGCCAGTAGGCGCGTGGCAGCCGCGTGCCCAGCGCGTGGCAGAGCCCGATGTAGTCCCGCAGTCAGCCAGTAGGCACGTGGCAGCCGCGTGGCAGAGTCCGATGTAGTCCCGCAGTCAGCCAGTAGGCACGTGGCAGCCGCGTGCCTAGCGCGTGGCAGAGCCCGATGTAGTCCCGCAGTCAGCCAGTAGGCGCGTGGCAGCCGCGTGCCCAGCGCGTGGCAGAGCCCGATGTAGTCCCGCAGTCAGCCAGTAGGCGCGTGGCAGCCGCGTGCCCAGCGCGTGGCAGAGCCCGATGTAGTCCCGCAGTCAGCCAGTAGGCGCGTGGCAGCCGCGTGCCCAGCGCGTGGCAGAGCCCGATGTAGTCCCGCAGTCAGCCAGTAGGCACGTGGCAGCCGCGTGGCAGAGCCCGATGTAGTCCCGCAGTCAGCCAGTAGGCACGTGGCAGCCGCGTGCCTAGCGCGTGGCAGAGCCCGATGTAGTCCCGCAGTCAGCCAGTAGGCGCGTGGCAGCCGCGTGCCCAGTGCGTGGCAGAGCCCGATGTAGTCCCGCAGTCAGCCAGTAGGCGCGTGGCAGCCGCGTGCCCAGCGCGTGGCAGAGCCCGATGTAGTCCCGCAGTCAGCCAGTAGGCACGTGGCAGCCGCGTGGCAGAGCCCGATGTAGTCCCGCAGTCAGCCAGTAGGCACGTGGCAGCCGCGTGCCTAGCGCGTGGCAGAGCCCGATGTAGTCCCGCAGTCAGCCAGTAGGCGCGTGGCAGCCGCGTGCCCAGCGCGTGGCAGAGCCTACGAGTGTCGGGTGGCCGTGTCTGAAAACTTAGAGTGGCGTGTTTACAATTGCATTTGTAAACACGCATGAGAGTGAGGCAAGAGAGAGTGCAACTGTGTCTGCGCACGCACTGTAATATCTCGCGCGCGGAGGGCTAGTCCTGGCCTGCAGCTGTGTGTGCGCAGGGAGGCGTCGCGCGGCGGGCGCGTGGACCAGGGCTGGGACGCGCTGTCGGACGCGCGCGCGGGCGGCGCACACTCGCACGCGCTCGTGCGCAACGCCGCCGCGCTGTCGCTGCCTTCCATCGGTAAGCCAAACTACACTCATCTTTCTCCTGCCCTTTATCCCAATTTATCTTCGGTAACGCAACGCAGTTTTGCCTCCCATACTTCTCTAATTCGGCGCCGGACACAGCAACAATATTTGAACACTTGTAAGGCATTTGTGTATTTGCTCAAAGTTTATCACATATTTATACCCGTGCCTCACAAGTGTTCAAACAAGTGTTGAAATAAGTGACTGTGTCTGGCTCCCGCGCCGGCTTTATAACCATCCACATTCATACCATATCAAATTAAATACATATTGTAAAACCATTTTTTTTTTAAAGTATATTATTACTTGCTAATCTTTTCCATACGAAACTATCTTTTGTAGAGGGCAACTAGAATCAATTATTTTTTATTGACTTGTAATTTGTAACGTTCAAAAGTGCCTTTTAATAGTCTTATTGAAATAAACGATTTGTTATTGACTCTAAACGCCACCAACTTACACTCGCACTGTAACTTAAACTCGTTCCCCAACTTAAACTCGTAATCCAGCTCGCACTTAAACTAGTGCCCTAATTTAAAACTCACAATCTGTCTTAAAGTCGCACTCTAACACACTCATGTGCATTGAATCCTCCTTACACGAATCCCGAATTTAAGTTTTTTACTTTACTCGTAAATCATGTTTTTGTACAAGTCATCAAGTTTACTAAACCATTGTAATCAAGGTTTCGGCTCCGTGTACATGAAGCTGTGGAACATCCTGACGACGATGGCGCGCGAGCCGCACCCACAGATATCGCAGATGGCGACCGACATCATCAACTATATCGCTAACCAGGTATGTGTAAACAAGAACATGAGACAGCTCCAAGCTTTATTGGTCAGCGCACTGGCGGACTAAGGCCATCAGAGGCCCGGGCGGCAAAGCTGAAAGAGGACCCGCAGATTTAAAAAAAAAAAAATGTGTGCTGGGACACATCTAGTAGAAGTGAAACTTCAACGGGCAAGTGGAAAAACGAATCAACAAAATTTTAATTTGAAGTTTTACGGGCTGGTTTTCAAATTGGACAAGTACATTAACAATCTGCCCGTAAAACTTCAAGTTAAAGTTTTGCTGCTATTCGTTTTTCTACTTGCCCGTTGAAGTTTCACTTCTACTATGTGTCCCAGCACACATTTTTTTTTTTCTAGAATATCTAAATATAAAGCCAAAAGCATCTTGGTGATTTTTAGGGTTCCGTACCCAATGGGCACGCCACAATTGTGGCGATAAGTCCCCTCTTTGAGGAGTGGCTTGAGAGGCGCCATGGCGTCCTCACCTTCCGCCTGACGCAGGTCCTCACCGGACACGGTTGTTTCGGGAGGTTCCTGTTCCGCGTAAGGCGGGAGGTTCCGCCCGGGTGTCACCACTGTGTGGATCGCCCGGAGGACACGGTGGAGCATACGGTGGAGGTCTGCCCGGCTTGGGCGGAGCACCGCCGTGTCCTCACGGAGGCGATCGGCGGCGGCGATCTCTCGCGTCCGGCCCTGGTTCAGGCCATGGTTCGGAGCGAGAGTGCATGGGAGGCCGTCACCTCCTTCTGCGAAGCAGTTATGTTCGCGAAGGAGGAGGCGGAGCGCGCGAGGGAGATGCAAGCTGCACGCCCTCGCGGCCCTGTCGCCGCAGGAGACGCCCCGGGCGTCAGGAGTCGAGAGCCGACTTCCGGCCACCGTAGGCGCGGGCTTGCGGACGGCGAGCAATGGGTAGCTCACCGTCCGATAAGGACCAGGCCCGTGTCGACGGCGCGTTGTGTTCCACGCGCGCCTCAAAGAGATGTCAGCACCAACTGATGGTGTCGAAAGACACCCTGCCTGCGGCCTGCTGGGGTTGCGAATTTGTCCGAAATGGATATCGCGGCCCCGGCCCACAGGCAACGGAAGGAACATAGGTGGGTTTTAGTCAGTAAAAGTCTGACACGCCCTCTCGCTCCGCCCAGAGCGGGAGAATCATTTGATAATTTCCTACCATCAAAAAAAAAAAAAAGGGTTCCGTACCCAAAGGGTGTGCGAAACTTCTGTATATCATGTACTGCTTGTAGTTTTTAATTTCTTTAAATAAGGGTGATTTTCGGCAACTGTAAAAACCAACTTTTAATTCACAATATTATTTAATTATATAGGCAATTAAAAAAAAATTAAATGAAAAATATTCTTCTTTCAGTATTTTCATATATCGGAGCCAAAAAAAATATGACTGTCATATCTTTTATTGATGGATGTAATTAAATTAGACAATTACTTTACATTGGTATAGCGCTTCTCTTGTTTCTTTTACGAAAGTAAAAGTGTTAAATCTTGTACGATATGGTACGGAACCCTTCGTGTGGGAGCCCGATTCGCACTTGGCCGATTTTTTTTCCTTAAGGGGGATGCGCTAAGGTAGCCCGCGATATTCAAATTTTCTTACGTTTTTTGCAATTTGCAGGTCAGTAACAGTATGTTGAGCTATGATTCGCGGCCATAACAAATATGGCTTTACAAATTATAATCATTAGAATCGGCAATATAATTAATTCTTTTCGAAAGAATCCTATTGTCAATAGGCATGAAAATAGTCATTCAATCAATACAACTCATTGCATTCAATAGGATTGTATGAACTACAAATGGTGAAATTTTTTAAGTATTTCAATGACGATAGCACAAATTGAGTAAAATGCTATCTATTGCAAAGCTAAACTTTTAAGCCACTTTATCATTCTGTGGGTTCGAATTGAAGTAAAAGGCTTAATTTATCTTTTTCGTTGAAAATACGTGATTTATGAGTATAAATAGACAAATCAACATTAAACAAGGAAGTTATGATTTTGACTAATCTTACTTCAGCCATAATCTGCCAAATTTCATAATTGTTACCTATGCTGTTGAATTTTTCTTCAAGACTAATTATAATTTGTTGGAATTGAGATTGAGACCCCATGATCATTGGAACGCGGAGGCATTTGGGGGCCCCCAAGACTGGAGGCCCGGGGCGGGCCTTCCCGCCCCCCTGTTAGTCCACCAGTCAGGTGGTCAGTGTGGCCCAGAGGTAATGGCCCAAAATATGAGTTCAAAAATCAGTTCAAATCCGTGTTCCCAATTAACGTATTTCCACTTATCATCTTTACTTAAGGATTAATTAAGTAGATTTCAGAATGACTAGTACTATCCTGTCGTGAAGCTAAGCTATCGTGTAAGCATTAAAGTTGTTTTTCCTTAAGCCGGATTTACGTTACGAAACTAGTTGCGGAAACTTAGTTATTCATTGAAAGTCTCAAGATTGCGCAACTAGTTTTACGTATTTACACGTCAAACTATCAAGAATAACTAAGTCTGCGCAACTAGTTTCACGTATTTACACGTCAGACTATCAAGAATAACTAAGTCTGCGCAACTAGTTTCACGTATTTACACGTCAGACTATCAAGAATAACTAAGTTTGCGCAACTAGTTTCGTAATGTAAATTAGGTTATATTACATGAGACGTAAACATAACGGGTCAAATGTGACGAAATATCAGTTCGTGAAATACAGGCATAACGTCATGTTGATGTACAGTCACGAGCATAACATTAAATACCTTAACTAACGCAAAATTCAAAAGCTATTATCTCGCGAAATAACAATTGCAACTCTAATAAAAGACCTACTTCATAATAGTATGGTTTCGAAAATTATATGTTTGTAAGGCTAAATTCACACCGAGATGCTAACGGCCGGCAGCGAAGCATTGAGCATTTTCAGTGTTAAATAATTTTGAACTTTATTTTCATTACTTAAATACATAGTATAACTTGAGAGACCCGAAAAGGTTGCTTCCCGCCTGCGGCCCCGCAGTCTACACGCAGCGGCGGCGTGCGACTCCTCCCTGCGAGTTGTGTTGTTGTGTTGTTGAATGTAGAATGTGAACTGTCCTGTGCACAGGCGGGCCTGCTCGCGACACTACTCGCCGAGCTTGACGCTGCGCGACTGTGCATTGAGCCTTACACCATGGAGTCGAGAGCCTTATTCCGGCCACCGTAGGCGCGGGCCTGCGGACGGTGAGCAATGGGCAGCTCGCCGTCCGATAAGGACCAGGCCCGGGTCGACGGCGCGTTGTGTTCCACGCGCGCCTCAAAGAGATGTCAGCACCAACCGACGGGGTCGAAAGACCAATGCCTGCCGGGGTTGCGGGTTTGTCCGAAAGGGATATCGCGGCCCCGGCACACAGGCAATGGAAGGAACACGGGTGGGTTTTAGTCAGTAAAAGTCTGACACACCCTCTCGCTCTGCCCAGAGCGGGAGAAGTCATTTGATGATTTCCCACCCTGAAAAAAAAAAAAGCCTTACACCATCAAATTGTACCAATACCTTTGGAGAGAATCTCTTTTGAATGTTGCGTAAGTGTAATGTGTTTGTGGTTGTATGTGAGTACTTGTTGTGGCAGGTGGACAGCGTGGGGCGCGAGCTGGAGCTGTCCCGCAGCGGCAGCAAGGAGCCGTCGTCGCTGCCGCCCTCGCCCAACACGCGCGCCTCGCCGCTCGCGCACCACGACCACACCCGGACCCTACCAGCAGGTACTATAATAATAAAAATATCCCCCTGACCGGATTTTGGTCACGGCGGCCAATCTCAACAGAGCACTCTCTGTTCCTTTACTCTTATAATCTGCTGGGACGGCAAGCCGACGCTCGAACAACTCCAGCAGGCGCGTGGCCAGGCCCGCCTCGTGCTCACCGGCACGTGGCAGTCACACCGCCAACTTCCTGATTCCGGGCTGCTACTAAGAAATCCCTAACGGAAAAACCCAATAATACTACCCGACCTAGGAATCTAACCCAGGACCTCACGCACAGCAGTCACGCTTGCGACCACTAGACCAACGAAAAAGTCCTCGCAGCAGCAGGTACTACTGTCTGTTACAAATGTCTGACGAAGATCTAAACAAACCCTGTTCATACGCAATAACTCATAAAATGGAATTTGTAACACATTCATCTGTATTTAGGTTTAAACTTATATTTCACTTTTGTGTGAAACATCTATTAGCGCGCCTTGGGGGTAAGACCGACTCGTATGCCGTGACGGCAAACGACAACGCGCGCTCCCATGCCGTCATGTCACCTCTCCGCCGCCGCTCTTATCACATCTGCCGGTTGGCCCGTAACGGCCACATTTTACCAACAATTATTGTTTGAATAACACACAGTTATTGATGACCACATCTGATGAATGAATTGTGTGAGGGATGATATGAATGATGAGGTAGGCTTCCTGGATGCAGCTGAACACCAGGATTTTACATGCCATAGCGACCGCCTACCTGACCACCACAACCCCGTTGCTGGGTGATACGATACCGCTTGGTCAGACCTTCGGGCTTCGTGACTAACCGTAACGGCATTTGATAGATAGTACAGACCTCTTTTGTTATTTTATTTTGCGAATGTTGTAGCATCATGCTCATAGCATCATCATGATACAAACGTGTGTGGCAGGTAACCGGCGCGGCAAGGCAGGCCTGCCGCACACCATCTCCGAGGACTCGGTGGCCGTCCGCGACAGAGACCTGCGCGACAGAGATAGCACCTCTTCTAATTCTAGTGAGTCCTATTTTATTTACTTATTTTTTGCGTTTTCTGACTTATGTGACGGACAGTCTTTTTGAACGTTTCCCAAGTCAAAGTTTAAAATTATTTGAGGTAATTTGTTTCTCAGAACGTCGAAAATCACAAGCAAACTATTTGTTCTCAAAGCAAATAAAATTATAACGCGTATTCGTCCAAAGTATTTTTTTTTGTTTATGTTCGGCTAGTCTGTCCATCATAAAAAAGTAAGTTGAATTTTTTTCCTACCTAAAGTATGGAAATAATGTTCTCCCGAAGGTGCATAGCCGAAAAACATCTGGCAAAGCACAAGAGAGTATACTGTTTAGTTGACTTCGAGCAGGCCTATATTATGGCAGTGTGGAGGGAAGAACTGTAGAACGAGCACAATCTTTATACAAGGATTCCAGTGCTTGTGTTAGGATAAATAGAGCACACACGAACTGGTTCTGCATCTGGAGGGGTGTTAGACAGGATTGTATAGCGTCGCCTTGGCTCTTCAACTTGTACATGGATAGTTGTCTGACAGGTTTGAAAGAGGGTGAGTGCGGATTGAGGATGAATAAGTTGGCTGTCAAATGCCTTCTCTACGCAGATGATCAAGTTCTATTTGAATCGTCAGCAGACATGGTGACTGTGATGGATGAAGCATATAAGATGAAAGGGATGAATATAAATGTGAATAAGAAGGTCATGGTGTGTGTGATGTGTAAATTAATGGTAATAGTATGGAGCAAGCAAGTAAGTGGGTTTGTATATTTGGGGAGTCGGTTAACAAGGGATGGAAAGATTGATGACGATGTGGAAAGGAAAGTAAATACGGATAACAAAGTGAATGGTGCTATACATGCGGTTGTGACCAACCAGTCGATGTCCAAAAAGGTTCGACTGGCTGTTCACAATGGTGTGCTCTGTATGGAAGTGAATGCTGGGTGTGGCAAAAGAAGCATGAAAATAGAATAAATGCTGTGGAAATGCGTTCCTTGCGAAGCATGTCTGTTGTGACTATGAATGATAGGCTGAGGAATGATGTGATAAGGCAACGGTGTAGTTTAAAAGAAGATGTAGTGATAAAAATTAAAAAGAGTATTCTTAGATGGTTTGGTCATGTAGCGAGGATGAATGAAAGGCGACCAACAAAATGTATTTACAAAGCAGATGTGAGTGGACACGCGGGGAGAGGACGCCTTAGGAGGACATATACTTATTGGTGATGTTCTTCAGAAAGGTCAGGCGCGTAGTACTCGCAACCGGCGTGCGTGTGACCAGATGTATGAACGTAAACGAGGCTAAAGGAGTATGTTAGGATCGTTGCGGGGGGCGTCTGTAGTGTCTGCCTACCCCCATGGGGAGAAGGTGTTTATGTATGTATGAATATAAATAATTCGCTACCAAGATGAGACTATTACGAAAATGTTGGATATCATTAATTTATTTTAAAGCAGGGATGAAAGATAATTGTCTCTTCAAAAATACAACGTTTGCTCATCAGAATGAAGGATATATATCTTATCTGACGCATTCGTAATTTTTACGTTCCTAGAAATGTCCATACTTTTTTTTTAAGTCTTGGTCGATTTTAAATCTAAATCGATATTAAATCGCTGGCAGTGTCAACCGTAAAAACTGAAGTAAATACATCGAGAACGTAGGTTCCCTATTTTTGACAAGTAAAGGTAACCAAAATTTTGTACCTAATTTCGGAGTTGACTCTTGTATGTATCCGTACTCTACATAATTTAAAATATTCAAAAATATAACACATAACCCCAAAAAAAATTGCGTAATTAGTTTACATGCTTTTGAAAATATATTGAAAGACGTACTAAGTCGGAGGCCGATATGAATTGGCAATGTACGCTGCGCCTCTGGTCCAGTTAACGTACAAGTTACCTAGCCTTTAATACAACTGAATCGCCATGACGAAAGGAACGTCAATAACCGGGTCTAGCGGGCTGCCTCATGGGACGCAAATGCCTGCAAACGGGCAAAGACTTGGTCGGCATCGTCTCGTCTCGCGTGGGCGTCACGTATACTCGACGCGTTCGAGCGTTTATGACAGATGGGCCCGTGTTTCGTAACTTTTGATGTTCAGAAAGTGCTGATGCTCGGTCTATTTCAAATGAATGATTTTTATTTCATTTTGTGCAGGTCAACCAGCGAAGAAGGCGATAGTGACGACGCAGTTCGTGGAGTGGGCGTCGTCGGCGTTCGCGCGGCCCGAGGGCGGCGACTCGTGGCGCTCGGACTGCGAGAGCCGGCCGCACCACGAGCGCGTGTGGCGCTACGCGCGCAACCGCAGTCTCAGGAAGGAGGCCGCCGGTGAGGGACTAACAGAGGACGATACTTTTGAATGCGACGTGTCACATTATGCGCGCCGCGCCCTTCATATGATTTCGATGCAATAAATAGCCTTGCGTCTGTCCGTGCGCAGGCCTGCTGCGCGCGCGCGTGCGGCGCCTGGAGACGCAAGCCTTCCACTCGCGCTGCCCGCTGCCGCCCGCCGTGGTGCTGTTCCATCCCTACGAGCAGCACGCCGCCGTGGCCTCCAAGGACAACTTCGGGTCAGTACTGTACAAGTGGCGAGAGGCCCATACAGATCGATTCCTACCGATTTCCATTCACGAGATTCGAAACAACAGCTCTACCGCTACCTATTGATTAAAAAAAAACACAGTCAATAGTGTGTACTATTGCCAAAAAATATAGTAACCGTAGTGTTACTATATTTTTTGTATGTAGTTCACCATAACATTCAAACAACAAACCCTATTTTTAACCGACTTCTAAAAGAAGGAGGTTATCAATTCGATATTATACAACGTGTAACGGAAAGGGTATATACATACCAAGGGCACGGCTTCTTTGGATGATATCAAACGATATTGGAAGGGTTTTTTAATCCTATCTCTACATGTTCGAAAGTTATGAGAATTTTTAATACATTGATACCAGAAACCGAACTTTTCAAATTGAAATAAACACATCACTAGCACTAAATCAGCTGATCGGTGTCAGCGAACTATTTGTAAGTAAAAATAAACATCTTACTCCTGGTATTTCTGAATAAAAGGTTCCACATGTTTATTTTTTGTTTACAAAATATTATTACTGACTTTTCTAAAACTTTGATTATGTTTGTGCTGTTAGCTACAATACAATTAATTGGTAGGAACTAGGTATCAAAATTTAATGAAATAATATTTAGATACATTACACACTTGTTGGTTTTTTACGTAGTTGTCCTTTTGTAGAAGATTACTTTGTAGATAATTATTATCTACATAGTAATCTTCCACCATACCATCGTACCTACAACACAGTAAATACCTAATTTAAAAACATTATTCCTGTAAATTTGCTAACGTTATTCCTAACCTTTTATTTTGCTGGCCATAAGGATGAAAGATGTTTTGCTTTTAATCGATTTTTTATTCGATTCACAGATCGAATCCTGTGCTCTTGAATCTTCTAAAAATTCGTTCAAAAATCGTAACCTAAAAATTTTAAACAACATTTAACACACCTTTATTTTGTGACCTATTTACAGTTGCCAGTCAGGTAGGTACGTCTAAACTTTTAATAAATAATAATTGATAACTTTTTCGGCGTAATTCAATGACTTTCATTCACATGGTACAGATGTAGTAGGTTAAAATCACAATGACTAATACAGATTAGGACGCAGCTATGTCATTCGAAATGATAACTTCTATCAAACCGTCAAATGTTTCATTCTTCGCTTAGTGCTAACATAAGCAGACAAGTTAAAAAGTGTCGGCATATGTATGTAAGTAATTGATCTTGTTTGAAACAGATAAACCTACCTATTCGCTGTTTATGATTGGCAGCACAATACTTTGGGCAAATATAAACTTGAACTATTATGAGCCCATACCATAATATTTTTTACACATACGATCCAGGAGATTCGATTCACCTTACCATTGAATCGATTTGCTTGTAGATCGCATTATAACGAATTGTTTCACAAAATCGTCAGCTCCTACCATTGCATTAATCATAAAAATCGAATCCTTAGACGCGTGCATCTAACCAGGAATTAATTGCTTAAATAAACATTACTATTTGCCATTAGAACTTAGAACAGAAAAAGGATTTAGTAACAATTTATGTCCAACTGAACCCAAAACATCATTTCAATTCATTTCTTCGCAACTTATTCCTCTCCTAGTACAAATAAAATCACAATGGGTTCCGTTCATAATTGTTAAAATAAGGTTATTTTTTTAAATCAATCTGACGAAAACTATTAACAACAAGTTAATAGTTTTTTTTTATTACAAAATAATAGCACGGGGGCATATTTTTTTTCTGTAGGACTAACCGAAAGAATTATCGGAACTTCACGGTCTGTCGGTGCTGTTTGAGTGGTACATGGGTTCTATTGGTTTTGATTGCGCACGTTTACACGTCTTTATAATTCAAATGAAGTCAATAAATAATCTCGCAAAACTGCATCTAACTGTAGAGAGAAATTAATAAAAGTACTAGGATCGCATGAGTAACAGGAATTGTTATTGCTGAATTGAAAATCGTTTGCTCACAGATCCCTGATTACGTCGTTACACACAATGTAAACATTATAATGTGTGTAAACCTATTGGGTTAGGGTCTTAGGGTAAGTGAACCGATTGCAGTCCGTGTAGTTTCAATTACTCCTGGTAAATACAACTTCTAATTCAGACTTCTAACGAGATAACGCGGCTCCATAATATGATTTTTTATGGATTGAAATGATATGAATGATTTTCCGGAGTTGTGGGAATTTCCAGGGTTGCAGGAATGATCTAACGAAATAATGCGGCCCCAGAATGCAAGGGCAACTGAAGGAACACGGTGGTTTTAGTCAGTAAGAGTCTCTTCCTTCCGCCCCACCTAGGGCGAGAGCTGAGTCATTGACGATTTTCCCACCCTCAAAAAAATACATGATTTTTTAATTTGAATTACGTAATTAGTCTGCTCTGATGTGTTAGATTTACTTAAAAGTTTAACGGAGTTTAATTGAAATTATTATTAGGATGTAAAATAATCTTGAATTCTTGAACAATATTTTTTAATAGGAGTGGACACAAATAGGACAGCTACCCTGTAGGTAGGTACCTAAATTTAAAGAAAGAATATTTAAGTACCAGAATAGCAGGGAATAGAAGCTTTATTTAGCATTGTTGTTATTGCTTAGCTCTTAGCTCGTGAGTCGACGTCTGTCTGTTCCGCGTCTCCGTCTAGTGCACTTGTTTCTATCCCTGTGATACGCGCATCAGATATTTGACTTTTTTTGTTGTGTTTGCAAAATGTCGTTAAGTAATAGCGAATATTACGAAATGATGATGTGTGTCGGAGCAGAACATGGTAATTTGCGAGCTGCCCAAGAACTGTACCGTCGCCGTTTTATTGAAGGTAGACCAGATGCTGAGCGTCGACAGCTGCCTTCGTCGGCATGTTTTAGTCGGATGGTACATCGTCTGTACCAAACTGGGTCATTCCACGCACCTGCTTCAGGGGGTCGCCCGAGTACTACCGATCCAGCATTTGAAGAGGCCCTATTGGAGCATTTTGAACTCAATCCACGCACTAGCATCTAGCACACGTCGAGCTGCATTAGCGCTGGGTGCCTCTAACCTTATGCAGGTATGGCGAGTGCTGAGCAATGACGGTCAGCACCCATACCACTTCCGTCGCACCCAGGAGCTGATACCGGCAGATTTTTTGCCTCGCGTGGTCTTTTGCGATTGGTACTAAAACCAGTTAGAAGCTTCGCCAGATTTTGGTTCAAAAGTGCTATGAATTAGACGATGGAGTGGATCCTCATGGAGCTACCAGTATTAAGTTATGTGAATCTTGTGATGGGGAATAATTTAATTTTTCAACACGACGGTGCACCGGCACACTTTGCTCGAGATGTGCGCCATTATTTAGATGCGCGCTTTCCTCAGTGGGTTGGGCGTGGTAGTAGAAGCGTGGCTTGGCCTCCGCGATCCCCAGACCTAACCCCGTTAGACATTTTTTTGTGTACATTTTACTGTTTACTCGGTAATAAGTAATTAATAATAAGAGATGAAACTAGTTAACCTACCTAAACTTTGTTTCGATTTTTTACGTAAGTTATCTCAGTTTTTACGTGCAATTTCTGGCTTGATATTAACGAGTAAAGCCCCGTACAGTGTGGCGCGACGCGACACCGGTCATTGTTATACATGAATGAGAATTCTTAGAAATAGTTTTGTTAGAGTCGCGTCCGGCTGTTGCGTCGCGCCAGTCTTCACGAAGCTTCAACTGAAAATCAATAATTACGCATTAATTTTTACATCACGGTAAAGTAGGTATGGTTTATTGCGCGCGCGCGCCATCGTTTTGGAGGCGCGGCATGTGGTGCGGCGCAGCGGCGGCATATTTTATTTCGTCAGTTCGCGCCGACAAAGAACGCCGCCTGCGGTAGGCTACTACGTTACTAGGCGCGCAGAATTACGGAAGAGATTTTTCGTTATATTGGCAAAGTAACGTGGAAAGTTATTGACCTACATAGTGCGGTGACACGTTTGTTATGATTTGAATTTAAGAAACATATGAAACCGAAAATTTGGTATCAATTCTTAGGGTATTTTATTTTGAGTGGTATAGTAATCTTATTCTAGATGCATCGTTTTCACATATAATTAATGTATACAAAATATTGTAAAAACATTTTAAAAGAGTAACGGTGGAGTTTCTTGCCCATTCTTCTCCATACGAAAACTACCTTTTGGAAGGGGCGACTAGAATCAATTATATTTTTTGTAAAATTGACTTTCATAAGTGCCTTTTATGTGCCCAATTGAAATAAATTGTTTGACTTTGACTTTATTTCATGCAAAATTAGGAGATTCAATTATTATAGTACTCGATATTATGACAGAATAGTTTTAAAAGTAAAGATAATTACGAAAAACAAAATTTCGAATTTTTTAACATTATGGTTACTGAAGTTTATAATAGCAAACGTGTTATGGATAATGATTTTAGGACAAACAATTTTCGGAGAAGAAAGGGAGTACCATCTCTTTTACTTACACGGGTACTACAATCTTTTGTACGTTTATTGAGCGAGAAATTCAGTGATAGCTAGTCGCTTCCTCGTCGGCGGCGGTGGGACAGGTGGCTTAAGGTCCCGACGAACACCACTTGCAACCGCAAGTGGAGGTGTGTGCAAAATTCGTTTGGAATATTGCATCTCTGTTTGACAAAAGAAGGCGAGCGGGGGACACGGTGCGCAGCCGTGTGTGAGTGGATAGATAGCTATTATTAGCTGTACCATTCATTCATAAAGACTCGAAAGCATTTCTATTTGTTAGTATTAATTAGGTATATTCATTATTTGTTTTATTTTTCTTCTTGTCTATAATTGAATTTTTGTTGTTGACTACTTTATGGAGTCGTTCGTCATCGTTGTTAGTACTTCTTAAAAAGTTCAACCAAAAGTCCGCAATGACATATAATGTCTATCTACTAAGCATGTCTCACAGTAACCATTTTTATCTGTCAGATTTTGATAAAAAATTCATTGTTATTTCCGAAGCTATTTTGACCGGTATTATCCAACAATATAAGTTATTTAAATTAGGCATTTAATTTAGATTAAAATATGCTCTGACATCATATCATTTCAATTAAATGAATACCTAGTTTAAAAGATAACACAGAAATAATTATGGTTGCCCGGAACGCGGGCGCAGTGCTAAGACAAGAGTCAATGTCCTTTTCGTCGGCTATTAGGTATGCGATCAATGCTTCGGTTCCTTCCAATCCGGTAGTATGTTCCCGTGGGATATTTTCCGACATCTACGCGGTCGAAGCCGCGCGCAAAAGCTAATCCACGTTATAAGCAAATAAATTATTTGTATTTACACTATTGGCAGAATCTGGGACTGGGGCACGGCGGCCAAGCTGTGCGTGGGGTCGTGGCGGCGCGCGTGGGGCCGCATCACGGCGCTGGCCTACCTCAACGCGCACCAGCACGCGCTGCTGGCCGTGGCCTCGCACACCGGCAACCTCGCCATCTACAGGTACACTACACTACATCTGGGCCTGGGGCACGGTACAAGCTGTGCGTGGGGTCGTGGCGGCGCGCGTGGGGCCGCATCACGGCGCTGGCCTACCTCAACGCGCACCAGCACGCGCTGCTGGCCGTGGCCTCGCACACCGGCAACCTCGCCATCTACAGGTACACTACACTACATCTGGGCCTGGGGCACGGTACAAGCTGTGCGTGGGGTCGTGGCGGCGCGCGTGGGGCCGCATCACGGCGCTGGCCTACCTCAACGCGCACCAGCACGCGCTGCTGGCCGTGGCCTCGCACACCGGCAACCTCGCCATCTACAGGTACACTACACTACATCTGGGCCTGGGGCACGGTACAAGCTGTGCGTGGGGTCGTGGCGGCGCGCGTGGGGCCGCATCACGGCGCTGGCCTACCTCAACGCGCACCAGCACGCGCTGCTGGCCGTGGCCTCGCACACCGGCAACCTCGCCATCTACAGGTACACTACACTACATCTGGGCCTGGGGCACGGTACAAGCTGTGCGTGGGGTCGTGGCGGCGCGCGTGGGGCCGCATCACGGCGCTGGCCTACCTCAACGCGCACCAGCACGCGCTGCTGGCCGTGGCCTCGCACACCGGCAACCTCGCCATCTACAGGTACACTACACTACATCTGGGCCTGGGGCACGGTACAAGCTGTGCGTGGGGTCGTGGCGGCGCGCGTGGGGCCGCATCACGGCGCTGGCCTACCTCAACGCGCACCAGCACGCGCTGCTGGCCGTGGCCTCGCACACCGGCAACCTCGCCATCTACAGGTACACTACACTACATCTGGGCCTGGGGCACGGTACAAGCTGTGCGTGGGGTCGTGGCGGCGCGCGTGGGGCCGCATCACGGCGCTGGCCTACCTCAACGCGCACCAGCACGCGCTGCTGGCCGTGGCCTCGCACACCGGCAACCTCGCCATCTACAGGTACACTACACTACATCTGGGCCTGGGGCACGGTACAAGCTGTGCGTGGGGTCGTGGCGGCGCGCGTGGGGCCGCATCACGGCGCTGGCCTACCTCAACGCGCACCAGCACGCGCTGCTGGCCGTGGCCTCGCACACCGGCAACCTCGCCATCTACAGGTACACTACACTACATCTGGGCCTGGGGCACGGTACAAGCTGTGCGTGGGGTCGTGGCGGCGCGCGTGGGGCCGCATCACGGCGCTGGCCTACCTCAACGCGCACCAGCACGCGCTGCTGGCCGTGGCCTCGCACACCGGCAACCTCGCCATCTACAGGTACACTACACTACATCTGGGCCTGGGGCACGGTACAAGCTGTGCGTGGGGTCGTGGCGGCGCGCGTGGGGCCGCATCACGGCGCTGGCCTACCTCAACGCGCACCAGCACGCGCTGCTGGCCGTGGCCTCGCACACCGGCAACCTCGCCATCTACAGGTACACTACACTACATCTGGGCCTGGGGCACAGGTACTGCTTATAATTATACCAGTCTTATTATTGTGCCATTGCAGGGCAAACACCTCTTCTTATTTCTTATACAGAGAAGTCACGAACATTGATCACCACGCGTGCTCAAGACGAGTTGGCAATTTCAAAACTTATATTAACTATAAGCCCAGGTATTCTCTTGATGTTCTCCTTCACCGATGTCAGCAGTGTCTTTTGATATTTATTCGAATTTGAACCCACAACCTTGTGCATGAGAGGCGAGGCATTAACCCAGTGGTTAAGGCCTTGCCTCTCATGCCATCTCACACCTTAAAAAATTGCAGTCTGAAAGTTGGCAATGTCGCAAATTGTTGTTAAATATTTCGCTGTTTTGATAATAAAATCCTTATAGTTTCGCCATGTCCGTCTGTCTGTCCCCGGCTTATATCAGAGACTAAGCACTAGCAAGCTGTAATTTGGCATGGGTATACATATTAATCGCGTTGACAAAATGGTAAAATAAAAACAAGAATTTAAAAAAAATTGGGTATCTCCCATACATTCCGTATGGGACAACATGTTTTTCAATTACAATGTTAAGTTTGTTCTTGGGATAAATTCACCCCAACTACGGAACCTTTCATTGTGCGTGGTCCGACACGCACTTGGGCGGTTTGTTTCAATCGTGTGTGCACTGCCCCGCAGGCCGTCGGGCAGCAGCATGGAGCCCGCGCTGCTGGCGGCCTGGCGCGCGCTGGACGTGCGGCCCCAGGCCGACTACCGGCCGCCGCCCGCGCAGGCCGTCTACAGTACGTACCCACACTGCTGCGCTAACTGTTACCATGAATTTAGCACATGAATCTAGAGTCCCATCCATCCCCTCCCATCTAGAGCTTAGAAATTTTTCTCAAAAATATGTCAGCTGTTTCACATAAATGTTTAGCTAACGAAATTTATGGAATCGCTGATATCTTTTTTAATAACCGATCAAAAATTTCAACGATGGTGGGTCTAGACTCATGTACTGAATTTAACTGTTGTGATACAGTAAACATTTCACATTTGTTCGTGTTGTCGGTGTTTGAAATAACTTGGTCAACGTAGTTGTTAACTGTTTTATGAACGTAACTAACAATTTCATGTCATTCGTGTGACTAAACCAACAACAACATTCGACTTCATTCATAACTTCATGTCCACAAAATTCAAAAAATCAAATATATATGTTGCTGAATGGGCCTGCTCTTGACCTCGACCTCGCCTTATTGAAAGCGATGGATGAGGTATTTGATAGGACGAACGTTCCCAGACGATGTCTGTTCACTCTTGCTTTGAAAGTAGACGGGCCAATCAGACAAATATTGGCAATTCTAATTGGACAAACAGTCTTTTGGTTGTAGTTTCTTAGTTAGATTATTTCAACATGCATGCTTTCACACAGTAGAACAGTGTTGGCGCTGATTCTTTGGCGCACCGACTACTTACTGAGCTACTACCAGAACTACCTGAGATCTTTGACCCCAGAAAATCACCAAATAATTTTTTTTGTTTGTCGTTTTTAGATATCGATATCCATTACGTCCACAGAGTAATTGAATTTGACCTTGAATATTTTTTTACCAGCGATTTAAACATAGTTATTAGTTACCGTCAAGCCGGTGCACGCTGAATCAGAGCCACAGTTTGTATAGTAAGCGAGTTGTGTCGATTGTCATGTGTTGACGTTGGGTGTCGTGTTGGGGAGCAGGTCTAGCGCAGCTGGTGTCGGAGCAGTTCGCGTCGGCCGAGGACAAGCAGGCCGCCAGCAAGGGCAAGCAGGACGCCAGCCGTGAGTACATGTCGCGCCATCTCACTCATTCAACGCTACAAGGTTCTTTTGGCGCGTGGTCAAAATCGGAACCAAGGCTGCCATCTTGTTTTGTCAATATAACAAATGTTTACCAACAACGCCAGGCGCCACAAGGTCCTTGTAGCACTCTACTCATCACTCACATCGGAATAGGTAGTGCAATGTAGGGTTGTTAATGGTCTTTAGTACATAGTACTCACACGTGTGCTCTGAAATTATAAAATATAAAGGAAATTGATTTTATACAATGCAAATATGGTTTTAAATTCTTCAGCAGCTCCAACTGTATTTTCAAATGTTAATCAAATAGTTGTGGAGCAGGACTAGCATTGATCCAAGCATTTTTATCAGCGATGTAATCCCCTAACTTATAATATGCCTGCCTGCATAGTGTGCGTTTTAT
Organism: Agrochola lota; assembly: GCA_947364205.1. NCBI lineage: Eukaryota > Metazoa > Arthropoda > Insecta > Lepidoptera > Noctuidae > Agrochola > Agrochola lota. The sequence continues at coordinate 22,519,590 of OX376223.1, forward strand.
ACAAGATTTGAATTTCGTCTCATTCAGTTGAAGTATGTGGGGAGGAATTTTATTGTAACATTTTAAACAGTATCCCATGAAAGATGAATCCACTTCAGCCAGTCTGAAACCGGTTGAACTAATAGGTCCCTATTTCTTGTACTATAATTATGTCTATCACCTCTATTACTAAAAAGATGTACATTTTTTCTTACGTGCATGATGTTTTCATAGATATATTGACAAGGTACCGTCATGATGTTAATATCCTTAAACAGTTCCCTTAGAGAGTCACGCCTGCGGAGATAATATATGGCTCTGATCGCTCTTTTCTGCAGAATAAAAATAGACTCGATGTCTGCAGACCGTCCCCACTGTAAAATACCGTAAGACATGATTCTATGAAAGTAACTAAAATAGACCAGCCTCGCGGTATCTACATCAGTAAATTGACGGATTTTTCTGACAGCATATGCTGCTGCTGAACTTAGCCGTCCTGCAAAAGATGTTAAATGTGGACCCCATTGTAACCTTGAGTCGAGCGTGATCCCTAGGAAAACAGTTTTATCGTCGAATTCTAGTTTCTATTGATTCAATACTATCTCACAGTCACTACTTTTGACATTTGGTAAAGAAAATTTTATGCACTTAGTTTTTTTTTCCATTTAACTATAGTTGCTATAAGTGCGGAAGGTAGGTGTTTTCCGACGAGTGGCATATAAGTCGACACGAGTCGAAAATCATCTTACGCACGTGTATCATACAACGTTTTACTATACATTGTGCGAGGAAAAAAAAAAAAAAAACGAGCGAGCCTTATGGCAGTCGCCTGCGATGTGTAACATCTAACATACGACGACGTATATAAATGATAAAAACAAAATTCATGACTTTCACTTTTCGCTTTGATTTTTACTTTGACTTCGACTTCTACTCCGACTCCGACTTTGACTTTGACTTCGATGATTTTGACCATTGCCATAATCATCGCCATCGTCATCATCATCATCATCATCATCATTCTGAAATAATAAAATCTCTGAGACGAGACGGGCTGACGACAGCCTCAAAAATTAAAAGCAAACAGAAAAGTAAAAAGCATTAGTGAAAAAAAGTGACACTTTCCGCACAAATTGACCGCTTGGAAAACGCTCTTTTCGAGTAAATGCATTGTAAAATTATTAGCAGTGAACCAACTTTGGACCTGCAGTAGGGCGTTATTTACGTCGTCAAAATTTGTAGCACGTCTATCTACCTTAAAAATTAAGGAAGCATCGTCAAATTTATCATCTCCATAGAGAAGCATAGGGCTGTAGAAAGGAAACGGGAAATTAAAAATGGGTAGGTATTTTCACGTTATAAAGAACAATATTATTGACTAGCGCTCACCTTTCATCCTTATCTTCTTCGTTTGTCTGCGCATTTTTTTAATTCCACCTCCACTTCCCCCAAAAATGTTTGTGCTGACTTATTTATCTACGTAAATACCATCGTATTGTGTCAATGCCAATGCAACCCTTTCGATAAGTTAAATTATACATATGTGAGGCAAGTTTAAAACGTAATAAGTTGCAAAACTGTCCGTAAATAGTCCGTCGCGATCGGCTGGTTGCCGCGTATTGTGCGATAAAGTGCACGGATTGATAAATTATGTGTTCGAACATGGAAGTCTGGCAACGTTCAAAACAGGTTTTGTTCGTTTCGAATGAGTTCTAGATCTATCATGCGTCCGTCTCATTTATTTGTCAGTTTGGTTTCTGTTTTGTTGTCTTGCAATTTAATTAAATACTGTTGGAGCTGCTGAAGATATTAAGACCATCTTTGCATTGTATAAAATCAATTTGCTTTGTATTATATAATTTCAGAGCACATGTGTGAGTACTATGTACTAAAGAGCTAACATTTACCGGGTAATACGTCTTTTATTGACTTGAATGTACCCTGGCGGCTGTGAGTATGTCATGCTCACATCTGAGTGTCGCTGTCGCTGATGGTGGCGCGTGTGTTGGATCATCTAGCTCCCTTCAAAATGGTTGAGCTGAATGTTGCTAATCCATGCGTCATGTTCGTGAACGGGCACCGTCAGTTGGGACTGGTCAACTCTTAGCTGCCTTGGCTGATTTAAATTTTTTAATTGTTCTTTGTTATATCTTTTTATTACGGACGCTTTTAACGTGCACGTTTTTCTACATTGTTCTCATATGTTTAATTTCAACATGAATGATGTAACCAATATTTTATAACAATTTATTTAAAAGAGTGTCCGTGGAGTTTCTTGCCCGTTCTTCTCCATAGGTACCTACTACGCTTTGAAATGGGCAACTAGCTTCATATTTCCGACTGACCGATTCCTTGACAATTCAAAAGTGCTTGTAAATGGTTTAATTGAAATAAATGCTTTGAGTTTGATATGGGACTTAAACATAACTGGTGAAATGGTGGGTGTACCTGCTATGGGTACATCTCTGCCTAACCCTTCGGAGAAACAAGGCCTGATGTTATGTGTTATTGAGTGATGTCAATTCTATGGTACAAACATTTAACTCATTTATGATCCAGTAATTCGATCTCAATGCTCCTCTTAAAAGGAAGACATTCAAAACCCGCCCTACTCCGTGGATAACTGGCATCAGACTGATGTCGACATTGAAAGATAAAGCCAGGGTAAAGATTTCGTAAATCTGACTAAACTACCGGGTCATAGTACTCTTTAAGTACTATCTGGATCTAAAGCACCAAGCAGTCATGGCACTAGTTAACGTGAAGGCTTACAAAAACAATACCTACACAATCACCCAATACATCCCTTGTTATTAATATAATTCCATCATAACATTCATAACATAATGCGCCATGATATTTTCTGATAGCTGCGCGCACAGATTACTTTTAGGCGGCGGTGCACCGTGCGTCGTTATCGGGAACGGAATGTTGCCGTTTTAAATATGATATTTATATAAACATTTAGAATGAAGTATTGTATTTATTTTATGTTTTATATCTTATTTAATTTAATGCACAATGTACACAACCAATTTTACACGCTAAGCTTAAACTAGTGAGTACATGACCCTGTTAGGGCGCAGCAAGATAGATAACTTAAAACTAATATTGCAGAAGAGGTATCTAGATTTATCCAATATCACATAAATATCATATTGGATACCTCTCATTATATTCATATTTTTTTTATTTATTTTTATTATATTCTTTATCTCATTGTATGCTGCACCGGTCGACGTCATCACATCATCGCCGGCTTTCGTTGAAAACCAGCGCTGGGGCTCTGTCTCGCATAGGGTCGCAGCATTATGCTGAGTCGTTTTGCGTGGATGTGACGCATATTTTCCCTCAAATTGTTCTTTTTTGTGTTTGTGTTCTTTCTTTGCGTCATGTTCATCGCAAACAAACGTTTTTTTTTCCAACTTTTTTTTTTACTGGTCTTTTTTATCGCAACGTTTTTTACCGTGTACTGTTTGGGGAACGGAACATGCAAAGTTATTCACAACTATTCGATACGCTTCCGTGCCGAGTGGGACATTAATCAATGTTATCGAAGGAGTCGTCTAAAGGCTGTTCACAAAACCCCGACAATTTTGTCAGTTTAAACCACATAGACGACCGTTATTTTTTTTTACAATTGGCCTAGTCCCCCGCTGTCGGGGACTAGGCAAATCCGGTAGCCGAAAATGTGTTATTTTCGACTCGGAAGCCTGTCGAATGGTCGTGAATAGCTATGCTGTTCGGAGCTAGCCTGGAGCTGACCGTGTGTTGTGTTGCAGTGGGTCACGCCGCGGCGGGCGCGGCGCCCTACGCACCCACACCGCCGCCCACGCTGTTGCGCTGGTGCGACACGCGCAGGACCCTCGCGCTGGCGGGCCGCGCCGGCCGCGTGCGGCTGTGGGACGCCAGCACCGAGCTGCTGCTCACCGACATCGACACCGGTATGTATACCCGCCCACGCTGGTGCGACACGCGCAGGACCCTCGCGCTGGCGGGCCGCGCCGGCCGCGTGCGGCTGTGGGACGCCAGCACCGAGCTGCTGCTCACCGACATCGACACCGGTATGTATACCCGCCCACGCTGGTGCGACACGCGCAGGACCCTCGCGCTGGCGGGCCGCGCCGGCCGCGTGCGGCTGTGGGACGCCAGCACCGAGCTGCTGCTCACCGACATCGACACCGGTATGTATACCCGCCCACGCTGGTGCGACACGCGCAGGACCCTCGCGCTGGCGGGCCGCGCCGGCCGCGTGCGGCTGTGGGACGCCAGCACCGAGCTGCTGCTCACCGACATCGACACCGGTATGTATACCCGCCCACGCTGGTGCGACACGCGCAGGACCCTCGCGCTGGCGGGCCGCGCCGGCCGCGTGCGGCTGTGGGACGCCAGCACCGAGCTGCTGCTCACCGACATCGACACCGGTATGTATACCCGCCCACGCTGGTGCGACACGCGCAGGACCCTCGCGCTGGCGGGCCGCGCCGGCCGCGTGCGGCTGTGGGACGCCAGCACCGAGCTGCTGCTCACCGACATCGACACCGGTATGTATACCCGCCCACGCTGGTGCGACACGCGCAGGACCCTCGCGCTGGCGGGCCGCGCCGGCCGCGTGCGGCTGTGGGACGCCAGCACCGAGCTGCTGCTCACCGACATCGACACCGGTATGTATACCCGCCCACGCTGGTGCGACACGCGCAGGACCCTCGCGCTGGCGGGCCGCGCCGGCCGCGTGCGGCTGTGGGACGCCAGCACCGAGCTGCTGCTCACCGACATCGACACCGGTATGTATACCCGCCCACGCTGGTGCGACACGCGCAGGACCCTCGCGCTGGCGGGCCGCGCCGGCCGCGTGCGGCTGTGGGACGCCAGCACCGAGCTGCTGCTCACCGACATCGACACCGGTATGTATACCCGCCCACGCTGGTGCGACACGCGCAGGACCCTCGCGCTGGCGGGCCGCGCCGGCCGCGTGCGGCTGTGGGACGCCAGCACCGAGCTGCTGCTCACCGACATCGACACCGGTATGTATACCCGCCCACGCTGGTGCGACACGCGCAGGACCCTCGCGCTGGCGGGCCGCGCCGGCCGCGTGCGGCTGTGGGACGCCAGCACCGAGCTGCTGCTCACCGACATCGACACCGGTATGTATACCCGCCCACGCTGGTGCGACACGCGCAGGACCCTCGCGCTGGCGGGCCGCGCCGGCCGCGTGCGGCTGTGGGACGCCAGCACCGAGCTGCTGCTCACCGACATCGACACCGGTATGTATACCCGCCCACGCTGGTGCGACACGCGCAGGACCCTCGCGCTGGCGGGCCGCGCCGGCCGCGTGCGGCTGTGGGACGCCAGCACCGAGCTGCTGCTCACCGACATCGACACCGGTATGTATACCCGCCCACGCTGGTGCGACACGCGCAGGACCCTCGCGCTGGCGGGCCGCGCCGGCCGCGTGCGGCTGTGGGACGCCAGCACCGAGCTGCTGCTCACCGACATCGACACCGGTATGTATACCCGCCCACGCTGGTGCGACACGCGCAGGACCCTCGCGCTGGCGGGCCGCGCCGGCCGCGTGCGGCTGTGGGACGCCAGCACCGAGCTGCTGCTCACCGACATCGACACCGGTATGTATACCCGCCCACGCTGGTGCGACACGCGCAGGACCCTCGCGCTGGCGGGCCGCGCCGGCCGCGTGCGGCTGTGGGACGCCAGCACCGAGCTGCTGCTCACCGACATCGACACCGGTATGTATACCCGCCCACGCTGGTGCGACACGCGCAGGACCCTCGCGCTGGCGGGCCGCGCCGGCCGCGTGCGGCTGTGGGACGCCAGCACCGAGCTGCTGCTCACCGACATCGACACCGGTATGTATACCCGCCCACGCTGGTGCGACACGCGCAGGACCCTCGCGCTGGCGGGCCGCGCCGGCCGCGTGCGGCTGTGGGACGCCAGCACCGAGCTGCTGCTCACCGACATCGACACCGGTATGTATACCCGCCCACGCTGGTGCGACACGCGCAGGACCCTCGCGCTGGCGGGCCGCGCCGGCCGCGTGCGGCTGTGGGACGCCAGCACCGAGCTGCTGCTCACCGACATCGACACCGGTATGTATACCCGCCCACGCTGGTGCGACACGCGCAGGACCCTCGCGCTGGCGGGCCGCGCCGGCCGCGTGCGGCTGTGGGACGCCAGCACCGAGCTGCTGCTCACCGACATCGACACCGGTATGTATACCCGCCCACGCTGGTGCGACACGCGCAGGACCCTCGCGCTGGCGGGCCGCGCCGGCCGCGTGCGGCTGTGGGACGCCAGCACCGAGCTGCTGCTCACCGACATCGACACCGGTATGTATACCCGCCCACGCTGGTGCGACACGCGCAGGACCCTCGCGCTGGCGGGCCGCGCCGGCCGCGTGCGGCTGTGGGACGCCAGCACCGAGCTGCTGCTCACCGACATCGACACCGGTATGTATACCCGCAAGGAACCCAAGGAATAGCTATTTGTGGAATTCTTTACACCCTCAAAATATCCTAACTTCTAGATAGATGTAAATACATGAGGTGTCTATCCATTCGTCTGGATCACGCGATGGTTATGGACTCGGTATCGATTTTATAAAAATCAAAATGGCTGACTTCGGACGTCAATAAGTAACGTTTTGAAAATAAAATAAAAATAAACCGTTACCATGTGGTATCAAAATAAAGCGCTCGATGAAACGATCCCAACCGCACCACCACCAACTAATTTCTTATGATTTAATAAAATCAATTCAAATATTGTTTATTGACATAAAACAAGTTGTACAACAAATGATAGAACTGACAGCAAGTCTTGCTATGTTTTTACCTCAGCAGCAGCAGTCGCGTTCGATTATCTAATCGTGTAAAAAATATGGTTATTTTGTTTTTGTTTGAAGTGTTTAATAGTGTATCATTGTATATTTAAATGGTATGCCACAGATTACTGGCAATATTGTGTCTTCTTCTCCCTTTCAATCCATCCAAACGTTGTTTTTATAAAAACTTTTTTATAAAAAAACAACCGACTACCAAAAAAACACTACCAAAGTGAAAAATAACTTTTATTTCGGAAGTCGGTGGCAAAAAGCGAAAATTCAAAAGCAAAGACACCGATTTCTGAAATTAAAGTTATTTTTCACTTTATAGTCTTTTTTTTACACTTTTTAGTTGTGGTACCTACCCCACACAAATTCGAATACCACTACCTGATATGTAAATAACAGTGACAGGAAGTTATCACCATTTCATTCACATATACTAAGTGGGAAAAATACGTATTATTGAAGCTTACTCAAAAACTGTCCGAGCACAGTTAATAAAATTTATATGGGACAAAGTCGGGAGCATACCCTTTCATACAAAAAAGAATTTTCAAAATTGGTCCATAATTGAGGGAGAAATCGGCGGACATACATAAAAAAAATAAAAAACATATACGTACATACACGACGAACATCTGACCTCCTCCTTTTTGGAAGTGGGTTAAAAATATCAACATGCATTATAGGCACACTATGTAGACAAGCATATGAGAAGTTGGATTATTCGTATCATTCGTTCGATTTATATAGGTAAACTATATGGTGCATATAACAAGGAGTATTCTATTTGATCGTAACGTTCGCGTACAGAATGCGAGGCAGCGGCGACGTCAATGTGGCGCGGCGCCGCGGGCGACGGCTCGGCGCTGCTGGTGCTGGGCTTCGGCGACGGCAGCGTGCGCGCCTGGGACGAGCGCAGTCCGCGCGCCGCGCTGTGGGCGCTGCAGCAGCACGCCGCGCCCGTGCTGGCGGCCGCGCAGCGCGCCGACCTGGCCAGCATGCTGACCGGCTGGTGAGGCTGCGGCCGGCCCGCGAGCTGAGCTGTAACGTTCGAATTCTAAACAGAAATCAAATCCGATACCGTTCTGAATTGATACCTATCGTTGTCATCGACACTTTTCACGAATAAAAAACGATTTAGTTTTTCGTTCAGAATTCTACAGAAACGGCATTAACCGCTATTTATACATTGTTTAACAGCGAGTTCACTACTACAGTCCTTTCACGGTTATTTTACCTCGACAGCAGCAACCCAAAAACTTATTGGAACAAAAATAAAGATCACTGAGGTTTTAACAGTGAAGCAAAATCAGAGGTAAAATAAATTAGAAAAGACTGTACACGAATAGTCATGAAACCCGTGTCCCGGTTGCAGCATGAACGGCGAGGTGCGCATCTACGACACGCGCAAGATGGCCGTGCTGGACACGCTGCGCGCGCCCGCGCCGCTCGCGGCCATCGACGTGCACCCGCTGTGCAACCTCGTCGCCTGGTGCGTACAAAAAATGTGTCATTTCATAGTCTATCAATGTTGCATTTTTTCTAATTCGGTCTGACTTGTAAAGAAAGTGACGAAATGTCAGTCTGAGTCGGAAACCAAATTCTATTGTGCAATAAGCAGACAAATATAAACAAAAATAGCCCTTAAATTGGCGAACATATTTTGGATGTGACTGTAAATACTACACACATGCCGCGTTATTACTGGTTAATTATAACCCATACTCATGCTAATATTATAAATGTGAAAATAACTTTGTCTATCTGTACGTCTGTTACCCTTTCACGCTTGAGCTTCTGAACCGATCGTTATGAAATTGATAGATAGGTTGCCTGGGACCTAAGAAAGGCCATAGGTGTCATTTCCTCCTGGATATTTGTAGTTTTGAATGTTTGTAGTTTGATGGCAATAGGTTCACCCCCTATTACATGGGACTTAAACATAACTGGCGAAATGTGGGTGTACCAAGCGGGAATCAAGGAGTGAGGGTTTGGCATGTTATGTGAAATTATGAAATACTACCTTCAGCCTGCGACTCCGTCCGCGAGCGTATAACCTTCCTCAAGAATTGGGCTATCCAATGCAGAAAGATTTTTGAAATCCGACTGGTAGTGCCGGAGATTACCCCTCTACACACAAACTTACCAACAAACAAATAAACATACATACAAACAAATTTTACCTCTTTATAATATTATAATATAGACAAAATACACTCGGACTAAGTCGCGGGAGACAGCTAATCATTAATAAAACTTTTGTGTATCAGTGGGTCGGTGAACCAGAGCATCAGCATCTACGACCTGAAGGGCGCTCCGCTGAACACCATCAAGTTCCACGAGGGGTTCATGGGTGCGCGCATCGGGCCAGTCTCCTGCCTCACGTTCCATCCGCTCAGGTAACCTCATCAGACAGTCTTGATGACGCTCAGGCTTGCAACAAACAATCGAAAACGACCGGGTTTTAGGGTTCCGTACCTCAAAAGGAAAAAAAACGGAACCCTTATAGGAGCACTCGTGTATCTGTCTGTCTGACTGCAACTATTTAGTTGAAATCTGATACACATATGATTTTTTGTGATTGGGTCACAGAAATTACGGACGTGTAAACATAATAAATAAATTTGCAATATGGGGGTCACTTTTCAAGGGCAAATCCGATTTTTTTTAATAATGTTTTGCAAACCGTACCGATAACATATCAAATGGAAGGGCTTGTTGTGAAAATCTAAAATAAAGCATCGTGTTAGGTGGACCAAAGTAAAATAGGCCGAGGTACTCACGTAGGTAAGCGCACAACAGCTCGTAGTGTAGGGGTTTTTTTTTTTTTTCGGGATGGGACATCATCAAATGACGTCTCCCGCTCTGGGCAGAGCGAGAGGGTGTGTCAGACTTTTACTGACTAAAACCCACCCGTGTTCCTTCCGTTGCCTGTGTGCCGGGGCCGCGATATCCCTTTCGGACAAACCCGCAACCCCGGCAGGCATTGGTCTTTCGACCCCGTCGGTTGGTGCTGACATCTCTTTGAGGCGCGCGTGGAACACAACGCGCCGTCGACCCGGGCCTGGTCCTTATCGGACGGCGAGCTGCCCATTGCTCACCGTCCGCAGGCCCGCGCCTACGGTGGCCGGAATAAGGCTCTCGACTCCCGACGCCCGGGGCGTCTCCTGCGGCGTCTAGGGCCGCGTAGTGTAGGGGCTGCGATAAGATATTTCACACCAAGCGCATGCGACGTAGCGGTACTCGAGAAAGCGAAATGGCAGTTATGACCAGTGCACTGCTTCCGGGGGTGAGGGCTGAATTTATGAATGTGAAATTGGTCACTCACCCCATTCGTTTAGGGTTAAAATCGGGTGAATACTAATTAAAATTTCTTAATTAAATCAAATACACGTCCACACTCAGTCACGGTATCGGTCGAAGGGGTGTACTAATATGGATTATTCCATTCATGGAACGACTCACTGGGCAATCACCGCATACAGTTCCGACCCACCGCGAAATATGCGACACCCTTTTCCGACTCACTGGAACCACAACTGGCACTGGCAAGGATCACAAGAAACAAGACAGCCCACTATCAACTTCCGGTCTCCGGGGGAAGTGATGTGGCTGCTACATCGCCACATACGAACTACGCATCACACTGAAGTCACGCAAAATCCTGCATCGCGCAACCAAAGCTTTCCGGACAATCAACTTATACATAACATTTTCAGTTCAAAAGTACTTTTTATGAGCCTAATGAATGATTTGCTCGTGACAGATGCGCGATGGGCGTGGGCTCCAAGGACTCGACGGTGTCGGTGTACGTGTCCGAGGCGCGGCGGTGACCCTCGCTGTACTCGCTGGCGCTGCCGCTGCCCTTCCAGCAGTGAGCGGCACACGCCCCAGGTGACCAGCTCGTCACATACTACACCGTCATATTTTTTTTAGTCTCCCTCTTTCTATCAATGCTTCAACATTTTATTATTCACTCTCAGTCACATGTGTTTCATTCAATAAAACGGATCGTTCCGCCCGCAGCTCGCAGGCGCGACGCGGGCTGGGCGCGAGTTGCTGCCACACGACACATGTACATAGCTATATACCAGTATCTATTCACTGACATGGTCTACTGCTAGCCTAGGTTACTCCTAAGCGACGTCGTACCGGTAATGCTTACTATCTAGTCTCTGATACATTATCCACTTGGAAACCAATTTTTCAATCGCCAGATAACTTTTATCTGAAGAATTAAACTGGCGGTTTGACAGATATTCTATAAAAACTGTCATATTTATTACTCAGATAAAACTTATCTGACGATTGAAAAATCAGCCCTTTAAATATTTGTTTTGTTTGTCAGTATGTCATTGAATACTTATTTAGTGTATAGGTATTCTAGAGTTGTCTTACAAGTCGATATAAATGGCAGTCTAATCGTACAATTATCATTTATGTTGATTTGTGGTTAAATTCGTAAGTACCCGACAAAATATACAGGTGTTCGGTAGAAGGACCGACACAATTTTCTTAGGGATAGGGGGTGTGGAGTCATATGCTTTAAGTTTTCACGTTGTGTTTTTTTTGGCACGGTAATTGAGATATGGTTTTCTTCATGTGATCATATCTTTTTGTTTGTAGTTGTAATAGAGCGTAATAACTTTTGATGTTATATTTGTAATGCACATTTAATATACCTACAATTGGTTCTAGAAAATGAATTAATTATGTGTTTCCAGTCTTAAAATGGTGACAAAGAACAAACATTTTAAAATTCATTATAAAAATAAATATTAAAGCAAATAACACTCCCTCCCATCGAAAAATTGTGTCGATCCTTCTACAAAACAGCGTGTTGATCTAACGGCGTTCGAGTGCACGCTATAAGTGTAAACAAAAAGTTACCAAAAAATACTCAGAATAAAAAATAGATAGATAATAGTTTCGAGATAAGGAACATTATATTACAGTTTATTTTTATTAATTACGCGACATAAAGTTGTATACTTCCAGCAATAGGAACACATTCGGATGTGCTGGTGTGAATTCGAACGCCTCTAGTAAGAATATTTGGTGCTACATTATACCGATACTGTAATGTTAATTTATTGTTATTGATGAAGGCCGCAGCCGCGAGCAGGCGCGGCACTGCTCGCGTCAGCGCCGAGCGACGCGCGCGTGTCTGTGGGCTTGTAACGCTATATTGCTAAACAATTATAATTGGTTGTGCCTTCTGTCGGAGGGATAAGCTCATAGTGGATACGAATATCTTATACAATTCATTACACGTTTGTATCCAGAGCTACCTCTCGTTACGGAAATTGTCTTATGTATTTTATTTCTTACATCATAATTTTATTAGAAAGTGTTTGTAATAGAACAGTGTTTGCGCGCTATAATGGAGTATTATATTTTATCACATTATAAAATGTGTACCACAGACATGTCAAGTTATCTGAAATTGTACATAATTATTAGTGTGTTGTTCAGATTGGTGTGTCAAACATACACTGAACGCACGCCGCAGCGAACGTAACGCGTTGCAGAAAATTTAGCCAAATAATACAACAATATACATATATTCATATTGTATTGTTATTAAATTATTCACAAAATGTAACGCTTTAAGTAAGTATGGAATTATCGTATAAATAAGATAGGACACTATACCAGCTGTACTATGTGAACTCGTGTGTTTTGACATGTGCGGACGGCGAACAAGGTGCAAGAAACTATCGATATCTGCATTGATGGACGGCCTGCAGCTGTGCCCAGTGACTTAGTACACGTGGCATGACATTAACCCGCAAGTTGCTGGTTAGTTGCCCGGCATAGTTGCATACCTGCCTTTTTTGCCGTTACAGTACACCGACGATATGTTAGTTTTGAAAAACTCGGTAAATGAGCACTACAGATTAAGCTTCTGACGCCTGAAGCGTGAACTGGAATCAGAAAATCTGGATATAAATCAGAAAGACGAAAGAGATGATAGTTAAAGCTATTCTAGGTCAGAAACGAATGTACCACTAATGCAATCTTTAATAGTTTATGTAAGTGTAGGCGTTTTATTCGAGACATGCGGTTTTGTTATATGGATATTTTGGAAAATACGGATACTACATGGCACATTATAGCACAAGCGTCAATGATATGATAAGTACTTTAAATTTTATATTGTATAATTATCACTTGCTTCAAAAACGGTGAAGGAAAACATCGTGAGGAAACCAGTATGTCTAGGAGATATTTCTCGACGGCATGTAAAGCCAAGTCAGAGGCCCACGGGCGGCTTTAAAGCTCTGACACCAGGTTAGTAACTAGCCACACGAACAGAAGTACTTTTGATATCATTGACCAGCGTACTCGGCCGCGCACCGCACTGGTCCGTACGCTCGGTGTGTCCGTGTTAGTCCGTTTAGTGATGCAGGCTCAACCCTGAATAAGCAAAATTAAAAAAGCGACTCTTGCTACGACACAATAAAGTGAAATTCTGGTCGCACAGCGCTAATTACTAAATTAGCTGCAGTTATATTCACCTAGAAGTTGCCTCTCTTTCCATCGCTTAACTCATATATCTTCTGACTACGTTACGCTCAATGAATTGGCCCGACAAGACAAGCCCGCCGCTTACTTGTAGCTTCACTAGTTTTAACCCGCGTTTCGTGAATTTATATATACGGGATGGAATTTTTGCACCTCACCTGGAGTATTTAGAGTACTTTCCTACTCTAAATACTGGAGATAGCAAATTTTACTCAAAGGAAACATTTTTTTTTTTTTAAGAAACAAATCTGCTTTCAAAGATGTTCGAAAATTCGCTTGCCACACTTGGGAACCGAACGCCGCTAAAATTCGAAAAAATAACAGCCGTGTACTTTTATGACATCAATCGATAGGGTCAATCATAAGGATCAAATCTTTCTAACAAACAACATAATAAATTAAATGAAAGGAAAACCATAAAATCTTACTTACTTACATAAACTTACTTTTTCTTACTTATTTTAACTGAACAAAAAAAATTGTAAACTAACTAATAAGTTGCTCGAAATGAGCTCCATTCTGTTGGTTGGAGTTGGATTCTACAGCAAGATGATGCTCCGGCCCTATACAGCAGAATCACCCGGTACGTTAATAACCATTTGAATACCTGGATTGGTGGACAAACGGTACAATCAGATGGCATGCAAGATCACCAGACTGCACCCCTTTAGATTTTTTGAATGGGGACAATAATGTTAAAAAAAAATTACCAAAAATCCTATGCAACTGATTTCAAACTACGATTTTCAATATTCATCACAACTCGCTATTAAAAAATACAGGAAATGAATTCCTTAAAAGAATTTTGTGTATCCAACAAAATGGAGCTCATTTCGAGCAACTAGCCCTTTATTTTTTTGCTTTTTCGGACTTTTCTAGTACTCAAACCTCAGCTGGTCTAGTAGTTTTTTGATCCATATAAGAAACAGCATCGATAGGCATCAAAAAAAGTTTTTGTAAAAATCTGCCCATTTTCTTGCTGACTGTATATTTTTTTCAAAATCTGTGAATGCAGATCAAAATGTCTCAAAAAATTACGGACAGTCTCCTAAGACCGTTTTCTTCTAGCGACAACCGTTAAGGTAGCTGTCCTTGCTGCCCCATCTCAAAAATCCACCCTGTATATATATTTTTTTAAATTCTTGGTTCTTATGGCACCTCTTTAGGTCATGAGTACTCATGAGCTAACCGAACATAAAAAATATTTGCGTAGGTCTTAAGGGGGACGCGTGCATATTGGTTCGTTGTTACAATATATAGTACAATACCTAAAATGCGGAGTGCGCCTAGTAGCATAACAATACTTACTCGATTAGCATCTCCCTAGTTTTGCTACTTCTTTAATAGAACGCAATTTTAGACTTCTATCATTTAAATTTGTAATATTTGATAAAATATTAATTGACAAAATGAGATCGTAAGACTATCTCTAAAATTGACTATTGTAATAATAATAATGTAATGATATCTGTCGGGTACGGCACCGTCTGGGGGAATCAATCAGACACATTATTTTCGGGTGTTCTCGTCTAGCTAACGAACAGTACTAGTTATCCATCAGCAACTTGCTCTGAAATACAGCCTTGTGGAATCGGAAGTGCCTTACTACCGGTATGTGCCCGACCCAGTTTTCGAAAATAGAAATATCACATTGTACTAGGATCAATCCACCATCACTGACAGGACTATTGTTGCCAATAAGCCTGACATAGTGATGGTGGATCGAATAGTTTAGCGCACAATGATTGTTGACATAACGGACCCGCATGACGGGAACCTCGTGAAAGCCGAAAAAGATAAACAAATCAAATATCTTGACTTGGCTCGCGAGGTCGATATGTCTGATGTGGACTCAGCGATCATAGTGCCGATAGTCGTGACAGCCTATGGCTTAATAGCCAAGAACCATGACCAACACCTGAAGAGGCTCTCGTTGGGCAGGTGGATCAAGGGCTTGATTCAGAAAGTGGTACTTCTGGACACGGCTCGCATTGTTAGAAGGTTCCTCTCTCTGGCGCCTGGACGGTAGCTTGGACCCTGCTCCCGATACCGGTGGGCTACAATTTTTTATATTTTTAAATGTTTTTGTTGTCTTTTTTATAAAAAAATATTTAAAAATATAATTTATAAGTATTTCAGTGAAAGAAATGATGTAATATTATGATTGTATATTTTGTTTAGTTCCCAGTTTGTGTTCACACATGGAGGCATACCCCAGGCCCCGCGCCCGTATTGAGGGCCCGCCACAGACGCCACAGTAACACGCCACCTAAGTGTTCACAAGGTGCTACATACATACGACGTTGTCATACAAATAATATTAGTTACTCATATATACACAAGTAGTCCAACGCCTACTTCTTGTACATATTAGTAAGCTTCTTTTCTATATTATGAGGTATGTGTATATGTTTTTTGTTCCAAATGATTTAAATTGTCTTGTGATTTACAGAAAGTTCCTAAGACTCAATAATTACTAGCTGCCATTTTTTTTTATTATATAAGGTTTTGTTCACTACGTAATAAGTTAACGATTTTGTGTTCGTATGTAGAATAGATATAATGTTACAATATGCCCATGTGTCATCATGTGTCTGAGGATTTCAATTTTTATCATTTCACATTTCTGTCGCAAAGAAATGCGGGATACCGGTAGCTATAGTGTTAAGTGATATAATGAGCATTTAACTGTAATGATGAATAGTTTGTAATATGTGATGATTATGTTGATTTTCATTGAACAAAAGTTTGTTAATATTGGAGATGTATTACAGAATTCACTTATGAAAGGTGTGGCCATAGAAAACTATAGTTAGTTGTAAGCAGGTGTCACCAATTGTGATCAAACCTCAACTATGTCAATACAATGAACAAATGGACAAGTTGCCAATCGGTTGTTGAATATATTGAAACTTGCATTTCATCTATGAAGTGATCGATTTTTGCTTTTACGTATTACATATGTAATTTAAATGTACATTTTACATAATAATGATAATTGTTGTTGTTAAATAAAACATGTTTAAAATCTCGTGTTTCATTTTACCTGAGATTTGTACCTGAGAAACTCGCTAATGAATAATGTTGGTTCAAATTCAATTTTTTTTATTTTATTTCGTACACGTGTTTTCTTTTTTTTTTTGATATACCGATACATCGGCGATATTTTGATTTTTCCGATACATCAGTGAATGAAATTTAAAACTTGGAATGTTTAGCTAATAATTTTAATTAAAAAAATTACCTGTTAAAACATTGCTATCTAGATTTGAAAAAAAAAGAAGATAGAGGAATGAAATTGGAATCAAAAGAAGCGTTACCGAAAGGGCTACATACTGCATTTTTTTTTTTTTGTAAAAGTATTATAAATATTTTTTTTTTAAATAATAAATGACATTTTTAACTGTGATCTTAAACTTCTCAAAAATGTAAGGAGATATTGATTAAATTGAAAAAATGATCCTGGAGAATTTACAGGACTTCAAATTGCTTTTTAGATCGCTTCAGTAGGGTATCTCTATTATGAAGGAAGCGTTTGCAATTTTGATATTTTGGAAAATTGTTTTTTATTTTTATTTCTTTATAATAAAATTATTCTCGTTTTATTCGAAGTACACCTTCAGGTCACTCCATCAAGACTTATGTTTATAAAATACCGTATAATGACACTTCCGTCACTATACATCTTGGAAATAGCTTTATTTGTTAGAAGCAATCCTCACTGGTTTCCTCTTTTGTCGGACAATGTCACTAGAAATAGACGTACTAAATACAAGAACTTCTTACAGCCTCACTCTGCGAAAACAGCGCTCCTTCATAAAAGCGTGTTTTGTATGGCACCATTAATATATAAGAAGATTCCAGAGGTTATTAAAAATTTTAACCAGCCAAACTTATTCAAGAGAGAACTTAAGAAGTTACTTACTGAAAAATGTTACTATTATGTCAAAGATTTTTTAAACGATAGTTTCTAATCTGTTTGTGTTATATTTAAATTTTGTTATGCATATTTTTTTTGTTTTTTTTTATTTTTTCTCTTTCATGATTGTGTTGTATTGCAAGTGGCAATAATTTATTTTGTACGCCAATGATGGCAAAACATGTTGCAACAAACAGATTTTCACTTTACATCCACATTTGCATTTATATGTATAATGTTACACATGCTTACAAATAAATATCTTTATCTTTAAGACCGGAGGTAAGGTCTCATCATAACTAATGAAACGAGCCCAAACTCGGCACACCTAGTTCTACTCGTCGAGGAGTTCCAGTAGCAGTCACCGAAGTACACCCTCAGGTCACTCCATCAAGTCCGGAGGTAAGGTCTCATCATAACTAACAAAACGAGCCCAAACTTGGCACACCTAGTTCTACTCGTCTAGGAGTTCCAGTAGCAGTCACCTGAGTACATCTGCAGGTCACTCTATCAAGTCTCAGTCGAATAGGCATTTATAAACGGTACTTACTTTTACCGAAATAAAATATTAATAATAATTATTATTATTATTATAAAAATATGTGAATACAAAATAATCTTACCATAGCAAATATCCAATTTGGTTTATTGAATATTTTGTATTTGTACAGCGATCTTTTTCCACACAAGCCGCTGTAAACAGGGAACACAGGGTCCACTCACGACAACGGCCAAGCGCGGACTCTCTATATAGTTACTATACTCTTTGGCGCGGACTGAGGGTATAGTTACTTTACTCTTTGGACTGAGGTTTCTTTAGAAATATTTGTGCAATAAATCAAAACAGACTAAAAATAAAATAACCCTTAAAACAACTGCCCATACTTAAGTTTTCATAATTAATTAGCATTTGGTAATCCTATATACGAGGGGTGTTCAATAAATAGTGAGAATGAGTAAGACGCAATTATCTTTTATTATATGTTATTTTATTTTTCGACGTAGTCACCTTTCAGGTTTATACACGTACGTTTATATCTTTTCTCTAATCCTAAAATTCCCTTTCTAAAAAATCTTCCTGATCCCTTAAAAAAATATTTACGGCGGCGACTACTCCGTCATCATCTTCGAATTTCTGGCCCCTGAGATGTTCCTTTAAGCGCGGAAATATGTAGAAATCACTAGTAGCAAGGTCCGGTGAATATGGAGGATGTTCCATCAATTCGAAGCCAGCTTCTTGAATGGCAGCCATCGCAACTCTGGACTTGTGCGCAGGGGCGTTATTTTGGTGAAACAAAACAACTTTAGCGAGTTTGCCACGCCGTTTCTTACGTATTTCCTCACACAACTTTGTTACTTGTCCTGCGTACATAGTCCCCGTAATAGTGGCTCCATGATTAAGATATTCGATCATTACCACCCCTTGGCTGTCCCAGAAAAGAGAGATCACCATGATCTTTCCGGCGGATGGAATCGCCTTAAATTTCTTTGGAGTTGGAGATGACGGTCGCTTCCAAGTCATGGACTGTTGTTTCGTTTCCGGGTCATAATGGTGAAGCCATGTTTCGTCCATAGTTATGAATCGAGCCAAAAATCCGTCAGGATCTTGTTGTAACAAATGCAAACAGCTTTGTGAAATTCTCAGTCGAGTTTGTTTCTGCGCGTCAGAAAGCATTCTGGGCACCCAGCGCACTGACACTTTTTTCATACCCAAATGGTCGTTTATAATATTATGGACACTTCCTATCGAAATCTTTACTTCTTCAGCTATAAAACGAACAGTAACACGACGATCCGACAAGACAATGTTTTCAACTTTTTTAATCATTTGTTCAGTCACTGCCGATATGGGGCGTCCCGTTCGTGGGTCGTCGTTAGTGGAAGTTCTTCCTCCCTTGTACTCAGCACACCAACGCGCAACCGTAGAATATGGAGGAGCATGAACCCCTAATGTTGCTCTCAAGTCTTGATTTACCTGCTCCGTAGTAATTTTTTTCAAGCAGAGATATTTTATTACCGCGCGAACTTCAATTTTATCCATTGATGTAAATCAACTTTATCCATTTTTAAGAACACGTTCCGAAACGACGCAAACAATAGACTTCTACTTTTAAAAAACAAAAGAGAATTAATTGCTTTTTTATTATCATCTTAACTAATGTCTGGGCTATGCCTGCCAGTATTTATTTTTTTTCTTTCCAAGGAGAATGTATCGCATTCACACTATTTATTGAACACCCCTCGTACATTGTTTAGTAGAACAAAGTTTTTTCTAAAAACATTTCAATTTCTAATAATTTGGAAGAAAAACCTTGAACATTTTGATGAAATAATTTCAAGGCATTCTGCTGATCTCCTTTTTGGTAATTGGTTATTTTAGAGCCAGAAGACACCTTGTTATTGTTAGTTTAAAAATATTATACTGGTACCTTCTGCTGTCTTACAAACTAGTTTAAATGACTATCTGGAGTTGACCACAAGACTTGTCATCAGGTAGTGAGCTCATAGTGAGTGAGGGATTTTACAAAAGAGAGCTGTCAGAGCCATTTATAATCTACACCGTCGCGAATCTCTCAGGGAACTATTTAAAAAGATTAATATTATGACGGTACCTTGCCAATTCATTTATGAAAATATTATGTATGTAAGAAAAAATCTACATATCTTTAATAAAATAAGTGATAGACATAATTTTAATACTAGAAATAAAGATAAAATAGATCAACCATTTTTCAGATTATCTAAAGTACATACATCTTTTATGGGGTACTGTGTTAAATGTTACAATAAAATACCTTGTGATATATTACAATTAAATGAAAGAAAATTTAAAACTCATATTAAAAGTACACTCTGTAAACAAGCATATTACAAATTAGAGGATTATATCCAAGATAAGAATGCTTGGAAACATGCTGGTCCTGCTCCATAGGACAATTTAGAGTCTAGACAAAATCAAACTGGTTGCTTATTTAATTATGTATTTGTTATTTTTTATAACACTGATTTTACATTCTGTGATTTCTTGAACTCACACACTGACTTATTAGTATTACTTGTTAAAATGTTAGGAATATCGTATAATTTTACAATGTTTGTAAATATGTGAGCACCATGTATCTGTCACATATTTAATTTATCTGTAATTGCTTTATTTTTCATTCTTTTTTACCTATCGCGGTATAGTAATCTTATTCTAGATGCATCGTCTTCACATATAATAATATAATTAATGTATGCAAAATATTGTAAAAACATTTTAAAAGAGTAACGGTGGAGTTTCTTGCCCATTCTTCTCCATACGAAAACTACCCTTTGGAAGGGGCGACTAGAATCAATTCTATTTTTTGTAAACTTGACGTTCATAAGTGCCTTTTATGTGCCTAATTGAAATAAATTGTTTGACTTTGACTTTGGGACATGGAACCTTTTTTGTACAATCTGTATAAATATTTATAGTATTTGAGCTACATTTATTCAGGCTCACCGCCTTATTATTATTATTACTATTAGTAACCATTTTGGTGTTAACAACACAAAATTAGTACCTATCTTATCAGCCAAGATGTGTATCAATGCATCCATACTAAAAAGGTTCTCAGTAGACTTGGCATTGTTATCTCCCAGTACACATTAAGATGATATTTAGAGAGGATAAGCAGAGGGTTACACTGATACAAACTCAAGGCCTACTGTTTAACTGAGATGAAAGACTGAACTCTCGCAACCCCTCCCACATCATGCAGCTTACTTCAGGCACCGTCTCAGTTAAACAGTATGCCTGTAATATATATATTATAATATCTATATTTTAATGGGTTACAAAGTTCTTGGTAACCATTCTGCTAACAATAACATCTGTTAAGTCTTCATCAGTTGGTATACTATTCAATTTATATACATTATTCAGAGTCTTCTTAGAGGTAAATTCTTTCAGGTCACTCATAGCTAGTATTTCACCCTCAATTTGTGGTAATATCTCCTTACTTGCATCTGATTCTTCAGTAATTAGAAAACAAATCAACAGTTTTGTGTCCTTCTCTATGCCAAACTTGCTCAAACTCTTTGTGATGTTTTTTGAGATTGATAAATTATACAATATCTCAGAAAACACTGTTCTGGTGACCATTACATTGTGTTTCTGAGACAGCACAGCCCTATTTGCTGCAACCGCTACTTGGAAGGGCTCTATTATTAACTGGGGCTTGATTGCAGCACAGCTCCAAACACCTTGGACAATATTATTCCTTATCTCTTCCACGTTCTCAACATTTTGGAATAAATACATCTTCAATGTAGTTTGCGTGTCTGGATCTAGTTCGACCACATAGGGCTCACGCGCCATGGTAATAACTGAAATAAACAAAATTGATGAAAAACTGTGTGTTGAGATAATAAAGCGATACGTATTCTTTGATACGACGTAAGAAAGCAATCTAAATCGGTACCAACCTCAAACAGAAATAAACAAACCACAAATATTTAAACTTATTTGTCGAGCACCACTGGGAATCAGTGTTATTTCGATACGAGTAAGTAACAATGCGCCGTCCGGTCTTTGTTTCTCACCAGTACTACTTACTTAGTCTGTGTTTCTCACTGATTTTCTGCTTGCTTGAACTCAATCCCCTCAATCCATTAATTAGTTTTTTTTTTTTTTTGACAAATCAATAGGTAGGTTTGTAATTTGATTTGTGGATCGTGCGGTTAGATCAGTGCTGCCAACTCCAAAAGTTCAAATTATCGAGTTCCCACGTCGATATTATCGTTTTTTGGGCAAAATTATCGTACAAAAGCAAAATACAAAAAAAAAACAACAGTTACGCTAAATTCAAATCAAATTGCTACCAAAAGACAATGAATAGTTTTAAACTAGTCAAAGGGGAAGTATATGCCAGGTTTCACCAGTAGTGGCGCTAGCATCACAAACCGTAAACATGTTGTGTTTTTGATGTTTGATGTGATTTTGTGCTCATATAACACAACTAATTTACAATTACGAAATTAATAGCATCATTCAAATTCTGTAATACGACTCTGGAGCCATCAATGAAGATTATTATTGAAACTCTTGAAGAAAATTATCGGAACATCGTGCCTACAGTAATACTTGTCGAATTAATTGTAATCTAATTTAGTCTAACTAGATTGACTGCAAATTAAATGGGTCAGAGAGTCATTAATTCATTATACATAATTACTACCTGTGACACCATTGTGTAAATACTATACTTTATTATGAAATAAATCTAGAGTTTCATATTCTAAGTATAATAATCTATTCCATTTAGTTACGCTGTTAGTGTAAATTGGGTGTTTTCATAACTTTAAATCGCACTAAATAAATTAACAGTCAAACGTAGCCAGAAGTAACCTTTTATATTTTGTATCTTCCAGCTGTCGAGAGTGGCCAAAAGCAGTTGGTAATTAAGAACGAGTGCATCTACCAATAGAAAAACTGCATGAGCAGCGAAACATATGTGGTAACAACTTTGGAAAAAAGGATTTCAACAAAAAGGGGAATCGTCTCCATAAGTAAAGTATGTAGTTTCATTATAATCGATGAAGCTTTTCTCATGTGATGATGTTACAAACAAATAGACTGTCAGACAGAGAAAGAAATTCTCAAAATTGATGGAACAATTACAAAAAAACTAAATGCAGCCTGGCATCACTAAGACACAGTGCCAATCTCTTGGAAAAATTCGAGTCCTGTGCTAATAGAAATTGTGACGTTGGTGCCAATAAATAAAAAAGGAAGCCATTTTGGTCTGATACGGATGTTGCTTGCTCATTTATATAAATGAATAAATACTGAAATCATAATTATAAATATGTGTTTTATTATACCGATTTTTCAAAATAAATTAGTTTTGTAACCTCACTATTACCTGCATAGAATGCATTTCTCGATATCGATAAATTTATTGAATTCTATACGTTGCGCATCTTTATCTATGACAGTTCTCGCAAGCTAATCTCCAAGAACTACTTTCTGTGCTAATCCCGCCTTCAAGGACATGATTGTCTTCCACGCGCGCCTCAAAGAGATGTCAGCACCAACCGACGGGCTGGAAAAACCAATGCCTGCTGGGGTTGCGGGTTTGTCCGAAAGGGATATCGCGGCCCCGGCACACGGGCAACAGAAGAAACACGGGTGGGTTTTAGTCAGTAAAAGTCTGACACACCTTCTCGCTCTGCCCAGAGCGGGAGAAGTCATTAGATGATTTCCCATCCTGAAAAAAAAAAAAGGACGTGATTGTCAAGTTTGTCAGAATTTTCATGTTGGTAGCTACGTTTTTTTATGTGGTTGGCTATTGGCTAAATAAGGTCACAAACTATCTCAAACTGAAATGTTCTTTAGTTCCTCATAAGTTACATGCTCTGTGGTTGTAATGTTGTGTGGTGTCAACTGTCAACATGTGGTGTGATTCACTGATAATAAAAATACAACTTCCCTAAGACGACCCACGGACTAACAGAGAAACCAGGAAATGGACAGGGAAAGGCAAATCCGTAGAATTTGAAAACCAATTACCAAGCCAACCCCCGTGCACGTTCGACGCGATAAGGTTCGTCGTCGTATAAGCTCTGCGCGCTAACAAAGACCATCGTGATCTTGAGAGTTAGGGTGCCTTTCCACCAGAGATGTGCTATGCTACGTTGCTATGGATGCGTTTTATATCCACCAAATTGGCCCACGAAGCATAGCACTGGTGGAAACGGGTACAACTATAAGTTTTTTTGTATGGAAGGATGCGTGATAAGGATGGGAGCTTGGGATGCGCGAGTTGTGTAGCTACTTGCAGAGCAGCCGCAGCCGCTCCCCGTGCCTTCCCTACTATCGATGCATTAGTGAAAACGGCCACATAGTTTCGTAGCTTAGCGTCCACATCCTCGCAGCTTAAATGCATAGCACATCTTTGGTGGAAAGGCACCCTTACACGTGTGACTGACACCTTCGTCTCATGCTGATAAGAACGGACGAAGTGGAATGAAGTGTGAGTTGACACCATCGTCTGGCGCCGACACATAAGAGTAAAAAAAATTACAAATACTTATTTGGCGCCATCAGCACAACATTGCTGCATGACCTAACGGCAAAGTGGAAAAAGAATAAGATTTAAGTTTTTGAACGTTGCCTACTAAAAAGAAAATGACATTACAACAGGCCATAGTATAGTTGTCTATGGCCTGCTGTAATGTCATTTTCATTTTGACGAATTGACGAATATTGAACGAAGTTGAATAGTAATACTTATGCATTACCATTCAACTTTGTTCAATATTCGTTCACCTTTATTACTGTCATAGTACAAATAATAACGATTCAGAAGCAGGCCTGCTTTTGAACTGACTGGAAATTGAATATTTTTTTTAAATCTCATAGTAAGCCCCCAGAGCACTTTTATTTTATAGTGTAATATCTATGACCCAGGGCGGAGCGTTTATCCCGAAGGTGGGCAACGTCGCAAATAGATGTCAAATATGTCACTGTTTTGATTAATTTAGCAATAATAATTTGTGGAAATAAAAAATATGGCTAACTAGCGAACTAGAATATTGATTATGAAATGCAATAATAATATCGTAACACCGAATGTTTAGTTTCAGATGTAAAAAAACTATTTGGAAACTGCAAATGCGTTTTTTGCACCTAAAATGGGTACAACATCAAATTCAATGTTATACTTGCAATTCATTATTAATATTCTAGTTCGCTAGTTAGCCACATTTCTTATTTCTATTCAGTAATATTGTTTTAAGAATCAAAACAGGTAAATATTTGACAGTTATTTGCGCCATTGCCAACTTTTAGGATAAACCCGCATAAGCTGTCCCTAGACGATCATGCGGCAGAACATGCAATTCTTTGAATTAAGACTACCTGAATCAGGCTAAGCGTATGCTGAGACGCAGGTTACGCTGTACAGGACAGTACAGATTTTGCAGGGTATGGCAGGTGAGGAAGACATAGGCGCGCGAGTGCATGCTACACAGACATTCGCGTCCTAGCTAGTACACACGGCTACAGATCAAACTATACAATTCCAGTTTATGCTAACCTCACATTGTACGGAAATCGTATAGGTACAATGCGAGATCAGCATTAACTGGAAATGTATAGCTTGATGTGTAGCCGTCTGTACATACAAACAATCTGTCATTCAAACAAAATTATGAATCAGTGGTAAATAACAAGTGACGACCTGCACGCGTCGCGCAGAAATATGTGGTGGCACTACAACAAGACGCAGAGCAGGACAGACATATGTCTGCGTCGCACGTACCTGCGCAGCAGCGTACGCAGCTGTCAGTACGTTCATGCATAACAAAATGTGCTCTGCCCTGCGCTGCGTGGACTTGCGTCACCCGCGTCTCAGCATACGCTTAGCCTTATCATACTGCATGAAGAACCCTGTGGGTCCATCATGCGTCATGCATTTTTCATAGAAAAATTGTCAATTAACTGCCAACACGTAGTCTACATATCATTCACTTATTGCAATACAGCTAAACTAAACGGTCATGCATGCATGACAGCGCGTAACGCATGTCATGCCGCATGAACGAATGAACGTCTAGGGACCACATAAGTGTACACACCACAGAGTACATTATATATAGGGGCAGTACACACCAATGGGTACAATGATACAAAATCAAGAAGTATATGTAGTTCCTGTACAAAATAAGTTTAAAATATGTTTTTTTAATTTTGTTGGACTATAATCATAGAAGTTTTCACATCTAAAGATTCAGGATGGCAGCTCTAAAGCAATGTTCACTGTAATTCGTCTTGGTGATTTTCGAAACATTGACTGTGTTCGGCGCTCCGATTGGCCCTTCACCAGTGAACCAGTGAAGGCCAGTCAAGGGCCAATCGGAGCGCCGAACGCGGTCGATGAATAAAGTCGAGATGGTTATAAGAAACTCACACTAGGGCCTTGCTAGCCCCAATCAAAGAGTAAAGTAACTATTGCAAATGACTGCAAATCTCTGACGCTTGCCGTATTTTACAATATTTTGTTCATTTTTGTGACCTTTCTGTGTTTATATTGTGCGTTTGTCGTTTTGTTGAGCGAAAGGTTGTCTGATTAATCCATATTTTCGACCAGAAAGCGATTTTGTGAGTGGTTGTGATAAAACTGAGATAGGGCTCCAGTGTAGTGAGATAGAATTCTTCTAGTTAATTACTTTGGTACATAGTAATAAAAAGATGATTACTAAATTGTATTTCATTTATCAATGCTAGTAATGAATACTAGAATACTAAGAATCTATACCTATAATAAAACCATATCTATACACGTCCTAGCGCAGCGGTGCGTAGCTATAGCTTTAGCATACCGGTACTATCCAAAGATATTTCTAACTACGAATATCAGATGGCGCTAGTTTCTTTACGAACGCAAATGACCCCGTTCCACGGAACAAGATTGGTCTCAATTTCAGTATAATAGAAACTACTTTGTGCTATGACCTCTATGACTCACTATTACAAAGAACACTCGTACAACAATATAGTGCGTTTCAACCATTGAGATAGAAAATATATAAGGGTGTCGACACAGGTCGCATCCCACACCGGCCTACCCACCTTCCAAGGCAACAACGTCATGCCGTCTGGTCTCTTCCCATTTTCATGTACCAAGCCGTTTGGTTCTAATACCGCTGGTACGCCGGCGGTGACAAGCGCTCGACGAATAATATCGTTGATATCGCCTGCCGTGCAATGTGACCTGCGCTCCTGTAACAGGACAGGCCAAGCCAAGGTGCCCGAGACTGTCAACAGCTTCACCGCAGAGACACTGATGCGGAGCAACACAAGGGCGCACCTTGTGTGGAACCAAGCGGAGACACGTAGCGAGCCGAAACGATGAGTCATCCATCATGGTGCCTATGGTGGATGACGGGAGCGCCTGAAGCCACAAGCCTGACTCCCATTCTCCCCCAACTAGCAGACGGTCACGCTCAACAGTATTAGGTGACGTGTTTACCAGGTAATTCCGTATAATACTGCAGAGCGGCACGTCCCACCGTCTCTGGGAGGACTTGTTGTCAGGTAAATCCGTATTGGGACAAGCCATTTTCCAAGCGTTCAACGCATCGCTCAAACACGGTACCTCAAAATCTACCAGAGTGGAAGATAAAATATTCCTGGTTAATTTATCGGTACTACCTAGGAGAGGAAGGCCGGTAAACTAAAAACTACATGATATTATATTTATTTATTTATAATAGGTACGCCAACAGCATATATATTTTACATTATTATTTTTAAGGGTGAGCGAGGCTTGAAGGTACATTTGGGTAAGAAATACAAACCCCACAATATACCTTCATCCTGCCCGACAATATCCCCTTCCCTAACACCTAATTCACCCGCTCAACCCTTCTGGAAAACACTGGCAAAATTGAAAAATTCAACTCCGTTTTAAAGAGAGTTCCTCGTGGCGCGAGACCGTCCGTGGCTTCAAGTTTAGCGCGCTGTATCCGTCTCGCCACCAGAGAGAACTCCCAAAGTGCTTGGGAGCAATTGCTCACCTTCCCGTTTAGAATTCGACATATGCAAAAAAAATTGGCTAATAAAAAAACATTAACAGCACAAATAGAGGATAATTGTAACATTTCGGCCCAAAGTTTTGACCCCAAATTAACAGCACGCCTCCCCCAAAGAGGTTTATTGCACCACGTGGAGTCTAAACTAGGGGAGGGTGATATCAGAGGTGCAGCTAGGATCATCTTTAGTAGTGATGTGTTTGCGCCGTACTCCCCAGAGACACTTACAGCTCTGGAGAGCAAGCACCCTGCCCCGGCGGATGACCTCTCCTTCCCTGACCCACCCGTTTCGGAATCCAACTCACTTGAAATTACAGCTCAACAAGTACGTGCGGCCGTGTGCTCCTTTCTAAGTGGCTCCGCCGGCGGCCTCGACGGCCTGACACCCCAACATCTGAAGGACTATGTGTTCAAGCACCGGGGAGGCTGGTGAGTCCTTTTTGAAGGAGCTGACGGCCCTTATCAATCTCATGCTCTCCGGCAATGTGAACGAAGCCGTCATTGATATTTTGTATGGGGCAAACCTATCTGCCGTGCACAAGAAGGATGGCGGCATTTGTCCCATTGCCGTAGGGTACACTTACCGTCGTACCGCAGCCAAAATTTGCTGCGCTTTCTACAGCGAAACACTGGCCAGCAAATTCCAGGCTTCGGGTCTAAAGCGGGCTGTGACGCTGCGGTACACGCATTATCCACTTACCTCAATAGCGGTAAAGGTGAGGTCATCCTAAAGGTTGACATTAAGAACGCTTTCAATTCCGTAAACAGGGACACCTTGTTGACAGAAGTTCAAAAAGAAATCCCCAAATTTACAGTTTTCTTTATCAATGCTGCAGGCACCACTCTAAATTACTTTTTCGTACCACTTGCCCAAAAAAGTGACATTCTATGCCACAAAAAGCGAACATAACAATAGTCATTTTTAATCTGTTAAAAACAGGGAAAGAAAATTGTACTGAATTTCATTCACCTCTAGGGGCAGAATGTGATTTAAATTTGGAATACTTACCGAAATTTATACTGAACTACATCTGTGTTTACACCATTGAGTTTCTATATAAAGCATTATACATCTTTTTGAAAAAGGAATACGCATTTATTATGCAGTTATGATTATTAAAATTACGAAAACCGACGAGGCCATATGAGCTTAACGCCTTTGTTTATCCGACAAAAAAATATTAGTCTAGGAATTTGCCGCGTTTTTGTTTTCTTCAAATACATAAACGTTAAGTTTATTTTAATTTATTTGTATAAATAAGTTAATGTTCTAAAAATACGTTACGATGTTAAATCAAAGCGACAGTGGCAGTGAATTGTCGGATTCCATCAGTGCAAATGCTGCCGCAATTATAAATAATTTGCTTCCAACAAAATCCAAGGAAAATTATTTTATAACTTATGAAGAATTTTCAACGTGGAGAAGTGCGAAAGGCCTATCAATTTCAGAATCAGTTTTTCTTGTCTATTTTGATTATTTATCCAAGACAAAGAATCCGAATACACTTTGGTGCATATACTCAAAACTGAAAGCTACATACAAGAAGCATCAAACACAGCATTGAAATAAATAGATTCACGAAATTACTGGCTTTTTTAAAAAGAAAATCAGAAGGGCATTGCGCAAAGAAGTCTAAAATTTTTACGGCTCAAAATGTGGAAAAATTTCTTAATGAAGCTCCTGACGAAATTTTTTTGGCCACAAAAGTAGGTATACATGATTTAACTATGAATATTTCGTATCTTAGTACCTAACTGTAATTATTCTATATATTTACCTGTTTTTTATCTTTGTTATAGGTGGCCTTAATTTTTGGACTCAATGGTGCTTGCCGCGGATGTGAATTTGTAAACTTAAAGGTGGAGGACGTTAAAAATCATTCCAATGAGTTGCTGCTGATTAATGTAAAGGAAACTAAGACAAAGAAAAATCGGTCATTCATTGTACACACGGCTACACATCAAGCTATACATTTCCAGTATAAGCTGACCTCGCATTGTACGGAAATCCTATACAATGCTAGATCAGCATAAACTGGAAATGTATAGCTTGATGTGTAGCCGTGTGTACAAGGACAATATACTAAAATCATTCATAAATACCAAGCATTACGTCCCACCAACATGGAAAACAATAGATTTTTTACAAACTATCGGAATGGGAAATGTATTCGACAAGCCATCGGCAAAAATAAAATTAGCAACATGTCAAAGGAAATTGCTAAATATTTAAAACTTAAAGATGTTGAACTCTACACCGGTCACTGCTTTAGAAGAACTTCGGCGACTTTCTTGGCGGATTCAGGGGCGGATATTACGTCAATAAAAAGACACGGTGGTTGGAGCTCTGATGGAGTAGCTGAGGGTTATATCGAAAGCTCAATGGCGAATAAAACCATATTAAGCAGTCAAATTAACAAAAATATAAAACTTAATCCATCAGAGCCACAACCATCAACTTCCGGCATCTTATCTTCGTCCGTAACTCACGATGCACCACCACCACTATCTCCGACGTATACTATCTACAATGAAACGCAAGTTCCTCAGACGCAAGAACAGAGAAATACTCAAATCAACTCATCAACAATAAATGTACCAAACAAAAATGTAACTCTCTCTATCAATAATTGGACCAATGTTTCGAATGTTAACTTTTACTTTTAATTGTCATTATTTTTAATAAATGCTTATCTCATATTATTATTGTGTTAATTTTTTCGCAAATGGTACGAAAAGTAGAGTATTTTCCTCGGTGATAAAGCTGTCTTAGTCTTGGGTGAACTTAAATCCCTCGCTACACTCAGGACTCGTCTTAAATCCCTCGCTTCGCTCGTGATTTAAGTTTTTAACACCCTCGCTACGCTCGGGAGTAAACCTCGCGTCCTTCGTTACGCTCGCGATTTAAATCGTCACCCGCGACAGAAGACACTGCTTTATCCCCTTGGTTAATAATCTACTATATAAAGACAACCTTTTGCAATCAGCCGTCGGATGTCAACAGGGTGACCCGCTTGGGCCAGTCATTTTTAGTTTGGCTATAAATCCAATTATTCGACAACTAAATTCGGAATGCAACGTATGGTATTTGGATGACGGAACCCTAGGAGGTGATGTAGACACAGTCCTAAAATATTTAACATTTTTAAAAGAAAATTCAGTTCCATTGGCCCAGACCTTAACCTATCAAAATGCGAAATTTATCGTCCCCAAACCACTGACAGAAATACTACCATAGCAAAATTTAATACTATAGCACCAAACATCAAAATTACAGAAATAAACTCTCTGCACCTCCTGGGGTCCCCAATCTTTGACGAATCCTTTCCAACGTTTATTGAGCAGAACATACAAAATTTTAACGATGTCTCGGAAAGACTTTTCAAAATTAATATTCATTCGGCCTTCACACTCATTCGATACTGTTGCTTTGGACCAAAATTCACGTATAGCCTTCGTTCCTCCCATCTGTGGAAGCATCCACAACTTTTAGAAAATATGGACCAAATTATTATAAATACATTAACTTCAATCCTAAATGTGGCCCTGACGACCGAGCGTGGCAGCAAGCCACACTTCCCATCCGCCTGGGTGGTCTTGGTGTCCGCAAAATTTCAAGTATAAGTTTAGCGGCCTTCCTCTCCTCGGTTCTCAGTACCGATAAATTAACCAGGAACATTTTATCTTCCTCACTGGTCGATTTTGAGGTACCGTGTTTGACCGATGCGTTGAACGCTTGGAAAATGGCTTGTCCCAATACGGATTTGCCTGATAACCCGTCCTCCCAGAAACGGTGGGACGTGCCGCTCTGCAGTATTATACGGAATTCCCTGGTAAACACGTCACCTAATACTGTTGAGCGTGCCCGTCTGCTAGCTGTGGGAGAATGGGAGTCAGGTTTGTGGCTTCAAGCGCTCCCGTCATCCACCATAGGCACCATGATGGATGACTCATCGTTTCGGCTCGCTACGTGTCTCCGCTTGGGCGCACCTTGTGTTGCACCGCATCGGTGTCTCTGCGGTGAAGCTGTAGACAGTCTCGGGCACCATGGCCTGTCCTGTTACAGGAGCGCAGGTCGCATTGCACGGCACGCCAGCATCAACGATATTATTCGTCGAGCCCTTGTCACCGCCGGCGTACCAGCGGTATTAGATTCAAACGGCTTGGTACGTGACGATGGGAAGAGATCAGACGGCATGACGTTGTTGCCTTGGAAGGTGGGTAGGCCTCTGGTGTGGGACGCAACCTGTGTCGACACCCTTGCACCATCTCATGTTCCTAGCACGGCGGGCTGTGCTGGCGCCGCTGCAGCGACTGCTGAGACCCTCATGCGACGAAAATACTGTAACCTTATGGGTAACTACAGTTTTGAGCCGTTTAGGGTCGAAACGCTCGGGTCATGGGGTCCGAGTGCGCGTGTCCTTTTTAAGGAAATTTCTCGCCGACTGGTCGACACTTCACGCGACCAGAGGGCTGGCTTGTTCTTTGGCCAAAGAATTAGCATTGCCATTCAACGTGGCAATGCTGCCAGTCTTCTGGGCACGTTTCCGGATGACAGCGGTGCGGACGAATACTTCGACGCCTAAGTGTCCTTTTGTTTTTTGTATCTATTTGTATAGTTAGTTATTGTAATTAGTACCTAGTGTTAATAGTTTTTAAAATTAATATAATACATAATAAAACTACATTAAATTACCTCTCTATTAAAAGCAGTTCTATTTTATGATTTATTTGAGAAATCAAAATATTAATTCGCAATACAGCAGACTTCAGACCGCTTAAAGTATATATGTTCTGTGCTTCAGACTTTACAATACCTACTTTTTGACATAACTGACATCACGGAATCTTAGAAATGTAACTCTTTGCACGGAATCATTTGAATTAATTGACTGACGGACGGACAGAATTCGAATCAAAGTTATGTTTATCTTGTACGGTGATAAGATTATTCAAGAATCGCTCAAAATTATTTGCTCTCGTGATATAATAACGATAGGTAGTGTTTGGTCTAGATAACAGTTTGGGAGTTAACTGTTTTAGCTAGTGAATCCTAAATGAAAATGTTGATTCCAAGGCTCTATAAATACAGTTCATTAATAAAAAATGGTTCGGTGCGTTTATTAGCGAGTCAGACGCAACAGTTTACTGAGAATGTGAGTCCTGTGGTGTACGAGAAGTTATTAGGGACTGACAGAGGCATCGCGCTATACGGACTGCACAGTCCTAAGGACCGCAATGCGCTGGGCTTCGACATGATCGAAGCCATGAGGGAAGTCAACCAGTTGATCAGGGAGGACACCAAGGTTTCTGTTGTTATACTGCACAGCATGGTGCCTGGCATATTCTGTGCTGGTAAGAATCGTACAAGATTTTAAATTACCTTGTGTGAGTTAGCTAGTTCTGTCTTTCAGAAAATAATGACTTAGAGCCAATTAGTACCATCAAACTGATAATGTAGGTAATATTTGTTACCTGCTAACTGCTTGTAGAATTGAAACATTTAAATACAATAGGTTTGTATGTCAATGACACATCTCATATTTATTATGTGTGCAACAGTGCAAATAAATTATATTTATTTAGGCTCCCATAGTTCTGTTTAGTTCATACTTTTGTCTATTGAATCAAATTTGCATTGGTTAATTTTAGGGGCCAATTTGAAAGAACGCTTCAAGATGGCAGATGATGAAGTAGCCAGATTTGTCAAAGAACTGAGAGCAACATTCATAGAAATAGAAGATCTGCCTATGCCAACCATAGCAGCTATTGAAGGTGTAGCAGTCGGAGGAGGCTTGGAGCTGGCCCTGGCTTGTGACATCAGGGTGGTGTCTGAAAGAGCCAAGCTGGGTCTGGTGGAGACCGGCCGAGGCCTGATCCCTGGCGCTGGAGGCACTCAGAGACTGCCCAGAGCAGTCAATATCAATATTGCTAAAGAACTTATATACACTTCAAGAATAGTTAGTGGGCAGGAAGCCAAGGATTTAGGTAGGTGTTGAAGATCACCCTAGAAGATATAACTTTGTTCTTTTAGATTTCCTTATTAAACATTTTGTAATTGATTGCAGGCATAGTAAACCATGTGGTACCACAGAGCAGCTCAAATAATGCAGCACTAGAAAAGGCGCTAACCATAGCGCGGGAGATCATACTCAATGCGCCGATCGCCCTCCGATGTGCCAAACAAGCCATCAATGAAGGCATCCAGCTCAGCATCAAGGATGGCTATGAAGTGGAACAGAAGTGCTATGAGATTAACATTCCCACAAAAGACCGGCAGGAAGGCATGATATCATTTATGGAGAAAAGGAAACCCATCTATGAGGGTCACTGAAGCTCAAATTATATTATTACGTGTAAGCAAATCCAACATATCAATAAGTGTTATGATATAATTTTTAATGATGTTGTGTAAACCAGAGTACATATTTTTGATAGCTATATATTATGCAAGGCATTTTGAATCTTGTAGAGTTACATACTTTTTAAATAAATTGTTGTAAATTCTTATTAATTTGTTTACTAATCCTGTCATCAATCAATTAACCTCTCAGCAAGAAAAACATGACTGTTGGATTCCCCCTAAGATGAAATTAGTATACAACAGGGATGATGACTGGGGAAAAAAAAACTATTTAGCCCGTCACTCAGATAATAAAAAAATATTAAACACATATTTTTTGCTTTATCATGTTAATAAAAAATGGTTTAGATAAAACTTATTAAGTTGGAGAGTGGGGGCTCGCTACATCACAAGTGAGTATTAAATCTACCAATCAGTGATGTCATGCCACATTTAAAGCATTGCCTACTCAAAGTATTGCCATAATCTTTTGACTACGTAAAAAAAGAAGAAATACGTGTCCAATAATTTTTTTAATCTACAAAAGGTACAAATATTTTTTTTTTGTCAACAGTCCTATTTGAATAGACAAAGTATTAGTAAGAAATAAGTACTCATTTCATATTATTGAAAACAAGAATAATATTGATACACTTATCTACAAGGTTATCATAATAATATTACTAATTGCTGTTTCCATGCACTTGGCAAAATTAATCAAAGCATTTACAATAGATACATATACAATATATAGTTACTAAATATTAAGGCACTTCACTAGTTGTTCTTTGGTGTCATCAGGTGATGAGACCTTGTGGCCGATAGTCCGTGAGTCATTGTAGATCTCACAGTCATTACCTCCTGGCATTGTTTTATCTCCAAAGAAGTGGATTTCATCAAACTTCTGGTCTGCTACATGGTTGAGGCAGTAGGTCTTGTCCCAGCCAGTAGGGAACACATCAACACTGATCTGTCCTCCAAGCGCAAATGTCAAGCCTGAACTTCCAAATTCGCTTTGTAATGCATCCACAAATTTTTGTCTTACTGAGTGTACAGAGTCAAACCTCACAAACTCTTCTCTCTCTGCTTGGCTGCAGGACCGCCCCACCGGGCAGATGTTAATCATGCTTGACCTGAACTCAATGAAGTTGCCCCGCTTGGCAGGTAATTCGATCTTGGACATATACCCAAGTGAGAAATTTATGACTCTCTGTAGCAACTTTTCTCCCAGATGACTGAGGATACTTTCTGAACTGATCAGCTTGCCGCCTCGATACTGCACCACACCATTTTCACAGAACACATAGTCAAACTTGGCTGCCACTTCAGCCCCATCCATTTGTTCAGCTATTTTGATATAATCGGATCCACTGATGAGTCCTACGGCCACTTTAGATTTTACATTATCTAACAAGAAGTGCTTCAGTTCCTCTGTGATGACCTGGCGTGGCTTGGTGAGGGTGCCGTCCACATCGAATAGATACAAAATGGATTTCCGACTAGCCATTGTATTTTTGATAGAAAATTATTTGAATTTTGGAGGCAAAGCGGTCGATAAGTAGGGCACCGGCAGCGGTCGTAAAGTGCCAACACTTCACTGAGACACGTCAAATAACTGCTTTGTTATCAGCCGGGCGGACAACATGGCAAGCGCGCAGGGTTCTGTTTACGTACTATTATTGTGTGTGTTTGTCACTGCAACCGCGTTATCTGATACTACAGCTAAATCGGGAAATGTTCTTATAGTATTTGGTGAGTAACACTCCTTCAATTAAGTTCTCAAGTTCATGATCATGTTAAATATTATCATTTTGACAGCTAGTAGGTACGTGTCCTATTTCTTATTTACCGATTCTCAGCTATCGATGAAACAAGCACGGGACTTGGTGAGCACAGAATACTAATTAACGGCTAACGGCTGGTCAAGTGCGTTTTTGCTATGATTCTGCAGTATATTATTTTTTCAATCTAATTAGTACATAATGCATCAGGGTAGCAAGTATGTGTTTCTTACGTATTTTACAATTTGCTGGTCAGTATCAAGTTGTAGGTTGATCAATTATTAAGAGCAGAGTGCTTATAGTGCTACAAAGATCTTTTGTCACTTGAATGGCAAGGAGCGTTGTTGGTAAACATTTGTGAGATTGTATAAAAACAAGATGGTGGCATTAGTTCCGATTTTGGCCATGCGCCAAAAGATACTAGGGGGTACTGATAAACTATGTATTCTGAGGTATTCTGCCAATTTGTCAGTCAACAAACTTTTCTTGTCAAGTTGCTCTTTTTAGGGTTCCGTACCAAAATGGTAAAAAAGAACCCTTATGGGCGACTCAGTCTGTCTGTCACAGCTGGATATAGAACTATTAATATTATTATTAAAGAGCTATCAACTTGAAAGGAGAATGGGCAAAATCATATGGCGGTTGGTTTATCAGCGGCCAGGAACATTTATTTTATTTTTTGGTGTACTATCACCCTACAATCACCCTAAAGAAGTTTTATATCTGTGGTGTAATTATTAATGGAATTAAATACATTTTTATTTTCGATATGTCAGCCTGTGATTTAGCGTATTATAACTAAGATTTAGTCTTAAATATAAGGAAATAAAATAAAATAACTTGTAGACTTTGTTAAAAATACATTTACTACTATGAAAAAACATCGCCAAAAATAATAATAATGAGATCGTCATCAGAACTCAGTGTTATTATTGTACATTAATACATTACGGCATTAGTACGGCTAGACATCAAGACGAGGATATTTTATTGCCGTCATCAGGACACACTGTACATTATTGCAGATTAATACATTTAATGTACAATAATAACACTGAGTTCTGATGCCGGTAATAAAATATCCTCGTCTTGATGTCTAGCCCATGCCAGATACCACACTACACGCATAACGTGTGCGCAGCAACCGATTGTGCGCCTTCCACTCATACAACTGCAATAATAATGAGCAATTGCTTCTCTATTTTGTCTTTCTCGGTTAATTACAATATAAGAATAATATATTCTGGACCTTACATGTCTAGATTATATATGCACACGTAATAACCAAATGTCTTCTTCTTCAATAAAATCTCTGAGCTGACTTATTTGTCGCTCCCGGTATACTTCAATATTGTACAAGCCTTCAACTAAGTGTTCAGCGTAGTAGCTGCAAGCCAACTTGATTTGGTATGTGCCAAGTGTATATTCACGAACGACGAAGCATAAAGACTATCTTGTAATGGTGTCTAAAATGCATTGATGAGTGCCGCTGCGTTTTGAAATACTTTTGAATACATAAACTAAAGTTAACATAAGTATTTTATAAAATGGGTTTGTACATTTTCTTGCATTTATTATCTAAGTATTTTACCTATATGTATTTTTTTTCTAAATGAGCTGCAATATTACGTTTATAGTAAAAGTTAGTCCTTAGTAATAGTACTTTCATTTAATACCTATCTCGTTGTTGGCCGCTCATAGACCATTTTGCTCTTTCTCCTTTGGACTAGTTTTAGATGACGTTTGCACAACTATTTTTAATTTTTTTTGCAACTTCGACTGAAGATCTTAAGAATGAGGATCTGTACTGACATTTTATCACGATAGGTGACGCATCGTCGACATGGCCATTGAAAGCTGTCAATTCCATACATTTTGTAACCTATAATTCAGTAAATTTAAATTTTCTCGTAATACGCTTAAGTGTGCTGTACCAGGATGTACTAAACTACTAACCTCGTTGTTCATTTATTTCCTAAAGATACTACACTAAAAAAAAGTGGGAAATTAAAAGAGTACAACTAAAAGTAATTTTGAATATGTTGATTGGCAAATTTCGACAATATGGTGGAGTTCTGGTGGAGCTATTAACGTATTGGTAGAGTTCTACAGCAGGAACGTCAAGTGCTTGTCTTTCAGAAGCTTAAGGGCTTTGATTGCCGATATTAAAATTTCGGTCATAGGTAACCTAAAATATAAAGGATACCATTTATAATTAAAGTAATGTTCTCTCAATTTTTGTAAATTTTCCCACCGCGAGTCAAGTGAGAATTAATACGTTACAACAAAAAAATTATCCAAATCTAGAGCCTAGCACTGATGAAAAATAACCTAGAGTCTGTCAAGCGAGTCTAGTCCCATGAAAAAGGCGGCAAATTCAAAAATCTTTCAGGTGTCAACACTGATATAGCACGCTGAAAACTTGTTGATACTTGAATTTTGATAAAAAAATTACTTGGGATAAATTAAAAAAAAAGCATTTCAATGTACGTATTTATTCATCAGAACTAAAATCAGAATCAAGAAATTCAATGCCTTCAAATGAGAAATCACTGTCAGTAGAATCATTACGCACAGAAATGATGAAGGGTTCCAACTCGGTTTCGGATATCCTGTCTCTTACTTTATACTTATTTTCGACACTAATAGTGTGATCTGTGCATTTTTTCCAATCATTGGCTGTGACACTATTAAAGCATTCTTTTATAAGGTTCTCCATTTCTTTACCTGGAATCCCTAAGTTTTTGCTGGCTATTTTTCTTTTAGCCAAACTCCATATGAGTTCAATTGCGTTCAGGTCACAATGATATGGCGGAAGTTTCAAAACCTCATGGCCATGTTGTTTCAAAAATTCTTCAGCTTCATACATTGGAGTTGTTTTATGTTCATTCACAAGGCACATAAGCTCAGCCTTTGTAAAGAATTCTTCATAATGAATTCCATTTTCAGTTAGCCATTTCTGAATGTCAGCCTTTAAATCATTCATAGATGGTGGCTTATTTATTTGTGTTACATGGTAGCTAGCGTTGTCCATAACAATGACACTGGGCTGACTTAAATTGGGTATTAATTTTTCACGTAACCATTTCATAAAATTATTTCTGTTCATATCATCATGATAATCTGCCATTTTTGATTTAGTACTGAATACCAATAATGCATTGGGAACAAAACCTTTTTCGGATCCAGCATGAACAACAATATGTCTTTTGCCTGACGATATTTTGTCAATTACACCGCTTGTTGATGGCCCTTGCCATGATTTTTTAACTTTATAATTTTGGTGGACATAGGTCTCATCAAGATAAACTATTAATTTTCCTTGTTTCCGCTTTTCATCAATAGCTCTGAGATACCTATGTCGCCATGCAGCTAGTTCATACTTTTCAATAAGAAGAGATCTCTCATTTTTATTTTTTTTGAATTCAAATCCATTTTTGAGTAATAATTGTCTCAATGTTTCATGACATCCAGTAAATCCAATTGACTCTCTTAAATCTGCAAGCAAACTTCGTAGAGTTGGAACTTGCTTTTTCACACAGTAAAATTCATTAATTTTATTGCGTATGGCTGATAAGTCAAAATTATCCAGATTGGCTACAGTTGGCTGTCGTGGACGTTTTTTCCCCGGTGTGTTCCACTCGCCTTGGTTAATAGCACCTTCTTTTTTAATTCTTCGCAGTGTTTTCACACTTAAATCTGAAAGTTCAATATGTCAGTTCAGTATCAAACGCACAAATTTTATGATAATATTTGTAGAAAATGCAAACAATGTAAACAAATAAATCTGTACTAACCTGTCATAGCAGCAATTTTTGTCAAATAGTCTGTTTCAGATTTCATTTTTTTATTCTCATCTATGGCTATGACTTTCTTAACTAAATTATCAATTGTGCTTTTTATTAATTCATCATCCAAGGTGGCTGAAAAAAGATGACAACAATCTCTTATAATACTTTTCACTTATAGGTGCCCCATTGAGATTCAATGTCATGTATACGACGTCTGAATCTAAACCAAAACCGAAATCGTGATCACATCATAGTAAAATAAACAAAATTAGACAATTGTGCTAAAAGTATCAACATTTTGTAGCCAACCTACCTGTTGTTGAAACAATTTCATCCAAAAGTCGTCGTTTTTCTGTTAACACGTCATCAGATTCAATCTTTACATGATTATATTTATTAATCATTGTAAACAGCAGGCTCCTGACACTACTTTTAATAGGTTTTGGCATTATAACATTAAAAAATTCAACAAAAACCGGAATGCTTCGAGGTTAGAACAGAAATTGTGACAATCTGTTTGACAGATAATAGTATTGCCATTATAAGAAATCAGTAAAATGGTTGTGGACTCGACTCGCTTGACAGACTCTAACCTAAAAATTTAAGAATACCATTTATAATTAAAGTAGTGTTCTCTCACTTTTCGTAAATTTTCCTACCATGGGTGAAGTAAGAATTAACACGTTACAACAAAAAAAAATATCCAAATCTAGAGCCTAGCACTGTAGAAAAATATTTTATTAGATAGAAGTCTACTTCTCATTATGAGCTGATTTCTTTCCAGTAATCCTTGCTTCTCGTTTGTTTAGTTCGTCTTTCAATTCTTTACGCTTCCAGGAACAATACATGTTAGCAATAACGATGGTGGATCGGTTTCAACACAAAAAGTAACAAAAAACACTGATGTAAACAAAGCGAAAATTATTTGACAGCGGCCATCCCGCCGCTGGCGTCATCTGCGTTGAGCTTTGCGCGTGGATCCCCATTCGAAGTAGGGCTAATATGGCATGTGGGGTATCATATGAAAGAGCGCTATTTTGAAATTCTCAAACATATATTTTTTTTTTATAGTCCGCTAGTTTTCTACATTTCACGAAAAATTAAAAAAAAAACCGTTGTCCCCTTTGTCTCCGAAGTTTGCATAGAAAAAATCTGAAAGAAATTTATGTTGTAAAGATTACAGGAAAAGTAAAACGATGTCTCAAGTAGCAAGCACACTTTTTCAGAAATTATCAAGAAAAAATTACATTAGTTCCACTATTGGTCAAGAGATGGCGCTGACCTAAAACTGCAATATTTTACACCGCAGTGTTAAAATTCACTGACGATATACGGGTTGGCAGGGCGAAGCCGGTTACCATGGATTCAGTACATGATTTTGAAGCCCCGTGCGTTGAAATGTTTCGTCGTTTATTAAAAAAAAAATCTGTTGTTCCATAGAAAAGTGCAATACCTACGCGGTCAAAATGTATGGAACAGCTGAAAAATTTCAACGCAGGGGGCTCAGAATGATGTAATGAATCCATGGTAACCGGCTTCTCATCGATGCCCCTGACACTTGAAAAAAAAAGAATATCGATTTCGATATATCGAAAAAAAACCGATATATATATAATAGATATAATATCGATTTAGCGGTGAAATTTTGTAAAAAAATATTTGTACTTTACGAAATTCTATTGTGTTTGGAGTAGCGATGGGCAAAGTGTATCATTATTGCGATTGGAACATTTGCATCTGGATCACTGAAATGATCCGAATCATTGATATGTTTCATTTGGATCATTTGAATCATCGACTCAAATGATATAAAAATGCATAACGACAACGAAAAACTGTGAGAGTATGAGTGATACACATCCCATTTGGTATCTCTTTCTGACTTAAACAGATTGTAATGTGTCACCCGCTCACTGGCGACTCGCGAGTCAGTTTAGTAGTACTGAATATAGTAGTAACGTAACTCATCGTCTCAGTCTTTCTCTCCCGCTTACTGCTGCTCAGTCGCCTCGCAAGCGACGGTCGCGCGGAAAGAGCGCAGAGGCAAAGTAATGATTTAGATTCAAATGATGCGTTTGAAACGTTGTTACTGAACCAATCTTTTGGAACACTTCAATGATCCGGATCAGTGAGTCCGTTCTGTAAAGAGTTACACACGCCTAGTTTGGAGAATTCATCTGGACGCCATTGCGGAAGGACGTCTCGAGCGTTCCGCGCCTCTGTTTTATTGTACGTTGGAGCAGCTTGCGCCCACCACTAGTAACAACGCGTGTTTGTTTCACGGGTCGATAAATAAACACATTTAATATAGTACAAAAGTGAAGTAACAAAATCCCAAAGCAAATTAAACAGTTAAATTTAAATGGGTTTAAAAAGGAGCTTAAAGAGTTACTATGTAAAAAGTGTTATTATAATTTGTACGACTTTTTGAATGATACTTTGACATCTTAATCTAATTGTGATCTCTCTTTTATAACAAATAGCTTGACATTACATTTTGAAATTGACATTTATTAATTATTGTTCATTTTTTTTATATATTTACTGACACTGAAATGCCTCTTATTGTAACATTAATAATCTTATGTAATTGTATCAATTCTAACCTAATTATTTCTATTTTTGCGTTGTAATAATTCATTATGTATACCTGATATTTGCACGCCCCATGTGGCAGAATGTGATGAGACCTTTATGTTATTTGAGACCTTGTATTGTACCATGTTCGGACAAATAAATGAATTTGAATTTGAAGTGTGCGAGGCCTACGTGCGTTCCTGATCCCAGGCGAGCAATCCAGGGCATACGAGGGTCTGATCGTCTGCCGAAGGTTCTAGGGCCACTGAACGTCGTAGCCAGGATAATCCGGTGAGATCATTCCATATCTTTCAGGGCGTTACTTCCCCCCTGCAAAAGACACCTCGACCGGAGTAGGACTGTCAAAGTCAAATTCCTATATTTCAAACGCATGGTTAACGTTAACTCCCATGATAGATCAAGATATCAAAACGATTTACATTTTGAATTGTTTCTAGTAAGTGTAGCGGTCAAGAGGACTGAATTAAATTCTCTGCTCTATTTCGATTACGTGGCTAAAATTCAGTGGGAAAGTTCGGTATATTATTTGATAGATTAAGGTTCAACATCGTGATGCTACGCGCAGAACCATCGTTTAGTTTTAAGCTACGTGTTTAAGATTATATGTGCATAGTAAACAGAATGGCAAGATAAAATAACATAATGTATGACTGTAACAAAAATAACAGTGTCGCTTTTGATTTCGTAACCTCTTGCATCGCATGCTGATAACATCAACAACCCCTAAACAATTTGGCAATTTCTTCAGCCTCATAAAACAGTCGCGTCTGAGACAACCTCTTTGTTTTGTTGTGTTTTTATCGAACAATTTACTCGAGTTTTTGTGAAGAAAGGCACAGGAGTGCCTTTGATTGCATGCACCATGACACGCTTTTGCGTAAACTGCGTCATTACGGTGTGCAAAATGAAGTTCTCAACGTTATAAATTCTTATTTACATAATAGGTCCCAATGTGTAGATGTTAATGGTGTGAAATCTTCCGGGCTAACAGTTCAGTTAGGTGTACCTCAAGGCTCAATACTGGGTCCATTTTTGTTCTTAGTGTATATCAATGACTTACCATTCTATTTAAAGAGTTCTATTCTATTATCTGTGAAGTTGGTACTGTTTGCAGATGATACCTCTCTTATTTTTAAAGTAGACAAGACAAGATTTTGACGATGTAAACAGTGCACTCTCAATGGTTACGGAATGGTTTACGACAAATAACCTAGTTCTTAATGCCAAGAAAACGAAATGTGTAAAGTTCGCCCTACCAAATGTTAGAAATCTAGGACCCAACACCGTCTTAGATAAAGAGGTGCTTGAATGTGTAAACTCGGCAGTTTTTCTGGGCATAACAGTAGATGCCAAACTTCAGTGGGGCCCACATATACCGAGCCTAGCGGGAAGGCTCAGTTTTGCCGCCTACGCCGTCAGGAAAGTAAGACAATACGCTGACGTCGATACAGCTCGGTTAGTCTATTTTAGTTATTTTCATAGCGTTATGTCCTACGGTCTTCTGCTGTGGGGCAAAGCTGCTGATATTCAAAATATATTTCTACTTCAAAAACGAGCTGTTCGAGCTATTTACCAGCTAGGTGCCAGAGTTTCTCTGAAAGATTTTTTCAAAGATATTGGTGCCGATTCTCTTGTCACAAATACGTCTAACCTAGACTAAAAATGACTAAAATTTAGTTTATTCCTGTCAAACGACGATTTCCCATTCTGAAATAGACTAAAGTGACACAACTTAACTATATTAGGAGTTAATTGGAGAGGGCGCTACTGTGCGTAAGCAAACATTAGCTCCGTACTTAAAAATCTTATAAAATTGTTATTGTGGTTATAACTTATCAAAAAGTGATTAAAGTTCAAGCTAAAAAGGACATACAGTGATAAAAGTTAAAGTATCAGTGAATTTTCTAAAACACAAAGAGAAACAGTGATAAATACCTTCTAACGACATTTGTGTTCGAATTCAAAATTTTCTACGAACACCATAGCAAACAGTGAAGTTCCAGCGGTAAAGAGCCAACCAGAATTACAAACCTAAAGAAAGGTAGGAAAAACGAATAACGAATAATCTATCTTATTTTACAATAATTATTACACAAAATATTTGCAACTGCATGGACATTTGATTTTGAACACAATGCCATCTATCGCGGAATAGCGAAACTAACTTCAAATTGCGAACTCGCTTACCGGCCAACAACACCATCTATTGCCGACAAGAGAAACAGACATCAAATATCAATACTTCAAGTACTATCACAACCCACTACTAGAGGGCGCTACCGGTCATAAAAATAAACACAAATGGCTTCCG
The DNA here is from genome assembly GCA_947364205.1 of Agrochola lota. Taxonomy (NCBI): domain Eukaryota; kingdom Metazoa; phylum Arthropoda; class Insecta; order Lepidoptera; family Noctuidae; genus Agrochola; species Agrochola lota. The sequence continues at coordinate 22,564,247 of OX376223.1, forward strand.
AATGTGCAGGATGTTATCAGAAAATACCAGAAACAGAAAAGCTTACCTGTGCGCACTGCAAAAACACATACGACCTAAAATGTGCTAATGTTTCAGTTCATCATTTTACAAAATTGATGACTTTTGAGCATAAAACTAAATGGCAATGTCAAGCTTGCTATTGCAAAACCCCTAAAGTCGGTAATACAAATACCCCTATACGCCTACAAGACCGCGAGCTACCGCAGCAGACAAAATCACCTTCTGAAGAAAATAATGTCACCATTAGAAGAGTGAATAACACACACAACTACACTTTTAACTCTGAAGACCTAACTATACTAGGCGACACACTGAACACAGAGGAAAAGGAAACAGCCTCTCAAACCGAGCTAACGCTACAAAATCTAAGTGAAATTATAATACTGCGCCTTAAGGAAAATAATAAATCCATTATAACTGAAATTAAAAATACAATTCAATCCGAGATAAATAAAGCCATCACTAAATTAAAGGTTGATATCGAACATAAAACAGACACCTTAAATAAACAGAATGAACTAAGAAAGGAAGAAATAGAAAAAGTTATCTCAACGATTGAAAACCTAACAAAAGAAAACCAGAAACTAAAAAAAGAAATTTTAGATATAAAAAACAGGAAAGATACCCCAACCGCGATTTGCACTGAAACAAACACAAGGAAAATAGTTCTCTACGGATTCACTGAATATTACAAGGAACCGGAATTTGACCTACACAACAGAATCATTGAACTATTCTACAGCACGATGAACGTAGACCTGACGGGATATATAGAAGAAACTCACAGAGTGGGTAGATACAACAACAACAACAATAGGCCACTTGTCATTGAATTATTAAGCAAAAAAATGGCTAAGTATGTAATAAATAATGGCCAATACCTTCAGGGTACCCGGCTATTTATCTCAGAGTTCCTGGATACCAACGCGCGAAAGGAAAGGCAATTAATGCGAGAAGAAATGCTTCAAGCTCGAAGAAACGGATTATTTGCAATCATCAAAAACAATCAATTGTTTATTGAAGGACAGAAAGTTACCCAAAAAAACGAAACATATAAAGCGGCACAAGACAATGACTCGAAGCGAACCACATATAAATACAATGTAGACCGAATCTGCGGCCTACCTACCACCAACGAAGATACAACGAATCACTCCTTTCGAAAGCATAGACCTACCTTGTAAAATTCTCTTCCAGAACATGCAAAGTATTTGTAACAAGCAACACATTATAGAATCATTTTTAACAGAAAACCCTATCTATCAAGCTATATGCATATCAGAGTCCTGGCTATCCGAAGACAAAATTTCCCTTATCCAAATTAGTGGCTACAATATTGCATCGTCATACTGCCGGAAAACTCGAGGAGGAGGGGGCGTATGCATCCTCTTACAAGAACAAATTGAGTATAAAGAGAAAAATGATATCTCAAACATGTCTACAGAATACGTACTGGAAGTCTGCGCTACAGAGTTACCTAAACAAAACCTTTTATTAATTACTATGTACTGGAATAGAAGAGAGGAAGACATATTTACTGATAAATTAAAACAAATTCTAAACTATTTAAATACTAAGTATAATAAATTTAACATTGTCATAGGCGGAGATTTTAACATTAATATTTTAGGCAAAAACTTAAAAACTAACCAGTTTCTGGATCTCATGCTAGAATACAAATTCACTCAACATATAAAGAGGCCTACGCGTATTACAGAAACATCTTCAACGTGTCTTGATCTAATATTTACGAATTTCAACGACAAAAATATGTTTACAACCGTAGAAAATTTCGGACTTTCGGATCACAGTGGAACAATTATAAATCTAAGCATACCTCAACCAACAAAAATAATTACCTGGTACACAAATAAAAGAGTATTTAACAAAGCGAATACTGAAAAATTTAAATCTATACTTTATTACACACGTAAAATACGACATTATACAAACTAACAGCAATATAAATGAAAATTATAATTCTTTCAACAACCTCTTAATAAAAAGTTTAAACCAATGTATGCCTACACGTAAAATGAAACTTAAAACTAACTATAAAAAATACTGGCTAACTACAGGCATTAGAGTTTCCTGCAAAAACAAGAGACTGTTAAAATTACTCTCCACTAAAACCAAAAACCAAACAATTACACAACATTATAAAAAATATGAAAAAATATTAAAAAGTTTAGTCACCACTGCAAAAAAAGTTCAATACATAAACAAAATAAAGAAATCAGATAACAAAATAAAAACGATGTGGAGCATTATAAATGAAAGAACAAACAAAAAACCAAAAAAGGAAAAGTGTAACATACAATTGTAACACAATAATACTTTTATATCCGAACCCAAACAAATTACGAATATTTTCAATGACTTCTTTGCGTCTATAGGAGAAAATAGCAACAATCCATCTGGCAGTGCACCGGGCGGCATGTCCACACTAAATCCCACGGAGAACACCATGTTCCTTAGCCCAGTAGAAGCTTGGGAAGTAAACAAGTTAATCAAAAGCCTAAAAAATAAACAAAGTTATGGTTTAGATGAAATTCCACCTACGTTATTGAAAGAATGCGCAAATGAACTCACCTTACCATTTTATCTATTAGTAAATCAGTCTTTTACAGAAGGCACTTTCCCCGAATTGTTAAAGAAATCATTAATTAAACCAATTCATAAAAAGAACACAAAAACTGATCCAAATAATTATCGCCCAATATCTCTGTTGCCCTCAGCCTCCAAGATTTTTGAAAAAGCCATGTGTGATCGAATTTATACCTTTTGCGAAAAATTTAATTTATTGAGCGATTGTCAGAACGGTTTCCGAAAAAATCGTTCCACCACATTAGCTGTTTATAAATATATTCAGGAGGCCCTAAATATTATAAATAAAAAGGAATACGCCGTAGGGATGTTACTGGACATGACCAAAGCGTACGACAAGGTACAATTTAAAATACTGCTTAGTAAACTGTATGGAATAGGAATCCGCGGGAAAGCCCATGAATGGCTTACGTCATACTTAAAAAATAGAGAACAAGTAGTTGAAATTGAATACTTTAACCACAAAAATAGAGAAATAGAAAAAATCCGATCAAAAAGCAAAATAAATAACGCTTCAATCCCCCAAGGAAGTGTCGTAGGCGGCCTATTATTCCTCATTTACATCAACGACTTACCGAAAACCATAGAGGGGCCATGTGTTTTATTCGCGGATGACATATCTTTGTTAGTCTCATGTCAAAACAACACAAACATAGAAGAAAAACTCAGTTCCACACTCACAAAAACATGTAACTGGATTACCTCACATAATTTAGAAATTAATTATACTAAAACAAAATTAATTACTTTCCACCCTTACCAAAAAGCTCCTCTACACATAAATTTCTCCTTTAACGGCTCAAAATTGGAAACTGTAGATGAATTTACACTACTTGGACTAACAATAGATAAACATATTAACTGGAAAGCACAAATACAAAAAACCAGTTCAAAAATTTCAAAATTCTCATACGCTCTCCGCGAAATAAAAAAGACAACCAATTTACAAACTGCCCTCACCACCTATTATGCGTATGCCAATGCATGGCTTAGCTACGGCATAACTCTCTGGGGAAATAGTACAGATGCACTAACACTCTTTACCCTACAAAAGAAATTAATTAGAATCTTAGTAAACATTGATCAAACGGACAGCTGTAAACCCTATTTTCTAAAACACAATATTCTAACCCTTCCCAGTATATATATTCTAGAAATATGTAAATTTGTCCGTAAGCATAAAGAGTTCTACACAAAACGCGAAGACATCCAATCACAGTACACACTTAGACACCGATCTAGGCTAAACATACCAACATCCAAGCTAAAAATGCATTCTACAAGCCCCTACGTAATGTCTATTAAAGTATACAACAAACTACCTGTTATAATAAAGAAAGAAGAAAAGTTAAATATATTTATAAATAAACTTAAAAAACTACTGATAAACAAATGCTACTACTCCTTAGATGAATATTTAAATGATAAACATAAATAATAAACAATAAAATGATAATCACGGAGTTTATACGTATCGTTTAAAATATATCAATGATACGGTAATATAATTCATGCATAATTTTTAATAGTAATCATTAATCAATATTATAATAAAAATAAAATAGCAATAATAATAAATTAAACAGTATAGTAAATTAAGTAGTATAACAGAGCTTCCTCTCTCCTACCCTTTTGCTGTGCCCTACAGGGTCCATAATGATCAAAATTATACAGTTACCACCTAAGTACACATTATGGCTAAAGCAATAAAGATATTGAGTATTGAGTATATTTTAGTTTGACAGCACTAAGATAGTACTGAGTTTTAGTGAAAATGGCAATTTTGCTATTCTGAATTTGACATTTTTCACCTAAAATTATGATTGTAAAATACCAAACCAGACTAAACCTGACAATTTTTAATCGCGATTAAAAATTGTCTGGTTTAGACTTATTTTATCCCACTACTTTTTCGTGTGGGATATAATAAGTTGTCATGAACTAAAATTCACGCCAACATCTCGACTTTACGTGCAAAAACACTTTTTTTCGCATAATGTTCTTTTTCCTAATATACTTTGGCATAACTGTTTTAGCATAATTTGTTTTGCCATAATAATTCTTTGCCATATTTTTTTTGGCATACAGTTTATGTTGGCATAATTATCTTGAAGGCTAATTTGTTTTGGCATAATTTTAATTCGCATAATGTTACTAGCCCTAATGGGTGACCAGTCATTTCACCAAAACTTAATTTACAAATTTTCATTTGACAAGTAACGATTGACAAAAATATGATTTGTTATTTCATCATTACACGATAACAACTTTGCCAAATAATTCAATTAAGAAAATCATTATCCGATAAACTTTTTTTTAATAACGTATGATTTGACAAATTATTCATTTTTTATTCATGTTATCTCATAAAACAACGTTTGGAATAAAAACGTTTTACATATTAAATTACGCAATTTCCTAAAAATTAAACTCATTAAATTAGCAAAAGGGTAATTTTAATATATAAACCATAAAAATTAAAAAAAAATGCCAGAAACGACTTATGCTAACAGAAAAAAATATATAATTTTAGTAGGCTATGCGGAACCGAACTAGTTAGATTAGGTTAAATATTTTTACTCTCGAAAAAGGTTAGGTTAAAACTGTGACCCCTACGACCAAACACGACTAGATTATATAGTTTTTTGTTTTGTAGATTTAAAGAACTTCAGACCCAAATGGAAATTTCAACCATGATCCCTTTGCGTCTGGTTTAGAAAATTTATTATAAAAATATATTTAGTATAAACGTGATTTTTCCAAAAGAATCACAATATTAAATGAAAAATGTAGAAAAGATTAAATATCATGCGAAACATTTGTAAAGAGAAGCATTTGCTAAATAAATGTTTGTAAAACGAACTTGTTTATAAAATAAAATATTTGATAAAAAAGTTGTTTGTAAAACAAATAGTATACGAAACGTTGATTGTAAACTAAAAATTTGTCAATGGAGTTTTGGTGAAACATTAGTGAACCGCCCTAATGACTATTGGCATAATAGTATTACATTGAATAAAAATTAATAGGAATAACGGACACAAAATTTGAGTTACAAAAGTTAGTGACAGAAACGAATCGCTGCAAAACCGACTCCACGTAATCTTGTCTGCCCAACCCCTAGAGTGTTATTTAAAATCGCGTAGGCGCGGAGGGGCGAGGCGGCCCGCGAGCTGAGGAGCAGGTGGTTTTAACGTTCACCGCCGTGGCTGAAGCTGCGGTGGTGAGCGTTAAATACATCTGCGACGAGCAGCTCGCGTGGGATCGCCGGAGCCCCGAAGCCGTGACAGAAACCATGCCTGTTGCATGTTGCATGCTGCATGCTTGCTTGCATGCATGGTGTATGCTTGTTTACATGTTTGCATGCTGCATGCTTTCTGCATGCTTGCTCCATGCATGGTGTATGCTTGTTTACATGTTTGCATGCTGCATGCTTGCTGCATGCATGGTTACATTTTAGGAATTAATTATTATGCATATTTGTTATGCTTAAAAAAATGTTTTAATATAAACAAAAAAAACATTAACATTTGTTTTGCGTAAACAATTTTATGCTTTAGAATTTTATGCTTAAACATTATTATGATTAGAGAAATTATGCTAAAAAACATTATGCGTAAGCTTTTATGCGAAAATAATGTTATGCGTAAATATACGTATACGTAATTAGGATAAACAAAAGTATGCCATGTTATATTAGGTCAAAAAAAAAAATGCAAATGGATAGGGAACCGCAAAAACATATATATATCTCGAAAATGGTGCGTCCTATCGCAAAAATAATGAAAATTTCGACCCCCTTTATAAAGCCCATATACCCCTAAACCTGAACATGTAAGTAATATTTTTCCATGTTTTCCATACAAAAAGTAAAAAATTCCATATAAAACACATCGAGTACCCTGCGCGCCTTAGGAAGTGACGTTGAAGATAACTCTAGGTTCAACAAGGAAAACTTAAGTGTTGCTTATACTTTTAATGAAAAACTGACATCAGACAAACAAATAATTTCTTCAAAAGGTGACTCGAATGCCGCTATTTCCCTATATTTCACTTATTAATTAATAACCAATGTTCCTATTTATTTAAGTTACAGATAAGTACCTACAAAAGTTACCATTATATTCTTCTCAAAGTTTAATAAACGTTGATTATCGCCAATCTTTATTTTTTTTTATTATCCATTTAGATTTCTTTAAAAGCGTACGTTTACCCCGCACGCGTAATTTTACCCTAAGGGTTGCGTAATTTTACCCGCATGGCGGGGCAAGAGTACGCGTTCGGAACAAGTTACTTTAAACACATGTAGAAAAAAATCTAATTTACTTAAATAATGAAAATATATTAAAATCGCGACCAACTTTATATACAATCAACTCAGATATCTCATTTTTTATAGTTCGTTGAGACCATAGAAAATAAAGTGCGTGCTCTTTACCCGAATGACTCTACTAAAGAGCTAATATTTACCAGGTAATACGTCTTTTATTGACTTGAATGTGCCCTGGCGGCTGTGAGTAGGTGTGTCATGCTCACTCAGATGTCTCGCTGATGGTGGCGCGTGTGTTGGATCATTTAGCTCCTTTCAAAATGGTTGAGCTGAATGGTGCTAATCCATGCGTCATGTTCGTGAACGGACGCCGTCAGTTGGGACTAGTCAGCTCTTAGCTGCCTTGGCTGATTTAAATTTTTGAATTGTTCTTTGTTTTATCTTTTTATTACGGACGCTTCTAACGTGCACGTCTTTCTACATTGTTCTCACATGTTTAATTTCAACATGAATGATGTAACCAATATTTTGTAACAATTTATTTAAATGAGTGTCCGTGGAGTTTCTTGCCCGTCCTTCTCCATAGGTACCTACTACGCTTTGGAATGGGCAACTAGCTTCATATTTCTGACTGACCGATTCCTTGACAGTTCAAAAGTGCCTGTAAATGGTTTAATTGAAATAAATGCTTTGAGTTTGAGTTTGATACTGACCTGCAAATTGCAAAAAAACTTAAGAAAATTTGAATTTCGCGGGCTACCTTGACGGCGTGCTCTTCGATGCTCCAGAGAAAACTGCGTTGCGATGCTCCAAAGCCGATCATCGAGCATTGAAATATATACCTTATTTCGATTGAATAAGTATTAAATTCAATTGATAAATTTCAAAACCTCTGCCGTCCCGTCCGCCAGTCTGCGCAGGCCATAATATTTTATACTGTGAATGAATGTAACCATACATTTTTGTATGTGAAGTACCTAGTGTTTTTGTGGTGTTCATATTGCCCGGATTTCCCGTACCAATCGCGGTCATTAGCTGCCGGTCGGAATGTCCTTTATAAGTATGTATTACACTATATATTATTATTATAATAAGTTTTGTTTATGTTGCAGCGGACGATGGAGGTTTCGAGCTAGGCTCGTACTTGAACAAGATATGCCAGACTCCGAACATCGACGCGCTAGCAAAGCGCGGGCTTCTTTTCAACAATGCCTTTACTTCGGTCAGCAGCTGCTCGCCAAGGTTTCTGTCATAGATATAAGAAAGAAGGAGATATGACCGGTAGTGGAAAATGTATCGAAATCCAATGTCTCCAGTTGGTCCCCACCACCTCGCCACAACTACACATGCAGATAAACCCAATAGATACGAGGTCGCGCTCACACTTGCAATACATAAATCAGAACGTACTACACAATCAATTATAAACCTTATCCCATCAAACACAGCGTGCATTTACCATGCACCGTACAACTCACTCACACGAATACATCGATCGCTATCTGTACAAAAGCCATAAACGCTAGTGATTCACTAAATCGGAAAATTATCGATTCTCCCATTTATTATTGTGTTAAAAAATTTGGGAGTTCCTACCTGAAACTATATAAATATAATAAAATAATATAAATAAACAATACGTAGCTAAAAAAATATTAAGTAAATCAAAAAACTTTAACATTATGGGGAAATCCAAATGAGTATAAAACAAAATTTCACATCGGCCTTCCAACCAGGCTATCTGTTGAAAAATTGATAAATTCATACGACAATCGACATTATTGTCGATAGCCTATGTTAGTGGATCTGCACAAGCGCATCCCTAACTCGTCGCAAGTTGGTATATTATTATACCATGGAGCGGCCGTACTACACGATGCAACCGCATAAATAAAGTATAGTTTCGTCATTTTTACATTGCTTGTTTAGTCACTTATCGACATACTTAGGTAGTGGTTAAGAACCAATGTATTTACTGCAAAAATTGTACAGCCGCTGTTCAAATTTTTTTATTCAAAAGTCATTTATTGAAACTAGGCTTCAGCACTTTTCGAACGTCAAAATTACGACAGTCCCCCAAAACGCCCACCCTTCACCACTTCCTAGTGCGTTAGTTGGGAAGAAGAAGTGGCGCAACAAACTCCCCAGCAGCACAGCTGTCTGTTCAGTTAGAAAAAAAAATCTATATAATACAGTCGAACCTGGATAAGCGAGAGTTCAAGGGACCGGTATCTCTTTTTCGCTTATGGGGGTTTCTCACCAACTCGAGTTTCTAGCTTATAGAGGTACAGATGAGGCCTTTCTCACTTATTTATTTCATTGCGCGATTTCCCGCACTCAAACGCATTCACAATTTTAAGTTTATCGCTTAAAGACAACACTTTGATTTTTTCGTTTCGACATTCTTAGTACGTGCCGAACCTTTCTTCGCAATTGATATTTATCAACTGCAGTAAGTTATTTAGATTCCATTAAAATAGAATACGATACAAAAGCAATGTTAGTTAGTTCCTCGAAATTTAATAAAGAAAAATTATTGGGACCCGCACAGATGATCGCAAATAAATCTTAACACATAAAGAAACATAAATAAAAATAAAAAACAAAGTGTAATAAAAAAAAAGCCGAAACAATAGAAACAGTACAAACAATGAAATAAAGACCACGTGCCACGGAATTTAAGAATGAGTCATGAGTCGTAGATGTTAAACGACGCTCGACTGTCGCTTATAGAGGTACAGGCAAGTAGCAGTCTCAGTCATAGAGGTCCACGAATGGAAAACGACTTTATTTTAAAGACTTTTCTTTTTCTTTCTGTTTCTCGCTTATAGAGGGTTTCGAGGGTTAAAATGACAGTACCTGGCAATTACTCTCATTTATAGAGTTTTCTCGCTTACCTAGTTCTCACTTAACCAGGTTTGACTGTAGCATGCAAAACAAAATAAAATTGAAATTAGACCTATGTCAGCTAGCACACGCCAATATACCAACGAAAATCATCGAGAAATAAACTCAGGCAAAAATAAAAACGAAAGATGTAATATGAAAAAAAAAGGCATGTATTTAATGCGGCAACTAAGTAAAATGAATATAGGTTTAAAAAAAAAATAGAGTGGGTACCATATATAATGGGTTGGCAGCTAATAAGGAGTATCGTAATAAGTAATAGGTAGCATATTAATATATCAGTAATAAGCTCCGTTTTAATTTAAACTAGCATCAAGTTTTTCTTTTGGGAACAGAATTAATATCTAAGCGGAAACTTAATGGCGAAAACAAAATAGAAAATGGGCATTCATAAATAATATAAATTAGATTCTATTTAAAATTGTTTGTATGAAGAATAAATATAAACTAGCTTATATTATACATATATTGTGTGACTTTCACCTAACCTAATCCAAATGATTCACCCACAATAGAGGGTATCTGGCGCTCGGCGGCCGCTGCCGCGGCACGCTCGCTCCGCTCGCTCGCCTTCACGCGTTAATGGTCACTGTTCTAACCTAACCTAACCCAAAAGCCACCCTACTAACATTATTAGTCGCCAAGTCATTATTTATAGCTCCTCGCCTAATATTTTATTTGACTGGTATAGTTTATTTGCTACCTAAACGCAGCTGCTAGTTTTTAGTTTTTATAACACCTTTAATTTTGAACCTTACATAATATAATAGTCGCGAAAATATTTAATCGCTGGCAAGTTATTTTATTTGTTGCAAACATTTAGTCGACTTTTAAGTTATTAGTCACTCGGAAAATAATAAGCTAAAAAAAAATAACGTAGTAATGGCAAAAATATTTTACGATTTGTTGTTTTTCATGATTTTCAACACAAATATAGTAAAACACCTACTTGTTGCTGTTATTATTATGTTGTGGCTCTATGATTTATAAAGTTTCTAGTTTGGCTTCGATTTTGACAAGAAAATAAAAAACAGCAAACAAAACACGTAACAACAGGGCATTCTTAAATGTTGTCACGATCGCCATCGAAAGCGCACTAGTTCGCGGAGACGGCTATTTGTCTAGGGACATGAGCACCGTGATCACGACGCACGGACACAGACACGTCCCCATGCCACTTCTCCAGTTTTTTAATATTTTTATGGTTTCTGTGCACTAAGCTCCAAATTATTTATTAATCACCTTGTTCAAGAATCTTATTTAGATTCGCAGGAGTAAGTAAGCTCACTTCCAAGCTACCTACTCACCAAAAAACATCAATAGGTACGTACCTAAATATCTAACTGGTCAAGTAAGTAATTTTGAGAGATAAAAACCTATGCTAGAGTTAGGTACCTACCTAGGTATATTCTAAGAAAAATTACTTCAAAACCATAGTAGGTAGAGTCTAGACCATACCGAAAAAAAAATCCGAGAAAATAAAATACCGAGGTGTATAGGTACTTTGATAGGCTGTTACGAGGTTTTTGATGTGTAAAATGGTTCCTCTCGGTTTCCTGCAATTTGTGGGAGTGATTTGTAGGTAGGAATTAACGGTTCTGGCTCACGGCAAATCCAGTGTAAGTAGACCCCCTTTTTTTTTTTGAAGGCTGGAAATTATTAAATAACTTCTACTGCTCTGGGCGGAGCGGGAGGGCGTGTCAGATTTTTACTGACTAAAATCCATCCGTGTTCCTTCCGTTGCCTGTGTGCTGGGGCCGTGATATCCCTTTCGGACAAACTCGCAACCCTGGCAGGCATTAGCCCTAACGGACCCCGTCAGTTGGTACTGATATCTCTTTAAGGCGCGCGTGGAACACAACGCGCCGTCACGTCCTGGTCCTTATCGGACGGCGAGCTACCCATTGCTCACCGTCCGCAAGCCCGCGCCTACGGTGGCTGGAAGTCGGCTCGCGACTCCCGACGCCCGGGGGGCGTCTCCTCCGGCGGTTAGGGGCGCGAGGGCGCGAATCTTGCCTTTCCCTCGCGCGCTCCACCTCCTCCTTCGTGAGCATTACTGATTCGCAGAGGGAAGTGACGGCCTCCCATGCACTCTCGCTCCGAACCATGGCCTGAACCAGGCCGGACGCGAGAGATCGCTGCCGCCGATCGCCTCCGTGAGGACACGGCGGTGCTTTGCCCAAGCCGGGCAGACCTCCACCGTATGCTCCACCGTGTCCTCCTGGCGATCCACCCGGGCGTTTCCTCCCGCCTTATGCGGAACAGGAACCTCCCGAAACAACCGTGTCCGGTTAGGACCTGCGTCAGGCGGAAGGTGAGGACGCCGTGGCGCCTTTCTAGCCACTCCTCAAAGAGGGGACTTATCGCCACAATTGTGGCGTGCCCAAGTGTAAGAAGACCCCTGGGTTAGTAGCGGTTGGTAGAAGCGGGCGGTCATTTTAAGTTGATTTTAGTCAGAAAATGGTTGAAGCTGGAAGTGATTATACATATACTAGATAAGAAACTGACAAAAAAAAAATTACTATTGGAAATGGTGAAAGCGGTGTAAGTCATGATTAAATTGGGAAAATTATTCGTCTGATTGGTAATAATCATCTAATGGAACTTCATCCATACCGTCTTCTTCTACTTCTTCTTCTTCTTCCTGCTGGGTACAAGTAAATTGTTCAAAGAGCGATCAGAAATTGTTTGAGAAACAAGATTTAGTTGATTGTGCAGACGTGTATAAGTTTCGATACTTATCTTTTGTAAATAAAAACTAAAAAATAACTTAAATTTCGGAAGTCCATGTCTTTGGTTTTGTATTTTTGTTATTTCCCACCGACTTCCGAAATTTAAGTTATTTTTCACTATGTAGTGTTTTTTTGGAAATGGGTGGTTTTTTTTTGTAAAAATGTTTTTATTTTTTGCTTTTTAGTGGGTCAGTTTGTAATTTATCTAAGTTAAAATAGCCTAATGTTGACTACTCATCACCTTTTACAAAATATTGCTTTTCCCGAAGCAGGGACGTTAATCGTTGAGGAGTTCTCTTGGTACTTCACCATCAGCTCCACTTGTCCATATACATTGTGACGAGCATAAATTGCTTGGTATTCATATTAATGTAATCGAATCGCAACCCATGAAATACTTATTATTGAGTAGTTCCGCTGGCCATCTGTGGTCTTCATCATCAGTTCCACTTCACCAAATGGTGCTTTCCAAGAGCAACTGCAGGTGTTATTATAAAAAATACCCAAATCGCTATAGGTGTGCCTATAATATTTGAAGAGTTCCCTCGATTTCTCCAGGATCTCATCATCAGATCCTGACCTAATGACAATGGGACCGTCTCGGAAGTACACCCTTTCAAACAAAAAAAGAATTTTGCAAATCCGTTTATAAATGACGGAGTTATACCCGATAAAAAAAAAATATATATATATAAACAATCGAATTGATAACCTCCTCCTTTTGGAAGTCGGTTAAAAATACTTGTAACCAAACCGTTTTCAACTTTTTGCATCGCTTTATCTCGGAAATGGTGATTCTTAGGAAAAAAGTGTATAAGCAATTTTTATAGATAATTGCATGATGAATAATTTTTGTTTCACCTATTTTTATGATAAAACTTGCCGTTTAGCTGAAAAATGCAAAAAACCGATTTTTGCAACATTTGACCTTGAATTTTTTTTTTCCACGTGTCGAATCTATTCGGACTTTTGACAAATTGTTTTTAATAGTGTTCCCAACATTCATGCCAATTTTCAGCTTTGTGCGAATTAATGTAACCTTACCCCTATTTTTGAAACTACGAGTAATTTGACCGGGCTACATGGGCATGTGACCGCCCGTATTTTTCTGAATTTTTATGAATTATCGAAAATTCGGGTCTATATTTAATATTTTCATGTTATTTTTTTTTTTTTTTCGTAGCATTTGTCGTCTTACCTACTGCAACATTGTCAGTTTCTTATCTACGTAGTATATAATCACTTCCTGCTTCAACCATTTTCTGACTAAAATCAACTTAAAATGACCGCCCGAAAAAAATACTAAATGCATTGCATTTAAATTACCTAATGTTAGAAGTAGCGAATGTGACATGATATTGAATGGAAAAAACCGGCCTAGTGCGTGTCAGACCATGCACAATGAAGGGAATTCCGGGAATTCCGTAGATGGGATGAATTTATCCCAAGAAGTAACTTAACATTGTAGTTCAAAAACATTTTCTCCCATACAGAATCGTCATGTTTTTCAAACTGCAAATTTAAGTTCGTCGATTATTATTATTATTTGGTCTTTGACATTTCTCGGGACCCTGGAGTCCTGGACCTTTGGAAGGCGTACGAGGAGCCGAAGCCAACTTGCAGAGGCCCGTTAGGCGTTTTAATGAAACGAGACGCCAACCAACGATTATCCCTGTGCAAGTGCACCCATGGAAAACCCCCGGTTGGTGTAGGACTATTGCAGGATATGGAAACAAAGATATTAGACTGGGTTTGGGTGGCTTAAGTTGACTGGTGACCTGGAACTATGGAAGGACTATGGCCCCTGCCTGATCAATGTTTTATATATACACGGATAAAATAGCAGGGGGTGACTTGCACACTCAATAATGGGCCCCCGAAAACTGTCGCTAGCACATAGTGACGTAGCGACAAGGGGGCAACATGTCCTGAGGTTCTTGAGGAGTGGAGAGGTATTCCACGGCTTTCAGAACAATCCCAGAGCCAGGAAGATGGTCAAGATCCCTACGAGCACTTACTGGAATACTTTTTTCCTCCAAGCACGTTTGCTCTTGCGAATCTCCACTCAAGCCAGCCAATTAAGGCAAGAATGAGGTGGGAGCTCTGTTCTTCGTCAATGTTCACTCCAGCCGGCCAATAAAGGGAAGCCAGAGAAGAAGATTATTAATAAGAGGAACAAGATTTCTCCCGGGAGGTAGGGTCCGTGGGGTCGCTACTGCCCAACAGCTCGCCACATGCTGCCCTGCGGGTTTCTGTATCTCTCTTGGTCTGGGTCCTCATCCTAGACCCGTACCGGCAAAGTAAACTCTACCGGCACAGACCTACAGTTCGGAGCGCGCAAGCCCCACCACGACGTCAACGTAGAGATACGGCGGTGGGGTTTTTATTATTATAAGCCTGTGATGTCCCACTGCAGGGCAAAAGCCTCTCTTCCCTCTTTCCACTTTTCCCGGTCTACTGCGATTGCGGGCCAATCCTTTGAGAAGGAGTCCAGCTCATCCCATCTCTTTCTGGGCCTGCCGCGTTGTCGTTTCCTGCTATTTGGGATCCACTGAGTGGTGATTTTCGCATATTGCTGCTCCGACATGCGACAAATGTGGCCAGCCCAGTTCCACTTTAGTCCAGCAACTGTGTGGCCAGCATCCGCTATTTGTGTTTTGGAACGAAGTATAGAGTTTCTAATGTGATTTGTGAGTTTGACACCTAGTATGCTTCGCTCCCTAGCCCGTTGCCAGACTCCAAGTGCGGACTTTTGACGCTTTGTGAGAGACCATGTTTGCGCTCCGCAGATGAGGGTGGGAAGAATGCACATGTCCATGAGGTTTCGTTTTAGTGAAAGCGGGAGTGGTCCTTTCATGAGATGTTTCATCGACCAATAGTTCTTCCAGGCGTTTTCTGTGCGTCGAGCGACTTTTTTGTCCTGTCTCACCTTGAACGATACTATTTGGACGAGGTAAATATACTCATGGACATACTCGACCTCCACCCCCCAATTTCTACGTTGCGTTGGGTGCTGTTCGTCATCAGCTTTGTTTTCGACATGTTCATCTTAAGTCCGATCTGAAGACTGGCGTGGCTCAGTTGTTCGAGCATTGGGCCTAGTTCAGTTGCTGAAGATGAAAAGATGACAATGTCGTCGGCAAAACTTAGATTGGTCAATCTCCTTTCTCCGACGACAATACCCTTGTTCCGTCAGTGAGGATTTAATTTTTGGAAAACCTCTTCCAGTGTACTTGTGAGGAGTTTGGGAGACAGCGGGTCGCCTTGCTTGACTCCTCGTTGAATTGGAAAGGATGGCCCGGTGGTATTTATGCGGATGGCTGCTGTACTATTGTGATATATTCTTTGTAACAGGTAAAAGGTAAGGTAGGTATAAGTGGGTTCTATTTCGTGTTTTCTGAGTGCCGAGAATATGGCTTCATGCGTTAGGCTGTCGAAAGCCTTCGAATAATCCACAAACGCCAGGTACAAAGGAAGATTGAACTCTTGATGTTTTTCAATCACCTGGTTTAGGGACTGGAGGTGGTCAGAAGTCGAAAGGCCTCGACGAAATCCAGCCTGTTCGGGAGGTTGGTGGAGGTCTAATATGCTTGTTATACGTGGTTCGATAATTTTGACAAAAACTTTTTAAAGATGTGAAACTAAGCTTATAGGGCGATAATTCCCAATATCCGATTTATCTCCCTTCTTGTGTAGCAAGATTATATTGAAATGACCGAATAAACGCGGAAATATGGCTGTTTTAAGAATTGAGTTGAAGAGGTTGCATTTGTGGGGTAATAAGGTTTGTTTTCCGATTCGGAGTGATTCAGTAGTAATACCGTCTTTACCAGGACTTCTATTATATTTCATGTGTCTAAGTGCTTGGTGGACTTCATAACCAGTTATTATCGGGATATCGTCTGGGCATGCGTAAGCTTCAGCTGTGTGTTGAGAAGTTTTGGTGTCGGAATATAAGAATTGATTGTACTGTGTGCATATTTCGATTATTTTGGCACTATCTCCCTGTCTCACACCGTTGCTGTCCTTTATGTGAGTGATTGTAGATCTACCTACTTCTATACCGCGCATGGCTGATCTGAGAGAGCGGTTGTTTGTTAGAGCAGCGTGCACAAGTTCTGTGTTGTATTTTCTGATGTCCCTTCGTATGCTTCTCTTAACTTTGCGGTCGAGCTCTGTATAATCTAAACATTGAAAAGTCATTGTTTGTCGTTCCTCGATTCGAATTGTATTGTGTGTGAGTTTCTTTTGTTTTTTATTGTGGTTCTTGATCTTATGATGTATGTTATTATATTGAATTTGTACATCCTCTGCATTTTTTGTATCTAATAAGCTAAAACTATTTTGAATGTGTAGGTTGAACGTTTCTTGATTTGATATTATAACGATTTATCTACACGTTTTATTTAACTTTGTATTACATTATTTCAGTGAACTTTCATGTTAAAGCGGACGACAATTCGGACCGGGCGATGGTCGGAACTAAATTTTAAATTGTTAAGAACTTCTACATCGTTAATTACTTGTTTACAAGAAGATAAACAGAAATCTATCTCGTTTTTTGTTTCACCGTCAGGAGAGAACCAGGTTCAACGACGCTGAGGCTTTTTGTTGAAAAAACTGTTGCTCACACTAAGGTTCTTGCCAAAAGCAAATTCTAAAAGGCGCTGTCCACGCTCATTTCTGCCTCCCATACCATGTGGTCCCAGTATGCTGGTGTTGTCGTATGTTAGTCTGGGACATATATTTGCATTATAGTCGCCCATGACCATGGTCCAAGTTCCTCTGTTTTCATCGCAGGCTTTATTTAGTCAATCATAAAACTCTTCAATTTCATCGTGCTATGTGATGCCGTCGGAGCATAAACCTGGATTAACGTGAGCGTTTTGGTTTTAGCAACACGAAACTTGAGTACGGAAATCCTATTGGAATAGGCGACAAATTCCATTATGTTATCTTTCCAGCGTTTTGCGACGAGGAAGCCGACTCTGTGGTTCGTGTTGGTTTCTCCATTATAATAAAAGATGTTGTTTTCTCGTTCTATAGTATTTTCTCCTTCTCGTCTTATTTCTGCTAGGCCTATAATGTCCCAGTAAACATGTTCTAAGGCGTTTTCCAGTTCTAAAAGTCGTTCTTCAGTTCGTAAAGTTCGTTCGTTGAATGTTAAGATTTTCATTCTATCGGTGTCCTTTTTGTTAGCCGAAGTCGTTTGGGAGTAGACCCTCGCCCGGACATTATGATCACCCGCCACCGGCACACTGCCAGTAGTCGTGCACTGACTGGAGCTGCCGGGCATTGGGGGATTGGCTTTATTTGTGTCGTTCATATTGGGAAGGGGTTTAGACAATTAACCCACCACGCTTGTCTAATGCGGGTTGGTGGGTGCGCCAGTAGACAATCTTTTTTTTTTTTGAGGCTGTGAAATTATCAAATAACTTCTCCCGCTCTGGGCGGAGCGGGAGGTTGTGTCGGACTTTTACTGACTAAAATCCACCCGTGTTCCTTCCGTTGCCCGTGTGCCGGGGCCGCGATATCCCTTTCGGACAAACTCGCAACCCTGGCAGGCATTGGTCCTTACGGACCCCGTCAGTTGGTGCTGTCAACTTTTTGAAGCGCGTGTGGAACTCGACCCGGGCCTGGTCCTAATCGGACGGCGACCTACCCATTGCTCACCTTCCGCAAGCCCGCGCCTACGGTGGCCGGAAGTCAGCTCGCGACTCCCGACGTCGTCTCCTGCGGCGAATAGGGGCGCGAGGGCGCGAATCTTGCCTCTCCCTCGCGCGCTCCGCCTCCTCCTTCGCGAGCATTACTGCTTCGCAGAAGGAAGTGACGGCCTCCCATGCACTCTCGCTCCGGACCATGGCCTGAACCAGGGCAGGACGCGAGAGATCGCCGCTTCCAATGTCTTCGGCTGAGGTTCTCGCTGCTATCCGTTTCAGGTTTCTTGTAAATCTCGCTAGCAGTCTTCTTTAAACTTATCTCAGCCGTGTCCATCGAAAAAATGATTTCCTTGTCGAAGTAAGTCACCTCCTGTTTGAGGTTGCCATTACATGCGTAAATAAAAATGATGAATGAATTAAGTTTTATGTTTGTACTATCGCGGGCGCCGTAAGGACTATTCCTGCATGCAGCGCTCAGCCGTTATTGTAACGCTTACCTACGCTCATCAACCAATAGCATTGCAGCATCAGACTTGCTGAAGCGCTTGTTTTTGTAAATGAAAAAAGAAAAAGACCTTGAAAAACCATCAGAGTTTGTGCGTTTTTTCATTGAAAATAATTATCAATACCTTCGTCCGGTTGTAGTTCGAGCAGGGACGGGACAAGGGTATGGGTTTTTTTTATATGAATACGCTTTCTATCAGAAAAGCAAACAATTAGCGTCCAGGGTTGAGTAGATTTCTCACATTAGCAGTTTTTGGGTGAGACCCGGAAAATTTCAATAAAACTTTAAAAGCGTCAAAAGTCGATAACCACCCGTCATATTTGTTTTAAATTAGCTCGAGTAAAACCCCTTTTCAAGGAATGCATCTAATTAACCATTATCCCTGTACCTAGATATCAGTTTGAGTAAATCTGAACATATAATAAAATCGTAGCGAAGTCAAAACTGTACATTGAATACTTTTGAAAAGAGTAATCGATTCTAATGCCGAAAATATAGTTTTTAGAATGTTTGTCTGTTTGTCTGTATGTATTTTCCAGCATCACGCAAATACTTCTAGACAGATTCTGTTAAAATTTTGCATAGATATTTCCTTTATGTCTGGTCAAACTGTAGGGTATAAATATCACGTTATTTGCTATGGGGGATGAGCAATATTACATTATGTTCGTATTTTTCTCGGTAAATTGTAAAAGGACGCGCCAAAAGGTTAGGATATTGTAGATAGTTACCGATTTTAGTTTTTAAATGATTATCATAACGATATACCTTTATGGAACTAAGCAGTCAATCATGAAATATATAGGAACGGCTATTTTAGCTAACTTTCAACAAAACAAATAGTTAAACGGTAAACCTGAGGTTGTAAGTTCGATTCCCAACGATTGTTTCATTTTGTGATTCTTTTTTTTACATTTTGTAATATGTTTTTTTTAAATTATGTATATAATAGTTCAAAGAATGTATTAATTTACAAAAAAATCAAACTTCGTAATCTATGGGAAACGGCTACGTCACAAGTACTCTACAGGCACAAAACATTCAAGGTTGTGTTCTGATTATTTTAGAGCTAAAGACTAGAGGAACAAAACAATTTTTACAAAAATATTGTAAAGTAGTTCAATATCACAAAAACAAAACATGCATGAAATACAAAATACTTATACGCATGTTTTTAATCTTTTGGTATCAAGGATGAAATTAAGCCGAGAAATATAGAAAAAGCCGATCACGTTGCCGCTCCCCTTTTACAGTTTGCTTAAACTATTTCACGAAGTCCTGTTAGTTATTGCAATTTTAAACCTTATGATTAACGTCATAACGGCGACAAGACAGGACTTCGCGAAATAAATTAACTTTTCCTGGTGTCTATAAAGTACTTACGTATTAATTCCTTGCTTGGTCTGCTGTCTCAGCGTTACGTAAGATTCTCTATTGAGACGGCTCACGTGAAAAGAGTAACTACCTGCACGCGTAGCATGAGCACTGTTTTGTCGACGGAAGAGTAGACAAAAGTGACGTTCCATGTAGACAGTACGACGGCACCAAAGTAGAAAGACTCAACTGCACTTTTTACGAAATTCACTCTTTTACATAAATCGACTCAGAATTCTTTGGTTTTTTTTTCTAAACAGAAAAAAAAAACAAAGATTTCTAAATCAAAAAAAAATCTTTCGATCGGTTTCAATCGTTTTTCTGAATCAGTAAAAATTGACAATTAAACAATTGTCAATTTTTACTGATATTAAGTCACGTATATAAAGACAACTACAACTATTTTTCTCAAAGTGTCGAAGTACCATATTGTGGAAAGAAAATATATTACAGTAATATTGGCCTTAACCATTTCCTTGGTAATGCCCTATTCACTAAATGATGTAAAATAGGAGAAGATAAAAAAATAAAAAATTTGTATTAAAACCAAACTTTGTAAAAAAGGGTACTATAAAATTTCAGATTATTTAGAAGATAAAAAAGCTTGGGATTGAGCTGCTCGCTCTGCTAAACCTTGTGATAAAACCATAAAACTTGACATTAGAATTATTTAGTAAAATCATTAAAATATACCAGTTTTATTTAAACATTAAAACAAAATGACATGATTACTTTGTAAAGTATAATATTATTTTAATTACCTATTGTGAATGTGAGGACTATGTGGATATTTTTTTTAATTTAATTTTTTTTTTCTCATTACTCCTTTTTTATCCTCTCTCAGTTAGTTTTAATGATGGTCTGGCAGTTTGAGTAGTTTTTGCGGCCTACCCAAATGTCCTTTCTTTGGTATTGTTCGTCGAGTTGAGCTCCTTTTGTTCTGAGTTGAGCTCCACGATTACTGACAAATGCTTGCACTGACTGGACAGGTCCACTCAAATCTGTGTGGTTCTTTTCTCAAAAGACCATTTCAGACATGAATCTACATGGTCCTCATAAGGCTTGACCAAGATTATGTCTGGACTTTAAAAGAGACTGTGACCTCTGAGTTTGTTTCGGCCTTTCTTCTCAGAGTAGTCGGATAGGAAACGCCGAACTCATCTAGCAAAATTTAATATATCTTTAATATGACGTGTAAAAGTGATTCCTATATCCTATTTACAGAATAAACAATTTCATTTCATTTCATTTCATTTCATAGCTTTGTTCTTCTATTAATTATTACAATTTTGCATTCAAAACGTTCTTCTGTAAAATCATGATTTTGTAGATAACCGTTTATTCTTTGTGGCCGTCGAGTAGAGAGTTTTCTACTGTCTTTGGCATGGCGATTACAAAATCAAATTGTCTTCACTACCGACAATTGTCAGTTGTCAGTATGATTTTGACAGTTTGGGATAGAAAACTTTCTTCTGCAATAGTCTACATAGTAAAGGACCTAGACAAAGATCGATAAAAACGAAATACAAAATGACAGTTTGTGGAAAGATTTCTACGGTGCGATGTCAAAAATGGAGAAACGAAATGTCACTTTGTATAGAAAGAGCTGTGTCTATTCTTCGTAGAAATAGAAAGCGTCATGCTACGTGTGCTGGAAAGACTCGGGGGAGCCCTTGACCAGCCCAAAAAAACTAGCTTAATTTTAGACTTAACACACAGATTTTGACAGCAGATTTGAGTTAGAGATTTTAAAATCTGTGGCTGAATCTTCTGGAATCGCTGCCACACTGCTTCCTGGTGACTAAACAGCGCACGCTATCCATGTTTATGATTCACATTCCATTGTGGAAAACAGGAAAGCAGTGGAAGCTGTAAACACATGATGGGTGGTGTTACAGTTCTGTCAGACGAGGTGAATGCTTCGTTGAAAAGGTCGACTCGATGGTCGAGAGTTCATAGAATCCGCTTGACTATCCACATGCGAGCTCGGCTTGGCGCGAATTCACTTGTTCAAGAATTCTCCGATGTTCTTCTAATAGTTGGTGAAGGCACTCTACCAGAGGACAGCTGCCAGGTGGCCCTACCAGAGACTCTTGGTAGAGTAGTTCCACTTTAGAAGATCTGATTCGTCTGGTGTACGGGGACATCAGTCGAATACCGTACCAAGAGAATTCTTGGGCGTGTTTCCATTTTAACGCCGAAAATGATTAAGCTGCAGCGATCATCCACAGTATTCTCTTGCAAATCGAAGGGAGCGAAGTAATATACACCTCCATTAATACTGATGTGGAGGAAGATTCCACACATAGAATTCGGTAATGGCAAGTGGATTTCCGGCGCCCATCATCCAACTGAAGGTCGGTGTCCCGATTATGCTCCTTCGGAACTTAACTCCGCCGAAGCTGTGTAGCGGAGCCCGGCTCAAAGTCGTGTCTTTGCAGAGAATCGTCATCGAGGCGGAAATTCTAACAGGTTGTGGCATTGACGAGACAGTGTTTAATCCGCGTCTACCACTAATTCCCCACAATTACCAGTTTAAGCGCGTGCAGTTCCCTGTGACCGTATGCTTTGCGATGATTGTCAACAAGTCTATGATGTCTATGATGATTATCAATTTACACCCGTAGCCTTCAGCCTTCAGTGTCAGCCCACTGAAGGCTGAGGCCTACGCGTGTCGACCTTTATCTTTATTCATATCTTTATTTGCATTGCATACTGTAGGTATACAGGTGTTATAATGGCTTAGAGCTAAGGTACAATTACGGACCCTGTCGGGCACAGCAAAAAGTATAAAATAAAAAATACTAAGTAACAATCAACCATTTTTTTATATATTATTAACATTATTTGACATCAGAATAAGCTGTGGTGCATAATAATGTGTATAAAATTATTTGATAAGGTCAATTTTATAAAACATATATCATATTATAATATTTATCTATGTATGTATGAATTGTATCTATACGACTAACTGTGTATGGTGTCTGTTTGTGTTAATTATTTTTTTTGTCATGTATGTATTCGTTTATTGTGTAGTATGCTTTTTAAGTTAATATTTGCTTGATCTTATTTATAAATGTCGTATCGCTGGTTTCATCTTTTATTGCATCTGGTAGATTATTAAATATTTTTATAGACAGTACGTACTTACGTAGGGGCTATTGGAATGTTGTTTCAAGCGCGAAGAGGGTTATTACCCTCACAAAATATGTTAATATTTAACATATTTTTATATCTGACAGATCCTGGCCTGACCGGTCCTTATGGTTATCGCCGCAGGTTGTGAAAATATTCATGTATTTTCTAACAAATTTGCATGTTTCTAGGATATACTCGTAGATAGGTAGTGGAGGAGGTAAGGTGATTATTTTATGTTTTATGAAAAAGGGTTTACAGCTGTCGGTTTGTTTTATGTTGACTATGATCCGAGTTAATTTCTTTTGGAGAATAAAAAGCGTAAGCGCGTCTGTGCTCACAACGCGCGCGTGTGTGACCTCAGGACAAGCTGCTTCTCACACGGACAACTGTACTTTGCTTGCTCCCGAATCACCAGTCCTGACTCTCTGTATATTTTGGCTGCTGAGAACAAAACTACAAACGTAATATAAAGATTTTTTTTATAAAAATGTGGCTGTTATTGCAGTATATTGTGGTGTCTTACGACTTCCACGCGAACGAAGTCGCGGGCAGAAGCTAGTAATAAATAAAAATAGTAAATGATAAAAAACAAAGTATGTCGTATTTAATACAAATTTACAGTTGGTCAGCTTATACAGCGCATTTACTGAGATACCCCATTATGGTATTCCATAATATACCTACACAAATAGCGAGTATCATAAAAGTTAAATTACCCACCAGTATCAACGCACTGTTCGTATTCGCCGGCAAGCGACGCGATCTTGCCATATGTGCAGAGCTCGCTGCCCCAAACGTACCTACCGTAATATATTCGTATAATTAGTATTCGTTGTATTTGTATATATTTTTTTTTTCGTATCTAGATTTTTTTGGGTCGGAGCTCGTTCATGAAACGACCGTGCCGTTCGACGACCAACGACCGAATCTATTCAATAAGTATTTGCAACAATTTTTTTTTGTTGATAATTTGTGTACTCGTATTATTATTTATTTATCATGAAACCGAAGTAGAATTTAAGTAAAGTGAAAGCGCCGATCAAAGTGCGCTGAAAGACAATCTCGCTCTACCCTGATCAACTGCTAGGGCCGCTGCTGGCCAGGGCTTATTTTTAATCTAATTTTTTTTTTTTTTTTACTTTGTTCTCACATATAGAAGCAACAACAATAATGTACTCAGGATTTTGTAATATCTATATTTAAAAGATGGTCCTTGGAATTTCTTGTCCATTCTTCTCCATAGAGATCTACGTTTTGGAATGTTCTTCAACTTTCTGACTAACTGACCGACTCGTTTACAATTCAAAAGTGCCTGTAAATGGTTTAATTGAAATAACAACGCTTTGAGTTTTGAGTTTACTAACCCAGGGGTCTTCGTATACTGGTTTTCCGGTGAGCCAGAACTGTTAACTCCTACCTACTATGATTTTGTGAAAAGGGACAGTATGTAACAGGAAGCCAGGGAAGCGCGCGCTATTTGATTTGACCGATGAGCGCGCGCGGTGCTAGAGTTGCCCGTTAGATGGTACCAACCCATTTTCCGAGAGGTTGGTACTGTCAGCCAAGATATCATCTTATGCGACTATTAAGGCTCGCTCTCTAATTAAAGTGTCTTTTTTTTTCTTTACGTCACCTTCGGAACTTATACGGGACCGGAAGTGGAAGAATCAAACCAACCAAAAGCGACCGTCGCGCGAAGACGGTATCGACGCGATTATTTGTAGGTATGAATTATGACGGACAAACGCCGTTACGATAATAGTGTTCGGTGTACAAACGTCACTTGAGTAATCGCCCGACTATGTCATATTCATATCAATAAAAATAATATCATGGTCTTTTATATTCATATAAAATACCACGACGATGGGTTCTCGCGCGACGATCACTGTTGGTTAGGATGTGGCCTTAAATCCCAAAAACCCTCGCTGACATAACAATAGGTACATAGTACCAATACCTACCTATTCATCAGAGTGTAAATATGACTGAGAAATCGTGTTTAGTATCATCTACAAAGCCGAATCTTTTTAAAACTCGTTGTGCCATAAACTGGCCGGGTACTGCCCTTGAGCTGAAGTTAGCACACGGTAACCGGACGGTCACGTGCCCTGCCCGCAGCCGCGCGGCGCTGCTGACGGGCACGCCGAGCCACCAGAACGGCATGTACGGCCTGCACCGCGCCGAGCACCACTTCAACTCCTTCGACGCCGTCGCCAGCATGCCCAATGTGCTCAGTAAACACGATGTGATGACTGGTAAGTGAGCGCTCTAGCTGATTGCTTGATTTCTTTAACTGCCTTATAGAAGTTCTCGCATGACATTACAATCAACTAGTAGCTAAAGGCTACCGTATATGGTCAGTTCTACTTTCAGATTCGTCTACGTCAAAATGATCTCTTCAATGAAGAATGTAATATTTCCAGGTATTATTGGTAAGAAGGACGTGGGGCCCGCCGCCGTGTACAAGTTCGACTACGAGCAGACGGAGGAGAACAACCACGTGAACCAGGTCGGCCGGAACATCACGCACATCAAGCTGCTCACCAGGGAGTTCCTCGCTAAAGCTAACCGGGACAACAAGTAAGATCTCATCAACTATTGGCAATACACTTGAAATAAGAGATTTATTAATTTATCTACACCAATATTATAAAGAGAAAAGATTTGATTTTTTGTATGTTTGTTTGGTACGCTTCCACACTAAAACGGCGGAACAGATGGGTGAAATATGGCAAACGGGTAGACCATGACCTGGGTTAGGAGATACTGTTCATCCCGATCTTCCCACGTAATCGAGATATGCGGGTGAAAGCTGAAACCGCTGGGCGCAGCTAGTAATGAATAAACTAAATCTACTCCACCGATTTTAAAAATTCTTTCACCAGTAGAATGCTATAATATAACTGAGTATAATTCACAGGTTAAATTTATAAAGATATGACGCGGGCGAAACCGCTGGCGGAAGCTAGTGAGTCATAACATAAGTCAGTCATAACTCATGTCTCCACCGCGACTAAGGTTACCATTTGACGGGAATTTTATGGTTAAGACTGGCGTTCGGTGCTAAGCTGAGACAGGCATTTATGAATTTCCCTAATAAATGCATAGTTGAGTAAAAAAAGGATTCGCCTGACAATAGAGTCGGTAAAAGTCGTAGTAGTCATAGTTATTAGTACCCAAGAAAACTTTAACAAACCGACCAAGTGCGTGTCGGACCACGCACAATTAAAGGTTTCGTAGTCAGAAACAATTGCAAGGGCGTCGCCAGGTGGGGGCGGGTACATATGCAAGTAATTATTTTTTATTTCTAGGGGGGGCACGCTGCCCCCCCCCCCCCCCACAATAGAGTTAAAAAAATAATTACTTGGTTCACATTCATCAATATCACCACATTAATCAGACATTTTTTGGTAAGTTATACTGTGTACTGTGTGTGTGTAGCTTTCGTATTTTCCGTACAATCACGTCAATTGTATTTAAAAAATATAAATAACTGAGCAAATCATTATTCCCATGAGTAAATTATCTATGCTAAAAGTTGTTCTATACTAGTCTGCAAATCTAATAAGTACCGGGACATTTTCAAACAGATACGAGTACAAGGGCGTCGCCAATGGGGGCAAACGGGGCAACTGCCCCACCTTAGAGATCCAATTTTTTTTTGGCAAATACAAGGCATTTTAATGTAAAGAAACTATATCTATAAAGCCATTTTATTTATTTTGACGATCCATATGCCTCGTGCAGACTAGCGCGACGCGACTCGAATAATATAATTTCTAAGAAAATTTCACGGTATAACAATAACCGGTGTCGCGTCGCGGTAGTCTACACGAAGAGACTTGTTTTTTATGGTTCCATATCTCCTAAGCAGGGTCTAGTCCAGAGTCCGGGAACGTAATTGATATCTATGTGTTGCTGGTATGCCCAGTCATAATACCTATTAGGTTTCAGCTCTACAGTTCTAAATAGTTTTGGGTAAAACGACCCGAAAGGTCCGTTTCCTATCCATATATTGAATTATTATTATTTATTCTGCTCTATTTATTATTTTTCTCAGTTCCTATCGGGACTGCCGAGTTGAAACTGATTTGTCAAAAATCAAATGTCCACCAGGGTCGATTTTGACCCCATTGTGCGCCGTAGAAGGTATGACTCGCATTACAAGTGTTAAACTTCATGTGCTCTTGACTCTTGACTGTACCTATAAATCATACTTTTTCCCATCATCCCTATATCAACTTGCCACCCCCTGGGCCAATGGCTGGCTACGCCCTTGAACAAATGTATGAATCAGTACGGCGCATGCCATTCACGGTCACGGTGTCGAGCAGACGCGGCGAATAATGCAGAAATCAAACTTAGTTGTATTCGCCGCGAAATAATGAATACTTACTGATTTTTATTTTGCCGAAATTGCTAGGCCCGCTTTCCTATCTGCATTGACCTTTCTCTCCAGTTGTGGTTGAATATTCATGACAATATAACAATAGTTTCGCCACTCATTCGGGTATATCGAAAAAAAATCTGGATATAAGTAGTCTGTATTCTACATATTATGTCTTGAACCAAACTACTACTACTCTCCAAGCAATATCGAAATAAGTTTTAAAGACATTTTCCTCTCAGTCTAAACTGGTCGCGGCGTTGAACGCTCGTGGCGCGTAAACTTTGCCGCATGGATTGCCACCCCGCATGACGCACCACCGCGCGCCGTTCGTGACGCCCTTCCCCGTGGCCAGGCGGTTAGATACTAACTGCCGTGAATTTTTTCACATTTCCAAAACCAGCTAATTAGCTGGCAGGGGGGGGGACGACTAGACTTTTGCACTTTAAAGATTAATATTTCCCAAACGGATTCCTGAATCCAAAAATGGTTTTCACACAGTCACAATATTTTTGAATGACCTTTCTAACGACACCCTACACCATGGGAAAGACGAGAGAAAAAAACATACCTTCTTTACGTGTACGAACCATAGATATAAGAAAGAAGGAGATTTAAGTAGTTGAAAATGTATCGAAACCCAATGTCTTCAATTCATCCCTACTACCTCGCCACAACTACACATGCAGATCAGTAAACCCAATAAATACGAGGTCGCGCTCACGCTTTCAATTTACAAATCAGTACGTATTACACAATCAATTATAAACCTTATTCCATCAAACACAGCGTGCATTTACCATGCACCGTGCAACTCAGTCACACGAAAATATCGATCGGTACAGTTGTGCTGTGCAAAAGCCATGTGTAGTAATTGTAATATAGTTAACGACGAATTATTGGCTTATGTTCAAAATAAGATATCGATCATCGATGAAGAAAGCCTGATCAGAATTTGTGTGTCGGCGTTTCGTGGTGACGAAATTGAAAAGTCAAAATCACTACTATTTAAATCGTTACCGGCTGATAAATGAAAACCAGAAAAATTGTTGTCATGAACAACAATTTACTGTGTGAGGGTAGTTTTGTGCAGTCACAACTGGCGAGTGCGCCACAGCTCATTTTTTATTAGAATGGCCTCAACCTGAACGCACCAGGTATCATAGTTAGTTTTACTAAGTGTACGAGTTATACACCGTGCCATTTGAATCACAGTTTTGCTAAAACAAACGTTGTTCAGATCATGGTCCATGACCATTCTATAGCATTAAATATCTTATTAAAACAAACTAAACCAGGCGTTCTCAAATTAGTCGTATGTTGCTCAAACGTGTTCAAACATTAACCGTAACATCAAAGTACTCATCGCGGTAGCGATATAGCATTCAAAAGAATTATGAGGAGTATACGTGGACTACATGGATATCCGGCCAATGCGGGCCGAAATTCAAATAAATTAAGCTAATGACATGCAACCGCCCAAAGTATCGTTCCGCCCATTTCTTTCGTTGACTGCCGCGGGCCGCCCGCACCACCCGCGCCGCCGCCCGGGCGGTAGCCAGTCTACCGAAATCTTCCGAGCGGGCGACGCGTATGCATCCGATGTATTTACGACACTGGCACGCATCGCAGGTTTTTTTGTGAAGCGAGTTCTAACTATTCAAATGTGGAAAATTGAAGTAAATGTTGTCTTGGTGCACACGAAGCTTACCCGGTTTTGTGGTATAAATTTTGTTTTTGTCTTGTTCCTGTAATATCCCAATAAATAAATAATACCTAATAATCTCACGTTAGATACAATACATTAGGTACCGTATTACATCGCGCGTTTTTTGTGAAAATGAGTTCTAACTAATCGAATTTCGAGTGGTTGAATATGGTGCGTTTTTACGCAATTGCTGGTGACAATCTGGCGGAAGCTAGGCTCTTGGAGTAAAATTTTGTCTTGGTGCACACGGAGCTAACCCGGAATCTGCCCCTAAGACGACCCACTGACCCAGTTTTAAAGAAAAAAGAAAGAAAAGAAAGAAAAATTGTTTATTCTGCTCAAACAAAACGCACATATAAAGATAAAAACACATAAACTACACATTTACAAAAGTAGCCAAAAGCCTCGTGTTCATCCAATAAATAAAAATATAAAAAGTAAAACAATGTTTTTCATTGGTTGACCAAAGACATTATTATTAACTTCCTGACTCATTGTTTAGAGTCTCTAAACAATGAGTCCGGAAAGTTGAAACTAGCTTCCGATCAGTATGTCACTCAAGTAAAGGGCAAAGGTAAAATCACAGTTAGAGTCAAGGATGGACACTACGATATAAAAAATGCTCTACATGTACCAGAATTGTCCATGAACTTGATTTCAGTTGGAAAAATCACTAATAATGGATACATTGTAGTATTCCAGAAAGATCAGGCATTAATAAAAAACAGCAGCAGCAAGATTGTTCTCAAGGCAAATAGAGAGCATGATTTGTATTACATGAGATTTGACGAAGTAGAAAAGGCCAACTTGGTAGAAGAAGATACAAATATTATGAAGTGGCACAAGAAACTCGGACATCTAAATGAATCTGACCTGAAAGCAGCATCCAAGAAAAGTCTAATAAAATGATTAGAAATAAAAGAAAAGGAAAAGTTGGGAGGCTGTGAAAAATGTCTGAAAGGAAAGATGACGAGCTTACTATTTAATACCTCAGACGGTATAAAGACAAGAGAGCCACTAGAAATCATAGATACCGACGTGTGTGGACCCATGCAAGTTGAAACTCATGCAGGATGAAGATATTTCGTAACTTTTATTGATGATTTCTCTAGATATTGCTGCGTATATGTCATAAAAAATAAAAGCGAGGTATTCCAGATATTCACAGAATACAAAAACATGGCCGAAAATGCATTAAAGCATAAAATAAAATATCTACAATCGGACAATGGTACCGAGTACATAAACAAAAACTTTAATGATTATTTAGTGCAACATGGAATACAACGCAGATTAACGTCACCCTACACACCTCAAAGTAATGGACTTGCAGAGCGTAAAAATCGGACATTAGTCGAGAAAGCGAGATGCCTAATGCTTGAATCTAATGTTCCAGAAGAGCTGTGGGCAAATGCAATTCATACAGCAAACTATGTAACGAATAGATGCCCAACTAAAGCCTTGAATGGACAGACACCTTTTCAAAAATGGATTGGTCGTGAACCATCTGCAAGACACCTACATATATTCGGGCAGAAAACGTTAGTCCTAAGGAAAGGCCCTAAAAGAGGATGGAAATTTGCTCGCTGAGCTACCGAAGGCGTATTTGTTGGATACGCAAAATGTGCCAGAAGGTCGAATTTTCGTTCCTGATTCAAAAGAATTCATAATAAGCAGAGACGTAAAATTTTTAAATACCATGTTTTACGGAAAAGACTTTACAAATTTTGAAGAAACAAGGGAAAATAGAAGAGATATTAATAAAAGAAATACTGATCAGACAATAAAACCTAAAAGGCAAAAAGAAGAAGAAACAATCGAGAAAATAAAAGTCGACGTTAAAATGAAACATAAATCGCTAAAACCTGATGCAGTATCCAGTTTTTCGACGCAATATGAAACCCCATCATTGACACAACTTGATTCTCCACCACACGATGTTTTCGGAGACACGTTCAATGATGCACTTGATCAATTAAATGAAAATATTGATGAAGCAGTATTCGAACATCATGAAGAACATGAAGCAACTGATAGCGAAACAGTTCATGATGATGCCAATAACAGAAAACAATCTCGAAGAAAAAGACAATTGCCAATATGGGCTAAGGATTATGAGATGGAAGGCAGAAATGAAGACGAAATGGCTAATAAAATGTATCTATGCGAAGAAGAAGAAGAAGAGGGAGATGAAAGGTACTGACATGATGCCATAAAAGCAGAAATTAGAGCACACGTAAAGAACGGCACGTGGCATATCGCAAAACGAGAGAAAGAAATGAACCTTGTAGATTTCAAAATGATCTTAAAAAGTAAAATAGATCCGAAAAACGTGGAGATTAAGAAAGCGAGACTAGTTGCAAGAGGATTTAGACAAAGACCTGGATCTGACTATGATGAGACATACTCCCCCGTTGCAAAGCTAAGTTCAATTAGAAGCGTCATCGCTATATCTGTGGAAGAGGAATTGAAACTTAACCAACAGAGGACTTGAAAAACATAAAAACATAAAAAGTATGCCATCTTGAAAAAGCACTCTACGACCTGAAGCAATCGGGTCGACAATGGTACCTAAAACTGAGTAGCGAGCTAGAAAAAATGGGGTTTATCCCATCAGAAGCTGATCCTTGCATATATGTGTAAAGAAAATGTATTTCTTAATGTTGTTATTATTCATACTTTTTTTGCATAGCCTTACTAAAGAGTTGTTTTATGACAGTGAAAGTTAGCACTGATGTCTATTGGTAGTGATGACAAAATGACATAGAAAACACAATATTATGTTTTAGTTGTGAATTATTTTATTTAGATTATTAAATTAGAAGGAGAATCGACTAAGGCGCATTATAAGACTTTAAATGTCGTTTCTTTAATTTCAGGTATGTTTTTGTATAGAAATACCTAGTACCGATATAATTTTAGTTTACTAATATTCCATTTAGTAAAACCTAGATATTAATTAAATCTTTAATTTCAGCAACACATTGGAGTTTTATTGTTACGCCTATTAAGATAAGAAATATCTTATAAAACGACATTTTTTGTTTATAAATTACTTCGAAATGGCGAGACTTCGCTTTGAATTCACGCTGTTGCCTGGAAGTGAAGGAAAATCCAATGTTTTTTCTATAAGTTCAATAGCCACAAGTGATAATAAAGTATATGCGGTACCAGAAGAGCTACAACCAGCTGCATTACATGTGGAAATAATAAAAACAGATGCATATCGAAAAGTAAAAAATAGTTTAAAAAAAAGGTACCAGGTAAGAAGGGTTTGGATAGCAATGACTGAACAACTTAGAACAGTTTACATGGATGAAGATGATAATGTACAATTTGGAGATCAATTTCTGGAAGAGATAAATCAAGAACAATTTGTTGATGCACATCAAGCTGAAACTGGTGCATTGGAAAAATTATTAGAGAAATTAATCAAAAATTCACAGGAACATAAACGGCCACGACAGGGCTTAAAGCATATTGCTGAACAGTTTGTGATTGAAAAATTTACAAGCAAAACTTCTAATGCAAATCAGTGGATGGATATTTTCGAAAAAGAATGTATACGCTTCGATGTGACAACAGATGAAAACAAAATAGAAATACTCAGATTATTCATGGATAAGTCTTGTATGGACTGGTACGGCTTAATGATTATAAAATTAACAATGAACTCAGAGTGGTCAACATGGAAAAAAAAATTCTACGAAACTTTTACAAACAAGGGCTGGATTCCAGTTACTTATGCAATGCTGTTTAAATACAAGGATGGTTCATTGTTGGATTATGCTATGAGAAAAGAAAAACTCTTACTAGATATGAGAGAATCAATTGACACCGGTAGTTTGATTGATCTTATTGCAGCTGGTTTACCGGAATTTATTCTTAATAAAATTGATAGGCAAATGTTAAAAGACACTGTGGATTTATTTATTGAAGTGAGCAAGTACGAACAAATGGTAAATAAAAAGAGCTTCATGGATAAGAAAAAGAATGTGTATCAAAGAACTAAAGGTAAAAATGAAGAACAAAATCCATGTAAAATTTGTGAAAAGCTAAAAAAAGGTACTCGGTATCACTCTGAGGTTATATGTTGGTTCAAACCAAAAGAAGATGATAAAATGAAGAAAAATTTCATCAAACATGTAAACAATTCAGTGATAGAAGCGGAGTTAAATGAAACTGATCAAAAAAACTAATTGTAACACCATTAATAAATGTCAAACTACTGCTGAATGGAAAAGTAGAAATAAATGGAGTTTATGATTCAGGCTCAAATGTTTCTTTGATAAATTCAAAATTGTTGAACATAAAAGGAAAAGGAAACAGTATGAACGAAGCAGATTTAGTAACGATTAATGGTGTTAAAAAAACAAGTGGTTTGACAACGTTGCATGTTAAAATCTTTGATCTAGAAAAAAGTGTTGATGTATACATTATTGATGACGAGAATTTCAATTATGATTTTCTGATAGGATTAGATTTGATAAAAAAGTTTAAACTAATTCAAGATGAAGATCTAAAAATAACTTGTAAACAAAGTTTAAATAATAAAAATAATGTAGAAGAAATTTCTACACATACAAAATCCAATGACACTATACAAGAGTACAAAATAAACTTTAATGAACATGTAAAAGAAGAGGATTTTGAAATAAAAATAAACCATTTGAATCAGTTTCAAAAATCTGAAATAGATAGACTGATTTGTAAATATGATTCTGTTTTTGCGAAACATAAATACGATGTGGGCACTGTTAATAAGTATGAAGCAAGAATAGACTTATTAGTGGACAAATATTGTAGTAAGAGGCCTTACAGATGCACGGTTGAAGATAAAAAAGAAATAGAAGAACAAATAGCAAAATTACTAGATAATAAATTAATAGAAGAATCCTATAGTCCATTTGCTGCACCTGTTACATTAGCGTTTAAAAAAGAGGAAAACAAGAAAACCAGACTATGCATAGACTTCAGAGATTTGAATAAAATTGTAGTACCACAAGCCCAACCATTTCCGTTGATTGATGATGATATATGTATTAGAGAAAGGGGGAACTAAAATGATGATAGCAATATACGTAGATAGTTTGTTAATAGCTTACTCCTGCGACACAAAACTAAAAGAAATAAAAAAGATGTTATATGAAAAAATCGAAATGAACGATCTAGGAGAGCCTGAACAACTTCTAGGAATACAGATTAAAAGGCAAGGAGGAAACGAAATAAAATTATATCAAGAACGATATATTGAAAAACTGTTGAAGAAATTTAACATAAAAGACTGCAAGCCAACAACTACACCAATGGAACTTAATCTAAAATTACAGAAAAAAGAAAAATGTGATGAAAAGTTACCATACCAACAATTAATCGGAACACTGATGTATTTGGCCGTGGCCACCAGGCCTGATATAATGTTCAGTGTGAGCTATTTGTCACAATTCAACAGTTGTTTTGGAGAGGAACACTTTAAGAGCGCGAAGCGTGTACTAGGTACGTTATTTACAAGGGACCAAAGGCATGGGCCCGTGCTACAAGAAAACCAAAATTGAGTTGTGTGGTCAAGCTGATGCAGATTTTGCATCTTGCGCGATAGATCGAAGATCGTACAGTGGCTATTGTTGTAAACTCCCCGGTGCTCCCATTAGCTGGGAAAGCAGAAAACAAAAGAGTGTGGCCTTATCAACGGCCGAAGCAGAGTCCCTGTGTGTGGCCGAAGCTGCTAAGGAAGCAATCCACCTAAGACGTTTAATAAACGACTTATCAGAATGAATGGAGGCAACCCATCGTCAAAATATATAATGATAACCAGGCTGCCATACAATTGACACAAAATCCTATGATTGGCTCTAAGACAAAGCATATTGACACGAAACTACATTTCATAA
Organism: Agrochola lota; assembly: GCA_947364205.1. Classification (NCBI taxonomy): domain Eukaryota; kingdom Metazoa; phylum Arthropoda; class Insecta; order Lepidoptera; family Noctuidae; genus Agrochola; species Agrochola lota. The sequence continues at coordinate 22,599,453 of OX376223.1, forward strand.
GACAGTTGAAAGAAGTTCAAATAGAATACCGTCCAAGGGCCCACATGGAGGCAGATATGCTGACCAAGAATTTATCTAGACCAGCTATCTAATTACGCAACACATTTTCGATTTGCAATTGAGTTAAATTGGTTTCGTTTGACTAGAATTGCTTTCAAAAGTTGTAAATTGAAAGCAATTCTAGTCAAACGAAACCAATTTGACTCAATTGCAAATCGAAAATGTGTTGCGTAATTAGATAGCTGGGCTGTCCAAGCTTCGCGGGCTAATTCAATTTACTACAAAAGCTGGAGAGCCGCAGAAACAAATATTTTCCGTTTTCAAGTAAAAAACATACGGGCTAAATCATATCGATATCAACGTCAACATTCGTTGTTGCCAGACGCATTGCATGAAGAAGTGACTTATCTAACAGTGAATATCTATACTTAGATTTTATAAAGTTCATTGTTGAATACGCACTTTCACATAAATAAGTGCTGCCCAATAATACAAAAAAATAGCTTCACTTTTAAATGATGTCATGCGAATGGAATGTTACAAGAATAAAGATAAATAAATTATACCAATTATTGATTATATGTTTTGACATAGAATTCTATTATCCAAACTATGTATGTCCAAAACTATTTTCTGATTAATTTACACTTTAAAACATGCGTCGCGGGCCGCATGAAAACACCGACCGTTGTCTGGACAGCCCTGATCTAGACCAAGGATTAATGGGTTGAGATCCTCACTTGGTTTGATATAACGATCATGATAGTGATGAGGGGGGCTATGTTGGAGTTTGTACATCATAGAGCATAATCTCCTCACTAGAAATATCAGTTGTCACTTGTCATTCCTTGATCGGTTCTTAATGTACAACAACTAAAATCCATTAAAATAACTAACAAGTAATCTGGCATCTCAATTGTATCTCCTTATTAGCACTATGTACTGTACCTAACCAGGTACCAAACTATCAAGTACTTTCTTATTTTTTTTTATAAAAACAATTGAAATACATAATATAATAGTTACTTTTTTATTAGGTACCTCGGTACATAATAATATATAAGTAATATAAACACATCTTAGTACCTACCTATGTATTAACCTCTATATTTACATAGTATTCTCGCAAAATTACACTTGCACACCTATTACGCAAACAAAAATTTATTTCGTAAGTACATATCCAATTAAATGAAAGTCATAATCGAAAGTTTTCAAATCGTATTATTCTCAGTTTTATGCATGAATGCGTAGTATTAATTATGTCACTGGTATTAGCGCCATCTGACGGGTAAAAGCTGTAACTGTACAACTTCCGTCTGTAGTGCTCGCCTGCATGCGCTTTCTGCTGGAAGCGCTTTGTTAAGTCGCACGACAATCAGTTCGGATTTCGATCCGGACTATCTACTGAAAGTGCCAATCTTGAGTCTAAAGTGGGCTGTTACGTACTACTCGGATAGGAAAACACCTACGTATGCTTGCTTCCTCGACCTCTCCAAAGCTTTTGATCTGGTCGCATACAGTATCCTCTGGAGGAAGTAAGAGGAAGCTGGAGTTCCTCCAGAGTTGATAAACACTTTTAAATACTGGTATGGAGGCCAGATCATTCAGGTACGCTGGGCCGGGGCTTTTTCAGAGCCGTGCAGGTTGGAGTGCGGGGTAATGCAGGTTGTGTTCAGCCACATTTTTCAACCTGTGTGCCAATGGGCTGATCGAGGTGTTTAGCAGAGAGCGGGCCGGTTGTTATATTGACGGGGTCTGTGTAAATAGCATTAGTTACGCCGAGGATATGGCGCTGCTGAGCGCATCGGTTTGTGGTCTTAGGCGGTTGGTGGCCATCTGTGAAGAATATGCTTTACTCCATGGATTGGTCTACAACGTCACTAAAAGTGAAGTCATGGTCTTTGGCGTCAGCGGTCGATGTTCTGACCCGATGCCTCCGGTCCAATTGAACGGAATATCGCTTGTGAATTTAGGGTGAAATACTAGGGACATCTCTGACCGCAGACCTCAGAAATGATGACGATGTTGAAAGAGAAGGAGGGCGCTGTCGGTGAGAGTTAATATGATCGCTCGCAGGTTTGCACGTTATTCTAGAATAGTGAAAAGAACTTTATTTCGTGCATATTGCCTCATTTTACACGTGCAGCCTGTGGGTAGATTACACTCAAAAATCGTACAGCGCCCTTCGCGTTCAATATAATAATGCGTTCCGGGTTTTGATGGGGCTGTTCCGTTGGCTGTAGCTTGTCAGGGATGTTTGCTGATGCTCTTGTCGATTGTTTTTATGCTACGATGCGAAAAAAATGCGCTTCCCTGGTGCGCCGGATGCGGGCCAGCGATACTGCAGTGTATCGCGAGTAGACTGGACTGTTTGTGTATGAATCGCTGCAGCTTTCCACGTCGGTGTTGAGCGTGTAGCAGGGATTCGTTAAGTGTGTAGATTAAATTTACTAACATTGTTGTTAATATTGTTCCTAACATATTGAGTCTAGTTACTTGAATTAAATATAATTAATATAATAACATGATATAAATAAACCATACGTGGCAAAAAAATAGTAATAAGTAAATCAAAAAAATTCAACATTGTGAGAAAATCTAAATGAGTACATAAACAACAAGATTTCACATCGGTCTTCTAACCAGGCTATAACTGTTGACAAATTAAAGAATAAACTTTAATAGTAATATAAATCCATACGACAATCGACATTGTTGTCGTTACCACATCACTAAAGGCTTGTGCAGACCAGCGCGACGCAACACGAACAATACAATTTCTAAGAAAACTTCACAGTATAACAATAACCGGTGTCGCGTCGCGCGACAAATCGCGCTGGTCTGCACAAGTCTTAACTCGTTGCAAGCGTTACGCAAGCAGCAGTAAGCAGTTACAGCGGCCGTACTTCGCGATACAACCGCTTATAGAAAGTATCGTTTTGTGATTTTTACATTGCTCGTCCAGTTACTTAGCGACATACTTTGGTAGTGGTAAAGAAGCAATGTATTTAATAAAATAATAGTACAGTCGCTGTGATAAGTATATGAAAACAAAAATAACGTAGTAAAGGCGAGAAATATTGTATCTTTATATTTATATTTTATATTTTAGAATATATTTTCAACACAAATATAGTAAAATACTTGTGCTGATTTATGGTATGTGGTTCTATGATTTATAAAGTTTCTAGTTTGGCTTCGATTTTTACTAGAAACCACTGAACAACACTGTATTCCTAAATATTATCACGATCGCGTTCGAAAGCACACTAGTTAGCGGAGACGGCCATTTGCCTGAGACATGAGCATCGTGATCACGACGCGCGGACACAGACACGCTCCCATGCCTCTTCTCCTGTCATTTATATTTCTATGGGACGAACACTAAATTTTATTTTTATTTTACCATTTTTTATACCATTTGTCGGCGGTACTAGTATGTATATTCATGCCAAATTACAGATTTCTAGGGCTAAGAGTCTCTGAGCTAAGCCGCGGACAGACAGACAGATATGGCGAAACTATAATAAGGGTTCCTTGTTGACTGCGGAACCGAAAAAGAGAAATTAGAAATGTTATTCTCCTGATAACTTTCAGGCCATTTCTCCTGTACGTGAGTTTCCACGACCCGCACCGGTGCGGGCACACGGAGCCGCAGTTCGGTCCGTTCTGCGAGCGGTTCGGTTCCGGCGAGGAGGGCATGGGGCTCATCCCCGACTGGCATCCGATATACTACCAGTGGGAGCAAGTGCAACTGCCTTATTTTGTTCAGGTAAGTACTTAATACAGAGATAAAACGATAAGAAATTATCGGCGTGTGTATAGACTAATGATTTTTTTCTAACGCCCCAGGACACGGAAGCAGCAAGAAGAGACATCGCAGCGCAATATACGACAATATCGCGACTGGATCAAGGTAAGTACTTACATGCTGTAATGGACTTTTAAGAACCTAGTGGCAATCTAAACAAAAATATTTAACAGGTGTAGGGCTGGTGCTCAAAGAGCTGCAAGACGCTGGACACATGGACGACACCCTGGTCATATACACGTCAGACAACGGCATTCCATTCCCGTCAGGCCGCACGAACTTCTACGACCCTGGTCTCCGCGAGCCCATGATCATCACCTCTCCGAAGCCTCACACGAGGAAGAACGAAGCATCCTTCGCCATGGTCAGCCTGCTGGACGTCATGCCAACCGTGATGGACTGGTTCAACATCCCATTTGGACAGGACAGCAATGATATACTGCACTCTGATAAACCAAAAAGTTTGCTTCCTATTTTAGAAAAAGGTAGGTACTTAAGTAGCGTCGACTACAGTGCAAATCAAAAATTTAAAAAAAATCATATCGAGTACCTAATACCAATTTATTTTCTAGAACCACCATACTCCGAAGATGAAGCAATATTCGCGTCACAGACTCACCATGAGATCACGATGTACTACCCCATGCGAGCAGTGCGCACGCGGCGTTACAAACTGATACACAACCTCAACTTTGGAATGCCTTTCCCAATAGACCAGGATCTATACGTGTCTCCTACCTTCCAAGTAAGTACCTACTCATACAGCCTTGAGCCTAGTAGGTCCAAAACTCCATAAACCGACATATTATTTATTTATTGAAATTGGGATCTTTGGTACAGTCACTAGTCATTATGGTTATGATTCCAGGATGTGCTGAACCGCACGCGCAACAAGCAACCTCTGCCGTGGTACAAGACTCTAACGCAGTACTACTACCGGCCGCAGTGGGAGTTCTACGACGTCCGCGCCGACCCCACTGAGAGCAGAAACTTGCATGGTATGACTGTCATCTGATTTGAATAGATTTCCGTTGCTCTTTTATCTTCTTCTGAATTACAGATTTCTTCTTTAAAGAAATATTTCGGGTATGTAGTAACTATCATAGAATATTTCGGGTATGTAGTAACTATCATAGAATATTTCGGGTATGTAGTAACTATCATAGAATATTTCGGGTATGTAGTAACTATCATAGAATATTTCGGGTATGTAGTAACTATCATAGAATGTTTCGGGTATGTAGTAACTATCATAAAATATTTCGGGTATGTAGTAACTATCATAGAATATTTAATTGATAAAATTGGTCAATCAATCAGTTTATTTCATCGATTTACATCAATGGTTTATTTGTGAAACATAGGTGTTTACATAAATAGGGGGTGCTATATGTTTTATTATAATTATTACATACCTACAAATGTATAAGTGACACATTAGGTGTCATTTGATTATGTGACTTAGAAAAAACAATATTTTAAATTAATTAAATACATGAACAGAAAAGAACAACATCACATACAATAAAATCAATAAATAGTCATAGTGCTTATTGTCAAAAGGTAAAAATGCATTATTATAATAATTGGTCGTTAAAAAAATTGTCTACAGTTTAATAACATTTGTAAATTAATAATTGAGTAAGAATTTTTTTTTTGGTCGTCGACTTGAACACGCTACAAACAGAAACTTAGCTTTATTTAAAAGAGCAAGCTCGATATTCGAATGTCTATTAGTTTTTCATCTCTCCTAATCACAACTTTAACCGAACACAATTTTATTGTTTCAGGCAAGCCATCTCTGCAGCAAGTGGAAGTGGAGCTGCAGACGCGGCTGCTGCGCTGGCAGAGCGACACGGCGGACCCGTGGCGGTGCGCGCCCGGCGCCGTGCTGGAGCGCCAGCAGTGCCGCAGTCTCGACAACCAGCTGCCGCTGCGCGACGACTTCCTGCACCAGCAACAACCTGCACGCTAACGGGTGCCATCGTTTGGAAAGGAGTACAGAATCACATTTTACATGTCTAATATAGGATCCATCTTAAATGGTTGATTATGACGTAAATATTATTTGTTAAATATTGATCAAATCGGAGACTATTTGCAATGCAGGTATCCTATTTATAATTTTTTTAGATACTACATGCTAAATGCCCGCCTGCAGCACAAATGACTAAACGTATTAAAACAAAGTAGGTATTGCAGACAATGGGTCGAAGTTGACAGAGACAGAATGATGGTTTGAATATGTGTAGCGCTAAACGCATTTAGTGACTTGTGGTGCGAGCGACCCTACGTGATACGTGTAGTAATCTGAACGCATTCTCAAAATATAATAAAAATAGAACTGCAAGCGTAGGGTAGGTGCATTTGGTAAATCCCTGACCGGTATCGTATCACTTGAAATTCAATAAGTAAGCACAATACTCTTTACACTCATAACTCCGCGTCCTAAGTCCTAACCAATAATAATAATAATAAGTTAGTTCTAGGTAACCAATTCACTATAGCCACTCAAACCCATAACTCAATAGTTTTTGTTTCCATGTTCTGCAATACTCCTACACCAACCGGGGGTTGTCCTTGGGGGCATTTGCATAGTGCATACAGGGATAATCGTCGGTTGGTGCCTCAGTCCTTTTAAAATAGTCTAAGAGGCCTTCGCGAGGTGGCTTTGGCCCCTCGTACGCCTTCCAAAGGACCGGGACCCCATGATCCTGAGATATGTAAATAATAATAAATAATATATAATAATAAAAATCTTTATTGCAGACCACATGATCCATAAAAAAACACGATTAAAGAAAATACCAACCGCTCCCCTGGCCTATGAAAAAATACCACACAGTTCTTGAGAAAAATAAATGATTGTAACCTAACCTCAAAATACTTTAAAGTTGCTGAACTTTATACCCCATTGCTTTTTTATAGTAGTAATATTTTTTTGGATAGAATATACCTTTTTTTAGTGTATATTTGAAAACCCCAAAGTGCACAAAATTATAGGTGCCGAGAAAAGAATCGCCAGTTTCTTTCAGGTTTTGTGGGCTAGTGGGAGTATTGGCGGGTCCAAATTTGTTTCCAATCAATAATACGGCAATGTCGACGGAGCCCCGGTTCGCGGGACTCCTATTTCTGAAAGGCAAGAGAAAACATAACCATCCCCTTCGAACCTAATCTGTCAGAGTCGGGGTGCCAAGCCCGAGCTCGCTCTTGCATCCTAAGTTCTCCTAATAATAGTAGTACATTGCCTTTTATACATTCGATGACTGAGAACTGTCCAACGGTAGCGTCACGGTCACTTAGATTTTAACGTTTCGTTTTCGCTTTTTATGTGATTTGAGGTTAGAACCAATTTTTATTAATTTCTCGAAAAATACGCATTACCTTTTAATAAGAGTAGTAGCGTTATAATCAGGGACCAAACTCCTACCACCTTGAACCACTTTTACCCCCATACAACTGCCAAACGATCCTAGATCCAACCCGCGCTTTACTGTCTAGGACGCGCCCTAAAACCAACATTACAATTGGCGTATTTTTGGGATAGGTAAATACATCCCAACTATGGAACCCTTCATTGTGCGTGGTCCGAAACGCACTTTGCCGGGTTTTTTTAGCTGTCACATTCACAGTGCCCTCCACCTCTGCGGGTGTGACATCTTTGAACTCTGACTGAACAGCACCCTAATTGCGTAACACACTATCAATCAAAATCTGTTTCATTTTGACAGTTTAAAAACATTTATTGCGTTATTTACGTTGTTGAGCAGACAAATTTTCCGAACATATGCAGAAACGGAATAGCAATTTATTTCCTTCAAAATGATTCAGATTATGATAGATCGTGTGTTACGCAATTAGGGTGCAGATATACCTACTGTGAATGCAAAAAAATATTTAAGTACCTACTCACTACTTACCTTTTAGGTTTTTCTCATTTATCATACTGTCGGTCTCGTCCTGAAGTCGCCATCCCGAAAACAAAACCTACGAGATATAAGTTGGTTTAACCTAGGACAATATAGTTTACGTTAATATAGCTCTAACAAACATTATAAAATGAATAAAATTCCACAATCAACATTTCTGTTTTTTTATCTGTTTTTATTTTAACCCATACTTAAGAGAACAATTAATGCCATTACATTTAAGAATCATAATCATAAGACATTAAACAATAAAACCTCGTGCAGACTGGCGCCACGCGACACCGGTAATTGTTCTACCGTGAACTTTTCTTAGAAATTGTTTAGTTAAAGTCGCGTCGCGCCAGTCTGCACGAGGCTTAATACAATAAGTACAGGCAGCCTTATCAAATGAACATAGCTCAGTATATATTGCCTATCGTATACAACTTGTCTGGGCTCTGTATACCTACCTAGTATTTTATTATCTCATTTGAACACACAAATAACTATAATTTATTAATCAGTCAAATAATATTAGGTACCTATTATTCGTTACAAGCGGCCCGCTCTGGCTTCGTACAATTTTTACGATTTGACTATAAGTGTGGAGATTTCTTTAATATAATTATGTAAGTTAAATATATGTAATCGAATAAAATTTAAATTGCATGTAATAATCGTGTTATATTATACATTTTACACAATTTCATCTTTGAATTGTAATAAAATTTAATTTGCATGCATGCGTTAATACAATTGGATTCTCAATTACATATTATAAGTAGTCATATTGTAATAAATTTATCATTATTTGATAATTTGTATGTCACTATCGGCAAAACATAGCGCACTACCTTATTTTTTAAGATCTTTGTATGTAATTACCTATGTTTCACAAATAAACTATTCTTATTGTTATGCGCATGAACCCAATGGTATATAATATAAGTACACAGATATAGATCAGGTTACCGGTCCAACATTCGATCTTCAAAAGCGGCACAATATCCAGCCACGATGACACGTGACAGTAGGACGGCAATTATCGGGAGTGAAAAAGAGACAAGACGATTTATGTAAAGGAACTTGACTAATTAGCCAAGTTTTGACGGGGCCACTTGCGGAGCGCGTATAACCTTTAAAGGTAATTAGGTACCTCGGTTTACATATCTTTGCATAAACCTTCCGGAATAACTTATAGCGAAAGCCGCATCAAAATCCATCGGGTAGTTTAGCAAAACTAACGACACACAAACAGCAACTTTATTTTATACTAGTTTAAATCAGAGGCGTAGCCAAAGGCCCTGGTGAAAATTAAAACTGGGGGGGCCCTAACTAAACTGAGGTTTTATCAAGTCAAACTATAAATATATATATAAACTAGCTTTTCCCCGCGGCTTAGCCCACGTGGATGTCGCAAAATATCCCACGTGTAGTATTAATAGTTAGTAAGCAGGAACATCACTAGGAATGGAAAAATAATGAAGGAACAACACTAGGAAGATGGCGTCCGATAGAATCTCGATTGGTGATGATTATGACTATTCTAATAAAGCACAAGTGCATAGTGTGATGGCATACATTGTTTTATAAAACAACATAATACACCACGGGAACGTAATACCGCGATTACATTCAACCATAATTATTTTGTTACGCGTAACAATTTTGAATCTGTGATATCTTTGAAACTATTAATTTAAATGATACGATGTCAGGCATATTTTAATGTAAATTAAAAGCCTAATTTAAATAACTTATTTTATTGGTGTTGGATTAATATAATACAGGGTTAAAATAGCTTCGGAAAGAACAATTAATTTTTTATCAAATTCTGAAAGTTGATAATGGTTACTGTGGGTCATCCCTAAAAGATAGGCATACAGTGGAATCCGTTTATAATGACATCGAAGGTAATTGACAAACACGTCATACTAAGCGGTGACGTCCGCTTTTTTTACCAAACATTTTTGTGAAAAAAAAAAAAAAAAAACTACTTACCTTTTTTTAGGTAAATAATTATTTTTATAGAGAAACATAGCATATTAAATCAAAATTGCACGTAATACGTGTATGTATTATATTTTTCATTTTTTGGTTAAGAAATCTGTCAAAAACGGACAAAATTGATTAAAAATGGGTCATGATCTGCGACCTGTAAACGAAGTCATGAAGTCGTTATATCAGACTTTGTTACAAATAATTTTGTATGAAAACCTAACTTTGTTGTATAATTACGTCATAATAGGCGGTTGGTCAATATATGCGGAGTCATAATAAACGGATTCTACTGTAGACATATTATGCCATCGCGGACTGTTGAACTTTTTAAGATGAACATGCGATTATATGAACTTAGAGAGTTGTATTGATCGTTTTTATGAATATAATTCTAAGAATAAACATTTGATACGGCCGCAAATCATATTTAGATCAACATACAACATAATAGGTACTGACCTACAAATTGCAAATACCGTAAGAACATTTGAATTTAGCGGGCTACCTTGACGCTTTCGCCTTAAGTAGTTATCTACTTGTGACTAGGTACTTACTTATTATTTTATGTTTGTATGGTTGATTTAGAATGTGTCTATTTTGTGCGGATTATGTACCTACATACGAGCTTAGTCTATTTCGTAAAAAAGTTTTTGCTTTACGATGTAAGTACCTACTTAATGGAAAAAAATTAAATAATTAGATAAGTAGGTAGGGTAGTAACATGTTAATGTTTCCCACATTAACATGTAAAGATATTTTACAAAAAAAATTGTTTCCTTCTTTGTAGAATTAGTACTGTTCAACCGCAATCAATAGTTCAAGTAAGTACTTACTTATAACAACAATTGAAATACATAATATAATAGTTACTTTTTTATTAGGTACCTCGGTACATAATATATAAGTAGGGTTGCCATACGTCCCGTATATACGGGACTGTCACCGTATTGGACTTCCCCGTCCCGTATTACTACATGTCCCGTATTTCGACAAAATACGGAAATTCAGGCGAGTGGCGCGGGCGCCCGCCTCCGGCGGTGGCGGTGTGCGGGGGCGCGGGCGCTCTCCGGCGATAGTGCCGTTGTGCGGGGGCGCGCGCGTGAGAGGTGAGGGGGCGGCGGTACGGGCCGATCGCTCACGAAACTCAGTGCGTGCTGAACGCTAATCTAAGACGACTGTGTATTTGTGTTGCCCGTGCCCCGCGCGAACTTGACGCTCTGCGAGAGTTTCGGTAAAACCATTTTTGTTTCTGTTACTTATTATCGTATCGTCATTAAAGATGCCAAAGAGAAAGTGTCACTTTAGGGATGAATATACCAAAGAATGGTCGTATATAAAAAGAGGCAGGACGGAATTTGAAGCTCTGTGCTCTATTTGTAATTCACATATTTCCGTAGAACATGGTGGTAAATCTGACATTCAGCAGCACATAGCTACAAATCTTCATAAATCACACATCAGAACCGCTTCAACTTCAAAGGATATTTCTACTTTTATGATAAAGAAAGATTCGGAAGAGGAAATTTTGGTTGCAGCTGCTGAGTTAACCACAGCATATAAAGTCGTACGTCATCACCAATCCTTTAATTCATTGGATTGTACTACCAAATTAAATGCACTGATGTATCCTGACTCAAAAATTGCTACTAAGCAAACTACTGCACGAACTAAGGCTACGGCAATAGTAAAAAGTATACTCGCTCCGCATAGTGTGCAACTTTGTGTTACAGATTTAAACAATACATCGTTTTTTGGAATAGCTACTGGATGCCTACCATGATCTAATTAAAAACGATTCAAAAGCAAGGCATTTCAGTTTAGGTTCTTAAACTGCATCGCTTCAAAGTCGTACCATGACGTCCAATAAGCTCAGCGGCATTTGGATCGTTAAAAGTGAATGAAAGATCGCAATCTGTGGCTGAACCGCGCGGCCGCGTTTGGAACGTTTTTGGTGAAAACGAGACAACGCTATTACTGTCAAATAAGTTTGTTTCGCGCACGTTATTTAGTGTCAGACACGTTCAGAAGCAAGTAACATTTTATTTGTTCTTAACTCAGTATCATTACTTCAAAGTAAAACAGACAATCAACAGTTTTTTTTTAAGATTCCACATTAAGACGGTAACTATTGTTAAAATAATTCTTAGTCAAAGTAGATATTTATTTACCTTTTGCTATTTATTAAGTATACGAAAAAAATATTTTTATTTCGACGTAATAAAACAAATTGTGTTTCTGTTTCGAACGTACCAGAGTAAACAAAGTTGTGCGAGTTGAGTTGGGGCATAGTGGGCATAGTGCGAGGCAGAATCTTCCTCAAAAAACTCAAATAAAAGTAGTTCATCAGAAATCTGTTAGACAAAAACGAATGCGGTTAAAAAAGGCATATAACATAGGTGTTTTAGACGTTTAAAAGAAAGATTAAAGCTCACTTAGATTGGTTTTTGTACAATTCCACTAAAATAGCACTAAAAAACTTTATTTTCGTCAATAATTCACCAAACGTTTCAGTTTATGTTAGAGAAATAGTAACTTTTATTGAATCGCTTATTTTGACAGTTGAGCATTTCAGCTGAGCTGCTATAAGGACGTCATGGTACCAAACAAGAATGAATGAAACCAAAACTTGCGACTCAGTTTGGGACAATCGCTGTCACATGGCATGGCCTAAATTGAATCGTTAAACTAACGTCATGGTACGAATTAGAAGAACAGTTCAGTTTAGGTCCTAAAATGGATCGCGCTAAGAGCTCGTGGTAGGCATCCTGATGCCAGCAATCATAATGCCGAGAAATTTTTTCCTTTGGTGGTCCAATTCTTTAATGAAAAAGATGGACAGCAATCTAAGCTATTAAAATTGGGTTCTTTAAATAATGAGCGCTCTGAAACAATTACTGAATATTGCAAAACCTCTCTAGAAAATCTGAATATTCCTCTGCAAAAGCTTATCGCGTTTTGCGGAGATAATACAAATACGAACTTTGGCGGCTTCAACAGAGGCGGAAGTAATAATGTGTTTTCGAGACTAAACGCTGAACTGGGAAAAGATATTGAAGGCGTAGGATGTCCTGCGCATGTTCTACATAACACTCTGTCGACAGCTGCTGATGTTTTGACTGTCGACGTTGAATCGATAGTGGTAAAGGTGTTCAAGTACTTCCACATTTACACTGTAAGGACGGAAAAACTGAAGGCGTTTTGTGAATATGCTGATGTTGCCTACAAAAACTTATTGTCCTATGTAGGGACCAGATGGTTGTCATTATTACCAGCAGTTGAGCGAATGTTAAAGTTGTGGCAGCCATTAAAAGATTTTTTTAATACTGAAGAAAGGCCACCAAAAGCTATTAAAGATTTTTTTGATGATCCCATTAGTGAAGCGTATTTTTGCTTCCTACATTCGCAGCTTAATACGTTTGAATCTCAAATAAGAAAAGTTGAAAAATCTAATATCACGGTGCTTGAAGTGAAGTCCATATTACAAGAGACAAAGCAAATTATGATGGAGAGAAAAACATCTAATTATATTGGAATTGCGACGAAGCAAATTTTGAATCGCTTAAAGCTTGATTCTGAAAATAATGACAAGGTTTTGAAAAACAAGCAATAGATTTCTTTAATACAGCTGTCGAATATATACAGAAATGGTCACAACCGCTTCAAAACTTCAATGCTTTTGACTGGATGACGCTAAATAGTGTTCCTGAATGGGAAGAAATAGAACGAACTGTAACATATTTACAAACTAAACAAATAGATACTGGACAGACTGAGACCCTATTTAACCAGTTTCTTTACTTAAAAGATTATTTGAATAAAAATAATGTCACAATGAAAACACTGAGCATGGAAGAAAAATGGCTGAAATTTTTTGGAGATACAGAGATTTTTGAGCAGAAGTCATACCTATTAAAGCTGTGTGAATATGTATTTGCAATTCCTGCCCACAACGCAAATGTAGAAAGAATATTTTCGTTGATGACGGCTCAATGGACGGACGAACGAAACAGGATGTCGGTAGAGACCATTGAATCCATATTGATTTGTCATTATAATTTTAAAATGACATGCGCCCAATTCTATGATTATATAAAAAATGTAAAAGAAGTTATTGCAAAAGTAAAATCAACTTCAAAATATGACTGGGCGAAAAAATAAATAAGTAATTTGATGGTAATTTAGTTTAAAAATTGTCAACATGAAACATTTCAAATAAAAAGTTCGATTCAATCATTTTGATTTTTTATTTAATTTATTTCATACTTTTGATATGGTTGAGATTACAATGTACAAATGCCTGATATGTATGGTGTAGTAGAAAAGCCGCTTGTCGGGCTTTGGGCATCGGAAACGAAAACGTCCCGTATTGATTTCTAGAAGTTATGGCAACCCTATATATAAGTAATATAAATACATCTTAGTACCTACCTATGTATTAACCTCTCTCCGTACATAGTAAGCTAGTTCAAAACGACGCGACGTTTGCTGGTCAGGGTCCTAGGACCCCCTGAGCTTCGGGTCCCGGGGCACTGCCTCGTCTAGCCCTTCGGTAGCTACGCCACTGGTTTAAATACATTAGGTTGCGCAATAACTCTCTAACAATAGAGAGTTATTACTAAAAATGAATAATTAGTAGCTTAATTAATAATACAATTTTGCAATAGAATGTTGTATAGTGTATAGGTATTTAAAGTTCACCTTAAAAATAGGCACACAGATCTAGCTAGTAAAATACGACCAAATTAACACTAGTGCATAATAATAATAAGTAGCCAGCCCAGGCGAGCAACAATACAAGACTAGTAGGTATGACACTATTCGTATGTGTACATGATTCGTACGATAATATTTGAACCTGATATAATACAATGGATATGAAAGGAAGCTTACTCTATCACGAATAGCACTTCGTGCCAATTGCTAAGATTTGGCTGAAGCCATAATCCTAAACTATTTATTTTATCCGACTTATGTCGGTAAATAACAAAAGGGATCAGTTTTACTGACCCATTTAACGTTTTTATTGTATAAATTATGGTAATTTCTTTGTTTTTTTTTGTAAATCCTTATAGGTAAGGACTTACCAATGAGATCGGTAGGCAGCGCCTTGTTTACGATGTGCACCGACACATGGCCGAGCCTGTCTGACACACACCATGGTGATTGCGGTTTGATTTTTAGAGCTGGTCTAACTTTCCATTTACTTGTGCGTTAAACTTAACATTAAAGCTCGCTCAATACGTTCATGTTGTAAGTTTAGTAACTTGTTGGCATTTTTATATAGAATATATTTATTAATACTGGTGTTAATTTATTTTAGGAATAATTTATTATTAGTTTAGAGTATGTTAGGCAGATTCCGACGCTATTTCAATAATACTGCTGATAAATACCTACTTACATACCTTATTACTATTACATAGAGAATTTTAAGTATCTTAGAACTACATAAAACAGTGACCATGAGGTAATTACATGTGCAGCATTAAATAGATACATGTGCAGCGGTTAATGAAAGTTTATAATATTAGGTCTGTTAAAAAAACAAATGAACACATTATATCAAAAATATTAAAAAAATGCATTTTTCGTCAGTCGCAATTACGAATTTCAAAATACCGATTTTCATAATTCCGAATGGTTCAAAATTCCGAATATAACAACTCCGACTTACTATACTCCTATTTTTATGATTCCTAACGTTTATTACTATTCTCAAAATACCGAGTTTCAATAGATCGAATAACAAAAAGTCGGACTTAATGATAATTCGAAACATCAAAAATATGAATTCCGATTATTAAAATACCGATTAATACAATTCCGAAATAAAGACCGCATAGCAAAACAAATAAACACATAGGCGGCCGCTGCCGCGGCACGCTCGCTTAGCTTGCTCGCCTTCGCGCTTTAATAGCAAGCAAGCAGCAAGCAAGCAGGCATGCAACATGCAGCAAGCATTGTTTCTGTCACGGCTCCGGCGCTGCAGGGTTTGGGCGGCCCCACCCCTCCGCGCCTTCGCGGGCTTAAATTACACTCTAGGGGTAGGGCAGACAAGACTGCGTGAAGTCGGTTTTGTAGCGATTCGTTTTTGTCACTAAATTTTGTAGCACACCATCTTGACTTCGAGTAACTGATTCTTCGAACGTATGAAAATCGGAAAACTAACAAATCGCATTTACGACTTTCGGTAAAATAAATTTCGTGATTTTTAATAATAGACATTATAATTATTGGGTATTATGAAATTCGGAACATCGAAATTCGGAATAAAATATTTCGGAGTATTTGGGTGTTCTCATACCCCATGATTCATTTACATATTAAACTGTATGATTTGCAGTTTCTAGTAGTCTTCGTAAAGTCGGTCAATGTGCGCCATCTGCATTGCCAGTTTCTTGTCTAAGGTGTGAACATTCAGCAACTCTCTTTCGGTCTTCAATGCCTGTAAGAATATGATGAGATATCAATAAAATGAAATGAAATTGTATATTCTATAAATATGATATCGGAATCACGTTTACACGTCATAATTATTAAAAAATATTAAAAATGTACTACTCTGAGCTGAGAAGAAAGGCCGAAACAAACTCACAGGTCACAGTCTCTTTTAATTAAAGTCCAGACATAATCTTGGTTAGGCCATATGAGGACCATATAGATTAGTGTCTGAAATGGTTTTTTGAGGAAAGAACCACACAGATTTGAGTGGACCTGTCATCACCTGTCCAGTTAGTGCAAGCATTTGTCAGTAATCGTGTAGCTAACTTAAAGAGTTCAACGACTCGACGAACAATACCAAAGAAAGATATTTGGGTAGGCCGCATAAAGTAACTGCCAGACCATCATTTAAATTAAAATTTACTGAGAAATAAAAAATAAAAAATTATCCACATAGTCCTCACCTTCACAATAATTAATGTAATATAATACCTACTATTCATATCATTTCGTATATAATATTCAACCATGTCAATGTGTATATAAAACTGGTATGTTTTAATGATATTACATGATAATTAAAATATCAAATTTTATCACAAAGCTTAGCAGAGCGAGCAGCTCAATCCCAAGCTTTTTTGTCTTTTAAATAATCTGAAATTTTGTAGTACCTACCCTTTTTTACAAAGTTTGGTTATAATACAGCTTTTAAATCTTTTAATGGCTAAGCAATAGAGCAACACGTGTTGCTCTATGTGGGTATTTTTCGAATGTCAATGGGAAGTTTGTTGTAAACGCGTATACCCATGAACGAGTTGCGTACTCTGTGGAGACGTGTGCGATGTACAGCAAGGTTGTGTTTATTCCTGGTATTTAGACTATGAATATCGGACATTTCCTTAAACTTAGATATATTTTTGTGTACATACAATAGGTTTTCAAATATAAACATCACACCTTGTCTCCCCAAAGGGTTGTGCAGAGGTGTACCTGTAGCAGGTACACCCACATTTCGCCAGCTATGTTTAAGTCCCATGTAATAGGGGGCGAGCCTATTGCTATCAACCGGGCACAAATCCAGACTCCGGGCTGCTACTGAGAAATTCCAGATGGAAAAATCCAATAACACTTTGCCCAACCCGGGAATCGAACCCAGGACCTCATGCACAGCAGTAGCGCTTGCCACCACTATACCAACAAGGTAGTCCGTCGAAGAAGTCAGTTTTCAAATATGTATTGGCTATAGTCCAATTAACTTTGGATTTTTATCGAGGGGAATTTCTTGTACCGAAGTTGTAAATGGCTCGAATGGTCCTTTTCTGCAACACAAAGATAGTATTAATATCCGCACAGGTTCCCCAGAGAAGAATCCCATGACATAAGATTATGAAAATAACTAAAATAAACAATTCTGGCTGCATCTACGTCAGTTATCTGTCTGTAAGGCCGCGGCCGAACTAAGCCTTCCTGACATTTTTTTTATGTGTGGGCCATTGCAATTTACCGTCAATAAATAGTTATACTACCATTTACTTGAATATTGGTAGTTAGCTGCCTAACATTTGGCGTTGAAAATTTTATGAGTTTAATAGTTTTTTTTTCGTTTAGGAGAAGATGATTTACATTAATATGTATACATATGCCAAATTACAGCTTTCTAGAACTAACCGTCTCTGAGCTAAGCCGCGGACAGACAGACGGACATGGAGAAACTATAAGGGTTCCTTGTTTACTACGAAACCCTAAAAAGGATGAAATAACATCAAATATGAATGACACGGAATGTACTGTTATTCCCCAAAGGTCAGCAGTTTTTTTTACGTCAAGATCTTTAAAATATTCTATAATTTCGTTAGTAGTAGCGGTAAGCCAAATGGTAGCTTAATGGATCTTTGTTGAATGTGTTTGGCGTTGCCTGAAAATTTACAGTTTTTTTTTCGTCGGTTTGTAAAAAGTTTTTATTTTTCCCTTTTGAGTTACCATTTATTGTTTTCCTCAAGTAAGGAATTCCGTCAACAGCCTTCCGTCTCCATCGTTAGACAGTCATACCTCAGCTAGGTCTAAAGTTCTCATCAAGGTGAATGAAATAAGCCCAAACACGATGTAGCCGCTGTAAACTGCTGAGGAGCTCTAGCGACTGTCTTCCGTCTCCATCATCAGATCAATGTGGTTGTGTCATCAGAACTACATATTATGTGTGCGAAATTACAACAGAATCGATTTACAGTTTAAAATTCGGTAGGTGAAAATCAATCAACCCCAATTTTTTTACCCTTTGGGGTGGACTTTAGTTTTCAAATTTACATGGGATCAACTTCGAAGTATACTCTCCCCATTAAAACAAGAACCTTTCAAATCGTACTATTCAGTAAAAAGGAACGCGTGATCACAAAAAATAAAATTAATATACGCGTGGACTTGCGACCCTCCTCCTTTTTTTTGTCGGTTATGTTAGGAAGCTATCCAGTGACTGCTACGTTAATTCTTACAGCCTCTATAAGGTCTTGAGGAATCTTTCTGTTTAGTCTCCTAGCAACTGTCTGGATGTTCATCAGGATTATTGCAGGGATGTTTGGATGATTTGTGATTCGGTCTTTGTACGCTTTTGTCCTTTCTGTTTCTTCTATTACCGTTTTGATGCTGAGGTTGTGATTGAGTCTCTTATTTGAGACATACCAAGGTGCGTATGTTTATTTTAAAATATAAGTAATATATTGATTTTTTCATGCTGTATAGTGTACAGTTCTTGAGTAATTTTTATCTATAATTTTCCATTTTATTCAAAATAAATACGTTAAGTAAGGCTTCAGTATTAAAGTTACCGCTGTCGGATCACACAGCCCAGTTACTGAAATGCCCAATTAGCACAGTATGTACTTTTAATCGGTGGAGTAGGAGAAGACGTGACTATCATAACGTTACCATTAAATTTAAGGCCATTCACACATGACCCAAATGTAGCATTTAAAGCGTTTTGAGTGATTTTTTCATTACTTTACAGACAGTGCTTCTCCGATACTATCGTTTCGGTAAATGTTAATAAAAAACAAGAATAGGTATCACGTGGTATCAACAAATGCAGTGCGAAAAACCAGCAACTATTGTGGCAATTCCGATTGAAACCTACTCATCAGAATAAAACGCGATTTAAAAATGACACAAAACTGTTTTAAAAGATTATTAATTTAACTCAGCAAGCCAAAATAACCACAAAATAAAGACATCAAAAAATAAATCCAAAACAAACAAATAGTATGTATGTAAATAAATACAATACAAACACATTTAAAATCAAACAAAGTTAAATATAATAATAATAAACTTAGAATTTATAATAATGAAATTATCTATAACCAAAATGTATTGTTGTATTTAATAATTATTTGATAGATAAAATGCAGCCCATTATTAATTTGGGAGACAGAGTAACAAAACATATTTGTACATAAATACTCAAAAGGATTAGCCGAGGAAAATTACCCTTTATTACAGATTTGTGTAGCAAAGGTAAGGAAGGAATTCACAGTTAATAACAACGAACTTTCTAGGACTTACAATAGAACGCAATTTAGATTGGAATGGCATGTAGAGACCCTGACTAAAAGAATAAGCAGTAGTGCATACGCCTTGTACATTCTGTCACGCACTGTTAACAAAGATGCGATACTAATTGCTTCTATGGGCTATTTTAGGGGAAGCTCAACTAACAAAAAAGTTGCATTTAAAGCACAAAAGAGATTCCTGAGGGCCCTGTTTAAGTTAAAAACGACCGATAGTTGTAACATATTTCATATGTTATAAAATATTGCTATTGGTATCTCTTTATATTCTGGAATCAGTAATGTTTGTTAGAAATAGTAGTAATTTATTTTCGTAAATGGCAGATACATTTCTCAGAAACAGGCGTGATCAAAGTCAGCTCTGTCTGCATAGGAGTAGGACTGCACTTATGCAGCATTAAGAGTTTTTTTTGCATGGCTTCCATTATTTATAATAAGTTAAAGTTAAGTTAATTGTTATAATGTACAATTGAAGAAACAACTAAAGTCATTTCTAACTGACAAAGCATATTATAATATTAAGGAATTTCTGACAGAACCATTTATTTTGACATAGATTTTATGAATTATTTTTAATTACTGTTGACATTTATAATTTATTAATTTTTGTTAAATTCAAGGTAATTTAATGATATTGACTTGACTACCTACATTATTAACAATCATAATTATTAATATTTTGTTTGGATCCTGGATAGCCTTCTCGCTCCAATTACCCATATCATCAACTTTTCGCTTGATTCCGGACAATTCCCATCCCCGTGGCGTATGGCCTATGTACGCCCACTCCCTAAAATTTCAAATCCCTCCCTACCTAGTCACTTTCGACCCATTTCCATTGTCCCATTCCTGTCTAAAGTGCTTGAGGCCTACGTACACAAGCAGTTTACGAGGTTTGTTCACCGGAACAACCTTGTTAGCTCTTTTCAGTCTGGATTCAGGCCTGGGCACAGTACAGCCTCCGCTCTCCTTAAAAGTGACTGGGGATGTTAGAGAAGCGATGGAGGATACCAAGGTTACCGTTTTGTTATTAATTGATTTCTCCAACGCCTTTAACGCCGTCAGCCACGATATTCTCCTTTCTATCCTTTCTCACCTTATGGTTACGTCCGAGGCTCTGAAATGGTTCTCGTCTTATCTTCGTGGACGTCAGCAGTCGGTTCGCGTTGATGAGAGCTCATCGAGTTGGCGCGACCTGGATGCTGGTGTTCCACAAGGCGGTATTCTTTCTCCATTATTATTCTCCATCTTCATTAATTTTATCTGCCTTCGGTGTTCGTATCATCTTTATGCCGATGATCTTCAATTATATACAGCTGAGCGGGTAGAGAGTTGTCGGACGCTATAGAAGATGTAAACCGAGATTTAGATGCTATCAAGAAGTGGTCTGATAGTTTTGGGGTGTCAGTAAACCCCTCAAAGTGTCAGGCCATTATAATTGGAAGCTCGCGCATGATGGGTAGGGTGGCACTTAGCTCTCTTCCTCCTCTAATTTTTAATAATACCGTCATACCTATTAGCCCTACGGTGAAAGATCTCGGTTTGCATATTGACTCGACACTTAGCTGGCAACGCCAGGTATCTAATGTTAGTCAAAGGGTCAACGGTACTCTGCGGTCGCTGTATCGTCTGAGAAACTGTTTGCCTGCTAAGACGAAGACTATGCTTGTGCAGACTTTGATTTTCCCTATCGTCGACTATGGTGACGTGTGCTACTTTGACTTGAATGCGGTTTTGCTGGATAAGCTCGACGGACTGCTCAACAACTGTATCCGTTTCATTTTCAACCTTAGAAAATATGACCATGTGTCTAGCTATAGGTCTGAGCTCAAATGGATGTCCATTCGCCAAAGGAGAAGTTTGCGCGCTTTGACCACGCTTTTCTCCCTTCTCAACTCTCCCACTCCTCCTTCTTATCTTGTGTCTCACTTCCAATATCTATGTTCTTCACACACTAAGAATCTGCGTTCTTCTAACAATCTTCTCCTACTCTGTCCTTCTCATACTTCTGACTTTGTTCATTCTTCCTTTCATATTCAGTGCATTCTTCTTTGAAATGCGCTTCCTATTGATATCAGGACGGCCACCAGTCGGTATGCATTAAAGCGGAAAATGCAGAGTTATTTTCAAAATAAATAGAGTAGAGTCATCTCAACACCTCTCTCCCTTGAATTCGTATATATGTATATATATATAATATAGGTATATATTATAGTAAATATGTATGTATGTGTATGTAGTTTGTACTGTTGTACCTATTTTAGTTATAATGCATTAGAATACTTTTTTAGGTTTATCCTTGTTCCTCTCATATAGAGCACCTGCCATCTAATCTCTTCACCACCCTTGGTTGACTGGTAGAGAATGCCTAAGGCATTAAGTCCGCCTTTGTACTTTTTTGAGTGTGAAAAGTTTAAATAAATAAATAATATTTGCACACCATAATATGTGGCAAACATGTCTAAACCTGTATTTTTTTATGTTATCCTGCAGCATGCAAGTTTTTAGTTCTGTATGTTGTACATATGTTTGAGCAAATAACTGTATCTTATCTTATCTTAATAAGTGATGCTTACCACAGCCATGATTTCGTCAAGTCTTTTATTTCTTAGGTAGATGGTTTTGAAGTATAATAAGAGATAAACATATAAAACGAGAACTACTGCTGCCACGATGGCTTTCATCTTTGAAGTTGAAAGGTTGATCATCTTGCCCTGCAACATTTTTCAATAGATAAACATCATTTGATATTACATTCAGCAACAATATAAAGGTGTAAATACAATAACATAACATTACACCTGTATTCCCCAACGGGTTAGGCAGAGGTGTACCCATGGTACACCCACATTAATAGGGGGTGAGCCTATTGTCATCAACCAAACACAAATTCTAGACTCTGGGCTGCTACTGAAAAGTTCTAGATGAGAAAATACAATGATGGGATGTTATTAGGGTTACTTTAGACAACATTGCAATAGTATTACTACAGTGGGTTGCCAAATTAATAGGGAGATTTTTTATAAATTTCTTACTTTGGGCGCACTTGACTGCAGTTTTAAGTGATACAAGCGTCCCAGGAACGTATTATTTATTTTCGTCATGTCTCTGCAACTCAAATTTTAAGTGGATGTTGAGATTTAAAGGGTATATTTATTTACTACATTTTTATAAGTTACGTGAGAGCCGTAGTGCACTATACTAGCTAATCAGTGAAAGATGAATTTGAATATTATAACAAAGTTAATTTTATATTTATGCTACAAAATTTTGATAAAATGTAAGTATTGACATTATGTTATTATAAAATTCAATGATTTATTATATGATGGTAAAAATAATATTTATTTTAATTTTTTTTGCTTTCTGTATGAGTCGGGTGGGAAATAAAATAAAAAACTGCAATAAAATTCTATTCCAGCATACCAATTATTCCCAAACAGAAATAGCAGACATTGCTAGTGTTTCTAAGTCGGCAGTCAATAAAATAAAAATTAAATTGGACTTAAATCAACCAATTTTGCCTAATAAAAAAGGCAATGGTGGCAGAAAACACATCCATACCCCACGTTCAGATAGGATAATTAGAGATATCTGTTTGCAAAGCAAAAATAAAAGTGCTTTACTGTTAACTCAGTTAGTCCAGGAGTCTGGAATACTAGTTTTCAAGAGAACTATGCAGCACAGATTGGCAGAGGAAGGCTTGACAGGTCATCGTCCTGTGAAAAAACCCCTGGTTGACTGATGCAATAAAGAAGAAACGCCTAACATGGGCTCGGGAACACCGCCAAAAGACGGTTGAGGACTGGAATAAGGTCAGTTTGCATTGTTATTGGTATTTTACACCACTTAAAATAATAATTTTCAAAATAATAAACTACTTTCAATTTTTTTTCAGGTGTGTGTGTCGGATGAGTTAAAGTTCGAGATTCTAGCCGACAAGAGCAGCTTCGTCAGGGGACGTCCAGGAGAAAAATACCATCCCGAATGCATCGTGAAGAGGGTAAAACACCCTGTTGAAATAATGGTGTGGTCTGTGATAAGCGCCAAGGGGGTTGGGCGCCTGTACATTGTCCAGGGAACCATGAAACAAGACCTACAGACAAGTTTTACATACTCCCCTGGTACCGTACACTTGAAGAATGGTTCCCTGATGGTGAGGAATTTACATTTATGCATGTTTCAGCACCATGCCATAAAGCCAGAAGCGTTACCAAGTTCTTGGCAGACCACAACATTCCAGTTTTTACCTTGACCTGGTAATTCTCCTGACATGAACCCCATAGAAAATTTATGGGAGATTTCCAAGGTCGAAATGATAACCACCAAGGTCAGGCTGATAGAAAATCTCATTAATGTTTGGCATCACAACCCTAAGATAAAAGAAAGTGCCAAACAGTGCATAGCAAGCATGCCCAGGGGTATAGAAGCACTAATTGAGGCGAAAGTAAATGTCACTAAGTACTGATCACTACTAAGTAACATTTATTTTCTCCTATTTATGTACTTAATTATTATTATTTTGTTATTATTTTTATTCCTTAATAACTGTTTTGTATAATTAAAGCTTTTATCATTCAAAAAATGTGTTTTTCTAATTAATTTAAGACTCTTACTTCACAAATACAAAATTTTCGTGACTGTCCCTAATAATATGGCAACCCACTGTAGGTACTGAAAGTAACAAACATTTGAAGTGAATAATTTGTTGAAGGTTTACTTATGACTGACATCGTCGTTTTACTGGCAATAGCTAAGGGACAAGAGATGACTTAACTGGGTTCAACGTTCATTTATTTTTAACAATATCCATTGTGTATGTTTAGTTACTCACCGGTTTTACGACGACCTCCGGCACTTCCGCCCCGAAGTAAGACATTCAGAATAAATTTAGGGAGTTTGCTTAAAACTGCTACAAAACACCACTGCTCCCTCGTACAATGCAACAAACGTTAGGTCAGAGAATAACTGAAGCTGATAGCTTTATCATTTATCTCCTGTGATATTTGCTTTATTCGTTTCGTAAGTGTACTATAGTACATAGAATACTATTTACTTACTCCAGCTCCGGCGGTACGGTAAAGTATTGTAGTAAAATATTTTGTTATTTTTCCTATTGCTATTGCACTTTGTTTTTTTTCTTTGACAACTGAACTGAACTGAGCCGCGCTATCACTTTAGTACTGACAGCAGTGTCACTATTGTCAGTGTCATAATGTATTAATTTACCTACTCTTTGGTCACAGACCAGTCATATCGATCTACCGATATTTTTATATCGATAGTTTTAGGCGATAGTTATTAATTAGATATATCCATATAAAATGTCAAGTATCGAAAATGTATCAAATACGAAATTTTTCCAATAGCAACACTGTTGTTGCCATTGTCTAAAACCGCTGGAATTCTGGTAAAAAGTAGACTTTTTTTACTTTCATCATGATCTACGAGTGCGTAGTCTTCGCACACGCTAATCCACGCCATCTCCATAAGAAGCAGACCTTCCAAAACCGTTTCCTTAGAAAATTTACGGAGAAGGGGGTCCTTCTATGTCCGCAATTTGGATCTTCAATTAGATCTCAAAATGTCCAACGTCGAGCAGTTCATGAAACGCCTCTCCAACCGTTTCTTCGACTCTGCTATAAAGCACCCCAATCCCCTGATTGCGTCAACCGCCCGTTACACTCTCTCCCGCATAAGTAAGATTCGCCGTCCAAGGCATACTCTCACTATCCCAGACGACCCCACAACCCTCCTCCAAGAGAGTAGTAAGGAAACCAGTACTTTAGCACACAAAAACAAAAACTGACCCGCCGCGACTTCCCCGTCTATCCTCGCCCGACCCTTGCTCGAGCCAGGCCGATGCCGCTCCACTAGGTTGTCATCTGACTTTGCGTTTGCACCGGCGAAACATCGCAACAAAACATGTTGAAATCTCTAGGTCCTGTCAAAAATTGTATCGAACATTGACAGAAAATAGAGATTCCAACATGTTTTGTCGTAAATGTTTCGCCAGTGCAAACGCACAGTAAGAGTGCAGTGTTTTGTCTTAAGCATGCTGTCACATACTATGAGAAGCGTGAGGCGCCTATTTATGCCTGCCTCCTGGACCTATCTAAGGCTTTTGGTCTGGAGTAAGTTAGAACGGGTTCACCCACAGAACTTATAAATATTTATAAGTTTATTACACGATCAATCAGAATCTGAATCGTGTTGAAACAAATTCCTAATCCATTGCTTCATAAGCTCGAAAAAAAAA
The DNA here is from genome assembly GCA_947364205.1 of Agrochola lota. Lineage (NCBI taxonomy): Eukaryota > Metazoa > Arthropoda > Insecta > Lepidoptera > Noctuidae > Agrochola > Agrochola lota. Next base: position 22,625,436 of record OX376223.1, read on the forward strand.
AACTGCTCGACAACGTAAATAACGCTATGAATGTTGTTGAACTGTCAAAATGAAACGGATTAGTCGTAATAATTTACGAAATACGTAATTAGAATGCTGATCAACACTGTACGATGGGCTGGGTCTTGACTCATCCATAATACGATTACGATTACTCGTATATACCGATTAGGTATTTAAAACCAGTATTTTAAGGTTTTTTTTAGGATGTTCCTAAAATCATACCAGTATTTAATTATGGCTTAGTTTTATTTTTACCAACTTTCCTTAAAATTATTAGGCACAATTACAATCACAAAAAGAAAGTGGTCATCAAACAGATAACAAATAACCAGGAAATTTAAATTTTACACTTTGCCTGACTCTAACAGATCGTAGTTCTGATTTATGAAACAAAGGTCCACAGCATTTTTGGGGTATGTAAAGGTCGCTATGTCAATTTGTTTTAGATCTGTTTGAACAATATGCACAAACGATGAGGTTGTCTTCAGATGATGAACCAGAGACTTGATGTGATACAAATGCTTCAAAAAAACAGCATCTGTTGTCACCTATAATTAAAAGTTAATAGGAACCCAAACCGAAAATATATGGAATAATCATACATATTGCAACGAGTTATTTGGGAAATTAGTAGCAATTGAAATGAATCATATACATGGACAGGCACGCTTTGATTTAATATCCGAAATAATATGTCTTATACAAAAGAAGCAAATAAGAAATTTATAACTAATTAATATAGAAATAAAGAACAATGTTGAATAATAAACATTCCTTTTATTTAAATCAGCTTGATTTAAAAAATGCTGCTCCAATAAAACCAGTGAGCAATGGGTTTTTATTCGGTGTTTTTTACCGAATACGTTCACCAGAAATTAATCGGTGCTTCTCCGGTGCTCATTGCTCCGGTGCCAACCACTATTATATGTCAAAGACTCGGATTTACATGTTTTGTGATTGTAATAGGTTTTTCAATGAGCCGGTGATTATCGGTTTTATCAAAAACCGGTTTTTCTTAGGTTTTTATGAAACCGGTTCACATCACTAGCGTCTATCTGTCTTTCAGTAAACGAAATTCAGTGTAAGGTTATTATTTTACGAATTGTTTTGGTGCCGCGGAATTATATATTTTTCAGATAAATTAAACTTTAAAAGTGAATGAAAATAATAATTTTTAATTTATAAAAATACCCGCTTTACAGAATTATTAGTATAACCTAAAACTTATTTGCAGGTAAACAATGACTACAAACTACGCTAAATATTCTCAATTAATAAAGGCATCGACGAATTATGCGCGTCGTATGCAGCGCCTATCCAATAGGATCTTCGGCGAGGTCGCAATACCCACCAATTCTAAATCCATGAAAGTCGTCAAAATGTTTTCTGAACGGCCAGTACATACTAATGAGGAGATCATTCACTATTACCCGAGACACGTTGAGACTCATAGTTTGATGCTGAAGCTGCGAGAGTACGGCTTATTCCGAGATGAGCATCAGGACTTCAAGGATGAGATGAAGAGGCTGCGGGAGCTCCGGGGCAAAGTCAAAGTGTGGAGGAGGAAGCTCGACCAGAAGACTGAGTAAAGTTCAGATTTCTGACAATGAGAGCTATGCCATAAGCTTGATTGTTGTTGAGCTATGTAACAACAAAACAGTGTTTATTAATGTTAGTGTAAAGTTAGTGAGTGATACATTCTCCTCTGGTTTGATGGATGTACTATGTAACTGTCATGCTTGTCACTTATTAGAAATGCCCATGTTAGTGTAGTTATTCAGTAAGGTGATACTGTAATTATTGTTTGTAAATAAAACACTTAAACAACTATGTTAAAATAAAACTGCAACTAAATGTGTGTTACTTTTTTAGAATAACACAGTTTATTATAAGGAATTTCACTACCCTTGGAGGATGTAACATAAATGAAAAACAATATGAATAGCACACAGGGCAGCAGCATGGTCACAAAGAAGTACCAGACTGGGTATAGGAATGTTTTCTGAGTGCGCGCAAGTCTTATTTGGTGATAAGTGTGGTTGCGGGTCAAGGCAAAGGCATCAAAATAACATTTCATCCATCTGTACACCCTGTAACAAGTAAAATTTTACTAATTGATCATTGGCTGTGTAGTATAAACAAAATATAAAGTGAATGACCATTTCTTATTGTCATTACAGTGGTTATAAAGATGCAGCTTCTTAGGTACTAATAAATGTCTATTAATCTGTGAGGAGACATGAAAAAAAACAACACCTTACTAACAAACAAAATTTCAGTCAAATTACAAGAAAAATTAGGGTTGCCAGTCTTGGATATTTAGCCCTCTTCTAGCAAGGTTTAGCCTAATATGTTATGTTAGTTACCCGTGAGGGCGCAGCAGCTTGTTGCGGGTCTTGGTGGCGTTGGCGAGGCTGTCCACGTCGATGTAGGGGGTCCTCACGATGACCAGCGCCAGGTCGAACCACGGGTGCATCACCAGATGCAGCGCGGGACGCGTACTGTGCGTGCCCCAGTTACCTGGTCGCAAATATACTAAGATGACACGCGCCGACCGGGATATTGGTCAGTGTAGCGCTTGCTGTATTCTTAGTAGTCCCTACTACTCTTTGAAGTCTTATGAGGCGAATTTAGAAAGTAAATTCGCCGATGACATTCAAAATCAAAAGTCATATTCAAACTAGGGTAGGAAAATCAGCACATTTTGAACGTTAAAATTACATATAATGACAGTCAAAGTACTCCAAAACCGCGCATCACCACATCCTAGTGCTTTAGATGGCAAGAAGAAGCGGCGCAAAAAACTCTCGGTCTGAACTAGATTCGGTTTGGGTTTAGAAACGTGCCGACTCGCTTTAAAGAGGTTATTGGGGATTCTAGAGGGTCTTCTGAACCCGCCACAACAATTTGTTTTTACCGTAGCATAAAAAAATTAAAAAAATACTTTGACCTTCAATTCGTATGACATTGACCTTGAAAATGTGTCTCCTGTGAACTGGTATGTGAGGGGCGGTGACTTGTCCTCTTTCTCTCTCGTTCCTGCTATCTCCCTCTACATTTTATCTATCAACATTTCCGAGATGTATGTCATTTAAAAAAAACTATGACGGAGGGAGTGGGAGGGGGGTTTACTTACCCTCCCCCGTTCCCCATTATCAAGGCGGCACGTTTCAAAACTAACCTTTGATTCGATAAAATAGTATCGAAAGTAACATTACGAAACACAAATACTTACCTACGTATTATAAGTGCGCGCGGAACTAGTTGGCCACGCCTTAGGTATGTGAGCGGTGGGACGGAGACGCGGGGGCGCTTGCTGTCATTACTCAGTGTGGCGTCGTACTTCGCGACGGCAACACGCGTTGAAAGTTCCGGCTAGTTTAGACAAAACGCACATGAGATTGCAATAGCGAGATGAGTCCGCCGATAAAAAGATAATCTAAGGAAATAATATTTAAAGTGCACACGTTTTTAAAAAAAAACGGAAAGCCGATGTCAATCGTTTAGAATATATAACTGATGCGAATATACATAAATTAGTAGCAGAAGCAACAGGGATATGAGAACGAAGTGTAAGGAGAGTGATTGCTGAAAATAAAACTTCCTTGAAAAATACAGGGGAAGCAAAATTTAGTTCTCCGCGGAGACCAAAAGAAATAAAAAAGAAAATACAAGTTGATGATTTTGATTTAGGAGTAATAAGAAGAAAAATAAATCAGTTTTATACGGTAGAGAAGAAAAAACCAAGTCTATGAAAACTAAATGCTGTGTTAAAAGAGGATAATATTTTAGATTGCGGATTAACTTTTTTAAGATAACTTTTGCACAAACTGGGATATTCATTTAAAAAATGTAAATCGAAGAGATCCCTTTTAATAGAGAGACCAAACATTGTTGAATGGCGAGTGAAATATTTGAGGGCCATAAGAAAACTCAGAGAAGACAAACGAAATATATTCTTTTTGGACGAAACTTACGTTAACCAAAGTCACAATGTCCAAAAATGTTGGCACTTTTCGTCGGAGCCTGGAATTTATACAGCTGTAGGCAAAGGAAGGCGTTTAATAATAGTTTACGCTGCACGCTGGTAGCCGGAACGGTTTAGGTGACGATGGTTTGCTAATTTTTAAATCTGATTTAAAAACGGGGGATTATCATGGAGACATGAACTCTACAAATTTTTACAACTGGGTTGATCGAAAATGAATACCTAAACTTCTACCTAACTCAGTCATAGTTATGAATAATGCTGCCTATCATTGTGTGCAAGTTAAGAAGAAACCGGCTATGTCCAGTTTGAAAATTAATATGCAGAACTGGTTGCAAAATCATAACGTGCCATTTTCTCCCACGATGATTAAAGCCGAACTCTTGTGGTTGATTAATACGACCCAATCAGAAAAAATATACACTGTTGATGAACTTCTGAAAGCTGCAAGTCATACTGTTCTAAGACTACCTCCATATCATCCAGACCTCAAACCGATCGAGCTTGTGTGGGCAAATATTAAAAATTGCCTGGCCAGCGATCACATTAATGCTACATTGGACGAGAAAATTACAATACTAACAAGGCTATTCTCCGAATTCTTTGCCGAACAATGGCAAAAATGCGATAACCACGTACAAAAAAACGAAACAGGAATACTGGAATCATGATATGAGATTTGATACTATGATGGACGAAATCATTATAAACTTACAAGATGATTCTGAATCAAGTTCAGAGAGTTCAGAATAAGTGATTCAGAGAATATGTCAGAATAATTTTTGTTTTTGGTTTATTTTACTATTAAAAATCAATCTGCCTAGCCTTTTCCCAACTATGTTGGGGTCGGCTTCCAGTCTAACCGGATGCAGCTGAATACCAGTATTTTACATGGAGCGACTGCCTATCTGACCTCCACAACCCAGTAACTGGGTAATACGATACCCCTTGGTAAGACTGGTGTCAGACTTTCGGGCTCCTGACGACTCGTAACGACTGTCAAAGATCCACGAATGACAGCCGGGACCAACGGCTTAGCGTGCTTTCCGAGGCACGGAGGATTCTCGGTATGTAAAGATGGTCACCCATCCACTGACCAACCCCGGCAAGCGTAGCTTAACCTGATGGATCGACAAGTGCGGCTGTTGTTACTTAGCCACGAGCTCCTCCTTTATTTTACTATTAATTACAATATAATTAGATAGGTACAATGTAAAGTTCTAAAAGTTCAATTGTTTTTTATTTATTCTTTTCAATAATTGAACAATTATTGTTCACGACATCTCGAGATTGGTCATCACTGTCTAATCTCATGTGCGTTGCGAGCAGTAGGTAACCCGCCCCCTCGCCCCTGTCGCCGCCTAAGGCGCGGCCAACTAGTTCCGCGCGCACTATAGATCCGCCTTATGGGGCATGCGCAAAGGTAGCCCGCGCAATTCAATTTTTTTTTAGTTTTTTACATTTTGCAGATCAGTGTGAGGTTTTGTGATTAAATGTTGATTAAAATATGATTCGTGACCGTAACCAATATGGCTTTACTGCTTTACATAATTATAATCAGCAATATAACTCCATAATAATAAATAATAAGTAAGCACAATTATTGCCAAATGTCATGATTTCATGAAATAGTCATTCAATGCGATTAGATGAACTTAGAGAGTTGTATTGATCATTTTTATGATTATAATTCTATAAAAAAACATTTGATACGGCCGCGAATCATATTTAGTAACAAAAATTGAATTTCGCGGGCTACCTTGACGCTTTTGCCTTAAGGGCTGAAGCAGATCTTAAAAAAAAAAATAAGTACATGCGTTTTATGTTTCGAAAATCCCTGGGATCAATTTCAACATTTGGTTGGAGGAACACAATAATAAATATTGTGTAGGTACATTGGGTTCTTCTAATTATTAGAAGAACCAAATGTAGCAACTCTCGCTTCTGTCAATATCTTTTTGTGCTAGTGTTGTGATCGGGTAGTATGGTATCCTGCTCACCCGCGCTAAAGCGCTCGCAGCTGCCGCCGGCGGCCGGGCGCTCGACGGTCAGGTTGGCGACGGGTGCGGTAGCGAGGCAATGCGCGCGCGCGATCACCCACTCGCGGTTGTAGAGCACGCCGGCGCAGTGTCGCCAGCCGCTCGCAGTCGCCACGCATATCGACATCTTGTTTCTTCCCTCCAGTCCATGCATTGCGTCCAACAGCTCGTCTTTCTTGGCGAATGCGCCGGTCGCTATCGCTACGACACAAACGATCTTGAGCCACATTATTTGGGGCCTCGAAAGTTTCACTGAATGACAGGTGCGCCATGTTATACTAAACTTGTTTCGAATTTTTCGTGCGGCCAGTGTTCCCGGTGTTGTAAAAAGTTATGTTGCAGACACCTTGATCACTGCGTTTACTCTTTGGCGCCGCGCCTTAACCGGCTTATTCCAAAACAAGGTCTAAATTTGGTACTGGGATTAGTACTAGCTTTAGTACCATGACTAAATAAAACGATATTATAAAATGAAGTTTATCACTAGTTCCAGAACTGTTTATACAAATACAAATACAAAATGTTTATTTCTGTACCAACTAGTATACATTAGTTTATGATTGGAGCCTCCTTTTAAGCATGATGACGCCTGTATTAGGAGACTCCGCACTTCCATAGCTTTGGCTGTTTGTACTACTTACAGAATTATTTTTACTATTTTCTTAAAAGTACATTAATGTGGGTGTGTTGGGTGTGCGGAGTGTGTGGTGTGTGAGAGGTGTGTGCGGTGTGTAGAGCGAGTGTGGTGTGTGATATGTTTGAGGTATGTAAGGTGTGAGAGTTGTGTGGTTGGTGTGTTTGTGTGTATGAGGGATGATGTGCGTGTGGGAGTGGCGGTACCAGTATTAACTAACTTCCACTTATTATAACAATAATTCAATATCTGCATAAGTGCGCGATTTTAACCATTCTATTAACATTTTCTCAACTTTATGAAGATATTCAGTGTAAATGTATATGTCCTTATTTATTTTATTATATAACCGTGATGATTGATTATTATATTGCGTAGCAGCAAAATTGGTTTTAGTTTGTGTGCCTTGAGCAATAATATCCTTTCTCCTTTTTAATGTTATGTTTTTATCATATGTAAGTGTCTTATGTTTTTTTAAGATCACGGCACAGATATATAGTTTCCTAACAGATAGCAGGCCGCTGATCTCATATAGACTTTCAGTGGGGAATCTCCGTTTCTTAAAATACATTATTTTTATCAGACCTCTTTGCGCACGTTCCACGTCTATAAATTTTGATTTTGCTGCCCCACCCCATACAGGTATACAGTAGACTATCACAGATTGTGCAAGGGCTGTGTAGATTTCATTTAAAAGATTTCTTTTGACGCCCCCCTTTGTGGCTACACCTGCAGGGATTACGTATCTCAATGATTTAAATATCCATCCCAACTTTCGTATTCTACCAGCAACATGTTCGAGGTGGGAGTACCAACTTAAGTGCTGGTCAATTATAACCCCTAAATATTTTGCCTGTGATACTTTATTAATTACAGGACATGTACAGGCATAATTCATGGCTCGTTTACAGGAATGTATTTTTATATTTAAGTCTTGATCTGGTTGTGAGCGATTTCTAATTGTAAAACATATATAATTGGTCTTGGTTGCGTTTAGCGTAAGAAGATTTTCATTAAGCCAATTTGCAATTTGAGCCATACCTATTTCAGTTTTGAGCTTTATTTCGGACCAGTTATCCCCATAAAAGACAATGGAAGTATCATCGGCGTAAGAAAAAATTTTTGCGCTTTCTACTTTTAAGTTACATAGGTCGTTAATGTACATTAAGAAAAGTGTTGGTCCTAATACGCTTCCTTGAGGCACGCCGAATGATACCTCCACGTCATTACTGATGTATGTCCCTATCTTAACTCTCTGCCTTCTGTTTGAGAGATAATCTTTAAAAAGCATAAGAGGGGTTCCCCTTATTCCAATTCTTTCTAGCTTGGACAAAAGGGTTGGAACAGCAACGGTGTCAAAGGCTTTTTTTAGATCAAGGAATACAGCCAGACACTTTTTCCCTGAATCGACATAGTCAGTTACCAGCGAGCTAAGCGCTGAAACTGCATCCTCAGTTGATATTCCCTGTCTAAAGCCAAATTGTGTAGGTGATAATATTCTAAATTCTTTTAGATAATGTAAGAGTCTTATATTAATAATTTTTTCTAAAACTTTGGATAAACCTGGTAAGACAGAAATAGGTCTGTAGTTATTGACATCGTCGCTGTTCCCTCCCTTGTGAACCGGTGTAATAATAGATTGTTTCAGTAGTGTCGGAAAGATACCTTTTCTAAAACAGAGATTTACCAAATGAGTAATGACAGGTACAATTTCCTTGCCAATATATTTTAGGAATTTTGTTGGAATATTATCCCACCCTGGAGCACTGTCGGATTTCAAACCCATCAGAACACTTTCTACTTCCATGGGGTCAGTGTCCAAGAGACCAAAAGAATTAATTTGTGTTGGTGGAATGTTAGATTGGCGAGAAGTATTATTAATTGGAATTTGCTGGGCTAATTGCTTTCCAATGTTAGCAAAAAAACTATTAACTGAGTTCACTGATGCAGTTGGAGAGGGTAGGATATTTAATAATTCAGTACTTTGATTTTTAGGTTTATTTGAGTAAGTAATTGATTTTATATTTTTCCATAATAATTTCGAGTTCGTAACCGATTTAGCAAGCAATTCTCTTTCGAATTTTCTTTTCAATTTTTTTAAAGGATTATTACAGTAATTCCTGTAACGAATATACGTTATTTTTAAAATGTCATTATACGGATCTGATCGATAACTTTTTTGTAATTTGTTACGATTTTTAATGCATTTTAATAATCCTGGGGTGATCCACGGTTTAATTATACGTTTGCTACTAGCGATAACTTTTGTGTCAGTGTTGTATTTAATAGCATCAATCAGTTTTTGAATAAGTTTATCTGTTAGCAAATCCGGGTCGTCACAAAAAAGCAGTTCTGCAAGATTTTGTTCTTGTAAATATTTTAGTGCATTTTCAAAGTTTATGGTCGTGGTGATTTTATTAGCAGTTTCGTGACTTTTTATTTTGGAAAGTGATAAAAATGTAGTATAGTGATCGGTAATTGTAGTTTTTAAGACGGCAATTGAAGCTGATGTCTTTTTTTTATGAATCCTCAACATGAAATGGTCTAGGCAGTTCCGTTCTCTGGTCGGTAATGTATGACCAGGTAAAATACCATACGTAGACAACATGTTAAGATAGTTCACTCGGTTTTTTTTATCATGAGACATTTCTACATCTTTCGCTGTAATGTTGATATTTATGTCTCCCGCTATTATTATGTTTCTTTGTGTAGGTAACGTATCTAAGTGCTGACTCAGTGAATCTATAAACCTATCCAAGTTGGTGTTGCATGGAGACCGGTATATACACAGAAGAGTGTTATCTAGAATGTCTAATTGTAGACAGGTCGCCTGGTCTAGCCGAATTTCTTGAATTTTTGATTTTAACGTTTTTTTAACGAAAATTACTACTCCATCATTTTGATTCATCTGCCATGTTGATACAAAAGACTGATAATTGCTGAGTTGAGGTATATGTTTGTTCTTATTCAATCTACATTCTGTCAATACTATCACATCTGTTTCGAATTCAAAAGTAGACATCATAACGACAAAATCATCAAAGTTGCAGTATATACTTCTTATGTTCTGAGATAAAATAGTGAAATCGCTTTTTTTGACGCATATATGATCAGAAAGATTTGAAGGATCACATTCAACTGCCCTTGCAATTTCAATGTTGTCTATGTCATTGATTGTTTGCAATGTGTTACTCATAAATGATACCAGATATTATTGAGGTCATCACAAGGCAGTCGTAAATACCACATTGTACATAATAAAGGTAAACTATGAGAGAAAGTATCGAGCTAATTGTGTGAATATTTCCAATTGTGTATGTTTTTTTATGAAAGAATGATTTCGAATATTTATTTTTAATTTTATGTTCTTTTTTATAATTAATATATTTATGAAACTGGTCTAGTAATTTAATGTGTATTTCCGAATTCATATGTGTTGAGTGAAAATTAGGTGCACGCTTGATAAACTGTTTTTGTGTTATGGTGTAGATAGACAACTTATGTTTTATTTGTTTGTGTGTTTATGGTACTAAAGTTAGTCCGCCGAGTTCCCTAGTTTATCTTTGGTACTAACTTATTTGACGTTTGCGTTGATTATTATTGTTTGTCAATTTAAATAAAAATCGTTAAAAAATTATATTAATATGATTGACTTGATGGATTTGGAAGATTTGGATATGCTGGAAACGTTTCGGAGATCTTACAGACATCGACATCGTGTAAATCCTTTTGAATTTGAGTGACGAAGATTTTAGAATAAGTATAGGTTCACAAAACGTTTTGGAGAAAAAATTGTGAATGTTTTACGTGAGGATTTATCCCACGACCCTCGAGGATGCCCATTGAATCCTGAAGTGCAAGTGGTTTGCGCATTACGCAACTGGGCTCGCCAGTAAGTATGTAAGTACCTAGCCTCAGTCAATGCTAACCTAACATTAGACAAAATCCAAATAATATATACTAATATTATTGTTTTATGCGTAGATTCAAGACGATACAGCTGATTTACATGGTGTGTCTCAACCAGTTGTCAGCAAAACATGTAAAAAGGTGGCAGATGTCCTGAAGATTTATAAAAATGCCTATTACTCTAAATAAACAGGAGGAAAGCATTAGGAAGTTTCCCAGTATTGCCAATTTTCCTACAGTAATTGAACCAATAGAATGAAGTCATATAAGAGTGAAGAAAGTAAATGCTGATGGGGGTCAGTTATATATTAATAGAAATGGATTTTCTTCATTAAATGTTATACAAACTATTTAAGAAATTTGTTTTTTTTTGTCTGTACCGTACCTCTGTTTTGTAACAGCGTGCAGCGTTGCGATCCAAGAACGGTAGTTTGAACGCCCGTTCGGTACGGTACGGTGGTACGGCGTCTCACCGTACCGTACCGACCCGCGCCCGATACGCACCCGCCTTGTGTGTGTATTGAGCTTTACAGTTAGGTATATTAAGAACAATGAATACAATTAAGAAGTGCATTTATTTAATAATATGTAAAGGACGAGGATAAACATGCGTTTAAAATTACGCGCGCCACCGCCGTATTTAAGTCGCTGCACTTCACGCTAGGGGTTGTCTAGTAACCTCACGAGCGCCCAGCGTCCGTCGCTGAATCTCTGGATGTTATTTAATAGATATTTCAGATCCGATTAGTGGAATTGATAATATTCAGGAATTATTATTAATAAATTATGTCCTTTCTATCTATCTATTTTTTCTTATGGCAATGGTGCCGATGTCGACAATTCTGCCAATGTCAATGTGTGGAGAAAACGTGCGGTGGGAAACAAAATAAAAAAATAAAAATTAATAGAAGCTAAAATTAAATACCAATAAGTAATTGAGATTAATGCGAAACTTGTTAACGGATATTATTAGTACACTGAAACAAACATATAAAAAATATTGTTATCTATATGATTAAATATGTACATAAATATGGTCACAGATCACATAAAAAAACATCATAATTTGATGTCTTTGACACGAATAAAAAACATCAAAGCTGCAAAGAGCTTTATGTCCTTTCGAGTCGTTTTTCCCAAGAGAAACGTCACTCACGTTTATTCAGTCAACTTGACAGCCAACTAACGTTTCGTTCACAAAAGAAACCTCAACAGAGGTGTTAAAAAATAATGACAACTTGATTATAAAAAGCGCATCAAAAGTACAAGTTTTGCTTGTTCAATATATTGTAACCTAAACAAAGAATAATTTAGGACATATTTTGGTATTGATAAATAATTATTTAAGCACTTGAAATGCTTAAATAATTTTATTACAATACCAACATTTTGAGAAACAGAACGTTGCTTCAAATAAAGCCTGCGTGAACGAATGAAAGAATGCCATTTTGAGGATGGTACTAGTTTTGTTACCGTAACAATCCTTGACCTTTAGTCTTGGTTTAAACCATTACTTATGCAGTTTTTTGTAATAATACTGTGAGAGTCTGAATATGATGATTGAAAATTTATTCAATCACGATTAGGATACCTACAAAAAAAAAACATGTCGATGGTATTTAGTACCTACCTAAGTATACATTAGATGTATATACTCGACGCGAGACGGTTCGGACGTAAGTAAGCGGGAAGCACGATGATTTAAACCAAAGTACGGAATTAACAGACTTGGGAGTTATTGTAAACATCTTTTGAATGTATTCATTCAAAATAAAGTCATTTGAACTATTGAATAAAAAAAATTGCCTCATGCATGTAGGAATTTTGTTTTGGACATTTTCATACTCCTGTTACTTATATGCACCAAAACTTGCGTTGTAATAATATACATACACTGCGCCCATTACAAATCCTATAGCATTATAAAATTATTATGACAGTCAATATTGGCGGGTCTTATATATTTATAAAACTCGATATTGAACTATCTAGTATCATTTCCTTTGGCTCATCGACTCATCATCTTCGTGCGACTCCTCACGAATGTTGGCTTTAGCTTCCACTTTATTTAAGCATCTCGAGTACACTCCTATTGTATAATTAAGTGTAGAGCTTCGTCAGTCCATCACTCGGATGATAACGTTAACCCAAGCCGTAACTTGAGTACATAAATGATAATGTTCCCTTTATTTCACTTTAAACGCTTATAAATTACATTTTTAAATAAAAATAATAATACCAGCCTGTTACTGTTCCACTGTAGGGCTGGCAAAGGCCTCTTCTCATACAGAGAAGGCATGAGAGGCATTGATCACCACGCTTGCTCGAGACGTGTTGGTGATTTCAGACTTATATTAACTATATAAGTCCAGGTTTCCTCACGATGTTTTCTTTCACCGATGTCAGTAATGTCCAAGATAAACTCAGGAAGTACATATGAATTGAAAAAGTCACATTGGTACTTGCCCGGATTTGAACCCACAACCTCGTGCATGAGAGCCGAGGCCTTGACCACTGGGCCATTACGACATATTATCGACATGACAGCTGATGTCACCTCCTGTTCGGCAGTTTTTTATTTATGTTTTAATCCCTCGACATGGTGTATTTTGCTCTTTTTTGGAATAAATGGTGTTTCAGGCTTGTTTCCGGATTCTTCTTAACATATAAAAACTATTACACTGCGTCAAAAATTCATATTATGAGCGTTTATTCTGAAGGTAGGCAACGTCGCAAATAGATGTCAAATATTTCAATGTTTTGATTAATTTGGGAATATTACTGTGTGGAAATAAAAAATGTGGCTAACTAGCGAACTAGAATATTGATTATGAATTGCAATAATTAATATCGTAACACCGAATGTTTAGTTTTAGATGTAAAAAAAACTATTTGGAAACTTTCCAAATGCGTTTTTTACACCTAAAATGGGTAAATTTTACACCTAAAATGGGTAAATTTTACACCTAAATACACATCAAATTCAATGTTATAATTGCAATTCATTATTAATATTCTAGTTCGCTAGTTAGCCACATTTCTTATTTCTATTCAGTAATATTTCTTTAATCAAAACAGGTAAATATTTGAGTTATTTGCGACGTTGCTCACCTTTAGAATAAACGCTCATATATACGATGAAAAATCAGGGAAATAAAATTTCAAGACGTTTTGACACGTTGGTGTTGCCATTATTATGTTTATTAATACAGTCGAGACCTCAATATTGTTATCAAGTGCAAGATCTTCGGCTGAGGAACGTTTATTAATACGGGCAAGTCTACAACTTGGCTCAACTTGGCAAACTTGAGCTGTTTATTACTTATTCACACATGGCTACATCACCAGAGTTGTTGATAATAAAATATGCGAAAAAATAGCCATCATTTATTTGATTACAAAATCTTTTGTCAGGAAATAAATTGCTACATAAAATTTAAATAAACAAGAAATGCCTCAACTGTTTAACGACTTACTGCTGCGCGCGCGGCGCGGCTCGCCCGTATGACGTCACTCCACGTGACGTCACGCCGCGTCAGTCGCGCCGCGCCGCTTACTACTGCCAAACTCATATTTTGTGAAAATATGTACTTACTAAAAATCCTTAACATTAACTTTTACATTATTCAGTTCAAAATCTAAATTTATATAAGAAATTAAACTATTTAAGCCACAGACAACCTAGACAAAAACATGTATCGGTAGAATTGAATAAATAAACAAAAAAATTTCATCGTTCGGCAATACATTGGTTGTATAAAATGAATTAGTAGCGAGTGCATGGTGTAAGCTCTTTGTACTGTGTGCGCCGCGGGTCGGACTCAACTCAACACTATACACAGTATACACCAATAATACCATCAGAATATCATAACATGATGCGGCCAACTGATCCCGTGAGAAGCCGGTCGTGAGAGTCGCGCGAGAACGAAACTGTCCACTTATACTTGAGGCGGTATTCGTTCTAATTTAAACCACTATTAGAAAGTCGCGAGATCCCGTAAGCGAAGCGATTTGTACAAAACTCGCCGCTTTCAATATATTTTTCGTATTTCTATTTCGTATTTAATTGTTACGCTACTATCACATCTCACAAAAAGTTTTTTTTTTGTAAAAAAATTGAATGAGATACACAGTTATAATAATATAACGTCGACAAGTTCGCGAGCGACACACTGGCACTCCCGCATCCCTGCACTCGCGCGGACCGCTTACTGTCGCTGCTACACGAGAGCAGATACACATACATTGATCGTGAACTATCTAGTGCGAACAGGTAAATATGTAGCGTCTATTTAAATTTAATTCACCTCTGTCGTCATGACAAAAGTGTACAAGTACATGACACAGCGTTTCGGCGATAAATCGTTCCGATTACAAAGGAGCCTTAAGTTTGCAGATCACGTCGTATCGTCACAGGAACTACACCGAGACCAACTAATTATTTAGAAATATGTGTGCAGCAGTGACGTCATCGAGTAAGCGATACGCTGGAGCCCGCACGCTGCTAGTTCCCGGCGGGACGTGCGACCAGCGACTAGGTCGTCGTAGTGCTATGGTCGCAGGTGTAGTGCGTCCGCGACCAGCTTGTAATACATTATATAAACACCTACCAAATAGTTACAGTACATTGTGGTTGAACTTCGCTAATTTGGATATACAGTTATATACAATGAGTGAGGCTAGGGAACCCCTATACCTACATTATAGTGTTGTAATGATTCTTACGAATATAATCTAGTGAGAACTCGACTACATATGTGAGCTTTTGTGATCCGTTAAGGTATATAGGGTAATGATTCTTATTTTTATTTATTACAATTTCAAATAACATAAGAGTAATGCAAATAAATGAATATGAAAATCAATAATCAAAATTTTTGCTATCGTCGTTCAAATTAGCGAAATTCAAAAGTCGTAGGTATCACGCGTCGGAAGCATAAAAAATACCAAAAAATATTCAATTTCATCGAATCCTTCAATTCATCGATACGTAACGGATCAGGTTTTCATTTTCGCCGATGAGTTCATTCTGGTCGTAGCTGCCTCCCGCACTAGGTGTAGTCGTTGAAGTCGTCGATGGCCACGCGGTGCGCCAGGTCCGGGGGCCCGGCGTAGGGCTCGGGGGCCCGCGCGGCCGCGGCCAGGCGCTCGGCCTGCGCGCGCACGCGCAGCCGCTTGATGAGGCGCAGGCGCTCCAGCGAGTTGGACGCGTACGGCGCGCCGCCCAGCTTCAGCGACTGCGAGATGTGCGACGCCAGCTGCGCGGACACATCGTGCTCGAGTTAACATTACAGAACATCACGCATGGATGCCGCGAAGGGTTAGGCTGAGGTGTGCATGTCCCTAATAGTACACCCGCATTCCGCCAGTTATGTTAAGTCCCATGTAATAGAGGGAGAGCCTATTGGCATCGACCGGGCACAAATCCAGACTCGGGGCTGCTACTGAGATGTTCCAGAGGGAAAAACCCAATAACACGATTCGCACCTAGGGCTTCATGCTCACCAATAGCGTTTGCGACGACTAGATAAACGATGCAGTCTTTCTCATTATATTTATCTTAAAAGGTGGAAATTGTAAACCGCCCCATAAGAGCCTTTTTCCTGTCAAACGCAAACAAAGATTCGCGCCAAACAACGGGCGACGCGCATGCGGGCCGGCACGCACGCGGACACAAATGTGCATGATAGGAAAAAGGCCCTAACAGAACCTCAATAATATTTTTTGGGTTTTTTTCTATTCTGCAGCCTAAATATTGAAGTGTTCCTTCAACAGTGCCACCTTGCCGCAGAGCAGCCTGCGCCACAAGAGCCGGTCGCGACTCACCGCGCAGTGCAGCGCCATCTGCCGGGCCAGCAGCGCCACGTTGGTGTCGGACACGCAGTGCGTGTCGAGGTGCGCCAGGAACTTGCTGCGGATGCGCTCGTCCTTGGTCTTGACGAACACGCGGTTCATGCCGTGCTCGTACGGCTCCACCACCACGATGCAGAAGTTCAGCTGCCCCTGCGAGTGCAACAATAGCGATCACTCTGTGTCTGTAGCGACGCAGGCGCCGTACAATGGTGACTCTCGACTATAGAGTAGTAGAATATTCGATTCACATTCACACGTCATCGCGACATGCAACCATACCGCAGTCGTTCGACGTCTACCGTCCCCTCCAGCCTATTACTGTCCCGTTGCTCTCGACTCAGTACAATTTTGTTGGGATATCTTTCGATACATTTTGCTCTTGGAGAAACCATGTAACTGACGTTTGCGTTGGAATGAATAGTTTTGTCTACCTTCTGAGGCGTATTGGCTGCGAGATATCTCGAAACGCATCACGGCTATATTTTCTCTATTTTGCGGTATGGTATCATTCTTTGGAAATTGATCAAGCATTTGTGATGCAAAAAAAGTATTTAAGGGCTATATTTGGGCTGAAACAAATAGGGTCTTGCCGCCCTTTCTTTAGAAAATACAAGATACTTACGTTACCCTGCATCTAAATCTTGGAATCATGTATATTTGTTTTCAAGCATAATATTCTTTTTGAGCAGGCGACAGATCGAGGGGCATAGTAGCGTCTATGCCCCTCGATCTCATAATACTAATAAGTTGTATCAACCCAAGACGAATCTCACATTTACATCCAACAACAGCATATCGTGTGCATCCTGTCCGCCCTGTCCCAGGCTTGAGAGAGTCCGCAGTATAAAATACCTCCGTGTTGCAATCGAT
Organism: Agrochola lota; assembly: GCA_947364205.1. Classification (NCBI taxonomy): domain Eukaryota; kingdom Metazoa; phylum Arthropoda; class Insecta; order Lepidoptera; family Noctuidae; genus Agrochola; species Agrochola lota. The sequence continues at coordinate 22,642,735 of OX376223.1, forward strand.
GATAATTAGAAGTGGAGTCAACATATCTCAGTCACAGCAACATATATATATTCAAAGCCCTGAGATATGTTGCCAGCCATAAACTACTTATACAAACGTATAAAGCTTTGTGTCGCCAACTTCCTGGAAAGACCCATGATAGAAATAGAGCGCTCCCAACGCGCAGTCTTGAAGGTGCTGCTTTCTCTAAACTACAGAAACCCTACCACTCTGGTATATGAGTAGCCGCGGGTGGTAAGCGTCAGAAAATATTTATATAAGAGTGTCTGCGGAGATATCTCCGCAACTTGCCAAAAACAAAAGAACGGACAGATATCCCGCAGCATGGGTAAGGAGCAAGTTTGCCAGAAAGCACTACAACAACATAGCGCCACGCCTCTACAGCATATTTAGCCAGTTAAAACTAGTTACGAGACGTGAGAAATTTCTCGATAAAAAGGAAATCCTACTTTGGCTTGAAAGCTATAACTTCGATGATACTGAAAACCTTATAATCAGTAATCTCACCTAGTGGATAGACTCGGAGCACACACACACAGATTCACACACCTACATCTACACATGGTAGGTCCGCCCAGAGGGTTTGTGAGCAAGCATATGCAGGGCGAAACGTTGATAGCTGAGTAGGTGCGGCATGACGAGAGAACACCGAAAATATATTTGAAAAGTTTCAGATAGGAGCCCCGTGGTCAGGAGTTCACTTTCAGATATCGAAGTTGGGCCAAAAATAAAGTGATCAGAGCCTCTGATTTTGGTATTATCGTGTGCTGCCTTAACCCATAATGACTTAAATAGGCAAATCTGATGAATAAATTGTGGGCTTTCCCTAAATCTGACGGGTTAGAAAACTCAGATATGGACAATTTTTAAAAGGATATTCAGGGCGAATAAAAGTTATTCAGTGCAATAGTGTAGCCTAAGACATACACATCTCGACATTCGTCACTCATCCGAGATCAGAGATTGTAACGTGTCAGTTTACCTTGATGGTGTGTATGTTGAAGTCGGCGCCGGAGTCGTTGTACACGATGGACACGTAGTCGTTGCCGATGTACTTGCGCTTCTCGTTGCACGTGGGGTCCTTGGCCGACGAGGGCATGGCCGTCGCCACGTGGAACAGCACCTGCCACACTCACACCGCGTCACACTTCAACGAACTAAATCGTCGTATATCATCGAACATATTTATCAGTTGCAACTATTTTCCTCTTTAAAAAAATATGGATGGATGGTCGACATCGGATTTGCTTGCCACAATCCTAACTAATATCATAAATGCGAAATTGAGTTTATTTGTTACGCTTTCATGCTAAAACCGCTGAACGGATCTGGATGAAATTAGGCACATGGGTAGACCATGACCTGGATTGGGACATAGGATACTTTTTATCCCGATATTCCCACAGAATTGAGACTTATGCGGGTGACACCGCGGGGCGCAGCTAGTAAGAAAAAGAATCGATGTTTACTGCTAATAAAATAAGGTCTAAATTCAAACTACTACTATCGACTTGCAGTTGGTTGTACTAAGTTGCGACTGAATAATGTACGACAAAATCTGGATCAACTGTTCTGTATTCAAATAATGCTAAGAAACGGTAGTCCCTTACACTGACACCTGATATGCATAGTCAGGCGTATATTGTGTGTGAACATCTTTTCAGTATTTTTAAATAATTTTTAGGCTCGTATAGAAAGAAAGCGATGATGCGGTCTGGTGCACATTCGCCTGCAAGTACCCAGGTCAGTCGAGTATTGGAGTCCCAGGTTGTAGCTACAGTAGTTCCTCGTGGCTGTTACCTGCATGATGTCGTCGTTCCACACGTAGGTGTAGTGGCCGTCCTTGCCACCCTTCTCCAGGTTCAGGAACAGGTGCGGCTGGTCGTCGTCGCCGCCCTCCAGCGACACCAACGTGCCCAGCTGCGTCAGGAACTCTGCGTACCTGCAAGCAAGTATTCCCCGGATACCTCTAATGAGATGCATGTGCAAAAATATACATGACTGTATACATACTAATTTTAAAGATGTTACGAAAAAAAGAGATTAATGAAAACAATATAAAAATTTGTGGACAAATGGAGAAGTTTCACGCTTTTGAAGTTATTCTACTATCCTATGACACAAAACGACCATTGTACTGAATGGCACGTAGTTACTGTGGCGCTTCTGTGTTGTGACGTCACTTACTAGCAGTGCTGTCTCTGCCTAGCGCAGACTTTAAAACGCTTACAGTTCGCGTCAAATAACTTTGCCGCTCTGAACTAGTCTACAAATGACTGCGCAGTAGTCAATCTCACTTAACAAACAGTAGCGCGCATGCGCAACCTTACTTCAGAGCGGCAAAGTTATTTGACGCGAACTGTACAATATTGCCATTTTTTGAGATATTTAAACAATGTTTTTTTCTAGCTTTCAAAATCCACTGAAATACCCTATACGCCGTTAAGTCGAACTCCCATGTAAGAGGTAAGCCTTTCGCCTTTTTCCGTCTTCCTAAGTTGAATCATTAATCTTTAATAGTGGATCTAAAATTCATTCAAGTCCATTTCTTATTAAACCGGCACAAATCCAGTTCAAATTACAAGGTGCTACTAAAAAAATACTAAAAGAAATACAAATAAACGTTTTGGGCGACCCGATGAAACCCTGTGAAACCCACACATAATGTATCAATCTGCATACAACAATGATAGTGCAGTTAACGTTGTGACGTACCTCACACTGCCGTACTCGTTCTTCAATATTAACACTTCGTTATCTTGTTGTCCGAGCCCAACGTACAACACTCCGATCTGTAAACACACCGATATTATAGTGATCACATAAATAATAGACGTAGACGATAGTACGTGACTGTCGCGGCCTGCAACAGGGGCATTCATGGAAGAAAAGCCGAGGCACACATACGTGAGTCTAACAGTGCCTGGTTGCGGCCACGGTTTGTTTTGTTAACACTGATGTGCGGTTTAATGTACGGTGTCGTCGCGGTCGGTGCGGTTGACTGTACGAAGAAAGAGTTGGCGAGGTGAATTGGCCGCTTCACGGGGCTGGTCATAGGCGACGTGCGATATGTGTACTGACAACACTTGCGGCAGATCGCAGAACACGGAATCGCAGCGCCGCCGCCGGCAACGTCTACAGACTGCAGTTCCGGGAGTTCTTATAAAATTCGTGGCGTCGAAAGTGCGTTGAGCGCACAATTTCTGTCATGGACCGTCTTAAAAGCCGCCAGTTTGTTAGTCCAAGTCAAATCATTTATTTCAAATAGGCCCCTACAAGGCACTTTTGAACGTCAAACAGGGTTTACGTGACGAGTGCTGTCATCAGTGACACGTTTCGTTAGTATAGGCAAGCAGTGTAGATACAATGTTGACAACGCCGCCTCTGACAAACGGCCACCGCGGCCAAAAGATCATCTTCTGAAGATTTTAGAACAACGAATATATTTATAATGTTATGTTAAAGTTTACGTTAAAATAATCGCAAAATAAAATAAGGTGAAAAATACGTTTTTTTTTAACTTCATTGGGACTTTTGACAGTTACCCACGTCTACCCCTGCTTTACATTTAATGTTGAATTGTAGTCTAGCTATTCATAAAAAAACAGAAAATATAAATCGGCTGCGGATATTTGCGATTTTCGAAGTAATTGGTAAAAATGTGATATTTGCACTAGTGTTGCGTGTGAATTTTTTTATCAACAAGATACATACTACTCAAATTTTTCAATACTATATAAAGAGTTGTTACATTTATTTCTATATAACAAAATAGTGATAAATAAACAGACGTTTAATTGTAACGATACTTACGTGTTTTGTAACTCTTGAAAATGTCCACTTTCAACCGGTCTAAACGTGAAATAATACTTTCCTTTATGGAGGAGGAAAAACATTTGATGCATTACCAACTGTTTTGAAAGAAAATTATCATCCAAGTATAATATAGCATAAAGTAAGCATTCATCTTTACAATGCATTTGCTCGAAAAGAGCGTTTTCAAAGCAGTCAATTTGTGCGGAGTGTCACTTTTTTTCACTAGTGCTTTTTACTTTTCTGTTTTATTTTTATTTTTGAGGCCGTCGTCAGCCCGTCTCGTCGCAGAGATTTTATTTGAGAAAAGTTTTTCACAAATTAGTATTTACAAATCATATGATGATGATGACGATGGCGATGATTATGACGATGGTCAAAATCAAAAAGTCGAAGTCAAAGTCGAACTCAAAGTCAAAGTCAAAGTCCAAGTCGAAGTCGATGTCGAAGTCGAAGTCGAAGTTGAAGTCGAAGTAAATACAAAGCCAAAAGTCAAAGTTATGAATTTTGTTTTTATCATTTATATACGTATACGTCGCCGTATTTTAGATGTTACACATCGCAGGCGACTGCCCTAAAGCTCGCTCGTTTTTTTTTTTTTTCCTCGCACAATGCATAGTAAAACGTTGTATGATACACGTGCGTAAGATGATTTTCGACCCGTGTCGACTTATACACTCGCTCGCTTTGCTCGCTCGTGAATAAAAATGCCACTCGTCGGAAATCACCTACCTTCCGCACTTATAGCATAAATAACTATTATACAATTAATTCATTAGGTATCCATATATCATTTTCAACACAATATTTTTCTTAATTTGTTTACCTTATTCCTACTATGTATTTGTTTACCTTTCTTATTTTATGTTTTTTTTATATATTTAGTACTAGCAGCGCCCCGTGGTTTCACTCGCATAAATCTCGATCCCGTGGGAATATCGGGATAAAAATGTGTTAATCCAGGGTATAAACTATCTGTGTACCAAATTTCATCCAAATCCGTTCAGTAGTTTTTGCGTGAAGAGTAACGAACATCCATACATCCATCCATACTCACAAACATTCGCGTTTATAATATTAGTAGGATATGATAATTGGTATTTGTTGACATAATAATTTATATTGATAGTATTTTTTTTTGTTAAATCTTATTTGATGCTTTCGAATTTGTTTCTTTTTTAAATTATTTTATTAAAAATAAATTCATATTAAAATATAATCCCATTTGAAGCCTACTCTATACTATTCTATATTTGTGCAAAATTTCACAACATAATGTTTAAAAATAAAAAAGTTATTGATTTTTGATCCGAAACATACCTCGATTATTCCATAGTACGGCGTCTCCGTGCTCTGTTGGGGAGATATTTGCCTAACAATAGGACAGTAAAAAAGGTGTTTACTTTATATGTTTCTAGCGGCGGCACGAGGTCGAGGTTCTTGATGGTCCGCTCGTGTTGCACGCCGGACACGCGCAGCGGACGCTCCGCCAGCGGGTTCAGGATCGTCGGTGTCTCACCTGTACAGGATTTAGTTAGCTCTAAATTTAGTTTTTGGGTGCTGAGCGGACTCTGGACAATTTGTCCGCAAACCGACCGCGTCGTCGCCGATTGCCGGGTGACCTCTATCGCGGTCAGTTGCGGAAAAAAGCTCCGCCTTCTGCTTCTTCTGCGTTTTGGTGTGAATCATGACCACAAATATATTTCTTTAATTACTTGATAAATACGATTTTTAATCGCCGTAGTGGGCCAACTACATCGTGCGCAAGACACGTCTTTTTATATTAACTTACTGATAGGACATTCGTGTTCAAAACGCTCATCGCGTTAACATCAGGGTGGATTTTTGAGATGGGGCAGTAAGTACAGGTACCTCAACCGTTGTCGCTACAAGTAAACGGTCTTAGGAACCTGTCCTTAAAAATTTGAGGCATTTTGATCTGCTATCACAGATGTTGAAAAAATAAATACAGTCAGAAAGAAAATGAACAGTTTTCACAAAAACTTTTTTTTAATGCCAATCGACAGTCTCTTATAAGGATAAAGAAAGTCAATCAGACCAACCGCGGTTTGAGTACTAGAAAATTAGAAACAGCAATAAACTTTTTCCATACTTTGGTAAGAAAGAAACTCCCAACTTACTTTTATATGATAAACAGACTAGCCGAAAATAACAAACGACTTAAATTTGTAATTTTATTTGCATAATGAACAAGATAGTTTGTTGCTTGTGATTTCCGAGGTTCTGAGAAAAAAATTACTTCCAATAATTTTGAATTTCCAGACTTGTTTGGGAAACGTTAAACAAGACTGTCCGCTATAAAAGTCAGAAAACGGAAAAAAACCTTTGTATGGAATAAGCAACAAACTACCCACAGCCTACCTAAATGATGTTCTTAAAGCAAATAAAATTAGACGGCGTATTCGTTCAAGTTCAATTATTTTGTTAATTTTGTGCCAGTCTATTCCATCGTAAAGAAGTACGTTGTAATACTCGTATTATTTACCACGAAATGTATGGGAAAAGTTTTTTGCGAATTTTTTGTCCTCAGTTGGTCCGGTAGTTTTTAGATCGTATAAGAGACATTTTTTTTCAAAATCTGTGAACGCTGATCAACATGTCTCAAAAGTTTAAGTTCAGTCTCCTAGGACCATTTTTCTGTAGTTACCTGCCCGTACTGCCCCGTCATAAAAATCAACCGTGTATAGCTTCGAGCAGACTAGCGCGAGGCGACACCGGTTATTGCATAACAGTCGCGAGTTCGAGTCGCGTCGCGCTAGTGTGCACGAAGCGCTACCCGAGCTGTGTACCTGGCACGGGCGGCGTGATGGGGTAGGTGCTCATGTTGTGGTACAGCTGCAGGAACACGAAGGCCGGCGTCACGCCGCCGCCGCCGCCGCCCGCGGGCGCGCCCGCCGCCGCCGCGCCCGCCGCCCTGCCCGCGTACATACTGATCACGCGTGCGACGGAGCCAAACGAAACACAACAGAACACCAAGCGTAAACAACAAGCCGAGGTTAAATAATATAAATATAAGTCACTCACAACTAAAACGAAGGAAAGATAGCATCGATTGCTATCGATCATTATTATTTTCATTTCATTTGAAATTGCACCGGGGCGAGCACGGGCGTACCCAAAACGTTTGTGACAAGACATGATAAATTATATCATGTCTTACAATTTGTCTTAAATGTTAGCACGGGTTAATCATGTGACATAATCTAGAGACACGACATGTCTTTCTTGTTGCTGACTTGATAGTTTGACATAGTAAACGGGTTTTTGGAACGAAGTTCTTTAATGCGACTTCATACTTGCGATTGCCTTTTTCTAATTCGATAGAGATAGAGAGAGACAGAGAGGAAGAGTGAATTTGGTTAAAACGAAAATCCAAGATAGTGGCTGCGATTTTTTTTTAAATTCTTCATCATGGGTGTCGTTTTCATAGTTTTCGAGGGTGCTAAAGCCCAATAGTGAAGTCAAAATGTAAGTCCAAGATGGCGGCTGCAAAAATGTTCAAATGTTGTAAAGTTGCGATAGCTAACTATGATAAAATGTGTGAATCAAGCCATGTCACAGTAGACCGTGCTCGCCCCGCTGGTTTCTTTAATTCATAAGGATTTAAAGGAAAGATCTTAGTTTTTAAGCAAAGAATAGCAACAAATTAAAAGATCATGCACAATACAATTAGTTCTGTAACACTAACTACAACCACATGACTCAACGTTACGAGCGCTCATGCGTTCGCTGTAGCCGAACTGTTACATTTTTGCCTTATTATTTTGTGGATAAAGATTTTCGTTTTGTGGCATTCCAGCAGAAACGTGCATTTTCACAAAAATTGAGAAACCGAGTCTTTAAGATACAAGTACTATGGCTTGCAATGCCTTTGGGAAATGGCTCGTGCTCGTGCCCTCACAAAGGTGGCAGCTAGTTATCGGTGGAATTAAGGTATAATTATTGAAATCCTTGAAAACAAATGCAATTTTTACTCATGTATAAATTCAGAATCACTAGGACAAAAGAGACGGTCATAAAGATATTAATATTGCAGCGGAAACTAAACTGTACGTGTTGGGAATTAAGGTTAGTTTTCCGAAATTACATAAGTTTCGGCTCGCTCGCACCACAAATCACAAATGCGTTTAGCGCTAAATATATTTAAAACATCATTCTGTCTTTCATGATGTTTTAAGTACGGTTAGCGTTAAATGCATTCAGTGGTCGGCGCCACTCGCGGGCCTCAGTACGTGTCGCACCTGTGGCGGCGCGTGGGGCTCATGACGGAGATGGTGTTGGAGCGCTTGGAGCGCGCCAGCGGCGGCAGGTCGTCTCGGCCCGGCCCGCCCGGCCCGCCCGGCCCGCCCGGCGCGTGCGCACGCCCTCGGCCCTCCGGCACCGTGCCGTCGCTGGCCGTCTGAGCTCCGGGAGGGGCCAACATGTCAGTTACACATACTAACTTCTAGTCGTCGAAACAAATTGCTTATTTTAAAGGCCGAGTCAAATAAATTGTATTAAGGCGAAAGCGTCAAGGTAGCCCGACTAATTCTAATTTTCTTACCTTTTTTGCAATGTACAGGTATTGATAATTCTAATGATTAACACTAACCCCAGAAATTGCAAAAAAAAGTTAGTAAATTTGAATTTCGCGCTACCTAAACCTTTTCCATCGCGCTGTAGACGTAATAAAGAAAAGAGACGTAATAAATAAACAGTGCATACCTTCTGCAGCTGGTGGTGGTGGTTGTGCTGCGGCGCGGGCGGCGCGGGCGCGTCGGCCGTGCCTGCACACGGGCGCGTTCTTATAGCTGCACAGCACGCACACGTCACACTCACACTCGCCACACTCCGCTCACCGTACGACACTACTGCAGCACGCGACTAAGCAGCGACAGCTTACAGCGAGCACTACGACACCGGGTGGGAAGCACCGGTCGCTACGGCCAGGTAGTGGTGTAGTGAAGGTTTGGTACGATCGTCATGCCTACAGTTAGTTATGTCGAAATACAAGGTCTTATTAAATAAGTTACTGAACCTCCCCCGACGCGCTGATGGCCGATATCTAAACACGGTCAAACAAAAACACGCCTGTCTATTCGCTAACTAATGTAATAGGACCCTGTACATCAAAGAGAAGCTCTCTTCGTGTAACTGTTGTTATTGGTGTAGTCACTTGTTGCATTGCACCCTAAGGCTTCCTGAACATGACGCCGCAGCCGCACCGGCGCCGCGTAGATTTTACACTCATTCTGAGATATTCTGTTTTTTTTATTATCTTGCGGTCCGGTGCCGGTGCGGCGCATGCGTGATATACATTCGCATACACAAACATGTGGTCCGGCGCCGGCGCGGCCCGGCGTCATGTACAGGAAACCTTAGGGAGTCTAGTGACATATATAGCATGTAAGCTGCCGCGCTGTCGCGAGTTGCAGCTCGTTTACTCCGCTTCTAATGCTCTCAACACGCCATACTTCCAGACACACTGCTGCCGTAGATACGCACTTCCTACAAACGTTCATCATCGACAAACAGACGGTATGTTGTCTATGTAAACGCTCGTAGGAAGTGATGAGTGATTTCCACTGTTAAGTTTCTATATTATTATTGAGTGCACAGTTTATGTTGGGTTATCGTGTGTTAGAGACATTATTTAGTAGTGATTCTTGCAAAAAGTTTTTTTTTGTCCGTCAGATAGATTATTAATAAATATTAAACATGTATTTTTTTCTTTTTTTTTACGTAATCAAAAGATTACGGCAATACATTGAGTTAAAATGTGGCATGACGTCACCTTCGGTAGATTTGAATTGTGACGAAGCGAGGCGGACTCCCCTTTAGTGATGATGAAATTCTGCGTTTTATTTAAATCATTTTTAATTAATATGATAAAGCAAAAAATACGTGTCTAATATTTTTTTATTTTCTGAGTGACAGACTAAATAGTTTTTTTTTTACCCTGGTAACATCCCTATTTAAGACGTTTTGTTATAATAAATTCATGATTACCAGAACTCAATGAATAATTATTAGTGTTGTTATTTATCTTTACGAAGATGCATCGAACCAAGAGTTTTGTGTGTTTTTGTAATTATTTCGTTTCATCAACATCCTGGGAGCCATTACTCTTTACTCCGTCTGACTACGTCCACCGCTGAGCACAGGCCTTCTCCGTGAAGGTGCAAGTAGACTGAGGTCTGTGTGTCGGTCAGTGACGGCCAGCGCGCGGCGGCATGTAGTGTGGTGCCGTCGAATATGTTGAGAGGTGAACAATACCGACAGGTCGACGACAATCTACCGCAATCTACTTGTACCTTTTAATTCTGCGATTTTATTTTCTCACATGTAGAACTACTCTTAAATGTATGAACATCATATTGATGTAACATGTTTCTGGCACACAAATTACTTTAACTTTTGACAAAATAAGCTAGAGAATATTCATTTGAAATTAAATGTTCGTATAGTATGTAGCCCTGTGTCCTAACCGAAGGCGAGTGTCGCGCGAATATGCAATCGTTTACATTAGTTATAACGGACACACGCGACTCGAGTGCGCGACTGTATGATCTATACATATTATAACTTAAAGTCGCTTTTATGTTTGTCTGTGTGACCGCATTGTTCTTCTAAACTACGTAATGGATTTTAATGCCGTTTTTTAACAACATTTAGTTAATTTATTCCTGAAGGTTAAATAAAGCATCCTCGAGTTTTCGTCAAGTCCAATAAACCAAGCGTATTCATATACGTCGCGTACTCGCGCGACACCGAGCTCCGGAGAGGCCGCGGCGCGTCGCGTACCGGGGTCGGAGTTGTACGTCATGAGGTGCGGGTGCGCGGCGTGCGGCGACGTGCCCGACATCTCCTCGGGGATGGCCTCGCACGACACGCGCATGTCGCTCTTCTTCGCCGCCTTCTTCGTCGCGTGCATCGACAGCGATGTACTGCTGCTACTGTACCGGGTAATTATACGTTTTACTTACGACCTTATCAAAAATCACTTATCCAAATTTGGCTGAGAATCGACAGTTTATGAACGTCAGAATAACATAAGCCGATCCCCCGCACGGCCGCCCTTCACCACTTTCTAGTGTTATAGTTGGGAATAAGAAGTGGCGCAACAAACTCCTCAGCAGCACAGCTGTTTGTTCAGTTAGAAGAACTTGATTCTAGATAATAGTATGGAAAGTAATTTACATTACAAAACAAACAATCAAAACATTAAATTAAATTATTTGCCACATGTTAACAGTTGCACCGCATATGGTTATTGCATGACGCTCATCTCAGGTCCAACTTGGCGTATGGAGCATGTGCGTAGCAAGATTACATTTCTAAAGGGTAATATTGTTTTAGCAACATGTCGCTGGCAACATGGAACGTTGCAGTATCGGTGGCATTGTGCTAATATTCTTGATAAACAATGTTATCTCAATTTTGTTCCCAATTTTAAAAGGCCGCTCTATACTGACGTGGGCTCGCAGCTAGGCAGCAGGATCATCTCGTCGGGGTCCACGCCGAGGTCGTCGGGCCCGTGGCTCACGAGCGCGCGCGGCGCGTGCGGCACGTGCGCGTGCGCGGCGTGCGCCACGTGCGCGACGTGCGCGGGCGGCGGCGCGCGCGGCGTGTCACGCGCCGCCACGCCGGCCTTCCACGACGACGACATCTCGGGCGACGAGTTGGAGCGCCGCACCGGGTGGCGGGACTTGCCCTGTGACGAGGTGTAGTCGATGAGCATCGTTACCCTGCACACTGTTCAGGGTGTGAGAAGACCCGTCGCATAGCCGTCGTCTACGCGTTCTATACATCGAACTGAGTAACGTCGTACAAAAATAATTGCTGGGAAATGACTTTTATTTATTGTCCGAAAATTCACTGTTTATGGTAGTGCGCAATGTAACGCACGGAAAACATTGTGCTTATGAGTCACAGAACAGAAAAGAACAGTAGAAATCACAAGTAGGCGGGGCCCGCGTACCCCGAGTTTTGCGCAGATCCGCTTATGTCTGTTCCGCGCACACACCACGCAAATCAGTCTAGTTACAACCGTCGCGGTGAAAAGAACTTGAAAAAATAATACAAAAATGCCCTATTGTGCTGTTTTAGAATGTAAAATACTGGTATTCAGCTGCATCCGGTTAGACTGGAAGCCGACCCCAACATAGTTGGGAAAAGGCTAGGCAGATTGATTAATTGTGCTGTTTTAGAATGTAAACACGATAGCAAAACCAAAAATATATCAAATAGAGGTATGTCATACCGTCGATAAGTCTTAATTGGTTTATTTCGATTAAAATTTGAAAAATAATATTTTATTAAACAAGACAAGTAAAAGTGGACTTTATGTTGTTCAGTTTATGGTCTACTTTATTTTAAACTCAAACATATTCTTCGCGAAGATTCCAACTATGCATATGTCACAGTCCGCTACTCAATTAGAGATTACCGTTATCGACATTTTAAAGGGGATGCGCTAATGTAGCCCGCGAAATTCAAATTTCCTTACGTTTCTTGCAAAGGTCAGTGTCAGGTTGTATGTTGATTAAAATATGATTCGCGACCGTAACAAATATGGCTTCAGAGAATTATAAACATTAGAATCAGCAACAAACAGAATAACAACTCTTATGTTAGAATAATCCTAAAATGTCATGATTTCATGAAATAGTCATTCAATAGGATTTTATGAACATAGAGGGATTATTATGTATTGGTGGTTTTTTGATTATAATTCTATAAATTAATATTTGATACGGCAACGAATCACATTTAGATCAACATCTTATTTAGATCAGCTGGCGTATAGCGATAAAAGCGATTTTGCCAAAAGTGACACATAAGAGGTCTTAAAGTCGCAACGACGATCATCGTCATAAAAAAGACAACCGCCTTCAAAATCTACAATAATCATCTTTCACTTTTTCGAGATTTAAGTTATTACTAACTTAAGTTTCAACAAAGTGAAAAATAAATAGGTACAGTACAATTATTTTCTAAATGTCCCTCGGCAAACTTCGTGTTTCGTCAGTCGTCCGATTTCTATTTCCTTTGCACTTGGTGCAGACCGAATACTCTCAGGCACGTATCACAGAACCTCACTCAAGACTCAAGCATACTTAAAACTAGTTTCAACCAATCAAAAGGCTTTAAAAGAGTTTTAAGTAATGCTTGAGTATTGAGTGAGGTTCTGTAATACGGGCCTCAGTCTCTCAATCGACGATAAGTAGTAATTTTCGAATTCGGATCAGTAGTTTAACATAACAATTCTTAATTATAGTTTCTATAAATTGTAAGTATGTATGTATTAGAATAAAATATTAACACTCGATTTCGAACATAATAATATTTATCGACTCTAGCTGTTGACTGTATTTTGTTTGAAAACAAAACGGAATGTCGATAAATAAGTCAACGACAGTGGTACATCCCTAGAGAGTCGGTCTAAGCTGCATGTTGACATGGTGTCGACGCCCTCAGTGGTAGTTACAAGTGCATTCTATACCAACGTAACGCAGGTAGTCCTCACCTCAGGTAAAATGAGTAGCATGTCATCATCGTCGGTGGTCGAGGACGAGCTCTGTCGCTGCGGGGAGCCCGGGATGTTGATGGGCTGCGTGCTCATTCTACTGCCAGCCACACTGCTGCACAAACAATTTCGTTATATTAAGGGCGTGGTTGTCAGATATAGCATACTTTACAGCGTCGACGTGGTTTAAATTTAAAATATCTTGTTGCATATAAAACCACATAGACATTTACGAAACGTCAGAAGCTAGGTGCACGGTTCCAATTGGTCGATTCCTATGGAGAATTGCCGGCAAGAAACTCTACTGTTTTATCCGACTACGGCAAAGCCAAACCGTAGGGTCTAAACTACTGAACCAATTTTGATGCCATTTTGTTTCAATAAATTTTTAACAATGGTCCGGGTGACATAGGCTATATAAATTCTCCCAAAATTTAATATAGCGGACTTTATACGTAAATTTTTGACCTCGAAAAACGTTTAATTGCGATAATCATAACATGTTTGGTATCAAAAGAAAGGTCTTGACAAGCACATTACAAATATCTATATATATCTAAGTAAAAATATATGTTTAAATTGTTAAAAACAAGCAAAAGTGAGACTACGCTACGAACGGCGACTATGTACGGCGCGGCTACAAATTAATACCTGTTCTACAATAAAAAGCATGATTAAAATGATACCAACGCGCAGTTAATCAAATCTTATTCATATCAAGCGTAAGCGAAATATTTCAGACAGAAATTAACATATAGGTACAACAATGGTCCAGGTTAAGCCGTCGCCGCATGCCTTTATAGTAACAGTAGGTGTTCCTGGCACCCACAAGGTATACAGGCGTGCGACCGCGGACCTTGCCCATTTTTGTACCTAAGTCTTATTTTATATATTCTTGTCGTACTCTTTAGATCACTTTTATTTTTTCGTACTTGGGTTACCATCTTTTAAACTTATTTTTTTATTAAATGATTGGCTTTGACAATGTTTAAAAAATTACAGTGTTTATTGGTATAAGAGGACAGAGTAGGCTTGTCAACAAGTACCTACCAGGTACTTAACAAAATAGAAAATGGTCAGCAATTCAAAATATCCATAAATCTAAAAGTTCAGCACTGTTCTCACATTCACTTCGCTTGATTCATTTCATTTAACAGAAAAGTCAATCTTTATCCATAAAAATCTATTTAAAATAAATGAATGAATGAAATGCACCGACCCCAGCGTGGTCCAACCAGACTCGATAAATAGAATGAACCCCAAGATTTGCACTAGCCCTCGGAGCCTCATGTTGCATGGGGCTGCAGAGGCCATTGCATTTCAAATAGTAGACCGGGTGGCACGTTAATGGTAAAGGTGTGAAGACGTGCCCCTAGGATATGGAAGGATTTGCGAGCCATACCGGATATGCATCCTTGAGTAGGCAATAAACTAGTGGAGAGACGGGTGGTATTTATCTATGAATGCCCGGGCATCTTTCATGTCTTCACCGCTGCATCTTTTGGCGGAGTTAACTGCTTTCTCGACTCTTTTCTATGTCACTGATGCTGTGTTTTCACGTTGCAGTTTCCAATGTCTTTGTCTTCGGTCTCGCAACTTTCCGGTTTCGTTTCCAGTTTCTTGTAAATCTCTCTAGCAGCCTTCTTATTCTTCAGCCGTCTTCAACTTCACAAATATTTACACAATACTGTGTAAACTTAAATATATATCTTCACAAAAGTAGCTTTATCACCCAAATAAACACAAAACTACATTTGGCTTCGAAGGGTACGGATATAGGGTTCAAAATCGAATTGGAATGTTTGGATGGTCAACAGCTACTTGAGTCGACTCACTATACACACACACTATGTCTAAAAATAGAATGTGCACTCACAAAAAAAAACAAAAAAATTGGACCACTAGCACTCAGCACTGCACATAATATTATAATAAATGTCACAAACATATTATAGTTTAAAGTTAGTCGAACAAATTGTAAATACAGCAAAAGATATATGGATTTATAATGAGATCCACTAATGACTTTAGGCGGACCGCTTCAGTAGATCATTGAAAGATATGGAAAGATCTCAAAAGATAAGCTTGCACGGGTTCAATGGATCCTACGGCAGTTACTACCTCGTATCACTGGACCGCTGGCCTGAGACCAGGAACGCACATAGGCTTACGCCACCACACACCCAACCACTGCTTTAATTTATTTTTTGGCGAAATAAAGTTACAACCACAGCAAAACCAAAGAAACGCTGTTCGATTTCGATGTCCCGCTAGTAGCTCGAACTTGTAATAACAACAACAAACTGACTGTGCACAATCGAGAACGACCGTCCACTTCAACGTCCAACGACCGAATCCAGTTCTATAAAAATGTTTTTAAAAGATAAATATATAAAATAATAATACAACTATTTATTAACCAGTCTTGTGATTGTGTAACTTACTTCTGCGGCTGCATGATGCTGTGTGAGTGCGCGTGCTGAGTCTTCCTGTCGCTGCCGACGACAGTGTCAGAGCTAGATTTGTGCAGATCCTGCGCGTGCGCCGGCTGCGGCCGCGTCGCAGACGACGACGAGCCGCTGCGGGAGCGCGGCTCGCAGTCCGTACCCTGCGAGGTAGCATTTATGATGTTAATGCACGGTGTAAGGGACATACAAGCGCAAAATGTTTCCATGAGTTCAGCATCTAGACAAACCAGCATTGACATTTTACGTTGGTTATTAAAATCAAAAACTGCTGTTTCATACAAAAGTATAATACCTTCACGGTCAAAATGTATGACAAACCTGTTTTTATTTATAACGTGTATAAGACAAGTATGGTTGTACCCAGAGATTGTGCTTTCGCTAAGGATCAAATTATAAGATAAGTGTCAAATAAAGTAATTAAATAAAAATAAAAACGAAATGAACCACACTTTGATACAACTATACCACATTGATTCAAGACCCGATGTCGTAGAATCAAATATCAAATTCAAAGCATTAATTTCAATAAAACCATTTACAGGCACTTTTGAACTGTCAAGGAGTCTGTCTGTCAGAAACATGGAGCTAGGTGCCTATTCCGAAGCGTAGTAGGTAAGAATCTCCGCGGACGGGTTCGGGACAGCGATGGAGTGTCGCTCACCACGTCGAGGCGCGAGTCGCCGAGCCCGGCCGGCGACAGTAGCGCCGCCACGTCCTGCAGCGGCGACTCCAGCAGGTAGTCCCAGTTCATCTGCAACCAGCGTATGATCCCCGTTACGAACGTTGCTGTTATGAAGCAAAACAAATACTCAATCTCAGAAAAATTGGCAGAGCCACTCGATTAGCGGCAAATTCTGTTCCAAAAGTATCCGATGAACATTTTAACTAATGAAGCAGACAACGTACTTGCAAGCCTGCAACAGACTGCATCACGAACCTAATAAAGGTTCAATAAGAGCTACTTTACGAACAAATGTGAAGAAAAATATATTTTCTTTTGTATAATGTTCAAGTACGGTAATTGTTAGTGCCGTGCTTTCCTATAATTCAGATACATGCCATATCTATATTATGACAAAGATTGTGGGTATATGCTGTGTATGTGTTCAGTTGGTAAGTCTTTATAAATAAATAAACTGCTACTTTACGTTATTGTAGCTATATAATGATGTAACATACAAGATCAAATGAAGATACAATAAAGTACCCAATGTGTAAAACAAATCAAATAGATTTGATGGTTTTTTTGTGGTAATAGTTCCTGGTAGTGTACGTAGTCGGGTCATAAATACTGTTATAGGTTCCGAATTTCGAATATGGAATGAAGACGCAAAATGGTCATCATCCCTCAAAGGTGATGGTTTGGCTTGGAGTGTCGTAATTGGGCCCCACCGAGATGTTTTTTTGTGAGCCTCTTAACCGAACAATGTTCGCAAATCGCCACTGGATTTCAGCAAGATTCTGCACCGGCTCATAAAGGCAAGACTACTAAACACTGGTTGGACGCCCATAAAATTGATTTCATCAGCCACAAAGATCCGATCCCGTCCACCAGTCCAGACCTTAATCCTTTGGATTATAAAATATGGCATATGGCGATAAAATTGAAAACGTGTAATTTATTTCACACCTGATATGTGACAGAACTTATGTCCCAATTACGTAGTTACTTGAAATATAAGTTTATAAATATCTGTTTATTTTGTGTTAACTTCACACACGTGATGGGCATACATCTAAACACAGGAAAACAAACCTACGGTCATTGACCCCAATAAATCACTTTTTTTTTTGAGGTTTTAAAATTATCAAATAACTGAGAGGACTTGGAGGGCGTGTCAGACTTTGACTGACTAAAACCCACCCGTGCCATCATCATCCTTCCGTTGCCTGTGTGCCGGGGCCGCGATATCCCTTTCGGACAAACTCGCAAAATAAATCAGACCTACGGTCGTTGACCTCAATAACACACATATGGTAAAAGAAGACCCCAATAAAACATGCCATCAAATGAGTTTTAGTTATATCTTGCCATGTTTAGACATCGATACCATCAAGTCTATACAATTTTGCTAACTCATTTAATTGGACCCTGTAGATGAGATAGAAGACAAGGCAGGAAAGTTTTGTTTTTTTTTTATAAAATGGTAATTGTTAGAATTTAACGATTGCGTTAGGGCAACATGTAATGATAGATTTAAGGTGTTAATATTTTGTATCGTATTGTTGTCCCTTATATCATGTGTTGCTATCGTATTTCTGTTGTTTGAAGACATGTGACATCCGCGACTGGGCGCAACCCGCACCTGGCCCGCGTGGTGGATTATGGGCCACTCCCTCTCGCAGTGAGCAGGCCTGTGTCTCAGCTGTGGTAACATTATAGGTTGATTATGATGTGCCTAAAAGGGTTCATAATTTCTACCTACTTATATATAAGCCTTGTTGTAACGTCTTTTAACATTATGGAATGCAATAAATGCTGATGATTATTATAAAACACAGGTTTTACACACTCAAAAGAATTTTAGACAGTTTTCTCGACCTGGTTCTGCATGCGCATGACCCAGCACACGTCGCCCGTGGGCGAGCGCACGTGCACCTCGGCCCAGTGCGCGCACCAGCACGGGCACTGCCCCGCCGCCGCCAGCTCGCCCACGCGCGACCACGACGCCTCGTCCGTGTCCTGCGACAGACGAAACAAACTCTACTCAAACCATTTATTCCATTTAAACCAATTACAGTCACTTTTGAATTTTCAAAGAAGTCGATGAGTCAAAAACATGAAGCTAAGTTGCCCACTGCAAAACGTAGTAGGTTCCTATGGAAAAGAACGGACAAGAAACTCCATGGACACTCTTTTCCAAATAACATCATCCATGATGAAATTATACGTATGTGAGAACGATAAGAACACGTGTACATTAAAAGGTCTCAGAGCAAAAAGTTAATAAAAAGAAAAAAAGTAATTTTAAAAAGCTGCCATGAAAATAAGCCATGGCAGCTTTTTTTATGGAAGCTTTTAAAGTTAAGAGAACTTTAAACAAGTTTTAAAAGAACTGCCCATTCCGTTACACCACAAACTGAACTCATTCATTCAACTTCTACACCCTACTAGTTGTGAACCGGGAGCTAGAACTGTATCCCATGTTATGATACATTCGCGACAAATTGAACTAAATGAAATTGAAAAGAAAAGACAATTTGCTAAGTTGTATGTTCGGACAAGTAACAAGAGAATGTGCAACTCACCACTTCTTTGGAGATCCTCTCGAAATGTTGTGAGAACTGGTTGAGCACCGCGATCAGCGGGTCGTTCGTCTTGTTGTTCTCCGACGAGTTTTGTCTGAAACCGTTGTATAGACACGTTACTATGTGACGGACCGGAATAGGACTACGTGCTATGTATATGTGTGGACGTGCTATATGGTGGAAATATTTACTAAAATATTAGCATTCAACATTATGGGGCATAATAAAAAATGATTTTATTGCAATGTTGTCATAATGTAAATTCATTCTCTAAAATTTATACAAATATTTATTTTACAAGTACTATAAAACATGCTACTAAGTAGTTAAACACTATCTGGTGTAAATGATTTTGGCGCATACAGTTGGCGCTACCTATTTAAACAGTACATACCATGGTTGAAAAAAAATCCTAAAAAAGCAACAGAAAATGAGGTTCAGAACATTCAGATGATAAAACAACACCCTACTGGCAAGCCTAGACAAACTCAAAGAGAACAAGGCAGAATTGAGATGCGATGGATGTGCGGTGGAAGTGGCAGGTGGTGTGGCGGGTGGTACTCGCGGTACTCGTGGCACCTGGAGGCGTGTCCGCTGGGCTGCAGCGACTCGGACATGCTGAGCGACGAGCACGACGTGTCCGTGGAGCGCGAGTGCTGCAGCGAGTACTTGCTGTAGCTGCACACACGCAGGGAGTCACAGCGCGTGGCGCGCGGCAGGGCTACTCGAATGACACGTGCCGTGCGCTACCGTACGTGATCCTCATCACACTATCTATACTTCAATTCAGAATCTTTCATGCCAGTGCCACGTACGCATCTTATTTATCGTTATGTAGTCTAAGTTTGTAATATTGAAATTCAGCATGGTTCCGAAACCTGATAATGATCGTAGATTCTGATTCTGAATTCAAGTTTACATGATTGAGGGCCGGGAAGGTGACATCTAAGCGAATTCGTTCCGCGAACAACAGTCATGAGTATTGAGTATTCGACTACAATTTGGGAAACAATTTTGAAAGCCTTGTAAAGTACAAGCTGCTACGAAAAGTTAGTTTTGATGCATAAAGTATTTTTTTCGCAAATAGACTATTGTAAAACCGAAAGAGAAATCATTCTCAGTCAAAAAGAGTTATCATTCGAGTAACCCCAGGTTAGTAAGAAGAGCGAAGCGTTAGTCACAGCACTGTATCGGTACTGTAGTCTGTAGTCACTTATACGAGTTGCCACGCGCTGGTCAAGCAGACCGCTTGAATGTATTGTTGATAACCTTCCAACGACGAACGACGACTTATTCGGACAAGTGGGACTGATTCAGACTGATTTTATCGACGTTGGTGAGTCTTCTCCACAGATTTTGAGGGACTGCTAGATACATACTTATTTAACGGGGAGCGAAGTCTTAACGCATGTCATTTTTAGTAGGTAGAGGACTAGAGGCGATTTCGCGAAAAAATAAATCAGCGATTTTTTTCCCCACCATTTCATTAATTCGTTTAGTCACCAGCCCTCCAAATATCACCTGTGTGAAATGTTATGTGGAAATAGATATTGCGAAGCGAATTTTAAGTTGAAAACTAAGGAAGGTAGCGCCCTTTAGTTAGATAATCTTGTCAGAGTTTATCAATATCGCAAATCATCTTAAACTTTGACAGATTCAACAATACATTCAACAGTCATCACTCACTCAAACTCGCAACATGACAGTACGAGGTTGTTACGTCACATCGAGTGTCAGAATAGTTCCGTCTTGTAGAGCGCCGTCTCTGTCACACATACATATGTGTCTCTGTCACACACACGTCTGTCAGTTTCTAAACCTCGATGTGCCGTATTTCCGGCCGGACATTGTGGTCGCACAGTGCACTTACCGCTTGACTTCTGGCGGGTTGGCCTGCGCGGGCGCTGGCGTCACTTGTAACTGATTGCTCGTTGCGTGCGCTTGGCTCTCGCTCACTCCGTCGTTTACTTGTACCTGTGGAAGAATAAAAAAAGAACAATCACCAAAAAGGTGTCTCGGAAGGGGTAAACATTTCTTTTTATTGGAACGGGAGTAAACTGGTAGAAATCGTCCCCCTCGCGCCCCTCCATGCAACATTCTCTATGAGAATGTGTGAATTTGGTCAAAATTAAAATGCAAGATGGCGGCTGCGAAACATTTAAAATGTTTCATAATGCTATATAATGGCTATTGTTTTCTTGGATGTTGAAGGTGCTGAAGCCGATAATGAAGTCAAAATGTATCGAAGGCGGCGGCTGCAAACATTTTCGAATTTTTTGTCATGGGTGTCGTTTTCAGTTTTCGAGGATACTAAAGCCGATAGTGAGGTCAAAATGTAAATTCAAGATGGCGGCTGCGAAAATTTTCAAATTTTTCGTCATAGGTGTCGTTTTGATAGTTTTTAAGGCTGCTAAAGCCGATAGTTTGATCAAAATGTAAATCCAAGAGGACGGCTCCGAAAATTTTAAAGTTTTTCTTCATGGTTGTCAAAGTCAAAAACGTTTATTGCGAACTAAGTGTACAATGTTGGTGTTATGTTATTACTTGACTTGGCAGCCTTTTACAAGCATTGCAATTACCATTCGCCTGCCCTTACCATCCTAAATTAGCATGCATTAAACATTGTTAGTACTTAATTATTTTCTTCTATATAAGTACAAATATATTGAGGAATTATAGTTATGTCAAAATTAAATGTCAATAATAATGAATTTAATACAATTATTCAGCAATATGAATTTCATCCTTTTCAGTTAGTACAAATTTTAATTATATGAAGTTAAATAGGATAGACTAAATCTTATTGTTTGTATAGGGCAGATCGGCATTTTTGTACATAATCTTTATTTTAAGCTAGATTCTAAATATTCTTTTTTGGAATATTGTTTAAGATTTTTCAGTTTTAAACATATTGGGCAACTTATTATATATTTTATTGCCATATATTTATTTATATATACTCTATTGTACACCACAAAATACATTAAAAAATAATAATATACTTATGGGCTATCACTTAACATTTTAATTCTTGAGGCTGGAGCGCATAACCTCTTTTTATGGCGAGTGTTGACGTTGTGCGTATCTTTTACTTTAGTGAACTTGACGACATTTTTAAAACAGATACGCACATGTCAAGTATGTACGAGTATATTGATGGCAGAGTTATAATCAGATATGTTATAAAATATGGTTTGCAGCTCTCCGTATTATCAGTTTGGGCTAGAATTCTTATACACTTCTTTTGCATTATGAATAGTTCATCTACGATAAAACTATTTCCCCATAGCATGACGCCATATCGCAGCCATGAGTAAGCGTATGCAGCCAAAGCTGTTTGTCTGTTAGTGCTTTGTTTAGTTCGAAAAAGAGCGTAAGATAATCTGGAGAGTTTTAATTTTATGTTCTATGTGTGACTTCCAGTTAACGTGTGTCAATATTTATGCCAAGTAGGCTAAATTTATTAACTCCTTCTATTTGTGCGTTTCTGAATGTTGTTTTATGATTGAGAGGTGGCTTTTTGTATGATCTAAATTGTATTATTTTAGTTTTATTACTATTAATTTCCAAGTTGTGGATCTGGAGCCAAGTATCCACAGTTTGGAGGATATCTTGTATTTGTAGAGTAGGGCTGGGCTATTTATGTTTTTTTTTTTATCGTCTGCAAATAATACTGGTAAAGCGTTTTCTTTATCTAATGTTTTGCGAAGGTCATTAATATGGATTACAAATAGTGGGCATCTTAACATACTTTCTTGTGGGATTAAGCAAGTAATTTTTTTTCTTGTGATCTAATAGTTATCATGGTCGTAATTTTCAATTTGTACTATTTGTGTCCTATTATGTAAATGTGATTAGAACCACGAATTTCGTGTCGTTTTCATAGTTTTCGAGGATGCTTAAGCCGATAGTGAGGTCAAAATGTAAATCCAAGTTAACTGCTAAAATTTTCAAATGTATCGTCATGTGTATCGTTTTCATGGACTCCAAACCTTGGGGATGTATCTCACAACAAGTTAACCAATGATATAAGTTAGATAGCTACTTACCTTCTTAGTTTCTAATTGTTTACATATTTTTGAACGCAGCCCACGAAAAAAAAAATATAAAAAAATCTGGCAGGGACAGACCGCCGGGATATCGTGAAGAAAGCGACGCTACTATTGAACTGATGAAATATTGTTTGCGACCAAACACACGAGCGCGTTAAATCCGCGTCCAACCACCAGCCGCTATAGGCAAACAAACAGAGGGGTCCGTATTGGCGAGCCACAGTATGGCCTCCGCGGGCGCGGAGCGATGCTTCGACCCCACTCGCACCCTGCCGGGGGCGTCGCGAACTCTCGAGCTGAGGCAATCAGTCGCGCCCAAGGGCTACTCGACGACGGACCTGGGTCGCCCGTGACATTCACCGCTCCCGACGTAATTCGCGAATTGCTTGTGATTTTGTACTAGGCCTAGCCAGTTTTGAGACTGAGTATATTTTTTTATTTATTTCTACATAATGTGACACTTTGTGATTTGCTAATGTTATTCATACATGTTTTCTATTGTACTATTAATAAAATAGTGTTCAATTCTTCGAAAATGGGTCGAAACAGTGAACTTTATTATCAATTTTTTTTGTTACGGACGCTTTTAACGTTTTGCATCGTTCTCACATGTATAACTTCAACATGAATGATGTAACCAATATTTTGTAACCATATCATGATTTAAAAGAGTGTCCGTGGAGTTTCTTGCCCGTTCTTCTCCATAGGTACCTACTACGCTTTGGAATGGGCATCTACCTTCATATTTCTGACTGACCGACCCCTTGACAATTCAAAAGTGCCTGTAAATGGTTTATTTGAAATAAATACTTTGAGTTTTGAGTATAACTAAAAAATTCATGGTAAAAAGAAAAAGTAAAAAAAACCGTGTTTTTTCCAATTTTTTACTGCAGTTCTTAGGTAAATAATAATTGTTGCCATCATCTTACTTTATTAAGAAAATTGTTGTAATTCACTACCATTTCTGTAATCTAAAAATGTGTTAATAGGGATGAGAAAAAAAATTTTTTTGGTCCGTCTTTGAGATTATAAAAAAATATTGGCCACGTATTTCTTCTTTTTTTACGTAATCTAAAGATTACGGCGATACAATGAGGTAAAATGTGCCATGACGTCACGAGTATGTAGATTTTATACATACTAGTGACGTAGCGACCCCCAGTCCCCAACTTAAAATGCGTTTTATCTAAGTAATTTTTTTGATACAGCAAAAAATACGTGTATAATTTTTTTTTAGTCTCAAAGACGGACCAAAAAAATTTTTTCTGACGGACTAATTACATTTTTTTTTTTTACCCAGGCATCATCCCTATTATATTTGTAGAGAATTAAATAGGCAGAAATCTGCCGAAATTCTAATGTTACCTGGAAAATTATCGATGAACGAAAAGGATCGGGACAAAATGTCATTCTTTTTACCTAGCAATAATTATAGTCACGAAAGTTTCATCATCATCAACAACTGCCTGTAAGAAATTGAATAGATGTTTTGGTAGGTACCTATTAATTTTATAATAAATGTATAATTAATTGTTTCAGTTACACTAACAAACAGGATTCACATGACCACAAAAGAAACGGGTTTTTGCGACGGAAGAATAGACAAAATGACATTTTCACAATCCTAATCTGTTATTTTGTCTATTCTTCCGTCGACAAAACCCGTTTCCATGGTGGCCACGCTACGCGTGCTGGCTCGTAATCAGTAGGTGAAAAGGGGGAAACAAGGTATTGTTCAAAGTATTATGTTGTATTTGTTTTCACGCTGTTGCTACACCTTATATACGCTGCACGCGTAGCATGAGCACCGTTTTGTCGACGGAAGAGTAGACAAAAATGACGTTCTGTGTAGACAGTATGACGGCAGCAAAGTAGAAAGAGTCAACTGCACTTTTTACGAAATTCACTCTGACATAATTTGACTCAGAATTCTTTGTTTTATCATAAGAGTTTTTCTGTTTGATTCTCTATTTTTACATATATAAAGACAACTACAGCAATTATTCTTAAAATGACGAAGTTCCGTGTTTTGGAACAAAAAATATTACAGTAATATTGGCCTTAACCATTTCTTTGGTATAGCCCTAATAACTAAATGATGTAAAATAGGAGAAGATAGCTTTGTTCTTCTATTAATTATCACAATTTTGCATTCAAAACGTTCTTCTGTAAAATCATGATTTTAAGATTTTGTAGATAACCGTTTATACTTTGCTGCCGTCGAGTAGAAAATCAAAATGTCTTCACTACTTTAGACAACTGTCAGTTCTCAGTGTGATTTTGACAGTTTGGGATAGAAAAGTTTCTTCTGAAATAGTCTACATATAAAAGGACCTAGACAAAGATTGTTAGAAATGTAAGACAAAATGACAGTTTGTGGAAAGATTTCTACGGTGCGATGTCAAAAATGGAGAAACGAAATGTCACTTTGTATAGAAAGAGCTGTGTCTATTCTTGGTAGAAATAGAAAGCGTCATGCTACGCGTGCTGGTCACACTTTATAGTTTGCTTTTACTATAGTGTATGCTGTAGATAGGTAACGATATTTTATAGGGTATCTAAACATAGTCATAATCGCAATAAAATCTATCCAATATATCGGAACCTAGTAAGTACAAACTATGTGCTATAGCGGAAACAGACCAAGATGATTTGTTCCCGCTGCACTGTGACACAACGCTACGGTTGTCAGCGATAGTTCAAACGCACACAGACACTGCGCTCCGATAATTACCTAAACTAGTAGCGCGCCGAAATTGATGGGGACTCTTAATCGGTAGGTACCTACTTTTATGCGTCTAAAGAGCTTCAGCGAGTGATGACTGATGATAATACAGTACATGTAAAGAGTAAGAGAGTAAAACCTCAAATTATACCTACGATATATGCAAAGGTATCTTGAGATATTATTTAGCTGTAGCACATACCTACCATAAACATTCTGCATCGAGCTCAGTATTAATATATTTCGTATTGAGTCGCATTTACCTTGCTTGATGGGATTTTAATATTATTTATGTAATAAAAAATACAGTTCATTTATCATCGTATCTATGGTACTGCAAATAATCTATGGTAACAAGCCAAATTTTATGAATCAGCGTGTTTAGTCTTGATCTTTGACACTATGTATTCTGATAACCATAATTGTATTTTTTGTAATTTGAACGAGGTCGATAATATTATGGTCACCCTACACGACTGTATCACGTTTCAACTCATATTTTTTTAAATGATGAATATATCAATATCTCTGAAGTAAGAACATAACTAAATAAATGATTATTAAAAATCCTTGTTTTTTATTATTCTTATTTATTTATTTATGTGAATTTACGGACATCGCGTAAAGATAAATTATTGGAATTTTTGTCGCAAATACGCGAATAAAAATATCATGTGAATTTACGGACATCGCGTAAAGATAAATTATTGGAATTTTTGTCGCAAATACGCGAATAAAAATATCTTACACCGGTTGTTTTGCACAATTTTAACCATACTTACCTTTATTTTCAGGAACTGTCATTATTTTGGTTTGGTACTAAAACGATATGTAGTCGCATTCGTACCTGTACGGTGACAGGCGCGGAGTTAACGACAGCGCTGTCGTTGGTATCGCTGGCGACCGACACGCCGTTGTTGGAGGCGCCGCTGTTGTTGTTGTTGTTGCTGTTGCTGGGTACGGACAGCGGCGGCAGCGGCGACGACACGCTGTCCGCGTGCTGTTTGCACAGGACTGCACATCTGTAAGAAATAACACATTGTTGTACAAATAGAGATTTACAAAGAGAACTCGAGAGTGAAATAACAGGATTACGAGTTACGCACAATCGCGCGTTAGTTATTACATGTCATTTTGTTACACAATCGGCACTCAATTAGAAGATAGCATAACTCTTGGGAAAAAAAGCAATCTCTTTTATAACGTCATCCCGTTTGGTTTTAACAGTGTTTCCCATTTTATGTGGCGAGGTTAAATCTTATGCTAGGGACGCACGGTACGAATTCAAAACCTCATGTCCACTTTACAATATTACAACTATAACCTTAAGTGGTCCTGTGACTGTACCACCACCTTTTATAGCAGTATTATTTTAATATTACTTCACAGTGAGAAAGAGATGGAGCTATACGTTCTGTATATCTCCATCTCTTTCTCACACAGTTCGGCCCCCTCACTGACCGGTCGCAGAGTCCTTGCTTGATGGAGTTCTGCAGACAGCCCGAGGTGGTGATGGTGATGAGCTTGTGGCCCACCAGCCACGTCATGGACTGGCCGCCGCTGAACAGGAACTCCGCCGTGTCGCTCCTGAAACGAGCACAGGAATAGGCTAGTTGACAGTGAGAACAATACCTTATGAATGTTGTGTTGTAGAATGGTTGGGAACTACCGCAGAGTGTGTGCGTTACCAATACACGTACGAGAGGACTGCTCTTGAAAGAAACAACATTGACTGGTAGCGTGTTCCTCTTGCACAATGAGGCAGTGTTTATTATAAATCTACTGAATGAAATCGTTTACCTACGACAGTCAAAGAAAACATTAACACAAATAATTACTTGTCTGCTTTGAATAACATAACACCACGCTTTGTGTCCCCGAAGGGTTGGTCAGAGGTGTACCTATAGAACAAGCATATTTCGCCAGTTGTTTTAAGTCCCATGTAATAATAGAGGGTGGGCTTATTGCAATCAACCGGGGACAAATCCAAACTCAAGGCTGCTACTGAAAAATTCCAGATAGAAAAACCCAATAACACTTTGCTCGACCTGAATATGGAACCCAGGGACTCATGCTCATCAATAGCGCTTGCGACAGTTTTGGCTTTACGTGTTATTAAGAATAAGACTGTCGAATATCATAATATTCCGACAAAAGTAATAAATTAAGTTTGTGTGCCGGCAACACTGCAAAAAACTTCATAGCTTTGACAGAATGAAAGGAACGAGGTCACGCGAGCCGCCTGTCATCACAATTTTTTGTACAAATTAAATTGCGTTATAAAAATAATAAATTCGTTTTGTTAATGTGGCTTTGCTGATATATTCATATTTTGAGGGAGATACACCAAAAGGAACATTATTAATCGGTTTCTCAAAACCGGTCAACTAGCCTAAGGTGAGAACATTCATCTAGGTTTAGGCACCGCACCAATGGTCTGGTGGGCACCATACTATTGCTTACTATATTATTTTGTAGGGTAGTTGTTATGAGGGCAAGTTAAGGTAACAGTAAGTAGAAAGTCGTAACGTGTTTTAAGAACTGTCTTTTGTATGTCTTGGCGTTCAAAAAGTGACGACTTTGTATCCTAATTGAATGCGGTTGACATGCGGTATACCGCGAGAGAAGTTATAGCGCGCAAGCAGGTCGAGGCAGGTCTCGGTGAGCTCCACGTGGAAGTACTTACCTGTGCGGCTTGACGCTGCAGGGCGTGGAGGTATAGCGCGCCAGCAGGTCGAGGCAGGTCTCGGTGAGCTCCACGTGGAAGTACTTACCTGTGCGGCTTGACGCTGCAGGGCGTGGAGGTATAGCGCGCCAGCAGGTCGAGGCAGGTCTCGGTGAGCTCCACGTGGAAGTACTTACCTGTGCGGCTTGACGCTGCAGGGCGTGGAGGTATAGCGCGCCAGCAGGTCGAGGCAGGTCTCGGTGAGCTCCACGTGGAAGTACTTACCTGTGCGGCTTGACGCTGCAGGGCGTGGAGGTATAGCGCGCCAGCAGGTCGAGGCAGGTCTCGGTGAGCTCCACGTGGAAGTACTTACCTGTGCGGCTTGACGCTGCAGGGCGTGGAGGTATAGCGCGCCAGCAGGTCGAGGCAGGTCTCGGTGAGCTCCACGTGGAAGTACTTACCTGTGCGGCTTGACGCTGCAGGGCGTGGAGGTATAGCGCGCCAGCAGGTCGAGGCAGGTCTCGGTGAGCTCCACGTGGAAGTACTTACCTGTGCGGCTTGACGCTGCAGGGCGTGGAGGTATAGCGCGCCAGCAAGTCGAGGCAGGTCTCGGTGAGCTCCACGTGGAAGGCGGCGGAGGCCGAGGCGGAGGCCGACGTACCTCCCGAGCGCCCTCCAAGCGGCGCGCGGGACACTGCTTTTGAACCCTACGGACAACACAGCTGTTAAAGAACACGGGTAGATTCGGCAGCAGAAAATAATAGAAGATGTATGTGTATGTATTTATGTTTACACCACAGACTGCAGTATTGTCTCTCGTTCTCTATTTAAATCCATCCAAAAGATGTCTTAAAATGATCGTTTTTTGCGAGAAGGCCGCCCATTATGTCACCCTACGTAAAACTTCTACTATTATATCTGTAACTCACCTGCTGTAGAATGTACGTACCTACATACATAATAAAGAGTAATGTTTTCTATAATGTTAGTCTAGCCATTGCGTGCTCGCCTGTAAAGCTCAGTATTCATAGAAAACAAAAGAACCTTCCGTTGTTGCGTTAACTTTGTTTACCATCATTACATTACATCTGACTAAGATTATGTCTGGACTTTTAAAGAGACTGACCTCTGATATTGATTCGGTGTTTCTTCTTTGAGTAATCGGATAGGAAACAGCGACCTCATCCAGTTTTAAAACATAATTATTTTTTATGTTTATAAGTGATTTCTTTATCAATTCACTTATATAAAAGTTACATAAGCTTACGCCTTCTTCCTATGGGGGTAGGTAGAAACTATAACAACCTTACGTACTTCTTTTTCTTCGTTTACGTTCAAACATCTGGTCACACACGCACGCCGGTTGCGACTACGCACCTGACCTTTCTGAAGAGCAATAAGGTCACTGTATGCCCTTCTAGTCTAGGGCGTCGCCTTTTGTTAGGTGTCTTTCATTTATCCTCTCAAAATGAACAAACCATCTACAAACTTTTGTACGACAACTTCTTTTAAACCGCACCATTAATAATTATTAATCGGTTCAAGGACACTGGACGACACACAATAGAAGGTTTATTGTTATTACGTGTAGGGGCGTTTAGTGTCCCGCCAAGTGTTAAATATCTTTTATCATGATACGAAACTTTATCAAGTTTCCAGCAAGACTGCAACCTTCCGTGTTATTTGCTGTTAGCAATTTGATTACCGTAACACAAAAATATGTTGCTGAAACAATGTTGTGCAACTTTTGTTTCTCGTGAACACGGGGCTGTCGAGGAACAGACAACCACTTGCTAGCAGGCGCAATACCATCTCAGCGACGATCAATTACAAAAATGTAGCTATTTTTATTAAGACTAAGGCTAGAATGTGATTGTTCTTAAAAAGTAAATAAGGGAATTTCCCCTCAAGTGTCCGAAGACGATTAGATAGATAGATAAAACATTTATTAGATGCATACAAAAGACACACAAAAGCACAATTAAAAGATAACAAATGACAACATGAATATAAATAAAAACAAAATGCCAATATAGAAACATGAAAAACATAAGTACTTAAAGAAATGGAATGACATTATGACATACTGTGTTTAAATGAAATAAGGATAAACAAGCTGCAAGTACACTAAGAATGACTTACCAGACTCGAGCTGCGCTGCCTGTTGGAGGAATCCTCGTTGGCGCTCTGGAAGTGGTTGGTCTTGTACTGCAGCTGCTCCTCGAACGGCATGATGATGTAGTTGTGCAAGCCCTGCGGCCAAGCGAACAGTCAGTTGGCGACCCAGTCGCGCGCTGGTTCATGCTCGGCGGAAATGGGACCGAATAGTTTCGTAATCAGAAATGTTCGATGATGGCGATCCTACTAAACTAGCTATCATGTTATAATATTGAGATTGTTGTGCTATATCTAAGTTAAATATTAATGTATTAAACACATAAACCTTGCGGAATACATTCTCTTTACGATGGTGAAAATCGCTTCAAATTCCAAAAAGTAGTTAGGGCGAGGTTTACCAGGTCTGACGGCCTTTAAAACACTACCTCCGCCTCTCCTAAATGCAGGTCCACGTATTTATTTCCGATGCGCCGCCGAACACTTCGCGGAAAATGTCCTGTGTACCTAATGGTCGTTTTCATATTATCAGATAACGACACAGGCCCGATACCGATATACCGGCAGCGACACCTACATCGATTCGATACCGATATAATTATTATCGGCCCGATGATATTGGTGACTATCAATGATCATCGCGACACATCAAACAACCACAGCACGTACTAAGTATCGTCGGTAGTGCGAAAAAGTGTGTTCAAGTGAAAGAATGCCCCTACTCTCAGCCCGCACTGTGTCTTCGCCGCTAGAGGTCGTGCCGATATCGGTGTCGGTCGCTGTCTGCATCGATATAGGTGCTACTACAGTTCAAACGTCCGTTTCTGTCGCGGTCATGATGGGACGACATTTGGCGCGTTACTGCTTTTTATATTGTTTATACCAAATGTTTTAAGACGAGCGCTAATCCGGCCGACAAACTGTCACGCAGTTTAGCAGGTTTATAAAATGTATACAAGGGTTTTGGTCCAAAATAAATTATTTACGTATTAATTTTTATTTTATAAATTTTTTGTTTACATGTGTTTTTTAAAGTTTTTTTGTGAGAGTAGAAGCACAGAGAATAGATTTTTATTCACATAGTTTTATACGTCACTTCCGTCATTGTCGATGGCGACGCGTTTTGCGTTTGCATTCCGTTATACCAAAAAAATGCAACCTTAAATAATGAATTGGAAAATAAGTAATGCATTAACATATGTAAAAAAATAAATAATTTGATCTCGACTCATCATCATCATTTCAGCCAAAAACATTCACTGCTGGACATAGGCCTCCCCAAGCACTGCCACTTCGACCGATTCTGTGCTTCTCGCATTCAGCGTAGCGGCCTTCACAAAATCATCGGTCCACAAAACATTAAATTCAAAAATCCAACCGCTAAATTCCCTCTAAAATACGATTACCTCATGGTACATACAATTTTCAAATTATTTTGTGCTGTATTAGGAAGTGAAACGAAAAATGGTTTGGAAATCAACCCTGTTTCGGATATTTTTTTAATCGAGAAAATTACAATTTATCGTGTTTAGAACCGTTGATTTCCCTAAAAGAAGGATGTAGCTATGACATATATGTCTTTCAGTACCTAAATACACAAATTCAAATAGTTAAACTTGATTCTAAAACAGGGAAATTCGGATATTTCATGAATCATTTAATTCTGAATAAAAAATTCCATACATTGTTAGTAAAAAGTACTTCTAAGTTAGTAAATTATTTATTATTTATTTGTTTATTATTTAAAATTCCGCTATTTTATATTATGTAGGGCACCTCTAGATTCGTGAAAGGTGTTCCAGTGCCTCACAACCGGGCAATCAACCCTTCCCAATATGGTATTCAGAAGGCTGTTGGAGCTGCCCCGCACGCGGCGCATCAGGGAGGCCACTCTTTTTCTTACTACTATTGCTGCGATTCAATATAACCACTCTCAATTACTGCATGTATTTCACTTAACACTTCCGTGAATTTGTTCTATGCTTTGCTATAAGCATAGATGCAAAAGTGTGTGTTGGTTTATTATTCCATAAAGTGGCAACGGATCAACGAAATTTGGATGACGGCCGCCAGAAAAAAAAAGGACGCCAATTTCAGGCATTGGCTTTCATCTTTGGTAGTTTGACGCGTCGTTTGATCGTCTTCCGACTCAGTTTGCACTGGATTTTATGCGTTTCTAAGAAACTTCTTATAATCATCTGGTGCGGTAGTTTCTAGCCCTCTCTGTTGATGTTCGTGTGTGAAACGATATCTTAATTTGTATTAAGATATCGTTTTTGGACCAAAATAATTTTTCTTTTCCTTTTACATTTTCAGCAGGAGTTTATTGTAATAAACGCAAGGAAATCGCGATCCTTGTTCGAGGGCTTTTCATAATTTATCTGCCAAACTACCCAGTGCCGTTTGATGAACCTTCAAACCGGCATCGAACGGTTTATCAAACACGTAAGGTTTGAATCAAACTGTTTGACCGTCTCGGTGGCTCTTTACAAGTTATTTAGATCGTGCCATGAGTCATCGCGGTGCAACACTCGAGCGACCGCGGCCGGCGGGGAGCGGAGAGGCGTCGCGCCGCCCTATGTCGTGGCTCTGGCCTTAGGCTCCTTTTGATGTCCGAAAATGTACGGCTCTTGTGGGATAGAGCACGGGGGCGAATGCAGGTAAAAGCTAGTTTTATTTTATATGGATCACTTAGTTGGGACAGATATGAGGGTACAAAATGCCAAATTAAACTCACGTGTATAATAAACCGCACGAAGTTCCGCCTGTAGGAGAGGCGGCACTTGAGGAACCAGGCGGCGATGACGTGGTGCGCCAGCGACACCACGTAGTGGTTGTAGCGCGACGGGTTGGTGTAGGGCAGCAGGATGGCGAACACCGACATGTACTGGTCCTCCACGAACGACGCGAACACCTTCGGCAGCCGCGTCAGGGCTACACAGTTATGGATATAAGAGTAACCCGCACGACAAAACGAAAGTCCCGTAAATTAAATAATGACTCCCATACGAGCCATCTACGTCAGTCTCAAGCATGGATGCAGTACAAGAATTACAACAAATACAGCAGCAGTGCAGTATCGTTAAGAAAGTATATGGAATTACACGCGTGTCATACAGAAATAAATGAACAAGAAAATGTACTAGAAAACCGAACTTTTCCTAAAACTCCATGTGCTTGATTGTTACTGCAGTAAATTAATCTCATCAACATTCATATACTGGCAACCACACCGCGACGATTGATGGTACTCACTGGACAAGAACTCGAGCATGGGGCTGGCGATGGCCTTAGTGTCGGAGATCTTGGACAGGTCCAGCAGCACCTCCGGCAGCATCTTCACCATGGTCTCGCGCGTCTCCAGCGTGAAGATCGTCAGCGCGTTGATGTACGGCTGCGGCGTCCGGAGCACTGTGGGACAGACATGATACATTTAAAGGTAGCTATAGTGATGAATGCGTTTGGAAATGTCAATGCTCAGGTTGAGCAGGGTAGGCAAAAGGCTGACGTGAAGACCCTTTGGGTTTGGTATCAAATATTTCAATTAGTGGAAAAGGGAACTGCAGAACTATGTTGTACTCACCCATGCCATACTTGAGCAGACAGCGCACTATCCTCTGTTGCGTCTGCGGCTCGAGGTAGCTGTGGTAAGGCGCCAGTGAGGCCAGCCCGGGCAGCGCCGTGCTGTGGAACTCGGACACTAATAGCTTTTGACCATTTCCCACTCGGAGGCACTCGGGGAAGTTGAGGCTGCGGTCTGATATCTGTAACACATTCAGTAAATGCCTTCAGTTTTGCCTTAAAATTATTCAACGATTGCCTGCAGCAGCAGCGGCAGCGCCCGCAGCACGCGCGCCAGCACGGCCCAGTCCTTGTGGCGCGTGACATGTGTGTGTGAGCAGGTCGCGCTAGTTACCATGGAGCAGAGCGTGGAGGCCAGCATGTCGAGGTCCTGCGCGCGGCGCCCCAGCGCCAGCGCGCGCGCCTGCAGCAGCAGCGGCAGCGCCCGCAGCACGCGCGCCAGCACGGCCCAGTCCTTGTGGCGCGTGACATGTGTGTGTGAGCAGGTCGCGCTAGTTACCATGGAGCAGAGCGTGGAGGCCAGCATGTCGAGGTCCTGCGCGCGGCGCCCCAGCGCCAGCGCGCGCGCCTGCAGCAGCAGCGGCAGCGCCCGCAGCACGCGCGCCAGCACGGCCCAGTCCTTGTGGCGCGTGACATGTGTGTGTGAGCAGGTCGCGCTAGTTACCATGGAGCAGAGCGTGGAGGCCAGCATGTCGAGGTCCTGCGCGCGGCGCCCCAGCGCCAGCGCGCGCGCCTGCAGCAGCAGCGGCAGCGCCCGCAGCACGCGCGCCAGCACGGCCCAGTCCTTGTGGCGCGTGACATGTGTGTGTGAGCAGGTCGCGCTAGTTACCATGGAGCAGAGCGTGGAGGCCAGCATGTCGAGGTCCTGCGCGCGGCGCCCCAGCGCCAGCGCGCGCGCCTGCAGCAGCAGCGGCAGCGCCCGCAGCACGCGCGCCAGCACGGCCCAGTCCTTGTGGCGCGTGACATGTGTGTGTGAGCAGGTCGCGCTAGTTACCATGGAGCAGAGCGTGGAGGCCAGCATGTCGAGGTCCTGCGCGCGGCGCCCCAGCGCCAGCGCGCGCGCCTGCAGCAGCAGCGGCAGCGCCCGCAGCACGCGCGCCAGCACGGCCCAGTCCTTGTGGCGCGTGACATGTGTGTGTGAGCAGGTCGCGCTAGTTACCATGGAGCAGAGCGTGGAGGCCAGCATGTCGAGGTCCTGCGCGCGGCGCCCCAGCGCCAGCGCGCGCGCCTGCAGCAGCAGCGGCAGCGCCCGCAGCACGCGCGCCAGCACGGCCCAGTCCTTGTGGCGCGTGACATGTGTGTGTGAGCAGGTCGCGCTAGTTACCATGGAGCAGAGCGTGGAGGCCAGCATGTCGAGGTCCTGCGCGCGGCGCCCCAGCGCCAGCGCGCGCGCCTGCAGCAGCAGCGGCAGCGCCCGCAGCACGCGCGCCAGCACGGCCCAGTCCTTGTGGCGCGTGACATGTGTGTGTGAGCAGGTCGCGCTAGTTACCATGGAGCAGAGCGTGGAGGCCAGCATGTCGAGGTCCTGCGCGCGGCGCCCCAGCGCCAGCGCGCGCGCCTGCAGCAGCAGCGGCAGCGCCCGCAGCACGCGCGCCAGCACGGCCCAGTCCTTGTGGCGCGTGACATGTGTGTGTGAGCAGGTCGCGCTAGTTACCATGGAGCAGAGCGTGGAGGCCAGCATGTCGAGGTCCTGCGCGCGGCGCCCCAGCGCCAGCGCGCGCGCCTGCAGCAGCAGCGGCAGCGCCCGCAGCACGCGCGCCAGCACGGCCCAGTCCTTGTGGCGCGTGACATGTGTGTGTGAGCAGGTCGCGCTAGTTACCATGGAGCAGAGCGTGGAGGCCAGCATGTCGAGGTCCTGCGCGCGGCGCCCCAGCGCCAGCGCGCGCGCCTGCAGCAGCAGCGGCAGCGCCCGCAGCACGCGCGCCAGCACGGCCCAGTCCTTGTGGCGCGTGACATGTGTGTGTGAGCAGGTCGCGCTAGTTACCATGGAGCAGAGCGTGGAGGCCAGCATGTCGAGGTCCTGCGCGCGGCGCCCCAGCGCCAGCGCGCGCGCCTGCAGCAGCAGCGGCAGCGCCCGCAGCACGCGCGCCAGCACGGCCCAGTCCTTGTGGCGCGTGACATGTGTGTGTGAGCAGGTCGCGCTAGTTACCATGGAGCAGAGCGTGGAGGCCAGCATGTCGAGGTCCTGCGCGCGGCGCCCCAGCGCCAGCGCGCGCGCCTGCAGCAGCAGCGGCAGCGCCCGCAGCACGCGCGCCAGCACGGCCCAGTCCTTGTGGCGCGTGACATGTGTGTGTGAGCAGGTCGCGCTAGTTACCATGGAGCAGAGCGTGGAGGCCAGCATGTCGAGGTCCTGCGCGCGGCGCCCCAGCGCCAGCGCGCGCGCCTGCAGCAGCAGCGGCAGCGCCCGCAGCACGCGCGCCAGCACGGCCCAGTCCTTGTGGCGCGTGACATGTGTGTGTGAGCAGGTCGCGCTAGTTACCATGGAGCAGAGCGTGGAGGCCAGCATGTCGAGGTCCTGCGCGCGGCGCCCCAGCGCCAGCGCGCGCGCCTGCAGCAGCAGCGGCAGCGCCCGCAGCACGCGCGCCAGCACGGCCCAGTCCTTGTGGCGCGTGACATGTGTGTGTGAGCAGGTCGCGCTAGTTACCATGGAGCAGAGCGTGGAGGCCAGCATGTCGAGGTCCTGCGCGCGGCGCCCCAGCGCCAGCGCGCGCGCCTGCAGCAGCAGCGGCAGCGCCCGCAGCACGCGCGCCAGCACGGCCCAGTCCTTGTGGCGCGTGACATGTGTGTGTGAGCAGGTCGCGCTAGTTACCATGGAGCAGAGCGTGGAGGCCAGCATGTCGAGGTCCTGCGCGCGGCGCCCCAGCGCCAGCGCGCGCGCCTGCAGCAGCAGCGGCAGCGCCCGCAGCACGCGCGCCAGCACGGCCCAGTCCTTGTGGCGCGTGACATGTGTGTGTGAGCAGGTCGCGCTAGTTACCATGGAGCAGAGCGTGGAGGCCAGCATGTCGAGGTCCTGCGCGCGGCGCCCCAGCGCCAGCGCGCGCGCCTGCAGCAGCAGCGGCAGCGCCCGCAGCACGCGCGCCAGCACGGCCCAGTCCTTGTGGCGCGTGACATGTGTGTGTGAGCAGGTCGCGCTAGTTACCATGGAGCAGAGCGTGGAGGCCAGCATGTCGAGGTCCTGCGCGCGGCGCCCCAGCGCCAGCGCGCGCGCCTGCAGCAGCAGCGGCAGCGCCCGCAGCACGCGCGCCAGCACGGCCCAGTCCTTGTGGCGCGTGACATGTGTGTGTGAGCAGGTCGCGCTAGTTACCATGGAGCAGAGCGTGGAGGCCAGCATGTCGAGGTCCTGCGCGCGGCGCCCCAGCGCCAGCGCGCGCGCCTGCAGCAGCAGCGGCAGCGCCCGCAGCACGCGCGCCAGCACGGCCCAGTCCTTGTGGCGCGTGACATGTGTGTGTGAGCAGGTCGCGCTAGTTACCATGGAGCAGAGCGTGGAGGCCAGCATGTCGAGGTCCTGCGCGCGGCGCCCCAGCGCCAGCGCGCGCGCCTGCAGCAGCAGCGGCAGCGCCCGCAGCACGCGCGCCAGCACGGCCCAGTCCTTGTGGCGCGTGACATGTGTGTGTGAGCAGGTCGCGCTAGTTACCATGGAGCAGAGCGTGGAGGCCAGCATGTCGAGGTCCTGCGCGCGGCGCCCCAGCGCCAGCGCGCGCGCCTGCAGCAGCAGCGGCAGCGCCCGCAGCACGCGCGCCAGCACGGCCCAGTCCTTGTGGCGCGTGACATGTGTGTGTGAGCAGGTCGCGCTAGTTACCATGGAGCAGAGCGTGGAGGCCAGCATGTCGAGGTCCTGCGCGCGGCGCCCCAGCGCCAGCGCGCGCGCCTGCAGCAGCAGCGGCAGCGCCCGCAGCACGCGCGCCAGCACGGCCCAGTCCTTGTGGCGCGTGACATGTGTGTGTGAGCAGGTCGCGCTAGTTACCATGGAGCAGAGCGTGGAGGCCAGCATGTCGAGGTCCTGCGCGCGGCGCCCCAGCGCCAGCGCGCGCGCCTGCAGCAGCAGCGGCAGCGCCCGCAGCACGCGCGCCAGCACGGCCCAGTCCTTGTGGCGCGTGACATGTGTGTGTGAGCAGGTCGCGCTAGTTACCATGGAGCAGAGCGTGGAGGCCAGCATGTCGAGGTCCTGCGCGCGGCGCCCCAGCGCCAGCGCGCGCGCCTGCAGCAGCAGCGGCAGCGCCCGCAGCACGCGCGCCAGCACGGCCCAGTCCTTGTGGCGCGTGACATGTGTGTGTGAGCAGGTCGCGCTAGTTACCATGGAGCAGAGCGTGGAGGCCAGCATGTCGAGGTCCTGCGCGCGGCGCCCCAGCGCCAGCGCGCGCGCCTGCAGCAGCAGCGGCAGCGCCCGCAGCACGCGCGCCAGCACGGCCCAGTCCTTGTGGCGCGTGACATGTGTGTGTGAGCAGGTCGCGCTAGTTACCATGGAGCAGAGCGTGGAGGCCAGCATGTCGAGGTCCTGCGCGCGGCGCCCCAGCGCCAGCGCGCGCGCCTGCAGCAGCAGCGGCAGCGCCCGCAGCACGCGCGCCAGCACGGCCCAGTCCTTGTGGCGCGTGACATGTGTGTGTGAGCAGGTCGCGCTAGTTACCATGGAGCAGAGCGTGGAGGCCAGCATGTCGAGGTCCTGCGCGCGGCGCCCCAGCGCCAGCGCGCGCGCCTGCAGCAGCAGCGGCAGCGCCCGCAGCACGCGCGCCAGCACGGCCCAGTCCTTGTGGCGCGTGACATGTGTGTGTGAGCAGGTCGCGCTAGTTACCATGGAGCAGAGCGTGGAGGCCAGCATGTCGAGGTCCTGCGCGCGGCGCCCCAGCGCCAGCGCGCGCGCCTGCAGCAGCAGCGGCAGCGCCCGCAGCACGCGCGCCAGCACGGCCCAGTCCTTGTGGCGCGTGACATGTGTGTGTGAGCAGGTCGCGCTAGTTACCATGGAGCAGAGCGTGGAGGCCAGCATGTCGAGGTCCTGCGCGCGGCGCCCCAGCGCCAGCGCGCGCGCCTGCAGCAGCAGCGGCAGCGCCCGCAGCACGCGCGCCAGCACGGCCCAGTCCTTGTGGCGCGTGACATGTGTGTGTGAGCAGGTCGCGCTAGTTACCATGGAGCAGAGCGTGGAGGCCAGCATGTCGAGGTCCTGCGCGCGGCGCCCCAGCGCCAGCGCGCGCGCCTGCAGCAGCAGCGGCAGCGCCCGCAGCACGCGCGCCAGCACGGCCCAGTCCTTGTGGCGCGTGACATGTGTGTGTGAGCAGGTCGCGCTAGTTACCATGGAGCAGAGCGTGGAGGCCAGCATGTCGAGGTCCTGCGCGCGGCGCCCCAGCGCCAGCGCGCGCGCCTGCAGCAGCAGCGGCAGCGCCCGCAGCACGCGCGCCAGCACGGCCCAGTCCTTGTGGCGCGTGACATGTGTGTGTGAGCAGGTCGCGCTAGTTACCATGGAGCAGAGCGTGGAGGCCAGCATGTCGAGGTCCTGCGCGCGGCGCCCCAGCGCCAGCGCGCGCGCCTGCAGCAGCAGCGGCAGCGCCCGCAGCACGCGCGCCAGCACGGCCCAGTCCTTGTGGCGCGTGACATGTGTGTGTGAGCAGGTCGCGCTAGTTACCATGGAGCAGAGCGTGGAGGCCAGCATGTCGAGGTCCTGCGCGCGGCGCCCCAGCGCCAGCGCGCGCGCCTGCAGCAGCAGCGGCAGCGCCCGCAGCACGCGCGCCAGCACGGCCCAGTCCTTGTGGCGCGTGACATGTGTGTGTGAGCAGGTCGCGCTAGTTACCATGGAGCAGAGCGTGGAGGCCAGCATGTCGAGGTCCTGCGCGCGGCGCCCCAGCGCCAGCGCGCGCGCCTGCAGCAGCAGCGGCAGCGCCCGCAGCACGCGCGCCAGCACGGCCCAGTCCTTGTGGCGCGTGACATGTGTGTGTGAGCAGGTCGCGCTAGTTACCATGGAGCAGAGCGTGGAGGCCAGCATGTCGAGGTCCTGCGCGCGGCGCCCCAGCGCCAGCGCGCGCGCCTGCAGCAGCAGCGGCAGCGCCCGCAGCACGCGCGCCAGCACGGCCCAGTCCTTGTGGCGCGTGACATGTGTGTGTGAGCAGGTCGCGCTAGTTACCATGGAGCAGAGCGTGGAGGCCAGCATGTCGAGGTCCTGCGCGCGGCGCCCCAGCGCCAGCGCGCGCGCCTGCAGCAGCAGCGGCAGCGCCCGCAGCACGCGCGCCAGCACGGCCCAGTCCTTGTGGCGCGTGACATGTGTGTGTGAGCAGGTCGCGCTAGTTACCATGGAGCAGAGCGTGGAGGCCAGCATGTCGAGGTCCTGCGCGCGGCGCCCCAGCGCCAGCGCGCGCGCCTGCAGCAGCAGCGGCAGCGCCCGCAGCACGCGCGCCAGCACGGCCCAGTCCTTGTGGCGCGTGACATGTGTGTGTGAGCAGGTCGCGCTAGTTACCATGGAGCAGAGCGTGGAGGCCAGCATGTCGAGGTCCTGCGCGCGGCGCCCCAGCGCCAGCGCGCGCGCCTGCAGCAGCAGCGGCAGCGCCCGCAGCACGCGCGCCAGCACGGCCCAGTCCTTGTGGCGCGTGACATGTGTGTGTGAGCAGGTCGCGCTAGTTACCATGGAGCAGAGCGTGGAGGCCAGCATGTCGAGGTCCTGCGCGCGGCGCCCCAGCGCCAGCGCGCGCGCCTGCAGCAGCAGCGGCAGCGCCCGCAGCACGCGCGCCAGCACGGCCCAGTCCTTGTGGCGCGTGACATGTGTGTGTGAGCAGGTCGCGCTAGTTACCATGGAGCAGAGCGTGGAGGCCAGCATGTCGAGGTCCTGCGCGCGGCGCCCCAGCGCCAGCGCGCGCGCCTGCAGCAGCAGCGGCAGCGCCCGCAGCACGCGCGCCAGCACGGCCCAGTCCTTGTGGCGCGTGACATGTGTGTGTGAGCAGGTCGCGCTAGTTACCATGGAGCAGAGCGTGGAGGCCAGCATGTCGAGGTCCTGCGCGCGGCGCCCCAGCGCCAGCGCGCGCGCCTGCAGCAGCAGCGGCAGCGCCCGCAGCACGCGCGCCAGCACGGCCCAGTCCTTGTGGCGCGTGACATGTGTGTGTGAGCAGGTCGCGCTAGTTACCATGGAGCAGAGCGTGGAGGCCAGCATGTCGAGGTCCTGCGCGCGGCGCCCCAGCGCCAGCGCGCGCGCCTGCAGCAGCAGCGGCAGCGCCCGCAGCACGCGCGCCAGCACGGCCCAGTCCTTGTGGCGCGTGACATGTGTGTGTGAGCAGGTCGCGCTAGTTACCATGGAGCAGAGCGTGGAGGCCAGCATGTCGAGGTCCTGCGCGCGGCGCCCCAGCGCCAGCGCGCGCGCCTGCAGCAGCAGCGGCAGCGCCCGCAGCACGCGCGCCAGCACGGCCCAGTCCTTGTGGCGCGTGACATGTGTGTGTGAGCAGGTCGCGCTAGTTACCATGGAGCAGAGCGTGGAGGCCAGCATGTCGAGGTCCTGCGCGCGGCGCCCCAGCGCCAGCGCGCGCGCCTGCAGCAGCAGCGGCAGCGCCCGCAGCACGCGCGCCAGCACGGCCCAGTCCTTCTCGCGCGTCAGTGCCGACGCCAGCAGCCGCGCCGCGCGCCCTACTGGCAGTAGGCACGCGCCCTGCCACATCAAACACGAGCAGTCATATCAGACAACATGACCGTTAAGCTCGAGTTAACTCGAAAAAGCACTTTGACACTTCTTTATCTCGCGACGAGAGAGAGATGTAGCAAGTTATTAAAAACAAATCTTTTGTTATCATCAATGATAAATGATTTTATTTCTGTAAGTAGGAGTGTAAAGACACTTTTGCACATCAAGCATATTTAAAAAAAATCATCAAACGTAACGCTATTTAAATATTGATGAAATATGCCTATTAGGACAATTGTGAAAAAATCAAAAAATTAAAATAAAAACGAAATTGCTATTTGTAGTGCAAAAACGTATTCAGCTAGAACGGAGATTCTGGTGTCCTTCCCAAGCGTTGACAGAGGACTACCAGGACATAAAGGGATACAACATTTTTTTTTCGTAAAATTCGGGTAAAAATGCCTATGAACTTGACAATAGCAAAATAATGTTATATAAAGACTCATATCGGCCGTAAATCTGCTCAGAAATAAAAAAACATCCCAATCGAAGAAAGCTTAGTTAAAGATTGAACGACGTTTTCCCGAAACTCTGCGGCACGGGCTCGAACAGCGCTTAACATTTTTTTTTAAATGTAAAATAAAATGTTTTTCTTTGGTATTAAAATACAAAATGAAAAATATAAAATTACGGTAATGAAAATTCGTGTATTTTGACCATTATCTTCTAGATCGAGCCACCGTGCATTTTTGTGCTTAAAGATAGGCATAAAAATGATGCTAAAACATTAAAATAATGATAATTCGGAGAAAAAGTTTTCGTGAACGGTTTTGAAGCTGTCATACTGGCATTCATTTCGGTAAAAAAAAAAAATATCATAGCATTGGTTTCAAATAAACCAATTACACTCCTACCAACTTATCTGTGAAATGGCGAAAATTTTAATTACGGCCGTCATGTTGAAATGTGTTTCGATTATCAGTGTCTACTACATTCGGGTTCTCTGGTTGTTTTGTCGTGATATTGCTGAATTTATAAAGTTAAATATGCCGAAAGCTATTAAAAGTGATGCTCGAAACATTATTCTAAAGGTTAAAACCTTTTTTGAAGAAGCTCGGGCGGGTTCTCCGATTATTCCATTTAATCAAATATACAAACGAATTTCGGCTGCGACAGGTTAGTGTTGTCAACTTTCTTGTTATAAATTACCCGATACTTAACTAATTATTTAAGTCCCCCCGCGTAGAGCCTCCGGCAGGAGGCGTTTGGACCCCCTAGATTAGGCAGAAGCCGCTTCAAGGCAGCCCCGGCCCGCTCCAGTCTGGGAGCTAAACGTCGGAGATGCTCCACGAAGTTTCACCGACTTCGAGGACGAGTCCCTACTTCATCTACTTAGATACTTCATCGTCGACTCGACGCCGATGTGAACCCCTCCTATCGTCATTCGGGAACCCGACGGAGGCGCGTTCCGAGGACCATGAAAACACATGGCCTCGGACTTGTGCAGGGCTACCTCGAGTCCCAACTGCCGGATCCTGTCGACGATTGTCGCAACCCCGCGTGTTGCGACAATCGTCTAGTTCGGCCGCCGCCTCGTGCGACCTCGCCTGCACCAGGACCAACGTGTCGTCAGCTTAGCAAACCACGCTGACGCCGCTAGGGAGGTTGGCGCGCAGCAGCCAGTCGTATCCGATGTCCCACAGATGCGGCCCAAGGACCGATCCCTGTCGGACACCGCACGACATCTCTCGCTGATTCTATTCTCCATGGTGACCGGGGTAGATGACGACCCTGTTCGTCAAATAGGCCTCGACCACACGACCGAGCTAGGTCGGCATCCGGTGATACCGGAGTGCCCCCCTGATGCAACTCCAGGGCAGGGTGTTGAAGGCATTGGCGATGTCTAGAGACACCGCCA
Organism: Agrochola lota; assembly: GCA_947364205.1. NCBI lineage: Eukaryota > Metazoa > Arthropoda > Insecta > Lepidoptera > Noctuidae > Agrochola > Agrochola lota. The sequence continues at coordinate 22,686,439 of OX376223.1, forward strand.
AGACGACCTCAACCCCGGGCCACAGCATCCCCCCGCGAGGGCCCGCACGCGCATGATGGCGTCCACCGTAGAGCGCCCTCTGCAGAAGCCAAACTCTCGCGACCACCAGTACACCTGGCGCGAGGCACGTCCGGGCTGGACCCGGGGCATTGCCACGTCACATATTTCGGACATGGCCTCCCGCCATAAAAATATTGTTTTATAATTTTGAGTTAATTTCTTTCGAGTCGTTTTATTTGTATTCCTATTTCTAACTTGGAACAATGACAAACGGAAATGATAGACTTCAAATCTACATATATTATTTAAAAAGATGCAGGGTGGCTGGATGCAGGTGTCCGGGAGTTTATATTGTAAAATAAAATGATGACTACAATAGGTACATGTTGCCATGTTATTTTTGGAGATTGTTTTATTTTTTCTTGAAATGAAATGAAATTGTTTTTTCTGTAAATAGGATATAGGAATCACTTTAACACGTCATATTAAAAAAATATTTAATTTAGCTAGATGAGTTCGGCGTTTCCTATCCGACTACTCTGAGAAGAAAGGCCGAAACAAACTCAGAGGTCAGTCTCTTTTAAAGTCCAGACATAGTCTTGGTCAAGCATTATGAGGATCATGTAGATTAGTGTCTGAAATGGTCTTTTGAGAAAAGAACCACACAGATTTGAGTGGACCTGTCCAGTCAGTGCAAGCACTTGTCAGCAATCGTGGAGTTAAACTCAGAACATATGGAGCTCAATTCGACGAACAATACCAAAGAAAGGACATTTGGGTAGGCCGCATAAACTACTCAAACTGCCAGACCATCATTAAAACTAACTGAGAAAGGAAAAAAAGGAGTAATGGAAAAAAAAAAACCTCCATTCCAGTCCTCACATTCACAATAGGTAATTAAAATAATATAATACATTACAAAGTAATCATGTCATTTTGTTTTAATGTTTAAATTAAACTGGTATATTTTAATGATTTTTACTAAATAATTCTATTTTTTTTGTAAATTTTATGGTTTTATCACAAGGTTTAGCAGAGCGAGCAGCTCAATCCCAAGCTTTTTTATCACAAGGTTTAGCAGAGCGAGCAGCTCAATCCCAAGCTTTTTTATCTTCTAAATAATCTGAAACTTTATAGTAGAAATTTTACAAAGTTTGGTTTTAATACCAATTTTCAAACATTTAATGGGTAAGTTTCGAATGTCAATGGGAAGTTTGTTGTAAAAGCGTATACAATGAACCCACTACACCACTACCCATGAACGAGTTGCCTACTCTGTGGAGACGAGTGCAATGTATAGCAAGGTTGTGTTTATTCCTGGTATTTAACTATGAATATCGGACATTTTCTTAAAATTTTATATATTTTTGTGTACTTACAATAGGTTTTAAAATAAATATTGTGAGGCTACAGTCTGAATATTTACTTCTCTGAATTTTCCTCGAAGGGAATCTCTCGGACCTAGGTTGTAAATGGCTCGAACAGCCCTTTTCTGTAGAACAAAGATAGAGTTAATGTCCGAAGAGGTTCCCCAGAGAAGAATCCCATATGACATAATACTATGAAAGTAATTATAATAAACAATTCTGGCTGTATCGACGTCACTTATCTGTCTAATTTTTTTAACAGCATAGGCGGCCGAACTTATCCTTCCTGACAATTTTTCTATGTGTGGGCCCCATTGCAATTTACCGTCATTCCAAGAAAAACTGTCGACTCAATAGGGTCCAGCTCTATTCCATTAACTTGAACGTGGTAAGTCATTTATATAAATTAAATATAAGAAAGGACCTAGAATTGAACCCTGCGGAACGCCCATGGTGACCCCAGATCATGCAGATCTCTTTTCATTAACATCGACCCTCTGAATTCTGTTGTACAGATAATAAGTCAGAAGGTCGAGAGCCTTGTCCCTCATACCACAGTTTCCTGATGAGTGTATCATGATCAGTGATCGGAGTAGGTAGATTGAACTGGGGTCATTGATCCGAAACGTATATATTACTATGGACATTCCTCCGGAATTGGTGGATTATTAAAAAAAAACCGGAACTTATGTAGGAATTGTATTCTGCCAGAGTGGAAGGAGTCATTTGATGATTTGCCATCCTCAAAAAAAAGGTAGGAATTGTAATAAAATGAGCAATTTTATTCTTTATTATTCTTCCTATTTTTTTTTTTTGTCACGATTTGACAAAACCCAACGACCGATCAGAACAAAGGATCATGGGTGGTACAGTAGTAATAATATCACTACCAACATTAACAATATTTAATTGAATCCGGAAATACCGGAATTACTTTCCGGAAAAATGGCTTATCCATGTTATTCTTTCTGTGTGCATTTATGATACAAGTACTAAAAATCAATCTACCTACTCCGATCACTGATCATGATGTACGCAATCGAAGGCCTTGGACAAGTCGCGGAAAATGCCAAGAGCATCTTGCCATTCCTCCCAAGCCTCGAATATGCTCTTCAGTAATTCCACGCCCGCGTCTGTAGTTGAACGACCCTTTGTAAAACCAAACTGTTTTAGATGTAGTAAATTATGTGCATTGAAATGTTCTAACATTTGTTTCAAAATTAATTTCTCAAAAATTTTGCTTAATGTAGGTAATATCGAAATAGGCCGAAAATTCGTAGGATCAGTTGTGCTGCCAGACTTGAACAGTGGAATCACTTTGCTAAGTTTCATCAGATCAGGAAATACAGCAGATGCAACACAAGAGTTTAAAAAAATTTCTAAAAAGGGTGCAATAACATCAATTATTGAAGACATGGTATGTACTGATAATCCCCAAAGGTAAGCAGTTTTTTTACATCAACATTTTTAAAAGATTCTATAATTCCTTTAGCAAAAGCAATTGTAAATTCAAAAAGTTTGTCACATAGATAAATATGTCTTGTATAGCTTGTCCACTCTGAAATGACGCGCCTCACTACCGAATTACTGTGCGTTCTTTATCGTAATTTTGTGAACCATCTCGTCCTAAAATCGAGGACAAAATGACAGAAAAATTGGAGATTATCTCATGATGAATTGTAAAAATTCAAGCTCAAGTCCCCGTCACGAGAAGCTATACATTTTGTAAATAAAGAACTTCTACTAAGTTACGTAGCGACAATTCAATCAACAACAAATAATCCAACATTCTGTCAACTCAAAGTAACATACGTATAATACGAAACTAACGAGCAATTTCACTTGGTCGGGTTATATTTTAGCGATATAATACGCTGTCGTAATTTTTTTTGTGGTGCTGAATGCGTCTGAGTTCCAGTTCTTTGTTTACAAAATTTTTAGCCTCTCGTGACGGGGACTTTATAAGGTACCACATGTTAGGATTTGTATAGAAACTATCAAGTTTGACAGAATGAGTCAAGTATTTTGTATGGCAGTGCTGTCAAAAAACGAGAAAAGCGACAGAAGTAGACATATCTCTTGGACGCGAGAGTGAGTAATTATCGCATGTGTCATGTGAGCCCTACTGGAAACGGATCGGAACTTTCACGACATATCGACGATTCGTTCCAGTTAATTAAATACGATCCTTAGCGCATTATGCATTCGCAATATTTATTTTATATTATGAGTGACTATCAAAATAATCACAATATAACATTTGTCATTACTTATATATTTTTTTCAAGATTATCTACCCTTGTCCTAAGCGGGTTGTTGTCTCAAAACCTATACATTAAGCGATTAAAATGTAGCCCAATAGATCGGCCGCTAGAGCAGTAAAGCAATACCTGCGGCAAGTCCTTGGGCTGCGCCTGCGCGGGCACGTGGCCGCGCTGCGCGGGCGGCTCGGCCATGAGGAAGGGCGAGCACACGGGCCGCAGGCGCGCCGCGGCCGCGCCCGACACCGGGGCCCCCGCGCCGTCGTAGCAGAAGCCCACGCAGTTGAACTGGTTCGCGCGCAGGCCGAACAGCATCTCGAATATCTGACGGAACACGAACTTACAGAATAAACGAGGTGAAGTGGTAATACGCCAGATGATGCAACTAGCTTCATATTTCTGACTGACCGACCCCTTGACAATTCAAAAGTACCTGTAATTGGTTTATTTGAAATAAATGCTTTGAGTTTGAGTTTGATGATGATGACGATGGTGATGATTATGACGATGGTCAAAAACAAAAAGTCAAAGTCAAAGTCGAAACTCAAAGTCAAAGTCGAAGTCGTTGTTGAAGTCGTTGTCGAAGTCGAAGTCAAAGCCATGAATTTTGTTTTTATCATTTATATACGTCGTCGTATGTTAGATGTTACACATCACAGGCGACTGCCGTAAGGCTCGCTCGTTTTTTTTTTATTTCCTCGCACAATGCATAGTAAAACGTTGTATGATACACGTGGGTAAGATGATTTTCGACTCGTGTCGACTTATACACTCGCTCGCTTCGCTCGCTCGTGAATAAAATTGCCACTCATCGAAAATCACCTTCCCTCCGCACTTATAGCATAAATAACTATTTTACTACGATATTTAACAATACCACCACGGATCGTTCTCGTATGTTGTATAAGTTAGAGTGACGACCAAAGAGCCATTTCGCAATGCTTCACGAATGGATTAATTTTGTATTAGTCAATATTAGAAACAAAATAGTGTTCTGAATGCTAGGACCGCACACCTTTATCCGTATGTCGGGATGGTGCACGAAGAGCGCGTGCCGCCGGTAGTGGCTGTCCAGATGGTCCAGCAGCACCAGGAAGCAGCGCGCGGCGTGCGCGGCGGGCGCGCCCAGCAGCTTGGCGTGCAGCAGCTCCAGCAGGCCGGCCGCCGCGCGCGCCAGGTCCGACACGTCGGCGTCCAAGGGGATGGCCACGTCCGTCACGTACATCTCGAAGGGACGGTTCAGGATCTGCGCGCGGAAACAGAATAACACACACACTCCTTTGGACAATCGAGATTTATGAGAAAACCTCTGCTTAAATCAATTACAAATAAATTTTAGTGATCTCTCCGACAATTAAGCTTTCTCGGTGCCCAATTTATTTTGAAGATTTTACACTTCTTTTATTACTTATTTACACTAAAAGTTGCGGCAAAATTTATAATGAGACAAACGATACCATGTTTAACTTTGGATATACAATGTCAAACAGTAGAATAATAACGCCCAGAAATTCGTATTGAGAAACTATCGGTTAGTGTAACCTTAATGCCAGATAAATCTAATGAACCCTAAGGGACAAGTGACTGATAAGTAACAAACAGTTTCAGCGTAATAGATAACTTTTGTACTTCCAACAAAATAAATAAAAGAGTAATCAAATATCATAAAGTATTGAACAGCACGGTTCTAATGAACATACCAGTAATGACTATTATCTTCAGGTCATGCAATGATCAGTTGACCACTTTGTGGACGTCTAAAGGGCCTGATAATCAGGTCTCTATTGCGGTCTTGTTGGCTCGCCGGGAATACCGCAGTATTGTGAGCCTGGACGGGCACATACCTTCTCCAGCAGGTCGATAAGGTCAGTGCAGGCGTCCGAGGTCGAGGTGCGCGCCAGCTCGGTGAGCGAGCGAGCTGCCGCGGCCCGCAGCGCGCACTCCGCGTCCAGCGCGCACGAGCTCAGCACCGGAATGCCCACCAGCTCGATCAGCTCCTCGCCGTATAGGTACCTGGCAAAGCAAAGAAGATTTCTCACAATTAGCAGTTTATGGTCGAGAAGTGGAAAATTTTCAAAAAAAACTTATCTCTAAAACAACACTTTTTGCATCCCAAGTTAACGGGCTCAACAATGTTGCAAATTTGCTCTAGTATCAAACACACCCCCTTTTCAAAGAATGCTTCCAATTATCAATCACTCTGTATACAGATGCACATAAAAGAAAAAACATACAATTATAAAGTTGAGAAAAAAAATAGTTAATTGATTCAGGTGTGACGTTGCGGAAATCCATTATAATATACAATAGCCCTCTGCGTCCGGCGCTCGGCGTGGCAACACGTCGTGTTCGTGTTCGCGACAAGTCAATCGTCACCCTGAGGATGCCTCGTTGAGAGGTGAAACAAGTGTCGATTTCGTACAAGGTTTTTTATAACTCTTTAGGAATAGCTAAGCGGAATAGGTTACTAAATATATCTACGTCTATTGTGTTTGAGACATAAAGCAAACACTTTCATGAATCCCTCTCGCGGTACTTCTGACACGCCAATAAAAGTTCTGTCTCATTTCCACGGTTGCCGTGAGCACCGATACCAAAACTGCGGTCGTAATAGAAACCCTGACCTGTTCCGCTTGATGAAGGCTGCGATGGCCTGCAGCGTGTGCAGGCGCACCTGGCGGCGCGGCTCGTGGCGCAGGTAGCGCTCGGCCAGCGCCAGCGCCGCCGGCACCCAGGCCGCGCCCAGCGGCGACAGCGCGGCCGCGCGCGCCGACACCAGGCGCATCGTCGACGCCTCCTGCGGCCGAGGGACATCCGCGTCACACGTACTCCTCGGTAACCCGGCTACCCTCCACAGATCGTCGTGAGACGTAGCTGGCTTTCCTCGAGGAGCCGGGGTGGATCGGATGATCGATTTGCCCACTCCGCATGTAAAATACGCGCTCGGGCGTGGAGTTGCGGGACCGGTCCGTTATACAGTGCGATACGAAACAAACATGAGATACATCATAGCGTTGCCGACGTCCGCCTAAGGCTGGCCCCATACGTACGGTTTCCTGATTCGGAATTCCGTGGGACTAGCAAGACGTTAGATAGGAATTTACACAGCCACTAGGTAGAGTGTCGCTTTCATGAAAGTACATTTAACGGGGACGACGACGAATTGATTGCTATTGCACTTTTACTGGCGCTTAACAAGAAAAAAAAACCGGCCAAGTGCGTATCGGACAACGCACAAAGAAGGGTTCCGTACTTGGGATGAATTTATCCCAAAAACAAACTTAACTTTGTAGTTGAAAAACATGTTCTCCCATACATCGTATACGTCACGGTCAATTCTCCAACTGCAAATATAAGTTTGTAATCGCAGAAAAAATTGTGTTAAAGCAACATATTAACGATTATCGGACTTTTTCCTTCTTTTTATGTGCCGTAAGATCTTGCTTCCTGCCAAATTTCATGATTCTAGGGCAACGGGAAGTAGCCTGTAGGTTTTCATTTATTTGCTAGTATCAAAATATGTCACATAATTGGCGATAACTTTTATTGCGTTGACTTAGAAGCTTTGGAGCTCCAAGTGACCATAGATCTACGTATTTGATATAAATTTCAACTTGGGACCTCCACGCGTTCCGCAGAAAATAGGTCTTGACAGACTGACGGACGGACAACGAAGCGATCCTCTATGGGTTCCGTTTTTTCCTTCAGAGGTACGAAACCCTAAAAAAGGAAACGTCGTTATTGGGTACACCCGCTAAATACTAAGAGAATAAAAGAGACTCAATTCTATCTAAAAAGAGGACAATTACGAGCACACTCAGGAGAGTTCTTCAAATTTTACAGGATTTCATTATGCTTTAGCATATAAGAGAAAAAAAAAGCTATATACATGCATGAGATTAATGTTTGGATACGAACATGCCCGCACTTAAGAAACCCACGGCCCCTAGGCACTTCGACATTTAAGGCCCCCCATTCTGAAACCATTTTGGAAAGGATGATGGACAAAAATGTATGGCAGTTAGTACCCGAAACCCAATGGCAACCAATAAAAAGAATGTATATATTATATGTAATATTGTGTGGTGAACATCACCACACAATCCTCACCAGTGCTAGGAAACGGCTGAGAGTACCGACTTGGTTTGAATTCCAAAAAGTAGTCAATAAATAGTCGTAACGCTATGCCAAATGTCGAAAATAGTCATAAAGATGTTCCAGAGATATAAAGGTGTCTTGGTGAGGATTACGTGGTGAGCCTTTCTCGCCACAATCCTCACCTAATACGACTCAACGATAATTTTTGGAGCTTAAAAAAAGCAACTCCCTACTGCACGCTGCTCATAACTGCACGCATAGCTGAGCCGCGCGCTTGTCCTACGGCCTGAGAGTACCGCACGCTACCTGCTGCACTACGAAGGCTTGTGCGGCCTCTGCTGAGCCTGTGCAGGCCAACGCGTCTTCCACGTGCTGCCAAGGACGGTACTCTTACCTATCCGAGTGTGTGCGAGTGCTCAAATCAGAGTGTGACCCTTACCTTCGACCTACCCGTGGACTACCTCCTTCTAGAATTATATTTATGAAGCTAACTTGTTAGAATAATATATAATAATAATCTACTAATATCTCTATACCTTAACCTAATAGTGAACCGCCTGCGCAGCCTACTTGCAAAGTCCTAGTCGTTACAGCAGGTACGTTTTCGAATCCATTGGTTTAAATTTTCATAATTTTGGAACAAAGCATAAATCGTTCCTCACCGGTCGGTCGTGCCCGCAGCAGTCGACCAGGTCCAGCAGCGCGTCCACGTCGCCGTAGTACTGGCCCGCGTCGTGCAGCTGCTCGATGCACGTGATGAGCGCATGCACGCGGCTGTGGATCAACTCGTTCGGCGGGTCGTAGTTCTCTGACAAACATACATCACCACGTAGAGTACATGCTTATCACTTAAACGTCCGCAGACATCAAAAAGTCCGTAGATAACGGATTAAATTCAAAATATTTGGCTGCACATAAACACTTATGAGACGTCAGAAAGACCACGGTTCCAACAGAGGTGGGAAGATGGTTACTCATTTAATTGCCTTATACAATGTTTTCAAATTACACTGTTAATAGGAATGAGGGGACAGAGTATAGATTAATAGCGTTGTTTTTAAATCAACGAGTATGATGTTTGTTAGCTTACTGTCCTGCAGCAGCACGGCGCGCAGGATGCTGAGCAGCACGTCCCAGGCGGGCTCGCACAGCTCCAGGGGCACCCTGGACACCACGCTCTGCACGCTCACCAGCACCTCGTACGTAAGATGTTTGTTAGCTTACTGTCCTGCAGCAGCACGGCGCGCAGGATGCTGAGCAGCACGTCCCAGGCGGGCTCGCACAGCTCCAGGGGCACCCTGGACACCACGCTCTGCACGCTCACCAGCACCTCGTACGTAAGATGTTTGTTAGCTTACTGTCCTGCAGCAGCACGGCGCGCAGGATGCTGAGCAGCACGTCCCAGGCGGGCTCGCACAGCTCCAGGGGCACCCTGGACACCACGCTCTGCACGCTCACCAGCACCTCGTACGTAAGATGTTTGTTAGCTTACTGTCCTGCAGCAGCACGGCGCGCAGGATGCTGAGCAGCACGTCCCAGGCGGGCTCGCACAGCTCCAGGGGCACCCTGGACACCACGCTCTGCACGCTCACCAGCACCTCGTACGTAAGATGTTTGTTAGCTTACTGTCCTGCAGCAGCACGGCGCGCAGGATGCTGAGCAGCACGTCCCAGGCGGGCTCGCACAGCTCCAGGGGCACCCTGGACACCACGCTCTGCACGCTCACCAGCACCTCGTACGTAAGATGTTTGTTAGCTTACTGTCCTGCAGCAGCACGGCGCGCAGGATGCTGAGCAGCACGTCCCAGGCGGGCTCGCACAGCTCCAGGGGCACCCTGGACACCACGCTCTGCACGCTCACCAGCACCTCGTACGTAAGATGTTTGTTAGCTTACTGTCCTGCAGCAGCACGGCGCGCAGGATGCTGAGCAGCACGTCCCAGGCGGGCTCGCACAGCTCCAGGGGCACCCTGGACACCACGCTCTGCACGCTCACCAGCACCTCGTACGTAAGATGTTTGTTAGCTTACTGTCCTGCAGCAGCACGGCGCGCAGGATGCTGAGCAGCACGTCCCAGGCGGGCTCGCACAGCTCCAGGGGCACCCTGGACACCACGCTCTGCACGCTCACCAGCACCTCGTACGTAAGATGTTTGTTAGCTTACTGTCCTGCAGCAGCACGGCGCGCAGGATGCTGAGCAGCACGTCCCAGGCGGGCTCGCACAGCTCCAGGGGCACCCTGGACACCACGCTCTGCACGCTCACCAGCACCTCGTACGTAAGATGTTTGTTAGCTTACTGTCCTGCAGCAGCACGGCGCGCAGGATGCTGAGCAGCACGTCCCAGGCGGGCTCGCACAGCTCCAGGGGCACCCTGGACACCACGCTCTGCACGCTCACCAGCACCTCGTACGTAAGATGTTTGTTAGCTTACTGTCCTGCAGCAGCACGGCGCGCAGGATGCTGAGCAGCACGTCCCAGGCGGGCTCGCACAGCTCCAGGGGCACCCTGGACACCACGCTCTGCACGCTCACCAGCACCTCGTACGTAAGATGTTTGTTAGCTTACTGTCCTGCAGCAGCACGGCGCGCAGGATGCTGAGCAGCACGTCCCAGGCGGGCTCGCACAGCTCCAGGGGCACCCTGGACACCACGCTCTGCACGCTCACCAGCACCTCGTACGTAAGATGTTTGTTAGCTTACTGTCCTGCAGCAGCACGGCGCGCAGGATGCTGAGCAGCACGTCCCAGGCGGGCTCGCACAGCTCCAGGGGCACCCTGGACACCACGCTCTGCACGCTCACCAGCACCTCGTACGTAAGATGTTTGTTAGCTTACTGTCCTGCAGCAGCACGGCGCGCAGGATGCTGAGCAGCACGTCCCAGGCGGGCTCGCACAGCTCCAGGGGCACCCTGGACACCACGCTCTGCACGCTCACCAGCACCTCGTACGTAAGATGTTTGTTAGCTTACTGTCCTGCAGCAGCACGGCGCGCAGGATGCTGAGCAGCACGTCCCAGGCGGGCTCGCACAGCTCCAGGGGCACCCTGGACACCACGCTCTGCACGCTCACCAGCACCTCGTACGTAAGATGTTTGTTAGCTTACTGTCCTGCAGCAGCACGGCGCGCAGGATGCTGAGCAGCACGTCCCAGGCGGGCTCGCACAGCTCCAGGGGCACCCTGGACACCACGCTCTGCACGCTCACCAGCACCTCGTACGTAAGATGTTTGTTAGCTTACTGTCCTGCAGCAGCACGGCGCGCAGGATGCTGAGCAGCACGTCCCAGGCGGGCTCGCACAGCTCCAGGGGCACCCTGGACACCACGCTCTGCACGCTCACCAGCACCTCGTACGTAAGATGTTTGTTAGCTTACTGTCCTGCAGCAGCACGGCGCGCAGGATGCTGAGCAGCACGTCCCAGGCGGGCTCGCACAGCTCCAGGGGCACCCTGGACACCACGCTCTGCACGCTCACCAGCACCTCGTACGTAAGATGTTTGTTAGCTTACTGTCCTGCAGCAGCACGGCGCGCAGGATGCTGAGCAGCACGTCCCAGGCGGGCTCGCACAGCTCCAGGGGCACCCTGGACACCACGCTCTGCACGCTCACCAGCACCTCGTACGTAAGATGTTTGTTAGCTTACTGTCCTGCAGCAGCACGGCGCGCAGGATGCTGAGCAGCACGTCCCAGGCGGGCTCGCACAGCTCCAGGGGCACCCTGGACACCACGCTCTGCACGCTCACCAGCACCTCGTACGTAAGATGTTTGTTAGCTTACTGTCCTGCAGCAGCACGGCGCGCAGGATGCTGAGCAGCACGTCCCAGGCGGGCTCGCACAGCTCCAGGGGCACCCTGGACACCACGCTCTGCACGCTCACCAGCACCTCGTACGTAAGATGTTTGTTAGCTTACTGTCCTGCAGCAGCACGGCGCGCAGGATGCTGAGCAGCACGTCCCAGGCGGGCTCGCACAGCTCCAGGGGCACCCTGGACACCACGCTCTGCACGCTCACCAGCACCTCGTACGTAAGATGTTTGTTAGCTTACTGTCCTGCAGCAGCACGGCGCGCAGGATGCTGAGCAGCACGTCCCAGGCGGGCTCGCACAGCTCCAGGGGCACCCTGGACACCACGCTCTGCACGCTCACCAGCACCTCGTACGTAAGATGTTTGTTAGCTTACTGTCCTGCAGCAGCACGGCGCGCAGGATGCTGAGCAGCACGTCCCAGGCGGGCTCGCACAGCTCCAGGGGCACCCTGGACACCACGCTCTGCACGCTCACCAGCACCTCGTACGTAAGATGTTTGTTAGCTTACTGTCCTGCAGCAGCACGGCGCGCAGGATGCTGAGCAGCACGTCCCAGGCGGGCTCGCACAGCTCCAGGGGCACCCTGGACACCACGCTCTGCACGCTCACCAGCACCTCGTACGTAAGATGTTTGTTAGCTTACTGTCCTGCAGCAGCACGGCGCGCAGGATGCTGAGCAGCACGTCCCAGGCGGGCTCGCACAGCTCCAGGGGCACCCTGGACACCACGCTCTGCACGCTCACCAGCACCTCGTACGTAAGATGTTTGTTAGCTTACTGTCCTGCAGCAGCACGGCGCGCAGGATGCTGAGCAGCACGTCCCAGGCGGGCTCGCACAGCTCCAGGGGCACCCTGGACACCACGCTCTGCACGCTCACCAGCACCTCGTACGTAAGATGTTTGTTAGCTTACTGTCCTGCAGCAGCACGGCGCGCAGGATGCTGAGCAGCACGTCCCAGGCGGGCTCGCACAGCTCCAGGGGCACCCTGGACACCACGCTCTGCACGCTCACCAGCACCTCGTACGTAAGATGTTTGTTAGCTTACTGTCCTGCAGCAGCACGGCGCGCAGGATGCTGAGCAGCACGTCCCAGGCGGGCTCGCACAGCTCCAGGGGCACCCTGGACACCACGCTCTGCACGCTCACCAGCACCTCGTACGTAAGATGTTTGTTAGCTTACTGTCCTGCAGCAGCACGGCGCGCAGGATGCTGAGCAGCACGTCCCAGGCGGGCTCGCACAGCTCCAGGGGCACCCTGGACACCACGCTCTGCACGCTCACCAGCACCTCGTACGTAAGATGTTTGTTAGCTTACTGTCCTGCAGCAGCACGGCGCGCAGGATGCTGAGCAGCACGTCCCAGGCGGGCTCGCACAGCTCCAGGGGCACCCTGGACACCACGCTCTGCACGCTCACCAGCACCTCGTACGTAAGATGTTTGTTAGCTTACTGTCCTGCAGCAGCACGGCGCGCAGGATGCTGAGCAGCACGTCCCAGGCGGGCTCGCACAGCTCCAGGGGCACCCTGGACACCACGCTCTGCACGCTCACCAGCACCTCGTACGTAAGATGTTTGTTAGCTTACTGTCCTGCAGCAGCACGGCGCGCAGGATGCTGAGCAGCACGTCCCAGGCGGGCTCGCACAGCTCCAGGGGCACCCTGGACACCACGCTCTGCACGCTCACCAGCACCTCGTACGTAAGATGTTTGTTAGCTTACTGTCCTGCAGCAGCACGGCGCGCAGGATGCTGAGCAGCACGTCCCAGGCGGGCTCGCACAGCTCCAGGGGCACCCTGGACACCACGCTCTGCACGCTCACCAGCACCTCGTACGTAAGATGTTTGTTAGCTTACTGTCCTGCAGCAGTACGGCGCGCAGGATGCTGAGCAGCACGTCCCAGGCGGGCTCGCACAGCTCCAGGGGCACCCTGGACACCACGCTCTGCACGCTCACCAGCACCTCGTACGTAAGATGTTTGTTAGCTTACTGTCCTGCAGCAGCACGGCGCGCAGGATGCTGAGCAGCACGTCCCAGGCGGGCTCGCACAGCTCCAGGGGCACCCTGGACACCACGCTCTGCACGCTCACCAGCACCTCGTACGTAAGATGTTTGTTAGCTTACTGTCCTGCAGCAGCACGGCGCGCAGGATGCTGAGCAGCACGTCCCAGGCGGGCTCGCACAGCTCCAGGGGCACCCTGGACACCACGCTCTGCACGCTCACCAGCACCTCGTACGTAAGATGTTTGTTAGCTTACTGTCCTGCAGCAGCACGGCGCGCAGGATGCTGAGCAGCACGTCCCAGGCGGGCTCGCACAGCTCCAGGGGCACCCTGGACACCACGCTCTGCACGCTCACCAGCACCTCGTACGTAAGATGTTTGTTAGCTTACTGTCCTGCAGCAGCACGGCGCGCAGGATGCTGAGCAGCACGTCCCAGGCGGGCTCGCACAGCTCCAGGGGCACCCTGGACACCACGCTCTGCACGCTCACCAGCACCTCGTACGTAAGATGTTTGTTAGCTTACTGTCCTGCAGCAGCACGGCGCGCAGGATGCTGAGCAGCACGTCCCAGGCGGGCTCGCACAGCTCCAGGGGCACCCTGGACACCACGCTCTGCACGCTCACCAGCACCTCGTACGTAAGATGTTTGTTAGCTTACTGTCCTGCAGCAGCACGGCGCGCAGGATGCTGAGCAGCACGTCCCAGGCGGGCTCGCACAGCTCCAGGGGCACCCTGGACACCACGCTCTGCACGCTCACCAGCACCTCGTACGTAAGATGTTTGTTAGCTTACTGTCCTGCAGCAGCACGGCGCGCAGGATGCTGAGCAGCACGTCCCAGGCGGGCTCGCACAGCTCCAGGGGCACCCTGGACACCACGCTCTGCACGCTCACCACCACCTCGTACGTAAGATGTTTGTTAGCTTACTGTCCTGCAGCAGCACGGCGCGCAGGATGCTGAGCAGCACGTCCCAGGCGGGCTCGCACAGCTCCAGGGGCACCCTGGACACCACGCTCTGCACGCTCACCAGCACCTCGTACGTAAGATGTTTGTTAGCTTACTGTCCTGCAGCAGCACGGCGCGCAGGATGCTGAGCAGCACGTCCCAGGCGGGCTCGCACAGCTCCAGGGGCACCCTGGACACCACGCTCTGCACGCTCACCAGCACCTCGTACGTAAGATGTTTGTTAGCTTACTGTCCTGCAGCAGCACGGCGCGCAGGATGCTGAGCAGCACGTCCCAGGCGGGCTCGCACAGCTCCAGGGGCACCCTGGACACCACGCTCTGCACGCTCACCACCACCTCGTACGTCACAACCGGCTGGTTGCCTTCCAGGGCCTGCCGAAACCGAGATCAGTACATTAGTAAACTTATGTAAAAATGAACTTAAGACATAAGATCGCAAAAATCAGCATCTGTTTTGTATAGATCTCGTAATTAGTTGATGTGCAATTGACACTCAACTTAAGGGTGATAAGGTTGAATGTTAGTTGCACATCAAGACAACGGTTATTTATTTAAAAAGGTTTACCGACTAAAAACATACACAACACTAACCCACAAACTTTGACATAATTATACAGGATGTAAGGGACAGACCTCCGCAGACTGATGGGGTGAATTCAGTATATCATACTAAGATGACCCGTACATGAAATTATTTCGGGAAGGTTATGGGTATCCAGTAAACCTCATTTGTTTTATTACCTTACAAGGAATGTATCTTTACCATGGCAAAACGCACGTAGCGATCGGCAGCGCAGCGAGCCTATTTTGTGTGATAAAGCTACAAATTAACTATTTTCGGACTTTTTCCTTTACATGTGCCGTGAAACCTTGCTTCCTGCCATATCTCATGGTTCTAGGTCAACGGGGAAGTACCCTGTAGGTTTTGATTTATTTGCGAGTATCAATAGTAAAATATTTCGCATATATGGTCGTATTTTTTATTGCGTTGACTTAGAAGATTGTTTCTTTTAGAGCTCCAAGGGACCATACTTCCTGCCGGGGTTGCGAGTTGTCCGAAAGGGATATCGTGGCCCCGGCACACAGGCAACGGAAGGAACACGGGTGGGTTTAGTCAGTGAAAGACTGACAGGCCCTCCCGCTCCGACCAGAGCGGTAGAAGTTATTTGATAATATCACACCCTCAGAAAAAAAGGACCATACTTATCTATCTACGTATAGCATACATATCCACATATTTGCAGATATTAATGTCAACTTGATACCTCCAGGCGTTCCTGAGAAAAAGAGTCTTGACAGACTGACGGATGGACAACAAAGTGATCCTATAAGGGTTTCATTTTTTCTTTTTGAGGTGTGGAATCCTAGAAACGATTTAAAATATGAACATTTTCCAGTGGAATATTATTCAAACTAAGGAGCTGAATGCACCCTGTTAGTTTGCGGGGAGCTTTCCCTTACATTTTGTAGCTTTCGCATGTATCTAAATTATAGGAAAGCACGGACAAGCAATTACGAGGTTGACTATACCGATGTACTCTCTACCGATCTATCTATTCAATTACGAGGTTGACTATACCGATGTACTCTCTACCGATCTATCTATTCAATTACGAGGTTGACTATACCGATGTACTCTCTACCGATCTATCTATTCAATTACGAGGTTGACTATACCGATGTACTCTCTACCGATCTATCTATTCAATTACGAGGTTGACTATACCGATGTACTCTCTACCGATCTATCTATTCAATTACGAGGTTGACTATACCGATGTACTCTCTACCGATCTATCTATTCAATTACGAGGTTGACTATACCGATGTACTCTCTACCGATCTATCTATTCAATTACGAGGTTGACTATACCGATGTACTCTCTACCGATCTATCTATTCAATTACGAGGTTGACTATACCGATGTACTCTCTACCGATCTATCTATTCAATTACGAGGTTGACTATACCGATGTACTCTCTACCGATCTATCTATTCATTCCGTTTCACCAGGTATAAAAACATGTTTTTATTTTTATATTTAACGATAAACACTTTTTATTCATTTTTAAAGTTGATTTCAAAAACATAGTAGGCAACAAGAAATAGGATGTTTTGTGCTTAATAGTATCACGGATTGGTCGTATTACTCTATTGTTTGGCTTCTTACAATGCAGCAATATGTGTGTGCGGTGTATTAGTTACGAAGCGGTCACCTTGAGGAATGCGGGCAGCACGGCGAGGAAGGACACGCGCAGCGTGGGCACGCGGCGCGGGCCCCACAGCGCCATGTTGATGTAGAACACGGCGCCGCGCAGCAGGCCCGCGCCCTCCTCGCCCGCGCCCGCACCCGCGCCCGCGCCCGCGCCCGCGCCCGCGCCCGCGCCCGCGCCGCCCCGCAGCAGCTCCACCATCTCCTGCAGCGCCGCGTGGCCCATGTCCGCGCCCATCACGTTGCGCATCAGCTGCGGACGTTACAGTCATAGCATGATCGCGACTTGGCGGACGAGTCGGAGATATAGCCGGTTATATCCGAAAGCGGAGAATAGAAAAAAATTGCATCGAGGAGTACCGG
The DNA here is from genome assembly GCA_947364205.1 of Agrochola lota. Classification (NCBI taxonomy): domain Eukaryota; kingdom Metazoa; phylum Arthropoda; class Insecta; order Lepidoptera; family Noctuidae; genus Agrochola; species Agrochola lota. The sequence continues at coordinate 22,703,498 of OX376223.1, forward strand.
AAGCATTCAAATAAAAATAAAAATAAATTGACCGAAATAAAACAGATATTGTTATTAATCAAATCAACGCTCTGTCTTGCCATCGACGGCGTACAAATATTCTAATAAACATTTTTGGTTAATTAGTATTAAAAACAAATAAAACGATCAAATAAATAAATAAAACTAAATTAAAACATAACTATAATGTTATAGTAAAATGCTGTTGATAACTCCTCCAACTAGCTCCTCCTAACATTTAGGGACGCTAAATGGACGGAATGTAGATGGGAGTCCCAGAACTGGCAGGACCTGCGCCATGCGGACCGACGACCTGGTCAAAGTAACCGCAAAGACTTACATGCAGGCCGTCCAAGGCTGGGAATAATTGCAGGCAATCGAGAAGACCCACTCAGCATTTGGTTTATACGGACTGGAGAACAGAAAGCATACCTTCCAACTGTTCTGGCAGTAGTGCTCCAGATTGACGGTCCGGCAGAGCGCGCTGACGAAGGTGCGCAACGCGGCGCGCGGCAGCAGCGAGTACGACACCACGGCCTCCAGCAGCGACAGGCAGCACTGCACCACGGACACGTCGGCGCAGTACACGCACAGGTGGCACGCATTACTGGAACATAGCGCACGAACCATAAGCATTTAACCCCTCGTCGAACGCAGATCGACGCGAGATATCATGGAAAGGGCATAGAACCGAAGTGGCATATTGAACCCACGCATCCTCAACTCATATAAAACAGTTTCAATGTACGCTACAATTTTGCAGAAAGATCAAAAGGGCGATGCGGTGACAGCCAGCATCCATAAAAAAAAGTTTTAACCCGTTTCATTCGAGACTAATAGGTGCCCAAATTAATAGTCTTTCAATCACAGTTATTATATAAAAAAACCTTGTAATTGTAACATGATCTGTTGATTGTACAGTAGACATGCTTCAGATATGTCAAAACGTATCTGAAATCCGATGTCAGTCACAAATCGTATTCTATCGATAATCCGAACTAGACAAATCGATTTCACGAAACCACAGCAAGAGTAGATTTGCGTAAGCAATTATTTGTTTATGTTTGGATAGTTTTGTTCGATGCACTTACACAACCGAATAATATTACTAGAGACGATCGAAACTGCGAGTCTGGAGGCGCCGGCGCCGCTCCTGAAATCGATTTCTAAAAAGGGATTTTGAATACGATTAAAAAATCTGGAATCAGATATTTAACCGTTTTCGTAAAAATAAAAAAAACGCACATGTCTATTGTACAGTCAACGGCACGTTACACTTGAACTACAAAAACTGCCGTTACCCAAACTGTTACCAAGCACGTGAGGCTAACTTTATTGTACCCAAGTTCGAAAGTAAATAATATGGCCAGACGTGATGACGTTGTTGTCTTAGAAGGTGGGTAGGCCTCTGGTGTGGGACGCAACCTGTGTCTTCACCCTTGCGCCATCTCATGTTCCTAGCTGGCGCCGCTGCTACGTTTGCTCATACCCTCAAGCGGCGCAAATACTGTAAGCTTATAGGTAACTACAGTTTCGAGCAGTTTGGGGTCGAAACGCTCGGGTCATGGGGCCCGAGTGCGCGTCTTCTTTTTAAGGAAATTTCTCGCTGACTGGGCGACATTTCACGTGACCAGAGGGCTGGCTCGTTCTTTGGCTAAAGAATTAGCATTGCCGATCAATGTGGCAATGCTACCAGTCTTCTGGGCACGTTTCCGGATGACAGCGATGCGGACGAGTACTTCGACGCCTCATAAGTGTCCTTTTGTTTTTGTATTTATTTGTACAGTTAGTTAGTCTTTTAATTTAATACCTAGTGTAAATGTGTTAAAAATTTTAAGATTTTGATAAATCACCTTCTATGTCTCCTTACATTTATATAAGGGCCATGTACGAGCTAATAATGCTCATACAGCAAAAGTACGTTTATGCGTACTAAACACTAATAATCACTCATCAGTCGTAACTAAAACTCCGTCACGCGGTGATGTGCGGCTCAAATAAACAAACAAACATAAATTGTAACCTTTTCCATAAATAAACTACTAAACTTAGCAGTGGTTGGGATTAATTTAACTAACTTCCTACAACTACAACCGGGGTATCCGTTAACGACGAGAAAACCACTATAGAAAATATGGTCCTTCGAGCCGGATACGTTCAAAAACTCAAAGATTGTGCTTCTGGAACTAAACTTATCTAATGAACACAGATTATTAGATTACCAGATAACCACACAAAAGGGAGGAGAGAGCCTACACATTGGCAACTACGCTATAAGCACTTTGCTGGTGGGGGGAATCGTCGCCGCTATAATAATTTGGCGAATAAGAAGATATCTTCCAGCGTGTCAGAAGAGCAATGCCCCTACCAATACGAACAAGACTCTAGAGAGGACAGAAGATATAGAACTAAAGGAGATTCCTGCCTACGCTAAAATACGTGGTGGACAGTGAGATAACTACCGTCCGCCGGAAACAGCAATAGGAACAAGATTCAAACTATGATTAATTATTTGCAAAATATTTCTTCTTATTGTTTCTATCTAAATGTTATAAAACTAACTAAAGCAATCAGCTTTAGTTAGTTTTATAACATTTTTATACCTATGTATATTTAATTTGTAACGCAAGTTTGGTTATCTGAGTACATATATTTTTCCCTCGGGAGCATGTATGAGCTAATAATGCTCATACAGCAAAAGTAATTTCTGGAAGATTTCAACAAGTATGAGATGTGTAATTGAAGGATGTCTACTGTTCAGTTTGTTTCGGTCGCTATAGATCATCGCGACATGAGTCGCTCGAGTTCCACCAAGACACTGACGTCAGCAGATAGCCACGCCCACAACATCGACAAACAACACCTATATTTAACATCAAAAGAATGTACATAGAAGTAAGTACTTATGTATGGGGAAATTAACGATACCTTGATAACATGACAACCAATCTTAAATTAACTGCCATGTGAAAATGGAACAAGTATCCTGTTTATTTTAAAACAAGGATTGTTATGGAAGGATATAATTGAATAAGTAAATATTGAAGCTGGAGGTATTGTAAATAAACAGCTCAGTATGTACTGTGTGGAGTGAGTCTTCACAATACTGATACCTACACAGGTGTTTACTATCTATGCTCAGAAGACAGTTTTCCTTGTGCTAGGTTGTAATAGTAATTATTCTTTTTCAAAGAAAACGAATCAGATGAATGATATGATGACCAAACAAAACGAATACAAAATTGTTGAGGTTGGAACAAATAATAATTAAAATAAATAGAACTTTTATGGAATTCAATTGGTTTTTGTCATAATCATGACACAGTCAGAAGGAGTTCATAGCTGTAAACGATTTTTTTAGAGGTTCACAGAAACGCGGATTCAGGGTCACTTGAATAAGGATGTAATAAACCATACCACAAATAATTATAGGTAAATATAACATGTATGGTACTATTGAAACATATTAATACTTACTTAACAATTCCATGAACAATCTGCTCATCTAAGTATGTGGCATTGAACTTGACGACGTTGATGATGAGCTGCAGGAACTCTACCAGCTGCGCCGGTGGCTGGATCTGCGGCAGCCACTCCAGCAGGAAAGGACCGATCTGAAACCAACAGAGAACATTGTTCCAATTACTATGTAAGAGAAATTAAACAATGTTGCATTTAGCAATATTTATTTATTTATTTATTGGTAAGGCACCTCAACAACTTATTCACTAAAACATATACATACAAAAATCACATAAAATTTTAGGAATTGCGAATTCGTCCCTTACAGAAGTGCACAGCACTAGCAGAGAACTTAATGATTAGGTAGAAGGTAATAAGGGCTGGTATCCGCAACTCCACGTCAAAGGTCGTATTTTGCGTACGGTAACTTAATGATTATAGGACGTTTTAGTTATCATTAGTTACAAGTTACAAAATAAAAAGAACAATTAAATATGTTCACAAATACTAGAGAAGATGTCGATGCTATTGTTTCGTGTAGCGATTTTATTATAATTTCCCATTAGACGGTTCATGAGTGAGGTGCTGCCAAGGTTAGTACGACTTGCAGTTGTGGAAAAAGTAATGGTCTCGCAACCAGATCGAGTAGAATAATATGATTCACTTAAGGTGGAACTAGTTGATTTTTTTTTCCATAGAAATTTCGGGGGGGTTTTACTCCACTGTTTCACATCCAAAGTTTTGTCTCATTATTCATTTTGTCTGTGTGGAAACAGAATAAGAAAATAATAAGCCAAGAGCCAACAAAGATTCCTTTTTCATGCTTATTTTAACGCAACTTTAGGTGTAATAAGTAACAAAAGAAGTGTAAAATCTCCAAAACAAAGTGGGCACCGAGAAAGCTTAATCATCGAAGAGTTCAATAAACTGTTTCTGTAATTGATCTAAGCAGTGGTTTTTTCATAAGACTCGATTTTCCAAAGGACGTTTCGTAATTTTTTACGCGTTCGTTTTACTAAAATACATAGTTCGGAACGGTGTTTGTGTGCGTGCGAACTAGACGTTGTGCATGTAGACCAGCGTCTAACTGCTCATCACTGATATCTCTCGGACACGATACCAGGTGAGACAGCGTGCTTTTTTTTTCTTTTCAAATAAATAAATAATAATAATAGGGCAAGCAAAACAATAGGGCCAAGGCAAGAATACGCACAGTTGATGTATATTTCACGATAGACAAATTGGTGAAATATTGCTGACTGATTATACTTTTACATGTCTCATTTGCTTCACTGTGTTTGATTTTCTATAGACTGAAGTGAAACATAGAGATGTTGGGTTGATAATCAAACTACTGACTAACCTCTTCTTCAAAGCAGTTGATATTCTTCCCGCTGTTGGTCAATGTGTGCAGTAATTTGAAGCGTAGCTGTGTGTCCTCCGGTGGGTGGCGGGCATGTGTGTCTCGCAGGTAGTGGAACAGGATAGTGCGCATGATCTGCAGGTAGTCCGCCTGCCCCTCGGCCAGGCACCGTAGGAACCACAGCGCGGCATGCCGAGCCTCCACGTTACTCTCTTCTAGCAGATCTCTTGTTAATGACCAAAGCTTTTCAACTCCACCCTAGAGATAGTGAAGTGTTTCAATATGTTTGTAATCATGATACATACACACATGATTGATTACATATGGTTTTGTTAACTTAATATTGTAAACTTGGACGGAGACAGATGTGTTAGAAAACAAAACACCTGTTTAACCCTTAACCAACTACCACCTATTATTTTCACACAACCACCTCCCATACGTCTGTGGGACCCGGCAATAAAATGATTCACTTTTGGAAAAGTTATGTATGACAAGTTAAAAAAAAAAAAAAAAGTCAGTTTAGGCATATGTTAAATAAAACATTTATTAGAAAAAGAAAGGTACATAAAAATCCAATAATATTTATAAAAATATTGATAATCTTAGTTTGTTATCAATATCTCTTATTTTAGCCTTACATATTTGAAAAATGAGACCGATAAAAATAACCATCTTTGTGATTATTTTTATATCTATACATACAAACTTTTCATCAATAAACATAGTAAAAGTAAAAAAATTACATTCAAATCAACATTTAACAAAATTGCAGGCCCTAAACTCATAGTTTTTAACGACAGTGAATGCACAGCGTTTTTGAGAAAATTAGTGCTAGCCATTCGTATTATTATAGATAGATAGAATATTCTTTATTATGTACACCATAAAAAATACAGATATGAATGTAGATATTATATTCATTTTTGTAGTAGATCGAACTCCTTTGGTCGAGAAGGTCAACTCCAATTTTGGTTTAGTAATTTTTTTATTTATCGTTGTTATTAAAAAAGTATTAAGAGGATCCTAAAAGTTGGCAACGTCACAAATAACTGTAAAATATTTACCTGTTTTGATTCTTATAGCAATATTACTGAATAGAAATAAGAAATGTGGCTAACTAGCGAACTAGAATATTAATAATGAATTGCAATTATAACATTGAATTTGATGTTGTATCCGTTTTAGGTGTAAAAAACGCATTTGGAACGTTTCCAAATTCATTTTTTACATCTAAAACTAAACATTCTGTGTTACGATATTAATTATTGCATTTCATAATCAAAATTCTAGTTCGCTAGTTACCCACATTTCTTATTTCCACACAGTAATATTGCCAAATTAATCAAAATAGTGAAATATTTGACATGTATTTGCGACGTTGCCCACCTTCCAAATAAACACTCTTAACTCTGGATTCTTTGTAGTTTCACTGCAGTTATCTCTTCTCTTTCGGAAACAGATCTGCAACTTTCTTCTAGTATATGTTGTGTTCCTACACTAAACTCCACATGGCTCTCATATATCGTTTGATGGATCTTATCAAACAACCGCTTGATAGTAACATCATTAGAATCGATTTGAAACTACAATAATCACAAAAATATCAATTTAAAAAAGTGACATAACCACCTAACACGGTTCTCTCAGACTTATGATGACAGTTTTTTACTTACCAGAGACAAAAACTTGCACCTACGAGGTAAATTAGCGAATGCGCGGTACTCAGGGACGTGGGGAAAAGGTACAGGAACTAACAAGTTAATACGAAACTTGGACGCAAACATATTCATGATTTTAAATGCGTGGAGATCTGTGAGACGTATGGTAGGCGGTTAAGAAAATACAAATGGCTGTGTTCATTGAAGTGCAAGATGTTCTATTTATGCTAATGATGATGTTATGATGTTTTTCTTTAATTGTAAATTCTATTTCACCATTTTTTTCTAATACTTAAGGAGTGGGTTTAGGTCAGAATGGTTCTGGTTTAGGTGTGGAGAGTTTTAGAATAGTGCCTACCTTCAAGTATTTATGCTCAGTACATTGAACAAAAGTTACAAATGATTAGAGAGCTCAATAATGAAAACAGCATATTGGTAAAAATCTTTTGTCATGAACCATTAAAAAATATCATGGTCTAAGTAATATCCAACATAAACAGCTGTTCTTACAAAAGTGAAAGAAATTTGTAAATAAATCATATCAAAACAAACAATTCACCAAGATATTTATAATCAGATAATGAAAATGATAAAACAATTTTATGATAGCTCTGCTTGACAATAAAACAATATGGAAATGCACCCAACAAAGGAGTTTAAATCACAGAGAAGAAGAAAGGAAAGAAATTGTAATGTTGCATCAGCAGAATGTATTTATGAGGGTACTAAAATAATAAGTACAGGGTGTGAGCTCACCTCCTGCACGCGGACGTGGATCGCCTTCTCGCCGAGCTCCTTGAGCGCGCGCAAGCGGCGGTGCAGCGGCGTGTCGGCGCTCAGCTCGCGCTCCACCTCGCCACTCACCACCAGCTCGTTGCGCGCCGGCAGTGGCGCTGTACACAACCAGAACGTGCACTAGTGACCGCCCGTCGAGCACACAGACCACACATTATCTCACCCAACTGAATCAGCCTCAAAACTCACCCGATGCACCCTTTTTGAAGAGCACTTTCAACTTGTCTTGCAGCGACCTGTCTCTCGAACTCATTTTACGACGATGCCGGTATTGGTTTTCGTTTGTATTTACGCTAAGGCTTACGGCTAGGCGTGGCGATTACCTATTACTTTGATATTGCGAATAAAAAGACATATTTATTAGAAAATATTCTCACTACCGCTCCTGCTTTGCTATTCACCATTTGACAGCTTCCCAACCAAAGTACTTACTTGTACAGCTGACAGGCGGCCATTCAATTCAAGATTCTGAACGAAAGGTATTATTGATATCCGAATACACATTAAAATACACTACATGACTTTAAATCCCTCCAAATACTATTAATAAAATAAAAAATATAGGACATTTTCCTATTCATTGGCAATTTTGTTTGATAATACATTTTAACACGGTTGAAGTGACATTACCCTAATCGATTAAATTTCTGCACGACGAATGTAGTTTAATTTAATTTGAGCTTGGAATACGAGCCTTTTAACACATAATAATAAATTACATTTTGCCACAGTGATGTTTTTGAGATATTGATGTTATCCAGATTTAAAATTGTATCTAGGATATAAACAGTATTTTTCCTCAATACTTTCACATATTTTGTGTTATTGAAGTAGTACGACAAAACATTGTCTGACTTGTGCGATAGATGGCGTTGTCAGTCCCTGCCTACCAAGCAAGTATAAATAAAATAATTAAAATAATTGAACCTCTACAGCTATTAAACAGGTACATCGATGGCGGTCACCTGTTTTTTTCGCATATCTAAGTTTTACGGTTATAATTATAGGTAATCGTTCGATTATTATATAAATAATTAAAGTGTATCTGAGACGAAGAAACGTTGACTCAGCAAGTGGCTACACCCAGCTAGTTCAGCTACAGCCTAATATCCCATTTGATATTTGAAAAGTTCGGTTTTGCTTTGGTTTTAACGTAGAAGAAAGTACTTTATGGTAGAGAAACATTACAAAGTGTCAACTTTAAAGAAGTACATGTTTGCGTTTGGTTTGGATTGATCACCAAAGGCCAGTTCGGTTTTTGCTTGAATCCAGCTGGTTTATTTTTCTGTTTGGAAATTGGAAGCGCCCGTGGCCTTGTCCATGCTGATAACAAGTGCTTCGATAAACACATAGTGCCTAGTAGTACGGTCAGAACTAATGCAGGCGCGGTCTCAGCTCAATATTCTGCGGGGGATCACCATTGGTGCCGAGGAATATTTTTAGGTAGTCGCAAGCGCTACTGCTGAGCATGAGGTAATGGGTTCGATTCCCAGGTGGGGAAAGTGTTATAGGGTTTTACGTGTGAAAGTTAAATAGGAGTTAGGTATATTGTCGACTTCTGTAGGACAACCCATGATAATAATAATAATAGAATGCAAGAATAAAAAAAATTGCAAAAGTATCTAGCTCGCAAACCTATCCAGCTATCTAATTACGTAACACATTTTCGTAAACGATTACGACTAATCTGTTTCATTTTGACAGTTCAAGAACATTCATTGCATTATTTACGTTGTCGAGCAGATATTATTTTCGAACTTATGAAGCAATGGATTAGCAGTCTGTTTCAAAACCAGTCAGATTCTGATTGATCGTGTATTACGTAATTAGGGTACAGTCGGTCGATTCTGTAAAAATATTAACGTGAAGCTTAGGTGAAGTGAGCGTGAAGTGAGCTGTCACTGCCACAGCATCGACCGGCAGGATGCTAGGGATTAACACTATTGACAGCTCACTTCACGCTCACTTCACCTAAGTTTCACGGTGATATTTTTACAGAATCGAACGGCAGGTTAGATTTCCTTTTGATTATTCCAAAAGAACTAGGAATTTGTTGCTGTTGTTGATGCAACGTGAAGACCAAATAGTATTTACACTATGAAATGAAAGTTTACTTTGTAGCACAAGCTAATACCTGCACACTCTGTTTAAAAACACATACCCTCACTCACACACTTACACTCCTGCACACTCACTCACATTAACTGTTTTGTTTGTAATCTGTTGGTTTCTTTGTACTCTCATTTTTGTAAATTTTGTAAAATGTTGTTAATTTATGTAACGAATCAATTTTAATATTAATATAAATTTCAGTTTTTGCTATTACGCTAGCAGAACACGTTAAATTATTAACTTAGTGTATAATTTGGGTCACCAAGATACAGGCTGTGCCTAGTTTGGGACCCGCAGTTAAATCTGTTAAAAGTCTTCTGTTAGTTACTATTTTATTTTGTTACTTGTTTGGTTAAGAACTGCGTGTAAGTTAAAATATAATAAATAAATAAAATAAATAAATAAATAAACAAGGCCGTAAAAAAAAAAAACATTTTTATTGATAAATAGTCGTAACATTGCTATAGTGAAGTGTGACTTGATGTCGCACTATGCCGCTCACGCCAAGCAACGTGACGTAACCTGAGTCCAGATAGTGTATAAACTATAAAATAGACAAGATACATAAGAAGCACGAATATTTTCAGTCATGTTAAAAATTACTCGTGACATTGTTACAGTGAAGTGTAAATTTGATGCCATACTATGCCATTTACGCCGATATGATGCAACTTCGAGTCACAGTATAGTTTGTACTATGAATTAAATAGTATAGGACCATTAAAAGTAGGTAACTGATATTTTCAGTTTTCCTTATTAAATAAGCTTTATATATTAGGTCACATAACTCGAGATGGATGTTATTTAGGGCTGAGCCGCGATAGTAACTATTGTTTGTATGGAAGTACTCTACACAAAAAAAGGCATTAGTTGCCCATACATTCAGGCAAAGCCCTTTGGTAATAATTCTATCAGAACATATGTGGCTTCATGAAAATGATTTTATTTTGTGTAAATAGGTTAGTACAAATACTTTTACACGTCAATAACATTTTAAAAACTAGGTCGGAGTTTCCTAAATGACTACTCTGAGAAGAAAAGCCAAAACAAACTCAGAGCTCTATTAACGGCATACTTATGTAAATGTCTATTAACTCCTCCTAATTTAAGCCTCGGTCACAACACCGAATGCTCGCTGCTAGTGAATTCGCTTGGAATTCAACTCGCGGCGAATGAGTCTAGTCGCAGCGAATAGCCTGTCACACAGCGAGTTGACGCTGCGAATGAGTCTAGTCGCAGCGAATAGCCTGTCTCGCAGCGTCAATTGCCTAATCGCAGCGAGTGTTCGCTGCGTGTGACTGAGGTTTAACGAGGTATATTTTTTACATATTTCCTTGACATAATCTTTTAATTATTTGACAATATTATACATTTAAAATTCTAATTTCAATTTATTAGTGGCTTTTAGCGACACGATATTAATTCAGATGTTTTACAGTTGTAAAATAAAACAAAATTCTAACCATAAGGTTAAAATTTTATTTTTATTATAGGTAATAAATTGATCTTTTTTATCGATTCCTGTCAGGTACTTGTTGACAGGCCTATACTGAAATGAAATGAAATTGTTTATTCTGTAAATAGGATATCGTAACATACGAGATCGAATGCCCATGACAGATCTAGAAGACAGGCAAAAATAGGAGTCTTCCTGTCTGTATAGTAGACAGCCCAGGCCTAAAACCGAACTGGGCATCATGTAGGTGTTTGGCCAGTTGTATAGCAAGCAGACTATCCAAAACTTACAACTAACTACAATCCTCTACACACACACATGCTCTTTGTGTATTTCCTTGTTTGTATAAAATAATTGTATTTCCGTTTTGAATTTATTCAAAATTTTATTGACATTAAGTTGAAAGAACTATCCTAGTTGGTCCAGAGGAAGGTGATGGCATTCGTGATTCAGGGTATTTTTTTTTTTTTTGAAGGTGCGAAATCATCAAACGACTTCTCCCGCTTTGGGCGGAGCGAGAGGGCGTGTCAGACTTTTACTGACTAAAACCCACCCGTGATGCTTCCGTTGCCCGTGTGCCGGGGCCGCGATATCCCTTTCAGACAAACCCGCAACCCCAGCAGAACTCCTTTTACACCTAAGTGCACTTTACATAAGACCAAATGTTATAAGGAGATTTACTGTACCCATTCTTCCAGTAATAAAGACTTTTTATCTTTTTTACTTTTTATCAGACTGTTCTCAAAATGCCAGTTTACAGTCAAAATTCAAACTCAAACTCAAACTCAAAGCATTTATTTCAAATAAACCAATTACAGGTACTTTTGAATTGTCAAGGGGTCGATCAGTCAGAAATATGAAGCTAGTTGCCCATTCCAACGCGTAGTAGGTTCCTATGGAGAAGAACGGGCAAGAAACTCCACGGACACTCTTTTCAATCAGAATATTTTTACAAAATATTGGTTACATCATACATTTTTGTAATTATACATGTGAGAACAATGTAAAAAGACGTGCATCTATGAGCATGACGTGTTGCGCTTGTTGTGGCTTGGAGTGGCGATAGATGTGAACACTAGATGAATGTTAATCATTTATTTAATTTACAAATGATGAAATTGAAATTTTTGATACTACAAAAAAACACGGTTATTTCGTATAATTAATTATACAGGCCTATTATACAGGTAGCTATTGGGAGCTATATATAGCCCCTGTTTTCAGAGGTCACCGTCGCTGAGGCTCAAGTTAATCATTCAGGCTCTGGACAGCTTGAATGATTGGGGGGGGGGGGGGGTCATGACTCCTGTGACCCCCCTGGGACCACGCCTGAACGAAAGTCGATTAACAATCATCATTTTCAGGACCTTCACACAAAATAATTCGATACGCTGCTTTTAGTAGGTATTTCATCGAACTCAAAATAAAACCATTTATTGGAACGAAGTTCTTTGACGCGGCTTATTTCAAATAAACCAATTAGGTACAGGCACTTCTGCATTGTCAAGGAGTGGGTCAGTGAGAAAGATGAAGCTAGTTGCCCATTCTAAAGCGTAGTTACAGGATGGGTAAGCCTGTTGAGACGAACGGGCAAGAAACGGATCCTCTCGGATCGAAAATATTGTACAAAAATATTGTTACATCATTCAGGTTAAAATTATACATGAGGGAACGATGTTGAAAGACGTAAATTAAAAATAAAGTTATTAAAATAAGCCATGGTAGCTAAAGAATGACCAGTCCCAACTCCATTTAGCTTAACCTTTAAAAAGCGAACCGAATGATCCAAGACATGCGCCACCATCAACGAGAATTTGAATGAGTATCACATAATTATGTAATCCACAGGGCACATTCAAGTTAATGAAAGACGTAGGTGCCCAGTAAACAAACACACGCATGTTGTGCGAGTCAATGATATAATAACAATTCCAGCACATCAATTCCCCACACGCGGAAGGAGCTGTATCGACCATGTCATGGTTAGATCTGATTTGAAATCATCCACACTTATCTTTGACACCGCAATTACAGACCACTGCCCAGTTACATAGTAATATGTCTTGGAAGCTCGGCGGCATTTCCCGCCTCCAAAGTGAAGTGCACGGTAATAAATTACTCGGCTGTTATTGCAGAAATAAACGAGACTGATTTTAGCGCTGTTACTGGGTTACTGCAGGCGGATGAGGCCTCTGGACTCCTGGTCTTTACTTTAAAGACGATTGTTGATAAACATACAAAAGTTATTATTAGCTCGTCAAAACACACGATCCTAAAGCCATGGATCACTCCAGGCCTCTTACGATGCATCAGAAACAGGGATGAAATGAATCTTGAAGTTAATAAAGAACCAAATAATTATATCCTAAAAATAACCTTCACTAGATACCGCAACTTCTGCAACAAATTACTAAAGAACCTGAAAATAGCATATGAAAAATCTGAATTTGAAAGTGCCAAAAACAACCCCAAAGCTACCTGGAACATTATCAAACAACTAACAAATACAAAACGCCCATTGTCCACACCCACTGAACTACTTAGCGTATCTCCTGACAATATCACGGCCGTAAATTGTGTCAATGATTTCTCTTCAAATATTGGCAAATGTCTGGCAGAAAAACTGATAGTAAGAGCGCCATATACTGCGGTACAGACAGAAACTACACAGTCACCACACTCATTTGCTCTATGGCCTACTGATGAAGCCGAGGTTTAAAGCATAATTCTTGGTCTGCGTACAGACTGCGCGGTTGGCTCGGATGGCAAATCTTCAAAAATACTCAAATCCTGCTGCCCAGTGTTAGTTCCAGTTATCACTCATGTTTGTAATTGCTCAGTTTCGTCAGGTCGTTTTCCTAAGGTGTTTAAAAAAGCACTGGTGCATCCAATTTATAAGGGTGGGGACAGACGCGATGTCAATAATTACAGGCCCATCTCGGTACTGCCTTCCATCTCTAAAATTTTAGAAAAAATATTGAATAATCGCCTTACTAAATATCTTGAATCCCACAAGATTCTTGCTCCGAATCAGTATGGTTTCAGGGCTGGAACGTCAGCCGATGATGCGGTTGGATGCTTTGTGGATGATACTGTCGGCCTCCTTGACTCGGGAAAAAAATGTCTGGGTATTTTCCTAGACCTCTCTAAGGCCTTCGACACCGTGTCTGTTCCTCACCTATTGCGGAAGTTGGAAGGTCTGGGAATTCGTGGTCACGCCCTCAAATTTTTTTATGACTACCTACCTGATCGAACCCAGTGCGTTAAGATTGATAATGTTGTTAGTGACAGCAATTCCATTGTTTACGGCGTGCCTCAGGGCTCTGTGATTGGGCCGACTTTGTTTCTCATATACATTAACGCGCTCTGCGGACTCTCCCTTCCCAATTGCTCAGTCTTTACCTACGCCGATGACACTGCATTGGTTGTACATGGGGACAGCTGGACACACGCATTTGAATGCGCTGAACAGGGTCTTAGGACCGTCATGAACTGGCTAACTAGCAACCTTCTCACCTTGAATCCTAACAAGACCTTGTACATGACATTTTCTATAAAAGCCTCCTCCCAACCAGACCAGGATTCTTTTAATCTTAAAGTCCACAACTGTCCGGTAACTGCCCCTCGCCTTCCTTGCTCATGCCCTCACATTATCCGGACGGATAATGTTAAATATCTTGGGGTACAAATCGACAATCAACTGACCTGGAAACTCCACCTTCGGACATTGACTGTGCGAGTATGTAGACTTGTCTCTATAATGAAGAAACTCAGACATTCTGCTGTCATTGAGACACTACAAAATGTTTACTGTGCACTTGGTCACTCAATCCTAAAATATTGCATAGCTGCCTGGGGTGGAGCGGCCAAAACTCATATTTTGCAGCTGGAACGAGGACAAAGAGCCGTCTTAAAGGTTATGACCTTCAAGCCCTACAGATACCCTACTACACAACTCTACGAAAATTGTCAAGTACTTACAGTGCGCCAACTTTTCATGCAATAAATAGTGCTACGAAAACACTCTACTCTCCCATTCCTTGCAAACTACACACTAAACCGTAGGAAATATCAAATCTGTACCAACCAATACTCCAGAACAGCTCTTGCTCAACGTCACTACAATATTATAAGCAACCACCTGTACAATATCGTAAACAAAAACTGCAACATTTATCCAATGACTAGGTTCGAATGTAAGAAAAGTGTTCAAGGATGGCTACAAAAACTTAATTACGAAGACACCGAACATCTGCTTAAGATATCTACTTAGTCACTTACTGTAACTTATACACAATTTCTCATTCAAGTTAAATTATTTTAAACTTACGACATTACACATACATACACTACACATACATATACTACACATACATAAATTACATTTACATACATTACACATCCCTAAACATTCACTCACCCTCACACACTTACATACTTTGTCCACTTTATTTTCTGTATAATTTTTACTGTCTCATAACACAAGTTAGATCTTACTTTGCGTACCAGAGTTCAAATTACGCTAGTTTTGAAAAAGAAACTGGTAACACACCTCTTAGCGTTACTAGTGTTATTGTTCACTTTTTTTGCGAAATAAAGGAATTATTATTATTATTTCGAGTTCTTTCATTTTCTTCTCTTATATGAGAGTACAAAAACCTTGCACACGGGTCGGAACCAAGTGTGTAAGGAGGAATTTAAATAGAGAACGTTGATGATATTGTGGAAGAAGTAAGGAACTTCCGGGTGATCCGACAGGTGTTGAGAATTGTGGCTTTTTGTATCAGGTGCAGGGTATGAGTGGGCATATGTAGAGTGTTAAGGCTTTGTGTAAGAGAATTTGGTACTATACCAGTGGATGAGAGTACTATAGGGACGATGTGAACGGTTTGTGCTTTCCACTGGGTTTTTATTTCTATGGCGAGGTTTTGATATTTGCTCAGCTTTTCAGATATTGTGGTTTGAATGTTGTGTGAGTTAGGGATAGCTATATCTATAAGGTAAACTTCTTTATTAGTTTTGTCGTGAACGGTTATATCTGGTCTGTTGAAGTGTATAGTTTTGTCTGTTATTATCGTCCGATCCCAATAGATTTTCTGATTCCTAGTTTCTAGTATAATTTCGGGTTTATATTTATAGTACGGTATCATCTCACTTATGAATTTATATTTGTATGCTAAATGTTGGTGTATAATTGCAGCAACTTGGTCATGTCGGTGCTTATAGTCAGTCTGTGCAAGTGATTTGCAGGCTCCTGTAATATGTTGTATGGTCTCAGAGGCAGTGTTGCAATGTCTGCATAAGTCAGTCGGCTGACGAGGGTCTTTTATAATGTATTTTCTGTAGTTGCGAGTCGCTATTACTTGGTCCTGTATCGCCAGCATGAACCCTTCGGTCTCGGGAAACAGCTCACCTCGTTTGAGCCATTCGTTCGACTTAGCTTTGTCGACGTGTGGCTGACTCAGGTAGGCTAGGTGTCTTCCGTGAAGGGCTTTGGCAGACCATGCGGCAATTTTTTGTTGTGTGCTTATGAGATTTTCATTAATTTGAGTGTTTCTATTTTGTAAGTTGAGTGGAGTAAGTTTTTTATCTGCGTCTGTTACATGTTTGTGTAGTGATGAATGTTCTGATTTGTTATGGAAGTAAGATCTGAGTGAAAGTATTTGTTTGTTGTGCAAATTGTGTATGTCAATTAATCCTCTTCCTCCTTCTTGGCGTGGTAGCGTAAGTCGCTGTATGCATGATTTAGGGTGGTGTTTCCTGTGTTTGGTAAACTGTGTATTGATAGTACGCTGTAGTTTTCTGATATCGGTTTTTGACCATCGTATAATTCCGAAAGAGTATGTAAGAATGGGTATTGCGAATGTGTTGACAGCTTTAATTGTGTTTCTGGAGTTAAGGTTGGTTTTAAAGATTAGGTTAAGGCGATGTGTAAACTTTTTGAGCAGTTCTTCTTTTGTCATCTTTTGTTCTATCTGTCTAGATTGTTTGAAACCTAAGTATTTGTAAGTACTGTGTTCATCCATTGGCTCAATAGATTTACCTGATCCAAGAGTGTAACTGTTGTTTTGTATTTTTCCTTTCACAATTGACAAAATTTTGCATTTGTCTACCCCGAATTGCATACTTATATCGTTAGAAAATTCTTGTGTGGTGTCTGCTAAATGAAAAGTGAATTTTTATCTGCTGCGTACAACTTTATGTCATCCATATACATAAGGTGTGTTAAAGTGAATTGTGTCTTATCGTTTGTCAATATGAATCCTGTGTTAGTTTTATCTAGTAGGTGTGAGAGTGGGTTGAGTGCCATGCAAAACCATAAAGCCATCACCTTGAAAAATTCCTCGTTTTATATGGATTGGTTCAGTGGCCAAGGTCGTGGAGGCTTGATTTATTTTAAGTACAGTTTGCCAATTTTGCATGGTAGATTCTAAGAACAATCTGAGTGTGGGGTGGATATTATAGATATTTAGGACTTGTAACAACCAGCTGTGCGGTACTGAATCATAGGCCTTTTGGTAATCGATGAACATGGTATGAATATCTTTTTTGCTTTTCACTGCACTGTTCATAGCAATCGCGTCTATAGTGAGTTGTTCCTTACATCCTTGGCTATTTTTCCGACAGCCCTTTTGTTGTTCTGCAAGAATGTTATGTTGAGTTAGGTGTTTGTATACTACTTCACTTACACAGGCTGTCAGGACTTTATAAAGAGTTTGTAAGCAAGTAATTGGTCGATATTTGGCTGGGTCTGTAGTGTTATTCACGTCCTTAGGTATCATGTATGTTACTCCATGTGTTAAGTATCTTGGAAGCAAATGTGGTGATTGAATGAATGTGTTTAGGTGATTATATATGAATGGGTGGATGCTAGAGAATTTCTTATACCAGTAGTTATGAATATTGTCTGAGCCTGGAGATTTCCAGTTGTGTGTGCGTTTGATTACGTCTATAAATGTGTTTATTGGTATGAGTTCAAACTCCATTTCGGGGATTTGTGGTGTTGCTTCATTAATCCAGTGTGCGTGATTATTATGGTATACTGGATTTTCCCAAATGTTTGCCCAAAATTCTCGTAATGACTCGGGAGGAGGTGTCTCTAGAGTTTGGTTCGTGCTGTCTCGGTTTTTAGATGCAAGGTTCCTGTAAAATATTTTTTCGTTGTTGGTCAATTTTGTATTTTGGACCTTGCGGTTTGTGCATGTGATATATAGAACTTTTTAGAAGTTTTCTGCTTGGGAATATATGGCCTATTAGTAGGGTGTGTATCAGAGAAATATTGTTGAGCTTGTTCAAACGTGGCTTCTATTTCTGAGTTTGTTTCTGGGGCAGCATCAAAGTTAGTTGACGTAGGTTCAACTTGCCCAATATCTATGTGGTTCAAAAAAATATCTTCGTCTGTATTTATAAGAGTTCGGGAAACTATGTCGGTATCTGAGCTATTATTTAGGAATATATTATTTGTTGTAGGGGTATTTGTAGTTGTGTCAGAGATATGAATATTTGTATGTTGAGTATTTAGTGAATGTATGCTTTCATCAGGTTGTTCTAAGTCGTCTGTTTGTGTGTTTAAATAATCATTATTTAAGTGTTCTATATTTTGTGTGTTTGAGTTGTTATTTCTTAATTCTGTAGCTACCTGGTTTTTAATTTCTTCTAATCTGTAGGGGTGTATATATTTGTTATTTATGATTGCTCTCACTTGATCAGATAGTCTTTGCTCTGTTATATGTGCTAATTCTGGATATATATTTATAAATTCCTCTTGTAACTGTTTTCTATAGGCCGTTTTATTTGTTTCTAGTTGTGTTGTAGTATAGTATATTCTGATTATTGCTTCATTATATTCGTTCGTCCATTTCATACGCTGGCCAGATTGTGTATTCATTTGTGCTTTAAACTGTGTGGAGTGTTGCTGTATTTGTGTATGAACCATTTGTAGTTCAGCTCTGACTTCCTCATAAATCTGATCTATCGTGACCTGAGGTAATAGTTTTTTTTGAACTATGGCTCTTCGTTGGTCACCTATCCTTTGTCGGCCTACTTGCATAGTTGGGTATTTTTCTAAAAACTTAATGTGAAGCGATGGAAGGTATGCATTTTTGTCGGTTTCCATATGAGTAAGATGAAGATATGTACGTAGGATGAATATATTCATTTCATTGCTCCATTTCCTACGAGTTGTTGCAGTTCTAGCGTTGGGTACAGTATCGTCGACAGTATTTGTCTCCTGTACAACATCCGCCAACTGTATACTGACTGATGATGATGATGGCGTTGGAGTAACGCGGAAAGATTGTGATGATGATGGAATTGATGGAAAAAGAGATGAAGGAGATGACGAAGAGAATTGTGATGTTTCATCATCTATCTGAAGCAAATTAGCCTGAAGTAGTTTTTTTGTTTTTGATCTAGTGTTCATGTTATTCCCACGAGTAGCTAGGGACTTTAAAAGTCGATCACAGCAGAGCCCTGCGTTCACTGTGGCAAGGGTGAATAAAACTGGAGGTCCCCTATTATCCAGAGTTGGCACACTAACGACTAACGCATTCCCCTAGCCATGCAACCCTCGGCGTGTGCGACCTTGGCTTGGATTGTATCTCTCTTGGTCTGGCTCCAGACCCTAGACCTGTCTCGGTAAAGTAAACTCTACCGAAACAGACCCAGAGTCTGGAGCGCGCAAGCCCCACCACGACGTCAACGTAGAGATACGGCGGTGGGGTTATTATTATTATTATTAATACTTACATTATTTTCAATCTAATTATGTTAAATTAAATTCAATTTTTATTCTTTTAATTAAACTTAAATGAGTGTAACTTAATTTGTACCAGAACTATACACGATTATTTTTAAATCGTTCTGGAGCCAAAACACAGTGACTCCAGACGATTAATAGGTACTATTAGCACTGTTATTGTTTTTTTAAGACATCTAATATAGAAGTTAGATATTTATCACTTTTATTCTGTCATTCGAGTTAAATCTTAGTAGCGCTTCCACTATTTCATTCATAAACGCAAGATCGTACGCGATCCGCTCGGTGATGACGTAGCGCGGCACAGCTGTGCGTGTGCGAGTCCGGCTGCAAGTAAGTACCTGCAAGTAGGTATTTCATTTCTGGTACGATAGGTTGGTGTAAGTTCATTCACCTCGTTATCTCTCGTTTGTATCGGAAGCACGGCACGATGTTTACCACTATCACATCTCCTCGTAAACGAGAGAAACTAATTGAAATTTCATTCACCACTCTCGCATCACGAAATCACTAGTACTCGTACCTTTTCAACTAGACACGACGAGTACGCTTGGGAGTTGTATTTAAGGCCTTGAATCGAGTGTCGACCAATCGAGCTAATAGGTACTTAATAAGCATACCTACCTACCATATTTATGATAAATAAAAAGAATACTGCCTAAACCAATTTTTATACGACAATGCTTGCTTGCGAGTAGCTACGCGGCTTCTACAAAGGCAGGCAATGTAAACAGAAAAAATGAATCGTTTTATCTGTCGAATAGAGTTCATTATAAGATGGTGGTGCCCTTTTCTATGAAAATATTGGACCGAATTAAGACCTTATTTTTATACACTTAACCGCGGAATTCGGTTGTGCATCCTTTTGAAGTCCGGTCGGACACTTCTTAGAATAATTTTAGTAAACTGCGTACCTACTTACCTTGTACCTAGTTTGGTGAATTTTCTATTTGTTACCGTTTACGGTTAAGAAATAAAGTCTGAATTCGCTTTTCGTATTTTTATTTGTGTACCTATTTATCTATTGCGTATGTGTTTTTATGCTGTCTGATCGATGAATGGATTTTTCAATGGGTACCGTTCGCAAGTGTTGTCGTTCGTCGATACGTTTTACACACATATACATTGATCGCAGTTACTTCGAGTTCTCATTATTTCACAAAAAAAACAATAAATTAGATTTGTCGTGTTTTTTTTAAATTGTAATTTATTGAAAATAATAGTCCCAATCGTTTCGAGTTCGATGATCGAGTTTATGGCTTTTCGTTCCAGAACGAGCTAAAATTAACCGTGTATAATTTGTATCATTATGTCCTTTATTTCATTTACAAACATAATTATACTTAATTAAATTTTTAAATATCGTTATAAAAACATTAATCATTATTATTACTGTAGGAAAGGAGGAAGGCGCCGGTGTCCGTCTACTAGCACAGACATCGTAGTTAACTCTATCTTTAAAATACTCAAAACTTTGTACATTGTGTTTTTGTTTAGATGAGTTAAACCAACATTTCCTTATAAAAAATATAAAAAATAAAATTTACATACATAACACTAATATTGCCTACATCTGTTCTGATTTTAGAATATATTGTACTTATTGTTGCTACTCGCTATGTGAATAGGTACTCAATAATGATGATTTCAAAATCTGACTTCGTACATACAGGAGTAGTACCTACTCACACACTTGGGCCGCGGCAGCAGGCGTAGCTACAGCTCCTGTGAAGCAGTTATTATATAGGTACATATAAGTAGTACCTACTCACACACTTGGGCCGCGGCAGCAGACATAGCTACAGCTGCTGTGAAGCAGTTATTCAGTGAACGTACCCCACATTTTTCTTAAACCTATTGCGTGACTCCACATTTCTCTATCCGAGCAAATTAATGTCGAGTATAAAAAGTGCGTGTACAGCGTGTCGAAGGTAGACTATCAAGCCCGCACATAATAGTGCGGGTAACCCTCAGGCTCAGGTAATGTAGGAGGGTTTAATCTGCCTTGCGTTGACGAGGGTCGACAATTTGCTGCCACCTGTGACACCGGCACACGGGAGCCACCGCGCCATCAACCGACCTAAATACTTGCGTGACGTCAATTCATTGTGAAAGAATTACAACACACTTGTATTCAAATATAGCGGCTCTTCGGCCACCCTTGTTGTTACAAGTCGGGGCTGTAACGTTACGCTGACGGTGACAGCCACAGATATCCGGTGACGGCGCACTGATAACGTTATTATGCTACAATAACTTAGTAAGTAAGTAGTACCTATTCAAAATCATTTTTTTTTTGGTACAATACCACAGTATAAATAAGTAACAGTATTATGTTTGCCGAAACGACGCGCTTGAAAATCTCAGTGATAACAGTACGCAACAGTGTTGAGTGAGCGACAGTTACGCTCGGACGCGGAAAGGCTCCGCAAACAGGCTCGACGCGAGACGGGCGCGATGCGACACCGGTAATTGTTCTACCGTGAAGTTTTCTTAGTAATTGTTTTATTAGAGTCGCATCCCTGAAGGTTTATCTACCGAGCGGCCGTAGGTAAAGGCTTGTGCAGACCAGCGCGACTGGTCGCGCGACGCGACACGAACAATACAATTTCTAAGAAAACTTCACAGTACAACAATAACCGGTGTCGCGTCGCGCGACAAGCGTTGGTCGTTAGCGTTGGTCTGCACAAGCCTTAATTATTTCTAAGTCACCGCCGAGATATAATACTGTTACTTTATTATACTGTGACAATACTTGTCTAGTAAGAACTTACCCTACCTAGTCTAGTACTACCTACCTACTGTATATCAAATCGTTGTCAAGCAGGAGGATTTCTGATCGCAATCTAAGTAGGTAGTTTAACGTAATACTTTATCAAAAGTAGAGAATTATGTTTTCGGATAGCTACACCTATCCTAAAATATAGTTTTCTCAATCATATTACCTTGGTAACACGTACCTACCCGGCCTGCGTCGCTAAGAGCGTGAAATTCAACAGCGACAGGTAGTCGATACTTCGCATCATCAATCATCGCTAAAACAAACGACCGACAGATGACTAAAGCCTAGTAGAAAATATGTTGTGAACGTAGGAAATATTATAATACTTTAGATAGGTATTCTTCTAAGTATAAATGGTACAGATTATTTTGGTCTTCTTTTATAAATCATTGAAATGATTGTAACGACCTTCCTTAACGCGGCTTGCGTTGTTGTTACGTGACGATTATTGTTAGATTGATTGATTGATTATTGTTAGTCAACTCGGTAGGAGTTGACTGGTAGAAATCGTCACGTAACGAAAAAGCTCTATGTCTGCCTAGTCAAATTACCGTTTCACCTCGGAATGAGAGATAATAAGCTACAAACTCCTTCACACCTTCATTTTGGCGTTCTAAAAGTTATCAAAGTCAAAAACGGTTATTGCGTTTATCTCAAAGGTCTGTCTCATAGAATCTCGTATCTGGGTCGTGATCAAAACAGTCAGGATCATTTAGTTCCGTGTGGTGCCGGACGTAAAGAATAGTACCATCCCATTTCTTCCGGTGGGTGTCGTAAAAGGCGACTAAGGGACTTACTAGAGAATGGGCAGCAGCGTTCTCTATGTATTTTAACACCATACTGCGATCGCCAACCCGCCTGCCTAGCGTGGCGATTATGGCAAACCCCCCCATTTGGGGGAGGCCTATGTCCAGTAGTAGGCCTATGTCCAGTAGTGGACGTCTTTCGGCTGAAATGATGATGATGATTTATTTAGTAACTTTGTAAAAACCATTTATTTTTAATATTATTCATTATTATTTATTTACTTATTATTATTTTGATTAATTAATTAATTAATATTATTTATCCCTAAGGTAAATTATTTATTGGACGCTTCATATTTATTTAAAATTTATTTCTCGTAATATATGAGTAGGTAGGCGTATCTTTAATAGTGAGTAGGTATTTGTAGATACAAATAGATAGTTATGAAGTTAATTATAATTTGTTTACAAGGAAAAGCTTCAATTTATTGTTAAAGATGTTATATTTATTTAAATTCTTTATTATTCCGGGTAACTTATTATACATTTTTATGGCATTTTCATGACATGACAAAAGTACTATTGGAGTGTATTTTTAATCGCGATGTTGGTAAGTTTAGTCTATTTATGTATTTTTTTTTGTTTTCTACTTTTATCTGCCATCGGCCTTCTAGCCATTATCAGATGGGGTCTTCGTGTGAGATTCTGTCTCTGTGTCTGTGTATTTATGTCTTAAAATAATTTTCGTTTGTATGTCCTCTTTTTTGTAAAGAATTCTGGGTACTTACGCACGAACTTACAACTTCAAATATATGGAGAAAGGGTAGGGATAAAATCTTAAGTTCCTGAAAGTGGGGTTTACAGCTATCGGTGACTCCACTATTTATATATATTTTGTGGGCGCGTCAGTGCTGTTGCCCCATAAGATGGCCATGCGTAGGCGTACGCATAGTACTTTACTAGTGCAGTTTTAAGGTCTGTGGTATTTTTGATCTCGCGGAGGGCATATGAAAATTTCGATATTTTTGCTTTTACTTTCTGATGATGTTATTTTCGCATGAGGTAAGTATATCTACGTAGATATGTCATCCGCAAAGACACATGGCTCATTTATATTATTAGGAAGGTTGTTTACTTCAACAAGCAATAAGAAACATCCTATTACGCTTCCTTGCGGGATTGAGGCGGAGATTTGTTTGCTGTTGGATCTGATTAATTCTATTTCATTTTTGCTGTAATTTTCGTGTAGGTTTCTATAGCTCCAATTATGTTATTGTAATTTCTTGCTTCATTTTTCAGTTATATTAATAACTATTTAACTATTATGTGACGTATTTCCGCTCTGTCTGCCTCTGTGTTCACACTTTGACGTTAGCTCATTTCTTTTTCGTGCGCGGTAAGTATCGCACGCGCCCTTCGAGCAACATGTCAAAAAGGGGCGCGCAATCAAAAATTGAGACCTAAGCTAGGAAAATTCGCACCTTTTCCCAACCGGATGAAGCGAAATACTAGTACTTTACATGGAGCGACTGCTTGTCTGACCTCCATAAACCAAGGTTTATGGAGGTCAGACAAGCAGTCGCTAACCACACTACCGCACCGCACGAAACCACACGAAAAGAAGAAGACCAGGGTCTTCTTCTTTTCGCGTGGTTAGTGACTAACCTGATGTTAGAGTTTTAAAGCCGCCCATGGGCCTCTGACTTGGTTTCACATGCCGTCGAGAAATATCTCTCAGGCATGCCGGTTTCCTCACGACGTAAACCTTGGTAAGACTGGTAGTCAGTCTTGCGGCCTTCTGACGACCCGTTACGACTATCAAAGATTCAAGAATGACAGCCGGGACCAACGGCTTGACGTGCTTTCGGAGGCATGGAGCGGTCTCGGTTTGTTAAGATGGTCACCCATCCACGGACTGACCGCGGCAAGCGTAGCTTAACCTAGTCGATCGACACGTGCGGCTGTTATTACTTAGCCACGAGCTCTTCCTCATTGTAGGTATAGTATATTATGTATACTTAAATAAAAAGTGGAAATGCCTTCATACCGCTTGATAAACATTTCAATAGCATTGTATTTGTACTCTTCGTCGCTTTCAGACGGTTCAAGCAAAAGGACTTAAAATACTTCCGAACTAGAATTTTATTAGAAAAGTTGGTCGAGACTGGAGAGAAAAATCAAAGAGGTTGTCGGCTCAGATCATGGCGCCGGTTGTTGGCTCTTTATAATTTACGAGTGTTTTGCTATTCACTGGCAGGTTATATTTTAAAATAACTGTCAATATAAATTCCATTAACCGTCGGCATATTATTTATGCAGTCGCAGGATGAGCTCCGAATCCCCATCCGCAACGCCTCCTAACTTTATTTAAGGTCGTAAAGAACAAGAGAAATTTGTAAGTCTATAATGCAAATGTACTTAAGCGATTCAAATTGAATTTTTCCGGACAAAAAATTGAGATCTGGAAGTTATGTCAACTTGTTTCGGCGTCGGGCGACGGGGGTTCGGCAGGCGGCGCTCCACGCAAACTTTAAAGGCTTGTGCAGACCAGTGCGACTTGTCGCGCGACGCGACACGACCAATACAATTTCTAAGAAAACTTCACAGTATAACAATAACCGGTGTCGCGTCGCGCTGGTCTGCACAAGCTTTTAAAGTTGGCGTGGAGCGCCGCCTGCCGAGCCCCCGTCGCCCAGGAACGACTCATGAGTCTGTCTGCGTGGAGCGCCGCCTGCCGAGCCCCCGTCGCCCAGGAACGACTCATGAGTCTGTTTGCGTGGAGCGCCGCCTGCCGAGCCCCCGTCGCCCAGGAACGACTCATGAGTCTGTTTGCGTGGAGCGCCGCCTGCCGAGCCCCCGTCTCGCCCAGGAACGACTCATGAGTCTGTTTGCGTGGAGCGCCGCCTGCCGAGCCCTCGTCGCCCAGGAACGACTCATGAGTCTGTTTGCGTGGAGCGCCGCCTGCCGAGCCCCCGTCACCCAGGAACGACTCATGAGTCTGTTTGCGTGGAGCACCGCCTGCCGAGCCCCCGTCGCCCAGGAACGACTCATGAGTCTGTTTGCGTGGAGCGCCGCCTGCCGAGCCCCCGTCTCGCCCAGGAACGACTCATGAGTCTGTTTGCGTGGAGCGCCGCCTGCCGAGCCCTCGTCGCCCAGGAACGACTCATGAGTCTGTTTGCGTGGAGCGCCGCCTGCCGAGCCCCCGTCACCCAGGAACGACTCATGAGTCTGTTTGCGTGGAGCGCCGCCTGCCGAGCCCCCGTCGCCCAGGAACGACTCATGAGTCTGTTTGCGTGGAGCGCCGCCTGCCGAGCCCCCGTCGCCCAGGAACGACTCATGAGTCTGTTTGCGTGGAGCGCCGCCTGCCGAGCCCCCGTCGCCCAGGAACGACTCATGAGTCTGTTTTTTCTGTGTACTTATACAACTTATATTATTTTTCCATTAAGTGCGGAGTTCTAATATAATAAGTATCGACTACCGAGTAGGGACAAGCCGATTAATGTTTAGTTATTTATTATTATTTATTTCATTTCAAGGAGGACGCCGCACGGTGGGCTGAAATCAAGCTTTCATAGACTTAGGCATTCACGAAAATTGATGAGCAATTTAAAAAATAATAATAACGGCTTTGCGATCTACCACTAAATACAAGACATTTTTCTTCTGCGATTATTGTATATATCTAATATTTTTAAAGTTATAACGATTTGAATTTATTTTTGTATGGAGAAATTTGATTTTATATGAATAACTTTTAATTCTCAAGAGTTCTCAAAAACGGCTTTCGGTATTCGATTGTGCTATTTTTAGGCAAATTATCCGATATATCACTTGCTTCGATTTTCTTCGATTTTGGAGAAAATTGTTTTTCATTCCCTTTTCCACACCACCCTTGAGGTAGAGAACTAAGCTCGTTTTTTTATCAGTGGTGTCCCCAGGAGGCCTAATCCACTCATACGCACACTCTTACTCACACACGCACTCACAAAATTATCACTTAGACAATTTCATCACATTCTGATTCAGATTCGTTCTCTAAATGTTCCACATTTACAAATTCTATATTTTCCCGCTCATCATCTTCAAATGTTGGAGATAACAGAAGCATGGCTTTCGCTTCTTCTGAAAATGGTTTGTGCTTCCGTATCATTTTATGACGTTCTAACAACTAATTATTAAATTATTCAAAATATCCTCATTATTAGCTCTTCTGCAGAATTTTCTTGAATGGTGTTTGTCAAGTTTTGTGTGTGTAAAGTCTTTATTCCTAGATTCAGCCGCTTCTTCCGATAACTTTCCAATCGGAATTAATCCCAAGTTTTCAATGATGATGATGATGATCCGCCTATGGGAGAAGTTTTTTGCGATTTCTGAGTTTTCTAGTACTCAAACCTCAGTTGGTCTATTTTTTTTTTAATCCTTATAAGAAACAGGATCGATTGGCATCAAAAAAAGATTTTGTGATAACTGATCATTTTCTTGCAGACTGTACATTTTTTTCGAATTCTGTGAATGCAGATCGAAATGTCTCAAAAAGATAAGGACAGTCTTGTAAGACTGTTTTCCTGTAGTTACCTACAACGGTTAAGGTAGCTGCCCTGCCTCATCTCAAAAATCCACCCGGTATATATGTGTGTGTGTGTGTATCGAAAATACGTTACTGAGTTGACTAATCGGGACACCAGCGCCTAAACCCCATAAACTACTAGGCAATAGAATTTGGGTGAAAAGCCAATGCCTGCAATTTATTTTATTTCTCGCGGCATCAACCAAATCTTGTTTTTCTAGTACAGAATAGTTTAACAAACGAAACTTATTTGACATGCATATTTCTAAACTCAGTCTGAAATGAGATATAAGAGTAAGAAGTTTGTATGTATTTCTTAGCTTTGTAGGCAATTTTTGATTCCTAGGTGCAAGGTTAGTGTTAACTAACACAAAATAGATAGCCGTAATTTTTTTTTTGGATATTTGAATATTCGGGACACCCCTTTCCGTACCCTCCTACGAGTACACTCTCCCGTACACTCCTCGATAATACACATTGTCAGGTCGGAGGGAGTATGATGATAAGATAGTGCTACATGCTCTAAGTTTACGGATCTTTACAAGTGTTTGGGCTCCGAGTTGAGAAAATTAGATCTCGTAAGTTAACTACGAATATCCATGTATTGTAAGGCTGTTTGTTTACATACCTGTCTGATGTTCCTGATTTTCACTAAATAATCCATTATGAATGGGTGCTCTTTTACATATTCCACAGTCAAAACAGTAGATCTTCGAATACGTTTGTTGCTTCGATTAAGGTTTTGTATTTAACTAGCTTTACCCAGCCCGACTTCGCACGGGTAGCACTAAACCCTACCTACCCTACCTACCCTACCTACCCTACCTACCCTACCTAACCTACCTACCCTACCTACCCTACCTACCCTACCTACCCTACCTACCCTACCTACCCTACCTACCCTACCTACCCTACCTACCCTACCTACCCTACCTACCCTACCTACCCTACCTACGCTACCTACCCTACCTACCCTACCTACCCTACCTACCCTACCTACCCTACCTACCCTACCTACCCTACCTACCCTACCTACCCTACCTACCCTACCTACCCTACCTACCCTACCTACCCTACCTACCCTACCTACCCTACCTACCCTACCTACCCTACCTACCCTACCTACCCTACCTACCCTACCTACCCTACCTACCCTACCTACCCTACCTACCCTACCTACCCTACCTACCCTACCTACCCTACCTACCCTACCTACCCTACCTACCCTACCTACCCTACCTACCCTACCTACCCTACCTACCCTACCTACCCTACCTACCCTACCTACCCTACCTACCCTACCTACCCTACCTACCCTACCTACCCTACCTACCCTACCTACCCTACCTACCCTACCTACCCTACCTACCCTACCTACCCTACCTACCCTACCTACCCTACCTACCCTACCTACCCTACCTACCCTACCTACCCTACCTACCCTACCTACCCTACCTA
Source organism: Agrochola lota (assembly GCA_947364205.1). Taxonomy (NCBI): domain Eukaryota; kingdom Metazoa; phylum Arthropoda; class Insecta; order Lepidoptera; family Noctuidae; genus Agrochola; species Agrochola lota. The sequence goes on from OX376223.1 coordinate 22,732,658, forward strand.
CCCTAATTTTCTCACCGTTTAAACCTTCCCTGGACTACGACAAACATTTCAAAACCAAAATCAGCTAAATCGGCCCAGCCGTTTTCGAGTTTTAGCGAGACTAACGAACAGCAATTGATTTTTATATATATAGATTACGACACGCACACATTTTTGACGACATGGTTGGCGCAGTGGCTGAGCGATCGACTGCTGCGCAACGTGTCGCGGGTTCGATCCCCGCACGGAACAAATATTTGTGTGATCTGTAAGTAGTTGTTCCGGGTCTGGCTGTTAGTGTTTGTGATGTTTGTAAACGCACCCACGATACAAGAAAAAAATCATAGTGAGGGGCAACGTTAAAAAAAAAAATATTACACCATAGGCCAAAAAAAATATACGTTAGCAATCTGAGTCCATAAAACAAAAGCCGAATCGTTGCACAGGTACGTTATCAATATTCAGAGTCCACAAGGCGAGTGGTAGTTTTAAGCGCAGAAATTCTAAAAAAATATCGCACAGCAAGAAAAAAGAGCTGTGAGTGATCGGTCTGACCTAGAGTTGCAAAACTTCGGCAGTATTCGCAATAATTCGGAAATAATCAAAATAATAAATAATACTTCGATTGGAAGGAATACTACCGCACAAGAATTAACAAAAAAACTTGAATTAACGTCATCTAGCGGGCACGAGTAGAACTGTAAATGGCGAACTTCCCTCGTTACTAGCTCGGCGACGCGTCGCCAGCGCTCCGCTACACGTCGTGTTGCACATGCCCGCGAACCTCGCGGCCGTTCATTCATAAAATCAACAATGTATTATTCCTAGTAGCCTACGTACCTACTGTGCGGGAATATTTCCGCGTAAGTAGTTGTCTACTTATGACCTATTATTTTATTTTTGTATGGTTGAGTTAGAATGTGTCGATTTTTTTGCGAGTGGATGCTAGGCACAAGTTTAGTTTACTTCGTAAAATGTTTTTTCTTTACGATTTAATGGAATGAAACGTAAGTAATAAGGTAAGTAGTAGAGTAGATTGAAATCAAAGTAATACATCGTCGTAAAAAGTAGGTACTTTTTAGGATGTTTTACTTTTATTTGAAGAAGTGTTCAACCAAAATTTATAGTTCAAATAAGTACTTATAGAAACACTTGAAATAATCGAATACTTAGTTAGAATTACCTTTTTATTAGGTAATAAGTACCTAAGTATCTAATATAATATAGTAAGCTATTTTATAAAGTCATCTTAGTATCTACCTATGTTTAAACCTCTATCACTTTCAGACCTAAACCGCATACAAAAACTCAGTTTTATTAATGAACGCATAGTGATAGAAAGTCACTGGCATTAACGCCATCTAGAAGTCAATAGTCGAACTTTAATAGCGAATCCATTATGTACAGTACGACACAACTTAGATGTAGCATACATTTGAAAATTCGCATTCATTCGTTTCAATTTTACTAATGTATTTGGTTCAATTCGGTTTAACCGCTCTACTCTATGTACATAAGGTACATAGTATTCTCGCAAAATTACACTTGCACACCTAATACCCAAATAAAAACTTATTACGTATGTATTTAATATCTAAGTAGATGAAAGTAATATTCGGAAGTTTTCATCGTATTATTCTCTGTTTTATGAATGAACGCCTCGTAGTAAAATGTTACTTGTGTTAGCGCCATCTGACGGGTAAAAGCTGTAACTGTACAACATCCGTCGGTAGTGCTCGCCTGCATGCAATTTCTGCTGCTGCAGTGAACAAGGTTTGTTGATAAGAGAATTAATAATGGTGGAAGAATCGAGGGTATGAATAAATAATAACCAACACGCAACATATTGATACTCAGTAGCAGGTTTTACACAATTAAAACATGAACTATAATTCACACTCAGTCTGTATTTGGGCAGAGTAACGTCCTTATTACTAGTTCACAATATAATGCCTGTTAAAAATGATTTGCCTGCCTTTTTATACACTTAACCGCCATATCCAAATCAACTGTCAGTTATTTACCCAATAAGTTATGAAATACTAAATTATTGTTATAAAAATCAAATAAATGACTTATTATGGGAAAATAAATACAAAGAATATTATTTAGATATTAATGACAATAATTGAAAGTAACTTAGGAATAACTAAGCAACTACTACGTCATAACCGTCGAGTATCTATCTGGTACTTGTTAACAATATTTTGCGGGAATACTTCGGAATATTGCTCTCCGGCAACACTAAGTCCCACCGTATGACGAAGCAAGCTCCTGCATGCGCGGGAGTGGGAGACCCGTATAATACAAAACTGTACCCTAATTGCGTAATACACGATCAATCAGAATCTGAATCGTTTTGAAATACGAGTAGATTGCTAATCCATTGTCCATTTATAAGTTCGAAAATCAAATATGCTCAACAACATAAATATCGCAATGAATGTTGTTAAACTGTCAAAATGAAACAGATTAGTCGTAACCATTTACAAAAATGTGTTGCGTATTTAGATAGCTGGTTTGTGGTCGGGGGCGCGCGAAATGCACGGGAAGGGGTGTACCGACTATTCAATGTCCAAAAGCATTTAGCGGCTATCTGTTTTGTGGTAACTTATCACTAACGTTGCCCTAGGAGTCAAAATTTGCCTACAAAGCTAATAAATACATACAAACTTCTAACTCTTATATTTCATTTCGGAGTGAGTTTACAGATATTATGCATGTCAAATAACTTTCGTTTGTTACACAATTTTGTACTAGAAAAACAAGATTTGGTCGACAGCTGCGAGAAAAAAAAACATGCCACCTTCCATACTCGGCATTGTCTTTTGCACACAGATTTGTAGTTTATAACCTGGATAAACACAAAAGACCCTTTACGATACTTTACGTATCCCGGTAGTACGTTTCCGTGGGATAATTTCCGAACTCCACGCGGGCGAAGTCGCGGGCAAAAGCTATTTTATAATATTTATAGTTATAGAAGATATTTATTATTTATACACCGCTGACATACCATCTTTCATCATATTTAGTCACTCCTTGCGTATTTAAGTGTATTATCTATGGTCACTCCCATGTCACCGACATGTCACTCCGCTCGCGGGCATTTTTAGTTTAATAACCAAAATGAATTTGAAATTACTCATATTTAGGGCACGGTGTAACGGTGTACCAGTTTATTGTTGTTTTCTCTTTCTCCTATTCTTATTGTATAATAAATTTTACCCGAGGCCGCCACAGCCCGATCACGTCCCGGAGTACATGCAACAATATGTGAAGGATAATTCGTTCAGATTCCCGACACATGCGCTGAACAGCGCGGAGCTTGGTAGGCTCACTATCACCATCGAGATGCTGAATTACGAGCGCGAGGTGCTGATGACATGGCGCTACGGCCCCGTGCGGTCCGACACCAATATGATCGTGGTGCAGGTGCACCGCGACGTGGAGCGCCTTCAGTTCCTCATCATATCGCTGGGGCAGGTGCGCTACATCCAGTCCGTGCTGGTCGTGTTCTCGCATAGCTACTACGATGAAATCATCAACAAGCTCGTATCCAGCATCACTTTCTGCAGGGTCATGCAAATATTTTACCCCTACTCGGTTCAGCTGTATCCTAACAGGTTTCCCGGCACCGACCCCGAGGACTGCCTGAGTGCCATCGATAAGACGGATTGCAGCGATCGCGACGGGCGACTCACAGAGCACAAACACCACTGGTGGTGGAAGGCTTTCTTCATCTTCAATGACTTAGACTGGTCTGACAACTACAAGGGAACAGTTATATTTCTAGAAGAGGACAATTATGTTTTACCGGACTTACTGTATATGCTACGATATACTACGCGCTCTAAGATATACCTTCAAGGAATTCACGTCATGTCCTTTGGGAGGCCATACGCAAAAAAATTAGACTATGACCTGTTGACTGTGACCGCGTGGCGGCCACCGTACGATAAAGGACTGGCCTTCAACAAGACTGTGTGGCAGAAGATCGCCCTAGCTTCGTCGTATTACTGCACGTACGATGACCTCAGCTGGAGCTACTCGCTGCTCAACGTGTTCAGCCAGCTCCGCGGCGGGTGCGCAGAGATGGTGGCGGCCATGGCACCGCGCGTGCTGTCCACCAGCATGTTCCCGAGCGGCCGCGCGGCGCTCGACCAAATCAGTTTGTGGCTCGATGACGCTAAGATTTTTCCTGTGAAAGTGAAGGCGGCGATGCTGTACGGCGACAACGGCCGCGTAGACACGGGGATGAAGCCTCCCCCACGGGGCAACGGGGGCTGGAAAGACTTGCGGGACCACTTGCTCTGCCTAGACTCTTTCATGACCGACACCACCACGGGGTATCCTCGCAACTTCACAGTGAGCTACCCGGACACTCGTTCCGATATCACAGTTACGGATTAAATTGCGATAAGCCAAAGAGCTAATATCTCGGATACCGACCTCCGCAATATCTTGTAAGTTTGACCTAGAAAAAACCCAGGGATTGTAATTTGTACGTTAAGTAACTGCATAGCAACGGCGGTGTGAACTGTGAATTGAATATGAGTTTGTTTGCGTCGCACTGTACTGCGTATCCATCTTGGTTGGTTTCGGCAGTCGGCCTAGTGGTACCCGTTTGTGAAGGCTCCAGTACAGTTACATTAAATATTGAGCAGTCTCTGCAAAGCTGTACGAAGATTGGAGCGTTACTATTTAACGAGGGTATATTCTTACACTCACAAGGAGTAAAACTCGTGAGCTGAGTGCATTTCTTAAACGTTTAGGAGGGGCGGGACTGCAGACCCGTTTATAATTTGCAAGAGAGAGGCGCCTGGGGCTGGCGGGCTGCCAGCCGCCCCCGCATCGTCGTTCAGCACGCTGCATACGCCGAGGCACCTTCGCTATATAAACCCTGTCAGACACATGTCTTCCTACATCGCCGGCCACTCTGCACGCACGCACATACGCAACACGTAATCGCCATTTATGTGTTTCCTGTGGTGTTTTATGTGTAGGTGGTGCACGGCAGATGTGTGGGTACAGTGGTGCTGCTTGTTTGCTACGTGGTGTAGTGTGTTCTGCTCGTGCGCTTTGTTTATTGTCAAACAATGTTAATGATGTGTGAGTGTGTGTTTGTGAAAAGTCGGCGTCAAGCCGCTAGGCTCGCACGGCGGCGCGACGGGTTTGATCTGCCTCACAGCTCACTACTAGGAAAGGCTTTAACTTTAATTAACTTTTCTTAATAAACCAATTAAGTACGTTTTGTTATGGGTCAGGCTTTCATTGGAAACTCGTTACAAATCAAACATTTTATTTTGTTGTACATTATATTTTGTTTGAAGCTGTTTACTTGAGTTTGTTTAGAAAATTTGTTATTTTATAACTCTGTACTGTATTGCATTGATTTATCTTTTTAGTGCGAATTATAAAGTAAATTATTTTTAAATCATTTGTTTCGTTTGGCAATGTGTCTGGCTAGTAAATAAATGAGGTTTGAGGCCCTATGGTACCCTACTACACCGTTGCATAAGGTGCCTTAATTTTTTAGGTGCAGATGGCTATTTCCACCCAATGATCGAGCCCAAATTAAAGTGTTATGTACGTTATGTATGAGTATTAATTCCTTGAACTTTATTGCAGTACCGTGCACAAGTGCACGCTCGGCCCCTCGCTGAGAGGGTGGCACTCGCTGCGATTGTTTATACATTACTCGCAGCCCGCCCGGCCGCCGCGCCACCGCCGCCGCCGCCGCCGCGCCGGCTTCCCCGTTGTCGCCTTCCTACTAATTGTTCATAAACGCATTGTTTCGCCACAGATTTATTCCGGAAAGAGGTGACCAATTCTGAAGTACACTGGGAAATAAAGCAATACAGGGAATTCGGTTACTACAGTCCATAGATTTATTTTTTAGGCGTTTCGGACAAGTACAACAAGTACAAGTACTTATTACTTATTACCTTAGTACCTATGTACCTCTTCAAGAAAATAATAATCCTTTTAGAAAGAGAGCCTACCCTTTCAAACGATAAAATAATTTTCCAAATCAGTCTATATATGACGGAGTTATGCCCAGACATACATAAAAAATATATACTATATAAACATCCAAATAGAGAACCTCCTCCTATTTTGGAAGTCGGTTAAAAAGGGTGATCACTAAGGTAACGGGCCGACAATACGTTATCAAAATAAATTCCTTCAAAAGTATGTACATACGTACGTAGTTCATCGTTCAAATATTTTTTTAAAAATTTAATGTTCTAGTAAAGCTAGACAACTATCATTAATAGAAATATAATATCAGAATAGAATATCATATCATTTCCACACCAACCGCTCGCTAATGTCAAATTATATGTCATGCAAACCTAACCTAAAGCAAGACAATAGAACTCATCTGCCATACATATTGGTAGTGAACCCTCCGGGAGGGTTGCCGGCATTATGTTTCCGCTAATGTTAACTATCGCGGACGGTCAACGAATCGTGTTATAAAATACTGTAAAACGAAGTAAAATTGTGTTTTCAGGGGGTCTTGTCACTGAAATTTTAATTTGCTGAAACGTTAATTTTTTGTGAATATTTGTAACAGTGAACAAAAAAATAAAAGTGTCTGGATTTTAAAACCAACGCTTATACTAACTGATAAATCTTGTAAAAATATACATCTGATTTTATTTTTACGCTTTATGATACTGTATTCGCTAAGAAAAACCTACATTTAAAATGAGCCCTCTGCTCCCGGCATCCCATATGCGATTAGGTGAACCCACCAGGAGGGTTCCCGGCACTGAAAGTGTTACAGACCTAGGCTCTAGTCGGGAAATAACATTTTATAACTGTGCGCTTGGAGCTGTCAAAATCGTAGGTAGTTAGTATTGAATTCACCCGCCCGGTGACCTCCTCAGTGCCCCGACGCCTCTTAATACCGTCTACAGTGTAGACCGTATTACCATTACCATCTATGAATGCAGTAAAATGTTCCATCTACAATATTCAAGGTACTTTTCCTCCATGCGGCATATCCGTGTGACGCCCAGTATACTCCCATTTAGGTATTATTGTAATAAAAGTTTTGGGAGTTCCTGAAAAAAATATAAATAAAAACGATGTACTTAAAATAGGATGATATAAATAAACAATACGCAGGTAAAAATAAAACGATGTAAATAATTTTAACATTATGAGAAAATCTAATAAAACAAGATTTCAAATCGGTCTTCCAACGAGGCTATAACTCTTGACAGATTGAAGAATAAACATTAATCCATAATAATCTATACCTATAATTAATATAAATTCGAAAGTAACTCTGTCTGTCTGTATGTTACCTTTTCACGCTTAACCACAAAACGGATTTCAATCAAAATTCAAAAAAAATCAAAATTCAAAAGTCATTTATTCAAACTAGGCTGAGAATCAGCACTTTTCGAACATCAAAATTACATAAGACAGTCCCCCAAAACGCCCACCCTTCACCACTTCCTAGTGCATTAGCTGGGAAGAAGAAGTGGCGCAACAAACTCCCCAGCAGCACAGCTGTCTGTTCAGTTAGAAGAACAAAAATCACATTTGGCAAGGAGATAGATGCATCCTGGGAAGGACATAGGGTACTTTTTGTCTCAAAAATAAACCTAAAAGGGGTGATATATGGGATGAAAGTTTGTATGGGAAATACAGCATTTCTTAAGTTAGGGATATGAAAACTCAAATTTATGCTTTTGGTAAGAAATAAAGAATTACGCATTGCAGCCTTTTTGGAAAATCATTCCCCAATGGGGTAAAATATGGAATGATTTTAAAATTAACATGTATTATTGAATTATTTCGTGTCTTCTGTTCAAGCGATTTAAGGGTTTGGAAATATAGTCATAGTCCGTATCTTTAATTATCATTTAGTCTTTATTTTATTAAAATCGACCCACTCTGTCAAGAGTCATTACAATTTAAAATTTAAAGTCATAAACTAAAACGCAGCACGAGAGTAGGTATTACAAATTAATGGTAACAATAATAGTAAAATGAATAATTAGTATTTAACTAAGGTATTAAGAATTATATAAACCTGCTATCTAATTACGTATACGTAACACATTTTCGACAGTTCAAAAACATTAATTGCGTTATTTACGTTGTTAAGCATTTTTTTTTTAGAATATATGGACCATTGGATTATCAATTTGTTTCAAAACGATTCAGATTCCGATTGATCGTGTATTACGCAATTAGGGTACTGTTCTATTTATTTTAAAAAAACCGGACAAGTATGAGTAGGACTTGCTGCCCGAATGACCAAATGTGGATTGAAGGACAAACTTAACTTTTCAATTGAAAAAGAACTTTTAATAGAGTAGGTAATTAAATACAGGTTAAATGTTACTTTAAGACCCGGCCTATGAATGTTTGATCCCAGATTGAAGAGCAAACTTAACTTTGCAGTTCATATAAAACTACTCGTATAAAATGACCAATTTTCGGATTTTCCTCATAACTTGACCTTGGTTCTCGTTAAAATGACAAGAACGTGTGTATGAGATAACGAAACAATTCACGATTAACATTTAAGTAAGTAGGTACTTACCTACTTAATATTATCAGTGCCTACTACTTGATAACGAAAATTTTAAACACATTAGACATTATCACTTGAATCGTAATCTGCACTTAATGCAATCAGCGTAACCTTTCGATTTGTTCGCAGCAGAGAAGGGTGCTGTTACGCAGCCCTTTTAATTTAAATGAAGCTCATTAATAAAACGAGCCAATTAGTGCGGCCGGCGCGGAGAACTGTGGGTCGAAAAAAGGCTCTCGACATGGGAGCTAAAATTTTACAGTGTCGGTTTTTTGCTTGAAATAACTTCTAATAGCCAATATCATGCATAATATATATTATAGGATTTAAGCTCCTATGTCTTCTGGAGCCTTTTTTCGATCCGCTGTGCGGCGCCCGCGTCTCGCAAGTCGCGATTAACGACAACTTGCTACATAATGGAAGTTCGGCGGTATTATGCAAACACTGGCATGCCATTCAAAGTCAAAGTCAAACAATTTATTTCAATTAGGCACATAAAAGGCACTTATGAACGTCAAGTTTACAAAAAATAGAATTGATTCTAGTCGCCCCTTCCAAGAGGTAGTTTTCGTATGGAGAAAAATGGGCAAGAAACTCCACCGTTACTATTTTAAAATGTTTTTACAATATTTTGCATACATTCATTATACATATATTACACATATATTCATTATACATATATTCATTATACATATATTCATTATACATTATAATTATATGTGAAGACGATGCATCTAGAATAAGATTACTATACCGCGATAGGTAAAAAAGAATGAAAAATAAAGCAATTACAGATAAATTAAATATGTGACAGATACATGGTGCTCACATATTTACAAACATTGTAAAATTATACGATATTCCTAGCATTTTAACAAGTAATACTAATAAGTCAGTGTGTGAGTTCAAGAAATCACAGAATGTAAAATCAGTGTTATAAAAAAATAACAAATACATAATTAAATAAGCAACCAGTTTGATTTTGTCTAGACTCTAAATTGTCCTATGGAGCAGGACCAGCATGTTTCCAAGCATTCTTATCTTGGATATAATCCTCTAATTTGTAATATGCTTGTTTACAGAGTGTACTTTTAATATGAGTTTTAAATTTTCTTTCATTTAATTGTAATATATCACAAGGTATTTTATTGTAACATTTAACACAGTACCCCATAAAAGATTATTACTTGCTCACATTACTTGATGATCTTTTAACCAATGTTCTGTTATACAAATGACATCAAACTTGGTATTTTCTAAAAACAATTCTATTTCCAGTAATTTGGAAGAGCAACCTTGGATATTTTGATTGAATAATTTTAAAGTATGTTGCCCCGCCTTTGGTTTTTTATTAATATTACTATGTGTAATATTGCCAGAAGATACCGTTTTATTATTCTCTAATAATAATTGGTAATTTGAAGGGGTAACTTCTGTTGTCTTACTTACTAGTTTAAAAAGTTATCCGGAGTGACCTCCACCTGAAGAGAACTACAACTGAAGAGTCTAGAATGTCTGAATGAATTCCAGCAGGAAGAGAATACCCTATCTGACTGGTAGTGGCCTCCAAAGATGTTGGTATTATAGGTGGATACTCCTTCGTACAACATGATGATTCATAATTAATCACTATGTTGTTAGTATAACTAGACAACACAGACTCGTCACTAATACTACAATCTGTTATATTAGCTATAACCTCATTAATATTATAGGCTATCAACATAGCAATCATATGTCTACATTACCATTCCATACCTTACCTACTCATTACTATTTATGTACCTACCTAGTTAGCGTGGTTCATTGACATCATAAATATTGTATTCGAAATTTCTCAGTACAGCTCGACGTCTGCGCAGGACTGACAGGGCACATGAGACATGAGTAAACAAAACTGACGACTATAGACCTCTGCCTTACCCTTCCCGGAATACAAGCGTGATGTTATGAATACCACTGTATTGTGTGTGGTATCAATGATGTGTGATATAAAGCCACATAGTCTGGCACGGTAACCGAACAGCAACATTTGCCCTAGCGAGCGATAGTTTCCATGGCATAATAGTATTAACATAGCGACGGTATTGTTTCCTTCAGTTATATTATACATTCATCGAACAATTTGCATGTATTATTTATTTAATAACTCTCAACTAGTATTGTAGTACATTTCTGGAATTAATGCCTACCTGACTAGATATATCAAGGAAAATCCCTATACCTACGTTTTATTTACTGAAGCCATTATCATCAAATCTCTCTTATAGCAAATGTTACATAACTCCGAAAATAATAGTTATTTATGCTATAAGTGCGGAAGGTAGGTGATTTCCGACGAGTGGCATATAAGTCGACACGAGTCGAAAATCATCATACGCACGTGTATCATACAACGTTTTACTATGCATTGTGCGAGGAAAAAAAATAAATCGAGCGAGCCTTACGGCAGTCGCCTGCGATGTGTAACATCTAACATACGACGACGTATATAAATGATAAAAACAAAATTCATGACTTTGAATTTTGGCTTTGATTTTTACTTTGACTTCGACTTCGACTTCGCCTTCGACTTCTACTTCTACTTTGACTTCGACTTCGTCTTCGACTTCGTCTTCGACTTCGTCTTCGACTTCGTCTTCGACTTCGTCTTCGACTTCGTCTTCGACTTCGTCTTCGACTTCGACTTCGACTTCGACTTCGACTTCGACTTTGACTTTGACTTCGACTTCGACTTTGACTTTGACTTTCACTTCGACTTTGACTTCCACTTTTTGATTTTGACCATCGTCATAATCATCGTTATCGTCATCATCATCATCTGATTTGTAAATACTAATTTGTGAAAAACTTTTCTCAAATAATAAAATCTCTGAGACGAGACGGGCTGACGACGGCCTCAAAAATAAAAAAATAAAACAGAAAAGTAAAAAGCACTAGTGAAAAAAAGTGACACTTTCCGCACAAATTGACTGCTTGGAAAACGCTCTTTTCGAGCAAATGCATTGTAATAGTTATTTATGCTGTAAGTGCGGAAGGTAGGTGATTTCCGACAAGTGGCATTTTTATTCATGAGGGAGCGAAGTGAGCGAGTGTATAAGTCGACACGAGTCGGAAATCATCTTACGCACGTGTATCATACAACGTTTTACTATGAATCGTGCAAGGAAAAAAATAAAAAATGAGCGAGCCTTACGGCAGTCGCCTAAGATGTGTAACATCTAACATACGACGACGTATATAAATGATAAAAACAAAATGAATTCATGACTTTGACTTTTGGCTTTGATTTTTACTTTGTCTTCGACTTCTACTTCTACTTCTACTTCGACTTCGAGTTCGACTTTGACTTCGACTTTGACTTCTACTTCGACTGCTACTTCTACTTCTACTTCGACTTTGACTTCTACTTCGACTTCGACTTCTACTTCGCCTTGGACTTCGCCTTAGACTTCGCCTTCGACTTCGACTTCGACTTCAACTTCGACTTCGAGGTTGACTTCGACTTCGACTTCGACTTCGACTTTGACTTTGACTTTGACTTTGACTTTGACTTTGACTTTGACTTTGACTTTGACTTTGACTTTGACTTTGACTTTGACTTTGACTTTGACTTTGACTTTGACTTTGACTTCGACTTCGACTTCGACTTCGACTTTGACTTCGACTTTTTGATTTTAACCATCGTCATAATCATCGCCATCGTCATCATCATCTGATTTGTAAATACTAATTTGTGAAAAAAAATTCTCAAATAATAAAATCTCTGAGACGAAACGGGCTGACGACGGCCTCAAGAATTAAAAAAAAACAGAAAAGTAAGAAGCACTAGTGAAAAAAAGTGACACTTTCCGCACAAATTGACTGCTTGGAAAACGCTCTTTTCGCGTAAATGCATTGAAAAAAAATTGGCATAATTCCAAATAAACAAAAGATAAAATTAATGAATTTAAAGTTTAATTAAAATTAAAACTTAAAACCCAAAGTAGCGTGTTACATTTGGTTACATTACAATAAATGAACAAAAGCTAAAACAAATTAAATCAAAATGGACTCCAAAAGTAATGTATTGTACTTTATGAACAAAAGCTTTGACGCTTTGTCCCCATCCAATCTATTTCTTAAAGAGTCGTAAATTAGGCCAGCACCACTAAAAAGTTGTTCGCTAGCTACCGAGCCCGGTGGACATGACAAATATTGCCGGGCAATTGATTGTAGGGGCTGGAATTTTGTATTTCCATTTACTTTCCACCACAATAACGGATCATCACTAATACTTATACGTTTTTCTTTATTGTACTCATTTAGCATACTTTTCATTACAACAAATTTGTCAAAAACCGCATATCTTCCAGATGTTGTATCATCATCGTCTTCATCACTACTTAACAAAGGGACCTAACCTAGAGTGCACGAAGTGGGGGTCGGGGGATTCCCCGCGCGACATGTATGAACCTGTTCGGCACAGGCCGTCCCGCGCCGCCCGCTTTGTTTCGTTCGACCTCCGATTAACATCCGATACAAAAGTATCGGAACCGAAGTCGGAACCGAAAGTGTAATAATAATCGGAAGTTCCGACTTAACGGAACCGGAATCGAAGCTCCGTTACATCTCTGGTGCTAACTACATGGGCGCGGTATTTTTGATCCATTGCCGTCATTGCATGGGGCGCAGTAACCGCTCGGTTGGAATGATTCACGAGCGACATTCAAGGATTAATTCCAGGTGGAGCTCTTTGTGAAAGAGTTCGTACGAGGAAGTAGTTAACGCTGTATCTATTTCTAGTTTGCTTTCTGGTTTTTGTGTTAAGGCGGGCACATGTCAGATTTCTTATTTTGATATTTGTCTCTTATTGCATTAGAACAAAACTCTAAAGTGTCCTTTCTCATCATATCGTCGGCTTGCTTGCCAGCCCATAGCGTACAACGTTCACTTTTACCACTCACAATTCGCTAGAGATATCATGCATCTAATACATGTTATTCTTTTATTCCCAGATCAGCATATAAATGCTCATATTTGTTTGCGTCATAAAACCTTTCGTAATATAGGTTTTGTCATAAAAAAGTGAAAAGATTCCGCTTGTATTTTACGTGTATGGCTTATTAGAACTGTTACTCAGTTTTATTCGCTTTCGGACAGGCGACCCTCCGTGGGGCTGTAAAACGAGCCTAGGTTTATAGTTGTATGCTATTACTTATGTGAAGTTATGTCATTTGCGTATTTATCCGGTTGTGCTCTATAGAGACAGACGTGCCGTTTTCCAAGCTTGTGGTACTGCGCAAAGGATTTAATGAGTTGCGTGGGAGTAGATTTTACCTTTATACTTGGAAAGATAATTCGGAAACTTGATTTTCGTTTACCAATAAACCCACAGAGCTGACAACTTGAGCGGAAAGTCCCTCTATTTCACGAAATAAATGATTCGTCTGCTACATTCGAAAGTACTCGTAGATTGAAGTTGGCAGCGGTGGGAAGGTAGGCATATGTTTCAACCCGTAAGTAGCAATACTTATGTAGCTATTAAAAACAGCACTTAGATATCATATAGTTTATTTAATAGTAATGTGCTAAAATTGGGACCTGATAACTTCTCTAGTTGTATAAGTACCTCGTTGTATCAGGTACAAAATCTCAAGTAATAAGGAGCTTACGGTTGAGAATATTATTCATCTTTTATATTGAACAGCTGCGACTTTAAACGCGGAATTTGAATACAAATGAAAGATGTCGTGGCGAGTGTTTGAGTGTGGTCGCCCGGTGGTCTGGTGGTCGCTAATGAGGCAAATTACGCATTCACTCGGCGCCGGCCAGTTATGAATTCTTTCCAACTTCATAGCGACCATGACTTCTGTGTCGATGTTGAGCGACCAGCGGTGACAAAACGTTCATGAATTATTCTATCAAGCATGTTCAGTCTTTATTGCCTACGTGGCCTTCAGGATAATCTTCAGGGAATCCTAACTAATATTAATAATAATAATAATAATAATAATATGTTTATTTGCATAAAACATGGTGGTATAAATGCGAAAGTGTGTTTGTTACGCTTTCACCCTAAAAACGGCTGAACGGATTTGGATGAAATTTGGTACATGGGTAGACCATGATCTGGATAAGGATATAGGCTACCTTTTACCCCGAAATTTCCACGGGGTCGAGAATTGTGCGGGTGAAACCGCAGAGCGCAGCTAGTTTTATAATAAGTTGAAAAAAAGGAATACAAGAGAATTCCTGTTCACATAAACGTATCGGAGCCATCTGATGCATCGATGTGAATGTAGGAAAAAAATGTTAAAGAAAACAGGAAAACAGCGTTCATCATCGTTTGAAAGAATCAAGGATCTACATATATTGTGACAAGGTAAAGTAGACGGCTTTCCATACCAAGTTTACTTTCTTGTTGTTAATACTGTCTCTCAGCCCTATAGGGAAAGTTGTTTAAATATATATTATTTAGTTCAACTGAAACCAGATAAGCTGAAACGCCTCAGCTTGTGACAGATATCGCACTATTGATGGAGCCAACTGATGAAATATTAAAATCTTTTCAGAAATCACTCTTTAAGGTGTTATTATAGTAGATAGGAGTTACTATGTAGATATAGTAGATAGGAGTTACAATGTAGATAGATACATTAGAGGAGGTTACTGTAGTGTCTACATAGTCGGATTCATCTTCTATAATCTATAGCATAACCATAATCAGCCTAGAATGTTTTCACTGCTGAGACACATGCCTCCTCTGTTCGACAGGGAGTGGGCTATACACTACCACGCGGGCCCAGTGCGGGTTGGTAGTTGTCACATAACTTCGAATTTTGGTTCTACCTAGGACATGCCGTTTTCCTCACGATGTTTTCCTTCGCCATTTTGAGAGCAGCAGTGATGAAATTATTTACACAAAGTAAAGCACCTGCCAGGGTTTGAACCCATGACCTACAACACGTAACTCAGGGCTGTTACCACCGGGCCACCACTGCTCTTCAATACTTGGTGCTAATTTGCCAAAACATAAAACTTGGACTAATGTGCTACTGTGTTTCAGTGACTCTATACCTACTATAAAAGTTTTCAAAGCCAAACTAGTCTGAAAAACACCACCAGGCAACAGTTAAACGAGCTATGTTATTTGTCTGGCGAAACAGATGTCCCGACAAATCGCCTTCACTCTTACCGTTCAAACTTTACAAACACTATTTACGGATAGGGCCCGTAACGTGTACAAGCGAAATGGCCGCTCACACGCTCGTCGTTAGCATGCTGGTCGCTCGCACGCTCGTACGCCCACACGCTCGACACACGCGCTCGCTCGCCTGCGCGTGGAGCGGAGGACGAGTTCCTACCAGAACAAATCTATTCTACCTTCCTAATTGTAACATGACTGACTACAAACGAATAGATGTTATACTTAGATGCAGTAAAGTTCGTTTTCGTGTGTGTTGTACAGTCAGGTATGCGGATTTATCGCTTGGAATTTCATTTTGTGTGAGTACAGTCCGCAGAGGCGTTCCGTTTTTGTTGAGCGATTCATTGAGTGTGTTCGTCTGCAGATTGAATTATAAAGCCTTTTGTTTGGTTTATGTGTTGTGTCTGATATTTACTCCGGCACTGTAGTTGTTCATCCTATACTATTATTAATATTTGTATATCACGTTCTGGAAAACGGTTTTAACGATTTCGATTCAAGTTGCTATATAGGAGGGTAGGGGGCCGAAAAATCGATCTAGCTAGGTCTCATATCTGGGAAAATTCGGTTTCTCCGTATTTTAACCCGAGCAGAGCTCGGTCGCCCAAAGCATTAGAACAAGATACCTTAGAATAATGTCATGGCAGCATGGAATTAGTAAGTACCAACTATCATGGCAGCATGGAATTACTATGAACTTTCCTATACAATTTATTGAGCATTCTCTATTATCACCAGAGCAGAGCTTGATTGTCAAGGTACTATTTTGTTATGTAAGATATTATTTTTATTTCGTTTATTAAGTTTATTTTACCATTTACATTGGTTTACATTGGTTTTCACCTGCTTAACGTTAGGTGTCAGAAATCTAATACATTTAGTCTTTTTCTCGTTTAAAAGTAAATTATTAACACTAAACCAATGCACTATTTTAGAGAGAGCATTATTTACATCGTCGGTAACTGTCTGTTGTCGCTTAAGTTTAAATATAAGTGATGTGTCATCTGCAAATAACACTATTTCATGACTGTTCTTTATAAGGCAAGGAAGGTCATTAATGTATAGGAGAAATAAAAAAGGGCCAAGAATTGAGCCCTGCGGAACTCCCATAGTGACAATAGAACACGGGATCACTTGCCATTAACGTCCACTCTTTGGATCTTATTATCCCAATAAGAAATAAGAAGATCCAAAGCATTGTTTCTAACACCATAGTGATGCAATTTCCTGACCAATGTATCATGAGAAACACAATCAAAAGCCTTAGATAAGTCACAAAAAATACCTAGGGCATCATGCGACTCCTCCCAGGCCTCAAAAATATGTGCAAGAAGCTCAGCACCAGCGTCGGAAGTCGAGCGACCCCTTGCGAAACCGAATTGTTTACTGTTTAATAATTTATGACTATTAAAATGTCTTTGCAATTGATCTAGCATCAATTTTTCAAATATTTTACTAAAGGTGGGGAGCACAGAAATTGGTCTAAAGTACGTGGGGTCAGCTGTGCTGCCCGATTTACTCGTAAATAAAGGTATTATTTTACTACTCTTCAATAAGTCAGGAATTACACCACAGTCAATACATTTATTAAAGATAATTGCTAATCCAGGCGCTACAGTGTTGATTATGCATTTAGCAACCTCTACGGAATTTCCCCATAGATCAGCAGTTTTTTTAACATTGAGTGTATTGAAAGTTTTAATAATATCTCGAGCAGTAACATAGTCGAAATTAAATTCATGGTTACAATTATCAAGAGCCCGATAGAAGCGCCCGTGAAGCTCCTTGCTTTGCCAAACCTCCTTGCGGTCATCTGTAGTAAGTACTACAGGTTTGCACCAGTTCTCTTTAGCCATAGAGAGCGGGGTGAGTCTCTTGGCCACTGCGACCACATCACGGTGCATACCCACTTCGGCTTTAAAAAAATATTCCCTGAGGTTGCACACCTCGTGGAGGGTCTTCGCATTTAAAAAGCCTAGACCCCCGCACTTTCGCGGGCTGACAGTCTCTTCACGGTACGTGTACGGACCCTCCTGTCCAGGGCGGGGCGTCGAGGTCGGTCTGAGTTCATTTGAGTAAGCCGAAAGAGTACATCAAAACTGGCATGACTCAACCATTGGAAGTACCTTGTTTCCGCCCGAAAGAAGACTAATTATTAATACCTTCTTCAGACGACCACAGAAGCGCTCCTTCAACGATTGCTTCATGTCAGTAACGTTGATGCCTAACGCTTCCGAAATACCCAAAAACTTATAGCTTTCGGCTGAGGAGAGGGATCTGTGGTGTATGGAGTCCGAAAATTGAGTTCCCTAGGATTCCATAATCTCCCCTTGCTTTACATGCACGACTGCACATTTTTCCCACACCAAATTCCATCCTGATGGCGCTATTGAATGTTTCAGTTACCTTCAGTAGCTCCATCAGTCGCAATTTGTTGGGGGCAAAGAGTTTCAAGATCTGAATCCTCTAGCAGTGTGCTTAGAGGATTCAGGGCTAAGTAGAACCAAAGTGGGTTCAAACTGTCGCCCTGAAATATTCCCCGTTTAATCCATACAGGCTCATCATTCCCCTGGATCTGTCGACATCCTGGATAGCGAAGGACCGTCCTCCATTGCCCCATACACGACATCAGGAAGGTGCGCAGAGTTGCATCTATCTTTTACAATTCCAGCACCCAATGAGCCATGTATGTTGCATCGAGTCGTAGGCATTCTTATAGTCTATCCAGCATGTCGACAGATCCTTGCGGGATCAACGAAGCTGTTGGCTTATGGCCATGTCGAATAGGAGTAGCTCCTTAGTGCCACGTGTCCCGTTCTTACATCTATTTTGAGAGGTAGACATAATTGAATTACTGTAAATGAGTGTGTTGATTTTCGCTCTCAAAATGGATGTAAGAAGTTTATAGACCGTCGACAAACATGTGATCGATCTATAATTCTTGGGTTCCGCAGGACTACCTGACTTATGGAGCAGGTGGGTAACACCTGTTGTTAGAAACTGTGTTATCGACCCAGACTCCACGGATGACTGGAATTGGGATGCTAGGCGGGTGTGCGGTGTGTATGAAAGGAGGAGGCGGAGCGCGCGAGGGAGATGCAAGCTGTACGCCCTCGCGCCCCTAGTCGCCGCAGGAGACGCCCCGGGCGTCGGGAGTCACGAGCTGACTTCCGGCCACCGTAGGCGCGGGCTTGCGGCGGTGAGCAATGGGTAGCTCGCCGTCCGATAAGGACCAGGCCCGGGTCGATGGTGCGTTGTGTTCCACGCGCGCCTCAAATTGATGTCAGCACCAACTGATGGGGTCCGTAAGGACCAATGCCTGCTGGGGTTGCGGGTTTGTCCGAAAGAGATATCGCGGCCCCGGCACACGGGCAATGGAAGGAACACGGGTGGGTTTTAGTCAGTAAAAGTCTGACACGCCCTCTCGCCCCGCCAGAGCGGAGTCATTTGATGAATTCCCATCCTCAAAAAAAAAAAACCGGGTGTGCGAACTAGTCAGCCACAACCAAAAGTGGTGCAGTCCGTCTGGTCCCGGTGATTTCCAATTAGGTAATGGACGGACTGCTTTGGCAACGTCTAATGGCGTGATTAGCACAGGTTCCATTTCTGGGATAGTTTTACACACTCGCTCGACATCCTCCATCCAGCCAGCCTCAGTATGACATACGGGCACCGACCTGATGCTGCGCCAGAATGCACTCGTGGCAGCATCATCTGGGTGGCACACGTCCGTCACATTTCGTTCAGGTCGCTCCAAAGCTCTGTATCCCACCTCTCATCGCTTCGAAACATGCGATTCTGCGTGCATCGATCAACCCGCCGCTTATACCACCGAATACGGCTTGCCCATGCACAAACTTTCTGCTTCAGGAAGTCGATGCGCTCTGTGACACGGGACATGTATTCTTGAGGGCTGATTCCAGTCCCAGAGAATGCCCGCCTCACAAAGCGCATCACTCGTGGTCGGGTATTGCCCTCCTTGAAGCAGTATAGTTTGCCGATGAATACCCTGGCCCCATCTCGCAGTCGCAGCCGACGCAGTCGCAGCCAACGCAGACGCAGCCGATGCAGTCGCAGTTGCAGCCGCAGCCGACGCAGTTGCAGTGGCAACCGAAGCGATCGCAGTCAACGCTGTCGCAACCGACGCATTCGTAACCAGTGCAGTCGCAAACGCAGTCGCCGACCGCTGAAATGGAATCTTGGAGAGCGCGGTGAGCTAAAGCCAACTTATTCTGTTTTTGCCCCAAATGACGCGGTTT
The DNA here is from genome assembly GCA_947364205.1 of Agrochola lota. NCBI lineage: Eukaryota > Metazoa > Arthropoda > Insecta > Lepidoptera > Noctuidae > Agrochola > Agrochola lota. Next base: position 22,752,648 of record OX376223.1, read on the forward strand.
CAGTCTCACAGCTTGTCCAGGCATTGCAAGCCGTAAACAGTAAAAATAACGGCTTAGAAAAACTATCTAATCATAACGCCATTCCTGAGTTTGATCCGGAACGTAAACAACAGACGATTGACATATGGGTGCATAAAGCCAAAGAATGTGCCTTAATATATAATTGGTCAGACCAACAAACTGCTCATTTTGCTCTCCAAAAACTGAAGGGAATGTCCCAAAAATGGTATGAGGGTTTGCCAACTGTTTTATTTAGTTGGGACGAATGGTAGGAGAAACTGAAGTTGGCGTTCTCTAACAATGAACATTAGGGTTGCTTACTGCAAACAATGTTATCCAAACGCGCTAAATTTAACGATTCTCTAGAAGAATATTTTTAAGAGAAAGTTGTATTACTAAACCGTAGTAGTATCGAAGGCAAACACGCGGTGGATTGCATTGTCCACGGGATTGATGACCGTAGTGTCAGACTAGGAGCTAAAGCCGCTCGTTTTGACACTCCGGACCAGCTTTTACCTTATTTAAAAGTAGTTAAAACTAACTTTTATCCGAGTGATAAAAAGAAAACCAGGACTTTTTATAATAAAACGGATGGCATAGACAAAGAGGACAATAAAAGTCGTGTAATTAAATGCTATAATTGTTTACAAGAAGGACACTATAAGTCTCAAGGCACTAAACCCCCGGTAAAGTGCACACGTTGTCTCAAGTTTGGTCATACCGTAGACAGATGCAATCTACCCGCAACGTCCAGTTCAATCGACAGCAAACCAGTCAAAACCGTAATGTGTGTAGTCAGTTCAGACAGTGACTCCACTAAGTATTACAAACAGGGGTTCGTTAACAAGCATCCTATTAATTATTTTATTGAGTTTAGCTTGCGCCAAAAATATATGTGTTGATTGGGTTCCTAGTACGAATTTGCCCGTGCTTAAGGGCTTTGGAGAGGCCATAGTTAGACCCAGGGAAATGTATCGCATCTGTTGATCGGGTAGTTGTAACAGTTGAAATTCTTGTTGTCCCAAACGAGGTAATGCGGGTGCCCCTTATTATAAGACAGACGTATACCGAACAACCTCACATATTTGTAGAGAAAGATAGTGCCAACTTGCGTTTCTCTAGTAACGATAATGAATCTGTTTTCAATAAAATTAAACTTTTTTGTACAATAGATACTATGATAGATGGATTGACTCCTGTACACAGTCACACTGAACCGGCTTATAATGGGGATGTGTACATTCCCGGAAATAATCGCTATCAATTAGGGCGCGAACACTATATAGTGCAAGGGCTATTCTCTTTTGTAGATGGAATAGAGGTTGTGTTAATAAAAGGCAAGTCCGGCCAACCCTTTCTATTAAAAAAGGATGTCGTATTAGCTAGGGGTTTAAAAGCAGAAGAGGAAGGTTTAAGAAATAATATAGCTCATGTGTCTAGAGTAGAACTTAGTGAACCTTTACGGCCGATAAAAGACGATGATGTAATTAGCGATACGAACCTTGACAAAGATAAACTTAAACAACTTGTAGAATTATTAAATAAGTATAGAGAATGTTTCGCGTTTAGTTTAAAAGAGTTGGGGAAAACCGAGCTTACAGAAATGTCAATAAACTTGAAAGATGATGAACCTGTAGTGTACAGACCCTATCGACTTCCGATAACTGAACGAACTAAAGTACGAGAAATGATACAAGAGTTACTGGAGTGCGGTATTATTCGTCCATCAACTTCTTGCTATGCGAGTCCTATAGTACTAGTTAAAAAGAAGACTGGTAAAATTCGATTATGCATTGACTTTAGAGCGTTGAACCGTAAGACCATTAAAGAGAATTACCCATTGCCTAGAATAGATGACCAACTCGATGACCTTGCGGGATATAACTTTTACACTACTCTGAACCTCGCGTCCGGGTATTATCAGATTTCGATTACTGAAACTGATCGTCATAAAACTTCATTTGTTACGCCGGAAGGGCAATACGAGTTTAATAGAATGCCCTTTGGATTGGCAAATGCACCATCTACCTTTATGCGTACAATGCATTTGGTTCTAAATAATAACCGAGGTTTCCCATCGCGTGAACAACAAAATGTCAGTACTAAGAGAATTGCATCTGCTTATATAGATGACATAATTGTGCCTTCAGTAACGCTTGACGAGGGATTTGACCGTTTAGAAAAAGTATTGAGTTTGATCAAACAAGCTAATTTAACTCTTAAACTGTCGAAGTGTTATTTCTTTAAGAAAACAGTAGATTATTTAGGTTTTGAATTAAGTGCAGGGGGTATTCGACCGGGAACACGAAAAATTTAATCGGTTAGAGATTTTCCCCAACGTATTAACCGGCACACTGTTAGGCAGTTTATAGGATTATGTAGTTTCTTTCGTCGTTTTGTTAAAAATTTCGCAATGATAGCTAAACCGCTTACCATTCTTTTAAATAAAATAGCCGTATGGGTTTGGGGCCCAGAACAAAGTAAAGCCTTTCATGACCTAAAATCTAAATTAATAAATAAACCCATTTTAGCGTTGTATGACCCTAATGCGTTAGCGGAGTTGCATACAGACGCGTGTAAGGTAGGTATAGTCGGTATGCTTATGCAGCGTGTTGACAAAAACATTGAAACCCGTTGCATATTTTAGCCGCTAAACAACGTCCGAGGAACAGCACATGACGGCATACGATCTCGAAACTCTCGCTGTTGTTGCATCGCTTCTACGGTTTCGTGTATATCTTATTGGCAAAGAGTTTAAAATAATTACCGACTGTAATTCATTGAGCAACCTTTCTTAAACGTGATTTAACACCGCGCGTCGCTAGGTGGTGGATTGCTATGGAAGAGTTTAATATTAGTGTTGATTATAAGCCTGGGGCCTCAATGGCCCACGTAGACGCGTTGAGTCGGAATCCACCACCTTACAACATCCAAGCTGATAGTGACTGTAGTGACCGTTTTGTGATGGCAATTGGTGAGTCAGACTGGTTGAGTACCGTTCAACTGGCAGACTCAGAGGTCCAAAGAAAAATTTCGATTCTAAATGACCCCCAAGAAGATGATGTCGTTGAGGCTAAAAATAATTATATTATACGTAATAGTAAATTATTTAGCAAAACTTCTGAGGGAAATAGGTGGGTAGTGCCTAAGGGTGTACGCTGGCAAATACTCAAACAATGCCATGATGATTTGGGCCATTTTGCATTTGATAAGACTTTGAGTAAAGTCAGAGAAACTTATTGGTTTGCTAAAATGAGGCGTATTGTGAAAAAGTATGTAGAATCATGCTTAGAATGTTCTTACTCAAAGTCTTCATCAAAGAAAAGGCCGCCATTACATCCTATACCGAAAGATGAGAAACCATTTGTTACTGTTCACATTGATCACGTTGGACCTTTTGTCAAAAGTTCAAAGGGTTCAAAGGTTCACTCATTTGCTAGTCATTATAGATGCATACACAAAGTTCATCGTCTTAAAACAGGTTCGCAGTACTAAATCCTCAATAGTTGTCGAGAAAATGCAAGATTATTTTAGTATATTTGGACTACCAAAAATAATTATATCTGACCATGGCTCTTGTTTCACGAGTATTAAATTTACTGGTTTTTTGGAAAAGCTAGGCGTAAAGCACGTTTTAAACGCAGTAGCAACCCCACGCGCCAACGGTCAAGTCGAACGGTACAATCGTACCTTACGAGAGGCGCTGACCGCGAAGTGTGTGGGTTTGGACGAAAGAAAATGGGATGTTAAAGTGTCCGAGATTCAGTTGGGCCTAAATAACACATTTAACAAAGGCATAGGTAAGACACCAGCCCAAGTTCTTTTTGGTACTAACTTAACCGGAACGACTGAAGGTAGGGTTAAAGCGTCTATTGATAACAGTGAACCGTATTCAGAAGATAAAATTAAAGAAATACGAGAAGAGGCTAATGAATATAGCACCGCTTATCAAGAGAAGCAGAAAACATATTATGACAAAAAGTCCGCTAAGCCTGTTGATTTTCGCGTAGCTGACTTAGTCAGTGTTGAGCGTGAAATTGGTGCTACGGGGCAGAGTAAAAAATTAATTCTAAAATACCGGGGTCCCTACAAAGTGGTTGAGGTTTAAGGTAATGACAGGTATCGAATTGAGGACACCCCGATCACACGAATGGGCAATCGGAAATATTCTGCCGTCATTGCCGTAGATAAAATGAAAGCTTGGGCCCACTATAACAGAACCGATTCAAGTTCCTCGTCGGCCAATGAAGAGGATGATTTGATTAATTAAATAAAGCCCCAATGTTAGTTGTAAGGTTGTGAGATCGTGATCAATGTTTTGGTGAATGATTTAAAAATAGATCGTTCGAAGTAGAGGTACATTGGCAACCTCAACCTTTGAATAAATTAGTTGTGGCAATTTCAAGGTAGTAGCGACTTGTACCGCCCTAGTGGTTTCAAGGTAGTAGCGACTTGTACCACTTGTAAATATATTTCCCTTAAATTACAGTTGTAATTGTTATAGTTGATTTAGGTGTTCAAATACTGCCGTATGCTTGTAATTGTTGTTTTGTATATAAAACCATCCATATACATACGCGAGGACGCGTAATTTATGCGGATGCCCGAATGTTAGAATTTAGTTAATACGAGTATTATGATACCTAGGTCATTGATTTTAGAAGTGTAAATCTATTAATTATTGTTGTGTTTTGGTATGATGACAGTCATTTTTACGTTGGATGTGACTGTCATCTTATACCACTAGATGGCGATATTTGAGGTGTGTATATCCGTTTCTGTCAAACATTGATTTCATATTTAAAGTTATGCATCAATTAATTCCTGTATGCTATGTAATATTTTAAAGAATTGCAGAATTGTTTTTGATGATATTTAAGATATAAATTAATAATAATGTTTTACCAAAGGAGGTGGCGCGCTACATCCGGTCCCCACTCTTGTTGGCTGCCGGCGTAGCGCGTTAGCTCTTTTGAGTTAGTCTGTTACTAGCCGTGTTTCTATTAAGTTGATTAAAAGTGATATGTAAGTGCGAAAAGTGAGTTTTATTCGAGGAGTTCTACAAATATTACAATCCCATCCAGCAAAGTAAATGCGACACAATACGAAATGTATTGGTGCTGAGCTCGATGCAGAATGTTTATGTAGGTATGTGCCACAGCCAAATAAAATCTCAAGATACCTTTGCATATATCGTAGCTAGGTATAATTTGAGGTTTTACTGCTCTTCTATACATGTACTGTATTATCATCAGTCATCACTCGCTAAGGCTCTTTAGACGCATAAAAGTAGGTACCTACCGATTAATATTAGTGATGATACGGATACTCGTTTATCTGGATACGGATGTAAACTCGTATACAAAATATACTTATCTCTAATATAAAAACCAGACCAAGAAAAAAATATCTTTATTTTCGTGGGCTGAGTTAAAAAATATGTAAACAATTAGTAGCTAAGAAGTTAAATAGGTACCTAACTTATATCATTGGGTAACTTGTTGTGAGGTACATCCCCAACGTTCGGAGTTCATGAAAACGAATCGACGAACGAAAATTTTTTGGAGTCGATATCTTGGATTTCCATTTTGACCTTACTATCGGCTTTATCATCCGAGAAAACTATGAAAACTACACACACGACGAAAAATTTAAAAAAAATCGCAGCCGCCATCTTGGATTTACTTTTTGACCCCACTATCGGCTTTATCATCCGAGAAAACTACGAAAACGACACCCATGACGAAAAATTTAAAAAAATTCGCAGCCGCCATCTTGGATTTACTTTTGACCCCACTATCGGCTTTATATAACATCCGAGAAAACTATGAAAACTACACACACGACGAAAAATTTTTAAATTTTCGCAGCCGCGATCTTGGATTTACATTTTGACCCGACTATTGGCTTTATCATCCGAGAAAACTACGAAAACGACACCCATGACGAAAATTTTAAAAAATTTTGCAGCCGCCCTCTTGGATTTACCGTTTGACCACATTATCGGCTTTATCATCCGAGAAAACTATGAAAACGATACCCTTGATGAAAAATTATAAAATTTTCGCAGCCGCCATTTTGGATTTAAATTTTGACCAATTCCACACTTTCTCATAGAGAATGTCACATGGAGGGCCCGAGGGGGACGATTTCTAACAGTTTACTGCCTATAAAAATTCCAATAAGAATAAAATAGGTCAATCAAAATCAAAATATTTTATTTCACATAAACCTACATGGTCACTTCTGAAACGTCAGAAGCTAGGTGCACGGTTCCAATTGGTCGTTTCCTATGGAGAAGAGCCGGCAAGAAACTCCACGGTTACTCTTTTAAAAATAACTGTTTTTTACAATGTTTTCAAATAACAGTATTAATAGGTATGGGAGGACAGTGTAGGTCTTTCAACCAGTACCAAGTACTTAACAAAATAGAAGATGGTCAATAAATCTACAGTCCACTAAGCCTACAGCGTTCTCACATTCACAAAATAGAAGATGGTCAATAAATCTACAGTCCACTGCCTACAGCGTTCTCACATTCACAAAATAGAAGATGGTCAATAAATCTACAGTCCACTAAGCCTACAGCGTTCTCACATTCACAAAATAGAAGATGGTCAATAAATCTACAGTCCACTGCCTACAGCGTTCTCACATTCACAAAATAGAAGATGGTCAATAAATCTACAGTCCACTAAGCCTACAGCGTTCTCACATTCACAAAATAGAAGATGGTCAATAAATCTACAGTCCACTGCCTACAGCGTTCTCACATTCACAAAATAGAAGATGGTCAATAAATCTACAGTCCACTAAGCCTACAGCGTTCTCACATTCACAAAATAGAAGATGGTCAATAAATCTACAGTCCACTAAGCCTACAGCGTTCTCACATTCACAAAATAGAAGATGGTCAATAAATCTACAGTCCACTAAGCCTACAGCGTTCTCACATTCACAAAATAGAAGATGGTCAATAAATCTACAGTCCACTAAGCCTACAGCGTTCTCACATTCACAAAATAGAAGATGGTCAATAAATCTACAGTCCACTAAGCCTACAGCGTTCTCACATTCACAAAATAGAAGATGGTCAATAAATCTACAGTCCACTAAGCCTACAGCGTTCTCACATTCACAAAATAGAAGATGGTCAATAAATCTACAGTCCACTAAGCCTACAGCGTTCTCACATTCACAAAATAGAAAAAAGAAATCTAAGTATATAAAATATGAATAAATTAGTAAAAATAAAAACCTATTTTAAATGAAATGACATGATTGCTATTACAACTGTAACAAATCTGAATAATTATCATGTACACAAAAGCCACTAATAAAGTGTTGAAATTAAACTGTAGGTAAATAATCTCAAATGTTAGGATGATTTTTTTTATTTGAATGTCGTGATGGCCCAGTGGTTAAGGCCTCGCCTCTCATGCACGAGGTTTTGGGTTCAAATCCGGGCAAGTACCAATGTGACTTTTTCATTTCATATGTACTTTCTGAGTTTATCTTGGACATTACTTACATCGGTGAAGGAAAACATCGTGAGGAAACCTGGACTTATAGTTAATATAAGTCTGAAATCACCAACCCGTTTTGAGCAAGCGTGGTGATCAATGCTCGTACCTTCTCTGTATGAGAAGAGGCCTTTGCCCTGCAGTGGGACAGTAACAGGCTGGTATTATTATTATTTTAAATATCTTTGACATATCTCGGGACCCTAGGGTCCCGGACCTTTGGAAGGCGTACGAGGGGCCGAAGCCAACTCGCAGAGGCCCCTTAGACATTTTTATGTATTGAGGCACCAACCGACGACTGTGTGCACTACGCAAGTTCACCCAAGGACAACCCCAGGTTGGTGCAGGACTATTGCAGAACATGGAAACAAAATAAATTGGGCTATGGGTTTAGGTGGCTAAAGTTTACTGGTGAGCTGGAACTATGGAAGGACTATGGTCCCTGCATGATCAATGTTTTTTATGTACTCGTACACGAAAAAATGTCAGGGGGTAACTTGCACACTCAATAATGGGCCCCCGAAAACTGTCGCTAGCACATAGTGACGTAGCAACAAGGGGGCAACTTGTCCTGAGGTGCTTGAGGAGTGGAGAGGTATTCCACGGCTTTCAGAACAATCCCAGTGCCCGGAAGATGGTCAAGATCCCTACGAGCACTTACTGGAATACTTCCTTCCTCCGAGCACGTTTGCTCTTGCGAATCTCCACTCAAGCCGGCCAATTAAAGCAAAAATGAGGTGGGAGCTCTGTTCCTCGTCAGTGTTCACTCCAGCCGGCCAATAAAGGCAAGCCAGAGATGAGGAACAAGATTTATCCCGGGAGATAGGGTCCGTGGGGTCGCTACTGCCTAACAGTTCGCCACATGCTGCCCTGCGGGGGTGTATTATTATTATTATTAGGATGATTATGTCAAGGAAGTATGTAAAAAAAAAAAAAACATGGTAATTTGGGAGCAGTTAATAGACTCTTACATAACATGCTGTTAATGATGTACCAGGGAAGCCGCATGTGCAGAAGGAATTATTGCCAAACTTCCTTGTCTTGAACGTAGTCTTTAATTTTATAATATGCATTCTTGATAAGGACACGTTTGATGTGGGTTTTGAACTTCCCATCGCTAAGTTCCGTAACCGATTTTGGCAACTTGTTATAAAAGCGGATACTGTTTATAAGAAATGACTTGCTTGTTTTAGTTAATCTAAATTTGGGTATCACAATTTCATGTCTACTACCAGTATTTATAATTATTATGGAAATCGCTTCTTATTTTGAAAAGTCCTAAGTTTTAAATAGTGTGTTTTCAATAGTGTCAGAAATATTATAATACAATTTAGCAAACAAATAAGTTCGCACGTACAGCACAGTAAAGTACCTTAATCGTCTATACCGACAAAAAACAAAAAATACCCCGAACGAATTCCAACCAAGCACGTTGCGCTATGTGAGTGGCTGTCGGAGTGATACACGTTACACCTACAGTGAGCAGTGTGACCCCGCACACATTGACAATTATTGCTTGACGCGATAGCACTACTAGCTATAGAAAATTTATGATAACTTGGATGTGTTCCGTAATACCAAAAAAAACCGGCCAAGTGCGTGTCAGACCACGCACAATGTAGGGTTCCGCAGTTGGGATGAATTTATACCAAGAACAAACTTAACATTGTAGTTGAAAAACGTGTTCTCCCATACGGAATGTATGGGAGAACATGTTTTTCAAACTGCAAATTTAAGTTGGTTGATTATTTCTCGTTAACCTGTACAACCTCCTTAGCTCTGATAGTTTTCCTTTTAATTTCGTTATATATAAGAACTACTCCTATAAATTTTTTCACAAGTCCAAGTGCAACCATTTAGCTAGAGGGGGGGGGACACTTGACTCCAACAAAAAAAAACATTTAAAAGCTTAATATTTCGCAAACGGATCACTGAATCCAAAAATGGTTGTGACAAACTCACAATATTTTGAATTGAAAGACCTTTCTAACGATATCCCACAACATGGGGTAGATGAGGAAAACAAAAAACATCTCCACTTTACGTGTAGGGGAGGTATCCTAAAATAAAATATTTTTCTTGATTTTATTTTACCACTTTGACGGCATGATTAATATTTATACATATGCCAAATTACAGCTTTCTAGTACTAACCGTCTCTGAGCTAAGCCGCGAACAGTCATACGGACAGACAGACAGACGGACAGACAGACGGACATGGCGAAACTATAAGGGTTCCTTGTTTACAACGGAACCCTAAAAATGATGAATGAAAACTAAATGTTTTTCCATTTTTTTTTCGATAATTTGTAACTTGATAATATAAGCTATGCTTCTGCGGGAACAATATTATAAATATTGTTGTTAATAATACAGAAAAAACGCTGTAAAAATATGCGAAATTCAATTCGCTTTAACTTCATTTCAGGGAAGTTTTTTGGAAAAAAAAGACGTAGAAGCCTAGATAAATACTGTCTCAATCTGAATATCAACATTATCAACATAATGTGGTGGAAATATGCTCAAATTGCAAATGATTTTGGTATTACGTTTGTATGGACAATTCATCCGTCGCGCATTCTTAAAGAAGTTTTCACTTTAAAAAAAAAACTATGAAACCTACATTCAACATATAACTAGCGGACCCGGTAGGCAGACGTCGTCCTGCGACAACAGCGCCACCCGGGTCCAACTATAGCTAAGAACCATCCAAGTGACACAAAACGAATTTAAAAAAATATATCTAAATCAGTCAAGCCGTTTTAGAAGAATTACAAACACACGCACACCAGTATTTTATGTATTGCCAAATATCAGGCATGCAAAATTTTAATGTTCTCCAAAAACAAGCAAAGTACTTAAAATAAAATGCGGGTCAAAATGTGCTAGTCGGCGTACAATTTCTCGAATATTCGAGTTTACATATAACACGTGCGCGCCTGCGACGCAAAGTGATACGCCCTCGCGCTGGGAAGGCCCGGTCGTTACTGACGGGATGAATTTTCCGCGGTTATTATATAGTATAGTTCACTTTGCCATTTATTTACGATATTAAGTAATTGTTATAAAATTAAATTTAGATTCTATTATATGGTTATCTTAATTAAGATTACTTCGCATTTTTTTTTTTTTAAGTATTTCTTTGTATTAGAAAAAAATACACACTTATCTGTCTGAAGTATTTAGAGAATTACGTAATTGAAAAAAAAAATCTGCTATATTTTGTATTGAAGTTGAAAAAAGTGGTTCAGCCACATGCAAGTAGACCATATAATGATGTTGATGCGATTTTTTAATTTTCAAAATCAAAAGTAGTTTATTGTAACCAAACGATCAAACGTCAGTCTCGGTTCATTTTTCGGAAAACTTGTTACGAATATTAGTGATTTTCCATGAAAACGTAATTTATTTGAAAAAGCCCTTTCAGCCACATGCGAGACAAAGAACTCGACTTTTCAAATCACAAATAATTTTGTTCAAATTCTGTTTCCCTTTCTCACAGCGAATGAACAAAATTGATCAAAATCAGTCGATGTTGATCACGGCCTCTCGGCTTCTGATATAACAAAAAACATGCTGCGTCGTAAATAAAACTATGAAAATTCAGAAAACTATTTTTGTGACGTGTTGACGTTTGTGTTGCCGTATTATTTTTTTTTAATTATTTTTTTAATACTTTTACATATCTCGATGTTGCGCCGGATTTAAGGGGTAGTACGGGCTGAAACCAAGTGCTACCCCTGGAAATTGGTTAAATTATGAAGAGATCATGGTGCATTCGGATTTTGTGGTGGTGAGCATATCGTCCATGAGACTGTGATTGTTCGGTGGTTGTTGCACTCGTGTGTGAGGAGGCGATTGATGTATCGTTGTCATTTTACAGAAATTTTCTAAAAATCCTGCAGGTATTCAAGATTAAAGCTTTCTGAAGAGTCTGATATGTGTAGAGTGGTAAATCGAGTGTTTTTAAAGACTGGTGGAGCTGTTTAGGTATTACACCTGTTGTTGACAAGACTATAGGAACGCGGACTATAGGAGCAGAACGTGGCCGCCACATTCTGCTAATTTCTATTTTCAGGTCTATATACGAGTATATTGAGAGTTTTTGGCCTGAAGGGGCTAGGGCGAGCTAAAAATGTATTTGCTACTGAATAATTGCCATCACTGTAAAATACAAAATCTCGTGAAACAAAACATAAAAAAGTCGACAGTTTTAATCTATCTAGATGTCTTACCGTCAGATACGGAGTACAACAGACTTTTAACAGAAACAAAACAATGAGCATGGTATTTCACCCCTGATTTATTAAAAACACAAGTTTTTATTCAAATATAATAGGTATAAAGAGCTGTCGGCTTTTCAACAACTCCTCATACTCTGTTTGTTCACTACCAAACAAAGTTAGAAACGCGAGCAACGCCAGTTATTTTTAGTTTGTCCAGTATCTAGCCGCGTCTATTTTATATTCTGAAAGCCCATTTTTCATTCCGAGTGTAATATAAGCAGTTATTTGGCCAGTTTCCATCTCCTAAATCATAATCAGACGTTAGCTACAGGCTGCGACAAAATCTCGGAACGTCGGTAAACTCGTTGCGCCCACCAGCAAGCATTACCGACTCAATCCGATTCCACATCGCTCCGAATGCAGGCGAAAAAAGCGGCCATAGACAGTCCATGAATATTCATAGCCGACCGCCCTCGTCCCGAGCCGTCTGGCCACGTGGGCACATAGGCACAATAGGGATGATGAACAAATTTTTTTTTTTGTCTTTCTATTATAAAAAAAGAAGAAGAAGAGATTATAAAAAAATATTGGACACGTATTTTTTCTTTTTTTACATAATGTAAATATTACGGCGATACATTAAGGTTAAATGTGCCATGACGTCACGAGTATGTAGATTTTATACAGACTAGTGACGTAGCGACCCCCACTCCCCAGCCTAAATTGCGCTTTATCTAAGTATTTTTTTATTATAAATATGATAAAGCAAAAAATACGTGTCTAATATTTTTTTATTATCTGACTGACGGACTAATTATATTTTAATTCTTTTTACCCAGGCATCATCCCTATTGTCCTTCGTCTGACTTTTATTAATTTGTTTGTTAAACGAGCTCTGATGTCGTTCGTGGCTCAACTAAATATAATTTGACCGCACGCTGTATTTGGCTATCAAATATTTATGCAGCGGTTTCATTTGTGATGATAACATACATTTAATATTATGTTTATAGTATACTAGCATTTGCCCGCGGCTTCGCCCGCGCAGATGTTGGAAAATATCCCACGGGAACGTACTACCAGGATTTCATACCTAATAGCCGACCTTTTATACTATTCATTTAAATGATATGATGTAAAGGCATATTTTAATCTAAATTATACAACATATTTTACTACAAAATAGGTTCGGAAATAACGATGAAAATTTTATCAAATTCTGAAAGATAAAAATGGTTATTTATTGTGGGTCATCCGTAGAAGATATATTATATGCAATCGCAAACTTTTTTGTTGAACTTTTTAACATACACAATCCTGTATAACATACATTTTATTTATCTCTCACGGTTAACGCGGCGCACACCAGTAAAGCTCCCAGTCGGCATGAGTTTTTCCGACATCTTCAACAATAAGCATCATATTTCAGCCAGTTTACACAAAACCGTAATGAATTATACACTAAAACCTTCCTCATGAGTGACTCCGTCCATTGGTGAAAACCGTTTGAACATCCGTGTGGGAGTTTTTGAGTTTATCGCGTTCAGACAGACAGACATACAGAACTGGCGGGGGAATTTGTTTTACAATATGTAAGGAGGATTGCTGTATATGTATTAGATTCATAATGTACATATTACACTGAAATATGTATGTTAAAAATAATATTTGGTAATAATAGATGACACTATCGAATTTGGTCGAATATCTGTAAAGATACTTGTAAGAGGAAAAAAAAGCCAATTACTTTAAACTACCTAACTATGATTAATTTTGGTTACTACTTTTCTCGTAAAACTGCCGTGTCAGAGTGAGCGAGTAGCGAGCATCATAAAACTGTGCTTTTGGGGAAAACTTGGAAGTGTCATAAAATACTCAGAGGTCAGCGATACACCCCCAGGGGAAAATGTGCAAACTGTGTATTTATGGAGAATTGCATTTTATATCGCCTATCACAGAAATATGGACCAACAGTGTTTCAAAGAGCACCATATAGTATGTGTGTAGTGTACGTAGTGTGAAGCTAGGGTTATGGATTACTCGAGAATGTGTTATATTTTCAAGTATACAAGTGTGTGTGGACTCGGCAATGATTCATTAGTAGGTTCCTGGAAAGCCAGCAGTCGTCCTTCATAGTTGAGACAATAAGTTGATGATCGATCACTGACAGCCTAGTGGTGTGCCCGTCAGACTGCCAAGTTATAGGTCTCGAGTTCGAACCCAAGGCACGAACCTCTGAGTTTTCAGATTCACGTGCGTATTGTAAATTATCACTTGCTTCAAAAACGGTGAAAGAAAACATCTTGAGGAAACCGGCATGCCTTTTTTTTTTTTTCAGGATGGGAAATCATCAAATGACTTCTCCCGCTCTGGGCAGAGCGAGAGGGTGTGTCAGACTTTTACTGACTAAAACCCACCCGTGTTCCTTCCGTTGCCTGTGTGCCGGGGCCGCGTTATCCCTTTCGGACAAACCCGCAACCCCAGCAGGCATTGGTCTTTCGACCCCGTCGGTTGGTGCTGACATCTCTTTGAGGCGCGCGTGGAACACAACGCGCCGGCGACACGGGCCTGGTCCTTATCGGACGGCGAGCTGCCCATTGCTCACCGTCCGCAGGCCCGCGCCTACGGTGGCCGGAAGTCGGCTCTCGACTCCCGACGCCCGGGGCGTCTCCTGCGGCGACTAGGGCCGCGAGGGCGTGCAGCTTGCATCTCCCTCGCGCGCTCCGCCTCCGCCTTCGCGAACATAACTGCTTCGCAGAAGGAGGTGACGGCCTCCCATGCACTCTCGCTCCGAACCATGGCCTGAACCAGGGCCGGACGCGAGAGATCGCCGCCGCCGATCGCCTCCGTGAGGACACGGCGGCGCTCCGCCCAAGCCGGGCAGACCTCCACCGTATGCTCCACCGTGTCCTCCGGGCGATCCACACAGTGGTGACAACCGGGCGTTTCCTCCCGCCTTACGCGGAACAGGAAACTCCCGAAACAACCGTGTCCGGTGAGGACCTGCGTCAGGCGGAAGGTGAGGACGCCATGGCGCCTCTCAAGCCACTCCTCAAAGAGGGGAATTATCGCCGCAATTGTGGCGTGCCCAGCGCTGGGTTGCGACAATCGCACACTCCATGCCGCCATGAGATCCCGCCGGAGCTCTGTCCGCTGTGCCGTGATTTCTCAGCGGCAGCGGAGTTACACCCCGGCGTTTCGCCTCCTCGCGCAACTCCCACATGTGCGCGAGGACTTTCGCCTCCAAATCCCATGGCGGTAGTCCGGCAAGGAGGCTTGCCGCCTCACGGGAGACCGTGCGGTATCCCCGGACCAGCCTGATGGCCATGACCCTTTGGGACGCGTTCAACCGCCGGGCCGGTCGCAGCCTCAATGAACGCGCCCACACCGGTGCCCCGTAAAGGGCCATGGACCGCACGACCCCCGCGTAAAGCCTCCGGCAGGAGGCGTTTGGACCCCCCAGGTTGGGCAGGAGCCGCTTCAAAGCAGCCCCAGCCCTATCCAGTTTGGGAGCCAAACGTCGGAAGTGCTCCACGAAGTTCCACCGGCTATCGAGGACGAGTCCCAGGTACTTCATCGTCGACTCGACACCGATGTGAACCCCTCCCGCCGTAATCTGGGAACCCGACAGTGGCGCGTTCCGAGGACCATAGAAACACATGGCCTCGGACTTGTGCAAGGCCACCTCGAGTCCCAGTTGCCGGATCCTTTCAACGATTGTCGCAACCCAACGTGTCGCTAATTCGGCCGCCGCCTCATGCGACCTCCCCTGCACCAGGACCAGCGTGTCGTCAGCGTAGCAAACCACGCTGACGCCGCTAGGGAGGTCGGCGCGCAGCACCCAGTCGTAGCCGATGTCCCACAGATGCGGCCCCAGGACCGATCCCTGTGGGACACCGCACGTCATCTCTCGCCGGTTCCACTCACCGTGGTGACCGGGGTAGATGACGGCCCTGTCCGTCAAATAGGCCTCGACCACTCGACAGAGGTAGGTCGGCATCCGGTGATACCGGAGTGCCTCCCTAATGCAACTCCAGGGCAGGGTATTGAAGGCATTGGCGATGTCAAGAGACACCGCCAAGACTACCCCACCCCGGGCAACAGCATCCCCCGTCGTGAGGGCTCGAACGCGCATGATGGCATCCACCGTAGAGCGCCCCTTGCGTAAACCATACTGGCTCTCCGCCAAATCCGGCCCCACTCGCACCAGCTGCCCGACAAGGCGGTCTGCAATTACTCTTTCAAAGAGCTTGCCCACCTCATCGAGCAGCACGATGGGCCGGTAAGCGGACGGAGAGTCCGCCGGGCGCCCCGGCTTCTTGATGAGGACCAGTTTCCCCGTCTTCCAACGAAGTGGGAACTGGCCCCTCTCCAAGCATGCTCTTAGGAGCCCCCGAAGTCGAGGCCCGAGAGCCTCTAAGGCCAGAACCCAGGCTTTTCCAGGTAAGCCGTCGGGTCCTGGGGCGGTATTTTTGGCACTCAGCCTACGTACCGCCACTCTCAGATCTACCTCGGTCACCTCCGGAGTATCGTCGTCGTCGTCCCTGGTGTGGTCCGCAATGGGCACCGCAGGAGGCGGAGCCATGGGCGGGGGAGTATGTTCCCCTCGCGAGGGGAACAGAGCGCTCACCACGTCCTCCACGAGCTGGGGCCGGAGACTCTGCGTCAGCGGGGGAGCCCATGGGCGGAGCTTATCTCTCACCCATTTGTATGGGCGTCCCCACGGATCTCTGTTCAGAGTCTCCAGCGACTCCTCGCGGGCCAGTCCTCTGGCCCGCTCGATCCCCGCTTGGAGGGCGGTCTTCGCCGCTCTGTATCCTGCGTACAGCTCCGCCTCAATGGCTTCCGTATCCGGCGGGCGGATACGGAGCCTGCGGTAACCGGCATGCCTGAGACATATTTCTCGACGACAAGTGAAGCCAAGTCAGAGGCCCTTGGGCGGCTTTAAAACTCTGACACGAAAAGAAGAAGAAGAAGAACAACTAAACTCGCTCGTCGACCACGAGGTCAAACGCATTGGAAAGGGCAAGGAAGCAGTCTTAAATGGGAGTATTTCTATCCGTGTAATATCGGATAGTTTGCTTGAGACCAAGAATTGCGATTTCAGTGGGAAGCTTGGGCCAAAACCAAAACTGTGCGTCATGTAACTACAAAATATTACCTAATTCTTTCTCAAGCAAACTGTCCAATACTTTGGCTATTACAGTGGCAAGCGATATAGGTCTGTAGTTGGACGGATCAGAGGTAACACCAGTTCTGTTCCTTACAATGGGGACCACCACTGTTTTCATCATGTTTGTTGGCTAGTATGAGTGAATGAAAAGCAGAGCTTGGCAAATACGCGCCTGCATATTTCAGGTGCTTAATACTAAGACTGTCATGTTCAGATGACCTGCCTCTACACATTTTAATGATAAATTAAGTCACCTGGCAGAAAAACAAGAAAGAGTGACTTACCCTGACAAGCCTCAGCATTGACACTCTCGTTTGGTGGCCCCAGTGGTAGAGACACTACAAAAAATCCTTGAATATATAGACTATATCCTCCGCATTATCAAGGCTGCCGACACTCACAAGAAGGCTTAAGGTTAAGCTTTTAGGGGCATGAGGAACAGGGTGTAAAGTTCATTCATCCACCATAGAAAAGGGAGGATCCTCCGACCAGACGGGTGTCGTGTCTGGCGGGCAACTGCCCAGAGGTTGAAGTCGGGAAGCTTGTATATATGTTTATCGCGCGGTAAACTCTAATTGCGCGATGCAGGATTTGTGTGACGTCAGGATGTTGTGTGACGTCAGGTCTTTGATGTGTAGTTTGCATGTAGCGATGTAGATGCCGCTACATCACTCCCCTCCGGAGACCGGATGTCGATTGTGGGCTGAGTCTTGAATCTTGCGATGCTTCACAGTGCCAGCTGTGGTTCCAGTGAGTTGGAACCGGGTGCCGCATAGTTCGCAGTGAGTCGGAACTGTCTGCGGTGGTTCCCCAGTGAGTCGGGGTAGCATTGTGTTATGATCCAGTGGGTCGGATGTGGTACAGCGCTGGGTTGTGGCTGAGGGTGATGACCAGGAATACGCGTTCGCTGCATGCTGGTGGTCAGGATACCCGTTGAAGCCGTGGGTGCTGACTGGCTGTGTGACTCGCCTCACGAAAGCTTGCGGGAGTGATGATGATGATGACGTCACGATGAAGTAGTTGCACGAAGGCTGCGTTGAAATCCATATATGGGGTCACCAATTTAGGGGCATGAGGAACAGGGTGTAAAGTTCACTCATCCACCATAGAAAAGGGAGGATCCTCCGACCAGGCGGGTGTCGTGTCTGGCGGGCAACTGCCCAGAGGTTGAAGTCGGGAAGCTTGTATATATGTTTATCGCGCAGTAAACTCTAATTGCGCGATGCAGGATTTGTGTGACGTCAGGATGTTGTGTGACGTCAGGTCTTTGATGCGTAGTTTGCATGTAGCGATGTAGATGCCGCTACAAGCTCATTGGTTGACTTCCAAAACTGAGCAAAGTTTTTCGATGACCTTCGCGAAGCCAAAATGTCCATTTTAATTTGGTCTTGATTTTTCTTGCACCATTTAAGCCTTCCTCTAAAAATTTTTTGGCTCTCGCGCATCTCATCCTATACTTGACCGAACTGAGGCCTGCCGAGTTGTACCCAAACCTGATGCTTTATTCGAGCCTCGCTGTGTATTCCATGCAACCACACAACCTTTCATTCGTGCCTCTTTCTGCTCACAGCTTTGAATAGCTGACTCCGATAACAAGCAAACAATCCCAGCTAGCAAAACAGTCGAATAATTGATGAGTTATTCGGCTATAGATCGAATAAATGTTGAGTAGTTGCTGCGTTGTAACCGCATTGTAGTGTAAAAGCGTTTATTACCGACTTTTTTGCATTTTTCGCTTTTAAGTGCTTTAACCGTGTCGTATAAACGTTTACTCGATATTTTTATAGTGCATTTAATCAATAGTCATATAGTAGCTAACATTTCTCGTGTATACCTATGTGAGTGCAGTAATAGCGCTATTAGAGTTGTCGGTTCCCAAGTTTCATGTTTAAGAAGCTACTATATGGCTGCTACTCGACATTACTATTTTAGAGTAAATTAGCCGAATAAAAGCTGCCTATTTACTGAAAAGTATCTTGATGTCTGTAATAGCATGTTAAATCGATCAGTCGCATGTAAGAGTTTTTTAATTCAGTTACTGAACTTGAATCGTTAAGAATGCTGTTATAACACATTTATTGCATTAGGTGTTGTATAACTGATTGTTAATTACTTAACAAGCTATATAATATGTCATCCAGCATACCAGTATTTAAAAACATATTAACAGTAACCGATCGCTCTTATCACTTCACGAACTACCGCTGCGGGCTGGCTGGCTGTATTACGGCGGTCTATAGTGCTCTTAATAAATTAATAATTGATTACATTTCGCCGCTCGGTTGATAAGATAGGGCAGTGTATCAACAAACAGGGCAGAGGAAGTTCCCTCTATTAGCGCCGGTTAGTCTAATTAATTAGTAATAATAAGCGCCCCGCCCCGTGACAGCCTTATTAAGACGCTAACTAATATAGTTAGTGTAATGAAAACACTCTTTTCTTGTTAATACTTTTAATTCACACTGTACTATTTCACAATTAAAGGAGCGACTGACTCTGCACTACATTTTACCATTTAGAATGACTCGCCCCACCCAGAAATAACGATATTCTCATAACCGTTGTTTCTGAGTGTTGTCAAAGTAAAATAATACATTGTGTTGCCATAATGAAAATACATTTAAAACATTGTTAATAATTTGTACTTTGAAAGTGTTGCCACAGTGGATATTATAATTCGAAGTAATACATTTTTTAAAATTAAATCAAAGAAATCACGACGGTAGGGAGTGTGTTCTAGATTAATAGGGTGGTAGCTCACTCAATTTGGCCAACGCACAAATATCTGCGTACGCTGATGACACAGCTATTATTTTCCATGGAGACTGGAAGGAAACCTATAGTGCCGTAGAGGCTGGAATGCAGAAGGTTACCAGTTAGCTGCAACACAATCTGCTCACCCTTAACGTTCAAAAACCAAGGTACTTAGGTAATATTTCGGTAAGCATAAAAACAGCTGCATCTAAACAACTTTCACTCAAATCTGACCAGTGCAATTACAGGCTGCTGCAGCTGCGCCGTCTTTGAACATGTTAATAGCATCAAGTATCTTGGTATTGACATAGACCAGCATCTGACATGGGGAAAGTAAATCCAATTCGTTATTTCGCGCGTAAGGAAGCTTTTGTACATATTTAAAAGACTTCGATCTGTAGCTGACAAAGATACACTCAAGATGACTTACCTGGTTTTATGTCAGTCTGTGCTTGGTTACTGCATAATATCTTGGGGTTTCACTGGTAAGAGTTCTCTTATTACTGTGGAACGTGCACAAACATACCCCACGGATGTGTTATACCGAGAGATGAGAATGCTTACGGTGTGCCAACTTTACATTTTATCAGTACTACTTACATTTCATAGACCAGCAGCTGCCACTGTGGTAACGGATCAGCGCACACGTAGAAATCCTTAGGGGAACACAGTTAGGTAATAGGTAATACGGGCTCGTATCCGCAACTCCACGACTAAGCGCGTATTTGCCGTACGGGTGGGAAAATCGGTTATTCGATCCACCCCAGCTCCTCAAAGAAGGCCAGCGACGCCTTGGTGTCACTGACAATCTCACGTAGGGTACCTGGGCTACCGAAGTACTTTGCCCTGTATGCGGCCTCTGCCGGGCAGTATAACAGCACATGAGCTGCTGTCTCGTCGTCCTCCATGCAGGCTCTGCACAGCGGACTGTCTGTGACTCCTATGACAATGAGGTGTTTATTAAATGACCCAAGGCCAGTTACAGTTGCTGTGTCTGTACGCAGCTGTTGTTTCGTTAGTCGGAGAACCTGTTTCGTGAGGCGTCGTTAGTGCCTTGGCCTGCCTGCACTCACGGTGGTCCGACCATAGTTTGTGATGTTGGTCCCTGGTTTGTTTCCTTACCAGAGTGCGTAGGTACCCGAAGGGGAGTGGCGAAATGGGTTCGTGTTCCATTGGTGCCATGCTCGACCCCCTCCTGGCAAGTTTGTCGGCTACGTCATTGCCCCGCGAACCGCTGTGTCCTTTGATCCATTGAATGGTAATATTATTGAGACTTCCCACCTGGTTAAGGCGCTGGTGGCACTCGTATATCAGCCCAGCGTCAACAGTGTGGCTGTTTAGCGCTAGCAGAACAGCCGTGCTGTCTGAGAGTATACGTATCGAGTGGTCCTTAACTTCCCTGGCCATTATGGCTATAGCAGCAAGAGATATACCCATGCACTCAGCCTGGAACACTGGGGAACACAGTTTGCTGCAAACTTAAATTTGCCAATAAGGCTTTATCTCGTATTGGACCATACCTGTATGAAAAAGTTAACAAAAAGCTTAAAATCTTCCCCTTGACAAGGTTTGGGTGCCAACACAGGTGCAGGATTGGCTGCTTGGGCTTAATTATGCTGAAACGGAAAATCTTTTACCTTTCAAATATTAAAGAATTCATCATCTCACACTCACTCACACTCATCACTTACACACATACATTTGGTCCTAAGTTTGATTTAATAAACTGAAAGCGGTGCAATTGTTAACCTATCTTTTATAATTAATATTATCTGTCGAAAGAGACTGGATCCTGCGACACAGGCTATCGTAGTGCGGGATCCAGTGTCATACCTTAATATCGTAACACTTGTATAAGAATCAATAAAACTTATTATTTTATTCAGCAGACAGCAACTCACCAGCCTCGATAGTTTTGTTGAACGTTGCGACCTCGCAAGTATCGGCGGAAACTTGCTCTGTTATCACAGCGTTCATAATTATGATCAAGATCATGTCGCGTAGTGATGACAGGTACCTACCTACCTACGCGGCAGGTACATACGTCTGTGTTGAATAGCTAATGTTTCGTGTTCAACACCAAAAATCACTAATTACGGTGTTTATGTATGACGCCTCACGTCGTGTTATTGCAGATAATCATAATTTAACACGTCGTATTTTATTACAATAACCTGCAAATGATTTGCTCTCTCATCATTGCAGACGTCAAAATAATAATGTTCCACTGATTCAATCAATCTTTCAGAGAGTTGCCTCATCCAAAATGTAACCGTATGTGTGTGTCAGAGGTAAACACAAAATCAATGAATGTTCGATTGTAACGAGTGCGCTGAACGAATAGATAAGCCGCCCGCAATCCGATTGTAATGTATTTTCGTTGCCCCTAATGCCAATCATTTACATGTAGATTTGATTGAAATGCTCTAATTTTTTGAAAAGCGTCCGATCGCGGGCATCCATCAAACAATGATCCGCAAGCTGATTTAAAAGTCAAAACAGAGTTTTAAATCCGAATTGAAACGTTTTTAGTGAAAAATATGTTTTTGAATAATAAAAGAATTGTGTTGACTTTTTTTTATTACAAACTTATCTTCCCGGGAATCTTACCCGCAACGGTTGCCAGTCGCATCGTGCCACCGAACAGGATCCGGAAAAGTTATCGATGTCATTGAAACAATGTAAACTAGATAGGGAGCTCCTAGATACATAACAACTCACACGTGTAACTACTAAGCGTGTCCTCTATTTTGACCTTTTGTTCTGTAATCTGTCGCCACAATAAAACGGCCCAGATTCACTTTGAAAGTGATACAACTGTCTGGTATCGATAACAAACTACCAACTGCGACAACTTGGAGGTTCGCGCCTACAAGTTAGTCGGTAAGCCTTAGCCGATGGATGCCAGGTAAAAGTTCGGTACAATGAATTTGTATACTGTGGATTTGTGTAGATGGACTACCATAGAGTAGGTACTTTATAGAAGTCGAATTAAACAAGTAACTAAACAAGCCTCCTGTAACAGACTAATCGATTAGCGACTATACATCATGGAGATATATACACTACTTATATATGTACATGTGCCTTGCTGTCAGAAATTGATATTTCGTACTATCTTATTAACCGGTTTCTAAAAAAGAGTAGGTTCTATGTTCGTCAGTATATATTTTTTTTGTATGTCCCTTGATTTTTACATCTATTGTGGACCGACTTCAAAAATTATATTTTATTTTGGTAGAAGAAGCTTGTGCTGTGGTCCAATATAAATTATATTAACTTTGCTTTGGTAGTTTCAGTTAGCTTCAATAATACGTCTTCTTCGCACTTACTCTATGTAGATGATGTTTTAATAACTTCTTGTCACTGTTATTTACATAGCAGGTAGTGGTATTCGAATTTATGTGGGGCAGGTTCATTTTGTAGCGTTTTTTTTGGAAGTCGTTTGTTTTTTTATGTAAAAAGATTTTTGTTTTCAAATAAAAAAAATAAAAAAAAACACTCCTCCTACAACTCAATCAATCCTACAACGGCACTTACGAAACGTCAGAAGCTAGGTGCACGATTCCAATTGGTTGTTGCCTATGGAGAAGAGCCGGCAACAAACTCCAAAGTTCATTAGCGCTTTAAGAAATAATTGGGGTGTACAATGTTTTCAATTTACTGTGTTAACTGCATAACAGGACAGTGTAGACCTATCAACAAGTACCTAACTACCAGGTGAAACAAAATGGTCAAGAATGAGTCTGGGCGACTGTTCCGTACAATGTTGTCTAAATACCCCCATGTGTACTTGTGTACCTGTCTCCCGGTGTCCTCATGCCCCTGTGTACCTCTGCGTAACCCCCATGGCATAGCGACATATTCGGAGAATCCTTCATGTTCCTCTCAAGTTAGACACTAAGTCTCAGCGCAGTGGTCTGTGTACTACATTTAGTTGTGTTTGTATCCGCTGTCACGTCATGTATAGTGACGCTATATGCAGAAATTCTGTAAATTACAACTCTTGAAAGTATTATATAAGTTTTTTTTTCTTTTAAACCACTTAAAGTGCCTCAAAACACTTATTCAAACTACGTCGACTATCGCTGGTATACAGTATCGCCGTCCATGACTATCGCTGGTATACAGTATCGCCGTCCATGACTATCGCTGGTATACAGTATCGCCGTCCATGACTATCGCTGATATACAGTATCGCCATCCATGACTATCGCTGGTATACAGTATCGCCGTCCATGACTATCGCTGGTATACAGTATCGCCGTCCATGACTATCGCTGGTATACAGTATCACCGTCCATGACTATCGCTGGTATACAGTATCGCCGTCCATGACTATCGCTGGTATACAGTATCGCCTTCCATGACTATCGCTGGTATACAGTATAGCCGTCCATGACTATCGCTGGTATACAGTATCGCCGTCCATGACTATCGCTGGTATACAGTATCGCCGTCCATGACTATCGCTGGTATACAGTATCGCCGCCCATGACTATCGCTGGTATACAGTATCGCCGTCCATGACTATCGCTGGTATACAGTATCGCCGTCCATGACTATCGCTGGTATACAGTATCGCCGTCCATGACTATCGCTGGTATACAGTATCGCCGTCCATGACTATGTGCAGTACGTGCTAGTACTTTCTTATCCCCTTTTCCATAATCGAGACTTGCACATCCATCACTCATCCGTCTATAGCAAATTACGTAATCTCAATACGGAGCGCTCCCGGAAGGCAGCCACACTTCCGGCGCGGATGAGCTGTTGCGTCACTTCCGGTGACAGTCGCCATTAACAAGCAGCTTGCAGCTTTTTTACTTTGAACATGAACAGAGTCGGATACGTTGATATACCGCATATTGCAAAGCATACAATATTATTGTTGCTTTGGCAGATATATTTTTATAATCTTGCTTTTACACGTACCTATCGATTCATAACGATGTTTGTGATAGATGACTCTCGAAAACCTTGTCATGAATGTTAGATGAAGACTGTCTCTCAGTATTACAACGCAAACCTGACACAAATAAAAAGTAGGTAATCCATTAGAACGAGCAAAAAAGGTCCGCACTGGTGCTACGGCGTAGCACTAACGCTACGCTTGCTACGGAAGTGCTACGGATCATTATTCTATCACTTATGCAAAGGATCTTGGACGCTTAGCGTCTGTTGATTAGTTGCAGTATGTTCTGAAGTTGTTTAATACCATTTACTAGCTGCTTACACAGTAAATAACAGTGTTTAACTGATTCCTCTCTATTGTCTGCTATAAACAAATATTTCATACACAAAATCTGCAAATAAAATTACTCGGCCCTATCATGCATGTATAATGTATTGTATGTAGGTAGGTAGTAAATGTAAATCACGCGTGCGGTATTATTCCTCAATTTCGCAGCAAGTGGGGCGGATCACGCGGATATATGTGGATATCCTGCATACCTACTCGTCTGCCCGGCGCTGCCCGCACCTTGCCACATTGCACCGTACCGAAATCAAGTCGTGCGAACATAAAATGCCGAGTACACATCCCTCACAAGTAAAATACTAATAAAACTGAGACATGCCTTACTGATAGTGATCTAGGAGTGTACCGAGCGGATCCCATCAATAAAATGATATGATAGTTGTGTTACTACCGGGGACCGGGCCGGGCCGGGTTACAGCACTATCGGGCGGTGAGCCGGCGACCGCATGGAGGTACATCGCGGAAATTCTATGCATTTGGAAATAGCTGGGTCCCAGGCGGACCTTCTGCACCCTCGGACCCGCTGAGGCCCGTTACATACATTATGTACACTTGTATCGGTCAGCTGTTACATCAGACATAGAGTGTCCGAGTGTTGTTTCCCCAATCGATCATTCACCCACATACGCTTCGCTATTAACTGCTAGTGCCCTTCCAAAGGTACATTTGCCATTATAACACACAGCTGACGAGTTGGTTACCTATTCCTTTACTTTGTTATTAAATATTAATGCAAACCATTTTAATAGAATAGACAACATTAAATATAATCGCGTTATCGACCTTCTTTGTTATAGTAATGTTGACTCAGGTAATGGAGTAGTAGCGTGCGTTGTGTTCGATATGGTGAGTGGTTTACTTTGTGTTTCTTTAATTGCGGAACAAATCAAACTAACTCTATGCTTGTAGGAAATTGTTGGTTCAATCTGTTCTCGTTATTCGCATGTTAAAGATGTTACATCAAGTTGAGATCCGAAAATATATAGCTCTCGCACGAATCTAGGGTGAAATGTTAGTGTAAATATAAAGGAAGGTAGAAAAATGGTAATCCCCGAATCCTAGAAAAGCCTTATGAGAGAAAACCAATCTCAAAGCACGGAATGGAGCGGTGCGGTGCAGTGCGGCACAGTGCGGCGCGGCGGCGGGGAGGACGCAGATGCATTATAACGCTGCAGGTGGAATTCCACCGTGGAAATACTGCACGTGATTTAAAAATAAATTATGAACGTTTTTCTTTGTTTTAAAGTTTAACATGAATCGCAGTTTGGTACAAAACATTTCAGTCACTATTGGTCCATAGATTGATCTGCTGTTTGTGCTAACATGATTGTAGTATACCATTGAGTATAATTAGTTTTGTTCTGTTCCAAACATTTAGCGCAGCGCAGCAACGCTTGCACAGTGAACGGCGCGCGTTTAGCAACAACAGTCGCGCGATGTAAACGAGCTGCTTCCAATGTAAATATCAGCGCATTTACCTCCAGTAAACAACGTAATGTGTTGCTAGCCAGTGTTGCGGACGTAGCCAGCAGTAAATAGGAACAACATCGGCTATTCGAATTACAAAGTCATTATAAAGTGACCCGAAGTCCCTTCCCAATGCCTTGGTTTATCGATAATGTTGCTCACATTATTACGACTACGTTGATGGCGACTATAACTTACGACATAATACTCGTCCAACATTTACTGTTACAAGAAAGATACTAGGTTTAGACGGAATGCATTGTTCCTTTAATGATAAAAACTCTGATTTGTTCTTACAGGAATTATCTTCAGAAGAGTCTGCGGGGAACAAGTTCGGGGTGCGTGCGCGATAGAACTGTAAGAGCCACTGTTATTACAAAAACATACCGCCGTAGATGACAGATAATGTTTTCGAAAACAGCGAGTGCAAGCGTCTACTAGTAGCCGCTTGAAACAAATGCAGATGCGGAGGTGTTTACTACATGCGACTTATATGCACCGTACCACAGAATTGTACCAATACGAAGCCTCTGTATTTCACTAAAGTCTTCCAGTAAAATTTTGGCATAGGTACCTCACAAAATGAACCTCATAAAAGAGGGATTTGTCAAGGATACTGCTGTTCTCATTTAACCACAAACAATAAAACTGAAGCATTAACGCGTAATCTTTTCGATAAATGATACCTAAAGGTATCAAAGAGGAAATGAAGATAGTGTAGGTGAAGATTGCTTCATGCTCGCGCCGTGTAAGGGACACCGTCCGGCGCTCGGCGGCGGCGGCACTCTCGGCGAGCCGCTAAAATCCCCTTCATGAACGTTAACAGGCAATCGAAGTTGAGTCCGCCTCCTTAAGAGTTTAATGGCCACCGCCGCGTGCTACATTGAAAAGTTAAGATTCATTTAGAACAATAGCTGCCGTCTTAACGCCACAACTTTCAATTCGCCGTCGGACGTTCCGTTTTGTAAACTGTAGTTGCGGAATTGTGAGCGCCGAACTACGCGGTGGTAATTAACGCGCTCCTTCCCACTCGCCGGAAAATTATTCACGTGGCCCGACGCCGGCTGGCACTGCGCCGCACGGTAGGCTGATATGAAACCGTAGAGGACTTACGAATAAAAAAAAAAAAGATCTATTTAAAAAAAACAAATACGCAAATGAAATTTGCTAACCATTACAATATAATATTGTTCTATGACTTTACGTTTTACCCATTATTTTCAATGCTATGAATATTTGAAGATTTTTTTGTATGAACAAAAACATAAATTCGTGATTATCTCGTAATTCTCAGATTTTCTTAAAAAATGGATTGGAGATGTGAATAGGACTAATTATTAACCTATTTTTGCATCTAATCTGGTACTGCGATATTGTGCGATATTGGAAATATCTTTTTGCAACCTGTGTTGAAAAAAAAAGTTTAGCAAACTATACCGTTTGACATATCCAATGAAAGGGCTTACTATGAGCGTGTCAGTTTTTTTATTTTTTATAATTTTAACATAAATAGTTTTATAGTTATTTAAGAAAATAGATGAAAATTTACCTTTTTTTTTGTCCTTGTCTCCGAAACTACTGAGCATAAAAATTTGAAAAAAATACAGTGAGTCGTTATATTCTTATAGATTACAGGAACACCTATAAGAAGTCTATGATTTTAAAACAACATGGCAAATGTCTCAAAATTGTGCGTAAAAACTTACATTTCTAGTTGAAATGTATGGAAGACTATGTTTTTCAACTACAATGCTATGTTTGTACTTGGGATATATCATTCCAAATACGGAACCCTTCATTGTGTGTGGTCCTACACGCACTAGGCCGGTTTTTTAGGAGGCCTAATCCACTACAGCAAACGTTCTCCGTCCTGTGACGAAGGCATCATTAAATTAACCAGAAGAGTTTGATTTGTCAGAATTTTTAAATACAGACCCATTATTGCACAATGAGTCCAAATCAATTTTGTATCTGTAATAATCAGCAAAGATTTTGTCTCTTCTGAGAGGGATTTGAGTTTTCGCAATAGTTTGCGACGTATTTTTGAAATATGTGGGTCAGAGCTGATTAATAAATAGCAATAGTATTTTTTGTATGGGCATAAAAACATATAATAAGTTACCAATAGACATTAAGAACCTCCATCCAATTGGTATTTTTAAAAGGAAGCTAAAATATTTACTGATTAAAAAGGCATATTACTCTGTAAAAGAATTCCTTGAAGAAAAATAATTATCTAATATTAAAATGATTGTGATACTTAATTACAATGTGATGTGATTTTTATTTTTATTAATTATAAGAATAGTATGATATAATATAAAATGTATGAATAATGATAATTAATATAATATAATGTAAACTGTATAACTGTAGTATTGAGTATAATATAGGTATTTTTTTTTGTTATAACCATTTAAATTGCAATGCCTTAACGGGCAACTAAGTTCTAAGAACCTACCTATTGTTAACATCTTCAAAATTCTGTACACTTAGTTCGCAATAAAGAATTTGAATTTGAATTTCATTCGTAGCCTTTCTACAGAATTTTCTCGAATGATGTGCACGATATCTCCTGAAGTCTTTATTTCGAGCTTCAGCAGCTTCGGATAATTTTCCAATCAGCATTAAATCCAAATGTTCAATGATAGCTGCTCCGTGAATAAGAACTTTATGTACACTTGCAGGCATATAATACCAATTATACAAATCAATGTACAATTTCATGGTGGCTTCGGTGACGTCTTTAAACTTAATTGTATCTACAGGGTGACCTGAAGAAATTGCCTCTAATATGATTTTAAATCGTTTTATCATATCCTGATTGACTCCTGGGATCTAAGCAGCAATTTCAGAGTTTTCAAAAATCTCCTAGCAGTATTTCCATCATTAGTCGTACCATGACCATGTTTCACGACGTCAATCAAAAGTTATGTTTGAGATTTAAACGCTTCCTGAATATATTCCTTCCTGCTCTGCATAAAAGCCTTATTGTCACCTTTTACAATCCATGTCTTTAAATCTAATATATAAGCTATATGAAGAATGCATTCCATGAATCGTATCCAAATGTGTAACGACGATAGACCATATCTATATAAGTCAGTATCAACTTTCTTCGCAAGCAAGCAAGCAAGTCATTCATCTCCTTTGGAGTAGCTAAACATATGTCACATCTTTGGGAAGATGTTTCGCGGAACGGAATAGCTGTTGCTTTACCATCTATCATGGTTAGTATTAACTTGTATGAGATTTTCCAGCTATTATCTTTAATACTACCAGCTTCTTTCAATTTCCCAAAGAAATCAATGTTGTTAACTCAATTACTAAACATTTTTACAAAATCCTCGTAAATCTTACGTTCACAAAAATCAAATTCTAATAGTATTTCAATCAATAAAGGAGTAGTCCGTATGAAATGGTGGGTAACAACGAACTAAGGTCATCTTTTGACGTTTCCTACCCTCTTGGTTTTCACCTACCTGCAAATTTACTGCCCACTGATTGGCGCACGCCGCTAATAACTCACTACTGACTGCCTACTGTCTACTGATAAGAAAACCGGTTTGGCCGTATTTTGAACACAAACAAGTGACATCACGGAAGTGGTATGGAATATCATTCCACGTACTTGCAACTAAGTCTAATTTGACTATATTTCGCAATACAATTCTAATACGTGCATCAAAAAGTTTTTTTTTTCATACAATATTGAAACTACCTATAACTTTGAAAGTAATGGGTTTATGAAAAAATTCTTATATCAAAAAAGTATTGTATTAGTATGTAGATTTCAAAAATGTACATACGAATCCTTAAGTCCGTACTTCGCGATTTCAGTCCACTGTGCGCCGGTCCGCACCCGACGCGCCATCGACCATACGATAGCTGCTCGATCGGTGATGTATTATTGCACAACTTGCACCCCGTGCCCGCGTCGCTGCTCCACCAGCAGCAGGTTTCTTAAACTGTGCATTTTGTGCAGATGTAGAACAATTTTGGTGACATGTGTTCGGCTGGCGATTGCTTGCTAGCTTGCTTGACGAAGCGTTTTCAGATAACCAGATGTTTTATTAACGTAACCGGAATACAATCAGTTGTGCGACAGACTGAACTAAAGTTATTTAAGCAGTCGACAGTTAGTGTCCTTCGTTCTGTACGATTGAATTTAAATCTTTCTGTGATCGGATTTATAGTTAAGGTTGGAAGTTGTTTATAGCGCACGCCGAAGGGGGTGCGGGCACACTGTTCAGGTGACGGGGGAGGAGGCGGGAGGGCTAGTTATGAGAACCGATGTTGATACATATCCCGCGGCGGAGCGGTGGTGCGGTGCTGCTGCGACGCATACTCTGACGAACAACTTGTCAAGCTCTGCTCCAAGATGCTGGTATTTTATAATGTAAACTATGTTGTGTTCGTAAGTTAGTGAATAGTATCGTATAGTACTCGCCTTCCGGACTGGTGCAGCGTCTTACTCATTACTTATAAACAGCTACTAAATATGTAGCCCGAGTCATAAAGTTAAAATGTATCCTGTTCATCTGAACTTGAACAAAGCTTAGTACACCTTAGCACTAGAACTATGATGCACTCTCGAAGTAACTTCACTCTGCGACGTTGTACCAGCACCAAGTGCTAACTGTTCACACCCGCCAGACGGAGAGCACTCCAGGCGAGTGGCTGACTCGACTCGCCTGAGAACTCGCGCGGTAACCGAGAACCACTGACGTGCTGCATTGCAGCGCTCTCGTGTTAGATGCCTCTTGATTTTTATTTTATCCTCATAATAATGTGTCAATTTCAGCAAAAGTTTCAAAGTATGAAATCTTGTTTTTTAAGTTAAGTGAGTATGTTAGCTGTGTCATAAAGGCAGATCTATGGTTGACCACCATAGGTAAGCACTTATTTGTTTCTACCACAGTAAGACTTTATTGAGATAAACTTACAGAATCGTAACAATCACAACATTGTTCTGTTGTGACACAGTGAAGCGGCGCCATGTTGACATAACCCTAAACATCTTACAGCGTGTTCACAATCCTATAACAACGGCTGCAGGCTGCCGGGAGTTGTGCAGTCTTGCAGTCGAGTCAATAATCTTATGCATCGCTTGCAGGGCTGCCATCGAATACAATTAGCAGATGGATACGGATTATTTGGCCGAGTTTAGATTTATTTTGTTTAAAAAAAAAAAAAACAGGTAAATGCAAAGGAAAATGGCATTTATCTATGTATTCATACAGAGGGAGGAACAAGATTTGTGGATGCAACGATGATGTTGCATCCACAAATCTTTTCCGTCCCTCTGTATGAATAATGTAAAAATCGTTTTTGGAAAGATTTTATTATTTTGATAGATTTCAATAATAGAGCAAATCTGAACAGTTTATGTGTGTCTACTTTTATGTATAAGCAAATAAGTATTAAATATTCAAACATGTCCGCTGTCGTCAGACATGCCATTCCTGATTGCATGCGGGATACCACCGGGAGCAGTTTGTACATTGGTCGTGACGTCAGCGCTGGCTAATCCACACACCACCCACTTTGAGTCGAAATCCAATATAATTCGCAAATGAACTCTCGCCTGTCATGTGCCAATTTACAATACAGTCCGCCAAATATTGATAGAGAAGCGACGAGCGAGTGGGATACTATTGGATGGTGGATAGTAACTACTGAGAGGGCTCAAGTGGACATGGAAGTGACGGCGAGGCCGTGTAAGACTTCTCTGCGTGGTAATACTTGTATCGTAAAATTATAGGATTTCTTTTGTATGAAGGTAACTATCTCGATCAGTGTTTACTTACTTGACATATTATCTGACTTTAGCGCCAATAATGCGTAGATTGCAAGTTCTGAGATGGTTTTCAATGATCCTGAAATAAGTAATATTTACCGAAATATGAAACGGCCTTTAACAGTTTTACCATTGATTCCTCCAAAACGTCAAACGCAAAACCCGCGCACTACGCCAATAAAAGCCTTTTTTTAAAACCTTTTACAAAATATGCATAGTCAGTTTAATAAAGTTTCCGGCAGCAGTAAAGGTCGATAGATTATGTGGCGCGACACGCTGCACATAACGATGTATCGATCTGCTGAGTATCGATACGTATCGAGTGATCGGTCACTCGTTCACCACTAGCGCTAGATTACTTGTCCCGGCCGATTGGCAACTACTCTTTAATTATTTACGGAATGTCCGATTGGTATCAGTGTATCGGTTAAAATAGGTTCTACGTAGGTAAAAAGGTGTCTATAATACATTCAATCAGCTATTTTTTACTACTATTTATTATTATTTTTTTATTACTATTTTTTCGTCGGGTGCATCATCGACACAGCGAACATCAGTAACGTCTGGACATTGAGTGCTGAGATCGATCACGTTGTCCTGTGGTCGCAATATGATGTTTTGTTCCTTTCTGATGACAACACAAATAAAACTGAAATCAGCCTGCGTACATTATAAATATTATGGTATTATTACATAGAATGGCGAAAAGCTCCATAAAACTACACTCAAAGTAACATTGTCGTAAATGACAATGAAGAAATCATCATACAGACACACTTACAAAGTGGCAGTTGGTGTCGGACATAAAGATAAGCGCTCGAACGTGACCCGCTTTTATTTCCAACTCACTATCAGATCTGTGTATAGCTTTACACCAACTTACGTATTAGCTATTAACTTATAATTACAAGTAACTCGCAGTTTTTTATCTATATCCATCGTGGATTTATGAGGCCTGGCGCCTACTGCGGCCTACAGCCTCGCGCTCACGCACGTCGCGCTTCAAACTAAAAAGCTTCTTGACGCAGCACCTCGAGGGAAATTAGGGCGCCTTTGATTGGCTTCTTAAAAATAAAACGCGTGTTGCTGCTTAGGTATGTTCGTACATTCTTGAGTGTGTCGGTTAAAGTTTCATTCGCGCGGGGGGGGGGGGGGGGGGGAGAGGACGCGGTAAGTTGCAAGGTTTCTACAAGTTGGCACGGTGCGTTTACTTGACGTAAAGCTTCTAAGTATGGCCTCCGAGGCGGTTTTAATTTGTTGGTTGAAACAGAAAGTGACTTTGATATAGGTACAGTATGTACTCTGCTAAGACCTCCAACTTTACTTCTCCTAATACCTGGCGTAGTTTTTTTACTTTTCTGGCTTTAAGGTGAGTATAGACTGGACCTATGATTTACTTTGTAACGGAACATCGAGCATTCGCCGTTTTTAAATTTTATCGAACCGCACTTCGAGCACGACACTCGGTATTTTGTTACAACCTAATTAAAAAAACCAAAGAGCGTATTGTTGTAACATTTTATCTAGCAAAGGCACGAGCGCGGGCGACGCGGAGTGAGGTGCGTGTGTCGAGGGCAGGTCGTAACAATGAACGCATTGTAGAAAGAAATATTACAGGTGATTGCTCACTAATCGTGCGCATTACGTCGAACGCAGCGTCGAGTATCGCAGCGAACGTTAAATTACATGGAAATGCTCGACAAAATACTCTACTGTATACTCTCCTTTATGTTTCTTTCAGGTTAAAGTTTTAGCAAATATCTATTCGCTTGTAACATCCCGCTGTAGTTTGTAACATGCCGCTGTAGTTTGTAACATGCCGCTGTTGTTTGTAACATCCCGCTGTAGTTTGTAACATCCCGCTGTAGTTTGTAACATCCCGCTGTAGTTTGTAACATCCCGCTGTAGTTTGTAACATGCCGCTATTGTTTGTAACATCCCGCTGTAGTTTGTAACATCCTGCTGTAGTTTTTTTAAATGAATGAGTTTCCCTTCTGTCTCGAGCGATTTATTACATCTATAGATCTTCTTGACACCTCAGTGTCACGTTTCAGCCTAGTAAACCACATATCAAGTACCTCCTCATACCCGTGATCAGATTATACACTGGATAAGTGTATCAGTACATCAGAGGATATCGTAAAGTGCCCTATATCGGCAACAATGGGGCGCCAATGTTCGGTCACCCTCTATAACTGATTCGTTTCGATAACTAAAGTATAATGCCCCATCCGCACGGGCGGCTTTACGACGCCATCACTTTGTATCATCCAGCTCAACGCGTACTTATGAGCGACGTACTTTAAGTATATTCGTGACTTAATAGCGAAATATACACGTATTATCGTCTCTTCCGGTTATTATCTGCAGGCTGCGTTACTTTCTTGATCATATGACCAGGCAGATATATAAATACGCACGCCTAATAAAGAGCTGAACAAATAAATAAATAAATGTTGTTCAAACTGTTTGAACAGATAGAACACAAAACTCGTGCAAGAGCAAGAAACAATAGTGCAATATTTGTATCGTACAGTTCGTGATCCATAAGACTACACTGTCAAAGTTTGGAACACTCGCAGTCAGATAAAAAGTTCAGAATTGGCTAGCGAAGCCAAAAGAGGTGATAGAGCTGTACCGAACTGCGACCGGAGGAAAGTGAACGAGAGGCTTGATTTATGTGCCGCTGAGCAGGACGCCCGTGTGCTTGTCCTGACAGTGACCGCTCGCTGTGGAAATAAGTACTTCCTTAGCAAAAGGATACTTGGACACCGCAGCTACAATTTTTTTTAAATCTTTTTATTTGATACACACTGGATTCCATTTTCATGACCACTACATATACATAAGTGCAAATTAAATAAAGAAGTCTCAATCTTTAATGCCATGAGATGATTTCTCTGTTAACTCAGAACCTAGCATGAACTAAAACCTAAGCTGAATTATTCATTGTATTACTGCTGTTTGTATTTATACATCTCAAGCAGTGTTTCGTGTGCAAACTGTGTACATTGTGTGGCGTCTCGCGGTTTTGTCGCGATCTCATGCTAATGTAATCCGACGACGTAGGGCGATGTAGAACAGCCCCGTGTCGTTTGCAAACACTAATGAACACGGAATTCGCATTAGTTTCAATTTAATTGCCGCGCCTCGCAATCTGTCCTCTTTGATGAGGGTTCCCCGGACCAATAATCAACCAATTAGGCTCGCCCGACGTGCCCGACCACAAATACACACTCTTTTCTAATTACATTATAGTTAGTCATTATACTGATGTAAAGATCTGTAACTTATCTAACAAACTGGTTGATTTTGTTTATTTAAAAAAGGTGGTAAATTTGCATTGTTTCGTCGTATTATTAGATCGTAAGAAAGAAAGAAAGAAAAATATTTTATAGGGACACGCACAGGACATACAAACGGTAAAGTTACATTAAAAACTACAAAATAATGAAAACAAAATAAAAAAACCGGCCAAATGCGTGTCGGACCACGCACAAAGAAGGGTTCCGTAGTTGGGATGAATTTATCCTAAGAACCTACTTAACTTAAAAAAACAACTTTAGTTAAAAAACATGTTCTCCCATACGGAATGTATGGGAGAACATGTTTTTCAAACTGCAAATTTAAGTTGGTTGATTATTTCTCGTTAACCTGTACAGCCTACTTAGCTCTGATAGTTTTCCTTTTAACTTCGTTATATAAACTACTTTAAAAAAAAATGAACCCTAAAAAGACCTGTGCAATGCCAAAAAGGCTATCTATAATGCTTTAATATTTACAATATATATTATAATATAATTATATTTATTAAAAATATAATAGAAACAGACAGAGAGAGAGCCAGTCGCATGGAGGAGGTAAAACGCATCGCTCTTATGGCAGCGCTGGGTATTCTGATAGGGCCCGCTGTGACGTCACGGACACAGCTACGGACATTGACAACAATGAAAGGTAAAAGCCGTAATAAAAACTATATTTCTTATAAGATATTAATTGTACAATAAATATGTATTACAAAATATCGTAATAATATTATAAAGTTGTATTCTTGTGTGACGTTGTTGTGGACTGAGTTGTGCTATGTAAGGGTGTCTACACACCAAACCCTCAAGGTTCAATTTTATTAAAGACTAGCTTTACCCAGCCCGGCTTCGCACGGGTAGTACTAAACCCTACCTACCCTACCTACCCTACCTACCCTACCTACCCTACCTACCCTACCTACCCTACCTACCCTACCTACCCTACCTACCCTACCTACCCTACCTACCCTACCTACCCTACCTACCCTACCTACCCTACCTACCCTACCTACCCTACCTACCCTACCTACCCTACCTACCCTACCTACCCTACCTACCCTACCTACCCTACCTACCCTACCTACCCTACCTACCCTACCTACCCTACCTACCCTACCTACCCTACCTACCCTACCTACCCTACCTACCCTACCTACCCTACCTACCCTACCTACCCTACCTAC
This sequence comes from Agrochola lota, assembly GCA_947364205.1. Classification (NCBI taxonomy): domain Eukaryota; kingdom Metazoa; phylum Arthropoda; class Insecta; order Lepidoptera; family Noctuidae; genus Agrochola; species Agrochola lota. The sequence continues at coordinate 22,789,340 of OX376223.1, forward strand.
CCTACCTACCCTACCTACCCTACCTACCCTACCTACCCTACCTACCCTACCTACCCTACCTACCCTACCTACCCTACCTACCCTACCTACCCTACCTACCCTACCTACCCTACCTACCCTACCTACCCTACCTACCCTACCTACCCTACCTACCCTACCTACCCTACCTACCCTACCTACCCTACCTACCCTACCTACCCTACCTACCCTACCTACCCTACCTACCCTACCTACCCTACCTACCCTACCTACCCTACCTACCCTACCTACCCTACCTACCCTACCTACCCTACCTACCCTACCTACCCTAATTTTCTCACCGTTTAAACCTTCCCTGGACTACGACAAACATTTCAAAACCAAAATCAGCTAAATCGGCCCAGCCGTTCTCGAGTTTTAGCGAGACTAACGAACAGCAATTGATTTTTATATATATAGATAAAAGGTGTCCGACTTGCAACGTTCTTATGCTGCGGGCACGCCGGCGCGGCTTTGGTGTGTACGTAGAGATGTTACCGAGGTTGTTTTACCGGAACCGGGGCCGGAGTCGGAGGTTTTAAATTTGATTGATCGGAGTCGAAACTGGAGGCGGAGTCGGAGCAGAATCATATCATGATGCGTCTGACATACATAAAACAATAAACAGAGACTTCGTGCGCGAGCGTGTATAAAAGTTACGCGCTCTATATACTTATATAAAGATAATCTAAAAAAACACAATATTTCTGGAATGGTCCACCAGGAGGCCACTTCAGATAAACGTTAACTTAATAAGTGTTGGAAAAAGGTGTCGTCTCGAAAGAGATGTTTAATAAATAATTGCAATCGGTGACATGGCTATTACTAAAAAAAAATATAATTTATTAGAAACAGCTTAGGGTGTCGAGTGATTCACTACTACGGGAACTAATGCCTGGTAGGCATAACTAGGTAGTTAAATACGGTAAACAATAAAAACCACGTGACGAGAGAGCTGTCAAGTAGGTAACCGACTAAACCTCGGTAATACCTGTCACTTTAGTTGTCATGCTACGTCATAGTTGTAGTGTTCAATTTAGCAACGTTATAATTCATTGACATTTACATCACCTGTCTTTTTGGGCTCTTTATAATAGACAGATTAAAAAATATTATTATATTAATATAAATCTAACAAAAAAATTGTGCTCAACCAGTTACATCTACAAACAGTAAGTTAAGATTAAATGATAAAGTTTTACATGCATGAATAAAACAGGAAACTATCGTAAACATCGAAAATATATTCAATTTGGTTATAACATATTTTTAAACAAGAAAGTGTCATCTATAAAAGCGCTTATTATGATTTGTTTATCTTTATTTAATTACCTAAACCAATGACGTATGTATAGTTACGTGCGTCGCTGCGTTTCGATCTGCGGTATAACTCCGATTCAAAATGATCAGCGAAGTCGGAGTCGGAGCTGTAAAATTAATCAGAAGTATCGAAGCTCCGTAACAACTCTGGTGTATAGACACCTTAAGTCGGAAGAAAAACATTTAATAACCGAACAAACCAAATTGATAGAACTAAGCAAATCATGCTGCTAGGAAAATAATAAGACTCCGTTAAGGTCACCAGTTAGGTCGGGGAAATGAGGTTTAAACCCTGCACTAAATACTAACAGCAATCTTTTTCTTGAATCGTGTTATTGAACTTAGCTCTTCAAATAAAATAAAAACAAAATACTCTTACCAGGACCACATCAAAGTAAAAAATGAAAAAAACGTGATTTTGTGAATATAAATTGAGGCAAGATAGTTAACAGGAAAATTTTAGTTTTAATATGTAAAAAATTCGAAAAACTAATATATTCTTTCAGAATTAAACAATTTGTTTAATTTTCTTGTAATTATGTGAGTTAGAGCCTATATATAAAAGTTACACTTAATTTAACTCTGTAACATTTTTGGCTGAACCACTATTGCAAAGAAACTTTGATTAATATCTTGCGATAGTACTATATGTATGTATGTTTAATTTTGTTGGATAGCGTATTAAAGTAATTTAATAGAAACAAAAGGGCTGTTCAGATTTTTGCTTGAAGTATAATTAAAAAAAATAGTAATTTTATTTTAACGAAATTTCCGTGGGTGAATATGTTTAATTTTTTGACTTACTTGTGATACCTAATCTCTTTGACAAACACTCCATACAAACATAACTGTTAATATTTTTTTCTAACACGTAAAATAGAATGTAGATGTTTGCTTAAAAAAAAGTTCACGCGAGGGTGAACTTTTCGCATTTTAACATACTTCCTAGACGTTATACCCTACCCTATAAATTAATGCAAAGTTAGCCTAAAATTCGGCGTAGATTCCCCGGGTTAACTACCAACTGCGTGCAGTTCCCGGGTGAGTTTAGAAACTGGTTTTCTTTTGTACTCGTAACAAGTATTATTTATATTATTAGAACTCAAAGTGCCAACTGTTTTTATAGCACAAAAAGGAGGTTGCAAGTCGTTCCAGCAGCGAGGGGCAGCTTTAAGTCTTCTACGGAATGCAGTAGTTTTGTTCGTTTAGGTCAACAGAAGGTAAGAAGATGCTCTTGTTTTAGCTTGAATTATAATATCTCGTGTCCTTCAATTTCCTATGGAGACATTCTGTTGTTTTTGCTAGAAAGGTGCCAAAGAGTAGGGTAGTCAGATGACGCTAGTAGTCGCCGATGGAATCGATGTATCGTGTAGCATGATGTACGTAGCACGCGGGCGACGCAATCGATGTATCGTGTAGCATGATGTACGTAGCGTGCGGGTGACGCAATCGATGTATCGTGTAGCATGATGTACGTAGCACGCGGGCGACGCAATCGATGTATCGTGTAGCATGATGTACGTAGCACGCGGGCGACGCAATCGATGTATCGTGTAGCATGATGTACGTAGCGCGCGGGCGACGCAATCGATGTATCGTGTAGCATGATGTACGTAGCGTGCGGGTGACGCAATCGATGTATCGTGTAGCATGATGTACGTAGCGCGCGGGCGACGCAATCGATGTATCGTGTAGCATGATGTACGTAGCGTGCGGGTGACGCAATCGATGTATCGTGTAGCATGATGTACGTAGCGTGCGGGTGACGCAATCGATGTATCGTGTAGCATGATGTACGTAGCACGCGGGCGACGCAATCGATGTATCGTGTAGCATGATGTACGTAGCGCGCGGGCGACGCAATCGATGTATCGTGTAGCATGATGTACGTAGCGTGCGGGTGACGCAATCGATGTAACGTGTAGCATGATGTACGTAGCGTGCGGGTGACGCAATCGATGTATCGTGTAGCATGATGTACGTAGCACGCGGGCGACGCAATCGATGTATCGTGTAGCATGATGTACGTAGCGTGCGGGTGACGCAATCGATGTATCGTGTAGCATGATGTAGGTAGCGCGAGGGCGACGCAATCGATGTATCGTGTAGCATGATGTACGTAGCACGCGGGCGACGCAATCGATGTATCGTGTAGCATGATGTACGTAGCGTGCGGGTGACGCAATCGATGTAACGTGTAGCATGATGTACGTAGCGTGCGGGTGACGCAATCGATGTATCGTGTAGCATGATGTACGTAGCACGCGGGCGACGCAATCGATGTATCGTGTAGCATGATGTACGTAGCGTGCGGGTGACGCAATCGATGTATCGTGTAGCATGATGTAGGTAGCGCGAGGGCGACGCAATCGATGTATCGTGTAGCATGATGTAGGTAGCGCGCGGGCGACGCAATCGATTTATCGTGTAGCATGATGTACGTAGCACGCGGGCGACGCAATCGATGTATCGTGTAGCATGATGTACGTAGCGTGCGGGTGACGCAATCGATGTATCGTGTAGCATGATGTAGGTAGCGCGAGGGCGACGCAATCGATGTATCGTGTAGCATGATGTAGGTAGCGCGAGGGCGACGCAATCGATGTATCGTGTAGCATGAAGTACGTAGCGCGCGGGCGATGCAATCGATGTATCGTGTAGCATGATGTACGTAGCGTGCGGGTGACGCAATCGATGTATCGTGTAGCATGATGTACGTAGCGTGCGGGTGACGCAATCGATGTATCGTGTAGCATGATGTAGGTAGCGCGAGGGCGACGCAATCGATGTATCGTGTAGCATGATGTAGGTAGCGCGAGGGCGACGCAATCGATGTATCGTGTAGCATGAAGTACGTAGCGCGCGGGCGATGCAATCGATGTATCGTGTAGCATGATGTACGTAGCACGCGGGCGACGCAATCGATGTATCGTGTAGCATGATGTACGTAGCACGCGGGCGACGCAATCGATGTATCGTGTAGCATGATGTACGTAGCGTGCGGGTGACGCAATCGATGTATCGTGTAGCATGATGTACGTAGCACGCGGGCGACGCAATCGATGTATCGTGTAGCATGATGTACGTAGCACGCGGGCGACGCAATCGATGTATCGTGTAGCATGATGTACGTAGCGCGAGGGCGACGCAATCGATGTATTGTGTAGCATGAAGTACGTAGCGCGCGGGCGATGCAATCGATGTATCGTGTAGCATGATGCACGTAGCGCGCGGGCGGCGCAATCTTACGGCTCATTTGCGGCGTGCTGATCTTCGACGACGATTAATGTGCACGCAGTCGCTCAATGTAAAACACTGGATATAAGTACGCTTTAATTGAACACTCGTCTTATTTCAAACTGAAACCGTGTTCACATATTTTATAGCAACTAAATTCTTCTTCTTTTCGTGTGGTTAGTGACTAGCCTGGTGTCACAGTTTTGAAGCCGCCCATGGGCATCTGACTTGGCTTCACATGCCGTCGAAAAATAACTCTCAGTCATGCCGGTTTTTTCACGATGTTTTCCTTCACAGTTTTTGGAGCAAGTGATAATTATACAATACGCAAATGAATCCGAAAAGTCAGAGGTGCGTGACTAGAGTAGACCTATGACTTGGCAGTCCAACGGTCACACCAATAGGCTATCACTGCCTACAACTGCAACTAACTGAAACTGATCCCGTGGTTTTTCGCGACCATTTTCACAATCTTACAAATTCACTCCTGTCCGCGGCGTTGTTCAACAATTTTGGCATGGGGGTTACATAATTATTACGTACTTCTTCATTACTCCTTCCCCAGAATTTCAGGTTAGCGAGTAAGCCAACAATGACCAGTTACGTACCAACTCAATTTTATTTTTAATATTCGTTACGAAAGCCCATTTAAATTTAACACACAACAATGGCACCGATTCTCTTGTTGTGACAAATAAAAAAAAGCCTCTAAACTAGACTAAAAATCACTAAAATTTATTCAGTGAAAATGGTAATTTTGCTATTCTGAATTTGACCTAACATTTTGATTGTAAAAACCAAACCAGACAAATTTTAATCGCGATTAAAAAGGTGTGGGATAAAATACGTTGTCATGAACTAAAATTCACACCAACATCTCACTTCACGTGCAAAAATAGTACTGTATTTATTTTTTCTTTTGCTTGTATCTCGAAAATGGTGCAAAATTTCGACCCCCTTTATAAGACTCATAAACCCCTAAAACTCAACATGTAGGTAATATTTTTTCATATTTACCATACAAAAAATGAAAAATTCCATATAAAACACGTCGAGGCTACAAACCCTGCGCGCCACCGGCTGTAAAAAAAACCACGGGTAAATGCGATTTACGATTGTCAAATTTGATTTTAGTTGTGTCAAAATTATTTTTTAATGTGGAGAATTTTATTTGCAGAATAGCTCTAAGATTCTCATAGCCAAAAGTAAGGTATTTTAGTGATAGTTTAGTTAGTTTAGTTCGGTGTACAAGAGAATCGGCACCATTATCTCTCTGTAACGTGTTGTCAAAGTCAAAGTCATTTATTTGCTTTAAATGCGGTTACAAAGGTGTTAATAAATAAGTATTCTTGTGCGATGACACATTTCGCCATATGTTGGCATAAAATATTAATAGTAAGGCTTATTTAAATAAGCAGTTATCTATAACTCAAGTTGAAAATATTTACTAAACCTGAAATTATTTCAAGTAAATCAATCTTCAAGTTACACAACAGAAATATAGTAATAATAAAAAAAGTATATATAATACATTTGGCACAACATAAAAAAAAAACAGTTGATATAACATGTTAGTATAGGAATGCGTGTGTACTGTAACGTAACACTTACCTCCGTTGAGGAAAACGTAGGTCACAAATTAAATTTAATTATAATAAAAAAAAGTATTAAAATTAAAAGTTAAAATGAGCAAAGGTAAGTTTAGGACACAGGACATTCTCGGGTTAGGCGGGAGGCAGGAACAGGCAGGCAGTCGGACAGGTGGGCAGGTAGGTAGGTAGGCAGGCAGGCAGCAGGCAGCGTGAAGGAGGCTGGGCTGAGGATTATCCACCCTGGAGATCCACCCCACCCTGTGGAACGGAGAGGAGGTTGTGAGAGTTTGAAGATGTCGGAGGCGCTTGTAAGGCGCCTCACCTAGCGGGAGGACCGTGCTAGCGTCACAGGTGACGGCGGAGGTCTCTCTCGGAGAGTAACGTGGTCTAGCGTCGGAGGCATTTGTGTGCATGTACTCGTGGCGTTCTACGCCACGTGATTATAGTTCGTCTGGAGTGAGCACCTCCTACAGGGCTAGGCAGGAGTGCCGGGCGAATGATACACAGTATTAGAATGTTTATTGTTATAATCCACTCATGGTCGATAGTTTAAATTACACAGTATGATTAGAACACTCGCGCACGCTAGTTATGCTAGTTACATGAGACTAATATTCGAGTAGCTAACTGTTCAACAAATAAGACTTAAGGGCAGAAAAACAGCGACTCCGTCTCAAGTTAAAAATACCGACCCTCCGAAGCTAAGACAAGACTAGGCAAAATTTGAAGGCCATTTTTATTGTTCTGTGTCATATTTTAAACATTTTAAAAACATATTCAAGTTATTTCTTAATTTAGATATGAAAACGGCTTACAGAGGAGAAATCTTAGATCTGCCGGGCTTATTGCGAAGGCTCAGTGTGTACATCCACTTTATGAGAGAAGATAGAGTGTACTTATCTATGATGTGTTCTGTCTATAGTTTAGAAAAGAAAATTACGACAGATGACAGTTTAAGATGAAAACATCAGAATATAAATATTCTAAAGTTTTTTACAAAAGGGAAAGTTAATAATATAAACTCGATTTGGATGCTAAAACAATCAAGAGATAATTAAAAGTATGCTTTACAGAGGTAAACAATGTTACATAATATAAAAGTGAGTAAAGTACATGTGTCATAGAATATCAATAGGTAAATAAATCAAAAGGTGGTTTGTTTAGTATAATAACATAAAGAAGGATTAAAGATCGTGGTTCTGCACGGGAATATACCATAGTACGTGCACACTGTACTGTGTGCACATCGGGCTCCGCACAGCCCATCAATCGACATCAATCGGAATTCAATTCGCCGCCGAAATAATATTTATATCGGAAATCCATTAGCGGAGCGAGGTAGCTACGTGTTCGGTATTGTGCTGTTGTGTTCCTAGCAGTGTGAGTACCCGCACGGACTACATAACTAGTACATTGACGTGTCTCGTACTGTAACGTATAGGGTTCTCACACATCCTTTGAAGGTTTGGACGAAAATTGTGGAACCGCTTACCTTCCTGCTCATAAACGGGTTTATTTAAAAATAGAAAGGACTACTTATAATTCTGAATAATTCTTTCTATATTCTTTTGTAAACAAAATAATACTTGTAGTATTCATTTTCCGTTCCACAGACATCGTTTACGTTTCCGTGCCGCAGTGCACTAACCGCGCGCACGAGATAGCGATCTAAACGAAAGTTTAACTTTAACTGTTCGAGCCCAATACAGTTAGTTATAGCGGCATGTCTCTGTTGCCAAGTAATTACGTCGCTTCGCGTTATACGCTGGCTCTAGATTCTTTGTTTTGTAACATCGCGAAGCACGAATGTAATCTGCATGCAATTGCTTTTAGATAACTATCTATTGTGCTGTGTTTTCTTATTATCTCACGATTGGAACACGATGCCATTTTGTCGAGCACCTGAATGCAGAGAAGATTGCTAAATAAACGTAAGTTTTTACGACCTGCGCTAGTAAATAATTTTGGTAAGTATAAATTTATTTGGTAAATAATCAAAACATCGAAAAAGTCTCAGTTTACGTAGGTAAGTTACGTAGTGTGCACTTTTGCTAGGAAAGCCTACGAAGCCTATGTAGTATTCTTTGGAAGCACAGCGGACCCAGGGCTGGTAATATTTGGAAGCCGTGAAATGAGCACGCTGTCTCGCTCGGCACAATGTGTCGACTCACTATATTGTCACCAAGCCAGAGCAGGCGCGCTGGAAATTGTCAACTTTACAGTTTCTCGAGTCATCACTAAATTGATGAAAAGAACTGCATTCGTCAATCGTTTTCCTGATGGAATGGTGTCACACAAGTTTGTAGTAAATAAGTACTTACCTCGAGAGAATAGCGAGCAGTCGCAATCAAATAACCTTCGCTAGACAGACGAAACTTTCAGCCGGTGATTGTTGTTAAAAATTTATAATCTTTAGAAAAAAAAAAGAAATAAACTATTCATAGCTATGTACAGCGTTCGTAGTGCTGTATGAGTAGGCACCTTCAGTGTTTCGATAGCGCGACAGGCTCGACTAGAGCTTGGTCTTCAATATTAAGGGGCGGCTATCGACCCGCGGGATGCTGGCGAATACGATCCATCTAGTTTGTGCTCCGTTCGCAACTTTACACGATACTGCGAGCTCAACCAATAAGCCGTGAAAGATGTTGTGATTATAGGGCGATACTTTAGGATTTATACTACTACAGGGTGTGCGACAAAGTAAGGAGTTCAGCGCGTGGAGATAAATAGAGGTTATTGTGACATGCATGTAGTCGCACAAGGATATTGCCGTAAGGGGTAAAGAACTGTCAACTATTTACTGCAGAATACCTATCTTCAGTATCTATAAGAATAAATAGCTGCAGACTTACTTTTTCACTTGTAAACGTAGATTTTAAACGCTACACAAAATGAAAGAATAACATTCAAGCTTTGCTCTTATTTTTATCTGCGTAAACCTATTTCTAGTATATTCATAGATGTCATGTGTGCCGAGGGGCTCGGTTGGCTCGGTTGGCTGGTTGCTCGGTTCATGAGCGGTTACGTCGCAGACGGCGCGGCCCGTATTTTGATTGTGTTACGGCCGCTCTTCGCCGCTCGCCGAAACTCGCCCCGGGCGCCCGACTGCTGCTTATTGTGACACACGTCGCAAAATTGAAAACAAACATATTATTACTGGAATGTTTTTGTTATTAATGTATGAGAAATGTGAAGGCACGTTAACTTGGCTGTCTCTAGAGTGGAATGTTAACATTGCGCGAGCATCCGAGCATGTGTAAGTATTGTTAAGTATTTCACATCAATTTTGATGCAACTGCCTTGAATGCCTATTCATATATAATACCTATTCAATGGGTTTTAAGCTAACCTTACTTTATACGGATTACTTCAACCCGGTTGACAATCGTTATCGAGCTCAATTGTTTTTCACAAGTAGCGGTTCGACGTGTTTATTACTTAACGCTAAATAAAATGTAGCATTCCTAACACGTTACTATTTCGTACTGAGCTCGTGTGGTGACCGCGTCGCTCCATCCTTCAGCTCCAAATAAACGCGAATCTTTAGCTAAATAAATCCGGTATTCAGGTATTCCTAGCGGTGTGCCGTGGCGAGGTTGGGGCACTATCTCATAGGTCGAGGCGCGGGATATTGCTATTCCTTCGCTCCAAATGGAATATTCGCCGCCGCCACACGCCACCTGCCAAGGATGACAGGTTTATAACGAAAATAATACAGAATTTACTCTAGACTTGAAAGTGTTCCTAAGATTTGTGTTTCAGATGAAGTTATTAAAACTCAGTTCCTGACCTGATGCTCAATTTGTAACGATGTTCGTTTCATGTAACAATGACCTATTTCTTACCAACCATTTGTCGCGCCGCTGGTACCTACTCCAAGAATGTGAATAAAAATGTTTGGAACTTATCGATCGCTGCCAAAAACTTGGGAATCCTATCTGAGTTTAGTGTTGAGTTATATGTTATATGTCAGCGCAGAACTAGTTGAGCTACTTCTAGGTACTAATAATTTCCACGAAGATATATATTGCCTGTACCCTAAAAAGGGGCCATAGCCCAAGGTAAAAAAACCGGCCAAGTGCGTGTCGAACCACGTTATAAACTCAAACTCAAAGCATTTATTTCAAATAAATCAATTACAGGCACTTTTGAATTGTCAAGGGGTCGGTCAGTCAGAAAGATGAAGCTAGTTGCCCATTCCAAAGAGTAGTAGGTTCCTATGGAGAAGAACGGGCAAGAAACTCCACGGACACTCTTTTAAATCAAAATATTCTTACAAATTATTGGTTACATCATTCATGTTGAAATTATCCATGTGAGAATAATGTAGAAAGACGTGCACGTTAAAAGCGTCCGTAATGAAAAGATAAAAACAATTCAAAAATTCAAATAAATTATAATAAGCCATGGCAGCTAAGATATGACCAGTCCCTATTGATGGCACCCGTTCACGAACATGACGCATGGATCAGCACCATTCTGCTCAACCATTTTGAAGAGAACTTATTGATCCAACACACACGCCACCACCAGCGAGACATTTGAGTGAGCATGACAGACTCTCAGGTGCCAGGGCACATTCAAGTCAGTGAAAGACATACCCAGTAAATGGTAATTTTGTAGAAGGTAATTGTCACAGTGCTCACACATGTGCTATGCAATTATACAATACTAAGGGATTGAATTTATACAATGCAAAGATAGTTTTTGCAATCATCAGCAGTCCCAACAATATTTTCAATGCTAATCAACAAAGTTTATGCGCCCTTGTGGAGCTGGACCAGCATAGCCAAGCATTTTTGTCAGCGATTTAATCCCCCAACTTATAATATGCTTGGCTTATAATATAAGGGCTCCGTAGTTAGGATGAATTTATCCCAAGAACAAACATAACTTTTTATCCCATTTTTTTTCTCCATCATATATGCATCGATATACGGCACGGTCAAATTTTCCAACTGCAAATATTTATAAGTGTAATAGCAAAAAAAAAAAAGTGTTACAACTACAAAATAGGTCAACGGGAAGTACCTTGTACGTAGGTTTTGATTTATTTGTGAGTGTCAAAATATGTCACATAAATGTCCGTATTTTTTTATAGCGTTGGCTTAGAAGCTTAATTTTTTAAGAGCGCCAAGGGACCATAGATATATACATATAACATACAGACATATAACATAGTATTTGATATTAATTCCAACTTGATATCTCCAGGCCTTGCTGAGAAAAAGGGTCTTGACGGACAGACATACGGACGGACAGCGAAGTGATCCTCTGTGTTCCGTTTTTTCGTATTGAGGTACCCTAAAAAAAGGTGTTCATTATTTTTAAAGTCGTTTGTCACAGTCTATTTTTTACTATATTTTTTTGTAGGTCAGGTATTCAGGTATTCACATAAATAACTTCTTTTTTGGATAAAAAAATATAAGTTATTTTATTAAATTAAATTATTTATTTAAAGACAACAATGATCCATTTACGAGGTTAGTTAGTTAGTTACAAAAAAACTTAAAAGCTATGTTAGTGTGTTATTATAAGTAGGTACTAAGCTGACAGAAGAAACAAATATTTACATACATAAATGTGAATGTATCATATTTTACCGGTTGTAATGAATCACTTCTGCCGAACCAACATCTGCATGAACTGATTCATTATCGGTGAGTCAAATTTGTCCACTAACATCTTCAGAATGCTATTGGGGCTTGACCACGTTCTCTACAATAGCGACACCGTCTTCCTCCTCACCATTGCGTGGAAGTCATGAACATGTGCCTGCGCGAACATGCCAGATGAACTACAAAAGCGCGGGAGCCCCAAAGCATTCTGAAGCTGTTATTGTATAGGATCCTCAGAGCGTATATTGTTTTCCGCGTGTAGCTGGTCCACAGGCTGCTTGTGTAGAAGGTCTGGCAGTAAGCCATATTTATTGTTGACTATAAAATGTTTTACAGTATTTCACACAATTAAATATTTACACTAGGTACTATATAAAAGGATTAACTGATTGTACAAATAAATACAAAAATAAATTAAGCCTATATGGAAATAAAGGCTCGATTTGTATTATATTATTATAAAATTGCCCCGAAAGCCATGATAAAGATTCAGCTAGGTACCAAGCGTGATATGACAGATTGAACCGTGATAGGTATATGTTAGTCTAATGGGACTGGTCAAATTTATAAATCTAAGATAGTCTAGTAGTCGTCAGAACGTCATCCGGACGCAGGATTGGCACGGCCAACACACAGTCAACGTGCTGATGACCTTGGCCTGCAGTAGTTGCAGACTGAAATTAAGTAGTAAGAGAAATGTAGATCAATAGCCCGTAGTTGTATGAATAAATGTTGAAATAGCAGCTGTGGTTACAAGTTTATAATGATTCCGAGAAGTTGGTAATTAGTTGTGTTGCAGCCCTGCGCCATGGTCGCTATGAGTTTTCGCATCACTCAGGTGGTGCAGTGCGCCGCAAATTGTGATCCGTCGCTTCGGCCGTCCGTGTGCCAGGGAGCGAGAGAAGGGAACTAAAAAAAACATTGGCCCAAAATTATGACTTTTACAACGTCAATAGTTATTAAAGACCCTTTCGAACCGAAACGAACCTAGTATTTTAGTTTGGAAGAAGTTGCGCAATTACGTCTTCAGCAATACAAAAGCTGTACAGTGAGTTCACTTCACGGTGATCAAATAAATTGAATCGATAAATAGGTCATCCAATGATTGATTTGTTTGTTTTGCTTAATTAGAAATATTAACTTGTGCGTTTACTAGACACACATTAATTCATTTTATATCCATACTCGTAATTAATTCTGGGTTTGTTTTCATTTGATAATTTGTACCACGTAACGCCGCTAGGCGACTAGAGCGAATTATTTTAGCGTGGAATGCGATTTACATTTCATAAACAATTTGTATGATGCAGGTTGTTCATGAAGTTTTTCCAATCTGAGCCGCTATTGAGATTGTAATGAGTGTGTACGAGTATGTTGGAAGAATGAAATCATTCAAAGCATACCAACCGTTCCCCCACATCGAGATATAATAGCTTACTAGAAACAAATTTCCAAAGTACATCCTCACATGTAGTTGTCACATAAGAACATGACGTGAACTTCCTTCCCTGTCGGCTCCCAGTAACTCTAACAAACGATCGGTTAGCTACGCGATGGTTTATGTGATCCGATTGTCGCCACAGCACGGCGCGAATCAATCCGTGCATTACTGCCGTAAACTATGAACTGCAATATCCATCACCGGCAATAAACCGCGTCGGCTTTGCGACTGTTATACTGCCGCGTCGATGAACAATGCCTGAATATGAATCGCTGCTTGTCAAATTTGGAACCTTTATGGAGGTTCCAAATTTGTGAACTGCAGCTTTTGTGGGTGTTGATTGAACTATAATTTGACTATAACTTGTAATAGTTATTATAATCTTTCATCTTGATTGTTAAGTAAACTTAATCAAAGGTTTATCCCTTAATTTTATTGATCCAAATCCACTATCTGAATCTAAAACCCGCAATCCATAATGAATGGAAAATGCTATTCATTAAAAGTGCAATAAAAGCAAAGTGATCGAGTATTCCTGCACACAGCCGGCGCCACCGCCGCCACCGCCGCCGCCACCGATGATAATTGACTCACGGCTACTTTACCTTTACCACTTCTCTTCTTCTGTTTATTTATTTATTTATTTAGTACACGGAGAACTTACAGCTAATAAAAACAGACAAAAACAGAGGAGACCATAGTCACCAGAAAGCCAATTACAAATCCTCATATACACGATTATTTTTAAATCGTTCTGGAGCCAAAACACAGAGACTCCAGACGATTAATAGGTACTATTAGCATTGTTATTGTTTTTTTAAGACATCTAATATAGAAGTTAGAAATTTATCACTTTTATTCTGTCATTCGAGTTAAGTTTTAGTAGCGCTTACACTATTTCATTCATAAACGCAAGATCGTACGCGATCCGCTCGGGGATGACGTAGCGCGGCACAGCTGTGCGTGTGCGAGTCCAGCTGCAAGTAAGTACCTGCAAGTAGGTATTTCATTTCTGGTACGATAGGTTGGTGTAAGTTCATTCACCTCGTTATCTCTCGTTTGTATCGGAAGCACGGCACGGTGTTTACCACTATCACATCTCCTCGTAAACGAGAGAAACCAATTGAAATTTCATTCACCACTCTCGCATCACGAAATCACTAGTACTCGTACCTTTTCAACTAGACACGACGAGTACGCTTGGGAGTTGTATTTAAGGCCTTGAATCGAGTGTTGACCAATCGAGCTAATAGGTACTTAATAAGCATACCTACCTACCATATTTATGATAAATAAAAAGAATACTGCCTAAACCAATTTTTATACGACAATGCTTGCTTGCGAGTAGCTACGCGGCTTCTACAAAGGCAGGCAATGTAAACAGAAAAAATGAATCGTTTTATCTGTCGAATAGAGTTCATTATAAGATTGTGGTGCCCTTTTCTATGAAAATATTGGACCAAATTAAGACCTTATTTTTATACACTTAACCGCGGAATTCGGTTGTGCATCCTTTTGAAGTCCGGTCGGACACTTCTCAGAATAATTTTAGTAAACTGCGTACCTACTTACCTTGTACCTAGTTTGGTGAATTTTCTATTTGTTACCGTTTACGGTTAAGAAATAAAGTCTGAATTCGCTTTTCGTATTTTTATTTGTGTACCTATTTATCTATTGCGTATGTGTTTTTATGCTGTCTGATCGATGAATTGATTTTTCAATGGGTACCGTTCGCAAGTGTTGTCGTTCGTCGATACGTTTTACACACATATGCATTGATCGCAGTTACTTCGAGTTCTCATTATTTCACAAAAAAAACAATAAATTAGATTTTTCGTGTTTTTTTTAAATTGTAATTTATTGAAAATAATAGTCCCAATCGTTTCGAGTTCGATGATCGAGTTTATGGCTTTTCGTTCCAGAACGAGCTAAAATTAACCGTGTATAATAATAGTTTATGGTGCGAGCACAAAAACGAAAACAAAAAACACATCACCTTAACTACATATAAGAGTAAGAAGCTATATAACAAATTGGTTTGCAATTTATGACTGAACTAATAGGGAAAATAATAAACACATAATAACTTCTGTTTGTATTACAAACAGAAGGTTCGCTGTTCAGCAGCCTTTATGGCTATGGGAATGGCAGCTTTACAGTCATCATCATATCGAAACACGTTCACTAATAGTAGCGTCACTCAATAATCGCCACTACGACTGATCTTTTGTTTTCCACATTCAAGGGATTCCGCGGTGACTTTCGCCAGTTCTTTGGTCAACCTTCTACTCTACTGGCTTGTTGCCATTGCGTATTATTTATTTCTGTATGCAATATAACAGTAATATAAGTTAGTCCTGGTCGTTAGCTGTGGGGTGTGGGGTTTTAGGAGCATGAGGAATAGGATGTAAAATTCACTCATCCACCATAGAAAAGGGAGGATCCTCCGACCAGACGAGTGTCGTGTCTGGCGGGCCATACACGCCCAGAGGTTGAAGTTGGGAAGCTTGTATATATGTTTATCGCGCGGTAAACTCTAATTGCGCGATGCAGGATTTATGTGACGTCAGGACGTTGTGTGACGTCAGGTCTTTGATGCGTAGTTCACATATAGCGATGTAGCTGAGTCTTGAATCTTGCGATGCTTCACAGTGCCAGCTGTGGTTTCAGTGAGTTGGAACTGGGTGCCACATAGTTCGCGGTGAGTCGGAACTGTCTGCGCTGGTTCCCCAGTGAGTCGGGGTAGCGCTGCGTTATGATCCAGTGGGTCGGATGTGGTACAGCGCTGGGTTGTGGCTGAGGGTGATGACCAGGAATGTGCGTTCGCTGCATGCTGGTGGTCAGGATACCCGTTGAAGCCGTGGGTGCTGACTGGCTGTGTGACTCGCCTCACGAAAGCTTGCGCGAGTGATGATGATGATGACGTCACGCTGAAGTAGTTGCACGAAGGCTGCGTTCAAACTCAAACTCAAACTCAAACTCAAAGCATTTATTTCAAATAAACCAATTACAGGTAGGTACTTTTGAATTGTCAAGGGGTCGGTCAGTCAGAAATATGAAGCTAGTTGCCCATTCCAACGCGTAGTAGGTTCCTATGGAGAAGAACGGGCAAGAAACTCCACGGACACTCTTTTCAATCAGAATATTTTCACAAAATATTGGTTACATCATCCATTTTTCTAATTATACATGTGAGAACAATGTAAAAAGACGTGCACGTTAAAAGCGTCAGTAATAAAAATAAAATCAAAAACAATTAAAAAATTAAAATAAATTCAAATAAGCCGTGGCAGCTAAGAGATGACCAGTCCCCACTGACGGCGCCCGTTCACGAACATGACGCATGCATCAGCACCATTTAGCTCAACCATTTTGAAGGGAACTTAACGATCCAACACACACGCCACCACCAGCGAGACATTTGAGTGAGCATGACATACTCACAACCGCCAGGGCAAACTCAAGTCAATGAAAGACGTACCCAGTAAATGGTAACTGTAAAGTAGGGACATAGTGCTCACACATCGATGGCCCCACCGAATAAACGTGCAAGAGTTCTTACACAATATTTTTTTTTTTTAATTTTTTGTTTCTTTTGTCTATCTTGCACCTACTTATTTTTTTTTGTGAATTTTAGACTCAAAACCCGCCTATTATAATACTGAATTTCTTTATTCTAGGGAAATAATTAATTTAAAAAAAATTGGAATAATAGTATAAGCTATTATTACATGCTTTTTGAGTCGCTAAGTACACAAGAATAAACATGTAAAAACCTACAGACTTTTGAGAAGATTTGTGATTGTTTTCGAATTTTGGTAATGTCTTCTTACACGTTTATTCGTGTAGAAATTTATGCCAATTTTATTAGTAAGTTTTTATTCCACCAAATGGAAGTTTGAAAATAAAAAGGTTATTAAAATTAATGAAAAAAGAATCATGACTCCTACCGAAATACTTACAAGAAAAAGAAAAATAAATCGTGATTTATGGAAAGACCGCAAAAACAAAGCACATATAAAAAATCTGGTCAAAGCTATGAAAGTGTCAGAACTAACAAAAAAAACCCAGAAAAATGTATTGGACCACCTTGTAACTGCAAATTGAAATGTTATGAAAAGATAAATGAAGATATGAGGAAGAACATCTTTAAGAAATTTTGGAATATCGGCGACCATGAAAGACAATGGGATTTCATTAATTGTTACGTAAAAAAAGAACACGTTAAAAAAATTACAGTAGAACGCAAAAATAATCATACTCAAACATTAATATACCAACTTCCTAATGATACTAATTTGAATATTAAAATTTGTAAAACCATGTTTTTAAATACTTTGTCTATTACGCAGCAAATAGTTTATACAGCTATTGAGAAATTAGGAGGTAAAAATAATATGAAAGATAATGTAGGAAATCATATAAATAGGCCAAGGAATATGTCAGAGGAGACTGAGAAAAGCATAACCGACCATATAAACCTCTTCGAAAGAGTTGAAGCACACTACGTTCGCAAAGATAGCCAGAAAGAATACCTTTGTGCAACATTAAATATATCAAAAATGCATCTACTGTACTTAGAATGGATGGACACAAACACGCAGTATAATATAACATGCAAAGCAACTAAACGCCAGTACGAAATCATATTTAACACCAAATTTAATGTTTCCTTCCATAAACCTAAAAAAGATTTATGTGAAGTATGTTCGATTTACAAAACGTCTGATAGTACAAGAAAAGAACAGTTAAAAGATGATTATGAAAAGCATTTGAGAGAAAAGGAATTGGTGAGGCAGTTAAAGGATCAAGAAAAAGAAAAAATTGATAGAAAGGACAGTGTTGTAGCATGTTTTGATCTTGAAAAAGTGTTAAGTATCCCCCAAAGTGAAGTAGGAATATTTCATTATAAACGTAAGTATCCTGTACATAATTTTACTGTTTATAATATTTTAGAGAAAAAAGGATACTGTTATGTTTAGCATTGTCAGATTGTGAAGAGGGGAGCCATAGAAATAGCGAGTTGCCTGTGGCTATTTATCCAAGCTCACGTTGAGTTAGGAATTAAAAATATATATTTTTACCCCGATTCATGCAGTGGGCAAAATCGTAACCAATTTGTGTTTTCCATGTTCTCTTTAGCGTCGAAGAAATTTAACATCAATATAACTCAACGATTTTAAGAGAAGGGTCATAGCCAATCGGAGGGTGACTCTATGCATGCTGCTATCGAGCGTTCAAAGAAAAGACATACTATATGCACTCCCGATCGAATGTATTACTTGATAGAGAATGCTAAAGTTACTGGACACAAGTATCAAGTAAAACAAATGACACAAAAACATTTTATGGATTTTAAAGAGTTAATAAACGGGAAGAATTGGCTAAAGGACACAAACGGCGATAAAATTTACTGGAGCAAAATAAAAGAAGTAAAATTTTCTCATGATCATCTTCATACAATATACTTCAGGTATAGTTTGGAAGACGAATTACGAGAGATGCAAATATATGACAATGACTAACTCAAGAAGGCAGCGTGGAGAACGTACAGAAGATGCTGAAAGCTTAAAACTAGCGTACGCTGTAATGTTGCCTATACCGCTTCCATTATTTAAGGATTTGATAAGTCTGTGTGATTCAAGAGCAATACCAAACCATTATCAAAGTTTTTACAAAAATCTACTGCCATTGGAAAACTCCATCTCGGTCTCCAACGACAGTGTAGTGTTTCTAATATTCCAAATCGTCATTTTTATTTTTTATCGAGAAGCTAGTACTTTGTGTTTACGTGGATAATTACATAATTATATTTTTTTGTTCTATATAATTGTATTTTATTTCATCCTTTTTCAAAATTATTTATATTATCATACCATGCATTAACAAAGATGTATTACATAAATTGAAACTAATCATATTAACACTAATATAAATGCATACGTTCTTTCCAGTCATTTACTAGCATAACAATGTACTATAAACAAGCGTGTAAATAGACATAGCTGCGTTCAAAAATAAACTTGATTTACGGAGAATAATAGTGTAACATTACAGTATGTTTTATTTGTTGTGTATTATTACACGAATAAACGTGTTATGATATATTACTGTGACCTAGTCATGCAAATTTCACAAGAGTAAAAATATTAAATAGTTTTTCATGAATTTCCTGAAACTCGTTGATGTTATAAAAAAAGTAAAGATACAACTCTATAGTTTATTTTTTTACCTATAATTCGATTATACATTATTTATACCTACTTACAATTAAATGAGCGTTATTGAAGTTTAAACGTTTTTATTTTTTGCTGAAAAGTTGTCATTTTTCTCTTGCACGTTTATTCGGTGGGGCCATCGACATGTGCTATGCAATTATATAATACTAAGAGATTGAATTTATACAATCTAAAGATAGTTTTACAATCTTCAGCAGCTGCAACAATATTTTGAATGCTAATCAATTAGTTTATGCGCCCTTGTGGAGCTGGACCAGCGCTGAGCCAAGCATTTTTGTCGTCGATGTAATCCCCCAACTTATAATATGCTTGGCAGCATAGTGTGCGTTTTATACAAGATTTAAATTTCGTTTCGTTCAATTGGAGTATGTGGGGAGGTATTTTATTGTAACATTTCAAACAGTACCCCATGAAGGACAGGAGGTAGTCTACTTTAGCCAGTCTGAAACCCGGTTGAATCAATTGGTCCCTATTTCTAGTCCTATAATTGTGTCTATCACCTCTTTTACTGAAAAGACTTAGATTTTTCCTTGCGTTGACGTTCATACTCGGGGTCACCAATTTAGGGGGTATGAGAAACAGAATGTAAAGTTCACTCATCCCCATAGAAAAGGTAGGATCCTCCGAGCAGACGGGTGTCGTGTCTGGCGGGCAACTGCCCAGAGGTGGAAGTCGGGAAGCTTGTATATATGTCCATCGCGCGGTAAACTCTAATTGTGCGATGCAGGATTTGTGTGACGTCAGGATGTTGTGTGACGTCAAGTCTTTGATGCGTAGTTCGCATGTAGCGATGTAGATGGTGTCCCATATTAGACATTATTTTCTATAAGCTCTCTCCGCTACAACAACCGTCTATTGGTCGGCGCTTATCGCGGTTTTCATAATTTAATGGAATTATGGAATCTACAATAAAGAGTGCAACAATTTTATGTGAGCTGATTTAGACTAGTTTTAGATTTAAAAAAATGTCACTCCTTTTTTTAAATCGTAATCTTATTAGACACTCATAATTGAGTTTCTACAAAAAAATATTTGCCAACCAGCCTCTCTAGAAATTGACAAAAATATCACATAAAGTTGTTTGCTACGACGCGTAGCCGTGGAAGTGTTGGCGTCGTAGCGTAGAGAAAGTCATCACATCTGCTACGGCGTAGCATCAATGCAAAATCAATTAATACATTACTTTTAAATTTTACTTGAAACACTGAGAAGATCGCTACATGTGGAGAGAAAATGCACCTCAAAGATTGCGTAAAGGCACGGCGTTCACATACAAACGACTACATTAAAGGGTCTGTGCACACACTTGTGCTCGCGACTGTCTCTGCGATATTAAGATGGCGTGAGATTCAACTCACGCACTCCATGCACTTAACCTAATGTTCTCGGTGTTTACATCCGACGTCAGTTTGCGCGAGGTAGCCGTGCGAGATAATTAGGAAAATGTTGGGGGAAAAAAAAAATGATGTGTGTATAATTACCAAAATGTTTAGTAGTCTTCGTGACTCTTAAGTTAGTAACTTGTTATAGTTACTCTGAAAGACGACTTACAGAATTATCTTCGCCGCTAGTAAAACTCAACACCTTTCAAAAAAACTGGCAAAAGTGCAAGGCGACAGTTAGATCGGCCTATCACTCAACAGTGCAAAACAAAGCAGTTTTATCTGAGCGTGCGCCGCGCGCGCCTATTTATGTGACGGGCGTGTCGATGCGGCTGCGGCGCGGCTCGGCATGGCGAGGTACGCCCTGGATGTGGGCTAGACGAATGTGTCCGACAGGCGCAGTACGATCTACTGATCTGCAGTGCCTTGTGTTTCCATCCTGGAATGCAATTAGTATAGCAGTCAACCTTGTTTATTCAATAATAATAATGATGTGTCGGTAGAGTTTACTTTGCCGGAACAGGTCTAGGGTGAGGAGCCTGGCCAAGAGGGATACAGAAACCCGCAGGGCAGCATGTGACGGGCTGTTGGGCAGTAGCGACCCAACCGACCCTATCTCCCGGAGAAGTCTTTGTTCCTCACCTATGCCTTGCCTTTATTGGCTGGTTGGGGAGATCACTGACGGGGAACAGATGTTCCACATGGTTTTTGCCTTTATTGGCCGGTTTGAGTAAAGATTCGCAAGAGCAAACGTGCTTCGAGGAAGGAAGATAATTTAAAACTCAGGTCATTGTCCTTTTGAAAACCGACACGTACAAAGAAGGGTTCCGTAGTTGGGATGAATTTATCCCAAAAATAATCTTAACTTTGTAGTTGAAAAACATGTTCGCCCATATATTGATATACGTCACGGTCAAATTCTCCAACTGCAAATATGTTTGCGATAGCAAAAAAAAAAAAATGATTTGATAAAACTACAAATTAGGTCAACGAGAAGTACCCTGTAGGTTTTGATTTATTTGCGAGTATCAAAATACGTCACGTAAATGCCGTATTTTTTTATTGCGTTGATCTAGAAGTTTGATTTTATTTGAGCGCCAAGAGACCATAGATCTACGTATTTAATATTAATTCCAACTTGATACCTCCACGCGTTCCTGAGAAAATGGGTCTTGACAGACTGACAGACATATAGATGGACAACGAAGTGATCCTATAAGGGTTCCGTTTTTTCCTTTCGGCGTACGCAAACCTAAATAAAAAAAACAAACGAATCGCAACAAAATTTTAACTTCAAGTTTTACGGGCAGGTTTTTAAATGGGACAAGTACATTAACAATCTGCCCGTAAAACTTCAAGTAACATTTTTGTTGCGATTAGTTTTTCCATTTGTCCGTTGCGACTCTTTTTTCCACTTGTCCGTTGAAGTTTCACTTCTACTATGTGTCCCAGCACAGATTTCGAATTTTTTTTCGCAGGTTTACTGCTAATTATGATTTGGTTAGGTTAGGTACCTACATTTTAATAAATGCATTTTTTTTATCAAACAAAAAAACTGAATTCAATCCGAAACCAAAAAAAAAACATCCATAGTCTACTCTAGAAAGGAGCATTAACAAATGCACATCTTTCGTCATCAATCTTCATTCATCTGCGTTATAATCAACTAGCTGCCCGCCCCGGCTTCGCACGGGGAGCACTAAATACTTATCTACAGCGCACCTACATATCTACCTATCCTACCCTACCTATCTACACTACCAACCTACCTACCCTAAACCTACCCTACCTACTACCCTACCTACGCTACCTACGGCACTTCATTTCTTGACATTGACTCTTCTCCCGTACCCCAGTGACGCCTACATTGCTTATAGGTGCTGCCTAGTTAGCCGTGCAGGGTGAGCGGCTACCACGCAACTTTTTTCTAATACTTACACTTTTAAACTCGTGATATCTTTCGAATGGAATGACCGAATTGAATCATTCAAAAAGTTATATGGAGGTATTGAAGCAGTCTTGAATGTGAAGCAATTTATTTTGATAAGGATTAATACCAAGATACGAATAAAGAGCCTTTTCCAGCGGCGGCATTTCAATTAATTTTTTAAAATAAAAGAACACTTATTGTGGCATAACTATAATAGACACAGACACATGCTGTTGCGACACTTTTTGTAAATAATTATGTGTTCTTCAAAGTCGTAGTACATTATTTTATTCTATCATCAATAGTTTTCGCAGCGCACGCGATGTAAAGAATATTTTAGGTATTTTTTTTACACCTTGGGGTACATTATTGGAGTTATAGTAAGGATCCCAATTTTTAAAAAAAAATTGATATAGCTTATGTCACTCGGGGATAGTGTAGCTTCCCAACAGTGAAAGAATTTTTCAAATCGGTTCAGTATAAAAACTTGAGAGTCCAAACTATTCTCTCCCTTCGCCGATTCCGCCTCTCGCGATATATCGTCTACCCCCTCCACGCGGCCGTAACGCTTTTTCGTGACAGAAAAAAATCCTAATACCCCCCGTCTATAAAGAAGTTTCACTTCAACATGCTAAGGATAACTGATAAATTATTCTTGAACATTATCCTATAAAATCACGCCTGAGTCAATTAAATATCTTAACATTATCCTATTTGGGGAAGTATTGCGAAGACCGCGAGCGCCGCGGACTGCTCGCAGCCGGCTGCGGAGACTGTTAAGTATCGCGTTGCTTCAGCGCTGCTGCACTATCAAACAATATTCACCGAAACTACACTACAACATAATTTATTATTTAACCGATATAAATTGTTTCGTTTTGGTTGTGCAGAGAGATTTGTTCTAAGAGTCCTACCTAAAACTAATAAGAATATTATGATTGTAAAGTAGGTATGTGCTGAAAATGTTCCTATTCACGGAATACGAAAAAACTGTCTTTGTAAAACGTATGCAAAGTTTCAGTAACCTTTGTCCGGCGTTTAAACAGAAATAAAATATCAATTTACTCGTTGCAGGCACTGACACTGGTGCACGGCTGTACTTTAAAAAACTATTATCTGTGACAAAGGGCGGCGGCGGCGGCGGCGCCACAAAGCGGCGGCTTATGACAGCGGCGCACCTTTGTTATATACCTGAACACCGGCCCGCGGCTGCATCACCGCTTGTGCGAACTTATATTAACTTATATATAGTTAGTGTACTTATGTAGTTTATACCCAAGTTTGCAACCCTGAAAATCTTATTCTATTCCAATGGAGCTCGAAAAACTGCGACATTCTGACACTTGTTTCAGTTTTTTTTACATGTATCTTCGTTGTATATTTTTTGAAGCAAGCTAAATTTGAAACAATCTGAGCCCAATTCAAGCACTCTAGGTTTATTGGTTGCGAAGATACAGCTAGTATTTTTTTTTTCCGAAAAGTGAAAAATGTTCGGTTTTAGGTCATTTGCTAAGACACGTACCGGCTGAGCAAATGGTCCTTTTAGAGAAAGTGTTTGAGACGCAGATATATGCCAGTGACCTTGAGCGGTTAGCTTGCGTGTTCTGTACTGAGCTCAGGCTACGTATCGTACGTCCGGCCAGTAATAGGACTCGCCCATCCAGTAGCGCTGTCCCAAACGAGACGCATTATTAATTTATTATACACTAGCTTTCACCTGTGGCTTTGCCCGCGTGGTTAAGGTATATTAAAAAAAAACTGAAACAAGTGCCAGAATTTCGCAGTTTTTCGAGCACCATGGGAATAGTACAAGGTTTTCAGGGCTGCAAACTTGGGTATAAACTACTCTCAGGGGACCTAACAACATATTAAAAAAACGCGCAATTGCGACGTTTGCATTTTTTTGTAGCTCGCGTGGAATTCGTAAATTCTCCCATTGAAAGGTACTACCGGGATAAAAAGTATCTTATGTGTTAATCCAGGTTATAAACTACCTATCTGTCTGCCACATCCAAATCCTATTAGTAGCATAACATAATGATTGAATACTATCGTGAATTCAAGCAAGCCTAGTGCTTTTTGTGCTATGTTTCAAGTCCCCCCCGTTTTGCACCCTTAAAGGTGTCAAAAAACCCTTCTTAGTGCTCCTCTACATTATTTATGGTAGCCGTGTGCAATATTTTACGTTCCTAGTCGAAACTACTGGGAGTTTCGGCTTTGCGTTGATATGTCAGTCAGTCAGTTTCTCCTTTTATATTATAGAATATGTAGATGATTTGATTTGATTTTGATTTACCG
Source organism: Agrochola lota (assembly GCA_947364205.1). Classification (NCBI taxonomy): domain Eukaryota; kingdom Metazoa; phylum Arthropoda; class Insecta; order Lepidoptera; family Noctuidae; genus Agrochola; species Agrochola lota. Next base: position 22,814,415 of record OX376223.1, read on the forward strand.
AGTGACTTGTTATAATCACAAGTCGGTAACATATCGTAATCTTGTTCTACTAATCGTGATTGGTTCCACGTTGCCTTATTCAGCTCTATTCCTAAACATTCTCGCGAGGCGGCTGCTACAGTAGGAGCCGGCAGGTAGTACCATCATGTTACGGAGAGGTACAGAATGTCTACATAGAGTCGTAATAATAATGCATACGGAATTGTAACCCAATGTAATGAAAACGAACGTCTGCAAGTAAGTAGTTTGGGTACATGGTGAGATTGTTTCACAGCGATTCTTCACGGTTCATTCAGCTTATTAAGTACGTACTACTTTATAAGCTGAATGAACTTCGAAACACACAAAGCAGCTCACTGATTCTCAAAACATGAAAGACGTCAATTGTATGACACAAGGTGTTAGCTGAAGCGAAGCGGCGCGAATTAAACTTTCAATTCAATACACTACTAGTTTACCTTATCCTACTTTCCCTCGATGTCATAATGTTCTGACAAACTAAGGCAATGACTAGGTATGTAAATCCATACACTTATACATATACGTATATATAAATCATAGGACTGTCTTCCTGATTGCCAGGTCGTTTCAATAGTTTAGGTTTTCTGTATTGTGTTGCTTGGTGGGCCTGTTCCAGTATGCGTCGTGTGTACCCCGCACGTGCGCGGTGTTTGTATTCCGTGAGGTGAGCGGCACGAGGAGAGTGCCATCAATCTTACGCGACAAACGCTGATAGATCCCCCTCCGCACCCCCCACAACTCCCCTTGTACCGCACACTCAAACTTGCGCTAAACAAATTGACTTTGTTCAACTTTTCTAAACGAAGTATCTCCCTCCTCACGATGACTTGGTAAAAATTGAATTTGAAAAGCGAAAGAATCGGTGGTAATGGAATCTGTGAGATTTATCTGAGAGTTAATGTAGAAGTTCTTAGTGGACGAGGAATGAGTCTCAATGACCGCAGTCAGCACGGCCGGATAACAACTAAGGTTTACATTAACTTAATTATGATACGAAATTGTTAGAAAATGTCGAGTTTATTGTCATGACTTCAGCAGTTAAGAGCCTGAATTTTGTTTCCGCTCCAGTTCATCAGAGTGGGAATTATGTTGATTCTGTTGAAATGTTACGTTAATTACGTCAATTTTAATTGAGTGTCGGTCAACGAACGCCATCAGCTAAATAGCTAAGCGTCAAGCGAATTAAATGTTTAATTAATGCGTTTATTACAGAATGCCCTTTATTACGATCATCATAATTAAAAGCTAACTAGTTTTGTTCGTGGATCTGCCGCGTCCTTTATTAGGATGTTGGCGATATTATATACTCATTTTGGATGCCTACTTACAACTTATATCTAAAACAAACATGAAAAACTTAGTGAAACAGACGAGAAAATTATCTGTAGACGAATTGAGTGACGGCTTAAATTAATCAAAAGGGAGTGGATGATAAAATTACGGCTAACAAGATAGAATGGAAGGACCCCAAGTAGCATGGAACAGAGGCAGGCAGAGGAACAAGAACATTGTTAATGAGAACGGAAGTGTTCGCCACGTGAGTCAGGGGCAGCACATTGCTGTTCTATCAGAGCGATCGTGTAATTAGAAGCTGCTTGCTATCTAACTTGATATTCCTTTCAAAGTTGGCTGTCTTGATATATGTGCGCGCCTCCACTAACTTCAGCAAACTACGTGCTGCACTCGTTATTGTAACGAGAGACTGGAGACAGTCTGCCTTACCGTATGAACTCGTACTGGGGTGCTTATGTTACGGGCGCGAATCGGCAGTAGCTCAAGTTGCAGGCATATTCAAATGTTGTAGCTGCACCTTCAATAGGTCTAAACATTATTTGAGGGTTTAAAAAAAATACTTTTTATTCGCTTTACACGAGAATAACGAATGTATTGTGGTCACATCAGATTCAAATTATACTTGCATATACACTCAGAACCGGATGAATTTTGCCACCAAACAAAATTGACTGATTTGACCTATGCCGCCACAATGTTCGAATATTACACAAATACACATTGAGATATTGCGTGCGCTCTATACTGTCGTGTTCCTACTCAATGCACAGCTCTATGTAATGAATAACGCACACTTTTACATATCGGCACGTACGAAAGCCGAAGTTCAGTTCATTTGGGGGGCGATCTAAGTTGGTTAATTAACTCTCTCGTATAATAACCGTGAGCAATGTAATGGGAATAGTTGAAGTCGCGACTTTATTAGCGAAGTCGAGCTCTGAAGGAGTTGCCAACATTACGGAAGGATTTTATCGCCATGGCGGGTAGTGGCACGGAAAATTGAAATACATAAAACGTTGTCTTACAGTTATATCGATGATGAGGGTGTACTCCACTCTCTCCGCCACGTTGTGTAACGAGGTTTTCGCTTCAGATTTATTCTTCGCTGTCTTTATGAACGTAATATTGAAACTGCATTTTATTTTATCTTGGCAGCGGTACAGCTCGTAAGGTTTTTTATAATAATTTCTTGTTCTTTTCACCTTAGCGATTTTCCCTGGCTCGATTCCAATCCCTGTTAAAGAGTTATTTCAAACTCAAAGCATTTATTTCAATTTAACCATTTACAGGGTCGGTCAGTCAGAAATATGAAGCTATTCTATTGTCATTCCAGAGCGTAATAGGCACATATGGAGAAGAACGGGCAAGAAATTCCACAGACACTCTTTCAAATCTTAAAAAAAAAAATATTGGTTACATCATTCATGTTGAAATTATACACGTGAGAACAATGTAGAAGTGTGCAAACTAGTGGTGCACGTTAAAAGTTTAATATTAATTAAACTTCTGTTTACGTATGTTTTATTGAGTACTTTTTAGTTAATTAAAAGCTAGTTGTTAAAAAGATTTCTACCTATATTTTATTTTGTACATTTATAGCATAGAATTTGTTTAAATTCTATCGCCTTTACTTGTAAGGTACTTATTTCAAGATAAATTCAACGAGCCACACACAACAGGGCTATCTTGTAAAGTTGAGGAGTTCTTGTGGTCACCCTCCGGCTCTATAATCAGTCCCTGGACTACGCCTTAGGCTATATTTTTTGTCAAGACAACTACTATGACCAACTGCCGGCTCCATCATAAGACACTGGATACCACCTAGTGTAATAGCACTTGTCAATGCATAACCAATGAGTCCAAACACGATCGTGCTATCTTGATTGATTGAGAAGTTCTTATGGCCACTTTCGTACTTCATCATCAGGCCCTAGATACCATCTTAAGCTATAGTTCTTTTCAAGACAAAACTAATGAGTTCAAATTCAACGACGCTATCTTATTTAGTTGAGGAGTTCCTATGGCCATCTTGGGGCTCCATCATCAGACTAGCGCCATGGTATCATATTTTTGCGTTGTCATCGTATTTATATAAGTATGCTAAGTTTCAGCTCAATCGGACGCCAGGAAGTGCTTGAATAATGGATGACAATGGGAGTAACTGGAAACACGAATGAAGTAAGCTATTATAAAGCTTGTAAGAAATAAAATAGTTAAAAATTAAAAGGGGTCCTCATAGAAGAAACGTGTTTTTATAACTAAATTATTTAAAAAAGAAAATGTGGTGTTAAATATTGCACGATGGTACGGAACCGGTTTCGGTAGTCGGTTTTTACTTTTTACCTGTGAATTTGTAATGCGCTTAAAAGAAAATGGAACCTATAACGAATGGAATCTTTTAAATTCTCAGCATTCAATATTAAAAATAGGAATTGAACCTACTTTTAGCTAACTCAATGGAACCTAGCATCTATTATCTATATCTATAAAAATCAATGCCACTTTTCGTTGTAATTTTATAACTCAAGAACGGCTGGGCCGATTTAGCTGATTTTGGTTTTGAAATGTTTGTCATAGTCCAGGAAAGGTTTAAACGGTGAGAAAATTAGGGTAGGTAGGGTAGGTAGGGTAGGTAGGGTAGGTAGGGTAGGTAGGGTAGGTAGGGTAGGTAGGGTAGGTAGGGTAGATAGGGTAGGTAGGGTAGGTAGGGTAGGTAGGGTAGGTAGGGTAGGTAGGGTAGGTAGGGTAGGTAGGGTAGGTAGGGTAGGTAGGGTAGGTAGGGTAGGTAGGGTAGGTAGGGTAGGTAGGGTAGGTAGGGTAGGTAGGGTAGGTAGGGTAGGTAGGGTAGGTAGGGTAGGTAGGGTAGGTAGGGTAGGTAGGGTAGGTAGGGTAGGTAGGGTAGGTAGGGTAGGTAGGGTAGGTAGGGTAGGTAGGGTAGGTAGGGTAGGTAGGGTAGGTAGGGTAGGTAGGGTAGGTAGGGTAGGTAGGGTAGGTAGGGTAGGTAGGGTAGGTAGGGTAGGTAGGGTAGGTAGGGTAGGTAGGGTAGGTAGGGTAGGTAGGGTAGGTAGGGTAGGTAGGGTAGGTAGGGTAGGTAGGGTAGGTAGGGTAGGTAGGGTAGGTAGGGTAGGTAGGGTAGGTAGGGTAGGTAGGGTAGGTAGGGTAGGTAGGGTAGGTAGGGTAGGTAGGGTAGGTAGGGTAGGTAGGGTAGGTAGGGTAGGAAGGGTAGGTAGGGTAGGTAGGGTTGGTAGGGTAGGTAGGGTTGGTAGGGTAGGTAGGGTTGGTAGGGTAGGTAGGGTAGGTAGGGTAGGTAGGGTAGGTAGGGTAGGTAGGGTAGGTAGGGTAGGGTTTAGTGCTACCTGTGCGAAGTCGGGGCGGGTAAAGCTTTATTCAATAAAAACCTGATATCATTTTACCTTTCATATATTTAGTAAGTAACAAAATCACACAAGTTACATTTTTGAACATATTTAAATAGGACAGAACCTTATTACTTTAGGTATTCTATTTTCACAAATAGGTACACATTTTATACCTACTTTCGTTATAACTATTAACTATTTAGTGGCAAGGCTACGATACCCATGTTACCTTTTACAAAGAATTTACATAGAATGGCTAAGGAATATGGTTTTAGAAAAAGTACTAATCATAAATACTCATCTTTATATAATGTGTGCAGAGTTTCTGGCTCACAACTTTATATAATGTGTGCAGAGCTTCTGGCTCACAACTTCACACGACACCTAGTACTTCGTTTTTTAGGCGAAATATCCTTATGTATACATAAGGTTCAACAGCAGTGGCGGGAGATTTCAAGCAGTTTAAAATGGTGGAAATAAGACCCTGCTTCGAGTCAGCACCGAAGGTCCTTGGATGATTCGGCCAGAGCTTCCGCGTGATAGCGTAGGTACTTGCTCCTATGGCTTACCAGCCAGAGTTTCCACTTTGCAGTGTACTATATCCTTGTGGCAGGGGATCTATTTAGCAGCTCAATATTACGCAGACACCAGAGGGTCTTTACCGGTAGACAGCTAGCATAAGGAGTCCGCAGAGCTGACCGTTACATGCCCTTTTATAGTCTTCACAAATCTCAACATTTCCCGCCACTTTCAACCAATCACAAAGCGCCTTATAGTTTTGGCTGAATATCTATTATCACAGTTATTAATAAACAAAACTTTTGTAATGAGACTACTTTAGAACTTAATGAGATAGTTTAGCAATATAGCTAGTGTTTATTTAGAATGTCTATGTAAAATCTGATATGATATTAGTTTTAGTGTATTGGTATATACTGGCCAATAATGTATAACGCTCTGTGATTGGTGGTCACAGAGCGTTATACAGTATTGGCTTAATGATTTATTACATGAGTAATATTAAACAAATCTTTTATAGTGGAACTGTTTTAAAACTTATTAAGATAATTTAGAAATTTTGTAAGTACATAATTCTTATCTTTATGTAAAGTTGATAAAATATTAACATCATCATTCCTGACATGGGGAAAGTAAATCCAATCGGTTACTTCGCGCGTAAGCAAGCTTTTGTACATATTTAAAAACTTCGATCTATAGCTGACAAAGATAAACTCAAGATGACTTACCTGGCTTTATGTCAGTCTGTGCTTGGTTACTGCATAGTATCTTGGGGTTTCGCTGGTAAGAGTTATCTTATTACTGCGGAACTTGCACAAAGAGCTATCCTTAACGTCTCTCATAGATTAGGAATCCGATACCCCACGGATATGTTATACCGACAGACGAGAGTGCTTACGGTGCGCCAACTTTAAATCTTATCAGTGCTTCTCAAATTTCATAAAACAGCAGCTGCCACAGTGGTAGCGGATCAGCGCACACGTAGAAATCCTAAGTGGAACACGGTTTGCTGCAAACTAAAATTTGGCAATAAGGCTTTCTCTCGTATTGGACCAAACCTGTATGAAAAAGTTAACAAAAAGCTTAAAATCTTCCCCTTGACAAGGTTTGGGTGCAAGAAACAGGTGCAGGATTGGCTGCTTGGGCTTAACTATGCTGAAACGGAAAATCTTTTATCTTTCAAATACTAAAGTTTCCATCATCTCAGACTCACTAACACTCATCACATGCATACACACACTCATCACATTAGCGCTCACACTCATACCTACACTCATCACTTACATACTTACATTCAGATCACCTTTAAGTCCTATGTTTGATTATTATTTTACTGAAACCGGTGCATTTGTTAACCTATCTCTAAAATCCTTATTATCTGTCGAAAGAGACCGGATCCTGCGACACAGGGTATCCTAGTGCGGGATCCAGTGTCATGCGTTAATATTGTAACTTTTGTATCAATCTCTTGAATCAATAAACTTTTTATTATTATTTATTATTATTGGAAAGCTCCGAGAACTGCTTAGAAATGACTTGGTACATAAAAATTGCAATGTAAAATCTAAGAAATATTAAAGTATCATATTATTCACGTTAGCTATTTGTAATGTTAACGTAATTAAACATTTGTTTTGATTAACCAAAACCACAAATCATAACATTCGTTCGGAAACTAGTTTTTCAAGTCACAATATTTTTATTGCGACTTAAAAGACTTGACTTGAGATAATTTGTGTTAATAGAAAACTATTAACACAAATTATCAGAAAGTGATAATTACATGTATTTTAATTCAGAACTCTTGTTTCACAAAATATTAATTTACAGCGAGGATAGAATGAATAAATAATTTTGAAATGGAACGTAACCATAAGTCAAAGCCTCCTGTCATTATGACAGCTGACATTGTCTCTTATTCACTAAAGTTCTGTGTGCTTTGCTTGCCTTAATAAAGAATAGAATAGAATAGTGTTTCACATTATCAACAAGCAACAATTATTTTACTATAAATAAGACCAATCTAAAACGCTTCTTGTTACACAATTGGCCGCCTGCTTGGAAGCATCTCTGTGAATGAATGCATAAACTATAGTAATCAAACTTACTTCGGATTACCTTTTAGAATCCTTACCTCTTCTCAATGTGAAACTCAAGCCTGCCCCCCGCGCCCCCGGGTCGTCGGGCCCGCGCGTCCCCGCGCCCCCGCGCTCTCCCTGAAAGTGCCCGATTGGAAATTTTTAATTGCAACTTGCATTGAATTGAAAGTTTAGTTCGCGCCACTTCGCTTCAGCTAACACCTTGTGTCATACCATTGACTTCTTTCATGTTTTGAGAATCAGTGAGCTGCTTTGCGTGTTTCTAAGTTAACTTATCTTCTTCTCTGTCTAGTAAAGTATATCGTTGAGCAACATGGACACCCACCTGAACCGTCCATACCGAGAAACAAAATTTAATGTATGGATTCAATTATATGCCAGTCGACCTTCCTCGTCCTTCTGCACGTCTATTCGCGCATCGCGGTCGGTAGTGGACGATAGCACTCATATTGTATAAGTCGCAGGTGCGTCCAGCTAGCGCAACGAATGGCGCTCATCTGGTGATGTACTACGGCTTCGTCTCCAGAGACACCTCGCGATACTCGCGCTTTGCCCCCTTTGCCCGGACCCAGCCCGCGTTCTGCCCACGCAAATGATTTATACCGCCTCCTTCCAAACTGACTCAGGTCTGCTGAAATCAATTGAACATTTATAAACAATTATAAACTTTGTTATATTTGTTTAGCTCTGGAACAGAGGCATGCTCTTTTGCCAAAACAAAATGCACTGATTGGCTCCTAACAGAGCCATTGTTGCATGCCCAGCAATTATGGATATGCTATACGAACACAAAAACAAAAAAACATAAAAAAAAACGTGCATCACTAACACCACAATTTTTTACGGCACAAGTTCCGATATCATAGTTATCATACATCTAATGACCTCGGGGCGTCTAGGTGTCAGTAATCCGATAGGTGCACAAGGCGCTCATATCGTCTAGGTGTCAGTAATCCGATAGGTGCACAAGGCGCTCATATCGTCTAGGTGTCAGTAATCCGATAGGTGCACAAGGCGCTCATATCGTCTAGGTGTCGGTAATCCGATAGGTGCACAAGGCGCTCATATCGTCTAGGTGTCAGTAATCCGATAGGTACACAAGGCGCTCATATCGTCTAGGTGTCAGTAATCCGATAGGTACACAAGGCGCTCATAAAGGCACATATTCCACAGTTAGTATAAAGTCTCTTGGTAGTGGTTACCGCGGCTATTCTGCTAGATTTTGCTACTCGACTCGAATTTCAATCGGACGGCAATTTCGCTTCCTCGCTTCCCGAACGATTTTCTTTATAACCGCCGGCGGGTCCGGCTAACTATTAATAATATACTTACCTCCATTTATATTTGGCTTCCTTTCAAGCAACGCTGCGCGACTGTGGCCGTGTACCCGTGAAATAAGAAGGGACAGAAGGCTCCTACCGCACGGTAACAAACTCAAACATTAATGTCACTTTTGCGGTAAAACGGAGTCGCATTTGCTATTAGATAATGTTGATTCAATATTTTGTTTCAATAGTCACATAATATGATGCGTGGCGAGTTAATATTCATCATGAAGACTGGATGTTCGGCAGCTGCCTGCTGTGTGACAAGCGCGCACGTCGTCGGTCATGTTGGCAGACGCTCAAAAAATCACGTCCTGTGGAATTATTGAGTTAGTGCACGCTTTATTGTTTTCTACCGTAATATTGCCATCGACAAATGGAGCTGAACTCACTTCAATACAACTGGAAATATAAACAGGTATTTTTGCTGAGGTTTCAGCAATAGAATGGCATTTTTATTGGTCAACATAAAAGGAAAATATAGTAAGGCATGCGTTTGTGATATAAGCGCTTACCTTACTATATTTTCTGCGTCTGTTCAAATCTGCTGTACAATTACAAGGAACACATATTCCTACAGGATCTGTACATTGAGCTGGTCGAGTTAGCGTGACCTCATGCAGTTCTCTGTAGCTAGTGCCTCCCCTGGGCCTTAAAGCGATTGGTAGTTGTTACGAGAGTGTGTGTAGCAACAGGCTTCGCAATCGGCTAGTAAAGGATACGTCCGGGGGGCCACTATTTGTCGCCGCAGAGACGTCCGTCAGCCGCCGACACATGCTACTGTAACTTATTTATTTTATTTACGTTTAAGGAAATAAATCTAGTAATCCTACTATCCTACTATAATATATATATATATATATACGTATATATCCTACTAATCCTACTAATATAAATGTGAAAGTTTGTATGTTTGTTTGTTATTGAACTTTGTTGGTATAATAAATGTAAAACGTTATGTTATACCCAGAACATGACACCAGGAAAGTATTTAAGACCAAATATTTAAGACCATTAGTCTTAAATATTTTTCCTGGTGTCATGTTCAATAGTATTATTATTACTATTCATAATATCAGTATCATATCATTGTTGGATAATAGGTCTTCCTAATATTCGGGACTGTTACGTCAGACGAATATTAAGGAACGCCGAGCTGAACTCGTGACACGAAGATAAATGAATGTTGTGAAGCGAGTGCGAGCTGCGCGCTCGGCTGCCGGCTGCCGGCTGCGGGCCAGGCTGCCGGTGTGGAACTACGGAATTATGAATAATCATGACGTCGACTTAATACCAGCACCATTCCATCCACAAGTGTAGTATTAGTTCTGTAATATTCTTAACAGACTTCTTTTACAAACAGATTTTCGTTTAGAATATTGTTGCAATCCAAATTGTTATACAACTGCAAGGTCCATATAAAATTTAGATAGATTATATTCAAAGCAGGAGAAGAGTCGCGACTTATTTGAGAGCGTGCATACAAACGCCGCAGCCGTGAGACGAATGGCGGGATATATGTCACGACGGCGCCGCCGCAGTATCGAACGCCACGGCTTATCCGCGGATAGCGACGTGCCGCGTCGGCTGAAATATCGTGGTGTGCACTGAGGTGCTTACTATGACAATTGGTTTCATATTGTGCGCGGAATAATACTCGTAATTTACTTTGACTTCACAAATTTCCAAAAAGCTGTTTTTAAAATCTGAATAAGATTGAATAATTTTATTCTTGAGAACTTTACTGGTTTACTGAGCGACTTTTCTTTCAGTGATATTAATGTTGTTCACAAGTCTTGTGAGCTTGTTTGTCTCTCACATACAGGATGGCACGGATATCGACGCGAAGCCGGCTGCCATGGAGTCAGTACATGATTAGTGTGATAGTTGGTCGCTGTGATTAACTCAAGACAATGTTTATGTTCTTTCTCCAGCTTACCTACTGACAAGTTATATGAGTTTATAAAATTGTTTATTTTATTTGACTTTATAAGTCAAGTTATTTAAATTTAATTTATTGTTGACATAATCTACTCATCACAATGTTTTTTTTTATGAGTTGTATTGCAATATGTGGTTAGCTAGTGACCTCGACAATTGATCATATTATTTATTGTTATTACTAATTAACTGTTTGTTTATTTATTTTACCTCGATGGTCCTAGTTTATCATTTATAACTTCCAGTTACAACTATATGTAAGCGGGCACGCCCTTTATGTCTGGAGGGTTTTATTTAGATATTAAGTTCTGTTTACGTAATAATTTTTTTATTTCTGCCTGAGCGTAGCTGTTCTCAATGATTTTGTCTGGTATATTGGCGTGTGCTAGCTAACATATGGCTAATAATTTAAATTATGTTTTGTGTTGCGTAGCTAATGTAATAATAGTTTTTTGAATAACCTTTTTTTTTTGTTCTTCTAACTGAACAGACAGCTGTGCTGCTGGGGAGTTTGTTGCGCCACTTCTTCTTCCTAGTTAATGCACTAGGAAGTGGTGAAGGGTGGGCGTTTTGGGGGACTGTCTTATGTAATTGACGTTCGAAAAGTGCTGATTCTCAGCCTAGTTTGAATAAATGACTTTTGAATTTGAATTTTGATTCTGAACCCACCTGCGTTGAAATTTTTCGTCGGTTTAAAAAAAAAATCTGCTGTTTCATAGAAAAGTGCAATACCTACGCGGTTAAAATGTATGGAGCAGCTGTTTTTGTTTTATAGCCGACGAAAAATTTCAACGCAGGGGGGTTCAGAATCATGTACTGAATCCATGGTAACCGGCTTCGCGTCGATGTCCCGGACTAAAATTTGTATCGGTATTAAAATTTGTTCACAAGTCTTGTGAGATTGTTTGTCTCTCACATATTTGTTCAAAGTCTTGTGTGCTTTTTTGTGTCTCACATATTTTTTCACAAGTCTTGAGAGCTTGTTTGTCTCTTACACATTTGTTCAGAAGTCTTGTGAGCTGGTTTGGCACTCACATATTTGTTCACAAGTCTTGTGAGATTGTTTGTCTCTCACATATTTGTTCACAAGAATGAGACTGTGTAGCACGGACAGACATAGAACTGCTCTTGCTCAGCGTTATTATTGGATACTGGGTGTCACGGGTTTACAATAAACTTAATGCTGTTCTAAATATTTGCTTACTTACCAGACAGCAATGCAGGAACGCTGTAAGTAACTGGCTGAAAGGTCTCACCTACGGAGAATCTGACAGACTTATACAATTAGTGGTTTAACTATCTTTTTCACATACGCATACTCACTCATACCTTCTGGACACCCACATACTCTACAACACACATAAACACATACACACACACACATGCTCTTTTTTTGTATTTCCTTGTTTGTATAAAATAATTGTATTTTCGTTTTGAATTTATTCAAAATTTTATTGCCATTAAGTTGAAAGAACTATCCTATTTGGTCCGGAAGAAGGTGATGGCATTCGTTATACAGGGTAATCCTTCTACGAGTGCCAAAGCACTCCTTTTACACCTAAGTGCACTTTACATAAGACCAAATGTTTGAAGGAGATTTACTGTTAGTACCCATTCGTCCAGTAATAAAGACTTTTTACTTTTTTTCTTTACATCTATGATTTTATCAGACTGCTCTCAAAATGCCAGTTTAAAGTCAAAATCAAGTCAGTTTTTCGACGGTACCTGAAGTTTGAACAGTCATGTAGACGCTGGGTGTGGAAATCTTTTTTTTTATTTTAAACTTATGACATTTGTCATATTACTCTGCGGTTCTAATACGATGTTATTCCGGGGATCAAAACAAGAAAGAATACGAAGATATCAGAACAGAGCTAAATAGCTATTTAACATTTATGAGAAAAGAAGTTGAAAGCGAACAGAGAATTTTATTAGCCAAGAAAACACAAGATTACAATATAAAATACTACACCAGAACCAATAGCTAGTTGTTTATTAACAAACACAGATGGAACCAACACCAAGAAAATAATAATAATATGTGTGTGGAGTGAAAAGGATTCACAAAATAACCTGAAGTGTTATACAATGCAGAAATTGACCATAGACAGACCATAGAGGACCGAAAAACCCATCTGAAACAAAAGAAAGCCTACGGTATTTGTTTGAAGAAAGGATATCACCCAAAAACTTGTAAGGCACCTGTTAAATGCCTATTATGTGGTCAGCGTCATTGTGTTGTTTTATGCACAGGTCAGAGGCAAAAAGTTAACGATAATGCTCCGAAATCCAACCTCTCCGATACGCACACTGTAGCTACCAGCAGGTGCAGCAGTACCACATCAGCAACAGCGAGGGATGAAACTTCTAGCACCACCATGTCTGCTGGTACTAACAAGAACGCAGAAACAACCTTACTTCAAACGCTATCCGTTGTCCTCGGCATTGGTGTGAAGCAGGTGATGGTTCGTGCTATGTTCGACAATGGTGTATTTGTATTTATTTATTTGCTTAAAACATGGTATACAAAGGTGTTACATGAGTTAAGGATGAGATGATACATGTTTTGCTTAAGAAAAATACGTTCCGTGGAATGCCCTGAATAGCTCGAAAACATTTCTTTTGGGCGATAAATGCTCTGCCCATACAATTAGTCCATATGGCAGCGAGGACTCCACATAAGCAGGATAGGACATTACAGCTGTGTTAATGTTTGTAAAAAATCCGTCTAAGAGCGTATAAGAATTTATTGATTTTATGGGGAACGCCGCGTTTGGTGTTTTTAAATTCAGAGCGCTATGAAACCATATCCTTATTGGCATTCATATTAGTGATAGTAACACACTGCTGTCTGTCAGATATGTATGACGATATCCACTGCAGTGGAGGTCCTCTAATTCCTATAGACTCTAATTTCTGAACAAGCATGTTAAGCGAGACCAGACCGAACGCCTTAGATAAATAAAAAATAAGCCCGTCGTTAGTTGATTATTGTTAATATTAGTCAGTACTGCTTTCAAGAGTGAAAAGATAGCTAAAGTTGTTGATCTATCTTTTTGGAAACCGAATTGCTCTTTCCATATACTACGAAATTTCTCGCAGTAGTTAATAAGCCTTTTATACATGCATTTTTCGTAGATCCTTGACATAATTGGTATTAAACTTATTGGTCGGTAGTTGTTAACATCATATTTTTCATCTTTAAAAAAAAGTGGTTTGACTGTTATTTTTAATTTATCCGGAAACACTCCTTGAACAAAAGACAAGTTTATAAGATGCGTTAGAACGCCGCGTATTTCCTTAGCGCATTTCTTAATAGTTCTAGTGCTAAGTTCGTCGTAGCCTTCTGAGGTAGTGTTATTTAATAACATAATTTGTTGTACTACTTCGCTTTCTGACATTGGAACGAGGAACATTGAGCTAGGTATTAGGTTTTTATTACAATAACTATTTGTAGTTGGCTGTGTGGGGTTATAATTAAGATAGAAATCGTTGATGGTGGAGGCTATTTCTGTTGGTTTCGTAAGTATAGTATTATTAATTTTAATGAATTCTAGGTTGTTTTTATGACTAGGATTATGTATTTCATTTTTTATTACTGTCCATAACGGTCTGTGTACAGAGGTCGTACATTCAGAAGGATGTCGCACACAACCTCAACATTCCGACTGTGGGTAACGAAACTTTATCTGATACTCTATTAAGCGGTGGTGGATAGACATGCATTTGACGAAATATTCCCAAATTGGCTTACTTATAGGTGAAACTGCATGATTCATTGGTTGCAATAAAAACTAAGCTTGCATGGACTCTTCAAAGATGAAAAATTACAAGCTCCCGAAGTACAACCATGCAAGCAGTTCATGTGGCAATGTTTTTTTCTGCAGACGTGTCTAATTTTTGGTCTCTTGAAACTTAAGGTATTTGTGACCCGATGGAGACCAAGACGAAACACCAGCAAGAGGAGGTTTAGGCGAATTTTGAAGAAAATATGACAGTCAACAACGAGGGCCGGTATGAAGTTCTCTTCCCCTGGAAGGTAGGTTACGATGAATTATTAAAAAACCACGATGTTCCTTCACTATGATTGCACTCTGTAACAAAGAGAATTAGGTTTAATAATATATATGATTATAACCAATTTTTTAACGAATGGTGTGACAATGGGATTATCAAGATTGTACCGGACCCAAAGAAAGACATTGAATCTTTGCTTTACTAATTACAACACCGACCTATTGTGAAGGAGAAAAGTCTAACTACAAGGATTCGATTCTTGTTCGATGCGTCGGCCAAAGATGGACATGATAAGTCTTTGAATTTATGCCTGGACCGAGGAATCAACATATTAGACAAAATTCCAAAATTATTTAACGGATTTCGAAAGAAGGCAATAGGCGTCACTGCAGATATATCCAAAGCATTTTTACAAATATCAGTGTCACCGAGAGATAGAGATATGCTGAGATTTCTATGGTGGGATGATAAAGGGAATATGACAACTTACCATCACTGTCGAGTGGTTTTTGGGTTGACCTGCAGCCCATTTCCGCATGAAACTAAATATAGTATCATGTTGGAGCGCGTACAAAATAAATTTATTATATATAAATATATAAGGAAATACGGGGAGTATCCATTTTATCCGTTGATGTATCCAACACTATTTATCTTAGGTATGGTCGGATATAATGAACTGAGGGTCAGGAGGCAACTCACACTGGTTACATATATCATTAATTACATATATCTTTAAGATAATTAGAGGGAAGATACACAATGCGGATATATTGCGAAGGCTGGAACTATGTGCCTACCCGCCGTGCCAGACGGGTATGTGGGTCGTCATCGTCAGCCGCGGTTGCTGGCGGCACCGCGCGTATGAACTAACTTGCTGCGTGAGGCGCCGCTGACGAGCGCGCTCCACACAAAATCAACTGATTTGCACAAGACTTCCCACCACCGTGTGACTTGGGTAAGATTACAAAAATAAATCTCTTAAACCTCAAAGGATTTATTTATGATCCTATCGGTTTTAAATCAGGAGTGACTTTAGTACCCCGATGAATCCTGTAAGAAATATGACGCCGCAAATTAAGCTGGGATGAAGACCTGAAAAATAAATTTATACATTGGTTTGAATCATTACATTATATAAAACATTGTAGGACACCCAGACGACATACAGCAACTCACATGAAAAATACTCATGTACTCAGATGATGGGTTGTACTCAGTACATTACAACTTCATCTAGTCTGTGATGCTAGTCAGGATGGATTTGCAGTATGCTTATGTTTACGATCTGAAAATAAAGGTATTGTTTCAGTACGAATGATATCAGCAGAATCACACCCCCTGAAAAACTAACCACCCCTCGTCTAGAATTATTAGCAGCTCTAATAGGATCTAGATTATTGGAAGAATCGCGAAAAGACCTTAAGCTGAATTGTGAAGAACGAAGCCGGAATGATTCAGGTGTTGATTTGTGCTGGATCAAAAAAGAGCTGCTACGGAATACTTTCGTGGGAAACCGCCCGAAAAGGAAATTAGATAAAATACTAACATTGATAACTGGTATCACATTCCAGGAGCATCGAATTGGGCTGATCTACCAGCTCGAGCCTGCGACGCGGCCCAACTGCTGTTTTCTCGTTGGTAAAAGGAACCGTCATAGCTGTACTCCACACCTAGTGAAGTGGCAAAATCACTCCCTAGCTTTGGACGAGTTAGAGGCCAGTAGTGAGCTAAAGAAGACTGCAGTTTGTAATACAAACAGTCCCAAATGAAGGTATGACAAGTCAGCTCTCCTATTTTTCTAAATATAACAAAATGATTCGAATGATTACTTGGATGCACAGATTCACCAACAATGCACGTTATAAAATTAAGATAAGATGCGAACTAAGCTGTGAAGAATATGAAGAGAGTGAAAATAGAGTAAGGAGAATTATACGGGCAGAAAATAGAGATAACATAGAGAAGAAAATACGAGGACTCATTCATATTTATGATATGATGGCAAAATCAAAACATAGCTTTTACTCTCAGACAGCAACAGACAACAACATCATTTTAAGAAAATTGGTGTAGTAAAGACACCGAGAGCTCAAACATGCAGGTGCTAACTATTTGACAGCGGACATATTAGCCAGATTTTGGATTATTGGGATAAGATGGCTTGCAAAATCGATTATAGCTTCATGTGTACATGACCATGATGTGTGTTTTAGATTTTGCCAAGATATGTACCAGATTCAGAGCTAAATCAGTACAAGTGCAAGCGCGCGCTGCCAAGTGAGAGAATTCGGTGCACTACCCCATTCCAAGTAAGTGGCGTCCACCTGGCTGGCCCCCTGTTCCTACGCAATGGAGAAATATGCTAGATGGGACTATAGACATGTACAGTATATCGCTGTGTCCACTTGGAGTTAACAAATTCGCTGTCAACAGAAGCTTTTACGGAGTGTTTGAAGCTGTTGAATGCAAAATCTACGAAGGCTATGTTTAATGGTTTATTCTGTTCTGAATATTTTTCTAGTAGCTGGTTCAAGGTCTGTACGCGTACGATTGTGCATTATAGGTAGTAAGTGCACTTCATAACCGTTTATTGGGGGAATGGAATCTTAAGGATTGTATTCGATATCGACATCGGGTGTTGAATCTCTAAGGGAACTGTTTGAGAAAATTAACATCATGATGGTACTTTGTCAGTATATATATAAAAAAATATTATGTATGTTCCAAAAAATCTACGTTGTTTTTGTAAGATAAGTGACAGGCATAATTTTAACACTAGAAGTAGGAACAAATTAGATCAACCACGTTTCAGATTGTCTAAGTCCACACTTCTTTTATAGGGTACTGTGTAAAATGTTATAATAAAATACCACTCGATATTCTTCAACTAAATGACAAGAAGTTTAAAACATGCATTAAACGCACACTATGTAGACAAGCATATTATAAGTTGGATGATTAAATCATAGATAAAAATGCTTGGCTTAATGCTGGTCCTGCTCCACAGCCACTTGGGCTCACTAGTTAAAAATTTAAATATTTGGAAGAGTTGCTTCCCCCTTTTATATTTTCTGACATTACGAACTTAATGTTAATTTTTTATTTAAACAAGTTTTAATTGTTAAATACTCCAATGTATAATGATTTTCTTTCTTTTTGGTAGTAACAATCTCTCAAATACATTGCAAATTAGTTTTGTATAATTTAGAAGCATTTTTAAATTTTTGTAAATGTGAGTACCATGGGGCCGTTTTTAGGGTTCCGTAGTAAACAAGGAACCCTTATAGTTTCGCCATGTCCGTCTGTTTGTCTGTCTGTCTGTCTGACCGCGGCTTAGCTCAGAGACAGTTAGTTCTAGAAAGCTGTAATTTGGCATACTATACATTTTAATCATGCCGACAAAGTGGTAAAAAAAATCAAGAAAAAATATTTTTTAGCGTACGTCCTCTACACGTAAAGTGGGGATGTTTCTTTTTTTCTCGTTTACCCCATGTTGTGGGGTATCGTTAGAAAGATCGTTCAAAAATATTGGGAGTTTTTGAAAACCTTTTTGGATTCAGGGATCCGTTTGCGAAATATTAAGTTTTTAACTGTTTTTTTTTGTTAGAGTCAAGTGTCCTCCCCCCCCTTCTAGCTAAATGGCTATACTTGGATTTGTGAAAAAATTCACAGCAGTAGTATATATTATAACGAAATTAAAAGGAAAACTATCAGAGCTAAGTAGGCTGTACAGGTTAACAAGTAATAATCAACCAACTTAAATTTGTGGGTTGAAAAACATGATTGAGAACATGTTTTTCAATTAAAATGTTATGTTTGTCCTTGGGATAAATTCATCCCAACTACGGTGCCCTTCATTGTGCGTCCGACATGAACTTGGCCGGTTTTTTAAGTTATTAAGATGTATGTTGACTTGAAAGAGCATGGCAGTTGAGAATATGTCGTGCTCACTTAAATGTCTCGCTGATGGTGGCAGTGTGTTGGATCATTTGGTTCCCTACAAAATGGTTGAGCTGGATGGTGCTGATCCACGCGTCATGTTCGTGAACGGGCGCCGTCAGTTGTGACTGGTCATCTATTATCTGTCAGGGCTTATTTTTAATCTTATATTTTGAATTGTTTTGATTATTATTTGTACATTGTTCTCACATATAGAAAACACAAGAATAATGTACCCAGGATTTTGCAATTTTCTATATTTAAAAGAGTGTCCTTGGAGTTTCTTGCCCGTTCTTCTCCATAAAGATCTACGTTTTGGAATGGGCAACTAGCTTCAACTTTCTGACTAACTGACCGACTATTTGACAATTCAAAAGTAAATGGTTTAATTGAAATAAATGCTTTCAGTTTAGAGTTTTTTTTTGAGTAATCGGAATATAATCTAATCTATAGAACTGGGTTGCTATTTCCATGATTTTGTATCTGCTGTAATGCTTTATGCCATCATTATCTACCAAACTGGTAATCCAACTTTTTCCTTTTGTGACTACTTGTTTTAAAAGTCTTAGGGATGTATGATTTTCTAAGGCTGTTTTAACCAAGTGTGTAATAAGATTTCTCAAATCTTTCCTAATGCTCCTTTTAACTTCTTTATCTATTGTCCTGATTCTGTTGTTACATTATTTTATTAATTCGTTTTTTAATCATATCAATACTTACACAGCTTTTAGTTTATTCATATTTTTAGGTTTGTTTTTTATGGTTTTACAAGTATTGGTTATTCCGGTCACTATTGCATTGTATTGTTCTTCTGCGTCTGTTTCGTCAACTTTCAGTTCTTCAAAATAATTTGATCAGTAATAGTTGTAATATTAACCATTAATAAGTGTTTCTCTAAAAAGTCTTTTGGTTTGTTTCGTAAACAATTTGGGTCGTTGAATTTTAACGTCTACTCTGATTTTTCCACGCATTGGTCTATGGTCTGAGCTGTATTTGAGTCTATTAATGACGCTAATATTTTTGTATAATATGACTGTCAGATGATAAAACGTGTTCGATTTCATTACGCGTGAAACCGTCACGTGAAATCCAAGTCCATCGTCGTTGTCGTTTCTTCGAGAAAAAACAATTGGCTATGTGCATGCTCTGTTCAAAGGCGAACTCTATTATGTCACTGACATTTTTTTAAATCTTTGAACAGTGTGGTCCTGCAGTACAATAAAGACGGACTAGGACGACAACGTAGTTAATAAGTCGAGAATGCAATATTGATGTATCATCATCATTATTTCAACCGAAAGAATGTCCACTGTCCGTTGCTGGACATAGGCTTCCCCCAAGGACCGCCACTTCGACCAGTTCAGTACTTCCCGCATCATCGTATTTTTTATTTTATTTTACTGTCTGCTTTAATGTGTTTAATTTTCTTGTATACCCATGCCAAATTACAGCTTTCTAGTACAAGAGTCTCTGAGCTAAACCCTGGTCAGACAGACGGACATAGCGAAACTATAAGGGTTCCTTGTTGACTATGGAACCAGAAAAACGAACAAAAGAGAACAATTATAATGCAAGATATTAAACTTCAAATATGCCGTTAAAATTATTAGATACACCAAGCGAACATTTAAAATACATTGATGATTCAGATGTTTATGTTTACTTATTAAACAGCTCTTCAAAAATTACTCTATTATGTGACTGCCATTTTTTTTAAATCTTTGAACAGTGTGGCCGTGCAGTAGAATGAAGACGGACTAATAAAACGTATGCAATACTGAAGTATAATTTAAACAAAATGTTAAAGTTTGCTTTAATGTGTTTAATTTTCTTGTAATTAAGTGATATAGAGCCTATATATAAAAGTTAAACAAGATTTAACTCCGTTGCATTTTTGCCTGAACCACTATTGCAAAAAAGACTTTGATTACTATCTTGCGCTAGTAGAAAATGTTTAATTTTGTTCGATAGCGTATTATTATATTTAATTAGGTAATAATGTAAAAAAAACCGCTGTTAATATTTTTGCTTGAAGTACAATAAAAAAAAAAGAATTTTATTTTTATAGAATTTTCCGTGGACGAAAATGTTTAATTCTGTAAAAATACATTGGTTTTTCAAAAGTCTGACACACCCTCTCGCTCTGCCCAGAGCGGGAGGAGTCATTTGATGATTTCCCATCCTCAAAAAAAAAAAAGGCGTGCCGGTTTCTGCTGGGGTTGCGGGTTTGTCTGCTGGGGTTGCGGGTTTGTCCGAAAGGGATATCGCGGCCCCGGCACACGGGCAACGGAAGCAACACGGGTGGGTTTTAGTCAGTAAAAGTCTGACACACCCTCCCGCTCCGCCCAGAGCGAGAGAAGTCATTTGATGATTTCCCACACTCAAAAAAAAAAAAAGGCATGCCGGTTTCTCACAGAGGTTTATGAGCATTAATAATAATAATAGGGTATGTCCGTACTTCAAATTGTATTGATTTTAGAAACTGAGTATGATTGATGATGCTATTATAAATAAAATAATAATGTGATATACTTCTTTGTTATGTATAGTTAGGCGTCTCAGAATTACGAGTATAATGAAATGGTTAATTTTTGATGCTATAGATGTTATTAAAAATGTAACATTATAGTAAAAATATCACAGTGTAGTAAAATTTGGATCATAATTTGATAAGCACTTATGTACGCAATATGTCACATTCTCTTAAATTGTTGATAAGTTTATTTTATTGTTATTGTATAACTTGATCTCTTTTCTGCGTGTGGAGGATGTGGAAAACCTTAATGTTTTTTAATCTATGATATTATAAAATTACTCTGCGGTTCAAATACTATGGTAGTCTGTGGTTTACATGAATAAAAAAGATGTCTTCGATTAATTTAAAAAGTAATGAGTGCTTTTTAATCTCCAAAAATCCTCAACATTAAGAACCTGACTTAATAAATACTGAGTTAGAAGAATCTAATAAACACTGGGAGTGATAGACGGTAGCTGAAGTTTGAACAGTCATGTAGATGCTGGGAGGGATAGCTGTGCTTATATCTGTTGAGTATTATTAATATAGTGGATATCAACATCAGCGGGGCGACAGAGATTGATTCGAGTGGCGGCAACTTCAGGCGCTAACTCTGACACCGGCTTAGTTGGATGTTGGCGCATGTATCGCAGTGATGTATCGGATGATAACTACGGTAATAGACAGCTCTGAGTCAAACTCAAAGCATTTATTTCAATTAGACCATTTACAGGCACTTTTGAATTATCAAGGAATCGGTCAGTCAGAAATACGAGTATGAAGCTAGTTGCCCTGTTCAAAGCGTAGTAGGTACCTATGGAGAAGAACGGGCAAGAAACTCCACGAAATATTATAAAATTTAACTTATTTTTAGTGTAACTTATTTTTAAATGAAGGAATTAGTACTGTATAGTAATTAGTACTATCATGGCAGCATGGAATTTGTATATAGAAATTGACTTTGTATACATGGAACTAGTATGAACTATCCCATACTATTAAATGAGCATTCTTTATTTTAACCTAAGCAGAGATATGTGCTTTTTTAAATCTAATCAAAGAGATTTCTTGCTTTCTATGTTATGGGGATTGGTTTCCACACTTACTAATCCTTCAGGTGGACCATTGTGAGTGGCTTCTTGCCTTTTTTATGCCTACTGTGTAAATAAATAAAATATGATATATTAGCATAATATTTAATCAAAATATATATTTTTCACTACATATTAATCTTAATTTGCGTATCCAATTATTATTTTGTGTTTATTATATTTTTATATAGGCTGTTCAGCGGTTTTCCAGTGCCTTTATTAACATCTGCACGCGCATCGCTACCTGAAAAAACAAATCCAGCGCGCCATTTTTCATATTATTTGCTATCGTTTTCATTGTTTGGTTACTTATTATCAAAAATACGAAAGGACATGATTCAAGTTTCGAACATTTTGTACCCAAAAAAAGTACCTGCCAGAAAATAAAAATACGGTTTTCTTATGGGAAATAACACCCTCAACATTATTTACTACTACAATGAGAGTGTACAATTAACCCTTCCGCTGCTATTTAAGCTTGAAAATACTAAAAATCTAATTTGTATTAACTAAGGTCTTCGTCATCATCATTTCAGCCGGAAGACTTCCACTGTTGGACAAAGGCCTACCCCAAACATTGCCACTTCGACCGGTTCTGTGATTCTCACATCCAGCGGATGCGCGGATAACCTCCACCTCGTGAGAGGCATTCCAACGCTTCGTCTACCGGTATGCGGTTGCCACTCCAGAACCTTTCGGCCCCATCGGCCATCTGTTCTGCGAGCAATGTCTGCCCACTGCCATATAAGTTTGGCAATTCTTCGGGTTATGTGGGTTACCTTTGTTCTCCTGCCGATCTCTTCATTTCTGATTCGATCACATCGTCAGGAAACTCCAAGCATAGCCCTCTCCATTGCACTTTGGGCGACTTTCAGCCTTCTAATGAGACCCATTGTGAGGTACCTCGTTTCAGCTCCATAGGTCATCACGGGCAACTCACACTGGTTACGACTGCTGTATGAGAGACGAGAAAACATTGCGTAGCTTCCCGAACACTGCACAGCCATGTCGGATTTGATGATTGACGACCTCTTTCTCGAAATTGGACCAACCTAACTGGACAGTTTGTCCTAGGTAAACGTAGTCTCCCACAACTGCGAGTTTAGAGTCTCCGATCTTCATGAGGTGGGTGTTACGTGGGTGTTACATGGGCATTTGACATGAACTTACTTTTGTCCATGTTCATTTTATGACCTTCTCTTTCGGAAGCTCTACTGAGGTTATCGAGCATTGTACTGAGGTCCTCCGATATAGTAGGCATGGCTACTATATCGTCGGAAAACTGAAGGTAAGTGACGTAGTTTCCATTGAAGTTCATGCCTACCCCTTTCCAGTCCAGAACCTTGAAGACATCCTCCAATGCAGCGGTGAACAATTTCGGAGAGATAACGTCTCTCTGTCTCACCTCACCTCGCTGCAGAAGGATAGGTTTCGAGGTCTAGTTCTGGAGTCCAACCGTCATAGTAGTAGTGTTTTCCTATAGACACTGCAGCACCTTGATTTACTGATTGTGGATGTGGCACTGAAGAGTCTGCAGTACAGCCTATGTTCCAATCGAATCGAAGGCTTTCTCGTAGTCCACAAAGGCTAAGCAAAGAGGCAGGTTATACTCTTCGGTCTTCTGTATAGTCTACCGCAGAGTATGTATGTGGTCTACTGTGCTAAAGAATTTACGGAATCCGGCTTATTCAGGAGGCTGGAAATCGACAAACCTGCGTGCGAGACGGTTCGTGATGACTCTTGAAAACAGCTTGTAAACATGGCTCAAAAGAGATATGGGCCTATAATTCTTAAGTAGGGCATTGTTGCCCTTTTTAAAGAGTATCACCACACCTCTGTCTGCCTGTGTCTGCCTGTGGCGTTTTACCCTAGAGTATGACGGAATCAAACAGCTTCTGAAGAACGGATTTTACATGCTATTGCCTGCTAATAATATTTCCCTCAATCTTTTTCTCGTTATTTTTTTAATACTCATCATACCTTATTCTACCTTACGCTCAATGCTCATGTCCATTTCTACCACGGGCAACAAATGTTTGTCTAAACGAATGTCCAAAATATTGTTGGCAAAAATATGATTTTTGGTACTTTCAAACTCAAACAGCAGCCAGGGAGTTAATTGTAGACTTTCGTTGTAATATTAAAAAAGTTCAAGATATTATTTTCCACAAGAAAACAGCTTCTTTTTTCTGCCATCACTTTAGTTTTTGGGTACGATATGAATGATGTCCTTTAAAGTATTGTTACCAACCGACGTAGAAAAGTTTTTAAAAGAAGCCCTGGTTCAGTACCTGGTAACAAAGGTCATTTGAACTTTATAAATCTAAATGTATCATCTCCATAGTTACGTTATTGTAGCATAAGTTCTTGCAACAAGTCTGTTTTTTTCCTCGCAAGTTTGTTGAAAAATGTCGTATGAAACGCGTGTGCATTGATCGTAACACAGCACACTTGTATCATAATGTACTATTATGAAAAGTTTTTTGCCATTTGTGACATTTGTAATACTCTAACCTCGGTTGGTCCCCTAGAGTTTTTTTATCCTTATTAGAAACAGGATCGAATGGCATAAAAAAAAGAGTTAGTGTGAGTTGCCCATTTTCTTACAAAAGCTGTAAATTTGGGTCCAAATGTTTAAAAAAGTATAGGAGAGTCTTCTAAGAATGTTTTCCTTTAGCTATAACCCTTTAACCTAAGGTATTATGACCTGCCTGAATATCGAGCCAGTATATTAAAAACTTTTTTCCAAAAAAAAAACAACCTACTTCCAAAAAAACACTACAAAGTGAAAAATAACTTAAATTTCGGAAGTCAGTGTCTTTGGTTTTGTATTTTCGTTATTTGCCACCGAAGTTGGTTGTTTTTTTTTTTGTAAAAAAGTAAAAAACGAAAGAGTTTCAAAAGGAGGAGGTCATCAATTCGATTGTTTTTTTTTTTTGTGGGTTAGTTTGTCTTTTATCTAAGTTACAATAGCCAAATGTTGACTACTCATCACCTTTTACAAAATATAGCATTTCCCGAAGCAGGTACGTTAATCGTTGAGGAGTTCTCCTGGTACTTCACCATCAGCTCCGCTTGTCCATATACATTGTGACGAGCATAAATTGCTTGGTATTCATATTAATGTAATCGAATTGCAACCCGTGAAATACTTATTATTGAGTAGTTCCGGTGGCCATCTGTGGTCTTCATCATCAGTTACACTTCACCAAATGGTGCTTCCCAAGAGCAACTGCACGTGCTATTATAAAAAATACCCAAATCGCTATAGGTGTGCCTATAATATTTGAAGAGTTCCCTCAATTTCTCCAGGATTTCATCATCAGATCCTGACCTAATATCAATGGGACCATTTCGAAAGTATATATACCCTTTCAAACAAAATAAGAATTTTGCAAATCCGTCTGTAAATGACGGAGTTATGCCCGAATATACATTAAAAAATATATATATAAACAATCGAATTGATAACCTCCTCCTTTTAGAAGTCGGTTAATAAAAGTGTATTTTCTCAAAATTGCCGGGTTAGATTTTGATGCCCTTTTGCACAAGGGTTAAGATGAGGCTCTGAGGCCTACACAAATATCAGAACCATATCGCTATTGGTCCATAGAACACTTTTGAACAGTCTCCTTTATTATGTGATAGATACATGTTGCTCACATATTTACAAACATTGTAAAAGTATACGACTTTCCTAAGTCAAAGTCAAACAATTTATTTCAATTAGGCACATAAAAGGCACTTATGAACGTCAATTTTACAAAAAATAGAATTGATTCTAGTCGCCCCTTCCAAAAGATAGTTTTCGTATGAAGAAGAATGGGCAAGAAACTCCACCGTTACTCTTTTAAAATGTTTTTACTATATTTTGTATACATTAATTATATGTGAAGACGATGCATCTAGAATAAGATTATATTTATATATTACTATACCACGATAGGTAAAAAATAATGAAAAATGCAGCAATGACAGATAAATTAATTATGTGATAGATAATGACAATGTTTTGTAAATATGTGGAAACTTATTTACAAACATTGTAAAATTATACGATATTCCAAACATTATAACAAGTAATACTAATATGTCAGTGTGTGAGTTCAAGAAATCACAGAATGTAAAATCAGTGTTATAAAAAAATAACAAATTATATAATTGAATTAGCAACCAGTTTGGTTTTGTCTAGACTCTAAATTGTCCTATGGAGCAGGACCAGCACGTTTCAAAGCATTCTTATGTTGTTTAAAATCCTCTGATTTGTAATATGCTTGTTTACA
Organism: Agrochola lota; assembly: GCA_947364205.1. Lineage (NCBI taxonomy): Eukaryota > Metazoa > Arthropoda > Insecta > Lepidoptera > Noctuidae > Agrochola > Agrochola lota. The sequence goes on from OX376223.1 coordinate 22,840,820, forward strand.
GAGTGTACTTTTAAAATGAGTTTTAAATTTTCTTTCATTTAATTGTAATATATCACAAGGTATTTTGTTATAACATTTAACACAGTACCCCATAAAAGATGAATCTGAAAAATTATTGATCTATTTTATCTTTATTTCTAGTATTAAACTATACTGGGCTGGCAACGCCAGGTATCTAGTGTTAGTCAAAGGGTCAACGGTACTCTGCGATTCTTGTATCGTCTGAGAAACTTTTTGCCCGCTAAGACTAAAACTATGCTTGTGCAGACTTTGATTTTCCCTATCATCGACTATGGTGACGTGTGCTACTTTGACTTGAATGCGGTTTTGCTTGATAAGCTTGACAGACTGTTCAACTATGGTATCCGGTTCATATTTAACTTAAGGAAATATGACCATGTGTCGAATTACAGGTTTGAGCTCAAATGGATCTCTATTCGCCAAAGAAGTTTACGCGCTTTGACCACGCTTTTTTTTCTCCCTTCTGAACTCACCCACCCCTCCTTCTTATTTCATGTCTCACTTCCGATATCTATGTTCTTCACACGCTAAGAATCTGCGTTCTTCCAACAATCTTCTTCTACTCTGTCCTTCTCATACTTCTGACTTTGTTCATTATTCCTTTTATATTCAGTCCATTCTACTCTGGAATGCGCTTCCTTTTGATATCAGGATTTAAGCGGAAATTGCATAGTTATTTTCAAAACAAATAGTGTAGAGTCATCTCTATTACCTCATTTCCTTTGAATTTGTATCCTTATATATATATATATATATATATAATGTAGGTATATATTATAGTAAATATGTATGAAGGTGTATCAAAACTTTATAAACTATATACGTATGTACTTGTGTACCTATTTTATTTATAATTTATTGTTGTCTTTTTAATATTTTTTATTATTATTATCTCCTCTAAATCAAAATTAAATAAACAAAACTAAATTAAAATTATGTCTATCACTTATTTTATTGAAAATATGTAGATTTTTTCTTACATACATAATATTTTCATATTTTCATAAATAAATTGGCAAGGTACCGTCATAATATTAATCTTTTTAAATAGTTCCCTGAGAGATTCGCGACGATGTGGATTATAAATGGCTTTGACAGCTCTCTTTTGTAAAATAAAGATGAATTCAATGTCAGCAGCCCGACCCCACAGTAAAATGCCATACTACATAATACTGTGGAACTAAAATAGACCAAACGCACGGTTTATATATTTGTTAACTGAATGAATGAATGAATGAATGAATATATTTATTTGCAAGAATATAGGTAGCTAACATAAGTTCTTAATATCTATGGGTTTCACTATATTCGGCATTTCAGCCGTGCAAATATTCAGATTTTACATCTTGGTTGTACTTACAGAATGCAGTACACATTTAGTAAACCCTCTCTGTCTTATCTTTCTACCAGCATAAGCGGCCAAGCTTAGCCGCCCCGCAAGAGATGTTATATGAGGTCCCCATTGTAATTTCTCGTCTAGAGTGATACCTAGGAAAACCGTCTGATTAATAAATTCCAGTTTTTCTCCATAAAATATGATGTCACATTCGCTACTCTTAACATCAGGTAATTTAAATCTAATGCATTTGTTTTATCATTTTAGTACTAAATTATTTACCGTAAACCAGTCTTGGACTTGAAGAATAGAGCTGTTAACGTCGTCAAAATTTTGGGACCGTCGGTTTATTTTAAAGATCAATGATGTGTCATCTGCAAATAACACTATCTTCGGTTAATTTTGAAGTAATTGGGTTAAATCATTAATATAAACTAAAAAGAGGAATGGACCCAATATCGAACCCTGAGGAACGGCAAGAGGTATGCCATTTCAGACCCCAATGAGTTTACGCCGTTTACTTGAACTTTAACTTTTCTATCTTTCAGGTATGATCTGAGTAAATCAAGAGCTGTATTCCTAATCCCATAGTGCTCTAGGTTCAGATGAAGTGTCTAATGGTCTACGCAATCCAACGCCTTCGAGAGGTCGCAAAAGATTCCAATGGCATCTTGTGCTTCTACTCAGGCGTTAAAAATGTTTTTTATGAGGGTGACACCGGCGTTAGTGGTACAACGCCCTGTGGTGAAATCTTATTAATGTTCATGAAAGATGGTATTAGCCAAACATTAACGTCAATGCAAATGCAAAATGCAAGTGTGCAGAATATGTCAATAAAATGCAAGGAATGTCAATGAATGCTCAACGGGAATGAATCTAAATAAAAATGCAAGTTTTCCGACTAAAATCACATCTAATTGAACACTAATTAAATTATGTACAAAAATGCGTCATCTAGGGTCCGCCGTCGATGATGATGAAGTCAATGCACTTCCAAATGTAGGTCGCATTCAAAGTGCAAATACGCGAGCCTACTAACTAACTTATTGCATCAAAAATACATATTTCTCAACCATGTACTTACACCGTACAGTTTCGATGATAGATCTACAGACTTTTAAAGACATTCCCCATATACCTTCTGTTGATTTAATTTTAAGATCTTTAAAGGTTTTAAAACAGCCTGGGGGTTTGTATGCTGAACCCCAACTCTAAACGGAATGTCTTTACATTTTTTCTAAGTAAGGCAGCAGAAAGCGCGGGTAAGGAATTTAAAGTTTCAGTAGTTTTAAGGGGAATATTAGCAAAAGAGTGTCAAATTCCTGAGCTATTTCTACATCTGAGTTGATAGGGCCATGTGCAGCCTCTAAGTTAAATTCAGTATTACGCTGCTTTTTCCTACCGGTTTCATTATTTATTATTTGCCAGGTAGTTTTTATTTTATCATCAGCTGATTTTATTTTATTGCTAATGTAAAGAGCCTTATCCATGTTGCACACACTTTTAAAAGTTTTTGAATATTTTGCAACATACTGATGATAGCTTGTATTATTCATATGTTGCTTTAGGCCATAAAGTTCAAAAAGTTTTTCCCTGCTTTTACGAATACCTGGAGTCGCCCAAACACTAAATATGAACTTTGTACAATAGTTTTAGTCTTTAGTGGAAAAGTGTCAATAAATTGCTCATTTAATAGTGAAAAGAAGTAGGTGTAGAACTCATTTGGGTCACATATGTTATTAAAATTCTGAACACATAATTTACTTGCCAAAGAAATATTTAATTTCTCTAATTTTTTACATTTAGTTGGCCTAAACCTTATTTGCATTTTTTGTAAAGGCATGTAGGAGCAAAATGTTATTGTTTGTCCACTGTGATCAGATGGAAACTTATATACAATTTGTTTATGTAAGTAATCATAATATACAAAAAATATTATATAGACAAGTCGCAGAAGAAGCTGTCATTCGAGTTGGTTCAATAAAAACATTTGACTTTGACAAGTCAAATGACCTCAGTATTAGAGTTAATTTTTACTAAATTAATATTAAAATCACCACATATGATTATTGACTTACTACTAGTACTAAGTTTCTTTAGCACATCTTCCATTACAGAATCAAACATAGATAGATTCTGGTAACTTGGAGGTCTGTATACGCATACTATGTCATGTTTATTAAGCTTAAAATTTTAAGAAATAATAAGTCAGTGATCAATGTCATAAAAATATTAAATTATACAACAGGGAAGATGGAAATATAAGATAGGAATAGGTACACACAGACGTAGTAAAACAGATAGACTGATAGAATATTCTTTATTATGTACGCCATAAAAAATACAGATATAAATGTAGACATTTTACATAGGGTGACACAATGGGCGGTCTTATCGCTACAAGCGATATTTTACAGATAACCTTTGGATGGATTAAAGGGAGAAGGAGAGACAATATTGCAGGTAGTCAGTGGTGTACTATTTACATACACAATAAATACATACATTCATAAAGCATACACTTATATATATATATACCCCGACTGTACATATATATATATATATATATATATATATATATATATATATATATATATATATATATATATATGTACAGTCGGGTTTATAATTGCATGCACACCTCTATGTCACAAGGTCGATGTTAAAGGATTTGATTAGTTATAGAACTAATAGATTATTTGTATTGACACGTCGTCTGTGTAGGATAAGTACAGAAAACCTTTTTTAGAAAACGGTGAAATATTAGCTGGAGCCATTGGCCCTCGGCAGCTCTGGACAGAGAGGTAAAAAGAAAGAAGGGAGCCCAGCCCGGTCACCTCCTTCTGCGAAGCAGTAATGTTCGCGATGGAGGAGACGGAGCGCGTGAGGGAGAGGCACATTTCACGCCCTCACCCCCCTAGCCGCAGCTGGAGATGCCGTGTGCGTCGGGAATCACAGGCTGATTCCCGGCCAACGTAGGCACGGGCTTGCGGACGGTGAGCAATGGGTAGCTCGCCGTCCGATAAGGACCAGGCCCGGGTCAACGGCGCGTTGTGTTCCACGCGCACCTCAAAGAGATGTCAGCACAACGGAAGCGGCGTCATCGCTCTTTGAACAATTTACTTGTACCTAGCATGAAGAATAAGAAGAAGAAGTAGAAGATGACGGTATGGATGAAGTTCCATTAGATGATTATTACCAATCAGACGAATAATTTTCCCAATTTAATCATGACTTACCCCGCTTTCACCATTTCCAATAGTACTACATATTTTTAATTCGATACAATATTTTTAACTCAACAGTATGTCGATTCTGTAAAAATATCACCGGAAAAACTTGCGTGGAGTGAGCTGTCAGTGAAAACTCACTGATGCTAGGGATTGACCAAGCATTACATTTACAATCGTAATCGAGATTTAAATTATATTTTTTATGTTAATTCTATTGATAATTTTATAGTAAGTATTCTAAAGCTACTATTTAAATGTCTAAACATTACTATATAGGGGGGTTTTAATAAAATAGCAAAACAGATATCCAATCAGAAACTCAATTTTGTTTTATTCTATTTTGTTCCTAGGCTAGTCCCTTAATATAAATAGCCTGAGGCGCGACGCGTTACGCACGTAGGTACCTACCAACAATAAATAAAATAGAACGTACCTACATAGGTATCTACACGTTACTGCTACTTAAGTACTAAAGAAAATGCTCATCGACATAGTTTGTTATTATGAACCCATTGTTAACTTATATTATAAACGCAGTCGAGTGTTAATAGTGTATAATTTAACCCCACACAAACTATGTGGGAACCTACCTAAACGATGTAAGTAGTCATATAGATAAAAAGATGTGTATATTATTTGTACCTACCTACCGAATATTTTATTGGAGATAACCTACCTACGCGTTGAATAAAATCATATTCATCACATCATTACAAAATTCTTAAGTTCAACAGCTGACACTCTTGCAGCGCGCGCACACCGAATCACTTCACCACGTTGAAGCGGTAAGAATCGCGCTTGCGGGCTAGGTAGACACTATCACATTGAGGTTTTTTTTTACTTACTACGTACCTACATACTTATTTAACTTGTAACGCGTCACGTACTTATGTACTAAATATCAACGTCCAATAAGTACCTACAATGTTTTATTCATCATCATCATATATAACCCAAGTAAAACTGACACTTGTAGCGCGCGCACATCACATCACCGAAGTGTTGTCGCCGAGGAAATAACACGCGTTACCATGGTGACCACCCGCGTGATCACTTCACACGATTCTTAAAGAATCGGATGAAGTGATCACGCCGCGCAGGCGCGCCGCCGAGGAAATAACACGCGTTACCATGGTGATCACGCCGCGCAGGCGCGCTGTTACGCACTTTGTTTATTTTCCCCTCTTTGACGGCCATGTCCATAAGCCTATACGTATTCAGAGACAATAATGAGTACCTATTTATTTCAATACTTTTAGATAATTCAATGTCTAAATCATACCGTTTTGTACATTTAAAAAGTCAATTTATTGCCTAGATCCATTTTGTTTTCATTAATTAAACTATTTTTTTTTAATGAACTATTGACGCGTTACATACCTACAGGTTAAATAAGTAGTATGTAACTACTTATTTAACCTTTAGGTATGTAACGCGTCACGCATGTGCAGTCAGAACATAAATAAAATAAAATGCAATAAGTAGGTACCAATAAGTACAGCTGCTACAAAACGGTATGATTTAGACATTGAATTATCTAAAAGTATTGAAATAAATAGGTACTCATTATTGTCTCTGAATACGTATAGGCTTATGAACATGGCCGTCAAAGAGGGAAAAAAAAAACAAAGTGCGTAACAGCGCGCTTGCGCAGCGTGATCACCATGGTAACGCGTGTTATTTCCTCGGCGGCGCGCCTGCGCGGCGTGATCACTTCATCCGATTCTTTAAGAATCGGGTGAAGTGATCACGCGGGTGGTCACCATGGTAACGCGTGTTATTTCCTCGGCGACAACACTTCGGTGATGTGATGTGCGCGCGCTACAAGTGTCAGTTTTACTTGGGTTATATATGATGATGATGAATAAAACATTGTAGGTACTTATTGGACGTTGATATTTAGTACGCAAGTACGTGACGCGTTACAAGTTAAATAAGTATGTAGGTACGTAGTAAGTAAAAAAAAACCTCAATGTGATAGTGTCTACCTAGCGCGCAAGCGCGATTTTTACCGCTTCAACGTGGTGAAGTGATTCGGTGTGCGCGCGCTGCAAGAGTGTCAGCTGTTGAACTTAAGAATTTTGTAATGATTTGATGAATATGATTTTATTCAACGCGTAGGTAGGTTATCTCCAATAAAATATTCGGTAGGTAGGTACAAATAATATACACATCTTTTTATCTATATGACTACTTACATCGTTTAGGTAGGTTCCCACATAGTTTGTGTGGGGTTAAATTATACACTATTAACACTCGACTGCGTTTATAATATAAGTTAACAATGGGTTCATAATAACAAACTATGTCGATGAGCATTTTCTTTAGTACTTAAGTAGCAGTAACGTGTAGATACCTATGTAGGTACGTTCTATTTTATTTATTGTTGGTAGGTAGCTACGTGCGTAACGCGTCGCGCCTCAGGCTATTTATATTAAGGGACTAGTCTAGGAACAAAATAGAATAAAACAAAATTGAGTTTCTGATTGGATATCTGTTTTGCTATTTTATTAAAACCCCCCCTATATAGTAATGTTTAGACATTTAAATACTAGCTTTAGAATACTTAATATAAAATTATCAATAGAATTAACATAAAAAAATATAATTTAAATCTCGATTACGATTGTAAATGTAATGCTTGGGCATCCCTAGTATCGGGTGTGGTGACACTGACAGCTCACTGCACGATCACTTCCCCTAAGTTTTCACGGTGAGATGGTTACAGAATAGCACAGCAGGTGGTCCTGTTGAGTTAGATTGTGGAATACGCCTACCGGGAAAATCACGTTAAAAAAAACGCGCTAAGTGCACTACCTCACGGGTGGCGCGGAAAAGTGTGCATATTAGAAGAACACAACTTTTTCAACTTTTTGCATCGCTATATCTCGGAAATGGTGATTCTTAGGAAAAAAGTGTTTAAGCAATTTTGATAGGTAATTGCATGATGAATAATTTTTGTCTCATCTATTTTTACGATAAAACTTGCCGTTTAGCTGAAAAATGCAAAAAACCGATTTTTGCAACATTTGACCTTGAATAAATTTTTTTCCACACGTCGGATCGATTCGGACTTTTGACAAATTGTTTGTAATAGTGTTTCCAACATTCATGCCAATTTTCAGCTTTGTGCAAATTAATGTAACCTTACCCCTATTTATGAAGCTAATTTGACCGGGCTAAGTACGGAATCGTGACTTCCATTTAAAAATCAATGATGTAGATATTAAGGCAGACGTGGAGGTGCCAACTGAGTTTGAAAATTTCTTCACAAATATTCCCGTTTTAACAACCAAAACTCTGTCATCTTCGTCCTCCACATCTGCTACTTAAAGAATATGTACCAGAATGTGACAAACTTTTTGAATTCACAATTATTACTGCTAAAGACATTATAGGATCTTTTAAAAGTCTTGATTAAAAAAAAAAACTACTGACATTTGGAGATTATCAGTACATACCATGTCTTCAATAATTGATGTTATTTTACCATTTTTAGCAATCGTGTTTAACGCTTGTATTGCATCTGGTGTATTTCCTGATTTTATAGAAGTAAGTTCCACTGTTCAAATCTGGCAGCACAACTGATCCCACAAATTTTCGGACTATTTTGATATTACCTACATTGAGCAAAATCATGGATACATTAATTTTATAACAAATGATAGGACATTTTAATGCACATAATAATTTACTCCATCTGAAACAGTTTGATTTTACAAAGGTTCGTTCAACTACAGACTCGGGCGTGGAATTACTGAAGAGCATATAAGAGGCCTGGGAGGAGTCGCAAGATGCTCTTGGCAGTTTCTGCGACATGTCCAAGGCCTTCGATTGCGTACATCATGATATACTCATCAGGAAACTGTACCACTATGGTATGAGGGACAAGGCTCTAGACCAGTGTTTCTCAAAGTGGGTGATAACGCCCCCTTGTGGGCGCTGGAGGCCTAGAGGGGGGCGGTAAGGGGCCCAGAAAAAATTGGGGGGTGTTGAAGTGGTTTAGGGGGGCGAAGGCTGATTTGTAATTTCATGTACTTAATATTTTTAAATTCACTGAAATTAAATCTACCTACTACACAACATCGATTATTTAGTTCATATTTCTGTCCTGTTTGATTGTATAAAAACTAAAAATATATAACATAGTGTTTTCGTAGGATAGCCCATGAGCAATCAAGTTTTAATAACGCGATTTGTGCAATCCTGTATCAAGGCTGGTGCACGAACGCTAACCGACGCTACACGAACAATACAATTTCTAAGAAAACTTCATAGTATAACAATAACCGGTATCCCGTCGCGCGACTAGTCGCGCTGGTCTGCACAAGCTTTCAATCGGCTAGTTCATCGGTACTTGTTCTTACTTGCTCAGTACGATTGAACGACGAATGAGATAAACGAGTTTGCGTTCTAATTGCTCTCACTGGTAAAAAAAGTCCAGTTTCGAATGTAAGTTTAAACTCCACACAAATACACATTAACATTGTTGAAAATTATATACACAATGACATGATTATGTACTTTGTAAAATATTATATTATTTTAATTATTGTGAATGTGAGGACAATGTGGATATTTTTATTTTTTCTCTTTCATTTATATTTTCTTTCTCAGTCAGTTTTAATGATGTTCTGGTAGTTTGAGTAGATGATGCGGGCTACCCAAATGTCCTTTCTTTGGTATTGTTCGTCGAGTTATCGATTACTGACCAATGCTTGCACTAACTGGACAGGTCCACTGAAATCTGTGTGGTTCTTTCCTCAAAAGACCATTTCAGACACTAATCTACATGGTTCTCATATGACTTGACCAAGATTATGTCTGAGCTTTAAAAGAGACTGTTACCTCTGAGTTTGTTTCGGCCTTTCTTCTCAGCGGTAGTCAGATATGAAATGTCGACTCCATCTAGCTTATTTTTTTTTTATGACGTGTAAAAGTGATTCTGATATCCTATTTACATGATAAACAATTTCATTTCTTGCCAATGCAATACGTGGATGGGTGAACATCATATCATACCTCCGTGTCTCGGTAAGCACGTTATGCCGTTGGTCCCGGCTGTCATTCTTGCATCTTTGATAGCCGAAACGGGTCGTCAGAAGCCCGAAAATCTGACAACCAGTCTTACCAAGGGATATCGTGTTACCCAGTGGCAGTTGCTTCATGGAAAATACTGGTATTCAGGTGCACCCGGTTAGACTGCAAGCCGACCCAACGTAGTAGGGAAAGGCTAGGCAGATTGATTGATCGTTATATATTTTGGATTTCTCATGGCGTCGTGATGAAGAATATGAAGATCACTGGTATGCGAGTCGATGTGGGACGGTGGTTTCCATGCGTTTCAATCAGTATTCAATGTGGAGCGACTGCCATCTGGCGTCCACAACCCAATTACTGGGGGACTGGAAATAAAAGCCTTTCATCTTTCAATAATGAGGGTACGGGTTCAATACCCACGAGACTCGCTAGTAACTGTGTACATATTTGAGCATTCTCTCTCTAGATGTCTCCTTTTGTCACCGAGGTGACGCATTTCTGCGATCTGCATAACCAACCAAATGCCTACGTTTTGAATGCCGACAAAGGGCGTGAATTGCGTTAGGATTTACATATTTAATTTTAAGATGATTTTTACTGGGTATAAAACAAATCTATTCAATCAAAATAACGAGAGATTTTGTTATTGGTTTGAGACGTTTTTTGATGATGAGTCAAAAACTGTATCAGTAGTGAAACCTATATTAATATTAACAGACATCATCACAGAGGGCGTCGTGTCCTAGGAGTACACGTATAGCTCGTGTTGTGTAGACTACTGTCTGACACAGAGCTAACAGGATGCTAGAAGGGGGTTAATTATTGTCCTCGTCTCAACTAGTCCGTGTGTCAGTGTCAGGGCGGCTGATCCGCTGCGACAGTGTGGCGCTCCTACTGGTCGAGTGGACGACGTGCGACGTGTTCATTAGTTGGGCTTGACTGTGTAATGTGCTAGCTCACTCTCTTATCAGAGAATATTTTTTTGGTTTTCGTTAAAGAAAATTGAGGAAAATTATGACGAAATTATAATTAGTTAGTTAGTAACTCTCTATTCTCTGATAAGAGAGTGAGCTAGCACATTACAGTCAACTATGACTCACTTATCAGAAAGCTAGCTTGTCGACAAAGTCCTAAGTAAAGTTGATTGTATCGGTACAATTCCGTAGCCGACTGCACAGCAGCAGGTGACTTCATAGAAATTCGATTCGATTTCATAGAAATACCAAGAAACCAGTAGTGACGCGGTGACACGTCGCCTGCTGCTGCTGCCTGCAGTCGGCTACGGAATCCTACCTTTAGTTATGTTCGGTTCCGATAAACAAAACGAATCGTTATAATAAATCGTAATAATTGCTTACCAATTGTAGAATTTTTATTGCCAAACTGAATATAAATAGATTCGTAAGCTAGTTTTACCTGTGATAGCGACTTCCATATTGGAGGGTCTACTATACAAAACTATGAGGTCTTTGCTTCATTATTGGTAAAGATACAAGAGTCTTAATTTGAGCCGATAACGGTCCGTAAAGTATAGGAATCGGACAATAGTTGTTTGTTTTCATTTCAATTCTTATTGGAGTTTTGTCGCGTAAATATTGCGTTGGTTTTGCCTCCCGGGATAAAAATGTTAATAGATAGGGAAAACTGTAGGATGTCAAAACACCCAATTATATAAATTAATTTGGAAGCACTTTAACAACCAACGCAATTATAATATTTTGTCACGATAAAAAAATAACAAAATAAAACTTTAACAAAACGAGAATCGTCCCCGGAAGCCGTAGAGTGCCGGAAGGCAATACTTGTTAGTTAATATAATTTCCGGCGCGGGGGCCTTTTTCACAGTCTTTTCAATAAAAGTGGAAAACAACGGCGTGATTGTTTCGTTCCGGACGGACGCAAGCGGGGTGCGGTGCGGGGGGCGGAGTGCTGCACGGGACAACTCCTTCAAAGAACAATAAAAGTTAGTAATGAGGCTGAGCTAATGGCCGGCAAATTAGGAGAATGTTTGGAAACAAAAATAACGAGCAGTGAGCGCCGACTACTGTGTCGCCCGCCGCGCGCTGAGTCGCACCTTTGTCTCGGAGCGGAGACACCAATTAATTAGGCATTTACTGACAGTGCACAAACCAAATACGACAAAAACGAAAAATGTGTTTTTGTATGTTGTTACAATTCAGGTTCTAATTAGGCATTTAACATTTATAAATAACTTTAATAAAGTGATTCAAGCTGGGGAATCATAGCCGTTAAAACTATCAACAATTTGAAAACATAAATGTTCACCATGTCAAAGATCCTTGAAGCGCCTGCTAGGAAATCAGGAAAGCAGAAATGCACAAATTGAGATAGGTGCACCAGATATTCCAATTTGCGGCAGTTCAAACAAGCTGCAACTGGTTCACGCTGGTTGGTTCAATCAGATCGAGAACGTGTTAACACAACAAAACAGTTAACAGATTAAGTTCTCGTTACGGTCACTTGTTTATAATGAAATCAATTGCTCTCTCACAATGTTGTGCACTTTCGACCCGCTCAGATTCAGTTCGGAATAGTGCGATTTCGTGGTACTCGGGGGTCTTATTAGAAATTTTAACTAACGGGTCAACTATTGATGAGCTTTAGTTTGGGCTACTTAGAGGTTTGATTTGATTTGAGGGGTGATGCCCGATCTTCCCAAGTTCCAAGTTCCTCAAAACTTTTATTTTTAACTAAAAGTTGCACAACTCTGTCTTGACCTAAATCGTGAAGGGCACAGTCGCCGAATCAACGCTTACGTAGATACGTATTGTTTAATGTTTTATTTCTTTATTATTAAATAAAGAAATTATATTACTTGAAAGAACCAATGGGATAAAAAAATGTATTACGCAATTAACGCTTAATTTATGAAAATAACTAACATTAAGCAATTCTATTAAGTAATAAATAATAAATGACGTTATTCTGTACTTAATTACTAAATAGGCGCTCATCAATAGAGGTGTGAATGAGTGCGAACGAGAGGGAAATATCAAAACTTTTTATTGACATTGAAATTTTAATTTTCTCTTTCATATGATTGACAGTTTATTTTGAAGGAAGTAAGGATGATGAATGGGATAAAATTGACTATATAAGCTTTGATTGTCAAAGATAAATACTTTAGTTTTAAGGTTGATTACTATGATATTACTGAACATACAAGCTGAGATTGTCAAAGATAGTTTAGTTTTAATGCGTGTTAATACCAAGAAGCACTTATATTTTTTAGTTTTTTAATTTTATAACAAAAATATGATTAATAGCCTACAAGAATTGCTTGCAGGATGCACCTCCAACACTCCCACAAAAAATCCCCGACACTTTATTTTCCCTAGAGCAACCTGGATACATTCCTGACTCGACCCCTGGTTACATTGCTAACAAATCCTGGATATATCTCGAAAAATCTATAAATACATGGCACAAATTATACATAGGTCCATAGAGAACGTGTCTACGCGTATGCCCATGCTTGGTTCAGCTATGGCGTCATCCTATGGGGAAATACCACAGGCGCTCCCTCACTATTCACCCTACAAAAAAACATGCTACGAATAATTATAAACTTAGAACAAACAGATAGTGCAAGCAAGCCGTTCTTCCAGAAACACAAAATTCTCACCTTAATTGGTATTTATATTTTAGAATTATGCAAATTAGTACGCAAATACCCAGAATCTTACAACACACGGACAATACATACAAACAAAATATTCCAGATAATAATTAAATAATCAATAAAAATATATAATTTAAAACAATAATAAATAAATAGATTGACCTAAATCTATTATAATCAGAGAATAAATAAATGAGTAATAACATAAATAAATTTAATAACTAATACTGTAGCAAAAAAAAAAAAATAGACGGATATGATATAATATAATTTAAATATTTAGTAATAAGCTTCCTCTCTCGTAGTTAATTAAAATTTTGCTGTGCCCGACAGGGTCCATAATTGTTTCAATGTATTTATTCCTACCACCTGTATGTGTACATTATGTATTGCAAAAAAGATAAATTGAAATTGAGAAATTATATTTTCCAAAATAAGGTTAATTTTAACTAGATACTGATTTTATTTTATTCTTACACTTTTGGACACGTCTCAGTACGAGGATTGGTCAAGTGAGAACTTTACAAATAATTACATTTTATGTTTTGGGGACGTTGGGAAAGAATGTATGAAAAATCATTTTGGAGAATTTGGAACTTGGGGCCATCGGGCATCACCCGATTTGAGCATGTGGATACGATTCCGTACTAGCTGCATGTTATTTGTTTGAATCTAGCAGTTTTAGGAGTTGTCCCGCTAACATGAATGAGGCAGCGCCTATGCGAGGCAGAGCCCCAGCGCTGATTTTCAGCGACAGCCGGCGTTGACGTTATAATGTGGAACGGTGCAACATATTTTTTTTAAAATTTAATTTTTATATCTTATTTATATCTCATTGATATAAAGATATAAAAATAAAATAAAATAAAATATAAATGTTGCCGCGAAGCCGTCAACCTATAAAGATTATAACATAATCTTATGCGTAACTATTTGTTATAAATTATTATTCACCATAAAGTGCTATACTGTATCAGGTCCTTTGAGATCAGACGCCATCTATTGCCAAACTTGTGAACTCAGTCGAAATTATTAAACTAATTTCGATGTTAGAGCTAAAACTATAGTTGGAATTAAAAGGGAACATTTAATTAATGATTTTTGGGTTTTTAGTCATATTGACAAGTGGTAATTTTATAGTAAATTTGTTTATGACAAAGCACTACCTAATGTCACGAAGATGGCGCGTTCTGCGAATATTATGATCAATAACTGAATGTAATAATTTAATACGAGAACTAAATAAGTTTCAATAATAGAAAACCAACTATAAAGTAATAAGATTATTTTACACTGCAATTTACTAATGAATACCTGTTCCTTGATTGAATTCCTTGAATAACAGAAAGTGTTGTCAAAAGTAGAAAGGATGAAGGTGTAAAAAGTAATGAAGGTTCTAATTTAACTTTAATTCTGAATGACCTCTGTATTTGTGAATACAAATTAATTAATTATAAAATAATTAACTGATAAGCATTTTAGCATTATTTATAAGTTTTATTGAACTAACTAAGTAATAAGATTTTGTATTGGAATACGCGATATATCCGCTGACTTAGAAAAAGGGCACGGACACAATAATGGCGTGTGTTCAACCTCTGTAACATAATTATTTTATTTTAAAAGAGCGACTAAGGAGTTTCTTGCCCGTTCTTCTCCTTCAGTACCTACTTCGTTTTGGAATGGGCGACTAGCTTCACCAATTAACTTAAACTCAATGACTCAACTAACTTAAATTAAGTGACAAAGTGATAACTCAAAAGTGTAAACGTTATAACTGGAATAAATGCTTTGAGTTTGAGTTAAGAATTGTGTGTGATTGAAAACCAACTACCTATATCTACCATCAACGAAGAATAACACCGGAGACAAATCCGACACGGCACAGAGTAGATACCCCGTCGTGTCATATACAATATTAAATCTACATGTTTATATAAAATATAATATTTAAAACGCTCAAATATTGAAAATCACGTTAACGATGACAGGATGCTATCGCAATGTAAATTAATTCCCGAGCAGCAAGCAAGCACCATCATTGAACGGGTGTATGTCAGTGTGTCTCACAATGATGTCAGCGTGAATGTGCCGCATGCATGTCGCTCGTGAGCCGCCTGTGTGCCACTGTGTGCCGCTGTGTGCCGCATGTGTGCTGATGCAATGTTGATAGCGCGCTGTTTGCTCAGAGCCCGTCTCGCGGAGATAGTATTCAACAGCGCGCCCTCGTTTTTCCTCAATATCGCATTATACATCCATGTACGATAGGTCCTCTATATGATTCGTCGTTGATGACGATGAGATGATTGAAAAGAACATTATTTTAAAAGATTGGTCTACGAGTATGACCATAAAATTTAAGTAAAACCTTTTTTAAATAAGGTCTTTGAACTAAAAAGTACTAAATAAAACTTACTTATCTTTAATATCTTATTTTGCTTGAGGCGTGAAACGAGTCCTTCTTACACTTTCAGTTAAGCATCAAGCTTTTAAGAAAATATTGGTTAAGTAAGTTTTATTAAGTAGGTACTTTTAAGTTCATTAAAAGTTTGACTTTTAGCATTAGAATTTGTTTAAATATCTGCATGTTCTGTTACCTTCACTTAAAAGGTACCTATAAATACAAATCCAACGAACCCAAACACGCCTTTACACAAGTCTTGGTGTGAAGCCAACCGAGTCGCACTATCCCAGCCATGCCATAATTTAGAACGGGCTATCATAATTGAATGCGTCTACAAAATGTATTGCCTGTGTGTAATATTTATATTTTTTCTAAAACCCATTTGTTCGTTGCATAATACGTATAATAAGTTTGTTTAAAATGTGTATAATGATTCGATAATCTTCTCAAATACTTTAGATATTATGGGGATTAACGCTACAGATCTATGGTTGGACAGTTCCTCTTTGTTATTCTTTTTATGTATAAGTTTTATTATTAATTATTAACTCTTATTAACTCTTTTTAGACTATTAGGGAAAATACCCGAAATAACACTCCTGTTCATAATGTGACATAAAGGTGGAGCTATAATATTACTAACGAATTTAAGAAGCTGTGGTATTACCGTCATAACCGTGACTTTTTGTATTATATAGTCAATTGAGTCAGGCGTGACTTTGCGGAAATCCATTATAAAATAATATAGACGATGTATATTTAGTAACCTAATCCGCTTAACTGTTCTTAAAGAGTCATAAAGAACCCTTTAAGAAATCGACACGTGTTTCGCCTCTCAACGAGGCATCCTCAGGATGACGATTGACTTGTTGCGAACCCGGACGCGTAAAGCCAATCCCTGTATATGAGCCAACACTGGATGGTGCTGAATAGTACACAGACATTGTCCTGCACAATTTTGAAAACAACCATACAAATCTGTTTCGACCCAGCACCTTAGTTGATTGGTTTTTACCGCACAGAGTTAGCCCTCATATGTTTGCAACAGATAAAAGAACAATCGTGTTCGCTCTCAACACTTTTCTATAGCTAAGCGCGATACTGCAACATGATTGTCCCTTAAAGAAAGTATGGCGTCTAGGAATAAACCTGTGCCGAATATGGAGCGAGTTAGAGCGAGACAAGTGTATTGCATCATAGTTTTCCTTCGTTTGTTATTATTCGAATTTTCGCAAAAACCCTAGGGATATTGCGAAAACACGCATAATTAAACAATGGTGAAAACATTTCTGCGATCAACTTGGAAGTAGCGCTCACCGGCCGCTGTCGCGGCATCGCTCGCTTCACACGCTCGGCTCGCGCGCGGTTGGTCACAGTTCTAACCTTATTGTCTAATTATAATTGTCTACGACATATAATATCAGAAAGGAAATAGTATTTTAAATAATATTTTCAGTAACCATGAGTTAATTCGTAACAGCTTTGTCCAGTAGAAAATTCACAATATCTTCAATAACGGGGACACATAATATTGCGACTCAACGCCTAGAGCGCTGGTTCATACACAGATATTGGCTTCACGCAACTAGGACCCGTCGTGTTAATACGTGAAGCGTCAAGAGCAGAGTGAGCCACTTCGCTTTTTTTTTTTTTTTTTTTTTTTTATATAGGGCATCTCGTAGCTGACCTCTGAGGTCATGACTACTTAACCGGTCAATCCTGTGGTTGCCTTAAGCTTCTACACTTAAAGCCTCCAGCCAGGGGCAAAACTATGCTAATTAAAACTAGGCGAACGCTCGCTAAGGGCACCCCCTGTGGGGTACGAACCTCGGCTTAGGGCGTTCGCTGGGGGGAGGACAGCAAGAGGGACAGGCTGGATCAAGAGTATTTCATTATTATTAATCGGGGAATTTAAAGCTACAGGCTCAGCATCGACGCGGGCTGGCGCATCTTCGAGCAAGGGTCGGGGGGGGAGCCACTTCGCCCGACAACCCTACTTATATAGGATTACTGCCCCGCCCACCTCGGCTAGGATCGTTATCAGCGCGATAAGGGGCTGCAAACAATCGCAACAAAGGTGACCTTGGAATACTTTTATTTACTTCGTTCATCAGTGTAACGTTCTTTGTATAATTTTTTGCAATTTCTAAGCTCTAGTATTGGCATTCTGAAACCTTTATCACATGTGTGTAAAATTTTGAAAGTGTTATTATTATTTAACGAATGACCTGAATCTATTAAGTGTTGAGCAAAACGGGATCTTTCTGGATAACTACTCCTGTACGCTGCAATATGTTCTTTATAACTTGTTTGAAAATTACGACCAGTTTGACCTATGATTATACCATTACAATCATCGCAATGTAACTTGTAAACCCCTGACTTTTTATGGTTTTCTAATCAATCTTACCCGTAACAAATCTGTCTTAATGAATTGTTCGTTTTAAAAGCTACCCTAATTCCATTTCGAAACAATGTTTTTGAAACCCTATCACTTATTGACCTACGTATTGACATATGTAGGTCAATAAGTGATAGGGTTTATTTTTTTTTATAATTCCGACTCCAGTCACCTGTTTAAAGGAAACTTGATCTTGACATATAATCCTCACTGAGTAGGTATTGCAGCAAAAATACATGTACCTCGATGGATCATTTAGTTCGAGCCAGCTGTCTTGGCAAGGGGATTTAATTACAACGCATTGTTTTAATTTATTATCCAGCTTGCAGAATTTTTCATCGATGCTTAAGTGATTAATTCGTTTGTTAGCTTGGCATAAATATGACTGATCATTATGCAGGCATGATTGGAGCTCCATAAACGACATTGTGAAGAAAGCATCTTTCTTCAAACTAATAGCCACGAACTCCGCAATTGGTAGTACGCTAATCATATCATTTTGAACCTGCTGAGGAACTGGTATGATTTTATAAATCTTGTAGCTGTCTCTACTGGTCAATGGAAAAGTAATCTCAAATATGAAGTATTCTTCGATCATTCTCGCCTTTACCTTCAACATACTGTAAATATGTTTTAAGTCAGATTGTAGATTGTCCACGGGCAGGGTAGTATCCTTTGTTAGTTGTCCAGAAATGAACTGTAACTCACGCTGTAACTGATCTGGAGTTAACAGATGAGCGTTGAATTTTCCGTGGTAAATATCCGTGATGATATCTAACAGAGTATCCTGGATCCTTTTAAGGTTTTGAAGTAAGTTGATAGTTGTGACTGCCGACAGAGCAAAGTCTTGCGTTTTAGCTAAACCTTCAACTTCTTGTGTAATAGCAAGGGCAGCATTATCCAGTTGATTTAAGTGTTTGTTTATTGTTTTATGATGTAACTGGATAGTTTGCTCGGTTAATACGTTGTATTCAGCCTCAATGATAGAGGTCTGATTTCTTAACAAACTATTAAGATGCTGTTCGTTTTGTTTAACAAGCTGTATATCTTTTTTATACTGTTCGGCAAATCGTTCGTCTAATACTCCAAACAAGCTATTGGCCACGTAACCGATACCGTTAATGAGTCCACGACGCTGTCTGGTGTGCACATCAAAGTGCTGACTAATCATAAGTTGATTATAGTGCTGTATTTCTTTGAAGTCGTGATTTAATTGAAGTGTTATCATATTACAGTGACTCTTATCGTTTAGGGATGCACAGAGTCTTTGTAAATATTGCAAGAATTTTGTGGCGGCAGTATTTCCTTCCCAATAAGGGCTCATATCATAATAAACAATCAGATTCCATTTGTCTCGATTAACTTGCATGTTGTCTGACTGACTGACTCAAAATACAGCGAATTATTGCTAGGCAACTTTGATATATTAAAAGCTGCTTGAGACGATGTTATCAATGAAATAAAAAAGATTAACGACATTGCTAATGATATGAAGTTAGTTTTGATTTTGCTGCTTCTAATCCGCACGTCAGGCTCTTTCGAGGTGACGTTGTTTGCTTGATTAACATTGTTATCTATCGTATTACTTGAAGCTGGCGGTATCGGCAAGATTGATAGTTTCACAATCGGCCTTTTAATTGTTCCGCTTTTTGTTTTTAGAGTTACTACCCGAACTAATCCATCTTGACCTGGATGAGTTTCTATTACTCTACCCATCATCCATTTTCCAGGTGGCAGATTGTCGTCCTGGATGGTCACTAAATCATCGATGGTAATATTTCGCTCAACGCTTCGCCATTTGCTTCGTACAGATAACTGAGTCAGGTACTCCGCTCTCCATTTCTTCCATATGTCGTTTACTATTTTAGCTGATAAATACCATCTAGTTCGAGCATCTGTTTCAGTTTCAATTATGGCAGTTCCGCTCCTTCCGGTCAAGAAGTGAGCCGGAGTCAGGACATTTAAGTCTTCGATATCTTCCGATAAGGCACATAAAGGCCTAGAGTTCAAACAAGCCTTCACCTGTGTTAAGATAGTGCTAAATTCTTCGAAGGTTAGCTTTTGTTCTCCTATTACTCGCTTGAGGTGATGTTTTAAGCTTCTAATGGCTCATATACATTTTCGTAATCGTGATAGCTTTCCTGTAGCATTCTATTAGCTCCCACAAAATTCGTCCCGTTATCGCTGTAAAGATAACGCGGCGCTCCTCTTCTGGCTGCCATTCGTCGTAATGCTGCTAAGAACCCAGAACTGCTTAAATCGGATACAAGCTCTAAATGGACAGCTTTGGTCGCTAGACAAATAAACAGCGCAATATATCCTTTAGTGGTCTTAATTCCACGTCCCTTGTTACTTTTAACATCTACATAACCTGTGTAATTCACTCCAGTGTGATAGAATGGTGGGGCCGGGTTGCTTCTGGCGACGAGTAACTCTCCCATCAATTGATGCTGTATTTTGGGCTCATACTTTGCACAGGTAACACAGTTTCTCACTTCTTTCCTTACAGCTTTATTTCCCGCAATAATCCAGTATCTCTGTCTAAGGTTAAATAAAGTTAATCGCGGTCCACCATGAAAGGTGAGCTGATGAGCTAGCTGAATTACTAGAGCAGTAAGCCGGCTGTTATGAGGCAATATCGCAGGATGCTTCATGTCCATACTCATGTTTGCTTTGCTCAACCGGCCTTTAACTCGTAGAATCCTATCGTGATCAATAAAAGGATTAAGTTTTAATAGATTACTTCTGCTACTTATTTTACTATGTTTCCGTAATGACATAATTTCCGCTGCAAATTCAGTTCGTTGTATGTATTTTATAATGAGTAATTTTGATTTTCTCAATTCATATAAGGTAAGATATTCCGGTAAGCTTGCTTGCTTGCTTGACATGACTTCATTCTTGCTAAATTGTATTGTTTTGATTGCTCGTAAAAGCCATGCCACTATTTTAGTTATTTTGTTGAGTGAACTGAACTTAAGTAACAGTTGCAATATGATGCTGTCCTTGCTATCATTTTGGACAGCATTTACTTTGTTTACTGCTGATTTCCCTTTGATTTCTTGATCAGTGGTATAAATGAGTTGCTTGGCTTCAAATTTTTCGTCAAACGATTTCAAGACCTGCGGTCCTTGCCACCACAGCGTGTGATTCTTTAGTTGTGAAGCTGAGATGCCTCTACTGGCTGCATCTGCTGGATTATCCTCAGACTTAACATATCGCTAGCAGCTTGGTTTCATTACTGTTGTTATAATTTTAGTCCTATTCGCAACAAAGGGTTTCCATCGGCTGGATTCTCCTTGTAGCCACTCTAGGACCACCATGGAATCAGTCCATCCATAAATCCTCATATCTAACTCACTGTAACAACTAATAACTTTGTTCATTAACTTCGCTAATAAATACGCACCGCTCAATTCTAATCTTGGCAAAGATATGCTCTTAGAAACAGGTACTAATCGAGCCTTAGCAACAACTAGTACTACTGATGTCTCATTTGCTTTCCATAATCGTGCGTAAATTACTGCTGCGTAGGCTTTAGTTGATGCGTCACAATAACCATGCAGTTCTATGACGTCAGTAGGTTGATACCCTATCGAGCGCGGTATTTTGCATTGATTTAAGTATTCCATGTCTGTTTGCATCGCTACCCATTCTGCTTTGATGTTTACAGGAACTTCTTCATCCCAATGCATTTTGTTTAACCACAGCTTTTGGGATATCAGCTTTAGCTTTGTTGTGAGTGGTGACAACCATCCTACCGGGTCGAATACCTTTGATATTTCCGATAAAAATAGACGTTTAGTTACTTTGGCGTTTTTTGGTCTCCATTCCGTCAACCTGCTTAGCACACTCACTGATCTGAGTCCGGAGCAAGCCAAGCATGCTGAAAACAAGCTCCCTGAAGGTTCGGAACTCCTCAGTTACCCTTGCCACAGTATCCTCGGCAGGTCCTGCGCACTGAATCTGGGCTTCAAGTGCCTCCATCTTCCGTGTGAAGTTCTCTTCAAGGCTTTTTTGTGCTGACAATATCTCCGCAAGTTGGGACATAGTGATCCACTAGTGTCAAGGTGAAAAGTGTAGTGACTATATAGATGATGAGCTGGCAGGTGGTGTAATTTTACTACTAGAGTCACATAAATGTGCCACAAACGTGAGTACCCGTGTAATGGAGGTTATATACTTATAACTGAGCAAAATTTAGAATAAAAAACTGAGTATTTCTAATTAAATATAAATTAAGAATCTTATCTGTAATAAATCCTTCACGCCGTCCTGATTTCCGAGACTTGGCTCAAACCTGACCTGCTTTCAATCACTTACCTGCTCCCCGGTTTCGTTCTTCTTCGGAATGACCGGATCGGTAGGAGGGGGGGTGGTGTAGCCATCTACCTTCGTGATGATTTCCCATTTAAAATTCTTGCTTCTTCTTCTTCCAATGAATCCGCAGAGTTTCTTTTCCTCGAGGTTTGTGTCAAAGGAGTTAAAGCCGTCCTTCGCGTCGTCTATTGCCCCCCTTCCATTGATTACTTCACTGAATTCGAATCGGTACTGGAATCTTTGGGATCAGAGTATGCACATCACATTTTTATGGGTGATTTTAATACCAACCTCCTTGCCCTCAGCTCCCCTCGGTCCCGTAAACTTCTTTATTTGGTCGAGTCAGCTAGTCTGCATATTTTGCCTCTCCAACCTACTCATCACAATATAGTCGGTGATGATACTTGGCTCGACCTGATCCTCACCTCTAATCCTTCCTTAGTTTCCTCTCATGGTCAACACGATGCTCCTGGCTTTTCTCATCACGACATTATTTTCTTATCCTATGTCCTTAAACCCCCTAAACCTAAACCAACGTTCCAGTACAGGCGTGCCTTTGCGCGTATGAATGGCGAGAGGCTTCAACAAGATGCGTCCAATATCGACTGGTCACCTCTGGAAGCAGCTGCTTCAGTTGAGGAAAAAGTCAAATTATTCAACGATCGTGTGGTCAAGCTATTTGACGCCCATGCCCTAACACTGAACACACTCATGCCCTATCAAGAAAATCAAGCTAAAGCGGCCGCCTGCACCTTGGATGAACAGGGGAGTTCGGATGGCAATGCGACGGAGGGACCGTACGTTTCGGAAGTTTAAAAAGGATCGCTCGGATGACAATTGGGCCTTATTTAAGGCTGCTAGGAATCGGTGTAATCAGATGATACGCAACGCTAAACGCCGCCACATCCTAGATAATATTACTTCTTCTTCTCCTGCCGATATTTGGAAGTTCCTTGGAACTTTGGGCATCGGCAGGTCGCGACATTCGGACCTTCCTAAGACAATTGGTTTAGACGATCTAAATCGCCATTTCTCCACTGTACCCAATTTGGATAGTTTAACCAAATGTCAAACCCTCGACTACCTTGCTGGTCTGACGCGTCCCAACATTAAGCCCTTTGTCTTCACCCCAGTCGACCCGAGAGAGATCAAAAAGATAATCCTTTCCATTAAATCCAAAGCTGTGGGCTGCGATAATATCAGCCGCCATATGATCGTAGCAGCTCTGGATCAACTCTTTCCTGCAATCTCCCACATCATAAACTTTTCCCTTTACACCGGTGTTATCCCTTCCCTGTGGCGTAAAGCCCATGTTCGGCCCCTGCTTAAAATACCCAATCCCTCTCTTCCTAGTCACTTTCGCCCAATTTCCATCCTTCCCTTTTTATCTAAGGTGCTCGAAGCCAGTGTTCATAAACAATTCTCCCAGTTTATTCACCGCAACTCCTTCATCAGTCCATTTCAATCCGGTTTCAGGCCAGGGCACAGTACCGTTTCAGCTCTCCTTAAAGTGACTGACGATATAAGGCGTGGAATGGAAGACACTAAAGTTACAGTCTTAGTGTTAATTGACTTCTCCAATGCTTTTAATACCGTCAGTCACGAAGTCCTCTTATCCATCCTTTCCTATATTATGGTCTCTCGGGAGGTATTGGAATGGTTTTCCTCATATCTTCAGGGGCGTCAGCAGTCTGTTCGTGCAGGAGACTCTTCGTCGGGTTGGTGTGATCTCGCTGCTGGCGTCCCTCAAGGCGGTATATTGTCTCCTCTTTTGTTCTCCGTTTTTATCAATCTCATTACCACCGAGCTTCAGACTGCGTATCATCTTTATGCTGACGATTTGCAGCTTTACTGCCAGGCAAGTGTTGACAATATATCCGATGCGATTGAGGAGCTAAACCGGGATTTAGGTGTGGTGAAAAACTGGTCTGATCGTTTTGGGTTGGCGGTTAATCCTACCAAGTGTCTGGCTATCATTGTAGGGAGCACCCACAGTATGAGGAAGCTGAATGGCTTAACTGTGCCACCTGTAGTGTTTGACAACTCTGTCATCCCGTTTAGCTCCGATGTTAAGGATCTTGGTCTGCATGTTGACACATGTCTTGACTGGCGAAAACAGGTCACGACTGTAAGTAAAAAAGTCAGCGGAACGTTGCGGTCGCTCTATCGGTTGAACTTGTACAGTCCTTGATCTTTCCCATAATAGATTATGGTGATGTGTGTTACTATGACCTGAATGCAGATCACCTCAATAAACTTGACCGCCTTCTAAATAACTGCATTCGATTCGTTTTCAATCTTCGTAAGTATGATCATGTGTCTACGCACCGATTGCTTTTAAAATGGTTACCCATACGTCAGCGCAGAGAGTTGAGGGCTATGTCTATGTTGTATTCTATACTGGACAATCCCACTTCTCCTTCTTACCTGACTTCCCATGTTCAATACCTATGCTCTGCCCATAATAAAAATCTTCGTTCTACCAACAATCGTCTTCTACGATGTCCTTCTCACCGTTCTGGTTTTATTCACTCTTCTTTCTTTGTCCAGGCGGTTTTTCTTTGGAATGCGCTCCCTCTGAACATCAGGATGGCAACCAGTCGGTTATCTTTCAAAGTGAAGGCACGTGAACATATTCGTAAAAAGTTGGCGGAATCATTGCAGCGCTGATTTGTTGGATTTGTTTTCTCCTCTACCAATCGTTATTTCTCCTGACAAAGTTTATTCGGTTTATATGTATGTATGTATGTATCTATGTATTAGTGTGTATTAATTTTCAAGTTATCTATCCCTTATGTTGCACCTGCTATGTTTTGTCTCTGCATCACCCTAAGGTTGACTGGTAGTAAATGCCTCAGGAATTAAGTCCGCCTTTGTACAGTTTTTTACTTGTGCATGAAGTTTTAATAAATAATAAATAAATAAATAGGTAAACTATTTTTATAATATCTGGTATTACGTCGTTCAAGGCCCATAAAAACATATTGCCATGGCTTTTTTAAATATTAATTATTTTATTTAATGAATGCCATTAATTATAATGACTAAAAATATATAATGTTATTATAAAGACTACATCATAATAACTTTTACAATGCATTTGTTCGAAAAGAGCATTTTACAAGCAGTCAATTTGTGCGGAAAGTGTCACTTTTTTTCACTTGTACTTTTTACTTTTCTGTTTTTTTTAAATTTTTGAGGCCGTCGTCAGCCCGTCTCGTCTCAGAGATTTTATTATTTGAGAAAAGTTTTTCACAAATCAGTATTTACAAATCAGATGATGATGACGGTGGCGATGATTATGACGATGGTTAAAATCAAAAAGTCGAAGTCAAAGTCAAAGTCGATGTCAAAGACAAAATCAAAGACAAAGTCAAAGTCAAAGTCGAAGTCGAAGTAAAAATCAAAGCCAAAAGTCAAAGACATGAATCAATTTTGTTTTTATCATTTATATACGTCGTCGTATGTTAGATGTTACACATCACAGGCGACTGCCGTAAGGCTCGCTCGTTTTTTGTTTTTTTTTTCCTCGCACAATGCATAGTAAAACGTTGTATGATACACGTGCGTAAGATGATTTCCGCACTTATAGCATAAATAACTATTATCTACTCTCATAACCTAATATTCGAATTATAAACTTTAAAACGAGTTTATACTGACATACTTTAAAAACACAATACCGAAATTTAAAAATAGAATCATATTATAACACTTTTTCTCTAACAAAATAATCTTATAAAACAATTTTTTTCTATTACGATACAGGGCAAATCCAAGAAGTTAATACCACCAAGGAGTTTCCATCAACTTTTGTAATGGAACGTTAGCGGGGGACAGCAGCACCGCTCTAGCGCATGCGCGGTGATGTGCTGGGTGCAGGCGCCATTCATACGTGAAGTTGTACTGAATTTCGTGGCACTTTTTTATTCTTGATCCTTAACTTCGATCTTTTATTTAGTAGTTTCAATCCCAATGCATGAGAGTAGATAAAGTAGTGTATGAAACTACACATAACTAGGTATTAAAACATTCGTATTTTAATACCCCTCTTTATGCAACAGTTTCATAAACTACTATTATTAATATCTCTATGAATTACATTGAAGGGTACACCACACGACTAGAACCTTTTTTATATAATATAGAGCAGTATTTATTTATCACTAGTTTTTGCCCACGATCCGAAAATATCCCACGGGAACGTACTGTCCTGACCCAGGTCATGGTCTAACATCGCCCCACTATTATTAAAAAAATCGTTTGTTATGTAAAATGTCTTTGAACTCCGTTTTGTATTCGTTATATCGTTTCTATTTTGATTAAGTTTTATATTCGATGGCTGATTGCTGGCACCGACCTCAAAAAAAATTTGTAGGCTCCTAATTTGTTTCGTACCTACTTTTGTCAATGTTTTGTTAGGTTAATGTCGTGTAGATATAAAAATATTATTTCATAATTTTGAGTTAATTTCTTTCGAAGTCGGTTAAATTTTTTAAATTACTTTTTTATTTCGTAATTTTTAGTTTTAAGTATAAACTGGAGTATTTGTTTGTAATAAAAAGTTTATATATTGCTTGGAAATATTTTAATATTTTATTGTAAGCATTGATAGATTTTTTAAATAAAAAGAGCTATTATAGTTTGTTTTAAATATGCTTGCCCAATGTAAAAAACGGGGCTATATGTTTAAGTAAGGCTACAGACGAGTCAAGAGAAGCAGCTACTTATGGCAAAACGCCACCAGAAAACGTAATTTGAACCAACCTAAACAAATGTGTTTGACTTTTAACTCAACTTCAAGTGGCAAAAGTGATTCTGAGAAGAGATGTTTTGGTGTCTGTCGGCTTGGTCAATGGCAGCATGAATGTTGTAAAAGGATTCCGATGACCTGCACTAAGGTGTGATCAACTAGAAGGAGAGTTGCCTGATGCAGTGCTAATTCTATTCGATGACGCTTCAATCAGTGAGAAATCAAGAGATGCAGATGGTTATGTGCCAATATCTCCAAACACGGTAACGTTTCAAGCTAAACGTAGTTAAGATGACGTGGAACGACGCATTTTACCGCTGATACTTAGTTCATAGTATATTGATAGTAAATTCATCCCAACTACGGAACCCTTCATTGCGTGGTCCGACACGCACTTGGCCGGTTTTTTTTTTCTAACACGCGCTAGAATTTGACCAAGGTTTTTGAGATGTTTCCCTTCGACACCACACCCTGGCTTATTGATACGCTCGTATCAATAAGCCAGGCCGTCGCACTTACACGTATTATTCCATATCTTGAAAACGACTGAACCGATTTTGATGAAACTTGCACTGTGCCCTAAGTTCAAGTAAATGTAAGCCAATAAAAAAGCAATGGTCACAATTCGATTAATAGTTTCGGAGATATGCGTGGACAAACATACATACAAACATACAAACAAGCATTTATACACATACATTTGTTGACATAACCTCCTGGATTCCAGAAAAAAAATTTTTGGATATTATTTGAAGCTTAGGTTTTTTGGTCTAAAAGGGGTCTGTACACGTCCAAAAAAATGAAAAAAAAAATATTGTTGTTTATATATTGATTTTACTTATGTCATATATATATGACAATGGTTCTGTATATGAAACTAGTACTGATACTTATGTCATATGTATATGACACTGGAATTCAACTCCAAATAAAAGTCAAAGTATATTATTAAATCAATATGCATTTATTATTATTATCACCTCTAGTCAGTCTTTATAATCATTTTTATTAACTAACATAATTATAATTTTGGTTTATAAAATAACTTTTGGACATAATACTTTCACCAACTTGACAAAACGTAATTAAAAAGGAACTGAAATCATTACTAACCATGCTCACAAGAAATAATAACTTTGAAAATATCATCTTCTCATCATAATTATCACAAAATATAATGAGATACTTCTCAAATATAATCAACTCCTTACAAACCAAGACAATACTCATCTATTTTTTATGAAATCTAAGATGGCAATTTCTTTTCGGTGTGCTACATAAAAATATATTGCATTTAGTGCAAAACGCCGTTGTAGTCTTAGAGCATTTTGGATTGCGGCATCTTTTTTGAGTGTCACTGTAATCAACCAGATGTTCAGCCTTGTGATGTCTTACGACTTCCGATGGTATAGGAGTTATTGGCACTTTCCTTTTTTTGTGCTTAGGTTGCAATTCTTCATTCTCGTCAAGACTTTCTGAATCAGATAATAAAGAATTTTTCTCTATGAGACTGGTACCTAGATCCAGTTTGAAAGTGCGTAACTGTGGTATTTTATATTTGTTGACTCCTTTTTCAGCTTCTCTTTCTTTGTACAAAAACCACGCGTTACTGACTGCCAAATCGACCATGTGAGATATAAATCTTACTGTCCATTTTCTGGTGCGTGATCTGGAGGGACATACAGACAGCATGCGATCAGCCATGTCAACTCCGCCCATGTATTGATTGTATGATTTGACTACTTCTGGCCTTGACACAAATTCGTAGATTTTATTTTTCTTAGACCATCTACGACACTGATCTTGATTTTCACTCGAATGAATTGTAGATAGGAGAATAACTGGTTTATTATCTAGCCAACGAACTATGTTCAGTACTTTGTCACTTCTGCATTTTGTTTCACAATAACCTCTGGGCTTCTTTGCAAAAGCTTTTTCGTCAGAGAGTTGGCAATTTTTGGGAATCCTATTTTTTTGTATGGTGCCTGTTGCGTGAAAACCTTTTTGTAATAATATGTCAGCCAATTTCACCGTAGTGAAGTACCTATCAAAGTAGATGTGGTGACCTCTCACAAGCGTTTTACACAGACTGAGAATAGAAGCCTCACCAAGAGTATATCCTTCTGCAACCAACTCGGGACAAGTAGTGTCTCCTTGGTATGGAAGCATGTCTAAGACAATGCCTTGTGGAGTTGACAATACAAAAATTTTCAGGCCAACAGGGTTGGGTTTTCCTGGACAATATTGCCGTATCCCACACTGACCGCTGAACGGAACTATCATCTCATCAATGCTCAACTCAATAGGTTTTTCTTGTGCGTGACACCCTCGCAAGACAGACTGAAAAAGTGGATTTACCTTCCATATCTTAGTTTTTAGTTTTTCCTCGTCTGATACCTCAGTATCAAAAACTACTTTTAGACTATTTCTTATATTAAAATATCTGTTTCGTGTCATAGCCTTTTTTATAACCTGAATCCCGTATTTCTGAGACCAAAATAATGCTATTTTTGGTAAATTAATAGCACTCATAACCATCTGGATACCAAAAAAGATTTTCAGTTCTTTGACTGTTAGACCCAAGGTACAGCCTTTTCTCAGTATATTGGTTCTATTTGTAGCAGTTGTCATTTTTTCCAATATATCATCATTGACATACTGTTTGAAATAATCTTCAGGTGTCCATGACTCAGTCTCAACTTTTTTGTAACTGGGTTGGTAAAATGGGATTTCTAAGGGTTCAAACTGGCCATTCCATGCGTCGGATATAACCGTAGCTGCTGCTTGACGTGAATGTCCACGGGTACCTCTAGTTCCCCCCCTTCGACCAGTTGGGCGGGTGCGGTTTCGGCCTCGGCTCCTTCTTCTCTCTACTACAGAAGATTGCAGAGATACTTCTGATTGCGAATCTACTTCCTCATCTGAAGAGCTGGAAGATGAAGTACTGGATGCTTCGTCTTCTTCAGGTCTTGGTGTAAAAGCCGTATCCTCATTTTCATCAGCATCAGAGAGATCTATGTCTGATTCTTCGAGTCGTGATAAAAGTTCGTCATCGCGTAAGACTGTAAAAAAAAACTCTTTGAGAACCAATGTAATATATTTATGACATAAACAATAACTCAATTTTCATACTGAGAACCATTGTAATACCAGTATGACATTAAAAAGTTTCGGATCACAATGCCCAGAATACTTGACCATTTGAAGAAATATTCTGTTTATTAGTTACGTGGGTATGTTATTAGTACAAAACAAGTATAGTTTTTCTGACAAATAAAGTGATTCAACAATAATTTTCGGATAACTTACCGCGTGCATCTGAGCGACGTGCCATCTTCCGCGAGCCGTTTCAAAGAGAGAGTATTTTGACGTGTCTGTCAAACTCAAAATGACGTTTGGTGCAGTGTTGCTAGTTTACTAAGGTTACACAACTACCATAAATCGATTAGTTCCGAACACAAATCACAGATGACTTTAGAAAGAATTTTTAATTCTTTATGTAATATAGGTATGACGCTGGCATCCAGGAGGATAATCTACTCATCACAATGTTTTTTTTATGAGTTGTATTGCAATATGTGGTTAGCTAGTGACCTCGACAATTGATCATATTATTTATTGTTATTAGTAATTAACCATTTGTTTATTTATTTTACCTCGATGGTCCTAGTTTATTATTTATAACTTCCAGTTACAACTATATGGGCACGCCCTTGATGCCTGGAGGGTTTTATTTAGATATTAAGTTCTGTTTACGTTATTTTTTTTTCTGCACAGCTGTTCTCGATGATTTTGTCTGGTATATTGGCGTGTGCTAGCTAACATATGGCTAATAATTTAAATTATGTTTTGTGTTGCGTAATGTAAATTATTTTGAACACTATTATATAGAATCTTTTTTTTTTGTTCTTCTAACTGAACAGACAGCTGTGCTGCTGGGGAGTTTGTTGCGCCACTTCTTCTTCCCAGCTAATGCACTAGGAAGTGGTGAAGGGTGGGCGTTTTGGGGGAATGTCTTATGTAATTGACGTTCGAAAAATGCTGATTCTCAGCCTTGAATAAATGACTTTTGAATTTGAATTTGAATATACCTATAAAATTTTGTATATTTGTTTGGAAGCCCTAACAGATTATCATATGTGAATATCTTGCAGTTACAATTACACATATACATGTCGAATTGATAACCTTCCTTTTTTTGAAGTCGGTAAAAAATACTTTTTTCATCACGCCCAGTGATCATCACCACAAGTGCACAAATCCTCAACAGTTGCAACGACGACTTCATAAATAGGTACTTTGACCCTTGATGATATTATAGTTTTAGTCTTAGGTTCTAACGATACTAACCCTTACTGCTTTATGACTGAAATATGTAACGTCCTTTATAAGCTACGCAATAATACCGTATTGATAAATGATAAATAATTTATTGCTGTAAGTGGGTTTGGACAAAACAAATCAAATCATATTTTTTTAAACTACATGAGGTCGGCGTTTCCTATCTGACTACTCCGAGAAGAAAGGCCGAAACAAACACAGAGGTCACAGTCTCTTTTAAAGACCAGACATAATCTTGGTCAGATCATGTAGATTGGTGTCTGAAATGGTCTTTTGAGGAAAGAACCACACAGATTCGAGAACCTGTCCAGTCAGTGCACGCATTTGTTAGTAACCGTGCAGCTCAACTCAGACTTTAAGGAGCTCAACAATTCGACGAACAATACCAAAGAAAGGACATTTGGGTAGGCCGCATAAATTACTCAAGTTGCCAGACCATGATAAAAACTAAATGAGAAAATAAAATGAAAAGGAATGAACCACATATTCTTAACATTCACAATTATTAAAACAATACAAACTTTAAAAATTAAATATTCATGTCATTGTTTATATAAAATTCATAAATGTCAATGTGTATATAAAACCCAGAAAAGTCTTGGTTAGATCATTTGAGGACCATGTAGATTTGTGTCTGAAATGGTCTTTTGAGGAAAGAACCACACAGATTGAGAGAACCTGTCCAGTCAGTGCACGCATTTGTCAGTAACCGTGCAGCTCAACTCAGAGTTTAAGGACCTCAAAGATTCGATGAACAATACCAAAGAAAGGAAATTTGGGTAGGCCGCATAAATAACTCAAGCTGCCAGACCATGATAAGAACTAAATGAGAAAAAGAGTAAAAAAAATAATATGACCCACACAGTCCTCACGTTCACAATAATAAAAAAATGAAAATATTCATATCGTGGTACATATGACTTAAAAAAAAATGGAGCAGCTTAATCCCAGGCCTTTTAGTCCTCAACGTCATTTTTAATGGTATAAAACGCTTTCTGGCACAACTTACGTTTAATGAATGATTTGAATTTATTAAGGCTTAGATCTCGTACGTGGCTTGGAAGTTTATTATAAATGCGTATACATTGACATCTTAATGAGCTACCTATTTTCTTGAGCCTTGTTGTAGGTACTACACATGTGTGTATTTATTACTAGCATTCAATATAACCCGCATTTGAACGAAAAAACAATTAATTACAACTTGGAGTTAATAATACAACTGTAAATATGAATGATGTGAACTGTAAATACGCAAAAATACACAATTCTGCATACATGCACAACAACAACGACAGTTCTAGGAAAAATCATAATCAGAAATATCTGGAATATTTGTGTTTGAAGTTGAGTTGATTTTTCCACTTGTCCATTGCGATTTGTTTTTCCACTTGTCTGTCCGTTGAAGTTTCACTTCTACTATGTGTCCCAGCACACATGTTTTTTTTGCAGGTTTACTGCAAATTATAATTTGATTAGGTTAGGTACATTTTAATAAATGCATTTTTTATTTAAACATATTTTATTTTATCAAACAAAAAAACTGAATTCAATCCGGAACCAAAAAAACATCCATAGTCTACTCTAAACTTATACACACACAAAGGAACATTAACAAATGCACATCTTTCGTCATCAATCTTCATTCGGCTCATCTGCCTTATAATCAACTAGCTGCCCGCCCCGGCTTCGCACGGGTAGCACTTAGTACTTATCTACAGCGCACCTACCTACCTATCCTACCCTACCTATCTATACTACCTATACTACCTATACTACCTATACTACCTACCCTACCTACCCTACCTACGGCACTTAATTTCTTGACATTGACTGTCCCGTAGGGCGTCACTGGGATGGACCCCAGTGACGCCTTCATTGCATAAGGTGCTGCCTAGCTAGCCGAGCAGGGTGAGCGGCTACCACGCAACATTTTTTGTAATACTTACATTTTTAAACTCGTGATGTGATATCTTTCGAATGGAATCTCCGAATTGAATAATTCAAAAGTTATTTAACGGTATTGAAGCAATTTATTGTGATAAGGATTAATACCAAGATACAAATAAAGAGCCTTTTCTAACGGCGGCATTTAAATGATTTTTTAAAATAAAAGAACACTTATTGTGGCATAACTATAATAGTTAGACATATGGTGTCGCGACAGTTTTTGTAAATAATGATGTATTCTGCAAAGTTGTGGTACATTATTTTATTCTATCATCAATAGTTTTCGCAGCGCACGCGATGTAAAGAATATTTTAGGTATTTTTTTTACACCTTGGGTTACATGATTGGAGTTTTATTGAGGATCCCAATTTTTTTTGAAAATATAATATAGCCTATGGCACCCGGGGATAGTGCAGCTTCCCAACAGCGAAATAATTTTTCAAATCGGTTCAATATAAAAACTTGAGATTCCAATCTATTATCTCCCTCCGCCGCTGCCGCCGCTCACCACGCGATATATCGTCTACCCCCTCCACGCGGCCGTAACGCTTTTTCGTGACAGAAAAAATCCAAATACCCCCGTCTATATAGAAGTTTCACTTCAATAATTTTACAACTATTACGTTAGTTCATCATAATATTGCAGGGATACTGAGCAAACAAGAATTAATAGAGGCCGGCGGCCTAACAGATTTACAACAAAATCTGGGTTCGATAGATATTTTGTTTGACAGAAACATTCCTTAAAAGTGGCTGTGAACCGAACCTTAGAATGAATAACTACAAACAAATTTTTTTTTTTTTGAAGTTGTGAAATTATCAAATAACTTGAATGCTTGGAAACATGCTGGTCCAGCTTCATAGGATAATCTAGAATCTAGACGAAATCAAACTGGTTGCTAATTTAAGTTGTATAAATTATTATATTTTATTATATGACATTGATTTTAC
Source organism: Agrochola lota (assembly GCA_947364205.1). Taxonomy (NCBI): domain Eukaryota; kingdom Metazoa; phylum Arthropoda; class Insecta; order Lepidoptera; family Noctuidae; genus Agrochola; species Agrochola lota. The sequence continues at coordinate 22,875,213 of OX376223.1, forward strand.
ATTCTGTGATTACTTCCTCACACACTGACTTATTAATTGTAACTTTTTTGGAAAATTGTCTACTTTTACAATGTTTGTTAATATGTGAGAACCATGTATCTATCACATAAGTAATTAATTTATCTATTGTTGCTTTCTTTTTAAAATTCTTTTTACCTATTGTGGTATAGTATTTTTTTTTTCTAGATGCATCGTCTTCACATATAATTAAATAACTAATGTGCCTACGTATACAAGATATTGTAAAATATTTTAAAAGAGTAGCGGTGGAGTTTCTTGCCCATTCTTCTCCATACGAAAACTACCTTTTGGAAGGGGCGACAAGTATCAATTCAATTTTTTGTAATTTTTGAAGTTCAAAAGTGCCTCGCGAGGGCCTATTTGAAATAAATTATTTGACTTTGACTTTGACTTTGGCAACTCTACTGCTTTAGCATGTTTCTCCTTAAAAAAATCAACCACAAATGGTGTTATTTGCTGAAGATACTTCCTTAGTTTTTGTGATAGATAAACGTGCTACAAATTTTGACGAATAACGCCCTACAGCAGGTCCAAAATTGGTTCACTGCTAATAATTTAGTATTAAATGGAAAAAAAAGACAAAGTGCATAAAATTTACTTTACCAAAATCTTAAGGTCAAAAGTAGTGATTGTGAGGTAGTGTTGAATCAAAAGAAATCAGAATTCGCCGATAAAACTGTTTTCCTGGGGATCACGCTCGACTCAAGGCTACAATGGGGTCCTCATTTAACATCTCTTGCAGGCCGGCTAAGTTCAGCAGCTTATGCTGTCAGAAAAATTCGTCAATTTACTGATGTAGATACCGCGAGGTTGGTCTATTTTAGTTACTTTCATAGTATCATGTCATACGGTATTTTACTGTGGGGATGGGTTGCAGACATCGAGTCTATTTTTGTTCTGCAGAAAAGAGCGATCAGAGCCATATATTATCTCCGCAGGCGTGACTCTCTAAGGGAACTGTTTAAAGATATTACCATCATGACGGTACCTTGTCCATATATCTATGAAAACATCATGTACGTTAGAAAAACCTTACATCTTTTTAGTAAATAAAAGAGGTGATAGACAATTATATTTCAAGAAATAGGGACCTATTAGTTCAAACCGGTTTCCGACTGGCTAAAGTGGACTCATCTTTCATGGGATACTGTTTAAAATATTATAATAATGAGACGAAATTCAAATCTTGTATAAAACGCACACTATGCAGGCAGGCATATTATAAGTTGGGGGATTACATCACTGATAAAAATGATTGGCTCAATGCTGGTCCTGCTCCACAACCACATCGAATTAATTAACTTTTGAAAATACTGTTGGAGCTGCTGAAGATTTTAAGACCATCTTTGCATTGTATAAAATCTCCTTTGTATTATATAATTGCAGAGCACAGGTGTGAGTACTATGGGCTAAAGAGCTACCATTTACCGGGTAATACGTCTTTTATTGACTTGAATGTGCCCTGGCGGCTGTGAGTATATCATGCTCACTCAGATGTCTTTCTGATGGTGACGTGTGTATTGGATCATTTAGCTCGCTTCAAAATGGTTGAGCTGAATGGTGCTGATCCATGCGTCATGTTCGTGAACGGGCGCCGTCAGTTGGGACTACTCTTAGCTGCCTTGGCTGATTTGAATTTTTTAATTGTTCTTTGTTTTATCTTTATATTACGGACGCTTCTAACGTGCTCGTCTCTCTACATTGTTCTCACATGTATAATTTCAACATGAATGAAGTAACCAATATTTTGTAACAATTTATTTTATTTAAATGAGCGTCCGTGGAGTTTCTTGCCCGTTCTTCTCCATAGGTACCTACTACGCTTTGGAATGGGCAACTAGCTTCATATTTCCGACTAAGCGATGTCTTGACAATTCAAAAGTGCCTGTAAATGATTTATTTGAAATAAATGCTTTGAATTTGAGTTTGATACTGTTTAACAGCTCGCCACATGCTGCCCTGCGGGTTTCTGTATCTCTCTTCGTCTAGCTCTTCACCTTAGGCTTGTTCCGGCAAAGTAAACTCTACTTGCAAAGACCTAGAGTTTGGAGCGCGCAAGAACCATCACGGCGTCAACGTAGGGGTACGGCGGCGGTGGGTTATTGTTATTATTAGAAAAATGTCTTTGACGCATCTCGCGTCCCTGGCTTCCTGAGACTTTGGAAGGCGTACGACGGGCTGAACCCAACTCGCAGAGGCCCGTTACGCACTATGCAAGTGCACCCAAGGACGAGGGAACATCCAGCCTTTGAGTTAGGTTTTGGTCACAAAGCTGGGGTCCAGTCAGGACAGGCTTCAGTCAGTGGTGGACTAAGCCTGTCGGGGGCATAGGGCAGCAAAACAAAATGAAGCCGGGGGCTTCTCAGTTTATGTAGGTATTTCAGATAGTAACATTTTCAAAAAAAAAAATAATGACAGCAAAAAAAAGCAAGTATGTATAACGTGTGTAATTATAATCTACCTACACCATCGACCTCGTAACTGGCAGGATTATTTTTTTCAGGGAGGTGCTAGGCTATTTACGAAAAGCAAGAACCTAGGGAAGTGAGCAAGCGAGCGAGCTCGAAATTTTTGCACGTCGTCTCGGAGTTTCCGGTTAGGTTGTAGCGAGCGGAGCGAGCTCGAAAATTTTCATTCTCAGCCCACAACTTTAAACTGCTTCTTACTGAATATATTTTGACCGTGTTTGGGATATCATAAAAAAGTACTTCTTAACATTTAGGGGGCCGCTGGGACCCGGCCCGGGGTGGTTTGTCTCTTGACACTACTCTGGGGTATTTAATTTCTGCATCTAGTTGCTAGCTTCAGATTAACGTACATGGGCACTTATGAAACATCAGAGGCTAGGAGTACCGTTTCATTTGGTCGTTGCCGGCAGAAAAGTTCACGGTTCAACATCATAATTCTAATTATAATAACAACACATAGTCTCCTTATGCGTGTCGGTCGTTCGCATGTGTGACAAACACATGAGACTAGAAAAAATATCAGTGATTGACGTAGACCGCCCGCCCTGCTGGACTATTGCAGGATATAAAAACAAAGATATTGGAATATGAATTTGTGTGGCTAAAGTGGACTGGTTACCTAAAACTATGCAAGGATTATGGCCCCTGCCAGCTTGATGTTTTAAATAAACACTGATAAAACGACAGGCAATGTCTTGCACACTCAATAATGAGCCCTCGGAAACGGTCGCTAGTACCTACATAGTGACGTAACGACAAGGGGGTAACATGTCCTGAGGTGCTTGAGGAGAGGAGAGGTATTCCACGGTTATCAGGACAGACCCGGAAGTACGGTTAAGATCCCTACCAACATCTTACTGGAATACTTTCTTTCTCCGAGCACATTTGCGCTTGTGAATCTTCACTCAAGCCAGCCAATAAAGGCAAGAAAGAGGTGAGGAATAAGAGTTCACCCGCGAGATAAGGTCCGTTGGGTCGCTACTGTCCAACAGCTCGCCACATGCTGCCCTGCGGATTTCTATATCTCTCTTGGCCTGGGTCCTCACCTGTTCCGGCAAATAAACTCTACTGCCACAGACCCAGAGCTCAGGAGCGCGCAAGCCCCCGCCCTTCCACGACGTCAACGTAAAGATACGGCGGCGATGGGTTACTATTAATGGCAAGTTTAAAAAAAAGAGGTCTTGTAACGATAACTTTTTCAACCAGATATGAACAACTAAGCAGCCCAATTCGCCTTGTTCCTCTCCAAAACAACTGAACATCATAAAAATAAGTGAAATCTGTCGCCTAAATCAACATTGGCTTTAAAAGAGTTTAAAACCTTCCTTGCATTAATGTGTACGTATCGTTAGTACTTCCGCGCAGGAGGCACGCCAGGCGAGGTCCCACTCTGCCACCACTAGCCGCCGCACTCAGCCGACCGCTAAAAGCCTCGCCCGCGTCCTGTTTGTGCCCAGCCTTATTTTGTTTTGCTGTCGTTACCGTGCACCGCTCTCCTTTACGTTAGCTTCTGTTCAGCCTTTCGCCGCAGCCTGCAGGCACCGCCGCCGCCTCGCTGTTGTGACTCAAGAGAATGTAGCTGTTAGATATGCTGTAGAGCGCTAATACGAAACCTTACGAAAAACAGAACAAGGTACTTCCTAGAACCACCCAGAGACATTCACTCAAAAGGAGTTCTGGGTCAATCAGTTTCACGATTTGTAAGGGTCTCATTATTTGTGCTGTTGTGCTTGGTAATGGGGGTAAAAACTGCCACATGCTCACTTCAGATATCGCTACTATCACAAGTCCAAGAATTTGACAGCTGGCTGTCACTATCCATATTTTTTGTACACAAGTGACTTCTTTTACGCTTAATTAATTAATAAGCCCCGTTGCTCCGCTGTTGAATGCAAAATTACGAACACCCATGTATTTCCCAAAACTCTTAAAGGACGCAAACTGTGGAGGAAAGCTCTCCGAAGAAAAATGGACACCCGATAATTCATCGAGACTATGTGCTATCCAGTGCGATTCCCGTGATATTAATTTTAAACTTGAGAGCTTTTATGGCAGAAATGCGTAAATAAGTGATGACTTTTCATAAAACAGAGAACCATGTCTGTTCATTACAGGCTCTTGTGGTGCAAGTATGTGCTGTTTCTGTACTAACAATAGTGTTGTCAACTATGACGAGCTTTTCGTTTTCAACCCCATTAGCTTGCGGTCACTAGCTCCGTATTACGTGTTTTAGTAAACGGACTTCACACGTATTAGTTTATTTAATTTCCAGGAGGAGTACACCAAGCAACTTGCCTTATGAATACTCAAAGCCAAGCTGCGGACGCATCGCTCACTACTAATTTCCATGCGGCGTGGTCATCGCCTTAGGTCTCCGCTTGCTTTGCTATCGCTACTCGCCTTTTATGCATGCATGCTTTTTGTCGCGAGCAGAACCTTGTTACCTTACTTTGTTGTAGCTCCATTGCTGCTTGCTTTATATGCATGCGTGGTGGCTTTTAGCCAGCTTGTTTTGCTGTCACTGGGGGAGTGCGCGGTCACTTTGTATGCACGTTAGCACGTGTGGTCTGCGGCCGCGCGCATCCAGATATTTTGCCGACGGTACGCCGCCGTGTACCGACGTGACCCAAAAATGTTTTCGTGAGAAATGATTTAGTGCGACACTCGTAGCTGGATAACATTTTCACCGGGAACGAACATGTTCCTGCAAAGTTATGTTTTTTGAAAACATGGCTCGCTCGGGAATTTCTGGTATTTCAAAATATTATTGTGTAGAAAGTATTATTGTAGGAACATTTCAGGCACGACAATTCCATATAGGTAAGGCTTAGGTTCACTGTTTGATTATTGGGTACACGTTTGGGGCTGTACGTCACGGGGACACAATAAAACCAGCGGTAGTACACCGGCGCGTGACAGAGACGAAGTGTGTCCGCGCGAGCTAATGTCTTAATACATCGCTTTGGGTGGAGTGCACCGCCCAAAGCGATGTATTACGACAATTAGCTCGATGTACTCCATCTTTATTGAACAGGGACAGGTGATCCAGCTAAAAGAGCTGTTACTATGTCTCCTATTACCCATTCATATCGACTTTGTTTGCAGATAGGGTGTTGAGTGTGGCCCATTTGAAGTTTCAAGGGGGATATAACGTTAGAAGGAATAGGTGGCTATCAACATCTAGGTATCCTACTCGATGTTTTGAAACACTTGGCGTGCAGACTGAAGTAACGTCCTGAGGGTTGAGAGTAGGGTTGAAGAGTTTGTCATCGGCTGTTGCTACCAAGCTAAGTTGTCTTCATCTTCATTGAATAAACAGATATGTGAGAGCTTTACCAGCAGAAGTAAATAGGTTAACCTTTCAAAACTATTTAATCATTGTTTAAAGTATTCTATAGAGCACTTCATCGATACGAACACCACAAATTTCCCGGCATGTAGCTGCTGTCCCCCGGCAAGTCGGCAGTTCGGTACCAGAGCCCTAAGCAACAAGTTGATGCGACAGATTTTGAACGAATTATGAATAAAACTTGCTAATGGTCACACTTTGTATTACGTCCCGATTTCATTTGCCTTTTTTACACGATAAGATACAGGGCCCGATATAAGTAAATGTTTTAATGTAGGTATGGTACCTAATGTAAAATGGTATGGCTAGGCCAGCTCACGGTCAACTTGTAACAACCACCGACGACGTGAGGCCCACGTAATCTTCCGGGCCCGCGGTTGTACATCCACGCACTGTGATCAATGATTCAAATTAAATAGCTTTCATAACACCGTTCCCTCAATCGACTCAAATCTCCGCCTGTAGGTGACAGTACGCTAATGACAAAGTAAATAGATTGACTGACTGGCTCGGGAGCCGGGCGGTGCGGCGCGGTGCGGAACGAGATCGATTCATTAAACATTTAGCGGGTATCGGCTCATCAGAACTTCTGAGAAATACTCCATTGTCTTGCGGTCCGTCTTTGTTCCGCGCTCACGGAATTATTAAATACATTCAGTGTACACAGTGGAGCAGTACGTACAGTCAGCTGCAGATAAGTCTCACCCCCTAGCAATGTATAAATACATTGCTAGGGGGTGAGATTTCTCTGCAGCTGACTATACAACAGAATGAAATGAACTCAATTATTCCGTCGAGTAAAAACTCGTCTCCGAAGTTATAGCGCGAGTATATTTGCCTAAAGCCTTAATATTACTAGTACCTACAGGATTCGTACGAAATAAGTTCCATTTGGAGAGTATGAGGATTACGCGAAAGGCGCATTCGGTAAAATTGAAACGAGATTGCATGTAAATGTGCGCGAGGGGCCGCTGGCGGTGCTGGGCCGCTGTAGCTTAAGCTAGGTACCGAGCCACTAGCAGTAGCGAATTGCAATCGACAACACATTCGTTTCGTGATCCCTTGTCGTTATACTCTTTGATAAGACTTGTGACACTATAATCAGTGTCTGTTCGCTCGTTCACAACAAACTGCCATGACAAGTAATTCCCCTTCGCACTGTTTTTTTTCGCACGGTTTGTGTGCGAGTGTGTATGTTTGAACTGTTTCATGTAGGTATATAGTAAACGGTCAAATGATTTAGGCAAATAGGTTTATATTCAACTTTGTGTGCAAATCTATTGAAAATCCTATGTACTATGCATATTGGATTTTCCAACCCATTCTATTTAGTTTTTAGCCCGTGTCTAGCCCGGAGTGCAGTGCCCGGAGGCACATTTGAAAAACATTTGTTTCGGCTTGGCGTATAAAATTGTATTTTCCAAGTAAAGATGAAACGTTTGGGACTTAAAGCGTCTGTTGTTATAAAAATTCAAATGAGAGCGGAGTCGACCTCATGAAAGTGACATTAGACTTGGCGTTCAGATTAGCGGAATAAGAACTTTATTTTATTTCTCGTTCCTTGTTCTTGGGCATTTTATTTGTTTCCCAAGTTTGTAGGAACTGTTTCGAATTACCTGGCCTTTGAGAGTAACTACGATATATTTTATGTAGCCATGATGAGCGGTTCATTTAGTTACGTATGTAGAAAAAGATTTTAAATTGACGTATTTTTAAAGGCGAATATTATTAGCAGTCTTTCGCATAATTTTTGTAATATTAATAATAATTCAGTAGTGGGTAACTACAAAAGAACTGAAAGAGCATCGTTTGATAACGTAATTCACAAGCAGGACCCTATTACCAGCCGGCGGCACTGTGACACAGAGCACCTCCTGCTCACACAGTTTGTATTGTAAGCACATCACGCTAGTTGAAACTAACTGACCGCCCTTTTTCCATCAGATAAGTGAAATTAGCTTCGGTCGGCGTCGTCTGTGCTGAGTCGCTCGGGGCCGCGCAGCCGCGTGCGACCCATGTGGTCACCTCTATTCTGCCCTTCTAACCCGAAAGGCGCTATTTCAATTGGAGTAATTTTGTGAAAATTGACTTTTTGTAAATTGTAATTTCAGGAAACATAAGGATATAAAAAACTTCTGAGTGGTCTTTTTTAATGTTTTAAGTTATATAGCGGTATTTGGGTTATACTATTAGATGCGAAATTGTTATAGCTATTGAATGGTATAAAAAAAAACTAAAAGAGCGTATCACAGAGATAGATAGCACTAACGGCTTAGCAGGGCAGTATTAGTGATAGTTTGTCGTTGATGTCTCTGGAGGCGGACATGGTCAGCTTGACTCTTACCTACAGACTTACATGCACTAACACAAACGTACAAACTTGTAGAGTACCTATGTTTTTGTTTTAGTTTTACAATTATAATGAGACTGTCACAAGTATGGTTGGCAGTGTCTAACCACGCCGCCCTACAAAGTTGAAGTTTTCCTAATACTCATTGTTTTGAGTTATTTCCCAACCGATACCGCAAGGTAACACTCAGATACATTACATAGATAGCGCTCCCGGAGCGCGGTGCAGCGCCGGGGTAGTGGCTTCTTGTAATGACTGCCGGGAACATACAAGCGAGCAAATATCTTCGAGATATCATCTGTAAATCTTCGCTGCGAAACGCTGCACTCTCAAACGTAATTAAAGCTGATGCTTTATTGAGAAAGCTATATCTATGAAGGTTTTTAATTGCGATGGTGTGTAAAAAGTGGTTAGGTTATTAGTTTTTTTTTATGCTTACTACACACAACGAATCATTGGCCAATTTTCTTACCAGTCGATAGTCTCTTCATTTTGGCCATGAGACAGGTCTGATAAAAGCTCATTCAATTAAAATCTTATGCCAGACTTTCATGAAAGTCTGGCATAAGAATAGCTCCAATTTATTGCTGAATATTCATGAATAGCTCCAATTTATTGCTGATAGTGATTTAATAGAGCTATATTATAGAGAATCGTCCATGTTGTACTAATGCATAAAACATTTATCAATACGACTTTAGTGTATGTACTTATGCACATATCCAGTAAACAAGTCAGTAACAAAATCACCAGAGTATTGTATTGTATGTTTTAAACATTCCATGTTCCACCTACCTATATCAATTCCAAAATACAAAGCAATTGCAAATTGTAATGAATTTCATACTGATTGTATGTGACAGCACTTTGCAGAACACGAAGTTATTTAACAAACGACGCTGTTCGTGTGAATACAATCAGGAACCGACGCAACACTGCGTGCCTCCGGTAATAATTACCAACTGCTCGTACAGCTGGCACATGCGGTTTTGAGCCTTATTGCTCGTGAAATAGTGGCGGTGAAATATGCAGGTGCAGGTGGTTCGAATAGGCACCGGAGGTACTAATTAGGCGAAGTTGTGAGCGCCTTCAAATTGTGTGCAGCCGCAACACCGCGCGTTTTCGCCAGAGAAGCACAGTAGACTCACACAATAGCAAGCACTATCATTCATTCATCTTATGTTCCTTATCCATTGCAATTCCATCATCTAGTGATAGAGCCAGTGAGATCTTGCTTTGATTATTGTGGGGCAGCCCCATTACCATCAAAGCGTATTTGTTTACAGTTAAGCAAAAATTCTGTTTCCAACGAGCCTACAAAAACGAAAAGTCTTTATTCTTATGTAGAATAATCATGAATAAGGAGTGGACTTATTACTGTTACACAAAAAAAAGAAGGACATTTTATTTTGGCAGTGTGTAGAGTGCCGCTAACGGCAGTGTATTAAGTGTCGTCAGTTTGCGACATACTAGTACCTACATTATTTTTAAAAGACGCAAGGGGTAACATAGAACTGTACGACAGGGAACTTAAGTCTCGTACCCCTTGGCTAAAAATGCAGTAGCAAATGAAAATAGCTGAAAGGTAGGATAGGTTAAGTTAGAACTGAGACCACACAACGCATTAGGGTCCGTTTAGGCACAAGATAATGTAAAACACCACATTCCCAAAACATTACATTCTCTTGTGCCTAAACGGACCCTGGCTTGGCTGGCGTTGTGTGGTCACAGCTGTTATATTTTCACCAACTGTATCTTTATCCACTATAGTATTATAATTCTGCATTACAATTGATCAATTAATGTGGACATACTTGTTTCATTGATTTTATGTTACGAGAATCACGCTACCACAACAGTATGAAATGTTGATTTTCATTCTCTTCAATATGTGACACTAAATCCTGTCATTGTAGTGACTTTTGTTATATTTATCTATACATATAATAAAATCATAGCGAAGTCAAAACTGTACATTGAATATATTTGAAAAAAAGTTATTGCTACGAGGTCCTGGATTGATTCTATTGCTACGAGGTCCTGGATTGATTCTAATGCCGAAAATAGAATTTTTTGAATTTTTGTCTGTTTTTCTGTATGTATGTTCCAGCATCACGAGAATTCTACGGGACAGATTTTGTTAAAATTTTGCATAGATATTCCCTATAAGTCTGGTCAAACTGTAGGGTATAAAATATCACGCTATTTGCTATGGGGGATGAGCAATATTACATTATGTTCGTATTCTTCACCGCAAATTGTAAAAGGACGCGCCAAATGTTAGGATATTGCAGATAGTCGATATCGATTTAATATTTTAAAAGATTATGATCACGCTTTACCTTTATGGAGCTAAGCAGTCAATAATGAAATATAAGAACGACAATTTCAGCTAACTTTCAACAACAGCAAGAACTGAGCGGTTGCGAGACTTCTTTCCAAACCAGTCGATGTAAGTTCGATTCCCAACTGTTGATAATTTTTGTGATTCTTTTTTTTACTTCAACACTTGTTATTTAAGTTTTTTTTTTTAACACTACTGTGTATTTAATAGTTAATTATTGATTAATACTCAATTCACTAAAAAAGGTAAACTTGATAAGCAATAGGAAATTGCTACAGATTTGTCTTAGCTATTTAAAATCTGTGTGTGGACGTGAAATTTTGAAGTCGCTACGAGTGTAGTACCTAGCATTATTTACCAGAATTTACGCTCATTAAAAAATTACTAAAGAAATAAGCAATCACTATTTTTAATATTATTTGCGGTTATTACTTCACACAGTACAGGGCCCATTGTCATTTGCGTTCCTGAGGACAGTTGATGATGTAGAGTATCCCAAATTCCGCGCAGCCTGCGTAGCACGTCACCTTTTTGACGGCGACCAACACCGGGAGGCGGCCAGCGTCAGCGACAATCCCAGTAGTCTTCAGCATTTGTTTGCCATCATTTTAGTGTTTTGAGGAATCGCAAACCCAGTTCTGTTATGGGAGAAATATCGGCATCATCTATCCGAAAACTTTTTTAGAACTTTGCGACGTACTACTGAAGGTGAAATTGAACAAAATGATGAACGCGTTCTAAACAGCTGTCATAATACACATAAAAAGACGTGGTAATTTCTTCCTTGCGGAGGCGGTAACCCATACTCGATTAGTGGATTGCCACTGATCGAGTATGGGTTACCGGCTCCGCAATCATGGGCACATCAAGACCGCGGAAATTGGGAATACGCCGCCGAAACTAATTGTGATCCAGGCGCAATGAGTACCATATTTCGAAATTTACCCATTAAACGATTTAAAATTTGTATTAAAACCAAACTTTGTAAAAAAGGGTACTATAAAATTTCAGATTATTTAGAAGATAAAAAAGCTTGGGATTGAGCTGCTCGCTCTGCTAAACCTTGTGATAAAACCATAAAACTTGACATTAGAATTATTTAGTAAAATCATTAAAATATACCAGTTTTATTTAAACATTAAAACAAAATGACATGATTACTTTGTAAAGTATAATATTATTTTAATTACCTATTGTGAATGTGAGGACTATGTGGATATTTTTTTAATTTAATTTTTTTTTTTTCTCATTACTCCTTTTTTATCCTCTCTCAGTTAGTTTTAATGATGGTCTGGCAGTTTGAGTAGTTTATGCGGCCTACCCAAATGTCCTTTCTTTGGTATTGTTCGTCGAGTTGAGCTCCTTTTGTTCTGAGTTGAGCTCCACGATTACTGACAAATGCTTGCACTGACTGGACAGGTCCACTCAAATCTGTGTGGTTCTTTTCTCAAAAGACCATTTCAGACATGAATCTACATGGTCCTCATATGGCTTGACCAAGATTATGTCTGGACTTTAAAAGAGACTGTGACCTCTGAGTTTGTTTCGGCCTTTCTTCTCAGAGTAGTCGGATAGGAAACGCCGAACTCATCTAGCAAAATTTAATATATTTTTAATATGACGTGTAAAAGTGATTCCTATATCCTATTTACAGAATAAACAATTTCATTTCATTTCATTTATTCTACGATAACCACGTGTTTATGTGCACCTCAGAGCAAAGGGACCTTTTTAACACCGTTTGCCAAAGCGTTGGGCTCAGTCATGGTAAAATGTTTTTCTCGGATGGTCCTCGTGGAATGGGAAAAACATTTAATACCACTGTCATCCTTGCAGAGGTCAGGAGGCAAGGCAAAGTTTCAATCGCGGTAGCGTCTTCCAGAATCGTTGCTACACTGCTTCCTGTTGGCAAAACAGCACACACGATCGATCTAAATTGCAACGAAACACCTGTTTGTGAGGTGTCACTCCAACATTGATAAGAGGCGCGTACTTAGAGATTGCATTGTCATCGTATAGGATGGATTGATTTATGGCAAATAGGAAAGCAGTGGAAGCTGTAAACAGAACCCTGCAGGATATCCGCAGGATAGACATGATGGGTGGTGTCACAGTTCTGTTTAGAGGCGATATTGCAGATATTTACCGATTTAACTTTTTTAAGTAAATGATTATCATCACGCTATATTTTTATGGAGCTAAGCAATGAATCATGAAATATTATAAGAATGTCTATTTTACCTAACTTTCAACAACAGCAAAAAATTAAGCAGTTGGACTATTGCTTTGCAAGTTCCATTCCCAACAACTGGTATTTTTTGTGATTATTTTTTTTACATTTTGTAATACTAATATGTATATGTTCGTAGAACGTATTAATTCAATAAAAAAGGAAAACTTCGTGAGCAATGGGAAACTGCTACGACACATCACAAGCACTTTACAGCCACAAAACATTCAAGCTTCTGTACTATAATGATCATTTTAGAGCTAAAGACTCGAAGAATAAAATGTTTTTTACAAGTCATATAATAGACCTAATGAAAAAGCAATATTATTAGTGGTATTTACTTTAAAAAGCATATTGTAAAGTAGTTCAATATCACAAAAACAAATATACTTATACATGAAATGCTTAATTTAATCTTTTGTTAAAAAAGAACACGTTTTTAACATATTTTTTTAACAAGAATGATAATAATGTGTTGATGCGTGGAACTAAGGCTGTTGAGGTGAATGCTTCGTTGAAAAGGTCGACTCTATGGTTGCGAGACTGCGCTTGACCATCAACATGCGAGCTCGGCTTGGCTTTAGTAAATTATTATTAATATATTATTAATTATATAGTAAAAAAGTTGTGAAAGTAGTATTTTGTTTCAGGATGTGTGTGTGGTTTTTTAATTCAATAAACATGAATGATGTACTTAACCAATATTTTATAATATTCTGATTTAAAAGAGTATCCGTGGAGTTTCTTGCCCGTTCTTCTCCATAGGAACCTACAACGCGTTGGAATGGGCAACTGGCTTCATATTTCTGACAGACCGACCCCTTGACAATTCAAAAGTACCTGTAATTGGTTTATTTGAAATAAATGCTTTGAGTTTGAGTTTAAATGCAGTGTTTTTATCACGCGTGATTTTAACTTTGCATTCCTGCTCTAGTGCGATCAGAGATGTACGCTTGTTTTTTTAATCTCAGCTGGCGCTTTTATGCGTTTTTATGCCTAAAATGTTTGTGAATAGATGTCGTGTGGTGCTGTAGCTGCCGTGTCTGGCCATACCGTGCTAAAGCCGATGGTTTGTGTGGTATGTTTAAACAAATGCATGTAAACTATTTTTAGTTTTGATTAATAAACAGTAAAAAATATAAAGGACTTTCTCGAATTTGAAACATTTTCATTCCCGGTGTAGCGGCATCTACATCGCTACATGCGAACTACGCATCAAAGACCTGACGTCACACAACATCCTGACGTCACACAAATCCTGCATCGCTCAATTAGAGTTTACCGCGCGATAAACATATATACAAGCTTCCCGACTTCAATCTCTGGGCAGTTGCCCGCCAGACACGACACCCGTCTGGTCGGAGGATCCTCCCTTTTCTATGGGGGATGAGTGAACTTTACACCCTGTTCCTCACACCCCCAAATTGGTGACCCCGACGTGATCGTCAACGCAGCCTTCGTGCAACTACTTCAGCGTGACGTCATCATCATCATCACTGCCGCAAGCTTTCGTGAGGCGAGTCACACAGCCAGTCAGCACCCACGGCTTCAACGGGTATCCTGACCACCAGCATGCAGCGAACGCGCATTCCTGGTCATCACCCTCAGCCACAACCCGGCGCTGTACCACATCCGACCCACTAGATCAAGACGCAGCGCCACCCCTACTCACTGGGGAATCACCGCAGACAGTTTCGACTCACCGCGAACTATGCGGCACCCGGTTCCGACTCACTGGAACCACAGCTGGCACTGTGAAGCATCGCAATATTCAAGACTCAGCCCACTATCGACCTCCGGTCTCCGGAGGGGAGTGATGTAGCGGCATCTACATCGCTACATGCAAACTACGCATCAAAGACCTGACGTCACACAACATCCTGACGTCACACAAATCCTGCATCGCGCAATTAGAGTTTACCGCGCGATAAACATATATACGAGTATCTCTGGGCAGTTGCCCGCCAGACACGACACCCGTCTGGTCGGAGGATCCTCCCTTTTCTATGGGGGATGAGTGAACTTTACACCCTGTTCCTCACACCCCCAAACCGGGACCCGAATTTGATCATGAATTATATGTAGTTAGATATTTTCATTCTGAATACCGTACAGCATCCTAATTGCGTAATAAACTTTCAATCACAATCTGAATGGTTTTGAAGGATTTTGCGGACAGTGGGATATCTTAGGGGCGGAGTACATTATGGGTGGTTCTAAGTCCTCGCTCCATAGCGCCCCTAAGGCTACACTCAAATCGATATTGCTAATCCATTGCTTCATATGTTCGAAATATGTATCTGCTCAACAACGTAAAAAACGCAATGAATGTTGTTGAACTGTCAAAATGAAATTCATCGTTACTGTAAGTTTGTTACGCAATTATCCCGCTGGTTGGTGACGTGTTTTGGTTCGTTATCGCAATTTCGCTTCAATTGCAATGACGAACTTTGCTCACTAGTATCAAAATGTACTATAATTGTTGTTCAAAAGAGGCTTTATTTTTTTTTGTAAAAGAAATAAACTGTTTTCATAGACTTGACCTAAAGTGTAGCTAGAATCTCTCGTCTTTATTATTTATTCTAGACATTAAACATCACAATTAAAGAGATTCGTAGGTACTGCAAGCTTCACGAACAGTATCTAAGCGAGTGAACCTATAACAGTTACAAATTTGAATATGACAATGTTGCAAAAGCATGCCATTACAGTTGGTTTCCATATTGGCGCACCACTGTGTACAGGCGTAGGCCATTACCTGCGATGCGAGATACTCGTGTGCACATAAATATCTATTACATGAAGTCATTCCGGCGCCCGCCGCCACCGCCCCGCCGCGCCGCACGGCATTAGTATGCAAGCGTCGTGCGCACACAAGTACCATAAGTACGTCGGGATACCTACCGGTCCTCGGGTAATTTGGTTGCAGTCATTATATCGCGTGTGTTGTCCCTTTTTAGGTAGTCGGGGAGGAGGGGGACGGTATTAATTCCAACTGTTTTAGCGCCAAAGTTGGAGATAGCATGTAATTGTATTAATTTGCAAATTCAGTTTTGTAGCACTGTGTGTGTGTATATCTGTTGAACCCCCGGAGGATCAAACCAGATGTTTTGTAACTACGATCTGCTAGAAACTCCTTGTACCGCAACTCTCTAATCTTCAAACTGTGTGCTCTCATGTGTCAGTGCGTTAGTGCCCTCTCTTCTATTGCTAACGGAAAGGATTTTTAACTTGAAAACTCAATTAACCGTGAGCCCGGTTGAACCCTTGGGTTTGATCTCGCCCGGGCCGGTCCCGGCCTCAGACGCGTGAATGTCCTAAATTACTTATTAGAGAGAATTACAGAGATATTATTTATTAACACGTTCGATAACGTGTTTCGCGAAAGGGTTGAAGAGGCGATAAAATAAATTGAGGGTTAAGTAACTAGTAGCACCTATACTAATTATATGATCTGTAAAATTCTGAAATTCTCAGATGTAGATTGATTTGTCAAACCAATATTAAATTATTTATTTCTTTGCAATTATATAACTATCAAGTTTTAGCTTGTTCTTATATTGAGCATTTGAAGTACACACGGCTACACATCAAGCTATACATTTCCAGTATAAGCTGACCTCGCATTGTACGGAAATCTTAAAAAATGCGAGATCAGCATAAACTGGAAATGTATAGCTTGATGTGTAGCCGTGTGTACCTAACTTTCTTATTTTTAGGGTTCGTACCTCCGAATAAAAAAACGGAACCCTTATTGGATCATGCGTGTGTGCCTGTCTGTCCAATTGTCACAGCCAATTTGTTCCGAATCTAATAGACTGATTAAGTTGAAATTTGGTATTCATAATTTTTTTTTTTTGTGACCCAAACACGGACGTGTTACGTGAATGGATAAATTGATTACTGTGAGGGTCTTAAATATATTATATAATTAATTAAAAAATAAATACTTTTCAATATATTTAAGAAAACAGATAAAAAATTAACATTCTCCCTACCATATCTCCTAAAGTTTTGAAAAAAATACAGAAAATTGTTCTACACTTGTAGATGTCATAAAATAACACGGTAAATCTTTCAATATACACACTGCGTACAAAATTACATTTGCAGTTGGAATGTTAAATGAGAACATGTTTTTTAACTACAATGTTAAAGAATAATGCCCAAAAAATAGGATAGTAGGGTATATATCAAATGAGTGGTGGTGTGAGTAGTTATTAAATGTAAAATTAGTTTCTCACAAAATAATTCTCATAAGCGTCACAGCGTGCATAAAGCGGAAACATTACAAGCGTCGAATAATGAGTTTCCTGTAGCCAAAAAGAGATAGGTTGCACATATTCCACTATCCAAACAATGTAATGAACAAAACAGGAACGAATGCAATGAGTGAATTTAGAATTGCAGCATATTAAGAACCTACCCAAACAGGATGACAAAAGCATTTAAAAAACATTGCATAGCCTGCTTGCAGCTACGCAGATAAGCATAATATGCGAAGGGTAGCGTTTATAAGATTAGACGCTAATCTATCACCCTGATGTCAGATACTACTATAATAATTACGTAACAGCGACGATATTTTTGTAATAAATATCAAATACATAAGTATGTTTTTTTTCGTGTCTTTTTCTGTGTAAGTACTATTTAATGCTTACCAACTTTATGTGCATTAATGAAAATAAAAAATGTCATAGCCAATGGTGGGGATAATTTTAAAAGAAACTAATTTCATATTTATTTGTTCTCTACTATTAATGGCCTTTTAGACATTAAGATTTTTTTAAACGCCTGAGTTTTTTCCCGTACATGTTTCGGCGTTCTCCTTTTTTCTTGTGATAAATACATCACAACTACGGAACCCTTCTTTGTGCTTGGTCCGACATACACTTGGCTAACATTTTCTTAGCTTTTGATTACACCAGAAATTCGCTATCAGTTGAAGGGTGTATAAATCATAGACTCCGCGTCGCGCTAGAGTGATGGTGGCGATGACGATATTCCATTATTTTAGAACTTACTATTAAAAGAGTTTGTGAATATTCCATTTATAATGTTCGTTTCTACAGTTTACATACAACTAAGTATTCTCTGTATCAATAACGTACCTATATAACAAAACAAGTGACCATTTATCACCGCAGCGGAGCGCGTAATGACACGCGGCGCGTACTTCGCGCCATTTCTGTTACGCTGTACAGCGCTGTGCTGCGCTGTGCCGTGCTTCACGGAGCGAGGCGCCGCTACAAGTTGCGCGTGGGGACTCGTTGCAGGCAAAACTGTCCGGGGACACACGGACGACACAGTTATGTGGACTATAGACGGGAAGTGTGCGCTAAATCGCTGATGTTACAAGTTTACAATAAACTAACTAAATGGTAGTTTATAATGTTGGTGCATGGAAGCTGGAATAGTAACGATTTTAGTAGATATACTGACTTGTCTTTAGCAGAAGTAAGGTATCCTGGTTGAAGATGAGGCAGTCTCTTCTCCTTCTAGATGTTCTCCCAAAAGGTATTTTTTTTGGAAAGGGATCAATTACTATGTCGGTTTACCGGCTTTGACTATAACAATATTCACAATGCCAATTTTGGTATGTAGGGTGGCGTCTTTTTATTTTTCTCGCGGGCTTCAACCAGATCTTATTTTTCTAGTACAAAATAGTGTAACAAACGAAACTTATTTGACGTGCATATCACTAAACTCAGTCTGAAATTATATGCGTAGTACACGATCAATCAGAATCTGAAGCGTTTTGAAACAGATTGCTAATCCATTGCATCATAAGTTCGAAAAAAAATCAGCTCAACAACCTAAATAACACAATGAATGATGTTGAACTGTCAAAATGAAACAGATTAGTTGTAAACGCTTACGAAAATGGTGTTCCGATTATTCAATGTCCAAAAACATTTAGCGGCTATCTATTTTGTGGTAACTTAACACTAACCTTGCACCTAGGAGTCAAAAATTGCCTACAAAGCTAATAAGTACATGGGTGAATATCCCCGCGGCAAATTTTACGTGTCCACGTTGAGAATCGAGGTGTTATGTGATAGGATGTTTCTTACTTTTTTTTATAGGGAATAACGTAACTTGGTTCAATTAGGGCCAGTTTTTTTTAATATGCGTACATAAATAAACAAGAAAAAAAATCACCTACAAAATTCAAGTTGGGTGGCTTATCCCAGCTCCATTTTTTATATAATTGCATTCACCAAAGCAACAATTTAAGGTACCATAAAAAATAAATAGTTTTGTTAGTATCTGCATAAGACACATTGTCTAAAAACAATTAAACTATATTAGAAAATCTAATTTAAAAGCACAGGATACTCGATCAAAGTTTGTCCAGACAAAAATCGAAATTTTGGTGGCACTTGTTCATCTTACTATAACATGAAGTTTCGTGCGTGTGCGATCAATCGTGTTTTATTATTTCGCATCTCTCAGTAGTGCGCCGGCACTCGCGTGTAACAGGTGTGTGATTACCCGCCAAAAACGTAAGTATGCTGTTGGGTGGCACGGGGGACAAGAATTATTCAATTTTTGGTGCATTGATTGGCCGTCGATTTTAAAGTGTTTTAATAGTAAGCTACACATTATTGGTAGTGATTGGGGTTATGTATAAATCAGGGATATTAATTTGATTGTAACTTAAAACCCCTATTTTAAAAGATTTTTTTTATGCCTAGTTCCAATTTTGGTGGCTCAATTTTGGTGGTTTTGGTGGCGTTTTCACGCCACCAAAGTTGAAAACGAGCCACCAAGTTTTAAGTATGTACTGTATATGTATTGTTTGTACCTATAGCCAGTTTTTACGTTACAAGATAGTTTTATTAGCAAATTAAATGAAGTGTGCTTGGCAGTAAGTAAGACCTATTATTATAAGGGTGGCATACTAATGATCAAGTTTCGTATTCATATATTATTATTGTGTTGCTTTTGAGAATGCCAAAACAGATTAGCGAAGAGAGGCTGCTTAAAAAGAGAATGGCATATAGAAGAAAAAAGCAAGAATAAAGAGCAATCCCGAACAGGCTGCAACACTTCAAAAGTCACAGCGCGAGCACTACAAGGAAAAAATATAATATATCAACAAGAATATTATCAAACGACAAAAAGGCTCGCAAGAGAAGCAGAATCAAATGCCTCCTTTGTGACAGCAATTCTCAACAAGACATATTACCTAATTGTAGAGTTGTTGATGCGCACGACCCTCTTGCAAGCAGCACAACGAGATCTTCACGATTTGATCATGAAAGCACGCATCAACATACTTCGATTACTAGAAATGTACGTCCTCGAACCTGTCGTGATTGTATTAGTCCAGACATTCGCACCAGAGGTTACAATCAAACGACTTCCCAACGTCAATACTCCGACAGCTTACAACTGACCACAAATCGTGCTAAACCACAACCAAGTAAGTCACGAAATCTTCGTACAAGTAGCCCTGTTGAACTTACGGCGCTATCGCCCCCTTCATCTCCATGTTTCAGCAGTATTGATGACGGTGATGATTGATGGCGGTGTTTTAAAGAGAACTGCAGACCAGTTAGTAGCGTACGGAAATGACATTACGGACATTGATAGTCTCATTCAAAGCCTGAAAACCAATACAAAGTCAGGAAAAATGGAACGCGTGGAAGACTACGAAATCACTGAGAAGGACTGGCTTATTCTTAGTTTGTTAAGACCTTTTCCTGGAACTATGAAGGTTCACAAAGTTATTTGGACCAGATGTTTCAACCACCGACTGGCGCACCGTTCTCTGTCTTGTGCCGAGACTCAGTGCATGTACAATTCCACCGAATGCCTTCATGGTAAGCACTTGGGATTTTACTACTTACCAAGCAATTAATACACGGATGGTGAAATTCAACGCACAGTTCGCGAATAAGGTTTAGCTCAGGCTCAGACTACCAATATGGTTAAACCGAGTACCAATAGAGTGCGGCTCTCTGTAAACATTCAGTCTTCAGTACAAGACATCCATATCTCAGCAGCCTATTTTGCATCCCAAACGTCCCGTGACAGTTCATCGATTCAAAGGATCTGATAAAATGGAATTCGTACTTTACAAAGACCAAGTACATCTCAATTAATAACTAGTACATCTCGTTCTCAGCAACAACGTTCTAAGTTGTCAAATACAACATTTTTATAGAAATATACGGATTGGAACCGATTTGGATGCAGCAGCTGTTCCTTCGCAGTCTTTTTTTGAAAATATTAATAGTGATGTGTTTTCCAAATTCGAAAAATCTGGCGATTCTGCAGTGACTGCTGAAAAAACATTAGCCTTTGATGTTGATAATTCATCTGATTCAGAATTTAACATATTCTAGACTTTATTCGTCTTCGTTATTTTTTTTATTTTGTTTTTTATTTGCAAGAATAGTTAGTAAAATTCATCTTGGTTATTTGGTAGTTTTGTACTAAAGATCTTTAAAGGGTTGTATGGTAAGTCAAAATAATATTGTTTGTAGGAAAGTTTCGAAATTCAAAAGAAAAAATTATTATTTGTGGTTTTAAGTTAGTTTGTACATATGAGAAAGATAACACAATTAAGTTTGTTATTCCATGCAACTCTTGTCACTATTCTGTGTTACTATTGCAGTCAAGTTCCTATTATATTTAAGTAATCTGCATATTGTTTTCTTGTTTTTAAGTTTTTTTTTGTAAAGATGAGAGAAGATTTATATTTGAGAATTACAAATTCTTTTCTTAGATTTAAAGACTGATTGTAGAAGCTATTGATCTCGTCTGGTGATTAGCACCCAAATATTGAGTTAAAGTTTTTAGTGAACTGAAATCTGTAACTAGAGCGTTGGTGAAATGGTCATGTTCTATTTGTTATTTCACTGTGTCTCCATCTTGGATTCAATATTATATTTTGCTGTTTTATTTTCAATCATGTTTTATTTTAGAGTTGATTATGTTTTATTTCTTATTTTTGTTTGGGAAACTTTTGTAGGTAATCTGATAAGATTGGTAAGTAATTTTATTTTAAAAAAAAGATGACATGTTTTCTTGTTTTTATGTCATAAACTCATAATTATTATCATTACGACTATAACAGATAAACAACAATAAATATTTTTTTTACAATAGAGAGTTTTATTAACCGATGAAAGTTATTGATAGTTCCCGAGAATTAGTGAGATTAGTTACATTGAGCTTTATTAATTAGTAAGATTGAGGTATGTGACAGAGATATCCAATTTTGGTGCCACTGAGTCTCAATTTTGGTGGGCACTTTCGATTTTGGTGGGTGATTTTCAATTTTGGTGGCCACACTAGACTTTAAACTTAAATATCTCAAAAAGTTATCGAGATATTCTCAGACCTCTTGAAGATCCTTCTAGCTTGGACTTTCTATTCTTATACTAGATCCATATTTTTCACGAAAACTGAAGAAAAAATTTCGCCACCAAAATTGGAAAAAAATGCACCTTGTTGATCAATATCAACAAGGTGCATTTTTTTCCAATTTCACCCACATACAAACTTTTAACTCTTTTATCTCATTTCAGACTGAGTTTAGAGATATGCATGTCAAATAAGTTTCGACGATGTCTCTACCGGCGAATATCCTCGTCTCTTCCGCTACACAGGTACAAGTGAATTCTTTTATTTCCAGTTCGTCACGTCATAAACCAAGTAAGGTTACTGTCTGTGCACACCGTACACCGTGTCCGTTAACACGTGTAATGTAATGTAGCCATACGGACGTATGGTCGTATGTATGATAGTGCCTCCCGGCGCTGGACATATGGCTTCAGCATTATAATAGTGTATTATTATTTAGTGTAGGTAGTACTTAGACTAAGTATGAGGACCTCTATTATTTCAGTACCATACCATCCCAGGCGTAAGAGATATCGCTGTTAAACATATAATATCCGCGCCCATCAAATATAATATCTGTAGTTTGGGCTCGATCGTCTGTGAGGGGACCTACTCTATGCTGGGCTGTATTACCCGCTGCGGTTAATAGCTATTTATGTGTTGTACACGGATGTAAACAGAATATTTAATTTGATCGGCAACTCGTTTACAAACGTACACTATTTTTTTGGTGGAGTTGCAAATTGATCGGCGTATTGCGCGTGGATGAATTTCTTTCTTTTCGTAGCTACTGGGTTTGCTGTCACAACTATTTTGTATCGTCCAATCCTACTAATCCTACTATATATAATATTATAAACGTGAAACTTTGTGAGGATGGATGGATGGATGTTTGTTACTCTTTCACGCAAAAACTACTGAACGGATTTGAATTCAATTTGGAACACAGATAGTTTACAAGTAACCTGGATAAACACGTAGGATACTTTTTATCCCGATATTCCCACAGGATCGAGACTTATGCGGTTGAAACAGCGGGGAGCAGCTAGTAAACAGCGGGGCGCAGCTAGTAAACAGCGGGGCGCAGCTAGTAAACAGCGGGGCGCAGCTAGTAAACAGCGGGGCGCAGCTAGTAAACAGCGGGGCGCAGCTAGTAAACAGCGGGGCGCAGCTAGTAAACAGCGGGGCGCAGCTGGTAAACAGCGGGGCGCAGCTAGTAAACAGCGGGGCGCAGCTAGTAAACAGCGGGGCGCAGCTAGTAAACAGCGGGGCGCAGCTAGTAAACAGCGGGGCGCAGCTAGTAAACAGCGGGGCGCAGCTAGTAAACAGCGGGGCGCAGCTAGTAAACAGCGGGGCGCAGCTAGTAAACAGCGGGGCGCAGCTAGTAAACAGCGGGGCGCAGCTAGTAAACAGCGGGGCGCAGCTAGAAAACAGTGGGGCGCAGCTAGTAAACAGTGGGGCGCAGCTAGTGAACCATAACATCCAGTTTTGTATGTGTATATCCCGATCTCTGCCTATAATATTTACCTAGTTAGGTTATTAGGTTCCCAATAGATTTCAACTGTACTAACGTAACTGAATGTACACAATCATACATTATGGATCGCTAAACCACTCGTGTATTACGGTGCATTACTTATATGTATATTCATTTATTTGTTCATACTTGTCTACTCAAACAATGTTGATAAAGACGTTATTTCTTATTAACATAGATAATACGAAATAACGTCGTGTAAAACATAAGTCTATGGTAGGTACTTACAAAAAAAATTACTTAGGTACTACATACATACATATTTTAAAAGATTTGTGACAGATATCATAATATTATTTAATAAATGAGGTGCAATTTACGCATATTTACCTATCACCAAGATGTAGTATTTTCTTCATTTGGGTATAGTTTGGACACACACGATCCGCGCCTATGATGGTGGACATGTGAATCACAGACAGCTTGTTTGTTGTGAGTGTCAAAGCGGCTGCTAATCCTGTGAGCAGTGTGCCGGTGTACCTTTGTACAGGTGTGCCGTTGTGCAGGTGTGCCGTTATGCAGGAGTGCCGTTGTGCCGGTCCGACTGTGGCCAGATGATGTGTGCTCGGTGCATTGCAGTGCTTTGCGGACCGTTCTTGTTTCTTTGTATTAAATTGAATTTCGATCATTTGATTTTTTTTTTTGTTGTATGTGACAATATGATGCTATCCCGAATACAATTGTCAAATCGTTTTGATGTCTGCAATATTTCCTCACGACCGTAAGTACCCTAATTGCTAACACACTTTCAATTACAATCTGAATGATATTGCTAATCCATTGCAATGTTGAAAACTACGAAAAAAAAAAACTGCTTTACAACGTATATAACATGAACGCAATTAATGTTGTTGGACCGTCAAGATGAAAGCCATTGCTATTGTTAGAGTGTTACGCAATTACCCCGCAATTTTTGCTGGTCTCGAGGCGGCCTTCGTGTAAATGACTGAACCGAACTGAATACACAGTTTACAAGCTGACCGTTATGTTGATAATGTATGTTAGTAATAGTGATTGTAATTAATATCTCACAGCCGACTGCGCGCTCTGGGCGCGTGGTACTTACCAATAACAGTCAATATGTGACAAATTACCGCGTGACGCGCCGCGCCGCGCTAATTGTAATGATGGCCTCGCGCGGCTAATTACTCATTAATATTGTTAATATCACGTTCCATGCACTTGCTAAATACTGACTGTTTGTGCATTGCAGTGATAATACTAGAGTGCGATTATATTCGATGAAGTGTAGCTTGTAGGATTAGCCTCTTCTTACATACATACACAGTTACCATAGAAAGTTTGCGATTAAAGCTAAAGCAATTATGTAGGAGCAGATTTCATTAACACGTTCCGGGACACTTGACTATTTGCAAATGTAATGATATGACACTTCAAAATCCCATACATTTTGTCATACCGTCTACAGCCGTACTACCTCATTACATATATTTTTAATTTTTTGATATGACAAATACGGCCACAGACGTTGACGCCTATGGCTCAGTCTACGCCTGTCGGCGGTGTGCATGTGTTGTTTTGGTGCATAAGCACTGCGTATGTGTGTGTTGAAAAATGACTCGAAAAGAGTTTGCCGTGACACCCACGAACAAATGAAGTCGCGTGATGTGACACTAGATCATGTGCTTCTTAGGAATACTATGGGCAAGCAACGGCTATCGACGGTTTGCCAAATTACATGAAATAAAGTTCACCGCCCTTAGCCGTACTGCCACGTAACGATATACCGACATAACGTCAAGAGGCGGTCTGTCCCGGAAAGTGTTAATAATAATAAAAATAATCATTACTAGAAGAATTGGTACAGTAAATCTCTATGCATTGTGCACTTAGCTGTCACAGCAGTGCTTTGGCACTCGTACTAAGATTACCCTGTATCACGGATGCCAGATAGTTCTTTATGCAATTTAATTTTGAATCAATTCTAAACAAAAATACAATCCTAATATTATAAATGCTAAATTGAGTTTGTTACGCTTTCACGCAAAAACGGCTGAACGGATTTGGATGAAATTTGGCACACGGGTAGACCTGGAAAAGAACATAAGACAACTTTTATCCCGATATTCCCACGGAATCGAGACCGGTACGAGGGGAAACCGCGGGGGCGCAGCTAGTTCACTTGTACAAACCGCGGGGCGCAGCAAGTTCACTTATACAAACCGCGGGGCGCAGCTAGTTCACTTATACAAACCGCGGGGCGCAGCTAGTTCACTTATACAAACCGCGGGGCGCAGCTAGTTCACTTATACAAACCGCGGGGCGCAGCTAGTTCACTTATACAAACCGCGGGGCGCAGCTAGTTCACTTATACAAACCGCGGGGCGCAGCTAGTTCACTTATACAAACAAAGATACAAACAAAAGGAGTATGTGTGTGTGTTTGATAGTGTGTGTCCAGAAGTTCAGAAGGTATGAGTGAGTATTCCTTGGTGAAAAAGTCAGCTAACCCACCAATTGTATAAGTCTCTCAGATACTTCGTAGCCGAGACCTTAATCCAATCACAGCGATTGCTGTCGGGTAAGTAAGCAAATATTTATAACATTGCACATCTAACTATAATCCGTTTTTGGGCAGATCGTGATATTGCCAACGTTGTATGTGCACAGACGTGGAATTTCTACACATTGGCACGGCTTCAGCGAAGCGGACGAGCGCGTCCGCCTCAATGCGGACACGTGCGGTGCGGTGCGGTGCGGCGCGGCCTCGGGCGGAGTAAAACGAAATAAAACGTTTAAAAATTATCCGTCTCCCCCTCCCGCCCCCCGCGCACCGCACCGGCCAGCGGCCCGGGCGTGCCGGACGCCATTTAAATATAAAATAAGATACATGGAGCGGCTCGCTACAAACGTAACATAATTTCATACATATGTATGAGTGGATTCTTTCGTGAACACGATAATCATGTTCGTTTATGCCAAACCTCGCCCCCCGCCCCCCCGGTGCCCGCTCCACTAACATCCCGCATAATATCGTAACGAGGTATCACAAAGTTTGCCGCGCGCCTCCTCGCGCGCTACATCACACACGCGTCCCACGACACTTCTGGCGGCGCAACGCTACGAACATATTCCTCACTGAAGATAAATTAATACGAGAAATAAATTGCAATTCTTTGATATTTATGTAATAGTTTGTAATGTTAATAGAACCACCGAAGCGTTTGTTTTGCTCTCGCTCACCTTTTAACTGTAAAGTAATAGAAATCTGTTGCTTATTAGCATTCTTATCTGGAAACTGTGCGATATGATAACAGACAATCGCATTTTGTAAGAAATATAGCGATTGCAGTGTTTACATTCTACAAAATAATGGGAGTGTACATTTTGACGCGAATGTTCAGAGTATAAAGGTCATGTTGATGTAGTACCGATGCAGAATATTGATTAAATAAAATTGCGTTACATATAAATTCGTAGGCCGATAGTGAAATTTCCCTGGGGCGGTCTGCACGCGGCGCCCTTAGAAGCTCGTAACATACTTACATATGGATATACAAACAGAGCGCGGTGCGATTCCGTGTAGGAATAATGTTCCGCGCCGCTTTCTTTTACTCACGTGCCTACATAATCATACCAATCCGTTTATGATAAATGTGATTAGCAAACGTGTGCAACTGTTTCAGTGGTCACCAAGTGTCAGCGCTCATTAGCATCTCATTGAACAGTGTCGCATGTTGAACAATGTGCCCCTCGTCCTACAAGGTTACTTACAATAATAACTTAACGCGTAGTTCACCACGTAGCACTGTAACCTACCTGAAGTACCGTAGCGAGCCGCGTAGCATCGTAGCTTATAGCGTACCACAGTAGCTACCCGCGTGACACGCACCGTAGCTTACGGCGTAGCGCCATAGGTAACCGCGTAGCACCGTAGCGTACCGCGTAGCACCGTAGCGTACCGCGTAGCGCCGTCATCCGTGATGCACCGCACAAGTAACGAACGACAATACCGTACGGTCGGCAGACTGTAGGTCAGCAGTCAGCCTCAAAAATATTTATATAATACTCGTATATTACAGTTAAAACACGTTTTTAGTTAGAACGCGCTTTCACAAGTTAAACCCAGTTTTTACTGGACGCCTTGGTTAATACTAGAATTGCCTAGTTATAACTATGATTGACTGATTGATATTCATGTTTTAAATATTATTTAAAACTAGTTTTAACATTGAGCACTAGACAGAACTAGTTTAAGTAGAGCAACTTGTTTGGGTTAATTATTTAATTAAACCAATGAAGTGTTGATTGGGATTCAAAAACATTGGTATTATAAACATCTTGCTTTATTTATAATGCTTGTAACTGTACAGAATCGTGGTAGTGTCGTCTACCGGCACTCCGGGTGGTAGGAGGCAGGTAGGCATCTATCATGTTTTGATTAATATTGGCGACGAGGCATAGTTACGTTCCTTATAATGATACTTTAAATATCTATCTATATATATAAAAATCAATTGCTGTTCGTTAGTCTCGCTAAAACTCAAGAACGGCGGGGCCGATTTAGCTGATTTTGGTTTTGAAATGTTTGTCGTAGTCCAGGGAAGGTTTAAACGGTGAGAAAATTAGGGTAGGTAGGGTAGGTAGGGTAGGTAGGGTAGGTAGGGTAGGTAGGGTAGGTAGGGTAGGTAGGGTAGGTAGGGTAGGTAGGGTAGGTAGGGTAGGTAGGGTAGGTAGGGTAGGTAGGGTAGGTAGGGTAGGTAGGGTAGGTAGGGTAGGTAGGGTAGGTAGGGTAGGTAGGGTAGGTAGGGTAGGTAGGGTAGGTAGGGTAGGTAGGGTAGGTAGGGTAGGTAGGGTAGGTAGGGTAGGTAGGGTAGGTAGGGTAGGTAGGGTAGGTAGGGTAGGTAGGGTAGGTAGGGTAGGTAGGGTTTAGTGCTACTCGTGCAAAGTCGGGCCGGGTAATGCTAGTTCTCAATAAAAAATGTCTCAAATAACATTTATTGTAGACGACACTACTCGCCGCACTACCGATAGTATCGTTGACAATGAACGACACTGCCGTGGTTCTGTACAGTTACAAACGATATAAATAAAGAAAAATGTTTATAATACCAATGTTTTTAATCCCGATCAACACTTCATTGGTTCAATTGATTCATTACCGCCAAAAAAGTTTCATCATTCATTTGCATTCCATAATACTGTATCAATGTGATACAATGTT
The DNA here is from genome assembly GCA_947364205.1 of Agrochola lota. NCBI lineage: Eukaryota > Metazoa > Arthropoda > Insecta > Lepidoptera > Noctuidae > Agrochola > Agrochola lota. Next base: position 22,904,053 of record OX376223.1, read on the forward strand.
ACGGAACTAAGACTGTACACAATTAAATGATTGTTCACATCCTCTTGAGCTTGCCGTACTCCTACATACTGAGGAGCCACTGTGCGAGTTGGTAGCTACAATTATAATACATTCGAAAGGAATTCCAAGAACCGGGTTTTTGTAACATTCTAAAACATGTGCCCGCAATAGTAACAATGCAGAACAGTACCATACGTACACTGGACAGTGCATATTATTTTATTGCGTTGCATATTTCTCACCGACGACGATAAGGCTCATTGTAAATGAAACGCAACTTGGTTCACCGTTTGTATATTGATCGTGTTTGTTAGTAAATAACTGAGTTGAAATAAACAATAGGTAAGCTCTAAGTCATACCACTGAACTAAACTCGCTTTGGAGTAAAGTTAACGTCATATCAGAAAATGAAATGAAGTAGTCCTCGCCAGTATTTCAGACGTTTTTATTAAACGTTAACATTGAGGCGAGTGATTTTGTTAAGGCCGAGATCTACAAAAGAATGAAATATAAAGTCGTTAATCATTCCCTACACGTTACCGTACAATAACGGCGGAAATTTTAATAAACATTTGACACTTAACAGCACTCGCGCATTTCACGCCCACACCGATCGCCATATATTACGTCACGGGAATTTACTGGATTTTTCAACTTGCCCACTTTTTCACCTGCGCATACTCCCTTTAATTGCATGTCAGAGTAACATCGCAACACTCACTCCGCGCCATACATCACATTACGTATAGAAGACCATACAAAGCCAAAATGTGGGACACGCCAAATAAAACAGAAATGTCAACTCGAAAAAAGCCGAGAGGGCCGAGAGGGCCGAGCTGTGCCAACGAACCACTCATTGAATACTTCTGCCAATGGGAGAAGTGGCGCTTTAAAAATGTACCTAATTCAAAAAAAAAAAATGCATTTTCAGATTTCTCTTCTTCTTCTTCGTCGTTCCCTCAATGCTGAGTATCGCGACCACATACGGCGCGTCTCCAAGCTACGCGGGCTTCTACAGTGTGGACCGCTTGGTAAATACTGCCTCCAACAGATTTCTTCTTTTTTAGATTTAGAATAAATGATAAACAAATTCCGTCATCTACTTGTTCCCAATTGAGAAAAAAAAAATATTTTCCGGAAAGAAATACCATCAGCTGAAATAACCGAAATAAGTCAACACTTTATTCCACTCGTAATGTATTAGAAGCTCTGACGATTGAAACTATAAATAAATATGATAGCGCCGGTCTCCACGGGTCGGGCCGACGGAACATTTTATCAAAAAGACCCCTCACACATAAAAATAAGTTATTACGTACCGCGAGTCACTTTATAATCGTATATCACGGGCTACCAATATTCGCGCGGAATTTATTTCTAAATAAACTATCGGTGGTCGTCCGACTGAGAATGATAAACACACCGAACACTCGCACTAGTGAAGACACGACCGCAGAGTGTCGCGAGTGTCAGTGTCCGTAGTGTCGCGAGTGTCAGTGTCCGTAGTGTCGGAGTGTCGGCGTGGGAACGTTATTGTGTGTGTATAAACAACGGAGGCGAGCGCTCATCGCAAAGCGCCCCTAAAGTGTTTCTTATTCATAGAATTTCGGGACTCCAGATTGTTACCTACTTACTGACACATCGTCTCACGTTGCAATCTACATCAAGCTAAATTCAACTTTATCATAACAGACTACGATTTAAAATACATATTACAGTGAGAGTGGAGACAAGATGTTTTTGGTACGAAAGAGACTTCAAAAGCAATTCAACTTTTCTACTTAGAAATATGTTTTTGATGAGCGTGTTTCTGTATATGATCGGTACACGTTAGCGCGCAGTGTCACCCCCTGCCAGCACCGCCCGGTACATACTGAACGTTATTGTTTCATGGAAACTCAAAACTTCACTGTTTCTGTGTAAATCTTTAAATCTGATTCGTTTATCTTCACTTACCTAGAATCGGCGCCATACTTAATTACGAAGAACCGTTTGGTTGTACGAGAATATGATGAGCCAGTTACATAACTTCACTAGTTATAAGTAAATAAGTTGTAGCCAAACTGCTTTACAGAACTAACTACTAACAAACTCAAATGCCAAAATACCACACAATCGCAGTTCCGTGATACCGGGGTCGGTTCCCCGTTGACACAGACGTCACACTTCATAATATTACAAATTAATAGTAAAATATTTTTACTTTCCCTCAGGATCCGGAACGTCACAATTTCGTATAAATCCATCGGAAAGTTTCATTAATCAGAAGCCATTAAGGAATATTAAAAAGTAGCAGCTCGGCCGAGCCGCGCCGCCTGCGAGACTACGGCGATGTGCTGAGCTGACGTCATAGATTATGTATCCAGACTGCATTATTATTATGTATTAATGATCTTCAAATGGAATACTAAAGGCAGCACATTATTATTAGCATTTGCAGCAGTCTACGTACGTAGCTAAATGGAGTAAGGAAACGTGTCCACAAAGTTATTCAATTGAAATTGAAAGTTGTTGACAATAGCTCCTGTAAGCTGTGTGGCAACTGTTCACCGGGAACTGAACTAATAGTTCCAAACCATATTAAATATGCAGATGATCTTTTTTAGTTGAGTTTGCCTTTTAAAGATAAATCAAATCTAAACTTTTAAGTACTTTTAACAATATAAAAATATATTTTTAATGAATCTTATTGTAATTAGCAGACTTGGTTATAGAAAACAAAATGGAGACCTCACAACAATTTTAGACGTTTAAATAATCTAATCAGTAAACATTATTATGATCACCTATTTGTGTCAGGCGCAGCTTTTAAAATTATCTTTTATTTGATATGAACACACGGGATTAATACCTACGTGTTAGTCAAGCAGATAAACCAGGACAAACTTAACATTGTAGTTTAAAAACATATTCTCTCATACATTCCAACTGCAAATGTAAGTTTGTACGCACAATATTGGGAGATTTACCATGTTATTTTAACCATAGACTTCTTATAATAGGTTTTCCTGTAATCTATAAGTATAGCACTATTTTCTGTATTTTTTCAAAACATTAGGTTCAGTAGTTTCGGAGATTAGGGTAAATGGTACATTTTATCTATTTTCTTAAACATATTTATATTAAAATTATTAAAATATATATATTATATTATGTTTCAGATCCTCACAACAACAGAACTTTACACAACTGTCTAAAAAACTTTCTTTTTAAGATTTCAATTAGCCCCTGAAAAGTGAAACCCATTTTCAAAATTCATTTATTTTCCTTACACGTCATATGTAAACCAAATTTCAACTTAATCAGTTCATCAGATTCGGAGCAAATTGACTGTGACAGATGTACAGACAGCCACAGGAGTGATCCTGTAAGGGTTCCGTTTTTCCTTTTGAGGTACGGAACCCTAAAAAATGAGTTAATATAGCTTCCTCTGTAGACTCATGTGCAAACGAAATCTTCGTCCGTCATGACTATTTGGTATATTTTCTCCAGTTCTCCACTTATTGACAGACCGCAAACCAATTATAAAAGCGATAGAAAAATTCAGATGAAAACGAAACATACGAGAACCGAGCGTGTCACGCCGCGCACGCGTGTGTGTGTGTGTACATGTGCGTGTGTGTGTGTGTGTGTACGTACGTATGTATGAATAACGGGTGTGGTAAACACCCTCTGTTTTATTTTCATTTCTTAACAGTTCAGTAAAATGATTTTTTCGGTTTTATTTCATAATGTTTCCTTAATTAGAATCACTGTCTATTTAATTCGTAGTAATAAAAAATTGCTACGAACCTTTAGAGTGACGATTTGAGTTGATCAAAACTCGTTTATTTCCTGTGATACAAATCTCCGCATTTATTTTCAGCCTCTTGTTTTTATAAGGCATACGTGATCGCGTCTAAAATGTTACCACCAAGAGAATATGCTGCGCTTATAAGAGTAGTATTGCCTTCATAACTGCTTGTAGGGCACTCGTTACTCGAAAGTAAGTCACTAACCCGGGGATAGGGGTTCTTGAACCGTTTAGCATAAGGTCGACCCCCACAGTGAGGGTGGGGGGGGGTGGGGGGGGGGTTATTAGAGAGTCTAAACTAGAGCGCGGCAACTTGTTGAGCGAGCACTGGCCGACAGTGGTTGTGTATAGTGGTGTGCGATAGTAGCAGAGTGCGCGTTTTGCTTATTGATAACTATCTGGATGATCATTTTGCTACCATTGGATTACTTCTATGTTCTTAGGCCCGGTACAGACTAGTAAAACGCAACATGACATGTAACACACGTTGTAACAAATTCGCATAGTTATTGTGCTACATTGCATGTTGCATAGTATAGATTTGGATGGGTCATTCGTATTTCATTTCATATTACGTTTCGGGAATCTGAAAAAAGGTTAATAAAATCAATGAAAAAGAAGAAGGAAATTAGAAAATTAATTAGCTTTTTTTTAAATTATATTAGAATGTAGAATTTACATTTTACAAGACCTCTTAAATTAGTTATTGTAGTTAATTACAAGTACAAATTTTTGTATGCCAAACGTTAGAATGAATTAAACCTGGCAAAAAACATTTAACTATTCCACGACTGGCGTAGCCAACTGGCCTACTGGGCCCAACTCGTTTAACATAATACATGTATTTATTGAGATTCTATTCTGTTCATACTTATTGTACTAACAAGTATCACTGCAATGAATATTATAAAGTTCATCATTCAACACCCGTTTCATAATGAAATCCATTCTGCGTAGCCCGATACGGTGCTACGCGCTACGCTACTACGCCACTACGCCATCGCGCCACTTGCTACGACATACGTAACGCGCTGCGACCGTCGTCGGGCAAAACGTTTAATTAATATTATAAAATTAAACCTCTCTACTTACACAGTTATACTTCCTAATATCGAAACTGCGACTGTGAGTTTATTCATTTTCTTTCTATGAAAGGTTCTTAGAAAGTGTGAGTAGATTGTTAAGCATGTAAGAGTCACTATAAACATTATAATATTTAATTATTTTGTTTTCATCCAAACAGAAAACCTGTAACTAGAAGTGGTCTTCGTTAATCTTAGTGGAAAAATTATGAACTACAACTACGAATCTAGGTATTCCTCTCGATAGTGAACACGAAATCGCAACCACGGGAGAGTATATACGTAGTTTTAAAATAAAATTAAAGTTCCTTAGTTTCTCAGTAACAGTACATAAGTACGTGATAAAGCTCGCAACTCTGCCCTACTCGTAGCATAAACTCTTGTCGTAGCGCTGCTACGAGACTGCGCTTCGTAGCGGCGTAGACGCGATACGATTGCTACGAAATGCAAAAGCAAAAGTGTAATGTAGAATAAAATTACAGATATACAATCTTATACAAAGTGTTTATTTGTAAGTGTGTGTGTTCAGGTACATGTGTGCGGCTCTTTATGTTGCCCTCTCCCGAGCGCTTAGTATATTATTTTTTTATGAAGCAAGCTGAATTTTATAGTCGCTTGAATACGTTGTGTGAAATACTAGTTATTCTCGCTTCTGGAGCCTATTAAGGATTCTGTAAGCCGAATACGGTTCTTTATGCAGAAATTAAACTCGTGGTTTTTTTTTATAGAATCCTTTAATCTGTATTGTGTACCGTTTAAAGGATTCTGTAAAGCAGTTACATAAAAATATAGCGAAATATCAATCGCTGAATAAATTAATTGGCCATGCGGGGGGTGGGCGCGGTGCAGGGGGGGGGGTGCACTAATCACGCCATCGCTTCTTATAAGAGCCAGTCGAAGCCGAATAATCTGCGATTTAAATTGGTTCTACCATCTACTAGCATAGCTATACATAGTTATAGGTACCTACTCACCTACTATTACTATAGAGTTTCGTGACGTTTTCGTCTAGTCGTTAGCAGTAACCAGTATTTTATTTTCATTAATATCTTTTTGCACAATAATTTACAACTTTCAGCTAATGCATCACCACATATCTAAGCTTTGTAAAATCTTTCATTACACAAAGTTAATCAAGTCACTGTAGCAGCACACCTACACCCGCACACACACACACACACACACACACAAGCACGCGCGCGGCTAATCTCGCCACAAAGAACATCAGCACGAAACAAGCAGTAACTAGTTGGTACAGTGGCACCCAGCGCCGCCTGGCGACACGACGCGCAAACACTCGCGTCTCGCTCTGTGCGACTGTACCAAAGCTTTGCAAGACTTTAGTTTCTTTGAGGCGGGACATCCGTTCGGAATGTATAAAAATGTGGATACGAATGTATTTTCTTTCGGATCCTTTAACATGTCATGTTAATGAATGACTTGACTTGAAAACATTTTGTACCATTAAAGTTACTAGTTATACTTAATTTAGTAACCTGAAGCTCAATTGTATTGATTGATTACTATTGTAATCAGATTAATTAGGTAAACATTACATGCCATCAAGCCTTTATTACCGAAGGGCTCAGGCAACATTGATAAGGCCATCGACATAAGATTGAAGCATCCACTTTATGGTTGTCCTATTAAAAAATTTGCGACGCTACCGAACATGAGATCCTGGATTCGATTCCCAAGTGGAACAAACGGTAATTGGATTTTTCTGTCGAAGATATGTCGGAGTAAACAATGGACTTTCGCATAGGATATGGTAAACTATACAAATATTTTTTCTGGGTCCATGAGCGTAATTTTTATGTTCCGTAATTCTTGTCCAGACTGTTTTAATCTGGTGAGGCTGTAGTGCGGAGCATTCGCATTGAGTCGGCGATGTTCCATTTAATTAAGTTTAATTTGAGTGTTGTGGAACTTGGCACGCGCGGCCTGCCGGGGTCGGCAGTCGGCTTGGCACCGGCACGGCATGGCACCAGCCCGGCATGGTGTCTGCTGTGAGCAAGGACTCTCGCCGACTCGATCCCTCACAGTACTGAGAAAATAGTGCAGCAATTGAAATTATTCCTATGGGTTGATGATCAGCTTATTCAGGATCATTAATGTTTAGATAAGTATGCAAGTTGAAAAATTTAAGAACAAAACAAAACATAGACACCGTACATCCACACCTGTTTCAGTAGGCATGCACATGCACAGCGTCGGTTTTGACAGAATATCAACAAAAATAGTTGGTAGCTCCAGATATTTGTACGCATCTAAGCCATCTGATTTATTTAAGTATAAGTACTGGCATATTCCCTGATGCTTTAAAAAAATCAATTCTAAAACCTATATTTAAAAAAGAAAATAGAGAATCCATGGAATATACTAGTTAACGAACAAAAAGGATTCAGAGAAAACCGAACTATAAATATGGCTGTTTACGACTTCCTACATTATGGTTATGGTGAATGTTGATAGAACCAATCCCGTCTGCACCATATTCTGTGATATGACGCAGGCGTTTGATTACGTCATGCATGATATTTTAATAAATAAGTTGGAAACATACGGTGTAAGAGGCAATGTTCTAAAATTAATAAAAACATATCTTGATAACAGAAAACATGTCACGGAGATATCTAGGATAAACGTTAAAATCTAGATGTGAAGAAATATTTTATTCGCACGAACAAGTAGTCGAGTATGGAGTCCCCCAAGGTTAATTGTAATTCTTGTTACGCGCTGTTCAAGCTGATCTCAGTGCTTAACACTGAATATGGGATCATTTTCTGGGGCAGCTCAACCGACAAGGACGTACCCTTTAAAGCCCAAAAAAGGTGCATCAGGACTATGTTTAAGTTACAGTCAACCGAAAGCTGTAAGCTCTACTTAAAAAAATATAAAATATTAACTCTGCCTTGCCTTTACATTTTAGACATTGTCATTTTTGTAAAATCAAATAGACACTTATTTCCACGTCAATCAGAAGTGGTTGATCGCAACCATAGTAGACGCGATGACAGTATTCTCTGTATGCATAGATCGAGAACAGCATTAATGCACAAGAGTGTTTTCTGTATAGCCCCAACATTTTTCAATAAACTCCCAAATAGTTGGAAGGAGCTTAATGTCCGTCAATAAAAAAATAAATTAAAGATACTGCTAGAAGGGAAAGCATACTACAGTATTCTAGAATTTCTTAATGACAACATCTAATACCGTGTAGTAACCAATATTATCAATACATCTTAGACATAATCTACATAAAGCAATTTAATATTGCTATGATGATAATAACTCAGGAAGTCCATTTTCAGTAACCTACGTGGGATGATTTATCTAAAAAAAAACAACAGAAAACGTGTTTTTAAGAATGTTCTATTCTGAGAATGTTTAACAAACTCAAAGTTCTTGATCTTGGCAGGCTGGTCATGCTGCATAGAACATCGTGAACAATTGCTAGTATTTAAACACGCCTGCACTTGGACGCCCCCCTTGCCACGTACGCCTCGCCGCCCGTCCCCGCTAACTTGCTTTAAACTCCTTTTAAAGTATCTTATTTAGCGCATAGTTAGTTGTTCTGGTTACCGCAGCGTTACAGTTATTACCAGACCGGATCCGGCGGCGACCCGGCGGCGTCCCGGCGGCGACCCGGCGGCGATCCGGCGGCGGCGGCGCGGACCGCTGGCAACCAGAGATAGTGAGCAAGCTTCAACCGCGTCTCAATTGTTCCACCTAACTAGATCGAAACGGAAAAAAATACCGTGTGAAACAACTTAGCAGAATTACGGTCTAACAGTTAATATTCCGTTTTGTATTTGAGTGTCTTAAAGTTGCGTAATCACGTTTATCAGTGTGAACGTAAGTATAGAGAAGCACATTACATTCTTTACGCCGATGTGTGATATTTTTTACCAGAAATTATCATTTTAAGATTTAAGGAATTTTGCGGTAAGTTTTTATCACCTATATTATATTATAAACTGTAGTAGGTACAAGGTGTCCACCAGTCGCAGTCAGATAGTGTGAGTGCGACACAGTGTGATGACAGGCGATAGATCACTATCGGTAATGCCGGGTATTGCCGGTCGCGAGTACACAAACAAACACAATCAACACACACCGTTATATCATTGCACACGGTGATGGAACTATTTATTTATGATTTTTTGACATACGTCATAAACGACACGTAGTGCTGTTATTAAAAAAAAAAACGGAACCTAATCTGAAAAAATCAAAAAGTCAATAAATCATAAATAAATAGTTACATAACCGTGTGCACGGATATAACGGTTTTTTTTGCAAAAAACATATAAGTTGCTAATTTGCCTACCAGATTGCATCCTATGATATATTTATGTACAAAACTGGCTATTAGAAGCCATTTTAAGCACAAAACCGACACTTTAAAATGTAGCCCCTATTTCTTTGGGAGCCTTTTTTCGATCAACAGTGCGCTACCGCGCACGTGTGTACGACACAAGAAAAACGTTTTATCGGCATTGTCAAACATGATTTCTTCCAAACAAGTGCGAGTAAAATTTAAACAAACTCGGCCTGAGTTTTTTTAAACTTAACCTAACTAGTTCGTTTAAACGGTGAAGTAGTCTAGAAAATAACTCGTGAGTGGAGCAAAAACAAGCGATTGCTACAATTTTTATTGGGTAGAATAGGTACAGCGATACAACATTTAAGAGTTGTGTCGAACTGTACTAGCCGCTGTACTCGTGTGTAGGGGCGCGGTTACAATGGAGCGATCGCTTGTCTGTACTATGTCCTCTATGGATCGCCTGTCGATCGCTTCCCGCACCCCTACGTCTTATAAACACACATAAAAGAATCGACCAATCTATTGTAATATATCTGTGTTTTCCTTCAGCCTTTAGTCATACACAGTTAATTTATTTTAGAATTTTTGTTGATATGAATCTTATGAAACAAAAAGTCTGGTTCTATTTAAATGTTTCGATGTCGACCGAAAGATTTTGTCTCAAACGAGGAAATTCGAGCATTCCTTTGACAACCTCCTTCATTTGGTAGCAAATAGAGCACTTTAAAATAAAGAAGAAATTATTAAAGGCTTGTGCAGACCAGCGCGACTTGTCGCGCGACGCCAACACCGGTTATTGTTATACTGTGAAGTTTTCTTAGAAATTGTATTGTTTCTTGTCGCGTCGCGCGACAAGTCGCGCTGGTCTGCACAGGCCTTTATCGTTGTTCGTCATTGATTCTGGAATGTATAATTAATTTATTTAGTTAGAATTTCCGCGCATTATTTGAGAAAAGTACTATTCAAGCCTTGACCGCAATCAGACATAAATCGACTCACGTATTTTCACGATCGTCCATCAATGCCCTTGTTGCAGGCCGCGACAGTAATGTCCTATTTCATTATTGCGGCCATTGCTCTCACTTATCCTGTACTCTCTTTACTCGACAGTCTTTTATCGGCTGTAGGTTTCCTTTATGAGACATGGAAGTATTTACTGAATGTGTTATGCTTAGGTAATCAGGTGTGTCATTTGAGTTTACTGAATATTTCAATAAGCATAATCATTGGAAAACACAAGCTGAATGCGGCATACTTATGGGCTAAACTTTTAAGTTACTTAAAAGTTACCGCATCCAGCTTATGTTTTCCAAGTCCACGTCGATCTCACGGTTTGCGGGTGTGCCGTGAGGAGCGTTACGAGACGCCCCTGACCTTGTGCGGCTCCTTGCGTCACCACATCACGGGGCATGGGGCATGGGGGATACGTGGGGCACAATCGATCGGTTAGTCCCGCTATGGTATGGTCCCGGTATGGCACCCTCTTAAAATACCTATCAAAAAGTCCCGCTATGGTACCCTTCAGTTTTTGGTACTGTTGTAAAGAAAAGTTATACAATGCGTTAAGAAAAAAATAGTATTAATAAAAAATATCTTTTCTTAACTATTATAGTTAAGCAAGATAATATTTATTAATACTATTTTTTAAACAAATCACGCTCGGTAATTGTCGTTTCACTTCAGGTAGTTACCTGACCAACCGGTTTTTTCGTAAAACAATAGAGACGAGCCCTTCCTCGAATTCGTATCTAGCTCTTCCCTTTTGTTTTTATGAAAATAGAGAGAGACAGTATTATTCCGGGTTTAGTTTGCTATTTGCAGCTGTACTTTTGCGATATGAGTAATTAGGATAGCTTGTTAGTTTATCTATTGCAATGTCTGGGTCAAGTAGTTCACGTGGTGTAAATTTAATAATTATTGACAGTCGACGCGGTGGAAAAACTTTATTACGTGCCGGACATAAATATATTAAACGCAGAGAAAATAAAAATTCAAGTACTTGGCATTGTGTAAATAGGAGAAATAGTATTAAATGTAGTGGATATATAACTATTGAGAATACCAATAATACAATAATTAAAGATTATAAACACAGTGATCAGTGCGTGCCACATTTTGAAGACAATGAAGTTCAAATGGCTATAAGTGAGTGCAAAAAAGAAGTAAATTCAAATTACGGATCAGTACAGAAAATTTTCGAAAAACACATGGGTAACTTAAAAGACAAAGGGTTACACCTTACAGGAAATGTTCCTGACTATAAAAAATTAAAAACAGTATTATACAGACACCGAAATAAGTCGTTGAACGTACCAAAAACACAATTTAAGAATGTGGAAGAAATTATAATACCAGAAGAATTTAATAAGTATGTATTGGCTGATTATTGTAATGAAGACTGTAATCGAATAATTATATTTTCCTCGACAGAAGTAAAGGAACATATAAAATGTGTAACGCATTACTTTGGTGATGGCACTTTCGACGGCTGCCCAAACCCATTCGAACAAGTTTATGTCATTCATGGAGACATGGGAAGCACTGAGTTATCCACGAATGTAGCACCATTATTTTATATTCTGTTAAAAAACAAAGAAGGGAAAACTTATGAAAAAGTTTTCGAATTGATTAAACAAACTTTGCCTGAATGGCGTCCATCGAAATTTACCTTCGATTATGAAATAGGAGTAATAAATGCAGCAGCGAAGATTTTTCCTGATATCAAAATAAATGGATGTAACGTACATTTTCAAAAGAACGTTATCAAAAAAGCGAAATCTTTAAATCTCATGGAACACGAAGAGTCCTCGAACCATGTTAAGCAATGCATAGGCTTGGCGTTTTTGCCAAAACAAGATATTGAAGACGGCTGGCTGCATATAATGGAAAATAGGTATAATATCTTGGTTACTTTCCAAAATGATGTTTGAGTACTTAACTCTAATTATATGGCAAAAAAGTAAAGAACAACAATATCAGTAAGGACCTGTTAATTTCATTGCTTTACAAGTACGAACGTTTAATAAGTATTTTTTTCAGTTTCGACGATGAAGCTATGACCAAATTCAATGACTATTTTGTCACTCAGTGGCTTGAATATCCAGACCTCATTTGGTGTTGCCATAATGAACGCCATAGAACAACTAACTTGGCGGAATCATGGAATGGCAGATTCAACAAAATTATTGGAAAAAATCCCAGTTTATTATTGTTTCTGCAAACAATTGGCAACGACACATGTCACTTTGATATAAAACAAGCCAAGTAAGTTGTATTTTTTAGACAATATTTTTAAGCAGATATAATATTTTTAAAAGCAGATATATATTTTTTTACATAATACGAGTACATAGAAGAATTTGAAAATGGATTTGATTTTATTTATTTTGGTAGATATTATTGGTTGTCGCCTTCTATTACAGACGGTTACTGAAAAAAATATAGCTTAACTTAAATAACTGATGATTTTTGTTATAGCTTTCGACTAAAAAGATCACCTATAAATTCAAGAAAAAGAACAAGTATAGAAATCGACCGCCAGATTCAAAAGCTAACAAAAAGTTACGAAAATAAAGCTATCTCCATTGGTGATTTTCTGATTAACATATCAAAGTCAATATTTCGATCAGAACATTTAAAAAAATAGTTTATTTTAATTTTGTTTTTAGCCTATTAAAATGTTTAATACTTTTTCTCGATGTTGATTATTTTTTGTAGTTTATGTTTACAATTTGCGCCTTTTTCTCCATGTTGATTATTTGTAATTAATATATTTGTCTAGTTGGTTGTTGATTATTTTTGTAGTTTATATAAATTTACAATTACTGCCTTTTCTCAATGTTGATTATTTGTAACTAATATTTATGTCTGGATGTTGTTTTTATTTGTAGTTTATAATATTTTCAGTAATACTTTTCTGAGATGTGGATTTTTTATATTTTTTTTATTGTTGATTATTGGTAATTAATATTGTTGATTATTTTAAAAATTACATTGCAATTAATATTTCGTTTTACTGTTTGATATTTTTTTATAAATATTTTGAATTAATAAAAGACTGATTTAATATCGCAAACAGACGTTTTATTGATACACTCCTAAAAGTATTTATTTATAGATACACTTTTCTTTTCAGTTGTACCTTCTATTGTCTAACGTAGATCTAAAAGATGGGTACCATAGCGGGACTTTTTGATAGGTATTTTAAGAGGGTGCCATACCGGGACCATACCATAGCGGGACTAACCGCAATCGACGTGTTCCACCTAGCAACTAGTTCAGTAACGGTTTGTGTAATAATGTAGTTTTACTTCGTAAGGACCGACCGATGGAAGTTATATTATTATGTTTATATACGTACATAGGCAGTTGGTACAAATTAATAAAATTCAAAATTCAAAATTCAAAATTCAAAAGTCATTTATTCAAACTAGGCTGAGAATCAGCACTTTTCGAACGTCAAAATTACATAAGACAGTCCCCCAAAACGCCCACCCTTCACCACTTCCTAGTGCATTAGCTGGGAAGAAGAAGTGGCGCAACAAACTCCCCAGCAGCACAGCTGTCTGTTCAGTTAGAAGAACAAAAAAATAAGATTCTATATAATAGTATTCAAAATAATTTAGATAATTTAGATTACGCAACACAAAACATAATTTAAATTATTAGCCATATGTTAGCTAGCACACGCCAATATACCACACAACATCATCGAGAACTATACTCAGGCAGAAATAAAAACTAAACGTAAACAGAACTTATCTAAATAAAAGCCTCCAGGCATAAAGGGCGTGCCCGCTTACATATAGTTGTAACTGGAAGTTATAAATGATAAGCTAGGACCATCGAGATAAAATAAATAAAACAAACAGTTAATTACTAATAACAATAACTAATATGATCAATTGTCGAGGTCACTAGCTAACCACATATTGCAATACAACTCATTAGAAAAAACATTGTAATGAGTAGATTATGTCAACAATAAATTGAAATAAAATTAAAAATAGCTTGACTTATAAAGTCAAATAAAAAATAAAAAAAATACAATTATATAAACTCATATAACTTGTCAGTAGGTAATCTGGAGAAAGAACATAAACATTGTCTTGAGTTAATCACAGCGACCAACTATTCTTATCATTTAAGTAGTCGTTTATAGAATAGTATGCCTTTGAACAAAGCTTGGATTTTACTTTCGTTTTAAACGCATCAAAAGGCAAATCTAGCAAAGAAGAGGGTAGCTTGTTATAAAAGGTTATACCAAGCCCAACAAATGAGTTATGAACCTTATGAAGCCGGTGAAAGGGAGCTCGTAGTTTGTCCTTATTTCTAGTGTTAACATTGTGAAAATCACTGTTTTTAGTGTATAAGTGTATATTTTGCCTAATATATAAGATGTTGGCGAAGATGAATTGGGACGCCACCGTGAGGATACCAATATCTTTGAAAAAATCTCTCAGAGAAACTCTGGCACCTAGCTGGTAAATAGCTCGAACAGCTCGTTTTTGAAGGACAAATATATTTTGAATATCAGCAGCTTTGCCCCACAGCAGAAGACCGTAGGACATAACGCTATGAAAATAACTAAAATAGACTAACCGAGCTGTATCGACGTCAGTGTATTGTCTTACTTTCCTGACGGCGTAGGCGGCATATTAGGTAACGTTAACTATCTACGTAATTTTACAAACGCTATCCAAGTTAGGTTTTAATACGATTAAATAACCAAAAAGTTAGCGATGAGATATGTATCTTTTTAGCGGCAGCTGGTGCGGCACGAGAACAGGCACCGTTAAATAGCTCGCACTGAAGTTGTGCCGGCACGAGCACGAGAGGGAGTTTAAGCAAATGTGAATGATTTTTGTATAATTTCAATGGCGCAGCGGATGGCGAGTCGCCAGACACTCGGATTAAGGTGAGGAACAAACGGGGGGGCGGAAGGCTTAGTTTTCAGAAGACAGTGTTATGTAATAGTCCCACACTAGTTAGTTCTGTTACATATCTTTTATGACGTCTGGTTTTGACTAATGCCACATGTGTATGTTACGGCGTTACTTAAATTGGGTTTTCAATAGTGTGGGTACCAGTAATCTTTAAGTCCATCAGCTTTCACCTGTACATATAGATATACGTACGTATATATGTGCGGGTGAAAGGTACGTCTTCTTCGGGTGACCACTCAAAATCAGCGCTGTGCTGTGGGTCTGCATAGCATAGCATCATGCTGAGTGGAAGCCTTCTTGTCACAGTCATGACGTGCCAGCAGCTGCCGACTATTTCTGTTGTGCTCGTTATTGTATTGTTATCGTTTTGATAGCGTTATGTTGTCGTTATCTACTCGAGTTTATTGTCTTTTTTTATGTACGTGTTTCTGTGACAAATAAACTTAATTTTCTTTCTTTCATATATAGATCATTCAGCAATCCAGAGCCAGTGGTAGATGTTAAACGATGTACCTTTTGTGTTCGCCTGTGGAGTGACGCCGCCGCGCCGGCGGTGGTGCGGGCAGGCTGGACTCTTGCCAGCACTGCGCCTTAAACAAATTTACTCTTGGCTTTTGGCGACGCGACGTAAGTGTGCCTAACGACGCGCTGCCCCTGCGCCCGCGCCCGCGCCCGGCCCCGTTCGAGCCGGACAATGTGCGCCCTCCATATGTCTACACTCCGCACGTACGATTCACACTTCTGTTTGCGCTAAATGTTGGTGGAGATTTGCTAAAGATAATTTTTTAAACTCTTTCAAGATTGAGGACGATTTTAAATTGGTAGAAAACAGTCTGGGTCCTGTAATAATATAAGTTACACACGTTGTTTACGCTGGTGACATATGACACCTGTCTCGAGCACGTCGGGGCGAGGTCAACATGTCAATGTGGGTGTTTTATTACCTTGATTAATTGTCGTAGAAACACTATCGGTGACAAAGTAAATGTGTACTCAAAGTGAAGTAATAAGTTGTAGACTTTGTTTGTCATGTAGATTATTTGTACAGAAATAGCTGGTAAGCACGACTTTTGTACTTGAATCATAAAAGAAAGTTGTATAGTGTTAAATGTAGTTTCTTATTATATTATGACTACGACCTACTATTGTTTGACTTGGGTAATGTATCGCTCGCCATATTTACGAGCCTTTCGATAACATTTTACAAAATGGTTTTAAATTGTTATTGTAAAACAAACTGTTAACTTGCTGTGCTGCAAACTGCTGCACAGAAGTTGCGCCGATATTTCAGGGTGACTTGCTCTAACAAAGTACAGCTATCGAGTGGTAGTTGAAGCGCGGATGGAGTTATTTACCGCCGCATTCACGGACGTTAAGAAGTTGCAGCGGCGTACGTTTGTGCCCCGCACCTCCTCCCCTCCCCTGTCGTGGTACAACTACTGCAAACTCGGGCGACACTGAATTTAGGCGCTGTAAAAATGTTCTACATCCCGGAACAAGATAGATGTGACATTTCAGGATTTTGCCAAACTGCATGGATGTTGATGGCAATTTTTTTAGGGTTCTGTACGTTCGAAAGAAAAAAACGGAACCCTTATAGGATTACTCGTGTGTCTGTCTGTCCGTCTGTCGTGTGCGTAACAATTTCTTGACAATTCAAAAGTGCCTGTAATTGGTTTATTTGAAATAAATGCTTTGAGTTTGACTTTGAGTTTGAGTAACCCCAGCAAGAAAATCTCTTCTAGAATGAATTGAGTTCAACAAATAATTTGAACGTAATCTGCTGTAAATGTGTGCCAAGTAAAAAATTGTGCATGCTGCCGTTTTACAAAAATAAACGGAAAATCGAATTCTGCTGGAGTAACGTTGTTCCAGCAGGAAGATTTTAAACGAATGCTGAAGAGAGAAATAATGTTCATGGGTGGATAGCTTATATTTGTGCGTTAATGTGCACCGAAAATGAAATTTGTTTGTCTTAAGGTATTCGAGATGTTTAATTTCCTGCTGGAGTAACGTTTTGCAGAATCTAGTTTCTCGAAAACCAATGTTAGTGCGCCTGTAGAATAAACGTTCATCAGTAGCAGTAGGTTCTCAAAAATATTTACCGTTTTAAAGTAATCAAGCATTTAAAAAACTAAAATAAAAAAAATGCGTTTAAATGAACAAACGTATAAACTCACTGAAAACAGTATTCGGTTTTCTTGTTAGGTATTCTTAATATCTGTAGAGGTGGAACAGGGCATACTTAAGTTCACTCATCCTCTATAGAAAAGGGAAGATACTCCGACCAGACACGTGTTGTGTCTGAAGTGAAACACGATCTTGCTAGATAATCACTGATTTATTTACCTGTAGGTACGGTGTATGAACAAACATTGTGAGGTTACCCTCAATGTTAATAATACACAACATCTTCCCCTTTTATAAAAACAGTACACTAATTAGAAAATCCACCACCAATTTCACAATATTATGAAAATATACCTAAAGCTATATCCATCCGTTCAGGCACAACATCTTCCTTATACAAGACAAATTAAACAACTTAGTTCTTGTTATTAAATCTACTATTATTATCACATAAAAATTGATCAAGATCTCTGATTTTAATTACTTTTTAAAAAACATTGCAAGTTTTTCACGTGCCCATCTAAAAGCTGCTCGGGTTTGCTGCACTACAACAGAATCACGAGAAGAACTAGTCGACCTAGTCGCTGCCCTATCATTGTCGCTCAGCCCTTCATCGATGTGTTCCACATCGCTGTACGTGCTCGTGCGCTCATTTTCTTCACTGTCACTATCCTCCTTCTCCTGTAAAGAAGTAGAATGTGCCGTGGTATCTCCTGAGCTCGTACCATTCATGATGTGCCATCTGTTGCGGCGGTATCTCCGGCCGCTGTTATCAGTGAGGAAGTACGATCGCGGTTGCGGAGCTGGTGCCTGCACTTGCATATGTCGCCGACGGTTATCACCATCTGTTACAATTACATTATCTCCTGATTTTAATACTGGCAACTCTCGTGAATGCATATCATAATGTTTTTTAGACACTTCACGTTTTGAGAGTATGTTTTTAAAATCGTCATGATTATTACGTTCTGGTCGCAATCTTTCTGTATGTACTGGTAAGCGTGTATTTAGTCGTCGACCCATCAATAATTGCGAAGGTGCACTAATTCCATCCCTCGATGTTGTCCTAAAATTTAACAACCCTAGATAAAAATCTGTTCCACTACTCAGTGATTTTTTAATTACAGTCTTTACTGTCCTTACAGATCTCAGATGAAAAATAATCAACTATTATTTAGAAGTTCTTTCGGTCGCATAAGAATAAATCAGCGCCAACCTTTCTCCATGGTAAATCTGGAATCGAATGCGGTATCATAGGCTCCTGCATGTTGCGCGCTGCGTGCTCCGCGCATGTGGTGCAGGCGCGCACTGCGTGCTCCGCGCATGTGGTGCAGGCTCGCACTGCGTGCTCCGCGCATGTGGTGCAGGCGCGCACTGCGTGCTCCGCGCATGTGGTGCAGGCGCGCACTGCGTGCTCCGCGCATGTGGTGCAGGCGCGCACTGCGTGCTCTGCGTATGTGGTGCAAGTGCGCACTGCATGCTCCGCGCATGTGGTGCAGGCGCCCACTGCCTGCTCCACGTCACGTGACATTCCGCTCCAAAACATGACATCACGCGCTCGACGCTTGCATCGGTCAATTCCTAGATGCCCCTCATGAACGCGGGATATCATTTCACCTCTCAGATCACGTGGTATAAACACTAAGTGGTTTTTGAAGATCACACCATCCACCAGCTGAAATTTTTCTTTATATGCCCAATGTACTTCTATTATTTCATTTGAATCCTTTTTATACCTTGGCCAACCATTTAGAATATAATACTCTAGTAATTTACATTCTTTGTCCCTTTGTGTGACCTCTCTTACTATACTGAGTTTACTGTCGCTGAACGGTAAGTTTGCTATGAGGAAACCCGTTTGATCCTCCACCTCAGATGTTACTCTGTTATGCATATGTTCCGGTAAGGCTGCTCTCGATAATGTGTCAGCTACGTACATAAATTTTCCTGGTTTGTATACCACCGTGAACTCAAAGCGTTGCACGCGCAACATCATTCTTTACAAGCGAATCGGCACTGCATCCAAACCTTTTTTAAATAAAGCTTCTAGAGGTTTGTGATCTGTTTCCACAACCACATCCTTCTTCCCATACACACATTGATGGTACTTTTCCAAGGCAAATATGATCGCCAGCATTTCCTTTTCAATCTGCGCGTATCGTCTTTGTGTGTCAGTAATCGTGAGCGACGAAAACTCAACCGGGCGGCCGTCCTGTAATAGCGCTGCACCCAAAACCGTGGAGCTAGCATCCACAGTGACCAAGACCAGCCGGTCGCTCGAGTACAGCGCCAACATCGGCGTGCTGCTCACCAACTGCTTCAACTTGTGAACCGCAGTCTCATGTACACTGTCCCACACCCATTCATTGCCTTTCTTCAGCAAGTTTCTAAGGGGGCCTGCCTTTTGCGAATAATTTGGAATAAACTTTGATAAGTAGTTTATCATGCCAAGAAATCGCTCCAAAGATGGCCTATCCTTCGGTTCTGGCATATCCATAATTGCTTTTATCTTATTTGTGTCAATCTGCATACCTTTCTTACTAAAAATATGCCCCAGATAAGTAACCTGTTCTACAAAAAACTCACACTTCTCCCTATTAAATTTAATTCCTACTTCCCGAGCCCTATCTAGCAATTTTATCAATCTATCGTCGTGTTCTTCCTTAGTTCTGCCCCAAATAATTATGTCATCTATAAATGAATCTACCCCATCGAGATCTTCTAACAGTTGTCGTATTTTTCCGTGAAATACCTCACTCGCACAGTTGACGCCGTAAGGTAATCGTAAAAATTGATACCTCCCGAATGGAGTTCCAAATGTACAGAGATACTACTAAATGTACTATCGTCATCTAATTCTATCATCCAAAATCCGGACCGGGCATCAAGCTTACTGATATATTTTGCATTCGTTAATTTTGCGGCCTTCCCAGTAAGTGTAGGTAGCGGGTAGTGTGCGCGGCGCACCGCTCGGTTCAGCGGCCGCGGGTCGAGGCACACACGCACACACGCAGACTTCCATCCTTCTTGGCCGGCAGTACGATAGCATTCACCCACGCTGTCGGATGAGATACTTTACGAATTATCCCCATGTGCTCCATACTATCGAGTTCCGCCTTTAATTTATCCCGAATCCCTAAAAGTAGTTTCCTGACTGGACAAACTGATGGACTTGCATTGTTTACTAAAATGATTCTGTATTTACCTGGTAATTTTCCAATTCCATGAAATAAATCATTATATTTATCTACTTTGACTGTATAAACCCTCTTGACCAATCCGAATTCTTCACAAGTATTTTTTCCCAATACACTTTGGCAACGATCACTTGATATGACAAAATCTATTAAACGTTTTTTATCTTTATATGACCACAACATCTGACATCACCCTTGTTTTGGAATAAAATTCCCACAAAAAGTCAAAGTCAAAGTCAAACAATTTATTTCAATTAGGCACATAAAAGGCACATATGAACGTCAAGTTTACAAAAAATAGAATTGATTCTAGTCGCCCCTTCCAAAAGGTAGTTTTCGTATGGAGAAGAATGGGCAAGAAACTCCACCGTTACTCTTTTAAAATGTTTTTTAAAATGTTTTTACAATATTTTGCATACATTAATTATATAATTATATGTGAAGACGATGCATCTAGAATAAGATTACTATACCGCGATAGGTAAAAAAGAATGAAAAATAAAGCAATTACAGATAAATTAAATATGTGACAGATACATGGTGCTCACATATTTACAAACATTGTAAAATTATACGATATTCCTAACATTTTAACAAGTAATACTAATAAGTCAGTGTGTGAGTTCAAGAAATCACAGAATGTAAAATCAGTGTTATAAAAAATAGCAAATACATAATTAAATAAGCAACCAGTTTGATTTTGTCTAGACTCTAAATTGTCCTATGGAGCAGGACCAGCATGTTTCCAAGCATTCTTATCTTGGATATAATCCTCTAATTTGTAATATGCTTGTTAACAGAGTGTACTTTTAATATGAGTTTTAAATTTTCTTTCATTTAATTGTAATATATCACAAGGTATTTTATTGTAACATTTAACACAGTACCCCATAAAAGATGTATGTACTTTAGATAATCTGAAAAATGGTTGATCTATTTTATCTTTATTTCTAGTATTAAAATTATGTCTATCACTTATTTTATTAAAGATATGTAGATTTTTTCTTATATTTCATTTTATAAAAGACTGTGCTCTTATGCAACATGGTTTAATATCATCTACTGTGTATCCTAATTTATTTAAACTAATTAATGACAAAACATTCAGATCCGAACCCCCGCACACTGATGGTTTTATTATTATTATTCATTTATTCATTCGAGTTACAATGACTCATACAATATTCAATACAATACACATAAACCAAACATTACATTACATTACAATACAATACAAAAAACCACAGTACACTAACACATTAATGGCCGACGACTGTAGGTAACGTGCAAGTCACTGCAGCGTCGTATGTAAGGACAGTCGAGCCTGTCAGCTATCATCATCAGCACGCTGTTGGGGCTGCCGCGCACCCTGCGCACCAGAGACGCGCATCGCTGCATAGAAGCAGTCGACGCTAGCTTCGGCAAACATGCCCGAGGCACTACAGTGTCGCGGCAGCCCCATCAGCGCTCTGAAAGCGTTGTTATATTGGACGCGGAGGGCTTCGTATGCTTTATGGGTGTAATTCACCCACAGGCTGCACGTGTAAAATTGAGGAACAGTAAGCTCTAAAAAGTGTTTGCTTGACCGACTTGGAACAACGTGCAAACCTGCGGGCTATCATATTAGCTCTAATTGACAATGCCCTCCGCTCCCTCAAAAGCGAAGAGCGATCAGACGTAAGCGTGCCGCATCGGTGCTGCAGAGGGTCAGGGGCAGCTCGAACAGTCTCTTGAATGTCATTGCGGGGAAATTTGATTGCCCGCTCGTCGATTATTTGTCCAACCTGCATGTTTTACTAACATAGATATTAATATCAATGGAAATATTATTCTGAAATAAAATTATTATTATTATTATTATTTATTAAATCCAATTCTTACAATTAAGTTTTAATAAGCTTAATATTTTCAGACGCCATAATATTCACATAATCAGAGGCGCATTGGGTGGCATTAAAACTCTGACAGTCTGACAGTAGGTAAGTCACTAACCACACGAAAAAGAAAGAACGAAGTCACATAGTGTTATTATATGATGCACATATCTTCATTTCTTATCTGTTAAAAGATATATTTTGAGCGTATTATGTAATAAATAACTACATAATGACAAAAAAAAAGTTAAAGACTAACGCACTATAAAAAAAATCGATTGTCGATTAACGTTATGAACGCGACTGTACGGACAAACAGCTTTGCATAATACTGTTATTTAAAGAAGGTCATCAACATTATGAATGCGTCGCTCTTTTGTCGTCATCTTAATTTGGTCGGATTACCAGTAATCTAGATTATGTTGTTTTGGTTTTATTATCATTATCTACTTTAATACGAGACATTTGAAGCTGAAAATTTTCAGGATAATAATAATAATAATAATTCCTTTATTTCGCAAAAAAGTGAACAATAACACTAGTAACGCTAAGAGGTGTGTTATCAGTTTCTTTTTCAAAACTAGCGTAATTTGAACTCTGGTACGCAAAGTAAGATCTAACTTGTGTTATGAGTACCAGTGTTCCAACAAAAGTTATTACACAAAGGTACACGGGTTCCCACGAGGGACAGCAGGGGCATTAGTGCAGTTTCATTGTCACAGAGAAATGAAGTAAAAAATATAAAACAGTAAAAATTATACAGAAAATAAAGTGGACAACGTATGTAAGTGTGTGAGGGTGAGTGAATGTTTAGGGATGTGTAATGTATGTAAATGTAATTTATGTATGTGTAGTATGTGTATGTGTAGTGTATGTATGTGTAATTTCGTAAGTTTAAAATAATTTAACTTGAATGAGAAATTGTGTATAAGTTACAGTAAGTGACTAAGTAGATATCTTAAGCAGATGTTCGGTGTCTTGAATTAAGTTTTTGTAGCCATCCTTGAACACTTTTCTTACATTCGAACCTAGTCATTGGATAAATGTTGCAGTTTTTGTTTACGATATTGTACAGGTGGTTGCTTATAATATTGTAGTGACGTTGAGCAAGAGCTGTTCTGGAGTATTGGTTGGTACAGATTTGATATTTCCTACGGTTTAGTGTGTAGGATATATACATATTTCACTAAACGCTGTAATTTTTGGTTTAAACCCATAACGCAGCGCCACCCCGACTCACTGGGGAATCTCCGCAGACAGTTCCGACTCACCGCGATCCATGCGGCACCCGGTTTTGACTCAGTGGAACCTCAACGGGCACTGGCAAGCATCGCAAGATACAAATCTAATCAAATCATTTATTACTTCGCAAACATGAGTAATTAGTATATAAGTAGGTGTTTTATCATAAAAGTCCTCCATGTTCTACCGCCACATGGGCATACAAATCATACTTAAAATCATTATGATTTTAATTATTAAGTAGGAAATAATAACAATACATAATATATACACTCAGCGGCACAGAATGTGGCCCAAACATAAATAACCCGATAACAGCTGAATTTTACTAACGCGTAAGGCAACTTGCAGTGGCAGGTTGTTACAATGTTTGTTAATGTTAATTTAAGATGGTAAGCACGAACAAAAATCGTTTCTTTAACGTTTTTAACACTTTTCTTCAATTTCTTGCTGGAACGCGTAGAAGACGGGTAAGTTAAAAGGTGATATTAAATTGGCCGTGCATTTAAAGTCTATTGTTTTATTTTTTAATTAATCTGCACTCATTTCTGCTTCCAGAATAAAAAAATAATGCCTCTAACTTCAGCTCAAGTCGCTTAAGCTGTGTTACTTAGGAATCAAGGGCGAACACAGCGAGAAATCGCTGCAACTTTAAATGTACTGCATACTACTCTTAGGTACCAGATAAGATCAGACTGGTCTGTACACGAGGAGAGTAAGAAGTGGCGGAATTGGGTGCACTTCAGCACAAGATGACCGATTTATTGCTCTCGCAATTTTAAGAAATCGGTTCCTCACTGCAGTTGAGGTACGGCAGCGCCTACAAGCGACCAGAGGGGTTAATGTAAGTGAGCGGACAATTAGAAGGAGAATAGAGGAACGGAACTTACATGCTCAAAGACCAGCTCGAGGTCCAGAACACCTCCTGTACCCCCGTGTAGCGCGACTGCGGTTTGCTCGTGAACATGCAAATTTAATTCACAACTATCGGAGTAAAGTTCTATGGACAGATGAATGCAAAGCAGCTTTACGACCTCCAGACCGTGTCGAGAAGGCGCGGTGAGTGATTTCTGCCGATCACCACCAGGAAAACCGTCAGTTTTCATGGTGGGTCTGTTATGATTTCGTGAGGAATAAATTCGGACGCTCGCACAGGGTTGGCCGTATGGGAAGGTCGTCTTACAGCAGTGCAGTATGTTGAAGAGATCATTCAAGAACATGTTTTACCTTACACGGGGTTAATTGGTAGTGAGGATTTTTTTTTAATGCAAGATAATGCCCGCCCGCATACAGCAAATTGTGTGGATAATTATCTTTTTTTGCTAAATTGGAGTGGCCAGCAAGAAGCCCAGACATGAATCCCATAGAACATGTATGGGACATGCTTAAAAAGTGAATCCGGTCAAGTCTCAACCCTCCTCAGATCCTCGATGATTTGAAACCCGCTCTGGTAGCTGCCTGGGACGAAATTCCCCAAGAAAACATTAAAAACATCATCCAGAGCATGCCTAATCACAAGCAAGCGGTGCTCAAAGCAAGAGGTGGAAACACACGTTATGAATTTTTTACTAAAATGTCTTTGTTTTGTGATTTTTTTATAACAAAACCTTATTTTAATGTTTGAGTTAATTGCCATTTTTGTAACTTAGTGAAGTTTTAATAAAGTGTTCCATTTTTTTTCGGAATTAGTGATTTTAATTTAGGTATCAGGTTTTCCTCTATGTTTTATAAAACATAAAATATGTCCTTCGTGTTTAATTTTGACAATAAACTACATAATGCGCTTGGGCCAAATTCCGTGCCGCTGAGTGTATTAATGTCATATCGTTCGAATTACAGTAAATGTCAATTGTGTAATAAGTTTTTTCAATTAATATTTAGGCTCTGTTTCATTTAGAATTTGAAATCTGAATCTGTCTCGGGGGTTCAAGGGGGACAAGACTCAGCCCACTATCGACCTCCGGTCTCCGGAGGGGAGTGATATGACATGGCGACATCTGCTACGCCACATGCAAACTACATATCAAAGAACTGACGTCACACAAATCCTGCATCGCACAAGGAGAGTTTACCGCGCTATCAACATATAGGTATTATTGCCAACATACATATTTATTGCCGACATCAATCGTCGGGCAGTTGCCCACCAGACACAACACGTGTCTGGTCGGAGTATCTTCCCTTTTCTATAGAGGATGAGTGAACTTAAGTATGCCCTGTTCCACCTCTACAGATATTAAGAATACCTAACAAGAAAACCGAATACTGTTTTCAGTGAGTTTATACGTTTGTTCATTTAAACGTTAGTTTTGTTTTTTGTTTTTTAAATGCTTGATTACTTTAAAACGGTAAATATTTTTGAGAACCTACTGCTACTGATGAACGTTTATTCTACAGGCGCACTAACATTGGTTTTCGAGAAATAAGATTCTGCAAAACGTTACTCCAGCAGGAAATTAAACATCTCGAATACCTTAAGACAAACAAATTTCATTTTCGGTGCACATTAACGCACAAATATAAGCTATCCACCCATGAACATTATTTCTTTCTCCAGCATTCGTTTAAAATCTTCCTGCTGGAACAACGTTACTCCAGCAGAATTCGTTTTTCCGTTTATTTTTCTAAAACG
The DNA here is from genome assembly GCA_947364205.1 of Agrochola lota. Classification (NCBI taxonomy): domain Eukaryota; kingdom Metazoa; phylum Arthropoda; class Insecta; order Lepidoptera; family Noctuidae; genus Agrochola; species Agrochola lota. Next base: position 22,930,278 of record OX376223.1, read on the forward strand.
GCAGCACGCACAAATTTTCACGTTTAAAGCAGATAACGTTCAAATTATTCGTTGAACTCAATTCATTCTAGAAGAGATTTTCTTGCTGGGGTAACGCACACCCGTCTGTTAAAGCCAATTTGCTCCGAATGTAATAGAGCAATTAAGCTGGAAGGTATATAAGAAGAAGAAGTTTATGGTTTTAATACAACATGGTAACTCTCAATATTGTGTGCACACACTTACATTTGCAGTTGGAATGTATGGGAGAATATGTTTATCAACAACAATGTTAAGTTTGTTCTTGATATAAATTCATCCCAACTACGGAACCTTGACACTCACTAGGCCGGTTTTTTTTTGGTAAAACGGTTTTTCGACTATCAAGACTACTATTAATAGAAATTAAATCTCTAGACTAACACTAGTTATATAGACACTACTATACATAATATCGCTGCAAATATCGGCTAGAAATGGTCGTAATATGTTCCCCACTGACCCGACGTGAACTCTGTTTCGCGTCGTTCTGTAGTTCTGGCTAAATTGTCGGAAGACGCCGAATTGTTTTGACATGTTCAGGATTTGTATATTTGGTTGACTTTATACGAGCAGGCCAGCGCAGGGGTGAGACACGGATAGAGCCGCGCGGGGAGTGGGGCGGGCTCGCGTGTCGCGGGTGCAGGAGTGAATTGTTTGCTGGTGAGTACAAATAGGCAGGCATCCTCCAGCGCTGGCAACTACATAGATACCGGCAGAAAGTTCACCCAGAAGTGCGCTGTAACAAGATCATTAACAGACTCTCAGACACCGATGTAGGCTAAACTTACTAAGTTCTCGATTAAAAATGCACTCTACAAGTCCCTAAGTAATGTCCATTCATTATATAATAAGCTACCAATAAAAAAAGAAGACATAATTAACATATTAAAAAAAAACTTTGACAATTCTTGCTAAATAAAAGCTACTACTACTCAGTAAACGAATACCTAACTGATAGACTTATAAAGACATAACTTAAGTACCTGACACTTTAAATTTTATTTTGATTTATTCAATATCATTACATCTCTCAATAGATATGTTTATATTTTGTATAGAATTAGATTATTTCATAAAATACCTACATAATTATTTAATATAGTAGTTTGCTAAGTAATGTTATATCATTAACAAATGCTTCCTCTCTCCTAACTCACTTATTTTTCTATGCCCGACATCCAATGATCTAATTATAAGTTTACCACCTAAGTATACATACACGTGGAAAGCAATAAAAGTATTGAGTATTGAGCATCACTCAAGCTTTTACAATCTCAAATTCTTGTCAAGATATTCCATCCTCGCTAACCTGTGCTAACTATAACATTGCGTCACTATCAAATTGCTCCTCACCTTCTGTGTGAATGTTGTGGTTGTTGGTGTGGATATAATCTAAATCGTATTAGGCGTGAGAGCGCCCAGCTGCGCCGCCACCGCCGGCCACGCCACCCGCGCATTACCCGCGCCGGCGCCGCCACCGCCGCCATTGTACCGACACAATGCGGCTCAGCCGCGGCGGCCCTTGTCAGGACACTGAGGACTTACTAGCGCCCGCGACTTCGTTCGCGTGCAAGTCGTAACACACCACATACACTACAACAACAGCCACACATTTTATTGTATTACTAGCGCCCGCGACTTCGTTCGCGTGCAAGTCGTAACACACCACATACACTACAACAACAGCCACACATTTTATTGTATTACTAGCGCCCGCGACTTCGTTCGCGTGCAAGTCGTAACACACCACATACACTACAACAAAAGCCACACATTTTATTGTATTACTAGCGCCCGCGACTTCGTTCGCGTGCAAGTCGTAACACACCACATACACTACAACAACAGCCACACATTTTATTGTATTACTAGCGCCCGCGACTTCGTTCGCGTGCAAGTCGTAACACACCACATACACTACAACAACAGCCACACATTTTATTGTATTACTAGCGCCCGCGACTTCGTTCGCGTGCAAGTCGTAACACACCACATACACTATAACAACAGCCACACATTTTATTGTATTACTAGCGCCCGCGACTTCGTTCGCGTGCAAGTCGTAACACACCACATACTCTATAACAACAGCCACACATTTTATTGTATTACTAGCGCCCGCGACTTCGTTCGCGTGCAAGTCGTAACACACCACATACACTACAACAACAGCCACACATTTTATTGTATTACTAGCGCCCGCGACTTCGTTCGCGTGCAAGTCGTAACACACCACATACACTACAACAACAGCCACACATTTTTATAAAAAACTGCCTCGTTAGTCTAGTGATTGCAAGCGCTACTGCTGTTGTTGGGCATAAGATCCTGGGTTCGATTCCCGTATCAGGAAAACTGTTATTGAGTTTTCCATCTGGAATTTCTCAGTAACAGTCCGAAGTCTGGAATTGTGCAAGGTAATAACAATACAGGCGCGCCCCCTACCACATGGAACCTAAACATAACATGCTGATATGCGGGTGAAGGTACTATAGGTACACCCTGCCTGACCCTTCGGGGCACACAGGCGTGATGTTATATTATTGTTATAAAACTTCCCCGTATACTACGTTTATATTCACCAGTTTTTGGTCTTACTAGCCACAATATACAGAGACTCAAGACTGGTGACGCCGAAGCAAACAGTGTACAGTTGTCCGTGTGAGAAGCAGTTAGTCCTGAGTTTGACTCCACATTCTTCAGTAGCAAATTGCCATTGCTTGTGAAGTTTTTCGTTTTTAGTGAATGAATGAACGCCTGTGTTCCTGCATTAATAATTTCTTTATTTACACTTAAAAGCCACGAATCTGTGTAGCCCTGGCTCTTGTTCTAGGAGTTCCTGTATGACAAAAGCCAGATCTCTCAATAGACAGGGAATGTGGTACAGAAGCGCGATACACAAAAATGAAATAATTAATTACAGTTATGGCATCCAATTACAGGAGAGACCAGGGAGACCGGGGAGGGAGGGATTATAATTACAAATACTCGTATACCAACAAAAAAAAAAAAAGAGTTTCAATTAACTCTGCGTTCTGTGGAGAGTGAGGGTGAATGTGAGTGTATTCGTGTATATGAGGTGTGGGCGTCTGTGTGTGTGTGTGTGAGGAGTGTTTTATACTACTTAATGTCCAACACTGTTATGCTGACTGATGCATTCTTACAGATTATTTATTCCTGACGAACGGCTATCACTAAAATAATATAACGTAGATTGTATTGTAAACAGACGGCATTTCTCATTAGCAGTCACCTTAGATTTATTTAGAATGGCCGCTACAATGAAGACTGGTCGAAAATTACCAAAAATTTAGACTTCGCATTTCGAACGAATATGCGTTATAATTTTATTCGTTATTAGAACAGAATTTAGATAGTGTGTTGCTTGTGATTTCTGACATTCTGAGAAAAAAATTAGGACCTCAAATAGTTTATAAACGTTTAAACTGAAAAGCTTTTTGCGATTTCTGACTCTTCTAGAACTTAAACCTCAGTTGGTCTGATAGAATTTTTTGATCCTCTTATGAAACAGGATACATTGGAATGTTTTTTTTAAATAATTTTTACTATTTATTTGTGTTCTATGTATCAAAGTGCAGACATTTAAATAACCTACGAAGTGGTGAAAAATGCAAAGCAATACATCAAACCAAAAAAAAGTTATAAGTGATAACATTAAAAAAAAAACGTAACGAACTGTGTGCTTGAGCTACGACAACTCGCGCAGAGCCCGCTGAGGCGAGTCACCAAGCAACGTACATAATTAGCGACGAACTTAAGCATCACGGCACGGAACATTTTCATCATATACCCATAAAATTAATTGTGCTGGATGTAAACAATTAATAGCCCCCGAGGAATTGCTAAGATGTTGTGCTTGCCAACAACTGTACCACTACCGATGCATCAACATGACCTCATCATATTATCTAGAAAATAAGAGTAAATTAACTCACGCATGGCGCTGCCCATCGCACAGTATGAAAAATGACCTTAACAGCGGTCATCCTCTTTTTATTTGTTTAATGGACACTACAAACTATTTCAATTGTAAGAGTAGAACTCACGCCGTCTTTTTCCAAAACACGGACTAAATTTGGTACTGGGATTAGTACTAGCTTTAGTACCATGACTAAATAAAACGATATTATAAAATGAAGTTTATCACTAGTTCCAGAACTGTTTATGGTACTAAAGTTAGTCCGCCGAGTACCCTAGTTTATCTTTGGTACTAATTTATTTGACGTTTGAGTTGATTGAGTTGATTATTATTGTTTGTCAATTTATATAAAAATCTTAAAAAAAAAATATTATTATTATGATTGACTTCATGTATTTAGAAGATTTGGATATGCTGGAGCTGCATCTCGGAGATCTTACAGAGATCGACATCGTGTAAATCCTTTTGAATTGAGTGACGAAGATTTTAGAATAAGTATAGGTTTACAAAACGTTATGGAGAAAAAATTGTGGATGTTTTACGTGAGGATTTATCCCACGACCCTCGAGGATGCCCATTGAATCCTGAAGTGCAAGTGGTTTGCGCATTACGCAACTGGGCTCGTCATTAAGTATCTAAGTACCTAGCCTTGGTCAATGCTAACCTAATGTGACTGTGTGTCATTTACTCTAATTTAATAACAATATATTATTATATTTATTTTAAAACCGTCACTTAAGGGCCAATTCCGGGTTCTTAAGAACACATTAAATCTCAATTTTATGGGTTGACAGCTCGACACGTTACCCTAATTAATAACAAAATATCCTATTTCTTTAAAATGTTAAAACAATATTGAACCTCTTACAAACCCATTCCATTTATATTTTATGGGAAGCGACCCGTGGCCACTTTCTACAAATATTCTGAGAACCAAAACGGGCTCACGCAGTTTAGACGGACCCTTTTAAAACAATTGACGAATTGTAAAAGCAGCCATAAGTCTATTCTGCGAAACTGTCGGAATCGGTGCTATATAATCAACATGCGGCTCTCAAAGTTAGTGCGAACAAGGTTGCGATTACATGAATATAATGTAAGGTAAAGAAACCAACAAACAAATAGAAAACTAGAGAATTAACTAAAGAATAACTTATGAACCATTCCAAAGGCATGCAAAGCCGATGTCCCCATTGATGTAACTATCTATTATCCTATAAATGTAGTTATAGGATAATGATAATGATATTGGATTAATTGTTTTATTATTCTGGCGGCTACCTGGAACACTTGAATAGGTTTCGTGCTAAAAACATAATTGTATGTTTTATATAATACAATATAATATAAATTGTAACTTTGACTTTTCCATCGCAAAAGGTTGATATTTCCTGGACCCAAAGCAACGGACAGGAATGCAGCCACATCTGGAGATCATAAGTATCACGATACCCGACCTATTCGGGCCACTCAGAAACAATTCAGAGATTTTAAGTCTTTGTTGCAAAAACTTTTAAAGAGGCTGAGAATTCCATGTGCAGCATGGAATATTTTAGGAATTTAGGACAGGGAGATTGTTAGACAAGAAAGGCAGTTGGTTTTGAGTCGCTAAAGAGGACAGACATGCGAGACATCAGAGTCCGTAGCCAGGGTAGTTAAGTTAGGAGGGTTGGCTTGAGACCACGGTAGGGTGTGGACGTAATATTAGGCCATGTCCAAGTGGGCTGTCGCAAGATAGCGAGTATTATTTATTAAGTTAAATATAGTTGGGTTGAAACCCAGACTAGACTAATGTAGTATTTAACGAAGTACGAGTAGGTGTGTGTGTTTATTGGTGCGACTGGGTGAGTGTGTGCTTGTTGGTGCGACTGAGTGAGTATTTCATTATAATAATTATCCTAGGCTGGTAATATAATTAAAGTTCTTGTAACTGAACACCTAATTAGTATCGTGTTTTATAACTAATGTTACATTCTCGTGTATTACGTGTCCATATCCTAATCCGTACCTTGGCAGATTATTGTCACTAGCAGTTGGCTATAGGGAAATGGTGAAGGCCTTCCACCATACTTGACTGACTGGGCAGTAATGCCCCTAACTTATGACAACTGTTGACTTTGAGATGACGCACCACATTTGGAAGGCAGAGCCATAAATACTCACAGTTCATTTGGAATTGATCTAGGCTATAAAGCCAATCTGTAATTGCATTACAAAACAACCAAACGTTGGTGATGATTTTTGTTTCCACGAAGGTTTTGCCACAGAGTACCTTGCGTGAGGCTTGTTGACACATATTTCCAGGGAGTGGGAGTAGGCTTCACGAAGTACCTAAAACTGAATTGGTAGACGTTCTAAGAACGCTAGGGACCGTGTCTCATTAAAACCCCACCCGGCTGTTTGTAGGCCTATTACTGAATCGACACTATTTATTGAGACACGCTATTGGGACGCAACGCCGCTAACCGCCGCACCGCATCCTCTAAATGGGGCAGATTAAGGAAATATGAAGTGACGAGCTACCACTTCGGTGTTCACCAGGTACGATCGTAAGGTATTCTGCTAGAGACTGAGTCTACGGTGCGCTTGTGCTAGTTCGTAGAACTCGTTCGCGCGCGGTCAGTGTGGACGTGTTTTTTGTTAATTTATTTTACTCTATTTCTTTTTGGAGTAATAATGTACGCTATAATGACTTTTAATGTGAAGCAACAATAAGTACAACTAAGACTAAAGTGCAGTGAAACAGTTGATTTGCGAGCGCGACATCGCGGAGTTCGCGTCAGCTGAAGTACGCTCCTCCTCGCCTTGGGGGAAAGAGACGGGCTGCGAATAAAACATTTTTCATCCTTGTTGCACCACAGCCGACGCGGAGTGCACGGCAGCTATTTGCAATTTGGATAGTGAATTGAATTCTATTTCTCAATAACCAAAATAATGCCTAGCTGCGGGGCTTGCGGCTCAATAATAACGGATCACTACTTTATGGAATGTTCTAATGGAAAGTGTAAGAAACATTATGATATAGCATGTCTTGAAGTAAATATAGACGCATTTAAGTCTTATACTGAGGAATACAAAATAACTTGGGTGTGTCCAGAGTGTATCTGCTTAATGCCTAAAAGAGGGAACGTGGGAACCCCGCTCAGCGTTAGGACACCTGCCTTTAAGACTACCTTCACCACCACGCCCAATAATAACATAAATACGCAGCGGGGTAGTCAGGCTTGTTTTTCACCGACAATGGATTCTGGTTCAATGCTGCTTGAGGAATTAAGGGATTTTCGAGCTGAAATGACGGTCCGTATGGACAGCCAGGCTGAAGCGATTACTCTCTTGTTGAATCAATTTACCCAAACACGATCCGATTTGGATAATATAATAAAACTGATGAGGGTACTGGAAGTAAAAGTAGATACTAAACAAACTCAAGACATTATAAGTGATATAGTCGACAACCCTCCTTCTACATTCGCAGAAGTAGCTAGTCAACAGAACAGTTCTACTAGTCATAAAATGCAGAAAATATCTAAAAATGCCACCGCCAAAACACAAAAAGTAAATAAAGGTGGGGCCACGAAGACCGCTGTAGTACCGGTAACGGAAACGGCTATTACCACTACCTCACCAACGAGCACACCTTATGAACAAACGGAGGTAAAGGAAGGCGATACTGGAATGGGCTGGACAACAGTAATTAAGAAAAAAAATAACAGACCACTTAAAAATGTAGCCGTAGGAACAAATAAGGAACTGAAGGCTATCCTAGCAACGGAACGAAAAAAACACTTGCATGTGTGGCGACTGCATCCTGAGACTACCATTAACGCTATAACAGATCATGTCATAAGTGTATGTGGCCCAGATGTACAAATAAAAGTTGATAAAATCAATCATAAAACTAAACGAGACTACTCGTCGTTTATAATAGGAGTAGGAAACAACTGCGCTGGCAACACTTGCGCTGTTTACTTCACCCGCGTATTTAAATAACGAAAATAAATAATATATCAACTAAATTACTATAACTAGTGGTGCAATAGACTATTACTATTCAGATTGACAAGTGTTATTGATTGTGACTATTTACTTAAAGTGTGATAAACATTATGACAAGTTTTCTCAGTAATATCTAAATCTGTGCATAAGCGATTAATAATCAAGAAATCAGTGTCCATAATAACATATGCAACGTTCTGCCTCAAAAGTACAGTCTAATAACGAGCTCCCACAACGTTTACATCAAGGTTAGTGAATTACTTGGAAGAAATCAAAACAAAATAAACCGTTTCAAAAAAATATTCAAAGCATGACCTTTGGACTCTGCATATTGTACGTCAACTAGCGCCAGCAACACTACATGTGGTGAATAGACTAACTACAAATACTGCTACTCGCCGCCAGAGGGCGTGAATAGTGATACCAGTGCAAAAATAAAATTGTATTTGGTGGAAAATTATTATTTTTAGAAAACTATAAATTAAAGTAAACATGGATGAAAATATAACATACCGCAATAATAACCAATTCAGAACAAGCTCTTTGCCCGATATTACTGCAGAAAATTCGGATCTTTTTGATCAAACCATGGCGAGTTTACCGAATGCGTCACTAAACATGAGTCAAACAGTATTAGATCTTCAAGAAAAAGTTGAGCAATTGTCTAGTGATCTACAAAGTGCCCAACTAGAAATTGAAAACTTAAATTCAGAAAACTTCAGACTGAAAACTGACATCCAACAATATATTAAAACGATTAGTGTGTACAAGAAAATAAATAATGTTGACATAAATAATTTGACTCCGTGCTCGGAACGTAAACGTAAACGAAAATCAAATCAAAACAAAGTAACGCCTTTAAGAGAAAAAAAGCAAACAATCACACCGATGCAACATGAAAAAAGTGAAGAATCAACTGAGTTCATTAGGACAAAAATCACCAAATCTGCAAATATATTGGATTGTAACTCCACACCAAGCTCTGAATTGAACTCAACGCTTATCCACAATGTCAATCGGGCTGACCTACCAGCTAAAAATTCAGACCAAAATACTTCAACAAATATGTTAGACTGTAGCCCAAAACCAAACACGGAATTGAAGCATACTACAAATAGTACTTTGATAACATTAACATTATCAGAACCCGCCACAAAACCGGAAGTACAGAAAAAGAAAGTTATTGTCATAGCTGATCAACAGGGGCGCTATACACAGAGAATCCTTCAAAAACTTATAGGCGAAAATTTCTCAGTAAGATGTTTTTGGAAACCGGGAGCATGCCTGCAAGAAATCTTGATGACTGAAAAATCAGAAATAAATTTGTTAAATAAAGATGACTACGTAATTGTCTTGGGAGGTGTAAATGATACCAACCCAGTGCTAACTCAATTATGCCTTAGTAACTTTTTAAACAATACAAGACATACTAATGTTATGGTCTCTGAAGTACTTTTTAACACCCATTTAAATCAAAAATGTTTAAATTATAAACTCAAATTTATTTGTTCTCACTACAATCATTCAACTTACGTAGACATGAATTACTCAGCATATGTGCCAAAGTATCGCTTTTTACCATTACATATATCTCAATTAATTCTGAAAGAAATACTAAGAAACGTTTATAAACTAAACTATGACAAATATACAAAGGAAAAGCCTAACCCTGACATTGCAACTACTACTTGTTACGACAAATCTACTCAGACAGAACTCAATTATGACGATAATGAAAATTCTCCCTCAAATAATGATTTTTTTCGTGTATAATCACATAAACATACTACATCAAAACATAAACGGTTTAATCAGTAAATTAGATGAGCTAACAGTACATTTACACTCGCTAGGTAAAAATAATAACCACAACCCGGTCGACATTCTATGTATAACTGAACATAACATGACAATTGAAGACAGTAAACTACTTAAACTACCAAACTTTATATTGGGAGACATTTTCACACGAAATAAAAGACACGGGGGGTCCTGTATATTATTAAAATCAAGTCATAAATTCAAAACTATAGCTGAAGCCAAAACCTTCAGTATCAAAGGTATTTTTGAATGTAGTGGTATTGAATTAATCGACCACAAAATTATAATACTATGTGTTTATAGACCACCTAAGAATAAAAAAGACTGTATGGACTTATTTTTTACTTCATTAACAAATTTACTGAACAAAATATGCTACTCAAATAAAAAAGTTATACTTTGTGGTGATTTTAATATTAATAGATTAGAATGTAATAATGTATCGCAACAATTTGAACAATTACTAGCAAGTTACAACTTAAAATTAACTATAAATCAACCGACCAGATTAAGCAGCATGACTTGTATTGACAATATCGCCCATAATATTAGAGGGTCTAAATCTGGTGTTCTGGAACTTTCGCTTTCTGATCACACCGCACAAGCGTTACGGTGCCCAGTAAAGAAAAGCTACCGCATTACACACTGGTTTAAAATGAAACGAGACTATTGTGAGAATAATATTATAAAATTTGCCAACTGTATTAAAAGTCTTAGTTTTACGGAATGCTTCATAGAAAACAACCCTGAAACGGCTTATAATACCTTCCATGATTTGTTTAAGCTATTTTACGACTTGTGCTTTCCTACCATTAAAATTAAAGTACCTATTACTAAGAGACCTGTATGGTTAAGTAAAGGTATTAGGTCGTGCTCTAAACGTAAACGTCAACTACTGTGGAAGTACCGGTTAAATTCAAATCCTAAGGATAAAATGTACTTTAAAGAATATTCCAAAAGACTAAGAACAATTATTAAAAAAACGCAAAAATCACAAAACAACTACTTTATAAGCTCATCTACTAATAAAAGCAAAGCGACATGGAAAGTTATAAACAACTACAAAACAGTAACACCAAAGGAGAATATTAGCCAAATAAAAGTAGCTGATAAATTAGTAACAACGCCGACAGAAATAGCTCAAGCATTTAATAATTACTTTATTGACGATATTAAGCCGACGCCAAAGGAGAATAACTCTATTGTAAACACACTGACATATAATAACTATAATTCAATATTTTTAGGACCGACAAATCCACATGACATTGACCAGATAATCAAAATGCTTAATAACACAAACAGTACAGGTTATGATAACATAAATACTAAGATAATTAAAAGGGTTTCTCATATTATCGCGCCCGTTCTTAGCCATATTATAAATCTTTGTCTTGAACAGGGAGTGTTTCCTTCAAAGCTGAAACTTACAATTATAAATCCCTTATTTAAAAAAGAAAACAAAGATGAGATGAAATATTACAGACCAATCGCTTTAATACCAGTCTTTGCCAAAATTTTTGAGAGAGTTATTTATAATAACCTCTATGGATACTTCGAACATAACCACATATTTGCTAACGAACAATTTGGTTTTAGAAAAGGTAGATCTACAAGTGATGCATTGATTAATTTTCTAAAGACAGTAATGACAGGGCTGGATAACAAACAACACTTAACAGCGATTTTCATGGACATGTCCAAGGCCTTTGATCATGTCGATCATGACATACTTATGACTAAGCTTGAGAAATATGGAGTAAGAGGCAATGCACTAAAGTTTATAAGATCATACCTCACAAATAGATTCCAAATGACACAAATAACACGGATAACAAAGAATACAAGGTTAGAACAGACTTTTATATCAGATCCGAAAATTGTTAAGTATGGAGTGCCCCAAGGAAGCATCCTTGGACCTCTTTTGTTTATAATTTATATAAATGATCTCCCAAAAGTTATAAACCAGCAGATGATATTATTTGCGGACGACAGCACGGCCATTTTTACCGACATAGACAAAAATGAATATGAGACAAATATTAATAAATCATTAGATGCTATTATAAATTGGTTAAATCAAAATAATCTTAAAGTTAATCTTGACAAAACAAATTACATGACATTTACGAATAAAAACACAAAACCAAAAATACTTCGCATAAGTTACAAAGTTGAAACAATAAAGGAAGTCGAAGTAACAAAATTCTTAGGTATGTACATTGACCGTAGTCTGAACTGGAAACACCATATTGATCACGTCTGCAAAAAATTTAACCAATAATCGTACGCCCTGTACATGCTAAGGAAAGTGGTGAATGAGAGTGCACTATTAAACGCATACCATGCGTATGTGGGCTCCACTCTAAGATATGGGCTTCTGCTCTGGGGGAACTCTTCTGACAGAGATTATGCTTTTAGAGCCCAAAAAAAAATGTTTGAGAAGCATAACTGGTCTCAAACAGACAGATTCATGCCTAGAAGTGTTTCGAAGGTTAAAATTTTTAACTCTGCCTTCATTATATATTTATGAAGCGGCTGTAATGATAAAAGGCGATATTAGTAAATATAAAACACTTAGAAGTGCACGACACAAAAATGAGTTATCGGGTATTAGATGTAGAACTGTTAAATTTAAATCCAGTATATTTGGAATAGGAATAAAGATTTATAACAAATTACCAAACTATGTGAAAAGTAGTTCAGAGATCAATAGTTTTAAACAAAAGCTAAAGGATTTTTTGCTAAACAAAGCGTACTACTCTATAAACGAGTTTTTTAACGACAAAAATTTGGGTTAGTCTAATTGTTTTTTCCTTTTTATAATGACTAATGAATGCAATGTAATTATGACTTTTTTATTTTATGTAGTAAAATTTTACATGTATAATATTTTTGATGAATAATTTTTAAATTGACTAATGTATAATAACTTTAAATAATGTATAATTTTGACTAATTCGAATTAAATTTTACAATAATTTATTAAGTTCCTAAGTAAGAATTAAATTTATAAATATTGTACACCTTATAGGTATGTTACATTGTTACTACAATTATAACCATAACATCTCTATTGACATGTAACAAACAATAAATGATTTGAATTTGAATTTGAATTTGAATTTGAGTGCCTGAAAACTCGTTCCAGAAATTGCATCAGCCAGAAATCTGGCCTATAAATGCTGAGTTTAACGAGTGGATTTGGTTTCGAAACTCCACCAAAAACAGATCAAATTAATACCATTAATTTATATTACCAAAATGTTAGAGGTCTTCGAACAAAGCTGAACGAATTCAGAAATGACTTAGAATTAATGGATGCAGATTTATACGCAATCACGGAATCGGGATGCAACCCTTCCATACATGACCCGGAATTAATACCGTCGGGATATCAAATACTTCGCTGCGACCGAGCGGACGGTCGGAAACAGGGAGGAGCGCTTTTAGTGGCCACACATCGGTTCGAGCTGCGACAAGTGTACGTGAGTGACGTATCTATAGATACCTGCGTTTTTGAGTTAATCAATGCAGCAGTTTACGTAAATAAAAGATTTTTATTTTTGTGCTCAGTGATTTATATTCCGCCTGGTAGTTCTGAGAATGACTACATGGTTCTTTTTGGCATAATAGAGAAATTGTGTACTAAATATGAAGAAATAATTGTGTTAGGTGATTTTAATCTTTATTCGTGTCCCATAAATGTGAGGAATTATTATGAATATTTTTTGTCCTATTGCGGATTTACTCAAAACAATAATGTACCTAACTGTTTAGATAGACAACTGGATTTAATATTGAGTTCGGGTCTTCACGAGGTGTCAGTGGTGATGGCGGATGGGTCGCTCGTGCCCGTGGATGCACATCACCCGCCGCTTGCGGCGAGCGTGCGGCTCGTGGGCGCTAGCGCCCCGCGCCCCGCGCCCGCCGTTGCCGTCGGTACACGCACTGCTACTAGACCGCGTTGGAATTTTTATAAAGCGGATTATGAATTGCTATATTCCATGTTAGCATCAACTGATTGGACCGATATGTTTGAAAAGAGCGATGTGGAAGATATTTTGAATTTCTTTTATGATAAACTTAATAATACTTTAGATGCATGTGTTCCTAGGAAAACATTTACTGTCAAACAACGATATATTTACCCCAAATGGTACGCGAGTAATATAATAAAAAACTTAAAAATTAAAGCAAGACTACATAAAATATATAAAACAACGAAATTAAATAGTGATTACGGCGAATATTCGAAATATAGATCACATATTAAAAAAACAATAGAAATTGCACGCAAACCATCAAAATAAGATTCAATGTCAGTTTGCGAAAGACCCTAAGTCATTTTGGCAATACGTACGATCGCAGAAAAGTACAGCGAGTAGACAGGACATTATTAAGGACGGTCAGTATCTGACAGACGAGGAGTGTGCTGAACAGTTCGCGACTTATTTTGAGTCGGTATATAGTAATGCGCCGCCACGATTAGACCCAGAAGCGGCGGCAGCGGAAGCGGGGAACTCTGGTAGTGCATGCGTACAAATTAATAATCTTAGTCTTAGGGACGTTAGAAGTGCACTCGACCGCCTCAAGCCTAAGCGATCCGCGGGCCCGGATGGTATGCCAGCGTTTCTTTTTAAAGATTGTGGTAGGGTACTCGCGGAGCCGTTACTTTATATTTTTAACGCCTGTCTTCATTCTGCGAAGTTCCCAGCTCGGTGGAAGATTACGCGAGTCATTCCAGTGCCCAAAGGCAGGGCGGGAGCGGACATCGGTGGGTATAGGCCGGTGGCGGTGTTGTCGACGCCTGCAAAGGTGTTCGAGTCTGCCATTCAGCGCTGTATGCAAGAGCAAGTGCGCGGACAGTTATCGGATGCGCAGCACGGATTCCGGCAGGGGCGCAGCACTGCTACCAATCTTCTTGATTTCATGGGACGCGTGGTACCGGCGGTAGATGCTGGTGTGCAGGTAGACGCAGCTTATTTTGACTTTAGAAAAGCTTTTGACACAGTCGACAATGATGTCTTACTGCGGAAGCTAGCAGAGGTCGGATGCACCCAGCATCTATTGCGGTTTTTTGCCAGTTACATGCAGGGTAGACAGCAGTATGTGGACTGCAACGGATGTGAATCCGACTTATATTTCACTTGGTCGGGTGTAAGTCAGGGCACCAACTTGGGGCCTCTAGAATTCATTATTATGATAAACAATTTGCCGGAAGTCGTAAGACATGGCGCTTGTTTATTATTTGCTGATGACCTCAAGTTGCTGCTTGAGATTAGGTCCGAGTCTGATTGCAGGCGCCTACAGGAAGACATCGATCGAATAGTACAATGGAGCCATGAAAACAAACTGTACTTCAACGTATCCAAGTGCTCGTTGATGAGTTACACCCGTGCTCGTGCACCACTGCTCTATGAGTACGTGGTGGACGCGGCGCCACTGCAACGAGTCACGGAGGTGCGAGACTTGGGTGTTTTCATGACTCCTGATCTGACATTCCGTGAGCATGTAACCAAGATCTGTAAGAAGGCGTACAGAAACTTAGGATTTGTTCTGAGACAGACACAAAGCCTCACAAACATCACGGCAGTTAGGGTCCTGTATGATGCACTAGTCAGGAGTCATCTGGAACATAGTGCGGTTATATGGGCTCCACATGAAGCTAAGTACTCTGTAATGTTAGAGCGTGTTCAGAACAAGTTCACGCGCCATTTGTACAGGAAATTATATGGGGTATATCCGTTTTACCCACTGATGTATCCCACTCTGTTTGTCTTGGGCATGGTTGGCTATAATCAACTGTATGTCCGACGGGAGTTTACGCTGGTCGCCTACTTGGTGAAGGTGCTTCGTGGAGTGGAGAGCCACCCGGGAATATTGCAGCGCTTGAGTCTGTGTGTGCCTGACCGCTACGTGTGGAGGCGGCGCAGCCCGCCACTGCTACTGGTACCTACAGCCAAAACTAACCTGTTTGCCAAGGCACCCCTTACCAGAGCTATCCGTACCATCAACGACCTTCAAACTCAGATTGATGTGTTTACATGTTGTTTTAGTGAATTCGCAAGGGTATTACTATTTATATTATGCTACAAGCAAAATAATACTTAATTTTAATTTTTCTTTGTTTGTTTTTTTTTCTTTTTAGTAATTTTTATACTATGTTTGGTTAGTAATTATGTACTTAATGCTATGTTTTTTGTTTTAATTTAATTGTTTTTATTTAATTTTAATAATGTTGTTAGTTTTTTTAATTTTTTCTAATTTGTTTGTAAGTTTATAGTTTAGTTTACTAGTTTAGGTTCTTAGCTGTCGTATTAGGGTAAACCTGTAATGATAGTTTAAGCTGTTATAAATAAATAAATAAATAAATAATAAAATAAGAGTTTTGTGTCTTTCATATTAGTACGCGATTAGAACTATTCAATATTAAACTTGTTTTCCTCAATAACAGTTGGACTTCGCAGTACTCTGTCTTAGGATTGAGTAAAATATTTATTTAGTGCTTAGGGAGCGTGTTCCGTTAGAATCGTATTAGTTCCTCAGAGGTTCTATGCGTTAGGTCTAACAGGACACGTACAATGAGGCAAACGTTGTTATACGGTTCCCGGTCTCACTGAAGTGGGTATATTGTAAACAGACAAATTAACGTAGTAGTACGTAATCGTATTTTAAGCACAAGTGTAACGATCCTTTTACCCCTTCCACCTTACCAAGTCTGTATTGCAGATATTGGTGCTCAACTGCGAGAGGAGGAGACGTAGGCGTTCCAACATTTATAATACTAAAACATAAAACTATATTATATACTTTTGCATACCCTCTTGTCTTCTTAACTTCATATTATAATACTCGTGTTTACTAACTGTGAATTCCCATTATTAACGTCCCTGTCCAATCCTTGTCCCCTAGCTTTTCTAAGTCGGGACAAGGCAGTTTAGTTTATGGGAATTCTTCTCTTTCTCCTAACGGTGGGAGGGTGACCAGTCCGGAGACGAGCTCTACAGGGTCGTACGGGGTGGAGTGCGGCCTTTCCCCCTAAGGGGGAACCGATCCAAACAGTAATATTAACACAATTAGGGAAAAACGAAAATTTTATCAGTCTAGGGTAATTCAGGTACTGCCACACTAACATTAGACAAAATCCAAATAATATACTAATATTATTGTTCTATTCGTAGATTCAAGACTATACAGCTGATTTACATGGTGTGTCTCACCCAGTTGTCAGCAAAACACGTAAAAAGGCAGCAGTATGTCCTGAAGATTTATAAAAATGCCTATTACTCTAAATAAACAGGAGGAAAGCATTAGGAAGTTCCCCAGTATTGCAAATTTTTCTACAGTAATTAGACCAATAGAATGAACTCATTTAAATAATAATAGAAATAATAGAAATGGATTTTCTTCATTAAATGTTATACAAATATATAAGAAATTTGTTTTTTTTTGTCTGTACCGTACCTCTGTTTCGTAACAGGGTGCAGCGTCGCGATCCAAGAACGTTAGTATGAACGCCCGTTCGGTACGGTACGGTGGTACGGCGTCTCACCGTACCGTATCGATCCCGATACTCACCCGCCTTGTGTGTGTGTATTGAGTTTTACAGTTAGCCCTTAATTTGGCAGAGATCAGAGTTGTTTTATTTCTGAAGTCCTAGGATTAAATACAACTTAGGAAAAATAGTCAAAAATATATTTTATTTACAGGTTTTCAGGAAATCAATGTTCATCACAGTGAACACTGCAAAATACGTTAAGAATAACAAGTACTTTGTAATGTTCACTGTGGTAAACATTGTCAAATTTGTGTCATTTAAACAGGTAAAATAAAAACACTATATACCATAATAAATCATTTGATTTATTGATTATCAATACATCAAATGATTTATTATGGAAATGTAAAAAACAATTGCGAGGATTTTTCCCGTTACAAAGCAGTCTCATATTGCATTATATACACTATACAGTTGTAGTTTTTGCTTATAACATCCCACATGTTATTCTCTTTTGCTTTATGGATCTTCCGGTTTGTTGAACGGAGTAAAGATTAGTCTGGTGTACTAAATCGGTAAATATCACCAGAAATACAAATAATCAAGGGGGTCATCATCTGGAAAATCGACATAGGTTTCGTTCTTTCTTTGATTACGGCACGGTGACGAAAAATACCTTTCTTCCATTTGTAAGAAAGAGAAAATTTTGGAATTTTCTTCTTTTTCCTGGCAGCTAGAGTTATCTGTTTTTCTGCTCTAGTTTTTCTAGATAAGACGTACTAGGTGTTGATGACTGTATCTCAGATGGAAGCGATATTATTGTTGATAATGATGGAACATTATCATAGTTTGGTTCTCTGGATGGTCTATTAGGGCAAATTACCTGCAAAACTGGAGTTAATTGGAGAGCTTCGGACTGGTATAAAGCGGATGGTTGTAACGGCTGTTCATCGTCATTTTGAGCATGTTCAGGTTCGGGACTATTATTGATGTATAAGCGTTCTAAAGAAGAATTAATGAAAGACGCAGAAGAAGAAACAGGACTTGGAGAAGGTGGCGGCAATTCGTTGTGACTGTTATTTTCAGATTTATCACTAGTGTCAGATAGTGCAAGCTCGACAGCAATAAGTGATAGTATTATATGCGTGCGGTCTTGTATTTCATTATATTAACAAGCAGAAAAAAACAAATAAGCCCAGTAGAATCCCACCAAATAAAAGCATATTATTTGTAAATAAAGGTTATACCTAATTTGGCAATGTTCATCACAATGAACGTATCAAATTGACAATACTTGTTCGAGTATTTGGCAGTGTTCACTGTGATGAACAAACAAGTTTGCCTCCAAAAAAAGTTACCAAAAACACAAAATATTACGTAAAACCCAATTCAAACTAAAGCATAAACATTGTTTAGTGAATAAAAACCACAAAAAAATTAGTTTAGTTATGTAAAACATGTAAAATAAAAACATTTACCTTGCGAAGAATCGAATGCCCGCGTCTCGTTGACATCTTGTCTCGATAATGACAGATAAAGGATGTTGCCACCAGTAGCATTATTTTTTATACCGATAAATATACTTTAAACTTGCTATAACTAAAATAAAAACCGAAAAATGTTAGATAATAGTCGCTCAATATTTATTTTTTATGAATGTTTATCACAGTGAACATAATCAAATTAAGGGTTAGGTATATTAAGAACAATGACTACAAATAAGAAGTGCATTTATTTATTCATATGTAAAGGACGTAACATAAACATGCGTTTAAAATTACACGCGCCGCCACCGCATGTAAGTCGCTGCAGTTCACGCTAGATGTTGTCTAGCAAGCTCACGAGCGCCCAGCGTCCGTCGCCGAATCTCTGGATGTTTTTTAATGGATATTTCAGGTTCGATTAGTGGAATTGGAATCAGGAATTATTATTAATAAAATGTGTCCTTTCGAGTCTTTTTTCCCAAGAGAAACGACACTCACGTTTATTCAGTCAACTTGACAGCTTTCTGCCAACTAACTCTTTCTAAAAGAAACCTCAACAGAGCTGTTAAAAAATAATGACAAGTTGGTTATAAAAAGCGCATCAAAAGTATAAGTTTTGCTTGTTCAATATATTGTAACCTAAACAAAGAACAATTTAGTATATATTTTGGTATTAATAAATAATTATTTAAGCATTTCAAGAGTTATTATAATATCAACATTTAGAGAAACAGAACGTTATTATGGGGTTGTAGTACCCCATCTGACAAAGGGATTCGGGATTCAAAGACCTTAACTAATCCATTTGAGAACCGTCATATTATCAGTGATTTTTGCCCAACAATCAAAATTAAACTTAATTCCGCCTGCATGTACGCACGGCTACACATCAAGCTATACAATTCCAGTATAAACTGACCTCACATTTATACGGAAATCCTATACAATGCGAGATCAGAATAAATTGGAAATGTATAGCTTGATGTGTAGCCGTGTGTACCTGAGTCAATAACGACATGTTGGGGCACGTTGCTTGTAGTTGGTCTTCGACGGGCTGGATGCAGGGGGAGCTCGGTAGTTGGTCCGTCTCTGACCCCCTCGCCCCCCTCCCCTGTTCGACTGGAAGCGAGAAGGTCCCGACCAGTTTCCCTGGTAGCCGGACCGGTTAGCTGCTGGTTGTGCTCTCGAGCTGGAACTAGAAGGCTTTAATGCGGGCAAAGTCTTCTTGATTTGTTCCCCTTGTTTTACAATAAAAATAAACTAGGGTGAGAATCAGCATTTTTCGAACGTCAAAATTACATAAGACAGTCCCCCAAAACGCCCACCCTTCACCACTTCCTAGTGCATTAGCTGGGAAGAAGAAGTGGGACGACAAACATACCAAGAAAGATACCATCATTATGGTTAACACTCCGATTCAGAGCAATCCGACTCGGATAGGTTAGGTTAGAAGTCTAAGGCGGCAGCGGCCGCCGAGCGCCAGATCTCCTCTATTGTTGGTGAATCATTTGGGTTAGGTTAGGTTAGGTTAGAACAGTGACCATTAACGCCCGAAGGCGAGCAAGCGAGCTATTGTATGTCTCACACTTGTTAGAATCCATTTGCAAAGAAATAAATAATTATTTAACTAAGCAAGATTATGCACCCAAAGTGACAACTAACAATGATATTTGTTAAGCTACCGACAACATATCAATAATTAGACTAAGTTATTATATATGTTATATGCAAACTCAAACACAAAGCATTTATTACAATTAAACCATTTACATGCACTTTTGAATTGTCAAGAAATCGGTCCGTCGGAAATATGAAGCTAGTTGCCCATTCCAAATCGTAGTAGGTACCTATGGAGAAGAACGGGCAAGGCAGAAACAAACAATTCCAAAATTAAAATCAGCCAAGGCAGCTAAGAGTTGACCAGTCCCAACTGACGGCGAACGTTCATGAACATGACGCATGGATCAGCACCATTCAGCTCAACCTCAATTTTGCTTTGTGTTTTTAACTAGGCTAAAAACGCCTATCATATTAGACTAAATAGGTTTTATTTCTTTTTACAAAAAATACAAAAATATTTATTTCAACTAAACCATTGTTTCATACATAAATTGAGGCAGCCCCAGTAAGTTACAATAGTACTTGTGTCGGAGCTGGCTCGCTCTACCTATAAGTGGTAGTTTATTACAATGATGAGGTTAAATAGAGTTTATAGAAAAATTCTTAAAATTAAATTAAACAATTATTTAGCAGCTCTTGGTGTTTGTATGTAAGAGTGTCTGGAGGTAAGTGTGTGTTCATGAGTGTGTGGTGGTGTGTGTGTGTGGGTGTAAGGTATTTTTTTATAGCTTATTCTTGTTAGAATAATTTCTGTTTCTTCATATGTTAAGGATCTCAACCATTCTGTTATTGTTTTTTTACAATCATATAACAACAGGAGATACATATCCAATTCACGATTAAGTTTATTATAGATGTAGGTCGATTGTTTAACATATTGACCTCTAGCAAAGACAGTTTGAATCCCTGGGGAGTGGGCCACTATATCTTTGCACCTTCTGCTCTGAGTTGTTGAGTCAAAAGGTAGACACTTATGTAGGGTTAAGGATACATTTAGAACATAAAGTTTTCTAATTGAGAGCAAATTGCTAACTTTATAAAAGTCTGTTGTCACCTATATGGTTTAAAATACATAACCTTGATAAGTGATCGCTGAGCTCTTTCCAGCACTTGTAGCATGAGCAACTTTTTGTCGACGGAAGAGTAGACAAAAATGACGTTCCGTGTAGACAGTACGACGGCAGCAAAGTAGAAAAAGTCAACTGCACTTTTTACGAGATTCACTCTTTGACATAAATCGTTCAGAATTCTTTGTTTTGTCATAGGACTTTTTTTCTGTGGAACAAAAAATATTACAGTAATATTGGCTTTAACCATTTCCTTGGTAATGCCCTATTCACTAAATGATGTAAAATAGAAGATAGCTTTGTCCTTCTATTAACTATCACAATTTTGCATTCAAAACGTTCTTCTGTAAAACCATGATTTTGTAGATAACCGTTTATACTTTGTGGCCGTCGAGTAGAGAGTTTTCTACTGTCTTTAGCATGGCGATTACAAAATCAAATTGTCTTTACTACCTTAGACAACAGTCAGTTGTCAGTGTGATTTTGACAGTTAGGCATAGAAAACTTTCTTCTGAAATAGTCTACATGTAGAAGGACATATACAAAGATTGTTAGAAAAGTAAGACAAAAAGACAGATTGTAGAAAGATTTCTACGGTGCGATGTCAAAAATGGAGAAACGAAATGTCAGTTTGTATAGAAAGAGCTATGTCTATTCTTCGTAGAAATAGAAAGTGTCATGCTACGCGTGCAGATCGAGGAATTTAATTTTGGTAGCTCCACCCCAAATCGGAATTCAGTAAGTAATTATAATTATAGATTGCGCCAGAGCTACGTAGATTTTGTTTATGAGTTGCGCGGACATAACTTGTCGTAGAATTATAAAGACCCAAGAGTCTTTTGAGTGGTGTATCAAACGATTTTATATTCATTGTATGTTATGCTTATGAAAATTTGTTATTTTAAAATTATATCAATCGATTATTATATTGGTCATTTTATGAAATAAAATTATAGATTCAGTTGTTATGTCTTGTATATATTAGAGATTTTGTAATTATATCATATATTACTTACCCATCACATTAGCTGAGCCAAAGTCAGACGATGCTGTCAATACAATAAAGTGCGGCGTGTGATACTATCACATTAGTTGAGGCAACTTCAGACGATGCTGTCATTTTAAAAAGTGTCGCGTTTGCTACTATGACATAAGCTGAGCCAACTTCAGACGATGCTGTCATTATATAAAGTTTGGTGTGTGCTACTATTACATTAGCTGAGCCAACTACAGACGACTGTCCTTATTATGTGCCATCACAATTATTTACAAACATCACGCAGATGCGTGACTTCGTTGACTGCGTCGCTGCTCTTTTTACCCGACTGCTTCAGAAGGAGAGTAATGTCTTTCGAGAGTATGTATGTATGTATTTATATAAAAAATAAAAATAGAGATGCGGTACAACACCTAGAGATGTATTTGCGTTAAATTCAAACGCCTGTTATTTAGTCTCTGATGATAAATATTAATAACTCAAACATATGAAACCAACCGCTGGACAATGATCACACCCGCAGGGCTGTTGTGTGAACCGTAAATCACCGGTAAATATAAACATTAAGATTCGATGGTTTTTCGATGCGTGTGGCGCTCACAATAACATTCAATGATTCGCCTAATGGAGTTATGAGGCGGTTATATTTTATTATACAACGCGAACCTGTGTCACACGGTTTACGTTCATTTTTCATTTTAAATATTAAACGCATTATGGCACCTTGGTAGCTTTAAACGACATAAAACTTTAAACGAACTGCTGAAGACCTAATATTTATTGTTGTGTTCATGGAGGACTCATCAAAACTATCGCCTTGCCCACAAACATTAGTTAGGTTGTAAAACAATAGTCAATCATGTGAACAATCTACTCAACGGCCGGCGCTTCATGACAGTCGGTCGGTC
The DNA here is from genome assembly GCA_947364205.1 of Agrochola lota. Lineage (NCBI taxonomy): Eukaryota > Metazoa > Arthropoda > Insecta > Lepidoptera > Noctuidae > Agrochola > Agrochola lota. The sequence goes on from OX376223.1 coordinate 22,953,633, forward strand.
CTACACTCGCCTGTCCTGTGATAATGACAGTAGTTGTGAACTGTCTTCAGTCGGGCGCGCGTCAACAAAGCGGCGATTAGTGCGCATTCACGCGGCGTGACTGTGGCGTGGCGGTGGCGTGGCGGCACAATGGCTCGTTAGCAGGTGCGCGCTGACGCCGCTGCGGTCATGCCACGTTGCCATCTCACCGTAATTGTCGGATGAACATTGTAACATCAGCTTGGCACCTGTAGGAACAACATAATAATATTCAGATACGGACTCAATCTTTAGATTTACATAGTTTTCATGTAGTAAACGGCTCCAGTTCTTTATAATTAGGTAATAAACATTGTACCGTTAAGATAAAAATAACCTGGTTCTAGTTAAAATGACTGAAACAAAGATTACATTACCGTAATGGCTACCGCAGCGCTGCGAAGCACCGTATAGCTCGCATGTCTACGGCTCGTAGCACATACGTAGAACTTTGTCGGCGATAACGTTATCGTATATTGTGGGCGTTCACGTAGGTACTACAAGGACACTACACAGCAAGTTTGACGCAAGAGATTGTTCAATCTGGCTGTATTTTTGTCTGAAAGTTGTCTGAAATTTTATTGATTTATTTGGTTAGGAACAAACAACTTTATACGTGTATACTGTTGGTTACAACCAACAGTATCTAATATGCAATAAAACGCCTTATAACGTTTAACTAGCTACCAGAAATACGCATCTCAGTGCAGTGAGGTAATGATTACTAAAGTTGTGCTGTTCTTTCAACAGTAGTTAACTAAATCGTTGCGGTGGATGTACTTGTGGTTCTAAATCGTCGTTGAATGCAGCAATCGCCACAAAGTGCGGCTTAGTGTCGGCCAGTTGCGCGGCCGTCCACCATTCTGTCGACACTCGGTACAGGCGCTACTGAGGCAGTTGACGATCTTCCACGTGGCACTGTTCTGTACTTCACCGTTGTAATTTCTTTACAATAATTCTGGATGACTATCAGAAGCTGTCTGGCATCTTACAGGCACTGACAATCTAAATCTTACTGACTGCGCTCAGATTATATACTTAATTCTTGACTAAGCACAAGTATCGATGACTAAATAATCACGCTAATGTGCTCGTACTATGTCGAAAAAGAAAGAAAGAAAATCAAGTTTTATTTTCTTTATTTTTTTAAGGACAAAGGACAATGTTCAAAAACCCCAGAGACTGAACAGACACAAAAATTAAGCGATATCTAGTGATATCATTCTGTAAATATTTCACTATAAGATTCGATGGTAAAATGTGTGCTATTGCTATTTGTTTTTCATCAGGGGTGTTTTTTTTTTAACATTATCTTCGATATGGGTATATCCGACGAAAAATAAATAATAATAATATAAATACATACGTACATACATAATTCACGCCCATAATCCCATAGGAGTAGGCTGGTAAAGAGGAGCTCGTGGCTAAGTAACAACAGCCGCACTGGTCGATCCATCAGGTTAAGCTACGCTTGCCGGGGTTGGTCAGTGGATGGGTGACCATCTTTACATACCGAGAATGCTCCGTGCCTCGGAAAGCACGTTAAGCCGTTGGTCCCGGCTGTCATTCGTGGATCTTTGACAGTCGTTACGAGTCGTCAGAAGCCCGAAAGTCTGACACCAGGCTTACCAAGGGGTATCGTATTACTCAGTTACTGGGTTGAGGAGGTCAGATAGGCAGTCGCTCCATGTAAAATACTGGTATTCAGCTGCATCCGGTTAGACTGGAAGCCGACCCCAACATAGTTGGGAAAAGGCTAGGCAGATTGATTGAATCCCATAGGAGTAGGCAGAGACTGCAGATTGTCAAAATCAACTATCCACGGCCCACACTTATCAGCGACAACTTCAATACAAAATATAGCAGAAAAATAATACTGATGAGAAAAACATTTTTACCTTTATGTTATGTATTTTTTCCTATTATTTAGCAAACCGTATCAAGAAATTTAAAAATAACACAGTAGTCTTCAGCTTTCCTTAACATAAAATCAAAATTTTATTTTATGATTATACAATATCTTCATTAAGTCAATCAAAGGCGAAATATACCATATTTTTGAGAGCGCAAAAGTGATGCAACCATTAACAGGTGCTGTGACTGACACGAATGGTTTAACACCACGACAACTGTACTTTTATACATACTTACACAGACTTAATGTTTCAATTACAATTGGACGTCTTTCGGCTGAAATTATGACGATGACTGTACAAATTAGCCTCCATATTAAATGCTTATGTGCTGCTAACTGCTTATATGTACCTGTATGAATAGAAAAAAGATATATAACATTTTATTTATAATTCAAATTATTATTAGCATTCAGTAGCGACATCATTGTTTGTGAGAATAGTGCTCAATAATCGTTAAATTAAATTTTCCTATGCTGTCACGATGTATATCAATAAGATCACTGCAACTGTTTAAATTTTTACACAGGCGTGAAATCGGTGAGTTAGTACATTCTGCGCAGGAGTGGGTATAGTGGAGTGATAGAATTTCGCGGATATGGGGCTGGGGCACGAAACTTTAAGTGACTCAGTAGGTTTGAGCAATTTATTTCGAAGCAACTTATAGAGAACTATAAGTTGCTTCGAAATAAATTGCTTTTAATTGTTAAAATGCACTCGTTATCAACTGGAAATGTTATTGATGCCTTGTATAAATTATAGGAGAGCAGCTGTTTACTTTTTCCTCTAGATATTGCGAGGTGCCAGATTAACCGTTTTTGAACTCGTTCCAAAAGTAGTGGGGAAGATGTATATGATAAATAATATAGGAGTCAGATGTGATCCCTGTGGGGCACCGGATGTCGCAACAATGGCTGGCAGATCGAAAACCGATAAAAGCAACATAAAATTCACACTTTGATAGATATGATTCAGCCATTTCAGCAAGGAACCAGTGATACCATACATTGCGAGTTTGTGAATTAGTATGGGATGATGAATTTTATCGAAAACTTTGCTGAAATCCGTGTACAACATATTAAATTGTTTATTTTTGTCCATGGATTCTATTAATGACTCTGAGAAAGACAGCAAGTTTGTGGCAGTAGACCTTGAGGCAACAAAGCCGTGTTGGTGATCGTTGAGGCAAAGTCTGAAATGGCGTTGGATGTGAGGATAGATCATTGACTCAAATATCTTGGCAAACGTGGAGAGAATCACGATAGGCCGATAATTCGATGCCTTTTTTTTCCGATTTGTACATTGGAACAACTTTGGCCTTTCTCCACTCAGATGGGAAGGTTCCAGTGGCTAGCGACACCTTATATGTTATTAATAGGGGTGTAACAGAAAACTGCGAAAAGTGGGCTGTGGATAGTTAATTTTGACAATCTGCATTCTTTGCCTACTCCTATGGGATTATGGGCGTGAGTATATGTATGTATTTACATCGTCGAGTATACCCAAAAGGAAGATATCTTAAAGAAAAAAGAATCAACCCTTATGAGAAATAAATAGCAATATCACACATTTAACCATCGAATCTTATAGTGAAAATTTACTGAATGATTTCACTAAATATCTGTAAAATTCTGAGCTACATCCTGTGTCTGTTCGCTTTGGGTTTTCTTTTTATTTGATGAGCATTCTCCTTAGCTATATAATTTGAAACCTTCTCAGAGCAGGAACGTGATAAATAAATACGTCATACAAACAAGTTCGAAAAGAGTACAATTACGTGAAACTTCAGAAATATTAAATTAAGTTAAGACATGAAAAACACCCTTATCCCGAATAATTCTATCAGGGGCACGACAGCGCGCCATTAATAATGTTATCAGGGGTACAACAGCGCGCCATAAATTATCAGTTTAAACCCAAGAAGAAATTCACGCATTAAGTGCAAAAATCACTTGTCGACAGCCATCAATAAGGCTTTTGGTGCGACGCGGAGTGATCGCGGGTTAGCGCCACTGCAATGACGCGCCGCTGTCAGACAGCGCCGCTATCTCAGGGGGCGCCGCCGCTATCTCGCGCCATTTATAACATACCTTGACAGTTGACTGTCAAGGTCTCCCTCCTCCCCGCCCCGGCTGACACTCCCCTCACCAAGTTTATGAGCAAAAAAGGGTTGTGAAATGTATGACATTGACATTATACGATAAGGTGACGTTTTCATTGCTATGTTGACTCATTCAGTTCTTAGAAAAAGTTAACCGTAGTCTCTTTGGAAAATATAAATGTTTTTAGAAACTACTAAAATGCTATTACTTAGCTAAATATACATTGTCACTTGCTACTACTAGTAAAACGATCGTAGAAGTTAATTTACTTATTACAAAATGTAGTCACTAATGGAGAATGGAAATCCTTACGTTTAGGATGGAAAAAATCTAAATTTATTTTGACTTTGAAATAATCATTGCAATCCTCATTTAGCTGCTGCTCTAAATACAGTCTGATATGAAACGGTGTCAATGTTCTCATCTCCAATGCTACTCACTACATAATTCACGTAATATTCGCGAAGCCCCGGGCCAGCTCGGAAAAACGCTCGATTCACACTACTTTAACGATTTGATCGTATGTTCTGATCATGATCGTATTCCGCGTTTCCATAGCGCTTTATGTGATGAAAATTTAAGTGATATGTATTGATTTGTATAAAGTACCGCCAATGGACCGATCATCCGGATGCTCCACTGTGACAGTGATGCATCAGTGACGTCACACGCACATTTAACTGTCCTCGTAAATCTCATTGAGATGAAGTGTTACTTTTTGTGTTTAATGATGATTGTGTTTTTGTGTTTGATTGATGGATGCTCTCTATGGGTTTTACTTCGATTTATTCCTCGATTTTTGGATAGCTTATGTAACATTTATACCTACACATATTATGTCCAGTACAGATTAGTGAAACGTAACATGAAAGTAACATACATTACTGTGTTACATTTCATGTTGCATTGCGAAAGTTTGGATTGTTCATTTGTGTTACATTTCATGTTACGTTTCACCAACCTGTATCGGACACTATAAATTAAAGTCGCTTTTTGTGTCTGTCTGTGTGACTGATCTTCTAAACTACGCAACGGATTTTGATGCGGTTTTCACCATCATTTACAGAATTTATTCTGGAAGGTTTACACGTATAATACATTATTTATTACTTCAAGCACACAAATGTACAGAGGCGGACACACGGGGCAGGATGGTGGAGGACTGGGCTCTGGAGTTCTGTCCCCACGTGTGTGCGGATGCGGGCTGAATCAGTGGTGGACATCTCGTTCGCCCGCCCCGCTCTGTCGCCGCGTGTCATCGACTGGCGCGTCATGGAGGGGGTGGAGACCTATTCCAATCACCGGTATATCCGCCCAGACCTCGGGCACGCCGTCCCGTACCTGGGACTCGTCCTCGACAGCCGGTGGAACTTCGTGGAGAACTTCCGACGTTTGAATCCCAAACTGGAGAGGGTTGGGGTTGCTTTGAGGTGGCTTCTGCCCAATCTAGGGGGTCCAAACGCCTGCTGCCGGAGGCTCTACGCGGGGATCGTGCAGTCCGGTGTGGGCGCGTTCATTGAGGCTGCGACCGGCCCAGCGGTTGAACGCGTCCCAAAGGGTCATGGCCATTAGGCTGGTCCGAGGATACCGCACTGTCTTCCGTGAGGCGGCGAGCCTTCTTGCCAGTCTACCGCCATGGGATCAGGAGGCAAAAGTCCTCGCGCACATCTGGGAGTGTCGCGAGGAGGCGAAACGCCGGGGCGTAACTCCGCTGCCGCGAGAAATCACGGTACAGCGGACAGAGCTCCGGCGAAATCTCATGACATGGAGAGTGCGATTGTCGCAACCCAGCGCTGGGCACGCCACAATTGTGGCGATAAGTCCCCTCTTTGAGGAGTGGCTAGAGAGGCGCCACGGCATCCTCACCTTACGCCTGACGCAGGTCCTCACCGGACACGGCTGTTTCGGGAGTTCCTATTCCGCATAAGGTGGGAGGAAACGCCCGGATGTCACCACTGTGTGGATCGCCCGGAGGACATGGTGAAGCCTACGGTGGAGATCTGCCCGGCTTGGGCGGAGCACCGTCGTGTCCTCACGCGATCAGCGGCGGCGATCTCTCGCGTCCGGCCCTAGTTTAGGCCATGGTCCGGAGCGAGAGTGCATAGGAGGCCGTCACTTCCTTCTGCGAAGCAGTAATGCTCGTGAAGGAGGAGGCGGAACGCGCGTTGGAGAGGCAAGATTCGTGCCCTCGCGTCCCTAGTCGCCGCAGGAGACGCCCCGGGCGTCGGGAGTCACGAGCTGACTTCCGGCCACCGTAGGCGCGGGCTTGCGGACGGTGAGCAATGGATAGCTCGCCGTCCGATTAGGACCAGGCCCGGGTCGACGGCGCGTTGTGTTCCACGTGCGCCTCAAAGAGATGTCAGCACCAACTGACGGAGTCCGTAAGGGCTAATACCTGCAAGGGTTGCGAGATTGTCCGAAAGGGATATCGCGTCCCCGGCACACAGGCAACGGAAGGAACGCGGGTGTGTTTTAGTCAGTAAAAGTCTGACACACCCTCCCACTCCGACCAGAGCGGGAGAAGTTATTTGATAATTTCCAACCCTCAAAAAAAAAAGGCGTGACTCATTAACATCATGACGGTACCTTATCAATATATCTATGAAAACATCATGTACGTAAGAAAAATCTTAAATCTTTGTAGTAAAAGAGGTGATAGACATAATAATAGTACAAGAAATAGGGACCTATTCAACCAGGTTTCAGACTGGCTAAAGTGGACTCATCAAATTCCTCCCCACATACTCGTACTTCAACTGAATGAGACGAAATTCAAGTCTTGTATAAAACGCACACTATGCAGGCAGGCATATTATAAGTTGGGGGACTACATCACTGATAAAAATGCTTGGCTCAATGTTGGTCCTGCTCCACAACCACAACTAACTGATTAACATAGTTAATTGATTCAGGCGTGACTTTGCGGAAATCGATTATAAAATACAATAGACGACGTATATTTAGTAACCTAATCCGCGTAACTGTTCTTAAGGAGTCATAAACAACCCTGTAAGAAATCGACACGTGTTTCACCTCTCAACGAGGCATCCTCAGGATGGCTATTGACTTGTTGCAAACCCGGACCCGACGTGTGGACACGTCAAGTGTCGAGAGCAGTGTGAGTCACTTCGATTTTTTTTTTTTTTTTAAATGTCATCTCGCAGGTGACCACCTAAGGGGTCGTGGCTGCTTAACCGGGCTGTCCTGTGGCTGCCTTAAGCTGCTACACTTAAAGCCTCCAGCCAGGGGCATAAACTATTCTAAATTAATACTAAGCGAACGCTCGCTAAGGGCACCCCCTGTGGGGTACGGACCTCAGCTTAGGGCGTCGCTGGCGGGAGGACAGCAAGAAGGGACAGGCTGGATCAATGATAAATTATTATTATTAATAGGGGAGTTTAATACTACAGGCTCAGCGTCGACGCGGGCTGGCGCATCTGCGAGCAAGGGTCGGGGAGGAGTATCGTTTACTCGGGGGGGTCGCGGTCGCGATTGCGGTGGACCTCGACGGCGAGGTCGATAGGACGGGTGTCGTCGTCTGTGCTTGTGTAATGTACTAGTGGCCCTATTGCTCTCCTGGAGGAGGGTTATTTTTTTTATTTTTTTATTTATTTATTTAAATCGAACACATGTGATTCATATTGTTGTTAGTAATCCTTATAAAACTATGTTAGTAACATTTCTAATGAAAATAAATATAACAAAACAAAACAGAAACAAAAATACAACTAGTTTAAAAACCTATAATTATGACCGCTTCCCGCTGCACCAGACCTGCAGCTGTGCATACGGGTCCAGTGCCCCAGGAACGGGCAATCAGGCTTATTCACTATCACCCTTAGAATGCTGTTGGTGCTCCCCCGAATCCTTCGCATCAGGGATGCTGTTCTTTTTCGCATAATAGCTTGAAAGCTATCTGTATCTGCTTCAGCAAACATGCCCGATGCGCTACAGAACCGCGGGAGCCCCAACAGCACCCTAAAAGCGTTGTGATACTGTACGCGAAGAACGTTGTAGGCCCTCTGCGTATGTCTAACCCACAGGCTGCACGTGTAAAACGACTGGCAAAACGCCTTGAAAAGAGTGAGTTTCACTTCTCTAGTACATCGTGCAAACCTACGGGCCAGCATATTACATCGGATCGACAACGCTCTTCGCTCCCTTTCTATGTCACTATCATCATTTAAGTCCTCATTTAATATGTGGCCAAGGTACCTAAAATGTGATACTCTATTTAGTGGTACACCATAGAGAAATACCGGAGGAACTGTCTTAGGCTTTTTAGTACCTACCCTAAACACCACAAGCTCACTCTTCCGTACATTGTATAATAAACCATGAGACGTGGCGTATCTCTCACATACCTCGAGCAACCGTCTGAGTCCATCAATCGAGGGACTCAGCAGCACCATATCATCTGCATAACTTATACTATTAATCATTTTCCCATCAATAGAGCATCCGATACCAGTGCTGCTGAGCTCCCCGATCAACTCATTGACGTAAAGATTGAAGAGCGCCGGGGAAGTCAAACCTCCCTGTCTCACCCCACACTCCAACCCATACGCTCCAGACAAAGCACCCGACCATCTGACCCGGTTGATTTGGTGGTCATACCAGTAGCCTAAGAGCTTAATAAGTTCATTAGGAAGACCTTGCTCGCGCAATTTCAACCATAAGATATTATAATCAACCAGGTCAAACGCCTTCGAGAGGTCCAGGAAAGCAGCATACACAGGTGTGTTTCTATCAGTATAGTACCTGACCGTGTGCTTGAGCGCCAGAATAGCAGTCTCCGTGGACAACCCAGCTCTAAAACCGAACTGTGCATCATGAAGATTGAGCTGTCCAGTTACTCTCCGCTCAAGCACACCATCAAGAACCTTTGCTGTTATAGTGGCCAGCGATATTGGCCTATAGTTATCTTTGTCTGAGACATCGCCGGTCTTGTTCTTGACTATGGGCACAACTATCGTCTTCATTAGGTCAGTCGGTAGATACGAGTGCCTCACACAAAGATTATACAGCATCGATAGGACTCTGGGGAGATGCGGACCAGCATATTGTAAGTGTTCTATGCTGAGGCCATCGTGACCCGGAGATTTGCCCCTGGTCATCGACTGTATGATGTTCCGAATTTCTTTTGATGAGATACTAATCGGAACACCAGACAGTCCACTCTCAGCGACATAACCCCGTCCCTCTGACCGAAGCCGCGAAGTTACTTTAAAGTGCGTCCTAAACATGTTCGCAATCTCCTCAGGCTCAGTCATGCCATTTACGCTCACTGGAACCGCAGGTTTTGGGCTCAATCTCTGTGTGGATTTCCAAAATTTTTGAAATTGTTTTCCCCTATGTTCCGTTGCCAAAACGTTCATCTTAACTTGTTCCTCATTGTTCTGACAAAATTTTAACTTTTGTTTAAAAACTTTTCTTGTCTCACACATTTCCACAAATAGATGCCCCGTGTGAGGTTTTCCAATCCACACCCAGTTCAGAAAGGCCCTTCTCGCGTTCCCGTGAGCGTCCCTGACATACCTGTTCCATCCAATCACTGTACGCCGACGCCGCCCACCCCCCACTAAACTAGAGCTGCCCTCTGCCGCTTCCCGAAGCGACGTCACAATATCATTATACAATGTATCAATTATTTTACTATGTCCCTTATTACAGCAAAAATGATCACAACAATTTCCGAGTTCAGATGGGAAGTCTACATTTTTAAGTTTCTCCATACATAACCTATAATAACAATCCCTTTGTGCTGCATCTCTTTCACCCCATATAGCTTTATCAACTATCTTATTCCCAAGTTTAGCTGATAGATTCGTTGACCTAACCATTCCAAGGTTAACTTGAAAGGCAAGTGGAAAATGGTCAGACCAGTAAATATCATGGTAAACTTCAACCTTCCCTAGTGTTTTCCACGCTGCTTCAGACACCAAGCAATGGTCAAGCCAACGTCTGCTCCCGCATGCATCACTAACAAAGGTATACGTATCAGAATCTATACCTAACTTAACGTAATCGGCACAGCGCCAACTCTGTTCATCACAAAAACTTAATAGTTCCCGATCAAATAATTCACCAGGGTGCGCATTAAAATCTCCGAGTAAATATACATGTTCCAAATTCGCACTCTCAACGATAGCAGCCATTTCACTAAGGCACTCACAGAATTCATTTAAGTTCTCGATACAGTTAGTTGGCATGTACACACTAAACAATAACAACGTGCGATCGGCGCATGTCGCTTTGACAGCCGCGATACGATCACTCATACAAGGTATTACTGAAACGGATGTAAATACCGATTTTCTCCATAAGAGAGCCACCCCACCATATGGCCTTCCCTTCAATACCCCCGCCGATGTATCTACCGCAGATTTCCCAAAATAACCAAAGTTATCATCCAAACTACCAAGTATTGACAACTCATGCGGCAACAACCAGGTTTCCTGCAACGCAATGACATCCACAGACTTACAGAGGTTTTGTATACACACGTTTGACCTCTTTAAAGACTTACAGTTGTAACTTACAAATTTAGTAAATAACTTATTACTATCAATATTCAGTGCACTATCCATTAACGAGACTTATTATTAAATGTACTGTCACTCGGCTGCAGGTCACCCCGCTGCCGCTCGGTTGCGCTATTATAGTAAACAAACCTACGGAAAGATACTCCAGCGGGCCACAGGTTTACATCCATAAAAACATTCAAGTCCTGCTTAGGTATTAAAAATTTATAAGCCGCATACCCCTTATTCCTTTTCATATCTATCTTACGTAATACAACATCTACTTTCGTTTTGCTCTTAATATACGTAGTTATGTCTTCGATTTTTGTTGCCTTGTTTACATTATAGATGTAAAAAGGAACACTAACATCAGCTGCCTTAAAAGTACAATGAGGCAGCACATCTGCCTTGCCTTTCAAACCAACAAAACGATTTTTCAATCGTCTCCGTTGTATTTTAATCCAACCTTCATTAGGCGACTCATTTTTCCATTCACCGCCTTCTCGCAAAACATCTGACAATTGTTTGCACTTGTGACGATCAGGAGTCGACGATCTATGCGTATCTTTACGCGCTAACACTTCACCGCTCGGCGCCGCGGTAAGCCTCATTGCTCCGTCCCTTACTGCCTTCGTCTCCGCCGGTGTCGCTGTCTCAGTTGCGCAGACGTCGCTTTTTGTCGAAACCACGGTAGGAGCCTCCACGCGCTCAACACTGCCCCTCCCGCAACCGGCGTCGTCATTCTCTGCCTGCGTGCGCGCCGCCGCCGACGAGACGACACTATTACTTATAATAGTATCGTTGTGCCTCTCGCTTACACCTCCTTCATACCTGTCAATCGTATCGTGCGTTGACCTCTCCGGTATAACATGTGTTAGCAGGCCAACTGGACCACTCTCATACTCAAAATTATTGTCAAGTAAACACGCTCCTCTCCTACGATTTACATTGATGCTCCTATATCCGGAATTGCTCGACATTTTCACTTCAAGATCCTCCGACGTGACGTATTTTTCTTTAATGACAGCCACGTCTTCTTGTAGTTTAATAATATCTCTAAGAAGCCTAGTAGCGTCCAGGTGGTCGAACGTTACTGGTGGAAGTTTATGGAGATGTCTGGCTACAAAAATCGGCAATAACTCGGGATCTACCTCCTTTATTAGCAAAATAATATCCTCGATGTCTCTTCGAGTTTTACCTTCTTTCCTTCGCTTAACCTTTCGGCGAGATGTATCAACTGACTCGAACAGCAATTGTTTAGCAAGCGTTATTTCTTCTTCTGTAAATGCTGTAGCACATAGACGAATCATACTGTCCTCATCCATGATTGCCGCTTTATTTTGAATGAAAGCGAGCAACTCATTAATCACGACGTTGCAATTACTACACTTCACTGTGGACTTAGTCATTGTCACTTCACAAGGTCACTGACCGCTCGGTATAGCACTCGCTGTGCACGCGCGCTCGCTAACACAGCTGAGAGCGGACTGAGTTGTTATTGGGTCATCAGGGTCGGAGAGGATATGCCTCGGACGGCGGGTCTTGCTAATGGTTGAGGGGACATAGTTTGCTGCCTCGACAACCAGTGGGTTGCGGTGTTTGGCAGCGGAGTCAAAGTAACGCTTGGACATGCGTTTTAGGAACTGGTGGATCGTGGGGATTTTGAGGTCGAGATGGAAGATCTCATTCCTAACGTAACAAGGGGCTCCCGTGGCCTTACGGAGGAAACGGTTTTGAACTGTCTGCATCCTATGGATCGAGTGGGGTTTTGCGTGGGCGAAGACGGAGCCCGCATAGGTCATGATTGGCCGAATGCACGCCGTATAGATGCGCAATTTGCACTTGAGTGACAATTTGCTACGTGCATTCAGGACATAGTGGAGTCTACCGAGAGCGAAAGTGGCTCGCGAGCGAAACGTCTTTATGTGCTCTGCGAAGGAGAGATGCTGGTCAAGAGTTACACCTAAGTATTTGGCTCGCTTCCCCCAAGGGATCGGCTTGCCGAACATGGTGATTGGTCGGGGAATGGTGGGTGAACGACGCGGTCTCGAAAAGAGGACCGCTTGACTTTTGTCGGGATTTACTTCGATTCTCCATAACCTAAACCAGGCGCCAAGCTTGTTGACGGCCCTTTGTAGATTTAGGAGCATCTGAGTCGTACTGTACCCTTTGCAGTAGATGGCCGTATCGTCTGCGAACAGAGCCAACTGCGCCTTCTTATGCTTAGGGATATCGCTAGTGAAGAGTGTGAACAGGAGGGGGGAGAGCACAGAGCCCTGGGGGACTCCCGCGCGTATGGGTCGGGGGGAGGAGAGCGCTCCCTCTATGCGATAGCGGAAGGTGCGGTTCGACAAATAGTCTCGTATGATGAGCACGAGACGATCCGGCACGCCGAGTTTGTAAAGCTTATATATTAAGCCGTTGTGCCAGACTTTGTCGAACGCTTTCGCTATGTCGAAGAAGATTGCGCCTGTTAACATACCGTGGTGGAAGCCGCCGGTTATGTGTTCTACTATACGGTGGGCCTGATGCACGCTAGAGTACTGGGTTCGAAAGCCGAACTGTTCGTTGGGGATGAGGCCCTTGGTCTCTGCGTAGTCTCTGAGACGCTTTTGAATAAGCCTCTCATAGATTTTGCCGAGAACCTTGAGCAAACTGATGGGGCGGTAACTGGAGGGTTCGGATTTGGGCTTACCGGGCTTTGGGATGCCGATGACGGTGGCCTCTTTCCACGATTGGGGAAAGATGTTGTTGCTCAGAGCACCATTGAAGATGGTGGTCAGTAGCATGATCAGGTGGGCGGGAAAGAGTTGGATCACCCTATTGGTGAGTCCATCTGAGCCGGGGGCTTTGCGTTTCTTGAGACCTTTGATGATGTCATGCACTTCGTCAGGAGTGACGGGAGGCAGAGGACTATCAGGATCTTCAACGGGTGGGAGAGAGGCTCTACGTTCGACTTCAGCGTCGACCTTTTTAAGGTGCACCTGGTCTACTGGTAGGGAGCTGGGTGAGCATTGAGTCTCGAGGCTATCGGCTAGGCATTCGGCCTTGTCGATGTCGTCGATTGCTATGGATTTATCTGGGCGGACTAATGGGGGCATGGCAGCTGTCTGCTGGGATCTGAGTTTCCTCTGGAGTTCCCAGAAGGCCAGATGGTTAGGTTCCAGTTCGCTCAGCATCTTATCCCAGCCCGCTTCACGCAGCTCAGCTATGCGTGTCCTTACAGTTCTCTGTAAGTAGCGCATGTGAGATTTGTTAGCGGAGCAGGGAAAGCTGCTGTATGCACGGATAGACGCGTTCTTCTCAGTCAGTAGAGCACGCACATCGTCCGGAAGTTTCAGGCAACGGTTGTCCGTTGCCGGAACCTCCCTTGAACAGTCGTTCAGGACGGTTTGCACGTGATCAGTGAGTGAGTCGATCGCGGCTGTCGTGTCAGCGACGGAGTCGAACTTATCTGGGATGGAGTCCAGCTGGGGGGACGTGGTGGGTTTCAGCTTATCGCTTACTTTCCTCCAGTCCGTTACCCTTATGGTGCCTATGGGTTGGTTGGGATCTGAGGGACCTGTGCGGGAGGCCAGTCTTATGACTGCGGGACGGTGGTCAGAGTTAAGCTCTTGTACCGTTTCTATTGAATCTAACCTAAGATTGACGTTCTTAAAGAGCGCCACGTCTAGTACGTCGGGAGTACGATTTGGGTCGTGGGGAAAGTGAGTGGGAGTCATCGGAGCGATGACGTCAAAGTTCAGGGAGGCCGAGAGGTCGAACAAGTGTCGCCCTCTTGTAGAGGTTCTGGTACAATTCCAGGAGGTATGTTTTGCATTGAGATCGCCCGCAATGATTACGGAGTCACTCATGCCTAATAATATGGCGAGATCGTCGGAGATGAGTTGGAAGTTCTCCGAAACTACACGGGGTGGGATATAGACCGATACTAGGGTGACCGGCTGATGGCCAGTCATGCCTAATAGGCAAATAGAGACTTCTAGTCTGGAAAGTGGAGGAGGATCTATGGGGATGCAGTACAGTTCCTTTTTGTAGTAAATAAGGGTGCCACCCTTGTGACAACGCGACCTATCGTTACGGATCATTCGGTAATTGGCTATAGATGGGTTGCGAGAGCTAGGTTTTAGGAATGTTTCCTGTAAGAGGAATACATCTATTTTATGATCGCGGAGGAATTCAGCGATCTCATCGCGTTGGTGTTGCATACCATTTGCATTGAAGATGCCTAAGTTAAGGGATCGGGGTTTATACCTTGCTATCACGGTGTTAGACATGATGGGGGGGGTTATAGAAGGAAACTAGGGCTTGCGTAATCTCCGGGTACGCATAGTAGATTCTCTGCAACATGGGAACGTCGCGGAATTTCTTGGCGGCTGTTATCTCCCTGGCCATTTGCTGCGCGCGGGGCGAGAAAAAGGCCTGGAAGGTGTTTGTGATGACACCGAATGAGTCATCATCTGAGGGGGCGCCACGGGCCATGGGAGTGGGAGCGAGTGGCGGTGCTTTAGGAGCTAGTGCGGGCGCGGGACGCCCTGAAAGTGCGGGGGGCGGGGGGATGCGGTTGCGGGGGTCCAGAAGGGAGTAAAGGGGGGTCTGCGGGGGCGCGGGCCTAGAGGTTTGCATGGCTGGGAAAGCTTGCATATGGTGGAGTTGGGACCATGGGCTTGGCCTCTGGGGGCTTAGCCTTTCGGGGATTTGAGAGGAGGGAATTGGGGGGTAGTCCCTATGATTTTGTTGCCGAGCGTCTGATGGACGCTTGGTCTGCTTAAACGGATTTGTTTTTGGGGCTTTAGAGCAGCCCCGGTAGTTAGCAGTGTGCCCTTCAAGGCCACATAGCACGCAGCTCGGTGGACTGTCGCATAGATTGCGGTCCTTGGGTCGGGTGCACTCTGCCGTGCCATGGTCGCCTAGGCACTTGACGCACCTAGGCTTGACGTGGCAGTTCTTTTGGGAGTGTCCATAGAGCTGGCAACGATGGCATTGCCCTATGGAGCTATTTTTCCTAGGCTTCTCAATGATGAAGCCCGTGAGGTTGCAAATCGACCTAATATTAAATATAGGGTGATGCCCTTCGGTAGGGGAGCACACGACGAGTACCATGTCGTATGCTTCCCTGCCTCGCGAACGGTGCATACGGTGCACCTCGTCTACTGGGATATTCTGTGACTGAAGGTCAGCTAAGATATCGGAGGGAGAGATCTCTTTGGGGATCCTTTTTACAACGACCCGGGTCTGTTTGTCTTCCGGGAGAGAGTAAGTGTGGAATGACACACTTCTATCTCTCAGAAGCTTAGTAAGTGCCCTATAGGCATTGGCTGTCGGGACGGTGACTTTAATACCCTGTTGGGTAGACCTGGCGTTGGTGTATCCGATCCGCTGATCGACACACCATTTGGATACGGCCGTCCACTTGTCCTTGTCCTGAATGAACACAGGAGGTGGCGGCGGGATTTTCCTAGAACCGGAATTTGGGGCGGGGCTATCCTGCGAAGAGGATGACGCAATCGGGCGGGGGGTGGTGGAGGGGGAAGCTACGGGGGCGCAAGTAGCCGGGGTAGCTGGGGTAATTACCGGGGTTTGGCATGATTCCTCGAGCGCAACTACCTTACTGGCCTGCGAGGATCCTTGCTTCTTCTTCTTTCTCTTATTCCCTTTTCCTTCGACCGGTGTAAAACCGTCGTCTTCGGACTGGGAAGAGGAAGAAGAAGCAGCAGAGTGGACCTCGGTGTCCGAGCTGGGCATGTACGGGTGAGGGGTGAGAGCGCGCTTTGAAGAAGCGGTCTGGCTGTCTGTGTCCATAGACACGACGGGGCTAACTGTCTCCTGGGTTGGCTCAAGGGCATCGCTGAAGACAGCGATGGAGTCAGAGGGACAGGTTTGGGACTGCTGTTCAGCAGGGATTGAGTTAGGGGGGAAATCTCGCTCTTGTTGAGCAGCGAGTGCCTCGAGTTCAGGACCGAACTCATGGATAAGGGAAGGGTACGTTTTAAATACCCTATCTAGGACATTTAATAATATCTGATTCATACGCTTGGTCTCAATAAGCCTCTCCTCAACTGTGAGGTTAGACTCCATTTTGACCAGATTATTAAACTACCATTACTAAGATAAAAAGGGAGACCTAAAAGCCTAAAAATTTACCCTAAAACCTAGCTCCCCGGGGGAAAACCGGGGATGTGTAAACCCTCCCTGTCGGGTGTAGACAGGGAGGTTGTGTACCTAATGGTGAGCCCTAAGCTTCGCTTTGGCCCGTTGCCTATCTTATTGGTGCAACGGGGTCCTAACCAGTCTAGTGCGCCGGGGTAGACACACCCGACCGACACTAGGTGAGTGGCTGTTGAAGGAAAACTGTCACCAATGCCGACTAGGAGATCCCCCAAGGCCGAACACTGGGACCCGTCCAATTGACTGCCTCACCCTGATGGGGCTCGGCGGGTGTGTTGGGTCAACACCCCACTCGGTTTCGTTGGCACCGTAAGGTATCCACCGAGGACCACGAAACTGTGGATTTTCCCTGAAGGGGCTAAATCGCGACGTTGACGTTTTTGCAGAATAATCTGACAAGAAACACTTTATTAATTGTGTCTTGAAAAAGACAACAATCAATAGCTGAAGATAGTCCCAGACTATACACGTAGCAGGAGCCGGAACTCGGGAAATCAGGAACTCGGGAGCGCACTGTGAGGCACGACCGTCCGCGTTCGATGCCGAGCGTGGAGTGGTGAGTCACTTCGCTATTTTTAATGTAGGGCATCTCGTAGCTGACCTCTGAGGTCATGACTACTTAACCGGTCAATCCTGTGGTTGCCTTAAGCTTCTACACTTAAAGCCTCCAGCCAGGGGCAAAACTATGCTAATTAAAACTAGGCGAACGCTCGCTAAGGGCACCCCCTGTGGGGTACGAACCTCGGCTTAGGGCGTTCGCTGGGGGGAGGACAGCAAGAGGGACAGGCTGGATCAAGAGTATTTCATTATTATTAGTCGGGGAATTTAAAGCTACAGGCTCAGCATCGACGCGGGCTGGCGCATCTTCGAGCAAGGGTCGGGGGGGAGTATCATTTACTCGGGAGGGTCGCGATCGCGGACCTCTGCGGCGAGGTCGGAAAGTGTGTCGGTGTGTGTGTTTTCTGACTGTACTGGTTTCCCTATTGCTCTCCTGGAGGAGGGTTATGGGGTCGTCTGGGTCGGAAAGGATTAGCCTCGGGCGGCGGATCTTACTGATTTTACTTGGGACATAACTGGCGGCCTCGACAACCAGAGGGTTGCGGTGGGTGGCGGCGGAATCAAAGAAACGCTTGGAATTGCGTTTGAGAAACTGGTGGATCGTGGGGAGTTTAAAATCGAGATGGAGGGTTTCGTTCCTACAGAACCAAGGGGCTCCCGTGGCATTACGGAGGAATCTGTTCTGCATCACCTGCAGTCTGTGAATTTGTCGGGGCTTAGCTTGGGCGAAGACGACGCCCGCATAGGTCATGATGGGGCGAATGCATGTTGTGTAGATTCGCAATTTGCACCTAAGTGACAATTTGCTACGTGCATTTAGCATGGAATGGAGTCTTCCGAGAGCGAAAGCGGCCCGCGCGCGGGCCTGCTTTATATGGTCTGCGAAAGTGAGTTTTTCGTCGAGGACCACACCTAGATACTTGGCTCGCTTCTCCCAAGGGATCGGCTTGCCGAGCATGGTGATGGGTCGGGGCAAGGGGGGTCTAAATCTTACGTGCGTTTTTGAAAATAAAACCGCTTGACTTTTGTCGGGATTTACTTCGATCCTCCATTTCCTAAACCAAGCGCCGAGTTTATCGACTGCGGTTTGGAGAATGCGAGCTATCGAATCGGGCCCAGCGCCCTTGTAGTAAATGGCCGTATCGTCTGCGAACAGAGCCAACTGCGCCTTTTTACTCTTCGGGATGTCGCTGGTGAATAGAGTGAATATGAGGGGGGCAAGCACAGAGCCCTGAGGGACGCCTGCGCGGATGGGACGGGGGGAGGATATTGCGCCTTCGATGCGATAGCGGAATGTGCGGTTCGACAAAAAGTCTCGTAAGATGAGCACGAGACGATCTGGCACGCCGAGTTGGTACAGCTTATATATTAAGCCGTTGTGCCAGACTTTGTCGAACGCTTTCGCTACATCGAAGAATACTGCACCGGTATACAAACCGCGCTGGAAGCCAGCGCTTATGTGTTCGATTATCCGGTGGGCCTGATGCACGCTAGAGTGCTGGGTGCGGAACCCAAACTGTTCGTTGGGGATGAGGCCCTTTGTCTCAGCGTAGTCTCTGAGACGCTTATAAATAAGCCTCTCGTAGACCTTGCCGAGGACTTTGAGCAAACTGATGGGGCGGTAACTCGAAGGCTCGGTTTTGGGTTTGCCGGGCTTCGGGATACCGATGACGGTGGCTTCTTTCCACATTTGTGGAAAGAAATTGTTGCTTAAGGCACCATTGAAGATGGTAGTCAGTAGCATTATTAGGTGGGCAGGGAATAGCTGAATCACCCTATTAGTGATTCCATCTGAGCCGGGGGCTTTACGGATTTTCAGACCCTTGATGATGTCGTGCACTTCGTCTGGTGTGACGGGGGGCAGAGGACTTTCAGGGTCTTCAACGGGAGGGAGGGAGGTTCTACGTTCGACTTCAGCGTCGACCTCTAAGAGGTGAGCTTGGTCTACTGGTAGAGTGCTGGGTGAGCATTGTGCCTCTAGACTATCGGCTAGGCATTCAGCCTTGTCGATGTCGTCGAAGGCTATGGTCTTGTCGGGGCGGATTAGGGGTGGTGTGGACGCGACTTGCTGGGACTTGAGTTTCCTCTGAAGTTCCCAGAAGGCTAGGTGGGTTGGCTCTAGTTCGCTCAGCATCTTGTCCCAGCCCGTGTCACGCAGCTCCTGTATGCGTGTCTTTACAGATCTCTGTAAATAGCGCATATGGGCTTTGTTTGCGGCGCAGGGAAAGTTACTGTATGCACGAATGGCTGCGTTCTTCTCAGTCAATAGGTCACGCACATCGTCAGGTAGTTTCCAGCGGGGGTCTTCCCCCACTGGGACTTCCTTTGAGCAGTCGCTCACGACGGATTGTACGTGATCAGTGAGTGAGTCGATCGCGGCCGTTGTTGCTGCGATAGAGTGGAATTGGTCGGGGATGGAGTCCAATTGGGGGGACGTGTTGGATTTCAGCTGGGTGCTTACTTTCCTCCAGTCCGTTACCCTTTTGGTGGTCGGGGGGCGATTGGGGTCAGGGAGACCTATGCGGGGGTCGAGTTTTAGTATTACAGGACGGTGATCAGAGTGAAGCTCGTCCACCGTCTCTATTGAGTCTAGTCTTAGATTGACGTTCTTAAGGATCGCCAAGTCTAGTACGTCAGGGATATGGCCTACTGTATGGGGATAGTGGGTATAATTCATCGGAGCGATGATGTCGATATTAAGGGAGTTTGAGAGGTCGAACAAGTGTCGCCCTCTTATGGAGGATCTGGAACTATTCCAGGAGGGATGTTTGGCGTTGAGGTCGCCCGCTATGATAACGGAGTCGCTCAAGGCTAGTAGGGATGTGAGATCGTTAGCGAAGGGTTGAAAGTCCTCCGCACCTCTAGAGGGAGTTGCGTAGGCTGATACTAATATGATCGGCTGATGGCCTGTCATGCCTAGGCGGCAGACTGAGACTTCTAGTCGTGAAAGAGGAGGAGGGTCCATAGGGATGCAGTACAGATCCTTTTTATAATATATTAAAGTACCTCCCCTGTGACAGTGAACCCTGTCATTGCGAACTACACGATAGTTGGCAATGCCGGGGTCACGATTACAGGGTTTAAGGAAGGTTTCCTGAATGAGAAGGATGTCAATTTGATGGGCGCGGAGGAAAACCGTTGTTGGTTGGAAGTGACCCAGGGCTGGGAAAGCCTGCTGGTGTTGGAGGTAATTCCACGGACTGGGCCTCTGGGGGCTGAGTCTCTGTGGCATTTGGGATGAAGGGAGAGTGTAGGTGGAGGGAGCTTCCCTCTGCTGGCGGGCGTCGAAACGCTTGGCCAGTTTGGGAGAAGAGGACTTGGGGGCTTTCGGGCAGCCGCGGTAGTTAGCCGGGTGACCTACTTGCCCGCATAGTACGCAACTAGGTGGGTCAGGGCATAGACTACGGTCCTTGGGACGGGTGCAGTCGGAAGTGCCATGCTCGCCCAGGCACTTGACGCACCTGGGTTTTGCGTGACAGTTCCTCTGCGAGTGACCGTATAACTGGCAATTATGACATTGCCCTATGGCGCCATTTTTCCATGGCTTCTCTATTGTGAAGCCCGTGAGTGAACACAGGGACTTCAACTGGAATATGGGGTGATGCCCCTCGACGGGAGAGCATACGACGAGAATCATGTCGTATGCTTCCCCGCGTTTTGCGCGGTGCATACGGTGGACTTCGTCAACCGGGACGTTTTGCGACTGAAGGTCGGCTAAGATGTCTGAGGGGGCAATTTCTTTGGGGATCCGTTTGATCACCACTCGGGTTTGACGCTCCTCTGAGAGAGTGTACGTGTGGAATGACACACGTCGCTCTCTCAGGAGTTTAACTAATTCCCTATAGTCGTGGGAGGTAGGGGTTTGGACTTTTATACCCTGTTGGGTATTTCGGGCGCTAGTGTATGCAATCCTTTGATCGCAACACCATTTTGAAATATCCGTCCACTTTCCCTTGTCCTGAATGAACATGGGTGGTGGCGGAGAGACCTTCTTAGGGTCAGAAGTAGGTGGGGTGGGGGCAACCTGCGAGGAGGGTGACGCGGTCGGGCGGGGGGTGAGGGAGGGGGTAACCTGCGAAGAGGTTGACGCGATCGGGTGGGGGGCGGGGGAGGGTGTAGCGACGGGGGTGCAAGTAGCGGGTAGAGGGGATTGTGAGAACGTGTCTCGGTCCTCGAAGGCTACGACCTTGTTGGCCTGGGTGGAGGACTGCTTCCTGTTCTTCCGTTTTTTCCCCTTTCCTTGGACGGGGACGAATCCATCGTCTTCGGAGTGGGACGAAGCGGAAGAGCAGGTGAGGATTGCCTCTAAATCTGACGTGGTATAGGGGGATTGGGGGCGCTTTGAAGAAGCGGCTAACGGTGCGCTAGTGTCCATTTGCTCAGGCGGACTGAGCGGACTGACTAGCTCGACTGCTGGGAGCGAGCACTCTAGTGCGTCACTGAATTCAGTGACGCTGGCGACTGAAGGTCCTAGTTGGGGAGTGGGAGTGGGAGTGGGAGTGGAAGTGGGAGTAGGCCGTCGTAATTGTGTAATTTCCGGGCCGTACACATCTTTGAGTCCGGGGGAGTCGGACAATATCCTTTTCAGGATATTAACTAAGCTAGCGTTGTCGCTTTTGAGTGACCTTATGTCGTCTTGAAGAGACTTTAATATGCCTCCATTTTAATCGTTTCTAGGGGTACCTATTTCTCCTAACAGTTCCTAACACTAACTCCCCGGGCGGATTGGCCGGGGATGTGTAAACCCTCCCTGTCGGGTATAGACAGGGAGGTTGTGTACTTATAGTGAGCCCTAAGCTTGCTTTTGCCCGTTGCCTATCTTATTTGTGCAACGGGGTCCTAACCAGTCTAGTGCGCCGGGGTAGACACACCCGACCGACACTAGGTGTGTGGGTGTGAAGGCAAAACTGTCACCAATGTCGACTAGGAGATCCCCCAAGGCCGAACACTGGGACCCGTCCAACTGATTGCCTAGCCCTGAAGGGGTTTCGGCGGGTGTAATTGGGGCAACACCCTCTCGGTTTCGTTGGCACCGTATGGTTTCCACCGAGAACCACGAAACTGTGGATTTTACCCAGAAGGGGCCAAAGTACGCGACGGTTTGTTTTTGACTGACAACTCTGAAGAGAAATATTTATTAATTGTGTCTTGAAAAAGACAAACAATTAATAGGTCGATGATAGTCAACAGACTATAGAAGACTCGTCGCAGGGCGCGACGATAGAGGGCTCGGGAACCACAGCGGGAGCCACAGAGCCGGGAGCAGGAATCTCGTACACACAGCGCAGCACGTGCATCCGCGAGCGGTGTCGAGCGTAGAGTGAGTCACTTCGCCCGCCAACCCCACTTATATAGGATTACTGCCCCGCCCACCTCGGCTAGGATCGTTATCAGCGCGATAAGGGGCCGTGAATAAACGCAATAAAGGTGACCTTGGAATACTTGTATTTAATTCGTTCAACAGTGTAACGTTCCCTGTATTATTTTTTGCAATTTCTGAATTCTCTAGTACTGACATTCTGAAACCTTTATCACATGTGTGTAAAATTTTGAAAGTGTTATTATTATGTAACGAATAACCTGAATCGATTAAGTGTTGTGCAAAATGGGATTTTTCTGGATAACTAATCCTGTACGCTGCAATACGTTGTTTATATCTTGTTTGAAAATTACGACCAGTTTGACCTATGTTATATACCATTACAATCATCGCAATGTAATTTGTAAACATCTGATTTTTTATGTTTTTCTAATCGATCTTTTCCGTTACAAATCTGTCTTTGTGAATTATTCGTTTTGAAAGCTACTCTAATTCCATTTCGAAACAAATTTTTTGAAACCCACCACTTATTGACCCTAAATATGTCAAACTACCTATGTATTCATTTGGTATTTCTGGAGGCAGTGGGTACAATAGGGAACGAACTATGTTACGACGTTTTGTTTGAATCAAATAATCCACTATTTTCTTATTGTATCCGTTACTCTTAGCTATGTGATAAATAATATTTAGTTCTCTGTTATAATTATCTCGCGAAAGTGGTGCTGACGTTAATCTATGAGTAAAACTACGATAAGCTGCTAATTTTTGTTGAATCGGATGACAAGATGACGCAGGAATCGTTACATCTGTATATACATATATGTATAAGTTGGTTTTCTATAAATCGTGTTTACTTTTATTTTTTCTTGAAATGGTTTGCCTAAGATTCATAAAGATAATATCCATATACGGCCAGTGGTTTCTTATATCGGTGCTCCAGCATATAATTTGTCAAAACATTTGAACTATTTACTAAAGTCGAAATCAAATTTTAAACAAAATTTACTCAAAAAAATAGTTTACAGTTGGTAGAGAAGGTTAAGGATATCAATTTGCCTACTGGTGCAAAGTTATTATCTTTGGATGTTGAAAGTTTATTTACTAACGTTCCATATGAGGAGTGTTTACAGATACTTGAAGATCTTTTTGAAAAACAGCGAATCTATCCTGGTGAGGTTAATGAATTTTTATCTTTGGCCAAGATTTGTATGGAGCAAAATTATATTATAATTAAATTAAAATTATATATACATATATATGTTTAATAATCAATATTACAAACAAAAAGAAGGTTTAGCCATGGGTTCTCCGCTCAGTCCCCTTATGGCAGATATTTTCATGGACCAGTTTGAAAATAAATACATTGTTATCACATATTTAATTTATCTGTAATTGCTTTATTTTTCATTCTTTTTTACCTATAGCGGTATAGTAATCTTATTCTAGATGCATCGTCTTCACATATAATTATATAATTAATGTATACAAAATATTGGAAAAACATTTTAAAAGAGTAACGGTGGAGTTTCTTGCCCATTCTTCTCAATACGAAAACTACCTTTTGGAAGGGGCGACTAGAATCAATTCTATATTTTGTAAACTTGACGTTCATAAGTGCCTTTTATGTGCCTAATTGAAATAAATTGTTTGACTTTGACTTTGACTTTATTTAAAAGAGTGTCCGTGGACTTCTTGCCCGTTTTTCTCCATTGGTACCTACTACGCTTTGGAATGGGCAACTAGCTTCATATTTCTGACTGACTGACTCCTTGACAATTCAAAAGTGCCTGTAAATGGTTTAATTGAAATAAATGCTTTGAATTTGAGTTTTTGAATTGACCTCGACCTCCACCAGAGATACACGCCCATCCACGGACTACTTGAGTTGCCTCAAGAGACACCAATTTCTACCGGGCTACGACTACGTAATAACTACTGATACGGTCGCATACAAAACGGCTGATAGAGAACCCAACTCGCGTGGTTCCCATAACTTAAGCTTGCTCATCACCACTGTGATCACCATCTATTTCGACTGGTACATGACCTACTGGCATCTTTTTTAACCATAAGCGTATTTGTACGTACGGTTAGAATTTAAAACTTCCGCAACCTTAACGGACCTCTAAACTTCTGATCTAACTTACTCTGATTTCGCTCTTCGTTTTCTAATTATACAAAATAGCCAACCGACATTTTTGTTATAGCTGCATTTTGCTAATATTCTCTGACTCAATTTCCCGGACTTCATCAATATCGACTTCGATCTTTATCAGTGTCCTATCATTATAGTTTAATTACTTTGCAAGTAAGTATCAAGAAGTACATCACAAAATAAAAACAAACAAAACACAAAACCTCAAGTTGGTGTTCACTAATCGTTACGCTACATAAGATTTGTTCTGTGCTAAATACACATGTTTGACCTATACCAGTCAACGCAATAACGTTGTTAACCCGTTTGCCACTTAACTTGGCTGCAGAACTCTCTTTTACTAAATCCTTTACGTAAACAAAATAATACAGCTCACCTTTTTGTTCTTACGTGCCTGAGGGTGGTACGACGCAAACATTCACACACCGTTCACTGCTTGCAACACGTGCTCCGCCATCCAATTGGCTGCCATTGTTCGTACACCTATATGTCCTGGTTTCCCATACTTGAAGCACACAAAGGGCTTCGTAGATCTTTCTCTTCTGTCAGTCGGCTTGGGTTGTCTGTCGCGCACCATGATCGCGCATAATCGCTTGCATGTTTGTATTGAATCGTTCAAAAACACGGCACGCCAACGGTCAGTTTACCGCTTTTATTTTGCACCTGAACCAACACGAATCCCGATTCTAATGACAGAGGAGGGTTTGTGTCTCTCTCGTTACTATCAGCCATATTTTATTTTAACAAATGTGTGCGTACTGTGGGTAGTGTTGGTTATTGCGCAATAAAAAAACCGTTGTTTGCAGTTCATAGGCCCTAGTGTGAGTTACTTTTTACCATCTCGACTATCGACCATCGACCGCGTTCGGCGCTCCGATTGGCCCTTCACCAGTAAAGGCCAGTGAAGGGCCAATCGAAGCGCCAAACTCTGTCGATGCGCGTTAAGATGGTTAAAAGAAACTCACACTAGGGCCTCTGATCACTGTCGGGGTCGCGGTAATGTCTGAAAGGGATACCGTGGCCCCTGGCAATGTACAGGCAACTGAAGGAATACGGGTGGGTTTTAGTCAGTAAGAGTCTGACACGCCCTCCCGCTCCAACCAGAGCGGGAGAAGTTATTTGATAATTTCCCAACCTAAAAAAAAAAAAAGGGGCCTCTGATCAAACACAATTTAGGTGCCATCAAATTAATCACACTAGCGTGTGATTAATTCGCACTCAGTAGGTACACGACACAACTATTAGAAATGCACGACAGTTTCTAAATGTGTTCACTATTTGACCGCCACCGATGAACTCTGCATTGCTCCAGTCGGTCCGACCGTTATGTTGTAGAATCTTTCGAGCGCCACAAGGCAGCGCTGGCGTCCTTATTAGTCAACTCAATATTGTATTTCTGACATAATGTAGATAAAAGATTCCCAAGATTACAACAGTAAGTATAATAAAATATTAACGAAGACGAAACTGGACATTGAATATTTCTGAAAAAAAAGTATTAACTACCAGGTGTGGTGTGGGAACGAGTCTGATGCCGAAAATATAGTTTTTAGAATATTTTGTCCAATTGTCAAAAACGGCTGAACGGATTTGAAATAAATTTGGCTCACATAAAGTTCATTATCTGGATTAAGACATAGGGTAATTTTAATCCCGGTAATACGGCTCGTCGGATATTTTCCGACATCCACGCAGACAAAAGCTAGTGCTGTGTGTTATAATAAACTCATTGAACAGTGTCCCATATAAGATGCTTACAACGTCTTCTACAACGGTGCTAATGGGTAAATTTTAAGGCTCACTGTAGTGAACGAGAAAGTATTTTCAAAACGCATAAGCGCTGCCTGAGAGCTATATTTGGTCTTAAAGTAACAGACAGCTGCGTGTCTGTATTTAAGTCTCATAAATAATTGACCTTCCCATGCCGATATATCCTTGAATTAGCAATATTTGTAATAACAAATCGATGTCTATTTACAACTTTAATAGAAACTAACTAACGAAATACAGCTATGAGACCTCAATACCAGAATCTAATAAAACATATTAAAAATATCGTATAGCGTATTTAAAACTAGCTTAAAAGCTTAAAAAGCTTTAAAGCTTATTAAAAAGAAATGTGATTTTTATGGCTCGTAATCTTTAAAATACCTGACCAAATTACCTAAAAACTTACCGTTGCAAAAATTTTAAAAACGTTTCACAGAATTACTTGTAGATAAATGTTATTATGCAGTGCAGGATTTTTTAAATTATATTTTTATAAAATATCTTTACTTTGTAAGTATTATATTTGCAGGCTATAAGGCAGAATGTACACGAATCCTATTATACAATTTAACAACTTATTTTTATGTACTGTTATTTGCTTACAAATAAAGACCTATTCTATTCTATTCCATTAATTCCGGGTACGGGTTTAGGAAATCCAGTTATTGAATAAGGGGAACAATAACATAAAGTGTTGCTGTAATCTTTATTTATTTTCTTGACTCCATAGATAATATGACGGGCGCAGCCGCCTCTATCCATAAAGATTATAGAAACCTAGACCTACACTTATAACTAAGATAACCCTACAACGGTACTGTCGGAATTTGCAGTCGAGTGCATTTGTCTGTATGTCCCTATCGCCGTCCCTCACAGGTAGACTTTGTGTGGATACGCTTCTCGCTAGCTTTGGAGAAACTACGATTCTCTTGACAACTATACAGTTCAGGGATTTCTTAGAAATTATAGTGATGTACTATAAATTGAGCTGCATTCGTATCAGTGGAACAGGTACTCACCCCGCGTGAGACCGCATCTCAGGCGGTACGTACTCTGTACACTATTAATTTTTCTGT
Organism: Agrochola lota; assembly: GCA_947364205.1. Taxonomy (NCBI): domain Eukaryota; kingdom Metazoa; phylum Arthropoda; class Insecta; order Lepidoptera; family Noctuidae; genus Agrochola; species Agrochola lota. Next base: position 22,981,243 of record OX376223.1, read on the forward strand.
GGACAGGTTAACAGGAAAACTAGTTTGTTCAATGTGTACTCACTGTACGTACCGTGTTGGTAGGCTGAGCGTGTTTGTTCTCAGTTCTTACGTTATTAGAGATCACATTTGAACCTCTATAGTAATATTGTGGCAGTGTGCGATCATTCGCGAATGGTATTAGCAGCACACGCCAAGGTTATAACTTGATGACAAATGACATCAGCTCGTTAGCTTGCATACCGTAGTGTGTCCGGAAATGTCCGGCCGAATACTGCACGAGGTCGCTACACGCAGGCCATACGATAATAACTGCCGGACACCCGTCCTGCTTGTACCGCTGTAGGTGAGGTATGTTTCACATGGCTTTACGATCTTATAATAAAACGAAACACTACCGAGAACCTATTATCTTTAGGGCAGTACCTACGGTTTCATGGAATTATTAAAACACGGGGAAAGGATGAAAGTAGGTAGTGGTCGACTACAAACATCCGTCACAACAAGCGGATTACCCACCCGCCGCACAGTGGAACGAATGTATGGAAGAGGTTGGACATAGACATCTCCGAAAAAAAAGAGTTAAATTATGCCAAACGAATGATGCCATCTTATTCGATTACCTAATGCCTTCATAACTTGTGATTATAAATTTCTTCATAACTCACATATTTCAGAAGTAATTTGAGAAAATGTGATATTTTACTATGAAAATGAGTGTATCGAGCTCTCTCCCTCCTGATTCCGGCCTTGTTTCAAGTAGCGGTCTCTAATATCATAATGCTTATACTAAGAGCTATATTTAATATTCAGACACATGGTGCGCCAAATGTGCACTTTCTGGGATAAAGAGTGACGTTTATTGTATAACACAAAAATATTTTTTTTTGTTTATTTTGTTGATTAAAACCGTTTTTCTAAAGGTTTACCTTATTACAATAATATTTCTGAGCAGCCAATTGAGAAGATATAAGAGAATTTGGATATGTGATTAGGGACACATATAAGGGTTTACATATAAAACTGATGCACTAATGATTACTGATAAGAAGATTGCTATTATTTAATTACTAAATGGCTCTTAATACACTAATTTAGCATGCATCATTTTCAAACTAATTACTTTGCAATATTTAACAAATGAGGGTACCTGGATTAAATATAAATAGGTCACTATTAGTAACTTTAAAATCAGTGTTGATTTACACCTCGTTGTAGCCACGCTAATGTCGCAATGTATTTTCCAAATTTTAATACAAATCTTGATCTTCACGTTGCTTTATGCGCACGCGCACATAAAGATTTACGCGACTATAACTATTTGTTCAGTGTTTTAAAAGATAACTGTTGCGTTCAGTTATGTGAAAGTTCTGAAACAAGTTTAAAAGACTGGTGTCGTCGATTTTGCTACCGCATTTATGCAAAATGGACACAGTCTGGAAGAAGCACAGATAAGTTTCGGAAGAAACATGAGATTTGACTACGGGCTGCAATTCAGTGGCCGGAATTTCTGAATGAAAATATTGAATTTTCTACAGAAAATGTAAGTGACGTCATCGAGCCCATAATTTCTCCTGCTAAATCTGATGCTTTAACTTGTACACATCCTAGTCCTCGTAAATCTTTTGAGGACCTTAGTAACCGGCAAAAAAGAAGACGCACTGAAGATACCCTTCCATGCAGCAGTAGCAGCGCTGAAATTGTGTTTTCGGCTGAAAGGGCGCTTCGAAAGGCAAGAGAAAGCGATACATCTGATGTAATGAAATACTTGATGGAGAATCCAGAAGAGGCCTCACAAATCAAAGCCTTCATTGAAGGTAAATCGATTCAGGTACGGGAAATATCCCCTTTGAAGGCATTGGCTCTTTATGTATCGATGAATTTATCGAAATGGCGCTACCTAATACTGCTGCTAATGGATTTTACCGCAAGAAGACTTATTATGTCGTTAGAAACCCCTGTTGATCCCAATCAACAGCTCATTTTGACCAGCAAATGGGGGTTTGACGGATCATCTAGCCAAAGCATTTATCATCAAAGGACGAGTGAAGATGAGCAAATCGATCTTGCTAGTAATTTTATGATTAGTCTTGTACCACTGCGGCTCGTCTCAAAAGGTGTAACAATTTGGGAAAACGAGCGACCATCTCCCACTTCATTTTGCCGGTCAAAATTGTTTAAGTTTATAAAAGAAACCAAAGAAAATGTGCAGAGAGAGATGGCTGAAATCGAAGCCGAGATTGAAGCCTTAACTCCATCCACCATCACTGATAGAATTAGTGTCAAACACCAACTGCTGTTGACAATGATTGATGCTAAAATTCATCAGTGTGTGACATATGCAAGCCTAGTCCTAAAGAGATGAATAATTTAGAGTTAATCAAAGATAAACACGCAAACGATGACATGTATAAATATAGCCTAATAAGCATGAATGCTTATTACACATTTCCTACAAATTAGACATAAAGTCATGGCAAGCAAAGGGTGATATAGCATAAAGGCAAGTTGATGACAGGAAGAAAAGAGTTCAAGAGGCTGTAAGAAGAGAAACGGGCTTACTTCTCGATGTTGTGAAACAAGGCAGTGGATCCACCAACAATGGCAACTCGGCAAGGAGATTTTTTGAAAACTACACTAAATCTGCTGAACTGACCGGAATAGACGCTATGCTTTTAAGAAAAATCTGTGTGATCTTGCAATGTATTTCATCAGGAGAGAAGATCAACGTAACTAAATTCCGAGAATTCTGCTTTGATACTGCTTTACGTGGAGTTATACCCATGGTATTATATGCCTTCTTCACTTCATAAAATTTTAATGCATGGGCCAGACATAGTTCAGAACTTGTCAATTGTGCCCATTGGTTTTCTATCCGAAGAGGCATCTTAGGCTAGAAATAAAGATATTCGAAAATATAGAGAGGGGCATTCTCGAAAGCATAGCAGTATCTCATGCAATGAAGATATTATGCACAATCTTTTACTGTCTTCTGATCCACTTGTTACAAGCATTCGTCCAAAACTGAATAATCTTGTAAAAAAATCTTCTTTTAAGGAATTTTATGAGCTTACGGATTCTGAGAAAAGTGATATCGAATTTGTTAACATAAATGATTTAGCGGATATCGATACTGAATTTGAATTAATTGATGATGATGATGATGATAATTAAATGTTGATATTGTTTTAAAATGTGTAACTTAGTAAATTCCCCCTTCCTTCCGGACCTCGTACACGAGTAGACGTGCCAGTGACTTTATTATCATTTTAATTCAATAATCAAATTATAAATTGTCAAAAATTAACCTCACAAAAATAGGAGTGCATAAATTGAGAGGAGGTGCTCAATACGCTTCCAACTGCTAGCGGATTACACCAACGAGTAAGCTACTCCATGCGTCATACTACTGGCTCCGCCCTTGCTCCACCCTGGTCACCGCCGCACGCGCAGCGCTCATACTTGGACATCGTGCTATCTCCGTCGTCCACAACGAGCCCCCGCCCACTATTGGTGTCTACGACCACAGGACGCAAGTAAGCACCTCCCACCGATTATGATATCCTGGTACTTTGAAGCGTTGTGATGGTGACTTCCATAGCGTTTTAACTGGAAACGTTGAGTATTCGACGACGACTGTCTTGAGTAATAACGGTACTATCCACAGTATCTACATTACTAACGCATTATCCTGCTGTTTTATGTTTTCCGAGTGCTAATTACTATTCACTCAGAATTATCTTTCGCGGGCCACGTACCCCATACATCTATCATTGATCAAGGAATCTGGGCGAGATTGTGTCCTGCTTGCAATACTCTTCATTCACGTAATTTGTACTAGTTTATGAGAACCTGGTACTAAAATGATGCGCTCGCCTCCTACGTCAAAAACCAACATCAACCTGTCGCGTTCCGAAGCTGACATAAGTAAACTCTGTGAAGATGAGCTTATTGACGATCTGAATTCATCATTTGTTACGCAAAGAGCTAAACGCTTCAGGTCTTCGAGTGCTGAAAAACCAGTCGAGAAAGATTTTAAAACCGAACTGAGAGAAATGATGAAACAATTTATAGCATCTCAAAATGCCCGGCTTGAAACCTTTGAATCCCATATATTGGACCTCAAGCTACATTTCACTAAGATCGAGACCTCAAACACTGCTTTGGCGAGCTCTCTGAATGGCCTATCTGACCAAATGTCTTCCTTGGAGTCCAAGATAACAGGTCTCGAAAAAGAGCGCGCTGATATATGTACCCATTTATCGACCCTTGATGAAAAGATCGACACACTGGAGCGAAACTTGATTAAGACATGCGTAGAAATCAGAAATGTCCCACTACGTCAAAAAGAGTCCAAACAAGATCTATACAACACTGTTTCTATACTCTCTAATGTTCTTGGCATTGATGTTAAATCAGACATTAGGGACGTTTCTAGGTATCGAATTGACAAACAAAATAATTCCTCCGCGTTGTACATGGAATTTACTAACACTCTTACCAAAAGCAAGTTTCTAGACTCTGTGAAAAGCTACAATAAGCGATACCCCAATCAAAAGCTCAATTCAGCAAACCTTGGATTCACAGCAAAAGTAGTTCCTATATATATAGCAGAGCAGTTGACAGCACAGTCTAGAAAACTGTTTTACTTGGCCAGAACCTTTGCTAAGGCGCATAAATACGATTATTGTTGGATTTCAAATGGCCGTATTCTGATGAAAAAGGTTAAGGAATCACCGTACATTGTGATTAAAAGTGAAGCTCAATTGCAACAGTTAACCAAATTACCTGAAGTATGACTATTTCCTTTAGCCTTACTAACATTAGTTTTTCTTTTTTGTATTAACCTATTTTATAGATTAAGTAAATTAATAATCTGTATAACTTACCGCTTTATATCAATATTAATTTGGCATGTTAAAAACTTTACTCTACAGCTCAGTTCACACACACAAATCTATACACACAACAACTCAAACAATATACTAACACATACCACTACATTCCATAATAATTTTATACAAATCACGCCTTACTGTAAACCTTTAATACTGCTTTTTTTACTTGAAAACAAAGAATCACTTTTCGAACTGTCCCCTAAACTGTTTTTCTACTACATACCTTACCATTCGATCACATAAACTTGTTAAGTGATAACCTAGATGAATTTTCTGTATCTAAAATTTATCAGTGCACACCAGAAGACTGTTTATCAACCATTAAATCCCCAGATAGTTACCTGAAAGTTCTTTCACAAAATATCAGATCAATTAATCGAAACTTTCATGATTTTGAAACACTGCTTTCCCGTCTTTCTCTTGAGTGTGATGTAGCTGTTCTAACAGAATGTTGGCTTCCTTGTCTAAGTAATACCACCCTACCCCAGCTCCAATGTTACTCTTCGTTTCACACTACTAAACACCGTAATCAGAGTGACGGAGTAGTCGTATACATCAATTCAAATCTTGCATCCAAAGTACACGAACCTGAATTTCATGACTCTGCTTCTGGTTTAATCATAGAACTTTCATCAAATGTTGCTATCCTCTGCGTTTATAGATCCCCCTCTAACGAGACTATTGAAGTCTTTCTCAAATCCTTAAACGAAATACTATCTTCCTTGACTACTTTTCAAACAGTAGTAATAACAGGTGACATAAATATAAATATAAACATAGATAGCACAACGTCGAATATGAACAATTGGTCGCACGAATATCTTAACTGTCTCTCTTATCACGGGTTTTTACCTTCCCACCACCTACCTACAAGAGGCAATAATTGTCTTGACCACACAATTCTTAAAACCAAATTACTCTCTTCTACCTTCATTTTCGATTCGACTATTACTGATCACTTCTCTACCCTCCTTTGTTTAAATTTGAAGCCACCCCGTAATTTTTCCAATACCTCAACCCTTAAGACAGACTTCGTCTCACTTGACAAGTCTATGCAAAATCTGGAATTCACGCATATCTTTTCCTTGACTGATCCAAACGTTGCTACAGACTGTCTCATCCAAACTCTATCTCATGAGATAAATAATCACTCAACATTGAAGCGCACAGCTAAACGCAAGAGAATCCTCAAACCATGGATTACTCCAGGACTACTGCGATGCATGAGGAACAGAGACATTTTACACAGGAGATACAAACAGTCTCCTGATAATGAAGTCCTTAAAACTACCTACACAAGATACAGGAACTTCTGCAATAAGATTCTTAGAAAAGTTAAAAGACAGTTCGATTCAAATGAAATTGCCAAAGCTGGTCATAATACAAAGTTGTTGTGGGATACAGTCAAGCGTGTCACAAACACAACTAAAATTACTCACCCCCCTACGGAATTACTGTCCTCCTCAGAAACCCCTTCTCAATCTCTTAATGAAGTTAATTCATTCTTTGTAAACATAGGCAAGGATCTTGCTGATCGTATTCGGAGTGTCCAGGATAGCTGCTCTCCTCATTCCCAGTTCAATACCTCCAATAGTTTGAGTTCCTTCGTACTATTGGACACAAATCCTGATGAGATAGCCTCTATTATTGGATCTCTGAAGGTCAATGCTGCAGTGGGCTTTGATGGCATTTCTACAACCATCATAAAAAGGTACTCTGCAGTCCTTACACCCGTACTATGCCATATATTCAACCTATGCCTTGCCTCTGGTACTTTTCCTTCTTCTTTCAAAAATGCCATTATTCATCCCATTTTTAAAGGGGGTGACCGCACCTCTGTCTCTAATTATCGCCCTATTGCGGTGCTACCTGCCCTGTCCAAGATCTTAGAACGACTCATTAATAATAGGCTTACCACATACCTTGAAAACAATAACTTATTGTCAACCAACCAATTTGGGTTCAGGAAGAAAAAATCAACTTCTGATGCAGCCATGAAACTGATAGATAGAATCGTTGATAAACTTAATCAACGCAAAAAATGCCTCACAGTGTTCATTGATCTTGCAAAGGCGTTTGATACCGTTCCTCTCCCCTGCCTTCTGTCTAAACTAGAATGCTTAGGCGTTCGTGGTATGCAACTCCAGCTTTTTAACTCATATCTTTCAGACCGTAGGCAGATAGTCAAAATCGACGGTTGCCTTAGCGACGAGCTGCCTATTTCATATGGCGTGCCTCAAGGCAGTGTCTTGGGCCCTACATTGTTTCTGGTGTTCATAAACGACCTGTGCAACATGCACCTGAGCTCTGGTAACATTGTCTCTTTTGCCGACGATACTGCAATTACCTTTTATGATGAATCATGGGCTAAACTGCAAGCAACTGCTCAAAATGGATTTGATTCAATATATAGATGGCTTATCTCTCACTCACTCACGCTAAACACTAATAAAACTAAACTCATTACATTTTCCCTAAACTCCACTACTCAACCCCTGGCACCCGTTACTCTAAAAGCTCACACCTGCCAACCCAATTCCGCCTCTTGCAACTGTCCTACAATTTTGTCTACTGACACGGTGAAATACCTCGGAATTATCTTAGATAAACACCTTAACTTTAAAGCACATATCACCCACCTTACTGCTCGTGTTCGTAAGCTCATATATCTTTTTAAAACACTCAGACACATTGCCAATACTTATGTAATACGTACCGTGTATCTCGCCATGTGTCAGTCAGTCATCTCGTACTGTATTAATAGTTGGGGTGGAGCTGCGAAAACTACACTCAAACCTCTGGAAGTAGCTCAAAGAGCCATTCTTAAGGTTGCTACTTTCCGGCCAATGCTCTACCCAACCTTTGATCTATATAAAAAATGCAAAGTCCTCACGGTCCGCCAAACTTTTATTCTCAACATTTTATTACATCAACACACAAAAACTCCTTTTACACAAACACAATCCTCACTTAGGCGCAAGAACGAAATTTGCAGAGTACCCTTCACACGCTTTGCTTTTACTAAACGTTTCTTTTACTACCTTGGGCCATTTTTATATAACAGAATAAACAAAACCATCCATGTACATCAATCCTCTTACGAAATGTGTAAAAGACAGATAACATGCTTTCTAGCCAGTTTAAACTACGACGACACTGAACTTCTCCTTACCTCAAAATCGTAGTGACTTCTCTAACACTCCGTTTCTAATCTCTACCTCTTTCCCTTCCGTTTACACACATACAAACACACCACGCCTACATCACAAAACACACTCACACCACATCTACATCACAGAATACACATACTAACACTTTAGTAAGTATATTTAAGTAAACATACGTTTGCACCTTGTAGTTCTAAGCAGTCTATTATAAATTATTTGTGCTCCTTCTGTGGGAACCTGGGCTGGTGATCCTTAATACAGGTTACCATGTAACCTAGCTAGGACGCCAGATTCAATTCTATTTATTGTTACTCTTTTCTTATTATCCGAAAATTGTGAATTTATATTTATCGTAACAGACTGTACCACACTTTTTTGAAATAAATAAATTTTATTATTATTTATTATTATTAAATTAGAGCTTACATCTTAATTATTTACTGTATATATATTAATTAAACTAGGTAATTTATTATTGTATTATCTAAAATACAGTGTTTTTATCGTTATTGTAAAACATATATAAATAAAATATTATGTGAAAAAACTCATACTCTCATCTGTTCTTATGAATATTTTCGTAAATAATACACAAGATTTAAAAAAAACAATATTTAACATATTTATATATGACCTCTACATACGTCTGGCTGAAGTTTAAAATAAATACAATTGAGGAAAAACCATTTTAATTTTTTTTAAATTTTCATTTCCTTTTATCCCAGAAAGTGCACATTTGGCGCACCATGTGTCTTAGTATTAAATATAGCTCTTATTATTAGCATTATGATATTAGAGACCGCTACTTGAAACAAGGCCAGAATCAGGGGGGAGAGAGCTCGATACACTCATTTTCATAGTAAAATATCACATTTTCTCAAATTACTTCCGAAATATGGGAGTTATGAAGAAATTTATAAGCACTAGTTATGAAGGCATTAGGTAATAGTGTGCACTTCCACACCACGACAAAGATCACCGACATTGCAACCACAAACATGTCAGGACTCTCTAACACGTCTGATGTGTATGACGGCATCAGTGAGCTACAGCATCGTCATTATCTCGAAAGTAACTGGTGCTTATAGCACAGAAGTCCTCCTATTTTAAGCCCAGCTGCACATGTCTTGTATCTTACCACTCAGTTATAAAATAGGCTTAAGTCTTGAACAAATAAATATTGTTTGATTCGGTGGTGCGGGTTTATAACTTAGGATTAATAATGTAAGTAGTTATATTACAGCCATCGTGTACCGTACATCCCGTACATTCTGTCAAAGTTGGTGTAAGTTCAGGGTGTGTATGTGTTAGCAGACCGCAGCGTCGACAAATCTTGTCCCGGAAGTGACGCGGGCGCCATCTTGCGGTGACGTGGGCGCCGGAAGCGCGCGTATTTCCGGCCGGAAGTGGCGCGACGCCTCAATGTCCGACGAGCTCCTAATTCCAGCGCCGCTCACGATTCCACTCAAACACATTTTTATTTGATGTAATTTATACGAAGTAGAACTCGACGGACGCGGACGACGCAACGGCGCGGCGCATCCGCTCGCCAATGGCAAAGTAATAAGGAAAGATAAAAGACGTGAACGGGATGAAAGCCATCCAGATCTGGAGCTGCTTGTCGGTAGTCGTGAGAGCATTACATAGATCACAATGTGTTTTTTCATTTTGGCTTTTATCAAACTTAAATTTTCATTCGTCTCAATTTAGACACTTTTTGTCAGAAAGTAACTAATTGACGGCCAGACAACTCACCCTGAATGCAAATCGTTCTGTTATGTTGAAATAGTAGCAATTACATTTAACTCAATGTTTTTGTTGTAAATTCTATTCTTAATGGATAGAGTCAAGTCTTATGTGTTGTTGTAGCGTTGTGAGCGTTCTCAGCTGCAAGTAGTCGAGTGATACTAAAATCACAATTAGTAAGTTCCTAGTCACATCACAAAAAACGGGGAACAACACTAGCCATCCGGAGACGCTCTGTCATTTGGTTTCCGCTTGCAAGGCTGACAACAGTTGTTCCCTGACCCTCAGAATTCTTTGTGCCCCGACCTAGGGTGAGTTCCACATTAGCTTGGCAATTATACCAGATCCTCTGCGCTGGATAATCTATATTGATTTTATAACCTATAAAGTATCTAATTTCGTGTGTCAATGTCGGACACGCGGCTACGATCCATCCAGCGCACAGGAGATTGTAATATGTATGTTTTGCTACTACATCGGGATGGTGTAGTGCCTCACTGTTTTATTCTTAGTGATTAGTGAGCCATCTGCAATGTCACGTTTACTTTGTGTTTATGTTCGCGTTTTCACATACTTAACCTAAGTTTAGCATCCGCTTATGTGCCACGCTATTCTCTCTCTCTCTCTGCCTGTAAACCGCTGCGATGTGCTGAGCTTTCACCTACCCTACTCCCCATACCGCTCCTTGGTCGCTAAACGGGGGAAGAAGCTGGCACATCGGCCTGCCGCTATCCGCACCGCGTCTAACATGCGCTCTCTAACGCGCCTTCCAGGGTTCTACGTACGGGCTGAGTGCAGGACCCCTTACTCAATCCTGCACTACCTACGCACGCTAGCAATGGCCTGCCCTACCTGCGGCCTGCTGCCGCAAGCCACCTGCGGCCTACCGCCGCAAGCTACCTGCGGCCTACCGCCGCAAGCTACCTGCGCGAGCCTGTGCTGACAGGCAACCACGTGCTACCGACGCACACTACCTGTCGGTCTTGAGAAGGCCGTCCGGCCTACTACTAAGCCTGTGCTGACAGGCCTCCACGTCTGCCACGTGCTACCAAGGACGGTACCCTTCCTATTCTAAGTGTGCGAGTGCTCAAGACTCGGTTTGTAGGACCTTACCTACGACCTAGTCGTGTAACTACTTTCTACCTATCTACCTAATTATATGTATTAACTTATCCTAGTGTTTCAATCATCTACTACCTTTCTACCTACCTAACAGTTAACGGCCTGCGTAGCCTACCCTGCGCAGCCCTAGCTGTTACACGAGCTATCACCCGTAGTTTGGACCACATCCCAAGTAAGCGACGCGTCGTGCGAGGCGAGTGAGTATTGCTGGCCTGCGTGCCGCGCACCCGTTAGCGTGCGGCAGTACACGACCACTCGTGACTATCACAACCAGCCGAATGAACCTAATAGGTTATAGCCCAGTTAAAATAATAGTAAAATGACAGACTACCCTCAATTATTTGCTGATTTGTTTTGTTCACGGCCTCAGTTCAAATAAAAAACAAGACAGAGCGCTGCGAACAATATATTGAAGCATGCCAAAACTACACCGCCGCTCTGTACATACATGCTCACGCGCACACATTTACAACTTTTACAATGATACAATGTACAATCAAACTACACCACTCAAAGTGCACACATGTTTACAAAACCGGCTTCACTTCACTGTTGATAGCACTCTGTCTTGGTTTTTTATTTGGTCCGAGTTCACGGCGCGTAAAATTGGATGTGACAAGGTGACTGACTGAGTTCTAAGTAAAGTTAGTGACATTTCAATGTTTTGTTCCACAGTTTATTCAATTCAATTTATTTATTAATTCAATTCATTTATTAATTTTGTGAACATAGTGTAAAAATTATACAGATGTTTTACAAAGAAATATTGGTCCAAACTTCGTTCCGCCAGAAGACATACAAAATTGTTGAGGTAATCATTAACAAAATAAAGATATAAAGTTAAGTGCTCGTAGGGATCTTGACCATCTTCCGGGCTCTGGGATTATTCTGAAAGCCGTGGAATACCTCTCCACTCCTCAAGCACCTCAGGACATGTTGCCCCCTTGTCGCTACGTCACTATGTGCTAGCGACAGTTTTCGGAGGCCCATTATTGAGTGTGCAATTCACCCCCTGCTATTTTATCCGTGTACATATAAAACATTGAACAGGCAGGGGCCATAGTCCTTCCATAGTTCTAGGTCAGCAGTCAACTTAAGCCACCCAAACCCATAGTCCAATAACTTTGTTTCCATATCCTGTAATAGTCCTACACCAACTGGGGGTTGTCCTTGGGAACACTTGCATAGTACACACAGGGATAATCGTCGGTTCGTGCCTCATATAATTAAAAACGTCTAACGGGCCTCTGCGAGTTGGCTTTGGCTCCTCGTACGCCTTCTAAAGGTCCGGGACCCCAGGGTCCCGAGAAATGTTAAGAGACGTAAAAATAATAATAATAATAAAATGTCAATAAATTAAGACGACACATAAAAATATAGGTAGCATTTAGTCACAATTTCGTATACAATATTATATTAAATAGCAACATTTTAGGAAGTGGCCTGTAATCCACCACGCGGGCCCAGTGCGGGTTCTTCACAATATAAAAGAACAGAAAATTTTATTATTGCGGTATGGTTTCGGTCGGCCCGGGTACATTAATAGTACGTGACCGGTTAAATGAACTATATTTGGCAGCATTTTTTTTGCTTTATATATAGTTAATTGATTCAGGTGTGACTTTGCGGAAATCCATTATAAAATACCATAGACGACGTATATTTACTAACCTAATCCGCGTAACTGTTCTTAAGGAGTCATAAAGAACTCTGTAAGAAATCGACACGTGTTTCACCTCTCAACGAGGCATCCTCAGGTTGGCTATTGTTGCAAACCCGGACCCGACGTGTCAAGCGTCGAGAGCAGTGTGAGTCACTTTTCTAGATGTCGCGACGCCCCTGTAAGGGGGCGTAGCGAGCGGGGTCAGGGCTTCGCCCCTCGCCCGCGGATGCATCACGGTGGCCCGCTAATACGGGCCCCTCCATATGTTTGCCTTAACGGCCTGTGCAAATGACGCAGGCAAAGTGCGTCTGTGTGTATGGTTGCTATGAATTATTCAGTAGGTGCGCCACGACGCTAAATCCTATAGCGCCGCTTCTTCACGACATCTCGGCGGTCTGTCCCCGCCAGGTGAGACCCCCAGTTGCCTGGAGGAGGCCCAACGAAGACGACCAGCGACAGAGATGCCGACTCGACGTAAAAATCACACATCATGAATTGTCATAAACGACATGTGCTCCGCGCACTGCAGTGGGTCCTCATGGTTGTACTTCACTTCTTAGTTTATTTGTTTTATCAGCCTGTCTACGCCCACTGCTAAACATGAGACATGCGATGAAAACATACTGAATATAGATTTTTTAAATTATTTTAAAAGCGACCTGAGCGGAGCGAGGATTAATCAGCCGCCGTCCGCTGGCGCCAGCGCTACACAGTTACACACCCAACACTCTTATCTACATTATGTTACTAAGGGTATAAACATTATTCCTATACACGCCATACATACGGTCATACACACAGCCATTATAAAGGCGTGTCAGGTGCATTTCCGTCCTCACTTCGACATTAGCGAAATAAAAATACGAGGAATAAAGTATTACACTCGATTTATAATCGAACAACATAAGTGTTATGTGCGACTGTGCCATTACCGGTTCCAAATAAAGATTAACATAGTGTGTAATCGTCTTCTTTACGTGTGGTTAGTGACTAACCTGGTGTCAGAGGTTTAAAGCCGCCCATGGACCTCTGACTTGGCTTCACATGCCGTAGAGAAATATCTCTCAGGCATGCCGGTTTCCTCACGATGTTTTCGTTCACCGTTTTTGAAGCAAGTGATAATTATACAATACGCACATAAATCCGAAAAGTTGGAGGTGCGTGCCTTGGGTTCGAACTCGGGAACTTTGACTTGGCAGTCCGACGGTCACACCACTAGCATATCACTACTTAACACTGTAATTATCGTGCTACACAAATAACTGGGACGTTTCAATTAAGTGCCGAGTAGTTGAATGCAATTCGCGGCACCGCACCCGACGCGATTGTTATTACTACTGCATGTTAGTCATATCCTTACCCCGCGTAAGCGGCGGCCACTAACTATAATAATAGTAGACGCACAATATAGACTGGCCCGCTACTGAGTCGGTACAAGTGACAGTCAATCATACAGAAGATCGCGCAGAAGATCGACTTCATTTTGTGTTGACAACGTCTCAGCTATCATCTGAAATGGCAGGATAAGAACGTTTCCTTCACTTAGTTCTAAATAGGTATTAGTTCGTGAGTGGTACATGTTCAATATAGCCTGCGATCCTGCATACATTACTGTTACATGCTCTAGGTTGCTGGCGAGTGTTGGCTAATGCCGCGTATCGGCGATCAGCTAAAAGCAGCGGAAACGATGTGCGCGCACGTTACACAGCACAAGCCCGTGGCACAAGTGCACCTACCTACTATGTATTGCAATTACCAGCACAATCACCTACTAACCTCGCGATACATTATAATAACACAAGTCTGCTGCGATGGCCTAAGTGAATAAAAATAAAAGTTAAAGTGACGTACACGCTGTGCTCCACGACGACATGATTTGTAAGCGCCGCCACAGATTTATGTAACTTGTAAGTTTAGCCTCGCATGCAACCGTCTGTTACCGACTTATTATTGTTAGCTGAAGTTTTTAATTAAACTAGTGACTTGCAGACTGTTTGCTACTTGTGTTTGAGTGGAAGTTTTAACCGTGTACCCGTACCTACTAGTAATAATGTTGCTTGTGTGTTTATCATAGTACTTATACAGTGTTATTGGTAAAACACCAACTACCTTTTAAGGGGTCATTGTATTCCTCATTATGAACCACTTTTACTACGGGACCAAACCTAAAATCATGAAAAAAATATCAGCTGTTCCTTACATTTTCACGATTTATGCGAACATAAATATAGGGAACAGCAGATTTTTTATTCGTGACTTCAGGTTTGGTCCCATAGTAAAAGTTGTTCATAATGACGAGTCTGTTTGAGTGGAATTTTTAACTGTAGACCCGTACCTACTTGTAATATGTTGCGAGTGTGTTTATTATAGTACTCGTACTTAGATACATACATAAACTAGTGACTTACAGACTGTTTGCTACTTGTGTTTGAGTGACATTTTAAACTGTCATCTGTACCTACTAGTAATATGTTGCTTGTGTGTTTATTGTAGTACTTACATTTGTACATAAACCAGTGAGTTACAGACTGTTTTCTACTTGTGTTTGAGTGACATTTTTAACTGTCATCTGTACCTACTAGTAATATGTTGCTTGTGTGTTTATTATAGTACTTACATTTGTACATAAACTAGTGAGTTACAGACTGTTTTCTACTTGTGTTTGAGTGACATTTTTAACTGTCATCTGTACCTACTAGTAATATGTTGCTTGTGTGTTTATTATAGTACTTACATTTGTACATAAACTAGTGAGTTACAGACTGTTTTCTACTTGTGTTTGAGTGACATTTTTAACTGTCATCTGTACCTACTAGTAATATGCTGCTTGTGTGTTTATTATAGTACTTACATTTGTACATAAACTAGTGAGTTACAGACTGTTTTCTACTTGTGTTTGAGTGACATTTTTAACTGTCATCTGTACCTACTAGTAATATGTTGCTTGTGTGTTTATTATAGTACTTACATTTGTACATAAACTAGTGAGTTACAGACTGTTTTCTACTTGTGTTTGAGTGACATTTTTAACTGTCATCTGTACCTACTAGTAATATGTTGCTTGTGTGTTTATTGTAGTACTTAGTTACATAATACTATAAACTAGTGACTTACAGACTGATTGCTACTTGTGATTGAGTGACATTTTAAACTGTCATCTGTACCTACTAGTAATTTGTTGCTTGTGTGTTTATTGTAGTACTTAGATACATACATATACGAATCTATTTATATCAATCATCATATTTTTTTTTCTCCTCCTCTGCAGTTGGTAAGGACAATCTTTGCTCAAGAATGGTTTCCCTTATCCTCCCCACATTACTTCCTATCTTGACCCACATTTTTAACTTCTCCTTGTTTTCTAGTTCTGTTCCCGAGGCCTGGAAACAAGTATCATCCCCTTACCCAAAATTGCTAACCCGGTCTCTCTGTCCGATTTCCGACCCATTTCTATCCTCCTATATCTCTAAAGTTCTTGAGTACATTGTTCATCGGCAACTCTCTACCTTTCTAACTACGAATGACCTTCTTAGTCCTTTTCAATCTGGTTTTCGCCCTGGGCATAGCACAGTAACGGCTCTTTTGAAAGTTACTGATGAAATACGCTGGGCTATGGACCACAAATCTCTCACCTTGCTTGTACTGCTGCACTTTAGCAGTGCCTTTAACTCTGTCGATTTCGACATACGAGTACTTCTAGGAATCCTTAAATCTTTCAATTTCTCTTCTTCTACTGTTGATTGGTTCGAGTCCTATCTTAAAGGCCGCTCGCAGCGGGTTCGTCTCGAACAGTCTTCTTCTGACTGGTGTTCTCTTACCGCGGGTGTGCCTCAGGGTGGCGTTCTCTCTCCTCTCTTTCTATTTTCATTAACTCTGTCACCAGAGTCATCTCTTCCCACTTCCATCTCTATGCCGACGATCTGCAGCTTTACACTCACTTTTTAAGGCAAGATGCGGAAGCAGCAGTGTCTGCCATGAACAGTGACCTGGATTTGATTAGCGAGTGGTCACGGTCCTTTGGACTGCAAATCAATCCTAAGAAATCCCAGTAGGGCTAACTTGACACACGCGACAATTACTCACTCTCGCGCGAGTAGTTGTCGTCTATTTCTGTCACTTTTCTCGTTTTCTGACAGCGCTGCCATACAAAATAGTCGACTCGTTCTGTCAAACTTGATATTTTGTCGACAAACTCTAACATGACACCTTAGTTATCTCGATTTTTGACAATTCAACACGAGATAATCTGCGATTTTTCTATCACTTTGTCGTATTTACTCGACCTCGATTTTGACGACGAGAAGAGTAGACAAAATAATGATACAAAAAAAAAACTCCCGAATAGCATGGCAGTTTCACAATTGTATTTAATTTAGTCATGTTTGTCGTATATTAAGTAAATAGGTTCCGGCAGATATCTCTTGTCATTGGAATAATAGTTTATCTGTACTTAATAAAATTAGTCTTGGTCAACCCGTCTTTCATTCACAACATGGTGACAGCGGTGCTGAATAATTAATTTAAATTAACACCCATTAATCCCGGTTTAAGCTCAAAAAGACAATAAAAGTGATAGTGATTATTGTAAGCAACTGAAAAGAATGGAACACGCACGGCCTCCGGCGGAATTGTATCTGAAAGGTGGGCCGGCTAGTCGGGCCGAAGCGTGGCAAAAATGGCTGAAGCAATTCAACGTGTTTCTAAAAGCGTCTGGTGTCCACAAAGAAACGACTGATGTCAAAGCAAGTTTATTGGTGAATTTAGTCGGATCGGAGGGGTACGGCGTGTATACAACTATTAAATCCACCAAAGAAGAAAACAAAGAATGCCTTGATACGCTCGTGCTGAAATACAATGAACATTTTGGAATGAAACAAAACACTACGATGGCTCGATTCAAGTTTTTCTCAAGAAACCAGGAAGAAGGTGAATCTATAGACGACTATGTAACGGCCCATAAACTTCTCACTCAGCGATACGAGTTCGAGCATTCAGAAGAGGGCCTGGTGCGAGACAGGATCGTGTCTGAGACAGCAAGCTGCGCGATCGACTACCCCGGGCAGACGGTCTCACTCTTGCAAAAGCAGTATAAATCTGTCAAGCTAACGAGATGTCCACGGAGGAACAGATGCAGATAGAGGGCTCCAAGACTCAGGTGGTAGCAGTGGACGCGATGTACCCGCGCGGTGCGTACCGCGCGGGCACGAGCGGGGTAGCAGCGCGAGCCGGCACCGGCGCGGCAGTAACGACCTGGCGAGGACGCAGCCGCGGGGCCGGTGCGTGCCAGCCGCAGCGTGGTGCGGCGGCCGGAATGAGTGGCGCGCCCGCTCAGCAAGGTGTGCCTGGAAAAGTGTTGTGTGCTGCGTATGGTATAGGTAGTTGTGATAGCTATAAATGTGCGGCTAAAAAAGCAATGTGCTTCTGGTGCAATGAAAGATGACATTTTAAGAACATGTGTCCGAAATTGCGTAGGCGAGTGTTACAAATCAACGCTGGTATCGAGCCTGACGCTGACGTGATTGGCAGTGAGGATGACGACGGGTTGTACTATATTTCTTTGCTATCGGGGAAGATGGATCGTAAGGACTCTAAATGGTATGAAACTTTGATTTTTAAATGTACCGGGGCAACTGAAAGTTTTAAGTTAGATTCTGAATCAGATTTAAATGTAATTTTACTTAGAACATTTCAGGGACTAGGGCTGCCAAACGAAATTATAAGTTCAGATAACACGAGGGCACAATCATTTTGTGGCAATTATATACCGATAGCTGGTTATTGTTATCTAAAATGTACTTATAAAATCATTGAGTATACGTTACGTTTCATTATTGCCGACTTCGATTGCCAAAGTATGTTAGGTAGATATATGCTTGTGAAGAGCTGGGAATGGTGAAACGTATATTGTCCCTCAACCTAGATCCCTATGCAGACTTGTTTCAAGGTTTAGGTAAATTACCCGGTAAATATACCATTGTAATAGATCAGTGCGCCCAGCCGTCAATCTGTCCAGTTAGAAAAATACCCATAGGTGTTCGTGACAAGTTATCGCAAGAATTGGTGCGCATGGAGAAAATGGGAGTGATCCGTAAGGTGGCTCACCCGACACAATGGGTGAACGGTATCGTAGTAGCGGCTAAGAAGGACGGCACCATCCGCGTGTGCCTCGACCCGCGGCCGCTCAACCACGTCGTGCGGCGTGCGCACTACCCACTGCTGACGCTGACGGAGATCGCAACTAAGCTCCAGGGGGCCCAATATTTCAGTAAGTTAGATGCTCGTTGTGGGTTCTGGATGGAAGAAATTGACGATGCGACATGAAAGATGATATAGAATGTCAATTGCTTATAAAATATATACAAGGAGGATGGCCGCTGAATAAATATTCAGTTGACGAACGAGTGAGAGGTCAGTGGTCGTATAGAGGTAGCTTTGGTTTCATCGATGGAATCATATTTACAGATAATCTAGTTTATATACCGAAAAGCGTTCGGTCGGAAATGCTGAGTAGGTTACACGACGACCACATGGGCATAGACAGGTGTATGCGTCACGCTCGCGAGGTGATGTTCTGGCCGGGCATGTCACGTGACGTGGAGGAGATGGTGCGCCGGTGTCATGCATGCATCGAGCGTGCACACGACCACCCTGCACGAGAGCCACTTATGCCACATCACATACCGCCTTTGCCGTGGGCCAAAGTGGGCTGAGACATTTTTCAGTATGCAGGAAAGTATTTTTTAATACTAGTAGACTACTTTTCTAATTTCATAGAAGTGAATCCGTTAACAAACATTGGTACGAAGGCGGTAGTGACTGCCATGCGAGATCAATTCGCGAGACACGGGATCCCGCAGGAGTTGGTGTCTGATAACGGTCCGGCTTACGCATCAAAAGAGTTTGATAACTTTTGCTCAGAGTGGGACATTGAGCACACAACTAGTTCGCCAAACTATGCTCAATCAAATAGGCAAAGTGAAAGGAGTGTTCAGACAATTAAAAATATTTTGATAAAGTCCATAAATTCGGGGACAGACTTCTACTTAGGGCTATTAAACGATCGAGCTACGCCACGTAATGGAATCAGTTCACCTTAGGAACTGTTAATGGGGCGGTGACTCAATACTAGGCTACCGTCGCACGCTGAAAAGTTAAAGCCAAGTCGAAATAATGAGACTGATTACAAAGAGATGTTACGTAAACAGCAGGCCGATAAGACGTATTATGATAGGCGAGCGAAACCGCTACCAAAGTTATCGACCGGTCAAACGGTGCTTGTTACCGACGACGGCAAACGCAAATCTGCACGAATTGTAGGCCGCGCGGCTCAGCCTCGTTCTTATTTTGTCGTAGACAATACGGGTAGGCGATTCAGGCGAAACCGAAGGCATCTTCTTAAGCTGCCAACCGATGGCAATGTAACCCCCGGCTCATCTCATGAACAGATGAGCGATGATGAGATTTGGAGTAGTCCCAAAAGCGGTAGCGATGACAGCCCCGGGACAAGCGATGATGTTGTCACTCCCATTCCACCACAAGGCTCGCCAATTCAGCGCATTCGCAGACCGGCGGCAATACTAGCACGACAAAAGATTGAAAGCTATTTACTAAAAAAAAAAAAATGTTAGGGATCACTATACAATAATAATAATAAAGTACCTACCTATGTACACCTAAATTTGCACTAAGATATATTAGATATGTTATGTTATGTTGTGTGTTAAGTTATGAAGTAAAACAAAAAAAAAAAGGACATGTCGTATATTAAGTAAATAGGTTCTGATAGATATCTCTTGTCGTTGGAATAATAGTTTATCTGTACTTAATAAAATTAGTCTTGGTCAACCCGTCTTTCATTTACAACAATTTTTTTTTTTACAATATATTATCAATGAAAATACTTAGTTTTAAACTACTATTTATATTGGAACGACATGTTTTAAATGGAGTTTTTCGCGATTTGTATGAATTTTTAAAAAAAAAACCTACATGTAGAGCTTTAGGGGTTTATGGGTTTTATAAAGGGGGTCGAAATCATTATTTTTGCGATAGGACACACCATTTTTGAGATATAAGCAAAAGAAAAGAAAAAAAGATATAGTACTGTTTTTGCACCGTCGAAGTGTTGGTGTGAATTTTGGTTCATGACAACTCATTTTAATCCACATCCTTTTAATCGCGATTAAAAATAGTCAGATTTAGATAAACAATCAAAATTTTAGGTGAAAACGTCAAATTCAGAATAGCAAAATTTCCATTTTCACAAAATTAATAGTTCAGTGCCATAATAGTGGGAAAACGTCGTTTAACAGGAATAAACAAAATTTTGGTGATTTTTAGTCTAGTTTAGAAGCACTTGTGACAAGAGAATCGGCACCATTGAATGAAAGAAACGGAATCTCAAGCCGATGTTGCTATCATAAAAATGATTTGTTTTTAATAATTTGCAACATCGGTTTCTCGTCGCGAGATATAGAAGTGTCAAAGTGCCTTTTTCGAGTTAACTAGTCGTTTACGGTCATGTTAGGGTTTAGAATGACGTCAGAATCGTCGACACATTTCGACAAAACGAGAAAAAGAGCGTTCTCGCGCTTGTCATGTTAGCTATATAGGCCATCATTATCGGCGGAATAGGCTCGATGTTGCGTCGCTGTCTCCACTCTGTCTGAATGGAGTTCAGATTGAATACGCAACTACTGTTAAAAACCTGGGATTTACCATGGACTCTTACCTATCGTGGACTGCCCATGTTGGTCAAGTCAGTCGTAAAGTTTTATGATGTACACATTCCATTCGCTGAAATGCCTCCAGTGCTTCTTGCCCTTTAGTACCAAAATCTCCCTTGCTCAAACTCTCATACAGCCCATCATTGACTACGCTGATGCCTGTTATTTGGATGCCACCGAGGAGCTTTTAAATAAACTTGATCGTTTGCAAAACATCTGTATTCGTTTTGTTTTTAACCTTAAAAAGTATGACCACAATTTAAACTTTCGCAAGATACTCAAGTGGCTCACTATTCGACTTCGCAGGAACTCTCCGATATTGTGTCTGCTATTTAACATCCTTCACAACCCTAAAACGCCATCCTATCTGCGGGAACGCTTTTCCTACGCCCGTCCTTCTGATGCACCTTGCAGCTCGCATCTTAGAAATCTCCTTAAATCCCCTCCCCACTCAACCGACTTCTACTCCTACTCCTTCAGCGTGCACGCGGTTCGGTTGTGGAATTCACTTCCGCCTGACATTAGGGACTGCCAAACTGTTGCAGTTTTTAAAAGAAGAGTGAAAGAACACTATCTGTCCACTTCGTCATAGTTGCATATTTTGTATTTATTATTTTATACTACGTTATAATTAAGTATATATATTTTAGGGTTATTTATTTTAGAAGTATGTATGTAAGTTTATTCTCATATTGTATGTTTATAGTTAAATTAATGAATAATTAAGTGTTTTTATTTTATGTATATTATTTTCTCTTCTAATCTTACACACGTTGTCTACATCTCTTTAACTACTTTCCTATCGCAGGTATGCTGGAAGAGATTTCTTTAGAAATAAGCATCACCTTTGTACGTTTTTTTCTGTTCCTTTCTTCTTGTCTATTTATAATGTGTGTACATAAACTGTTAAATAAAATAAAGTAATATGTTGCTTGTGTGTTTATTATAGTACTTAGATACATACATAAACTACTGAGTTACAGACTGTTTTCTACTTGTGTTTGAGTGACATTTTTAACTGTCATCTGTACCTACTAGTAATATGTTGCTTGTGTGTTTATTGTAGTACTTACATTTGTACATAAACTAGTGAGTTACAGACTGTTTTCTACTTGTGTTTGAGTGACATTTTTAACTGTCATCTGTACCTACTAGTAATATGTTGCTTGTGTGTTTATTATAGTACTTACATTTGTACATAAACTAGTGAGTTACAGCCTTTTTTCTACTTGTGTTTGAGTGACATTTTTAACTGTCATCTGTACCTACTAGTAATATGTTGCTTGTGTGTTTATTATATATAGTACTTACATTTGTACATAAACTAGTGAGTTACAGACTGTTTTCTACTTGTGTTTGAGTGACATTTTTAACTGTCATCTGTACCTACTAGTAATATGTTGCTTGTGTGTTTATTATATATAGTACTTACATTTGTACATAAACTAGTGAGTTACAGACTGTTTTCTACTTGTGTTTGAGTGACATTTTTAACTGTCATCTGTACCTACTAGTAATATGTTGCTTGTGTGTTTATTATATATAGTACTTACATTTGTACATAAACTAGTGAGTTACAGACTGTTTTCTACTTGTGTTTGAGTGACATTTTTAACTGTCATCTGTACCTACTAGTAATATGTTGCTTGTGTGTTTATTATATATAGTACTTACATTTGTACATAAACTAGTGAGTTACAGACTGTTTTCTACTTGTGTTTGAGTGACATTTTTAACTGTCATCTGTACCTACTAGTAATATGTTGCTTGTGTGTTTATTGTAGTACTTACATACGTACATAGACTCACGCCTTCTTCCCATGAGGGTAGGCGGAAATTATGGACTTTCACCTGCTACGATCCTTACTTAATCTGTAATGTTGTATCGCTACTTTCTTATTTATAACATAATGACAACAATAAAATGTCAAGTCTAACCATAGACGTAATAATATTAGGGACATCCTAAGGGTAATTAGTTAGCTGATTCTCGCCACAGTGTGCTTTTGGGTAACACGTGTGTTCAGAATTTTTGCGGTTTTTTAGTGTTATTGTGATTATTGTGACTTGTTATTGTGTTAGTTTGTGTGCGTTTGTTGTCACCTGCTAGCAGGTTTGTCTAGTGTTTGTTTTTTAACTACATTGGTCACCATTATCCATATTCAATATGAATATGGATAAAAACAAACCCCCAGACCCACCCGATATACCTACTACACCCCTTTCCGGCTTTTCCCCCTCTGACTTAAGTCCCACTGCCAACCCATTAAGCCAGTCTGCAGATGTGGTCTGTAATCTGGAGTTCCAAATTCTTCCTTCCCATTCTATCTCCCGTATACGTCCCGGTAATGAAGATGAGGTATCCAATCGTCCTACCAAACAACCGAAAACCCAAATAGGCCGTGTTAGGTACTCAGTCACAGATAAAGGACCTTATTTAGTCCACGTTTCCCGTCAGGAAGCTCAACCTAACTCTGGAACCACCCTACACCCTGTTACATTTGGCCGGTACTTGTCTAATCAAAATTTCTCCAATATTATTACAGTCAAGTGAGTCGGTAGAAATCGTGTATCAGTTGAATTTTCATCCCCTCAGGATGCAAACGCTTTTATCTCTAATAAAGTTTTAGGTACAAATTTATATGATGCTATAATTCCTTCTTTTAATATAACCCGTATGGGTGTTGCAAGTGGCATCCCTACTGACTTCTCGGAAGAGGAAGTCCTGACATATTTAAAAGTTCCAGTAGGCTGTGGTCCAATTCTAAAAGTTAGGCGATTGAATAGAAAGGTTAACAAAGATGGTTTAATTGAATACAGGCCCACAGAAACTTGTGTCATCACATTTGATGGCCAAGTTTTACCAAAAAGAATATTCTGTTTTTATATTCGTACATCGTTAACTGTAGAACAGTATGTCTATCCCACCATTCAATGCCGCAAGTGTTGCCGATTTGGTCATGTTGAATCTCTCTGTCGTTCTAAACCGTACGGCAGGCAGAAGACAATTAAAACAATAATGGCTGAGAAAGTAATGTCCTATTCAGAAGCAAGCAAAACTGTTCCCATTTCTACTCGCAGTTATGCAGACATTGCTAAACCACAGTCTCAGTCATCCCACAAAACTGTATTTCTTAAGCCAAAGACCCATGCCCCCCTTTCTCCTTCTTATGATAAAACAGCTCATCTGCAGCTTACTAGCACTCCCCAATCTTCCCAGTCTAATGGCTGTGCTCTCAATAGTCAACTAACAGACTCTCCTGAAAACTTGTCTTCAATAATTGAACTTCTCAGTAAACTCCTGTTGACTTTAATGTCTTCATCAAATAAAACTCAAATACCGTCCAACGTTGCTACTTTACTTATTAACTCTCTCTCATCCCATAATAATGGCTCGATTGGTGTTCCTTCAATGGAATGTGAGGAGCGTGTGGCATAAGAAGCACGAGCTCACATTCCTTTTGAATAAATACAAACCTTTAGCTTGTTCCCTTGCTGAGACTTGGCTAGTCCCGAGCCGTGTACCTTCCTTTAATATTTTCAGATGCGACCGATCTGACGGCTATGGCGGGTCGGCTCTCTGCGTGAACAATCGTGTTCCACTTGTGGTAGTATCTTTGCCTCCTCTAGGTGATAATATTAGTATTGTGGCTGGTAGGGTAGAGGGTATAACCCTCTTATCCGTTTATATTGCTCACCCTCATCAAAGTTTCCTTCCAATTTTAAAACGTATTTTGGAAAACTTAGAAGGCCCTGTACTTATTATGGGGGACTTCAACTGCCATCACTTCAGGTGGGGTTCTGAACGTTGTGACTCTTTTGGGGAAGGTCTTGTTGAAATCTTAGATGACCTTAGCCTATGTATCTTGAACAATGGTTGCCCAACCCGTAGGTCTCTTCCTGGACAGAATAAGAGCTGTGTTGATCTCACCTTTTGCTCACTGGATATTGCAGCGTCATGCCATTGGGAGTGTACCAGTTTGTCACATGGCAGTGACCACTACCCAATTATAATTTCTTTAGCTGAAAAGACTTATTTAGAAAAATCAAACCCTCCACTTTTGAGGGATAATTTATCTAATCCTGATTGGTCAAAGTATTCCTCACTATTGGAGGAAAAGATTGATATTCTTCCAAATTTAGTTCCCCATGATTCTGATTCTCTTAGTCCCCTCCATGTGTCAAACTATTATAATAACCTCATTTCTGCCATAACAACTAGTGCAGACTCATGCTTCACAGTTAAAAACTCAGCACGTGGGCAGATTCCCCCTCCATCATGGTGGGATCAGGAATGCACAACAGCCATAAGGGAAAGGGATGATGCTGAGACGGTGTATAACGAGGCGATGGTTAGCGATAACCTAATAGCATTTAATAGGGCCCTCGCTAAATCTAAAAGGTTGTTGCGAAGGAAGAAGCGTGCGGGTTGGGCCGAGTTTTGCGGTTCTCTGTCCCCCTCCACTCCTTTATCAGTTGTATGGAAGAAGATCAACCGCTTTAGGTGTGGATGTTCCCCTTCAATTTCTTCTCCCATCCCCCGAGGGACTGCTGAAAAGTTCTTTGATAAACTTGCCCCTCCGTATGTACCATCGGAAGCAGAATATAATCAGCCGTCTCTCATTGCTTCAGAGGATCCTTTTGATGCACCATTTTCTATACAGGAGCTTGACTCTGTTTTGAAACATGTTCATGACTCTGCCCCCGGTATAGACGGAATTGTCTATTCCTTTATGTCACACGCAGGCCATAGAGCAAAAAACAATTTTTTAGATATATGCAATTTTTGTTACACCTATGGCTGGGTTTCCGATCAGTGGAAAACTCAAATTATCATACCTATTCTAAAACCTGACAAGCACGCTGATGACCCAAACAGTTTCAGGCCAATCGCTTTGTCATCAGTTCTTGCAAAATTATTGGAACATTTAATAAAGAACCGACTCGAATTTATTGTGGAATCCAGAGACTTACTTCCTAGGTCTCAATTTGGTTTTAGAAAGGGACTCGGTACCATGGACAGTGTTGGGGTTTTGGTTTCAGATATACGTTCATCGTTTTCCAAAAATGAATCCGTAGTCGCTGCCTTTTTAGACATTTCCTCTGCCTATGAATTGTCATAGGCAGAGGAAATGTCTAAAAAGGCAGGTCAAGGTCCTTCTTCCCATTCTCAGGCAAATATTGCAACAGCTGAGAATACCGGAGAGAATGATACATCTGCAATTTGCTAATGTCTCGAACTTTGGTTTTGAGAGTTCCAGGTGAAGAATTTGACGTCAGGACGTCATGGAAAGGCCTACCACAAGGCTTTGTTCTTAGTCCCTTATTGTACAATTTGTATACAGCTGACATTGGTTCATGCCTTAATAACGATTGTCAAGTTCTTCAGTATGCTGACGGTTTGGCTTTATATGTCACCAGTAACTCTGTTAGCGACGCAGCATCATTTCTTTGCGTATCCCTGGACTCTCTAAACCAATGGCTAAATTCACATGGTCTGAGTTTGTCTGCCCCCAAAAGTGCTGTAGTTGTATTTACACGCAGGAGGCTGATCCCACAAATTTCAGTGGGCATCCAAGGCAATTGTATACCAGTTTCTTCAAAAGTAAAATTTTTAGGTGTGGTTTTAGACTCCAAATTGAGTGGTTTACACCATCTAAACTATTTAGTGAATAGATGCGAGAGAACTATTCCTATATTAAAAGTGCTCGCTGGTGTCTGGTGGGGTGCACATCCCTACACCATGAAACTGGTATATAATGCCTTAATCCGGAGTGTTCTGGACTACGTATCTTTTCTCCTAATCCCCTGCAACAAAGGTGCTTTGAATAGGTTGGACAGAATTCAGGCTAAGTGTCTACGGATCATATCAGGCTGTATGAAGTCCTCACCAATTAACGCATTGCAGGTAGAGTGCGCAGATCCACCGTTGGCCTTGAGAAGGCAGTATCTAGCATCGAGATTTTGGGCTAGAGTCATTACCAAATCCTCACACCCTCTTGTTAAAAAAGTGAGCGATTTGGATGCTGTATGCCGGAATTCCAATTATTGGAATCATAAAGAAGTCCCTTTGTTGTTAAAGTCGTTTTGTTGTTATAAAAATTTAGACTACCCCATTATTCAGTTTCCGAAACTTCCCATTTTCAGTTTCGACTATGAAATTATTTGCTTTAAACCATATTCTACAATATTGGCATATCGAAAAAGTCTTCTTCGGCGGACTCTATTTTCAATGCGGCGGTTGGTGAGCGTTGGTATAATTTTTAAAGATTTTTCACGGACGCCTCTAAATTATCAGATGCAAGTTGCACTGGTGCTGCGGTATATTACCAAAACTCTAAAATTGTTTTAAAATTCAAGTACCCTCCACAATCTTCAGTGTTTACGGGTGAGTGCGTGGCCATATTAGAAGCATGTCTATTTATAGAGGCTCATAGCGTTCGACTTGGTGTCATCTTTACGGACTCACTAAGTTGTCTACAAGCTTTGGAGCAGAATCCTTTTAAGAGTAAACTCCATAGTGCAGTACTGATTCAAATCAAAAAGTCCCTTTTCTCTTGTGTCAAAAATCACAAAACTGTACACTTGGTTTGGATTCCAAGTCATTGTGGCATAAGAGGAAACGAATATGTTGATGCTCTTGCTAAGGATGCTGTTACGTCCCAAGACTCTGACCTTAAACACTTCCAATGTCAGGGCTTGCTGAGCCTGCCCAAAAAGAGCTTACTAACCTCATGGCAAGTCCAGTGGCAAAACTCAACTAAACAAAAAGGAGCCTTTTATCACGCAATACAGCCCAATGTTACACCCAAGCCCTGGTTTTATCCCTACAAAAAAATATCTAAGAAAGTAATTTCAATTCTTTGTCGTCTCCGTATTGGCCACTGTTGTTCTCCGGTTTTCCTTCATAAAATCCGGGTCAGAGACTCATCGCTCTGCGAATGTGGGTTGGATGAAGGTACTTTGGAGCACATCTTTTTTAACTGCTCCAATAATAACCCAGCCCATGACTTACATAGCCATCTTCCTAAATTAAAAATCCCTGTCCCAACTAACTTTCCATCCCTACTAACACATTCTTCCCCAAAGGTCTTTGCAGCTTTGATGTTTTTTATTCGTGTCAATGACATCAAATTATGATGTTTTTTTATGTGATCTGTGACCATTTATGTACATATTTAATCATATAGATATCAATATTTTTTATCTGTTTCAGTGTACTAATAATATCCGTCAACAAGTTTCGCATTAATCTCAATTACTTATTGGTATTTAATTTTAGCTTCTATCAATTTTTTTTTTTTATTTTGTTTCCCTCCGCACGTTTTCTCCACACATTGACATTGGCAGAATTGTCGAAATCGGCACCATTGCCATAAGGAAAAATATATAGATAGTAATTAGTTAGCTGTCCGTGCTAGTGATGCGCGCGGTCGGTGTATCCGACCGATACCTTCGCTTAACCTTCGCAACACCGCCGTGATCATTTCACTCACAAATTCGAATATGCTGGTCACCAGCACATTCAAATTCATAAAATAAACATTCAAACATGCCTTCTGAAAACGATATGTTGATTAAGTAGCTTAACGGTTTGCATAAGTGCTTAGCACAAGCTTTTATAATTTTGGTACTTATTTCGTCAAAACCGGCAGACGCAGTATTTTTTAGGTTTTGGATTACCTTGAACACCTCTATATGATCGGTAGGAATTAGGAATATTGTATAATTGTGATCAATGTCCATAGTGTCATGATTTCTTTGAGTCAATTTAAATAAATGTATTACATATTGAATTATGATATCCACTATGGCAACACTGTCAAAGTACAAATTATTAATATTATAACAATGTTTTAAATGTATTTTCATTATTGCAACTCAATGTATTATTTTACTTTGGCAACACTCAGAAATAACGATTATGATAATATCGTTATTTCTGGGTGAGGCAAAAGTAATTCTAAATTGTAAAATGTAATGCAGATGCAGTCGTCATTGGATTGTGAAATAATACAGTTGTACTTAAAAGTATTACCAAGAAAATAGTGTTTTCTTTACAAGTCAGAAGTGGCATGGAATCACGAGCCATATTTTGCCGGTAAAATTGTAAGTAGTTTTATAAATTCTTTACATAACTTCATTGTTTTTGTACCAGATAAGTTCAGTGAGCGGCGAGTGTGGTTATTATGCAGTATTCGGTAGCCATCATTGTAGCGTATTTCCCATATGGCTAATATTTAAATCATAGTTAATAGTAGTTGGCGCGATGCACGTGTTACCTTTGGTCGAGACAACTCCTCGATAAGGTTATCGTTGCGTTGGACTAATTATAAACAATAAGTAAATAGGTGGGCCAGTGCACGTGGCACTCTTGGTCGAGGCAACTCCTCGATAGAGTTATCATTGCATTGGACAACTTGGAAAATAAATAAATTACAAATTATGAGATTGAATGTTGGGAATTTCTCTACGAGATTTTACTTCGAATAATCTGAATAGTATTTCAGTCCGTTCCGTTCACTGACATTTATGTGCAGCTTTATAGTTTGATAGTTAAGCGGTAGCTTAGATTTTGTTGTTTGCGGCAATGGTTAATGACAATGCGAGCTAGCGTATTGTGAACTCCAATACGGCGTGCACTGTTTAGCCGTGTGGGCGACCTGTGATGTACGAGTATAGTGTAGATTCCTATGCGACGTGCACTCGGGTTCAGCCATGTAGGTGAGCTGTTCAGAGATGTACGAGTATAGTCCCCTCGTCATGGAAGAAGACTTTTGGCCGCAGAACGTGGTCTTCCGTCGCTTCCGCGGACAAATTCCACAGAACAGCACAAAGTTAAGCTAGTGCAAAGTGAAGTGCTACTAACATAGTCTTAGGCCTTATTTTATTAACACAAGTTTTGATTAAAATAAAATTTGTATGTTAAGGTTAAGGTATTTTTCTATGGGCCTGTGTCGCCTGAAATAAATGGTATTATTATTTCCTTTATTTAAAATTTTAACATATAAAATACATTTTTAACTATGTCTTAAAAACTATATAAAAAACATTTAAAAATATAAAAAATAGTGTTCCGCCGGTGTCGGGAGCAGGGTCCAAGCTACCGGTGGTTAGTGCTGCAGAGACAGGAACCTCCTCACAATGCGAGCCGTATCGAGGAGTACTGCCTTCTGGATCAGGCCCTTGATTCAACCGCCTAACGAGAGCCTCGAGAGATGTTGGTCGAGGCTTTCGGCTATCAGGCCATTGGCCGTTACGACAATCGGCACAATGATAGCCGAGCTCACATTCCACATGTCAACAACCTCGTGTGCTAAGTCGAGATATTTGATCTGTTTCTCTTTCTCAGCCTTCACGAGGTTCTCGTCATGCGGAATGGTAACATCGACTATCATTGCGCGGCGCACTGATGGTCAATCACCACTATATCGCCTGATATTAATGGCTACAACAGTCCTGTCAGTAATGATAGACCGATCCCAGTATAACGTGACATGGTCATTTTCGAGAACTGAGTCGGGCACATACTTATAATACGGTACCTCAGAGTCAACAAATTTATATTTCAAAGCAAGTTGCTGGTGAATAATCCTGGCCACTTGGTTATGCCTGTGTAAGTACTCGCCGTTAGCCAGACACGAACAACCAGAGATAATATGTCTGATGGACTCATCCGGACGATGGCATGCCCGACACACGTCAACCGTCCCGTCCTTCATAATATGTCTCCGGTAGTTATTCGTCAAGATAACTTCGTCCATAATTGCACAGACAAAACCTTCAGTTTCCCCGAAAAGGTCACCGAAACGTAGCCAGGATACGGACGCTAAGAAATCTACACCAGGCTCATTATTATTATTATTATAGTGTAGACTGGCGTAGACACTTATCTGATTTTACGTAGCCACATGAGTGAGCTGTAGTTCTGTTTTAACGTTGGTAGTTATTTGATCTTATACAGCTATGCAAGTGAGTAGTTTGGAATTTAACGTCGGCAGTTATGTGCTCTATTGGAGCTATGTAGGTGACTAGTAGTTCAGGAGTTTAGATAGATAGATATATTCATTTGTTTGCCTGAAATATGGTATTTTACAGATTTTATAACAAACACACAATAGTTCTTCATATTCCGCCAACTAAATTCGGCATGCAAATTTTGTGACATTAACAATTATTCTAATTTAACAAAATAATTAATTTCCAAAGTAAAAAAAAAAATAAGTACTAAATCAAGAATGGTCTAAATTATGAAATTACAAATGTCAAATTATAATAATTCAATTACAAATTTTCTAAAAATCAACTTGCAAATGATAACCAAAGAAACCTTCTTAGATTTCTTTGGTACTCTAATTAGTAATTTTTCCAATTTTTCTAGATTTTTTTTGCATTGTTGTTAGTGTCCTTTATATACAAATAATTTCTTGTCTTTAAATACAATAATGATAATTTGATTAATTGTTATTTATATTCCGGTACATGCAAAATTAAAATGACATGCAATGTCATTTATGAACTCATCTAATATTAACACATTCATTGTCCATGCATTACATGTAATGCACTGAATACGTAGCCCTTTAAGTCCGTGCATGACATGTCATGCACTAGTAGTCGTCTTTTTTATCCAATATTCCAGCGAATTAACCAAAATTAAATAATAGAATTAGTTCGATTGTTTGTTTCAACGTTTCTAAACAGCACTATTAGCTGGAAATGAATCTCATACGTCCGTGCATTGCATGTAATGCATTTTATTAAATAATATGTAATGGTTATTGATATATACTGGCCACCAAGGTTACAACGTCTGTCGCGTTGACGGTTGGTGATGTTTGATGATCCCTCATTAATTTGAAATAAAAGATTACTGTTGTACAAAATGTGTATTTAATAAATTGGCGACGAGGATGTCGACTAATGATATAAAAAAACTGAAGAAAACCCGCGCCTCATTGCGTGGTATAATCACAAAACTAGAAAACTACGTGAACAGCCAAGAAACCCTAACATTTGAAGAAACAGAGTCAAGACTTCAATCACTTCAAAAAAAATTACAGAAATTACAAGAAATACAGCATAACATAGAATTAGAAACTCCAGACGACCAACTAGACCAAGAGATAGAAACCAGGTATGATTTCGAAGAGAAATGTATTACCATAAAGACAAAACTCCTAATACATCAATATAGAGAAAATCGACGCGTTTTACCGCTACATACATCAACATCACAGTTAAGTACAAATACGCAACAAGGACGAGGCTCAAAAATTTATTTCCAGCCTTTTCATGAAAAGGAGACTTTTGCAAACTTTACTAAAAGACTAACTGTATTTTTCTTACTTAACAAGATCGAAGACGCTAAAATGAAAGTTTACACCTTACTTGCTGCTCTATCACCAGAATTACATGAAAAATTACACGATTTATGCTCACCGGATGATCCAATTGACGTGAGTTTTAAGGAGCTCACACAGATACTAGACGAATGCGTTGACCCTAAACCTAGCATATGGGCTTTACAACACAGATTTATTACGCGCACACAATGCGAAGAAGAAACAGTGGCAACATATGCCTCTGAATTAAAAAAAAGATCCTTGAACTGCGAATTTAAATGTCAAAATTGTCAAAAACCTACATTAGAAAGCTTTCTAGCCCTACAATTTATTCGGGGATTGAAAGACAGTGATATACGAGCAAAAATTCTTCAAGAAAGGGAGACACTACCTTTTACGAAACTGCTACACATGGCCACATCCATGGAAATGGGAAAATTGGAGAACCTAAGAATATCCGCAGACATGCACGAACATTCGGACACAGTAAACAGAATTACGCGCTCGATAAAAAGACCTAAGTATCCACGATCCTCAAACTCACCACCGAGCGGACTGTCAACTTCCCCATCGTTTTCATCTCCGATAACGATAAGAGATTTAAAGGGAAAATGCGTACGATGCGGCAAAGACGACCATCGATCTAATGAGTGTGGCGCCATCAAATCTATCTGCCTGAAATGCAAGAAGACTGGACATCTGGCACGAGTCTGTTTACAGTGGAACTTACGAGTAAATACCAATCAACCAGATAACAATACAAGTAATACGACTAACGAAAGCATGGGAGATATCAACCTAATTAAAAGTGAGATATCTGAAAAATATATGATCACAGTAAAAATAGAGAACAAACAGGTTAGCATGGAATTGGATACAGGAGCGACCTTGTCCTCAATGTCACTCAGACAATACAAAAGCCTAAAATTAACAAACAAAATTTTCAAAACGGAAATGAAATTGAGAACCTACACTGGAGAAATTATCAAGCCTGCAGGAGTGACATTCGTAAAAGGCACTTATAAAGACCAACCCTTCATCGGGAAATTATACATATTCAATCAAAACGTTGACCCAATATTTGGAAGAAGCTGGATGAAAGAACTAAATGTGAAAATTGCAGACATAAGAGTTTTGCAAACTTCTAAACAATCCGACAAACTTGATAAATTATTAGAAGAGTTTGCAACAACTGTTTTTAGATCAGACTTGGGAAAAATACCCAACTATGAAGCTCACTTAAATCTTAAGGAAAATACACGACCGATTTTTATAAAACCGCGGCGAATACCGTACGCGTTAAAGGAAAAAGTCGAAAAAGAAATTAAACGACTATGTGCAGAAGGGGTGATCACCAAAGTAGACCATTCGGATTGGGGCACGCCAATCGTACCGATTGTGAAACCAAATGGGAGCATTCGACTATGTGCAGACTACAAGGTCACCCTTAACAAAGTCATCAGGGACGAACATTACCCAATTCCTATAATAGAGGATATATTTGTAGAAATGAACGGAGGCAAATACTTCTGCACCTTAGACATTACCCAAGCCTATCTAAATTTGGTTATGGACGAAGAAAGCGCTATCTTACAAACATTAAGTACGCACAAAGGTACTTACAAAGTCAATCGCTTAATGTTTGGAGTCAAAGTAGCACCAAGCCTTTGGCAGAAATTCATGGACCAATTACTTTAGGGACTAGACGGAATAAAATGTTTTTTTGACGACATTATAATTCAAGGAGTATCAGAGGATCAACTCTTAACACGTCTAAAACAAGTCTTGCAAAAACTGAAAGAGAGTAACCTCCACGTTAACAGAGATTTTTTTTTTTTTTTTTTAAACGTAACATTAACTGCCTCGGACATACAATCTATAAAGATGGTTTACATAAGAACAAATACAAAGTAAAGGCCATCGTGAACACTGTAAGACCACTGTAACCAACAATATAAACGAACTACGAACCTTCCTTGGTATGACAAACTACTATAACAAATTTATACCGAACCTTGCCTCTTTAACAAACTCACTAAATGAGTTACTAAGGAAAGAGAAAGATTTTCACTGGACTTTTAAATGCGAAGACAGTTTTAATAAAATTAAGAAGGAGATTTGAGCGAAAGAGTTCTTATTCACTTTGACCCAGAAAAACCACTGATACTAGCTACTGACGCTTCACCAACGGGCTTAGGAGCTGTTCTCATTCACAAACTACCTGATGGCTCTGATAGACCAATCGCATTCGCCTCTAGATCACTTTCATTTAGTGAAAGGACATATAGAATAAAATGAGTCACCAAAAGCACCCCCACACCATTGGGAACAACCTACAGGGCCATGGCAACGTCTTCATATAGATTTTGCAGGAGCTATTTTAGGACATCAACTTCTAATAGTCGTGGATGCCCTTTCAAAGTGGGTGGAAGTCTTCCCAACAAAGACAACAACAAGTGCTTGTTGCGTTGTTAAGTTGAAAGAATTATTCTGCACATTCGGCATACCATACACACTTGTTTCGGACAACGCACGGCAGTTTGTGTCCCAAGAATTCAAGAGCTACCTTTCGAACTGCGGTGTAACACACTTGACGTCAGCCCCGTACCACCCAGCCACCAACGGTCAGGCTGAACGTTACGTGCAAACAATAAAGAAAGCACTACGCGCAATAGAGGGGGAGAGGGGTGATCTTACGGATAAGCTCCTTGTCCTTAAGACCCGGCTCAGACGCACACCAAACCTGAACGGACAGACCCCCTATCAATTGATGTTCAACCGGGATGTGAGAACAAAGTTGCACGTGATGTTTAAAGACTCATCTGCCCCGAAGGCCTTCGACCCAAACCACACACCGCCTCCCATCAGGGCTTACTCCGTAGGTGAGCGAGTCCAGGCTAGAGCCTACTCCGACCAGAGACGAAGATGGGAGTTCGGCACGATAGTGCGTCGCCTAGGCAGGCTTCATTATGAAATACAGACAGATGGTGGCGTCGTGTGGCGTAGACATCTGGAACAGTTGCTTTCAGCCCCAGGCGTGGTACAACCAGGAATGGCGGCGGAGGACTGATATATACTGGCCAACAAGGTTACAACGTCTGTCGCGTTGACGGTTGGTGACGTTTGATGATCCCTCATTAATTTGAAATAAAAGATTACTGTTGTACAAAATGTGTATTTTAGCCCTGTCTCCTGCGTGTGTTTTTTAGAAACATTACACAAAAACATCGAAACAAAGAGGCGTGGCCATACACATTTGTGTATGCAAACACGATGTTTTTGTTTTCCGAGCTGCATGGAAAACATTTCCTGCGCGGGGGAAGAGGGGAAGAGTTTGTTTCATTTTCAACTAGCGCGCGCACCGCGCACATCTATCACTGTCAGTGAACACAGGTTTTGAGGTTATATTGTCCTGTAAATAGTTGTAAACAAGTTGTGATAAATTGACGATGGATTTAAATAGAGATACTGTTCGTTACTTTTTAAGCACGTCTTCCTCGTCAGAACTCATTACTACATCTACACAAAATGTGTTACTAATAAAATTAAAAAAATATACTTGCGCAGGAGACAGCTTGTGTATGAAAACAAATGTTTATGTGTAAGGTTTTTTGTGTAATGTTTCTAAAAAACACACGCAGGAGAGACGGCTTTATAGTTATAGAAGACAGAAAGATAGGCCGTGGACGACCGCCAATGACTTGGCAACGAACAATAAAAAACGATATGATGACGAGCAACACAAGAAAAGTGACAACCCACAACCGTACGGTGTGGCGCAGAAGTACTAGGAGGGTTGACCACAAATAAATTGGAATAATAGCCAGGAGAAGATGAAGAAGGTTATCTGAAGGTGATAGACGAATTTTCGCTATCGTAGAATTAGTAAATGACCTTATAAAACATCATAATGCAATATTATTATTGGACGTACGGTGATACGATTACCCAATTACCTTGGGACAGTGAAAGTGTTAACGCAAGTCATCTCATTCTTAATGAGAATGCATGTCCCACCTCGTTTATTATCTCGATAGTATGAAGCAACGAGTTTTTACCCAGGAATCTTTAGAAGTGATTCTGATTTGCTTTTAATCAATGACTCACTTAAACAAATGATGTCAATCTCCTCAGAATTCAAAGAGGATTCATTTAGTGCCACCGTTATAGAACAGAATAGAATAGAATAATTTTATTTTGGACAGAGTCCATAGGGTTAGTTACAATTTTACTTAATATGTAGTATTAATAGGTACAGACACGGATAAACATACAAATTAAAATTCAACGTGGAGCTGCATCCACCTCCGCATTATCGACGAATCCCACCGATCTGCGAACACACTGAGAATACTGTTGGTGCTGCCGCGAACTCGTGACATCAGGGATGCACATCTTTTTCTAATAATCGCGGCAAAACCATCAATGTTATTATCCGTAAACATCCCTGACGCACTACAACGCCACGGCAGCCGCAGCAGTACTCTCAGTGCATTATTATACTGAACATGTAGGTCACTGTATGCGCGCTGAGTGAAGTTGACCCACAGACTGCACGTGTAGAAGGATTGACAGTAAGTTTTAAAAAGCGTTACTTTAATTGCCCTCGTACATCGTGCAAACCTGCGGGCCAGCATGTTACAACGGACAGCCAGCGACCTACGTTCCCTTTCAATGTCACAGTTATCTTTAAGGTCTTCCGTGACCCAGATACTTAAACTTGTCCACTCTTCGCAGGAATTCTCCACACAGTGCAACATGAGGAATACATGAATATGTCAGGTTGCCTGCTTTGAAAACCATTAGCTCGCTCTTTGTGACATTATATTTGAGCCAATGATTCTCCGCATAACATTCGCATATACCGATCAGCCGCCTCAGAGCTCCGATCGATGGGCTCAGCAACACAATATCGTCAGCATAACTTATACGTATTATTAATGCACACCCCGTCAATATGACATCCGACATTGGTGCTGCTGAGCTCAAGGATCAGCTGGTTCATGTATAGGTTGAAGAGCCGAGGTGAGCTGAGCCCCGCCTGCCTCACCCCGCACTCCAACCGATACACGTCCGAGTGTGAACCAACCCACTTCACGCCATTGGTTTGGCGACTGTACCAGTAGGTATCTAAATATTGACACTATCTCACTATTTAAGTTCTAGTTTACGCCACAAAATATTGTAAGATACGAGATCGAATACCCTTGACAGATCCAGAAAACAGGCAAAAATAGGAGTCTTCGTGTCTGTATAGAATTGAACAGTCTGCTTGAGGCACAAGATTGCATTCTCAGTAGACAGTCCAGGGCATCATGTACGTATAGTTTGAGGTGTTTAGCCAGTTGTTTATCAAGCAGACTATCCAAAACTTTTGCTATGACAGTGGCCAGAGAGATGGGCCTGTAATTGGAAATGTCAGAGGCATCCCCTGTTCTATTTTTCTGAATAGGCACTTCCACTTTTTGTATTAGGTCGTCCGGTAAGTAATTGTGACTAACGCAGATGTTTAAAAACAAAGAAAGCATACGTGGCAAGTGTCCCCCCGCATACCTCAGGTGCTTGATGCTGAGGGCATCATGACCCGGGGATTTACCCCTCTCCATTCTCTTTATAATGGCTGCAATTTCTTCTGCCGTAAAAATAATAAAAATATCGCCGGACCTGGCCCCAGAATCGAACACCTGCACAGGTCTAATAAGACGTGCCTCAACTTGAAAATGGTGGAATGCATTGGCTATATCCGCTGGCTCATGTACGCCCGCCACGCTCACAGGGGGACTCAACTTCGAATTCAAACTATTTGTGGATTTCCAAAATGATCCGAATTTCTTTTCAGTGTGATGTTTAGCTAAAATACTCGTATCCATTTTTATCTGCTGTTAGTTATCTTGACAATATCTCAAATTGGTCTTAAAGGTTTTTCTAGATTCACACATTTTACTGTAAACATCACCACTGTCAGGTTTACCACAAGACAACCATGTTTGGTAACACAGTCGAGCCTCTCTGTGAGCATCACGAACGTACCTGTTCCAACCAGGAATGTACCTTTTGCTGTTATGACGCATTTTTTTACATAAATAAGTACGCTCGGCACCTTCCTTTAAAATGCTAACCAAACTACGATACATTGTATCTAATACTTCCACATGATTAGCATCAGAACACATTTTATGCGCACAATACCGAAAATCATCTGGAAAATCTATTAATTTTAACCGGTCACGTACTATTAATGTACCCGACCGAAACCATACCTTTAGAATTACAAAAATTGGAATATTCATCAATTTGATTGTTATTTCGTTCACCCCATAATACCTTATTGCAAGTATAGATTGGGCTTACTAATTTAGGTATTATTAAATTAATATTACATTCAATTAATAAAGGAATATGATCCGACAAATATACTCCATACAAAACTGACGCGTCTACAACTAAATGTCGTGCTGCACTGCACATCACACAATGATCAAGCCAGCGCAATGCACCGTTAGCGGTACTCTCAAACGTAAACGTGTCCTTCGGAAGTAGTTCCATATCAACACATGACCACGACTGCTCCCCACATACAGTTAACAATTCATTTGAAAAGCGCTAACCTGGATGTGCATTAAGATCACCCAATATAAACACTGATTCAACATTGCGTTAAAAAAAAAAAAATACAAAGCACTCCGTAAACTTAATTAGATTATCAGCCGAATTAGTCGGCATATACACTGAGAATATCAATAAGGAACGTCCCGCATGCTCAATCCTAATAGCTAACAGACGATCACTATTACACCGCACCACTGATACCGTTGCAAACGCTGATTTCCTTCATAGAATCGCGACTCCACCATACGGTCTTCCGATATGGACTCCAGCAGACGTGTTGACGGCGGACTTGCCCGCATACGCGAAATCAGTATCAATGCTCCCGAGATAAGGCACATCATGGGGTAAAAGCCAAGTCTCCTGAAGTGCAATAACATCAGCGACACGGCATAATCCGCGCACACAATCAGCTGATCGAATAACATTCTTACAATTGAATGTCGATAAACTTACAATCTTTTTGTTACTTTTATCCATTATTTACAACGGGATTATCATTAACAATATCTGTGACTTTTCCTTTCTTGAAATTTAAAAATTGTCTAAACATTATTCCCTCCGGCCAAAATTTGTCATCCAAAGAATGTACATAATTTTTGTTTAGGTATAAACAACTTAAAGGCGTTATATTGCCTTTCCGACTTCATACTTCATTAGTTTTTTGCTGTATGTATTCACATATGTCT
This sequence comes from Agrochola lota, assembly GCA_947364205.1. Classification (NCBI taxonomy): domain Eukaryota; kingdom Metazoa; phylum Arthropoda; class Insecta; order Lepidoptera; family Noctuidae; genus Agrochola; species Agrochola lota. Next base: position 23,021,184 of record OX376223.1, read on the forward strand.
TTTTCAGTTGTAGCTTTATTCACATTAGAGATAAAAACAGTTATTTTTATCTCAGCGGGCTTAAAATTTTCTACTGAATTAGAAACAGCTTTTCCTGTCATGCCAACAAATCGATTTCTCGTTTTTGACCTTTGCACCAATATCCATTGTTCTTCAGGCTTATTTTCCTTCCATTCACCTTTTTTAACTATTTCTGTCATAGTCTGTTGTTTACATGCGTCATCTACGACAACTAAGCTATCATTCTCAAGCATAGTCGAGTTAACAGGTGCAAGAGAGACAGATTTATTTCGAGTTTCACCCCCGGTATGCGTGTGTATGAGAGAGCGATATATCGGCACCGGCGGCGATTCGCTTGCACTACTATGACTCATATCTTTGCGACCGGAACGTGGTACAACATCGACGACGTTCACCGGCCGCTGTTCGATGTGAGGTAGAAGGCCAAACGGGCCGCTATCACATTTATCATGTACCCTCCTCCTCTTTTCTTCATGTTAACATTTTAATTAATTAACGGACTCGATTTTTTCAAATTCACTTTTTGTTTAAATTCCTATAATTGGACATTAGTCACATAATCGCTCTTTATATCTTCAATTTCTTTCCGTAAAACCAATATATCCTTCAATAGTTTTGTAACATCGACGTCATCAAAACAAACTGGTGGTAGCTTGTGTAGGTCGTACGCCACAAACACTGGTAATTGTTCCGGGTCTATTGTTTTAAACACAGTTATCATGTCTTCCAAATGTTTTTGATTCTTGTTCTTGCGTCTCGACACCAGTTTTTTTGTTGTTTTCGTGGATATAAACAACAACTTCTTCGCCTCATCTATTTCCTCTTCCGAAAATGCAGTTTCACATATCCTTATCAAGCTTTCACTGTCGACTACATGATGCCGATCTCGTATGAAGGCAAGGACTTCCGATATCACTAGGTTACAACTCGTGCACTTTAGTTTATTTACGGACATTCTCGTAAGACGAAATCGGGAACTGCTAGTGACAGCGCGCGCGCAACGACTGTTACTAACGACTGTTATTTGGGTTTAAAGATTCTTTATTTATTCAAAAGAACATACATTGTTCACTTAGCGAATAAATACATAACTAAGGTAAGTGTAGTCCAGTAGTTTTTTTTTTTTTTTTTTAAGCAGGTAGGTACGATGTCGCATTTTGTGTGCAAGACTAGCTTAATAGTTTTGTGTTGTTAGTGACGTACTGCTTGAGTTTAGCTTTAAATATGTTATGATGTTATGAGAGGATGTGCTCCTTATATCTGCCGGTAAATTATTATAAAGTAGTACACCTTCGTACTTTATATTTCTCCTGCCATATTGCGTCCGCGGGGGGCGCGACTGTATTTGGTTGGGGTTTCTGTGGCTGTATTTGGATGTTTTTATGTTAAAGAATAATTGTTTTGTTAAGAATTTTTCTAATGAGAATGCAGGAATTGAATGTGTAAAGTTGATAAATGCTCATTAGTTTGGTATGTTTATATAGTTCGGATGTAGGTGTGGGATAATCGTAGTTGAATAGAAGTTTAATTATTTTATTTTGTGCTATTTGTAGATCTTTAATAGTCGATTTGGTGGCGCATCCCCAGATTTCGATTAGGTAATTTATGTGTGCGCGAACTAATGAGTTGTAAATATTGTAGCAGATTTTTTTTGGAATGTTATTAATGTACCCGCGCATTGATCCCATTAGCGATGTTATTTTTGTTTTTATGTAATGAATATGTTCTTGAAAAGTGAGTTTGTTGTCTAACCTGAGTCCGAGATATTTTTCACAGTTACTTTTGATGATTTTAGTGTTGTTTATGTGTAAGGCTGGGTGGTCAGGATTTTTTTTATTTTTAGCTGAGAATATTATGTACGATGTTTTTGATGCGTTTATGGTGAGTAAATTAGAGCTAAACCAGTTGTATAATATGTCCAAATCTTTTTGCGCGTCAGCTACAATGTTGTTTATGGTGTTGCCGAAATAGAAAAGGCAAGTATCATCGGCGTACAAAGTTAGTTGTCCAGTTAAGCCCAAGTCTTTAATATTATTTATGTAAATAGCGAATAAAAGGGGGGATAGCAAAGATCCCTGGGGAACACCGAATTCTATGGGAGATGGTTTACTCATCGTGTTTCCTATTTTAACAATTTGTTTTCTATTGTCAAGGTATGAGGAGAGGATATTGTATATTTCTCCGGTGATGCCAATGCTTTTTAGTTTTAATAATAGTATTTTATGGGATACCGTGTCAAACGCCTTTTTTAAGTCAATAAAAATACCGAGTGCAATGTCGATTTTTTGTCAATATTTGTTTTAATGGTGGTGACTAAATCAAATGTGGCGCATAAAGTGTTTGATTTGGGTTGGAAACCGAACTGCCGATCATAAATATAATTAATGTCGTTTAAGTATTTTTCTAGTCTAGTGTAAATTAAACGTTCAAAAATTTTTGATAGTACCGGTAATACCGATATGGGTTGATAATTTCCGGGATCTGTCTTTGTGCCGGATTTGTATATAGGGTTGACTTTCGCAATTTTGAGAGTATTTGAGAATGTACCACTCTTAAAACAGTCATTGATACAATTTGTTAGGTTGGCCGCTATTAGGTTTTTTATGCATTTAATAGTTTTGGTGGTGATGCCATCAATTCCTGAGCTACAACTGGGGTCCAAATTATCAATAATTTTTATGATTTCAGTGCTTGTACAAGGCGCTAGGGTATCTTATTGGTTAATTGTATTAGGGTTATTATTAATTGTGGAATTTGTGTGGTATTTGACTGGCTAGGAGCTTTCCTACGGACGCAAAAAAGTTGTTAAAAGTTTCGCATACCTCGATAGGGTCGCTAATGGTTTTGTTGTTTACGTTTAGCTTAGATATGTTGCAGGCGGTGACCGGATTGTTATTAGATAGATAGTTGATTAAGGACCACATCTTCTTTGGATTTGATTTGCATTTAGAGAATTTGTTAAAAAAATATTGTCGTTTTTCTTTCTTCATAAAGTGTTGCACTTCGTTTCTCTTTGTTATAAAATCTGTTCTGAAGTCGTCATTGTTTTGATCATTTTTAGATTTCCTCCATAGTATATTTCGTTTGTCAATTTCCCTCGTAATTTTCCTGTTGATCCAATCGTCTCTGGGTAGGTTTAGGATTTTTGATTTCTTTTTTGTGTTTGTTTTTACTTTATCCTGTATAAAGCTCTCTAGAGCATGGTAGTCGTTGTTTGTTGTTATGTAGTTGGCATTAGAGACATCTTTGTATAGATTTGTGTAGTCAATGGCTGTGTAGTGATGTATTTTTTTGGGTGGTCGTTGATATTTCTTTAGTTCCAGGTATATATGGTTGTGATCAGATAAGGATGATTCAATGACAGCCATGTGAAAGTTGTCTTTGGAGAGGTTTGAGCAGACATGGTCTAATATTGTCTTGGTGGTACTGGTAGTTCGGGTTGAATATTTTTTGTTTGTTTTGTTTAGTATTTTGTATCCAGTCTCTTTGATCATATTTGTGTAGGTTATCGTAGTCTTGTCCGGTTTTAATAAGTCGAGGTTGAAGTCGCCGAAAACAATGCATCGTCGTTTCTGTCGGAGTTGTGAAGAATAGTACTCTATAAAGTTTTTGCAATTCGTATCTGGAGGTTTGTATATAATGCCGACGTTCAGCGCATATTTTTCCAGGAAAATCCAAAGATTTGTTGCCATCAATGTAGTTTTGTTGAATATCTTTGTGTTCAAGGTCATTGTGGACGAAAATTGATACACCTCCGCCACGCCGATGAGTGCGGTAATTGTAATTATGAGTATAGTTTGGTATGTGTAGTGATGAACCTTCGGAGTCAGATTTAATCCATGTTTCACTTAATAAAATCAGGTGAAGTACGTGTGGTGTGCTTTTCAAGATGCATTGAAGTTCATCCATTTTCCCTTGATTTGATATTTCGTCTACCTTATTAAAAATACCGGCAATGTTTTGATGAAACAGTATCAGACTGGACTTACTGTGAGGTACGAAGAAATGGTGCATTTGATTTAAGGGAAAGTTCTTTTATGTTTGACTAACTAGTCATTTTCATTTTATTAATAAAAATGGGATAGTTCCTTTCTTAAATGGTATTTTGTGGATTGTCAATAGGTTGCCTTAAGTTTTTAGGTTCAACATATTAAAGAACGCTACCCTTCTTATTTTTCTCTGGCATTTGGGTTATGGATGGCTATTTTCAATGCAAACACCTGGCTGTAGTAGGTATTTTGTTTTATTAGAAAAAGTCAAGAATTGTTTATCGTCATACAATCAATTTCTAAATTAAGCCTATAACTTAGTGCTAGTCGTAAATTCATAAATTTTATTCAGAAAAATATTTCTGTCATTCAACTGAATTAATTTACAGTTCATAGAATTGTTTACAATCAGATACAACTGTCTATTAAGCATATATTCATTAAAATATGGGTTATATTGTACATTTGTTATGAAAACCTTTTGCTGTCGAAATATGTATAACATATATTACTCAAATTCGAAAAATATTTGTATACGTTATTGTCACGTAAACCAAAACACAATATTTCAATGTCTCTGTTTGTGATATTTTTTGACATAATACGAGTATGTTCACACGTTTTTAGTATTTCACAGCTTGTGGCAGATCATTTTACCATTCCAAATATGACATAAGCGTCATTCCATTTACGTGATTTTGAGCTTGTTCGTCGCCAATGATGTAAATCATTTTTCGTCGCTTCCAACTATATTATGTAAGGTCCAGCTCCATGGGCTAGGTATACTCTTAATTAGATACTCGGTATTGTTGCAGTTATTTGTTAATATGTCTGTTCTGATATTATCCGACATTTGGCTGACTAACCGTTGTGGAATACTGTTAGTATAAGTTTTGGTATTTCAGTGTGAGCTGTTATTCTACCAGAATGATTAATTTGGCCCCGGGATAAGCGAATCTTAACGTTCTTCAGTTTCTTTAGCAGAGGCGTTGAAACCTTGTTTTGTGGTGTGAATGTGAATGAATGGTGTGAACACTGGGCTCACTGTCACGAATTCACCTGACACTCTTTTCAGGAGATGAATTTGCTTGTTGTTGTCCTCTAATTCTTGCTTAAGACTTCGACTTCGTGGTTCAGATTTGCTATTTCTTCGTGCGCAGTAGTCAGTTCCAAACCAAGATCTTTATGTAACCTGTTGGTTTAAATGCCGAAAGTCAGCCAGGCTAAAGCCGGCGCTTGTAGGCATACTTTTCGTCGACAGATCTAGTACCTCCGTATCAGATACTTTGGATAACATTGAGCTGAGCAATGTGCGATCCATGGTTATTGTAGATAGATCGCATTCAGATTTATTTCTAATTTTGTTTCTAAAAGTAATGTTTTCCATGACCGATGAACTTCGTGATATCTCTGATAATGTTTTTCGAGCCATACAGATGAGTAATAATCAGAGGCAAAGTGTCAATAATGCTTCTTTGTTGGACTAGACAACCGACATTTAACACTGACAACAATTAATAATTGCTTCGTCGGTAAAGCTAAGATGAACTTTATACTACTTGCTTTTGATAGAGAAAGATTGAGAGGCGTTATTGCGTTTTTTGTGATTCAACTGTTAAGGAATTCGTAGCCATTGATGTAAATCAATGTTCGTAACACAAATAGTTGTTATCAGTTCGTTTTTAGTTAATTTTATTAAAGTTTTGTGACACACGAATCGCAGCAAAATTATCTACGTTTGTTGGCCGTAGCCTTTAAAGGGTGGTTAACTCACAGCTTTAGTTGCACATTCAATAAACAGTCATTTTCAAGGGTCCTTACTGCTTTTATGGAATATCGGTTTATTTGAAATAACAACACTGTATATTGACTTTATGTACTGGTCTTCTGTATTTTCGTCCACGAATAATAAATTAATAATATTATTTAAACAATTTTTATACAGGTGAATGTTTACTTGCTCAGTGTTGTCACTACTTGCAAGCATGATACGCATGCATGGTAGATTAGGTTTATTTTTAAGGTTTCCATGTGAATAAACAAATCTGTATCGTATAATCATATATATTAATCAACTGAACTAGGATTGTTGTGCTAGTATGGGCAAATGAATATTATGGTGAATAAATGTTATGGAAAACGACATTACTGAAAATTAAAAATATACCTAAAAAAAATTTGGATTAAAATTATTATGACACTTGATCGATTAAGACCAATGCAATTAGTGAAAATGATTTTATGTAATTTCACGATTATGGTAACTGAAGCGTTATTTCTAATGAAATTATGACAAATACAAGTATGGTATATAAAATTATTGCATTTTAAATTATGGCAAACATTAGTAAACCCTCATGTCTACCCCCACGTAAACCCACTCCGTCACAACACCTTTGGCTTAGTTTACGTTCATATACATCAGGTCATACGCACGCCGGTTGCAACTACCTACTACGCACCAGAACCTTTCTGAAGAACTTCACCAATAAGGTCACTATATAATTATGGCCTTCTAGGAAGCTAGGGTGATCCAGCGGTTACAATCACATCTGCCTTGTAAATACCTTTTGTTAGTCTCTTTTGACTCTTCCTCTCAACATGACCAAACCATCTAAGCATACGCTTTTCAGTTTTTGTCATTGCATGTGCTTTTAAACCGCACCGTTACCTTATCAGGTTATTCTTCAGCCTATCATTCATAATTACACCACTCATGCTTCGCAAGGAACGCATTTCCACAGCATGTATTTTAGTTTCATTTCTCTTTATTATAGTATGTACAGATTAATGAAAGCGCATACAATCAAAATGGGCTTCCGTGAAGCAGGATGCTCTGAAATTAATTCAAAAGCCTTAACAATAATATTCAGTGCAAATATCACTTCCGAAGTTTTTTCATCTCGTAAATAACGACGTATAAAATGTCTGTTCATGCGACTTTGTTGATAACAAGCTTTTCCCACGAGTGCAGGCAAAAGAAACAAATTCAAGATGAAAGGTATCTCTTACACTCTGTTATCTTCAAATCAGCTCGTCCGGGTTCAGTTCGGTTCTTGTTCACGCACACAGATAGTATGTAGTTAGACGTCACTGATTTATCTCAAAGTCAATCCTCGGCGTGTCCAAAACATTATCTGCATAGTGTCATGGTCGGCGCGGCGCGTCTTGAAGGCATTGTGCTGCAGCGTCATGCAGTGCGTGCCACTGACACGACAGCACGCGCCGCACTCACATACCTACTGTACTACAACGCGGCCGAATAGCTCCACGATATTGTCTACATTATTTCAGTTCAATTGTTTATATTTTACTGCCCGCATGCGTGACTTGCATTAATGGGTCCACTAATAAATACAACAAAATATTATAATTTTTAGGGTTCCGTAGGCCCAATACGAAAAACGGAACCCTTATAATATCACTCCGTTGTCCGTTTGTCTGTCAGTCAGTCTGTCCAGGCCGTTTTTCTCAGGAACGCGTGCAGGTAACAAGTTGAAATTAATATCAAATACGTAGGTTTAGCGGTCCCTTCGAGGGAATGCATAAAAAAGTAAAGTTTCAGGTAAAACTTTATAGAAAGTGAATAATAGTGCTTATAGTAGGTGATAATTATAATATAGAGTTACGGTGATCGTTGAGTCAGCAAAATACCGAAATGGAGATCAAAAGCTCAAATTACCTAAATGGTCGCCGGTCCTTGCGGAGAGCAACCGTTTGTAGCGAACGTGAGCATCGATTCAGCCAGTCATTTAAGACGTTCTTCCTGATGACTATAAAAATAGATGTGCAGAACTAACATTAAGAGAGATAAATTACCCTTAATAACCAACAATCCAAAGCATCAAAGGCATGCTATCACATCCAGTATCGTCAGCCTGGATGGTATGGCTGATGTATTTGGATCAGGTCCACTGGACATCTACTATCGGAACCAGATGCTTGTGTCTATGATATGCTGTCATTAATTCAGACCATCGTCCAAATTCAAGTAGTACACATTAAGCTGGGGTTGACAATAAAGTTGAAGAAGATGAGATGACCATTTACATGTTTTGTTAAAATATCCTAAGGACCCTGTCAATGAAAAGACATGGTGAAATTCCAACGCACATGGATCATGGATTACACAACGTGTGTATATTCAGATGACCCAAATTAATAACCACAGCGTCCTTAGTTCCATCCACATAATCACGAAACTTTTCTTTCTCGCACTGGATCCCTGCCTGGTGCGAGTTATAGAGTTTTATTTGAATAAATTAACCAAACTGTTATAATTAGGAGTTGGTTTAATAATTAAGATATTTAAGTATTGTTTTATCGATTGGACTCTAGCGCCATCTAGTTGATTTAGTGGTAAACTTGTACCATGATTATTAATATTTGCTACAAAAGAAGACTACTGACCTCATAATGGTGAATGATGTTTTTTAATCGTTACACCTTTTGCCATCGCCAAACAACGGCAAAGAGATCGAAACGATTTCCTGTAAGTCGGACCACGCATTTACACTTGAATGAGTAGCCAAGTAAGTGTTATATTTGTTAACATGGCATAATTTCTACATTACTTATATCACTAACCGTACTTAGAAACACTATCAAGAAACTTCTAAACTGCTTCTTGCTAGTATCTACTTCAGAAGCGCATTGTTGTTTTCTAAACAACCCGGTCATATCTAATGTAAAATATGATGATTAGGTAGTAATTCCTAAAACAAATACCTACAGAATTTCTTGAGGAGCTAACACTACTCTTCAAGCAGTTTTTGACATTCCATCATAAAAAGCAATCTGTTATAAGAAAACCTGACATATCGTCACCGTTGACGATATGTCAGGTTTCTTATAACATATTGCTTTGTTAAAATAACGCGATTGCTTTGCGAAAGTTAGCGCGGAGGGCCCCGCTAACTTTCCTATGTCACAACCTGACGTATCAGCACTGACATTACCTACGTTTTCATAAGTTTTTGTTTTTTAAGTTCTCTCTAATCCTCGTTTCTGTGTCGTTTAGAGTTTAGAAGATAATCATGTATTTTGTTTTGCGTATGTGCAAAAGGATGGCAAAAGTATTTTCACTACCTGTCGTATTTAGGCAGAACATATTTTGTATAAGTACTATAGTTGAGATTTTTTTTCTTTTCATCTTGAATTAAGATGACTGAAGATGTAAATAAAGAACTTAGTTTTGTCTAAAATGTTTACACATTTTTTTTCATTGAAGTCAGACATAAACGTACAGATCAAAGCTTATTTACGAATCCATTTTGGAAAATTGGCATTATCCTTGAGGTCGGTCGTAACTAAATGTCCTAGGTATTTAAATTGATCCACCCTTTCGAGTGGAACACCATTTAGAAAAACGGGTGGATAGTTTAGCAAACGTTTCGTACCGGCCTCAAAGACCATGCATTAGCTTTTGGTCGCATTGTACTTCATCACATGACTAAGGGCATACTCCTCACAGGTCCGCACCAGCTTTCTGAGGCCACCGACTGACGAGCTCAACAGCACCATGTCGTCAGCATAACTGACGTTATTGACACAGACTCCACCGACATGGCAGCCGACACGCTGGCTGCTGAGCGCGACGATCATTGGCATTCATGTACAGGTTAAAAAGTGAGGGGGAAGTCAACCCCCAGTCAGTCAGTGTTAAGTGTTATGTTAACCTGCCTGTAAAATACCAAATACTTAACATGAAGGATTATGGATTTCTCGAGTTCAGGTTTGCTTAAAGGGTTTTTTCACTAATCAAAATCTGAAACCTAAAACATTTTAATATTTAACAATAGAAAATTAATTGTCTCAACAAAAAATATAAGTTGCATTATTGTGTATCTACTGAAAGTGATACCCTGTTATCAGAGAAAAAAAAATCACCATAAAAATAAATTTAGTAGCTTTATAATACGACAAGTTGGGTTGCTATACTATACTCTCATGATGGTCTGCGGTCTTTTAGCGACTTTTATAAATGTTTAGCCTACCGCTTTTAGGAGCCGACCAGCCTGATTTTTTCCTGTTGCTCCATGCCCCAGGCCTCGGAGGCCATGTTTTAAAGTGGGGCGTCCCTGACGTCGACCTTTTCGCGTCAGATAAGTCGGCCGTTCGGTTGTGCGACGGTACGTCACATGGGACTCAAATGATGGCTAGCAATTTTCTGCGATGCTTTCAGTCACAGGTGACAGCATCGACTATGGGTTGGAATGGGCTTTTTCTTCACCCCATTTAAGACCGAGGGTTTAGTCATCTGAACTCGGAAATGGGATGGGAACGTACTATGTATAAATCGCCCCATACTGAACCTTTTATGCTTGGCTCCCGGACTTAGACACGAGAGGTCTCGGAGAGCCAGTACCAGGATCCATGCAAGAACCTCTGAGACTTGATAAGCTGCAACTCCTAGCTTGGAAAGTTGGGGGGGAGGGGAGTCAGGTTGCAAGGGCAGCGGTCCTATAGAAGAACAAGGGACCCATATGGGCACCCATATGGGCACCCATATGGGATAAAACATTACCCCTTGATTGGCAGAGATTTACATAACCTAATATTATATTATAAGATATGTCACAACTTTTAGATGTTGAATTATAGTGCCACCAAAGTACCTAACTGTTCGGTTCAAAGACACTGACAATCAAGATGTTTACTTAAAATCTACCATAATCCTTGTTGATTTTGGTTTACAATAACAGGTGAAGCTAAGCTTACCTTGAAAGACAATGTAGACAACATTTTCTTTCAAGGCAAGCTCCTCATAATGGACTAAATTAGAAGTATGATATCTGTGGTAGCCTTCAGGAGGCTGACTGGAAAATAGATCATCATATGAAATGAAACTGGAAGAGCCGCTAGGCTTACAGAAAGATTACTTTTGTAAAGTAGTAAAAGAGAGGGACACTTCTCAAGGGAATTTAAAATGCTCACCCCATAATGTTCCAACTGATGCGACAAGGCTTTCCTCTCTGTGAGAGAGGAAGAGGATTTATTATATGATAATAAATATTAATTCCCTAAGAAAATATTTAAATATGTTTCGCCGTCCCGGGAGAATAAAATGATAACTGCCATTATCTTAGTTTTAGTGTTATGTATATTTTTTTTTTTTTTGTATAATAATTTTGTAATGTTATTTTAATAATTATTTAATTTATTAGATAAACAATAATATAAATATTTGCACACCTTATTAGGTAATGATATATTATATTTATTTGTAGCATCTGTTCATACCTACCTGTATTAACGAAATAAATAATTTGATTTGATTTGATTTAATAGGACCGAATAAAATAAAATTGAACTTCTCAAGTTCTCGGAAAATATAAAACATCAAAACGAAGTTATTACAATTAATAAGAATTGCTTTAGTAATCAAATAAATAGGAGATCTACATTTGTCAGTCTTTATTAAACTTCTGTCATGCTGTCTTTTAAATGGAAAAATATATTTTTGAAAATGGTTTCTTATTACTGCATATCAAGGGTTTCATCTGACAGACGACTCCCGATTTCACAGGCTAAGTACCCTGCGACCATAGATATAAGAAAGAAGGAAATATGCCCGGTAGTTGAAAATGTATTGAAACCCAATGTCTTCACTACATCCCCTCTACCTTGCCACAGTTGCCACACCTACACATGCAGATCAGTAAACCCAATAAATACAAGGTCGCGCTCACACTTGCAATTTATAAATCAGAACGTACTACACGATCAATTATAAACCTTATCCCATCAAACGCTACGTGCATTTACCATGCACTGTTCAACGCACTCACACGAAAACATCGATCGATTTATTTTACATATACGCTAGTGATTGACTAAATCGGAAAGTTATCGATTCTCCCTTTTATTATAATATTAAAATTTTTGGGAGTTCCTGAAAAAATTATAAATTAAAAACGATATGTAACATATACTAAGATGATATAAATAAACAATAAGTAAGTAAAAAAAAGAAATATTAAGTAAATCAAACTAATTCAACATTATGAAAAAATCTAAATGAGTATAAATCAAGATTTCACATTGGTCGTCCAATCAGGCTATAACTGTTGACAAATTGAAGAATAAACTTTAATAGTAATATAAATTCACACGACAATCGACATTATTGTCGATAGCCTACGTTAGTGGATCTGCACAACCACATCACTAACCCGTCGCAAGACGCTGCGGCCGTACTAACGATGTAACCCTTAAAGAAATATCGTTTTGTGATTTTTACATTGGTTGTCCAGTCACTTAGCAACATACTTAGGAAGTGGTAAAGAAGCAATGTATTTACACCCATAATAGTACAGTCGCTGTGGTATATGAAAACTAAAATAACGTAGTTAAGGCAAACAATATTTTACGATTTGTTGTTTTTCATGATTTTCAACACAAATATAGGAAAATACTTGTGCTGATATATAATAAGTTGTTCTATGATTTATACAGTTTCTAGGTTGGCTTCGATTTTTACAAGAAACCACTGAACAACACGGTATTCTTAAATGTTATCACGATCGCGTTCGACAGCGCACTAATTACCGGAGACGGCCATTTGCCTGAGGCATGATCATTGTGATCAGGACGCCCCCATGCCACTTCTCCTGTTATTTATATTTCTATGCCTGCGACCGAAAATGCTCGTTGTGCCTCTAAACTCGTAGGAACACTCGAGGAACGAGCGGCAGGGATGCATTTCGCGCGCAGCCGCGCTATGATACACACGCATTATGCTGCCCTGCTCAATCTCGCAACATTTCGTACAAACATTTTCTCGTAAAATATGGACGCGAGGACGAGATTGTATTATTTAGAAAGAGGCAAGTTCGAACATCACAAATAAAGGAAAAAATCCGAAAATCGTTAATTTGAAATTTTATCTAAAAAAAAACAAATTGCGATTACAAACTTAAATTTACAGTTGGAGACCTCGACGTATATTGATGTATGGGACAACATGTTTTACAACTACAATGTTACGTTTATGTTTGGGAAAAATTCACCACACCTACCTACGGAACCCTTCATTGTGCGTGGTCCGACACTCACTTGGCCGGTTTTTTAAAACTTTTTATCATCGTTTTAGAGACTATCCAAAATACAATTCAAGCTGAAGTTTCAATCAAACGCCTCTCAAACGAGCGTCGGTATTTTAAAATTGCCTAGTCTCCATACAATAGACCCGCGCTCAATGGATAGTGCACACGACGCGGGCCATTCGTCAAGCTGCAGGCGTGCGCAGGGACGATCGAGGGGTGGGGGAGGGGGGCGAGCGCTGCTGCGATACTAAATGCAGTTTTTGCGTCGCGCTGCGATTGATTCACACACGTCATTAGGCGCCGGTTAGCAGACCCGCCGCGCGCCGGTGCCGACTGACCCTACCGGTCACCACCGGTATCCGACGCCCGGCACACCCCGACAACCGGAGCTCATTCAAAAAATCCTCTTCGTTTCAGATCCGTCGTGCGGCCTATTTTCCGTCCAATAAATGACATTCTGCATCGCTAAGCCCTTCGACGCCTGCTATAGATTACAGGCTTGTGAGCCGCGCACGTGAACCCACCACTAGTCACACAAACAAAATGAAACAAACACCGCTATGGTCGCCTCTCACACGACTAATATCACTCCTATTTCAAATGTGTCTACGGGATACAGTTTAACAGTCATGTTTAAAAAATGTGATTCTCGGTCAATAGTAATATTGTATATCTTTGGAAACGTAAGTTAGTTTTGTAAGCTACGGAATTAAGCACACGGCGGTTTGGCGAAATACTACCTCCAAATACTTTCTCGTCGTGTTAATGAAACAGTGCAGTAATGCAATCACGTCACTGCGACGTATCGCGAGAGCCGGCTCCGCAGTCTCGACGCTTTCGTTTGTCCTGCTGCAAAGAAAGCGGTACTCTTTGTTTATTGCGTACTGACTTGAGCGGAATCTGAATAAGTAGCTAACACTTATATCCTAACTAATCTAAACAAAACGTTTGTTTGTTACGCTTTCACGCTCAAACGGCTGAACGGATTTGGATGCAATATGCAAGGGTAGACAATGACCTGGAAATGGACATAGCTTTTATCCCGATATTCCCACAGGATTGAGTCTTTGCAGGTGCGGCTAGTTCTCAGCATAAAGTTGAATAATAATATCACTAACATTTCGAATACCTGTAGAAATAGATGGTTTAGTTTTGGGAAAAGATAATCTATTTCTGTTATTAAAAGATTTATCAATAATTCGTCAACCGAGACGGCTTGTACGTAGTATTATATTATCTGTGGTATTGGTTTCTACTAGATAACGTTAAGATTTTTGAGTTCTACAGCCACAATAATTTAAAGTAAAAACTCTCGTTCAAGTCGAACAGATTTCACAACAGAAGAGAGTTCCCCCTCCGCGTACAATACCGATAGGAATTCTCAGGGTCTCGGACTTATTCAAGATTTGTGTCTAGATTACAAATAAGGATTTTAAATAGCTTGTGGGTGTTGGAGGCGCCCTGTGGCGGGTCGCACGGCCGTACGGAGGAGCGGGCGGCGGCGGCGGTCGCCTGGGAACACATTTCAATAAAGTTTTTCAACAAGGAATGTGTGGGATACACCCGGAGAAAAAACATTATGGCACCTGGGAATAACATCAGCGTTTTACATTATTGTTATAAAATGTACATGTACAATGTTCTCTACTGTGCTTAAGTGCATGTTTGATTACATTTTGGTGCATAGTCAAAGTCAAATAAAGGCCAAATACATTTCATAGGTTTCCTAATTCCAAATTACATTTTTGGAATACCAAGATAGTATCACCGTTGATGAATTAACAAAACTACAAGAAACTTAAATCCTAAAGTTGTACATGGATCACAACACTGAAGTCACAGCGCGGGCTGTCGGCAAACATCGGGCAACATCGGGGAACATCGAGTGACATTGGTAAAAATGGTGGGCGTGAATTGTGGTACGTATTACAATACCAAAATTTAAAAGACCCTTATTTTAAAATACCTATGGATGAAATCCCGAAAAATTAAACGCCGAATGATTGTTTGTCGAAAGTTTGAAATCCCGAATGTTCATTTGCCCGAAAGCTTAAAATCCCGAAGATCCATATCCCGATGCTTAAAATCCCGAAGATCCATATCCCGAAGTTCAAAATCCCGAAATTACACCCCAAAGCCTAAAATCTTCCTATTATATATAATAGGAAGATCTTCCTATTATATATATATATAGGGTTTATGCTTCTAAGACATTGACAAAAAAGGAGCTTAACATAATGGGTGCGTCTCATATCATATAAAGTTATTCACAGATTCACACCGATTCACAGCAGTACGACTCGGATAGACTAGGTTAGAAGGCTAAGGCGGGAGCAGCTGCCAAGTGCCAGATCCCCTCTATTGTTGGTGAATCATTTGGGTTAGGTTAGGTTAGAACAGTGACCATCAACGCCTGAATGCGAGCGAGCGCAGCGAACGTGCCGCTGCAGCAGCCGCCCGGCCGCCGAGTGCCAGATCCCCGATTAACGCCTCGGCGCGTTAATAGTCACTGTTCTAACCTAACCGTTTCGAATTTGACAAACTGTTTGTTATCTAAAGCCGAATGATTTTTTGCTGTAATAAATCATTTGATTACAGACCAAATGCCTTAATGACATTATTTTTTGTACAAAACAATAAACGTTTCTACGCTCTTTGGGATTTCCTCCATCGGTATTTCGTCCATTCGGGATTTCGTCCATTCGGGGTTTCATCCTTTCGGGCATTAGGACATCGGTATTTTATGTTTCGATATAACGGCTATCGGCATTTAAAACTTTCGGTATTTTGAATTTAGTTGTTTTGGACGTCGGTATTTCAGTCATAGTTATTATGAAATTTCGGGATTTAAATACGTACCCGTGAATTGTGTCTCCGCACGAGCCAGCACTATACGGCCGCTCGTAACACCGTCGCCGCACTTTACCGACTGTTTACTTTACTTTACAGCGGGAATTTATTGACCCGCCTCAGGTGACCCGCGACCGTTCGACAAATTGAAACAGTGCCAATCTACAGTGACCGTCGTGAGGAACCTCTCTCTCGTCTGTCGCTAATACGTCTGACATTCTCAAGCCTATGGTTACAGGCAACTGTCTGCTTCATAGTTTGGAAGCTACGTTATAAAACCTTTTTATTTTCTTATTTTAACAGGGCACAACGTGCGCCATGACCCAGACAGATTTTCTAAGTACCAAAGATACAGGAAGTCTCAAATAAAGTTGCAAGTTTATGAAACTAGAGATTTAACATAACAAAACCAATATTGGCTATGGTTACTTAATTGAACTAAGTATAAAACTATAAAGTAACTATAATTATGTTCATATGGTCTTGAACACTCTTTGATAAAAAATGGGCATTTTTTATCAAAGAGTGTCCTACACTGCAGTTTCCTAAATTGGATAATTGTAGTAATTTTAAACTGCTCTTGTTAATTAGCATCGTTTGTGCATAATTAAAGTGTGTGAACACAATAAGCCCCAGCCCTCTTCCTCCTGCGCTATTTGCCGTCATCTGTGTTCAGTGTTGCACAAAATAATTCAGTAGTATTTCTTCGTAATAAGTATAAAACTCACTTCGTCTCTGCAACATTCCGATTGTGTACAGTGCAGTATAATAATGCGCTGAGGTTATTGTTGGGGCTGCTACGGTTTTGCAGTGCATCGGGCATGTTTGCGGACGCGCGAATAGACGACTTTCATGCCATCATGCGCAAACGGTGTGCGTCGAGGTTGCGGCGATTCACATTCGGCGACGATAAGGTCGATGGACTATTTATCAGGCTCTGGGCTGGCAGACATGTGCATGCACATGTTCATGTAGCCAATTAATGTATAATTATTGTATTTTTAAGTTATCGAGTTTACTAACATAGGTCTGAAAGAATATTTTTTAAATTTGAATTTGCATTTACAAGTTGGATTTGAATTATTTTTGTCACATTTATGTATTTAGGTTTCGAATACCTATATGATAAGTGCACCGGGCTCTATGTAGGTAACACCATACTTTGTATCCGGCTACCTACAGTGAGTCGTGAACTGAGTCGCCTGAGAGCACACTGAACAATACTTACAGTGGGTAGCAATGTCCCACGAATAATTAGTGACTACATAAGTATAATTATGATATTTACATGTGGTATATGGACAAAAGTGTCTGTGGTCCCGCGAGGTGTCTGGATATCGTGTTTATAGGTACAACCATATCAGATTCGACTGAATAAAATATAATAATGCTTCATGGTAAATTGAGTAAGATTCGACGTAATAAGTTATATTTGGATCTCCATTACTGGCTTTTATTAGTAACTTAACACTGTGTCAAGAAGGTAATTAACATTTGCTATCGACGTTGTCAATCCATATTTTCATCCATAACTCGTATTGATTTTTAATTAATTCCAGGTAAGTTTACGAACATTGACTGTCAGATCTCTGCAACTTGAAACCAATAATTAACCGATAAAACTCGTCTTTGTTATACTTCTGAATGTCGCAGTCGCAGCTCACAGCTAAACCTCCGTAAGAAGTTCAGAGAAGAGTCGTCTAACTGTAACTCAATTAGCGCAGAATCGTGTTTCAAAGCTTGGAGGTGCGGGTCGCAAGGCGAGGCAGGGGCAGGGGGGGGGGCGTTCGGCGGGCAATTATTGCCTGTCACTAATTACAGCGGGCGACCGGCAGCGCGCACTCCGTAAATAATGCCCTTAAGTAAAATGATACTTGTTCCGTGATAGATGACCTCGTCATGTCAGTAATCTTTCGGATTTTTCCGGTGTTTAGTAAACAATGTTTACTTTTACGCCACAAATGAATTACGTATTTCGCGCGTAGCCCGCTCATAGCCACGCGTAGCTGTACTACAACGATTGCTTCATGTCAGCAACGTTGATGCCTAACGCTTCCGACATACCCAAATACTTCTTAGTTTCGGATGAGGACAAAAATCTAAGGTGTATGGAGTCCGAGAGTTGAGTTCCCTCAGACAGATCCTTGCGGGATTGATGAACCTGTTGGCTTATGGCCATGTCAATGAGGAGTAGCTCCGTAGTACCGCGGGACCCATTCCTACATCCATTTTGAGAGGCAGACATAAGAGAGTTATTGTCAATGTGTGTGTTAATTTTCGCTCTCAAAATGGATGTAAGATGTTTATAAACCGTCGACAAACATGTGATCGGTCTATAATTCTTGGGTTCCGTGGGACTACCTGACTTATGGAGCAGGAGGGTGACGCATGTTGTTAGAAACTGTGGTAGCGACCCAGACTCTAAGGATGACTGAAACTGAGATACCAGGCAAGTGTGTGAACTAATTAGCCTTTTTAGCCAAAAAGTTTTGCAGTCCGTCCGGTCTCGGTGATTTCCAATTCAGTAACGGACGGACTGCTCTGGATATATCTAATGGTGTGATTTCGATATTTTTATTATTATTTATTTATGTCATTTTGATTGCTTATTATTTACATTTTTAAATATTTTTATAAAAACCATACCATTGGTATCAGGAACAGGGTCCAAGGTGCCGGTGGTCAGGGCTCTAGAGAGAGGAACCTCCTCACGATGCATGCCATGTCTAGGAGTACTGCTTTCTGAATCAAGCCCTTGACCCAGCCGCGTAATGAGAGCCTCCTGAGGTGTTGGTCGAGGCTCTCCACTATTAGGCCATTTACTGTTACGATTATCGGTACAATAATTGCACAGTCCACGTCCCACATGTCGACAACCTCGTGTGCTAAGTTGTGATACTTGTTTTTTTTATCTTTCTCCGCTTTCACGAGATTCTCGTCATGAGGGACAGCGATATCAACAATCATTGCACGGCGCTCTCGTCGATCTATCACCACAATATCAGGCTTATTAGCTACAATAGTCCTGTCAGTGATGATAGATCGATCCCAACACAATGTGGCGTGACCATTCTCGAGAACTGGGTCGGGCACATACCTGTAGTATGGTACTTCTGACTTAACAAGGTTGTATTGCAAGGCAAGTTGCTGGTGGATAATCCTAGCCACTAGATTGTGTCTAGGCAAGTATTCGCCGTTAGCAAGACGAGAACAACCGGAAACAATATGTCTGATTGATTCACCGGGACGGTGGCATGCCCGGCAGATGTCAACCGTACCGTCCTTGACAATGTATTTCCGGTAATTATTCGTCATGATAACTTCATCCATAATCGCACAGACAAAACCTTCTGTTTTCCCGAAGAGATCTCTGAAACGCAGCCAGGATACAGATGCCAAAAGTCTACATCAGGCCCATGGAGGGCCCGGAAAAATCGTCCGTGAAGCTCTTTGCCTTGCCAGACTTCCTTACGATCGTTAGTACCAAGTACTGCAGGTTCGCGCCAGTTCTCTTTCGCCAAGGAGAGTGGGGTGAGGCCCTTGTCCACTGCGACCACATCTCGATGCATCCCCACGTCAGTTTGAAGGAAATATTCCCTGAGACTGTAAATCTCGTGGTTGTGGAGGGTTTTAGCATTTAAGAAACCTCGACCCCCACACTTCCGCGGGATGTACAGTCTCATCACTGATGACCGTGGGTGATGCATCCGATAAGCTGTCAGCAATGTACAGACCTTCCTATCCAGAGCGTCAAGTTCCGTCTGAGTCCATTTGAGTATGCCGAAAGAATACATCAAAACCGGCATGACCCAACCGTTGAAGGCGCGCACCTTGTTTCCGCCTGATAAAAGACTATTTAACACTTTATTCAGGCGGCCAAAGAAACGCTCCCTCAACGATTGTTTCATGTCGGTAACATTGATATTAGGCATCAATGTTACCGACATGAATACATACCAAACATACCCAAATACTTGTAGGTTTCGGTTGAGGAGAGGGATCTAAGGTGTATGGAATCCGAGAGTTGGGTTCCCACGGATTCCATAATCCCCCCTCGCTTTACATGCATGAATGCACATTTGTCAACACCAAATTCCTACCTGATGGCGCTACTGAACGTTTCTGTTACCTTCAGTAGCTCCATCAGTCGCAAATTGTTGGGGGCAAAGAGTTTCAGGTCATCCATGTAAAGGAGGTGAGATATAACCTGACCACCTCTTGTCCACCGATAGCCTAGACCTGAATTCTCTAGCAGTGTGCTTAGAGGATTCAAGGCCCTGGAATATTCCCCGTTCAATCCTGATCGGTTCATCGATCCCCCGGGTCTGTCGACATCCTGGATAGAGAAGGACCGTCCTCCACTGCCCCATACAGGACATCAAGAAGGTGCGTAGAGTTGCGTCTATTTTGTACAACTCCAGCACCCTAGTGAGCCATGTATGTGGCACCGAGTCATAGGCCTTCTTATAATCTATCCAACATGTCGACAGATCCTTCCGGGATTTACGAACCTGTTGGCTTATGGTCATGTCTATAAGGAGCAGCTCCTTAGTACCGCGGGATCCATTCCTACATCCATTCTGAAACACAGACATAATTGAGTTATTGTTAATATGGTTTGCGATTTTTGCTCTAAGAATGGATGTAAGAACTTTATTGACCGTCGGTAAACATGTAATTGGTCTACAATTTTTAGGTTCCGCAGTACTACCTGATTTATGGAGCAGGTGGGTAACTCCTGTCGTAAAGAAAAGTGGTAGCAACCCAGTCTCTAAAGATGACTGGAATTGCGAGGCTAAGCAGACATGTGACTTTTGTAGCCATATATGCCAGAAATTGTGCAGTCCGTCCGGTCCTGCGGATTTCCAGTTAGACAGCCGACGGACTGCACGGGCCACATCCCGAGGACTAATGATAATAGCGTCCATTTCTGGTATTAAATCACACGCCTGCTCAACAACACGCATCCAATCACCTTCAGTGTGACTGACGGGCACCGACCAAATGCTGCGCCAAAAAGTACCCATCGCGTCATTATTCGGTGGATGCGCGTCAGTCACACCCTGAGTGGGTATGGGTCGTTCCCATGCTCTATATACCCACCTTTCATCGCTCTGGAACATGAGGTTCTGAGTGTACCTGTCCACTCTTCGCCTATACCGACAGATACGGTTTGCCCATGCATAATCTTTCTGCTTCAGGAAGTTGATGCGCGCTGTGAAACGGGGTATATATTCTCGAGGAGTAATATTAGTTCCCGAGTCTCACAAAGCGCATCACCTTTGGGCGTGTATTGCCCTCTCTGAAGCAGATGAGCTTCCCGATGGTTTCTGTCGTACAGCTCGGTCAGTGTTTGGAAATTTGACATGAGCTATACGACATGCTGCAACAGCCGTGCAACACGAGATTGAGTGTGTATCGCAAAGGTATGCACTGCTTTCAATAAAATTTGGTAACAGCGCATCCAGGTCACACACCAGTGCTCTGTTTCTTTTATTCATTTGCAAACGTGGTAGCCGTGGTCTAAGGTCATGTGCTATGAACCGGTACTCACGGATCGCATCCTCCAGTGCGCACTATAGGCTTGCGCCAGTTCTCCTTAGCCATGGAGACCGGGGTGAGTCATCTCGATTCATCGCCACGTCGGCTTCTAGGAAATATTCCCTGAGACTGCATATCTCGCGATTGTGGAGGGTCTTAGCGTTTAAAAAGCCTCAAAAAAGCTTCGCGGGATATACAGTCATTACCGATGACCGTGGGTGGTGCATTCGATATGCAGTCAGCAGCGTACGGACCCTCCTATCCAGGGCGTTGAGTTCGGTCTGAGTCCATTTGAGTATGCCGAAAGAGTTTAGCATTAAAACCGGCATGGCCCAACCGTTGAAGGCGCGCATCTTATTTCCGCCTGATAGAAGACTATTGAATACTTTCTTCAGGCGGCCAAAGAAGCGTTCCTTCAATGATTGCTTCATGTCAGTAACATTGATGCCCAACGGTTCCGACATACCTAAATATTTATAGGTTTCGGATGCGGTGCAAATTAATACTATTATGCTGTTAAAAAAAATAGACAGATAACTGACGTAGATACAGCCAAAATTGTTTATTTTAGTTATTTTCATAGTCTTATGTCAAATGGGATTCTTCTCTGGGGAGCCTGTGCGAACATTAATACTATCTTTGTTCTACAGAAAAGTAACTGAAGGGTAACTGTGGGGAATTGGTGGTATACGCGGTATAAACACTGTCTCGCCAAAGCTACAACAACCTGTTAGAATTTTCGCCTCGATGACGTTTCTCTGCACACCGACCTTAAACTGGATAATGTACGCCGGAAATCCACTTGCTGTTAGCGAATTCAGAAATCTACGGAGTAACATCATCTTGTTCCACAACAGTGTTAACCGATGGAGGTGTATATTACTTGGCTCCCTTCAATTTGCAAGAGAATACTGTGGTTGATCGCTGCAGCTTGATAATTTTTGGGTGTCACCCAAGAATTCTCTTGGTACCTACAGTGTTCGACTGATGTCCAGAATGTCTAAACGTAAATGTAATCTAAATGTCTAATCCATGTCTACACAAGACGAATCAGATCATATAAAGTGGGAAGCACTCTACCAAGTAGAGGTAGAGCTACCTGGCAACTCTCCTCTAGTGGAGTGTCTTCACCAACTTTTAGAAGATCATCGGATTTTTTTCAAGTATGTGAATTCCCGCCAAGCCGAGTTCGCATGTTGATAGTCAAGCGCAGTTTGTGAACTCGCAACCGCAATAGAGTTGGACCTTTTCAACGAAGCATTCAACTCGTCGGCCCTAGTTCCACGCGTCACCACATTAACTCACACACACATTGTTCACATTGTTCGCTGATGCACACACTGACGACTATTTTGCAATAATGCGTAAGCAGGTAGCGTCGGTGACACGCAGAGTGGCAGGAAGCACCAACAGTATCTTGAGGGTGTTTGCTGAAAGGCTGGATGGGCCTGCCATGGGTAGGTTTATCAAGCTTCATGTATTGCATGGGGCTTGGTGAAACTATCTGTGGTATTATCAATTTATCACCTTTTGTTCTTAGTATACTAACATAGTTTATAAGATAATTTAGACACTAACACAATGTGGGCCTTTGTAGTCTGTAAATAAAAGTTTATTTTTTTATTTTTTTATTTATTATATTTATTAATACAATTTTTGTTAATAATGTTAAATTAAACCAAAAAATTAAATTAAGTATTTCATGCATATTTGTTTTTGTGATACTGAACTTCTTTACAATGATATGTTTTTTAAAGTAAATAGTACAAAAAATATTGTGTTTACATTAGGTTTATTCTGTAAAAAAACATTTTATTGATCCTGATGAGGATGATGAACCTTTTGAATATTTTGTGACTGTAAAGTGCTTATGACGTGACATAGTAATTTCCCATTGCTTACAAAGATTTCCTTTTTTATTGAATTAATACGTTCTATTATACGAACTGTTATTATTATCTACATATTAGTATTACAAAGGTAAAAAATAAGAACAAAAAGAATACTACAATACTAGTAGTTGGGAACCGGCCAAGTGCGTGTCGGAGCACGCACGATGAAGGGTTCCTAGGGTTGGGATAAATTTATCGCAAGAACAAACTTAACTCTGTAGTTGAAATACGTGTTCTCCCATGCGGAATGTATGGAAGAACATGTCATTGCAACCGCAAATGAAATTTGGTCGATTATTACTCGTTATTTTGTGAAGTCTACTTAGCTGTGATCGTTTTCCTTTTAATTAACGAAATTAATAATATACTATTGCCGTGAATTTTAGCAGGTATCCAAAACCATCCATTTAGCTGGCAGGGGAACAAACACTGGGCACGCCACAATTGCGGCGGTAAATCCCCTCTTTGAGGAATGGCTAGAGAGGTGTCACGGCGTCCTCACCTTCCACCTAAAGCAGATCCTCACCAGACAGGGTTTTTTCGGGAGGTTCCTGTTCCGCATAAGGCGGGAGGAAACGCCCAGGTGTCACCACCTGTGGGTCGCCCGGAGGACACGGTGGAGCATACGGTGGGAGTCAGCCGTGTCCTTGTGGAGGCGATCGGCGGCAGTGATCTCTCGCGTCCGGCCCTGGTCCAGGCCATGGTACGGAGTGAGAGGGCGTGGGAAGCCGTCACCTCCTTCTGCGAAGCAGTAATGCTCGCGAAGGAGGAGGCGGAACGCGTGAGGGAGAGGCAAATTTCGCGCCCTCACGCCCCTAGCCGCCGCACGAGACGCCCTGGGCGTCGGGAATTGCAGGCTGATTCCCGGCCACTGTAGGCGCGGTCTTGCGGACGGTGAGCAATGGGTAGCTCGCCATCCGATAAGGACCAGGCCCGGGTCGACGGCGCGTCGTGTTCCACGCGCGCCTCAAAGAGATGTCAGCACAACAGAAGGGGTCTGCTAGGACCGATGCCTGCCGGGGTCGCGGGAAAGTCCGAAAGGGATACCGAGGCTCCCGGCAACGTACAGGCAACTGAAGGAACACGGGTGGGTTTTAGTCAGTAAGAGTCTGACACGCCCTCCCGCTCCGTCCAGAGAGGGAGAAGTTATTTGATAATCTGCCACCCAAAAAAATAAAAATAAAATAATAGGGGGACAAACACTTGATCTAACAAAAAATTGCACTTAATATTTCGCAAACGGGTCCCTAAATCCAAATATGGTTTTCACAAAGTCACATTATTTTTGAACGACCTTTCTTTTACGTGTAGGGGAGGTACAGAAAAAAAAAACTTTATTTTATTTTACCACTTTGTCAGCGTGATTAATATGCCCATGCCAAATTACTAGAACAAAGAGTCTGTGAGCTAAGCCGCGGACAGACGGACAAATAGACAGACGAAAATGGCGAAACTATAAGGGTTCCTTGTTTACTACGGATCCCTCAAAACAGGTTTGCAAAGCAATAGTCTAACCGCTTAGTTCTTTGGAGTTGTTGAAAGTTAGCTTAATTTTTTTTTTATTTTTTTTTATTTGTCATCTTACATTTACCATTACAGGTTAACCCAATGCGATAAATGCGCTTATCCTAACTTAACATCTATAACAAATTACAAACAATGCATTCCTTGTGAATTCACTCAGAGAACAACAGAATAAGTCCGTCTCACTCGCTATGAGGTTGAGCGTGCGAAGTGCACGCGTCAGGGGCGCCTCTCTTAAAAGGTTGGTCCGAGCGCGGGGCTCCACTAGCAGTGGCGGCTGCCGTCGTCGCCACACGTACCTGTCCGGAACGCACAAGCTCACCTGCTCTAAAATAACTGCATTCTGCACCTTCCCTCGCAGTAACTTAAATACATTCAATCAATTCGAATTCACTCAAGTTGCACCACAATACATCAACCCTCTCGTGAACCTCGTTCACCACCCGCATGGCTTTAGTGAGAGGAGTGCTCGCCAGTAGGTTGGTTCTGGCTGCAGGCACCGCAAGCAGGGCCGGGCGGCGCCGCCTCCACACATACCGGTCTGGCACGCAAAGTTCCAGGTGCCGCAGCACTCCCGGGTTATGCGCCCCGCCACGCAGTAGTTTCACTACATACACTGCGAGTGCAAAGCCCCCAAAGTCGCACCTTTAACGCATTGTACCCTACCATACCCAGTACAAACAGTGTAGGGTACATCAATGGGTAAAATGGATATACCCCATACAGCTTGAAATATAAGTGTCTTGTGAACTTATTTTGGACACGTTCCAACATGACACTATACTTCGCCTCATGAGGAGCCCATATGACTGCACTAATAATAATAATGCTATAATGCTATAATAGCTTTCACATTCGTGAACCCTCGAACCGTACGAAGTATGAAACCTAAATTCCTATACGCTCTTTTACAGCTACGCATTATGTGATCACAAAAAGTCAAACCCGTGTTAAAGCCTACCCCCAAGTCCTTGACTTCTGTGACCCGTGCCATAGGCGAACCGTCAATATGGTAGGTATGTAAGATGGGGTTGTGTGCGCGAGAAAAACTGATTGTCACACACTTCGAGCTATTGAACTGCAAGAGATTTTCCTTGCTCCAGCTCACTACCCTATCCCCTCCCTCCCTTCCAGTCCCTTTGTAGCCTGACACAGTCATCAGAGCTTTTTACCGTGAGGGACAATTTGAGATCATCGGCAAACATCAAACACTCAGCTCTTGGACTACCTCTGGTAGGTCGTTTACCATCAGAAGGAAGCCCAAAGGGCCGAGGCTTACTCCGGGCCTCGTGAAGTATGGATCTGACACGTGTCCCGCATATTCCACATATTGTTGCCTATCCCTCAAATAACTGGAAAAAAACTGGAGAGAGTGTGGAGTGAAACCAACACCTGCTAACTTTTTAAGCAACATGTCATTTTCGACTAGGTCGAATGCTTTCCTGAAATCAAAGTAAGCAGTATCAGTTTGTCCCCCGCCATCCGTCATCGGCACCAGATGAGCCATGTGGCAGAGAAGATTACTGGTGGTACTTCTTCCCGGTCGAAAACCATGTGTAGGTTAAAGATATGGAGTAGCGGTTTAGCTAATATTAATCGACAATCCTTAAATATGTATGGCGGAATGCCGTTCTTATAATATTTCATGATTGACTGCTTAGCACCATACAAATATAGCGTGATGATTATCATTTAATAATAAAAGCCAAATCGGTAAGTATCTGCAATATCCTAACTTCGCGCCACTACAGGTAGTGTTGGCCGGAAATCGCCACTAAACAGAACTGTGACACCACCCATCATGTCTTAGTTCCTGCGGATGTCCTGCAGTGTTGTTTACAGTTTCCACTGCTTTCCTATTTGCCATAATGCATCCATCCAATTCGATAAAAGTGTAATCCCTAAGCACGCGCCTCTTGTCATTGTTGCGTGACACTCCACAAACAGGTGTTTCGTTGTACTCTAAATCGATGGGAATATTAAACATGGTGTGCGCTGTTTTACCACGCAGGAAGCCGTGTGGCAGCGATTCAGGAAGACGCTACCGCGATTGCAATTTTGCCTTGCCTCCTGACCTCGGCAAGGATGCCAGTGGTAGTAAATGTTTTTCCTGTTCCACCAGAAGCATCCAAGAAAAGTATTTTACTCTGTCTGAGCCTAACGCTATGGAGAACGGTGTTAGAAATGTTCCTTTGCTCTGATTTAAACATAGATACGTGGTCGTTGGAGACGATGGTACTCATTGCGCCTGGATCATCATTAGTTTCGGCAGCGTATTCTCGATTTCCGCGGTCTTGATGTGCTAATGATTGCGGAGCGGGTAACGCATACTCGATCAGAAGATTGTCACCGATGGAAATTACCACGTTTTTTTAAATGAATTAAGAAAGCTGTTTACAACGCGTTCATAATTTTTTTCAATGTCACCTTCAGCAGTAGGCCGCAAAGTTCGGATATATGATGTCGATATTTCTCTCATAACAGATCTAGGTTTGCGATTCCACAAAACACTAAAATGATGGCAAACAAAGGTGGGCTGGTTGGAATAACCACCAACGGCCGCTATGGCCCACGCACAATGGTCCACTGAAGGACTAAGTGCGGAAACCAAACTCCATAAAAAAAAAAAAAAGATGGCAAACAAATGACGCAGATGACTGGGATTGTCGCTGACGATAGCCTCCCCCCGGTGTTGGTCACCGTCAAAAAGGTGACGTGCTACGCAGGCTGCGCGAAATTTGGGATACTCTGCATCATCAACTGTTCTCAGGAATGCAAATGATAATGGGCCCCGTACTGTGTGAAGTAATAACCGCAAAGAATATAAAAAATTGTGATCGTTTATTTCTTTTAGTAAATTTTTACTGAGCGTAAAATCTGGTAAATAATGCTAGGTACTATACTTGTAGCGACACCAGTCGCGCGACTTCAAAATTTCACGTCCACACACAGACTTTAAAATCGCTCGAACAAATCTGTAGCAATTTCCCACTGCTTACGAAGTTTTCCTTTTTTAGTGAATTAATTATTAACACGTTGTATGCTTTACGACCCACCGGTGGGCCTAGCGTACTTATTCCATTCGGGCCAAGCCAAAATCAGGAAATTGGTAATTTTCATCAAATTGAGATTTTAATTCCAAAGTATGGAAAATAAAAATTAGCGACTTTTACCGTCTAGTTTCTAAGGTATTATAAAAGGCTCACGGGTGGGCCCCGTAGCCCGTATTAAGGGTTGCGTATTTTTCCGTTGGCGGGGGCCGCGGGGTCACGCTGCGGCCCGCCCCGCGCGCGCGCGGATCGTGCGTTACGAATTACTCCGGCCGAAGAACATGTCGCCAATTTTATGCAGATAACGTACCAATCATGGGAAGCAAAGAGGCTAAAACAAAGTCGAAAAAAGTATCCACTTATTGCCAAAGCTGTCCAACTAAACCTTTCCTTTGTTTACCTTGTTTTAACAAGATTCACGATTTTTTTTTTATACTTGTTAAGGTGACTGATTATTTAATAATGTGATTATAAAAAGAATTGCCATAGTTTTGATTGTTGTAATTCGTAAATTATTTAGAAAATATATTATAAAAGTTTGTATTCAGTACATAATGTCACCGATAGTTTTCATTTGGTAATGAAGGAAATGTTATGTTCTTTTGTATTTTAATGAAATTTGTATTATTATTTTCTTTTTAAATTGGTAACTATCCTTTTACAATTTGCGGTGAAGAATACGAACATAATGTAATATTGCTCATGGGGATGAGCAAATAGCAAATAGCGTGATAGTTTATACCCTACAGTTTGACCAGCATATGTGTGAGCACTATGTTCCTACTTTACAGCTACCATTTACTGGGTACGTCTTTCATTGAATTGAATGTGCCCTGGCGGCTGAGAGTATGTCGTGCTACATGGAACATTTTTGAAAAAAACTTTTTTTTTTAAATGTTCCATGTACAGTTTTGACTTTGCTGCGATTTTATTATTAAGTATAGATGTATGTATACAAAATATTTTAAAACATTTTGAAAGAGTTACGGTGGAGTTTCTTGCACATTCTTCTCCATACGAATACTACCTTTTGGAAGGGGCGACTAAAGTCAATTATATTTTTTTGTAAATTTTGACGTTCAAAAGTGCCTTTTATGTGCCTATTTGAAATAGATTATTTGACAACCATACAGTTTCGCACACGACCGTGGCTGAAACGGTACCGTTTCGAGATATTTGAGCTACATAAGTTTAAAGAAAGGTTTCTTTTGTGATACTCAAAAGCGCAACATTGTTCTTATGCAGCGACGAGCGAACATATTTAGTGGCACGATCACCGCCGCCGCCGAGAACCGGCCCGTCTCAGACCGAACCGGCAGCTTGTGAGTAACGCAAACATCTTATGCTCGAATTATACTGCAATGTAATAATATGGCCACGTCTATGGATGTTATAAAAGTTGGACTCTTGCGAACAGAAGCATAGTGATTATCAACATCTTAAACGTAAAACTTATGACCTTCAGAACTTTTAAATATTTTGGGTAAGGGAGTTAAAACAACTTCTGTATACATACTAACACCATGAGTACTGACTACTTCGAAAGGTTCCTTGTAAATACTATTTTTTAAATATTGGTAAGCGACACACCGACCTATAAACGATCTCGAGCTACCAGTCTAACATAAAAACTGCATTACCTAGCTGTGGAACTACAATGTAAGGCAAAGAACGATAATTAGTACAATTTAAAATTATCTATTCTCTCTGTATAAGGCAGGAACAAATTGAGAATTTTCACCTAAGAGGTGAAAATTCTCAATTTGTTCAGGATCATATGATGTGCTTGGTTGTGGTTCGTAATCACAAGTATTTTGTTTATTATTATCATACGTCGTAAATGAGTCATTATTCGTGTAATTTACGCGTCTAGAGTTTGCAGTTCGCATGGTAACATCGGTGTTTGAACCCGAGTTTGCCGATGTTGCATTATGCACCAATGATGATCGCGGCGCGACCTGCTGATTCAATGATGATCGCGGCGCGACCTGCTGATTCAATGATGATCGCGGCGCGACCTGCTGATTCAATGATGATCGCGGCGCGACCTGCTGATTCTGCCACGGCGTTGACCTACTTTGTTGTGGCAGCTGATTTTGAGCATTACTTTGATTTCTAAAAGAATTTCTAGATTGACTTGAATTATTATTTGCCGAATCTGAACTATTTTGTGCTGATGTAATGAATTGTTTTTGTAGATTGGGTGAACGCTGAATATTGTCATTATTGTTGAAGACTTTTCCTGGCGGTTTTAAATTATTTTTATTTCTATTATTTTTAGATTCACAAACCGTCTGAAAGTTTTGTTCTTCTAGCACTACTTTCAAGGCATTTTCTAATATTGTCACATTCCTCTATAATGTTTCATACTTTGACATCCTGAATATGTGTGTGTTTATGATATTGTTATTAACTGACATACCTAAAATTGTAATTTTAACTCGTGAGTATGCAATCGATCATGCTGTAGCGGCATCTACATCGCTACATGCGAACTACGCATCAAAGACCTGACGTCACACAACATCCTGACGTCACACAAATCCTGCATCGCGCAATTAGAGTTTACCGCGCGATAAACATATATATACAAGCTTCCCGACTTCAACCTCTGGGCAGTTGCCCGCCAGACATCACATCCGTCTAGTCGGAGGATCCTCCCTTTTCTATGGGGGATGAGTGAACTTTACACCCTGTTCGTCATGCCCGTAAAATGTTAATACTAACCTAATAATCTAATAAAAATGAATGTATGTACCTATTATTTGCACGCCACACTTGGCAGAATGTGATGATACCATTGACTAATCTTAAGACCATATAATGTACCATATTCTGACAAATAAATGATTATGATTCCTCAGTCGTACCAATCTAACTAAATAAGGAGGTAAATTATACAGGAAAATATTGAATGACGAATTAGTATAGATATGTTATTTGGCTTGACGTAAATTCGCATCGTCTACAGTTTCTATTATTTTTGCAATCAAGACACTGCGCAAGTTTTGAATCCTATGACACAAGTCTAAATAACTTTCATTGGATTTTATTTTCATTGACTCTAATTCCAATACTAGACAATCTTCAGTTCTAGGGTCACCAAAATGTTGGGCCAGTAATGTTTTCAACTCCAGCCAGGTACGAATATTTCCCCGTTCCCTTATTCTACTAGTAAGAACGTGGAACAGGTATTCGTTTTGGATTTCTGCCCATTGAAATGTATTTATAATTATATTCACATTTCTTTATAAAAAGTGGGAGTTGTCTAGAATCGCCACTAAACTCTGCAATAATTTTTGCCATGGTTGACGAAACCTGCACGATTTGATTCATTTTGAAACGACAAAACACAGAGCAAGAGAGAAAAGAAAGAAAGGGAAAATGCCCTACTTAACTAAAGTTCAAATCAAATCAAATCAAAATGTTTAGTGCAAACCATAATGTACAATTACAGGTGGTAAATAAAAATATAATAGAAACAATTATGGACCCTGTCGGGCACACCTATTTTTTTAAATAGGTAGAGAGAGGAAGAGCACTTTATCAAGTTTCCTTATTTAATAATAAGGAAAATTGATAAAGCGCTCTTCCTCTCTCTAATAGGATATAAATAGTTCTTAATTTAATAATTAAGAACTATTTATATCCTATTACCGATGTATTTATATTTCCATTCATTCATTTATTCTATTAATATTTTATATGCAGGTCTATCCATTCATTTATTATTTATTTAATTATATTTAATATTGCTTATTTGTTTACTCGCTTAAAATTTGTTTATTATTATTATTAATGTAGTATCATTATTAAGTATTATGGTATCATTTATTTTTATTATTTTACTTATTAAAATAAATCTGCTATTCATAATAATGTATTATTATTATTGAATTTATCCGTCAAAATTATTCTATATCCTATTATCTATGTATTTATGTATTTATATTTCCATTCGTTTACTTATTCTATTCATATCTTATTTGAAGGTTTATCTATCTGTTTATTTATTTATTTATTATTTATTTAATTATATTTATTAATGTCATAAAATTATTTAATATTATAGTACAACATATTTTTTGCTATTTGAGTTATTAAAATTTATCTGTTATGCATAGTTGTGTATTATAAATTAATTGAATTTATCCGTAAGATATTCTTGTATTGTGTAATAGCTTTTTTTAATTAAGTATTGTTTTAGTTTATTTAAAAATATACTGGTTTTATTTTGTTGTTTTATGTCTTCTGGTAATTTATTGTATATTCTTATTGACATTGAATATGGACTAGATGAGTGTAATTTAAGGCGGGAGGGGGGCAGATTTAGTCTATTTTTATGGCGCAACGAATAATTTGTTTGGATGTCTCCCCGTGTGCTGTAAGAATCTGGATATTTACGGACCAGTTTACATAGTTCTAAGACATAAATACCATCCAAGGTGAGAATCTTGTGTTTTTGAAAGTAAGGCTTGCAACTATCTGTTGGTTCTATATTGGTAATTATTCGTATTAGCTTTTTTTGGAGGGTAAATAGGGAGGTAGCGTCTGTGCTGTTTCTCCATAAAATTATGCCATAGTTAAACCAAGCGTAGTATGTGACTAGTGCGGTTTGTAGGTTTGTAGTCTTCTTCATTTCGCGGAGAGCATATGAAAACTTTAAAATTTTTGATTTTACTGACTGTAAATGTGTTTTCCAGTTTAAATGAGTGTCTATTGTTAAACCTAAGAGAGTGAAATTGTTTACTGTTTCTGATTTATGTTGATTAAAAGTAAAATCTATATTTATTTGCTTTTTCTGCCAGGGGTGAAACGCTATTAGTTTGGTTTTGGTAAAATTTATTTCGAGATTATGGTCACTCATCCAGTTTACAGTTTTTCCAAGAATAGTCGTTAGTTTTTCATTTAAATTATGATTTGTTTGGCATGAAGTCAAGATCGAGATATCATCCGCAAAAAGTACACATGGCCCGTCTATGGTTTTGGGGAGGTCATTTATATATATGAGGAAAGTTAATCTTATTATGCAAGTTTCATCGTCATAAAATAAAATAATGTTATCGCGGTATTGCTCAACCCCCAATAACACAACACATACAATTAAAACAAAGATAAAAATGATAAAGGAAAACAGAAAGGATAGTGAAAAAGTTTAACTCACAGTCCTGTAGTTACTCCCATCTCCTCCTTGTGACTACTATCAAATACTGCGCCAGCCGTAGATTTGTTTGTTCGGCGATCTCTGTTAAACTGTAGAAACAGACGTCCAGCTATGCTTGTAGAGTGTATACGTCGCGAACTGACTACAGAGATCCTACCAGCTGCGCCAATTAACTGATCGACACTTGATTAGTTTAAAAAAGACAGTAATGACTATTCTAGTCGTGAGACGTATTTATAAATAATTATTGCTAAGTTTACAATATTCTTATGAATTATTTATTTGCTACTTTGAGTGGAGGTGGATTTGCTGACAAAGCAAATAGTGTTAGGGTCGTAACACTTAACTCACGCCATGTTTAAGATTCCCATGGATTTAGAGAGCAACGAAACGCCTGTTTATGGGATGTCACGTGCTT
The DNA here is from genome assembly GCA_947364205.1 of Agrochola lota. Taxonomy (NCBI): domain Eukaryota; kingdom Metazoa; phylum Arthropoda; class Insecta; order Lepidoptera; family Noctuidae; genus Agrochola; species Agrochola lota. The sequence continues at coordinate 23,054,680 of OX376223.1, forward strand.
AGGGATTGCGCTTTCATCGTATGGGATGAATGCATTATGGCAAATAGGAAAGCAGTGGAAGCTGATGGTGCTTTCCGATGTTCTTCGAAAAATTTGTGAAAGCACTCTACCAGAGGAGAGCGGCCAGGTGACCCTACTCTTGGTAAAGTAGTTCCCACTTTAGAAGATCTGATTCGTCTGGTGTATGGGGACATCAGTCGAATACCAAGAGAATTCTTGGGTGTGTGAACGGGCTATTTTAACGCCCAAAAATGATTAAGCTGCAGCGATAAACCACAGTATTCTCTCGCAAATTGAAGGGAGTGAAGTGATATACACCTCCATTTACACTGTTGTTGAGGAAGATGATGCCACACATCACCCCGTAGAATTTCTGAATTCGCTAACGGCAAGTGCCGTTCTTCCGGCGCACATCATCCAGCTGAAGGGCAGAGTCCCGATAACTGCCGAAAAGGAGCCGAATCTGTGTAACGGAACCCGGCTCAAAAGCGTGTCTTGTCAGCGAAACGACATCGAGGCGGACATTCTAACAGGTTATGGCGTCGGTGAGACAGTAATTATTATACAGACGATGCACCTAAAATAAAATACTACATCACAGTAGGTAAAAAGAATAAAAAATTAAGCAATGAAAGTTTGTATGTTGAGATGTTTGGGTGTTTGTTACTCAATCACGCAAAAACGGCTGAACGGATTTGGATGTTTGTCACACAGATAGTTTATAACCTGGATTAACACACATGATACACATAGGATACTTTTTATCCCGGTCGAACGTTCTTGTGGGATAATTTCTGACATCTATGCGGGCGACGCCGCGCCGCGGGCAAACGCTATAAAATACTATTTATGTGAAACCTACATACGAGTATGTATACATAATATATATGTATGCATGATACATAATAAGGGCCAACACAGTCTTCTTACAAATGATTGAAAACTAGTCGTATAGAATGTCTCACTGGGTCATCGTTATATATAATAATAATTATTTTTTTTTTTTTATTAATGCGATTTTTGGTGATACAACAGGGTCTTAAACATATTTTATAGTAGCTCAAAAATCTACCTTAAAAGGCATGCATTGTTAAATTACAATATTAGATGTTATACATTACATGCAACATAAAGAAGTAATTAATGTCCATAAAAAATAAAATTTAAGATTTAATATATTGTAATAAATTAATGGACATATGTATAAGAATATTACATTAAAACATAAATACAATAAATGGTCAGTCACATGAAATTTTGTCAACTAGGAATTCGTCAATGGTATAGTAGCACTTGTCTATTAAAAAAATATTTAGTTTACGTTTAAATTGTGTCAAGTTTAAATCTTTTATGTCATTTGGTAGCTTATTAAACACTTTTTGAGCCATGCAAAGTATGCTCTTGTGCATAAGTGCGGTTTTTGAACTTCTTAGGCATAATTCATGTCGATATGTTGGTCTTATGGATCGATAGCTTTGTTCTGAAGCTTTTTTAAATAAATCACCGTTTTTCTTTACGAACAAAGCAGTCTCGTATATGTAAAGACAAGGTAACGTTAGTATTTTTAAGATGATAAAATGCGGTTTGCAGCTTTCTGTTGATTTAAGATTGCATATGGATCTAATGCACCTCTTTTGTGCTTTAAAAATGTCAAGTTTTGTACAGGAATTTGCCCAGAAAATTACTCCATAACGTAATATGGAATCTACGTAGCCATAATACGCGGTGACGACAGCCGCCTGATTTACTATTTTACTGAGTTTATAAAGAGCAAAGGCAAACTTGGTCAATTTTGTAATTAAGATCGATGCATGTTCTTTCCGCGTCAATTTAGAGTCTATTGTCAATCCTAAAAATTTAATATGTCCTACTTCTTTAATTTTATTATTATTAAAAGTTACATTAATGTCAGAAGTGGTAATTCTTTGTCGAAACTGCATGATTTTAGTTTTATTTAAATTAAGAATTAAATTATTTTGTTCAAGCCAAGCAATTGACTGTTGTAATGCATTTTTAATGACACTTTCATGTTTTGTATTTAAATCATCATGCCTAATAATTAAAGTGCTGTCATCGGCAAAAAGAACCATAGGAAAAGTGACGTGTTTTGGAAAGTCATTTATATAGACCAAAAACAATAGTGGGCCTAATACGCTGCCTTGTGGCACGCCAAATGTAATTTTACGTTTTCCTGAAATGTATTTATATTCTCTTTTATCCTTTTTGCAAATTCGTCTAACTTCCGTACACTGTGTTCTATTATCGAGGTAGGATTTTATAAGAGAGAGAGCGTTTCCCCTTATTCCGTAAGCACTTAGTTTTCCTAACAAAATGTTATGATCGACTAGATCAAAGGCTTTCGTCATGTCCATAAATATAGCGCTAGTGGGAATTCTTTGATCAATATCTGGCATTATAATATTAAGGAAGTCATAGATAGCCAAGTTTATGGATTTGTTTTTCCTAAAGCCTTTCTGTTCCTTAACTAAGATGTTGTGTTTGGTGAAGAAGGAATACATACAGTTATAAATAATTTTCTCAAATATTTTTGATATTACCGGTATAAGCGCAATTGGTCGGTAGTTATTAATGTCAGTCTTATCACCTTTTTTAAATAGAGGCTTAATTATAGTGGGCTTTAGTTTATCAGGATAGATTCCAGAGCAAATGCTTAAATTAATTATGTGACAAATGGGACCTGATATCACTTGGGAAACGAATTTTAGTACTTTTGTTGAGATATCATCATAACCTACGCTAACTTTATTTTTCAGGTCTTGTGTTATATGATACACTTCATTAGGCGTAGTCGGAGCCAAGAATATTGAATTATTGCATATATTTGGAGTCTTACAACTAACAGATTTTGAGGCTTTTGAAAGTAATTCTGCTTGCTCTACGAAGTGATTGTTAAATGCGTTTGCTATATCACTGGGGTTTGTTAATGTAGTGCCATTACTACGTATTTCTGTTATATATTCACGTGGAGGACAATATCTGTTTTCGCTTATAATTTTCCATGTATCCTTAGATTTATTATTTGATGTCACTATCTTATGATTATTTTTGGCCTTTTGTGTCAATCTTATTATTTTCTTAAGTCTTTTTGAGTAATTTTTAAGTTTTGTCAGGTTTGTATTATTAGGTTTTGCTCTTAAATGCCAAAGAAGTTGTCGTTTATTTTTACTGCAACGTTTGATACCGGGTGTCAACCAATTCGGATTTCTTTTTGACTTAATCGTTTTACTAATTAAGGGGAAGCATAAATTATAAAACAGCTGGAATATTTCCATAAAATAATCGTACGTCACATTTGGATCAACAGCTTCATAAACATCGCAAAAAGATAAAGAATTTAAGCATGTTCTGAATTTAATCAAGTTATTGTGACTGTAGTCACGCGTTGTAATACTCCAACTATTTATTGTACAAGTTTTCTTGACAGGAATCTTTAAAATTTGGGCTGTGTGATCTGACATGTTGAAATCCATTATTCTTTGATTGCATTTTCGCGGAAAATTGTGCGCAAAATTATCTACGCATGTGTTGCTTTGTAATCTGGTAGGCTCATCAATTTGTAATTTTAAGTTATAGCTTAATAAGTTATTAGTAAATTCTTGAGAAATTCTATCTTTTTTCAAAGTGTTAATGTTAAAGTCACCACATAATATGACATTTTTGCGCGCTTTGTAACATATTTTTGGTAGAAGAATATTTAATTTCGAATAAAACATGTCAAGGTTATTAGATTTAGGTATCCTATAAACACATACAATAATAACGTTATGCTGTGTTAATTCGATTGCACAGCACTCGAAAATTCCCTGCACTGAAAGTTTCTTGATTTCGTTAAGCTCTCCATATTGGTGGTAAATTTTTACCAATATGCATGCTCCTCCTCTCTTTGTGTCCCTGGAGTAACAAGCTGCTAACTTATAGTTAGGTATAGTGAGGAAACCTTCATATCCAGTTTCCATGAAGTGTTCGGTTACACAAATTATGTCTATGTTGTTTTGAAGTTCATCTAGGTGCAATACTAATTGGTCTGACTTATTAATCTGTCCTGCGATATTTTGATGCATTATTGTCAGATAGTTCCGATGTATCCTTCATGTCAGTGTCTCTATAAATCATTTGGATTTCACAAATCGTTCTTTTGAGATTCATAAATATGCTTTTCATACCTGCATTGTTCAGGAGTCCTTGACGACCCGAAAACATTGAGTAATCGTATGATAAAATTTAGTTTACCATAAAATGTTATCAGTGCAGTAGGGTAGGTCGTGTACGAGCGGTAGCATGCCGCATGACCCGCGTCACTCTTGCTCCACGTGTAACTACGAGTACTACTTAGTCATTCTAAAACTGTGATCTAACGTTTATATCTTTCAATTAAATTAAATAAATCTATTCTTCTTCCCTATCAGAACTGATGTCGGTGGGATGTTGACTGACACTGCGGAAGTGCTGACATTCGAACACGGCTCGTAATCAAACCGACCTTTTTAAACAAACGTACTCGCGCGCGCTCCGCTGTAATAATTGCTGAATAACGAAATAATAGAATGTCGTCAACAACACGTAAACTTTTAATTAATATCGCGCGCTCTCGTAAATCCTTCCCTCTGTCACTTATTTTATTAATGTTCTCGCTGGAAGCTGTGCCGAGCTGTGTGGTGTGGGCAGCGAGCGGGGGGGGGGGGGTCACTAACTGGTCGTTGTCATCGACACGATTGTACCGCACCAAATAAAACGAGAAACTTTAATTAACGTCCAATGAGCCGATACACTGGCGGCTTATCCGGCCGCTCATAAAGTACGCGCACGATCAGTGCTTCTGAACCCCGGTGTGCTCCGGGCGCCACGGCGCGGCGGGTCAGCATGTGCTGGTCATATTTCTGCTGACCGCGGCAGCGGATTTAAGCTCGGGAGCTCCGCGTAATGGGCGCATGTCTGATCGAACCGCAACAGATCCACTCGGCTCCTATTACTTCACCGATTTATGTAGCGAGCTATCAGTTTTGTCGCGTTACGTATTAGGTAGTAACAAATAATACTCATAACATAGGCTGTCTTTCTCGTTTCTTGAACAGTACAATTCTCGATGTCTTGTTTATCGTCGGCTACATTTTCAACTTGTAATGTTAAATTTACAAAACGAATTCTTAAAATTCCATCGAACTTGGCGGACAGTTTTTGTGAAGTATTAGTAAGTTGAAGTAGTTTCGGTTAAATTTTTCTCGAGCGAATCGCTACGATTTACAATCACGCTAATCGGCGGCCGCGGTGGGGGTAAGTCAGACGAGGGGGACGAGGACGACGACGATCTTTTATGAAGCTAGTCAAACACCCGCCGATCTTATATTGCTAAATCAACTGCCGTGGCCTGTAAATGCTCGTTTGTTTTTGGGTTATCTCTCAAATTATTAGTACATATACTCGACTATTAATATTAACCGACATTTATAATAAAGACAGGTACCTATTCAAATAATCTGGGAGATCAAATTCTGGTGTTCCGATAGTATACCAGCTGGCTATGCTGTTTGTATGGGGTCGTTATAGGGTACTTAACATTAAGGGATTACCGCTAAGTGGCCGCATTGAGGAGCCGTCGTGGTCGTGGTGCTAATGTGCACTATTACTGCACGACATGGCAGGTGGCCGGGAACATAGCTCGGTGTACCTCTGTACTACTGTTAGTACATCCAAAACAATGCATGACAAACATGAAGGAACAACATTGAGCGATGACTGTCCACACGCGGGACACCATACACACCAGCATGCTAGGAGAGTCTGCCATCATAATACCGGTCACACATAAGCTGTCAAACATTATTAGAATAAGTAAGTATCAATCCAACTCTTGTGTTCAAAATGAACCTATATCTGAACAATATGGCATCACGCAAATATTTTTTTAAATTAGTTCATGTCATGCCTTTATGTCTTATCGAGGACGCCATCTTCAATTTGACGTCACATAGCCTAGAACCAGTGGACGTTTCAGACGCTTCCAACGATGCCTCAATTGCCAAATTATGATAAGTACACTGGCCTTCAAAACTTAATAGCACACTTTTGAAATTGCAATAACTTTAAAAGTACACAAGATATTTAAAGTTCATTGATGAGCCACGATTCTCACTATTCACTTCGGATGGAAGGCGAAGAGTGTACGGGCGACCTGGTGAGCGATAAATTCAAGCCTGCTTCACAGAAAGAGTCGGTGGAGGCTCTGTACATGTATGGGCTGGCATCTCTTCAGAAGGTCGCACAGAGCTAGTGGCCATAGAAAATGGTGACGACTGCGGAAAGATATGCTCAAGAGTCCTAATGAGTATGCAGTGTCATATTTAGTAAATATGGGTGATAGTTGGATACTGATACAGGATAACTCCCGGATATTCGATGGCTTTGATGGCACCAGCCTCAAAAAAAATTGTAGGCCCTTAATTTGTTTCGTACCTACTTTTGATTTCGTTTAGATATAAAAATATTATTTAATAATTTTGAGTTAATTTATTGCGAAGTCGGTAATTTTTTTTTTAATTACTTTTCTATACCTGGACTATTTGTTTGTAATAAGTAGTTATATATATTTTTTTTACATTTTTTAAAGATTTCATTGTAATCCTTGATAGATTTTTTAAGTAAAAAAAACTAGTATAGTTTGTTTTAAATATGCTTGCCCAATGTCAAAAACGGGTCTATATGTAAGTAAGGCTACAGACGAGTCAAGAGAAGCGCAGCTACTTATGGTAAAACGCCACCAAAAAACGTAATTTCAACCGACCCGAACAAATGTGTTGGACTTTTAACTCAACTTCAAGTGGCAGTGGGATCATAAGTTCAAAAGTGATGCTGAGAAGAAATGTTTCGGTGTCTGACGGCTTGGTCAATGGCAGCATGGGTGTTGTAAAAGGATTCCGATGACCTGCACTAAGGCGTGATCAACTAGAAGACAGAGAGTTGCCTGATGCAGTGCTAATTCTATTCGATGACGCTTCAATCAGTGAGAAATCAAAAGATGCAGATAGTTATGTGCCAATATATCCAATCACGGTAATGTTTCAAGCTAAACGTAGTTAAGGTAACGTGGAACGACGTATTTTACCCCTGATACTTGGTTCGGCTGTAACTATATATAAGTTTTTTAGGTGTTATCAAATAGAAAAAACAATTATATACTTATGCTTAATATGCATATCCAGTTCCTAGTAAGTCACTACAGTGACAAACTTATATTTTTTGACACCAATAATTTTATTGATAAATTGAAATCGACAAGGAATACAGTGTATTTGCCCATTAGGTTTAGACTTAAAATAGCTAGGCTATTAGCTTATATTACTCAGACATAAGTAGTATGTCGAAGTGTATTACTATAATTAACACCTCAATTATTAGTAATAATTCTAATGTACAGGTAGCCACCAGTAACTGTAGCACAAGTGCTATACACGTTTACAATAATTGTACGAAGGAGGATTCATGTGTCACTATGGCAAATTCCTGTCATAATGTGGGGTCCAAAAGTAGTAGGATCTCATTGGTGATGGCATGGGAGTCTCGGGGCTCACTCTGGATGTTAATTTAAACTAGATAGTAAGACAACAGAAGATACCAGTAACACTATGGTTATACCTACCAAGAACAAGGTGTCTTCTCAAATAGTTAATTGTAAAAAAAGTCTATGCAGAATACCTTGAAATTATTTCATCAAAATATTCAAGGTTTTTCTTCCAAACAATTAGAAATTGAATTATTTTTAGAAAAAACTATGTTTGAAATTATTTGTTTAACTGAACATTGGTTGAAAGATTATGAGATGCTAATTACTTATAAAAAATATAGTGTGGGCAGTTGTTTCAACCGAAAGTCTATGCAACGTGGGGATTAACTAATCTTAGTTAAAAATTCTATTCAATCTGAGACTCGTAGTGACAAGACTCGTAGTGATAAGACATAGTTGATCTGTCGGTTGAACATAACATTGAATTGTCCTGTGTTGAGCTAGATAAGTATGTTATAGTGTGCGTTTACAGACCCCCAAATTATCAAAACTACTCCACATTTGAGTCAGTAATGGAAGATGTTCTAGCAAAACTTGCAACGGGTAAAAAATCACTGATTATCTGTGGTGACTTTAATATTAATATCTTAGAAAATAGTTCAAATAGCAGTCGATTATTAAGTCTCTTTAAATCATTCAATTTGTCAAATGTGTTTTCAGAACAATACTTATATACCAACCCGTATAATAAGTTAATTAAACCGGTTCATATTATAAAAAATGTAAATGAATTATATGAGGAATTCTTTTCGGTAGTGCGCACCGAGTTCAATAATACTAGAAAACTAAAATGATTTGCCCAAATGTTTTGTTCAGTGACTGGGCAACTAAGGGTATTAGGAAAAGTAGGGGAAAATTGTTTGAGCTGTATGGCCTTAAGCCTTATATTAACTCTGAAACTTTTAATAAATACGTTGCTACTTACGTATACTCTAAAACTTTTAAAAATACCTGCAAGGTAGCTAAAGCCTTGTACATTAGCAACAAGATCAAATCAGTCGATAATAAAATAAATACGGTTTGGAAACTCCGCACCAACCTCTTCTATACTTTGTTCAGGAATGCGCTCAACCCTCCTTACTCCCCCCTCACCGCCTGTTGGGAAGTTGCCGCCGGATTAAACAAATGCAAGAGATTTTATAGTTTTTGGAAACAATACCCGCTTGAATTCGAGCGACAGCTTTTAAGTGCAGTTCGTGTATTAAACGTCTTTGAATTATGAGTTTGTGACTCGCTAACTTTAGTACAAATGGGTTCATTAAACTTAAAACAAACAAAATATTACCAGTTCGTAAAAGCTTGTAATAATTAAATTTCATGTTTCGTTTTTGAGGTGCAAGTGGCTAAGTAGTAACAGGCGCACGTGTCGATCCATTAGGTTAAGCTACGCTTGCCAGGGTTGCTCCGTGAATGGGTTACCATCTTTACATACCAAGACTCCTCCGGGCCTCGGAAAGCACGTTAAGCCGCTGCTGTCGGCTGTCAACCGTGAAACTTTCACAGTCATTACGGGTCGTCAGAAGCCTGAAAGTCTGTCAACTAGTCTTACCAAGGGGTATCGTATTACCCAGTTACTGGATTGTGGAGGTCAGATAAACAGCCGCTCCATGTAAAATACTGGTATTCAACTGCATCCGGTTATACTGGCAGCCGACCCCAACATAATTGGGAAAAGGCTAGACAGATTGATTTTTGTTTGGTTTAAATGCATTGATTTATCACAAAATTGTTTCGTGTCGGGAGTGAAGCCTGCGCGCTTGTTCTACCAACCTGTACGGACGTGAAGGTTCACTGCAGTTTGATCTAGTACTTGCAAATCGTCGCTCTAAAGGCTGATTTACATTTGCATTCTCTAACTAGCGAGTTAAATTCCTTGACCTTGTATCTTATAAATCTGACACTTTTGAACTGACGTTTTAACACACCTATTCCTACTTGTATTATACGTTTAGGAAAACGCCTGTTAATGCGTGTTTCCTAAACCTTTCCAAAACGTTTGATCTGGTGTCGTACTAATTGCTTCAGTGGATAGAGAGGTTATATCAATTCTGCGGTTTTGGTATAATAATCTGACAAATCACCGTCTCCGGCGAATAAAATGGTAATCGTAAAAACTAAATTTTACAGGAAAACAAGAAAAACAGTTTTTCGTGAATATCTCAATAACTAATACACATAGCGGGATTATTCAAATAACAAAAGAAAAGTGATTTTTTATAAAATAATTTTATTGTATATTGTATTAAATAATATAACTTTTTAAGAAACCTCGTCGTTTACATGTTCAAAGAGTTCGGAGCCTGAATGTTCGCGTTCTTATGACCGCATGGTAGTGTTGTGGGATTGCATCTAGCACTATAGTTATAGGTATTTGCTGATCCTAAGCTTGTGTCAAATGACCATTTTACTTTGTTTCTTTTAGCCACTGTTTTCCAAAAATAGGTAATGATGTTTATATCGTAAAAGTCACGCAGCTTCATCTCATGGACCTTATATTTATTTCCGGTCAATTTTGCATTATCCCTGTATGCACTATGCAAGTGCACCCAAGGCCAACCTCCGGTTCATGTTGAAACAAAAGATATTGGGCTATGGGTTTGGGTGGCTATAGTGGATTTGTAACCTTGAACAATAGAAGAACTATGTCCCCTGCCTGACCAATGTTCTATAATATACACAGATAAAATGGCAGGAAGTGACTTGCACACTCAATAATGGGCCCCCGGAAACTGTCGCTAGCACATAGTGACGTAGCGACAAGGGGGCAACATGTCCTGAGGTGCTTGAGGAGAGGTATTCCACGGCTATCAGAACAATTTCAGAGCCCGAAAGATGGTTAAGATCGCTACCAGCATTTTACTGGAATACTTCCTTCCTCTGAGCACGTTTGCTCTTGCGAATATCCACTCAAGCCGGCCAATAAAGGCAAGAAAGAGGTTAGCTTCGTTACTCGTCAGTGTTCACTCCAACTTGCCAATGAAAGCAAGCTATAGGTGAGGAACAACCCTTCTCGCGAGAGGTAGAGCCCATATGGTCGCTGCTGCCCAACATCGCGCCACATGCTGCCCTGCGGGTTTATGTATCTCTCTTGGTCTGGCTCCTCACCCTAGACCTGTCTCGGCAAAGTGAATTCTACCGGCACAGACCTAGTTCAGAAGTGTGCAAGTATCACCACGTCGCCAACGTAGAGAGACGGCGGTGGGGTTATTTATTATTATTCTTTGAATTCTGGTTCAATGAAATATTTAGACTTTGTTTTAGCGCTTCACACTTTTGTTAATAAAATATTAACTTGAAATGTTTAATGACAGCGTGGTGGCACTGGATTCTTTAGCAGCTGCTAAGTCTGGGGTTCAAAATCAGTTAAAATATTACGAATGACATTGCATCGCATTTTGTTACCTTTCTGGCTTAGGTAGGCACTGTGAAAAAATAGCTAGGCCTGGAATCGCAATTAACCCTCATTGAACACATGAAATCCACACAAAATGGAGGTCAAGGTACATCAGGTATCACTATTAATGAAAATCGCTAGACCTAGCTTCTCGGATGTCCATGGCCATACATTAAAATGTTAAAAAAATATCTTTCACTGTTTACTTAGTGTACATATTCTAGCTAAGATACTTGAAGGTAATCTGTAACAGTTTAAAACTTATCGTTGTTTTCTTCCAAGATTTCTGCCGCACCGTGAACTTAAGTGTAAGTATTCCTCTAAACAGTATCCCCAAACTCCATGCATGCAGATGATAAAAATAAACAGAGGTGATAGCGTATTACTCTTGTAAAACTGGTTAGAGGGTGACGTCGAGACATTCTTACATCGGAGGCAGTCGACTAATCAATATTACCTTCTTTGATTTGTAATGAAATGTGTCGTAAAAACCTTAACGATTTTAAAATAAAATTGTTTGTTACCGGGATAAATTGTATTAAGCTTTACGCAAATTATGTTGAATATTTTCCCGCGAATATAATGGTAAGAGCATCTTACAGGAAATGTAACGTATCGAAAGTATTGTAATAGTCTATAACCATTTTTAGTCTATTAAGCATACATACAAATAATGTTGTAAAGTACATTACAGTAAAGTACACAATTGGCTTCAGGATCAGGACTACGTTCGAACAGAAAAATTACTCCACCTCCGGCAGTAGCCGTACAATCTTCGTATACCTTTTTTATCAATCGCAATCACCACAAGTTCAGCAAGATACACAAAATACTAACACTACAACACATATATATGCGAATAATACAAACTAAATCATACACACACCCTTACGCAAACTTACACTCCCTTATACACTAGCTCAGTCTCACATACACACCTCCATGTCCACACACACAATTACATACGCTCACTGACATTACAACTACGTTAATAAATTCCTTACGGCTAGTATAATCTTTTGAAATAATTTCATTGTTCTTTCAAACATGTTATTTTTTTTTAATTTTGCCATGATTTTGTATAGCGATATAACACACTTTTTAGTAAAGGTTTTTGGTATCATAGTAACAGCAGGACACTGACTCCTAAGGCACAGGATTTCCTAGTTTGGAAGTCAGGGTTTACCCTATCTGTATGACCTTTATTCGATGTAACAATGCAACCTAGTTTTTAACCATTGTTGAAGGGTTTTGTATAAATAAATATTTTATTATTATTATATTATTAATACACATGAAAATCTCGTAACTTCTGAAATAACGATAGAAAATGTCTGAAAAAAATTGACAAGGTGTAATCGGACCTCTAAATATCGAATATGCAATAAAGTTAAAACTATCGCAATAGCACATTTCCATTTTATTCGCCGGGGACGGCGAAATTATGTAATGTGGGCAGGCTCATTATCGGATGTGTATAGGCTGGAGTGCGGGGTGAGGCAGGGCAGCCTGACCTCCCCTCGCTTCTTCAATCTGTACATAAACCGGTTGATCGTCGTTGCATTAGGTCGATGTTCAAACTTGAAACCATTCAAAGCTGCAAGCCTTATTACAGACTTCAAAAAAAGGAAGGTTATCAATTCGACATGTATGTATGTAATATTATTGGAACTGCAAGATATTCACATATGATAATCTGTTAGGGCTTCCAAACAAGTATACAACATTTTATAGGTGTATATATGTTTGCATGTTTGTATGTATGTTTGTCCTCGCATATCTCCGAAACTGTTAATCGGATTGTGACCATTGTTTTTTATTGGCTTACATAATACTTCAACTTAGGGTACAGTGCAAGTTTAATCAAAATCGGTTCAGTCGTTTTCAAGATATGGACTAATACGTGTAAGTGCGACGGCCTGGCTTATTGATACGAGCTACGGGCCGGGTGTGGTGATAGGGAAACATCTCAAAACCTAGGTCAAATACTAGCGCGTGTTAGAAATGACGAGACGGGCTGACGACGGCCTCAAAAATTAAAAAAAAAAACAGAAAAGTAAAAAGCACTAGTGAAAAAAGTGTCACTTTCCGCACAAATTGACTGCTTGGAAAACGCTCTTTTCGAGCAAATGCATTGTAAACATTATTTCATAATTTTTAGTTAATTTCTTTCGAAGTCGGTTAATTTTTTTTAAATTCCTTTTTATATAAAATACAACGTTCAAAAAGATCAAAGCCTCATATCTTTTCTCGCATGGCAGATCGATTCCTCGTAATAAACGTAACAATAGTAAAATTTGCTTACAACAATATAGAACGGCACTTATGCGGAAAAGTGTCTTTTGCATGGCTCCAAAAATGTATAACAAACTACCTAAAAGCTGGAAACAGTTAAGTGAAGTAGTTTTCAAGAAAAAAGTTATAAATTTTCTAGCATATAAAGCTTATTATAATTGTGATGAGTTTTTTGATGAGGGCTTTTGATTATGTTTTACAAATAATTTTTTTTGATAATCTATTTTAACATGACATTTTTAAATAATAAAACTCGGTTTGACATACTTTATTTTATTAATATTTGCATGCCATTGTTTAAAGCAAACGTGATGATCTGTTTTTATCTCTACTACATCTCTTGCATGCTGACAATTTGTGTTCTATGTATTGTACTCATGTTTGGGAAAATAAATGAATATCTTATCTTATCATACCATATCTTATCAGCAACACCAATCAGTCAGGGTTTTTATGTAGACGGATGGCCCCAACAGCATCCTGAAAAAACTATAGCCATACTGAGACATTGGTTACGCCCACGGTGGCGTTTTAATGAATAGTTTGTGTTGTTTTTCTGGTAGATGTAAGTACTAACACTAGTTTTAAAGTCGTGTGTATACTAACCAAATGGACTATACTTATGCGTACGAAATAAATATTTTTTACTCGCTACTTAACTAAAGCAAATGTACATAAATCAGCCATAAGCGACTGCTACGATCGGCTACGAATGGATAAGATCGCTACGAGACTGCTACGTTCAGCTATGTATTGCTATGTGATTACTAGTAAGGGTAAACTCAGCAGTACTACGAGACAGCTACACAGTGCTACGAGAAAGCTACACAGTGCTACACAGTGCTACACAGTGTTACGAAACGCTACGTCAGAAAGATATCGAATCGTTTCCGCATTATCCCATTATAAACTGACGGTATCGTTTTATCCACCGAGCACCACGTGCCACGTTTATGCAAATGAAAAATGTATTAAACACTCCGCATTACATACAGTAAACGTTCAAAAGTGCACGTTGAGATTCGTTTTGCTGTGAGCGGTGCCGCGGTACAGTCCGTTCATCTGCATGTGTAAACAACACGGTACACACACCACAGAGATCGCAGTTTTGCACTTCACATACTGTCATATCGCGTCCTACTACACGAAACAAAAATATATTTCCGTTGCTTTTGTTAGACACGGTAACACACACGCATCATGCTCGTGACCTTGGCCAATCTATGGCATCGCTAAAATTCGAACGAAAATTATGTGCTGATAGCATTAGGTGACAGGTGTTGGACAGTGACGCAGCTGGCCTAGGTTTTGATATCGTATAGAACAGCGCGATTTTTTTTTCCAATAACAATAAAGTTTTTGAATTCTACCTTTTTTAGTAATGTCGTTATTGCAATAAAGGTTTTAGAATAAACAATGCGTGATATGTGATAACAAAAATAAAAAAATATTTATTCGTTATATTTATTTTACATAAAGTTAACAAACAGCTACAATTATTTATTATAACTTCAGCTGAATAAGATGTGAAATAGATTTCAAGAAACTTAGAAGCAATTTTGGATTATTTTGACAAAATTTAATTATGAAATATTCGAAATGGATTTATTTCACCATAAACATTAAGCTTCGATCCTGATCGAAGCAATTAAGCAATAAATAAGAATATTACAATACTAATAAAACGTAAAAAAAAACTACTTACCTACAAAATAAGTGATTTTAAGGTTAAGTATAGGCAGTTTGTTTACATGAAGTATTTTACATTTTATTTGGCTTTAGTAAATATTGAGGTGATGGGTATCAATTGAGGTTATAGCTTAAATATTCATTTTCTTTACGAAAAGAAGATTGAAACTAAATCCCAAATTTTAATCCTTAAATTATAATAATATTACTAAAATAAAGTAAACATTTTTAGCCTATCTGCGAGAAATACGACAAACACCATGTTGAATACATGCTTTAAAAAATTGTTACCACAAATTCGTGCTATTAATGAATCCATTGTTTATTACAGTTAATATTTTAAGGTCAAAATAAAGCAGTGTCCCAATTGAAGTATAAATATTCTCGTACGAAACTTAAACGTTCTTGTTAATGCCTTTCTGTCAAAAACTAATTTTTTAGCAGGTCTTCGGTGGTGCAAGCCTTCAGAGTGCACGGCGAACAGTTCATAATGACGTGTTTAATCATTCAGAAAAATGTCTCGCTGGTATGAAACCATTTGTTTCATATTCTTCATTGAACGTTTTGCATTCAACGCATACATACGTGCTCGTCAATGCATAATATCAATAAAATAAATTAACGCTTGCATAAATAGTGACCTAGTTTCAGTGTATTAGCGTGTTATAAACATAAACATTATAGTGATAGGTTAAAATTATGAACTGAATAATATATTATTTTTTAAACTGAAACATGGAAGGCAGCCGCTTTAATCGGAGCTCGATGATGCGACGCAGCCCTCCACGACACCGACCCCGGTACCGACACCAGCACCGACATCGACCCGACAACCAAGACAGGACCAAGATGAGAAAGTTGAAGTTGTGTCCACTGCGGAGATTCAGAACTGGATGGGGTCTATTGAACAGTGCCTGAATGAGGTTTGTGCTATTACTTCTGAGGGAAAGCTAAACGCTGATCAGAAGCTAAAAATAAACAATCTTTGCCGAAAAGTTTGACATGGAGTTTCGCAAATGGCTGTTCAATACCAGTCTCTAAAACAAAAAGCCATCCAAACCCATACCTCCCTTAAAACCATGACCGAAGCTCGAGACCTATCAGACTGTCTTATGGAGATGAACCGTACGATTCAGCAGTCCTGCACGAAGCAAGAAGCAACTTCTACATATTTTGCAGCTATGGTGAAGAATGGGTCCAAAACAGTTGTTGTGCTCCGTGGCCGTTTACCCCAGTGACAACTCAAAGACCAGTGACGAAACCAAGAACACGGTCCAAAAAATCATATGCCCAGGAGAAATGAAGCTGAAAGTACGAGGCGTACGCAAAATCAGAAAAGGAGGTCTCATAATCAGTCACTGAGACCAAAGATGGCCTAAACAGGCTCAAGCAAACAGTCCAACTCGCTTCGTCAGGGCTTACTGTCGACGAACCTAAAAAGCGCATACCTCGCATTATATAATAGGAGTTCCTACATCAATGGCTGAAAATGAGGTTTATAAACGTATTTATGAATAAAACTTGGCCGACAAATTGCCCCCTATATACATTTTTGACCTCTATAAAACGATGCCACAAATCTGGCAGAAAAAATGCTGAGAATAGCAACTTTATTATAAAAGTTCCAGCCACCATACGTAAGGTATCACACAAGACAGATTATTCATTAATTGGTCGTCCTGCCCGGTGCGAGACTTCACACTAGTAACAAGATGTTACAAATTCCAGCAGTACGGTCATGCAGCCAAAACATGCAAAATTGCTGCCCCTACATGTGGACATTGCGGTGAAGAAGGTCACACAATTCAAGACTGCGCAAAGAAAGCCGGAGCGCCAAAATGTGCTACATATTTGCGCTTTAAAAAACAAGCCAACCACAAGACGGGAGACGCAGATTGCCCGGCTAAAAAAGCTACCGAATACAGGTACATCAACTCGATTGACTATGAAGGCGCCTAAGAGCGCCAGTTACTTGTGTATATTTTAGACTTAATTAGTTATTGTTATTTTTCTAGTTTAGTATGGATAATAACTTATTAACCGACATAGACAACACATTTTTAAATGTATCAAAGACATGTGACGTTGTGGATTGCAGACAATATTTTTCCGATTATAAAAAGTCACTAACCGTACTGACCCAAAACATTCGTAGTATTTATTTTAGACTTAACTTTGATTGTGATATAATGGTACTAACCGAGTGCTGGCTAGCTAACCGCATCGATAACCTCCCAGTTATACGTTGTTACAACTTATTGCATACCACAAGAAACCACAATCAAAATGATGGTGTGGTAGTCTTTGCTAAAGAATCATTAAAGGTAACAGTCGAGAAACCTACTCTACAAGACTGTATGATTAATTGCTTAGTTATCGAAATTGGTACAACCACAGCGATATATATCTATATATCGATATATATCGCTATGTATAGGTCCCCTTCCGTTAGAAACTTGGATTCTTTTCACAATTCCTTAAACCAGATTTTTCAAGCGCTAAGCTCGTTTGAGAATGTTATTCTAACGGGTGATTTAAATATAAATATTGGCTCCGACAACTGCGATGCAGGGACTCAAGATTATCTTAATATCTGGTCATACCATGGTTTTCACCCCGCTCACATATTACCTACTAATCAGAGCGGTTCCTGTCTCGATCATATGATGATTAAATCCAGCCTATCATATATTACGCTTGTTACTGACGCAACAATTACTGACCATCATGCTGTCCAACGCTACCTAAGCTAAATCGTCCCTAGACCAAAAGCAAATTAAACACAAATAAACTCGAATATGATTTATGCAACCTAGATTTTAGCCTAGTTTACAATACTACTGACGCTAATTTGGCTTTATCGTACTTTATAAAACATGTCTAACAAGCAATTTTACGTAACACGATAATTTCTACAGTGAATAAGAAACTTTATAATATTAAATCTTGGATTACTGGACTAATTCGGTGTATAAGACTCAGAGATAAACTTCATCAAAGAACTAAGAGATACCCTGATAATCTAATAATTCTAACCACTTATAAAAGATACAGGAACTTCTGTAACAATCTCCTAAAGAATTTAAAATATAATTACGATAAAAATGAATTAAATAGAGCAGGTAACAATAGCAAGCAACTTTGGAAACATATTAAAAACGTCACCAATATGTCTAAACAGCGTGAATCAAATTCGGGTTTACTGCTTACTAATCCTTCACCACAATTGTCAGCTAACAACGTTAATAACTTCTTTGTCAATATTAGGAAAACTCTTGCTGAACAGATTCCGAAATAAAATTATTGTAACCACCATATTTCCAAAAATCTAGCAATAGCTGTAACCTGAAATCTTTTGCTATGCTGGACACTGACGAAGACGAAATAACCCGAATAATTTCTGGATTAAAAGATGACTGTGCAGTTGGATGGGATAATATAAGCAATAAGATCCTTAAACTCTTTAAGCATTTTTTGGTACGTCACTTAACGCATATATACCGAATCTGTCTATCCGAAGGAATTTTCCCTAGCTGTCTTAAAAAGGCAGTTGTAATCCCTGTCTTTAAATCTGGTAGTAAAGACTTAGTAAACAATTATAGGCCAATATCGATACTCCCCTCAATATCAAAAATATTAGAGAAAATTATAAATAGTAGACTAGTTAACTATGTCGAAAAAAATAATTTCATATCCCCTGCGCAATTTGGTTTTAGAGCCAAATTATCCACAGCCGATGCGGTGCATAGCCTGACCGATTATATTTCAGAAGAATTCGGCAATGGTAACCAGACCAGTCTTCCTTGATTTAGCCAAGGCCTTCGACACGGTGTCTGTTTCTGTTCTTCTAAACAAATTAGAGGCCATAGGAATATTATTTGCGGACTACTTAGATGACCGATACCAATGTGTTAGAATAGATAGTATCACGAGCAATGAGCAGAAAAGTACTGGTTTTGGTGTTCCCATGGAAGTATTTTGGGCCCTACGCTATTCCTGATTTATATTAACGACTTGTGTAATCTGAATCTTAAAGACGGCAAAAAAAAATATTTTCATATGCTGACGACACAGCGTTAATATTTACCGCTAAAACCAGTAGCGAACTGTACGAAATTGCTCAACTAGGTTTTAATACTGTGACTAATTGGCTTCAAAGCAATTTACTAACATTAAATGCTGACAAGACAAAATATATTCACTTCTCCATGCGCAAGCCTCAACTTAACATTACTAACCCTCATCTATATGCCCATCAATGTGGAAACCGTTCAGTCAACTTGTGTAATTGCCCTTTTATCCTCAAAACGAGCAGCATAAAATACCTTGAGGTAATAATGGACACACTGTCTTTCAAAAAACATATTGAAAGTCGAGTTAAAAGAGTGCGCAATTTTTTTTTTTTTAAATTGCGAGCATTTGCAGATTCAAAATTAATCACACAAGTTTATTTGGCCCTATGCCAATCAATTCAATACTGCATCACTTCATGGGGTGGCGCACCAAAAACTAATCTACTTCCTCTTGAAAGAGCTCAGAGAGCAATATGAAAGATAGCAAACTTCCATCCCTTTTTCTTTCCCACAGAACTGCTTTATAAATCCTGCAACATGCTGACTGTTCGCCAACTTTTCATTATGCACTTAGTATTAAAACAGCACATCATGCTTACTTACACTGCTGACAAGAGACGGAATTATATAATATGCACATCTAATGCAACCTCAAAACATGTCTTTGTAGAAAGATTTTTTACATTGTTAGGCCCATTTTTGTACAATAGATTAAATAGAAAACATAGTATTTATAAATTAAATTACTTTAGCTGTAAAAAAAATATACTTGAATATTTACTAACCATAGATTATGCGAAGACAGAAGGTCTACTTGTTGTTTGTAAATAGAACCGCTAACCTGCTATTTTACTTTTATTTACCTAATTTGAATTTAGGTTATACTTTATACTCATTGTTAATTTATTACATTTAAGTATTTATGCTCGTCCTAGCCTGAAGCACAGGTTCAGCCTAGTTCAGGCAAAAAAGGAACTGTGCTTTATTTTAATGATTAAGTAACTTATTGTAAATGTGCCCCTTTTTATAAAGAAACGATTTTATTATTATTATTATTTTATTATTATTCTTTATGTGACGTCGCTGCTCCTCGATATTAAGACACAGTATTTCTTTAGAACAAAGAATATCATTGTATTTATTACACATAAGTAATAATTTTAAATAATATATATTATTATTATTTTATTATATTTTTTTTCACTAATCTCCTAATTTAAAAAATTATTTATTAAGGCATCGTCTGAGTAAAAGGATTAACAATATCTTTGATTTATTAGATTATATTAGATTTATATTTAGTAAAATATGAAATACTTAAATGATAACACTCACAGTTAGTCCGGTTTCATTAGATATTTGTGTAAACTGCATCCACTTTTACGCTGCGAAAAATATTTGATCTCACTTCAATATTTATATTTGATTGCATTTTGAAAATAATAACCGGAACACCGCTAATAGATTTAAATACTCGTCACCAACAATAATCAAGAACCAACAACGTTCTATTAGGTGAATACTCGTAACGAACATCATCTATCTACCTCACAGAAATCTAAATAATGTTCTTACTTTTTTGTGGTATACCTATTAAACTTTATTATTTATGTGAATAACATGAATGAAACAAAACACGAATGATTATCGAACTACAATACATCAATACATACGTCAATATTAAAAAGAAGCAATGAACTATAAATAGTAATTATTGAAAAAAATACAAACAAACCACAGGTGAGATTCGAACTCTCGCCTCGGCTCGCCAGTATCACACTCACCAAGGCATATTAACCACTGAGCCAGCATATCATATACTTTATTGGTAGCAGTTATGAAGTACTATGAGTTGCAGACAAAGTGAGTGTGTGTGCGATGTCGCAAATCAAACCGAAGCGTCAGTCTATTGGTTTTTGAGATTGCTAATGGACTTATGAACGCTACTGTACAATGAATTCCAATTTATTACAGTGAATGCTCCGCTGGCAGAAGTTCATCTGCTTAAAGTTTCAACAGTCTTCACGAGCGGCACTGAGACTGTTCCAGTCGGGAGAGCTGGGGAGGGATCAAAATTACCCTTTTACACAAAATCTTTGAACACGTAGATAAGCTATCTACAAAGCGACTCATTTTTGTGAAGGTTCAAGACAAAGGGTTCACAGATAAGAGCTTTCTAATTAAAAAAGATTGTTTTTGAAGAATATTGGGTGGAGTTTTACAGAGTTTAAAAGTTTAAACATTTTTTGGTAATACATTAACATAGTATTAACTTAAATGGATACCGACTTACGTTTTATTAACTGAAATTAATTATCACGAACCTAGTTGCAACACTAAAAGAATCCGGCTTTTCACCATCACCTCACAAATCAAGCAGATGTAGCACAGTGTAATGAGTAATAAGTGTAGTAACTGTAGCGAGTGCGTGCAATCACATGTGAAGTGTCGTGTGCGTCGTCGTCGAGACCTTGTCGCGGTGCTACACTGACGCTAGTGATGTCACCGCGAGCGACCACAAAGCTATAAGATTTAGCCTAGTTTGGCAAATGATGTGTCCTCTGTGTGGATGAATAGCAGCGCAGCAATTATTAACGCATCCACGCGCTTTAACTACTTACGTTTTTCTGTCTAACAAGATACAACAATTTATATACATAACAATCATTTTAGTATCATGAATTTTCAGTCGTGGTACATTCTAATGACCTTTGCTCGTATAACTGCGGCCATGGAGCACATCCTAGCTGTTACCGCAAACCGCAGCAAATTCGCACGACCGCGCAAGAACACGCACGACCGCACGCGACTCAGCGCGACTCCAAGTAATCCCCTATTACGACTGAGAACGTATCAGTGCTTATAAGCTCCCAGCGGCCCGGCTCCCGGCTCCTCGGCTCATGGCTCCTGGGCGGCGCGGCGGTGAGGCGCGGATCATCATAAATGAAATATTACTTTTACCAACTGGGGTTTTCTTCGCCGATGCCGATGTTGTAACTACATAACCAAATGTTATTTCTAAACAAAACCAAGGTTTTAAATTAATAATGACCCTCATTGCTCAAAACTATTTTAATATCATTATGCGCTGTTCTGAGCTAGCAATAAAATTCAATAATTCAGTTAGAGCAGTGCAGTACACCACAATTACGTATTGTTTGTGAGTGCGCTCGTAAGTTATGCGTGTTTGTTCAGTACGACATGCGCGTCTAAGGCCAAGCAGCCCTACAGCCATCAGCAAAGCCCTTTGTGTGCTTCAAATTTGGGAAACTAAGACCTATCGCGTTCCGGTGTACGAACAGTGGCAGCCAATCGGATGGTGGAGCACGTGTTGCAAGCAGTGAACGGCGACTGGATATTTGCGTCGTACCACCCTCAGGTACTTAAGAACACAAAGGTGAGCTGTATTTTTTTGTGTACGACTCTGGTGCTGAATGCTCGTTAGTAAAGGAGAGTTGTGCAGCCAAATTAAGTGGCAAACGAGTTACGTTATCAGAACAAAACAAATCTTATGTAGCGTAATGATTAGCGAACAGCAACTTGAGATTTTGGTACAATTCCTTCCCGACACTTACTTGCAAAGTAATATAGGAAACTGATGAAGATCAAAGTCAACATTGATGAAGTCCGAAAGATTGCAGAGAATATTAAACGTAGTGCGGAATATGACAAGGCTCGATTTGATAGGACAAAGAAAAAAAATTCGGTTGGCGATTCCGTGTTATTAGAAAACGAAGAGCGAAATCAGAATAAGTTAGATCGGTAGTTCAGAGGTAATTGGTGGCTGAGCGATCGACTGCTGCGCAACGTGTCGCGGGTTCGATCCCCGCACGGAACAAATATTTGTATGATCTGCAAGTAGTTGTTCCGGGTCTGGGTGTTAGTGTATGTGAGTTTCTATGTTTGTAAACGCACCCACGATACAAAAAGAAGTTCTTAATGTGGGGGCAAAGCTTAAAAAAAAAAAAAAGAATCGAAGAAAGAATTTCCTCAGATACTTTCACATCGACTCACCAATCTAAACACCCCAGGCCAACATCGTAGAACGATATAAACAAAGATAAAATCAAAGAAATTGGTCTAAATTATTAACCAAGGTCAAATTATATCTCAAATCTTGAATTAACTTAGCTATAGGTTTCACCCCAAACTTCCTTATGTATAATAATACCAGCCTGTTACTGTCCCACTGCAGCGCAAAGGCCTCTTCTCATGCAGAGAAGGATCACCACGCTTGCTCAAGACGGGTTGGTGATTTTAGACTTATATTAACTATATAAGTCCAGGTTTCCTCACGATGTTTTCCTTCATCGATGTCAGTAATGTCCAAGATAAACTCAGAAACTTCCTTACGTACGGTAGGGAATTTTTTATAGGTCCTGCTCGTGTGCGTGGACCGACTCGAAGCACCAATTCAAACTCAAACTCAAAGCATTTATTTCAATTAAACCATTTACAGGCACTTTTGAACTGTCAAGGAATCGGTCAGTCCGAAATATGAAGCTAGTTGCCCATTCCAAAGCGTAGTAGGTACCTATGGAGAAGAACGGGCAAGAAACTCCACGGACACTCTTTTAAATAAATATTTGTTTTTACAAAATATTGCTTACGTAATGCATGTTGAAATTATAAATGTGAGAATAATGTAGAAAGACGCACGTCTTTCTACATTGTCCTCACATGTAATAATTTAGATTTACGTTGGAATAAATCTTGTAATCTTGTAGTACTTCTGAGTAATTTTGAATATATTTTAAATTTATCTCTATTAGCTTGACATGGTTTTAACCTGTAGTTCTAAAGAAGTTTCTTTTTGTTTTTACTACAAATCTTTATCCCACGTGACACCCAAATAGGTTTTTAATTATGTTTATGTTAATCATTTTATTGGGGAAACATAATTCGTAAAATAATTGAAAAGTTTCGATAAAACAGTCCATTCATACGTATCTGAGAAGCATAGACTGCCTAGACAAGTCTTGAATTTTTCTATATTTGCCTGACTGTAGTCTCGTGTAGTTTTACGTTAATATTTAAGAGCATCCTTTTTTTTAACGGGACACTTTAACAATGGTGCTGTATGACCGGCTAGCGCGAACTCCAATACTTCAGCTTTACAACGCTTACCATACATACATACATACTCGTTTCTCTTTTCATCAGGTATTTATTACGCATGCATCGCCTGTCATTTTTTTTTTTTTTTTTTTTTTTTTTTTTTTTTTTCTTTTTTTAAACGTTGCCCCACACTAAGAATTTCTTCTTGTATCGTGGGTGCGTTTACAAACATAGAAACTCACATACACTAACACCCAGACCCGGAAAATTCCGTGCGGGGATCGAACCCGCGACACGTTGCGCAGCAGTCGATCGCTCAGCCACTGCGCCAACCGTGTCGTCTATGAATGTATAATGTTATGATACAGTATCTTGATTGTGTAACTGTTTCTTTTTTGTTACTCATTTTGCCTATTTGATGTATTGCCTTAATGTGTGTGATTATTGCGTGCTTCGGAGTTAGCGCGCCGTCGGATGGCCGAATGCCGTGATTTCTTTGTTTTTTTTTTTTTTTTATATTACTTTAATATCGAATTATAATATCCACTGTGACAACACAAAGTACAAATTATTAATATTATAACAATGTTTTAAATGTAGTTTCATTATGGCAATGTATTATTTTACTTTGGCAAACGATATTACAAAACAATATACTATAATCTTCATACTTAATACAATAACTATGGCTGATTATAAAAATAACTTTGTAGACACATGCGCATTTCGTGATTGATAGTCGATAGTCGCCACCCCAAACTTATTGCGGAACCACTATGTCGGCTATAAGAAAGAGCGATCTCGTAAATGGCACAAGTATTACAATTATATGTTTAACTAACTTTTGCCCGCGACTTCGTCCGCGTAGAAGTCGAAAATGGTTATCGTAGGATTTATTTTTTATTTTTTACGTTATTAATTTTGTTATAACATATAAAAAACAATATTTTTTGTTTTTCCTTTGGGTGCTAGAACACCCAGGCTTCTCTGTGCGCTTACTCTGGAGCATGCCACATTCAACTGGCCGTGGGAGGGCGAAGCAGCTTTCCCTCAAGTCTACTCCCGCTACCTTAAGAATATGACCTTGAGCTTTGGTTATGATCATTGCGAAGCAGACTTGGATGGAAAACTACATTCTCTTGAATTCGTAATTTGATGGTGTTAGGGGAATCATAGGAATAAATACAGACCTCTGTGAGGGTGACTGTCCACTGGAGCGGAGAAGAGAGGAGAGGACGGAGATGCGCCAATATTAACCAATTAAATCTTAACTCCGGTCCAGAGTTTGGATTCTATTCGTTAATATTGGCACATCTCCGCTCCTCTCCTCTCGTCTCCGCTCCAGTGGGCAGGCAGCCCAAAAGTTTAGAAACCTTCAAATGCGGTACTATTATAGAACGGTAACTTTCGAGATTCCAATTTTAAAGAGTATTTGCATTGCACCAAGCTTTTATGTGAGTTTGTTAGATAATTCATTTTAAGATTATTATAATATTAGAATATTGTTTGTTGGATAATGGCATCTGTCATATTTACAAAGCTTGGGACCAATGTAGAAGTACTTAATTTGACTAGGTATTGTTTTTTACAGAAAAGAACACTCTTAATTTGTAAAAACCATTTAGATGTTATTACTATAAATGTTGTTTATCTTTGATTTTATATTGCTATTTTAATAAAATAAGTTGTTTTAAACTATTGACACAAAACTGTCAGTTAATGTTGGTATTCTATTGAATTATATCTAAGAATAACAAATCGGCTGTTATTAAATTGCTTAATTACTTTACAATGTTTTAAAACGGTTTCACTACATAAGATTTGTTTATTATTACCTGTATTTGAGGTTATTAAGCTTTAGTATGACATCTGTGATTTATTTAAAATGGCGGTAGATGTTTGACATAAAAAGGATTGCAATAACGTTATCGAGTCAGTTGCTCGGTGGATGTTGAGTTGGTTGGTTCTAGTGCCGTTGTTGTAGGGAATAGACCGACCAGGTGTCACGTAAGTTAAGTAATTTGATATTATACCGTAATTATTGCTTATTATGATTATGTTGTTGAGTATGATCCATTATTAATATGATACATTATAAATAAATAAATAAATAAATTATTGTCAATATGGCTGATGTGTTAAATTGTATAATGGAATATTCCTATTCTTTTCCTTGTTATTTTATAATATTGCTCTTATTTTGAGTAATGGTCCAAGACATACAATTAACTGTTTTTGAGATAACGATAATTTATAGAAATGTAAGAAATGTGTTGATTACTGTCATACTGTTTCCATGGAGTTTCTTGTCCTTCTTCTCCATGAAGACCTAGGTTTGCGAACGGACAACTAGCTTTCTGATTAAATAATGACAAGTCTAATTAAATAAATGTCTAGCCTTGTCTTCCTGTGCTTTACTTCATACGATCATTTCCCTACAAAACATATTCAACAGAACTTACATACACAGCGATCATTCCGACTTTTAAAACTTGCTAAATAGGAAATACTTACGTGTGTCGTGATGGCCAAGTGGTTAAGGCATCGCCTCTCATGCACGAGGTTGTGGGTTCAAATCCGGGCAAGTACCAATGTGACTTTTTCAATTCATATGTACCTTCTGAGTTTATCTTGGACATTACTGACATCGGTGAAGGAAAACATCGTGAGGAAACCTGGACTTATAGTTAATATAATTCTGAAATCACCAACCCGTCTTGAGCAAGCGTGGTGATCAATGCTCGTGCCTTCTCTGTATGAGAAGAGGCCTTTGCCCTGCAGTGGAAAAGTAACAGGCTGGTATTATTATTATCTCCTTTATTTCATTTATATACATATAATTTACATGTTTAATTCAAATAACTAATGCTGAAACCCTAAAAACTGTAGAATTTCTGAGTCAAGATTACGATTCTCTCAAAAAATCAATGCAGAAATTAGAAAAAGAAAACAGTGAACAGCGCAAATATATACTGGACTTGGAAAAAAAAGAAGATATACAGCTGAGCTCGCGATCATCATGACTCGAGATTAGAAATGTACCAGCGACTGAGAAGGAAACAACTAGTGGCCTAACCTTGATTGTTTTAAAAACCTGTGAGACCCTTCAGCCGGCGGCTAGCCCTCCTCAACTACGTGACGTATATCGTTTACCCGGAAAAAAGGGCTCAAACAGACCGATAGTGGCAGAGTTCCTGACTGTCCCCTCGAAGAATCAAGTGCTGGCCGCCTGCAGTATGTTCAATATGGGTCTGCCATCAACTGAGAAACTAAACACGGGACACATTGGTGTTCCCGGTGAAGTCAAACCGGTCTATATTGCCGATCACCTGCCTCGCACCCAGCGACAACTATTTTTTGAGGCTCGTTCTTTTGCTAAAACAAACAAATATAAATTTTTTTGGTCGCAAATGGTAAAATTTTTCTTCGTGAACGTGAAGGAATTGACTCCGTTGTTATCAACTCAACCTCTTGTCTTTAAAAACTGCTCACCCCTGCATGAAGAACGCAAGGCATCTCATTTTCATTATTATTATTGCATGCTTTTAAAATATTCTAGTACCTTACAATTTTCTATACAAACTCGAGCACTACTAGCCTCTCACAAACCCGTTTTTTACGGTTCACCCTTGTTTGATAGAACAACGTTTGATATAATATTACTAAATCGAACAACGTTTAAGAAAATCATCACTTTGTATAATATCGTTTGACAGAATTTTCAGTTCATCGAATATTTATTTGCTATAACAACATTTGCGCTAATGATCAAAAGGTATAATGTTCATTTGATGTAATGTTCAGATGGTATAACCATGTATTTTATCGAATATTCAATTGGTGTAATGTAATGCAGAAAAGAAAACATTGTAAATAATAATAAGTGTCTTAAGATTAAAATGCCGACTGATTAAAATATCGACTGATTAAAAATGTCGATAGTCATTATACCTAAGTTCAAAATATCAACATTTAATACATCTAAGTTCATTATATTTACGTTAAAAATCAGTACTCGTTAAAATATCGAACAAATTATATTTCTGTCACGGCTCCGGCGTTGCGGGGTTTGGGCGGCCCCACGCGAGCTTATCGTTGCAGATGGTTTTAACGCTCACCACCGCAGCTTCGGCTTGCTGACCGGCTTCGCCGGCCAGCCTCAGCCGCGGAGGCGGGCCTTCAAACCACCTGTTCCTCAGCTCGCGAGCCGCCCCACCCCTCCGCGCCTACGCGGGCTTAAATTACACTCTAGGTATAAGGCAGACAAGACTGCGTGAAGTCGGTTCTGCAGCGATTCGTTTCTGTCACTAAATTATGTAGCACATGACACATGATACTTCATTGATCATTTTGAACTGGAAGAAATAGGTTAGGTTAGGTTAGAACTGTGACCAACCGCGCGTGAGCCGAGCGAGCGGAGCGAGCGGTGCCACGGCAGCGGCCGGCGCACGCTACGTCCAAGTTGTTCGCAGATTTTATTTCACCATTTTCTAATTATCCGGGTTTTGGCAATATCCGAATTATCAAATTACCCTCTGACATTAAATAAATAGCGATATTTAGGACATTCGATACTCTGTACTTTCGATGATTAGGTATTTCGATGTCACTTTTGTAGATAGATTTTAGATATATTGGACGTAGGTTATCTAACAATTCGAAATTATAAATTTACGTTATTTTAATTTTCGGTTACATGGTCATTCGATATTTAAGTTTTCGATGTTTTGAACATTAACATTTTACCCGTAGGTATTTTAATCTTCGACGTTCAAATATGTACCCAGTAAATCTCAATAATGTTCCACTTACATCTACTAGATGGCGTTAAACGTACGGCGCGCGGCGTGGCGTTGATAATAAATAATTATTAATGAATTCAGTAGGTGAAGGAACAATGTTAGTTTATAGACATTGAAAGGAAACGAATTATTAATGAACTGAATATTCGATACGATCTTTCGACTAAATCATTATTAGTGTAGTGAAACATTAGTTTAAATAAAATTAGTGCATTTGAAAATTCGGCGAAATGAAATTAGTTCAAATGAAATTAGTTCAAATAAATAATTACGCTAAATAAAAATTTACCAATGAATTATTCGGTCAAATGAATAATTCTTCGAAATGACTTTATTGCAACTAAAATTCGATTTAGTAATATTATATCAAACGTTGTTCTATCAAACAAGGGTGAACCGTTTTTTACTACTTTATAAATACAACTTGTTACCTTTTTATAAAAATAATTTTAAGATTATCAACTTTATATAATGTATACTGTACATATCAGCCTCTGTATTACACATTGTATCTTTTTAGACAGTGTAATAATTATAATATTTGTTATCACAAACACACAACTCATAACATACCTGCGTTTATGTACATCCTTTCGACTATCCTTATATCTATTTCTTGTACCTGCAACTTACAAAATAAAATTATTAACTGTAGTCAAAACTAATTTACACATAAT
This sequence comes from Agrochola lota, assembly GCA_947364205.1. Lineage (NCBI taxonomy): Eukaryota > Metazoa > Arthropoda > Insecta > Lepidoptera > Noctuidae > Agrochola > Agrochola lota. The sequence goes on from OX376223.1 coordinate 23,084,247, forward strand.
CCGCGTCATTTCTACGGTTGCAATCATTATACACTTAACATCAAGCATCAATATTCGATTCTGACACCTTAAATGATATTGACTCTTTTGGTATAAGTGACTCACATATCTGTGCGCCGGAGTCGTGTAGACGTTTTATTAATAACAATAGTAAGTCGCTTAATATAATCCATCTTAATATACGCAGTGTAAGTTGTAACTTTGATAGTTTTCTTGTGCTCCTGGCTAGGATAAAAATCTCATGTGATGTTTTGATTTTATCGGAGTGCTGGTTGATGGTGTCATCAGTTCCACCACTGGAAGGGTATGTTTCTTATCACACGACTAATCCTGTCAACCAGAACGATGGTGTCATAATGTATGTAAAATCAGAATTACCTCATATCGTTACCGAACCTCCTATATCTGATGCAAACTGTTTGGTGTGTAATGTAACGTCTCATGATATCGAACTTTTGGCGCTATATCGCTCTCCGTCGACACGAAATCTTGATAATTTTATTGATACTTTAGACACTGTCCTTACTCAGTCGCCAGTCCAAAAAAAACTTAATGATAATGGGTGACATCAATATTGATATCACTCCGAATGCTATTTCTCAACAAGCAAATCAGTACCTTAACCTTATTGCTTCACATGGCCTCCTCCCTACACATCTATTCCCAACCCGTATTAACTCTTGTATTGATCACGTAATGTTAAGATCTCATCTAAAAAATACGACTCTAGTTTTCGACAGTTGCATTACTGATCATAGGCCTACATTTATTAGCATCCAACATGTAAAGTCACTCTCTACCTCTAAAGTTAATCGCATAGTTGCTAATTATACAGCTGTAACTACTGACATTTTGTCAATGGACTTTGATGGCATATTAACTATTCAAGACGCAAATAATGCCGCCGAGTCTCTGGTTTCCATAATTAGTTCTGTCATTGTTAATCACTCCAAATCGATGTACATGTCTTCGAAACGCAGAATCCTGAAACCTTGGATTATCACAGGTCTGCTACGTTGTATCCGAAATAGAGATAGCATGGCTCGAACCCTATTGGCAGATCCTGAAAATTACGTTCTCATGGTCACATATAAGCGATACCGTAATTTTTGTAACAAGCTTCTCAAAAATTTAAAACATGCCTATGAAAGTAAGGAGTTTCAAACGGCGAAGAACAACCCTAAAGCAACTTGGAAAGTCATTAAAAATATCACCGGAACTAGCCTTAACGAAATCCCCTAACGAGCTACTAAGGATGTCTTCGGATGCAAAGTCTTCGGTCAACGGTGTTAATGAGTTTTTTGCCAATGTTGGAAAGAACTTGGCTGACAAATTCTCATCTACCTCGTATATTCTCTTGATGCGCCGCCTTCTAACTCGCTGGTACTTCTACCCACAGATGAAGTAGAGATCTCAAATCTCATTACTGGGTTACGAGCGGATACCGCGGTGGGTTGGGATGGCATCTCATCGAGACTGTTAAAATAGTTTATTCCCGTTGTCCCCGTATGCCATATCCCCGTCACGGGGACAGCGGGACGTGATTTAATTTATTTCCCGTTGTCCCCATAACGTACATTTGGCTAACGGGGACAACGGGAAGTAAACCTTTTTTAAATCGAAACAGCTAGGTTAGGTTAGGTTAGAACTGTGACCACACAACGCACGAGCCGAGCGAGCGAAGCGAGCGGTGCCGCGGCAGCGGCCGGCGAGTGCCAGAAACATATTTTTGAATGTAAAACCAAACCACGGGGACAACGGGAAGTATTATTAAATATTTAATTGAAGTACCGCTGTCCCCGTAGGACGGGGACACGGCGTACGGGGACAACGGGAATAAACGGTTAAAATCCTGTCTGCCCGCGATTGTCCCAGCCATCACTCATATCTGCAATCGATCTATTTCCACGGGTTGCTTTCCCAGGGTTTTTAAGAGGGTTGTCGTTCATCCAATCTTCAAGAGTGGGGATAGACGCGGTGTAGATAATTATAGAGCGATCTCAGTCTTGCCTGCCATCTCTAAAATATTAGAAAAGATACTTAACAAACGTTTGGTAGACTATCTTGAGTCATACAAATTATTAAGCAACAACCAGTATGGTTTTAGGGGTGGCAGGTCAACTGAAAATGCGGTTGCTGCCTTGGTGGATCATGTAGTATCTAAACTAGATAGTAAATTGAAATGCTTGGCTATTTTCCTCGATCTTTCCAAGGCATTCGACACTGTGTCTGTTCCGCACCTCTTATCTAAGCTGGAAGCTACGGGCATACGCGGACATACCTTAAAAATCTTCCAGGATTACCTGTGTGATAGAAGCCAATGCGTCAAAATAAACGACGTTATTAGTTACACTAAATCAATGAGTTTCGGCGTTCCTCAGGGCTCAATTTTGGGCCCCACCCTGTTTCTTATTTATATAAATAAATTATGCAAAATGTCTCTAACGAACTGTTCTATTTATACTTACGCAGATGATATGGCCTTGCTTCTTCACGGTAGTGACTGGCCTGAAACAGTAAAATTCGCGGAACTTGCTCTAAACTCAGTGATGAAATGGCTTTCAAATAACATCCTAACCTTAAATCTTAATAAAACAGTGTACTTACCTTTCTCCTTACTATCCACCAACCTACCTCCACCGGATTCAATGGTGCTTAGAGCTCATACTTGCTCACGCGGTCTATCCTCCTCACATTGCGGTTGTCCACAACTCACAAGGTGTGAGTCTGTTAAGTATCTTGGAGTCTATGTAGATAGTTCTTTGAGCTGGAAACCTCACCTTAACAATCTCATATCGCGAGTCCGCAAGTGTATATTTATTTTTTTAAAGCTAAGGCACTTCGCGGACTACCGTACGGTTAAAACTGTTTATTATGCCATGTGTCAAAGCATAATAAACTACTGCATCACAGTGTGGGATGGGACTCCCAAGACAACCTTACTGCCTCTGGAACGAGCACAGAGAGCTGTCCTCAAGGTTATGACCTCGAAGCCGTTTAGATATCCCACCGCGGCTCTCTACACCGAATGTCAGGTCCTCACTGTGAGACAACTTTTTGTTCTTGGCACTATTCTGCGCAAACATCCCTCTGTGGTATACAAGCTGCAACCGAATGCTGCAAAAAAACGTAGATACTTCGAAGTATGCTCAACTCGCGGATGCAGAACGGCCCTTGCTCAGCGTCATTATGATATTCTGTCCAACCATTTATATAATAAAATAAATAAACTGTGCACCATTGCTCCCATGTGTCTAAATGAATGTAAGACCAGGGTCACAAAGTGGCTATTGACACTAGGTTACGATAAGACTGAAGATTTACTACATGTATCAATCGCATAACCTAATGTACCTAATGTAGTTAGTAAAGTTATATACGTATATTTATAGTTTATAGTTATATACAGACTTACATAAACACAAGTTTTTCACCATATTTATCTCTCAATACATACACATACCTTACGTACCATACCGTATTCCAAGTTACCGTATACCACGTATATTGTATACGTTCACTAGTAACTAGATAACTTAATAATAATAATATACCGTGCTCGTCCTACAACTACTGTTAAATGTTCAAATTATAGGCGAGGACGATGGCACCCTAAACACAAGTTAAATCTTACTTTGGGTGCCAGAGTTCATCGAAAACACTCTTTCCCTTAGTTGTAACGCTGCATAGTGTTTTAGATAAGTGTTTTTTGTACAACTGAAGGTAATTTTTTTATTTTTTTTTAACTTTTAACCTAAAAATATTCTGAACCACTCTGGTCTGAAATATACTACGGGCTACCTATGCTAGCGTCGCGATTCATGGCACTATGGCAGCCCTGCAAAAAGAAACTTTGTGACCGCTTCGCGCGTAATTATGATGAGGGGCTGCGCGGGGCATTCTCAGCGGTGACGCCCATTTGAGCAAGGTCAACGGTATTATACTAAACCTTAAGGAAAATCATCAAAATATAAGTACTAGTTTTATGTAGTTTATGCGGCCTACTCAAATGTCCTTTCTTTGGTATTGTTCGTCGAGTTGAGCTCCTTATGTTGTGAGTTGAGCTCCATGATTACTGACTGCACGATCGATTACTGATCACTGGCTTGCACTGACTGGACAGGTCCACTCAAATCTGTGTGGTTCTTTTCTCGTAAGACCATTTCAGACACTAATCTACATGGTCTACCCATGGCCTGACCAAGATTATGTCTGGACTTTAAAAGAGACTGTGACCTCTGAGTTTGTTTCGGCCTTACTTCTCAGAGTAGTCAGATAGGAAACGCCAACTCATGTAGCTAATTTTAATATTTCTTTAAATATGACGTGTAAAAGTGATTCCAATATCCTATTTATTTCATTTCATTTCATATGCTCTTATAAATTGTGCCTTAACTATTAACGATAATATGGCGTTTATAAGAGCATATATTTTGGCTTTAATGACGATAATATGGGTAGTTTTCACTAACTACTTGGGATGAGACTCATTTCCGTTTTACATCAGTTGCGACTAAAGCACCGCAAACGATTGAGCCCGGCTGAGCACGGACGACAGTGATCCGAGACTTTGAGTGTGTAAGACCAGTAAGAAAGGCGGAGCTAGAGCAGCTCGCATTGCTAGGCGGGCCGCATCCGCCATCGGCAGCTAATCGGCGCGCGCGCGGAATACTGATCAACGCGGCGCTGTTGTGCGAGCATTAGCATCGCTGATTGCGCCTCGAGAACACCACACAGGTGCCGCCAGAAGGCGCGCTCGCGAGCACAGTACGCGTGCTCTGCGAACTAAGCCAAATTGTAGCGAATACATCTGCAACCTGCGACTGGTAGTGGAGACTACGTGCCTCTGTCCAGAGACGCCTATCTCCACGAGCACAGGTGTCGCGATTGAGCGCGAGTGGAGCTTCTGGTGCTCGTGTGGTGCTCGTCCGCTCGTGATTCTCGTCACGCCGCTAATTATTGCGTCACACGCGCGCGCCGCGTCTAATTTACTTTGGAAGAATTACGAACGCAGCAGCGCTGTGTCCTACGTCATTTAAAGATAATAACTCTGTTATGCTTATGAATCTACAATGCTCTGACTTGGAAAACAATCACGTGAACTGATTCTATAAGATGAAACTTTTTGTAATATTCATTTAAGGCGAAAGCGTCAAGGTAGCCCGCGAAATTAAAATTTTCTTACGTTTTTTGCAATTTGCAATTTGTCATGTTGTATGTTGATCTAAATATGATTCGCGGCCGTATCAAATGTTTATTTATAGAATTATAATCATAAAAATGATCAATACAACTCTCTAAGTTCATATAATCGCATTGCATGACTATTTCATGAAATCATGACATTTGGCGATTGTGCTTATATGGAGTTGTATTGCTGATTGTAATGATTAGAATTATGTCAAGCAATATTGGTTACGGTCGCGAATAATATTTTAATCAACATAAAACCTCAAACTACCTGTAAAATGTAAAAAACTAAAGAAAATTTGAATTTCGCGGGCTACCTTAGCGCATGCCCCTTAAAATCACAAACAAGGCGGATTAAAATGAGTGAATTATTCGATGTTAATTTTGTAATTTGTTTTCACGATGTGACCACCCAAACTTTGTGAATCAGAGTAGAACAGTATGAGGGTTGATGCGGTAGACACAACATCACAGCTGCACAAGCATCACGGTGTAGAACTTGTCAGAGTGGTACGAGTCGTGACAGTGACCGCAACCACACGGCGCGCAGCGCTTGAGGCACACCTCACTTGTGATGAAAACACGTTGCAAGCAGTGAGTACTTACATCATGATAGCTTTACGGTTTTCCTTATTTATGAGTTGGAGCAGCATGTGACAACTTCCAGCTTATTGATATCACTGAAGTGCATCCGTGACCGGTGATTTATAATTTTTTTGCTTAAGTTAAACGGTTAAAAACCAATTACAATAATTAAAGGCATTACCTGATGATAGTACATGTCGGCGAACATGTGACAGAGGAGACTCTTCCGCTATTTACTGTAGTATACTCTTCCGAGTTCTGGGTGTGATCGCAGCTTTTCCTCAGATATTTTTTTCCGGCTGACCAGTTGAAGAGTTAAGTTGAAATTTAGTACACATATTGTGACCCAAACACATACGTGTAACGTGAATAAGAAAAGATAACTTAAAAAACAGTTTTGCAAACTATACTATGTGACATATTGTGACTGTCATTGAAATTCGCTAATTTAATAACAATATATTATTATATTTATTTTAAAACCGTCACATATGGGCTGATTCCGGGTCCTTAAGAACACATTAAATCTCAATTTTATGGGTTGACAGCTCGACACGTTACCCTAATTAATAACAAAATATCCTATTTCTTTAAAATTGTAAAACCATATTGAACCTCTTACAAACCCATTTCATTTATATTTTATGGTAAACGACCCGGCACTTTCTAAAAATGTTCTAAGAACCAGAAGGGGTCGTCAACATGCGGTTCTTTCAATGTAAACTTATAGCTCTCGATATTCATGTTTGAAACTTTAAACAACAAGTTATGAAGTCGGATTTAACCAACTTTCAAAAAGCATGACTGACGATATTGACAAATAAATGATCTTTATCACGATCATGCAAAGCCGATACTCCCATTGATGTAACTATCAATTAACCAATAACTGCAGTTATATTATTGGATTAATTATTTTATTATTCTAGCTAGCACCTAGCTAGAATACTTTAATATCTTCTGTGCTAAAATATTTGTATGGTTTATAATAAAATGTATATAAATTATAACTCATCGTCGGTCTCAAAAGGTTGACCATCCCTGAGATCGCATCGACCATCTGGTAAGGATTTAAAACAATTTAGAAGTTGTATACAAAAACAGCCATAAACCAATTCTGCGAAACGGTGGGAAAAACACGGTCCAACGGTCAACGTGGTATTTTTTAGGGATTGAGGAGACTGAGTTTTGGAGAGTAGGGAGTTAGTTAGTTTGGAGGCGAGTCGAGAGGCGGTCGCAAAAAGGAAGCTATCCCGAGGCAAAGCTGGTAAAGAGTGCAGTATTTGTAAGTGAGTTGTAATCTAATTCTCTCTAAGGAATTATTTGGTAAGTGCCAACTTTAATTAACTTTTATCTTTAGTAGTAGTATGTCCATTGTAGATAAGAACTTCTCCGTTATAATTGTTCCTGCTAGTTGATGTGCATTGTAATTATAGGTGACAGTTAGGTGATGTCGCTGTCAAGCTATTAATGATCGGTTATTCTAGAATGATGAAATAACTCTTATTTAGTATCGTGTTTTATGACTAATGTTACATTCTCGTGTATTACGTGTCCATATCCTAATCCGTACCTTGGCACATTATTGTCACTAGCAGTTGGCTATAGGGAAATGGCGAAGGCCTTCCACCATATTTGACTGGGCAGTAATGCTCCTGACTTATGACAACTGTTGACTTTGAGATGACGCACCACATTTGGAAGGCAGAGCCATAAATACTCACAGGTCATTTGGAATTGATCTAGGCTATAAAGCCAATCTGTAATTGCATTACAAAACAACCAAACGTTGGTGATGATTTCTGTTTCCCAGAAGGTTTTGCCACAGAATACCTTGCGTGAGGCTTCTTGACACATATTTCCAGGGAGTGGGGTTAGGCTTCACTAAATATCTCAGACTGAATCGATAGTTCGTTCTAAGGAACGCTAGAACTCGTGTCTCGTTAAACCTCTACAACCGGCTTTCGGGCCTCTCACAAATTATATTAGCGAGACACGTCATTTGGATGCCTAGATCGAAACGCCCCGTTGTCGATAAGGACGATCCACACGGCTGCCGATTACATTGAAAGCATCCTCTAAATGGGACAGATTAAGGAAATATGAAGTGACGAGCTACCACTTCGGTGTTCACCAGGTACGATCGTAATGTATTCTGCTAGAGACTGAGTCTACGGTGCGCTTGTGCGAGTTTTGTGTCTTTCATATTAGTACGCGACTAGAACTATTCAATATTAAACTTGTTTTCCTCAATAACAGTTGGACTTCGCAGTACTCTGTCTTAGGATTGAGTAAAACATTTATTTAGTGCTTAGGGAGCGTGTTCCGTTAGAATCGTATTTTAAGCACAAGTGTGCTTAAAACCAAGTCTGTATTGCAGATATTGGTGCTCAACTGCGAGGGGAGGAGACGTAGGCGTTCCAACATTTATAATACTAAAACATAATACTATATTATATACTTTTGCATACCCTCTTGTCTTCTTAGCTTCATATTATAATACTCGTGTTTACTAACTGAGAATTCCCATTATTAACTTCCCTGTCCAATCCTTGTCCCCTAGCTTTTATAAGTCGGGACAAGGCAGTTTAGTTTATGGGAATTCTTCTCTTTCTTATATCGGTGGGAGGGTGACCAGTCTGGGACGAGCACTACAGAACTGTGCGGAAAGGAGGGGCACAGTTCTTCCCCTACGGGGGAACCGATCCAAACACTAATATTAACACAATTAGGGAAAAACGAAAATTTTATCGGCCTAGGGTAATTCAGGTACACAGGTCACAATATCAAATGAAAGGACTGAGATTCTCAAACATATTTTTTTTTTTATAATAAAAAAAAAATGGTGTATAGTTATTTAAGAAAAACAGATGAAAATTTACCATATCTCCGAAACTAATGAACCTTTTTAGGGTTCCGTAGTAAACAAGGAACCCTTATAGTTTCGCCATGTCCGTCTGTCTGTCTGTCTGTCTGTCTGTCTGTCCGTCTGTCTGTCCGCGGATTAGCTCAGAGACGGTTAGTACTAGAAAGCTGTAATTTGGCATATGTATACATATTAAACATGCCGACAAAGTGGTAAAACAAAATCAAGAAAAAAAAAAAACTAGGGTGTCTCCCCTACACGTAAAGTGGGGATGATTTTTTTTTCCCTCATCTACCCCATGTCGTGGCGTATCGTTAGAAAGGTCTTTCAAAAATATTGTGAGTTTGTCAAATCATTTTTGGATTTAGGGATCCGTTTGCGAAATATTAAGCTTTTAACTGAATTTTTTTGTTAGAGTCAGGTGTCCCCCCCCCCCCCCTTCTAGCTAAATGGTTGTACTTAGACTTGTGAAAAAATTCACAGCATTAGCATATATAACGAAATTAAAAGGAAAACTATGAGAGCTAAGTAGGCTATACAGGTTAACGAGAAATAATCAACCAACTTAAATTAATAGTTTGAAAAACATGATCTCCCATACATTCCGTATGGGAGAACACGTTTTTCAACTACAATGTTAAGTTTGTTCTTGGGATAAATTCATCCAAACTACGGAACCCTTCATTGTGCGTGGTCCGACACGCACTTGGCCGGTTTTTATACATAAAATAGTTCTATACTTATAGATTACAGGAAAACCTATATGAAGTCTATGGTTTTAAAATAACATTGCAAATCTGTCAATATTGTATGTACTAACTTATATTTACAGTTAGAATGTATGGGAGAACATATTTTTCAACTACAATTTTAAGTTTGTTCTTGGGCTATATTCATCCCAACTACAGAAACCTACATTGTGCGTGATCCGACATGGACTTGGCCGGTTTTTTAGATTTGTTCCGTACTTTTACATGAACTTTTCCATAAGAGAACCTAGAGAGGGTTCTCTATTGTGTTCCCTAACTTTTTTATGCATAATCTAAAGAGCCATATTTTTTTTTGTCCTAATCATCATTTGTCCGAATGATAACTTGCCCGAACTTAATGTCACATAATATAATTTGCCATAAAATTGAAATCCCTAAATACAATATGCCCTAAATTTGTTTGTCATAAATATTACAATCAATAATATACAAAAGACCTAAAACGATTTTCAATAAAAGTTATAAGTCCTAAATTCTAATTATTTAGTTATCCTGATAATGTTTTTTAAAACATTGTATTGTTGTTGTTGTTGTTGTATTGTGCTTTTGCTATGTATTTATATACTTAGATAGAACGGCCGAAGCCAATTACACTAAATATAATTACAATTTATAAACTATCTATGAACTTCTCTCAGGCGTTACGTAGATACGACTTAGGTATGAATATTGTTTTGAGATAGTTCACTTGTTGTGTAGAGTTGTTTGAAGTAGCAGGATAAATACGTTTTTGTTTTTATTTCCTTGTAAGAAGCATGAAGACAAGCATACACATTGCATGCAGCAAGCATGCATCATGCAAACGAGCATGCAACATGTAGCATTCAAGCAAGCATGCAAAATTTCGATTTCAAATTTGTTGTACGTTAAAATGAAATTTAAGAACGTTAGCTCTTTATACTGCACGGCCGCTTTTTCGTAGCCATTCTTACTTGGTCGGTTTATCCATGTATTGCGGTTGTTTTTAGTATTTTCATTATATCTCTTTAATTATTTAATTTAGTGAGCTGAAATTTTATATGTGAATAGTTGTATTAATACACTAAATATTGGGAAAAAAAATATTTTGCTTTTCTATTAAAAAGTCCTACAATCGGATGTCTTAAATATAGTGGTCCAGTCGCAGTAAATTATGCCATTGCTCGTAAATTACTAAGAGCACATAAATGAAACTTGGCAGGATATTGTAGACACTTACAAGATACAAATAAACGTTATAGGTTAGGCTCTAGAGTTCCTATTTTAAGTACTTGGATCTAATAACCTTATTTTACTTTTACGTGTATATCTTCTGAACGGTATGTTTTTTTTTCAAATTCTGTTTTCAAACACATTACACACAAATTCAAAGCAACGTGCTTAAAAAATTACAACTCTGCACTAAACCGTTTTATACGATTTTCAACAAATAGCCAAACGTCAGCGCAGCGGAAACTTGAATAACTTGGTAAATAAAGGACGCACAAATTTCATTTAAACATACATATTTACCTCTCGTTACACACTAATTATTGTTTTTTTTTTCTTGTACGTCCATAGGAAAAAAAAAGTTTTTGTTGAATAGCTCCCCAATGGTTGGATGCACAAATTTTTACTTACGATACACAATTACACGACGTCTCTTCGAAATTCGAAATTTTTCCGCTGCGACTACGCACACATTCAATACTACATCACCTCATGGGGTGGCGCACCAAAAACCAATCTACTTCCTCTTGAAAGAGCTCAGAGAGCAATTTTAAAGGTAGCAAACTTCCATCCCTTTTTCTTTCCCACAGAACTGCTTTATAAATCCTGCAACGTGCTGACTGTTCGCCAACTTTTCATTATGCACTTAGTATTAAAACAGCACACCATGCTTACTTACACTGCTGACAATACTAACAAGAGACGGAATGATATAATATGCACATCTAATGCAACCTCAAAACATGTCTTTGTAGAAAGATTTTTTACATTGTTAGGCCATTTTTGTACCATAGATTAAATAGAAAACTTAGTATTTATAAATTAAATTACTTTAGCTGTAAAAAAATTATACTTGAATATTTACTAACCATAGATTATGCGCAGACAGATAATCTACTTGTTGTTTGCAAATAGAACCGCTAACATGCTATTTTACTTTTATTTACCTAATTTTAATTTAATTTATACTTAATACTCATTGTTAATTTATTACATTTAAGTATTTACGCTCTTCCTAGCCTAAAGCACAGCTTCAGCCTAGTCTAGGTAAATAAGCAACTGTGCTCTATTTTAATGATTAAGTAACTTATTGTAAATGTGCCCCTTTTTATAAATAAACGATTTTATTATTATTATTTTATTATTAATGACAAATGACGTATAGAGCGGAATAGCTACACTTGTGCGCTTAGTTTTTGCTTTCAGCTCTAAAGATGCGTTTGGTTGTCGACTGGCGTGACGAAGCTGCATTGTAAATGTTATATCTTCAAACGAAGCCCTTCGTATAATAATGATAGAACTTCACAACAGGTAAGTTCGTTTGATCAGTTATTATAAAGAATCAATTTTTCTAACTGAACAGACAGCTGTGCTGCTGGGTAGTTTGTTGACTATTTTATGTAACTTTGACGTTCGAAAAGTGTTGATTCTCAGCCTAGTTTGAATAAATGACTTTTGAATTATGAATTTTGAATTTTTGACCAAATGTCCGCCGCGGCTTCGCACGCACGGAACTAGGAAGTTCAATTTTCAATGACTCTGGCGGATGTATCTGGCTGCATGTGAGTGATGGCCTGGTTTATGTTGACTTTGAGTGCATCGGTCGATTGCGGCTCATTGGCATAGTCGCAGACTTTAGAAAAAACCCACAAGAAAAAGTCTAGCGCGGTCAATTCGCACGATCTTGGTGGCCAATTCACGTCACCTTTACGAGAGATTACCATACCCTGAAATCGTTCATGCAGAATGTCCATCGTGGCGTTCGTTTGGACTAACGACCACTCATTTTGATAATAAAGTTTTATCATTACGATGTGCTGCTCATTCGTGTAACTGCCATGGTGATTTGGCATCAGTGACTGATTAATAAACAACAAATTTGACAAATTCCGCCAAAACAACATAGCCGCGACAGACTGTCAAAATTGACCCGTCCCTATTGGAAAACCCTTTATAAATGTACTTAGATATTGTTTATTATAAATTCTTGTAGAAGCTACTTATTTGTTCGATATCATGATCGTTCTAACTAATGCTGTGCAACATGTACATTTTATACAGATATCTTTCGTTGGCCGTGGTGGTACCTGGTGGCGGTCTATGGTGGTAGGGGGTGGTGCAGCCATGCATGCTCTGCGTGACAGCGGCCGCCGCCGTACGTCACCCGCATCGCTGGAAATACACGTCTGATTTTTTCATCATGATTTATACAGTGTGATTCTTTATAACGTGCACATATCGAAATAAGGGAATCTATGCTTAATTAAAACTTTAATTATTTTAAAACTTCAGAGTCACAATGGAGACACAGAAAATTAATGCTAAGACCAATAATAATGGATAAAGCAGTGAAAATGATCAGTCGACGTTTTTACACATTTGCAATTGTATGCAAATGTGTAAAAACGTCGATTGACTGTATTAGGCGGCTGTGTGTATCAACTGACGTTATAGCATTACAAGAAACAAGGTTACTGCCCCACGATTTGACGTTTCTAAGCACTGTGCATGATGACTTCGCTTACACTGGGACCTCGCGGTGGATACTTCGGCTGGAATACTGCGCGGTAAGCCCTACGGAGGAGTGGCACTCCTCTGGAGTAAAAGTTTATTCTCATCTGTGACGGTTGTAAAGTGTAATAGTGCTCGTCTTACAGCAATACAGATAGAACGTACCCCGTGGCAAATACGCCTCCTTCAAGTTGGGTGTGCCCTCTAAACTCGCTGAACGCGTTATGGCAGCTCAAAACTGGGCAGAGGATATCTGCGTCAAACCATGGCGCCGTAATTTTCGTGGTCGAATTAATGAGACTCAGTAAGCACTTCAACGTTCCTGCCTTACCCGCCTGTACTAATCGCATTGTCTATATGCGTGTACTATACCAGAATGTGCGTGGGCTTAAAACCAAGTTACCTACATGGAGATCAAGCCTGTTACTCCCCGAGCATGACTTAGTAGCCGTAACAGAAACAAATCTGGACTATTCAGTAGAGGATTCAGAAATGTCAAGCGGAGATTGGAGCATTTTACGTAGAGACAGAGTTACTCTAGGTGGTGGCGTGTTGCTTGCTGCGCGCCCCGGCATCACTATGAAGAGGAGGCATGATCTCGAGACTGACCGTGGCGAAGATTTATGGGCTACGATCACAATTTGCGGCTTTAACATACCTGTTTGTGTTGTCTACATGAAGCCCACTGCAACCGAAGACGAATATATGACATGGTTCTGCAAGGTTGAGAGCATCATCTCCAATTTGAACGGACTAATAATGATTTTAGGCGACCTTAACTTAAAAAGTGCATCTGTGAATGTTAATAATTATTTCTATTATTTCTTAACAAGCTATCACTTGAAAATATAGATTTAAAAAAATCCCTAAAAGACATTAGTGTGAAACACGAAATAGTAAAAAAAGCTTCTAAAAAAATAACGAGTGAGATAAGAACCACTCCTAATAAGAATAAAACAAATGTCACACCAATAAAAAATAGCACACAGACCTTGTGCAAAAACATACGAGATAGTCCTTGTGCCTCTCCTAGAATATCGAAGATTGATTCAACTACCCCTTTACTAATATCGCATATGACAACACAGAAAAAGGCGTTCTCGCATGAAAGTAAAAAAATGTGTATTATAAGCAGCAACCGAACAAATAGAATACTGTCAACAGCAGAAGACGTTTTTCCTAATTTTAAAATATGCCATTATCTTACTCCAAGCTGCGGCCTCGAGAAACTAGTTGAAGACATACGACCCAAACTCAGTAATTATACATTAGAAGATTATTGCATTTTACATATAGGAGAAGAAGATTTCCGTAAAACACAAAATTACTGTAACCTAATTGTCAAAATAAGAGAGGTCCTGATAAATATAAAACATACAAATATAATACTACTCCTACCGACATATAAATGCAGTGGGTACTCAGTAATGTTTAACTGGAGAATTGAAACATTTAATAACATGCTTTACATGGACAACCTAAGTCATAATTATGCTTGGCTAATGGACTCAAACCTAAAATTATCTTATGACACTAACATGTTTTCCGAGCGCACTGGTAAAACAAACAACAAAGGAATGTTAAATATGTATGAAAACTTGAAAATGTTAATGGATGAAATTTCTTCTGACGATACTGATGCAAATGTAACAGAAAACCATCCTGTTGGTGAAACAATTGAGTCAACGAACTCAGATTTTTTTCGTCTATAACAGAGTATACATCTTACATCAAAACATTGCTGGTCTGTTGAATAAGGCTGATTTACTCACCGTCCATCTACAAGAACTATCCAAGAAACAAAGAGACATTGACGTTGTATGCATAACTGAACACTTTATTATGCAGGGCCAAGAAAAACTACTGGAAATTCCAAATTATAAGCTGGCTGCATGTTATGCAAGACGAGCAAAAAAGCGAGGAGGAACATGCGTTCTAGTCAAGAGAGGTCTCGAGAGTAAAGAGCTAACGGAGATATCTCGCCAATCAATAAAAAACACATTTGAATGTTGCGGAACTGAACTAGTGCAACAACGATTAATTATTATCTGTATATATAGGCCTCCGAAAATGAATAACCTGAATATGTTTTATGAAAACTTAGATAACGTCCTAAAAACTGTAGGTACAAAATCTAATAAGAAAATTGTTATATGTGGGGATTTCAACATTGATATACTGAAAAGAAACAGCGTTACTAGGGACTTTGAGTACTTTCTTTCCGGGCACAATCTCGATCTAAAAGTGCGACAACCGACTAGGTTATCCAGCAACAGTTGCCTAGATAACTTTGCTAGTAGTTCTCAGTTAAAATGTAGATGTGAAATACTTGACTTTGCTTTGTCTGATCATACCGCACAGTTTTTGGAAGTAAAGGTAAATAAAACGTGCAGAATAAGTTACTGGCTTACTAAGAAACGTGATCTTTCAAAGGAAAATTTAGTAAGATTTAAGAATCACCTTCAATGCCTTACCTTTTCAGAAATATACAAAACAGAAAATGCGAACGAAGCGTACGACTACTTTATAGAACACTTTCGTATGTTATATGATCTCTGTTTTCCATATAAGTTTGTAACTATCAAAACAAATAAAACAGTAAAATGGGTTTCACGTGGAATACGAGTGTGCAGTAAAAGACAGCGGCAATTATTGTGGACATGCAGGCGCGAACCTTCAAACGAAAATAAAAATAAATTTAAAAATTATTCCCAGTAATTTAGAAAAATAATAAAATTAACCCAAAAGGCGCAAAATAATTATTTTATAAATACGTCAACAAACAAATCTAGAGCTTCATGGCAAATTATATATAATAATCCACACACTACTGAGCAAATTTCTCAAATTAAAACTCAAGGTACAATCGTAAGTGATCCAAAAGATATAGCAAACGCCTTTAATAATTTCTTTATTGATCAAATACAGACAAACACTAAGTTAACACCTGTAGCTACTAATATGTTGAGCAATCCACATTCAATGTTTATGTCTCCTGTCTCACCTCAAGATGTCATGAGAGCAATAAAATCGTTAAAACATAAAAACAGTTGCGGACATGATGGCATAGCCACAAAAGTAGTAAAATTTGTATCGGATAATATTGCCTCACACCTCAGTCACATTATAAACTTATGCATCAGCTCTGGAGTGTTTCCAAAATCGTTAAAAGTGGTTATCGTAAAACCACTCTTTAAAAAACACGAAAGGGAAAGCTTAGCCAACTACAGACCAATTGCCTTAATTCCTATCTTTTCTAAACTTATCGAAAAAATTCTATATGCATCAATAAATATTTTTTTGTGTAAGTTTGATATTCTTTGTGATGAACAAAAAGGTTTTAGGAAAAACAAAGGTGTTAATTTAGCTATTTACGATTTGCTTAAGGTAATCTTAAAAAATGTTGACAAAAAAGTACCAATATGTGCAATTCTCACTGATATGACAAAGGCTTTCGACTGCGTTCATCATAAAACCTTGCTGACTAAGCTTGACATGTATGGCATAAGAGGAAACGTCCTTAATCTTGTCAAATCATATCTGAGTGAACGTAAACAATACACGGAAATATCTAGGATATGTATAAAAAACAAACGCGAAAAGAAATACTTTTCCGAATACAGATATGTCAAACACGGCGTACCTCAGGGTGGGGTGCTGAGTTCTCTTTTATTTCTGCTTTATATAAACGACCTACCGCGGCACATTAAAGGCCCAATGATTTTATTTGCTGATGACAGCACTGCATTAATCAGTTGTTCTGATGCAAATAAATATGAACAGGACATAAATAATACCCTAAGGGACATTGTGAATTGGCTTGACGACAGTAAATTAATAATTAACTTAGAAAAGACTAATTTAATACATTTTTATCAGCGGACATCAATACCAAATTTAAAAATTGAATTTAATAGAACTGAAATAGACCAAGTACAAAAAGTAAAATTTTTAGGCATAGTGATTGACAGTCAAATGACGTGGAAACCTCAAGTAGAAGAGGTATGTAAAAAATTGAGCATATCTGCTTATGTCTTATTCAATTTGGCTAAGAAAGTTAACATCACCACAACTTTGATTGCATACCATGGTCTCGCAGCTTCCATTCTGAGATACGGTATAATTTTCTGGGGAAACTCTTGCCTGCGGGAATAGGTATTCAAAGCCCAAAAACGTTGTTTGAGGTCGATGTTAAATATGAAAATGACTGATAGCTGTGTTCCAGTGTTTAAGTCCCATTAACATTTCCTGCAATGTATATTTTGGAAATGGCAATTTTTGTTAAACGTAACATGCATCTTTTTACTACAGTGTCACAAGGTAGTAAGAGACTAATCAGAAGCCAGTACAAAAACCTTTTAGTAATTGAGAGATACAATACTGTATTACATAAAAAAAATGTTATTAGTATGGGACCTACAATATATAACAAAATACCTGACATAATAAAAGATGACATAATACGTAATTTTAAAAAGAAGTTAACAGCATTATTGATTGAAAAATGTTACTACTCGATTAACGATTTCTTAAATGACAATGACTTATCCTAATGTCAATTTCTTATTAATGGGTAATTATAATAATTTATGCATTTCAACGACATAACAACTAATGTACTCGTTTTGAACTGTAATTCGTAATTTTGTATTTTGACACTATTGTTATTATTTTATTAATTTTTTGGATCACATAGTCGTTGTCTTCATACATTAATGTTTGCATGCCTAATCTAAGGTAGATTGTACAAGGATCACATTTTCTTTCAAATATCTTATGTCATGTACCTACAATCTATGCAAATAAATAAACTTTACTTTTACTTTTACTTAAGCTTTTGTAGTCTGGCTGAGATGAATGAAGTGGTGAATATACGTGGGGAGTAAGTTAGACGTAGTGTTGGCTCGGGAGGGTACCGAAGTAAACTGCGAGCATGTCAAAGGTACAGAGCTGGTTCCAATCGACTTATATCACCCTCCGTTAGACGGTTTGCGATTTCCATCTCACTACATAAGGATAGTGAAAAATTGGACCCCAGCAACATTGGTCGCAATAGGGATTAGAACTTTGTAAAAAGGGACTACGCACTTTTAAGCGACCTTATTCGTTCTGCTCCATGGCAAGACGTTCTTCGCTGCAATGATGCACTCTCCGCTGCTGGTACATTTTACGGAATAATGTATGATTTATTTGACTCTTCCATTCCAAAGAAGAAGAGAATGATCGCTGGAAATAGGCGGTATCCAGTCTGGTTTACTAAAGATATTGTAAACGATACTCAGCGTAAAACCAAACTACATAAGAAATGGAAACTTTCACGTTGTGATCTTACTTACGCGCAGTTTAGTGCTCTGCGATCGGATCTTAAAGTAAGAACCCAGGACGCCTGCAGATTTTATTGTAATAATTTAGAAAATAAAATGGGCAAAAATTCGCGACAGTTCTGGCAGCATGTATCTAGCCTACGATCAAGGGGTGGCTTCGAGCCAAACGTGGTGTACAATGGTGTGACTTGTTCGGGTGTCAAAGCGGCCGATGCATTTGCTCAGTATTTTGTTAGCGTGTTTCTGCCTGATACATCTAAGTTGGACCCTAGAAAATTAAATGTGAGTAGCATTAGCATAGCAAGGGGAGATAGCATTCCTGTTCCCTTTTTGACCCCACCGGATGTAGTTAAGGCGATTGCTAAACTCAAACCCTGTAGCTCGGTTGGCCTTGACAATATTCCAGCCTTTACTCTTAAGGGATGTCATGATATTTTGGCAGCCCCTCTATGTCATGTCTTTAACCTAGCCCTCCGGTCCGGAGTATACCCTGAGCAATTGAAAACTTCGCGAGTCACTCTCATCCCTAAAACTTGTGACAAAACATCAGTAGAGGAATACAGACCCATCGCTATCTTATCCCACCAACCATTGCCAAGGTTTTCAAACATATACTTCACGCTTTCATTTACAAACGCGTAAATATATCCTTATCTGATGCCCAACACGGTTTTCGGCCGGGTCGCTCTGTAAACTCGAATTTACTGACTCACGTGGACTACATATCCCGTTGCTTGGACATCAGTGGGCAGGTTGACGCTCTATATTTCGATTTCCGGAAAGCATTCGACAGAGTTGACAACGATGTGCTTTTGACAAAGCTGGGGGCCATCGGTTTCTCGTCCGGTCTTCTTAACTTCTTTTCCGATTATCTGCGCGATCGCAAGCAGTTTGTAAGACATGACTGCTTCGAATCCAAGCCTTACAATAGACGCTCGGGCGTTAGTCAGGGATCCGTGTTAGGGCCGCCTCTTTTCCTGATCATGATCAATGACCTCATAACTAATGTTAAGTTTGCCAAGTGCCTGCTATATGCCGACGACCTTAAGCTAGTCGCACAAATCCGAACGGACGAGGATTGCAAACTCCTACAGAGGGATATTGACGCCATCTATGAGTGGAGCATTGTGAACAAACTATTATTTAATAAAAACAAGTGCTACGTCATGACATATGGTAGAGCTGGTTGCGACCAGCCCATTATGACTATAGTTTGGGAGGAGAAGTAATTACTCGTGTCACCAACATAAAGGACTTGGGAGTGACTTTCGACCGCTGTCTGACTTTTAGAGATCACGTTTCTGCCCTTGCGAAGGAATCTTTCAGGCGCTTGGGATTTGTTTTGAGAAATGCTCGTGACTTTCGCAATTCAAATGTTATTAGGCTGTTGTACACTGCTCTGGTTCGAAGCAAACTCGAGTCCAGTGCCTGTGTTTGGCACCCCCATACCGCGACACAAACACTAATGCTAGAAAAGGTTCAGAAAACATTCCTAAGATGCCTCTTCCAAAGGTTATACCATTTCTTTCCGTACATGTACCCTACCAACTATCTTTTAGGGAGTTTAGGCATTAACTCATTGGAGGTAAGAAGAGGTCTTGATCAGCTCACGGTAGCCTGTAAGACCTTACGGAAACGTATCGACTGTCCAGAGCTCCATGGCCTTTTCTGCCGATTATTTGTGCCCGACAAATACATGGGAAACCGTCAGAGCCGCCGACACAATCTGTTTGCGCAACTGTCATGCAAAACTGTAGCCAGAGCCGAATCCCCAGTCTGTCGTACCCTAAAGATGCTGAATGCCCTTCTGATTGCCAACCCTGAATGTGATGTGTTTGCGGATGAATGGAGTAAAATTATAACTCATCGTCGGTCTCAAAAGATTGACCATCCCTGAGACTGCATCGAGCATTTGGTAAGGATTTAGTCGAGCTCAGGCAATTCAAACGGACCCTTTTAAAACAATTTAGAAGTTGTATACAAAAACAGCCATAAACCTATTCTGCGAAACTGTGGGAAAAAACTTGGCCCAACGGTCAACGTGGTATTTTTTAGGGATTGAGGAGACTGAGATTTGGAGAGACGGTCGCAAAAGTAAAGCTATTCCGAGGCAAAGCTGGTAAAGTGTGCAGTATTTGTAAGTGAGTTGTAATTTAAAAGCAACATTATACGCACAAGATCTCAAAGGAAAAATAATATAAGGTTTGTTGTACCCACTTGTAATAATAATTATTATGGTCGAAGGTGTAGAAGTTTTTTAGTCCCAACTATTTTTAATAACCTTCCAGTCGATATAAACAGTTGTATCACAAAAACTGCATTTAGAAATAAAATACATAAAGTACCTCTTTAATATTTTTTGTCAAAGCCTCACTGAAGAGAATATCTGAATATCTAAAGACGTGTCTCCTGCGCGTGTTTTTTCGAAACATTACACAAAAAACCTTACACATAAACATTTGTTTTCATACACAAGCTGTCTCCTGCGCAAGTATATTTTTTTAATTTTATTAGTAACACATTTTGTGTAGATGTAGTAATGAGTTCTGACGAGGAAGACTTGCTTAAAAAGTAACGAACAGTATCTCTATTTAAATCCATTTTCAATTTATCACAACTTGTTTACAACTATTTACAGGACAATATAACCTCAAAACCTGTGTTGACTGACAGTGACAGAGGCGCGCGGTGCGCGCGGTAGTTGAAAATGAAACAAACCGTCCCCCTCTTCACCCGCGCGGGGAACGTTTTCCATGCAGCTCGGAAAACAAAAACATCGTGTTTGCATACACAAATGTGTATGGCCACGCCTCTTTGTTTCGATGTTTTTGTGTAATGTTTCGAAAAAAGACGCGCGGGAGCCACGGCTTAAAACAAAAATTGTATGTCTGTTTTTAAATTTAAGAAACGAATAGTAGTTTACCTTTATGTGAAAAAGTGTCATTATATATAAAAAATAAATGAGAATGTTATGTAAAAAACAAAAAAAGAGCTACATCTGCCAACAAACTGCTTTGTACTTTGGCAGAGGTAATAGGCAGAGGTAATATGTGTCTTGTAAAAGAATATTTCTGTGAATAAGCACTTTTTCATTTTTTTTTTTTCATGTAATTCTAAGGAATTATTTGGTAAGTGCCAACTTTAATTAACTTTTATCTTTAGTAGTAGCATTTCAATTTTAGCTAGAACTTCTCCACTATAATAGTTTGTTTCTGCTAGTTGATTTGCAGTGTATTATAGGTAACAGTTAGGTGAAGTCGCTGTCGAGCTATTAATGATTGTTTATTCCAGAATGGCGAAATAACTCTCATTTAGTGTGGTGTTTTATAACAAATGTTACATTCTCGTGTATTATGTGTCCATATCCTAATCCGTATCTTGGCAGATTATTGTCACTAGCAGTTGGCTATAGGGAAATGGCGAAGGCCTTCCACCATACTTGACTGGGCAGTAATGCTCCTGACTTATGACAACTGTTGACTTTGAGATGACGCACCATATTTGGAAGGCAGAGCCATAAATACTCACAGCTCATTTGGAATTGATCTAGGCTATAAAGCCAATCTATAATTGCATTACAAAACAACCAAACGTTAGTGATGATTTCTGTTTCCACGAAGGTTTTGCCACAGAATACCTTGCGTGAGGCTTTTTGACGCATATTTCCAGGGAGTGGGGGTAGGCTTCACCAAGTACCCCAAACTGAATTGGTAGACGTTCTAAGAACGCTAGGGACCGTGTCTCATTAAAACCCCACCCGGCTGTTTGTAGCCCTATTACTGAATCGACACTATTTATTGAGACACGCTATTGGAACGCTGCTAATAGCCGCACCGCATCCTCTAAATGGGGCAGATTAAAGAAATATGAAGTGACGAGCTACCAATTCGGCGTTCACCAGGTACGATCATAATGAATTCTGCTAGAGACTGAGTCTACGGTGCGCTTGTGCTAGTTTTCTGTAAACTTAGTAGATAGGGGCTAGGCTGTAATAAGGGTGTCTTTCATATTAGTACACGATTAGAACTACTCAATATTAAACTTGTTTTCCTCAATAACAGTTGAACTTCGCAGTACGCTGTCTTAGGATTGAGTAAAATATTTATATAATGCTTAGGAACCGTGTTCCGTTAGAATCGCATTAGTTCCTCAGAGGTTCTATGTATTAGGAAAAAACAGCTTAATACTGAATTTAACTTACAGACTACACATGGCCCTATTAATTCAGATGTAGAAATAGCTCATGAATTTGAAAACTTTTTTGCTAATTTTCCCCGTAAAACTACGGAAACTTTAAATTCCTCACCCACGCTTTCTGCTGCCTTACTTAGAAAAAATGTAAAGTCATGCCCTTTGGAGCTGAGGTTTCAGCATACAAACCCCCAGGCTGTTATAAAAGCTTTTAAAGATCTTAAAATTAAATCAACAGAAGATCTATGGAGAATGTCTGTAAAAGTCTGTAGATCTATCATCGAAACCATTGCGCCTTATTTAGCTTTCATATTTAACACCAGTGTTGACCAAGGAGTCTTTCCGGATCTCATGAAACACAGTAAAGTAATTCCTTTGTTCAAATCCGTCGATAGTAAGGAACACAACAATTATAGGCCTGTGTCAATTCTGCCAGTTCTCAGCAAGGTGTTTGAAAAGTTGATGCTCAATCAAATGGTACGTCACTTTAATAAGAATTCCATCTTTCATGAACAACAGTACGGTTTCACCAAAAGGCGTTGTACCACTGACGCTGGTGTCACACTCATAAAGAACATTTTTAACGCCTGGGAAGAAGCACAAGATGCCATTGGAATCTTTTGCGACCTCTCGAAGGCGTTCGATAGCGTAGACCATGAAACACTTCTGCTGAAACTGGAGCACTATGGGATTAGGAATACAGCTCTTGATTTACTAAGATCATACCTGAAAGATAGAAAAGTTAAAATTCAAGTAAACCGCGTAAACTCATTGGGGTCTGAAATGACAATGGGCGTTCCTCAGGGTTCGATATTGGATCCATTCCTCTTTTTAGTTTATATTAATGATTTACCACAATTATTTCAAAATCAACCTAAGATGGTGTTCTTTGCAGATGAGACATCGTCGATCTTTAAAATAAACCGACGGTCACAAAATCTTGACGACGTTAACAGCTCTATTCTTCAAGTCCAAGATTGGTTTACGGTAAAAAATTTGGTACTAAATAAAAAAAATAAAAATATGTGAGCACCATGTATCTATCACATATTTAATTTATCTGCAACTGCTTTTTTTTTTTTTTTTTTTCAGGATGGGAAATCATCAAATGACTTCTCCCGCTCTGGGCAGAGCGAGACGGTGTGTCAGACTTTTACTGACTAAAACCCGCCCGTGTTCCTTCCGTTGCCTGTGTGCCGGGGCCGCGATATCCCTTTCAGACAAACCCGCAACCCCATCAGGCATTGGTCTTTCGACCCCGTCGGTTGGTGCTGTCATCTCTTTGAGGCGCGCGTGGAACACAACGCGCCGTCGACACGGGCCTGGTCCTTATCGGACGGCGAGCTGCCCATTGCTCACCGTCCGCAGGCCCGCGCCTACGGTGGCCGGAAATCGGCTCTTGACTCCCGACGCCCGGGGCGTCTCCTGCGGCGACTAGGGCCGCGAGGGCGTGCAGCTTGCATCTCCCTCGCGCGCCCCGCCTCCTCCTTCGCGAGCATAACTGCTTCGCAGAAGGAGGTGACGGCCTCCCATGCACTCTCACGCCGAACCATGGCCTGAACCAGGGCCGGACGCGAGAGATCGCCGCCGCCGATCGCCTCCGTGAGGACACGGCGGTGCCCCGCCCAAGCCGGGCAGACCTCCACCGTGTCCTCCGGGCGATCCACACAGTGGTGACACCCGGATCTGCAATTGCTTTATTTTTCATTCTTTTTTACCTATCGCGGTATAGTAATCTTATTCTAGATGCATCGTCTTCACATATAATTATATAATTAATGTATACAAAATATTGTAAAAACATTTTAAAAGAGTAACGGTGGAGTTTCTTGCCCATTCTTCTCCATACGAAAACTACCTTTTGGAAGGGGCGACTAGAATCAATTGTATTTTTTGTTAACTTGATGTTCATAAGTGCCCTTTATGTGCCTTATTGAAATAAATTGTTTGACTTTGACTTTGACTTTAGGTCTAACAGAACACGTACAATGAGGCAAACGTTGTTATACGGTTCCCGGTCTCACTGAAGTGGGTATATTGTAAACAGACAAATTAACGTAGTAGTACGTAATCATATTTTAAGCGCAAGCGTAACGGTCCTTTTACCCCTTTCACCTTACCAAGTCTGAATTGCAGATATTGGTGCTCAACTGCGAGAGGAGGAGACGATGGTGGTCCAACATAATAATACTAAAACATAATATTATATTATGTACTTTTGCATACCCTCTTGTCTATTAGCTTCAAATAATAGCAATATTATGATACTTATTATTACTAACCGTAACTACCCAATATTAAATTCACCTTGTACCCCTGTCCTTTAGAAGTCCGGGACAAGGCAGTTTAGATTATGGGAATTTTTCTCTTTCTCCTAACGGTGGGAGGGTGACCAGTCTGGGACGAGCCCTACAGAACTGCGCGGAAAGGAGGGGCACAGTTCTTCCCCCTACGGGGAACCGATCCAAACACTAATACTAACACAATTAGGAAAAACGAACATTTTATCAGCCTAGAGTAATTTAGGTACAATCACACTATACACGTCGAAACTATGAAAACTGAAAGTAGCGCTGGCGACTGTGTGACTCAGTGTTTGAACACTGTAGTAACTGTTTGCGAGAGCCGTGCATTTAAGGATGGCAGTTTGTAATACTACTAGTGATAGCTACCACCTACCAACATTGTGTTACTACAAAAACTTATAATATAAAAATAAGAAATTGACGTTGAAAGACATCAAGCGAGAACTCCTGGGGTGAGTCACACAGTTCAGATTCGCCCTGTAGATCTCTCGAGATAAGGTTTGCAAGGGATAAAATATTATAGGTATCATCAACATCAGAGGTAACCAGTTAAGTCACTTTCCGGACTGCTGTATCCAGAACCATACCTTAGTGGATTACCTTTAGTTAGATTTTAGAATAATAATGAATAATGATATTCTGACATTATATAAAACAGAAACATAGATTGAGTGTAGCAGTTCAAGGTTATATGTTTGTACAACGTAAAGTATGATGGACTTATTTTTCATAGACAACAGCGAGCTAATCGAGCGGTTCATGTGGATGTCCGGGGGGAGGCTAGGGGTATTGTATAAATGTCACGCCGCTTAATGAGCGCGCGCTGAGCAGTAACGACAGTTTTGTTTCTCATTAACCTTTGTGACGGTAGGCGGCAACCGGCAGCGCGCCGAGCTTGTGCTCCGCCAGAACTGTCGCTTTCGGAGCGGTCAAGCTGCGCGGCTCCTCAGCGCGCTAGACGGAGACAGCCACACAGTGAAGCGGCACACGGTACTACAAAGGTGATCTTATTTATAATTTTTCTGCCCCAAAAGCGTTGTTCATGTGGCCAATATGTATACATTAAATGAGATGCGCCTTATTAATGTCAATAGACCTTAAGCGATAACTCGGGTGGTGTTTTTTTCGACAGATTATAGAGTTTTAGCATGTTGAATAATGCATCAAACCGCTATATAAGCTCTGTCTCATTCTATGCGCCGCACGCGCCGAATCACACATTTTTTTCCATATACTTTGTGTTCTTCTTCATCTGGATACTGCGTTTCATTTATGACCTATGTCGTACCGGGTGCGACCCCCGGGCGACATTTAACTCAAATGTGGCCTAAACATTTTTTTCGCTACAGTATGTAGGTAGGTAGGATAGGTAGATAGGGTAGGTAGGTGCGCCGTAGATAAGTACATAGTGCAAAGCCGGGGTCGGCAGCTAGTATAATCTATATTATTTAACTATATTAAAAAGTAGTAACATCGATACTACTCTCAATTAAAAAAAAACACTCAGTGCATGGTTATTGTACTTCTGATTTAGTATCAGAGTGTTTAATTCTCGTAGCTATAAGGTTGCTGTCAGCGGTAACAAAACTGTAAACGGTCTGTATTTTCTAATTTTGTGTTATTTCAATAACAACCTGCATAAAGAAACTAAGTTTTAAGTCTTTGAAGTACATTTGTGTAAAATCTGTAGCGGTTTAGCTATATCAGGTGGCTAATTAATGACGACCACATGTGACCACCTCACCAAATTTTACTTGATTTCGAGTTTGAGCATCTTTGTGCTTCAAGAAAACTTGTGAGTTTTGTTCCTGTAAATAAGAGTCACTTAAGACAATTTAAAAATAGTTTAATGGAAAAACTACCGGGTTTGCCTAATCACAATGACCCGGATCGAGCTTAAACTTCACTATTTAACCTCATCACTTGTGAGTTTAGGAAGGTTTTCACCTCAAAAACATTGTCTGTTTGTGACCGCGTTATATTTAGTGATTGGGCAAAACCAGGTATTTACAAAAGTAGGCAAAGGTTATTTGAATTGTATCATGAAAAAACATATAACCATGATGAAACTTTTAAAGAATTTGTTAAGAAATATTCTAAAACTTTTAAAAGAGCCTGTTCCTCAACAAAAGCCATACACATTCAAAAAAAATAAATATCTTCTGGAAATAAAATTAAAACAACCTGTAATATTATTAATTCAGAAACGGGAAGAACAACGGTACGGAATCGTGACTTCCATCTAAAAATCAATGATGTAGATGTTAAGGCAGAGGTGGAGGTGGCAACTGAGTTTCAAAATGTATTCACTAATATTCCCATTTTAACAACCAAAACTCTGTCATCGTCGTCCTCCACTTCTGCTTACTCAATACTAAAAGAATATGTACCAGAAAGTGACAAACTTTTTGAATTTACAATTGCTTCTACTAAAGACAACGAGAGAATAGATATAGAATATTTTAAAAATCTTGATGTAAAAAAAACTGGTTACCTTTGGGGATTATCAGTACATACCATGTACCATGTCTTTAATAATTGACGTTATTTCATCCTTATTAGCAATTATTTTTAACTCTTGTGTTGCATCTGGTGCATTTCCTGATCTGATGAAACTTAGCAAAGTGATTCCACTGTTCAAGTCTGGCGGCACAAATGATCCTACGAATGTTCGGCCTATTTCGATATTACCTACATTGAGCAAAATTTATGAAAAAATTATTTTAAAACAAATGTTAGAACATTTCAATGCACATAATTTACTACATCTCCATCAGTTTGGTTTTACAAAGGGTCGTTCAACTACAGACGCGGGCGTGGAATTACTGAAGAGCATATCGAGGCTTGGGAGGAGTCGCAAGATGCTCTTGGCATTTCCTGCGACTTGTCCATCTCCTTCGATTGCGTACATTATGATACACTCATCAGGAAACTGTACCACTATGGTACGAGGGACAAGGCTCTCGACCTTCTGACTTCTTATCTGAACAACAGAATTCAGAGAGTCGATGTTAATGGCAAGAGATCTGCAGGATCTGCGGTCACCCTGGGCGTTCCGCAGGGTTCAATTCTAGGTCCTTTCTTATTTTTAATTTATATAAATGACTTACCTTACCACATAAGGGATAATCATAAGATCGTATTATTCGCAGATGACACTTCCCTTATTTTTTAAATCAAACGTCAGTTAGTCAACTTTGAACGAGTTAACGATGCACTCTCTAAAGTTGTGCATTGGTTTAATGTAAGTAATCTTCTCCTGAACGAAAAAACTCAAA
The DNA here is from genome assembly GCA_947364205.1 of Agrochola lota. Taxonomy (NCBI): domain Eukaryota; kingdom Metazoa; phylum Arthropoda; class Insecta; order Lepidoptera; family Noctuidae; genus Agrochola; species Agrochola lota. The sequence goes on from OX376223.1 coordinate 23,112,456, forward strand.
GTGAAACTCATAAAATTTTCAACGCCAACTGTCAGGCAGCTAACTACCAATGTTCAAGTTAATGGAATAGAGCTGGACCCTGTTGAGTTGACAGTTTTTCTTGGACTTGGACGATAAATTACAATGGGGCCCACACATAGAAAAATTGTCAGGAAGACTAAGTTCGGCCGCCTATGCTGTTCAAAAAATTAGACAGATAGCTGACGTCGATACAGTCAGAATTCTTTATTTTAGTTACTTTCATAGTCTTATGTCATATGGTATTCATCTCTGGGGAACCTGTTCGGACATTTACTCTATCTTTGTTCTACAGAGAAGGGCTGCTCGAGCCATTTAACACCTAGGTCCGAGAGATTCCCTTCGAGAAAAAATCAAAAAGTAAATATTCTAACTGTAGCCTTACAATATATATTTAAAAACCTTATTGTATGTACACAAAAATACTCGTATATCAAATTTTAAGAAAATGTCTGATATTCATAGTTTAAATACCAGGAATAAACACAACTTTGCTGTATATCGCACACGTCTCCACAGAGTAGGCAACTCTTTCATGGGTATACGCTTTTACAACAAACTTAAAACTCAAACTCAAAGCATTTATTTCAATTAAACCATTTACAGGCACTTTTGAATTGTCAAATAGTCGCGTCAGTTAGTCAGAAAGTTGAAGCTAGTTGCCCATTCCAAAACGTAGATCTTATGGAGAAGAACGGGCAAGAAACTCCAAGGACACTCTTTTATATATAGAAAATTACAAAATCCTGGGTACATTATTCTTGTTGCTTCTATATGACATTCTTCCCATTGACATTCGATACTTACCCATTAAACGATTGAAAATTCGTATTAAAACCAAACTTTGAAAAAAAGGGTACTATAAAAATTCAGATTATTTAGAAGATAAAAAAGCTTGGGATTAAGCTGCTCGCTCTGCTAAACCTTGTGATAAAACCATAAAACTTGACATTTGAATTATCAAGTAGAATCTTCAAAATATACCAGTTTTATTTAAACATTGACATTATTGAATATTACATACAAAATGACATGATTACTATTAAATACACATTTTGTAAAACAATAATCTTTTATTTCAAATTAATGAAGGATAGACAGACGTCACCAACCGTCAGCGCGACAGACGTTGTAACCTGGTGGCCAGTATATATCAGTCCTCCGCCGCCATTCCTGTTTGTACCACGCCTGGGGCTGAAAGCAACTGTTCCAGGTGTCTACGCAACACGACGCCACCATCTGTCTGTACTTCATAATGAAGCCTGCTTAGGCGACGCACTATCGTGCCGAACTCCCATTTTCGTCTCTGGTCGGAGTAGGCTCTAGCCTGGACTCGCTCACCTACGGAGTAAGCCCTGATGGGAGGCGGTGTGTGGTTTGGGTTGATCGCCTTCGGCGCAGATGTGTCTTTAAACATCACAAAATTCAAAATTCAAAAGTCATTTATTCAAACTAGACTGAGAATCAGCACTTTTCGAACTTCAATTACATAAGACAGTCCCCCAAAACGCCCACCCTTCACCACTTCCTAGTGCATTAGCTGAGAAGAAGTGGCGCAACAAACTCCCCAGCAGCACAGCTGTCTGTATATGTTAGCTAGCACACGCCAATATACCAGACAAAATCATCGAGAACAGCTGTGCTCAGGCAGAAATAAAAAAAAATACGTAAACAGAACTTAATATCTAAATAAAACCCTCCAGGCATAAAGGGCGTGCCCGCTTACATATAGTTGTAACTGGAAGTTATAAATGATAAACTAGGACCATCGAGGTAAAATAAATAAACAAACAGTTAATTACTAATAACAATAAATAATATGATCAATTGTCGAGGTCACTAGCTAACCACATATTGCAATACAACTCATAAAAAAACATTGTGATGAGTAGATTATGTCAACAATAAATTAAATTTAAATAATTTGACTTATAAAGTCAAATAAAATAAACAATTAAATAAACTCATATAACTTGTCAGTAGGTAAGCTAGAGAAAGAACATAAACATTGTCTTGGGTTAATCACAGCGACCAACTATTCTTATCATTTAAGTAGTGGTTGATAGAATAGTATGCCTTTGAACAAAGCTTGGACTTTACTTTCGTTTTAAACGCATTAAAAGGCAAATTTACCAAAGAAGAGGGTAGCTTGTTATAAAAAGTTATACCAAGCCCAACAAATGAGTTATGAACCTTATGAAGCAGGTGAAAGGGAGCTCGTAGTTTGTCCTTATTTCTAGTATTAACATTGTGAAAATCACTGTTTTTAGTGTATAAGTGTATATTTTGCCTCATATACACGATTATTTTTAAATCGTTCTGGAGCCAAAACACAGTGAGTCCAGACGATTAATAGGTACTATTAGCATTGATATTGTTTTTTTAAGACATCTAATATAGAAGTTAGAAATTTATCACTTTTATTCTGTCATTCGAGTTAAATCTTAGTAGCGCTTACACTATTTCATTCATAAACGCAAGATCGTACGCGATCCGCTCGGTGATGACGTACCGCGGCACAGCTGTGCGTGTGCGAGTCCGGCTGCAAGTAAGTACCTACAAGTAGGTATTTCATTTCTGGTACGATAGGTTGGTGTAAGTTCATTCACCTCGTTATCTCTCGTTTGTATCGGAAGCACGGCACGGTGTTTACCACTATCACATCTCCTCGCAAAACGAGAGAAACTAATTTAAATTTCATTCAACCACTCTCGCATCACGAAATCACTAGTACTCGTACCTTTTCAACTAGACACGACGAGTACGCTTGGGAGTTGTATTTAAGGCCTTGAATCGAGTGTCGACCAATCGAGCTAATAGGTACTTAATAAGCATACCTACCTACCATATTTATGATAAATAAAAAGAATACTGCCTAAACCAATTTTTATACGACAATGCTTGCTTGCGAGTAGCTACGCGGCTTCTACAAAGGCAGGGAATGTAAACAGAAAAAATGAATCGTTTTATCTGTCGATTAGAGTTCATTATAAGATGGTGGTGCCCTTTTCTATGAAAATATTGGACCGAATTAAGACCTTATTTTTATACACTTAACCGCGGAATTCGGTTGTGCATCCTTTTGAAGTCCGGTCGGACACTTCTCAGAATAATTTTAGTAAACTGCGTACCTACTTACCTTGTACCTAGTTTGGTGAATTTTCTATTTGTTACCGTTTACGGTTAAGAAATAAAGTCTGAATTCGCTTTTCGTATTTTTATTTGTGTACCTATTTATCTATTGCGTATGTGTTTTTATGCTGTCTGATCGATGAATGGATTTTTCAATGGGTACCGTTCGCAAGTGTTGTCGTTCGTCGATACGTTTTACACACATATGCATTGATCGCAGTTACTTCGAGTTCTCATTATTTCACAAAAAAAACAATAAATTAGATTTTTCGTGTTTTTTTTAAATTGTAATTTATTGAAAATAATAGTCCCAATCGTTTCGAGTTCGATGATCGAGTTTATGGCTTTTCGTTCCAGAACGAGCTAAAATTAACCGTGTATAAGATATTGGCGAAGATAAATTGAGATGCCACCATGCCATGTGAGGATAACAGAGAGAAACTCTGGCACCTAGCTGGTAAATAGCTCGAACAGCTCGTTTTTGAAGGACAAATATATTTTGAATATATTATAATTTTTTTCGGCAGCTTTGCCCCACAGCAGAAGACCGTAGGACATAAAGCTATGAAAATAACTAAAATAGACTAAACGAGCTGTATCGACGTCAGTGTATTGTCTTACTTTCCTGACGGCGTAGGCAGCTGAACTGAGCCTTCCCGCTAGGCTCGGTATATGTGGGCCCCACTGAAGTTTGGCATCTACTGTTATGCCCAGAAAAACTGCCGAGTTTACGGATTCAAGCACCTCTTTATCTAAGACGATGTTGGGACCTAGATTTCTAACATTAGGTAGGGCGAACTTTACACATTTCGTGTTCTTAGCATTGAGAACTAGGTTATCTGTCGTAAACCAATCCGTAACCATTGAGAGTGCACTGTTTACATCGTCAAAATCTTGTCTATTTCTGTCTACTTTAAAAATAAGAGAGGTATCATCTGCAAACAGTACAACTTCACAGATACCCTTTAAATAGAATGGTAAGTCATTGATATACACTAAGAACAAGAATGGACCCAGTATTGAGCCTTGAGGTACACCTAACTGAACTGGCAGCCCGGAAGATTTCACACCATTAACATTGGGACTTATTATGTAAATAAGAATTTATAACGTTGAGAGCTTCGTTTTGCACACCATAATGACGCAGTTTACGCAAAAGCGTGTCATGGTGCACGCAATCAAAGGCTTTGGAGAGATCACAGAAAACCCCAATAGCATTTTGCGAGTTCTCCCATGCGTTAAATATGTGTTTCAGCAGAGCAACACCCGCATCTGTAGTCGAACGACCTTTTGTAAAGCCATATTGTTCATTATGAAGGAGGCTATTTAAATTAAAATGTCTTAGCAACTGGTTGAGTATTAAGTTTTCAAGTATTTTGCTAAATGCTGGTAAGATAGAAATAGGCCTGAAATTGCCAACGTCATTTTTGTTACCTGATTTAGATGATGGTATGATTTTACTATTCTTCATGAGGTCAGGAAAAGTTCCTAAATCAACACATTTATTAAAAGTAACAGCTAGATAGGGGGCTACGATGTCTATATTACATAAAAGTTTAATGGAGATCGTAGTAATAGTAATCACCCGTGTTTTTAGACTTGAGTGTGTTAAAAACATTAACTACATCACGAGGCTTTACATGTTCGAAGCTTAATAAGGTACTACATTTAGGCACACTACTATGCAAAAGGTTTTCAGCTTTAGACGGGGACGAATTCAAGGAGCGAGTCGTAGTTATAGGTATGTTGCACATGCAACTTTGTTCTCACATCCCGGTTGAACATCAACTGATAGGGGGTCTGTCCGTTAAGGTTTGGTGTGCGTCTGAGCCGGGTCTTAAGGATAAGGAGCTTATCCGTAAGATCCAGATAAATCTTTAAACATCACAAGCATTTTTGTTCTCACATCCCGGTTGAACATCAATTGATAGGGCACAGGCTTAGGACTTAGGACGCAGTCGCTAAGATAGCTGAGGAGTTCCGTGGCTTCCGTGAGCTCATATTTTCAATGCTTGGTCTACTCCGAAGCCAGATTGGTGAGTGTGCCAAGCAAATTGATGGCTTGGAGACCAGGCATCGGCGGAAAGCGTTGGTCTTTCAAGGCCTTGCTGAAGCGGAGAATGAAGACAGCACAGCGGTTATTTTGGCCGTTCTCGGTACTAAGCTTGCCCTCAAGAATCTGTCACCATCCTCCAGCCTCTGCGAACATCCCCGATGCACTACAGTGTCGTGGAAACCCCAACAGCGCCCTGTATGCGTTGTTGTACTGGATACGTAAGGCGCTGTAAGCCCTCTGCGTGTAGTCGACCCATAGACTGCAGGTGTAGAAAGATTGGCAATATGCCCTAAATAGAGTACTTTTTACACCCATCGAGCACTTTGCAAACCTACGGATCAACATATTGCTCCTGACTGACAGCGCCCAACGCTCCCTCTCCATATCAACATTATCCGTTTGTGTTGCGGTGACCCAATGCCCCAGATATTTAAAAGATGTTACCCACTGTAACGCAGTACCACCGAGTGTGACAGGCGGCACTTCACGATAGTCTTTAGTGCCTGCCTTGAACATCAGACACTCGCTCTTTTTTGCATTATATCTGAGGCCCTGGGCCTCCGCATATCGCTCACAAACAGACATGAGTTTCCTGAGGGCGCTGATCGATGGGGCCAACAGCACCATGTCATCGGCGTAACTTATTTTATTGACTAGTGTTTCGTCAATGGAACAGCCTACCATAGTGCTGCTGAGCTCACGAATCAGCCGATCCACGTACAAACAGAAGAGCTTCGGCGAAGTTAGACCTCCCTGTCTGACCCCGCACTCCAGCCCGTACGGATCGGATAGCGAGCCTGCCCATTTCACCATATTAGTCTGATGGCCGTACCAATATCTAAACAACTCAATCATCTCACCCGGAAGTGTTGTATCCTCATACAACTTGTTCCATAAAACACCATAGGACACCAGATCGAAGGCTTTTGAAAGATCAAGAAAACACGCGTACACAGGGGTCTTCCCGTCCGTATAGTATCTGACAGTGTGCTTGAGACACAGCACAGCGTGCTCTGTTGAAAGACCCGCTCTGAAGCCAAATTGGGCATCGTGAAGCGACAGATGTTTATTCAACTGCTTGTCAAGCACACTGTCCAAAACCTTGGCAATAATCGTAGCCAACGATATGGGCCTATAGTTATTTATGTCCGACGCGTCTCCAGTTCGATTTTTTATAACCGGCACAACTAAGGTTTTCATAAGCTCTTCAGGCAGATATGTATGTCTGGGCATATGAACCCCTGCATTTTGTAAGTGCTCGATGCTGAGAGAATCGTGCCTAGGTGATTTACCGCGGTTCATGTATTTCAACACTGCAGCTATTTCTTTAGCCGTAACCCTTACCAGTGATGATTCCGTTGTTGGGTCCCTAAACGTTGACAATGACTCTCCCATTACCCCTAGAGGTGACTTCATTGCAAAGTGATTTTTAAAGAGATTGGCTATGGAGGCAGACTCACTAACACCCTCCACACTTGCAGGTAGGCTCGGCCTGCCGCTCAGTTTGTTGGTGCGCTTCCAAAACTGGCTAAAATCCTTCTCTCTGTGACAAGATACTATAATATTAATTTTTATTTGTTCTGTGTTTTCCTGACACCACTTCAATTTACTTTTAAACATCCGTTTTGTTTCTTTCATGGTATCGTACACAGAACCCACTTTCGGTTCACCACATAACACCCAATTCTGAAAAGCAAGCCGCGCCCCCGAGTGCGCTGCTGCTTAATTTTGTGTATCTGTCTTTTTATATTTTCGGGAACTATGATTTTTCATTCGCTTCCAGTAAGTAGAGTAGACAAAAATGTGTACTCAGGTTTTGTTATTGTTTAAGATTTAGTGTTGTGTTTTAGCTTATAGAATAGTGTTGGTGTTAGCTGGCGGGTGGTGCATTGTTTTGCACCTGTTAGTTTCTGTTTTATGTAATAGTATAATTTATTATATTTATATTATATATCTATAACAACATAACAACTCCTTACTTATATTTATGTCAGACAATGAATCTTATTTTTCTGCCATCGAATCTACCTCTTCAAGCGATGTAAGCTTTTCTTCTTTCAACTTTTTCTAAAAAGAATCGGACTGATGAGAACTGGACAATATTCAAGACTGCAAGGAATAGATGCAATCAGATGATACGCAACGCTAAACGCCGCTATATTCTTGAGACTATCAATACTTCCTCTTCTGCCGATATTTGGAAATTTCTTGGAACTCTCGGTATCGGCAAACCGCGACATTTAGACCTTCCTAATTCAATTGACTTAGACGATCTCAACCGTCACTTCTACTCTGTTTCTACCATGGATCGTCTAACCAAGCAACAAACTTTGTCTTTAATATCTGGTCTAACGCGTCCTTGTATTAATCCTTTCAGTTTCATTCCAGTTGAGTCGGTAGAGATCAGAAAGATCATTCTCTCTATTAAATCCAAAGCTGTGGGATGTGATAATATCACCCGTGGTATGGTCATATTCTGGATCATCTCCTACCCGCGATTACCCATATTGTAAATTTTTCCCTGTACACCAGAGTATTCCCTTCCCTGCGCAAAGCCTATGTTCGTCCACTTCCTAAGGTATTTAATCCCTCTCTTCCTACCGATTCCGTCCAATTTCTATACTTCCCTTCCTATCCAAAGTGCTCGAGGCCTGTGTACACACACAATTCTCCAATTTTGTTCATCATAACTCTCTAATTAGCCCACTTCAATCTGGGTTCAGGCCTGGCCACAGCACAGTTTCCGCCCCCCTTAAAGTGACTGGCGATATAAGGGCAGGACTAGAAGACACCAAAGTTACTGCTCTAGTGTTGGTTGATTTTTCGAATGCCTTTAATACCGTCAGTCACGACATCCTGTTAGCTATTCTGTCCTATGTTATGGTCTCTCCCGAAGCACTGGAATGGTTTTCCTCTTACCTTCAGGAGCATCAGCAGTCCATTCATATTGGAGATTCTTCATCATGCTCGTGTGATTTGGAAGCTGGCGTTCCCCAAGGCGGTATTCTTTCTCCTCTTCTGTTCTCTATTTTCATTCATCTTTTAACTTCCGAGCTTCAGTGTGCGTATCAACTGTATGCGGATGACTTGCAGTTGTACTGTCAAGGGAAGGTTGATGAAATACCTGACGCTATCGACAAGTTATGTAAATAGGGACTTAGCTGCAATAAAAACCTGGGCTGATAAATTTGGTGTTGCAATAAACCCTACTAAGTGTCAGGCAATCATAATTGGGAGTCGTCGTAGTATTAGTAAGGTATATGAGTCAACCTTGCCACCAGTTCTCTTCAACGGTACGATCGTTCCATTTAGTACTGACGTGAAGAACCTAGGCTTACACATCGATAGGACCGTAAACTAGCGTACTCAAGTCGCTAGGGTCAGCCAGAAGGTTACTGGAACGTTGCGGGCTTTGTACAGACTAAAAAATTTATTACCATCAAGTACCAAGGCAATGCTTGTGCAGTCCTTAATTTTGCCTATCATCGATTATTGTGATGTGTGCTACTATGACCTGAATGCAGATCTCCTCGACAAACTAGACCGTCTTCTCAATAATTGCATTCGATTCGTTTTCAATCTTCGTAAATATGATCACGTCTCTGAGCATCGATCCCTTCTAAAGTGGTTGCCTATAGGGCAGCGCAGAGAGCAAAGGGCGCTGACCACCTTGTTTTCATTTCTTGACTCTACCTCTTCCCCTAGTTATATCATCACAACGGTAATGTTTTCCCATTGTTTGTCTTATCTGTGTTAGTATATTCGTGTATTTATGTGTATTTATATGTTTTTGTATTTATTTCATCATCATCATTCATTATTTATTTATATTATATTATATATATAGGTTAATAGGTATATGTATATCCTTATATTTAAATAAATATTTATTCCACAATTTTTGATATTGCACCTACCACTGTTTATCTCTGCATCACCCAAATGTTGACTGGTAGAAAATACCTATGGCATTAAGTCCGCCTCTATACATTTGTGTGCTTAAAGTGTTAAATAAATAAATAGGGGGTCTGTCCGTTCAGGTTTGGTGTGCGTCTGAGCCGTTGTCCTAAGGATAAGGAGCTTATCCGTAAGATCGCCACTCTCCCCTTCCATTGCGCGTAGTGCTTTCTTAAGTGTTTGCACGTAACGATCAGCCTGACCGTTAGTGGCTGGGTGGTACGTGGCGGACGTCAAGTGTGTTACACCGCAGTTGGAAAGGTAGCTCTTGAATTCTTGGGACACAAACTGCCGTGCGTTGTCCGAAACAAGTGTGTATGGTATGCCGAATGTGCAGAATAATTCTTTCAACTTAACAACGCAACAAGCACTTGTTGTTGTCTTTGTTGGGAAGACTTCCACCCACTTTGAAAGGGCATCCACGACTATTAGAAGTTGATGTCCTAAAATAGCTCCTGCAAAATCTATATGAAGACGTTGCCATGGCCCTGTAGGTTGTTCCCAATGGTGTGGGGGTGCTTTTGGTGACTCATTTTGTTCTAATCGGCATGCTCTACAGGATTTTACTTTGTTCTCGATATCTCTATCTATATTTTTCCAGTATATGTAGCTGCGAGCTAGTAATTTCATTTTAAGTATACCAATGTGTCCGGTGTGTAGTTCATCTAGTACACGTATGTGTAAACTTTTGGGTATTACCATTCGAGTTCCTTTCAATATGCAGTGGTCTTGAAGTGTTAATTCATTATCACCGTAGCCATATTGTCGTAATGAGTGACCTGCTTGTAGCGCTTCCAGTAATGTTTTAAGTTCATTGTCTTTTCTAATTTCATTAGCTATAACTTCTGGTCGAATTTCTAGGACGTTAATCTGCTGTAGTTGGTATGAACAATGCTGGTCTATTGAGGTTTCTTTTACTATTTCTACTGGGAATCTTGATAGGTAATCAGCATTTGAATGTTTCGCTGAAGCTCTGTATTCCACGTCGTAGTTGAATCCCGATAATAAATGCGCGTAATGAAATAATCGCATTGTGCTCAATGCTGGTAATGTCTCGTGGGGATGAAAAATTGAGGTAAGGGGCTTATGGTCTGTCATTAATGTGAATTTTCTGCCGTAACAGTAGTGAAAGAATTTTTTAATGCCCCAGTAGATCGCCGTAGCTTCTTTTCTTCAATTTGACTATATTTCCTTTCACTAAATGAAAGTGATCTAGAGGCGAATGCGATTAGTCTATCAGTGCCATCAGGTAGTTTGTGAGAGAGAACAGCTCCTAAGCCAGTTGGTGAAGCGTCAGTAGCTAGTATCAGTTGTTTTCCTGGGTATTTTTCTCTGTTAACGTGGAGGTTACTCTCTTTCAGTTTTTGCAAGACTTGCTTTAGACGTGTTAAGAGTTGGTCCTCTGATGCTCCTTGAATTATAATCTCGTCAAAAAAACATTTTATTCCGTCTAGTCCCTGAAGTGATTGGTCCATGAATTTCTGCCAAAGACTTGGTGCTACTTTGACTCCAAACATTAAGCGATTGACTTTGTAAGTACCTTTGTATGTACTTAAGGTTTGTAAGATAGCGCTTCCTTCGTCCATAACCAAATTTAGTCTAAGGTGCAGAAGTATTTACCTCCGTTCATTTCTGCAAAATATATATCCTCTATTATAGGAATTGGGTAATGTTCATCCCTGATGACTTTGTTAAGGGTGACCTTGTAGTCTGCACATAGTCGAATGCTCCCATTTGGTTTCACAATCGGTACGATTGGCGTGCCCCAATCCAAATGATCACCAAACTTTGGTGATCACCCCTTCTGCACATAGTCGTTCAATTTCTTTATCGACTTTTTCCTTTAACGCGTACGGTATTCGTCGCGGTTTTATAAAAATCGGTCGTGTATTTTCCTTAAGATTTAAGTGAGCTTCATAGTTGGGTATTTTTGCCAAGTCTGATCTAAAAACAGTATAATATGTAATATATACGTATATGTATAATTTCCCGTTGAAGATCTGGTCTTTATAAGTGCCTTTTACGTATGTCACTTCTGCAGGCTTGATAATTTATCCATTGTAGGTTCTCAATTTCATTTCCGGTTTGAAAATTTTGTTTGTTAATTTTAGACTTTTGTATTTTTTGAGTGACATTGAGGACAAGGTCGCTCCTGTATCGACTTCCATGCCAACCTGTTTGTTCTATATTTTTACTGTGATCATATATTTTTCAGATATCTCACTTTTAATTAGGTTGGTTTCTCCCATGCTTTGGTTAGTTGTGTTACTTGTATTGTCGTTAGTTGATTGGTATTTAAGTTCCGCTGTAAACAGACTCGTGCCAGATGTCCAGTCTTCTTGCATTTCAGGCAGGTAGACTTGATGGCGCCACACTCATTAGATCGATGGTGGTCTTTGCCGCATCGAAAGCATTTTCCCTTTAAATTTCTTATCGTTATCGGAGATGAAAACGATGGAGAAGTTGACAGTCCACTCGGTGGTGAGTTTGAGGATCGTGGATACTTAGGTCTTTTTATCGAGCTCGTAATTCTATTTACTGTGTACGAATGTTTGTGCATGTCTGCAGATATTCTTATATTCTCCGATTTTCCCATTTCTATGGATGTAGCCATATGTAGCAGTTTCGTAAAAGGTATTGTCTCCCTTTCTTGAAGAATTTTTGCTCGTATATCACTGTCTTTCAATCCCCGAATAAATTGTAGGGCTAGAAAGCTTTCTAATGTATGTTTTTGACAATTTTGACATTTAAATTCGCAGTTCAAGGATCTTTTTTTTAATTCAGAGGCATAAGTTGCCACTGTTTCTTCTTCGGATTGTGTGCGCGTAATAAATCTGTGTTGTAAAGCCCATATGCTAGGTTTAGGGTCAACGTATTCGTCTAGTATCTGTGTGAGCTCCTTAAAACTCATGTCAATTGGATCATCCGGTGAGCATAAATCGTGTAATTTTTCATGTAATTCTGGTGATAGAGCAGCAAGTAAGGTGTAAACTTTCATTTTAGCGTCTTCGACCTCGTTAAGTAAGAAAAATACAGTTAGTCTTTTAGTAAAGTTTGCAAGTCTCTTTTTCATGAAAAGGCTGGAAATTAATTTATGGGCCTCGTTCTTGTTGTGTATTTGTACGCAGCTGTGATGTTGATGTATGTAGCGGTAAAACGCGTCGATTTTCTCTATTTTGATATATTAGAAGTTTTGTCTTTATGATAATACATTTCTCTTCGAAATCGTACCTGGTTTCTATCTCTTGGTCTAGTTGTTCGTCTGGAGTTTCTAATTCTATGTTATGCTGTATTTCTTGTAATTTCTGTAATGTTTCTTGAAGTGATTGAAGTCTTGACTCTGTTTCTTCAAATGGTAGGTTTCTTGGCTGTTCACGTAGTTTTCTAGTTTTGTGATTATACCACGCAATGAGGCGCGGGTTTTCTTCAGTTTTTTTTTATATCATTCAGTCGACATCCTCGTCGCCAATTTATTAAATACACATTTTGTAAAACAATAATCTTTTATTTCAAATTAATGAAGGATAGACAGATGTCACCAACCGTCAGGGCGACAGACGTTGTAACCTGGTGGCCAGTATATACGTATATCAATTACTTTGTAATGTATTATATTATTTTAATTACCTATTGTGAATGTGAGGACTATCTGATTTTTGCGTTCATTAAAGCTGCGTCCGGCCCAGCGATTGAACGCGTCCCAAAGGGTCATGGCCATTAGGCTAGTCCGAGGATACCGCACGGTCTCCCGTGAGGCAGCGAGCCTTCTTGCCGGACTACCGCCATGGGATCTGGAGGCAAAAGTCCTCGCGCACATATGGGAGTTTCGCGAGGAGGCGAAACGCCGGGGCGTAACTCCGCTGCCGCGAGAAATCACGGAACAGCGGACAGAGCTCTGGCGGGATCTCAGGGCGGCATGGAGAGTTCGATTGTCGCAACCCAGCAAGGGGACTTATCGCCACAATTATGGCGTGCCCAGGCCATAATTGTGGCGATAAGTCCCCTCTTTGAGGAGTGGCTAGAGAGGCGCCACGGCGTCCTCACCTTCCGCCTGACGCAGGTCCTCACCGGACACGGTTGTTTCGGGAGGTTCCTGTTCCGCATAAGTCGGGAGGAAACGCCCGGGTGTCACCACTGTGTGGATCGCCCGGAAGCAGTAATGGTCACGAAGGAGGAGGCGGAGCGCGCGAGGGAGAGGCAAGATTCGCGCCCTCGCGCCTCTAGTCGCCGCAGGAGACGCCCCGGGCGTCGGGAGTCGCGAGCAGACTTCCGGCCACCGCAGGCTCGGGCTTGCGGACAGCTCGCCGTCCGGGATATCGCGGCCCCGGTACACAGGCAACGGAAGGAACACGGGTGGGTTTTAGTCAGTAAAAGTCTGACACGCCCTTCCGCTCCGGCCAGAGCTGGAGAAGTTATTTGATAATTACCCACCCACAACAAAAAAAAGTACTATGAGATTTTTCTTATATATTTTTTTTGTATTACTTTTTATTTTCCTTTCTCAGTTAGTTTTAATTATGGTCTGGCAGTTTGAGTAGTTTATGTGGCCTACCTAAATGTCCTTTCTTTGGTATTGTTTGTCGAGTTGAGCTCCATATGTTCTGAGTTGAGATCCCCGATTACTGACAAATGCTTGCATTGACTGGACAGTTCCACTCAAATCTGTGTTGTCCTTTTCTCAAAAGACCATTTCAGACACATGGTCTTCATATGGCTTGACCAAGATTATGTTTGGACTTTAAAAGAGACTGTGACCTCTTTTTTTTTTTTTTTTTTCAGGATGGGAAATCATCAAATGACTTCTCTTGCTCTGGGTAGAGCGAGAGGGTGTGTCAGACTTTTACTGACTAAAACCCACCCGTGTTCCTTCCGTTGCCTGTGTGCCGGGGCCGCGATATCCCTTTCAGACACTGTGACCTCTGAGTTTGTTTCGGCCTTTCTTCTTAGAGTAGTCGGATAGGAAACGCCGAACTCATCTTTCAATTTTTTTTCATATTTATATGACGTGTAAAAGTAATTCCTATATCCTATTTACAGAATAAACAATTTAATTTCCTTTCAAAATCTTATCCCGCGTTTTATTAACATGCAACCTATGGAAGCATTCATAACTTGATAGTCAATCGCTCGTGTTATATCTAGATCATACTCAAATCATAGATTGTATCATGAAATGGTTTATGTAAGAAGGAAAAGATAGAAAACACTAGGTACAATAAATGAAAGAATAAAAGGGACGCTAATCTGAAAGAGTAATTGAGACATCGCTCAACAGCCGCACTTGCCATATTCAATATACTTATCACAATACAAAAAGTTCTGTCTTTAGTAATATACGATACACATGGCGCAGCGGCGTTGGAATTATATTTATTTTCAATGGGTTTGCAGCAGTAACAGAGGAACTAAGAGGCTCACACTCTACGCAGAACGTACCAAAACCAGTAGAAAAAACATACTGGTTGACAATGTTGACATATATTATCTTTTTAATAAAATAAGTGATACTATTATACATCATTTTTATACTGGAAATAAAGATAAAATAGATCAACTATTTTTCAGATTATCTAGAGAACATACATCTTTTATGGAGTACTGTGTTAAATGTTATAACAAAATACCTTGTAATATATTGCAATTAAATGAAAGAAAATATAAAACTTATATTAAAAGTACACTTTATAAACAAGCTTAATACAAATTAGAGGATTATATCCAAGATAAGAATGGTTGGAAACATGCTGTTGCTGCTCCATAGGATAATCTAGGATCTAGACAAAATCAAACTGGTTGCTAATTTATTTTTATTTTTATTATATGACATTGATTTTACATTCTGTGATAACTTCTTCACACACTGATTTATTAATTGTAAAACTTTAGGAAAATCATTTACTTTTACAATGTTTGTAAATATGTGAGCACCATGTATCTATCACATAATTACTTAATCTGTTGTTGCGTCATTTTAAATTATTTTTACCTATTGTGGTATAGTAATTTTATTCTAGGCGCATCGTCTTCACAAATAATTATAATTATATAACTAATGTACCTACACAAATTATTGTAAAATATTTTAAAAGAGTGGCGGTGGAGTTTCTTGCCCATTCTTGTCCATACGAAAACTACCTTTTGGAAGGGGCTACTAGAATCAATTATTATTTTTGTAAATTTTGACGTTCAAAAGTGCCTTTATAATACTTGATATACAATAATAAATTGAACAATCAATACAGTATCGATATTATTATATTTTATGTAGGTAAGTCCCATTCCTAGTAATGAAAGGCGATAGTAAAAAATGACGTACTTCATAGTCGGAAACTTAAAAGTACTAATTATTATTAAAAAAACTATCCCATTATAAATAATAAATAAGTCTTATTTAAAAAATATATTTTTGTTTTCGGTATTTCATACTATTCAACTTTTTGACCCACGAGGCATTTCTCAAGGGTACTGTTTCTGGGCAAGCTCCTTTAATCGCCTATTAACTTTAAATTGTATTTCACACAGCTTCTGTGAATTCAAGACGTTGAACTTTTATCGAGTGTCGCTACCCACGTGGCGTAGCACCGCGCTACGAACGCCTACACACTGTGCAGTATGCAATACAGATGTACCCATTACATAAAATTGGAATGAAACTTGTTCCACTTTTAACATCTCTTGCATGCTGACAATTTGTGTTGTATGTATTTTGTACTTATGTTTGAGCAAATAAATGATTACGAGTATCTTATCTTATCCATTGTAAACTTATTCATTTGATTAGCTTAAGCAATTTCGGCTATCAAAGTTCAGTGTCAATAATAACTTGTAACGCTACATCATTTTGTTTGTATTCATTATTTTTAGGGTCATCGTAGACAGAGCGGCAACTGCTCGACCATGCTCGAACACTATCCTTTTGAGTTATTTCGCGCTCGATCATGCTGCGAGCGTACTCGCTATGGCTTGTAGGACTTTGTCTAATATTTCATATGTGCAAAAGTTTACCTGACGCTTCCCTAGATGGCGTTGGGATCTAAATAGATCGCGCTATGGTTTCGTTACCGAGCGAACCATATAGTGTTTAGGATTATTTAATTTTTGCATCGATTCCTAGTAATTCCTTGTGAATTAAATTGTCCTAATTGAAACAGTGTGTGTGTGTTTCATTGGGTGTTCTGGCCTTCGGACCTTGAAATCCTGTTCATGGTCCTTCTAGTCGGATTGGCGTGAAGGTGTTTTTGTTAGTCATCGGTGGTGGTGGTGGTGATTAGCACCCCGCAACGTCAGTACTGGGCAGTGGATTGCTGTCCAGAGCATCCCTACAGCGAGGCGTCAGTGGTGACGTCATTAAGCAGAGGAGCCGGCTGGGTGCCGGAGGAGCGACGTTGTGTGTAGGAACGTGGCAGAAGAGTTCACGGAGCGGCCACCAGAGGGCGCAACAAGTGCGGCGTGAGACGTCGAGTATCAGTGTCGGTGAGTGTATAGTGGAGAAATCGTGAGTACATTTTCGACCTTATTAATAGGAAGAATTTAACTTCAGCAATTCAAGAAAGTGCATAGAAATCTGAACCTTAAATTCACTAGTTAAATAACTTGGTCGTTGGTAATATTAGTTTGGACTTGTACTAATTTTAAGCAAAAAGTGGTTCAGACGAGGAATCCATGCCCGATTTTATTCAGAAATACAAGTTTAAAAGACTTGTAAAATTTTAAACGTTATCTGGGACTTAGAAAAATATCGTCGTGCTTCAAAGAAACTTAGAATTTATTGTGGTGATTGAATGTGTTTACTGGACAATAAGTTTAGTTGTGTTTTTGTATCTAGTTGCAAAAAAATGTGTATTTATAAAAATTAAAAATGGAGTCGCTTGACGACATTCAGGAAGATATTAAAGCTAAAATGCTCAAGGCAAAATCTAACTTTAAAAAAGTCCTAAAGAGCGTCTAACTGTTTGTTATATAGAAACTAGGATTGAAAATTTAGAACAGCAATGGCAATTGTTCTACAAAACATATGTGAAAATAATTAGTGAGGTAAAAAAGTCTGATTTATTAAGTTCAAATTATCACAAGAATGGCTTATATGAGGAGGTCGAAGAGTTTTATATACAGTTTAAAAGCGAGCTGAAAGAAATATTAAACGATATGAAAATGTCTAGTGAATCGTGTAATTTTAGTCCAGGAGCTAGCTGTAGTACAGGATTTAGAAACTTTAAGTTACCTGAGGTTAAGATACCTGTGTTCTCTGGAAATTATAGTGAGTGGCAGACGTTTCGGAATTTATTTGGAGGGTTAATACACAATAATAAAACTCTAGACGATGCGCAAAAATTATATTACCTTAAAGGGTACTTAACCGGAGATGCAGAGCACCTATTAAGGAACATTAATGTAACATCGGATAATTATACGGCTAGTTGGGAAAAATTTGAGGCAATGTACAGCAATAAAAGATTTTTAGCTAATGGAATTTTAAAACGTTTATTTAATCAAAAGGGTTTAACAGTAGAATCAGCCACTGAAATAAAAAGATTACTTAGCACCACATCTGATTGTTTAGGCTCAATCAAAAATTTAGGGATAGATGTTACTTCTTGGGATATCCTAATAATACACATTGTTAGTGCCAAATTGGATAAGGACACCAGGAAAGCCTGGGAATCAAAGGTAGCTTCGGATGCAACAGATGATTTGCCTACTTTTACCCAATTTACAAATTTTTTAACTGGTCGCTATCGAGGTTTAGAAAATTTAGAAAATAAACCTTATGTTCAAAAGAGTTCGCAATCGTTCCATGTGGTAGAGAAAGGAAAAGCGGAGTTATCTTGCTCTTTTTGTTCTGCCGCTCATAGGGTAACTGCTTGTAAAGGTTTTGCTAAAGAATATAACAATACTCGACGTGATTTCGCACAGAAAAATGGGCTATGTTTCATTTGTTTGGGTAGTAACCACTCTGCCAGATTTTGTAGAAACACCGTCAAATGCCATTTATGTAAAAAACGCCACCATACTTTACTCCACCCTAGCGGTGGTTCTGGGTCTGTTGGTGAGGACACTGGCGATGTTCAGAAGGAAGCAGCGGCAGCTGCTACTAGGAATTGTACCTCAATGGAGGAAACTCAAAAGGCCGCTGTACAAGCGGAAGGATCTACTAAGCCAATAGTTTCATGCCTTTCGACAGGGAATTGTAAGGATACGGTATTAATACCTACGGCTTTAGTAAAAGCAAAGTCAAAGGATGGAACATATCGGGTGGTTCGCGCATTAGTAGATCCTTCATCACTGAGTCAATGGCTCAATATTTAGGGTTAAAGAAAACTTTAATAAAACACCGGGTTACGGGTGTAGGTGGTAATAAAACAGTTATGTCTAATTCTTCAGTAGTTGTTGATATACGTTCTCGAATGAATCCAGATTACAGCGTTCAAGTAAATGCATACGTTTTGAAGTCCATCACATCCCTTCTCCCAGTTGTGACAGCAACCAGGGTAGAATGGGTAAAGTTGAGTGAAGACGATTTGGCAGATCGACGACAATTTGTTAGGGATTAAACCTTTAGTAAAGGACTATTTTAGAAAATGCGTTACTTGCATTAGGTACACTAATAAAGCCAGAAGCCAACTAATGGGACAGCTACCATCTCCTCGTGTTACACCAAACAAAGCTTCTTTGTACAGTGGCGTCGATTACGCTGGCCCGATAAACGTCAGAGTATCTAAACGACGCGGTAATAAGTCGTACAAGGGGTACATCGCGCTCTTCATCTGTCTGTGTACGCGAGCGATTCATATCGAAGAAAGAAAGAAAGAAAAGAAAGAAAATACATTTATTTAGCACAGACACGCACACAAAAGGCACACAACACAACATATTATACTATAAACAAAAATCAAATTAAAAACAAATGAAAACAAATAAAGTGTAAATTGCGTTTTATGATACTAGCAGGAAAGTAGCAGTTAGTGACATGACGTCAAAAGGTTTCTTGGCCGCTTTTAAGAGGTTCGTGGCGACGCGTGGACATTAAGCAGAACTACACAGTGATAACGGCACAAATTTTGTTGGCGCTGTGCGAGAGCTGCAGGAATTATTTAATGAAGAAAAATGTAAGTTTATTCCCGAATTGGTCGAGTGCTTGGCAAATAATGGTACAAAGTGGAACTTTATTCCTCCTCACGCTCCAAACTTTGGCAGTCTATGGGAGGCAGGAGTAAAGTCCACAAAATACCATCTCAGAAGGGTTATAGGGAACTCCACATTAACGTTCGAGGAACTAACGACGGTGTTGGCACAAATTGAGGCGTGCCTCAACTCGAGACCACTTTCCTGTGTGGATCAAAATGAGTTATCGGTGTTAACTCCGGGCCATTTTCTGGTTGGGGAACCACTTGTCCTTGTACCTGATTCGAATTTCGAAAAGGCTAACATTTCTAGTCTCAGACGGTGGCAACTTACCCAAAGAATGTTACAGG
Source organism: Agrochola lota (assembly GCA_947364205.1). Lineage (NCBI taxonomy): Eukaryota > Metazoa > Arthropoda > Insecta > Lepidoptera > Noctuidae > Agrochola > Agrochola lota. Next base: position 23,132,091 of record OX376223.1, read on the forward strand.
ACTATTGGCGGCAGTGGTCACAAGATTACTTAAATCAATTTTTCCAACGCCATAAGTGGGCTCATAAAAATCCAGAACCAGGCATAGGTGGCATAGTTCTGATAAAAGAGGATGATTTACCTCCTGGCAAGTGGTTGCTGGGGAAAATTGAGTTAAAACATCCTGGTCCTGACGGAATCACTCGAGTAGTTACTGTTAGAACTAAAAACTCCCTGATAAAGAGACCTATTACAAAATTGGCTATTCTTCCTGTAACAACTTATGTTGCTCTTTATTATATTTATCAACGATATTGAAAGTTGTTTCATCAACTCAAATTTCATAATGTACGCTGCTGACATAAAAATATATAGATCTTGCAAAGATATACAGGATTGCTTGCTTCTTCAAGAGGACCTTGTTAGATTATATACATACTGTAACAAAAATAAACTCTTTCTCAGTCTACCCAAATGTCATGCCATCTCATTTACTAAGATTAAATAAAATTAATTTTAATTATTCCATTAATAATGCTGGCTTGGATAAAGTTGGTTAAGTTCGTGACTTGGTTGTTACACTGGATGCCAGTTTGCACTTCGACAAGCACGTCGACAACATAATAAATAAGGCGTACCAGATGTATGGTTTCGTCATGAGATCTTCACGTGACTCTGTGCGACCCTCTACGTTCCTACTGCTTTATAAGACTCTGGTAAGATCACAGCTAGAGTACGCCGTTCCAATCTGGAACCCCTTCTACGACAAATACGGCTCTAAAATTGAAATGGTACAGAAGAAGTTCCTGCGATCGATGAATTATAAGTGTTTCCAGTAAAAAATTCCATATGTGCAGCTATTGAAACGGTATGGAGTTCCAGATCTGGGGTCTAGGCGGTTATTACTTGATGTCATAACCCTGCACGGTATATGTAATAACAAATTTGACTGTATCGAACTTACAAGTAAGTTGTGTTACAAGGTGCCCCGCAGTGTTATTTTAAGGGGGGTGCGCGTGCCTCAACTATTCCACACGGATATATGCCGTACTAATGTTGGGGAACGAGCACCTCTTCGCCGTCTTGTTGATGCATATAACGCGCGTTTCATGGACCTTGATATATTTTATCTATCTAAGCAAGTATTTAAGAAAATGGCTCTGGATATTTTGTCCGCAGAGTAAATTGAGTAACATTAGCGCTAATATGACAACGATTCTTTTGTTTTGTTTTGTTTATCACTTTATATTATCACTTCTTTTAACTTTTAGTTAATTCGTGGACAATGGTGTGGGTTGCATGTTTGACAATTCCTAGCTTAAGTAATTTTCTGTATTTTTTAATATGTAACTGTTTTTTGTCCCTAATAAATAAATAAATAAACTTAACTTTGTGTTAGTAAGGTATAATTCATAATTGATGTATGCGTGTAATTACGAAATGTTAAGTTAGATAAGTTTAAGTTAAATGTTATTGTTATTGTTATATTAAAACTATGTATCTGTGCACCCCATATTACTAAACTTGTTGCATGGTGGGTGGTTTAGATTATGAGAAGGACATTCTAAAATAATGTCCTTGGTGGGCGGTATATCTAATATTTCATATGTGCAAAACTTTACCTGACGCTTCCCTAGATGGCGTTGGGATCTAAATAGATCGCGCTATGGTTTCGTTACCGAGCGAACCATATAGTTTTTAAGATTATTTTATTCTAGCATCGATTCCTAGTGATTCCTTGTGAATTAAATTGTCCTAATTGAAACAGTGTGTGTGTGTTTCATTGGGTGTTCTCGCCTTCGGACCTTGAAATCCTGTTCAGACTTACTAACACATACCGCTGATTTTTAGGGAAGTGATTTTAGATAAAAATGAACAACAAAAGTTAGCTTTACATTAAATACTCAGCCCAGTACGAAGAGTGCCGGGCGCGTACTTCACTTGATTCACCTAATCGAAACAGATTTGCTGAACGACGACGCTGTCGCCCAGCCGCAGCACCGCTGTCCCCTATGTTTCAAACTAATGGAATATGTGTGCGCCCAGGGAACGCGCGTGTATCTGTTTCTGCTGTGACTGGATACATGAGCGTGTACCAGTACCCACTGTACGAGACGCCATGTGCTACAATATGTGTGCGCCCAGGGGACGCGCGTGTATCTGTTTCTGCTGAGACTGGGTACACGAGCGTGTGCCAGTAGCCACTGTACGAGACGCCATGTGCTACAACATGTGTGGCGCCTAGGGGGCGCGCGTGTATCTGTTTCTGCTGAGACTGGATACACGAGCGTGTGCCAGTACCCACTGTACAAGACGCCATGTGCTACAATAAAACTCCGCGCTTTTATAAAAATATTTAATATCTGTTGGTAGTATGATGTTGCGCTATGTACAAATGTCTCCACTCGATCTAAATAGGTAGGCAACACTCGATCACTACAGAGCGCACAGAGGTCGCCCACTCACATCACTCACCCTCACACTATGTACAACACACTCGTACTCTATACAATACTTTATCAGAAATTGTAAGCAGTACTGTACTTAACAAAACTTTCGTAGTTCTTTCTAATTTAGATACAAAATCATTCGTGTATACAAACGTATTTTATTCATATTATGTATATGTTTGTCAACGTAAGGCAAGAATTTGCTGCAAGTATTTACAAAGTGCAACCTTGTTCACTCGTTTTATTTTATACGTTTCAAATACGCACGCATTGTGAAGTTTACAAGAAGTAGGACATGTAGACGACACTGGTAGGTTACGAAAGTGCCTGGACAAAAGGGAATTCTGTAATAAGGAGTTGAGATAATATCTTTGTATATGTGGATATGGCAGCACTGTCCATCACGTTCCCCATACATCACCATGTCGATATGATCACATACATATATCACAATCACTATTACACACCGCCACGTGCACGACCGCGCACTAACTGAGCGCGTGCAGCAGCACGAGCCAGAGTGCGGCGGCGGTGCACACAGGCGCCGCCAGTAAGCGCGCGCGCGACGACAGCGCGCTGGCGTGGCACGCCGCCTCATCCGCCTCCAGTGCCAGCAGTGCCACCCCGCCCCCCTCCCCGCGGCACGCGCTGCGCCGCGCAGCGTCGCGCGCCGCCGCCGACCACCCGCCCACCTCCGCCGTCCAGCGCCGCAGCCACGCGCCCACCCACGACACCGAGCAGCCGCAGCGCAGCGGGTTGCCCGACACCACCAGCCCGCCTGCCGGAAACACAAACCTACAGTAAAAGAATTCACCACACCACAAAATATACGCAAAGCCTTCTGCGAGCAGTACTTACCAGAGAGCAGCTTAGTTGCGAGACGATTCCACCCAGTGTGGTTGGGGTAGAGCGTGGTGGGAGCGAAGCTGACGAGCTCGTTGTCGGAGAGGTCGAGTGTGAGGTGCGGCACGCGCGCCATCGGCCGCAGTAGACCGGTGGGCAGCGCGCGCACGCCCGTGCCGGAAACGCGCAACGCCAGCGCGCGCTGTTGGCCCAGCCCGGAGAACGCCACGGAAGACATGCGCCGCAGCGCAGCGCCGCGCACGGACAGCTCTCGCAGCTTGGGTGCGCGCAGCCCGCTCAGCTGGGAGTCCAGCACGCTCTCCCGCACATACACCTCGAGTGTCTCCAGGCCGGGAATGCAGGCCACTATTTCAGTCAGTGACACTTCCACTCGACCATTAAACGCAAGTGACTCGAGACCGAGTGAACGTAAAGATACTAGCGGTCGAAATGCACGCGGCTCTATGGCTTCCATATGGCGGAGGTGGTACATGCGCAGATGAAGCAGGCGACTCAAGCCCTCGAAAGAACCGTGTGTGACGCGGACGATAGGGTTGTGCGAGACATCGAGTGAGTAGAGGCGCGGGGTAGCGGACCACATCGCCGGCTGCAGCGATGTGAACCTGTTGCGCGCCACGTCCAGCACGCGCAGGTTGGACAGTCGCCGCACGTCGGACTCGCGGAATGACGCGATGTGATTGCCACTTAGATCCAGTTCAGTCAGGTTGACGAGTGGCAAGTGCGGCACCACCTTCAAACCTGCACCAGCCAGCGCCAGGCGGCGCAGGTGCGGTAGGTTTTGGAACAACTCCTTGAAGTTGGACTTGATGAAGTTGTACGACAGGTCGAGGCGCCGCAGTCGCGCCAGGCCAGCAAACGTGTTGTCGGACAGCACGGTGAGCGCGTTACGCGCCAGATTGAGCTCGTGCAGAAAGGCGGTGGCGTGGAACATGGCGGCGTCCAGATACTCCAGGCGGTTGTGCGCTAGTTCCAGGCGCCGCAACGTGAAACCCACCTGCGCCAGCGCGCTGCTCGGGAACAGGGCGAGCTGGTTAGCGCCGAGATCCAGGTGCTCCAGCACCGTGTTCTTGAAGGCGTCACGCGGCAGCGCGCGCAACTCGTTGGCAGCCAGGCGCAGGTGCCGCAGCCGCCGCATATTGCTGAACTGCTCCACCGACAGCTGCGCCAGCCGGTTGTATGACAGGTCGAGGATCTGCAGCGCCGATACCTCGCCGAATGCTCTTCGCTTTATCGCACTAATGTTATTATGATGCAAAATTAATATCTCAAGTTGTGGCAGTGCACCAAAAGCGAAGTTATCAATGTGCGTCAGATGGTTATGCGACAGAACGATTTGGCGAAGTGACGGTCCCAGAGAATCGAAAAAAGCTTTCGATAATGTTTCCAGTAAATTATGTGACAGGTCCAGAATATTTATGAGGACCGACGAGCCGCCGCCTACGAGTGACGATATTCTATTATAACTGACGTTCACTGACAAATTGGTTTCCTTACTCGATACGTTTTCGAAATGTTCCGCAGAGAACTCCACTAGGCGGTTGTCTCGCAAGTCTATCACTTGTAACTTGGGCAGTCGACTGAATGCTCGCTCCGCGACAAACTCGACCGCGTTCCCCGCCAAGTTTAGATAAACCAAATTTTTTAAATTTGCAAAACTGTGTTCGCTAACATTGTGCAGGCGATTGTATGATAGATCGACGCTTTGCAACTCTTTTAAATCTACGAGAAATTCACTATTTATCTTACTTATGTAATTGTACGACAGTCTCAGTTCTCTGATTCTACACGAACAGTTCGTTCCGGACACTTCACTTGGAAATTCAATTATTTTATTAAAGTCTAAATTGAGATATTCCAGCGACGGAAAATTATGAATATTTTCACTGGAAAAGTAATGAATGTTATTGTTATCTAAACTGAGCCATGAGAGCGAGTGGCTCGGCGTGGCGAGCGGAAATTCTCCACTGAACAGCGTGGACGAGAGCTCCAGCACCTGCAGCGCCGACAGGTTGGCGAAGGTGGTGGCGTGCACGTGGTAAAGCTCGTTAAAGCTCAGCACCAGTTCGCGCAGCGGCAACGTCACGGGAAACACGTCGCCTGCCAGCTGGGCCAGGCGGTTGCCCTTCAGGTTGAGCGTGGCCAGTGCCTCCGACCACGCTCCGAAGGATTCAGCGCTCACCCACGCAATTTGGTTGTAACCCAAGTCCAGGTAGGCGAGCGTCGCTGGCGCCAGTCCGCGCAGCCCCGTGGGCAGTGCCGTGAGGAAGTTACCGGCCAGGGACAGCGAGTGCAAGTTCGGCGGCAGGTCATCCAACTCCTGCAGGTGGTTGTACGCAAGCGACAAATGCCTCAGCTTCGCCAGCAGCGCCACGCTTGCCGGTAGCGCCGCCAGCTCATTGTGGTCGAGGTCCAGCCGCTCCAGGTCTCGTTTGAGCGCGTGCACCGTTGCGTCCGTCACGTGGCTCACTCTGTTGTACGCTATCGACAACTTTTCGAGTCGCGCACTGTCCAGCACAAAAGACGGCACTGAAGTAAACTCATTAAAGTCTAGCATGAGCTGCTTTAGCTGCAACCTTTGCTGAAACTCCAGCTCGAACAAGTCGTCCAGCTCGTTATGGCTGAGGTCCAAGGAATCGATTTTAGAGTGTTCACTGCGGCAGGTGCGGTTATGTGTCGGGTGCAGCATGTTGTTCCTGAGGTGCAGGTGACGCAGGCGTGGCAAGTGCGCCAGAGCCGCGCACGGCAGCTGCTGCATCAGGTTGTCGGATAAGCGCAGAAGTGCCAGCGCCGGCGGCAGTGAGCCCCCCGCCACCACGTGGAGTCGGTTGCCATTCAGATCGAGCTGCGCCAGCATCCGCAGCGAAGACAGTGCGCCCACGCCCACGGCACACAGGTGGTTGTTACTGAGGGACAGGCTGCTGAGTGAGTCCGCCAGGGAGCCCCAGTCCATGTGCGTCTCCAAGTCACTGATGTAGTTGCTGAAACAGTACCAAGAAATTATTATATTGAAATAATGAAGCAACGATCCAAATTATTATTTGTTTCTCACTTACTTTTGCAAATTCAGCCAATTCAATACTTTCAGGTCGCGGAGAGATTCCAAAGGTACTTCGGTGAACTCATTAAATCCTAGATCTAAGGACGCCAGCGTCGATACCATGGACCTGCAAAGAGACGGTGCGTTCATTGCAAGTAGGTGTAAGTACCAGAGAGCACGGAGTGTGAGTGAGTACGTACTGCAGCGCCTGCGGCTCGATGTGATGCAGGAGCGATGCCACCAGCACCAGCGTGCGTAGGGCGCGCCCGTCCAGCGCTGACTCGCCCAGAGCGCCCAGCCGTGCGCCTGCCACTGACACGTGCGCCACGCCCGGTGCGGTGTCGGGAAACCGGTAAAAGGGCACGTCGCTGCAGGCCTGCTGGTCGCGCCGGCACACGCAAAGCGCGGCGCGTGCGCACGGTCGCGCGGGCGCCGCCACCGGCCGCGCCATCAACACAAGTAGCGCCGCTGCCACGCGCAGCACCCGCACCGCGCCCCCGCGCATCACACCCGCTGACACCGGCCGTGCGCCGCCGCCTCATATGCTACACCGTGTAATAAAATGTCATATTTCTAATCAAAACCCTTGCCTTACTGGCATTATTTTTACAACACTGTCTTGTATAACACTCTTTTAAGCATACCACACGCGGAGAGACCAATCTGCACAGGCGACTACAAACAATTATTTAACCTGCCATTGCTTAGTTTGTAATACTTTGTACCTGCTGTAAGTCAAACTCAAACTAAAAGCATTTTATTTGAATGAATTTTCGAGTAGTCCGTCAGTCAGAAACATGAAGCTAGTTACCCATTCCAAAGCGTAAGTACTTACAAGATTAACGGAAAATAAAACATTCCTGTTAATTCAGTCCACTATAAACTTTGTTCAGACTTTGTTTTTTTTTTTTCATTACAATCTCGTTCATCAGCATAAACAAACGCAAAACTGGCTTCTCGGAATCTTATTCCTTATCTTCATTCATGACGTTTTGGATAGCTGATATTGTACGGGTAAGGAACATTTAAATGATAAAATGATAAACATTTTAATAATTTCACTTCGAGCGTCAATTTAGAAGCTTAAAATATCTTAAATCATTGATCAACCCAACTAAAAATATTTTTTATCTAACTACAAATATCCTTAGGAAAAAACTTAGTTTAACAAAAAAAATATTTTAGGTTCCCTGCATGAGAAATAAAAATCCAAACAAAACAAAATTGTAAAGAAATTTTGGTCAATAAAATGATATTTTTTATCAATATATCTTCATTCATTTAATATAATAATAGATTACTGTAATAGAAGAACATCTTAAAATCATGCAATTAAATTTTTTAACAAAATGTGTTCTATTATTTTTCTAGAAATATTTTAAAACTACTCCAAAACTACTATAAAACTCCACACGCCAACCGTGTCAAATTCCCCTGGCTGGAGGCTTTAAGTGTAGAAGCTTAAGGCAGCCACAGGAAAGTCCGGTTAAGCAGCTACGACCTCCTCAAGTGGCAAAACGAATCGCAACAAAATTTTAACTTGATGTTTTACGGGCAGGTTTTCAAATTGGACAAGTACATTCACATAAATTTATAAAAATTGTTATTTTCGAAATGTTATCCTTGAATATTAACTTTAATTGTAAGTTAATACTTATGTTGCTGTGCCCTAACAGGGTCCATAACTGTACTTTAGCTTTAAGCCTCATGTAACATCTTAAAAACATATTATGGTATGCAAATAAATGAAATGAAATGAATGAATGAAGAATCTGCCCGTAAAACTTCAAGTAAAAATTTTGTTGCGATTCGTTTTGGCACTTGTCCGTTGCCAATCGTTTTTCCACTTGTCCGTTGCGATTCGTTTTTCCACTTGTCCGTTGAAGTTTCACTTCTAATATGTGTCCCAGCACACATTTAGATTTTTTTTTTCGCAGGTTTACTGCAAATTATGATTTGGTTAGGTTACGTACATTTAAAAAAATGCATTTTTTATTTAAACATTTTATTTTATCAAACAAAAAAACTGAATTCAATCCGGAACCAAAAAAAAACATCCATAGTCTACTCTGAACTTATACACATACAAAGGAAGATTAACAAATGTACATCTTTCGTCATCAATCTTCATTCGGCTCATCTGCGTTATACTTAGAGTATATAACACTGGAGACCCCTTACGAACACTTCCCCTCTGTAAAAGTACAAGAACAACTGTTCTAGTACGTTCATAAAAACTACTTACAAATCGATTCTAACGCACTTCGTAAATCGTTTTAAAGGCGCGCGGAGCTCCGTGAAAATGCCTATTTGTGCTTTGTGTTAAACGGTGTAAAAAGCGTTCAAATACGTCAAACTTACATTAAGAACTGAATAACTTTCCATAAGTTTTTTTTTTTTTCTAAGCTTTAGTCATGTTTTTATTGAAATTTTAAATCCTAACCTCGTAATACTATTCGATTTTTCATTCGATTCAACCATGATTCAATATAAAACGTAGCATGAACCGAGTATTTTCCTCAAGTTACTTCTGTGACGTCACCGAGTCTCGCTACATCTCGTTTTTATGTTCGTAAAGATCAAAATACTTTTCTTTTGCATTACGAAAATATACGTCAAATCAGCAAAACTTACACGCACTTGACATGCGATTATGTCCTCTAGTAAAAATGTTACCGAGACTACCGTAGTGTCGAGGTCATGTTTGAAACCCAAATTGACATGTCGATAATTTTCTAGTAAAAGTTACTTAGTAATTATTTTTGTATATTTTTTTTTGATTGTTCAATGTTTTATCATTTGTTTATGTCCATTGAAGTGGTTGTATATAAATAATATTTTTTTTAGAACTTGACCTAATTTTTTATTGAGATTGCTTACTTATTACAAATTTAGTTACTTTTATTTACTTGAAGTTATTTTCTCTTCATAATAAAATGTAACTATTTTATGCAACAGCTGTTTTCTTTCATGGATTCAAGCAAAATTCCGAATTAATATCGATATCGATAAAATAAAAATTAATGGTACGGACTTCTCTTTCCGCTACCGCGCCCCCCGCAAAAAGTGACAGAATGTTTTGTTCGGAATATTGTGCTTATGGCTTCTCCAGTGTTATATACTCTAAGGCGTTATAATCAACTAGCTGCCCGCCCCGGCTTCGCACGGGTAGCACTCAGTACTTGTCTACAGCGCACCTACCTACCTATCTACCCTAACTACGCTACCTACCCTACCTACGCTACCTACGCTGCCTACGCTGCCTACGGCACTTCATTTCTTGACATTAACTCCCCTCCCGTACGGCCCGTACCCCAGTGACGCCTACATTGCATAAGGTGCTGCCTAGTTAGCCGAGCAGGGTGAGCGGCTACCACGCAACTTTTTTCTAATACTTAAATTTTTAAACTCGTGATATCTTTCGAATGGAATGTCCGAATTGAATAATTCAAAAAGTTATATAAAGGTATTGAAGCAGTCTTGAATATGAAGTAATTTATTTTGATAAATTAAAAAAATAAAGATAAATAAAGAGCCTTTTCTAGCGGCATGCGGCTAGCTGGCATTTCAATTAAATTTTTAAAATTTAAAAATACTTATTGTGGCATAACTATAATAGGCAGACATATGCTGTCGCTACACTTTTTGTAAATAATGATGTGTTCTGCAAAGTCGTTGTACATCATTTTATTCTATCATCAATAATTTTCGCAGCACACGCGATGTAAAGAATATTTTAGGTAATTTTTTTACACCTTGGGTTACATTATTGGAGTTTTAGTAAGGATCCCTAATTTTTTTGAAAATATAATATAGCCTATGTCACCCGGAGATAGTGTAGCTTCCCAACAGTGAATTTTTTTTTTAAATCGGTTCAAAATTAACTTGGGATTGCAATCTATTCATACACCCCCCGTCTATATAGAATGTTTCACTTCAAAAAAATACCTGTCAAATTTGTCCGCCGTGAGGCCTTACAGAGAGTGGACGCTCTGTCTGACCGCTGTTGACCTTTGTCGTGCGTACAACGATATTGCATGAGTATAGTATGATCGCCAGATCTTAAAAGTCGATCGTAAGATCGTTAGATCGTAAGTAAAATATTTTATTGAAGTGAAAACTAATTTAGGGTGTTAAAGTGATAGTGTAGATAGTGGTGCCGATTCTCTTGTCACAAATGCCTCTAAACTAGACTAAAAATCACCAAAATTTAGTTTATTCCTGTCAAACGATGATTTCCCATTCTGAAATGAACTAAAGTGACACAACTTAACTATATTTAAGTTTGACAGCACTAAGATGGCACTGAGTTATTAGTTTAGTGAAAATGGAAATTTATAAATATTAAATTATTCTGAATTAGACGTTTTTCATCTAACATTTTGATTGTCTAACTAAATCTGACTAGTTTTAATCGCGATAAAAAATGGTGTGGAATACAATTAATTGTCATGAACTAAAATTGACACCAACATATTTCAGGTGCAAAAACAGTATTGTGTCTTTGTTTTTCTTTTCTTTTGTTATATGCTGTAATGCTGTGTTCTATCGCAAAAATAATGAAAATTTTGACCCCCTTTATAAGATCCATAAACCCCTAAAACTCAACAAGAAGGTAATATGTGCTTTAAAAAAAATCCTTTTATATTAATCCCCACGTAGAGCCGCCTACAAGCGGCGCTCGGGCCCCCCAGATTGGGAAGCAGCGTTGACAGCGCCCCAGCAGCGCCCAGCAACTTGGGCGCCAACCGCCGAAAGTGGGGCCCGAAGTCCCACCAGCTGTGTCGCGCACCAATCCTAGGTACTTCATGGTAGACTCGACAGCGATCCGAGCCTCCCCGACCACGATGTGTGAGCAGGGTGGCGGCGCCCGCCGGGGGCCATGAAACATCATGGCCCCCGACTTGCTGAGGTCCACCTCCAGGCCTAGGCGACGTATGCGGCTCACCACCTGTGAGACCGCAGCCGTCGCCAGTAACGCTGCCTCCCTGTGCGAGCTCCCCCGGGCAGTGACCAGCGTGTCATCCGCATAACACGTCAGCTCCACCCCGGCTCCGAGCTCGCCCCTCAGCACCCAGTCGAACCCGATGTTCCACAGAAGCGGGCCTAAAACCGAGCCCTGTGGAAACCGCACGACATGCCGCGCTGGTTTTCGTCATCACGTCCCATGTAGGTGACACACCTCTCCGACAAATAAGCCCCAACGATGTGGCGGAAGTAGGGGGGCCCCCCATGATACCGCAATGCCTCCCGAATACAACTCCAGGGCAGGGTGTTGAAGGCGTTGAAGATGTCCAAGGATACCGCCAACATCACCACGCCCCGGGACACTGCTTCCTCCGCCAGGACTCTAACTCGCGACACAGCGTGAATCGTGGAGCGCCCATGCCGAAACCCGAACTGACTGTCGTCCAGGTCCGGCCCCTCTCTGCACAAGTGGCCGACGAGGCGGGCTGCTATTATGTGTAAATCTGTCACCGCGGGTGGTCGTTCGGTACTCAGCGGGTATGGCACGCGCCGCACGGGGGGCTCCAGCGGTAGCAATGACCAAGTGTAGAAAATAAGTAATTTCTATTTTAATTTTTTAAACAACCTTTGTGAACCGTTACAACACTTATTCCATTACGTCTCTTAACTTCACAAACGCTGGCATTATATCAATAGAGCGTAGCCTAACAATGTGATCGATTTAATGGAAATCGATGTTGTCAAATAATTAAATAATACTCCATTTCTTAAATATAATTGTCTTTGTAGTTACTAACATCAATGTAAAATAAAATAAAACCGGAATCGAATTGATTTTTAACGAAACCACCATTAAAAAATCATTAAATGAAATAAATAATCGTTTTAATCGATTACACCATGGATTGCACTAGTAATGAAAATGTGGACGTCTGTCAATTTGTCATGTCATGTCATTGTTGATGTTGTATTGTCATCCGCTTGTGGTATTTTTGGTTAGTTGAATATTGTTTGTCCGTATTTCTCCGGATTTAATTATTTGACCTCTGCTCGAATACTGAACTCCGAAATTGTTTTCCTTCTGACTGTCCTCGCTTGAACATTGGACACCGTACCCAGCCAATCCTGCTGACCTTTGCTAGAAAACTGGATCTGTATAATGCTCTTTTCACGACTGGATATAACGACATCATGAGCCTGTGCATTAATTGCGGAATAGCAACGGATACAATAACCAGACCTACCCCGCACCAGACCGCTGCAATACGCGTTTTGCGTCTTTGTCAGTCATTCATTCAGTCATTTCGTCGGTGGCATCAGTGATCCTAAAAGTATTGCCAATAATTTTAGAGATCACTTTATGGTAGGATCTCCCCTAGGGCCAGCGACGGCTGATGCGGGCAGTGCTGGGGCCGGCGTGACCGGGAGAAAAACACACTTTTCCGCAAAAGAAGTTGTCGCGGCAATTCAAAGGATGAAATGGGGTAAGTCTCCAGGGTATGACGGTCTCAGCATCGAGCATTTCAGGCATGCAGGTGTACAGGCTATGTTTTTTTGCCTATGATATACTGTGGCGAAAGCTAAAGGAAACAGGTATGCCAACGGAATATAACAGTATTCTTAAATTCTGGTATAAAAACCAGACTAACCAGGTGAGATGGGTGGATACACTGTCTGACGAATATAAATTGGAATGCGGTGTAGGCAGGGCGGCTCACATCTACCGGCCTCTTCAGCCTATATGTGAACCAGTTGATCGAGGACCTCAGCAGGACACATGTCGGATGCTACATTGACGGAATATGTGTCAACAATATAAGCTATGCTGATGATATGGTGCTGCTGGCGCCCTCGGTCAACGCGCTGAGGATATTGGTTAAAATTTGTGAGCGCTACGCATCTGAGCATGGTCTCAGATACAACACACAGAAAAGTGAGGTACTGATTTTTAAGGCAGGAAATCAGAGACCTACTACAGTGCCTCCGATCATGGTCGATGGAACGGCCTTGAAAATTGTGAAAAACTTTAAGTATCTGGGTCATCTTGTCACGGAGGACTTAAAAGATGACCCAGATATAGAAAGAGAACGCAGGGCGTTGGCGGTAAGGAGCAATATGCTGGCCCGTAGGTTCGCTCGATGTACTAAGGAAGTTAAGATTACACTTTTTAGGGCATATTGCCAATCTTTTTACTCGAGCGGCCTGTGGGTTCGTTATACGCAACGAGCCTACAACGTTCTGCGGATACAGTACAATAATGCTTTCAGAATGCTGTTGGGGTTGCCGCGCCATTGTAGTGCGTCACAAATGTTCGCAAATGCTCGCGTTGACGGGTTTCACGCTATAATGCGTAAGAAAGTGGCGTTATTATTTCAAAGACTGCGCGGTAGCACCAACAGCATTTTGCAAATGATTGCATCCCGCCATGACTGTCCCATACAGGTTACGGATTGGTTTACGACGAATAACCTAGTTCTCAATGCTAAGAAAACGAAATGTGTAAAGTTCGCCCTACCTAATGTTTGGAATCTAGGTCGTAACATCGTCTTATATGAAGAGGTGCTTGAATCCGTAAACTCAGCAGTTTTTTCTGGGCATAACAGTAGATGCCAGACATCAGTGGAGCCCACATATATCGAGCCTAGCGGGAAGGTTTAGTTCGGCCGCCTACGCCGTCAGGAAAGTAAGACAATACACTGACGTCGATACAGCTCGTTTAGTCTATTTTAGTTATTTTCATAGCGTTAAGTCCTACGGTCTTCTGCTGTGGGGCAAAGCTGCCGAAAAAAATTATAATATATTCAAAATATATTTGTCCTTCAAAAACGAGCTGTTCGAGCTATTTACCAGCTAGGTGCCAGAGTTTCTCTGAGAGATTTTTTCAAAGATATTGATTGGTATCTTCAAGTTGGCATCTCAATTCATCTTCGCCAATATCTTATATATTAGGCAAAATATACACTTATACACTAAAAACAATGATTTTCACAATGTTAACACTAGAAATAAGGACAAACTACGAGCTCTCTTTCACCGGCTTCATAAGGTGCATAACTCATTTGTTGGGCTTAGTATAACTTTTTATAACAAGCTACCCTCTTCTTTGGTAGATTTGCCTTTTAATGCGTTTAAAACGAAAGTCAAGTCCAAGCTTTGTTCAAAGGCATACTATCCTATCAACGACTACTTAAATGATAAGAATAGTTGGTCGCTGTGATTAACTCAAGACAATGTTTATGTTCTTTCTCTAGCTTACCTACTGACAAGTTATATGAGTTTATATAATTGTTTATTTTATTTGACTTTATAAGTCAAGTTATTTAAATTTAATTTATTGTTGACATAATCTACTCATCACAATGTTTTTTTATGAGTTGTATTGCAATATGTGGTTAGCTAGTGACCTCGACAATTGATCATATTATTTATTGTTATTAGTAATTAACTGTTTGTTTATTTATTTTACGTCGATGGTCCTAGTTTATCATTTATAACTTCCAGTTACAACTATATGTAAGCGGGCACGCCCTTTATGCCTGGAGGGTTTTATTTAGATATTAAGTTCTGTTTACGTTAATTTTTTTATTTCTATCTGAGCACAGCTGTTCTCGATGATTTTGTCTGGTATATTGGCGTGTGCTAGCTAACATATACAGACAGCTGTGCTGCTGGGGAGTTTGTTGCGCCACTTCTTCTCAGCTAATGCACTAGAAAGTGGTGAAGGGTGGGCGTTTTGGGGGACTGTCTTATGTAATTGACGTTCGAAAAGTGCTGATTCTCAGCCTAGTTTGAATAAATGACTTTTGAATTTTGAATTTTAGTGTATTCGTGTGTACAATTATGAATAACACTTTCTGTTTTTTTTTTTTTTACTAGCCAGCGCTGTTTCACTCCTGGGCCAAGGCCTCCCTCCACTCCTTCCATCGTTCGCGAGCCCGCGCGTCCTCCTTCCAGTTTTGACGGAACCTATCCAGCTCGTCCCGCCACTTTGTGATTAAATCAAAAAAATGTTAAATACTTATTTAATAGATATTGAAATAGTTGCTTTACATTTTTGTTACACAAACACAAATATCTTAATAAAACTGCAGAATCTAATCTCAGACCAACAAAATATTAAATCTTTCACTAACCTCACAAAGGCATACCTCCAATTAGTACCTGTGGTTTCGCACAGATGGTGATATAATAAAAAAAAACTTAACCTTATTTTGATTAGTTTCTGACTCCCACGCAAGTTCCTGACTCCTTAAACTTATTAATTGATAAACTATAAAATAAGACATATATAATAATATAACAATCATTACTGAACATGTGTTTTGACTCCCTAGGCAACCGTCCATAGACAGACCTGACATGTCCTTTGCAGGAAAATAATAGTCGTTTACACATTATATTTGTTAAAATGCTGTAAGCTGTAAGTTTTCCTGAAATTAATAAAATAAATCCTGAGTTTTGCTGCAGTTACTTTACATTTAGATATACTTTATTATTAATTAAACTTGAATTACACTTAAAAATTAAATAAAACACCTGTTTTAGGTATACGTGTTACGTGGGATCGATCGCAAAACGATCAAGGATGTTTGTCTGAATAGTGTTCCAATGTAGTACCGCCAAGTTAGTATAGATGCTATTCTCAAACACACTGTGGCTGGAATGATTTGCAGAATTAGATTATATTTTATTACACAATTGGCAATACAATGTCACCCATGCATGCATGTGACCGCCCGTATTTTTCTGAATATTCATTAAAAATTATCGAAAATTAACTTTACTTTCTTTACACTATCTCGGATGCCGCAGTTGCGATCTCGCTCTACACTATAGTGATAAGCAGGACGCGAGATCGCATCGATGAATGAAGACGTTAGTTCTGTGGTATATTGCATAGCTTTCTCGCGCGTACTAGTTGGCTTCTTATGAGGCTTCTGGATCTCTCATCTTTCGCATAGAAATTGTTAACTTTGTTGATTCCATTAATATGTACTTATTTCGCAAATTGTTCTAATTTTTAAGCCCGGCTTTTGTTTTTTTTATGAATGGAATGAATCGTATGTTTGATTATGAATAGTAGGAGTAAAGCAAGTAAGTGACGGAATGGGTTAAGGCTAGGTTTTCCGGGCCGGTGGGCCTTTCAAACGCTACCTCCGCCTCCCCCAATTGCAGAGTGACGTATTTATTTACGATGCACTGCCGACCATTTTGCGGAAAATCCATGCCACAGCATAAAATATTTGCAGTTGATCAACTGAACTAGTTTTTCTTAGGTTCGATTTTTTTCCATAAGTTTTCATTTTATGGGACCTACGGTGTAGTGAAATAAAACGATTACTTAAAATGTCCTGTGTACTTGATGGGCGTTTTCACATTAATAACAGATAACGACACCAACCTCTTATGTAGGTTTGATTTTTTCCATAAGTTTTCATTTTATGGGACCTACGGTGTAGTGAACTAAAACGATTACTTAAAATGTCCTGTGTACCTGATGGGAGTTTTCACATTAATGACAGATAACGACACCAACCCGATACTGATATGTCGGCAGCTATACTGACATCGATTCGATACCGATATTATTATTATCGGCCCGATGATATCGATGACCACCGCGACGCACCAAACAACCACAGTATGTACCTACTAAGTATCGACGTCTCGAAGTCGGTGCGAAAAAGTGTGTTTAAGTGAAAGAATGCCGCTACTCTCACCGCACTGTGTCTTCGCCGATAGATATCGTGCCGATATCGGCGTCGGTCGACGATATTGTTGACAAAAACAACATAATATAAAACCGTTTGGTAGGCACTAAACATATCCGATCATATGACCGCCGATATCGAGACGATTTCGGTTCGGTGTCGTTATCGGCTAATGTGCTGTGTTGTAACAATCAATTCATTTTATTAATTAAGAAACAATTTTTTTACATTTTGATATAGTATTATGGGATAGTTCGTAGAACGTACAAAGAAAAACATGAAGTTTAGGCCTCTTCTGCCATCTATGGTTTTAATAAAAATAAATATCTATGGTTATGTGACTGTTAATGATAAATCCAGTATACAAACTGTACACGGGATTTTTTTAGTGATAGCCGGGGTAGTCAGGGAATAATATAACAATATCAAGCCGCTAACCAGTGGCTTTGCGGTAGGAAGGTGAAAGTTTAAAATTGCAATGGGTCTACTGGGTTGTGTAATGCAATGGTTCAAAAGTCACGCAAAACGTAATTTTGATAGAAAATATCAAAATCGTAATTTCGTTCGTTAGAAAAGGAACTCTCGTGCAAAATTGCATGCTTCTAGACCGAGCAGTGTAGGTTGTACGTTGTCTGACAGTGATTTTTAGGGTTCCGTAGCCAGATGGCAAAAAACGGAACCCTTATGGATGCGTCATGTCTGTCTGTCCGTCCGAATGTCACAGCCACTTTTTTCCGAAATTATAAGAACTATACTATTGAAACTTGGTAAGTAGATGTATTCTGTGAACCGCATTAAGATTTTTGATTTCCCATACTTAGAACTGACTGAACTATTGACTATTGATATTGAGGTTTCTAATATAATTTTTTTCTAAACTGAATAGTTTGCGCGAGAGACACTTCCAAAGTGGTAAAATGTGTGTAACTTCTAAAATAAGAGAATATTAAACTAAAAAAAATATGTGATGTACATTACCATGTAAACTTCTACCGAAAATTGGTTCGAACGAGATCTAGTAGGTAGTTTTTTTTTAATACGTCATAAATCGTAAACCGCAATTTACCTTATTCAATCAACTCAAATATTATTATTTATACGGAACCCTACATGGGCGAGTCCGACTCCCACTTGGCCACTTTTTTTTTTATCAAGTAAGTGAATTTAAGACAAAAATTGCGAAATTCCATATAAACTTTCATCCCCTATTTAACCCCTTTAATGACAGAATTTTAAAAAAATCTTTAATTTGAGATTTTTATCAATTAGAATGGGCTAAAATTTGTCTAACTGTTTCGCTTATTCTGTGACCATATTCTTTTGTTTTGGGTGTTTCCCACCGCTCATGAAGATCCGTAAATATTGACAGCTACATATGAAGTAACAATTGTCGTACTGTATTGTCAAAGGACGTACCTACTGCTACAGCTATAATTTATCGAATCTATTATAAAATAATAGATTCAATACACACATAGACATTTTAGAACGACATTTTTTTCGTATACATATACGTAGTTGTTCACACTTAGCCAATACGATAAAATCACGGATTCAATAAAAATATCGTTTGTTGCTAATTTGCTCCGCTATTCGAAAAATATCATTACGATTTTTATCGTGTTCCATCCATTTGGTCGTGTTAGTATAGCACTTTTGTTTGAAACAGCAATTTATTTCTAATCGTCATTGTTGTTGCCAGAGTGAAAGTTGTTTTAAATATTGATATACAACCGACAACCGGACACATTGTATATTATGGGTTTATTAATTTAACATATTATGTTAGTAACAAACACAGTTCGATGGAGAGTGAATATAGTAACATGGACGAATCTGATTAAAAAATCTTAGAAATATGTGTTTTATTAAAACTTCTTCATAAACGACGATAAAAATTATATACGACTCACACTTGAGTATCATTTTATCGATAACAATCTGTAATGTGTGTAACACAATGATGACAATTCAACGTCATCATAATCACATACAAAAAATAACACTTTCGAAAACAATATTATGAATTAAAACTACAATATAATTACGAGATATTTTTTTGAGCTATCACAATTTGAGCTATCGCAATTTCATATTTAATGTGCTCTTCTTTTATTAGATTTTTTTGTAAACACGGCAGAGAGAGCGTATTTTTTTAAATTTTGACACACTCAAAGGTCCACCCTCGATGACGTCCCGCAGAACTCTGAGCGCGAGCCGATTAAGCCTAATTTACTATTTTTGGGTTTATTAAAAAAAATGTTCTAAACTAAAAAAATCAACCTTTAATTTCCCTCTAAAATACGGTTACCTCCGCCTACATGCAATTTTCATACTATTTTGTACTGTAATAAGGAAATGAGATGAAAAATGGTTTTGAAATCGACGCTGTTTCGGTTTTTTTTTATCGAGAAAATTTAAATTTATCGTGTTTTGAACCTTTAATTTCCCTCCAACAAGGATGGTTTAGCCGGAACTTTGGACCCTGGAACATAACACGCCACCAGACGCCATCTCAGTGGTGTCGCGCCTGCTGGAATACACGCCGGGCGCTCGCCTGTCGCCGCTGCAGGCGCGCGCGCACAGCTTCTTCGACGAACTGCGCGAGCCGGCTGCGCGCCTGCCCAACGGCCGCCCGCTGCCGCCGCTGTTCAACTTCACCGAGTACGAGCTCAGCATCCAGCCGACCTGCCCAACGACTTCCTGAAGCCGCGCGCTGGCGCCGGGCCGGTCGACGCGGCCGCGGGCGCGGCGCTGGCCGACAAGCCGGGCACGGCCGAGCCGCGCGCGTAGGCGAGCCCGACACGGCTGAGCCGCGCGCGTAGGCGCCCGCGGCCCGTCGCGTGCGCGCTGGCACACACGGGCGCGCGCAACCTAGTGATAGTTACTTTCGTGTTGGCCATCGGGAAAATTACATGCATAATAGGTTCTTTCGGCCAGTAATCGTGTGATACTATAGTGTAATTGTCGATAAAGCTTGAGCTGTCGTAGTCGGTAAGAAGGGTAAATCCGTTGTAGATTCTAAACCGTCGCGATGTGATTACTTTGTACTTCTGTAAGCTCAAATTGCCCCCTTATGTACATACCTTATGTACATACCTTATGTACATATCTTATGTACATACCATATGTACATACCTTATATGCTGAGTTTGAATGTTTATAGATTACCGTTGTAATATTATTACGTCTGTGGTTAGACTTGACACTTTATTGTTGTCATTATGTTAAAAATATGAAAGTAACGATACAACATTATAGTCGTTGCAAGACGCTGCGCAGTGCGTGAATTTCTACAGAATTATACAACTTCAATCAAATTTATTCAAATTTGTTTTGAGCGACTGAGAAATCGTAAATATTATCAACATCGTAAAGAATGTGTAGTTGGAAATCACAAATCAATCAATTATTTATGCGCTACTAGATGAGTAGCCGGATTCATTGTAATATTTTGCCCATAGCGACTGTTGCTACTTTGCGAGCGAGTGTAATATGAATTAACGACAAGCAGCATGGTTTTCTTCGTAAGCGATCTTCTTTCCAATGAACTTATCTCTGAAGGTAAAGGTATGGTAAGGTGAAGGTATGGAGCAAAGTGCTCAAGTTGATGTTATTTATTTGGATTACCGTAAATTAATGTTTTGACCATATTGACAACAGGGTACTATTACGAAAACTCTTCTTCGCTGGAGCTTCATTCATTCAAAGTCAGGGTATTTGTATCTTCAAACTATGTGTTACAACGTATTACAGTCAAATTATGCACTTTAACTATTTTTAAATTATTGTTTACTGGCAGCAAGTTGAAAGACGTAAACACACATACAGCGCCACATTCTGGCAGCAAGTTAAAAGACGTAAACACACATACAGCGCCACATAGCGATGGATATAAAAAAGTAGGGGAAATAATCATAGGGCATCAAAAAATGCCCAAAACGCAGGTAGTATTGCCACGTTGCATAGCATGCCAATGCTGATCCTTTTGCCAAAAAATAGGCCAAGCCTCTGGTTACGTGAAGAGTCGACCAACCGCACACCGCCATGTCTAGAAAAATCGTCTGGTTTTTGTTTCGCTTTTTTAACGTTCCCTGGTTTGACCTTACAACCCAGCTAGGTCTACAGCTCATCAAGACGAATGAAATAAGCCCAAAGACGATGAAGCTGCTGTGAATTGTTGAGGAGCTCTTTAGACTGTCTTCCACATCCAACACCGGATTAACTCCAGGTCTCTTTTATGATGTAGTTTCATTAGAACTCAGTACATGGATGTGTGCTAAGTTTCAACAGAATCGGTTCACGGGTGACAATTCAGTCGGTGAAAAATCAATCAACCTCTATTTTTCTACCCTTAGGGGTGGATTTTTTTGTATGTTAATTGAGACCAACTTTGAGGTATGCCTTACCCATTAAAAAAAGGATCGTCAAAATCGGCCTACTTTGTAAAAAATATGCGTAGTAGTAATTAGCGTATACATAAAAAAAAAATACGCGTCGACTTCAAAAAAAAACGTCGACTTAAAACAAAAAGCACAATAAACTATCTCTAGAATACAGAATTTCAAGGTTTTGGCATATTCATTTTCTTTGTTTGAACACTTGAATATTTCGTTACAGGAATAGTGGCGGAGAACCAGCAACACAGAGCTGATGCCTGCGCTGGGTACAATAACACAGGGTGATATTTGTTGGAAAAAATATCAGATGCAATACCTGACTAAAGTTTACCTAAACTTATAATGCATTGTTTGCTTTCTCAAAAAATTTGTAAATTCGCTATCATAGTTTTAGTTTTCGCCCTGTAAACCCATCTTAAAAATTCAGTGCCATCTCATAAATATTCTAAATGCATCTATAAATTCCGACCACAATATTTATCGTCTCTGCCTCGGCAACAGAACAAAACTACGTGCCTCATACCGCTACGACACACAACACGGCGCTACGGGGCGCTATGAGGTTATACGAGGTGCTACGAGGTGCTACGAGGTGCTACGAGGTGTTACGAGGTGCTACGGGCCGCTACGGGGCGCTACGCGAATGAACGTATCTCGATGTCCACATTTATTTACCGTGCACTGGTGATATATCTCTAGTCATGGACCATGCATAAGTACAGTCACTGTCACACCTCACACAAACGAAGGCATACTATTGAACGGCTAGTAAGTGCAGCTGGGATGCCAGGAGGCATTTGTGGCGTTACGCGAATGGGTCATATTATAAATGAGTTTGTAGGATTCCCCTTACAAACTCATTTCTAATTTGGTCCCCTCATCTAAATGTGGCGCTGGTAACCGATAAATTGTGTGAAAATCGGTTGCCATGGTACGGGCATGTGATGTGGAGAAATGAGGAACATGTATTGTCGTGAGGAAGATTTTGAGTATGAATGTGTACGGCTATAAGAGTAAAGGAAGACCAAAAAAACGGGTGGATGAGTAGATGGACTATGTAAATATGACGACATATGGAAGACGAACACGTGCTGCGCCGGCCCCGAATACTTTACAGGTAAGATTTACTTAAATGTATAGTCATAAACAGTATGTATCATCAGTACTAAGAAGACTCGCTTCTGTGGTATTTCCTTACCATGTAAGTGCAGCCATGTACTCGTATGTAGTTTGCTTAGTTAACTTAGCTTTTGGTCCAACCGTCTTTAAGGTGATGCTGCCTATTTTGCCCAAAAGTAGTTCGCTCTTTGCAAACACTAACTGTGTGTCGTTTTAAGATTCTGGTTGTCTTTGCTAAAACCAAACTTTTGAGAAAAATAAGCAAATAATATTACACACTGGCACAGCACATACACTCGAACAGCGCGTGGCGACCAGACAACAGTGCTGACTGATCACTGAGTCTAACTTAGTGAACTGATTGTCTGTCGGTACTCAGACATGATGGCCCCAGGAGACAACACGCGACCTCAACCAATGGTGGCTACCACTAGGCCATTATCTAACGCCACGGGCCCCTCCGCGGGATTTGGGGTTAACCGTTAAGACCGTCTTATTAATGCTGACTTAGGGCATATACGTATTGGAAGAAAGGAAAACATAAAATGTACTACGAAAGATTCGCCAAGCACCATAATTATAGGGAGCTTCCTGATCGATCATTTGAGGAGCGGGCTGTGAGGAGCTTATGTTCAGCAAGGAATAATTGCATACGAACAAACAAGCACAACTGTTGCCACTCTCACTCCAAAGAAGAGACTCCAAATAAATAGTTTGGTAGGATAAGAAGCCTTGCTACGTATCGCTACTCGAAGATATCCATCTCAGATTAATTAAAGATGGAAACAAACCGACTTACTCAAATCTATTTTAAGATTAGTTAAAAAGGAAATGTGCCGATATTCTAAAGTAGTCAATTTACTCACAATGTACTAGCAAAGTCCAAATGCACTTCGATCATTCACATTATGTTAACTCTAAACTTTAAATGTAAAAGTCTAAGAAAGTTTCATGAGCACACTGTTGACCGCGCGACGTGGCACGCGGATGTAGCGCAGAGTAGCGGCACATGCGGCGCCCACAGTGGCCGCGGGAACACTGCCGGCCGCGACTGCTGTGGGGCCTGGCCGCGCCGCGTGCTGTGCCGGTGAGCCGCTCTAGACGAGCCGGCGCAGGTGGCACGCTACAATTCAGCTCTTACAATTATGTATTTAGCGTGTCTTCATACTTATGACTTTAATTGACTTCTAACACCTATTTTTACTTAAATCTAGGAGTCCCGCGCGCAGCAGCCTGTCGCTCGTAGTCATCACTGGCCATTAATCCCCCTGTTCTGGCAATAAGTATTAACATGCGGCAATTTCAAAACCAACAATTTAAAATAATATAGGTAACATAATAATTATAAATTCTATTAGGTACTACATATTACAATCTTTTATAGACACATGTTAACACGTTCCATGCATCGTGAACAGTATATGGTCATACTCGACCTTACCAGGGTGCGGCGCCCAAAATTGCAGTTCTCACCGTGATGTTGTGCGGTGGAGGTTTCTTTATGATATTATATGTTTCGTTTTTTTAATTTGCTCTTGTATTTTAATCTTAAATATTAAATTACTTTGTCAAATATTCCAATTTTAATCGGTACCGCGGCACAAGTGAATGTTGCATTGTCATCTTGATTCTTTGTATTTTACTTACTATTCGTTTGTTTACGTACTATAATTTCACCAGCAGTTACATAGTTCACTTTTAATAAGGCTACTTATTGATGCCAACGACCTTTAAACGTAAACATAACCTTAGTTTGGTTTGGCGACAGAACTTCTTTATTTACATCTAAATTTAATTTTTCCTTTTAAACAAATCATCTGTTAAACTCCTGCCACAACTATCTTCTCTGTTCCAATTTCTTTTCGGTTCCTTATTAAAGTTATAATCATGATTATGACTCGCAGCGCCCGTGCTCGCCTCGAAGAGTCCAAACTCAATCAGGCTTTGAGCGAATTAAAGGCTTCAAGGGAGTGTTGTTCCAAATGAATAAGGAAATAGATGACAATGAAAGGGTGCTCTTTGATGCCCATGAAAAGAACTGAGCCATTTTAATTTTCTACGTAGAAAAATAAAATGTCTCAGATATATAAGTACTTACTAAATACACTGATGCTATAATAATAATAATAATAACCCCACCGCCGTATCTCTACGTTGACGTCGTGATGGGGCTTGCGCGCTCCGAACTGTAGGTCTGTGCCGGTAGAGTTTACTTTGCCGGTACGGGTCTAGGATGAGGACCCAGACCAAGAGAGATACAGAAACCCGCAGGGCAGCATGTGGCGAGCTGTTGGGCAGTAGCGTACCCCACGGACCCTATCTCCCAGGAGAAATCTTGTTCCTCATCTCTGGCTTGCCTTTATTGACCGGCTGGAGTGAACACTGACGAGGAACAGAGCTCCCACCTCATTCTTGCCTTAATTGGCCGGCTTGAGTGGAGATTCGCAAGAGCAAACGTGCTCGAAGGAAGGAAGTATTCCAGTAAGTGCTCGTAGGGATCTTGACCATCTTCCGGGCTCTGGAATTGTTCTGAAAGCCGTGGAATACCTCTCCACTCCTCAAGAACCTCAGGACATGTTGCCCCCTTGTCGCTACGTCACTATGTGCTAGCGACAGTTTTCGGAGGCCCATTATTTTGTGTGCAAGTCACCCCCTGCCATTTTATCCGTGTATATATAACACATTGATCAGACAGGGGCCATAGTCCTTCCATAGTTCCAGGTCACCAGTCAACTTAAATCACTCAAACCCATAGTCTAATATCTTTGTTTCCATATCCTGCAATAGTCCTACACCAACCGGGGGTTGTCCTTGGGTGCACTTGCATAGTTCACACAGGGATAATCGTCGGTTGGTGCCTCATTTAATTAAAACGCCAAACGGGCCTCTGCGAGTTGGCTTCGGCCCCTTGTACGCCTTCCAAAGGTCCGGGACCCCAGGGTCCCGAGACATGTTAAAGACCAAATAATAATAATAATAAGAATTTATTGCATAAAACAAAGTCACATTGCACTGCATACATTCGGTTGACGTTTTCAATACAACTTTAGCGTAGGAGTACAGTAAATTTCAACTCTATCCCTTAAACTAGGTCAGGCCTGTATCTTAAGAGATAGGGACTATAGAAGTCATGTAATTCAGTGAGGGTAGTCACCAGTTAAAACAAACTCAAAAAAACCGGCCAAGTGCGTGTTGAACCACGCACAATGAAGGGTTCCGTAATTGGTATGAATGATGATATGATATATCATATCATCATTCATGATGATATATATGATTTAAGTTTGTCCGCACAATATTGAGTGATTTACCATGTTATTTTAAGACCACAGACTTCTTATAGGTTTTCCTGTAATCCATAAGTATAAAACTATTCTCTGTATTTTTTTTCAAAATTTTAGGCTAAGCAGTTTTGGAGATAAGGGGGGACGGTCAATTTTCGTCTATTTTATTAAATAAGTTTAAAAGTATTTGTAGGTATTTTAATGTCACATGGTACAGTTTGCAAAACCATTTTTTTTCATTTTCATCTCCCAAAAGTATATATTTAAATTTCATTTATTTACGTTATACTTCCGTGTTTGGATAACAGAAATTCATATGTCTACCAAATTTCAACTTAATCGGTCCATTTGATTCGGAGCAAATTGGCTATGACAGACGGACAGACAGACACACGAGTGATCCTATAAGGGTTCCGTTTTTTTTGAGGTACGACACCCTAAGTATACATATAAATTTATAAATTAATTGTTAAAACACAAAAGATGATTAAAAGACAAATCCTCGAATTAGATATGTATTCTTTTAATTTGAAACAAAGTACTAGGAAATACAACGTTGACACAGAGTACTTGCAATCTGAACTTGACCATTTACAGGACAAACTTAGTTCAATGACTAACAAATATAATACCTCTGAACATCTTATGAGGGAATATGTGTTGGCAATGAATGAGTTGGTAAAATCACAAACAAACAACTGAGAGCAGTGTCAAACACCATCCAAAGTGCTTACAGCGGATCATTCATTAACAACATGCAGTACCACCTTACCGCAGCCCTGTGTTCATTTGACATTTCCTAATATGAATAGTTCAAATAAACAATGTAAATACTTTGAAAAAATTATGTACCTAGTATTATTTAGCGATGAGATTGGAAAGGACTTACACTCCATATTAAATTATGTACCTAGTATTATTTAGCGATGAGATTGGAAAGGACTTACACTCCATATTTAATTATGTACCTAGTATTATTTAGCGATGAGATTGGAAAGGACTTACACTCCATATTAAATTATGTACCTCGTATTATTTAGCGATGAGATTTGAAAGAATAGAATAGAATAGAATAGAAAGTGTTTATTTCAGACCGGAGTCCATAGGGTTAGTAACAATTTTACTTAAGTTCTAGTGTTAGTAGGTTACAGACATGAAAATATACAATTAAAATTCAGCATGGAGCCGCACCCACCTCCGCAACATCGGGGAGTCCCACCGATCTGCGAATACGCTGAGAATACTGTTGGTGCTGCCGCGAACACGAGTCATCAGGGATGCACATCTATTTCTAATAATGGCTGCAAAACCATCAATATTATTATCTGCAAACATCCCTGACGCACTACTACGCCACGGCAGCCGCAGCAGCACTCTCAGTGCATTATTGTATTGAACGCGTAGGTCGCTGTATGTCCGCTGAGTAAAGTTGACCCACAGGCCGCACGTGTAGAAGGACTGACAGTAAGCTTTGAAAAGCGTTATTTTAACTGGCTTCGTACAACGTGCAAACCTGCGAGCCAGCATGTTACAACGGACAGTCAGCGACCTACGTTCCCTTTCAATGTCACAATTATCCTTAAGATCTTCAGTGACCCAATGACCCAGATACTTAAATTTGTCCACCCTTCGCAGCAGTTCTCCACAAAGAGCGACAGTTGGAATACATGAATATGTCACATTGCCTGCTTTAAAAACCATTAGTTCGCTCTTTGTGACGTTATATTTGAGCCCATGATTCACCGCATAGCATTCGCATATAGCGATCAGTTGCCTCAAAGCACCAATCGATGGGCTCAGCAACACCATGTCGTCAGCATAACTAATATTGTTAATGCACACTCCGTCAATATGACATCCGACACTGGTGCTGCCGAGCTCAAGGAGCAGCCGGTTCACGTATAGGTTGAAGAGCCTGGGAGAGCTGAGTCCCCCTTGCCTCACTCCGCACTCCAACCGATACACGTCCGAGTGCGAACCATTCCACTTCACGCTATTGCTTTGACTACTATACCAGTACTTAAATATCGACACTATTTCAGATGGTAAGGTAGTTTCACAAAAAAGAAAAGAAAAAAAAAGGACAAACACAAAAGACAAAACCATGGTTTGTTTTACTACCATTCTATAACGTCAAATATGTTATTAAAACAATCTAAACTAGGCGTTCTCAAATTAGTCGTGTGTTGCTCAAATGTGTTCAAACATTAACCGTAATATCAAAGTACTCATCGCGGTAGCGATATGGCATTCAAAAGAGTTATGAGGAGTCCACGTGGACTACATGGATGTCCGGCCAATGCGGGCCGAAATTCAAATAAATTAAGCCAATGACATGCAATCGCGCAAAGTATCGTTCCGCCCATTTCTTTTGTTGACTGCCGCGGGCCGCCCGCACCACCCGCGCCGCCGCCCGGGCGGTAGCCAGTCTACCGAGTGGGTGGGTACTTTCGAGTGGGTGACGCGTATGCATCCGATGTACTTACGTCACAGGCACGCATCGCGGGTTTTTTTGTGAAATTAGTTCTAACTAGGTATTCGAATGTGGAAAATTGGAGTTAATATTGTCTTGGTGCACACGAAACTTACCCGGTTTGTGGTATAATTTTTTTTCTTGTTCCTGTAATATCCCAATAAATAAATAATACCTAATAATCTCACGTTAGATACAATACAATAGGTACCCGTATCCCGTACATCGCGCGTGTTATGTGAAAATGAGTTCTAACTAATCGAATATGGAGTGGTTGGATATGGTGCGTTTTTACGCAATTGTTGGTGACAATCTGGCGGAAGCTAGGCGCATGTACTCTTGGAGTCAAATGTTGTCTTGGTGAACACGGAGCTAATCCGGAATCCGCCCCTAAGCCGATCCACTGACCCAGTTTTGTGGTAAGTTTTGTTTTTGTCTTGTTCCTTTAATAGCCCAATAAATAATACCTAGGTAATAATGTCACGTTAAATACAATAGGTACCCGCACCTAGTACCCACAGGAAATAATTAAAACCATGTCTGATAGTACCTACCGTAAGTTCGCACTTAGAAAGAAATGATAAAATTAGAGGTCAGCCACCTCGCCTCGCTATTATCGGTACGGTACGTCGCTGGTCGCGACGTGCAATCGTGCATAGCTAGAAATTAGGTCCCTACCAAAGTTTACCATAGGCAAAGCCATACCTTTTTCTTTTTACTGTTTTGAAGTAGCCACATATCAGTGATAAAATACCTACCGAAGTTTTAACTTTTAACTTTGGTATTTTCTAGTAAGACGTACAAAAATAAGTGATTACTAAAATTCGTTTATGGAGGTATGTACATTTCCCAGTATCTAGACAATGCTGTATTCCGTGCGTGCTCGCGCGCCGCGCCGTGTCTACTTTTGAGACGCGAGCGCCGCAGTGTCTGTGTTGCAGGGAGAAACGATAATCCCGGCTTTATTAACTTCGTCTTTTTTGTGTTTTTTCAAAAACTAATGATGTTTTTTTTTTTATTGGATGCTATAGAATGGTAGCAGACCATAGTCCGAACAACGTTTGTTCTAGCAAAACTGTGATTCAAATATCACGGTGTATAATAGACGAACTTGATCCATACGCTGCATCAACAAGTGATGCCTCGATTATGACAAGCTTATGTGCTAATGAAGACATTCTTTCCATTGGATTTTTCATCAAAATGATGTATTCATTTTAGATAGTGGTTTCAGAGACAGCGTAGTAGATCTCCAGTCATTAGGATATGAACCACATATTCCTCCAACAAAGGATAGAAACGAAAGTCAATTGACGACTGAACAAGTTATCAAAGCAAGATTAGTACCAATATGTCGTTGGGTGGTGGAAGCGGTGAATGGCAAGTTTAAAAATAGATTTAAATTATTACGCCATGATTATTTTAATAGGGCATTGCCACATATGTTCGTTGATTTTAAAATTGGGGCTTCTCTTATAAATGCCTTTTATAAAGTAGTCACAGACCACCGGCTTAGTCATAACATTTGGAATGTTATAAATGAGAAAATCCACTCGCCGAATCTTTTGTTTAATTATGTTACACTGAAAAACCTAAACAGGCAAAAGGTAGCTTTTATAAGGATGGAAGCTAATCTGCCTCATTTAGAAGATTTTCCCCAGCTAACTGTAGATGATATACTGATGATTTCCTTGGGATCTTATCAAATGAAACTTGCCTGGTCATACGCTAGTGAAAACTTACGGGATGGTGGTGTGTACACGATCGAAATATACCGTGAAAACAATTTAAATGATTTAGAGCAATGCAATATTCATCAAAATAATGTATGGCTGCTTATGGGACGTGTGCAGTCACGACACGTTAGATCGAGGATGTAAGTAATATACCTACGTCTTAATTGACCGTGACCAAGTAGGCAAAGACGCTATTATACAATACTACTGTACATGTCTCACGGGTAGAAGCACTATCAGAAGTTGTGCCCATGTCATATCCTTAGTATGGTACTTGGGACTAGGTAGCCATGGGGATGGCTTCCATCGACCAGCAATACATTTAGACGATATTATTGTAGATGCATTTTAAAATCTGCCTAGTTATGACTGATACGTTATGTTGAAATAAAATCGAACAAAAATCAAAAATTGTCAAAATTGAAAATGACCTTCAAAAAATTTATGACAACTGATTCAAAATCGAGGACAAAAATCAAATATAATGTACCAAGGTGTCGCGCGTCAAGCGCGACAAAATGGGAAGCAAGGACAAGAACACATTAGATAAAAATGAATCTTAAGTAATAGAAACAATAAGAAACTTTTATGGAGAATAAACAAATAAAGAATAGACATTTTTTAAATAAATACGGCAATTTAGATTTTTTTCCCCTAAAATACGGCAAACCAGACTGTAACATAATACGGCAGTTCAGATTTTTACGATAACAACACTGGATAGCTGTCGGACAACAACACATGAACAAGCAGGCAGACAGATGACAGAGCAGCAGAGACACAGATACCACAGAGCATGTAACTTTAAGAGATACGTAAGTACTACTTAGTCTGTGGATACGTAGTATCTGAGTATCTCTAAGTAGTCTGTGAGCAGAGTAGCTTTTGTTTGTGAATCTAGTATTGTGAATTTTGTGATTCAGTGATTGATATCAATGATAAAAAGTACTCTGTGATTGATATTTTGTGGATTGAACATCAATTTCAGTGTGCCTGTGCCCGAATTAATAAGAATTACATTCCTAGATTACAATGAAAATGGATACTTTGGTTAGTAATGAAATTCTATTTTCATAGACTGAATTTTACTTGTTAAAGAGTTTCTATCTTGTATGATCCTTGTAATTTCACAGTCGCAGTCAGAGTCCAAGGTTTATCCTTAGTATGTAGGTACTTATTATTAAAGTAAACGCGTCGGTTATTCAGTGCAGACTAATTTTATTATAAATCAACCTTCACATGTACATTCCATGACACTAAAAAGGTTCACATTCACATACCTACATACATTCTATAACATAGATGTCGGTAGTAGTTACACTTTGATATAAATTACAACACTCCCACTTATCAAAATAAACTAACCACCATAAAACAAAATTAACTCACAAAGTTACATTACAATTTAACAATACCTAAGTTCTCCATAAATTTGTAGTGTTTAATAGCACCTAGACCCTTGGTCAATAAATCTGCTGGCATTATATTTGTAGGTAAATAACTTATCTCTACCTTTCCACTTTTGATAATCTGTCATAAAAAATGATGTTCAACATCAATGTGCTTTGACCTATTATGGCATTGATGATTAGTGGCCATCTTCAACGCACTTTGTCACAATTCAAACTAATTGTTACCAAAGATCCAGTCAGCTCATACAATAGTTCTTTTAGATATATTGCTTCCCTACAAGCTTCAGAGAGTGCAACATATTCAGCCTCGGTGCTCGAGAGAGCTGTAACTCTCTGCTTTCTGCTCTGCCATGAAATAGCTGAGCCTGCCATTACAAAACAAAACCCAGTGTATGATTTTCTGTCCAAAATATCACTGGCCCAGTCAGCATCTACAAAGCCTTGCAATTTCTCTCCTTGACTACTAAACTTTAAGCAATATGTCTTAGTTTTCTTTAAGTATTTCAGAACCCTTTTAGCATAGTTCCAATGTTCAACACTGTAGCTAGTATTAAACTGACTTAAATAACTGACAGAATAGGCTATGACTGCAAGGTACATAAGACAACCTATGAGTTTTTGATAGCTAATTCCTGACATACATTTTTCTGCCTTAGTTACATTCAAATTCTTCTCTATAGGTGTATCAGCTGTTTTACAATCAGTAATTTCAAATATCTGCAATAATTCTTCTATATACTATTGTTGGTCAACAGTAATCTCATAGTTATTACAGTCTTTGTGTGTGTACATTAATATTCATTCCTAGATATTGCCTAACCTGACCTAAATCTTTAATTTCAAAATTAGAATTTATAATACATTTTACCTTCTCAGTTTCATTCTCATTGTTAGAAAAAATTAAAAAATCATCTACATACAATGCTATTATGATTTTTACATCTCTACTCATCTTTGTAAATAAACATGGCCCTTAAGTGCAGTTTTTAAAATTATTTTCACAAAGTACATCCCTAACTCTCTCATACCAAGCTAAGGCGGATTGTTTTAATCCATACACTGCGTTTTTGAGAACTTTCTTGCCCATTTTGGATGCAAAACCTTTAGGTACACACATGTAAATATCCTCTTTCAAGTAACCATTTAGATTGCAGTTTTAACATCTAACTGACTAATGTCTAGTCCTAGTTTTACACTTAGCGCAAACAATAATCTGAGTGTTGAGTGCTGCACAACTGGTGAAAAGGTCTCATCATAGTCCACTCCGCATTTTTGCGTAAAACCTTTTGCAACTAATTGCGCATGATATTGTACTTCATTATCACTTTTTTATTTTTTTCTTTAGCACCCACCGACACTGCACTATTTTAGCTCCTTTTGGGACATCAACAATCTCAAACACTTCATTCTTTCGGAATGACTCCAACTCTTCATCAATTGTATGCTCTCAGAACTGCTCAATGCCTCCGTCACCGTCAGTTCTGGATCTGCAGTGACCAACAAGCCTGTCGGACTGTACCTGTCAGTTTCGCCGCTCCCGCTTTGGTCTGTTGAAGATCTCAGAGTCTGGTTCTGGCGTTCTGATTGGACTGCTGCTTGGTGAGGGAGTTTTGGGAACATAGGTCTCATCTGCCTCTGCCTCGAAGAATGTCTGCTGCGATGATTCACTGTCTTAAGTATCTGATCCTGATCGTTCATCAATGCTACGTTGTTATGTTAGCTGTGTTTTAAGAGCCTATAACATCAAAACTTTGGTCAGTGGGTCGTCTTAGGGCTTTGAATAGGGGCCGTGTAGTGTACACGTAGGTACAGCCAACAACATGTCACAACACAGGTATTTACCAAATAATTTGAAATAAGTAATCGTTCACAGTTTATTTTTTTTACCAAATGTTAATTTGAAATAATTGTTCACAGAATTTCAAAAAATGTATGACGAAGGATGAGGTGGCTCTACTAGTAGATTTAGTTACAAGTATTCCTGTATTAACAAGCAAGGAGACAAACGCAGTCACAAATAAGTTAAAGGAAGAGGCTTGGGTCACTTTAGCCGCTGAGTTCAACTCTACAAGTGGTTACATTCCACGCAACTTAACCCAACTCAAGTTAAAGTGGGACAATTTAAAAAAAGCTGCTCGGAAACGATCTCAACAAATAAGAGGGAGCAGTTTAAAGGTTAACAATACAATTCTGTTGTCATTGTTTTGATAAATTTAATAAACTGTAATACTTTTGGTGTTTCTTTATAGAATGGAGGAAGTAAATCAGAATACATTCATCCAGATGAAATCTTGGATAAAGTATCGTCACTTCTAGGACCTTCAAGTGGGGATCATGGTACAGCTGTTGATGATGAGCCCCCCATCATACATTCAACTAAAGGTACATACCTACTGTATTCAATAAATTGTGATGTTCTAATTTCTGTTTAGTGATGGGATGCCTTAGGTTAATATAATTATTTTTATTAACATTAACAATACCATCAGTATACCTTGAATGAAAATACCTATTTGTTTATAGTAACAGCAAGCAATTGTCCACAGGCCAGAACAGTAGCTCTGAGTACCTGGTTCTGTTGTCCAATGGGTATAAACCTCGGGCTATACATAATAATGAAGCTAAAAATGGCAATATTTTCATTTTTCACTGATATTACTTCTTGGTCAATCTTGGGCTTACTAGGTATTTATAGTGTCTATCTAGGGCAGGGATGGCGAACCTTTCTACATCTGTGCTAGTTTTTCGAAATAAATATTGTATGTTGCTATGACGTGCCAACAAACAATCTTGACTTAGTGACTTGAATAAGTACTTTCACATATTGCAAATTAGTCTGACTTCTGCTGTTGCAAACTAAATGAGTTAGGTTTCTGAAATGATGCTGTGCCCAAATTATTTTGATACGTGCCACCAATGGCACCCAAGCCATTAGTTCACCAACCCTGCTATAGGGTTTCTCTCATTACTTTCTTCTCTTGCAGCAAGAATTCTTAATGGGCATATGATTTCAATATTTTAAAACAGTATATCCTGAAATTGTTTGTGGTTTCCAGTAAAGAAGAAAAAAATAGGGGATTTAGCAGCTTCACCGCATATTCCCAAAATGGCCAAACTTTTACAGATCCGTACAGGTATGTATAGGTATGCCTATTATGTTAAAATATTTTCAAAATAGTTTCCATCTGATATTCACTTTTTAATATTTTTTTAGGCAACGGAAAAGAAAAGGATACGGGTGTTAAAGAAAGAAATTTCGCTATAGCTAGATATTATGAAACAAAAACAGAAAAATTAGGTTTAGAAATACAGTTGTTAAAAAGTAAGCTTAATAGGTCTAGAAGACGTAATTCACCACCTATCCGATGGGATGATGACGATGAAGATTAATAAGTAGCACTTGGCATAGCCAGAACCACCAGAAGATCTCTCACTGTGTATAATCTAACCAAAGTATTTACATATAATTTATATAAAATAGCGCGCCACACAACAATGAATGCCTAAACCAAGCCGCGCGCCGTTGGATTTTCAATGCTCGGCCTCGACACAAAAAGGCATTTATTGAGGAAGGGCTAATAAAGTATTGATCAGTTCATGGATGAAAAACGACAGCCACAATATTAAATAGATAATTTATGTGTTACCGAGTGGCCTGAACCATGTGATAGTTTAAACCACTATATTGCAACTTTCATCAAAATCGTTAGAGCCACTTTCGAGAACGTGATTACAAAAAAAAAAAAAAAAAAAAAATATATATATATACAGGGTGGCAGGGACATCGACGCGAAGCCGGCTACCATGGATTCAGTACATGATTCTGAACGCCCCTGCGTTAAAATTTGAAATTTTTCGTCGGTTATTAAATAAAAAAAACTGCTGTTTCATAGAAAATTGCAATACCTACGCGGTCAAAATGTACATGACACCCGTATATATGACACGACGGGGTATCTACTCTGTGCCGTGTCTGAGTAGTCTCCGGTGTAATTCTTCGTTGATGGTAGATATAGGTAGTTGGTTTTCAATCACACACAATTCTTAACTCAAACTCAAAGCATTTATTCCAGTTATAACGTTTACACTTTTGAGTTATCACTTTGTCACTTAATTTAAGTTAGTTGAGTCATTGAGTTTAAATTAGTTGGTGAAGCTAGTCGCCCATTCAAACTCAAACTCAAAGCATTTATTTCAATTAGACCATTTACAGGCACTTTTGAATTGTCAAGGAATCGGTCAGTCAGAAATATGAAGCTAGTTGCCCATTCCAAAGCGTAGTAGGTACCTATGGAGAAGAACGGGCAAGAAACTCCACGGACACTCTTTTAAATAAATTGTTACAAAATATTGGTTACATCATTCATGTTGAAATTAAACATGTGAGAACAATGTAGAAAGACGTGCACGTTAGAAGCGTCCGTAATAAAAACTTAAAAACAATTCAAAAATTTAAATCAGCCAAGGCAGCTAAGAGCTGACCAGTCCCAACTGACGGCGCCCGTTCACGAACATGACGCATGGATTAGCACCATTCAGCTCATCCATTTTGAAGGGAGCTAAACGATCCAACACATGCGCCACCATCAGCGAGACATTTGAGTGAGCATGACATACTTTCAGCCGCCAGGGCACATTCAAGTCAATAAAAGACATATTACCCGGTAAATGTTAGCTCATTAGTACATATAGTACTCACACCGCCATTCCAAGACGAAGTAGGTACTGAAGGAAAAGAACGGGCAAGAAACTCTAGCCACTCTTTTTTAAAGTCAAATCCTTATGTTACAGAGGTTGAACACACGCCATTGTTGTGTCTGTGCCCTTTTTTCCGTCAGCGGATACATCGCGTATTCCAATACAAAATCTTTTTTTTTTTTTTTACTTATTTTGTTCAATAAAACTTATAAATAATGCTAAAATGCTTATCAGTTAATTATTTTATAATTATACAATGCTAATATTCACAAATACAAAGGTCATTCAGAATTAAAGTTAAAAGAAACCCAAAAAAAGTACCACACGAACGACGCACACACAACTCAAGTCGCTCGACACACACTACAACGCTCCGCGCCCTACAGCGCTACCGGCTAGATCTGGTTCAAGCTGCGGGGGGCGGGGAAGACTCCCATTGTGGGGAGCGCCAACCAAAACCGACGCCCTCGTTGCTAGACCGGCCATTGTTGGGCCTTCCCTATGGACCGAGGGATCTCACCCGGCAGGGGCCTGGTCGCACGGGCGTCGTGAAGCACTTAGGGCGCTCCTACAGATACACCCCAAAGCGCTGAGGGGAGGCAAACTGCCCCCCCTCTTGCGAATAGGTGTGCATTAAAGCACTCCCACCCCCTCCTAGGAGATTTCATGGGCCGAGAGAGAAATCCCTCGGGCATGGGGCCAATAAAGCCCCAAAACCGATTCCTCGATCAGAGACGACTAATCGATCGATCGGCACCGGGACCGGCATTCATCGAGGCGGCAGTGTCCAGTGCAGATGTGTGTGTTGTGCTCGAGCGTGCGGCTGAAGATTGGGGCGAAGGCCGACGGCGGTGTGTGGCGTCGGCAGTTCCTGTACAATATTTATTCCGTGTTTCTTGTACAGAAAGTCAAAAACGTTATGTGAACATAGTTCTTTTCAATGTTTTTTTAACTCAATATCAAAACGTGGTGGCTACAGTACTCCCCTTCAAGCGAAGCGTACCGGCAGCTTGATGGCACGGCCCGTGCGTGTTGTTTTGATGACGGCGGGCTGTGACGACACGTTGGCCGGAGGTACTTGTTGAGTTGGAGTTGCTTGATGCTTGGTAACGGTTGGAGTGGTACAGCTCTTGGTTCGGTTGGTAATGGTAACGTTGGTTGATGGTGAGGTACTGGTATATTCGGTGAAGACATATACAGGCTTCAGTCGATCGATTGATATGTTTGCTTGCCGATTTTGTAGCTATAATAATAATTTTATTTATTGGAACAAAAAATAACATTTACAATTTCATTGCGTACGATAATAGCCACATTAGTTATAAACTGTGTCGCAGCTATTAACGCCCACCTCTGTGAGGAAGATGACAGTGTTCCAGGTATTTAATGCTATACTAGAATTTAACTTACAAAATAAAACCAAACCAAAAATGAACTAAACTAAAACTAACTAACTAAAGAGTTCGAATGTACGTAGAGTTTGTAGTGGTGTGAATGCGTGTATGATGTGTAGATGGAGGGTATGTACGTAGGTGTAGTGTGTGTGGGCGTGCGTATGTGCATGAAGCGTGAGTTTGTGCGGAGGTGTGTGTGATGTGCATGTCTACTACGGAAAAAATAAAAAAAGCCTTGCACAGGAAATCCTTATGGCCTAACTAAAGTCTCCAACTCTTCGTAGGTGAGGGTGCAAAGCCAATCATTCGTTAGTTTCTTGCAATCCCGGGAAGAGGAAGAATAAATAATAAGTAGTTTATTTACTCTATTGTATAACACAGGACCAAAGAAAATGTACTGTCGCCGGACAATTTCAAATCTAGCCGGAACTGTTTGGCAGACTCTGGCAGATCTGCGTCGTTGTTTGCTCAGATCACGGTTGAACGGCAAGTCAGAATGTTTCCGTAATACCGTGCTCAAGACGAAAGAGTGTCTCTAACGGTGGGTAATTTCCATAGCTGATATAACTCATGTGTAGGGAAACGAATGGGTTTGTATGCCATGACCTTGAGCACGGCTCTTTGCGCTCTCTCCAAGCGCAATAAATAGCAAACACTTTCCAGCTCCACCCCATGAAGATATACAGTACGTTAAAATGGAGTGAGCAAGCGCAAAGTAGAAAAATTTGCGGAGGTTCGAAGATTTTTAAAGATAAAAACTAACTTTCTTACCCTAGAGACCAGTGAATCCACCTGCCCACTCCACGTCAGCGCACTGTCAATAAGAACTCCAAGGTATCTTATGGAATCCGTGCGTTGTAAGTTTGGTGCAATCACAACCAATATTATTGATGGTATCGCATACATGAGCTGTCAAACAGAAGGTCAGAGCTGGCTGTGATTCTTTCCTCAGACTAAATTTAATGAACCTAGTCTTATCCAGGTTAAGTGTGAGCAAGTTTTGTCTTAACCACGTCATGATAGTACGTAGGGCAGACTCGGCAAACTTGCAAGCTTCGGTCCACTCACTGCCTTTAACCAAGATTACGGTATCATCAGCGTAGGTAATTATTTTGGAGTTGACGAGCGCAAGTTTGCAGAGCTCATTAATATATATTAGGAACAGGGTGGGTCCGAGAACACTACCCTGTGGGACACCGTAGGAGATAAATGCTGCTTTGCTGGAATGGTTTTCAAGTTTTACTACCTGAGAACGACCACTGAGATAACTCTTGAAAATATCCAGCGGTAAGCCTCTTATGCCAACCCCTTCCATTTTAGTAATTAAGAGGGGACAGGTCTAAAGTCATCTTTGGTTTTAGCGAAGACAGTGTCAAAAGCTTCAGAGAGATCAAGGAAGATAGCTAAGGTCTTATCTTTATTATTAGTATTTTGGGCAACTGTACCCAGTAATCCTAGTATAGCATCTTCCGTCTTTTTGCCAGATCTAAACCCAAATTGATTGTCAGCCAGAATATTTTGTGAGTTGAGATAGTCAAGCAAGCGTTTATTTAATATTTTTTTCTCTAGGAGTTTAGATAGGATAGATAAAACCGATATGGGTCTGTTGTTGTTGACACTGCCTCTGTCACCACTTTTATGAATAGGGTGCACTACAGCTTTTTTAAAAGCAGCTGGAAAAATTCCAGACGAGAGGGCAAGGTTAAAAACGTGACAGATGACTGGGACAAGAATGTTTTTGGCACCAAATATCACAGTAGCCGGGATACCATCCCATCCTACAGCACTATAAGGCCAAGAATTAGTAGCTCGATTTCTTCGTTGTCTGTGTTTAAGATGGCCATTGAACTGGAGTGGACACTAAGTGAACCGGCGTCAGTGGTTGTCGAGACATAGTTTGTGGAACTCCTAATATCAGATGCCAGCTCCATCCCCACATTTGCGAAATAATCGTTAACCAAATCAAGCGATTGAGATACTTCCGGAGCAAGGGACAGCAGTTCACTAGCAGAAGTCTTATTCGTTTGACGATTGGAGATAGTTTTTATAAGTATCCAGGAAGCCTTGGGATTGTTACGATGTTTTTCAAACTCATTACGTTCATATTCTCTTTTTAGTTTTTTTAATAAGTTGTTGCAGTAATTTTAATATCTATTATACGCTGTCTTAAGAATAATATTATCAGTCTTTCTTAGTTTTAAGGTACAGTTTATCCCGGTTGCAAATACACTTAAGGAGCCCAGGTGTGATCCATGGCTTTATAATTCGCTTTCTACTCGGGATGATAGTGTTACTGCAATTATTATTTACAACCGAAGAGATCAAACTAACCATGGTAGAAACAGCAATATCGGCATCATGACAGCACATGACGTCAGAAAAATCGGTTATCTTAAGTGCCTCAACGCATGCCGAAATGTCCACTCGACGTTGACGGAGGGGCGATTTAGGGATGTCTAGTTTTAGATCACAAAAAACTATATTGCATGGTCTGTGATCAAAGAGTCAAGTACTAGGGTAATGGCTGGTTTATTCGATTTAAGAATAACGTGGTCAGCTTTCGTTGCGGGTGGGAAAAAGGTGACCAGGAAGTAGCGTGTGACGCAATAGTATTTAAATCGAAGTCCGAATTTAAGTCACCACAGTTTCAGGCAATGTTAATATTTACATCTCCAACCAGAACAATAGTCTTGTAAGTGCTTAGAGATTCGAGTATTAAGTCTAGACTGGTGACAAATTGTTGGATGTTCTTCGTTGAAGGAGATCTATATACTGCAATAAGAGCCACATCATTACGTAACTTAATTACTAGGCAGTTTGCGTCGGTGAGTACTGGCTTTTCGAAAGCGAGTTGTAACTCTACTTTCGTGTACACGACAACTCCATCATTTTGGTTTAGATTATCGGAAAAAGTGGATACAAAGCCCGGAATGGAGGGAAGGTGGGGACATTTACGTAGCCAGCACTCCGAGAAGACTATGACGTCAAACTGAACCCTTATTCGATGCAGCAGTAGAAGGAGATTGTTAAAATTGGCAATGCTGCCGATTCTTCTTATGTTTACGTGGAAGATTTTTAGACCATAATTAACGTTGTGTAAAAATGAGTCAACTAATTCCGGGGAACACTGGCATGATGCCGACGCTGCAACATGATCAATATCATCCAATATTTCGACGTTATCATTCATAATGGAAAGTAAGAATTAACAAATATTTTTTAAAGTAATTATTATTTCGAAAATCCACTATGATAGTCCTATTATCCGAGTCTTTAGCGCCGATTCGGTAAATGTCCTTTACCTCTAGGGGTTGAATGGGCACATTTAGGGTTGAGCCCATCTTGACAACGGTGACTAATAAGGCTTCTTTGGATTCAGATTTTTTTAACGGTATATTCCTAATTTCTACACAGGACGAACGCGCACTTCGTTCCAAGTTATCCAATTTTTCTACCAGGGATTTTATATAATTTGAATTGTTTTTCCGTTCCTGGTTAAGTTGCGTTTCTAATTCATAAAATTTAATCTTAAGGTCTTCATAGTCTTGTGACAGAGAGGTTACAGTCGTCTGTATGTTAAAATTTTGAATTTTTATCTCTTCCACTGAGTTACATATATGCTCGATTTTTTTACTTTGTTGTTCCTTAAATTCGAGAAACATGCTATTGATTTCCAACATAAATAAAGACAGTTGGTCATCTTGATCTATCCCAGACTCAGTGCATTTACGTTTATTGCGCTGGGTAATATTAGGGAACTCACTATCCTTACTGACCGACTGGTTCGCAATGTTTGGTTCGGACGAGCTGTGATGCAACGGAGTCGCCAACGGCGCAACGAGTGACGTAGAAGGTACAGGAGTTTGCGGTGGTGAATGATTTATCGGCATATTAATTAGCTTCACAGGTCACCAGGGCGCTAGGATTACAAGAAGGTAGCACCGTATTGAGTATTAAGCACGCTTGCGAAGTTGAAGAGTAGACTTATTAACGATTGCTATCTCTATTTTTGATATTCCCACGCAAAGTTTACTAGTCTATAGACCACGGATACCAGGCGCACATAGAGAGCAGTAGTACCGTGGAGTCGACGTCACTCGAGGGGTGGAGCTTTATCGGCGAATAAAGATGATGGTGTGCGTACCTTTAGTCTTTAGTTGGTGGGCGGTGTTGCGTGAGTGAGACAACACATATATCCTTCTATCTAATTACGCAACACATTTTCGATTTACAATTGAGTCAAATTTGTTTCGTTTCGACTAGAATTGCTTTCAGTTTACAACTTTCGAATTACGTAACTCTAAAATCTGTGATATCAACTGCACTCTGTTTCAGACGCTAAAGAGTGAACGTTGTTCGTTTAAAAAGGCTATAATTCGAATTACGTAACGATTTTGACAGCTGAAAATTTGATT
Source organism: Agrochola lota (assembly GCA_947364205.1). Taxonomy (NCBI): domain Eukaryota; kingdom Metazoa; phylum Arthropoda; class Insecta; order Lepidoptera; family Noctuidae; genus Agrochola; species Agrochola lota. Next base: position 23,174,030 of record OX376223.1, read on the forward strand.
CAAACAACGAGAAATTGCCAACGAGGTATCATTTTAAAGAGAAGCCACCTTACTGGTTGCATTCGATTTTCTTTGCAATATTTATGGGATTTTCTCGTATATTCTTCTTAATTATTACAAAATTATGTAAGTAATCTTCGTCTTCATAAATTGTGAATGTGTTTTGTGTAAAACCTCAATGATAAATCAATATTAGTGGTCTGTAAAATATCGAAGTAGCGAGGTCGATTTTTAATAATAATTGTGAAAGTTTTCTTCTGTTACAATTGCTTACAGCAATTGTAACTACACCTAAACCTAAACTAAAGATTTATGATATGATATTTCAGAAACGAGGTAGGTATTTTGGTGGCATTTCAAGGAAAGACTAATTCGTACCTCGTACCGTATCAAACTCATAAGCCACAAGCTTATCAACCCAGTCGAGCTTGTACTTCATTGGAAAAGCAATTATAATAGAGGAAGAACAAATAATAAAATACACCTAGTTTGAAGCATTTTATGTCAATGGATTCTGTAAGGAGGACATTGATGAACATATTCACCCAATAAGGTAACCTACTTAATATCAATATTATTTTCTTTCTTAGTGTTGGACATTGCATGTGTGTTTAGCACAGCAACAATGTTACACACAATCATATTGTTTGTTGGTAAATATGAAATGCACCATCAAATGTATACTTACCATATAAAGTTAATTATTGATTACATTTAAATAAAGTCAGTTGTAGGCACGTAATTGTTGTTTATAGCAGAATATTGCTGTTCTTTAAAGTAGATAAATTGTGCATTGAAGTGTTGAAGGGAGAGGCCTATTAGACTTTGTGGATGGACGTAATGGATCATGGAATATATTAAGGATTTATGTTCGGGATTGTTCTGGAGGCAAACGGCGTCGAGGAACTAGTAGGGAGCTTGGCAGAGTTTCTTCTTATTTCTGTTCTTATTGAGCGCTGGGACCGGAGTGACTGCTAGCCAAAATGGCCTGTCTTTTATAGCAAAAATTTCCCTCTCTGCCAGCACTCCCCCTTCCTCACCCCCGTTACCCTCTTTTTATTGTTTACCTTATTCTTACATGACTACATTTATTACATGCTTAGAGCTAACTCCTATTCTTAACTAATGACATATAGCTCTATTCTCTGCGACGTCCCATTTGGCCGTGGCGTGAAAATATATTTCCATTTTCCTCGCCTCCCACCTCACTACTATAAAAGCACTCTGTTGCGGGCGCCCTCTGTGTATATGGATTTCGGAGGTCGCAGAGGGAAGGTAATGAAACACACAAGGTAATAATGCTATATTTAGCCTATTTTACAGTTTTCTACTATTCTAATAACGTAACACGATAAACTTTATTAATTAATAACCATATAAAAATGCACAATATCTTATTCTCTACTTTTAACACTTTACATAGTCTTTATTAGTAAATTATACAGCAAAACATCCTAATTTCTTATTGCAAATGACGATCACAGATTCTACTAACCTTATATACTAGCTATAATACTAAATAGTGGCAGGAACATAAGCTATGTACATGAAACGTATGAATCTTAAACATAAATCGTCTTACATTTAGCTTTTTTCGTATGCGGTTGACATGCTACTTGCGCCCACGTACGAGTTGACCTTAGGGCATCGTGCACGAGTGTATCCCATCTGGCCCGGTGACTTGGCCCGGCACCGGGCCACATGGGACAAAAAAGTTTTAACTGGCCCGGTGATATGTTTACCGGGCCAGATGACACAAATCAAGTGCCATCGTCCCCGGAAAGGGGAGAAAAGAGGATACGCCTCGTAATTTGTGAAATACTAACTATATGCATCTATGAAAGGGATTGAACTTATAAATCAAACTGCTTAGTATAAAATAATCAGTTTTTATTGTGAATAACGCGATATATCTCTACTATATGTATACTTGTGTCATAAATCTCAACCTGAAATAGACTTCCTGTAAGCAGATTTTTTGAATTTGAACATAACAACAATATTTTTATAATAATCCTAATCAACGAAGCCAAAATCAAACAAAATTATTAATTATTACTTACTATAACAATCAACTACAACAATATACGCATAAAATGGTCAAAAACAATCTTTTTAATAATAGGCTAAATACTTGTTATAAAATACAAACAGTCTCCAATATCTCTTTCTATTCGTTGTCCCTTTTTTATGATACACGGAGAGCGAGAAGGGTAGAATGGTGTGCTTTAAATTTAATTGCCTGTGACGTCTGTCAGTCGGTTACGGTCAGTCAAGGTTAATGTGCACGTGGTATTTATGAACTGCAACGTCTGCAACTTAGTAAGTGAAGTGATATTTGATTTAACATTTATTTTATCAAAATGCGTGGTTAAAAAATATTCGTTGCTGTAGTGCTACAGACTAAATAACACGTAACGATTTTGGGAGCTATGGCCGACGAAAATCCAAGATGTTCAAATGACTTATCGTCTTTAAAATATATAAAAAGAGGTGGCGGCACTGTCCTTCTTCATGCTGGATACCAGTACACATTGAAAGAAAAATACAAGAATGGGACAGTGGCATGGGAATGCATTAATAGAAAGAGAAAAAGATGTGGTGGCAAAATAACTTTGAAAGTAAGTACAAAAGAACATTCATCTTATAATGCTTGCTGACTTATTTATGATCTAAGTAGGTAATAGTAATTAATATAAATTTATTCTTTTTTAGGGCTGCGATAAAGTAGGAGAGAAAAATCATGGGTGCATGCCAGATTTTGCTAAAAATGAAATAGACGAGAGTTTATACAAATGCAAAATTGAATTATCAGCGCCAGAATTTCCGACCGTTACTTCGGTATATAATGCTACAGTAGCTTCATACCAAAACTCGGGTCTCGATTTAATAAAAAAAAATCCAGAACTACACCAAGTTAAGAGTACGTTATATAGATCGAGAAATGCTTCCGTTGGGTTGAAAAAAATTGTCTGCAAGAATCTGATCGAAGTGAAGGTACCCGAAAAATATTTAGATTTTTTGATGGCAGACTATTCACGTGAAGAAAAGAGAATTTTGATATTTGCCACTCAAAAGGGCAGACAACTTTTGTCTGAGGGTAAACTTTTCTTTGGAGATGGCACATTCAAAAGTTGCCCGGAGCCTTTTAAACAACTTTATAGTATACATTGTGCTATTGGTGAAGAAGAAACAAATATTGTGCCAGTGGCGTACGCGTTATTATGTGACAAAAGTACAGACACATATGAGGTTCTTTTTCACTTATTGAAAGCTCAAGTACCAGACTGGACCCCAGAAACTTTTAAAACTGATTTTGAGATAGCCGTCATGAACGCTATTGTATTAGTATTCCCTAATGTAATAACAAAAGGTTGCTACTTCCATTATTCGCAAGCGGTGTGGAAGAAAGGGAAGGAGTTACAACTCACTAAGTTAAAAACAACCCGCAGACAAGTAGCCCTCAGTGCTGTACTACCCCTTCTGCCACAAAACGAAATTTTTAATGGCTGGTGGTATGTTGCTGCTCAAAGTCCCGATGATAAAAATAGCAAGATATTTCGTGATTACATGTTAAAGCAATGGTTGCGTGACGATTTTATAAACGTGTGGTGCGTTTTCGGACAACGCCACCGTACGACAAATGCACTGGAAGCGTGGCACAGCAAACTTAACAAAACAATTAAAAGAAAGCAGCCCAATATGATCGAGATTTTAAAAGCGCTTTATACTGACGCATCTTATTACAAAACAAGATCAGTGCAAATTGCAAATAAGATACCAAGTACTCGACGTCATTCAAAGAAAGCCATGCTTCGAGAAGACTTTATTCAGGAGACAACCATGGAGCTCGTGACAGGTCAAATAACCGTCGGTCATTTTTTAGAAAAAATGCGATAGAGAATTCTGAAATGATTGATGTTCGAAGCTGTGATTTTTATATTTTTATAATTGTTATTGATTATACTCAACTGCAATCTGTGATTATTACCATTTGTGATATATTTATAAAAATAATTTTGTAGTATGGTCGATAAGAGGTTAGTTATTTTTTTGATTTTGGAAAGAATATTTGTTGACTGTTTATAAAGACAAAATATTGGAGACTGTGTTGTAATAAGTACTTTAATAATTTGGTTTGATTCATAGCATTTTGGCTACGTTGACTAGGATTACTATTATTAATAAAAATGTTTTTGACCAATTTTATACGTGTTGATTGTTTATAAAAAAAATATATTGTAGACTGTTTGTATATTATAATAAGTACTAATTAATAGGTAATTTTTAACCATTTTATACGTATATTGTTGATTGTTTATAAAAAAATATATTGTAGACTGTTTGTATATTATAATAAGTACTAATTAATAGGTAATTTTGACCATATTATGCGTATATTGTTGTAGTTGATTGTTATAGTAAGTAATGATTAATAATTTTGTTTGATTTTGGCTTCGTTGATTAGGATTATTATAAAAATATTGTTGTTATGTTCAAATTAAAAAAATCTGCTTACAGGAAGTCTATTTCAGGTTGAGATTTATGACACAAGTATACATATAGTAGAGATATATCGCGTTATTCACAATAAAAACTGATTATTTTATACTAAGCAGTTTGATTTATAAGTTCAATCCCTTTCATAGATGCATATAGTTAGTATTTCACAAATTACGAGGCGTATCCTCTTTTCTCCCCTTTCCGGGGACGATGGCACTTGATTTGTGTCATCTGGCCCGGTAAACATATCACCGGGCCAGTTAAAACTTTTTTGTCCCATGTGGCCCGGTGCCGGGCCAAGTCACCGGGCCAGATGGGATACACTCTCGTGCACAATTTACTTAAATTCTTTTTTTTATCTTATTTCAGGTGTCAGGCTCAACTACATTATTCAGGAAAAATTTAAACTCTCTCATGCACTTACAGCAAGAATTAGCAAGCAATACATACACAATCCATGATGACATCCACAGAAAGACATTGAATCACAAATTCCACTAATCCTTACAGTATATTTGTTCCAATTTCTTTTTGCCCCATGTACAAATATTTCATAATAATGTGAATAAATGTTATAAAAGATATAATAAAAGTCGTTTTTGTTTACCATAATTTATTTCTCTCTATCTACTGTTACCTAATGAATGACAGTAAATTTAGGTAAATAGGCACCTATAAATAGTATCATTATAATAATCAATTGGCTGTGTTTATAAAAAGTATAGTAATCTGTTCTTAAATATTTCATTACTTACAAGTTATTTGTATTTGCACCTATATATATGTAGGTACAAATAAAAATTACAAGTACAAGTTCAAAATAAAAACACTTTATTCAAGTTTACACTGTTATCAATTTAAAAAAATAGGAAGACACATTTGTATCGCAGTCGTACAAGACTGAACTGGTAAAAATAAATAAAAGATTATCTTTCATTAACAATCTTCAGTTTCTACTTTAGTTCTTGAGAAGCTCGAAAACTGAAGTAGCAGAGCAACGGGGCAACGCAGCATAGGCGACATCCTTCATGCTGCCTTCATGGGTGAAACGCCCCAGGAACTCTATTAAAACAAAAACTAATTATTTTCTGCTCAAATAAAGTACTTAAACATTATGTGGCAAAGTAAAGTAGGCATATCAACTAGGTTTTCACTAGCCCATGGCTGGACAAAAGCCATGGTTGTATAATTTCATCTTTATTTAGGGCTGATATTTCAGTCTCCAGATATTTTATATTACTGAATTATAATATTAAACATTAGTTAGGTATACACAAAATATATGTTGTGTCTATGCACTAAGTTCAGCCAAGGAAATATATTCATAATTTTATAATTATGTGACTTGCTATGCTTGATTCTTAACTATGTGTCAAAAAGCTTACCTTCAATGATTAATACAGAAGATTGGTTATTCAATTCATGTTTGAACAACAAGATTGATGTTGGGTACTGTTCCCTTCTTGTATTTTCAGCACTAGCACGGTCTGTGAAAATATTATAAATATGTTTTGTAGTAAGTTGCTATTTGGCTAGTGATTATAATTGTTTATTTCAGCATCTACTTATGTACATAAATATCAATTAACAATTTCATTTAGACTCTGGGGTTGACGGACATAGTAACTATACTTAATAATTATTTTAACCACAATAAATAGATAACCTCACTTAGATGCTTGTGTCTACGCAACAAAGGAATGATTCTCCATAGGTAGATTGACTAATAATGTACCTACAGTTACAATAATGTAATGAAATACAAAGGTACTCTCTTACACACGTTATTCCTATTTATATTGGCTTACTTACTTGTAGTGATAATATCGACTTAGGTACTTTTCGCTATTGAGCAAAACAGCCTAAGTAAGTCTTAGTGCAGCCAGTAGAAAACGAAAACAGAGCACGCAGTGTCTTGAACGAGAGAATTTTCCAAAGTTTTTCCGACTTCCACAAGCCACAAGAAAAATGTTCCAAAACTGCTTAGCATAGGCCCATGTTTCTGTAAGCGAATAGTAAATATAATTTTGTATGTTGAAAAATATAAAACATTCAAGGCAAAACAATGCATAACAAAAACATTACCGAAATCAACAATATTAAAATGTAAACAAAGACATCGCCATGTTTGATAGCGTATTCTCCACAGACTTCAAAGAATGATCATTCCAGCGCAGATTATTTCCGATGTTTAACATGTGATGTTATGCCTTTCCTGTTCTTTTCCCTACAAACTGATAAAGTTAGAGCAGCAAAGGTATACTTTAGACGGGCAATATTTTGCATTAAATTCGACTGAACACGTCACAATGAGTCGGCTGATCGTTCAAGAGGTTATTCAACTTTTACTCAGTGCTGCCAATTTTTTTTCCCTGAGTCCGCTATAAAAATGCGTCAAATACATCAAAACGAATTTAAAATCAGATTTCAGTCAGAAATCAAATCGTATCGATTATCCGAACTAGACAAACCAATTTCACAAAACCACGGCAATAGTAGCTTTGCGTAAGTACGTATTTGTTTATGTTTGAATAGTTTTGAATGATGCACGTACAACCAAATAATAGTACTAAAGACGATCGAAACTGCTAGCCGGAGCCACTCCTGAAATAGATTTCTAAAAACGGATTTTGAAAGCGATTTCAAAATATTTAACCGTTTGCGTAAAAACTATACTCGATTAATAAAATAAGATTAGACATTTAAATAAACTTTTTTTACGCGCCGTTCAACCGATTTTAACTTATTTATTTGCCATTTGTCATGCCACCAACATATTGTGTTGGTGGCATGACAAATGGCAACCGCAGTATAATTATTGAAATAAATTTAGTGAAGATGTTTGTTTTCAAATGGCTTAGCGGCAGATTTTTTTATCCCGTATGTTCCCGTGAGTTAGGTTTTTTGAAATGACGTTGTTTTTCGATCTCCTCTCGGGCAGAGCCTCTGTGTGGCTTCAATATATTCGTCATGCTGTGTCAATCTTTCCAAATCAGCGTTCGAATCCGCAGTGGTTTCGGTATTTGAAAGGAATAAATCGAAAAATCACTGACACATGTTTTAAACAAACAATAAAACATGCCATTATCGTGTTATTTTAATATTTTCTCGAGTCAATGTTTTAGTAATTGATTGTACTGTTTTCTACAAATAACTAACCACTAGACAAAACCACCGGCCACTGAAAGCAAAATTTATCTGCCTGTAGGGGTGTCCAAACCCCCAGGTTTAGTGGAAATCCTACTAAGTTGACAACACTGCTTTTCTACGATTTTGTCATTGGCCACAGATATCAAAAACGTGAAAAGAAAAACGTTTTGTTACGTATTGCAAATAGGGTAAAACTGTTTTAAAAATTGGTTTTTAATTTTTCGGCAATCATTGTACATTTTCATTTATAAGTACTAGTAGAGCATCAGTCGTAATTTAAAAAAAAAAAAAATATGGGACAATAATTTGGAAATTAATCATTCCTATGTGGTGTAACAAAACACATCTTTCAAACAAATTATAGCCAATTGATTAGAACATCCCTATCCAATTTCGGTCGACCGATAAAAAATGTTGATTGCAATTCGAACTATGGCATCCGTTTAAAATTGGACTTGCTTTCGATTCAGAATTGTAAACAGAAATAAAATGTGTTGCGTAATTAGACTGCTGTTTAGAATTTGTACCAAGTGGAAAAATTTATAATATATCCCAACTGAAATATTTGACTTCTTATCAATTGGTAAAAGTACTAGTTGGTAAACAAGTTATAGTTTAAACGTTCACTTGCAAAACATTAGGTTTGCGTTAAAATTATTAGTGTAGAGATTTTTTGCTAAGTAATAATTTGGCAAATGAAATTATGCGGAAAATTGTTTGGGAAGTGATAATTTGGCAATTTCTTTTCGATGAAACAAGGGAGACCCTGCATGCCTGCTTGCATGTTGCATACTTACTTCCAATTTTTAATTTCGGAATTGTATTAATCGGTATTTTAATAATCGGAATTTATATTTTTGATGTTTCGAATTATCATTAAATCGGAGTTTTTGTTATTCGATCTATTGAAACTCGGTATTTTAAGAATAGTAATTATAAACGTACTACTTAGTCTGTGTTATAAACGTTAGGAATATTGAAATTTAGGAATTATAAAATAGGAGTAATGATAAGTCGGAATTATTATATTCGGTATTTTGAAATTCGTTTTTTGACTGATGGAATAAAGTTTTTGTATTTATGTAGTGTACCCATAAAACGCACCCTATGCTGCCAAGCATATTATAAGTTGGGGGATTACATCGTTGACAAAAATGCTTAGCTCAACGCTGGTCCAGCTCCACAAGGGCGCATAAACTAATTGATTGGCATTCGAAAATATTGTTGGAGCTGCTGAAGATTGTAAGACTATCTTTAGATAGTATAAATTCAGTCTTTTAGTATTATATAATTGCATAGCACATGTGTGAGCACTATGTACCTACTTTAAAGCTACCATTTACTGGGTACATCTTTCATTGTCTTGAATGTGCCCTTGCGGCTGAGAGTATGTCATGCTCACTCAAATATCTCGCTGGTGGTGGCGTGTGCGTTGGATCATTAAGTGCCCTTCAAAATGGTTGAGTTAAATGGTGCTGATCCATGCGTCATGTTCGTGAACGGGCGCGGTCAGTGGGGACTGGTCATCTCTTAGCTGCCAAGGCTTATTTTACAATTTACAAACTAAAATATAGCATCGAAAAATTCATCCGCATCGCTGTTGACTGGTAATGTACCCAAGAGACTGGCCACATTGCTACGTTGTATGGCAATAATGCTGACTTATTAGTACTACCTACTTGTTAAAATGTTAGGAATATCTTTTTTTTGCCGTTTGTAAAATGTGAGCACCATGTATCTATCACATAATTAATTTATCTGTCATTGCTTCATTTGTTCATTCTTTTTACCTATTAGTAGTAATCTTATTCTAGATGCATCGTCTTCACATAATGTAAAAACATTTTGAAAGAGTAACGGTGGAGTTTCTTGCCCATTCTTCTCCATACGAAAACTACCTTTTGGAAGGGGCGACTAGAATCAATTCTATTTTTTGTAAAATTGACGATCAAAAGTGCCTTTGTGCCTGATTGAAATATTTTGATTCATCAGCGGCTGAGTTGGGTAACATGCTCGCAGATTTAAACAAGGCAAGCCTCGAGATTAGGCTTAAGATGAAGATGTCATAGACCAAACTTATAACAAACAGCATCAAAAGGAGACCATACATTGACGGTGAGGAGATTGCATATGTCCAAGAATATGTCTATCTGGGCCAAGTAGTCTCCTTCCAGGCGCGACAAGACAAAGAAGTTGCTCGACGCACCGAGAGCGCCTGGAGCTCTTGGTTAATGAAAGATCTCACCTATAGGTGATCTACAACTACGTCTCAAACGGAGAATTATGGAAATGTGTATTCTCCATTCTCACATATGGTGCTCAAACCTGGTCTATGACACTTCAACAGAGGTCCAAGGTCGAGGTTTGCCAGTGAGCAAACCTGCAAAGTGAGGGTTCGAATTTAGGATTGTATAAGGAATACAACACTGCGCGCCAAAACCAAGATCAGACGTTACCAAGAAAGCCGCTAAGCTTAAGTGGGACTGGGCCGGTCATGTCAGATGATAAATGGGCCAAGGGAACCACCGATTGGCACAGGCCGAGACGAAGATGGCGGGACGAACTTGACTCCCACCGAAAGGATTGGCCGACACTAGCAATAGACAAGGCACAGGGGGGGCCTTTGCCCTGCAGTGGGACAACAGGTTAATTAGATAGAAACTGACAGGTACGTGTTGGCTGTGGTAAAAAGTAAAATACGAAACAATTTTTTCATTTTTTTAATTAATTTAAATCTAGTCACATCACTTAACTTCCTTAACCTGGAGACCTGTAACAAACAAAAATAAAATTAATTGAGTTCAATAATTAATTAATTCCCCATGTACCTGCCCAGGTAGGTATTTTTTATTTTTTTATTGACGTTTACTGCAAAGTAAACCAACCATAGAAATATAACTTCTTATATCTATGAACAAAAAACAGTCTACAACTTATGTGACATTGATGCCACTAATTTCAAGTGCTGTTAGATTTTCTATGCTACATAATCAACAGCGCGCTTTTAATTAGGCATTCATTTAGGTGTTGCTCAGTGTTAGTGAAAACGGGCATAATTGTCATCAACATATACACATTGAATTCACAAAACTGCCTGGAATGTAATGCCCGTTTTTCACTCTAAAATATTGACTACACATGAATGTCCAATAAACATAAAGGTACTTGGTACAACACTTGAGTAGAAAGAGCATGCTCATGATGATTTGTTCATAGTAACAGAATTAATAAAGGAAGTGTATAGAGTGCCGCTAGCGGCACAGCTTTGTCCCTGTCGGATAAAGTGCCGCTATTTACGCCATAATAGTGGCGCTGTCTCTGCCCGGCTAAAGTGCCGTAAGCATTGCATTGTCACTGTCACTTGTTATTTTGCTTGATTGTTGAGGTTAGTTCACAGCCCTCTCAGATCATCACAAAAAATCAATGAAGTGTCTCTTTGCAGATACATAAAGGGCTTTTGGTGTCATACGAAACGAGAAATTCTTACTTATTTCCTTAAAAACACTACCCTCACTCGATGGCAACTTTTTTACATTTGTAAATAAGTGTTTGAAGTTCTTGAATGCTGCTTTTTGTTCTTCTAAGAACACTGATAAACATTTTGCGCGCTTCATAATTGTAATTTCATAAGTAAATATTAATGGAACACAACACGTAAATTCCCACTGAAAACTAACGTCACTAATGGTATTGAAACTGCATGGAAGTATCGCAAAACTTCACGTTTTCTAATATTACCTTTTCTGTAGTTTAATTGAAATTTCAAAAAAAAAAAAAACAAAACCATTGAAAATAGGTTGAATATAATTTGTATGCATATGCGAAAAGTAAATAAATCTAGTAATATGTAATAAATAACATGCTAATTTTCCTCGTTCATAATATTTATAGTTGTGCGCCTAATCACAAATACAGCAATGGCTACAGAACATTGTGCAGACACCAAATAACCAGGCGCTTTCTATGAAAATGTGAGTAGTTAAAATAAATAAAACCACTGTCTAATAATTATATTTTTCAACACGTACGCAATTAACCCTATTCGTACAACAGTTTTCATCAAAAAACAGTAGCATTTATCTTACCTGAGTACATGTTCTGTGTGGCTCTGCTAGAGAGTATGCTCTGCAGCAAAGCCACAATAAATATCTATTTTATCATTACCTGCATGTACAGCGATAACGGTATACGTACATTATGTTCATTTAATGTACATTATTTTAAGATATAATTGATCAGTTTCAAAAATGGTGGCTCTCTGCAGCAGAGCATGACACAATGTTTTGGGAATGTGGTGTTTTACAGCGAACTAACCTCAACAATCAAACAAAATAACAAGTGGTAAGAGGCAGCGCCACTATTATGCCGCTAGCGGCATTTTATCCAATAGGGATATAGTGTATACACTGCCATTAATAAAAGGGGAACAAAGACAAAATGATCAAGTATGGAAATCCTAGAGCAAATAATATCTTGTGATAATGATATCATATAAGTTATAAATAAGTCATTAATTTTAACTTGTAAGTTATTTATCTTAACAAGTCACCACTGCACAAAGTGCACAAGCACATAACTTCTTATTTATTTAACAATAAAACACATACAAACGTACAAACGTTACGTACTATGCACAAGCAAGACCCAGTTAATAACGTAAAAACAAATACTGAATAGTTTTTATAAAAGCATAACTAGTTGATTTTTAAGGGGTCCCCGAAACAAACAAGAGGGATTATGCCTGGGTAAAAAACGAAATTCTAAATAGTTCGTCAGTCAGATAATAAAAAAATATTAGACACATATTTTTTGCTTTATCATATTATTAAAAAATACTAACATAAAACGCATTTTAAGTTGGGGAGTGGGGGTCGCTACATCACAAGTATAAAATCTATATACTCGTGATGTCAAGGCACATTTTTACTCAATGTATTTAAAATCAATCTGCCTAGCCTTTTCCCAACTATGTTGGGGTCGGCTTCCAGTCTATCCGGATGCAGCTGAATACCAGTATTTTACATGGAGCGACTGCCTATCTGACCTCCACAACCCAGTAACTGGGTAATACGATACCCCTTGGTAAGACTGGTGTCAGACTTTCGGGCTCCTGACGACTCGTAACGACTGTCAAAGATCCACGAATGACAGCCGGGACCAACGGCTTAACGTGCTTTCCGAGGCACGGAGGATTCTCGGTATGTAAAGATGGTCACCCATCCACTGACCAACCCCGGCAAGCGTAGCTTAACCTGATGGATCGACCAGTGCGGCTGTTGTTACTTAGCCACGAGCTCCTCACTCAATGTATTTAGATTATGTAAAAAAAGAAAAAATATTATTTTTTAATAATCTCCATGATGAACTAAAAGAAAAGTTTTGTCATCATCCTTATTGCAATTTTCAATGTTATGTGTGTTTATTGTCATTCGACTTAATTGCATTTTGTAGACAATCATTTCGCACATAAATGTGTATCAATCACATAAAAATTGACAGTCGCAATTTATAGTTTCGGGGACCCTTTAGGATTTTAAGAGATTCAAGAAGGCATTTAACATGACACAGACTACTTTGATCCATTGATTGATCGCATACCTGGCGGTAGGCTCTGCTTGAGCTTCTCTGCCTTCTCTTTGTCGGTGATGACCAGGGTGTACAGGAATCGTGAGCATCGCACCTTGAACTTCACATTTTCAGGGTTCTTCTTTATCTTGACAGCTGCAAACGTGAAAAACAGGTTTAAAAATAAATGGTGCTAGCATCTGTGTCATGCATGACACCGAAATTCACATTGTATAAGCTTTAAGGAACTATTAATCAGGTAGGTAATCTCCACGTTTTTAGAGCAAGAGTTAAACGCGGCCCAAATTAGACTGCAAAACATATATCCAAAATAGAAATGTTACAATGACTCTAGTAATAAAACCTAGTATAAGACTCACATTTAGCATCTTTCCTGCGTGCCTTCAGTAGGAAGTCTTTGATATCTTTGATTTCGCGCGGCTGTAACACAACAACAACATTAGGTTCTATGACAGCATTTCTCACATAATCATTACTGATATGATGTATTATTGCCACTGATGCAATAATTCCACTTATGTTATTTAACTATTTACGAATATCCAGTATTAATAATGTTTTCTTACCATGTTGAAGACGCCAATGTTCAGAGTCAAACTGGAATAAAAACGATGGTATTAATTTAAATATGACTTGCAAGCGATACACTACTGTCACTATATTATGATTAGATAAAAAAATTATAGAAAATACTAGTCTTCAGCTAGATTTTATTAGATTATAGGACAATTTCAATCAAATTCATACACATCTCACCTGCCAAACTTCCAAAAGAACCTTTTGACAATGACTTTGACAAGTGACAACTTGACTTGACATCCCATCCCAATTAAGATTTTGACATTTTATTGACAGCATAGTTACGAACTGAACTTTAGACTTTTAGGCCGGCAGTCAATCTGCCTTGCCTTTTCCCGTTGTCCCTTTTGTCCCGTTGGTTGTTGAAAAACCAACCACAAATGGTGTTATTTGCTGACGATACTTCTCAAATTTTAAAGATAAATAGACGTGCATCAAATCTTAACGACGTAAATAACGCCGTCAAAATTGGTTCACTGCTAATAATTTAGTAATTTATGGGAAAAAAACTAAATGCTTTGCCGAATGTTAAAAGTAGTGATTGTGACATAATAATGAATAGGGAGAAATTAGAATTCGTTGATAAAACTGTTTTCTTGGAGATCACGCTCGACTCAAGGCTGCAATGGGGTCCTCATTTAACATCTTTTGCAAGATGCCTAAGTTCAGCAGAATAAACTGAGAAAATCTGTTAATTTACTGATGTAGATACCGCGAGGCTGGTCTATTTTAGTTATTTTCATAGTATCATGTCTTACGGTATTTTACTATGTGGACGGGCTGCAGATATATCAGATATCGAGTCTATTTTTATTCTGCAGAAAAGAGCCATCACAGCAATCTATGGCCTCCACAGACGCGATTCTCTAAGGGAAACTTTTAAAGATATTAACATCATGACGGTACAACCTACAACCTTGTCAATTTATATGAAAACATCATCGTGTACGTTAAGAAAAATAGTCTTTTCAGTAAATGAGGTGACACAATTAAAGGACTAGAAATAGGGACCAATTAGTTCAATCGGGTTTCAGACCGGCTAAAATAGACTCATCTTTCATGGGGTACAGCTTAAAATGTTGCAATACAATCCCTTCCAATACCTATTAAACGCACATTAGGCTGCCAAGCATTGGGCACGCCACAATTGTGGCGATAAGTCCCCTCTTTGAGGAGTGGCTTGAGAGGCGCCACGGCGTCCTCACCTTCCGCCTGGCGCAGGTCCTCACCGGACACGGCTGTTCCGGGAGGTTCCTGTTCCGCATAAGGCGGGAGGAAACGCCCGGGTGTCACCACTGTGTGGCCACCTCGCGGCCCTAGTCACCGCAGGAGACGCCCCGGGCGCCGGGTGTCGAGAGCCGACTTCCGGCCACCGTAGGTACGGGCTTGCGGACGGTGAGCAATGGGCAGCTCGCCGTCTGATAGGGACCAGGCCCGTGTCGACGGCGCCTTGTGTTCCACGCGCGCCTCAAAGAGATGTCAGCACCAACTGACGGGCTTGAAAGACCAATGCCTGCTGGGGTTGCGGGTTTTTCCGAAAGGGATATCGCGGCCCCGGCACACAGGCAACGGAAGGAACACGGGTGGGTTTTAGTCAATAAAAGTCTGACACACCCTCTCGCTCTGCCCAGAGCGGGAGAAGTCACTTGATGATTAACAACCATCAAAAAAAAAAAAAAGGCTGCCAAGCATATTATAAGTTGAGGGATTACACTGCCGACAAAAATGCTTGGCTCAACGCTGTCCAGCTCCACAAAAATATTGTATTAGAGCTGCTGAAGATTGTAAAACTATCTTTAGATTGTATAAATTCAATCTCTTAGTATTATACACCGTGAAATTTGAATCACAGTTTTGCTAGAACAAACGTTGTTCAGACCATGGTCTAGTACCATTCTAGAGCATCAAATATGTTATTAAAACAAACTCAACTAGGCGTTCTCAAATTAGTCGTATGTTGCTCAAACGTTTTCAAACATTAACCGTAACATCAAAGTACTCATCGCGGTAGCGATATGGCATTCAAAAGAGTTATGAGGAGTCCACGTGGACTACATGGATGTCCGGCCAATGCAGGCCGAAATTCAAATAAATTAAGCCAATGACATGCAACTGCGCGAAGTATCGTTCCGCCCATTTCTTTTGTTGACTGCCGCGGGCCACCCGCACCACCCGCGCCGCCGCCCGCCCGGGCGGTAGCCAGTCTACCGAAATCTCTCGAGCGGGCGACGCGTATGCATCCGATGTCCTTACGTCACAGGCACGCATCGCAAGTTTTTTTGTGAAATGAGAATTGAGTGAGAACTATTCGAATGTGGAGAATTTGAGTGAATGTTGTCTTGGTGCACACGAAGCTTACCTGGTTTTGTGGTATAAATTTTGTTTTTGTCTTGTTCCTGTAATATCCCAATAAATAAATAATACCTAAAAACTATACATAATGTGAAATAAATCTAGAGTTTCATATTCTTAGTATAAAAGTGTGTTGTGTGTAGTTCTTTCTATTCCATTTAGTTACACTGTTAGTGTAAATTGGGTGTTTTCTTAACTTTAAATCACACTAAATAAATTCACAGTCAAACGTAGTCAGTTATAAGTAACCTTTTATATTTTGGATCTTCCAGCTGTCGAGAGTGGCTAAAAGTAGTTGGTAATTAAGAACGAGTGCATCTACCAATAGAAAAACTGCATGAGCACCGAAACATTTGTGCTAACAACTTTGGAAAAAAAGACTTCAACAAAAAGGGGAATCATCTCCATAAGTGACGTATGTAGTTTCTTTATAATCAATTAAGCTTTCCTCATGTGATGATGTTACAAACAAATAGACAGTTGGACAGAGAAATTAATTCTCCAAGTTGATTGAGTTAATTTGTCCCCTATTACTCATTTCAAATAGAAAAGATCCCTGTGTTTTATATGCAGAAAAATGTTTATAAATGTCATCGAAAATTGTGCTTATATATAATTATTTTTACAGATTGAACACCAAGGGAAAATCAGTTAATGGAACAATTACAAAAAAACTAAATGCAGCCTGGCATCACTAAGACGCAGTGCCAATCTCTTGGAAAGATTTGAGTCAGGCGTGCTAAAAGAAATTGTGACGTTGGTGCAAATAAATAAAAAAAGAAAGCCATTTTGGTCCGATTTTTCAAGATAAATTAGTTTTTTAACTTCACTATTATCTGTATAGAATGCATTTATCGATATCGATAAGTTTATTGAATTCTATACATTGCGCATCCCTATCTATGACAGTTCTTGCCTTCAAGGACATCATTGTCAAGTTTGTCAGAATTTTCATGTTGGTAGCTATGTTTTTTTTATGTGGTTGGCTAAAGAAGGTCACAAACTACAACAATTTTTATGTCCACGCAATCACTGTCCATTCCAAGGTTGCCTGGAAGAGATCGCAGAAAGCGATAAGGCCGCCCATTGTATGTTTTGTAGTATTAAATTTATGATTAACTATGTATTTTCTGGTGTACAATAGTGTTGCCGCAACTGAGTTCCCAAAAGGTACATATCCAGCCCTGAAAAGGTACATTTTGGGTTAAAATGGTACATAAGCAATGCTTTTACTAAAATCATTCGCTACTGTTTCTCTCGCTCTCTCGCAATGAATGTGAGACAGGGAGAGACTGCCTGCTCGCAAGCAGAAGTTCTATTTTTTGGATTCTAGGCGTGAGAAAACTTACCTATATTATATAAAAAAATCCCCGCAATTTTATGATAGGTACAGTCACGAGCACCAATATGTATACACTTAGCAACTTTAAAAAGTGATTTTCTCCTACTGTGGTGATTGTAATTTTATGTTGTTACGAACATAGTATTTTGGAACCCATATTAATATGAAAATAGGTCTTATCTCAAAGTTGCAGTCGTTATTCCACGCGAAAATCGCTTTTGAATTTTGCTAAGTGGATACATATTGGTGCTCGTGACTGTATACATTGAATTGTTTCTCGTGGTTAGTTCGATTAGTGGAAATGGGCTTATTCTATTTATTGAATGTACACTATGTATACAAGTAAGAAAATTACTTTCCCTTAACGCAGAGCCCAATATCTCGCGCGCTTAAAAATACAAAACAAAATGTACCTATAAAAACTTATCCGCTTTACAAACAAGCGCGCCCTTTATTTATTTTTAATTTTTTTTAAGGTGGGAAGTTATCAAATAACTTCTCCCGCTCTGGCCGGAGCGGGAGGGCATGTCAGACTCTTACTGATTAAAACCCACCCAGGTTCCTTCAGTTGCCTGTATGTTGCCAGGGGCCATGGTATCCCTTTCGGACTTTCCCGCGACCCCGACAGGCATCGGTCCTAGCAGACCCCTTCTGTTGTGCTGACATCTCTTTGAGGCGCGCGTGGTACACAACGCGCCGTCGACCCGGGCCTGGTCCTTATCGGACGGTGAGCTACCCATTGCTCATCGTCCGCAAGCCCGCGCCTACGTTGGCCGGGAATCGACCTGCGATTCCCGACGCCCAAGGCGTCTCCTGCGGTGGCTAGAGGTGTGAGGGCGCGAGGACTTTTGCCTCTAGATCCCATGGCGGCAATCCGGCAAAGAGGCTCGCCGCCAAAATAAGCGCGCCCTGTGAGTAGAGTATAGTAGTGTTCTGTGTCTGTCTTGACTTGCTGAGCGCGCCCAAAGAGCGCACCGCTCGGGCCGGTCGAATACACGATACAACGTTCATTGCCTACACTCTCGGCGGAAGCGAGACAAAGCTATTTCCTATTCCTACATTACGTAGGTCTGTGACTTCACAGGCCACCAGTACTTAGGTCCGAAGATGCTATCTCGTTTTCACGTTTAGGCGGCGGTTTCAAAAAAGGTATCTAAAATAGTCTTCAAACCACGATGTTACACATGATTTCGGATGTTAAGTTGAAAAGGTACGTAAAATAGACCCCATAACACATTACACATGGGAAGCTTAAAAGGTACGTCTATTCTATTCTATTTTTCCTTATGGCTAAAAGGTACGTCAAATGTGTAAAATGTACGCTAACGGCAACGCTGTAATTATGTCAATCTGACGTGTGTTTCTGAATGTTGGCTAAAGAAGGTCCCAAATTCCATACCAAAATATTTTGTTCGGAGATTCACTGCACTGGCCGGAATTTCATTGTTTTAGCTTCATCGGTGTTCTTTGTAGTTCTATTTGTTATATTGTGTGCCGAAAGGCTTCAGTATTTTGTTTTAATAGACGATTACAACCACATATGACAAAAAATAGGATCCTAGATACGAGGGCGGAGTGATAAGTCTGGTAAAAATCTATTTTGGAATAAAATTATCGCAAATTGCATGTAACCTCCTTGTTCACAACTCATTTGAGGGACTATATTTAAATTTTCAGCCAGTACCGCCGGTTAGTTTTTTTTTGAGAGCCATTAAATAAAAACGATTGAACGCATTTTCGCAAAGATGGAGAAAAGTGAATTTCGAGTGGTGATTAAACATTATTTTTTGCGCAAATAACTATTACGGAAACGAAACAAAGGCTTGATAAATATTATGGGGACTCTGCTCCGTCGATTAAAATGATTCATAAATGGTTTACGGATTTTCGGTGTGGTCGTACAAGCACAAGTGATGCTGAACGCCCAGGACGCCAAGTTGAGGTCACTACTCCAGAGATGATCGCTAAAATCCATGACATAGTGTTGAACGACCGAAGAGTAAAACTGAGCGAGATAGTCGAGATAGTAGGCATCTCAGACGAACGTGTGCGCAATATCTTACACCAACATTTAGATATGAAAAAACTCTCCGCGCGATGGGTGCCGCGTTTACTGACTATTGATCAAAAACGCATGCGAATTACCACTTCGAAGGCAGGTTTGGCGTTGTTACAACGGAATAAACCTGATTTTTTGCGTCGTTATATAACGGTAAACGAAACGTGGATCCACCACCATTTACCAGAAACAAAGGAACAATCGAAACAATGGATTGCTAGGGGCGAACCAGCTCCGAAGAAGGCCAAAGCAGTTTTATCGGCCAATAAGGTGATGGCTACAGTTTTCTGGGACGCACGTGGGGTAATCCATATTGACTACCTAGAGAAGGGTAAAACGATAAATGGCGAATATTATGCCAATTTATTGGACCAATTTAACCAAATTTTACCTGAAAAACGACCGCATTTGGCTAAGAAGAAAATCCTCTTCCACCAAGACAACGCACGAGTGCACACCTGCGCGATTGCCATGGCCAAATTACATGAGTTGCGATATGAGTTGCTATCTCACCCACCATATTCGCCAGATTTGGCCCCTTGCGACTATTTTCTGTTTCCGAATTTAAAAAATGGCTCGGTGGAAAAAGATTTAGCTCCAACGAGGAGATCATGCTCGAAACCAATGCCTATTTCGAAGGGTTGCGTAAGTCGTACTTTACGGAAGGGATCGAAAAGTTTGAGAAACGCCGGATGAAGGAAGTGCATTGAGTTAGATGGAAATTACTTTGAAAAATAAATCATAATTTTTAAATAAAGTTGTCTCTTTGTTTCATTTTTACCAGACTTATCACTCCGCCCTCGTATATGATAGTGTAATACACAGATATGATCCTAGAATGACCTCTATGTAGGCTAGGAGATAGGATCCTAATTATGTTCCTAGATATTTGATAGTGTAAAATAAAGTAAATACAATTAAAATAAATTAATTTAAGCCGTGGCAGCTAATCGGGGTACCCCTTAGCTGCCACGGCTTAAATGAATTTATTTTAATTTTTGAATTGTTTTTATTGTTTTATTATGGACGCTTTTAACGTGCACGTCTTTCTACATTGTTCTCACATGTATAATTACAACATGAATGATGTAAGTGTAACCAATATTTTGTAACAATATTCTGATTTAAAAGAGTGTCCGTGGAGTTTCTTGACCGTTCGTCTCTATAGGAACCTACTACGCGTTGGAATGGGCAACTAGCTTCATATTTCTGACTGACCGACCCCTTGACAATTCAAAAGTACCTACCTGTAATTGATTTATTTGACATAAATGCTTTGAGTCCCCGTTAATTTATTGTATTATGTTATACTTTTCAAATTATGTCCATTGTCCCCGTTACGTTATAATTTTATGTGAAAGTGTCTTTTTAAAAAGAGAATATTATACCTAGACAAATGTCTACCTAATATAATAATACCAGTCTGTTATTGTCCCACTGCAGGGCAAAGGCCTCGTCTAATACAGAGAAGGCACGAGCATTGATCACCACGCTTGCTCAAGACGGCTTGGTGATTTCAGACTTATATTAGTCCAGGTTTCCTCACGATGTTTTCCTTCACCGATGTCAGTAATGTCCAAGATAAACTCAGAAAGTACATATGAATTGAAAAAGTCAAATTAGTAGGTACTTGCCCGGATTTGAACCCACTACCTCGTGCATGAGAGGCGAGGCCTTAACCACTGGGCCATCACGACACTTAACCCTTTCAGGACCATAAGGTTGTGAGAGATAAAATATTTATTTTAACTCTTTAGAATGATCCATTGAGTGTCTAAAAAACATATTTTGAAAACAAAATGCTAAAAACAATAATGGATTTATTGTTTTTTTGTGGGACATAGATGTCCCAGTGGTCGTAAAAGGTTACGTTCGGTTATAAAACTTATCTTTACGTTTTGGTGATTTATTAATTAGTTAGATTTTTTATAAAAATTAAACACTCTTGTTATTACTTGTTATTATTTAATAATGAAATATCAAGCTTATATAAAAAACTATTATTATTTAGTGGCTATGGTAGTCAGCGAAACAATTCCTTTCATTAGTGAAACAGAGATGAACTTTACATACAACACAAGTATTGTTTGTACGATTTTCTTTTTTGAACTTGGCACAGTGTACACACCGTTTTCTGATTTTGTCTTTTTCCATGGGATGCATTGGTAATTGCCGCTTTATGGATTTGCGTACTGTACTTGTTTTTGAAGTAGGAACATCTCGTTGTCTGGTGGTAAAACCGTTGATCAAACTCCGAGCTACGACTTGTCTGAACTGCAAGCTGGTCAAAAGACTTCCTTCCAGTTTTTTTTCATTATAAAGCTTAGTGTAGACAGTGTATGCGTTATTGACAGATATGTCAAATAAATCGAAGAACAGTCGAAGATAGTACTTGATTTTAGATCTCCGGTCTAGTTCATAGCACACCTTACGTTGATCCATAAGGTCAACTCCAGCCATATTTTGATTGTAATGTGATACAATCCTAGGACATATCACATCGATTTTCTCTGCTGAACCAGCTTGACGTCGTTTTACAATGTTTGTTTCTTCAGGCGACAGAAAGTTGGTCAGCAAATGTACCCCTTTGTTGTCCATCCATTTGACGTAACTTATGCCTTGGAAGCTAGTGGTGTAAATATCTCCGCGCCTCATACTTTCGGTTAGTTCGAACAGTCCCACATGCTTTCGTATTCTGATCAATTAATTTATATTGTAACAATGGTGAATTGAAGAAGTTGTCAATATAAATTTCACATCCCAATCCCTTCAGCTTTTGCGTGAGCTGAAGTACTACTGATTCTCCTAGTCCATACTCAACACCAGTACTTCGTTTGCCGGTATATAAATCAAATTCAAATAGGTAGCCAGTTGCCGCATCGCATCGGCACCATAACTTGAAGCCCCATTTGACAGGCTTATTTTTTATATATTGTCTCATCACATTGTGCCCTTTGAATTTGATCATGTGCTCATCGATTAATTGTTTTTTAGTGTTACAGAGAGCACTTTGGAATGATGTATTCAGATGTTGCATTACAGGTCTAATTTTGTATGCTCGGTCAAAATTTGGGCTAGAAGGGTCTCGTACTTCTTCATTGTTGCAAAAATGTAGATTCCTGCGTATTTCTTCAAATCGAGACCTAGGTATAACACTTGATATGAAAAGTACCGCCATGTCTGGTTCCGTAGACCAGTTATCTCTAAACGATGGCAAAATATGATAACCCATGACTAAGTTCATACCAAGAAATGCTTTCATTTCATCAGTTTGAATAGAGAATTCCCGTCCATTTTGGTGAGCGTATCGTATGGATTCTGACACTATCATTTAAACTAAAATGTCGAATTTCGTTGTTGAAAGGAATATTTCAAATGGAGTCAACATAGCGCCTTCAAGGTTTTTACAGATTTGTACCTTTCCAAATTCATATTCTACATTATAAAAAACACTCGGAACGTATGAC
This sequence comes from Agrochola lota, assembly GCA_947364205.1. NCBI lineage: Eukaryota > Metazoa > Arthropoda > Insecta > Lepidoptera > Noctuidae > Agrochola > Agrochola lota. The sequence continues at coordinate 23,197,068 of OX376223.1, forward strand.
CTATGGCTCCACTTGAAAACAGGTTGATGGTTGCTAAGTGGTGCAGTGGCAGATTCTACTGCAGAAATTGAAGTCTCGGGTGAAGATCTTCTTGATTCATGACGTAGAAGTGTTGTATCTTCAATTTGGACATCAGTTACGCCTTGGTCATCATCCTGTGTGAGAAGCCTTTGATCTTCTTCGTCCAGCAGTAAATTGTCCTCATCGTCACTATTATCACCCATCAAAATCTGTTGGATTTCATTTTCCCTGAGTTCAAAAACTCCACGTCCTTTACGAAACATAATCTGTAAAATATAAATAAATAAATGAGGGTAATTGTAAAAAAATCATAACCGCAAAAGGTAAATAAAAACAACCCTCATGGGCCATAGGGACAATGGTGTCCCTTTATCTTTAGACCGACTTATCACAGTATTCAATACAATTATCGATTTTATACACTAAAGAAAATGAAAATATACTTACTAGGCAATAAATATTTCAGGATATAAAAAGTTGAAAATCACTTTTACAACTCAAAACACTTGCAAAATTTGTGAATTCCGCGCCAAACAAACTATCAATTTCCAATAACCATAAACAAATAATGACAGTTCGGATGCCGTGTTGCCATAAATAAAAAATTAAAAGATACGTTCAGAAACTAGTTATAGTAAAATAACACACAACCGTTTCTTAGTTTTTGACTACTTTTGAATTTTTGGTTTGGGACAAATGTGTCCCCGTAGTCGGGGATTTGGAAAGGAAAGGGTTAAAAAACCGAAAAAATAAAAAAATGCATATATCTAAATAATAGCAATAAGTATAATAATATTTCAAGTTCTGTTTGTTGTAAATTTATGTAACCCATTTGGAAAAAAAAAATATGTGATATATTTTTATATTGCAGAATCAACATAGCATGCAGTAAAAAATAAAAAATAAAAATAGGATTGCACTTAAAATTTAAAAACTGAAAGCTCATCCATAGGTGGCAGCACAGTTTGTCCGTCGATAAACCGCCAATTGTTATGTTTATGTTTACTTTTGTGTCGATATCACAAATTATACGAAAACTAGATAAATATGTATGCGACTTGGAGTATAGCACTATTAAAAGACGAGCTAAGGACAGGGGAAGTGTCTAACGCTGGTAAAAAAGTAACTTTAGTGCAAAAGTCAATAAATTATGGACGTTTTAAAATTTTAACGGTTATTTTGTGTTTTTTGACTTTAAAGACTGGAGGCGAGGCCAAACTCGAGGATGATCTTCCTGATTGAAAAACTTTAGATATGTTATTTCTAGCTATGCTCTAATATCTTAATAATACATAACACCCACACCTTTACTACAATTTACTTACCTACATATTCTCACATCACAAGTGCCTGTAGGTAAAGAAAACACACATAAATCAACCCATAAAAAAAAGTTTAATATCATAATATTAAACTTATCTGTGTGTGTATCTCTTCATAGTTTACTGTGTGTACATAAATAATAAAATAAACAAATAAATATTCTAGTTCGCTATGTAGCCATATTTCATATTTCCATATACATTTTGCCAAATTAAACAAAACAGTGAAACATTTGACATAATTATATTTGCGACGTTGACGTTGCCCACTTTCAGAATAAACACTGAGGCGAAATATGGGTGTACTAAAGGTACACTTCTGCCTGACCCTTCGGGAAATACAGGCTGTTATGTTATGTTATGTTAAACATTACCTAAAAAGTTACAATGGGGATAAAAACTACCACTTGCTCACTTCCTACCGCATCTAAGAATTTGACAGCTAGGTGTCATTATACATACATTTTTTGTACACAAGCGACTTCTTTCACGCTTAATTAGTAAGCCATTGTGCAGCTGTGTAACTGCAAAAATACGGGGAACCATGTATTTGCCACAGATGAAAAAGGGGAAAACTGTGGAAGAAAGCTTTCCAAAAAGAAATTGGATACCCGATATTTCGTCGCTATCGACTACGTTCTATAGTGAATTGCAATTATAATACTGAATTTGATGTTGTAACCGTTTAGGTGTAAAAAAGGGCATTTGGAAAGTTTCCGAATACTGTTTTTACATCTAAAACTAATCTATGTTACGATATAAAAAACACAAGCTTTTGTTATTGTCACCAATAAAATTCACAAGTATATTATTGTTTCAAACGACCAAGCCTCATACTTAGTTTTTTGCAACAAGGAACAACTAAGATTTTTTTTTAAATACTGCTCTTTACATAAAAGTCTTTTTTTTTCACATAGATTCATAAAACACAGTATCTTACCCTGAAGTGTAAAGTTATCCTATAAACGAGGTTTCAGTTTTAACCCCATTACATTAGTTTTACTGCCTCATAGATTAGTTTTACTGTCATATTAAATGGATACTCTATTTGCGGGGCCTTGTGTGCGAATAGTCAAAAGTATCGCTCGCTCTTGCATTATATGAGTCGTAGTAAAATCAAGCCACCCGTTGTATATACTTATTTTGTCAACCAGCACTGAGCACCGGTGACTAAATCGGGCGTAGCTAAAGGTATTGGTTGCGGAGAAACTCCTTTTTATAATTTCCGATTCACTGAAGGCCAAAATACTTATATCTAATTATGAAAAAATAAGTCTTTATATCCTGACAGCTGACAGATCGTCAACATGCAGCGTCGTCAAAATTATTAATAATCTGTGCTTGTGTGTATCCGACGAACGGAAAACGACAGGCTCCTTTGATTGTTTACGAGCGCCGCGATCGACCGTCAGCTCTGAACGACATGTGTAAGAGGCCGGGGCCGACGAGCGGCAGACGTCAACGGGGGAACGAGTCGCAGAGCGGGCGCAGCCAGTAGCTGGGGACATGTCGGACCGTGGTGGAGTGCGGTCCAGCGCGCGCCTCAGCGGCGACAGCTCGGCGGGCGCGGCGGCCCCGGCGGCCCCGCCAGCAGGCCGCGCACCGCACGCAGCTGCAGGCCGCGGCCGCCCCGTGTCCACCACGCCGGCCGCCGCACTGCGCCGCGCGCGCGCTGCCGAGCGCGCCGCCGAAGTGGAGGACAGTCCGCGAGTGCTGCGCGACAAGTGCCGCCGCCTTGCACGCGCTCTTCGGAATGCCAAGCATCTAGTGGTGAGCACTTCTGTCTTGACATTTGAATGTTCCCCTCGCATTTCTAACAGTGTTTTTAATAGTGCTTTATAATGGGCTGGACCTGACATGTTATAATGGGCTTAATATCCGCAAAGCTAGGTCAGAGCAGGTGGGAAATAGACTAATCAGATTCAATCCAACTCCTCGAAAAAGGTCAATAATTTGACCTTACTACTACTTTATTGTTGCCGAATATCTCTCGAGAGCAACTATGTTACCGAACTACATGAACACATCTGGTTGTAACTCTGATAAAATGAAGTGATGAATCATGGCCAGTGATGACAGTTGTGTGCCTGTATGCTGCTGCTGTTTGGACAATCGGAGGTGATGTTTGGTCAATGCTCATTGACAGGATGTGTTTTCCTGGCCTGCATTCACCTGCTATAGTTTGTCCAACGTTGTGGTCCCTAGTGTATTTTGTTACGAGAAAGTACATATGTGAATGCTCCTGGCATTCATAAATGTACTTTCGGAGTTTGTTTTGGACGTTACACTGATATCAGTGAAGGACAAAAATTGTGAAGAAACCTGGAATTATTGTTAAATATAAGTGTGAAATCGCCATCCAGTCTGGAGCTAGCCTGGTGATCAACACTTGTGCCTCCTGTGTATGAGAAGAGGCCTTTGCTCTGCAGTGGGTTAGTAATAGGCTGGTATTATTTTATTTTGTATTTTTGATAAAATATCATTAATCCCTAGTTGTAGTAGTAATAATAATGGTTAGTATTCCTAGTGTGGTATGCAATTAGGGTAATTAGGGGTACATGCATGTGCGGCGCATTTCACTATCCTTACCCTGACCTAATATGGCCAACTTCGAAGATATCTGATTGCCTGAATAATGAATCATAATTATCTATTTTAATGCCACTAATGAATCGGCGCAATAATAAACAGGTTTATACGGGAGCAGGCATCAGCACAGCCGCCGACATCCCCGACTACCGTGGGCCGCACGGAGTGTGGACGCGGCTCCAGCGCGGCGAGACTGTCGGGTGAGTGCCAGCTTGCCAGCCTTGCAGGTACGGCGTCACGTATAGAGAGAGAGGCAGCACTGTACGTGTGTGTGTGTGTGTGTGCAGGCGGGTGGAGGTTTCACGCGCGCAACCCACGTTCACGCACATGGCGCTGACGGCACTGTGGGCGCGCGGCGCGCTCAAGTTCGTGGTGTCGCAGAATTGCGACGGGCTGCACCTGCGTGCCGGACTGCCGCGCCGCGCGCTGGCCGAGCTGCATGGTGACATGTTCGTGGAGCTGTGCGCGCCCTGCCGCCGCGTGTACCTGCGCGCCTTCGACACCACGGAGCGCACGGCACGCCACGCTCACGGCACGCGCCGCCTGTGCCACGCGTGCGGCCAGGAGCTGCGCGACTCCATCGTGCACTTCGGCGAGCGCGGCCGCGCCGCTTGGCCGCTCAACTGGGCCGGCGCGCTGCGCCACGCCGCTCGAGCCGACGTCGTGCTGTGTCTGGGCTCCAGCCTCAAGGTGCTGCGCCGCTACCCGCGCCTGTGGCGCATGCAGAGCGCGCCGCGCTCACGCCCCGCGCTGTACATCGTCAACCTGCAGTGGACGCCCAAGGACTCGGTGGCGGCGCTCAAGATCAATGCGCGGTGCGACACCGTTATGCAGCAGGTGGCGCGGCGCCTGCGCCTGCGCGTGCCGCGCTACCGCGGTGCGCTGGACCCCGTGCTGGCGCACGCCGAGCCGCTGGCGGAGCCCGAGGCGCACACCACGCGCCGCCCGCCGCTCACCGCGCCGCGCTCGCCGCCCGCGGCCGCCGCGCACTGGGAGCCCTCCTCGCCCTCCGCCTCCGACTCGGACGAGGAGCTGCCGCTGCGTCACCTGGCGGCGCGCTTGCGCGGCCCGACCGACCCGGCTCCGCCCAGCCCGCCACTCTCCGGCGCGCCCGGCACCTCGCCGGAAAGACTGTACGCTCGGGACTCGGCGGACCTCTTGCACTCCTTTCAGGTAAGCGGTCATTGCTAGTCGCTCTCGCCTCGCGACAACTCCACTGTCAGTAAGTTGTGCCTGTGTCTGAAGTGGCTCGTCTTATTCCAGGTCAACATGCTCTCCGGTGAAGCCACAATCCTCTTGCGCGCCGAGCACGCACGGCCGCCCGCGCCCCCCTGCACGTTCCCGGCGCGGGCGCGCTCCCCGCTACGCTGTCGCACGGCAGACCTGCGGAGGTTCCGGATGGCGAGACGGCCCCCGGACACGCCGTGCGCGGTGAACGGGCACGGGCCCCCCGGCATCGCGGCCGACACGAGACCCGCGCCCGACGCGCTCGCCAACGGCACCGCCGGCCTCGGCTCGAGGCTCAGGCGACTGCTCGAGTACGAGCCGCGCATCGACATGCCCGAGAACGTCAAGACGATCCCTACGGAGCTGCGACCGAAGCTCGAGGACGACGCGAAGAGTCTCAAGATGGAGCCGAAGGACGAACCGAAGCACGAGCCCAAGGAGGAGGCGAGCTCGTCGGAGTCGAGCGGCGCGGAGGGCTCGCGCGCGCTGGCGGCGGGCTCGCTGGCGGCCGCCATCATCCGGCGCGCCGTGCTGCTGTGTCGCGCCTCGCTGTACCCCGGCCTGCACACCATCATCGCGCCGCCGCACGCGCCCGCGCCGCCCGAGTGCGCGTGGTGCGCGCGGCACTTCGCGGCGCGGCGCTGCCTGTGGTACGGGCCCGCTCGCGAGGCGGCGCCGGCGGCGCGTGCGTGGCGCCGCGCGCGCGGCCGGCGCTACCTGTGCGCGTGCTGCGGCGCGAGGGAGTCGCCGCCGCGCCAGCCCGACGCCGCGCAGGACGACGGCGGCTGGTACGGCAAGGGGTACCGCAAGGGCCGGCGGCGACGCCGGTAGCGCGAGCCGGACGCCCGGCCGTCCGAGCCGGGCGTCGCCGTGCCGGAACCGCGGCGCCGTTGACTGAGACGCCGGTGACGCTCCTCTCCTGTGTAAATACTAGTGTCCCGGTATAAGGAACGGCGCGGCGATGCGCGCAACTGATGAAAGTATTGTGAAAATGGTTTTATAAAGTTAATTTATTACGAAACACTGATATAATATGCAGTGTGCCTAGCGAATGAGATCAAATCGTAACCCTATACATTTTTATTATGACGACGACGGTGTAGCGGCAAAATGATTATAAAATAAATATTACCTTTTAATGGTTGTGATGTAAGTGCTTACAAGTAAATACGTCGCGAGAGCTCGGCGTCACACGCGTGTGTTCTCCGAGCGCGGTGAAGACGCCTGTGGCCGTGTCGCGTGGAGTGCCGCTCCGTCATCACGAACTGAGACGGCGTTACTCTGTGGACTACCAACATACGTTGTCCGCTCCCACTGTAATAGCCCAATCCTGAGAAGTTGTTATGGCACAATGGCACACTAGTTACTTGCACACTTGTGAAAGTTACAAGCATGAGTATTTGCGGCTTATTGCGTTGTAGAGTCACAATTTGCGAAGTCACAAAAATATTTTAGGTTAAAATGAGTTATCGAATAAAAATGTAGTCGTTTGAACTGCATTGTGTGTAATTTTGAACTGTTGATAATGATTGTAAATCGAGCGCAACACAATCTAATACGGTATAATTAAAATGTACGATTTGTTTTGTTTATTTTAATGCGTATTGTTAATTTTGGCTGTGTTACGGTCGATCGTTCACGGTCATAGTTTTGTATTGTAATGTATTGACAATAAGGTCACTGTTGCGGCGAGTGCGGTGACCGGTCAGCAAGTGGACTCGCTGTGTGACAACACTGCTCACTGCTCGGTAGGGAAGTTCTCTAACAAATGAGAGGCTGAGCACAGAGTCGTCGGGCGGGCGGTGGCATGTTGTTCACAATGTGTAATTGTAAGTTTCTTATTGAACTAATAAATAATGGTCTAATTTAATAGTAAAATATTAATGTATGATGTCGGATACTGTGGGAATGTGGATGATTGATATGTGAAATTATAATTAATTGTAAACGAATAAATTTGAACAATGTGTTATGCGTATAATTTTGTTGCTGTTTGCCATTCTAGTAGCCTGTCACGTGGAGCCGCGAGCGAGCGGTCGCGGCCGGTCGGGCTGCCTACAGGCCCAGGCAGGGAGATTGCTTTTCCATGTCCTTGGTGGGGACAGGACGAAATTATACTTTTGCCATTTGACTACAGAACCCCTAAAAAAAAACGATTTTTGCGTTGCCAGCTGCCACTGCCACCAGACTGCGCGCAAGATAACGAAATCGGAACTAATCGTATGCCGCCGTCTTGTCGTTTATGTAAGATTAATAATATTAAAATGAAATGATTAATATAGATTTAATATTTCAAATATTACAGTATTAATTAAGGACGGCAGCGCCACTAATCGCGTACAGACTATATCTTGCGCGCACTGTGACTATTGAAGTCAACTTTCGAGATCCGCCCGTGACTTTACTCTTGACACGCTGGAGCTTGGAGCTCAATAAAACTAAGAGAATGTTGATACTGCACAATACTTTTAATCCTGATAACTGCAATACGTTTTATTTTAATTACTAGCTACGCCCCGCGGTATCACCCGCATAAGTCTCGATACCGTGGGAATGTTGGGATAAAAAGTATCCTTTCTTAATCCAGAATATGCTCTACCCATGTGCTAAATTTCATCCAAATCCGTTCAGCCGGTTTAGCATGAAAGCGTAACAAACAAACTCACTTTCGCATTTATAATAATAGGTTAATGAGACTAAATATATGCGGACTTTTCTTATATCTATGTTGCGGACCAATGTTCGTACAGGTCCAGCACTGCCTGGCGGTGTGCGAGAGAGAGCGCGCAAAGTGTAGATCGCTTTATCGTGACAATGTAGCCGTAGCATTAGAGAAAGTATGTACGACGATATCAAAAATGTGAGGTAGAAGTTTACCTTTTATTTTGTGGTGTGAAGCACCATTAGTTATAAAGCTCTTGAGAAATACGCTTGGCAATCTGTTGGATGAAGTGCGTGATACGAACACAAAGGTTACAGGCGCCGACACGCCGCACGGTGGGCTGAAATCAAGCTTTCATAGACTTAGGGATTCACGAAAATTGATGAGCAATTAAAAAAAAAAAAAAATGATTCTAGTCGCCCCTTCCAAAAGGTAGTTTTCGTATGGAGAAGAATGGGCAAGAAACTCCACCGTTACTCTTTTAAAATGTTTTAAAATATGTTGTATATGTAGGTACATTAGTTATATAATTATATGTGAAGACGATGCATCTAAAAATAAAAAAATAAATTACTATACCACAATATAGGTAAAAAGATTTTTTTAAAGAGAGCAACGACAGATAAATTAATTACTTATGTGATAGATACATGGTTCTCACATATTTACAAACATTGTAAAAGAAGACGATTTTCCGAAAAAAGTTACAATTAATAAGTCAGTGTGTGAGAAAGTAATCACAGAATGTAAAATCAATGTCATATAATAAAATATAATAATTTATACAACTTAATTTAGCAACCAGTTTGATTTTGTCTAGATTCTAGATTATCCTATGGAGCTGGACCAGCATGTTTCCAAGCATTCTTATCTTGGATATAATCATAGAAATATAAATTCTTCTTTCTTATATCTATGGATATAAGAAAGCCTCTAATTTGTAATATGCTTGTTTACAAAGTGTACTTTTAATATAATAATCTGAAATCTGGTTGATCTATTTTATCTTTATTTCTGTTGTAAATGAAAGACGGGTTTAGAGATGTGTCCCTCACTCATGACTACTCATGAGGTGCCTCGTTTGAGGTACTCGTGATCGCAAATTGAAAGAGTTACTCGAATTTCAACATTGAACCAACTCACTCGTTCACTCGTCCTCACTTAAAAATTGACATTGACATTATTGACGCGAGTACTCGCGAGTGAGTATTGAGTGAGCTTAGTGAGTGAATGAACCGACTTTCATAATTCGGCTCGTGAGGTGAATACATCGACGTACGACTCCTCGCCTCAAATGAGGGGTACCTCTTGAGGACCTCGCGAGGTAAAATGAGGTACTCCCTCAACCTCATATAAAAATGATGAGTTACCCATCACTAGACGGGTTGACCAAGACCACAGACCAAGACTAATTTTATTAAGTACAGATAAACTATTATTCCAATGACAAGAGATATCTGTCAGAACCTATTTACTTAATATACGACATGCCCTCTTTTTTTTTTTTTTTTTTTTTTACCATAACTTAACCCTTTAACGGTTATAAGGATCTAGATGAGATATAAAGATTTGGTTTTCGGATTTGTGTTACTTATGATGCCTAAAATAATAATTGATATTTATATATTTTTTAAACTTTTTTTTTTAATTGGTAGTAAGAATATTCCATCTACCTGTTTGAGAGTAATGAAATAGCGGTATGTTTTTTCAAGAAACTAAAAAAACAACATAAATCATACATAATAACTATATTAAAATCACACAATTACCAATAAGAAAATAGAAACAAAAATAAAAGAAAATTACATTTGTTTATGAAAATTCGAAAAACATGGTGTTATGCATAAAGGCACTCCACATTTGCTACACTTGATCTTAGATCGCTTATCCTTCGCCTTAGTGCTGCAATATCGGCATCTTTGATACGACGATATATCATTTGGCATGTGATCACCAACATTGGAAAAGCGAATTTCCGGTGCAACAATGTGAATTGCCTTTTGGTAATTTTCAGATACAGCAACTTTTTTTCTTACGACGTAGTTGACGCCATCAGCACGACGTTTTCGGGAAGAAAAACAACCAATAAGTCCTCTGGCTAGAGCTATACGATACTCCAGGTTGGACAATTTGGTAGCATTCGCATTCTTTCCCTGGAGCAAAAATGAATTTGTGATGCAGGCATCTAAAATGAAATAAAATATGCGAAGCCACCACCGTTTGCTTCTTCGCCCAACAGAGTATGTCCCTTTGATGTGATCAAAGTGATCAACTCCACCCATTCTTTTTGTGTACTCCTTCACTACTGCAGGACACACTACATCTGTCTTAGAACCATCCCTTCCTTTCCTAGATAGGGATGTTTCGTTGTCCTTCGGATGGAAAGCATTTGTCATAAATAAAACTTCTTTTGTATCTTGCCAGATTACAAAGGCCACGTTCTCCTTCACTCTCCATTTGTACTGCCCTTTTCTTAGTTTTAGTTTTCTTTTACTTTTTACAAGTTTCGGTAAGTCTGCTCTATGCCTGCGTACAGTACCGCTCGCAGAAATACCATTTACATGTAAATAATTCATGACATCATAACTGCAAAAAAAATTGTCAAACGTAACATGCACTGCCGCCATTCCTTTCAATTTTTCCGTTAACTTCGTGACCACTTTTCCTCCTAAATTGTCTTCTACTCTGTCACCATCTTTTCCGGTATATATCTCAAACTCGTACAGATAACCAGTTGTACTGTCACAGCGGCACCACACCTTGAAACCCCTTTTTATCGGCTTTATAGGCATGTACTGCTTCAATGAAGACCTTCCTTTGAAAAGAATCATTGATTCATCTATTGACTGGGATGAGGAGTTGTGCGCATTTTCTTGAAAGGCGGTGTTGATAAGCTTCAATAATGGTCGAATTTTGAATAGCTTATCATATTCGGGGCTAAATCTGGGAGGTTGTTTAGAATTATCATTTAGATGCAAAAAACGTAAAATTTGCTTGAATCTTCGGAATGTCATGGTGGAAGCTATTTCGTCAACTCTAAATTCGGGATCCGATGACCAATACAATTCGAAAGTAGGTAAAATATTGTATCCCATAATAATCAAGACACCTAGGAAAGCCTTCAACTCTTTTATGTCTAGTATGGTCCAGCCTATTACGTTATGTTGACTCGCATATCGGTTAGTCTCCGTAATAATCAATTCAAAAACTTCTTGGGTAGTTTTTTTTTCAAAATATCGGATAGGCCTGGCATTGGATGGTAACACGCGTGTCGGAGTCATTGGAACACTATCAAAAGACTCAACCTGTGGCCTAATATCAGTCCACGAGGTTTTTTTCCACGCTTCTTCATCTCGGTCAGAATCACTTCCTTCTGACTCTGCTTCTGATTCTTGTGGCGCATTATCTTCGGATGAATCGCCGTCTTCATGTCCAGCCCCACTTCCCAGCCTCGTACTAGCTCCACGTCCCGTTCCAGTTCCAGCTCCTCGTCCTGTTCCAGATCTACGTCCCGTTCCAGATCTACGTCCCGTTCCAGATCCACGTTCCGTCCTAGCTCCTCGTCCTCTACCTTTTACAGGTAACTCACGTGAAATACCAGGCTCAGCAGGCAGTAGTACAGCTGGTTGCGGCTCATTAGGTAACGGCACTGCAGATGAAGACGCAACAGGTTCTGTTACAGTAAGTGGAGGTATTACAAGTAAAGGCTCACCGCATGGGACCTCCGCATCAGATGATGTAGATGGTTGAGGCGATAACGATGCTCGTATTGTTGCAGTAGATCGAAGGTCTGGTTCATCCAAATCCCCTAAAATTCGCTGTAATTTCGTGAAATTGTACGGAACATCATCCTCTTCTGATTCTTCGCCATCTTCAGACTCTTCCGGTTCTGACAAACCGAACATACCGTACAACTCCTTCTCAATATCGTCATCTCCGAGTATTTTCATTTTCAATCAATCTGCAAATAAAAAACAAAAGCCATGCAAAAACCACACCAAGCCCCGAGGAAAAGCAATAATAAGACCACCAAAACCTTTATTCCTTAGTCGCAAAGCAATAAAAACAGTTACCATAACCATAATAAAGGAATATTTTCTCTAACCTTATTAGTAGAAAGCGGATACTTCACGGTTAGAGGGAATATTCTTCCCACCAACAAAAATCGACATAAATGAAAATTCGTGGCAGATACATAAAAAATACGTCTTACATCTATGAAATAACATTCAAAAGCACAACGTCTAGAAGAACTTACCTTTTTTGACCACTCTATTGCAAAGATATGTACCGATTTCTCTCGCAGTACAAAAAAGCGCCAGTTTTGAACATACACTTCAAGAACTTTGAGAAAAAAAAAAATCTGTCAGTGTCAAATAAAAACAGAAACAAACGTCATAATGTTACGTTAATGTTGTCAGGTCGAAAAATAAAATTGCAAAACGAAATGTTGTTTTTTTTTGGTTTTTATTGGTGGGAAAAATATTCCCTCTAACTGCAAAAGGGTCACACACTACATAACATATCTAATATATCTTAGTGCAAATTTAGGTGAACATAGGTAGGTACTTTATTATTATTATTGTATAGTGATCCCTAAGATTATATAGTAGTAGCGGTTATGAAGGACGGCACCATCTCCTCCACGTCACGTGACATGCCCGGCCAGAACATCACCTCGCGAGCGTGACGCTTACACCTGTCTATGCCCATGTGGCCGTCGTGTAACCTACTCAGCATTTCCGACCGAACGCTTTTCGGTATATAAACTAGATTATCTCTAAATATGATTCCCCCTGGTACGTTAGGAACGAGATCCTCCATCTCGACCTTAGAATCCCCACAATAGTCCAATTTCTGAAACGCAATGCAACGCGTTATTTTGATAAAGCCGCCAAACATCGCAACCCTCTGGTTGTGAAGGCCGCCAGTTATATTCCCTCTAGAATCAGTAAAGTCCGCCGTCCAAGGCATGTTCTCAACGACCCATATGACCCCATAACCCTCCTCCAGGAGAGCAATAGGGCCACCAGTACAGTAAAGAAACATACACACCGACACACGTTCCGACCTCGCCGCAGAGGTCCGCGACCGCGTCCCTCCCGAGTAAATGATACTCCCCCCCGACCCTTGCTCGTCGATGCGCCAGCCCGCGTCGAAGCTGAGCCCGTAATCTTAAATTCCCCGAATAATAATAATCTATGTTTGATCCAGCCTGTCCCATCTTGCTGTCCTCCCCCCCAGCGACGCCCTAAGCCGAGGTCCGTACCCCACAGGGGGTGCCCTTAGCGAGCGTTCACCTAATTTTAATTAGTATAGTTTATGCCCCTGGCTGGAGGCTTTAAGTGTAGAAACTTAAGGGAACCACAGGAAAGTCCGGTTAAGCAGCTACGACCTCCTCAGAGGTCAACTGCGAGATGCCAAATAGAAAAAAAAAAAAAAAAAAAAAATATGATTCCATCGATGAAACCAAAGCTACCTCTATACGACCACTGACCTCTCACTCGTTCGTCAACTGAATATTTATTCAGCGGCCATCCTCCTTGTTATTAAAATTATGTCTTTCACTTATTTTATTAAAAATATGTAGATTTTTTCTTACATACATAATATTTTCATAAATGAATTGGCAAGGTACCGTCATAATTTTAATATTATTTCCAAATAGTTCCCTGAGAGATTCGCGACGATGTAAATCATAAATGGCTCTGACAGCTCTCTTTTGTAAGATAAAGATGGATTCAATGGCAGTAGCCCAACCCCACAGTGAAATGCCATACAACATAATGCTGTGAAAGTAGCTAAAATAGACCAAACGCGTGGTTTCAACGTCCGTTAACTGTCTTATCTTTCTAACCGCATAAGCGGTCGAGCTTAGCCGCCCCGCAAGAGATGTTATATGTGAGGTCCCCATTGCCATTTCTCGTCAAAATCAAAATCAAAATCAAAATCAAATCAAAATGAGAATCAAAAGTCATTTATTCAAAATAGGCTGAGAATCAGCACTTTTCAAACGTCAAAATTACATAAGACAGTCCCCCAAAAACGCCCACCCTTCACCACTTCCTAGTGCTTAGCTGGGAAGAAGAAGTGGCGCAACAAACTCCCCAGCAGCACAGCTGTCTGTTCAGTTAGAAAACTTGATTCTATACAATAGCAGTTACGCAAAACAATTTACATTATGCAACGTAAAACATTACAACTCATTAAAGAAAAAAACTGTAATGAGTAGATTATGTAATAATAAGTTGTCAATAATAACTTTAAAAAAATAATAAATTGACTTATACAGTCAAATAAAATGAACTAACCAATTATATGAACTCATATAGTGTCATCTAGTCGTTGATTTTAAAACACCTTTTTGTTGCTTCGGGGGGGGGGGGGGGGGGGGGAGCTTCTTAATTATTCCCAAGCCTTTTGGTCGTCTAAGTAATCTTTAACTTTATAGAAACCTTTTTGACATAGTTTCTGTTTAATAAATGATTTAAATTTATTGAAGCTCAGTTCTTTAACATGGCTTGGGAGTTTCTTGTAAAAACGTATACTTTGGCACTTAAATGAATTACTAATTTTTTGGAGCCTAGTCCTGGGCACAATAAATAAATCTTTGTGTCTAGTATTTATGCTATGAATGTCGCTGTGTTTAGAATATAGATTAATATTCTTTTTTACATAAATCAGGTTCTCATAAACATATGGAGATGCGACTGTCATTATGTTTATTTCCTTAAATTTATCCCTCAGTGAATGCCTACAACTAAGGTTATATATTGCTCGAATGGCTCGTTTCTGCAGCACAAATATAGCCTGAAAGTCGGCTGCATTTCCCCATAACAAAATGCCGTACGACATTACACTATGGAAATAACTAAAATATACTAATCGAGCTGTTTCTACATCAGTCAAATGACGGATTTTATACACCGCGTAGGCTGCAGAACTTAGCCGCTTCGACAATTTGGTTATATGTGGGCCCCGCTCCGCCCCGCTCGTCTACTAGCGTGATTCCTAGGAAAAACCGTTTGATTAATAAATTCTAGTTTTTCTCCATTCAATATGATGTCACATTCGCTACTTCTAACATTAGGTAATTTAAATCTAATGCATTTGGTTATTTTTTTATTTAGTACCAAATTATTTACCGTAAACCAATCTTGGACCTGAAGAATAGAGCTATTCACGTCGTCGTCGGGTTGCAAGTTTTTCCGAAAGGGATATCGCAGCCCCGGCACACAGGCGACGGAAGTAACACGGGTGGGTTATAGTCAGTAAAAGTCTGACACGATCTCCCGCTCCGCCCGGGAGAAGATTATTTAATAATATCCCACACAAAAAAAAAAAGGTTCTCAGAAAGAAAAGTTTGAAAAGCTGCCGGGAAAATAAAAAAACTCGGGAAGTCTTATTGCATTTTCTATGGGAATTTTATATGAAATTATTGAAATTTGGACAGGACAACGTCTGTTGGGTCAGCTAGAATGTTATAAAAATACAGTAAAACTGTTTCATAAAATTCAAATAATAAGCATTATTCTGCGTATAAATGTAATTCACATAATGACACAAGGTCAGCTTGAGCTTATCTTGTCCGGTTGTGAACTTGTGATATGAGTACATGACCGAATACCTACGCGTCCTGTAGACCGTAAGTAGGTGTCAAACATTTTAAGGAACATTTATAGAAAATACGAGATTTCAACATGGTTTGTTGTGAATGTTTCGCCCGCCATGCGCCCGTGCAAACGCAAATTGTACTTAAGAAAGCCCTTCCCGCTATCTAATTACGCAACAAATTTTCGATTTGCAATTGAGTCAAATTGGTTACGTTTGACTAGAATTGCTTTCAATTTACAACTTTTGAAAGCAATTCTAGTCAAACGAAACCAATTTGACTCAATTGCAAATCGAAAATGTGTTGCGTAATTAGATAGCCGGTACCGTCTATCGTCAACGCGAGCCGAGCATGGTCGAAAATCTTGTTGTTTCATCGAGCGCAAGTGAGAACTGCTAACAAACAAGCGAGAACGCGATAACATTGTACGAAAAATTGTGTGTAAAAATTTGTATCAGGAAATACGTGTTTTTGAGTAAACCTTACAATTTGTGAAAAAAATGTTTGATATTTTGAATTTCCATTACATGTGCGTGATTTTTATGCAGATGATTTTTTTTACCAATTGTGAGTATATTATGAATGACCGGTCATAGTTCGGGTAAAATTTGTGCAAAAAAGCAGATTTTTGGAGGCTTATCAGTATAAGCCTCCAAAAATCTAAAAAACCGGCCAAGTGCGACTTGGACTCACACACGAAGGGTTCCGTACCACCGTACAATATTTAGCAAATATGACGTATTAAAAAAACTAGTTACTAGATCTCGTTCAAACCAATTTTTGGTGGAAGTTTACATGGTAATGTACATCATATATATTTTTTAGTTTTATTATTCTCTTATTTTAGAAGTTACAGGGGACACACACACATTTTACCACTTCAGAAGTGTCTCTCGCGCAAACTATTCAGTTTAGAAAAAAAATATATTAGAAACTTCAATATCATTTTTGAAGGCCTATCTATAGATACCCCACACGTATGGGTTTGATGAAAAAAAGAAATGTTGAGTTTCAGTTCT
Organism: Agrochola lota; assembly: GCA_947364205.1. Lineage (NCBI taxonomy): Eukaryota > Metazoa > Arthropoda > Insecta > Lepidoptera > Noctuidae > Agrochola > Agrochola lota. Next base: position 23,213,520 of record OX376223.1, read on the forward strand.
AAGTATGGGGAACCTCCAAAATTTATTGTTTTTTTTCTATTTTTATGTGAAAATCTTAATGCGGTTCACAGAATACATCTACTTACCAAGTTTCAACAGTATAGTTCTTATAGTTTCGGAAAAAGTGGCTGTGACATACGGACGGACAGACAGACAGACAGACAGACATGACGAATTTATAAGGGTTCCGTTTTTTGCCATTTGGCTACGGAACCATAAAAATATAAAAAATTAAAAAATTGAGTAACAAATTCAGTAATTTGTTTCTCTGTTTTTTAATTTTTTGCTTTCATAGAAACCTAGATATAGTGCACTAGATACATATTAGTTTAAACATTTCAATTTTCAATTTCAAACACGTACGAGCGTTTGTATGAAAAGTATGACGGGTTGGCCGCTCTTAAGTGTTTGCCACACATGCGCGAACGACACTCATAATAAGCCTTTATGTACATAGGTACCTACTGTTATTATATTTATATGATGATGAACAGTGGAGTGTCTTGTCGGCTTTACTCCATAGGAAACGCCCAAATAGAACCATGATCCTAACTTCTGACGTTTCATAAGTGCCCATGTAGGCTTATGTGAAGCTAGCAACTAGACGTGGAAATGAAATATTCCAGAATAGTGTCAAGACAAACTGCCCAAATGCTAAGAAGTACTTTTGAATGATGTCCCGAAAACGGTCAAAAGTAAGAAGCAATTCAGACTTGAAGGCCCCGTACGTAGTGCCCGATTAAGCCAGCGCGGGGCCTGTAACAAATTCTACCTAGGGGCCCTCTATGGTAGAACTTGGTTTTTTATGTTCTAAAGTTTTTAAGTCAAACCAATGTGTCTAGACAAATACGTTCAGTTAGTTCCTATAACAGTCAAGTAGGTACTTCAACCAAATAACTTTTTTCAAACAATGCTAACTGTAGTAGGTAAATTTAACAAAAACCGGTCAAGTGCGAGTTGAACTCGCGTGGAGAGGGTTCCGTACGATGAATATGTTATATACGATACGTATATGTTATGTGATAGGCGTCAATGTGTGCAAATATCAAAAGTCATTGATGGAAACAAAGTAGAATATAAATCTAATTTTAAAACTAATGCAGTAGGAGTACCCCAGGGCAGGGTAGTGGGATCATTTTTATTTTTGCTATATATTAATGACCTTCCCAATGCAACGCGCCACGAAACTATCTTATTTGCTGACGATACGACGCTAATAATAAAAGGTAATGTCAAAAATAAATTGAAACAGGAAATTAATGAAGCAATCAAAGAGATAATAATTTGGCTTAATAACAACAATTTAAAAATCAATATAAATAAAACAAAAATAATTCAATTTCAAACTTATAAATCAAACTTTCAGACTCTTAGCATAAAATATGAAGACAGTATCCTAGAACAAGTAGTAAAGACAAAATTCTTGGGGATAATAGTGGACCAAAACTGTAACTGGAAATCGCACATCGATTATGTATGCGATAAGCTATACAAATTCGTATACGCAATAAAACGTCTACGATCAACAGTGTCCGTAGACGCAGCAGTCACTGCATATCACGGATACGTATCGTCTGAGCTATCATATGGTCTGATACTATGGGGCAACTCAGTTGAAGACACTGTTAACACTGATTTTACATTCTGTGATTTCTTGAACTCACACACTGAGTTATTAGTATTACTTGTTAAAATGTTAGGAATATCGTATAATTTTACAATGTTTGTAAATATATGAGCACCATGTATCTATCACATAATTAATTTATCTGTAATTGCTTTATTTTTCATTCTTTTTTACCTATCGTGGTATAGTAATCTTATTCTAGATGCATCGTCTTCACATATAATAATTATATAATTAATATATACAAAATATTGCAAAAACATTTTAAAAGAGTAACGGTGGAGTTTCTTGCCCATTCTTCTCCATACGAAAACTACCTTTTGGAAGGGGCGACTAGAATCAATTATATTTTTTGTAAAATTGACGTCCATAAGTGCCTTTTATGTGTCTAATTGATATAAATTGTTTGACTTTGAAGTTTTAATGGCATTTCGGGTACAAAAATAGTGTGTTAGGGCAATATCTGGTGTCTGGTTTTTGGACAGCTGTAAACCGTTATTTAAAAGACTTCACATATTACCTTTACCCTGCATGTACATCAAAGCACTATGTATGCTAGTAAAACAATATCCGCACTATTTTCGCATGCAATCAGAAGTCAGTCACAAAAAGGCTGCTGCTAGAAATAGGTATAAACACGAACTAAATGTACCTCAATGTAGATTACAAATTTTCAAGCGGAATGTATGAAGGAATGCCATTCAGGTGTATAATAAGTTACCTAATTCACTTAAGGAACTTCCTATCCCCATGTTCAAGAAAAAGCTGACAAGCTGGCTATTGGATAATTGCTTTTATGACATTGGCAAATATATGGAATATTGTAAAAATCCAAGATGACATGGACTTCATTTTGACATTTTATTGTAACGATTACCTAATTATAAAAATACAAATTCATTAGACTTATTGTAAATCACAAATCTTAAAATTAATATTGGACTTAGTTAAGAACGACAACTGAATATTTGTACACCATATACTTTGTGGTAGAATGTGACAAAAATACTAACACCATACTATGTAAAACTACATTCTCACAAATAAATACAATTCTAATTCTAATATACCGCATGATGTTTTTTACCGTCTCGAAAAAAATAGGGTATAACAGGCGAACGGAGCAGAAGCCCATGGCACAGTTTTATTCTTATTTTTTAAACGATATAAAATATCGAAATTCAAATCATACGCACCCAACTAAATGCGCGGAATTTATCAATGAATTCGTAGCTTTCCTTAGCGGCCGATAGGTAGTCGCCGCACTTGCCGTCGGCCTCTTTGATATCCTTTCGCAGGTGCACAAGCCGCTCGCGTATCCCCGCCCACCCGCGTGGTCAATGCTACTAAGCAAATATTCCCGGGTATGGCTTCTGTTCTAGTTACATAACACACCATATTATTCTCGAGACGGTAAAACATTTCAGCCGTTAAATAAGTATTATACGTTATACGTATATTACCATGTTTTTTTTTATCTGACCCTTTGTTTGTGGTAACTAAAAAAGAATATGTATGGTACTATGTATTATCTACGTCATTGTCGTATTTACAATGTATATATGCTATAGCGCCCTATCCCGGATTTGCATTCGATACATTGGGACCGTCTACTCTGCATAATTGCTCAAAACCTTCCAACTCAAAATTGTCGCTTCGGGAACCCCACGTTTCTACAAATAAGGTGATATGAGATGTAATAATTATACAATCAGCTCTTCCATCTAGTAAATGTTTTCGTAATGATTGTACATTATGAAATATTATTTGAATTTCATCTCCTGGTGGCTGCAAAAATTCGAACTGGGGTATCAATAATTTTCTATCAGTCTCATCATTTCCAAATTAACTGGAGTTGTGTCTGTTGTACCTTTGCTGGGGGTTAAAATCACACCCCCTGAAGTAACCAAATAAACACTACTAGCTGACATCTTGTTGAAAATATTAGAAAAAAGTGGAATAAGAGGTTTAGTACTGCAGTGGGTCGCGTCTTATCTAAGCAACCGAAAGCAATACGTTGTTATTAATAAAGTTAATGAAAATTTATTAACCTCGTATTCATCTGACTATAGAATTAATAAATGCGGCGTCCCCCAAGGGAGTGTATTGGGACCCTTATTGTTTCTATTATACATAAACGACTTACCGCTAGTGACGAATCATAAATGTGTATTATTTGCAGACGACATTTCAATTATTGTGACATCTGACAAAAAGTGTAGACCTAAATCTGATCATGAGATCGACATTAATAATACTATTAATGACATTATTAAATGGTTACAGGCTACAGGGTTAGATAAATCTAATTATATACAGTTTAATAAATCAAAACATACTAAATACAATTTCAAATTTTATATTGACAGGTTAAAAGAAGCTCAACAAACTAAATTCTTAGGAGTCGTCATAGATCAAGATCTGAATTGGAAAGTACATCTGGATAGTTTGTGCAGTAGAATTAATAAGTTTGTTTATGCTCTCAGACAAATAAAGAACATAACCAACAAAAAAACCGCAATTACAGCATATCACGCCTACATAGAATCCATTTTAAGATACGGGCTTATCATTTGGGGTAACAGCACAGATAGACACAGAGCATTTATTGCGCAAAAGAAATGCATCAGAGCCATTTGTGGTATCCGTACTGACGAGTCATGTAAACCGTTCTTTAAAAGCTAGGTATATTACCACTTCCGTCACTGTACATTTTTGAAATTTGTAATTATGTTTATAATAATAAGGGATTGTTCAAAAAAGCCTATCAATTGAACTCTCGAAATAGATATCCATGCAGACTTGCATTGCAGGATACTCCTAAATCAGCCAAGTATGCTAAAAGTTTCCTAGTCATGTGTATACGCATTTATAACAAAATTCCTAAAGAAATAAAATTGTTATTAAATACTCATTTAAAATCAGATTACTGAAATGGTTGAAAGAACACATGTTTTATGACATTAAAGATTTTCTCAACAACAACATTATAAATTTCTGGACTTCCAGAAATCCAGTTTATAATTTTAATGCAGATAATGCTGAGAGAAAACTATTATTTTTGTATTGAGTTTGTCACAGATACAAAGTTATATTGAACTTTTAACTTTTACTAATCATTATGAACATGCGGACTTTAGATTAATATCTGACTGTAACAACTTTTTACCATGTTTAAGGCGAATAAAGACTTATCTTATCTTATCTTATCTGATGTAACTCGAGAGCAGGCTACGTATAACATTGATCGCTTTACGTTTCTATATACATTAATGAACAACTACTTTTTCGATAGTGGAGCCTTGAGATTTATGAATCGTCATTCCTTCAGCTGGTACTACTGAAAATTGAGACCGATGTACTTTTAGGTTCGACGACTTCCATTGGTTAACAGTATACGTAGAGGTTTCTAGCGGTGTACACTGCGATTCTATATATGCATGGTGATTTCGAGTATGAACTTCAACTTTACTCCTTGTCGCAATGCCGACATTTCTATCAAACTGTAACCATGATCGCAAAAGCCCTCACAATATTGACAGCTTTACTATGTTATTTTAAAACCATAGACTTCTTATAGGTTTTCCTGTAATCTATGAGTAAAGAACCATTTTTTGTTTTTTTTTTCATAATTTTAGGCTCGGTAGTTTGGAGATAAGAGGGGGGGGGATGGTAAATTTTCATCTATTTTCTTAAATATCTTTAAAACTATTTATTTAAGAATTATAAAAAAAAATATTTAAGACTCTCATAACAAGTCCTTTCATTTGATATGTGACACGATACAATTTGCAAAACTTTCTTTCTTAATTTTCTTATTTGCCCCCATATTCAAAATTCATTTATTTTCGTTACACGTCCGTGTTTGGGTCACAGAAACACATATGTGTACCAAATTTCAACCTAATCTGTTCATTAGGTTCGGAGCAAATTGGCTGTGACAGACGGACAGACAGACAAACAGACACACGAGTGATCCTATAAGGGTACCGTTTTTTTCCTTTTGAAGTACGGAACCCTAAAAAGCAACAACAGATAAATTAATTACCTATGTGATAGATACATGACTCTCACATATTTACAAACATTGTAAAAGTAGATGATTTTCCTAAAATTGTACAATTAATAAGTCAGTGTGAGAAAATAATCACAGAATGTAAAAATAAAATTTAATAGTTTATACAACTTAATTAAATTAGCAACCAGTTTGATTTTGTCTAGATTCTAGATTATCCTATGGAGCAAGACCAGCATGTTTCCAAGCATTCTTATCTTGGATATCATCCTCTAATTTGTAATATGCTTGTTTACAAAGTGTACTTTTTATATGAGTTTTAAAATTTCTTTCATCTTAACTGTAATATATCACAAGGTATTTTGTTGTAAGATTTAACACAGTACCCCATAAAAGATGTATGTACTTTAGATAATCTGAAAAATGGTTGATCTATTTTGTCGTTATTTCTAGAATTAATATTATGTCTATCACTTATTTTATTAAAAATAATATGTAGATTTTTTCTTACATACATAATATTTTCATAAATGAATTGGCAAGGTAATAGTTCCCTGAAAGATCCGCGACAATGTACTCGTAGATCATAAATGGCTCTGACAGCTCTCTTTTGTAAGATAAGGATGGATTTCTCGTCTAGCGTGATTCGTAGGAAAACCGTAGCGAGCTCGAATTTTTTTTACACCTCGGGTAGTCAAGGCTTCCTATTGACCATTTATTTATACTGAAATAGGAGTTAGTACTTTGTCGACTACTGTAATACAAATGCGAGCGGGGTGATATCGATTTTTTTTTAACCTGTGGTTTGTTAGGTGACCTATTCACCAGAAATATTGAAATAGCTTATTCAATCAAGTTTATGAATGAAGAGAAGTTTCCAAGAAAACATGCGAGCGCAGCAAGCTTGAAAATTTTTAGCATCTCACCTCGGAAGGTTCTTTTGACAATACAAAGAGAAATAGGAGTTGCTTTGTTGACGAAACTAGGATTTAAGGGCGAGTGAAGCTGGGCACGCCACAATTGTGGCGATAAGTCCCCTCTTTGGGGAGTGGCTAGAGAGACGCCACGGCGTCCTTACCTTCCGCCTGACGCAGGTCCTCACCGGAGACGGTTGTTTCGGGAGGTTCCTGTTCCGAATAAGGCAGGAGGAAACGCCCAGGTGTCACCATTGTGTGGATCGCCCGAAGGACGCGGTGGAGCATACGGTGGAGGTCTGCCCATCTTGGGCAGAGCACCATCGTGTCGTCGGAGGCGATCGGCGGCGGTGATCTCTCGCGTCTGGCCCTGGTCCAGGCCATGGTACGGAGTGAGAGGGCATGGGAAGCCATCACCTCCTTCTGCGAAGCAGTAATGCTCGCGAAGGAGGAGGCAGAACGCGTGAGGGAGAGGCAAACTTCGCGCCCTCGCAGCCCTCTGTGAGGGCGCGAAGTTTGCCTCTCCCTCACGTGTCCTCACCATCTGCAAGCCCGCGCCTGCGGTGGCCGGGAATCGGCTTGGGATTTGTGACGCGCAGGGCGTCTCCTGCCGCGGCCAGGGAGACGCCCTGGGCGTCACAAATCCTAGGCCGATTCCCGGCCACCGTAAGTGCGGGCTTGCGGACGGTGAGCAATAGCTCGCCGTCCGATAGGACTAGGCCCGGGTCGACGGCGTGTTGTGTTCGACGCGCGCCTCAAAGAGATGGCAGTACAATTGTCTAGGTCCGTGAGGGCCGGTGCCTGCCAGGGTCGCGGGAAAGTCTGAAAGGGATACCGTGGCCCCTGGCAACACACAGTCAACTGAAGGAACACTTTCGGCAATCCACGATCTTTTTTCAGAAAATACGGCATACGGCAGGCCTCTCATTGCCGTATCACAAAATACGGCAATTGACTACAGGTGAAACGAAACGTTTTTTCACTAAGCGAAAATATAACTCAAATATCTGTCACCTGAAGAGACTGTGCGCCACGCTATTTTTTTGTCAATTCTGTCAATAACCCAGAAGCTACCACGAATTGTCAAAATTGAAAATGACCTTAAAAAAATGGATGACAATTGTTTCAAAATCAAGGACAAAAATCAAGTATATTGTATCAAGTTTAAGGTGTCGCGCGACATGTGCGACAAAATGGAAAGCAAGGACAAGTACACCTTAGATAAACATAATGGTGAAGGGTGGGCGTTTTGGGGGACTGTCTTATGTAGTTGACGTTCGAAAAGTGCTGATTCTCAGCCTAGTTTGAATAAATGACTTTTGAATTTTGAATAGAAACGATAAGAAACCTTTATGGAGAAGAATCAACTGAAGAATATATATTTTTTAATTATAAACGGCAATTTAGATTTGTTTTCCCTAAAATACGGCAAACCAGACTGTGACATACGGCAGCTCAGATTTTTACGATAACAAAACTGACGGGTGGGCTTTATTATTTGGTCTATCCCTTAATGGGATTTATCTATGTCCGTAGGTGTGTCCGTGACACAGATTAATAAGATCCGTGACATCACAGTGGGCCCTATCAGAATACCAGCGCTGCGGTATTTATATTTAAATATCGCCGCATTATGCTGAGATAGTGGCCTTTTTGGCCTCGCCAGGTCTTTACTTTTCTGTTTGTGTTTTAATTTTATATTTTAATTTTTTATTATTACTGTTTGTATTTCCTGTGCGTGTCCCAAATAAAATATTTTTCTTTCTTTCTTTTCTTTCTTTCTTTAGTCAGCAAGAGTCTGACACGCCCGCGCGCCCTCCCGCTCCGCCCAGAACGGGTGAAGTAATTTAATCATTTACCTCCCAAAAAAAACCGGCCAAGCGAAGCGAACCCGAATTTTTTTTGCATACCGCCTCGAATGTTCGATCTGTTTGGACCGTTCTTACTACTTCTTACATAATAATATATATGTCATTGCTTCTGTCCCCAGAGCGTGGGGTCTGTAGCATTTGGTATACCTGCTACGCGGCTAATCCGGCCCTGTCCACACTGAGTGTCGAGTAGGGGTGCTCACACACGTCAGTTTTTTTATAGAGCCGATTATCGGGCCAATTCAATTTATATACATCTATACGACCGACTTTTTGTAGAACTTGTGCGTTTACCGTATGAAATTCTGTGGTTTATTTCCGCCAACGAAACAATCGGTTAGGATTACCGATTGTCTGACGTCGTTTATTTTAGTTGTTTGACGTTTTTGTGGCATCACGTAAATTCAACATACCACGTCTTAAGGCGAAAGCGTCAAGCTAGCCCGCGAAATTAAAATTTTCTTATTTTTTTGCAATTTGCAGGTCAGTATCATCATATATGTTGATCTAAATATGATTTGCGGCCGTATCAAATGTTTATATATAGAATTATAATCATACATACGGACTAATTACAAACTCACAATATTTTTGAACGACCTTTCTGACGATACCCCACAACATGGGGTAGACGAGGAAAAAAAAAAACATCCCCATTACGTGTAGGGGAGGTACCCTAAAAAAAATATATTTTTCTTGATTTTATTTTAGGTACCACTTTGTGGTGATGATGATTTGATTTCGATCGACGATGGTGATTTCACGCATGATTAATATGTATACGGGGTGACCGGGACATCTTTCGTCCCAATCTAATTTTTCGACGGTTATTAAAAAAAAAAACTGCTGTTTCATAGAAAAGTGCAATACCTACGCGGTCAAAATGTATGAAGTATGGAGCAGCTGTTTGCTTTTTTAATAACTGACGAAAAATTTCAACGCAGGGGGGTTCAGAATCATGTACTGAATCCATGGTAACCGGCTTCGCGTCGATGTCCCTGCCATCCTGTATATATGAGAAATTACAGCTTTCTAGTACTAACCGTCTCTGAGCTAAGCTGCGGACAGACAGACGGACAGACAGACAGACAAACAAACGGACATGGTGAAACTATAAGGGTTCCTTGTTTACCACGGAACCCTAAAAACAAACTTAAGTTAGTATTTGATAAATATGTTCTAACATAGGTAGATCTATTTAAACGTCACGCTTGGTCACGGTAAGTATGTAAGTTTGTATTCGCAAAATATTTTTAATTAACGATTTTCGGACATTTTCCTTTACTTGTGCTGTCAGAACTTGCTTACTGCCAAATTTCACGATTCTAAGTCAACGGGAAGTACCCTGTAGGTGTTGATTTATTTACTAGTAAATATCAAAATATGTCATATGCCGATTGTTTATTGCGTTGACTTAGAAGCTTGTTTTTTTAGAGGTCCAAGGCACCATAGATCTACGTATTTAATATTAATTTGATAGATAGTTATATTTGATACCTCCACGCATTCCTGAGGAAATGGGTCTTGACAGTTTGACAGACAGTCGGATAACGAAATGATCATATAAGGGTTCCGTTTTTTTTCCTTTTGAGGTACTGAACCCTAGGAATAATAATAGGTATAGTCCAAGTAATAACATAATTGTTGTTACTCATGATGCAACTTTCAACCATGATCTCATTCCAGAGCGAATGAGGCTCACGGCAGCAGGTGGCAGGGCGTAACTCTGCGTTGTTTAAACTAACGACCGAACTTCACCGAACTAATAATAGACGAGCGTCTGTTGTTACTTGTGTGCGGCCGGACGCCGCTATCTGCAGTCGCGAAGCTTCCGCGGCACAGAAGGTACATACTGAGCGCCCGCACCTCCCAGCTCGCACTCATCAGCCACTCATCAGTCCCGAAGTGCCGTCTGTGTGTGTCTGTCATCTGTGCGTCTGCGCAGTCCAGCTTAGTGCTCTAGTGTGCTGCTGTACTCTGCAACTACTGAAAATAGAATAAACTGTTACTTCGCCTAAACTTAACGTGCATTTCATTAGGTAAGTAACTAGCTACTTAAGTAATTAATTAATCTCATACGAATTATGATTAGCTTTATAGTTACGTAACATATTTTCGTAACCAATTACGACTAATCTATTTCATTTTGACAGTTCAACAACATTCATTGCGTTATTTACGTTGTTGAGTAGATTTTTATTTCGAATTTACGAAGTAATGGATTAGCAATCTGTTTCGAAACGATTCAGATTCCGATTGATTGTACACTGTGTCCAATAAATATGAATACACTCAATAAAACAAGTGCGAGTTGAACTCGCGTGGAGAGGGTTCCGTACGATGAATATGTTATATTTATACCGCATGATTTTTTTTACCGTCTCGAAAAAAATTGGGTATAACAGGCGAACGGAGCAGAAGCCCATGGCACAGTTTTATTCTTATTTTTTAAACGATATAAAATATCGAAATTCAAATCATACGCACCCAACTAAATGCGCGGAATTTATCAATGAATTCGTAGCTTTCCTTAGCGGCCGATAGGTAGTCGCCGCACTTGCCGTCGGCCTCTTTGATATCCTTTCGCAGGTGCACAAGCCGCTCGCGCATCCCCGCCCACCCGCGTGGTCAATGCTACTAAGCAAATATTCCCGGGTATGGCTTCTGTTCTAGTTACATAACACACCATATTATTCTCGAGACGGTAAAAAATTTCAGCCGTTAAATAAGTATTATACATTATACGTCATCATTGATACATCCTGTATAGCTGAACATGCGGACTTTAGATTAATATCTGACTGTAACAACTTTTTACCATGTTTAAGGCGAATAAAGACTTATCTTATCTTATCTTATCTTATGTAACTCGAGAGCAGGCTACGTATAACATTGATCGCTTTACGTTTCTATATACATTAATGAACAACTACTTTTTCGATAGTGGATCCTTGAGATTTATGAATCGTCATTCCTTCAGCTGGTACTACTGAAAATTGAGACCGATGTACTTTTAGGTTCGACGACTTCCATTGGTTAACAGTATACGTAGAGGTTTCTAGCGGTGTACACTGCGATTCTATATATGCATGGTGATTTCGAGTATGAACTTCAACTTTACTCCTTGTCGCAATGCCGACATTTCTATCAAACTGTAACCATAATCGCAAAGGCCCTCACAATATTTCAAAATTCAAAATTCAAAAGTCATTTATTCAAACTAGGCTGAGAATCAGCACTTTTCGAACGTCAAAATTGACAGATTTACTATGTTATTGTAAAACCATAGACTTCTTATAGGTTTTCCTGTAATCTATGAGTAAAGAACCATTTTCTGTTTTTTTTTCATAATTTTAGGCTCGGTAGTTTCGGAGATAAGGGGGGGGGGGGGGTGGTAAATATTCATAAATATCTTTAAAACTATTTATTTAAGAATTATAAAAAAAAAATAGGTATTTAAGATTCTCATAACAAGTCCTTTCATTTGATATGTGACACGATACAATTTGCAAAACTTTCTTTCTTAATTTTCTTTTTTGCCCCCCATATTCAAAATTAATTTATTTTTTTACACGTCCGTGTTTGGGTCACAGAAATACATATACAACGTGTGCCAAAATTCAACGCACCAGACGGCACCAGACGGTGGACCTGCTCATCACTACCCAAGAAAAAATATAGAAAAAAAAAAACATTATTTTTTTGGAAATTATCAAAAATACATAGAAATCCTTCGGAAATTAACACCCCTTAAGATGTGTTTAAGTCATAAGTCATTTATTTCATAACAAAATACATTGTGTTGAAAATATTACAGTGATAATAAATAAAATAATAACCATTTAAAAGAACATTACATTAATATTTAAAATTCATTACGCATTTAAAATGTATCAATATCAGTAATATTTAATTTTATGTCAATAATTTAAATAATCACCAACATTGTATTTACATTCAAAAATTCATCCAGTACCCATTAAAATAACAAAAATAAAAACAAACATTACAATCCACATTGGTCACAATAATAATCATAATAATTTAACTTAATATTAATTCAAACTCAATATAAATTTAATTCAAAGAAATGTAGGTATGTCAATAAAACTCATTAACATAATGTCATGATAGAATGTTGGATAAATATACTTATAATTACATAAAGCCATTAAAATATAATCACATTTTAGTTAGTTAGTTACTCTACAATACATTTCTTCAATAACAATTACTTTAATTCTCTCTTGAATACGTTTGGATTCATAGAGTTTTTAAATTGTACAGGCAACTTATTGTACATATTTACTGATTGTATTCTTGAGGCTTGTTTGACGACATTAAGCTTAGGATGTTTAACATTATTCGAATCTGTCTCTGTTCTTCTGTCTCAAACTTATGGATATTTTTAATAAAATACTGTAAGAATGTGAAGATTCTTAAAATGATCTCTACAACACTCCGTTTGTTTAATGCGAAGCATAGTTCTCAAGGCTTTTTTCTGCATAACGAAAGCAGCATTCATATTGTATTGGTAGCTGTTGCCCCAGAACTTTATGCTATATCTAAGTCTAGACTCTATGAGTGCAAAATACACCATTCTGAGGTGAGCAATGGTTAATTCATCTCTAAGACTCCTAAGAGCATAGCAAGCACTACTCATAGTGTTAGTGACCGCTTCTAATTCCTTCTTCCAATTTAAAACTGCAGCTATTTGTACCCCCAAAAATTTTACATTGTCTACAATATCCACTTTATTTCCTAATAAATGTACTTTGACAGTATCTTTGCTCTTCACGGTCGATTTAAATAATAAATATTGCGTCTTTTTTAGATTTAATTTTAAATCATTCATAGTGAACCATTTCTAAAGAGCACATAGGATATAAAAACTTAAAAAAAAAAACAACCGACTTCCAAAAAAACACTGCATAGTGAAAAATAACTTAAATTTCGGAAGTCGGTGTCTTTGGTTTTGTATTTTCGTTATTTCCCACCGACTTCGGAAATTTAAGTTATTTTTCACTATGCAGTGTTTTTTTGGAAATCGGTTGTTTTTTTTTGTAAAAAAGTTTTTATTTTGCACTTTTTAGTGGGTCAGTTTGTAATTTATCTAAGTTACAATAGCCTAATGTTGACTACTCATCACCTATTTATAAAATATTGCTTTTCCCGAAGCAGAGACGTTAATCGTTGAGGAGTTCTGCTGGTTCTTCACCATCAGCTCCACTTGTCCATATACATTGTGACGAGCATAAATTGCTTGGTATTCATATTAATGTAATCGAATCCCAACCCGTGAAATACTTATTATTGAGTAGTTCCGGTGGCCATCTGTGGCCTTCATCATCAGTTCCACTTCACCAAATGGTGCCTTCCAAGAGCAACTGCATGTGTTATTATAAAAAATACCCAAATCGCTATAGGTGTGCCTATAATATTTGAAGAGTTCCCTCGATTTCTCCGGGATCTCATCATCAGATCCTGACCTAATGACAATGGGACCATCTCGGAAGTATACCCTTTCAAACAAAAAAATAATTTTGCAAATCCGTCTATAAATTACGGAGTTATGCCCGAACATAAATATAAAAAAAAAAAAAAATATAAACAATCGAATTGATAACCTCTTCCTTTTGGAAGTCGGTTAAAAATTAATCTTCTTTTCTAAATTTTCTATATTATCGCTAGCTATAATAGGTTGACCTCCCCGAGTTTGTTAAACTTGTTTGTGAACAAGCTGATCGGCGGGCTCAGCGGTGCCATGGTAGGCTGCTCAATAGACGGAAAAATGGTCAACAATATTAGTTATGCAAACGACATGGTTCTGTTGAGCCCGTCAGTAAGTGTGATTAGGAGACTTCTAGGTATTTGTAAATCATATGCCCTGTCACATGGACTCAAATATAATGCTAGTAAGAGTGTTCTCATGGTTTACAAAACAGGGAACAAGGCTCCCTCTAACGTGCCCCCAATTAGAATCGGTGGCTCGGCACTCGTGAGGGTGTCTAAAGTAAAATATTTGGGTCACATGCTGACAGATCGGCTTCAGGACGATGAAGACCTAGAGAGGGAAAGGAGGGCGTTGGCAGTCCGCTGCAATATGTTGGCCCGCTGATTCGCACGATGTACCACAGATGTAAAACTATTACTTTTCAGAGCCTTCTGTCAGTCTTTTTACACGTGCAGTCTCTGGATCAACTTTACGTGGCGGGCTTACAACGCCCTGCGTGTTCAGTACAACGACGCTTTGAGGGCAGTATTAAAAAAACCCCGACACTGCACTGGGTCCGCAATGTTTGCGGATGCATCTGTCGATGATTTATTTGCAGTAATGAGGAAAAGCAAACTGCATCGATGATGAGCAGGGTTCGAGGTAGCACCAACACTGTCCCCAAAACGTTAGCGTGCAAAATTGACAGTCAGTCAGTCAGTGCACTAAATTCTTATTATTATTATTATGGACTATAATAATAATAATAATAACCCCACCGCCGTATCTCTACGTTGACGTCGTGGTGGGGCTTGCACGCTCCCAACTCTGGGTCTGTGCCGGTAGAGTTTACTTTGCCGGAAAAGCTGTGCTATTCTGTAACCATCTCACCGTGAAAACTTAGGGGAAGTGATCGTGCAGTGAGCTGTCAGTGTCACCCCATCCGATACTAGGGATGACCAAGCATTACATTTACAATCGTAATCGACATTTAAATTATATTTTTTATGTTAATTCTATTGATCATTTTATATTAAGTATTCTAAAGCTAGTATTTAAATGTCTAAACATTACTATATAAAGGGGGTTTTAATAAAATAGTAAAACAGATATCCAATCAGAAACTCAATTTTGTTTTATTCTATTTTGTTCCTAGACTAGTCACACACTTGTAGCGCGCGCACATCACATCACCGAAGTGTTGTCGCCGAGGAAATAACACGCGTTACCATGGTGACCACCCGCGTGATCACTTCATCCGATTCTTTAAGAATTGGGTGAAGTGATCACGCGGGTGGTATCCATGGTAACGCGTGTTATTTCCTCGGCGGCGCGCCTGCGCGGCGTGATCACTTCATCCGACTCTTTAAGAATCGGGTGAAGTGATCACGCGGGTGGTCACCATGGTAACGCGTGTTATTTCCTCGGCGACAACACTTCGGTGATGTGATGTGCGTGCGCTACAAGTGTCAGTTTTACTTGGGTTTTATAAATGATGATGATGAATAAAACATTGTAGGTACTAATTGGACGTTGGTATTTAGTACGCAAGTACGTGACGCGTTACAAGTTAAATAAGTATGTAGGTACGTAGTAAGTAAAAAAAACCTCAATGTGATAGTGTCTACCTAGCGCGCAAGCGCGATTCTTACCGCTGCAACGTGGTGAAGTGATTCGGTGTGCGCGCGCTGCAAGTGTCAGCTGTTGAACTTAAGAATTTTGTAATGATTTGATGAATATTATTTTATTCAACGCGTAGGTAGGTTATCTCCAATAAACTATTCGGTAGGTAGGTACAAATAATATACACATCTTTTTATCTATATGATTACTTAAGTACATCTTTTAGGTAGGTTCCCACATAGTTTGTGTGGGGTTAAATTACACACTATTAACACTCGATTGCGTTTATAATATAAGTTAACAATGGGTTCATAATAACAAACTATGTCGATGAGCATTTTCTTTAGTACTTAAGTAGCAGCAACGTGTAGATACCTATGTAGGTACGTTCTATTTTATTTATTGTTGGTAGGTACCTACCTGCGTAACGCGTCGCGCCTCAGGCTATTTATATTAAGGGACTAGTAGAAACAAAATAGAATAAAACAAAATTGAGTTTCTGATTGGATATCTGTTTTGCTATTTTATTAAAACCCCCCCTATATAGTAATGTTTAGACATTTAAATACTAGCTTTAGAATACCTAATATAAAATGATCAATAGAATTAGCATAAAAGTATAATTTAAATCACGATTACGATTGTAAATGTAATGCTTGGTCAATCCCTAGCATCAGTGAGTTTTCACTGACAGCTCACTCCACGCAAGTTTTCACGGTGATATTTTTACAGAATCGACATGCAGGTCTAGGATGAGGGGCCAGACCAAGAGAGATACAGAATACCCGCAGGGCAGCATGTGGCGAGCTGTTGGGCAGTAGCGACCCCACGGACCCTATCTCCCGGGAGAAATCTTGTTCCTCATCTCTGGCTTGCCTTTGTTGGCCGGCTGGAATGAACACTGACGAGGAACAGAGCTCCCACCTCATTCTTGCCTTAATTGGCCGGCTTGAGTAGAGATTTGCAAGAGCAAACGTGCTCGGAGGAAGGAAGTATTCCAGTAAGTGCTCGTAGGGATCTTGACCATCTTCCGGGCTCTGGGATTGTTCTGAAAGCCGTGGAATACCTCTCCCCTCCTCAAGCACCTCAGGACATGTTGCCCCCTTGTCGCTACGTCACTATGTGCTAGCAACAGTTTCGGGGGCCCATTATTGAGTGTGCAAGTCACCCCCTGCCATTTTTCCGTGTACATATAAAACATTGATCAGGCAGGGGCCATAGTCCTTCCATAGTTCCAGGTCATCAGTCAACTTTAGCCACCCAAACCCATAGCCCAATTTATTTTGTTTCCATGTTCTGCAATAGTCCTGCACCAACCTGGGGTTGTCCTTAGGTGCACTTGCGTAGTGCATGCAGGGATAATCCTAGGTTGGTGCCTCAATACATAAAAATGTCTAAGGGGCCTCTGCGAGTTGGCTTCGGCCCCTCGTACGCCTTCCAAAGGTCCGGGACTCCAGGGTCCCGAGAAATGTCAATAATAATAAGAATTTAGTGCAATGTGACTTTGTTTTATGCAATAAATTCTTAATATTATTCCTTTATTTCATTTATATACATATAATTTACATTTTTAAATATTTTTATAAAAACCATACAAAATCATTTAAAAATATAAAAAATAGTGGCCCATCGGCATCAGGAACAGGGTCCAAGGTGCCGGTGGTCAGGGCTCTAGAGAGAGGAACCTCCTCACTATGCGTGCCGTGTCTAGGAGAACTGCTTTCTGAATCAAGCCCTTGACCCAGCCGCGCAATGAGAGCCTCCTGAGGTGTTGGTCGAGGCTCTCCGCTATTAGGCCATTAACCGTTACGATTATCGGTACAATGATTGCGGAGTCCACATCCCACTTGTCGACAACCTCGTGTGCTAAGTCAAGATACTTGATTTTTTTTATCTTTCTCAGCTTTCACGAGATTCTCGTCATGAGGGACAGCGATATCAACAATCATTGCACGGCGCTCTCGTCGATCTATCACCACAATATCAGGCTTATTGGCTACAATAGTCCTGTCAGTGATGATAGATCGATCCCAATACAGTGTGGCGTGACCATTCTCGAGAACCGGGTCGGGCACATACCTGTAGTATGGTACTTCTGATTCCACAAGGTTGTATTGCAAGGCAAGTTGCTGGTGGATAATCCTAGCCACTAGATTATGTCTATGCAAGTACTCGCCGTTAGCAAGACGAGAACAACCGGAAACAATATGTCTGATTGATTCACCGGGACGGTGGGTGGCATGCCCGACAGATGTCAACCGTACCATCCTTGACAATGTATTTCCGATAATTATTCGTCATGATAACTTCATCCATAATCGCACAGACAAAACCTTCGGTTTCCCCGAAGAGGTCGCCGAAGCGCAGCCAGGATATAGATGCCAAAAAGTCTACATCAGGCCCATGGAGGGCCCGGAAAAAGCGTCCGTGAAGCTCTTTGCCTTGCCATACTTCCTTACGATCGTTAGTATCAAGTACTGCAGGTTTGCGCCAGTTCTCTTTCGCCAAGGAGAGCGGGGTGAGGCCCTTGTCCACTGCGACCACATCTCGGTGCATCACCACGTCAGTTTGAAGGAAAAATTCTCTGAGACTGTAAATCTCGCGGTTGTGGAGGGTTTTAGCATTTAAGAAACCTCGGCCCCCACACTTCCGCGGGATGTACAGTCTCATCACTGATGATCGTGGGTGATGCATCCGATTTGCTGTCAACAATGTACGGACCTTCCTATCCAGAGCATCAAGTTCCGTCTGAGTCCATTTGAGTATGCCGAAAGAATACATCAAAACCGGCATGACCCAACCGTTGAAGGCACGCACCTTGTTTCCGCCTGATAAAAGACTATTTAGCACTTTATTCAGGCGGCCAAAAAAGCGTTCCCTCAACGTTTGTTTCATGTCGGTAACATTGATGCCTAATGCTTCCGACATACCCAAATACTTGTAGGTTTCGGTTGAGGAGAGGGATCTAAGGTGTATGGAATCCGAAAGTTGGGTTCCCACGGATTCCATAATCTTCCCTCGCTTTACATGCATGACTGCACATTTGTCCATACCAAATTCCATCCTGATGGCATTACTGAACGTTTCTGTTACCTTCAGTAGCTCCATCAGTCGGAAATTGTTGGGGGCAAAGAGTTTCAAGTCATCCATGTAAAGGAGGTGAGATATAACCTGATCACCTCTTCTCAATCGATAGCCTAGACCTGAATCCTCCAGCAGTGTGCTTAGAGGATTCAAGGCTAAGCAGAACCAAAGCGGACTTAGACTATCGCCCTGGAATATTCCCGGTTCAATCCTGATTGGTTCATCGATCCCCCAGATCTGTCGACATCCTGGATAGAGCAGGACCGTCCTCCATTGCCCCATACATGACATCAGGAAGGCGCGCAGAGTTGCATCTATCTTGTACAACTCCAGCACCCTCATGAGCCATGTATGTGGCACCGAGTCATAGGCCTTCTTATAATCTATCCAACATGTCGACAGATCCTTCCGGGATCTACGAACCTGTTGGCTTATGGTCATGTCTATAAGGAGCAGCTCCTTAGTACCGCGGGACCCATTCCTATATCCATTCTGAGACACAGACATAATTGAGTTATTGTTAACATGGTTTACGATTTTTGCTCTAAGAATGGATGTAAGAACTTTATAGACCGTCGGTAAACACGTAATTGGTCTATAGTTTTTAGGTTCCGCAGTACTACCCGATTTATGGAGCAGGTGGGTAACTCCTGTCGTAAACAACAGTGGTAGCGATCCAGTCACTAAAGATGACTGGAATTGCGAGGCTAAGCAGACATGTGACTTTTGTAGCCATTTAAGCCAGAAATTGTGCAGTCCGTCCGGTCCTGGGGATTTCCAGTTAGGCAGCGGACGGACTGCACGGGCCACATCCAGAGGACTAATGATGATAGCGTCCATTTCTGGTATTGAATCACACGCCTGCTCAACAACACGCATCCAATCACCTTCAGTGTGACTGACGGGCACCGACCAAATGCTTCGCCAAAAAGCACTCATCGCGTCATTATTCGGTGGACGCTCATCAGTCACACCCTGAGTGCGAATGGGTCGCTCCCATGCTCTGTATACCCACCTTTCATCCCTCTGGAATATGCGGTTCTGAGTGTACCGATCCACTCCTCGCCTATACCGACGGATACGGTTTGCCCATGCATAAACTTTCTGCTTCAGGAAGTCGATGCGCTTTGTGACACGGGGTATATATTCTTGAGGAGTAATATTAGTTCCTGAGAATGCCCGTCTCACAAAGCGCATCACCCTTGGGCGTGTATTGCCCTCTCTGAAGCAGATGAGCTTCCCGATGAGTACCCTGGCCTCATTAATACGACGCTCAATCCTGCACTGCCAGGCTGGTACGGCAGGTTTCGGTCGTACAGCTAGATCAGAGTTTGGAAATTTGACACGAGGTATACGACATGCCGCAACAGCCGTGCAAAACAAGATTGAGTG
This sequence comes from Agrochola lota, assembly GCA_947364205.1. Taxonomy (NCBI): domain Eukaryota; kingdom Metazoa; phylum Arthropoda; class Insecta; order Lepidoptera; family Noctuidae; genus Agrochola; species Agrochola lota. The sequence goes on from OX376223.1 coordinate 23,233,759, forward strand.
TGTATCGCAAAGGTCAGCGCTGCTTTCAATAAAATTTGGTAACAGCGCATCCAGGGCACACACCAATGCTCTGTTTCTTTTATTCATGGGCAAACGTGGTAGCCGTGGTCTAAGGTCAGGTGATGTGAACCGGTACTCACGGATCGCATTCTCCAGTACGCTCCTTAATTCCACATTGCATAGGTTATCTGCAGATATAGCTCTGGCGTCCTCCTCCTCATCATTTTGGTTTACTTGTAGTGAAATCTCGGAAGGCGTATGCATGACAATCTGCAACGGGGGAGGGTTACTAGCAGAGCTACTCTGCATTTCCGAGCGCAGCCGATCAAGTGTAGCGTTATCCAATCTATGGTTGTGTTGAATGACGCGCACCTGATCCGACAATCGTTGGGCCGAGACGTTGACGGCAGGTTCAAGCACCTGAAACAGAGAGAGCATCAGACTTCGGTACGCTGTAAGGTTAATTCCTCCCTCGGTAGCCCCATAATATGCGCGCATGACATTTTCATTCATGGACTGGGTCCATCGCATGCGCGACACATTTCCACCGGCAGCGGGGACCCTGTTCGGGGCCTGTTGGGCCTTGAGGTTCCAAGCTCGCTGGTGGCCGGCCTCTCCCCTGCCGACGTACAGGTGTTGGCGACGTCGGCGGGGAGAAATACTCGTCGCTCGAGCTCGACGCAACTGCCGCGGCCGGTGTCATCACAGCGCTCACGGTGGGGCTGGATACCGGCGGCGGTGGGGCGGAGCTGAGCGACGAGTCCGGAGGTGGTAGGTGTGCTCGTCTCTTAGCTGATCTTGTCAACATTCCGTTTTACTTTGGTTTCATAATTATTTTTGTTATTATTCTATTCTATTTTTAATAAATGGCAAGCAAAGCCGATGTCGACTATTCTGCCAAAGTCTAAAGTGCGTTGGAAAAAGTAAGTGTTTGTTATAAAAAATAAACAAATTAAAATTCTTTGATTGATACAGTTGAACACTTTTCGTTCTATTCTATTCTATTTTTCCTTATGGCAATGGTGTTTTCGTTATTATTGTTTTATTGTAGGCCGAACAAAGAGTAAAGTAGGCCGAATTTGACAGCCGTCATTCATGATGTTTCGATTATTCTTTGGTTTTTTCATTTTGATGTTGTTTATTGTCTTTTTATTATTGTGCTGTTATTCCTAAAGGTTTTATTATAATTTTTCGTACTTCTGACGACTAAATGCGGCTGTAGGAATACTTAAATATGAAAAATATATGATATGAAAATTCAGACGTTTGTTGACATGCCAGTGTTATTATTATTATTTTCCTTTATTACATTTTAAATACTTATAAATTAAATTTTTAAATATTAGAATATAAAAAATTAAAACATTTAAAAATATAAAAAATAGTAGCCCACCGGTATCGGGAACAGGGTCCAAGCTACCGGCGGTCAGGGCTCCAGAGAGAGGAACCTCCTAACAATGCGAGCCGTGTCCAGAAGTACCGCTTTCTGAATCAAGCCCTTGATCCAGCTGCCCAACGAGAGCCTCCTTAGGTGTTGGTCGAGGCTCTTGGCAATTAAACCACTCGCCGCCGGTGCGCCGCTCTACTCGATCCACCACCACTATATCAGGTTTATCGGCAACAATAGTCCTGTCAGTGATGATGGATCGATCTCAGTACAAAGTGATATTTCCATTTTCGAGAACTGGGTCGGGCGCATACCTATAGTACGGCACTTCAGATTCCACAAGACTGTACTTCAGAGCAAGTTGCTGGTGGATAATCCTGGCTACAACGTTGTGTCTATGCAAGTACTCTTCGTTAGCTAGGCGAGAACAACCGGAGATAATGTGTCGGATTGATTCTCCCGGACGGTGGCATGCCCGACAGATGTCAACCGTGCCGTCTTTCACAATAAATCTACGGTAATTGTTCGTCATGATAACTTCGTCCATAATTGCACAGACAAAACCTTCGGTTTCCCCAAAGAGGTCACCAAAACGCAGCCAGGCTACGGACGCTAGAAAATCTACATCGGGTCCATGTAGGGCCCGGAAAAAGCGTCCGTGAAGCTCCTTACTCTGCCATACCTCCTTGCGATCGTTAGTGTCAAGCACTACAGGCTTGCGCCAGTTCTCTTTAGCCAAGGAGAGCGGGGTGAGGCCCTTGTCCACAGCGACCACATCTCGATGCATCCCCACGTCGGCTTCTAGGAAATATTCCCTGAGACTGCATATCTCGCGATTGTGGAGGTTCTTAGCGTTTAAAAAACCTCGACCTCCACACTTTCGCGGGATATACAGTCTCATTACCGATGACCGTGGGTGGTGCATTCGATATGCAGTCAGCAGCGTACGGAACCTCCTATCCAGAGCGTCGAGTTCGGTCTGAGTCCATTTGAGTATGCCGAAAGAGTACATCAAAACCGGCATGACCCAACAATTGAAAGCGCGCACCTTATTTCCGCCTGATAGAAAACTATTAAATACTTTCTTCAGGCGGCCAAAGAAGCGCTCCTTCAATGATTGCTTCATGTCAGTAACATTGATGCCCAACGCTTCCGACATACCCAAATACTTATAGGTTTCGGATGCGGAGAGGGCTCTAAGGTTTATGGAATCCGCGAGCTGTGTTCCCACGGATTCCATAATCTCCCCTCGCTTTACATGCATGACCGCACATTTGTCCACACCAAATTCCATCCTGATGGCGCTACTGAAAGTTTCAGTTACTTTCAGTAGCTCCATCAGTTGCAAATTGTTGGGGGCAAAGAGTTTAAGGTCATCCATGTAGAGGAGGTGAGATATAACCTGACCACCTCTCCTCAGCCGATAGCCTAGACCTGAATTCTCCAGCAGTGTGCTTAGAGGATTCAGGGCTAAACAGAACCAAAGCGGACTCAAACTATCGCCCTGAAATATGCCTCGCTCGATCCTTATCGGCTCGCTATTCCTCTGGATATTTCGACATCCTGGATAGCGAAGGACCGTCCTCCATTGCCCCATACACGACATCAGGAAGGTGCGCAGAGTTGCATCTACTTTATACAACTCCAGCACCCTCATGAGCCATGTATGTGGCACCGAGTCATAGGCCTCCTTATAATCTATCCAGCATGTCGACAGATCCTTTCGGGAACGGCGAACCTGTTGGCTAATGGCCATATCAATGAGGAGTAGCTCCTTAGTACCGCGGGACCCGCTCTTACATCCATTTTGAGAGGCAGACATGATAGAGTTGGTGTCTATATGTTTGTTAATTTTAGCTCTCAAAATGGATGTAAGAATTTTATAGACCGTAAACATGTGATCGGCCTATAGTTTTTGGGTTCCGCGGTGCTACCAGATTTATGGAGCAGGTGGGTAACTCCTGTCGTCAGAAACTGGGGTAGCGAACCAGACTCCAAAGCAGTCTGGTACTGAGCCGCCAAGCGAGCGTGCGATCTTGTAAACCATTTGATCCAGAAGTTGTGCAGCCCGTCCGGCCCTGGAGATTTCCAGTTAGGCAACGGACGGACTGCACGAGCTACATCTTGGGGGCATATGGTAATAGTCCCCATTTCTGGTATTGGATAGCATGCTCGCTCGACTTCCCGAGTCCAATCACCTTCGGTGTGACTGACAGGCACCGACCAGATGCTGCGCCAGAAAGAACACATGGCAACATCATCCGGCAGACGCGTGTCAGTCACACCTTGGGCCGGTCGCTCCCAAGCCCTATAAACCCACCTTTCATCGCTCTGGAAGGTGCGATTCTGAATGAATCGTTCAACTCGCCGCTTATACCTGCGAATACGGTTCGCCCATGCATATACTTTCTGCTTCAGGAAGTCGATGCGCTCTGTGACACGGGCCATATAGTCCTGAGGGCTGATATCAGTCCCTAAGAACGCCCTTCTCACAAAGCGCATCACTCTGGGGCGAGTATTGCCCTCCCTGAAGCAGATTAGTTTGCCGATGAGCGCTCTGGCCCCACCAATACGGCGCTCAATCCTGCACTGCCAAGCTGGTACAGCAGGTTTCGGTCGTGTAGCTCTAGAGGCATCAGCAAATTTGACGTGAGCTACACGACATGCTGCTACAGCCGCGCAGTACAGAACTGAATGAGTATCAGTGAGGTCTTCGTAGTCATCAAAATAGTTTGACAACTGCGAATCCAGAACCGCTATCAGCGCTCTATTTTTGTTATGCATGGGCAAACGAGGTAAACGTGGTCTAAGTTCGGGCGATATGAACCGATATTCTTGAATCGCACCCTCCAAAGCACTCCTCAGTTCCTCATTGCACTGGGTACTTACGTTTGTAGCCCTGTCATCAATCCTCTCGTCAGCTTGAATTGTAGTGTCCTGTGATGGCACTACAATAACACTCTGCGGCGGGGGAGCGATGATAGGGCTACTCTGCATTTCATTTCGCAGGCGATCAAGTACAGCGTCATCCAACATATGATTACGCTGGATGACCCGCACCTGATCCAACAGTCGTTGTGCCGAAACGTTGACAGCTGGCTCAAGCACCTGAAAAAGAGAGAGCATCCGGACACGGTACGCGGTCAGGTTGTTTCCCCCCTCTGTAGCCCCATAGTATGAGCGCATGACGTTTTCGTTAATGGATCGTGTCCATCTCATGCGCTGCACACTTCCGCCGGGAGCTGGGGCCCTATCAGAGGCCGGTGGGCCTCGAGGTCCTAAGCCGTCCGGCGGCCGGCGTCCTCCCCGTCGGCGAGCAGGTGGTGGCGTCGTGGGCGGGAAGAAATACTCGTCGCTCGAGCTCGACGCAACTACCGCGGCCAGTGTCGTCACAGCGCTCACAGTGAGGCTGGGTACCGGCGGCGGCGAGGCGAAGCTGAGCGAAGAGTCCGGAGGTGGTGGGCGTGCTAGGCGTGCGGCAGATCTTGTCAACATATTATCTTCATTTTTATTTTCTGTTCATTGTTGTTTTATCGGAGGTGACATGGGCTGTCATGTCACCTCCGATTCGGCAGTTTTTAATAAAATTCTATTGCATTTTGGTGGTGAATTATGACCTTTTTATTATTATTTTTATGGTTTTCCGGTTTCAGGTTTACTTTGTATGGAAAAACTCTTGTAAAAATGCGTCAAAATTATTATAGTTGATAAAACTGCGTGGACGAGACGTTCTGTTGACACAGCACCGCCCGCATCGGCCGTCGCTGGCCCTAGGGGAGATCCTACCATAAAGTGATCTATAAAATGATTGGCAATACTTTTAGGATCACTGATGCCACCAACGCTCACGGGTATACTTGGCTTAGGGTTCATCTTATTAGTATCCTTCCAGAAGGCTGAAAAACTCCCCTTTGAAAGGTTTGAGGCAAGAATATCCATCTTAATTTGTTCTTGCCTGCTCTGACACCATTTCAGCTTGGACTTAAAAACCCTCCGACTATTACACATTTGTTCATAAACAGTACCATTTGATGGTCTACCAGCTAACACCCATAGCTGAAACCCCAGCCTAGCCTTTCTGTGAGCATCTGAGACATGCCTGTTCCACCCGGTGATGTACCCACCCTTTCTGAAACATTTACGACTGTAGGATCTTACAGACGCCTGCGTTAAAATATTTGTAATCCTAGTGTACATATTATCCAACAGGGCCGTATGTACCGGGTCATAAAATGAATGTTTTTAGAAAAAACAAAGTTTGACAGTTTGTTTTCCTGAACATTGGTTAAAGGATTACCAAATGCTTATTAATTATGTCAACTATAGTATGGGCAGTTGTTTTAACCGTAAATCAATGCTGCGTGGAGGATCTCTAATCTTGATAAAAAATTGTTTAAAATTTAAGCAACGTAATGACATAGTTGGTTTATCAGTTGAACATTGCATTGAACTGTCCTGTGTTGAGCTGGATAAGCATGTTGTAGTGTGCGTGTACAGACCCCCTAATTATCAGAACTTTTCTTTATTTGAGTCAATAATGTCTTCAGCGATTGTGATTATTTAGCTAAAGCCATTGTAAATTATTTGCCGTCTGATCATAGTGGACAAACGGTAACTTTTAAGTTTAAAACACCTTTGCAAAAAGTGCAAATACAATTTCGACCAATAATAACCGGCAAATTAAATAGATTCAATAGTACCCTAAATAATAAATTTAACATTCTGGGCCATAATATGGACACTGTAAATTAATTGTATGAGGATTTCTTTAGAGTAGTCGACACTGAATTCAATAAAACTTTTGAAAAGAAAACAACAAATATTTGCCCTCATTTTATATTTAGTGACTGGGCAACTGGAGGTATTGGGATAAGTAAGGAAAGACTGTTTGAGCAATATATGGTCTCCGCAGACGCGATTCTCTAAGGGAACTGTTTAAAGATATTAAAATCATGACGGTACCTTGTCAATATATCTATGAAAACATCATGTACGTTAGGAAAAATCTAAGTCTTTTCAGTAAAAGAGTTGATAGACACAATTATAGCACTAAAAATAGGGACCAGTTAGTTCAACCGGGTTTCAGACTGGCTAAAGTAGACTCAACCTTCATGGGGTACTGTTTAAAATTTTACAATAAAATACCTCCCCACATACTCCAACTGTTTGAAACGAATTTCAAATCTTGTATAAAACGCACACTATGCTGCCAAGCATATTATAAGTTGGAGGATTACATCGTTGACAAAAATGCTTGGCTCAGCGCTGGTCCAGCTCCACAAGGGCGAATAAACTAATTGATTGGCATTCGAAAATATTGTTGGAGCTACTGAAGATTGTAAGACTATCTTTAGATTATATAAATTCAATCTCATAGTATTATATTCAAATTCATTTTTTTATTGCATATCACATGTGTTTACAAGGTCTTAATAATAATAATAATGAAGCAATCATTGAAGGAGCGCTTCTTTGGCCGCCTGAAGAAAGTATTTAATAGTTTTCTATCAGGCTGAAATAAGGTGCGCGCTTTCAATGGTTGGGTCATGCCGGTTTTGATGTACTCTTTCGGCATACTCAAATGGACTCAGACCGAACTCGACGCTCTGGATAGGAGGGTCCGTACGCTGCTGACTGCATATCGAATGCACCACCCACGGCCATCGGTAATGAGACTGTATATCCCGCGAAAGTGTGGAGGTCAAGGTTTTTTAAACGCTAAGACCCTCCACAATCGCGAGATATGCAGTCTCAGGGAATATTTCCTAGAAGCCGACGTGGGGATGCATCGAGATGTGGTCGCTGTGGACAAGGGCCTCACCCCGCTCTCCTTGGCTAAAGAGAACTGGCGCAAGCCTGTAGTGCTTGACACTAACGATCGCAAGGAGGTATGGCAGAGTAAGGAGCTTCACGGACGCTTTTTCCGGGCCCTACATGGACCCGATGTAGATGTATTGTGAAAGACGGCACGGTTGACATCTGTCGGGCATGCCACCGTCCGGGAGAATCAATCCGACACATTATCTCCGGTTGTTCTCGTCTAGCTAACTAAGAGTACTTGCATAGACACAACGTTGTAGCCAGGATTATCCACCAGCTCTCTGGAGCCCTGACCACCGGTAGCTTGGACCCTGTTCCCGATACCAGTGGGCTACTATTTTTTATATTTTTAAATGTTTTAATTTTTTATATTCTAATATTTAAAAATATAATTTATAAGTATTTAAAATGTAATAAAGGAGATAATAATAAAGTTCACATGGACCCTGTCGGGCACAACAATTTCATAAAAATATGAGTAGTAACATTATCTTTAAAAAACAATCAAATACAATTACATTATATAATATCACATTTAAATATGTGACATACGGCTTTGCAAATTCTCACTAGCTCTAGAAATCATGAAAAAGAATTAATTAATTTCAAATAAAAATCACACAAATTAAATTATTCAAAGATTAATTCATTAGAAATAAATTATGTCACAGATTAAATTAATATAAACAGTCAAATAAAAATGTGATAAAAAAGAAACAATTAATTCAAAATAAATAAATAATGTCACAGATTAAAATAGTATTAAAGAATCGAATAAAAGTCAAATAAAAATAAATGTCTAAAGCTGAAGAAATGGTGGAAGTCATTCTATTTAAATGTCATCATTAAAAAATAGAAACGTTTTACCTACCAATAAAACACTTATTAATATACTTACCTTATTCGAAGCTTATTTAATGAGATAGAATAGAATAGAATAGAATAGAATAGAATTTTATTTCGCAAATATGGGTAATACATACAGGTCTTAAGATTAAGTACATAATTATAGCTCAGCCACATTTTACCAATCGGCATGCAAAATTAGATAAGATTACTTATATCATTCTTATCACAATTAAGTATATCAATTTATAATTTTTGAATTATTATTTAAATCATCAAATTAATTTTAAAAAAAAAATATGTGTAACAAAAGAAAATATTTAAATTATTATCATTAGAATATTTGACATGTCATTACAATTAACAATATTATTATTACAATTCGAATGTCAAGAACCAAAATTAGAATGTCAAATATCAAAATGTATAAAAAAAAAAAAAAAAAAAATGTCAAAGAATATAAATGTCAAAAATCAAAATGTCTAAGAATAAAAATGTCAAAAATCAACGTCTAACATCAAATATCAAATATAAAAAAATAAAATAACATAAATTTATATTAAATTATAGTACCACAATCAAAACTCCCATTAGGAAAAACTTTTATCATCAAAAAAATCTTTAATTGAATAGTAACATTTTTCTAATAACAATTTAGCTAACTGTTTTTTGAATACTGAGATGGGTAATACTTTTAGATTTATTGGTAATTTATTATATACGAGAGGACCCATGGAAAAAATATTTTTTTTAAGTAAGGACGTTTTGTAACCGCCTGTATAAAGTTGACTTTTATATTGAGACCTCATTGGTCCTTGGCGTATTCTCTTATCAATCATTGATGTAAACAAATTACTGTTCATCTTAACAAATAAGGCAACTTCAAGAATGTACAAAGAAGGTAGTGTTAGAATCTTCAGTGATTTAAAAATTGGTTTACAGCTTTCTATGGGTTTAAGCCCTGTCATTGATCGAAGACAACGTTTTTGGGCCCTAAATATTTTATCTCTCTCACTACAGTTTCCCCAGAATATAACACCGAACCTTAGTAACGAAGCAACCAAACCATGATATGCTGTCACTAGCGTGTTCATATTTAACTTTTTTGAGAGATTGTACAGAATATATGCGGTTTTGCTTAATTTTTGGCACACAATTTCAGCATGGTCTTTCCAGGTCAATTTCTCATCAATATGTACTCCCAAAAATTTTGTAACTGAAGTGGTATCTACTATTTCGTCTTTATATTTAGTTACAATATAGTTTGGCCTCAGTCGTTGGAAGAAATGCATTACTTTGGTTTTTTGTAGATTTAACACAAGATTATTTTTATTAAGCCAATCTATTATTTTTTCAAGTGTATCATTTATCTCTCTTTCGTATTGAGTATTATTTTTACATTCAATTATAGCTGTGCTGTCGTCAGCAAATAAAGTCATAGGATGATGTATTTGACAAGGTAGGTCGTTAATATACAGTAAAAACAACAATGGCCCAAGTACACTGCCCTGCGGGACTCCGAATTTAGTAATTCTAACATTGGATAGATATTTCAATTCGCGTTTAGTTTTGGGACATATTCTCGAAATTTCTGTAAATTGTTTTCGATCCGTGAGATAGGACTTTACCAAATTTAGGACATTGCCCCTTATCTCATAGTGATGAAGTTTATTTAAGAGGATGTCATGTTTTACATAATCGAATGCTTTCGTCATGTCTGTGAATATTGCACATACAGGATTTTTTTTATCCACATTGTTCATTATCACTTTTAATAGATCAAATATCGCCATATTAATATTTTTGTTTTTTCGAAAGCCTTTTTGCTCTTCGCTTACAATATTATTTTTAGTTGCAAATGTGTAAATAGATTCATAAATATTTTTCTCGAATATCTTTGAGAAAACTGAAATTAAAGCTACCGGTCTATAGTTCGACATGTCTCCCTTATCGTTTTTTTTATGCAATGGTTTTACTATGACAGTCTTTAATTTATCAGGGAATATACCTGAGCTTATGCATGTATTGATTATGTGGGCTAATGGTTTAGCTATGACCTCCGAAACAAATTTTACCACCGTGGTAGAAACTTCATCGCATCCAACACTATTTTTATTTTTCAAGTGTTTTATTATACGCAAAATGTCTTGAGGTATTACTGGAGGCATGAATAATTAATTGCTGACATGGAGATTACTACTTGTATTTCTCGGATATTTACTATTTACATTTTGTACCTGATCAACGAAAAAATCATTAAATGAATCAGCAATTTGCTTAGGATTAGTTACTAATTTATCTTCCTTATTAATTTGTAATATTGGTTCTTTTAACCGACTGTTATTATTAATTATCTGCCATGACGTCTTAGCTTTATTTTGAGAACAATGAATTAGGTAGTTATTTTGAGCTTTTTGTGTGAGATTGATAATTTTTTTAAGCGTGCGTGAATAATTTTTAAATGTAGTTTTATTTTCACATGAAGGTGCCTTCCTATATTTCCAAAGTAGGTTTCTTTGTTTTCTGCTGCAAATTCTAATACCTCGCGAGATCCATTTTACTTTCTTATCGGGTTTTATATTAATTAATTGGTTTGGAAAGCATAAATTATAAAATAAACGAAACAGTTCAATAAACCTATCGTATGCCTCGTTAGGGTTATTGGATTCAAAAACGTCAGAAAAAGACAGACATTGTAGATGCTTTTTAAATAAGACTAAATTTTCTTTGGATAGATCACGTTTCTGAATGTGCCAAGAATTCAGTATGCATGTTTTTTTAACTAGAATTTTTAAGATTTGAGCAGTATGGTCTGACAATGCGAAATCGATTACTTTACTCTCACATTTTTGTTTAGAATTATGAGCAAAGTTATCTAAACAACTGCCGCTTTTTGGTCTGGTTGGTTCATTCAATTCTAATTTAAGGTTATAGTTAAGTAGTACATTTTCGAAGTCAAGTGAGAAGTTATTTCTTTTCAGTCTGTTAATATTAAAATCCCCACACAATACAATTTTTTCATTAGGTTTTGTACAAATTTTCTTTAGTAGGGTATCTAAATGATCTAAAAATGAATTTATGCACGACAAATTCGGTGGTCTATAGATACAAACAATTATTATTCCTTGTTCAACTAACTTTATCGCACAATATTCAAATAAACCTGAGATAGACGAGTTAGGAAGTTCCCTATATTTGTATCTATTTTTGATAAGGATACACGACCCTCCGCGCTTTTGTTGCTTTCTTGAAAAACACGCTGCGAGCTTAAAATTAGGGACTTTTATCAATGATTCTTGACCTGAAGTAACGAAATGTTCAGTTAAGCATAAGACGTCAACATCTATATTTTCTCTTGTAGACAACTCTTGTATGTGCAACGTCAACATATCTGATTTATTTAATAGACCAGCGATGTTTTGGTGCACAATATTCAAGTGCCTACAATAGAAAAAACTGGTTATCTTGATCAGTTGGAGTCTCGGTATTACTGCCTGTGGACGACCTGTCATCAGCCTCGATCACCAAGTTAGTACCAATATCTTGAAAACCGATCAAATCGTAGTCAAACATTATCCTGGACATGATCTGGTCATATATGTTTTTCCATCCGTATTTATTTATTCTGCCAGTATTATACGAAAACATTTCGTGCGATAGGGTACTATTGCTATCAAAAAAGTAAGCGTATTCATTGTTTCTTATGTCCGTTAAGAGGAGATTATTGAAGAGCTCTACTTTATAATTATGAATTAATGCACCTTTTTTGTATATGGGGGTGCAAATAACAATATTTGTATGGGTCAAATTTTGTAACGAGCTTTTTAAGTTATGTAGTATACGTGAATAGTCCCCCCCCCCCGCAGGTCAATTTCACCAATGAATATAAGGCAGTAATCGTTAATTGTAAAGTCTTTTAATTTGTATTTAATACTCCTTAGGAAAGATGTTGTGGTGATGTTCGGTATTATATAATTACAGTACTTAAAGTGTTTCGAAAATACTTCTTCGATTATGGGTAGAGTTCCCTGTGTGCAATTGCTGCTTATTATAGTTAATTTATTTTTGTGTAAAGCGCCTGGCACATTTTTGCTAGCAACATTACTCATTTGAGCAGTTTTGCTTAGAGTTTCCTTTATGTTTGTCAATGAGACATAACTCCGTTTCGAGGTTTGAGTATACTTCTCTTGTAGACCGTCTTGCGATTTTACATGAGGATTAGATACAGTGACGTGTGAAGTGACCTGTTTTGATTCATGATGAGTGGAATTCTCCAAGGCACTGATACGCTCTCTAAGGATTGTTAATTCCTGTTGCGCAACCTGTAATTGTTGTTGTAGGTTTAGAATTTCCTGTTCCAGCTGAATAACGTAGGCATTGTTATCGACTTTCGATGAAATGGACAGTGTGGGAGACAAGTTTGGTCGTCGTATCCCGATTTGCTTGTTTTTCTTAGTGCTTGAACCAGGACTTCGGCCCATGGAGGGAGACAGACACAAAGACTTTAATGTGCTGATTTCCGTTGTTAATTTATTAACATGTTTCTGCAAGTCGGTATTTTCTAATAATACATTTTCCAATTCGTTTTCTGCACTTTCCAGTTTGAGAGTGAGTTTTGAAATTGTCTCCTTCATTTCCGAGGTGGTTATTAAATCAGTTACAGTTCTATCCACACTCCTTGACCGTCTTTTTGGAGTAACATATGACGTATCGGACGTATCGCAGTCAGTAATGATATGCGAGTCAGACAGCATTGTATTATATTGTGCTGGTGAGAGTATTTTCTTTGTTTCACCGTCCAGATTTGAGTCCGTGACTGGACCTTGTTCCGTAGGGGATAGGGTCTTCAAAAAAGTTTCCTTTTTCCTTAAAGTAATGCCTGAAGGGTTTTCAGTTTTCGCATATTTTTTGTTTCTGATGCACACCTTACACCTCCATTTAAGTTTAGCTTCTTTATCTTTGAGGCGATATGTGTGTTCTGGGTATCCATCGCACTCAAATTCGAATCTGTTATTGCAGGCTGAGCACAACGCAGTACTTTTTATGTCTACCTTTGTTTTACATTTATGGCACATGACTAGTGACGTCATTTTGTGGCCACTACTGCTGTTGCTTGATGTACTGATTGCAGACATTTCGTAGAGTGCCTGAGAAGTGTTTGTAAAACTTGAAACGAGAACTCTGATATTTCCGAAAAGTGAATTTTGGTACTGAGATTTGAACTCGCGACCACTTCAATGACGCAAGTCAATTGGCAAAAGTAGGACGCCGTCTTATCCTCAAGACCAGACAGACAGTAATTCTATGTGGCGAAGTTTTTGACTAGTTGGCGGCTAAACAAAATTCTTAACAGCAATTTGGAGTCGCTTATTTTTAGCGATCTTATGACGGTTGAGGTTCAAAACACGGATGAATCACTTTTTCACTTTGTGTTTGATGTTATTGTTATTAGTACACATATTATATTAAGTATTTGTATCACTAAACGATTTGTCGGTTGAATATTAGTTATTTTTTTATTGCAAATTGTCACTTCTTGATTGTATTATGATTGTTTTTTACACTGTTCTTGTTTATTTTTGAGACGGTTCGTGAGTTCACATATTTGGTTTTAACTTCATAGTTTGCGAATGAGATGGTTAGACTACACTGTCACTAAGTTATTGTTTGATGTTTAATCGGTACACTTATTTTTTATTCACTTTTAAACAGTAATAGTAATTTTAAAATATATTTTACAGCAGAGAGTTTATTTGTACGACCGGCTAGGAACAGCGCCATCTAGCGTCCTTTGATAGATAGGCTGTACGGTTCCCGCCTTTGCTATACCTACCTTTTTCCTATATTTCTATCTCTTTCTAATACGTCACTTCCACTTGGCAGTGGTAGACGGAGGCTTGTGAAAGCCTTGCCATTTTGATTTCATTGAGTCTAATTACCAGGCAGAGTTTGACCATAAGCTTCGAATAAGGTAAGTAAATGAATAAGCGTTTTATTGGTAGGTAAAACGTTTCTATTAATTTGACTTGACCGTTATTCGAAGCTTATTTAATGAGACGTGTTTGTTATCGCCTGGTGGAAGTGACGGAGACGCCAATGTGAGAGTAGGTACATATATGTGTAGAAGGTTGGAAGATAGTCAATGATACTGCGGCGTTTTAAGGTAAAAATAAATGTATTTAACGGACCAAAGGTTGTAAATATGAAGGAGCGAGGGAGCACACGCGATGACCGCTAATCGAGTACTGATTGCTCAGTGGATATTAACTAATTAAGTTATATAAAAATGCTTAGTCGTCGGTAGTGTATGGTTTCACCGTACATGCTCCCGGGCAAAAAAGTTACACATCTTCTAGTCTAAAGCGACATGTTTTAGACATAGGTGACGTGGCTACGTCTCGTTTAGGGTTAGTGTCCTCACTAATTATATTCACTTCACTAGGCTGACGGTCAGCCGTACTCTGCTTTCGCGAGAACACAACACTATTCGCCACACTTTGTGATAGTAGTTCCACTGAAGAAACTGAACGGCACCTTCTCCATAAAAAGTATGACGCCAATAAAACGGCTACACCCAGCAAGCCGTAACAAATAATATACTGATGAATGTCATCTGTAGACAGAGAGTAATCTGGTAAGATAGTATTGGCAGATTTCAGTTGTTCTATTCGTTCGCCCAGGTCCACTAATGTGCTGTTCAGTGGATCTTCGTATGCGGTGTAGTGAGATAGTGATATATTAACCATATGGTTTAATTCTGCTATCTGAGGTATCGGAATATCAGAGTTTGATTTAATTGTGTTTGCTGATAGGGCATGAGAATACAAGGTAAAATCTTTACTTTTTATTACGCATTTCGGACCTAGATCAATAATTCCGACTCCAGTCAACTGTTTAAAGGAAACTTGATCTTGACATATAATCCTCGCTGAGTAGGTATTGCAGCAAAAATACATGTACCTCGATGGATCATTTAGTTCGAGCCAGCTGTCTTGGCAAGGGGATTTAATTACAACGCATTGTTTTAATTTATTATCCAGCTTGCAGAATTTTTCATCGATGCTTAAGTGATTAATTGGTTTGTTAGCTTGGCATAAATATGACTGATCATTATGCAGGCATGATTGGAGCTCCATAAACGACATTGTAAAGAAAGCATCTTTCTTCAAACTAATAGCCACGAACTCCGCAACTGGTAGTACGCTAATCATATCATTTTGAACCTGCTGAGGAACTGTTATGATTTTATAAATCTTGTAGCTGTCTCTACTGGTCAATGGAAAAGTAATCTCAAATATGAAGTATTCTTCCATCATTCTCGCCTTTACCTTCAACATACTGTAAATATGTTTTAAGTCAGATTGTAGATTGTCCACGGGCAGGGTAGTATCCTTTGTTAGTTGTCCAGAAATGAACTGTAACTCACGCTGTAACTGATCTGGAGTTAACAGATGAGCGTTGAATTTCCGTGGTAAATATCCGTGATGATATCTAACAGAGTATCCTGGATCCTTTTAAGGTTTTGAAGTAAGTTGATAGTTGTGACTGCCGACAGAGCAAAGTCTTGAGTTTTAGCTAAACTTTCAACTTCTTGTGTAATAGCAAGGGCAGCATTATCCAATTGATTCAAGTGTTTGTTTATTGTTTTATGTTGTAACTGGATAGTTTGCTCGGTTCTTTTTAATACATTGTATTCAGCCTCAATGATAGAGGTCTGATTTCTTAACAAACTATTAAGATGCTGTTCGTTTTGTTTAACAAGCTGTATATCTTTTTTATACTGTTCGGCGAATCGTTCGTCTAATACTCCGAACAAGCTATTGGCCACGTAACCGATACCGTTAATGAGTCCGCGACGCTGTCTGGTGCGCACATCAAAGTGCTGACTAATCATAAGTTGATTATAGTGCTGTATTTCTTTGAAGTCGTGATTTAATTGAAGTGTTATCATATTACAGTGACTCTTATCGTTTAGGGATGCACAGAGTCTTTGTAAATATTCCAAGAATTTTGTGGCGGCAGTATTTCCTTCCCAATAAGGGCTCATATCATAATAAACGATCAGATTCCATTTGTCTCGAATAACTTGCATGTTGTCTACTGACTCAAAATACAGCGAATTATTGCTAGGCAACTTTGATATATTAAAAGCTGCTTGAGACGATGTTATCAATGAAATAACAAAGATTAACGACATTGCTAATGATATGAAGTTAGTTTTGATTTTGCTGCTTCTAATTCGCACGTCAGGCTCTTTCGAGGTGACGTTGTTTGCTTGATTAACATTGTTATCTACCGTATTACTTGAAGCTGGCGGTATCGGCAAGATTGACAGTTTCACAATCGGCCTTTTAATTGTTCCGCTTTTTGTTTTAAGAGTTACTACCCGAACTAATCCATCTTGACCTGGATGAGTTTCTATTACTCTACCCATCATCCATTTTCCAGGTGGCAGATTGTCGTCCTGGATGGTCACTAAATCATCGATGGTAATATTTCGCTCAATGCTTCGCCATTTGCTTCGTACAGATAACTGAGTCAGGTACTCCGCTCTCCATTTCTTCCATATGTCGTTTACTATTTTAGCTGATAAATACCATCTAGTTCGAGCATCTGTTTCAGTTTCAATTATGGCAGTTCCGCTCCTTCCGGTCAAGAAGTGAGCCGGAGTCAGGACATTCAAGTCTTCGATATCTTCCGATAAGGCACATAAAGGCCTAGAGTTCAAACAAGCCTCCACCTGTGCTAAGATAGTGCTAAATTCTTCGAAAGTTAGCTTTTGTTCTCCTATTACTCGCTTGAGGTGATGTTTTAAGCTTCTAATGGCTCGCTCCCATAGACCCCCTGCACTAGGCCAAGATGGGGCATTGAAGTGCCATTCTATATTTAAATCTGCTAGCTCAGCGAAAAAGTTATGATCATATACATTTTCGAAATCGTGATAGCTTTCCTGTAGCATTCTATTAGCTCCCACAAAATTCGTCCCGTTATCGCTGTAAAGATGACGCGGCGCTCCTCTTCTGGCTGCCATTCGTCGTAATGCTGCTAAGAACCCAGAACTGGTTAAATCGGATACAAGCTCTAAATGGACAGCTTTGGTCGCTAGACCAATAAACAGCGCAATATATCCTTTAGTGGTCTTAATTCCACGTCCCTTGTTACTTTTAACATCTACATAACCTGTGTAATCCACTCCAGTGTGATAGAATGGTGGGGCCGGGTTGCTTCTGGCTACGGGTAACTCTCCCATCATTTGATGCTGTATTTTGGGCTCATGCTTTGCACAGGTAACACAGTTTCTCACTTCCTTCCTTACAGCTTTATTTCCCGCAATAATCCAGTATCTCTGTCTAAGGTTAAATAAAGTTAATCGCGGTCCACCATGAAAGGTGAGCTGATGAGCTAGTTGAATTACTAGAGCAGTAAGCCGGCTGTTATGAGGCAATATCGCAGGATGCTTCATGTCCATACTCATCATGTTTGCTTTGCTTAACCGGCCTTTAACTCGTAGAATCCCCTCGTGATCAATAAAAGGATTAAGTTTTAATAGATTGCTTCTGCTACTTAATTTACTATGTTTCCGTAATGACATAATTTCCGCTGCAAATTCAGTTCGTTGTATGTATTTTATAATGAGTAATTTTGATTTTCTCAATTCATATAAGGTAAGATATTCCGGTAAGCTACTATGCTTGCTTGACATGACTTCATTCTTGCTAAATTGTATTGTTTTGATTGCTCGTAAAAGCCATGCCACTATTTTAGTTATTTTGTTGAGTGAACTGAACTTAAGTAACAGTTGCAATATGATGCTGTCCTTGCTATCATTTTGGACAGCATTTACTTTGTTTACTGCTGATTTTCCTTTGATTTCTTGATCAGTGGTATAAATGAGTTGCTTGGCTTCTAATTTTTCGTCAAACGATTTCAAGACCTGCGGTCCTTGCCACCACAGCGTGTGATTCTTTAGTTGTGAAGCTGAGATGCCTCTACTGGCTGCATCTGCTGGATTATCCTCAGACTTAACATATCGCCAGCAGCTTGGTTTCATTACTGTTGTTATAATTTTAGTCCTATTCGCCACAAAGGGTTTCCATCGGCTGGATTCTCCTTGCAGCCACCCTAGGACCACCATGGAATCAGTCCATCCATAAATCCTCATATCTAACTCACTGTAACAGCTAATAACTTTGTTCATTAACTTCGCTAACAAATACGCACCGCTCAATTCTAATCTCGGCAAAGATATGCTCTTAGAAACAGGTACTAATCGAGCCTTAGCAACAACTAGTACTACTGATGTCTCATTTGCTTTCCATAATCGTGCGTAAATTACTGCTGCGTAGGCTTTAGTTGATGCGTCACAATAACCATGCAGTTCTATGACGTCAGTAGGTTGATACCCTATCCAGCGCGGTATTTTGCATTGATTTAAGTATTCCATGTCTGTTTGTATCGCTACCCATTCTGCTTTGATGTTTACAGGAACTTCTTCATCCCAATGCATTTTGTTTAACCACAGCTTTTGGAATATCAGCTTTAGCTTTGTTGTGAGTGGTGACAACCATCCCAACGGGTCGAATACCTTTGATATTTCCGATAAAAGTAGACGTTTAGTTACTTTTGCGTTTGGATTAGCTATGCTGTATTTGAAATTAAACATGTCATCACAAGAATTCCAGCGAAGACCTAATGTTTTTGATGTACTTTCTGATTTAAAGTTAAAAATTATATCGCCGTTGCTGCTGCTGCTTTTTTCTATATTTTGAAGGAGTTCTGAATGATTTGCTGACCATTTTCTTAGTGTAAAACCTCCTGATTTTAATAATCTGTTGAGATCATCAATAAGCTGCTTTCCTGTTTCGATGGAGTGTGATCCATGGACCAGATCATCCATATAAAATGACTCTTCTAGTATCTTCGCAGCTTCCGGAAAATTTC
The DNA here is from genome assembly GCA_947364205.1 of Agrochola lota. NCBI lineage: Eukaryota > Metazoa > Arthropoda > Insecta > Lepidoptera > Noctuidae > Agrochola > Agrochola lota. The sequence goes on from OX376223.1 coordinate 23,252,753, forward strand.
TTCGTTCATCCGCGGCTAGACGTTTTAGAGACATCATTGCTAGAAATGGTGCTGATTTAGTTCCGTATGTGACGGTGGTAAGGTTATACGTTTGCAAAGGTTGATCTGATGCATACCTCCATACGATTTGCTGATATTGCTGATCTTCTTCGCTCATCAATATCTGCCTGTACATCTTCTCGATATCCGATGTATAAGCGAAACGATATTGACGCCACTTTAAAATTAGTTCTTGTAGGTCCTGTTGTAAATTTGGGCCTTTATTCATCAGGTCATTCACACTATATCCGCTTGACGTCCTTGCTGACGCGTTAAACACTACGCGTAGCTTCGTAGTTGCTGATTCTGCTCGTTGCACGGAATGGTGCGGTAAGTAACATGATAGCGCTTGTTTGTTATTTTTGCTGTTACTAGGTACCATATGTCCTAAGGCAATGTACTCACTAATAAATGCTTTATATTGTTCTGCTAAAATGGGTTGTTTGCTAAATTTTCGTTCCATATCATGGAACTGTGCTATGGCCATCTCTTTCGATGAACCTAGTTTTTCATTTATATCAGCTTTTAGTGGCAATCTTACTTCGTACCGCCCGTCTTCACGACGTTTTGTTGTAGATGAATAGAAGTCAACACATTCTTGATCTTCCAATGATAAGTTCGTATTTTCGCTTATATCTTCGATCTCCCAAAACTGCTGAATATCGTGAATATTATTCATGACGACGTTGCATTGAAGTGATGACATTTGGCCACCGCCGTATATAATCCAACCAAGCTGTGTTTCTTGTAACACTGGTTGCGATAAGCTTTCTCCTTTGATCAATCCTCCTAATAATATCAAGCCATTCACTTGAGCGCTTAGTAATAAGTCCACTGGACGGCTATGGTTAAAATATGGATCAGCTAGTTTAAGATTTTCTATGTAGGACCACTTCGATGTGTCAAAGGATTTATACGGGATATCTTTTAATAGGTTGCTCATAATAAGTACGTCGGTATTAAACGAAAAGTCATTATGTGTAGAGAAACAACATAATGTGACCACACCGTTGCAGTTGTTCTCGACTTCCCCTACTCCGAATATCAATCCGTTGAATTTTGATCTTTGTAATCCTAACTTCTTCGCTGCACTTTCTCTTATCAGAGAAACTTGTGATCCAGGGTCAATGAGTGCCCTTAAGGCATGATAAGATCCATCAATCGCTGCGACTTTGATCAAGGCTGTAGCTAACAAAACTTCATTCGTTCCTGGTTCATTTTGTGACATATGCGCAGTCATTGCGACATTGTCTTGCGAATTTGGGTCAGCTGTTGTCGTTACAACGCTATTCGATTGCGATATATTTTTTGAGCAGGCGTCATGTAAAACGGAGTGGTGATTTCCGTCACATTTGCGACATCGCCTAACGGAAATGCATTGCTTGCCATTATGGTCGAATAAACAATTTTCGCATAATTTTAGCTTTGCGGCTGTTTTTAATTTTGCTTCATTAGGCAACTGCAAAAATTTTTCGCAATTGAACATGGCATGTTGATGACCGCAAAATTGGCATTTGCTGGTCGACACGTGTAAGGCTTTTAAATGCGGCTTGTTAAATTTATTGGCATAGTTGTATCGTCTTGCTTTTTGATTTTCAGGAAGGTCGTTATTTGTATGATTGTTTGATTTCGGTGATGCTTGATCTAGCTTTCTGCGGGATGTTTCCAGGCTCGTAAATTTACTTTCTAAGTAGTCCAAAAAATCCTGCAAAACCGGTAGCTCCCTAGAATTTTTAAGCGAGTCTATGTAATCTCCGTAGGTTTCGCTATCAAGCTTCTGTGACAATAAATGCACGAGAAGTGGATCCCAGGTGCTTATATCAATCCCTAAGTTCCGTATGGCATGTAAGCTTTCTAGTGTTATGTCATGCAGTTTTTTAATATGACCTACTGTTTGCTGCTGCATAGTAGATAAACCTAGCATAGTATTTATAATTGATGAAAATATGAGCTTTTTATTGTTATACCGATGGTTTAAGATTTCCCAGCAGGTATCATAGTTACTGGAACTTATGGGAAGATGCTGAATGAGTCTTTCCGCCTCACCCTTGACCTTTCCTTTCAAAAATTGCATTTTTTGCGCTTGCGACAAGGTAGGGTTGCTGTGAATAGCTTCGGTAAAGAGGTCCTTGAATGACGTCCAATGCTGATAATTTCCTGAAAATAAAGGGATATCCATTTTCGGTGTGGAGTGCTCTCTATGTGATACACTCCAAAGCTTTTTGTTGATCATTTTCTTTAGATGGATATATGCTCGCTCATGCTGTGTATAAGCTGCCTCGTAATCATCATCCTCTTCACCTATCTCGCTATCAATCTCCCAATGAAGACAGTCAATTTGTGACCAGCGTGCTTGTAGAGTTCGTAGTGCGTCCTCCATTTCCCACTTTTCGGACATGGAGTCTAGATCGATTAAACCCGCTGATCTCTTGAACGCTTTAAAATTTGCTGCTTGTTTACGTATCATATCATCAAATTTGCTAGTTGAGCCTCTTGACTCCATAGTACGTAAACTGCTGACTTTTCTTGTCTGCTCATAACCCGATGGCCCTGCTTCTTGTTCGGCTTCCTTTTGCTCCTCTTGTGTCGCTTGAGTACTCCTAACGGTTCTCATAGGCGTTAGCTTGCTTGATAACTGCTGGCGTTGTTCGCTGATTAGAGATTTGGCGGCTGTATAATGCTTGCTAACCTTTTCATGCTCTGAGTTTATAAAGTACGAATGATCTTTGACCCCATATTCACAGATAGCTAAATGATTATTCTGATAATCTGACCAATACTTCTCTAACATCTCTAATCGCCTTTTGAAATAGTCATCAGATTTCCTATCTGCGCTATCCTTTTTTATATTTATCGGTATTTTCCGGATTAATTCGCTAAGTTCAATTTGTTGATAGTAAAGATCCTCCATGTTGCTGCTAGTTAGTTTTTGAAGTTAAAAAGGAAAGATCTTACTTGAACAATAGTGGCGTTTGACTGCCCCTGGTTTGCTGTTGTCGCACTTCGATTGCTGATGCTCGGCTATAACTGGACACTGTCGTCCTGCTGCTGTAGACACCGAGTGCTGCTGCTGTAAATACCGATTCGCTGCTTGCTATTCCGGATGCTGATTGCTTCGTGCTTGAAGCGCTGATGTTCCGTTGCTCGGGATGCTCAGGAACGTTGCTCGTGTTCACTAGTATTGCAACTCCGCCTTGTGCTGCTATAGGGTTTTGCTACAAATACTTTGCTAAAGTTCTGCGTTTGCGAAACTATGTCCACAGTTCACGCGTATCACTGTTATCCAATATGCTGATTTCTGAACGAGATCACTCACTAGATTCTAAATACACGTAACTCCCCAAAGAAAAACGAATACTAAAACTCGCGAGGTCCCGCCCGATAGCTCGAAGGACCATGTAGAAGGTTGGAAGATAGTCAATGATACTGCGGCGTTTTAAGGTAAAAATAAATGTATTTAACGGACCAAAGGTTGTAAATATGAAGGAGCGAGGGAGCACACGCGATGACCGCTAATCGAGTACTGATTGCTCAGTGGATATTAACTAATTAAGTTATATAAAAATGCTTAGTCGTCGGTAGTGTATGGTTTCACCGTACAATATGTTTTTTTTTAATGTAATGTATGTAAAACCAGTGAGTATTTTATAAAGCAGATAGGTACGTAGGTACCTATCTGCTTTAGGCTATAGGTACTTATTGAATAAATAAAAGAATCTCATCAAGAGGGTAATTATCGGGCCAATTTTTTGAGGCCACAGCTGACCTGATACTCCCAGGAGATGCCTTTATACCAGTTTCTACTAATAAAGACTTAATCCAGCCCACAATTAGGGTTTTTGATGCTGATTTAGGTTCCCCTCTGATATTAATAAACAAATTACTGGATCTTGCAGCACTTCTACGAATCTCAAGAAGCGAAATTGTATGCTTAATCCAGTAGACTGGGTCTAAGTTTTTGTTATTTTGATTAGAAATTAACTTCCAGCCGAATTGTCTGTAATTCACAGAATCCGTTTTCGATCCGAACACTGGCCAAAAAATAACAAAATTATTTTGAATACAATAATTATTAGAATCAACTCTGAGCAAAGTTAAATCATGGATTCGTCTTCCCGAGCATAGGAGAAGTAGCGTAGCAGTATGTCTCTGCACTTGAAAAATATTATTTTCATCAACGCGTTTTCCCTCTAGAAAAACAGCGTGTCTGTCAATATTCCAAACTGGAGCTTGGCATGGGTGATTGGTTTATGTAATGCTATAGATTTTAAAACATGTTTTACTAGAACATTTGAACTTAACTGGCCCGATATTTCTGGGTTGGTAAGGGTGGAAACCACAGACTTGTGTAACAAAATAGAATTATACGATAATTTATGAACTAAATGGAGATCAGACAAAAATCTAGCCAAATCACTTGCTATTGGAGTCGAAGGATTAACCTGGTGGGATTCGCACCAAGCTAGCCATCTCTTCCAAGCAACACTATAAACTTTACGTGTCGATGGACGCCATGACTTCCCAAGAAGTTCTAATTGACTGCTATTCCAGGATGTTAGCATCTCAGACCACCCCCACATTTCCACACCTCCAGAGTCATGTCGTGAACGTTCGATGGAGGTAGTCCTGTTGTCGTGTCGATCAGGACTTTGTCTAGGTGATGTAGAGTGAATGGAGCTGCTAGGGCACGCATTTTAATGTCGGGTCGCCAAAAAACCCGTTCCCATCGTGGAACTACTAGTAGGTACGTTCCCTGTGCTTGATTGAGACAACTCAGGACCTTGGGGATCAGAAAGGGTGGAAGAAACACCCACGCTAGGTTGTAATTCCACATTTGAGAGAACGCGTCGTAGAACAGGGCTTGGTCGTCGTTTTGATCCAGGGACACGTAATTCGTCAGTACATGCGCTCGGTTGGACGCAAATGGTCGATCAGTGGAACTCCCCATTAGGAGAATACTTTGTTCGTGCATTCTGGAGTTAGATGCCACTCTGGAGTTACCCGAAACCTCGACAAGTGATCGGCATGGCCGTTGTATATACCGGGTATGTGAAAGACGTATGAATATGAATGTGATTTGGAAAACTTTGTAGGTTAAGTCCATGAGAGGAGCCGACTTGGTGCCCCCCTCGTGACGGAGATATGCGACTACTGACTTGTTGTCGCTCTGAATCAAAACTGTCTTGTATCTCAGGAGCTGACAGTGATCTTGCAAAACTCTTAGGATTGCTAACATTTCTTTTTGATTGCAATGGAGATCCATCTCGGCCTCTGACCAAATACCCGAGAGTGAGAGATTGTCCAGGCGAGCTCCCCATGCGATGTCCGACGCATCCGTTGTGAGGAAATGAGAAGGCGGCGGCATATGTATGGCCTACGGACATTGACAATTCTGGCGCCACCACGTTAGATTGTCTATAGCAAGACGAGGTAAGGTGTGTAATATCCTCTGATCTGACTTTAAGATTTGGTTCAGTAGGTTCAAAAGCGCTCGAAAGTTGAGTCTTGCTTTCGGAACTGCAAAGCTGGCAAAATTTAGTAGACACGAGGCTCTGAAGCTCTCTGAGTGTTGTGCGTTGTTTTTTCAGCATCTGACCTATTTTGTCCAAAAATACAGGAATCTTCTCGTCTGGAAGTCGTTTGCGATTCGACCATGGATCCCAATGAATTTCTAGAAACACTAGTCTTTTCGACGGTGTGATAATCGACTTTTCGTGACGTTTCCAAAGTTTCTAGCACAATGCTCACATGACTTCGAAGCTTGGTTTCGTCCTGATGAGCTACCAGAAAATCGTCGAGAAGAACTATACTATTCTTACACCTCGTTGTGTGAGAGTCTGAGCTATCCAATTTGTGAGCGTAGCAAAAGTCTTGGCGCTGTGGTTAGGCCAAAAGGCAGGCAAGTCATTTCTAGCAATTCGTTGCGAAGAAGGCGCAGAAACCTTCTGTGGCTGCGAGCCACAGACAAATGAAAATACGCTTGAAAGAGATCGATTTTACATAACCAATTGTGCGGTTGTAGAAAGTCGGGGATGCAATTCACATTTATTAGCTTGAATCGATCGGTTTTGATGTAAGAATTCATTGCTTTCAAGTTGAATATTGGTCGAGTCGAGCCGTCGCCTTTGGGACCAAGAAACATCGATGAAAGGAAGCTTGGCAAAACTACAGACCGTTCTAGAACTCCCTGTTCTATCATTTTGTTTATTACAGATGTCATTGCGGCCGATTCTGGGACATTTAGATTTGTTTCGACAACACTTGGATGAACAAGTGGTGCCTTCTGATAAAAAGGTATGCGATACCCGGTTTTCATTTTTAGAATGATATCTGGAGCATTAATTTGTTCCCCCCTTCGCCCGATACCTTGTTCGCGAGTGGACGTGTGTTTCGTTTTTTTTAAATAATTTAAGTTCAATGTGTGTAAGCGACCCTAACCCATAACAATAAAGTAATAGTGGACCATATCGCTTCTAAGCCCCGCTTATCGTTGCACGCGGAGTGCCTGTGGGAAAAGGACATTAGCAATAATTTGCCTCTCGCTCGCGACCCGCTACGTTGAATCTGACCAAGGTCAAGTGACGTGCCGTAGCTGCGATCGCTACACTCAACTTGAAAGCTACCGGTAGTGCAATACGATCGATTTTTAAACACCCAAACTTCGTGATGTCGGTAACACGATCACCACCAAACTCTCCGGCGCGCCCGGCAACAACTACCAACCTAATGCAAGTGAAGTCCGATTCAGACATTCCACAGATATCGTTGTCTAGTAGCCCATACGACAATAATAATATAACTTCGCGTAGCAAACGCCCACGTTCGGAATCGTCACCCAAAAACAGCGAACTGCAGGACTTCAAGCAAGAGATACGCCATCTTCTTACTACTTGGAAAAAGGAACAACAGGAATACCTAACAAAAATCGCAAACGAACAAACCTCCCAACTGAAAACTCTTATGTCTGAAATAGCTGAGCTAAAATTGCAAAACAGTTCATTGCATAAATCATTCCTAGATATTGATAAGACAGTCACATTCATAAGTAAACAATATGACGATATTTCAAAACAAATAGAGTCATCGCAAAAAGAAAAAAAGGCTTACAGAGACAGTATACTACACCTGGAAACAAAATTACAGGATCTCCAGCAACTATCGCGATCATCCACCATAGAAATCCGCAACGTACCCAATAAAGAGAAAGAGTCCACAGCCGATCTCACCACCATAATGAATAAACTAGGTACCACGGTCAACATGACCGTCGATAAAACTCTTGTACGCGACATTTACCGCCTGCCGGGTAAGCCTGGAGTGGTCAGACCAATAGTTGTTGAATTTACCAGTGTGGAAACAAAAAACCAGATAATCACCTCGGTACGAAACTTTAACCAGGAACACCCAAATGAAGGACGCTTAAGTACCTCCAGTATCGGGCTGCCCGGTGACCGCCGTCCAATCTACGTTGCTGAATATCTTCCTGCCAGCTCCCGGAAGCTCTTCTTTGCGGCGAGGGAATTCTCAAAACGTATGGAGTACAAGTTTTGCTGGACAGCGAACGGAAACATCTTTCTACGTAAGGAGGAAGGAGCCAAACATCACCTTATTAAATCCGAACACTCCCTAACTGAACTGCAAGCTCAAGCAAGTCAATGACTATTTCTCTTCATAACAGTATTTGCCATTGTATGTATCTCTTTACTTCCTAGCCACTATACATTTACAGAAAATTTCAAACACTTAAGTACATTTCTAACTACCCATCCATCACATACCCAACACTACAACTTATACACCACTAGCACACACACATTACACAACATTAATACTAATGCTACCACCACACTGATTAAGCATAACAATATACGTATAATAAAAACACATATCACTCAACGGTCTGTTTTGTCGGTATGTATTCCATATAACGATTTAACCTACTTTCGTTCAAATAACCGGAATGGCTGCACATTAATCTATACGTCTAACTCATTAACATCAAAACCTAAAACTCAAATTAATATCGAACCCCTATACACACTTTGTTACCATGTGTCTAATAAATGGCTGCTTTAAATAACATATCTACCGACTTAGATCGTATTGAAGTATCTACGTCATATACATGTCAACCAGACCGCTGCAAAGATTATTTACACACGTCAAATGCATTAAATGTTTTACACCTAAATATCAGAAGTATCACTAAAAATTTTGACGAACTTAGATGTCTCCTAGTCACAATGAAAATATCATGCGACGTAATTGTGCTATCTGAATGCTGGCTTAAACAAAATGGAAACATCCCTATTTTGGATGGATTCTCATCGCACCAAACCCAAAGTTTAATTAACCAAAACGATGGCTTAGTTTTATATGTTAGGAATAATCTACGTCACACTACAACTGAACCGACTTTCCCTGACGCCAGTTGCCTAACCTGTTCCATAGAAAACAACCTAACTATCATTGCCTTATACAGACCACCATCACAAAGAAACATTGACCCATTCCTAGACCATCTAAATAATGTTATTCTTGACCTTAAAAATCACAATCACACCACAATTATTGGAGATGTAAACATCAATATCAGCCCTGATAACAAAGACCCACGCTCTCTACAGTACCTTAACATGACTGCGTCTCACGGATTTCTCCCAGCCTACCTTCTTCCTACTCGCCTGCATAACTGTATAGATCATATTCTTTTAAAAACCAACCACAAAGCGACTACTTTAATATTAAAAACAACAATAACCGACCACTTTGCAGTCTTGCTAAATTTAGAAAATAACAAACCCAAACCTATTAACAATAAAGTTCACACATCTTCCCTTAATCTTTCAGGCGCTATCTCTGATATCGAAAACTGTAAATTCTCTGTTTTAGATACAATGAATGAGCCCAACCAAGCCACCAATGAATTACTAAATATAATCTCCCCCATATTAATTAAAAATACTATTTATAGAACAATCCCATGCAAACAAAGAATTATAAAGCCTTGGATAACTACAGGTCTTTTGAGATGCATACGTAATAGAGACAGAATGCACTATAATACAAATAAGGAACCGAATAACCAGATCTTAAAAATAACTTATTTACGATATCGCAACTTCTGCAATGATTTATTAAAAAGGATAAAGTCGGACTATGAAGAAAAGGAATTTCAAAAAGCTAAATGCAACCCTAAAAAAATGTGGGAAACTGTCCGCAGTATAACTGACACCAAAAGCGTGCGCTCGACACCAACAGAACTCCTATCAATCGAAAACTGCCCCACTAAGTCCGTCAACAATGTTAACACGTTCTTTGCAAACGTCGGTATAAATCTTGCAAACAATATACCTAACTTAAATTGCCCTCAGTCTGTCGAAATCCATCAACAAAATACAGCCAACTCAATGGTTCTTCTGGAAACAGACGAAGAAGAGGTTAATTCAATTATAAACAGCCTCCGGATTGACAGTGCTACGGGCTGTGACGGCATCCCACCAAAATTGCTAAAACACGCTAGTCACATTCTGGTTCCACCTATCACACGTATATGCAACCTGGCAATATGCACAGGTATATTTCCCAACGCTCTAAAAAAAGCCATCGTACATCCAATATACAAGTCGGGTGACAGAAACAAGGTCACGAACTATCGCCCAATTTCAGTCCTTCCAGCAATCTCTAAAATTCTGGAAAGAATAATGTACAAACGCCTTAATAACTACCTAAATAAACATAAAATTCTCTCCCAAAACCAGTTCGGTTTCAGACGCGGACTATCCACAGAGGATGCGGTGACATCTTTACTAGATTTTGTAGTTGACAAAATCGACAATAAGTTCAAGTGTCTAGGAATCTTCCTAGACCTTTCGAAGGCGTTCGATACAGTGTCTGTTCCTCTACTTCTTTCTAAACTAGAATCCATCGGAGTGCGAGGCATCGCTCACGACTTGTTTAAAAACTTTCTTACTGATAGATTGCAGTGTGTTAGGATAGGGGAGTACGTTAGTGAAGCAAATCCTGTAATTGTCGGAGTCCCACAAGGAAGTTTGCTCAGTCCTCTCCTTTTTCTGATCTACGTCAACGAACTCTGTCAGCTGTCCCTTCTATCCACAAAAATAATAGCCTATGCGGATGACACGGCAATTCTATCGTATGGCCGTGATTGGGCCTCAGCTAAACAGACAGCCGAAAAGGGACTCAGTGAAGTGATGTTATGGCTAAAGCAAAACAATCTCACACTAAACGTTGCGAAAACTAATTTTATCACCTTTGGCTCAAGACGTTCCACCCTACCACAAGACGGTTCACTACTTATTAAAGCCCACAAATGTTCCAACCCTCTCCCCCTTTGCACATGCCCCGTTGTAACTAGAGCACCAGTGGTACGATATCTCGGCCTCCAATTAGATGCCTGCCTATCCTGGAAAACACACTTACAAACAGTGTCCGCACGAATACGAAAACTTATTTTTCTATTTAAGAAGCTAAGGGCTACCAGCGAAATCCTTAAGATTGTTTACTCGGCACTAGCCGAATCAGTACTGAGCTATTGCATCACTGCCTGGGGAGGAGCCGCCAAGACCGACATTATACAAGTGGAACGAGCCCAGAGAGCCGTAATTAAAGTCATTCTAAAAAGATCCTTTAGATTCCCAACGCGGCAACTTTACATGGACTTTAAAACACCAACGGTTCGACAACTATTCATACTACGCGCAGTCATGCGAAAACATGCCACTCTTCCATACAGCGTAAATAACAGCCCGACAGTAAGAAGAAGACCCAAACCGGCTTGTCCCACAACACATACAAAAACTACATTCGCTAGACATCACTACCCCTACCTAAGTGCCCTTATATATAATAAAATACATCAACAACATAATATACATACACTAAACACACACACATGTAAAAAAATAACTAAAGAATTCCTCCTCACCCTAGATTATGATGAAACAGAAGCACTGATGAAACCCATATATGCAAATAAATAAATAATTATTAATATTACGAACGCTTACACAGACACCCCAAATCACCCTCCCCTTCAACACACACACACTTATACACACATCATACACCACACACTCATACACTTTCCCTATTACACACACACACACACACATCACACGCGCTTACTCACAAACTATTGCCACTGTTACACGTTTTAGATTCCCTAGTTTTGTAAAATAATCTTACCGGACGAATGGATGGCCCCTATAACACAGGATTTTCCTAGCATATGGGTCATTATTCACAAAATTGAGCACAAATGTAATACCATAATAACGTAACATGCATTGTTTTCTTCTTTTTGCTAAATAAATTATTATTATTATTTTTGCAGAGTGTTTTTTCTTCTCAGCTCTTTAGCTGGTTTTTGCAACATTTACGGGTATTATTATTATTATTATTGGTTTCGAAACTGTAGCAGGCGGCCCGCTCTGAACGAGTCAATACTTACGTCGTTTGCTGCCATTATTCCGCTGGGGAGGCGATGACGCGCGCCTTCGTCCGTACTTTTGATTATTTTGTCTAGCAATAGACCGGGCTCGAAAACAATTGTGATTATTCGGTGCGACCGAATTATACTGAGCAGCACGGCCATGAGCAATACCTTGCGAAGGTGGGGGACCGCTGCTGCATCCACCTTGCGGAGGTGGTTTACTGCTATTGCAATGTGCGTGCGAATTATTGTGTTGACACGCCGGAGCTGCACGAGCTAAGCCCTGCGAGGGCTTATTATAAGGCTTTGACCTCTGCGAGGGGCCGCGGGACTTTTTTGCATCCGCCTGCGAGGCAGAAGACGTATTAGCTCTTTGTAATGGCCAAAAACATTTTCTTACGCCGCCAGCTTTCTCGATAGCAGCAGTAAACTTCTCTGTGTTGAACAGGTTTGTACATGTCGGTGGAATTTTCTTTAAGCTGGCTTTCATCAGTGGGTCCTTTGTCTATTTAGTGACACAGTCTCTCCGCATTTGGAGAATCTCAGCACGATGTCCACAAACAATCTGTAATAAATCTGAGGAACACGTATTACGTCCCCTGTAGAAAAAACGACATTAACCTTTTGAAGCAGGATGTCATAATCTAGCGAGTTGCTATTCCTCGCCCATATTAACAGATCTTGAAGGCTTCCTTGCAGTGCCTCTCTTTGTTTGAGCACGCATATGGTCAGGGCTGCAAACGTCTTATCAGCATATATGAGGTGACGAGGAGAATCATACGCTTTAACTTCTTTATTCATTTCAATATCTATATAACCCGGGGAATAATTATACAATTTTTGAGTGTCTGTATACCTGATTCCGTCCCATTCACTTTTATTTTAATGTTGTAAATCACATAGCAGCTTCAAATATTTTTCTGAAGTCTTAGGCACCGAAGGTTCCTTCAGCTTAGTTTCAAAAGTTAACGTAAAATCTTTATCGCCATGTGCACTAATATTCGTAAAATTTTCATCGCCACGTGCACTAACATTATCAGGTTCAACATCAAGCATTTGTTCGTAATGATTTTCATTAACACCGGACATAAGTGAGATGACATCGTTATCATAATTTTTATTATTACTACTCACGCGATAATCGCTGTCCTTGCAAACCATTTGCTGCCGAAGAACACGTACTTCTTTAGTTAATTTTCGAATCTTACGATTGGAACGATGCTTGCGTTTACCGCCTTTTCTCTTCTTATGGCGATTTCCCTTCGGTTTACCTCCGCTAGACGACGAGGAGCTGCTACTGGAATTCGAGCAACTATAACTCGAGCTGCTGGAACTGCTTGACCGAGCTCGTCGCTTGTATGGCGAAGAAGGGCCTGGAAGCACATCAATAACCGCATTCTCGGCAATATTATACGATTCTGCCTTATTAAAAACCGAAAATATTAGCTTTGTTCAACTTTTAACATTCAGAACGACCGAGTTTATATATTTTTTTTTTTTCAAAATTTTGGAGGTAGGTCTTGCAGCCAAGTGTCGGTCGGCCCGACAGTTGGACCGACCCGGCGGGAAACAAGACGCCAATGAAATCAAAATGGCAAGGCTTTCACAAGCCTCCCTCTACCACTGCCAAGTGGAAGTGACGTATTAGAAAGAGATAGAAATATAGGAAAAAGGTAGGTATAGCAAAGGCGGGAACCGTACAGCCTATCTCATTAAATAAGCTTCGAATAACGGTCAAGTCAAATTAATGATATAATAATAATAATATAATTGCATAGCACATGTGTGAGCACTATGTACCTACTTTAAAGCTACCGTTTACTGGGTACGTCTTTCATTGACTTGAATGTGCCCTTGCGGCTGAGAGTATGTCATGCTCACTCAAATGTCTCGCTGGTGGTGGCGTGTGTGTTGGATCATTAAGTTCCCTTCAAAATGGTTGAGCTAAATGGTGCTGATCCATGCGTCATGTTCGTGAACGGGCGCCGTCAATGAGGACTGGTCATCTCTTAGCTGCTAAGGCTTATTTTGAATTTATTTTAATTTTTGAATTGTTTTTGCTTTATTACGGACGCTTTTAACGTGCATGTCTCTCTACATTGTTCTCACATGTATAATTACAACATGAATGATGTAACCAATATATTGTAACAATATTCTGATTTAAAAGAGTGTCCGTGGAGTTTCTTGCCCGTTCTTCTCCATATGAACCTACTACGCGCTGGAATGGGCAACTAGCTTCATATTTCTGACTGACCGACCCCTTGACAATTCAAAAGTGCCTGTAATTGGTTTATTTGAAATATATGCTTTGAGATTGAGTTTGAGTTTGATTAAATGAGCTAATAACAAATACAATTACCACAAAGTATGAGCTCATGCCGCATATAATACAGCTATCTAATTACGCAACACATTTTCGATTTACAATTGAGTCAAATTGCTTTCGTATTGACTAGAATTGCTTTCAATTTACAACTTTCGAATTACGTAACTCTAAAATCTGTGATATCAACTGCACTCTGCAGTCGAGCATATACAGGCTCGACTGGGTTGCTAATGCTGGGTTTCATTGGAAAAGCAAATATAATAAAGGAAGAACAAATATTATAATAAAGTTTGAAGCATTTTATGTCAATGGATTCTGTAAGGAGGACATTGATGAACATATTCACCACACCACCACATAGATTTATTTCCACATCATTGTCTGTGAAGATACCTACTTAATATCAATATTATTTTCTTTCTTAGTGTTAGATATTGAATGTGTGTTTAGCACAGCAACAATATTACACAAAATCATATTGTTTGTTGGTAAATACGAAAGGCATCATCAAACATATACTTACCATATATTTAAATAAAGTCAATTGTAGGCACGGAATTGTTGTTTATAGCAGAATATTGCTGTTCTATAAAGTAGATAGATTGTGCATTGAAGTGTTTAAGGGAGAGGCCTATTAGACTTGGTGGATGGATGTAATGGATCATGGAATATATTGAGGATTTACTTTGTAGCAGCATACTTACGTATAGACATACTGGTTAGAGGAGCACACCCGACCGTTCGCCACTGCGCGCCCGCGCATACTAAGCTAGCCGAGGCGAAAGGAATGTGAGCCGGCCGGCTGTATCATCACGCGCGAACAACGTAGGGAGCGCGGCACAGTCTACCTACTTTGCCGAACTGTGTTAGTCCTAAGTTTATTCATATACCTTATTTATTTTGATTCCTTTTATATGGAACTGTATATAAGCAGCGTCTTTCTAATATATGACACATATCGTTATTCGCCTTCTTATTTACAACATACCTCCCCTAAAGTGGTGACCCCGACGTGATCAACAGCAACAGCAGTTGCTTCGCCGAATGAGAAACCTTGCTGGGAAAAAGATGCCAGATGACACCCTGAAAATGTTGTGGCAAGGACACCTACCCGCTTCTACCCGCACAGTGTTGGCAGTGAGTGAAGAATCCAAGCTTCACTCGTTGGCTGCCATGGCGGACAGGATGCAAGAGCAGCTAAAAGATGTGAACGCCGTGTGTACCTACCAGTGTCAACCTAGCACGTCAAAGGCAGCGCCACCCGAAATAGCGGCGACATCATCTGAACCTGCAGACAAGAGACTGTACAGGATGATTGAAGCCCTAAGCGAGGAAGTCGCAGCGCTGGAAACGCATTGATCCCGCAAATTTCAACGTCGATCCCACAATTTCAGAAGCCGTTCCAGCTCGAAATCACGGGATAGAAGAAACGCTGTGTGCTATTTTCATAAGAAATTCGGCAAGGCAGCATACCGATGCAGAAGTCCGTGCAGTTTTAAAGGTATGTCAAGTGAGAAGCCGGAAAACTAACGAAGACTCAAGCCGCGGCGGTGGCCGAAGTCGACGATTTATCCACATACCGCCTATTTTTACACGACAAATCAACCGGAAAAAAAATCCTAATCGACACGGGTGCAAATGTTTCTGTTTTACCCGCCACTGCACGAGATAAACAGCGGACACCAACCAACTACTTGTACGCAGCAAATGGTTCACAAATACCTACATACGGTGAACGAACCATTGTGCTCAACATCGGAATGCGGCGTGCTTACAGTTGGCGATTTATGGTTGCAACAGTCAGTCGGCCGATATTAGGCGCTGATTTTTTGCACCACCACGCACTTATGGTGGATCTCCATGGACGACGATTGGTGGATAAAAAAAACAATTTATCGGCACGAGGTTTCCTAGCAGCCCCAGGTGAAGGAAGCATCCGAACCATCGACGACAAGCTTCCCTACCACGACCTGTTGGCCAACTTCCCAGAAATCACGAGACCAAACTTAGAGAAACTGGGAAATAGTGAAGTCGAACACTATATTGAAACCACCGGCCCGCCGATATTTACAAATGCGAGACCACTACCCCCGCATAAATATAACGCTGCAAAACAAGAATTCCAACTCATGACGAACCAAGGAATTTGTCGACCGTCTAATAGCCCATGGGCTAGTCCATTACACATGGTTTTGAAAAAGGATGGTACCTACAGATCCTGCGGCGACTACCGTAGACTCAATGCAGTAACCACACCCGATCGATACCCGATACCACGACTGCATGACTTTACACATAACCTCCAAGGCAAGAAGATTTTTTCAAAAATTGATCTGTAGAAGGCCTACTACCAAATTAAAAACGGAGAAGAAGACGTGAAGAAAACAGCCGTGATTACTCCTTTTGGCTTGTATGAGTTCAATAGGATGTGTTTTGGTTTGATGAATGCAGGCCAGACATTCCAACGTCACATTGACAACGTGCTTCGCGGCCTACCTGTTTTCCCATTCGTCGACGATATTCTTGTAGCTTCTGAGAACCAAGAAGTACACACAAGAGAGCTTCAAAAAGTGTTTAAGCGACTCAACGACAGTGGTTTAAAAATAAACGTCGCTAAGTGTATCTTCGGCCAGTCAAAACTCGATTTCCTGGGATACACAATAAACCCAGAAGGTATTACACCGACGGAAGAAAAGGTACAAGCAATCCATTCCTATCCATTGCCAAAAACGATCCAAGATCTACGTTGTTTCGTCGGAATGCTAAACTTTTATCGTTCGAGTTTACCTCATGCGGCTGAACATCAAAAAGAATTGAGCAATTACTTTCACAACGCCAAGAAGAACGATAAAACAAGAATACAGTGGACCGAAGAGGCAAAAGAAGCATTCAATCAATGCAAACAAGATATCATAAACTGCGCATTATTGTCCTATCCATCACTGAGCGAACCTTTCGCATTGATGACAGATGCCTCAAACACATGTGCTGGTGCCGTTATACAACAAAAGATCAACGGCAAATGGAGACCACTGGGACTTTTCTCCAAGAAGTTCAGTGACGCTCAAAAAAAAAATAGCACGTACGACCGTGAGATGCTATCAATCTACATGGCAATACGTCACTTCCGTCGCGTGTTTGAAGGACGAGAGTTAATTGTTTACACGGACCACAAACCACTGTGTAATTCATTAACTTCAAACAGTAAGTCTGAGACGCCCCGCCGAACAAGATACCTTGAATATATCGGACAGTTTACGTCAAATATTCAACACGTAATCGGCCAGGACAACAAGGTCGCAGATGCACTATCACGTGTTGAAATAATAACATGCCCGACACCACTGGATTACACCGAGTTAACAAGAAAACAAGACCAAGACGAAGAATTAAAAATGCTAGCAAACAAAGGAAAGTACCTATTCAAGAAGATCACCATTCCCAACTCATCAGCCCAACCTGTTACCTGCGAGATGTCATCAAGCACTGCTCGTCCATATCTGCCACCAGATTTTCGAAAAGTAGCATTCCGATCGATTCACGACCTTAGTCACCCTGGCATAAGGGCGACAAGGAAACTAGTCACTGCTCGCTACTAGTGGCCCTCCATGAATAGCGACGTAAATGAGTGGACTCGAACGTGCGACGCATGCCAGCGTGCAAAGGTGCAACAACACACCAAGACACCTATTGCGAGTTTCCAACAAGCAAACAGATTGGAACATGTGCACATAGATATTGTTGGACCGTTACCTATATCTGACGGCTTTCGATATCTATTGACCATGATAGATAGGGCTACCAAATGGCCCGAAGCCCTTCCATTGGAAGACATAACCGCAGAAAAGGTTGCTAACGCATTCTATGAAGGTTGGATCGCGAGATTCGGTTGCTTAGTAATCATAACCACAGACCAAGGGAGGCAATTTGAGTCTGACCTATTTAATAAATTAATGCAACGCATGGGAATTCACCGCACCCGCACCACTGCCTACCACCCGCAGTGTAACGGCGTGATAGAACGATGGCACCGCTCACTCAAAACGTCACTCACTGCAAGACTTAAATCTACTACATGGTCACATGAGCTACCTACAGTGCTGCTGGGACTGCGCGCTTCGATAAAAGAAGATGTCGGCGCAAGTACTGCTGAACTATTATATGGCCAAACGCTGCGATTACCCGGAGAATTCTATGAAGAATCTGCAAGACATCGCGATACGACTTCAAACTTCATGAATAAGTTGAATGGAGCGTTAAAGAAGGCCCAGGCGCAACGAAAATCTAACCAATCCCGAGCGACATTTATTCACGATGTCCTACATAAATGTTCGCATGTTTACCTACGCAATGACGCATCAAGCAAACCTCTAACACCGACCTACACAGGCCCGTACGAAGTGATAAGTCGTAAGGACAAGTATTTTACGATCCGGTTACGCAATAGATGCACTAACATCTCGGTTGACAGACTGAAGCCAGCTTTCCGGATCAACACTGAGTCAGAAGCTACAGTCACAGATACGTACTCATATGTCACAAGGGCAGGAAGGACATCGAAGCCCTGTGTACGTTTCACTAGCGGGGGAATGATGTAGCAGCATACTTACGTATAGACATACTGGTTAGAGAAACACACCCGACCATTCGCCACTGCGCGCCCGCGCATACTAAGCTAGCCGAGGCGAAAGGAATGTGAGCCGGCCGGCTGTATCATCACGCGCGAACAACGCAGGGAGCGCGGCACAGTCTACCTACTTTGCCGAATTGTGTTAGTCCTAAGTTTATTCATATACCTTATTTATTTTGATTCCTTTTATATGGAACTGTATATAAGCAGCGTCTTTCTAATATATGACACATATCGTTATTCGCCTTCTTATTTACAACATACCTCCCCTAAAACTTGAATTCTTTTTTTGGTGTCAGGCTCAACTACATTATTCAGGAAAAATTTAAACTCTCTCATGCACTTACCGCAAGAATTAGCAAGCAGTACATACATAATCCATGATGACTTCCATAGAAAGACATTAGATCCCAAATTCCAATAATCCTTACAGTATATTTGTTCCAATTTCTTTTTGCCCCATGTCCAAATGTTTCATAATAATGTGAATAAATGCTATTGAAGATATAATAAAAGTCGTTTTTGTTTACCATAATTTATTTCTCTCCATTTACTGTTACCTAATGAATGACAGTTAATTTAGGTTAGTACCTCCAAATAGTATCATTATAATAATCAATTGGCTGTGTTTATAAAAAGCATAGTATTGAATTCTTAAATATTTCATAAAAAGCTATTTTTATTCGTACCTCTATAGTTCATAATTAAAACACTTTATTAAAGTTTACACTGGTATCAATGAACAAAATAGGAACACAAATTTATATCGCTGTCGTACAAGACTGAACAGTCAAAAAAAAAAAAAAAAACATTAACAATCTTCAGTTTCTACTTTAGTTCTTGAGCAACGCAGCATGGGCGACATCATTCGTGCTGTCTTCATAGGTCAAACGCCCCAGGAACTCTACAGTTTTAAAACAAAATCTTATTATTTTCTGCTCAAATAAAGTACTGAAACATTCTGTGGTAAAGTAAAGTAGGCATATCAACTAGGCCTTCATTAGGCCCAATGGCTGGGCAAAAGCCATCAGCCTAGTCACTGCTGCTGGTTGTATAATTTCTTCTTTATTTAGGGCTGATATTTCAGTCTCCAGATATTTTATAATACTAAATTATAATAGTAAACATTAGTTAGATATACACAAAATATATGATGTGTCTATTTAGTAAGTTCTGCCAAAGAAATATATTCATACTTTTATAATTGGGTGACTTGCTACGCTTGATTCTTTACTATGTGTGTCAAAAAGCTTACCTTCAATGATTACAGAAGATTGGTTATCCAATCCATGTTTGATAAACAAAATTGGTTTTGGGTAGCGTTCCATTCATGTATTTTCAGCTCTAGCACCGTCTGTGAAAATATTATAAATATGTTTTGTAGTTAGTTGTTATTTGGTTAGTGATTATAATAGTTAATTTCAACATCTACATAAGTACATAAATATCAACTAACAATTTAATTTCAGTACGAATGTGAGGTTGATGGACATAGTAACTATACTTAATAATAAATAGTAAACCTCACTTTGGATGCTTGTGTCTACGCAACAAAGGAATAATTGTCCATAGGTAGATTCACCAATAATGTACCTACAGCTACAATAATCTAATGAGATACGAAGGTACTCTCTTACACACAATAATCCTATTTATATTGACTTAGTTACTTGTAGTGATAATATCAACTTAGTTACTTTTTGCTATTGAGCAAAACAGTCTAAGTAAGTTTTAGTGCAGTCAGTAGAAAACGTGAACAGAGCACGCAGTGTCTTGAACGAGAGAATTTTACAAAGTTTTTCCGACGAGCCATAAGAAAAATGTTCCAAAACTGCTTAGCACAGGCCCATGTTTCTGTAAGAGAATAGTAAATATAATGTTGAATGTTGAAAAATATAAAGCATTCAAGGCAAAACAAAGCATCGGCATCGCCATGATTTATAGGGTATCTTCCACAGACATCAAATAATGATCATTCCAGCGCGGATTATTTTCGGATGTTTAACATGTGATGTTATATGCCTTTCCTGTTCTTTTCCCTACACACTGATAAAGTTAGAGCAGCAAAGGCATACTTTAGACAGGCATTAAATTCGACTAAACACGTCACGTTATTTCAAGTTTTACTCGGTGCAGCCAATTTTTTTCCCTGAGTCCACTATAGACATGCGTCAGATACATCAAACCGAATTATAAAATCCGATTTCAGTCAGAAATCGATTATTGTTTAAGTATCGATTATCCGAACTAGACAAACCGATTTCACAAAACCACGGCAAGGGTAGCTTTGCGTAAGCAAGTATTTGTTTATGTTTGAATAGTTTTGATCGATGCACTCTCGTCTCTAGTAATTTTATTCGGTTGTAACCGAATAATATTACTAGAGACTATCGAAACTGCGAGCCGGAGCCTCTCCTGAAATCGATTTCTAAAAACAGAATTTGAAAACGATTTCAACATCTGAAATAGGATATTTAACCGTTTGCGTAAAAATCTAAAAACGCCAATGTCAAGTCCACTTGCGGCAGTTCTTCAAACCACCAGAAATAAACTATACTGGATTATAAAATAAGATTAGGCATTTAAATAAACCTTTTTTACAGTCCGTTCAACCGATCTTGACTTCTATTGCGTATTAATTTTACTACAGCTGCCATTTGTCATGCCGCCAGCATGACAAATGGCAGCTGTAGTAAAATTAATAAGAAGATGTTTGTTTTCAAACCGCTTAACGGCAGATTTTTTTATCCCGGAAGTATGCAATATTTTCGTCATCCTGTGTCAGTCTTTCCAAATCAGCGTTCGAATCCGCAGTGGTTTCGGCATTTGAAAGAAATAAATCGAAAAATCATTAACTCAGGTTTAAAACAAACAATAAAACATGCCATTATCGTGTTATTCTAATATTTTCTCGACTCAAAGTTTTAGTGATTGTATTGTTTTCTACAAATTGAATTATACTAACCACTAGACAAAACCACTGGCCACTGAAAGCAAAATTTCTCCACCAGTAGGGGTGTCTAAACCCCCAGGTTTAGTGGAACTCCCAGTAAGGTGACAACACTGCTTTTCTACGATTTTGTCAGTGGCCACAGATAACAAAAACGTGAAAAGAAAAACGTTTTGTTACTTATTTCAATTATGGTAAAAGTGTTTTAAAAATTGGTTTTTAATTTTTCGGCAATCATTGTACATTTTGATTTATAAGCACTCGTAGAGCATCAGTTGTAATAAAATAAAAAATAATTATAGCACAATAATTTGGAAATTAATCATTCCTAAATTGGCTATAATTTATTTGGATGATGTGTTTTGTTAAACCAGTAACAAAACCCATCATCCAAATAAATTATAGCCAATTTGTTAGAACAACCCTATTCAATTTCGGTCGACTGATAAAAAATGTTAATCGTAATTCGAATTAAGGCATGCGTTTAAAATTGGACTTGCTTTCGATTCAGAATTGTAAACAGAAATAAAATGTGTTGCGTAATTATACTGCAGGTTTGTCCTAGTACAGGGATCTAACATGACCTTTGTAAATTATATTTCAAAGATTTTACTTTTTTCTGGTGAGTCGGCGTGGCGCACACAATGGGCGTGCGGCGTGCTTGTGGCACTGCGTGGCGGCGCGGGCGGTCGCTGCTGCTGGCGGCAGTGGCGGCGCTGGCCGCGTTGCAAACTGTGCGTCTGCCCGCCTCCCTCTCATCCGCGCGCCACTTCCCCGAGCATGCAGCAAAGGACATCGCGCACTGGCTCGCAGACTTCTCTAACCAGCCGGACGTGTGAGTTTGACTATTTCCTTGCAGTTACTTACAGCTTGGCCAGAAAGAGTAGAAATTAAACAAATATGAACTAATTTTTTCTACACATGGCAACTCGAAAGAAATGTCAAACATCAGTCAAACTATCAAAACAAAAAAGTGTATTGTGAAATAATTTAATTTTTCGTAGCTATTAAACGTATTAGTCGGTGAATTATTATTGAAAATGGGCAAGACGATAAAAAGTGGTGCCAGAGAAGTTATTTATAATGTTTTTAAGAGGTGTTTGGCGGAATATCATGCCGGAAAACTTCTAACAGAATTGGATGACCTTTACAAACGAGTTGCTGATATGACAGGTATTTATTCACTCTCATTTTATATAATTTATATAGTTCATGATCTAAGTTACAGTTAAAGTCGGTTAGGTCTTCAAAAAATACCACATCATCGAAGTTTTTTACGGATTTAATATAATTTTAGAGGTTATGTTTACATCGGGTTCACAATGACTTTGTATAGAGCGACTGCATTTTTTGATCGTCACGCACGTCATTCTACAATAATGTTTTATTTTGATTACAGGAAAATCAGAAAGCACTGTTCGACGCATAATAAACGAAGGCAAATTCATAACACCAGCCAAGCATAGAAAAGGACGTTCAAAAATAGAGATGGACGATTTTAGTGTCTGTGCGATTCGTCAGAAAATTCAGTTTTCTTACACCGTACAGAAAATAGCACCAACTTTGCGAAAGTTGTTGGCTGTGGCAAAAGAAGAATTAGATTACAAAGGAGGCCGTGAGAAATTAAGGCAAATATTACATGCCATAGGCTTTTCATACAAAAAATGTTCGACAAATAGAGAATCGCTAATAGAAAAACCTAATATAGCAGCAAAAAGAGAAAAATATTTAGAAATTATAAAAAGAAATCGGGATTTGCCTGTTGAGCTACAAAAACAAATTGTTTACTTGGATGAAAGTTACATCCATAGTTCTTATAAATTGAGAAAGTGCTGGCAATCCATTAAAATCAAAGGCATAAAACATGATATATCAAAAGGAAAAAGATGGATAATTGTCCATGCTGGAACTGCCAATGGATTTGTACCCAACGCTTTACTAATATTTAGTGGTACTAACAAAATGGAAGACTACCATTCAGAGATGAATTCTCACAATTTTACCAAGTGGGTGACAGAAAAACTGATCCCAAACCTACATGAGGCCTCTATAATTGTCATGGACAATGCGCCTTATCACAGTGTGGTGCAGAACAAGGCTCCAACATCAGCTTCCCGAGTAGATGAAATAAAACTGTGGCTGTTAGAAAATAACATCCCGTTCGAGCCATCAACAAGAAAGCCAGCATTATTAATGCTTGTTAAAAAGCACAAGCCAGAACCAGTATACCAAATAGATGAGTTGTTGGGGGAACATGGTCATGAAGTGGTACGGCTTCCTCCGTACCACTGTGACCTAAATCCTATCGAGCTCATCTGGGGCATAGCAAAGCAAAAAGTTGCTGCATGTAATGTGGGAGGAGCAATTGACATAAAAAAGCAACTGAGGAAGCTTTTAATAGCATTGGTCCCGAAACTTGGAATAATTGTGTCGAACACATAAAGAAAATAGAACATAATTACTATGAAAGGGGAAGAACACTCTATGAAGATATAGACAGACTGGTAATTCGTGTTGGTGAGGACAGCAGTGACAGTAGCTCAGATTCTGAAGATGATCAAGAACTTGGATCGGACATGTCAGGTGTAGAGTATTTAGATAGTGACTAGAAAAAATATTGTTACTATATTAAAGATGCTTTACTCTCCTATGGTTTTTAATTACTAAATTAAAAAAAATGAAATTTAGCTTCTGATTTAACGATTTTCCACATTCAGATTTATCATTAAAAATACTTGAAGTATCAAATTCATTTTGGTTGTAGTATAAATGATGCCATATAAACGATAGTGGCGACCTCAATTTTTTTCTACTCTTTCTGGCCAAGCTGTACTGGCCGCCGAACAACGCTCACAAAATTAAAAGAGTCCATTCAAAAGAAACATTGGCCGCGGGCAAAATCTAGTTATTAATATTATTTTTACATCCGTCGCCTCATAGGTAGTTGTCAAGGCGCAAGTGTTAACCCAGAAATGGAACGACGGCCGCGAAGTTCCTATTGAGGTATTTGTGATTTTTCTGTTAATATTTTATTTTATTCCTTAATTAATAAACAATAAAAAAAATAAAAAATTAAAGTGCGCACAGCACTTACCACGCGCCCTAATTATAGTGCGTTTCTTGAAATAGTTCCTATGCCCTATTGTTGGCTCCACCGTTAAACAATGCGATTGGAATCCGAATATGTACTAACTGGTAATAGTTGTGATACATGCAATTATGGAAATGCACGCAGGCAAAAGTGCAAAACTGTTCGGTTGCAAATATTGTACCGGACAATGTATATCAACGGACCTATTAGGTAGCGCCGTAGGAACACGAATACGCTACGGTGCTACCCAATAGGTCCGTTGATATAGTATACAGTAGAGCAAACATTACGGCATAGCGACTATTTGATGTAACGCACTTTAAACCGATCGTCACCCCAATACGTGACCGTCGCGTTCATAATAATATCGTCACTTTTTGTTCGGTGATCCGGAACGCTTGGTCGCGCCGACAGAGGCCATTTTCCGGTTTTTCGAACAAAAAGTGTCATATGAATGCGACGACGGCGTATTCGCGCGACGATCTCTTTTAATTTTTAAATAGGACACGGTCTTAGAATTGTATTTGTTTCATAATAGTATTGTAAAGAAAAGTTAAGAATAAGACGAAACATAATGATTTCTTTGGACAAGGGTCCATGAAAGATTCAACAGTATGATTAGACTTAACACACACACAAGGTTGCCTGGAAGAGATCGCAGTAAGCGATAAGGCCACCCATTGTATATTTTGTAGTGTATTACTTTTTCTTTATGTAATATATAATCTGGTGTACAATAAAGTATATATACATACACATATACCTACTACATTATATCTACAAAAAAAGCGATGTTATCCTACAATATCAAATAACGACACTATCCTAATTAATGTTTCCTCTTTTGGTGTTAATTAGGAACTCAAATGGCAAATATAAATAGTATAAATCATGAACTTGACAACTTCAATCTCGAAAACTCTTTCTCTTGTGATCTGCACGTCTGCGTAAAATATATATGTCGGAGGATGGTATGTGTCTCTCTCGTTATCAGGCATATTTTAACTACTGTGGGCGTACTATGGGTAGTGTTGGTTATTGCGCAATAGAAAAACCGTTGCAGTTCAGATGAAATTATAATTTACAATAACATTACTCACACTAGCATTTCACACACTGTAGGTACACGACACAACTATTCGAAACGCGGGACAGTTTCTAAACGTCTTCACCGGTTGACCGGTTCTTAACTCAGTATCATTACTTTAAAGTAAACCAGACACTCATCAGTATTTTTTAAGATTCCACGTTAATACGGTAACTATTTTTAATATAATTCTTAGTCAAAGTAGATATTTATTTACCTTTTACTATTTATTAAATATACGAAAAAAATACTTTTATTTCGACGTAATAAAACAAATATGTTTATTTTTCGAACGTACCAGAGTAAAAAAAGTTGTGTGAGTTGAGTTGGGCATAGTGGGCATAGTGTGAGGCAGAATGTTCCTAAAAAAACTCAAATAAAAGTAGTTTTGAGTTTTTTAGAGAAAAACTAATGCGGTTAAAAAAAGAATATAAAATAGGTATTTTAGACTTTTAAAAGAAAGATTACAGCACACTTACATTGGTTTTTGTAAAATTCCACTAAAATAGCACTAAAAAACTTTATTTTCGTCAATAATTCACCAAAAGTTTCAGTTTATGTTAGAGAAATAGTAACTTTTATTGAATCGCTTATTTTGACAGTTGAGCGTTTCAGTTGAGCTGCTATAAGGACGTCATGGTACCAAACAAGAATTAATGAAACCAAAACTTGCGACTCAGTTTGGGACAATCGCTGTCAGATGGCATGGCCTAAATTGAATCGTTAAACTAACGTTATGGTACGAATTAGAAGAACAGTTAAGTTTAGGTCTTAATAGAAAATGGGCTATGAGCTCGGGGTAGGCATCCTGAACGCCCCTGAGTTGAAATTTTTGACGGTTATTAAAAAAAAAATCTGCTGTTTCATAGAAAAGTTTAATACCTACGAGGTAAAAATGTATGGAACAGCTGTTTAAAAAAAAAAACCGACGAAACAACCTGACATCATGTATAGATACGGTTTTCGTTTACAGTACATCGTGGAGGGTGGAAGAGGACCACAGCAACTACACAACGTGGCATTACTCGGTGCAGTTCTCGTGCGGTGTGCGCTGCGCCGGCCATGCCGCCGTGCTAGCGCACGACGAGCCGACAGCGCGCACGCCGCAGCACGGCCACGCCGCGCGCCTTCACCGCGTGTCGCTCGCGCGCCGTTCCTGCTTCAGCCTGCCGCTGCTGCCCTGGCCGCAGCTCTGCGGTATGATCCTCATATCAATACGAGTATGTTTGATGAACTTGTCACTTCAGGTGTAACACAGAAGTTTGAGAAAGTGCACAAAGTTCAGCTTCAAATTATCTTTTTATAAATCACTAACTTTTGCCCGCGGTTTCGCCCCCGTGAATGTCGGAAAACATCCCACGGAAACGTACGTACTATCGGAATTAAAAGGAAGCGAAGCGATGATCGCATACCTTAGCCACAGATAATATAATACTACGTCCTTAGCCAAGGAAAACTCATTGACTATATCCTAGCGTTGCACCGCGTTAACCATATATAAAATGTTACGCGTAATTACTCTCAAGCTTCGTTCTCGATATTAGCATTATCACACATGTAGTTTCACTCACAGACTCGCCATTTCGCATTGAATTTAGGAGAAAATAATTTTTTTCATCCAATGTAAGGTAGATTAAAAACTTTTGTTCGTGACTATGACATTCTCACCTAGCCAGCTCATTCACACATCAGTGCTTCGCTTTTTCGCATCTATTCCTTTGTTTTACAGTAATTCTAGTGCGTTTTTTTTGTATTTAAGCCATAATGCCGAAAAGAAAGAGTGATAAGCGCGATAATTAATGATTAAACGAACTTACCTGTATGTGAAGTTCTATCATAATGATGCGAAGGCTTTGTCCGAAAGTATTAGCAAATAATACTTGTAGTACCGCCTAGGGTTCGCCAGTCACGCACTATATTTGAGAGTAAATATTATAGAAAAAAATACATACTTATAATATTTAAATGTTAAAGTATATCGGTTGATACCAGGCGCGCGGGAGTCTCGCTCACTTGTTTCCGTCATTTAGTTTAGAGTCGAGTCGCAAATATTTCACGCAACTTGGGTAAACTTGTATCAAGTTACGGGGAGGGCGGTTTGCTAATCCCTTCGGACGAAGCCTTCGCATAATTATGATACTCGTAGAACTTCACATACAGGTAAGTTCGGTTTATCATTAATTATACTCAGGCTTCGTCTGAAGGGATTAGCAAATAATACTTGTAGTGATTTAGAGATTTAAGTGAAATATTAAAGTTTTATTAAGAATGTTTAATCAGTGAACAATTCTTACAAAATTGAGGAATCAAATGATTTGAATTACTTATTATTACAATTTCCGTCGACAACTGCTCGTGCAAAAGAATCATTATCATTAACATTACTTATAGTTTGATTATAGAACCGATAGAATGTATTGAATGAATCGCTCCATCCAGCCGTTCTTCTAATTTGATCCAAACTGATACCTACATTATTAGCCGCAGATGTAGCTGCGTGTCTTGTACTGTGTGCAGTAAATATGTTGACATCGATCCCACTGTCACTTAATGTTTCTTTAATCCATCGATTAAGTCGATGGATTAAAGAAACATTAAGTGAACGGGGAACGGGGAAGGGGTCTTGGAACCTAGGGATTTATATGGTTTTCTTAGACTTATGAAGAGGGAATCAATATCCTTTCTTAAAGGGCTAGTGATCTCTAAATATGTCAGCAAAACCTTTCCTGGACATATTTCAGGCCTTTGTTCAAAAAGGGGTAATACTAAAATGGGTTGGTTGCAACCTCTACGAGTACTTTTAAGAAAATCTGGGATTTTAATTATGACTTTAAAAGTGTAAGTTTCAATATTTTTTAAATTTATTTTAGACAGAGTTTGTACTCTGTTTGCAGTTAATAATGCTACGAGAGTAATAAGTATCTTAGAAATTTGATTAAGGTTAAGGGATTCATTGGGGTATAACTTGCTCATGTGGTCAAGTCCTATTGAGGTATCCCATGTAATGGAATACTTTGGCAAAGGGGGCCGAAGACGGAAAATATTCTCCTATATTATTGCCCATCAATAGGGCTAGCGCAGATCTACAAGAGTTTAAAGTTCCATATTGGAATCCTTCTTCATAAAGTTTGTTAAGAAAAAAAATAATTTGTGGGACCGATGCATTATATAAATCAAAGTCATGATTGTTACAAAAGTGGAACCAACGTTTTAAGTAAAATCATATTGTTTAAATGAATTGTCGGATAGAGAAGCTGTCATAACAGTAATTGCGGATGGGGGTACACTTCTCCTTAACCAAGCTGTCCGCACAAAATTCCTGCCACCAGAGTAATCTTGGTGTGCATGTTGCGATTGCTGGAATGGAAAGACATAATCGGGTTTCTATTTGCTTCAAACGTGATCACTTCAGATAACAAAAGGCGTTTAAACAAAGGGTACCACGGTTGCGTAGGCCACAAAGGTACAACAATGATACATTTAGCTTTATCGGTGATAATCTTTCGCAACATTTTTAAAATTACAGAGAATGGTGGGAACGCATAAAAATAATAATTAGTCCAGGAAACTGTGAATGCATTAATGGTCATGGCATCTGGATCTTTGTGCCAGGAAATATATTTATTACATTTTTTATTTATTCGACTAGCGAATAAGTCTATTTGAGGCATGTCAAATGAGCACACTATTTCCTGAAAGACCCAATCTGCTAGTTCCCATTCTATATCCGGGTGCACGCGCCTAGATTCTGCGTAAGCCGTTTTGTTATCTGATGATCTGATATAGGACGCAACACAATATAGTCCACGACATTCACACCATTGCCACAACTGCTTAGTTATACTAGTGAGGTGAGGGAACTGAATGCCTCCCATCCGGTTAATATAAGAGATGGCCGTCGTGTTGTCAACACGAAGTAGAATCTGATAATTTCTTAATGTTTTCGCAAACACCTTTAAACTCAAAAAGGCAGACTGTATTTCTAGGTAGTTTATGTGTTGTGTTCGCTCTTGAACACTCCACAACCCGCTGGCCTTCTCTTCCCCGCATGCAGCCCCCCACCCCGTAGTTGATGCGTCTGTGAAAAATATAAATATTGTTCAAACTGGAACCTTAAATATTTTCTTGAGTGGTCTAATATAATAATAAGCATCTTTTAAATCTATTTTGGTCATATAGCAATCTTTAGTTATTAATTTTAATACTGTACGTAAATCTTCCATTTTAAAATGATCAGTCTTAATGAATTTGTTCAAATTCTTTAAGTTCAAAATAAAACGATATTTACCATTTGGCTTTTGTACCAAAAAGATACTTGACAAAAACTGGCCTTCTGTAGGCATACACCTTGAAATAGCACCAATAGATAATAAATTATCAATAGCTTCATGAAATAAAACTCTTTCTGCGCCAGAATATGATTTTAAAATCGGAGGGTTCAATTGAATAACCGGACTAGTAAATGGAATTTCGTAACCTCTGATACAAGATAGTACTAAGAAGTTATTAGTTATTAGTAACCATTGTTCATAAAATAAAGGCAATCTGCCTGTGTATTTTACCCGATCTAGATCTAGCGACGGCCTTGCGTCGCTTGCTGAAAGCGCAATTGTTTCAATGAGCTCGATAGCTGATTGTTGGCAGAGGGCCCCTTCGCTCTGGGATGGTGTGGCTGTTTCCGAGCGTTGGGGCCTTTCCAGTTTAAATTCCGAAACGTGTTAGACGGAGCTGGTGGCTTCTTATTAGTTAGCTGTGGCTTTGTCGCTTGCTCGGTGTTTTTAACTCGGCACCCGACTTACTAATCGCTTTTTTCGTTTTTATTGTCTCCGATAAGTTTTGACCAAATAACAAGTTATCTGGCTTGGTGTTTTGGAGTTGGTCTTTCATATCTTTATTTAAGGAAGACAGAATTAAATTTCTCCTTATGACCGAATCATTGTATTGTAAATCACATAAGATTCGTTGCGAGTCCATCAACATTTTTGTTAGTTCCGGATCCGCATTATTAGAAGAAATAATTTTATTTATTCCTTGACCTATGCATGAGATGGCAGTGGACATCTGCTTTTGCCTGTGTTCGATATTTTTATCTCGTCTGATGGTCATGTCAGTCATTGCCGCTTTTATTTCTGCATTTAACTCAGGAGCACTGATAAGTTTACAGTAAATAGGTACCAGGTACTTCTCAAGTAGCTCCTTACGACGCTCTTTAGCTAGTCCATTCGTCGTGCAGTGTTCTAGTCTCACCGCCAAGTCTTTGTGGATTTCAGTTCCGTACGAAATAGAAATGGGGTCTTCACCTAATATTTCTAATATCACGCAGTCCGAAATTGCCTCAACGCATTCTGGCTCCACACAAGGAATAACCTCTGCCATATTGGCAGTGGTGGATGGCTCCGCACTTGAGGTAGTCGCTACGGGAGCAGTGTGTTCGGTGGCGCACTCGACGGTTTCCACGTCTGCATCGTCGAGCTCAACACATGTACATACTTCAAGTACGGTGTCGGCATCGAGCAATTCGGCAACATTATTGTCAGCTATTTCGTACTCTTCAATATAAGCCTCATGTGATTTTTCTGAAATCGACCGACTTAAGGTTATAGGTACCTAATGAATAAATCGAACCGACCAGGGTAGGTTTGTACTGTTTATTTTCCGAGGTGAAACGAAACAGGTCAACTGTGCGTTTGTTTACATTAATTAAATAGCACATAGTATTATAGACAATAACTTAGTATCTGCATATTAGTAAGGAAGCAGTCCTAGTAAACTGTTCGCAAAGCTAATTAAATGGGTAGTAACATCTCCAATGAGAAGTACGCAAACCCAGCAGAAGAGAGTGGTATAAAATATAAAATGCAAAGCCAGCATATCTGCTCATTAGTTAAGAAACAGTCCTAGTATACTGTTCGCAAAACTAATTAAGGGGGGTAGTAACTTCTCCGATGAGAGGTACGCAAACCCAGCAGAAAAAAACGACGTAAAGTTTTATAAGCCAGCATGTCTACTTATTAGTTAGGAAACAGTCCTAGTATACTGTTCGCAAAACTAATTAAATGGGTAGTAAAATCTCCGATGAGAAGTACGCCAACCCAGCAGACTAAATTACGTATGTTATGAGGGTATGCATGAAATTTTTGCCATATGATAGGCATTACAGTAGCCTGTTACTTTCTCACTACATAGGTAATTAGAGTTGTTTACTAACCTTGCGACCGGTTATCTGATGATCTCGATGAATCACTCAAAGATCGACTACGACGATGTCGCCGTAATTGTTTTTCTAACTTTTTAATTTTCTTAAATATTTTTTCATATCTATCATAATTTTTACGTTTAGACATTTTTATATTTTTGCTATGCTAAATAGAAGGAAAAAACGAAATAAAATTACACTTAAACTGTGGTAAGACACGACGTGCGTTCGTGGCGAGCATTAAAAAGCGAATGACGGAAACAAGTGAGCGAGACTCCTGCGCGCCTTGTATCAACCGATATACTTTAACATTTAAATATTATAAGTATGTACTCGTATTTTTTTCTATAATATTTACTCTCAAATATAGTGCGTGACTAGCGAACCCTAGGCGGTACTACAAGTATTATTTGCTAATCCCTTCAGACGAAGCCTGAGTATAATTATAGTTATTTGTGTAAAAAACTTAAAAAGTTAGAACGTGAAATAAAATATGAGCGACGTACTCGCTATGAAAGTACATCGTCATCGGATAGTGATTTTCCTACGCCTTATAACCTACAGGGTGAGTCATTGACCTACTTATTTCATGTTTACATTTTAATAGGTTACTTTTAGCATAGCAACTAGGTGGATTTGAGGGCACGGTTTCAAAAATCCTTTGAAAGTGGTATGTTTGCGTTTTTGAATTCATAACAATAATTAAATTGGAAAATTGGATTGTCCTTTGGGGGCCTTCCACTTCCAAAACTAAGTATTTGCTGCTCGGATCTACCTGTGGGGTTTTTCCATAGCTTGTACCTAACCGACGATATTCCTAGAGGAATAAATACGAGTATTATATCGCCTATTGGGATTGCGTGTTTCTCACAAGGAGTCTCACTTCCCACCCGTAAATAGGTTTATCTAAGCAAAATACAAATTTTGCTTGCACGATGCCCTACCTCTAGAGAAGGCGAGTGATCCTGAACTCCCTGCTCTGCAACAAGACGTTCCCGAATTAGATCTCGACTTAATGGAAATTTTAGGTGAGGACCCCACCTCGACTAAAGAATACGGCTGTGAAATTCAAAAGGATTTGGCGATTAGATTCAACCACATTGTTACCTCCGGTCTCTCTAAAGAGAACCGCAAGCAGCTAAAAGATAGATATTTGGTACCGGTGAACTGCAAGTTTATAAAAGCGCCTACCCTTAATACGGAGATTCGAGCATCTCTGATAGAAACTCAAGCAAAGCGAGATAAGGGTATAGAAAGTAAACAGGTATTAACATCTTGTGCCTTGTCCTCCATCAACGAGGCTCTTACCGCGCTGCTCTCATCAGGTCATAAAAACCCTGAGCTTCTCAAGCTGTTGATAGATACAGCTCGAATCCTTGGTGATATGCAATGCACGGACTCGATCTCACGCCGTGCCTTCATTCTTTCTACTGTCAAGAAGGAACTAAAAGATCAGTTAGACAAAACCAAAATAGAAGAAATGCTTTTTGGCAGTAGTCTATCGGAAACCTTAAAATCAGCGAAAACGATTATAAAATCTGGAGCTGATCTCAGATCATCTTCTTCAATGAAGTCTATGGCTCATAAACCGGCTAAAGCAGTCAACAAACCTTTAAACTACCGAGCCCCCCCCGGCGGGATGCCGTCAGTTCCCACCACCGGCGCCGGGTGGCGCGAGATATGCGCGGGTGGCACCATCAACTCCGACTCAGAGGCAGCAGATGAGGACAACGCACAACAACGCTTTCAAGACATCGTCACGTCAGCCGCAAGCAGGTCACCGACGTTAGCCAGGGTAAACCCCGCGGGCCGCCTTTCGTATTTCTATGAACAGTGGTGTTTATTAACTAATAACCTTGTTATACTCTCTTGGATTACTGGTTATAAAATTATGTTTTCTGACCCCATTATTCAGACAACCGTTCCATCAGAGCCTATTTATTCACAATCCGAATACGAGGCATTGGAATACTGGGGCAGTGTCCTTATGCCAACCATGCACGGGTCAATTGTATATCCAGTATATTTCTTGTTCCTAAGCCAAATGGCGAACAACGTTTCATTTTAAATCTAAAACAATTGAACAAATTCATACCAACCCAACATTTTAAAACATGAAGATTTAAGAACAGCTATGAAACTTGTAACAACCGACTGTTTACTGTTTTATGTCAACAATAGATTTAAAAGATGCCTATTTTTTTATAGGCATGTATGCCTATAAAAAAAATATTTACGTTTTAAATTTAATGGCAATCTGTACGAGTTTAACGTGTTACCGTTCGGCTTAAACACTGCTCCTTATATATTTACAAAAATTCTCAAACCAGTCGCAAAATTATTGAGGTCTTTGGGATATTTTATCTACATTTTATTTAGATGATTTATTTTTGGTTGGTCAATCTTATACTGACTGCTTACAAAATATGAATGACACAAAACAATTATTAAAATCGTTAGGATTCATAATCAACACAGAAAAAAGTTCGGTTGCGCCGACAAATTGTTGCAAGTTTTTAGGAAATATTATAGATTCAAAAAGATTTGAATTTAGATTACCGGATGATAAAAGACTTAAAATTAAAACAGAATTACTAAGAATTAAGAAGCTCAAACGATGGAAAATAAGAGATTTTGCTCGCTTCATCGGTCTTTTAACATCCGCATGTCAAGCCGTGGACTACGGCTGGCTTTATACCAAAGACTTTGAGAGGTTTAAATACCTAAGCCTTAAACATGATGAAAACTATGATAAGTTTATGAATTTACCTATCGAATGGTCCTCCAACTTTGACTGGTGGCTTAATGCTGTAAAAGAATCAGTATGCAAAATAAAGGTTGATACATATTCCTTAGAGATATTTAGTGATGCCTCAACAACGGGGTGGGGCGCGGCTTGTAGCGACGAGACTGCCAGTGGACCTTGGAGTCAACATGAGCAAACTCGACATATTAATTATTTCGAAATACTTGCATCTTTTCTTGGGCTTAAAGCTTTTGCACAAGATTTTAAAGATTGTCAGATTTTGTTACGTATTGACAATACAACGGCAATATCGTACATCAATAGAATGGGTGGCGTACAATTTCCTCATTTGACTGATATTACGAAACAATTGTGGAAATGGTGTGAAGCGAGTAAAATTATGGTTCATGCCGATTATATACGTTCTTCTGATAATGTAGTTGCGGACGCTGAATCAAGAAGATTGCACCCCGACATAGAGAGTGGGAAATTTCTCAGAATGCTTATAATACAATAACACAACACTTCGGTGTCCCTTGTATTGACTTATTTGCGAGCAGAATAAATCATAAATGTGATTTCTATGTTTCTTGGCGCCTATGTTTAGAGACCCTGACGCATATGTCATTAACGCGTTCACTATATCATGGAATAATTATTATTTTTACGCGTTTCCACCAATCTCGGTTATTTTAAAGACCTTGCGTATACGTAATAGTTATTTATGCTATAAGTGCGGAAGGTAGGTGATTTCCGA
This sequence comes from Agrochola lota, assembly GCA_947364205.1. NCBI lineage: Eukaryota > Metazoa > Arthropoda > Insecta > Lepidoptera > Noctuidae > Agrochola > Agrochola lota. Next base: position 23,288,033 of record OX376223.1, read on the forward strand.
CGAGTGGCATTTTTATTCACGAGCGAGCGAAGTGAGCGAGTGTATAAGTCGACAAGAGTCGGAAATCATCTTACGCACGTGCATCATACAACGTTTTACTATGCATAGTGCGAGGAAAAAAAAAAAAGAAGGAGCGGGCCTTACGGCAGTCGCCTGTGATGTGTATGTAACATCTAACATACGACGACGTATATAACAAAATTAATTCATGACTTTGACTTTTGGCTTTGATTCAAACTCAAACTCAAAGCATTTATTTCAAATAAACCAATTACAGGTACTTTTGAAATGTCAAGGGGTCGGTCAGTCAGAAATATGAAGCTAGTTGCCTATTCCAACGCGTAGTAGGTTCCTATGGAGAAGAACGGGCAAGAAACTCCACGGACACTCTTTTGAATCAGAATATTTTTTTACAAAATATTGGTTATATCATCCATGTTGTTGTAATTATACATGTGAGAACAATGTAAAACGACGTGCACGTTAAAAGCGTCAGTAATAAAAATAAAATCAAAACCAATTCAAAAATTAAAATAAATTCAAATAAGTCGTGGCAGCTAAGAGATAACCAGTCCCCACTGACGGCGCCCGTTCACGAACATGACGCATGCATCAGCACCATTTAGCTCAACCATTTTGAAGGGAACTTAATGATCCAACACACACGCCACCACCAGCGAGACATTTGAGTGAGCATGACATACTCTCAACCGCCAGGGCACACTCAAGTCAATGAAAGACGTACCCAGTAAATGGTAACTGTAAAGTAGGTACATAGTGCTATGCAATTATATAATATTAAGAGATTGAATTTATACAATCTAAAGATAGTTTTACAATCTTCAGCAGCTGCAACAATATTTTGAATGCTAATAAATTAGTTTATGCGTCCTTGTGGAGCTGGACCAGCGTTGAGCCAAGCATTTTTGTCGTCGATGTAATCCCCCAACTTATAATATGCTTGGCAGCATAGTGTGCGTTTTATACAAGATTTAAATTTCGTTTCATTCAATTGGAGGGACTAGATTTTTACTTTGACTTCGACTTCTACTTCTACTTTGACTTCGCCTTAGACTTCGACTTCGCCTTAGACTTCGACTTCGACTACGACTTCGACTTCGACTTCGTCTTCTACTTCGACTTCGACTTCGACTTCGACTTCGACTTAGACTTCGACTTGAGAGACGGGACGGGCTGACTACGACCTCAAAAAAAAAAAAAAACAGAAAAGAAAAAGCACTAGTGAAAAAAGTGACACTTTCCGCACAAATTGACTCCTTGGAAAACGCTCTTTTCGAGCAAATGCATTGTAAAATTATTAACGATAGAGCTACTGGTATTGTCGTTGTACCAAAATGGCCAACACAGCCATGGTACCCACTTTTTAAAAGACTACTCACCTGAAATCCACTCGTTTTAAAATCGGAGGGTGATTTAATTATTTCTCGTAGCGAACGTGCAATTCACCGACAAATTACACTGGTTGTCGGGAGGTTGTCCGGACATCATTTCTCCGAAGAGGAATTCCGCAGTCGTCCATACCCATAATACTAGCATCCTTGTCAGATAACACTGATAAGCAGTATGATACATGCCTTAAGAAGTGGTTTACGTTCTGTCACGAAAACAACATAGAACCTTACAATGCTTCAACAGCAAGTATACTCTGTTTTCTAACGCAATTGTTTAATAACGGAGCTCGGTATGGTACCTTAAATAGCTGCCGATCCGCTTTATCGTTGTTACTCGGACCCGATATTGCGAACAATGAATATGTACAAAGATTCTTCAAGGGAATCTTTCGGTTGCGGCCCACATGTCCAAAATATAATTTAACGTGGAACACTGATCAAGTTTTAAATTATTTGGCGGAATTATATCCCAACGGAAATTTAAGTCTTGAAAAAATTTGTAAAAAGTTAGTGACCCTTCTTGCCCTGGTAACAGCCAATAGAATGCAGACTTTATCAAAACTGCACGTCGATAACATTACCAAATCTGATTCAGGGTTTATTATTAAAATAACGGATTTAATCAAAACTTCACGAGTGGGTTCCTTACAACCAGTGTTTTCTTTACCGTATTTTTTACAACGGCCACAAATATGCCCTGCTAGTACTCTTTAAATATATCTTGATAAGACCAATCAGATACGTCAAGACAATCAATTACTTTTTATTTCATTTAGGAAACCATACCGAGCCGTAACATCGCAGACTTTGAGCAAATGGGTAAAGAGCATATTACAAAACAGTGGCATTGATATCTCGCTGTTTACTGCACACAGTACCAGACACGCAGCCACTTCTAAAGCGTATAGCGTAGGTGTTAGTCTGGATGTCACACGTAAAACTGCCGGATGGAGTTCAACTTCTACGGTATTTGCTAATATCGAGAACGAAGCTTGAGAGTAATTGATGATTAAACGAACTTACCTGTACGTGAAGTTCAATCATAATTACTCGAAGAGCTTCGTTCGAAGATATTAGCATTCCTCCCTCCCAGTCATCCTGAACCCCTAGTCGTGAAATAACAAACAGCTCAGCACACCTCCAAACTAAATGAGCTGGCTGGGTGCGAATGTCATAGTCACGAACAAAAGTTTTTAATCTACCTTACATTGGATGAAATAATTTATTTTCTCCCAAATTTGATGCGAAATGGGAACGAGTCTGTGAGTGAAACTACATGTGTGATAATGCTAATATCGAGAACGAAGCTTGAGAGTAATTATGATTGAACTTCACGTACAGTTAAGTTCGTTTAATCATCAATTATGAATCAGTGATACTCGTAATTATAGTATCCATTTATTTATATGATATTATGATGTCAAGACATGCTGTAATCTAAATTGAATGCCCAATTTAAATAACGTAGTTTATTGGAAAAGCACCAATTTTAATATCGGTTAAAATAGCTTCGGAAATAACAATGAAATTTTGATCAAATTCTGAAAGATTAAAATGATAACCGTGGGTCATCCTTGGAAGATAGACACATCGCGGAATTTTTTGTTGAACTTTTTAAGATGTACAACGCAACGACCTTTTTTTGATGGGTGTGTGTGTGATGTTGTTTCTGTTAAACATAAATTTTATGTACTCTTACGGTTTAAGCGGCGCACGCCAAAAAAGCTCCCAGACGGAATGATTTTTTCCGACATCTTCAATAATAATCGTCATATTTCTGCCAATTGATAGATAGTTCCTAGGTAAACATTTACTGTCAAACAACGATATATTTACCCCAAATGGTACACGAGTAATATAGTAAAAAACTTAAAAATTAAAGCAAGACTACATAAAATATATAAAACAACGAAATTAAATAGTGATTACGGCGAATATTCGAAATATAGATCGCATATTAAAAAAACAATAGAAATTGCACGCAAAGACCATCAAAATAAGATTCAATGTCAGTTTGCGAAAGACCCTAAGTCATTTTGGCAATACGTACGATCGCAGAAAAGTACAATGAGTAGACAGGACATTATTAAGGATGGTCAGTATCTGACAGACGAGGAGTGTGTTGAACAGTTCGCGACTTATTTTGAGTCGGTATATAGTAATGCGCCGCCACGACTAGACCCAGAAGCGGCGGCAGCGGAAGCGGGGAACTGTGGTAGTGCATGCGTACAAATTAATAATCTTAGTCTTAGGGACGTTAGAAGTTCACTCGACCGCCTCAAGCCTAAGCGATCCGCGGGTCCGGATGGTATGCCAGCGTTTCTTTTTAAAGATTGTGGTAGGGTACTCGCGGAGCCGTTACTTTATATTTTTAAAGCCTGTCTTCATTCTGCGAAGTTCCCAGCTCGGTGGAAGATTATGCGAGTCATTCCAGTGCCCAAAGGCAGGGCGGGAGCGGACATCGGTGGGTATAGGCCGGTGGCGGTGTTGTCGACGCCTACAAAGGTGTTCGAGTCTGCCATTCAGCGCTGTATGCAAGAGCAAGTGCGCGGACAGTTATCGGATGCGCAGCACGGATTCCGGCAGGGGCGCAGCACTGCTACCAATCTTCTTGATTTCATGGGACGCGTGGTGCCGGCGGTAGGTGCTGGTGTGCAGGTAGACGCAGCTTATTTTGACTTTAGAAAAGCTTTTGACACAGTCGGCAATGATGTCTTACTGCGGAAGCTAGCAGAGGTCGGGTGCACCCAGCATCTATTGCGGTTTTTTGCCAGTTACATGCAAGGCAGACAGCAGTATGTGGACTGCAACGGATGTGAATCCGACTTATATTTCACTTGGTCGGGTGTAAGTCAGGGCACCAACTTGGGGCCTCTAGAATTCATTATTATGATAAACAATTTGCCGGAAGTCGTAAGACATGGCGCTTGTTTATTATTTGCTGATGACCTCAAGTTGCTGCTTGAGATTAGGTCCGAGTCTGATTGTAGGCGCCTACAGGAAGACATCGATCGAATAGTACAATGGAGCCATGAAAACAAACTGTACTTCAACGTATCCAAGTGCTCGTTGATGAGTTACACCCGTGCTCGTGCACCACTGCTCTATGAGTACGTGGTGGACGCGGCGCCACTGCAACGAGTCACGGAGGTGCGACTTGGGTGTTTTCATGACTCCCGATCTGACATTCCGTGAGCATGTAACCAAGATCTGTAAGAAGGCGTACAGAAACTTAGGATTTGTTCTGAGACAGACACAAAGCTTCACAAACATCACGGCAGTTAGGGTCCTGTATGATGCACTAGTCAGGAGTCATCTGGAACATAGTGCGGTCATATGGGCTCCACATGAAGCTAAGTACTCTGTAATGTTAGAGCGTGTTCAGAACAAGTTCACGCGCCATTTGTACAGGAAATTATATGGGGTATATCCGTTTTACCCACTGATGTATCCCACTCTGTTTATCTTGGGCATGGTTGGCTATAATCAACTGTATGTCCGACGGGAGTTTACGCTGGTCGCCTACTTGGTGAAGGTGCTTCGTGGAGTGGAGAGCCACCCGGGAATATTGCAGCGCTTGAGTCTGTGTGTGCCTGACCGCTACGTGTGGAGGCGGCGCAGCCCGCCACTGCTACTGGTACCTACAGCCAAAACTAACCTGTTTGCCAAGGCACCCCTTACCAGAGCTATCCGTACCATCAACGACCTTCAAACTCAGATTGATGTGTTTACATGTTGTTTTAGTGAATTCGCAAGGGTATTACTATTTATATTATGCTACAAGCAAAATAATACTTAATTTTTTTTTTTTTTTTTTTTTTTTTGTTTTAGTAATTTTTATACTATGTTTGGTTAGTAATTATGTACTTAATGCTATGTTTTTTGTGTTTTAATTTAATTTTAATAATGTTGTTAGTTTTAATTTTTTCTAATTTGTTTGTAAGTTTATAGTTTAGTTTATTAGTTTAATTTCTTAGCTGTCGTATTAGGGTAACCCTGTAATGATAGTTTAAGCTGTTATGAATAAATAAAATAAATAAATAAATAAAACATAATTTAAATTATTAGCCATATGTTAGCTAGCACACGCCAATATACCACACAAAATCATCGAGAACTATACTCAGGCAGAAATAAAACTAAACGTAAACAGAACTTAATATCTAAATAAAAGCCTCCAGGCATAAAGGGCGTGCCCGCTTACATATAGTTGTAACTGGAAGTTATAAATGATAAACTAGGACCATCGAGATAAAATAAATAAAACAAACAGTTAATTACTAATAACAATAACTAATATGATCAGTTGTCGAGGTCACTAGCTAACCATAAATTGCAATACAACTCATTAAAAAAAACTTTGTAATGAGTAGATTTTGTCAACAATCAATCTACCTAGCCTTTTCCCAACTATGTTGGGGTCGGCTTCCAGTCTAACCGGATGCAGCTGAATACCAGTATTTTACATGGAGCGACCGCCTATCTGACCTCCACAACCCAGTAACTGGGTAATACGATACCCCTTGGTAAGACTGGTGTCAGACTTTCGCGCTTCTGACGACTCGTAACGACTGTCAAAGATCCACGAATAACAGCCGGGACCAACGGCTTAACGTGCTTTCCGAGGCACGGAGGATTCTCGGTATGTAAAGATGGTCACCCATCCACTGACCAACCCCGGCAAGCGTAGCTTAACCTGATGGATCGACCAGTGCGGCTGTTGTTACTTAGCCACGAGCTCCTCCTAGATTTTGTCAACAATAAATTGAAATAAAATTTAAAATAGCTTGACGATAAAGTCTAATAAAAAAATACAATTATATAAACTCATATAACTTGTCAGAAGGTAAGCTGGAGAAAGAACATAAACATTGTCTTGAGTTAATCACAGCGACCAACTATTCTTATCATTTAAGTAGTCGTTTATAGAATAGTATGCTTTTGAACAACGCTTGGATTTTACTTTCGTTTTAAACGCATTTAAAGGCAAATCTAGCAAAGAAGAAGCTACCCGCTTGTTATAAAAGGTTATACCAAGCCCAATAAATGAGTTATGAACCTTATGAAGCCGGTGAAAGGGAGCTCGTAGTTTGTCCTTATTTCTGGTGTTAACATTGTGAAAATCACTGTTTTTAGTGTATATGTGTATATTTTGCCTAATATATAAGATGTTGGCGAAGATGAATTGAGATGCCACCGTGAGGATACCAATATCTTTGAAAAAATCTCTCAGAGAAACTGGCACCTAGCTGGTAAATAGCTCGAACAGCTCGTTTTTGAAGGACAAATATATTTTGAATATCAGCAGCTTTGCCCCACAGCAGAAGACCGTGGGACATAATGCTATGAAAATAACTAAAATAGACTAACCGAGCTGTATCGACGTCAGTGTATTGCCTTACTTTCCTGATGGCGTAGGCGGCCGAACTGAGCCTTCCCGCTAGGCTCGATATATGTGGGCCCCACTGAAGTTTGGCATCTACTGTTATGCCCAGAAAAACTGCCGAGCTTACAGAATCAAGCACCTCTTTATCTAAGACGATGTTGGGTCCTAGATTTCTAACATTTGGTAGGGCGAACTTTACACATTTCGTTTTCTTGACATTGAGAACTAGGTTATTTGTCGTAAACCAATCCGTAACCATTGAGAGTGCACTGTTTACATCGTCAAAATCTTGTCTATTCCTGTCTACTTTAAAAATAAGAGAGGTATCAGTCAGACGTTAAGTCACTTAACAGTATTTTATTTTTGGCATCACAATCACTAAATATATTATCCAGACAAGTTGAAGAAGATGCCGTGATCCTAGTAGGTTCAAAAAACAAGTTACAAGAACAAGAACTAAATATCCACCGCGAATGGCGCTTTTCCTTACAAACGCACTTTGTACAGTAAAATTATCATCATTGGTAAACACTACTTCATGTTCTTTCAACCAGTGTTCAGTCAAACATAACACCTGAACATCATAGTTCTCTATAAATAAACTTAACTCTTAAAACTAGCTCTTTGCCGGACAGACCCTGCATATTTTGATGAACAACATTCAAAATATGCGGCTCACCCGTTGTCGCTCCTAATAGTTTAAACTATAAGGCGTATCAAAAGTAGTGTTAGTACCACTACTAACAGTAATCGGTGGTACACTACAGGTACCTGTGTCACACTGTATATTGTATGCTAAGAGATTAGCAATTTGTCTCCTACAACTAGGTGGCAAATACATTGTATAATTTGTCAGTTTGTAATAATAAAACTCACTTATGAAAAGTGATTCCAGAATTCTTCATATCAGTATGGCCTTCTATAAGTACCACTTTACAACCCATGAAGGCATATTTGCAGTACGATGTAAATCTTCACTCGAAAACAGCGATGTCACGGTACGGGACAATAGATACGCGCACGTGTATCGGGTAAAAGTCCGCGTCGCCGACTTTTTGCAGTTTTATCTCAACTAGAGTTCACAAATCCCCATAGGTTTAAAAATGAAATACAAACAACTTATGAATCACGAAGTCTTTATTTCTTACGGAGTTCAGGATCCATTGTTTTAAAGTTATGTCTAAATTAATAGCCTAAGTGTAAAATATTTCTGTCATGTCATATTAGAGTCTAAACTTTACTACAAATATAATCTTTCAGAGATACATTTTTTAATTAATTTATGGTAACTTTGTGATTAATTATTTTAGAACTATTGTTTACCGGCGATGCCCCTTTTATAAAAAAAATATATCTCATGAATAAAGATTCTTGATGACATTAGTTAAGTATAGCTTCTTGCTTTATTTGTTTGCTTCAATATTTTATATTTTTCATAATTACAGATAACTATTTTATCATAAAGCTGCTATGAGCGTCTTAAAACCCACGTTTTTGGATGTCTCACTGAGTAATGAATGTACTTAATCGATTTTGATTTAATAATCATCTTTATTACGAGATATATTTTTTTAAATAAAAGGGGCACCACTAGACTTAGGTAAAGCCTCAACTAAACAAAAGGTGAACAAAAGTTTTAAAACAGTCAATCACAAAGTTACCATAAAGTAATTTAAAAGTTAATCTCTAAAAGATTATATTTTGTAGTAAAGTTTGAACTGTTATATGACATGACAGAAATATTTTACACTACTTCACTTTCATTTATTTGGTTATAAAAATAATCAATGAGTTACCTCCGTAAAAAATAAAGACTTCTTGATTCTTATATAATAATTATGTTGTTTGTATTTTATTTTTAAACCGATGGGGATTTGTGAACTTTTTGTCCCTAAATTCCCATCCACATTCCCATTGATTGGGATTGTCAATGGGGATTAATGGAATAACCCATGATTCCAAACAACGCCGCATTTCTACTGCGTCATCACTGGTCCCCATACATTTTCTATAGGTTTATTATGAGATTACATTTCGAGCACGGCAGCAATGTCGCGCAGTGCCGCGCTTGGGATGTAATGATGTACATAATGATATTTTACAGATGAGCTGGAACTGATTGCTGTGGTATGGGGCTCCGTGGTGGAGGGCGCGCAACTGCAGGAGGAGTCACGCACGCGCTGCAGCGTGCTGAGCTGGCTGAGCGGCGGCTGCGCGCGCTGGCTTCAAGTGCAGCGGGACCTGCGCCTCGTGCGGCTGCGCGCCCTGGACCACGCACCACCTGCGCCGCAGCTCGCCTGAACGACACTCCACACCACTCCCAACATTATTCTTATCTTATGTATGTTTCAACGAATGCCTACCTACCTGAACGCAATAATACATTAATTAATGTACTTAAATAATAGGTACCTATAAAGTTTGGGTATGACAGAAGCTCCTTAAGGCGCTAGCTACCCTAACCACAGAGTAGTTAGGTAATAGTATTATAGTAGGTACTGTACTAACTGTGAATTTCGTATCGAGTTGTTCTGTTGCAGTTGAGAATACGGAAAAAGTGCTTAGGTATACAACGTTGTTATAATTATCTCAGGTATTTTTATAGATCCTCTTCTAAAATATATTTTTTTTTGCTATTTTGTATTTATTGCTTACTGATTAACAAAAAAAGAATAAATAAATAATTATTATTTAGTAACAATACAAAAAAAAATGTGTGCTGGGACACATAGTAGAAGTGAAACTTCAACGGACAAGTGGAAAAACGAATGGTAACGAACAAGTGGAAAAACGAATCGCAGCACACTTTTTTTTTGCTGGTTTACTGCAAATTATGATAAATGATAAAGTCAAAGTCAAAGTCAAATCATTTATTTCAAATAGGCCCTTGCAAGGTACTTTTGAACGTCAAAAATTACATTTTTTTATTTTTTTTATTGAATTGATTCTAGTCGCCCCTTCCAAAAGGTAGTTTTCGTATGGAGAAGAATGGGCAAGAAACTCCACCGTTACTCTTTTAAAATGTTTTACAATATTTTTGTATATGTAGGTACATTCGTTATATAATTATATGTGAAGACGATGCATCTAAAAATAAAAAAAAATAATTACTATACCACAATAGGTAAAAATAATTTTAAAAAGAAAGCAACATTAATTAAGATAAATTATATTACTTATGTGATAGATACTTGATTCTCACATATTTATAAACATTGTAATAGGTAGACGGTTCTCCAAAAAAAAGTTACAATTAATAAGTCAGTGTGTGTGGAAGTAATCACAGAATGTAAAATCAATGTCATATAATAAAATATAATACTCGTAATTTATACAACTTAAATTAGCAACCAGTTTGATTTTGTCTAGATTCTAGATTATCCTATGGAGCTGGACCAGCATGTTTCCAAGCATTCTTATCTTGGATATAATCCTCTACTTTGTAATATGCTTGTTTACAAAGTGTTCTTTTAATATGAGTTTTAAATTTTCTTTCATTTAATTGTAAAATATCACAAGGTATTTTGTTGTAACATTTAACACAGTACCCCATAAAAGATGTATGTACTTTAGATAATCTGAAAAATGGTTGATCTATTTTATCTTTATTTTTAGTATAAAAATTATGTCTAGCACTTATTTTATTAAAAATAATGTAGATTTTTTCTTACATACATAATATTTTCAAAAATGAATTACCGGTAGGTAACGTCATAATATTAATCTTTCCAAATAGTTCCCTGAGATATTCGCGACGATGTAGATCATAAATGGCTCTGACAGCTCTCTTTTGTAAGATATAGATGGGTTCAATGTCAGCAGCCCGACCCCACAGTAAAATGCCATACGACATAACACTGTGGAAGTAGCTAAAATAGACCAAACGCGCGGTTTCTACATCTGTTAACTGTCTTATCTTTCTAACAGCATAAGCGGCTGAGCTTAACCGCCCCGCAAGATATGTTATATTTTATGAGGTCCCCATTGTAATTTCTCGTCTAGCGTGATTCCTAGGAAAACCGTTTGATTAATAAATTCCAGTTTTTCTCCATTCAATATGATGTCACATTCGCTACTTCTAACAATTTCTAACTAATCTTATTCTAGATGCATCGTCTTCACATATAATTATATAATTTATGTATACAAAATATTGTAAAAACATTTTAAAAGAGTAACGGTAGAGTTTCTTGCCCATTCTTCTCCATACGAAAATTACCTTTTGGAAGGGGCGACTAGAATCAATTCTATTTTTTGTAAAATTGATGTTCATAAGTGCCTTTTTTGTGCCTAATTGAAATAAATTGTTTGACTTTGACTTTAACATTAGGTAATTTAAATCTAATGCATTTGTTTTTTTATTTATTTAGTACCAAATTATTTACCGTAAACCAATCTTGGACCTGAAGAATAGAGCTATTCACGTCGTCAAGATTTTGTGACCGTCGGTTGATTTTAAAGATCAATGATATGTCATCTGCAAATAACACCATCTTCGGTTGATTTTGAACTAAGTGCGGTAAATGATAATGTAAAAAAATAAATAAATTGGAGCAGCTTAATCCCAGGCCTTTTTGCCCTCAACGTAATCTTTAATGGTATAAAACGCTTTCTGGCACACGCTTTCTGGCACACGCTTTCTGGCTAGCGTTTAATGAATGATTTGAATTTATTAAGGCTAAGATCTCGTACGTGGCTTGGAAGTTTATTATAAAAGCGTATACATTGACATCTGAACGAGCTACCTATTTTCTTGAGCCTTGTTGTAGGTACTACAAATTTGTGTTTGTTCCTAGTGTTTATGTTATGGATATCACTGTATTTTTTATACAATTTTATATTTTTATGATTTTCAAAAATATACTGACAAGGCACAGTCATTACATTAATTTCCTTAAATTGCTCTCTGAGAGAGTGTCTCGGGCTTAATTTATAAATTGATCGAACGGTCTTTTCTGTAAAACAAAAATAGTTTGAATGTCGGCGGCATTTCCCCACAACAGAATACCGTACGATATTACACTATGAAAATAGCTAAAGTACACTAAACGGGCTGTCTCTAGGTCAGTTAAATTACGAATTTTTCTAACAGCATATGCTGCGGAGCTTAGCTTTTTTGACAATTTATCTATATGTGGGCCCCACTGAAGCTGAGCATCCAAAGTTAAGCCTAAGAATACTGTGCTATCTTCAGGATTCAATTCTTCACCCCTTATCAACACCTTAGTTTTCACCTGTCTAACGTGTGGTAGGGTAAACTTAATACATTTGGGTTTTTTTTCATTAAGAAGTAAATTGTTACATTGAACCAGTGAACTACTTTTGAGATCGCGCTATTTACGTCGTCAGTATCCAGCTGCTGACGTTTAAGTTTAAACAAAAGTGAAGTATCATCCGCAAACAACACTATATCGTGGTTATCCTTTATGAGGTAAGGCAAGTCATTAATATAAATAAGAAACTAGAAAGGACCAAGAATCGAGCCCTGTGGGACTCCCATTGTTACTATAGATCCAGGAGATCTTTGTCCATTAACGTCAACGCTCTGAATCCTATTACTCAAGTATGAAGTAAGAAGATCCAGAGCGGTGTTCCGGATCCCGTAGTGGCGGAGTTTCCTGATTAACGTTTCATGAAGAACGCAATCAAATGCCTTGGATAAATCACAAAAGATGCCCAGTAGGGTTAACTTGACACACGCGACAATTGCTCACTCTCGCGCGAGTAATTGTCGTCTATTTCTGTCACTTTTCTCGTTTTCTGACAGCGCTGCCATACAAAATATTCGACTCGTTCTGTCAAACTTGATATTTTGTCGACAAACTCTAACATGACACCTTATATCTTGATTTTTGACAATTCAACACGAGATAATCTGCCATTTTTCTGTCACTTTGTCGTATTTACTCGTCCTCGATTTTGACGACGAGAAGAGTAGACAAAATAATGATACAAAAAAAAAACTCCCAAATAACATGGCAGTTTCACAATTGTATTTATTTTAGTCATATTTTTTTTTTTACAATATATTACTAATGAAAATACTTAGTTTTAAACTACTATTTATATTGGAACGACATGTTTTATATGGAGTTTTTCGCGATTTGTATGAAAAAAATAAATAAAAATTACCTACATGTTGAGCTTTAGGGGTTTATGGGTTCATAAGGGGGCTCGAAATTTTCATTAGTTTTGCGATAGGACACATCATTTTTGAGATACATATAAACAAAAAAAAAGAAAAAAAAATACAGTACTGTTTTTGCACCGTCGAAGTGTTGGTGTGAATTTTGGTTCATGACAACTCATTTTAATCCACATCTTTTTAATCGCGATAGAAAATAGTCAGATTTAGATAAACAATCAAAATTTTAGGTGAAAACGTCAAATTCAGAATAGCAAAATTTCCATTTTCACAAAATCAATAGTGGGAAAACGTCGTTTAACAGGAATAAACATAATTTTGGTGATTTTTAGTCTAGTTTAGAAGCATTTGTGACAAGAGAATCGGCACCATTGAATGAAAGAAGCGGTATCTCAAGCCGATGTTGCTATCATAAAAATTATTTGTTTTTAATCATTTGCAGCATCGGTTTCTCGTCGCGAGACATAGAAGTGTCAAAGTGCCTTTTTCGAGTTATCTCGTCGTTTACGGTCATGTTAGGGATTAGAATGACGTCAGAATCGTCGACAAATTTCGACAAAACGAGGAAAAGAGCGTTCTCACGCTTGTCATGTTAGCTATACTGGGCATCGCATTTATCTTCCTATGCATTATAAATATGTTCTAAATGTTCAACACCCGGCATCAGTAGTAGAACGACCCCTTGTAAAACCGAACTGTTTGCTATATAATAATTTATGTTTATTAAAAAATCTTTGCAATTGCTCTAAAATTAATTCCTCAAATATTTCACTGAAGGTATGTCCGAAAGGGATATCGCGGCCCCGGCACACAGGCAACGGAAGGAAAACGGGTGGGTTTTAGTCAGTAAAAGTCTGACACGCCCTCCCGCTCCGCCCAGAGCGGAAGAAGTTATTTGATAATTGCCCACCTTCAAAAAAAAAGGCACTTATAGTTGTGTGGCATTTTTGCTGAACTGGGCCTTTTTCGCGCTTTTTTTTTAAATAAAATAAAATATCTGCTTTGTATTATTGTGTGTTTTCTTTCTTTCTCCATCGACCCCTCCTCCGCCTTCGCGGAGCGGCGTCGCGTCAGGATCGTCCTCCCGCGCGCGCTCCGCCGCCTCCTTCTGGGAAATGGCGGGATTCTCGTTGGGCGAAAAATACGCCCCAACCGTGCCAATGCCGTCCGCGAGGGCGGGTACCCAGCCGAGACCTCGGGACGGGATGGCAAGAGCCCCGCCAATGACGATGATGATGATGTTTTGGTTGACTGGTAGAGAATGCCTAAGGCATTAAGTCCGCCTTTGTACTTTTTTGAGTGTGAAAAGTTTAAATAAATAAATAAATAAATAATGATGGCCATCAAACCGTCCAAGTCTCCCACCCAGTTATCCCTAGGGGGGACAAAATACGGCTCGGCGACGACAGCCACGTGAATCGACCACTCTGCCATACTCTGGAGCAAGAGATCCTGAGCTTTGGCAGAGTGGTTGATATTGCCCTGGAGGAAATGGTAGAGCGCCGTTGATGTACTCGTAAATCAGTTTTCTAATGTAACGTGTATGCAGTATACATAATATAAAGGACATGGCCAAAAATTGTTAGGACCTGTACCCCAGAGTGTACAGATATGAAATCTATGTCTTTCAATAGGGCAGATCTTCAATAATTAAGAATTATAAGTTACAGATAAAAAAACATTAAAAACATAAATATAAAGAATATGTAATTTCCAGCAGTAAAACTGTATAGTATAACAGCACCTTTTTCAATTTTCATGCAACATTCACCGACATAGGCACTGACACATACCCAAGTGGGTAGGTACATACATCATTATAATTGAGACATTTAGTGTGACCATATCCAACTTCCGTTGCGCTTCTATGAGGTACTGCCGTAAGCGTCGTTTAAAAGCGTCTATAGATAGTGTTAATTACCCTAATCGGTGGTGGCAGGTTATTTCATACTTTTGAGGCCGCATAATGAATGCTGCCTCTAAAAGCGGCTGTACCCTGAGACTGAGTCGAAAGCTGTTGCGAGCATTGCCTTCTCCCGCATTCCCGTCTACTCGTAACTCAACTTAGCTCGTTGAATAGGTAGTCCGGTTTCTGATATTTAACTACACCGAACAGAAGGCAAGCCAAGTGTGGTTTGCGTCTGGACTTCATTTTCAAAGAAAAGTGCTTGTTAAGGAAAGGCATGGCTTCTGCGAGGAATGTTGTAACAGAACCGAGCACAAGTGTTTTGTACCCTTCGGATGAGGCGGTCTGTGCGTGCTAATAATCGCGGACCGTAAACCGTGTCAGCGTAGTTCAGATAGAACCAGCGTTTCCACTAGCTGTTCTCGTAGTCTTTCGGATAAATAAGGCCTCATATTATATAGAACCTTTAGGCGATAAAAACAGTTTTTGACCGAGTCCGCTACATGTTTCTCAAAACGAAGATCTTTGTCCATAATAACACCTAGATTCCGCGCTTCATACACTCTGTCAATTGGCTCTCCCATAAGTTTTAAGTCAAATATCACAGGTAGTCGAGCCAACTGCTGTCTTGTGCCAAATACCATATATTTCGTTTTTGTTGGATTTAATGACAGGCAGTTCTCCTCTGACCAGGCGGCGATTCTCTGAAGATCATCTTTAAGATCGTTAATGGCACTATCACACTCATCTGTCTTAAAGGATATATAAACTTGGACATCGTCGGCGTATATGGTACTTGCATCTCTGGAGATATTTTATAATATCCGCACAGTACAAAATAAAGAGAATTGGGCCCAATATAGAGCTTACCTCTGTTGAGAGAGGAGTCCCGCAGCTCTCTCAACAGAGGTAAGCGTCGATCTAAGGGTAGTGCCGTCACTCAAACGCAAGTCAACAAGTTGCTCCCTATTACTAAGATAACTGTGAAACCATTGCGTAGCGCTGGGGTCGAAACCATAATAGTTTAACTTCGATAGTATGAATGGATGGATATTTATTGCGTCAAATGCCCGGGAAAAATCGAGTAAAACCAGTAATGTGCACATTCCCATATCTTGGGCAGATAATATATGTCGCCGCGAAAGCGTCCTGTACCTGTAAAGATTATAACATAATCTTTTGCGTAACTATCTATAAAATAATTATTTCATCATAAATTCGATGATGCTGCCCTTTATGAAAGATTGCTACAATCATTTGCATGTCTCTGTAATGTAATATTGATTTCTGGGAGATCAACGCCATCTATTGGCCAAATTGTGAAATAAAACTCAAGAGTGTCACTGGAACAAACTATTAAGCAAATTTCCGTGTTTTAGTTAAAACTATAGTTAAAATTAAAAGGGGACTTTATTTATAAAATAAATAAAGTCCTTTCTGTCTGAGAACAGGAACTAAAGTGAAGTTGTATCTTTTTTATCCCGATTTATATAAGACTATTCTTATGACTAGTGGATACCTACGGGTTTACTCATGGCTTTGTTTTTTCATAGTAAAATTTGCAGATATTTTTCTCTAAACAAAATAAAAAAAATAATTTTTGTATGTATTGTGGAGCAAAACCATATATATATTTTGTTCTTCTAACTGAACAGACAGCTGCGCTGCTGGGGAGTTTGTTGCGCCACTTCTTCTTCCCAGCTAAGCACTAGGAAGTGGTGAAGGGTGGGCGTTTTGGGGGACTGTCTTATGTAATTTTGACGTTCGAAAAGTGCTGATTCTCAGCCTAGTTTGAATAAATGACTTTTGAATTTTGAATTTTGAATTTTGAATTTTATAGGCAATTATTAGTATGTTACACTTAGGATACGTTTACACTAACCATCCGAAATTATTCTATACTAATTTAATACAATAACACATGATTAAAATAAAGTATTGCTGACAGTGTAGCATGACCTTAATATTTCTGTATTATATTTGGATGAAATGCTGACAGGGCTCTACTATTACTTGATGCTAAAGGTAAGTCTCTATATCGACTATGCAGTCAGCGAATTAGTTTGTTCGTTGAAGATTTTTATATGAAAAGAAACTTAGGTATGACAAGTAATTAGAACGAGTACAGGCATGGTATTTGCATAATATATCAAGTTCATTTGGATGAAATGCTGACAGGGCTCTACTATTACTTCATGCTAAAGGTAAGTCACTATATCGATTATACAGTCAACGAATTTGTTTGTTCGTTGAAGATTTTTATATGAAGAGAAAGTTAGGTACGACAAGTAATTAGAACGAGTACAGGCATGGTATTTGCATAGTATATCAAGTTCATTTGGATAAAATGCTGACAGGGCTCTACTATTACTTGATGCTAAAGGTAAGTCACTATATCGATTATGCAGTCAGCGAATTTGTTTGTTCGTTGAAGATTTTTATATGAAAATAAACTTAGATATGAAAAGTAATTAGAACGAGTACAGGCGTAGTATTTGCATAGTATATCAAGTTCGTTGACAAATTAGATATCTTGTTTTGTTGTATAAGCATTTATTTTCTGGATGACATATTTGGTGGTAAAACGTCATAATTTTGGTGTATATAAACCGTGTCGATGCAAGACAAAATCAATAATCGCTCTCTCGACGGGAAGAATCACCACCTAGACGCTTCAACCAGGACCAGAAAAATACTTCATAATGTAAGTAGAACATAATTAATTATTATTATTATTTATTGTATTAGATGTATATGTATTATGTCAATACCAAGTTTAGTCTATTAATTAATGAATGTTTGATTTAATGTATTATTTAATTAATGTATGATTGAATTAATGAAAGGCAGGATGATTGAGCGATTCAATGGATGAATGATTGAGTTCATGAATGACAGAATTATTGAATAAATGAATAATTGAATTTATGAATGACACAATGATTTAACGAATAAATAAATTATTGAATGAATTAATAAATGAATAACAATTATACAAACATAACTTTCATTCTAAATAGCTTCTAATGTATCAATCAGAAGTGCATGCTTTGGATTCTAATTCGAGACTTTTAACTTGACACTCCAGTAGTCATAGTTATCACTAGGCTATCACTGCTTATGATGTATAAGTAATGAGAATATAATAGAAATGTTTAATTTGCAAATAAGATGTTCCTTGTATGTACTGTATGTAATATTTAGAATTTCATGACCACATAATAGACTTAGTTCACTATCAGTTTAATTCTAATATTATTTATACATTATTTCAGGTTCAAGTCAACTTCTATGCCTCAATTAATTTCTTCCGATGATGAATGTGATATGACCCCACAGTCAAAGCAACAGAAACCGTCCACAAACAAGCGGTCTAAAACAGCTGATGGATCCAAGGCCTCCGGATCGAAGAAACCTCGAATAAACCCGGTTCCGATAGCTGGTAATAAGTTGACGGCGCGGGACCTGTTCGGTAGTGAAAGTGATGAGGAGGAAGAGAAAGGATCGACATCGAGTGGTAAAACATCACCCCCACTTTATTCCTATTTCACAAAGAGGGTTGCTAAAGGCTATGCTAGGAAAATAAGCGAAACAAAAACAGGGCCGCACTTCGTAGAACTAAAGATTTATAACTCTAAAGAGATCGCAGACATACCACCGGTCAACAGGTGGCGTCACTCTATAGTTACTGTAAAAACAAGTGTTGATGGAGATACTGAGATTTGGCGTCACCTTAAAGCGTTTACATCCTCAGTAGATAAAGATTTCCGCAACTGTCCCGCTACTCTTATTAATAACTCATATTAAACTGATCACTAACTTTTCATTTTTCTATATTTTTTTTCATACATGTAGCTTAGTTATCTAAGTTTCTAATCACTAACACACACACGAGTACAGAGGAGCAGCTCATTCGAATTGTAATTTGATATACAGAGAGAGTGTGTCCATTCATACCGGTGTTATTTCATAATCTAAGTGGTTATGACTCGCATATATTTATTAGAGAGTTGGCTAAATATGAAGGCTCAATTAAAATAATACCAAAAACGAAAGACAAATATCTGACTATAACTAAGATAATTAAAACAACAAAAGGTGCTCGCTCAATACAGATAAAATTCATAGATTCATTTCATTTTCTTAGCTCAAGCCTAGATTCTTTAAGCAAAAGTCTTTCGGAGAACGATTTTGTCAATTTGTCTAGAGAGTTTTCGAATAAAAGCAAACTTAAGTTATTATGTAAGAAAGGCATTTATCCATATGATTATATGGACGACTGGTCAAAATTTGATGAAAGCCAACTACCTTCAAAAGCTAGTTTGTATAATAGTTTAACTATGGAATCTATATCAGATGAATGAGAATCTATGAATATGCTCATGCTCAAGATATTTGGAATAATTTTAATATAAAAAAGCTGGGTGAGTACAATGATTTGTATTTGAAATGTGATGTTTTATTGTTATGTGACATATTTGAAAAGTTTAGAGAGACAAGTTTACATTTTTACAAACTAGATCCTGTTCACTATGTGACTTCACCTAGTTTAAGCTGGGATGCAATGCTTCTTTACACTAATGTTGAATTAGAGCTCATTAGCAACTTAGAAATTTATACATTTCTTGAAAAAGGTATACGCGGGGGTTTAGCACAATGCTTCCTCCGTCATGCTGAAGCAAATAACAAATATTTACCTCATTATAATGACTCAAAACCCACAAGATATTTAATATATCGTCGACGGGCTGGACGATTCGACGACTCCGGCTGAGGTCGTGGCGGCCATCGCCCGTACCGGGGGATGTCCGGCCGAAGACGTCCGTACGGGCGCAGTTCGCGTCGATGCCTCCGGGCTTGGCGCGATCTGGGTGCGGTGCCCGGTGGCGGCGGCGAACAAAGTCGCCGACGCTGGGCGTCTTTTGGTGGGGTGGGTGGCAGCGAGGGTGAAGCAGCTGCAACCCAAGGCCTTGCGGTGCTACCGTTGCCTCGACATTGGGCATGTCAGGGCACGATGCACCGCCGAAGTAGACCGCAGCGAGCAGTGCTATCGCTGCGGTCAGGCCGGCCACAAGGCGGCCCAGTGTTCCGCGGAGCCAAACTGCAGCCTCTGTACAGCTGCAGGGAGGCCCGCTGGACACAGAGCGGGCGGAAAGGCCTGTGGCGCACCCGCCTCATCAAAGAAGAAGAAGAGAGGGGCTGTCAAGGCTGCCGGGGGCTCTTTACCCCCCCCGCAGCCTGGCTGCCCTTCGGCCGACTCCCGGCCTAGGAATGGTGCGGAGGGGATGGATTGCGCTTAATGGCGCTGTTCCATTTCCTCCAGGGCAATATCAACCACTCTGCTAGAGCTCAGGATCTCTTGCTCCAGAGCATGGCAGAGTGGTCGATTCACGTGGCTGTGGTCGCCGAACCGTATTTTGTCCCCCAGGGATAACTGGGTGGGAGACTTGGACGGTTTGGTGGCCATCATTGGCGGGGCTCTTGTCAACCCGTCCCGAGGTCACGGCTGGGTAGCCGTCCTCGCGGACGGCATTGGCACGGTTGGGGCGTATTTTTCGCCCAACAAGAGTCTCGCCGACTTCAAGAGGTTCCTTGTCGAGTTGGGTGCCGTCGTGGGCCGACTCCACCCTCGCCCGGTGCTGTTGCTGGGGGATCTCAACGCCAAGTCTGCGGCGTGGGGATCCCCTGTGACCGATGCTAGGGGCGAGGTGCTGGAGGAGTGGGCGGTCACGACTGGCTTGACCGTCTTAAACCGGGGCTCGGTCCACACGTGCGTGCGTCAGCGGGGCGGGTCTATAGTGGACGTCTCGTTCGCTAGCCCCGCTGTCGCGTGCCGTGTCCACGACTGGCGTGTCGCCGTGGAGGTGGAGACGTTGTCGGATCACCGATACATCCGTTTCGACGTCTCCGCCCAGACCACCGGCGGCCGCAGTCATGCGGCCCCGCGAACGGACGGTCCGCGCTGGGCGGTCTCGGGTCTCTAGGTCTCGGTCCATGCCCCGGGTCCACGCACAGTCCGCAAGGCGCCAGGTGTACTGGTGGACCGCCGAGATCGCGCAGATGCGCGTCGCGTGCGTGGCGGTTAGACGCCAGTACACCCGATACCGGAGGAGACGTCGTCGGGTCCCTGACGAAGAGGCCGCGCTGTATGAGGTGTACCGCGCGGCCAAGGAGACTCTGTGGCTGGCCATCGGTGAGTCGAGGACGCGAGCCAGGGAGGAGATGTTGGAGACTCTAGACGGGGATCCGTGGGGGCGCCCTTATCGCGCGGTTCGAGGGAAACTTCGAGCCGCGGCGCCTCCACTTACGGAGAGTCTCCAACCCGAGCTGCTGGAGGAAGTAGTCGCAGCCCTCTTCCCGGCAAGAGCGGAGCATTCTCCGCCGCCGATGGCTTTGCCCACAGCCGCAGAGTCTACAGAGGAGGAGAACGCCATCAGCGTCCCAGAGGTGACACAGACAGAGATGAGGGCAGCCGTGATACGGCTCCGGGCCAAGAACGTGGCTCCGGGGCCCGACGGGATCCACGGCTGCGTGCTAGCCCTCGCTCTGAAGGAGCTTGAGCCCCAACTGAGAGGACTCTACACAGCGTGCCTTGAGCGGGGCCAGTTTCCCACTTTGTAGAAATCTGGTCGTCTGGTCCTGCTCAGGAAGGCGGGGCGCCCTGCGGACTCGCCGTCCGCGTACCGGCCCATAGTGCTGCTTGACGAGGTGGGCAAGCTGTTTGAGCGTATAATCGCAGCCCGCCTCGTCGGCCACTTGTGCAGAGAGGGGCCGGACCTGGACGACAGTCAGTTTGGGTTTCGGCATGGGCGCTCCACGATCCACGCTGTGTCGCGGGTTAGTGTCCTGGCGGAGGAAGCGGTGTCCCGGGGCGGGGTGATGTTGGCGGTGTCCTTGGACATCTCCAACGCCTTCAACACCCTGCCCTGGAGTTGTATTCGGGAGGCACTGCGCTATCATGGGGTGCCTCCCTACCTCCGCCACATCGTTGGGGCTTATCTGTCGGAGAGGTGTGTCACCTACATGGGACGTGATGGCGGAAACCAGCGCCGCATGTCGTGCGGTGTTCCACAGGGCTCGGTTTTAGGACCGCTCCTGTGGAACATCGGGTACGACTGGGTGCTGAGGGGCGAGCTCGGTGCCGGGGTGGACCTGACGTGTTATGCGGATGACACGCTGGTCACTGCCCGGGGGAGCTCGCACAGGGAGGCAGCGTTGTTGGCGACGGCTGCGGTCTCACAGGTGGTGGGCCGCATACGTCGCCTAGGCCTGGAGGTGGCCCTCAGCAAGTCGGAGGCCATGGTGGTTCATGGCCCCCGGCGGGCGCCGTCACCCGGCTCACACATCGTGGTCGGGGGGGCTCGGATCGCTGTCGAGTCTACCATGAAGTACCTAGGATTGGTGCTCGACAGCCGGTGGGACTTCGGGCCCCACTTCCGACGGCTGGCGCCCAAGTTGCTGGGCGCTGCTGGGGCGCTGTCAACGCTGCTTCCCAATCTGGGGGGCCCGAGCGCCGCTTGTAGGCGGCTCTACGTGGGGATCGTGCGATCGATGGCCCTGTACGGGGCCCCGATCTGGGCGGCTGACCTGACGGCCGGTAGCATTGCGGTTCTGCGCAAGCCGCAGAGGGCTATGGCCGTCAGAGTCATCAGGGGTTATCGCACGATTTCCTACGAGGCGGCTTGTGCACTGGCCGGATCCCCGCCCTGGGACCTGGAGGCGAAAGTACTCGCGTCATCATATCGGTGGCGCGAGGAAGCGAGGGCGCGGGGCGAGCGACCGATGCAGCGACACATGGAGCTGCATCGGTCTCAGCTTCGCGGGGTCCTGGTGGCGGAATGGCGGGACAGGCTTTCACGCCCTACCGCCGGCCTCGACATCATCGAGGCGGTCCGGCCGGTGCTCGAGCGCTGGCTCGGGAGGAGGCACGGCTCCCTGTCGTTTCGGGTGACGCAGGTGCTCTCGGGGCATGGTTGCTTCGGGAAGTACCTGTGTCGCATAAACAGGGAGCCGGACGCCCGGTGTCACCACTGCGTCGACTGCCGGGAGGACACGGCGCGGCATACGCTGGCAGAGTGTGCCGCTTGGGAAGAGCCACGCCGTGCCCTCATCTCAGAAGTAGGCAGTGACTTGTCGCTGCCGGCCCTAGTGAATGCGATGGTCGGCAGCGGCGAGTCCTGGGACGCGGTGGTTTCCTACTGCGAGACAGTCGTCTCGCAGAAGGAGGCTGCG
This sequence comes from Agrochola lota, assembly GCA_947364205.1. Lineage (NCBI taxonomy): Eukaryota > Metazoa > Arthropoda > Insecta > Lepidoptera > Noctuidae > Agrochola > Agrochola lota. The sequence continues at coordinate 23,311,114 of OX376223.1, forward strand.
GAAAGGGAGAGGGAGATCTCGTCCACTCACCCGGCCCGCAGCAGGCGCACCGGGCGTCGGCGGAGGGCGGACAACGCCCTCTTCCAGCCCCCCTAAATGGGTCCAGGGGCGACGGACTCGGGGACGTCCGTCGCCCCCCACACATCAGGATCCGAGGTGGCGGCGCGTAGTGTTCCACGCGCGCCCATCTTAGACGTCGCGGGGGGAGTCAAACACCTCACTCCCCCCCCTGACCCGAGGAGGCCCGCGGTGGCGGGCCGGCACCAGCCGGGGGTTGCGGAAGATTTCAAGTTCCCGCGACCCCCGGCGTAGGTGTGAGTTGGAACACCGTGGTGGTTTTTAGTCAGTAAGAGTCTGACAGACCCCTCCGCCCGCCCCAGGGCGGGGGACATCCATGAGGATTTTCCACCCCGGAACAAAAAAAAAAAAAAAAGGTTAGGTTAGGTTAGGTTGGGGGTCTCCTCCGAGGCACGAGTGTCGTCTGCTATGCGGATGACACTCTCCTCACCGCCCGGGGGGGGAGTTTCAGGGAGGCGGCCAACTTGGCCTCGGCGGGCGGATCCTTGGTCGCGGGGAGGATCCGCCGCCTAGGTTTAACGGTGGCGCTGCACAAGACCGAGGCCGTGTTCTTCCACGGCCCTCGGCAGCGCCCCCCACCACCTGACGCCCACATCTTCGTGGAGGGCGTCAGAATTGAGGTGAAGGCCCAGATGAAGTATCTGGGCCTTGTACTCGACAGCAGGTGGCGCTTCGGTCCGCATTTTAGCGGGCTGTCGTCGCGCCTGCTGAAGGCCGCGGGCGCTCTCTCCTGGCTGCTTCCCAACTTGGGGGGCCCCAGCGCGCGATGCCGGCAACTTTACGCCGGCATCCTAAGGAGTATGGCCCTCTATGGGGCCCCTATCTGGGAAGAGTCCCTCCACAGGAGGGAGAACGCCGCGGCCTTGCGAGCACCTCAAAGGGCCATAGCCCAGCGGGCGGCGCGGGCTTACCGCACGGTGGGCTATGCGGCAGCATGCGCTCTGGCCAGCACCCCGCCTTGGGAGCTCGAGGCGTGGGTGCTCGCCAGAGTGTACGAATGGACGGCGGAGCGGAGGGCGAGAGGAGTCCGCTCAGCTCCGGAAGAGCGGGAGGCCGTCCGGCGGGAGGCGAGGGACGCCATCGTTGTCCATTGGACGGGCGACCTCGCCACCGCAGCCTTCGGCCGCCGAACCCTCGACGCAATCGGGCCGGTCCTGCGAGACTGGCTCGAGCGTCCGCACGGGTTCCTCTCCTTCCGTCTCGTGCAGGTGCTGTCCGGACACGGTTCTTTCGGATCGTACCTGCACCGAATCGGACGGGAGGAGACGCCGTCGTGCCACGACTGTGGCGCGGCGGAGGACGCGGCGCAGCACACCCTCGAGGTGTGCCCGTCGTGGTCCGAGCCGCGCCGCAGTCTCGTCGCGGCGATCGGACCGGACCTCTCGCTCCCCGGCGTGGTTAACGCCATGCTGAGGGATGAGGGGTCCTGGGCGGCAGTCGCCTCCTTCTGCGAACACGTCATGTCCCAGAAGGAGGCGGCGGAGCGGGCGCGGGAGGAAGATCCTGCCGCGGCGCCGTTCCGAAGGCGGAGGAGGGGTCGAAGAAGACGTCAGTTCGACAGTCATCTCCGACTCCTCCCAGGTGGGGGCCAGCAGGCAACGGGTGCGGGGGCACCCTTGCCTGTATTGCACAGGCCTCCACCAGTGTCGGACGGGAATGGCCAGGTGTTCCCGGCCATTCCCGTAGCCCCCCAACCTGGGGGGCATGCGGGGCCCGCCAGCTAGGCGGGCATGCGCCGGGAGGGTCGTGGACGTAAAGGCTGAGCCGGTTTCCCATGACCCTCCCATCACGGCGATGCGGGAACACCGCTGAGTTTTAGTGGGTATACTGTCGCTTCTGACAGGAGTCCTACATACCCCGACTCGTCCCCCACGAGCCGGGGATGCGTAACGCATATCTCAGCGACAAAAAAAAAAAAAAAAAAAGGTTAGGTTAGGTTAGGTTAGGTTAGGTTAGGTTAGGTTTACTCGCGTCATCATATCGGTGGCGCGAGGAAGCGAGGGCGCGGGGCGAGCGACCGATGCAGCGACACATGGAGCTGCATCGGTCTCAGCTTCGCGAGGTCCTGGTGGCGGAATGGCGGGACAGGCTCTCACGCCCTACCGCCGGCCTCGACATCATCGAGGCGGTCCGGCCGGTGCTCGAGCGCTGGCTCGGGAGGAGGCACGGCTCCCTGTCGTTTCGGGTGACGCAGGTGCTCTCGGGGCATGGTTGCTTCGGGAAGTACCTGTGTCGCATAAACAGGGAGCCGGACGCCCGGTGTCACCACTGCGTCGACTGCCGGGAGGACACGGCGCGGCATACGCTGGCAGAGTGTGCCGCTTGGGAGGAGCCACGCCGTGCCCTCATCTCAGAAGTAGGCAGTGACTTGTCGCTGCCGGCCCTAGTGAATGCGATGGTCGGCAGCGGCGAGTCCTGGGACGCGGTGGTTTCCTACTGCGAGACGGTCGTCTCGCAGAAGGAGGCTGCGGAAAGGGAGAGGGAGATCTCGTCCACTCACCCGGCCCGCAGCAGGCGCACCGGGCGTCGGCGGAGGGCGGATAACGCCCTCTTCCAGCCCCCCTAAATGGGTCCAGGGGCGACGGACTCGGGGACGTCCGTCGCCCCCCACACATCAGGACCCGAGGTGGCGGCGCGTAGTGTTCCACGCGCGCCCCTCTTAGACGTCGCGGGGGGAGTCAAACACCTCACTCCCCCCCCTGACCCGAGGAGGCCCGCGGTGGCGGGCCGGCACCAGCCGGGGGTTGCGGAAGATTTCAAGTTCCCGCGACCCCCGGCGTAGGTGTGAGTTGGAACACCGGGGTGGTTTTTAGTCAGTAAGAGTCTGACAGACCCCTCCGCCCGCCCCAGGGCGGGGGACATCCATGAGGATTTTCCACCCCGGAACAAAAAAAAAAAAAAAAAAAAAAAAAAAAAAAAAGGTTAGGTTAGGTTAGGTTAGGTTAGGTTAGGTTAGGCCTGTCAAGACCGCAGCGTTGGAGGTGGCCGATCTGGATGATTCGGTCACCAAAGAGGATGTGGTGGCGGCCGTCGCGGCGGCTGGAGGCTGCGACGCTGGCGCGGTGAAAGGTGGAGTCATCAGGCCCGGCCGCCGCGGCTTGGGCACCATCCGCGTCGAGTGCCCAGTTGCTGCGGCTGGGGCCGTCCTTGCTGCGACCAAAGGACGCCTGCTGGTGGGCTTCAGCTCGGCTGTGGTCCGGGCACTTGAAGATCAGCCTGTTCGCTGCTTCAAGTGCTTCGCGTTCGGCCACACCCGGGCCACGTGTCCCTCCAAGTCCGACTGGGGAGACACATGCTTCCAATGCGGGCAAGAGGGACACGGGTGGGCTGCCTGCACCGCCCCCAAGCCACACTGCGCGGCGTGCGCCGCCGGTGGCCGCCCCGCGGACCACAGGATGTCGGGCAGGAGCTGCAAGGCCCCTGTGAGGAAGGGCGTAGTGCCGGCGCAGGTTCGCCCTGCTGCTGCTGCCGTCGCCGCCGTCGCCGCTGTAGCTCCAGCGGCGGTAGCTGAGGAGGGGGGTGCGATGTCGGACTAACAATTTCCGACTACCGCATCCTCCAGGCGAACACCAACCACTGCAGAGCGGCCCAGGACCTGGTGGTGCAGGTCATGGCCGAGTGGTTGGTGAACGTAGCGGTGGTCGCCGAGCCCTACTCGATCCCCGGCAGCTGGCTGGGTGACGAGGACGACTCGGTGGCACTAGCGGCGCGGTCTTCCACAGACTCCCCTCCCCTCTCGCTATTAGAGAGGGGACCGGGATACGTGGCCGCCGCATGGGGAGAATTAGCCCTTGTGGGCGTGTATTTCTCCCCAAACCGCCCTCTTCAGGACTTCGAGAACTATCTCGGAGTCCTGGCCGCCGTGGTCGGCAGGGCGGCGCCGCGTCAGGTCTCCGTATTGGGAGACCTGAACGCCAAGTCGGTAACCTGGGGCAACCGGGCCACCGACGCCCGCGGGCGGGCAGTGGAGATGTGGGCGGCCTCCTCTGGACTCTCCCTCTTGAACAGAGGCAGCGTCCAGACATGCGTGCGGCGGCAGGGTGGCTCAATAGTGGACGTCACTTTCGCCACCGCTGCGTTAGCCGCACGCGTGTTGAACTGGCGGGTGGACCTGGTGGAGACTATGTCGGACCACCGCTACGTGCGGTTCGACATCTCCACCAGTGGCCCCGGAGAGACGCGGCCCCGCTCGGGGCCGTCACCGTTTCCAAGGTGGGCTCTCACCCGCCTGGACAGGGAGGCAGCGCGGGAGGCGGCGTTCGTCCAGGACTGGCTTTCGCCGCCTTCCGCCGGTATGGACGTGGACACCGTGGCGGGGCACCTGAGGGAGTCTCTGACCGAGGTATGCAACTCCAGCATGCCTCGGTCTCGCCGACCGCCACCCAAACGCGCCGTGTACTGGTGGTCGGCAGAGCTGGCGGGGCTTCGAGCGGCGTGTGTCGAGGCAAGGAGGGCCTACACGCGGAGCCGGCGGCGGCGTCGACGGGACCAGGCCGTCGGGGACCACCTCTATGAGGTATACATAGAGTCAAAAATGGTCCTCGATCGAGCCATCGCCGCCGCCAGAGACTCGGGGAGAGCGGAGATGCTGGAGGGTCTCGACAACGACCCATTCGGGAGGCCATACAAGGCGGCGCGCAACAAATTGCGCCCCTTTGGTCCCCCGGTGGCCGAGACCCTGGAGCCCTCGTTCCTGGATGGGGTGGTTCAGTCCCTGTTCCCGTGCAGGGACAACTTCACCCCACCAGTGATGGACCCTCCGCGGGGGACAGATCCGCCGCCAGCAGAGGAAGAAGAGGAGGCCCCTCCTGTCACGGAGTCGGAACTTGGCGCGGCGATTCTTCGTATCCGCGCCAAGAAGACAGCTCCGGGCCCCGACGGTGTTCCGGCGAGAGTGGTCGCGATCGCGGCCACTCAAATGGAGGGGAGGTTTCGGGACCTCTTCAGCGCATGCCTTGCGTCTGGGAGGTTCCCGAAACCGTGGAAGGAGGGGCAGCTGTGCCTCCTTCGCAAGGAGGGCCGCCCAGCAGATTCCCCCTCGGCATACCGACCCATCGTTCTGCTCGACGAGGTCGGTAAAATGTTCGAGGGGATAATCGCTGCCCGCCTAAAGGGCCATCTGCGGCGTATCGGGCCGGACTTGTCGGACGCTCAGTTCGGTTTTCGGGCTGAGCGGTCCACGGTGGACGCGCTGGCCTGCCTTAAAGGCCAGGTTAAGGAGGCGATGGAGGCGGGGGACGGACTGTTGGCGGTGTCATTCGACATTGCCAACGCCTTCAACTCCGTTCCCCACTGCACCATCCTCGAGGCGCTCCGATTCCACGGAGTGCCTCGATACATGCGCAGTCTGCTGGCCAGCTACCTGGAGGATCGGGCGATCCTCCTCGTAAACAGGACTGGCCGAGTCCGGCGGTACGCCGTCGAAGCCGGCGTTCCACAGGGGTCAGTCTTAGGACCTCTCCTCTGGAACGTCGGCTATGATTGGCTCTTGCGGGGAACTCTCCTCCGAGGCACGAGTGTCGTCTGCTATGCGGATGACACTCTCCTCACCGCCCGGGGGGGGAGTTTCAGGGAAGCGGCCAACTTGGCCTCGGCGGGCGGATCCTTGGTCGCGGGGAGGATCCGCCGCCTAGGTTTAACGGTGGCGCTGCACAAGACCGAGGCCGTGTTCTTCCACGGCCCTCGGCAGCGCCCCCCACCACCTGACGCCCACATCTTCGTGGAGGGCGTCAGAATTGAGGTGAATGCCCAGATGAAGTATCTGGGCCTTGTACTCGACAGCAGGTGGCGCTTCGGTCCGCATCTTAGCGGGCTGTCGTCGCGCCTGCTGAAGGCCGCGGGCGCGCTCTCGTGGCTGCTTCCCAATTTGGGGGGCCCCAGCGCGCGATGCCGGCAACTCTACGCCGGCATCCTAAGGAGTATGGCCCTCTATGGGGCCCCTATCTGGGAAGAGTCCCTCCACAGGAGGGAGAACGCCGCGGCCTTGCGAGCACCTCAAAGGGCCATAGCCCAGCGGGCGGCGCGGGCTTACCGCACGGTGGGCTATGCGGCAGCATGCGCTCTGGCCAGCACCCCGCCTTGGGAGCTCGAGGCGTGGGTGCTCGCCAGAGTGTACGAATGGACGGCGGAGCGGAGGGCGAGAGGAGTTCGCTCAGCTCCGGAAGAGCGGGAGGCCGTCCGGCGGGAGGCGAGGGACGCCATCGTTGTCCATTGGACGGGCGACCTCGCCACCGCAACCTTCGGCCGCCGAACCCTCGACGCAATCGGGCCGGTCCTGCGAGACTGGCTCGAGCGTCCGCACGGGTTCCTCTCCTTCCGTCTCGTGCAGGTGCTGTCCGGACACGGTTCTTTCGGATCGTACCTGCACCGAATCGGACGGGAGGAGACGCCGTCGTGCCACGACTGTGGCGCGGCGGAGGACGCGGCGCAGCACACCCTCGAGGTGTGCCCGTCGTGGTCCGAGCCGCGCCGCAGTCTCGTCGCGGCGATCGGACCGGACCTCTCGCTCCCCGGCGTGGTTAACGCCATGCTGAGGGATGAGGGGTCCTGGGCGGCAGTCGCCTCCTTCTGCGAACACGTCATGTCCCAGAAGGAGGCGGCGGAGCGGGCGCGGGAGGAAGATCCTGCCGCGGCGCCGCTCCGAAGGCGGAGGAGGGGTCGAAGAAGACGTCAGTACGACAGTCATCTCCGACTCCTCCCAGGTGGAGGCCAGCAGGCGACGGGTGCGGGGGCACCCTTGCTTGTATCGCACAGGCCTCCACCAGTGTCGGACGGGAATGGCCAGGTGTTCCCGGCCATTCCCGTAGCCCCCCAACCTGGGGGGCATGCGGGGCCCGCCAGCTAGGCGGGCATGCGCCGGGAGGGTCGTGGACGTAAAGGCTGAGCCGGTTTCCCATGACCCTCCCATCACGGCGATGCGGGAACACCGCTGAGTTTTAGTGGGTATACTGTCGCTACTGACAGGAGTCCCACATACCCCGACTCGTCCCCCGCGAGCCGGGGATGCGTAACGCATTTCTCAGCGACAAAAAAAAAAAAAAAAAAAAAAAAAAAAAAAAAAAGGTTAGGTTAGGTTGGGGGCGCGGCGTGCGCCGCCGGTGGCCGCCCCGCGGACCACAGGATGTCGGGCAGGAGCTGCAAGGCCCCTGTGAGGAAGGGCGTAGTGCCGGCGCAGGTTCGCCCTGCTGCTACTGCCGTCGCCGCCGTCGCCGCTGTAGCTCCAGCGGCGGTAGCTGAGGAGGGGGGTGCGATGTCGGATTAACAATTTCCGACTACCGCATCCTCCAGGCGAACACCAACCACTGCAGAGCGGCCCAGGACCTGGTAGTGCAGGTGATGGCCGAGTGGTTGGTGAACGTAGCGGTGGTCGCCGAGCCCTACTCGATCCCCGGCAGCTGGCTGGGTGACGAGGACGACTCGGTGGCACTAGCGGCGCGGTCTTCCACAGACTCCCCTCCCCTCTCGCTATTAGAGAGGGGACCGGGATACGTGGCCGCCGCGTGGGGAGAATTAGCCCTTGTGGGCGTCTATTTCTCCCCGAACCGCCCTCTTCAGGACTTCGAGAACTATCTCGGAGTCCTGGCCGCCGTGGTCGGCAGGGCGGCGCCGCGTCAGGTCTCCGTATTGGGAGACCTGAACGCCAAGTCGGTAACCTGGGGCAACCGGGCCACCGACGCCCGCGGGCGGGCAGTGGAGATGTGGGCGGCCTCCTCTGGACTCTCCCTCTTGAACAGAGGCAGCGTCCAGACATGCGTGCGGCGGCAGGGTGGCTCAATAGTGGACGTCACTTTCGCCACCGCTGCGTTAGCCGCACGCGTGTTGAACTGGCGGGTGGACCTGGTGGAGACTATGTCGGACCACCGCTACGTGCGGTTCGACATCTCCACCAGTGGCCCCGGAGAGACGCGGCCCCGCTCGGGGCCGTCACCGTTCCCAAGGTGGGCTCTCACCCGCCTGGACAGGGAGGCAGCGCGGGAGGCGGCGTTCGTCCAGGACTGGCTTTCGCCGCCTTCCGCCGGTATGGACGTGGACACCGTGGCGGGGCACCTGAGGGAGTCTCTGACCGAGGTATGCAACTCCAGCATGCCTCGGTCTCGCCGACCGCCACCCAAACGCGCCGTGTACTGGTGGTCGGCAGAGCTGGCGGGGCTTCGAGCGGCGTGTGTCGAGGCAAGGAGGGCCTACACGCGGAGCCGGCGGCGGCGTCGACGGGACCAGGCCGTCGGGGACCACCTCTATGAGGTATACATAGAGGCAAAAATGGTCCTCGATCGGGCCATCGCCGCCGCCAGAGACTCGGGGAGAGCGGAGATGCTGGAGGGTCTCGACAACGACCCATTCGGGAGGCCATACAAGGCGGCGCGCAACAAATTGCGCCCCTTTGGTCCCCCGGTGGCCGAGACCCTGGAGCCCTCGTTCCTGGATGGGGTGGTTCAGTCCCTGTTCCCGTGCAGGGACAACTTCACCCCACCAGTGATGGACCCTCCGCGGGGGACAGATCCGCCGCCAGCTGAGGAGGAAGAGGAGGCCCCTCCTGTCACGGAGTCGGAACTTGGCGCGGCGATTCTCCGTATCCGCGCCAAGAAGACAGCTCCGGGCCCCGACGGTGTTCCGGCGAGAGTGGTCGCGATCGCGGCCACTCAAATGGAGGAGAGGTTTCGGGACCTCTTCAGCGCATGCCTTGCGTCTGGGAGGTTCCCGAAACCGTGGAAGGAGGGGCAGCTGTGCCTCCTTCGCAAGGAGGGCCGCCCTGCAGATTCCCCCTCGGCATACCGGCCCATCGTTCTGCTCGATGAGGTCGGAAAAATGTTCGAGGGGATTATCGCTGCCCGCCTCAAGGGCCATCTGCGGCGTATCGGGCCGGACTTGTCGGACGCTCAGTTCGGTTTTCGGGCTGAGCGGTCCACGGTGGACGCGCTGGCCTGCCTTAAAGGCCAGGTTAAGGAGGCGATGGAGGCGGGGGACGGACTGTTGGCGGTGTCATTCGACATTGCCAACGCCTTCAACTCCGTTCCCCACTGCACCATCCTCGAGGCGCTCCGATTCCACGGAGTGCCTCGATACATGCGCAGTCTGCTGGCCAGCTACCTGGAGGATCGGGCGATCCTCCTCGTAAACAGGACTGGCCGAGTCCGGCGGTACGCTGTCGAGGCCGGCGTTCCACAGGGGTCAGTCTTAGGACCTCTCCTCTGGAACGTCGGCTATGATTGGCTCTTGCGGGGAACTCTCCTCCGAGGCACGAGTGTCGTCTGCTATGCGGATGACACTCTCCTCACCGCCCGGGGGGGGAGTTTCAGGGAGGCGGCCAACTTGGCCTCGGCGGGCGGATCCTTGGTCGCGGGGAGGATCCGCCGCCTAGGTTTAACGGTGGCGCTGCACAAGACCGAAGCCGTGTTCTTCCACGGCCCTCGGCAGCGCCCCCCACCACCTGACGCCCACATCTTCGTGGAGGGCGTCAGAATTGAGGTGAAGGCCCAGATGAAGTATCTGGGCCTGGTACTCGACAGCAGGTGGCGCTTCGGCCCGCATTTTAGCGGGCTGTCGTCGCGCCTGCTGAGGGCCGCGGGCGCTCTCTCATGGCTGCTTCCCAATTTGGGGGGCCCCAGCGCGCGATGCCGGCAACTTTACGCCGGCATCTTGAGGAGTATGGCCCTCTACGGGGCCCCTATTTGGGAGGAGTCCCTCCACAGAAGGGAGAACGCCGCGGCCTTGCGGGCACCTCAAAGGGCCATAGCCCAGCGGGCGGCGCGGGCTTACCGCACGGTGGGCTATGCGGCAGCATGCACTCTGGCCGGCACCCCCCCTTGGGAACTCGAGGCGTGGGTGCTCGCCAGAGTGTACGAATGGACGGCGGAGCGAAGGGCGAGAGGTGTTCGCTCAGCTCCGGAAGAGCGGGAGGCCGTCCGGCGGGAGGCGAGGGACGCCATCGTTGTCCATTGGACCGGCGACCTCGCCACCGCAGCCTTCGGCCGCCGAACCCTCGACGCAATCGGGCCGGTCCTGCGAGACTGGCTCGAGCGTCCGCACGGGTTCCTCTCCTTCCGTCTCGTGCAGGTGCTGTCCGGACACGGTTCTTTCGGATCGTACCTGCACCGAATCGGACGGGAGGAGACGCCGTCGTGCCACGACTGTGGCGCGGCGGAGGACGCGGCGCAGCACACCCTCGAAGTGTGCCCGTCGTGGTCCGAGCCGCGCCGCAGTCTCGTCGCGGCGATCGGACCGGACCTCTCGCTCCCCGGCGTGGTTAACGCCATGCTGAGGGATGAGGGGTCCTGGGCGGCAGTCGCCTCCTTCTGCGAACACGTCATGTCCCAGAAGGAGGCGGCGGAGCGGGCGCGGGAGGAAGATCCTGCCGCGGCGCCGCTCCGAAGGCGGAGGAGGGGTCGAAGAAGACGTCAGTACGACAGTCATCTCCGACTCCTCCCAGGTGGAGGCCAGCAGGCGACGGGTGCGGGGGCACCCTTGCTTGTATCGCACAGGCCTCCACCAGTGTCGGACGGGAATGGCCAGGTGTTCCCGGCCGTTCCCGTAGCCCCCCAACCTGGGGGGCATGCGGGGCCCGCCAGCTAGGCGGGCATGCGCCGGGAGGGTCGTGGACGTAAAGGCTGAGCCGGTTTCCCATGACCCTCCCATCACGGCGATGCGGGAACACCGCTGAGTTTTAGTGGGTATACTGTCGCTACTGACAGGAGTCCCACATACCCCGACTCGTCCCCCACGAGCCGGGGATGCGTAACGCATTTCTCAGCGACAAAAAAAAAAAAAAAAAAAAAAAAAGGTTAGGTTGGGGGAGGGGGATCCCCCACAGTGCATACTTCCTCGTAGTATCCCCTGGGCAACGCCGTGTCTGACCACCGTAACGGAGTGGCAGACCGGCGGCTAAAGTGCGCTGTGACTCGTAAACATCCTGCAGTCGTTTACGAATATGTCGAGTTTAAATTTTAACCAAGTGTCGAGCAAGCCAGCGCGTGATGCGTCTGGCCGTTTTATCAGTTTTAACCCGAATCGCTCCTCCCAGGGCGATTCAAACGGCCCTTCTCAGGGCCAACCCAACGGCCCTTCTCAGGGCCAACCAAACGGCCCTTCTCAGGGCCAACCTAACGGTCCTTCTCAGGACCAACCCAACGGCCCTTCTCAGGGCCAACCCAACGGTCCTTCTCAGGACCAACCCAACGGCCCTTCTCAGGGCCATCCCAACGGTCCTTCTCAGGACCAACCCAACGGCCCTTCTCAGGGCCACACCGCCGGCGGCGCTTTAGCGTCGGAAGCTGACCGCGTACCATCTGCGGCCAGATTATTCAGGAGGCCAGACGAGTTGTCGGATTCCGACGACTCCATAATGGACACGTCGGCAGGCGAGAGTGACCGCTTCAAGCGGAAGCGGTCTGAGGGCTCCTCGGAGTCTACTGTGAAGGCGAAGAAGAAGTCGAAGTCCAAAAAGGCTTCGACTTCTACTGCGGCTTCTTCCCACAATGTGGGCTTGCTGGATGCCGAGCGCCAGCTAAATCTGGCGAAGAGGGCGCAACTCCAGCTAGACCTGGAGGAGAGGGTCGCCGCCAAGGAACAGCAGGCACAAGCTGCCAGGTCGAGGGCTGGCTATGGTGCATCCAGTGTGCTGTATGCTGGCCACTCCCTGGCGGAACTGGAGCGCATGGCGCATGAAGATAGGGAGGAGGTCCTGGAGGTCGCCTCAAAGTCCTCCAATTTGAAGGGGACCTTCCAGAAGGCCCTTAAATGCCGGGCCGCCAGCATGCACGGCATTGTGATGGAGCTGGTGAAGCGGACGGCCACGGAGGAGACGCGGCAGCTGCAGGCGAAGGTGGATCGCCTGCAGGCGGAGGTCAGCCAGCTACACCAGAAGCTGGCTGAGGCCACGGCCAGGCCTGCCCATTCTGCCCCAGTCTGCCCGGTGGTAGGAGGCTCCTCCTCCTCCCCTGCTAGCCTCGAGGCAACAATCCGCGGGGTGGTGATGGAGGAGAGGGCCTTCATCCGGGCCTGCTTCGCGGGCATCGAGGACCGGCTCTTGCCGGAGAAGCGGCTCCGCCCGCCACTAGCAGCGGACAAGAGCCCACCACCGAGGGAGCAGGAACCTGCGCCTCTAGCAGGCCCGGCATCGGATGCGCAGCCCGCCAAGGGCAAAGGCAAGGGCAAGAGGACCAAGGCGGCTTCTCATGCCCCCACCACAAGCGCGGACGGAGCGTCTGGGTCGACTGCTACTCCAGCAGCCCCCCAGAAATCGCAGCAGGAAGATGCCCTTCTTCCCTCCACCACCCCGTCCAACCAGTGGACGGAAGTGGTCAGAAAGGGGAAAAAGGGCAAAAAGTCGGCAGCCAAACCCGCTGCGACTGGTCCTCCAGCCAAAAAGGCAGGCGGGAGGAAGCTGGTTCCTCCCAAAACCGCGGCCGTCGTGGTGACCATCACCCCGGAGGCCGCGGAGCGGGGCGAGACGTACGAGTCCGTCCTGAGACGGGCTCGTACCAATGCTGATCCCTCCCAGCTGGGGATCAGCAACATCAAGTGCCGCCGAACCCTAACCGGGGCTCGAATTTTCGAGTTCTCGGGGGAACAGCGCGGCACAAATGCGGACCTCTTCGCAACAAAGTTGCAAGAGGTCATCGCGGACGCGGCAAAGGTCGTCAGGCCTGTCAAGACCGCAGCCTTGGAGGTGGCCGATCTGGACGATTCGGTCACCAAAGAGGATGTGGTGGCGGCCGTCGCGGTGGCTGGAGGCTGCGACGCTGGCGCGGTGAAAGGTGGAGTCATCAGGCCCGGCCGCCGCGGCTTGGGCACCATCCGCGTCGAGTGCCCAGTTGCTGCGGCTGGGGCCGTCCTTGCTGCGACCAAAGGACGCCTGCTGGTGGGCTTCAGCTCGGCTGTGGTCCGGGCACTTGAAGATCAGCCTGTTCGCTGCTTCAAGTGCTTCGCGTTCGGCCACACCCGGGCCACGTGTCCCTCCAAGTCCGACTGGGGAGACACATGCTTCCAATGCGGGCAAGAGGGACACGGGTGGGCTGCCTGCACCGCCCCCAAGCCACACTGCGCGGCGTGCGCCGCCGGTGGCCGCCCCGCGGACCACAGGATGTCGGGCAGGAGCTGCAAGGCCCCTGTGAGGAAGGGCGTAGTGCCGGCGCAGGTTCGCCCTGCTGCCACTGCCGTCGCCGCCGTCGCCGCTGTAGCTCCAGCGGCGGTAGCTGAGGAGGGGGGTGCGATGTCGGATTAACAATTTCCGACTACCGCATCCTCCAGGCGAACACCAACCACTGCAGAGCGGCCCAGGACCTGGTGGTGCAGGTCATGGCCGAGTGGTTGGTGAACGTAGCGGTGGTCGCCGAGCCCTACTCGATCCCCGGCAGCTGGCTGGGCGACGAGGACGACTCGGTGGCACTAGCGGCGCGGTCTTCCACAGACTCCCCTCCCCTCTCGCTATTAGAGAGGGGACCGGGATACGTGGCCGCCGCGTGGGGAGACTTAGCCCTTGTGGGCGTGTATTTCTCCCCAAACCGCCCTCTTCAGGACTTCGAGAACTATCTCGGAGTCCTGGCCGCCGTGGTCGGCAGGGCGGCGCCGCGTCAGGTCTCCGTATTGGGAGACCTGAACGCCAAGTCGGTAACCTGGGGCAACCGGGCCACCGACGCCCGCGGGCGGGCAGTGGAGATGTGGGCGGCCTCCTCTGGACTCTCCCTCTTGAACAGAGGCAGCGTCCAGACATGCGTGCGGCGGCAGGGTGGCTCAATAGTGGACGTCACTTTCGCCACCGCTGCGTTAGCCGCACGCGTGCTGAACTGGCGGGTGGACCTGGTGGAGACTATGTCGGACCACCGCTACGTGCGGTTCGACATCTCCACCAGTGGCCCCGGAGAGACGCGGCCCCGCTCGGGGCCGTCACCGTTCCCAAGGTGGGCTCTCACCCGCCTGGACAGGGAGGCAGCGCGGGAGGCGGCGTTCGTCCAGGACTGGCTTTCACCGCCTTCCGCCGGTATGGACGTGGACACCGTGGCGGGGCACCTGAGGGAGTCTCTGACCGAGGTATGCAACTCCAGCATGCCTCGGTCTCGCCGACCGCCACCCAAACGCGCCGTGTACTGGTGGTCGGCAGAGCTGGCGGGGCTTCGAGCGGCGTGTGTCGAGGCAAGGAGGGCCTACACGCGGAGCCGGCGGCGGCGTCGACGGGACCAGGCCGTCGGGGACCACCTCTATGAGGTATACATAGAGGCAAAAATGGTCCTCGATCGAGCCATCGCCGCCGCCAGAGACTCGGGGAGAGCGGAGATGCTGGAGGGTCTTGACAACGACCCATTCGGGAGGCCATACAAGGCGGCGCGCAACAAATTGCGCCCCTTTGGTCCCCCGGTGGCCGAGACCCTGGAGCCCTCGTTCCTGGATGGGGTGGTTCAGTCCCTGTTCCCGTGCAGGGACAACTTCACCCCACCAGTGATGGACCCTCCGCGGGGGACAGATCCGCCGCCAGCTGAGGAGGAAGAGGAGGCCCCTCCTGTCACGGAGTCGGAACTTGGCGCGGCGATTCTCCGTATCCGCGCCAAGAAGACAGCTCCGGGCCCCGACGGTGTTCCGGCGAGAGTGGTCGCGATCGCGGCCACTCAAATGGAGGAGAGGTTTCGGGACCTCTTCAGCGCATGCCTTGCGTCCGGAAGGTTCCCGAAACCTTGGAAGGAGGGGCAGCTGTGCCTCCTTCGCAAGGAGGGCCGCCCAGCAGACTCCCCCTCGGCATACCGACCCATCGTTCTGCTCGACGAGGTCGGTAAAATGTTCGAGGGGATAATCGCTGCCCGCCTAAAGGGCCATCTGCGGCGTATCGGGCCGGACTTGTCGGACGCTCAGTTCGGTTTTCGGGCTGAGCGGTCCACGGTGGACGCGCTGGCCTGCCTTAAAGGCCAGGTTAAGGAGGCGATGGAGGCGGGGGACGGACTGTTGGCGGTGTCATTCGACATTGCCAACGCCTTCAACTCCGTTCCCCACTGCACCATCCTCGAGGCGCTCCGATTCCACGGAGTGCCTCGATACATGCGCAGTCTGCTGGCCAGCTACCTGGAGGATCGGGCGATCCTCCTCGTAAACAGGACTGGCCGAGTCCGGCGGTACGCCGTCGAAGCCGGCGTTCCACAGGGGTCAGTCTTAGGACCTCTCCTCTGGAACGTCGGCTATGATTGGCTCTTGCGGGGAACTCTCCTCCGAGGCACGAGTGTCGTCTGCTATGCGGATGACACTCTCCTCACCGCCCGGGGGGGGAATTTCAGGGAGGCGGCCAACTTGGCCTCGGCGGGCGGATCCTTGGTCGCGGGGAGGATCCGCCGCCTAGGTTTAACGGTGGCGCTGCACAAGACCGAGGCCGTGTTCTTCCACGGCCCTCGGCAGCGCCCCCCACCACCTGACGCCCACATCTTCGTGGAGGGCGTCAGAATTGAGGTGAAGGCCCAGATGAAGTATCTGGGCCTTGTACTCGACAGTAGGTGGCGCTTCGGTCCGCATTTTAGCGGGCTGTCGTCGCGCCTGCTGAAGGCCGCGGGCGCTCTCTCCTGGCTGCTTCCCAACTTGGGGGGCCCCAGCGCGCGATGCCGGCAACTCTACGCCGGCATCCTAAGGAGTATGGCCCTCTATGGGGCCCCTATCTGGGAAGAGTCTCTCCACAGGAGGGAGAACGCCGCGGCCTTGCGAGCACCTCAAAGGGCCATAGCCCAGCGGGCGGCGCGGGCTTACCGCACGGTGGGCTATGCGGCAGCATGCGCTCTGGCCAGCACCCCGCCTTGGGAGCTCGAGGCGTGGGTGCTCGCCAGAGTGTACGAATGGACGGCGGAGCGGAGGGCGAGAGGAGTCCGCTCAGCTCCGGAAGAGCGGGAGGCCGTCCGGCGGGAGGCGAGGGACGCCATCGTTGTCCATTGGACGGGCGACCTCGCCACCGCAGCCTTCGGCCGCCGAACCCTCGACGCAATCGGGCCGGTCCTGCGAGACTGGCTCGAGCGTCCGCACGGGTTCCTCTCCTTCCGTCTCGTGCAGGTGCTGTCCGGACACGGTTCTTTCGGATCGTACCTGCACCGAATCGGACGGGAGGAGACGCCGTCGTGCCACGACTGTGGCGCGGCGGAGGACGCGGCGCAGCACACCCTCGAGGTGTTCCCGTCGTGGTCCGAGCCGCGCCGCAGTCTCGTCGCGGCGATCGGACCGGACCTCTCGCTCCCCGGCGTGGTTAACGCCATGCTGAGGGATGAGGGGTCCTGGGCGGCAGTCGCCTCCTTCTGCGAACACGTCATGTCCCAGAAGGAGGCGGCGGAGCGGGCGCGGGAGGAAGATCCTGCCGCGGCGCCGCTCCGAAGGCGGAGGAGGGGTCGAAGAAGACGTCAGTTCGACAGTCATCTCCGACTCCTCCCAGGTGGAGGCCAGCAGGCAACGGGTGCGGGGGCACCCTTGCCTGTATCGCACAGGCCTCCACCAGTGTCGGACGGGAATGGCCAGGTGTTCCCGGCCATTCCCGTAGCCCCCCAACCTGGGGGGCATGCGGGGCCCGCCAGCTAGGCGGGCATGCGCCGGGAGGGTCGTGGACGTAAAGGCTGAGCCGGTTTCCCATGACCCTCCCATCACGGCGATGCGGGAACACCGCTGAGTTTTAGTGGGTATACTGTCGCCTCTGACAGGAGTCCCACATACCCCGACTCGTCCCCCACGAGCCGGGGATGCGTAACGCATTTCTCAGCGACAAAAAAAAAAAAAAAAAAAAAAAAAAAAAAAGGTTAGGTTAGGTTAGGTTGGGGGATCCCCCACAGTGCATACTTCCTCGCAGTATCCCCCGGGCAACGCCGTGTCTGACCACCGTAACGGAGTGGCAGACCGGCGGCTAAAGTGCGCTGTGAATCGTAGACATCCTGCTGTAATCTACGAAAATGTCGAATTTTATTTTAAACAACTTGTCGAGCAAGCCAGCGCGTGATGCGTCTGGCCGTTTTATCCGGAATCGCTCCTCCCAGGGCGATTCAAACGGCCCTTCTCAGGGCCAACCCAACGGCCCTTCTCAGGGCCAACCCCTCAACGGCCCTTCTCAGGGCCAATCCCTCAACGGCCCTTCTCAGGGCCAACCCAACGGCCCTTCTCAGGGCCAACCAAACGGCCCTTCTCAGGGCCAACCAAACGGCCCTTCTCAGGGCCAAGCCAACGGTCCTCCTCAGGACCAACCAAACGGCCCTTCTCAGGGCCAACCCAACGGTCCTTCTCAGGACCAACCCAACGGCCCTTCTCAGGGCCACGCCGGTGGCGCTTTGGCGTCGGAAGCTGACCGCACACCATCTGCGGCCAGCTTGTTCAGAAGGCCAGATGAGTTGTCGGACTCTGACGACTCCATCATGGACACGTCGGCGGGCGAAAGCGACCGCTTCAAGCGGAAGCGGTCCGAGGGCTCCTCGGAGTCTACCGTGAAGGCGAAGAAGAAGTCGAAGTCTAAAAAGGCTTCGACTTCTTCCCACAATGTGGGCTTGCTGGACGCCGAGCGCCAGCTAAACCTGGCGAAAAGGGCGCAACTCCAGCTAGACCTGGAGGAGAGGGTCGCCGCCAAGGAGCAGCAGGCGCAAGCTGCCAGGTCGAGGGCTGGCTATGGTGCATCAAGTGTGCTGTATGCTGACCACTCCCTGGCGGAACTGGAGCGCATGGCGCACGAAGATAGGGAGGAGGTCCTGGAGGTCGCCTCAAAGTCCTCCAATTTGAAGGGGACCTTCCAGAAGGCCCTTAAATGCCGGGTCGCCAGCATGCACGGCATTGTGATGGAGCTGGTGAAGCGGACGGCCACGGAGGAGACGCGGCAGCTGCAGGCGAAGGTAGATCGCCTGCAGGCGGAGGTCAGCCAGCTACACCAGAAGCTGGCTGAGGCCACGGCCAGGCCTGCCCAATCTGCCCCAGTCTGCCCGGTGGCAGGAGGCTCCTCCTCCTCCCCTGCCAGTCTTGAGGCAACAATCCGCGGGGTGGTGATGGAGGAGAGGGCCTTCATCCGGGCCTGCTTCGCAGGCATCGAGGACCGGCTCTTGCCGGAAAAGCGGCTCCGCCCACCGCTAGCGGCGGACAAGAGTGCACCGCCAAGGGAGCCGGAACATGCGCCTCTAGCAGGCCCGGCATCGGATGCGCAGCCCGCCAAGGGCAAAGGCAAGGGCAAGAGGACCAAGGCGGCTTCTCATGCCCCCACCACAAGCGCGGACGGAGCGTCTGGGTCGACTGCTACTCCAGCAGCCCCCCAGAACTCGCAGCAGGAAGATGCCCTTCTTCCCTCCACCACCCCGTCCAACCAGTGGACGGAAGTGGTAAAAAAAGGGAAAAAGGGCAAAAAGTCGGCAGCCAAACCCGCTGCGACTGGTCCTCCAGCCAAAAAGGTCGGCGGGAGGAAGCTGGTTCCTCCCAAAACCGCGGCCGTCGTGGTGACCATCACACCGGAGGCCGCGGAGCGAGGCGAGACGTACGAGTCCGTCCTAAGACGGGCTCGTACCAATGCTGATCCCTCCCAGCTGGGGATCAGCAACATCAAGTGCCGCCGAACCCTAACCGGGGCTCGAATTTTCGAGTTCTCGGGGGAACAGCGCGGCACAAATGCGGACCTCTTCGCAACAAAGTTGCAAGAGGTCATCGCGGACGCGGCAAAGGTCGTCAGGCCTGTCAAGACCGCAGCCTTGGAGGTGGCCGATCTGGACGATTCGGTCACCAAAGAGGATGTGGTGGCGGCCGTCGCGGCGGCTGGAGGCTGCGACGCTGGCGCGGTGAAGAGCGGAGCCATCAGGCCCGGCCGCCGCGGCTTGGGCACCATCCGCGTCGAGTGCCCAGTTGCCGCAGCTGGGGCCGTCCTTGCTGCGACCAAGGGACGGCTGCTGGTGGGCTTCAGCTCGGCTGTGGTCCGGGCACTTGAAGACCAGCCTGTCCGCTGCTTCAAGTGCTTCGCGGTTGGTCACACCCGAGCCACGTGTCCCTCCAAGTCCGACTGGGGAGACACGTGTTTCCAATGCGGGCAGGAGGGACACGGGTGGGCCGCCTGCACCGCCCCCAAGCCACATTGCGCGGCGTGCGCCGCCGGTGGCCGCCCTGCGGACCACAGGATGTCGGGCAGGAGCTGCAAGGCCCCTGTGAGGAAGGGCGTAGTGCCGGCGCAGGTTCGCCCTGCTGCCACTGCCGTCGCCGCCGTCGCCGCTGTAGCTCCAGCGGCGGTAGCTGAGGAGGGGGGTGCGATGTCGGAATAACAATTTCCGACTACCGCATCCTCCAGGCGAACACCAACCACTGCAGAGCGGCCCAGGACCTGGTGGTGCAGGTCATGGCCGAGTGGTTGGTGAACGTAGCGGTGGTCGCCGAGCCCTACTCGATCCCCGGCAGCTGGCTGGGTGACGAGGACGACTCGGTGGCACTAGCGGCGCGGTCTTCCACAGACTCCCCTCCCCTCTCGCTATTAGAGAGGGGACCGGGATACGTGGCCGCCGCGTGGGGAGAATTAGCCCTTGTGGGCGTCTATTTCTCCCCAAACCGCCCTCTTCAGGACTTCGAGAACTATCTCGGAGTCCTGGCCGCCGTGGTCGGCAGGGCGGCGCCGCGTCAGGTCTCCGTATTGGGAGACCTGAACGCCAAGTCGGTAACCTGGGGCAACCGGGCCACCGACGCCCGCGGGCGGGCAGTGGAGATGTGGGCGGCCTCCTCTGGACTCTCCCTCTTGAACAGAGGCAGCGTCCAGACATGCGTGCGGCGGCAGGGTGGCTCAATAGTGGACGTCACTTTCGCCACCGCTGCGTTAGCCGCACGCGTGCTGAACTGGCGGGTGGACCTGGTGGAGACTATGTCGGACCACCGCTACGTGCGGTTCGACATCTCCACCAGTGGCCCCGGAGAGACGCGGCCCCGCTCGGGGCCGTCACCGTTTCCAAGGTGGGCTCTCACCCGCCTGGACAGGGAGGCAGCGCGGGAGGCGGCGTTCGTCCAGGACTGGCTTTCGCCGCCTTCCGCCGGTATGGACGTGGACACCGTGGCGGGGCACCTGAGGGAGTCTCTGACCGAGGTATGCAACTCCAGCATGCCTCGGTCTCGCCGACCGCCACCCAAACGCGCCGTGTACTGGTGGTCGGCGGAGCTGGCGGGGCTTAGAGCGGCGTGTGTCGAGGCAAGGAGGGCCTACACGCGGAGCCGGCGGCGGCGTCGACGGGACCTGGCCGTCGGGGACCACCTCTATGAGGTATACATAGAGGCAAAAATGGTCCTCGATCGAGCCATCGCCGCCGCCAGAGACTCGGGGAGAGCGGAGATGCTGGAGGGTCTCGACAACGACCCATTCGGGAGGCCATACAAGGCGGCGCGCAACAAATTGCGCCCCTTTGGTCCCCCGGTGGCCGAGACCCTGGAGCCTTCGTTCCTGGATGGGGTGGTTCAGTCCCTGTTCCCGTGCAGGGACAACTTCACCCCACCAGTGATGGACCCGCCGCGGGGCGCAGATCCACCGCCAGCTGAGGAGGAAGAGGAGGCCCCTCCTGTCACGGAGTCGGAACTTGGCGCGGCGATTCTCCGTATCCGCGCCAAGAAGACAGCTCCGGGCCCCGACGGTGTTCCGGCGAGAGTGGTCGCGATCGCGGCCACTCAAATGGAGGAGAGGTTTCGGGACCTCTTCAGCGCATGCCTTGCGTCTGGGAGGTTCCCGAAACCGTGGAAGGAGGGGCAGCTGTGCCTCCTTCGCAAGGAGGGCCGCCCTGCAGATTCCCCCTCGGCATACCGACCCATCGTTCTGCTCGATGAGGTCGGCAAAATGTTCGAGGGGATAATCGCTGCCCGCCTAAAGAGCCATCTGCGGCGTATCGGGCCGGACTTGTCGGACGCTCAGTTCGGTTTTCGGGCTGAGCGGTCCACGGTGGACGCGCTGGCCTGCCTTAAAGGCCAGGTTAAGGAGGCGATGGAGGCGGGGGACGGACTGTTGGCGGTGTCATTCGACATTGCCAACGCCTTCAACTCCGTTCCCCACTGCACCATCCTCGAGGCGCTCCGATTCCACGGAGTGCCTCGATACATGCGCAGTCTGCTGGCCAGCTACCTGGAGGATCGGGCGATCCTCCTCGTAAACAGGACTGGCCGAGTCCGGCGGTACGCCGTCGAAGCCGGCGTTCCACAGGGGTCAGTCTTAGGACCTCTCCTCTGGAACGTCGGCTATGATTGGCTCTTGCGGGGAACTCTCCTCCGAGGCACGAGTGTCGTCTGCTATGCGGATGACACTCTCCTCACCGCCCGGGGGGGGAGTTTCAGGGAGGCGGCCAACTTGGCCTCGGCGGGCGGATCCTTGGTCGCGGGGAGGATCCGCCGCCTAGGTTTAACGGTGGCGCTGCACAAGACCGAGGCCGTGTTCTTCCACGGCCCTCGGCAGCGCCCCCCACCACCTGACGCCCACATCTTCGTGGAGGGCGTCAGAATTGAGGTGAAGGCCCAGATGAAGTATCTGGGCCTTGTACTCGACAGCAGGTGGCGCTTCGGTCCGCATTTTAGCGGGCTGTCGTCGCGCCTGCTGAAGGCCGCGGGCGCTCTCTCCTGGCTGCTTCCCAACTTGGGGGGCCCCAGCGCGCGATGCCGGCAACTTTACGCCGGCATCCTAAGGAGTATGGCCCTCTATGGGGCCCCTATCTGGGAAGAGTCTCTCCACAGGAGGGAGAACGCCGCGGCCTTGCGAGCACCTCAAAGGGCCATAGCCCAGCGGGCGGCGCGGGCTTACCGCACGGTGGGCTATGCGGCAGCATGCGCTCTGGCCAGCACCCCGCCTTGGGAGCTCGAGGCGTGGGTGCTCGCCAGAGTGTACGAATGGACGGCGGAGCGGAGGGCGAGAGGAGTCCGCTCAGCTCCGGAAGAGCGGGAGGCCGTCCGGCGGGAGGCGAGGGACGCCATCGTTGTCCATTGGACGGGCGACCTCGCCACCGCAGCCTTCGGCCGCCGAACCCTCGACGCAATCGGGCCGGTCCTGCGAGACTGGCTCGAGCGTTCGCACGGGTTCCTCTCCTTCCGTCTCGTGCAGGTGCTGTCCGGACACGGTTCTTTCGGATCGTACCTGCACCGAATCGGACGGGAGGAGACGCCGTCGTGCCACGACTGTGGCGCGGCGGAGGACGCGGCGCAGCACACCCTCGAGGTGTGCCCGTCGTGGTCCGAGCCGCGCCGCAGTCTCGTCGCGGCGATCGGACCGGACCTCTCGCTCCCCGGCGTGGTTAACGCCATGCTGAGGGATGAGGGGTCCTGGGCGGCAGTCGCCTCCTTCTGCGAACACGTCATGTCCCAGAAGGAGGCGGCGGAGCGGGCGCGGGAGGAAGATCCTGCCGCGGCGCCGCTCCGAAGGCGGAGGAGGGGTCGAAGAAGACGTCAGTACGACAGTCATCTCCGACTCCTCCCAGGTGGAGGCCAGCAGGCAACGGGTGCGGGGGCACCCTTGCCTGTATTGCACAGACCTCCACTAGTGTTGGACGGGAATGGCCAGGTGTTCCCGGCCATTCCCGTAGCCCCCCAACCTTGGGGGCATGCGGGGCCCGCCAGCTAGGCGGGCATGCGCCGGGAGGGTCGTGGACGTAAAGGCTGAGCCGGTTTCCCATGACCCTCCCATCACGGCGATGCGGGAACACCGCTGAGTTTTAGTGGGTATACTGTCGCTACTGACAGGAGTCCCACATACCCCGACTCGTCCCCCACGAGCCGGGGATGCGTAACGCATTTCTCAGCGACAAAAAAAAAAAAAAAAAAAAAAAAAAAAAAAAAAAAAAAAAGGTTAGGTTAGGTTAGGTTAGGTTAGGTTAGGTTAGGTTCTGGCGGAACTGGAGCGCATGGCGCACGAAGATAGGGAGGAGGTCCTGGAGGTCGCCTCAAAGTCCTCCAATTTGAAGGGGACCTTCCAGAAGGCCCTTAAATGCCGGGTCGCCAGCATGCACGGCATTGTGATGGAGCTGGTGAAGCGGACGGCCACGGAGGAGACGCGGCAGCTGCAGGCGAAGGTAGATCGCCTGCAGGCGGAGGTCAGCCAGCTACACCAGAAGCTGGCTGAGGCCACGGCCAGGCCTGCCCAATCTGCCCCAGTCTGCCCGGTGGCAGGAGGCTCCTCCTCCTCCCCTGCCAGTCTTGAGGCAACAATCCGCGGGGTGGTGATGGAGGAGAGGGCCTTCATCCGGGCCTGCTTCGCAGGCATCGAGGACCGGCTCTTGCCGGAAAAGCGGCTCCGCCCACCGCTAGCGGCGGACAAGAGTGCACCGCCAAGGGAGCCGGAACATGCGCCTCTAGCAGGCCCGGCATCGGATGCGCAGCCCGCCAAGGGCAAAGGCAAGGGCAAGAGGACCAAGGCGGCTCCTCATGCCCCCACCACAAGCGCGGACGGAGCGTCTGGGTCGACTGCTACTCCAGCAGCCCCCCAGAACTCGCAGCAGGAAGATGCCCTTCTTCCCTCCACCACCCCGTCCAACCAGTGGACGGAAGTGGTCAAAAAAGGGAAAAAGGGCAAAAAGTCGGCAGCCAAACCCGCTGTGACTGGTCCTCCAGCCAAAAAGGCCGGCGGGAGGAAGCTGGTTCCTCCCAAAACCGCGGCCGTCGTGGTGACCATCACCCCGGAGGCCGCGGAGCGAGGCGAGACGTACGAGTCCGTCCTAAGACGGGCTCGTACCAATGCTGATCCCTCCCAGCTGGGGATCAGCAACATCAAGTGCCGCCGAACCCTAACCGGGGCTCGAATTTTCGAGTTCTCGGGGGAACAGCGCGGCACAAATGCGGACCTCTTCGCAACAAAGTTGCAAGAGGTCATCGCGGACGCGGCAAAGGTCGTCAGGCCTGTCAAGACTGCAGCCTTGGAGGTGGCCGATCTGGACGATTCGGTCACCAAAGAGGATGTGGTGGCGGCCGTCGCGGCGGCTGGAGGCTGCGACGCTAGCGCGGTGAAAGGTGGAGTCATCAGGCCCGGCCGCCGCGGCTTGGGCACCATCCGCGTCGAGTGCCCAGTTGCCGCGGCTGGGGCCGTCCTTGCTGCGACCAAGGGACGGCTGCTGGTGGGCTTCAGCTCGGCTGTGGTCCGGGCACTTGAAGACCAGCCTGTTCGCTGCTTCAAGTGCTTCGCGTTCGGCCACACCCGGGCCACGTGTCCCTCCAAGTCCGACTGGGGAGACACGTGCTTCCAATGCGGGCAGGAGGGACACGGGTGGGCTGCCTGCACCGCCCCCAAGCCACACTGCGCGGCGTGCGCCGCCGGTGGCCGCCCCGCGGACCACAGGATGTCGGGCAGGAGCTGCAAGGCCCCTGTGAGGAAGGGCGTAGTGCCGGCGCAGGTTCGCCCTGCTGCTACTGCCGTCGCCGCCGTCGCCGCTGTAGCTCCAGCGGCGGTAGCTGAGGAGGGGGGTGCGATGTCGGATTAACAATTTCCGACTATCGCATCCTCCAGGCGAATACCAACCACTGCAGAGCGGCCCAGGACCTGGTGGTGCAGGTCATGGCCGAGTGGTTGGTGAACGTAGCGGTGGTCGCCGAGCCCTACTCGATCCCCGGCAGCTGGCTGGGTGACGAGGACGACTCGGTGGCACTAGCGGCGCGGTCTTCCACAGACTCCCCTCCCCTCTCGCTATTAGAGAGGGGACCGGGATACGTGGCCGCCGCGTGGGGAGAATTAGCCCTTGTGGGCGTGTATTTCTCCCCAAACCGCCCTCTTCAGGACTTCGAGAACTATCTCGGAGTCCTGGCCGCCGTGGTCGGCAGGGCGGCGCCGCGTCAGGTCTCCGTATTGGGAGACCTGAACGCCAAGTCGGTAACCTGGGGCAACCGGGCCACCGACGCCCGCGGGCGGGCAGTGGAGATGTGGTCGGCCTCCTCTGGACTCTCCCTCTTGAACAGAGGCAGCGTCCAGACATGCGTGCGGCGGCAAGGTGGCTCAATAGTGGACGTCACTTTCGCCACCGCTGCGTTAGCCGCACGCGTGTTGAACTGGCGGGTGGACCTGGTGGAGACTATGTCGGACCACCGCTACGTGCGGTTCGACATCTCCACCAGTGGCCCCGGAGAGACGCGGCCCCGCTCGGGGCCGTCACCGTTTCCAAGGTGGGCTCTCACCCGCCTGGACAGGGAGGCAGCGCGGGAGGCGGCGTTCGTCCAGGACTGGCTTTCGCCGCCTTCCGCCGGTATGGACGTGGACACCGTGGCGGGGCACCTGAGGGAGTCTCTGACCGAGGTATGCAACTCCAGCATGCCTCGGTCTCGCCGACCGCCACCCAAACGCGCCGTGTACTGGTGGTCGGCGGAGCTGGCGGGGCTTCGAGCGGCGTGTGTCGAGGCAAGGAGGGCCTACACGCGGAGCCGGCGGCGGCGTCGACGGGACCTGGCCGTCGGGGACCACCTCTATGAGGTATACATAGAGGCAAAAATGGTCCTCGATCGAGCCATCGCCGCCGCCAGAGACTCGGGGAGAGCGGAGATGCTGGAGGGTCTCGACAACGACCCATTCGGGAGGCCATACAAGGCGGCGCGCAACAAATTGCGCCCCTTTGGTCCCCCGGTGGCCGAGACCCTGGAGCCCTCGTTCCTGGATGGGGTGGTTCAGTCCCTGTTCCCGTGCAGGGACAACTTCACCCCACCAGTGATGGACCCGCCGCGGGGGACAGATCCGCCGCCAGCTGAGGAGGAAGAGGAGGCCCCTCCTGTCACGGAGTCGGAACTTGGCGCGGCGATTCTCCGTATCCGCGCCAAGAAGACATCTCCGGGCCCCGACGGTGTTCCGGCGAGAGTGGTCGCGATCGCGGCCACTCAAATGGAGGAGAGGTTTCGGGACCTCTTCAGCGCATGCCTTGCGTCTGGAAGGTTCCCGAAACCTTGGAAGGAGGGGCAGCTGTGCCTCCTTCGCAAGGAGGGCCGCCCAGCAGACTCCCCCTCGGCATACCGACCCATCGTTCTGCTCGACGAGGTCGGTAAAATGTTCGAGGGGATAATCGCTGCCCGCCTAAAGGGCCATCTGCGGCGTATCGGGCCGGACTTGTCGGACGCTCAGTTCGGTTTTCGGGCTGAGCGGTCCACGGTGGACGCGCTGGCCTGCCTTAAAGGCCAGGTTAAGGAGGCGATGGAGGCGGGGGACGGACTGTTGGCGGTGTCATTCGACATTGCCAACGCCTTCAACTCCGTTCCCCACTGCACCATCCTCGAGGCGCTCCGATTCCACGGAGTGCCTCGATACATGCGCAGTCTGCTGGCCAGCTACCTGGAGGATCGGGCGATCCTCCTCGTAAACAGGACTGGCCGAGTCCGGCGGTACGCCGTCGAAGCCGGCGTTCCACAGGGGTCAGTCTTAGGACCTCTCCTCTGGAACGTCGGCTATGATTGGCTCTTGCGGGGAACTCTCCTCCGAGGCACGAGTGTCGTCTGCTATGCGGATGACACTCTCCTCACCGCCCGGGGGGGGAGTTTCAGGGAGGCGGCCAACTTGGCCTCGGCGGGCGGATCCTTGGTCGCGGGGAGGATCCGCCGCCTAGGTTTAACGGTGGCGCTGCACAAGACCGAGGCCGTGTTCTTCCACGGCCCTCGGCAGCGCCCCCCACCACCTGACGCCCACATCTTCGTGGAGGGCGTCAGAATTGAGGTGAAGGCCCAGATGAAGTATCTGGGCCTTGTACTCGACAGCAGGTGGCGCTTCGGTCCGCATTTTAGCGGGCTGTCGTCGCGCCTGCTGAAGGCCGCGGGCGCTCTCTCCTGGCTGCTTCCCAACTTGGGGGGCCCCAGCGCGCGATGCCGGCAACTCTACGCCGGCATCCTAAGGAGTATGGCCCTCTATGGGGCCCCTATCTGGGAAGAGTCCCTCCACAGGAGGGAGAACGCCGCGGCCTTGCGAGCACCTCAAAGGGCCATAGCCCAGCGGGCGGCGCGGGCTTACCGCACGGTGGGCTATGCGGCAGCATGCGCTCTGGCCAGCACCCCGCCTTGGGAGCTCGAGGCGTGGGTGCTCGCCAGAGTGTACGAATGGACGGCGGAGCGGAGGGCGAGAGGAGTCCGCTCAGCTCCGGAAGAGCGGGAGGCCGTCCGGCGGGAGGCGAGGGACGCCATCGTTGTCCATTGGACGGGCGACCTCGCCACCGCAGCCTTCGGCCGCCGAACCCTCGACGCAATCGGGCCGGTCCTGCGAGACTGGCTCGAGCGTCCGCACGGGTTCCTCTCCTTCCGTCTCGTGCAGGTGCTGTCCGGACACGGTTCTTTCGGATCGTACCTGCACCGAATCGGACGGGAGGAGACGCCGTCGTGCCACGACTGTGGCGCGGCGGAGGACGCGGCGCAGCACACCCTCGAGGTGTGCCCGTCGTGGTCCGAGCCGCGCCGCAGTCTCGTCGCGGCGATCGGACCGGACCTCTCGCTCCCCGGCGTGGTTAACGCCATGCTGAGGGATGAGGGGTCCTGGGCGGCAGTCGCCTCCTTCTGCGAACACGTCATGTCCCAGAAGGAGGCGGCGGAGCGGGCGCGGGAGGAAGATCCTGCCGCGGCGCCGCTCCGAAGGCGGAGGAGGGGTCGAAGAAGACGTCAGTACGACAGTCATCTCCGACTCCTCCCAGGTGGAGGCCAGCAGGCAACGGGTGCGGGGGCACCCTTGCCTGTATTGCACAGACCTCCACTAGTGTCGGACGGGAATGGCCAGGTGTTCCCGGCCATTCCCGTAGCCCCCCAACCTGGGGGGCATGCGGGGCCCGCCAGCTAGGCGGGCATGCGCCGGGAGGGTCGTGGACGTAAAGGCTGTGCCGGTTTCCCATGACCCTCCCATCACGGCGATGCGGGAACACCGCTGAGTTTTAGTGGGTATACTGTCCCTACTGACAGGAGTCCCACATACCCCGACTCGTCCCCCACGAGCCGGGGATGCGTAACGCATTTCTCAGCGACAAAAAAAAAAAAAAAAAAAAAAAAAAAAAAAAGGTTAGGTTAGGTTAGGTTATCCCGGGGGATCCCCCACAGTGCATACTTCCTCGTAGTATCCCCTGGGCAACGCCGTGTCTGACCACCGTAACGGAGTGGCAGACCGGCGGCTAAAGTGCGCTGTGACTCGTAAACATCCTGCAGTCGTTTACGAATATGTCGAGTTTAAATTTTAACCAAGTGTCGAGCAAGCCAGCGCGTGATGCGTCTGGCCGTTTTATCAGTTTTAACCCGAATCGCTCCTCCCAGGGCGATTCAAATGGCCCTTCTCAGGGCCAACCCAACGGCCCTTCTCAGGGCCAACCAAACGGCCCTTCTCAGGGCCAACCTAACGGTCCTTCTCAGGACCAACCCAACGGCCCTTCTCAGGGCCAACCCAACGGTCCTTCTCAGGACCAACCCAACGGCCCTTCTCAGGGCCATCCCAACGGTCCTTCTCAGGACCAACCCAACGGCCCTTCTCAGGGCCACACCGCCGGCGGCGCTTTAGCGTCGGAAGCTGACCGCGTACCATCTGCGGCCAGATTATTCAGGAGGCCAGACGAGTTGTCGGATTCCGACGACTCCATAATGGACACGTCGGCAGGCGAGAGTGACCGCTTCAAGCGGAAGCGGTCTGAGGGCTCCTCGGAGTCTACTGTGAAGGCGAAGAAGAAGTCGAAGTCCAAAAAGGCTTTGACTTCTACTGCGGCTTCTTCCCACAATGTGGGCTTGCTGGACGCCGAGCGCCAGCTAAATCTGGCAAAGAGGGCGCAACTCCAGCTAGACCTGGAGGAGAGGGTCGCTGCCAAGGAGCAGCAGGCGCAAGCTGCCAGGTCGAGGGCTGGCTATGGTGCATCAAGTGTGCTGTATGCTGACCACTCCCTGGCGGAACTGGAGCGCATGGCGCAGGAAGACAGGGAGGAGGTCCTGGAGGTCGCCTCAAAGTCTTCCAATTTGAAGGGGACCTTCCAGAAGGCTCTCAAATGCCGGGCCGCCAGCATGCACGGCATCGTGATGGAGCTGGTGAAGCGGACGGCCACGGAGGAGACGCGGCAGCTGCAGGCGAAGGTGGATCGCCTGCAGGCGGAGGTCAGCCAGCTACACCAGAAGCTGGCTGAGGCCACGGCCAGGCCTGCCCAATCTGCCCCAGTCTGCCCGGTGGTAGGAGGCTCCTCCTCCTCCCCTGCTAGCCTCGAGGCAACAATCCGCGGGGTGGTGATGGAGGAGAGGGCCTTCATCCGGGCCTGCTTCGCGGGCATCGAGGACCGGCTCTTGCCGGAGAAGCGGCTCCGCCCGCCACTAGCAGCGGACAAGAGCCCACCACCGAGGGAGCAGGAACCTGCGCCTCTAGCAGGCCCGGCATCGGATGCGCAGCCCGCCAAGGGCAAAGGCAAGGGCAAGAGGACCAAGGCGGCTTCTCATGCCCCCACCACAAGCGCGGACGGAGCGTCTGGGTCGACTGCTACTCCACCAGCAGCCCCCCAGAACTCGCAGCAGGAAGATGCCCTTCTTCCCTCCACCACCCCGTCCAACCAGTGGACGGAAGTGGTCAGAAAGGGGAAAAAGGGCAAAAAGTCGGCCACCAAACCCGCTGCGACTGGTCCTCCAGCCAAAAAGGCAGGCGGGAGGAAGCTGGTTCCTCCCAAAACCGCGGCCGTCGTGGTGACCATCACCCCGGAGGCCGCGGAGCGGGGCGAGACGTACGAGTCCGTCCTGAGACGGGCTCGTACCAATGCTGATCCCTCCCAGCTGGGGATCAGCAACATCAAGTGCCGCCGAACCCTAACCGGGGCTCGAATTTTCGAGTTCTCGGGGGAACAGCGCGGCACAAATGCGGACCTCTTCGCAACAAAGTTGCAAGAGGTCATCGCGGACGCGGCAAAGGTCGTCAGGCCTGTCAAGACCGCAGCGTTGGAGGTGGCCGATCTGGATGATTCGGTCACCAAAGAGGATGTGGTGGCGGCCGTCGCGGCGGCTGGAGGCTGCGACGCTGGCGCGGTGAAAGGTGGAGTCATCAGGCCCGGCCGCCGCGGCTTGGGCACCATCCGCGTCGAGTGCCCAGTTGCTGCGGCTGGGGCCGTCCTTGCTGCGACCAAAGGACGCCTGCTGGTGGGCTTCAGCTCGGCTGTGGTCCGGGCACTTGAAGATCAGCCTGTTCGCTGCTTCAAGTGCTTCGCGTTCGGCCACACCCGGGCCACGTGTCCCTCCAAGTCCGACTGGGGAGACACATGCTTCCAATGCGGGCAAGAGGGACACGGGTGGGCTGCCTGCACCGCCCCCAAGCCACACTGCGCGGCGTGCGCCGCCGGTGGCCGCCCCGCGGACCACAGGATGTCGGGCAGGAGCTGCAAGGCCCCTGTGAGGAAGGGCGTAGTGCCGGCGCAGGTTCGCCCTGCTGCTGCTGCCGTCGCCGCCGTCGCCGCTGTAGCTCCAGCGGCGGTAGCTGAGGAGGGGGGTGCGATGTCGGACTAACAATTTCCGACTACCGCATCCTCCAGGCGAACACCAACCACTGCAGAGCGGCCCAGGACCTGGTGGTGCAGGTCATGGCCGAGTGGTTGGTGAACGTAGCGGTGGTCGCCGAGCCCTACTCGATCCCCGGCAGCTGGCTGGGTGACGAGGACGACTCGGTGGCACTAGCGGCGCGGTCTTCCACAGACTCCCCTCCCCTCTCGCTATTAGAGAGGGGACCGGGATACGTGGCCGCCGCATGGGGAGAATTAGCCCTTGTGGGCGTGTATTTCTCCCCAAACCGCCCTCTTCAGGACTTCGAGAACTATCTCGGAGTCCTGGCCGCCGTGGTCGGCAGGGCGGCGCCGCGTCAGGTCTCCGTATTGGGAGACCTGAACGCCAAGTCGGTAACCTGGGGCAACCGGGCCACCGACGCCCGCGGGCGGGCAGTGGAGATGTGGGCGGCCTCCTCTGGACTCTCCCTCTTGAACAGAGGCAGCGTCCAGACATGCGTGCGGCGGCAGGGTGGCTCAATAGTGGACGTCAGTTTCGCCACCGCTGCGTTAGCCGCACGCGTGTTGAACTGGCGGGTGGACCTGGTGGAGACTATGTCGGACCACCGCTACGTGCGGTTCGACATCTCCACCAGTGGCCCCGGAGAGACGCGGCCCCGCTCGGGGCCGTCACCGTTTCCAAGGTGGGCTCTCACCCGCCTGGACAGGGAGGCAGCGCGGGAGGCGGCGTTCGTCCAGGACTGGCTTTCGCCGCCTTCCGCCGGTATGGACGTGGACACCGTGGCGGGGCACCTGAGGGAGTCTCTGACCGAGGTATGCAACTCCAGCATGCCTCGGTCTCGCCGACCGCCACCCAAACGCGCCGTGTACTGGTGGTCGGCAGAGCTGGCGGGGCTTCGAGCGGCGTGTGTCGAGGCAAGGAGGGCCTACACGCGGAGCCGGCGGCGGCGTCGACGGGACCAGGCCGTCGGGGACCACCTCTATGAGGTATACATAGAGTCAAAAATGGTCCTCGATCGAGCCATCGCCGCCGCCAGAGACTCGGGGAGAGCGGAGATGCTGGAGGGTCTCGACAACGACCCATTCGGGAGGCCATACAAGGCGGCGCGCAACAAATTGCGCCCCTTTGGTCCCCCGGTGGCCGAGACCCTGGAGCCCTCGTTCCTGGATGGGGTGGTTCAGTCCCTGTTCCCGTGCAGGGACAACTTCACCCCACCAGTGATGGACCCTCCGCGGGGGACAGATCCGCCGCCAGCAGAGGAAGAAGAGGAGGCCCCTCCTGTCACGGAGTCGGAACTTGGCGCGGCGATTCTTCGTATCCGCGCCAAGAAGACAGCTCCGGGCCCCGACGGTGTTCCGGCGAGAGTGGTCGCGATCGCGGCCACTCAAATGGAGGGGAGGTTTCGGGACCTCTTCAGCGCATGCCTTGCGTCTGGGAGGTTCCCGAAACCGTGGAAGGAGGGGCAGCTGTGCCTCCTTCGCAAGGAGGGCCGCCCAGCAGATTCCCCCTCGGCATACCGACCCATCGTTCTGCTCGACGAGGTCGGTAAAATGTTCGAGGGGATAATCGCTGCCCGCCTAAAGGGCCATCTGCGGCGTATCGGGCCGGACTTGTCGGACGCTCAGTTCGGTTTTCGGGCTGAGCGGTCCACGGTGGACGCGCTGGCCTGCCTTAAAGGCCAGGTTAAGGAGGCGATGGAGGCGGGGGACGGACTGTTGGCGGTGTCATTCGACATTGCCAACGCCTTCAACTCCGTTCCCCACTGCACCATCCTCGAGGCGCTCCGATTCCACGGAGTGCCTCGATACATGCGCAGTCTGCTGGCCAGCTACCTGGAGGATCGGGCGATCCTCCTCGTAAACAGGACTGGCCGAGTCCGGCGGTACGCCGTCGAAGCCGGCGTTCCACAGGGGTCAGTCTTAGGACCTCTCCTCTGGAACGTCGGCTATGATTGGCTCTTGCGGGGAACTCTCCTCCGAGGCACGAGTGTCGTCTGCTATGCGGATGACACTCTCCTCACCGCCCGGGGGGGGAGTTTCAGGGAAGCGGCCAACTTGGCCTCGGCGGGCGGATCCTTGGTCGCGGGGAGGATCCGCCGCCTAGGTTTAACGGTGGCGCTGCACAAGACCGAGGCCGTGTTCTTCCACGGCCCTCGGCAGCGCCCCCCACCACCTGACGCCCACATCTTCGTGGAGGGCGTCAGAATTGAGGTGAATGCCCAGATGAAGTATCTGGGCCTTGTACTCGACAGCAGGTGGCGCTTCGGTCCGCATCTTAGCGGGCTGTCGTCGCGCCTGCTGAAGGCCGCGGGCGCGCTCTCGTGGCTGCTTCCCAATTTGGGGGGCCCCAGCGCGCGATGCCGGCAACTCTACGCCGGCATCCTAAGGAGTATGGCCCTCTATGGGGCCCCTATCTGGGAAGAGTCCCTCCACAGGAGGGAGAACGCCGCGGCCTTGCGAGCACCTCAAAGGGCCATAGCCCAGCGGGCGGCGCGGGCTTACCGCACGGTGGGCTATGCGGCAGCATGCGCTCTGGCCAGCACCCCGCCTTGGGAGCTCGAGGCGTGGGTGCTCGCCAGAGTGTACGAATGGACGGCGGAGCGGAGGGCGAGAGGAGTTCGCTCAGCTCCGGAAGAGCGGGAGGCCGTCCGGCGGGAGGCGAGGGACGCCATCGTTGTCCATTGGACGGGCGACCTCGCCACCGCAACCTTCGGCCGCCGAACCCTCGACGCAATCGGGCCGGTCCTGCGAGACTGGCTCGAGCGTCCGCACGGGTTCCTCTCCTTCCGTCTCGTGCAGGTGCTGTCCGGACACGGTTCTTTCGGATCGTACCTGCACCGAATCGGACGGGAGGAGACGCCGTCGTGCCACGACTGTGGCGCGGCGGAGGACGCGGCGCAGCACACCCTCGAGGTGTGCCCGTCGTGGTCCGAGCCGCGCCGCAGTCTCGTCGCGGCGATCGGACCGGACCTCTCGCTCCCCGGCGTGGTTAACGCCATGCTGAGGGATGAGGGGTCCTGGGCGGCAGTCGCCTCCTTCTGCGAACACGTCATGTCCCAGAAGGAGGCGGCGGAGCGGGCGCGGGAGGAAGATCCTGCCGCGGCGCCGCTCCGAAGGCGGAGGAGGGGTCGAAGAAGACGTCAGTACGACAGTCATCTCCGACTCCTCCCAGGTGGAGGCCAGCAGGCGACGGGTGCGGGGGCACCCTTGCTTGTATCGCACAGGCCTCCACCAGTGTCGGACGGGAATGGCCAGGTGTTCCCGGCCATTCCCGTAGCCCCCCAACCTGGGGGGCATGCGGGGCCCGCCAGCTAGGCGGGCATGCGCCGGGAGGGTCGTGGACGTAAAGGCTGAGCCGGTTTCCCATGACCCTCCCATCACGGCGATGCGGGAACACCGCTGAGTTTTAGTGGGTATACTGTCGCTACTGACAGGAGTCCCACATACCCCGACTCGTCCCCCGCGAGCCGGGGATGCGTAACGCATTTCTCAGCGACAAAAAAAAAAAAAAAAAAAAAAAAAAAAAAAAAAAAAAAAAAAAAAGGTTAGGTTATCCCCGGCAGCTGGCTGGGTGACGAGGACGACTCGGTGGCACTAGCGGCGCGGTCTTCCACAGACTCCCCTCCCCTCTCGCTATTAGAGAGGGGACCGGGATACGTGGCCGCCGCGTGGGGAGAATTAGCCCTTGTGGGCGTCTATTTCTCCCCAAACCGCCCTCTTCAGGACTTCGAGAACTATCTCGGAGTCCTGGCCGCCGTGGTCGGCAGGGCGGCGCCGCGTCAGGTCTCCGTATTGGGAGACCTGAACGCCAAGTCGGTAACCTGGGGCAACCGGGCCACCGACGCCCGCGGGCGGGCAGTGGAGATGTGGGCGGCCTCCTCTGGACTCTCCCTCTTGAACAGAGGCAGCGTCCAGACATGCGTGCGGCGGCAGGGTGGCTCAATAGTGGACGTCACTTTCGCCACCGCTGCGTTAGCCGCACGCGTGCTGAACTGGCGGGTGGACCTGGTGGAGACTATGTCGGACCACCGCTACGTGCGGTTCGACATCTCCACCAGTGGCCCCGGAGAGACGCGGCCCCGCTCGGGGCCGTCACCGTTCCCAAGGTGGGCTCTCACCCGCCTGGACAGGGAGGCAGCGCGGGAGGCGGCGTTCGTCCAGGACTGGCTTTCACCGCCTTCCGCCGGTATGGACGTGGACACCGTGGCGGGGCACCTGAGGGAGTCTCTGACCGAGGTATGCAACTCCAGCATGCCTCGGTCTCGCCGACCGCCACCCAAACGCGCCGTGTACTGGTGGTCGGCAGAGCTGGCGGGGCTTCGAGCGGCGTGTGTCGAGGCAAGGAGGGCCTACACGCGGAGCCGGCGGCGGCGTCGACGGGACCAGGCCGTCGGGGACCACCTCTATGAGGTATACATAGAGGCAAAAATGGTCCTCGATCGAGCCATCGCCGCCGCCAGAGACTCGGGGAGAGCGGAGATGCTGGAGGGTCTCGACAACGACCCATTCGGGAGGCCATACAAGGCGGCGCGCAACAAATTGCGCCCCTTTGGTCCCCCGGTGGCCGAGACCCTGGAGCCCTCGTTCCTGGATGGGGTGGTTCAGTCCCTGTTCCCGTGCAGGGACAACTTCACCCCACCAGTGATGGACCCTCCGCGGGTGACAGATCCGTCGCCAGCTGAGGAGGAAGAGGAGGCCCCTCCTGTCACGGAGTCGGAACTTGGCGCGGCGATTCTCCGTATCCGCGCCAAGAAGACAGCTCCGGGCCCCGACGGTGTTCCGGCGAGAGTGGTCGCGATCGCGGCCACTCAAATGGAGGAGAGGTTTCGGGACCTCTTCAGCGCATGCCTTGCGTCTGGAAGGTTCCCGAAACCTTGGAAGGAGGGGCAGCTGTGCCTCCTTCGCAAGGAGGGCCGCCCAGCAGACTCCCCCTCGGCATACCGACCCATCGTTCTGCTCGACGAGGTCGGTAAAATGTTCGAGGGGATAATCGCTGCCCGCCTAAAGGGCCATCTGCGGCGTATCGGGCCGGACTTGTCGGACGCTCAGTTCGGTTTTCGGGCTGAGCGGTCCACGGTGGACGCGCTGGCCTGCCTTAAAGGCCAGGTCAAGGAGGCGATGGAGGCGGGGGACGGACTGTTGGCGGTGTCATTCGACATTGCCAACGCCTTCAACTCCGTTCCCCACTGCACCATCCTCGAGGCGCTCCGATTCCACGGAGTGCCTCGATACATGCGCAGTCTGCTGGCCAGCTACCTGGAGGATCGGGCGATCCTCCTCGTAAACAGGACTGGCCGAGTCCGGCGGTACGCCGTCGAAGCCGGCGTTCCACAGGGGTCAGTCTTAGGACCTCTCCTCTGGAACGTCGGCTATGATTGGCTCTTGCGGGGAACTCTCCTCCGAGGCACGAGTGTCGTCTGCTATGCGGATGACACTCTCCTCACCGCCCGGGGGGGGAGTTTCAGGGAGGCGGCCAATTTGGCCTCGGCGGGCGGATCCTTGGTCGCGGGGAGGATCCGCCGCCTAGGTTTAACGGTGGCGCTGCACAAGACCGAGGCCGTGTTCTTCCACGGCCCTCGGCAGCGCCCCCCACCACCTGACGCCCACATCTTCGTGGAGGGCGTCAGAATTGAGGTGAAGGCCCAGATGAAGTATCTGGGCCTGGTACTCGACAGCAGGTGGCGCTTCGGTCCGCATTTTAGCGGGCTGTCGTCGCGCCTGCTGAGGGCCGCGGGCGCTCTCTCCTGGCTGCTTCCCAACTTGGGGGGCCCCAGCGCGCGATGCCGGCAACTTTACGCCGGCATCCTAAGGAGTATGGCCCTCTATGGGGCCCCTATCTGGGAAGAGTCCCTCCACAGGAGGGAGAACGCCGCGGCCTTGCGAGCACCTCAAAGGGCCATAGCCCAGCGGGCGGCGCGGGCTTACCGCACGGTGGGCTATGCGGCAGCATGCGCTCTGGCCGGCACCCCGCCTTGGGAGCTCGAGGCGTGGGTGCTCGCCAGAGTGTACGAATGGACGGCGGAGCGGAGGGCGAGAGGAGTCCGCTCAGCTCCGGAAGAGCGGGAGGCCGTCCGGCGGGAGGCGAGGGACGCCATCGTTGTCCATTGGACGGGCGACCTCGCCACCGCAGCCTTCGGCCGCCGAACCCTCGACGCAATCGGGCCGGTCCTGCGAGACTGGCTCGAGCGTTCGCACGGGTTCCTCTCCTTCCGTCTCGTGCAGGTGCTGTCCGGACACGGTTCTTTCGGATCGTACCTGCACCGAATCGGACGGGAGGAGACGCCGTCGTGCCACGACTGTGGCGCGGCGGAGGACGCGGCGCAGCACACTCTCGAGGTGTGCCCGTCGTGGTCCGAGCCGCGCCGCAGTCTCGTCGCGGCGATCGGACCGGACCTCTCGCTCCCCGGCGTGGTTAACGCCATGCTGAGGGATGAGGGGTCCTGGGCGGCAGTCGCCTCCTTCTGCGAACACGTCATGTCCCAGAAGGAGGCGGCGGAGCGGGCGCGGGAGGAAGATCCTGCCGCGGCGCCGCTCCGAAGGCGGAGGAGGGGTCGAAGAAGACGTCAGTACGACAGTCATCTCCGACTCCTCCCAGATGGAGGCCAGCAGGCAACGGGTGCGGGGGCACCCTTGCCTGTATTGCACAGACCTCCACCAGTGTCGGACGGGAATGGCCAGGTGTTCCCGGCCATTCCCGTAGCCCCCCAACCTGGGGGGCATGCGGGGCCCGCCAGCTAGGCGGGCATGCGCCGGGAGGGTCGTGGACGTAAAGGCTGAGCCGGTTTCCCATGACCCTCCCATCACGGCGATGCGGGAACACCGCTGAGTTTTAGTGGGTATACTGTCGCCACTGACAGGAGTCCCACATACCCCGACTCGTCCCCCACGAGCCGGGGATGCGTAACGCATTTCTCAGCGACAAAAAAAAAAAAAAAAAAAAAAAAAAAAAAAAAAAAAAAAAAAAAAAAAAAAAAAAAGGTTAGGTTAGGTTAGGTTTTTTTTTTTTTTTTTTGTTTTTGGTTTAGCAGGAGTGGGAAATCCTCATGGACGCCCAGACTGCCTCACTGATGAGCCAGTCTGGGCAGTGCCGGACTCTTACCGGCTAAAACCCACTCCTGCCTTTCTAAGTGTCCCCCTGACATAGTCAGAGACCTTTGTATAAATTTATTTTTAATTAATTTGCATTTTTTCATTATTATTTCACTGAATTGATAAAGATTTTACTTATTTGAATTTTAAATCTGTTTTATTTATTTACGGTAATTAATGTTTTTGTTTTCAAAAAATATCTATTTATTGTTTGTATGCTTTGTCTGTATATACAGGTATATATTAAAAGCATAGCTTTATGTTTCCTTGTTTTGTTTTATTACTCTAGTGGTTATTGCTATGCTGTAATCCATTAAAATTTTCCTTTGTTTTGCGTCTGTCATTATTTTCCAAATAGTTTCTAATTTTAGCTCCGTCTCCAGTCTCATTTCCGCATCCAATCTCTCCGCTCCAAATGCTGGACATTCGGTCAAAATGTGAGGGACCGTTTCCTGTGCATCCGGCTCACAGATGCACGATGGGCTCCCCTTACACTTAAAGCGGTGCAGGTATTCAGAAAACCCACCGTGCCCCGTCAATATCTGTGTTACCACTCCGGTTGGCTTAAGTTTGCGGATAATTTTGAAGGCATCAATCACGTCTGGGAGGAAAATCTTTGTGACGGAGGCTGTTTCGCCATTTTTGTATCTCTGGTTCCATTCGTCAAGCGACTCCATTCGGATCTGCCGCTTGACGAATGAAACCGGGCAAAGGTCATAATCCGGCTTCTTTTTCGATTTAAGTGCAGCCTCTTTAGCTAGGTGGTCTGCGCGTTCATTGCCCTCCAATCCGGCGTGAGCCTTTACCCAGAACAAAGAAACATCTTTGCTCTGGGATAAGGCCGCGCCCACGTTTGCTCTCGCCTCTACGGCCAGGGCGTGGAAGGAACCTTGGTTCGTGACTGTTTGAAGTGCAGCCTTTGAGTCACTATAGATTCCGAAGGTTCCCTCTTTGCGCTTGAGGATTTCTCTCGTGGCTACGCATATGGCCAGGAGTTCCGCCTGGTAGACCGTGCAGCACGACGGCAAACTAAGCTTTACGGACTTGATCTCGGCATCACTGTCCCACAGTGACAGTGCTGCTCCGACCTTGCCCGCGATCTTGCTGCCGTCGGTGAAAAACCGGACCGCCTGGGTGTTGTGGGTGTCCACTCGGGACTGGTCCTCCAGACTCACGAACTCCATGGCCACATGTTTCGCCGGATGTGGAGTCTCTGCAAATGCCACCACACGCTCCACCTCCCTGCCCGCTAGTGCCGGCCGGGGCACTCCTCTCTTTGCCTCATACAGGGCGGCTGCTTCCTGTATACGGAGGTCGAGTGGAAGTATCCCAGCCAGCACCAGGGACGCGTTCAGCGAAACCGTGCGGTAGGATTTGCAGAGCTTTTGAGCAAATCCTCGTTGGACCGTGTTCAGCAGCTTCTGCACTCCTATTTTCCTTGTTGCCGGCGCCCAGGCGCTTGCCGCGTACATCACTACCGGCTCCACCGCTGCCGTGTAGATGCTCCGTATGACCTCCGGATGCAGGCCCCAGCTCACTTTAGCCGCTCTGGATAGCTGCTTGTAGATGTTAGCAGCTTTTCTACACACGTTTGCGGCGTGGGTGTTGAAAGTGAGCTGGTGGTCGACGGTGAGCCCCAGTATTTTTATTTCCTTTGACATGCCAATGTCGACCCCGCCCATGCTCAGGAGTGGGACATCGTACTTCAGCTTCTTGGTAATTACCATTGCACAGGTTTTGTGTGGTGCAAACTTCAGTTTGTTTCCGATGCCCCACCTCCGAACATACTCGAGGGCGGAATTGGCATGTCTTTGAACTTCCAATGCTGTGTCACCGTCGAAGATCATAATGACATCATCGGCAAAGGCCTGGCAGTGATGCCCCCGCTCTTCCAACCCCTTCAGCAAAGGATCCAGCAACAGGTTCCATAGGATCGGACCACCAATCGACCCCTGTACGCACCCCTTATTTGTGTTTCTTTGACACTCTGCTCCGGCGTACCTAACTCGGACACTCCTACCAGTCAGGTAGCTGTCCAGCGTCCGTCTGAGATTCACCGGGCACCTTTCCTCAGCCAGTCTGGTCCTGATTGCAGGCCACCATGCGCTGTCGAAAGCTCCCTCTATGTCAAGCGATACAACAGTGATCAGCTTCTTTTGGCTCAGCTTTGTTTTGATATGTTGTATCATGGTGTAGAGGGAGTCCTCGGTGCTCTTCTGGGGCATGAAACCAAACTGACGAGTACTCAACCGCGGGATCAGATGCCACTTCAACCTTGCTACCAACATTTTTTCGAGTATTTTGCCCAGGACTGGTAGGAGGCCGATCGGTCTGTAGGATTTCGGGGTGGTGTAACAGTCTTTGCCTGGCTTTCGGAGTATCACCACTGTGGCCACTTTCCAGGCTCCGGGGAAGTAACCCTGCTCGAGGCACTTGTTGGTCAGTGCAAGGAACATCCCCGGGTCCCGGGATATGGCTTGGGCACAGATATCGGCTGTGAGACCATCCGCCCCGGGTGCCTTCTTTGGGTTGAAGCTTTCCACCGCGGTTTTAAGCTCCTGAAGTGTAAACGGTGGGTCATGTTGTTCATCATGCGTCCACTCGTTTACACGACTGGCGGCTTCACGCGTCCGACGGTGGTCGTCATTATCTTCCTCTTCCAGGTCTTCGGGGTAGAAGGTCTCTGCCAGCAGTGAAGCCGAATCCATACCATCGAGTGACACTCCATCCTTCACCAATGGCAAGTCCTCGTGTCGTTTGGCGGTCCGCCCTATAACCCTGTATATGCCCTCCCAAACTCCTTCTTTGTCCTGTTTTTCGCAGAACCCCTTCCAACTTGTGATCTGCGCCCTTTTTGCTTGTAACTCATAATTTTCTTTAGCTTGCAGGTACTCCTCGACGACGCCCGCTCTTCGGACCGGTGCGGCGCAGTGAATGCGGCGCCTCTTGGTGTTTACCTCGTTCATCATATCAGTGAGCTCATTTGACCACCACGGTATTGTAAGTATTTCGGTATTCTTAATTTTGGCTAGGGTTTCATTACAGGTTTCAGTAACTGTTCTAATATAATTATTAATACTATTTTCAAGCTCTATTTTATTGTTGATATTATTTATTTCTATTGTATTTAATTTAACGTCTACTTTTAATTGGGCCAATTTCTCATGAAATTGGCTCCAATTTGCTTTTTTTGTATTGTAAAGTCTAGTGGTTCTATTTATATTTGTTCCTTTAGATTTTAGAAGATTAATATTAAATACAATACCGTTGTGGTCCGAGCTCGTGATGCCTTCCTCAACCCTCCAGTCCTCCACCAGGTCTAGCAACTCCGTTGAACACGCTGTTACGTCAACGAAGCTGGTGTATGATTTGCCACCCCTGATGGTGTCGAAGGTTGGAGTGTTTCCGACGTTGAGTACCTGCAAGCACATTTCGTCTAGCGTTCCCGACATTTCCTCACCCCTGCCGTCTACAACCAAACTGCCCCACCAGGTGCTCTTCGCATTTGCGTCACCTCCCATTATAATTTTTGTGGGGCCCATTTCCTCACGAATCTGCAGAAGCTGCTCCAGGTATGGCTGTATGGGCTGGTCTGGTTCAAAATAGAACGAGACTACTGCGATTTCCCAGGCGCTGGTTCGGATCCTCACCACCGTGATGTTATTGGTGGTGAGTTTTGGACACTGCGTGACGTCAAGGTCATGATCAAAGACGACTATTGCCGCCTTCACAGTTCCACTTCCGTGTTCAGCGCACTGGTAGACTCTCGCTCCCCGGTAGTCTCGCATCCTTTTAACCCCACCCACATATGGCTCCTGGAGCAGTGCGAATGCGACCTTCCGCTCGCTAGCCACTATCATGAGCTAGCGAGCGGAAGAGTTCGGGTTCGGGTCGGGCATGAGTTACTGCTTCCGGGAAAAACTGCGTCCACCTTAGCAATACGCCACCGACAGGCGTGCCAATGCGTCCCACTTAACGCGTATCGGGCACCCGCTGTCGAAGGCGTTGTGGTCGGTCTTCTCCACTTTTGCCAATAGGCAATTATGGCATTTCGGTGCCTCCGCCGCCAGCCGTGACGGGCAATCAGCCCGCATGTGGGGGTCGCCGCAGTGGATGCACAGGTCCGCGGGCTGCGTGCACAGCCTTCGGCTATGGCCGAAGCGCAGACAGCGAGTGCACTGCATCAGTGGAGACTGGTCCTGCACTCGCACTCGCTGAAGGTCGATATGCACGCGACCCGCCATAGTCAGCCTCTGCCATAAGGTAGGGGACACCTGCAGGATGACATGGCACATGTGGGGGTTCCTCGTCCTTCGACGGTACTTCACCCCCAACCTCACCTCCGCCGCAGGAATGTCCCCTATCAAATGGGTGTTTTGCCGCTGCAGGGCTTGGATAATCTCTTCATCAGTGTGGCAAGAGAGGACGTCCTTTATGATGACGAGCGGGTCCTTATTCTTTACCTCCTCTACCACCAGGCCGCCCGTCTTTCTTATCCGGTCCGTAACCTTGTTTAGTTCTTCCCTGCTCCTGAAGCCGACCACCACCTTCTGGTCCCTCGCCTTGCGCAGCCGTTCGACTCTGGTACCCTCGTTCCTGGCATTGACCGCCGTCCTGAGCTTCTCAATGACCTCTTCACCGGTGTCCTGATCATTTAGAGATGATACGACCACCGAGTGAAGAGGCTCTTGGATGTGCTGCTTAGGGCCGGCGGCTATTTCCGCGAAGGTTGGGCCTTGGCCTGCGACGTAGCTAGGGACCAGCTTGAGTTGCTCTGACAGAGCCCGGGTGTGTTGTTGGCACTCCTCCAATGCCTGCTTGTGTTCTTTGAGGTCTGCCACTAGGCTCTTCATCAATTGTGTCGGTTCTTCTGTGGTGAGCTTCAATGACGCGGCTATCGGTGTGGCTACTGGTATGACCGCGGGCGCAGTTGCAACAGGGACTTTGCTTCTCTCTGACTCCTTAACCAGCTCATACAGTCGGTTTATGGCGTCGAGCACCGCCGTCTTAATCTCCGTCTTGAGGTTGCGAGAGCTGACCAAATGAAGCTTAGCTTTATTTAGACAAGCTCTCGCCTCCGCTGTGATGTTGGGGTAGACGGTTTTTGAATTTTTTGACGGATTTGCGGTATCCGCCAGTACTCGGCGCGTCTCCAGAGTGCTGGTAGTTTTCTGAGAGGAAGTTGGTGTGGCGTCGCGCTTTGGGTTGGCTGGGGACTTGGCCTGGAGCTCGGCTTTCCCGGCCTCCCATTCCCCGATGCTACGCCTCACACAAGGAAGCGAGGGTCCAGCCTTCTCTGTTGAACGCGGCGAGGCACCGGAGCCCGATGAGCTCGCGTCTTTGGCCGGTGTACGGAACATGTTGGTAGTTTGCGTGAAGGTGATATTCATACACAACCAGTCAGAGGACACTGGCGATGATTTTGAGTCCCTGTAAAGGGGGGACAAACACAGAAATTCTCCTATAATAATAAAATAAAATAAACTTGTCCTACGGCCGCACGACCGTAAGGTCAATAAAGGTACTAAAAATATAGGACTCCGTCAATGAAGCGTTTGAACACGTTGGTTTGTGCCTGGTCTTAATTAAATGGAGTAAAATTGATCTATAAGACAAAATTAAAAACGGAAACAAAATTTAAATTTTTTGGCAAAACCGAAAAGTTTACCTGGCCAGTGAATAAAGGGTGGGTGGGAGGGCAATTTTTCGAATTTCTATGTTAGCTAGGCGCACGTGCGAGGTGTCAAAAGACGCGTCTCCGCGCGGGCTAGCGTTCTGTGATATTACTGGAATTTATGCTGAAGAAAATTTTAGACTTTTGGTCAAAAAACGGGTTTTTCGACCGAAAAGTATGTTAAAACCGGGAATTACGACTACCAAACGGGACTCGAGCACGCGGAACGCGCACCAGAATACAGGTAAGGCAGGCAAGTATCTATTTAAACTAAAACAAATGTGGTTTTGCAGAGAAATTTTGAGATAAAAATTAATTTAATTTTTCGTAAAGAAAAATATTGAAAATTTTTCTATGTCCTGAAACGAAAAAATATTTTCGCGTAAAAGTCAATAAAAATTAGTCAGATAGTAGGACGGAACCTGTTTATGATCAAAATAGCTGAAAACAGCTTCAAAATGCGTCACCTGGATGCAAAGTTATAACG
The DNA here is from genome assembly GCA_947364205.1 of Agrochola lota. Taxonomy (NCBI): domain Eukaryota; kingdom Metazoa; phylum Arthropoda; class Insecta; order Lepidoptera; family Noctuidae; genus Agrochola; species Agrochola lota. Next base: position 23,354,786 of record OX376223.1, read on the forward strand.
GTTTGCTGTAAATACTGTATTGCTTAGGTGGATTTCGACTATATATGAATTTACTTGATTTTAAAGATTTCGAATTTCTATGTTGGCTAGGCGCACGTGCGAGGTGTCAAAAGACGCGTCTCCGCGCGGGCTAGCGTTCTGTGATATTACTGGAATTTATGCTGAAGAAAATTTTAGACTTTTGGTCAAAAAACGGGTTTTTCGACCGAAAAGTATGTTAAAACCGGGAATTACGACTACCAAACGGGACTCGAGCACGCGGAACGCGCACCAGAATACAGGTAAGGCAGGCAAGTATCTATTTAAACTAAAACAAATGTGGTTTTGCAGAGAAATTTTGAGATAAAAATTAATTTAATTTTTCGTAAAGAAAAATATTGAAAATTTTTCTATGTCCTGAAACGAAAAAATATTTTCGCGTAAAAGTCAATAAAAATTAGTCAGATAGTAGGACGGAACCTGTTTATGATCAAAATAGCTGAAAACAGCTTCAAAATGCGTCACCTGGATGCAAAGTTATAACGGTTTGCTGTAAATACTGTATTGCTTAGGTGGATTTCGACTATATATGAATTTACTTGATTTTAAAGATTTCGAATTTCTATGTTGGCTAGGCGCACGTGCGAGGTGTCAAAAGACGCGTCTCCGCGCGGGCTAGCGTTCTGTGATATTACTGGAATTTATGCTGAAGAAAATTTTAGACTTTTGGTCAAAAAACGGGTTTTTCGACCGAAAAGTATGTTAAAACCGGGAATTACGACTACCAAACGGGACTCGAGCACGCGGAACGCGCACCAGAATACAGGTAAGGCAGGCAAGTATCTATTTAAACTAAAACAAATGTGGTTTTGCAGAGAAATTTTGAGATAAAAATTAATTTAATTTTTCGTAAAGAAAAATATTGAAAATTTTTCTATGTCCTGAAACGAAAAAATATTTTCGCGTAAAAGTCAATAAAAATTAGTCAGATAGTAGGACGGAACCTGTTTATGATCAAAATAGCTGAAAACAGCTTCAAAATGCGTCACCTGGATGCAAAGTTATAACGGTTTGCTGTAAATACTGTATTGCTTAGGTGGATTTCGACTATATATGAATTTACTTGATTTTAAAGATTTCGAATTTCTATGTTGGCTAGGCGCACGTGCGAGGTGTCAAAAGACGCGTCTCCGCGCGGGCTAGCGTTCTGTGATATTACTGGAATTTATGCTGAAGAAAATTTTAGACTTTTGGTCAAAAAACGGGTTTTTCGACCGAAAAGTATGTTAAAACCGGGAATTACGACTACCAAACGGGACTCGAGCACGCGGAACGCGCACCAGAATACAGGTAAGGCAGGCAAGTATCTATTTAAACTAAAACAAATGTGGTTTTGCAGAGAAATTTTGAGATAAAAATTAATTTAATTTTTCGTAAAGAAAAATATTGAAAATTTTTCTATGTCCTGAAACGAAAAAATATTTTCGCGTAAAAGTCAATAAAAATTAGTCAGATAGTAGGACGGAACCTGTTTATGATCAAAATAGCTGAAAACAGCTTCAAAATGCGTCACCTGGATGCAAAGTTATAACGGTTTGCTGTAAATACTGTATTGCTTAGGTGGATTTCGACTATATATGAATTTACTTGATTTTAAAGATTTCGAATTTCTATGTTGGCTAGGCGCACGTGCGAGGTGTCAAAAGACGCGTCTCCGCGCGGGCTAGCGTTCTGTGATATTACTGGAATTTATGCTGAAGAAAATTTTAGACTTTTGGTCAAAAAACGGGTTTTTCGACCGAAAAGTATGTTAAAACCGGGAATTACGACTACCAAACGGGACTCGAGCACGCGGAACGCGCACCAGAATACAGGTAAGGCAGGCAAGTATCTATTTAAACTAAAACAAATGTGGTTTTGCAGAGAAATTTTGAGATAAAAATTAATTTAATTTTTCGTAAAGAAAAATATTGAAAATTTTTCTATGTCCTGAAACGAAAAAATATTTTCGCGTAAAAGTCAATAAAAATTAGTCAGATAGTAGGACGGAACCTGTTTATGATCAAAATAGCTGAAAACAGCTTCAAAATGCGTCACCTGGATGCAAAGTTATTACGGTTTGCTGTAAATACTGTATTGCTTTTTTTTTTTTTTTTTTTTTGGATGGGAAATCATCAAATGACTTCTCCCGCTCTGGGCAGAGCGAGAGGGTGTGTCAGACTTTTACTGACTAAAACCCACCCGTGTTCCTTCCGTTGCCTGTGTGCCGGGGCCGCGATATCCCTTTCAGACAAACCCGCAACCCCAGCAGGCATTGGTCTTTCGACCCCGTCGGTTGATGCTGACATCTCTTTGAGGCGCGCGTGGAACACAACGCGCCGTCGACACGGGCCTGGTCCTGATCGGACGGCGAGCTGCCCATTGCTCACCGTCCGCAGGCCCGCGCCTACGGTGGCCGGAAGTCGGCTCTTGACTCCCGACGCCCGGGGCGTCTCCTGCGGCGACTAGGGCCGCGAGGGCGTGCAGCTTGCATCTCCCTCGCGCGCCCCGCCTCCTCCTTCGCGAGCATAACTGCTTCGCAGAAGGAGGTGACGGCCTCCCATGCACTCTCGCGCCGAACCATGGCCTGAACCAGGGCCGGACGCGAGAGATCGTCGCCGCCGATCGCCTCCGTGAGGACACGGCGGTGCTCCGCCCAAGCCGGGCAGACCTCCACCGTATGCTCCACCGTGTCCTCCGGGCGATCCACACAGTGGTGACACCCGGGCGTTTCCTCCCGCCTAATTCGGAACAGGAACCTCCCGAAACAACCGTGTCCGGTGAGGACCTGCGTCAGGCGGAAGGTGAGGACGCCATGGCGCCTCTCAAGCCACTCCTCAAAGAGGGGACTTATCGCCGCAATTGTGGCATGCCCAGCGCTGGGTTGCGACAATCGCACACTCCATGCCGCCATGAGATCCCGCCGGAGCTCTGTCCGCTGTGCCGCGATCTCTCGCGGCAGCGGAGTTACACCCCGGCGTTTCGCCTCCTCGCGCAACTCCCACATCTGCGCGAGGACTTTCGCCTCCAGATCCCATGGCGGTAGTCCGGCAAGGAGGCTCGCCGCCTCACGGGAGACCGTGCGGTATCCCCGGACCAGCCTGATGGCCATGACCCTTTGGGACGCGTTCAACCGCCGGGCCGGTCGCAGCCTCAGTGAACGCGCCCACACTGGTGCCCCGTAAAGGGCCATGGACCGCACGACCCCCGCGTAAAGCCTCCGGCAGGAGGCGTTTGGACCCCCTAGGTTGGGCAGAAGCCGCTTCAGAGCAGCCCCAGCCCTATCCAGTTTGGGAGCCAAACGTCGGAAGTGCTCCACGAAGTTCCACCGGCTGTCGAGGACGAGTCCCAGGTACTTCATCGTCGACTCGACGCCGATGTGAACCCCTCCCGCCGTTATCTGGGAACCCGACAGTGGCGCGTTCCGAGGACCATAGAAACACATGGCCTCGGACTTGTGCAGGGCCACCTCGAGTCCCAGTTGCCGGATCCTATCGACGATTGTCGCAACCCAACGTGTCGCTAGTTCGGCCGCCGCCTCATGCGACCTCCCCTGCACCAGGACCAGCGTGTCGTCAGCGTAGCAGACCACGCTGACGCCGCTAGGGAGGTCGGCGCGCAGCACCCAGTCGTAGCCGATGTCCCACAGATGCGGCCCCAGGACCGATCCCTGCGGGACACCGCACGACATCTCTCGCCGGTTCCACTCTCCGTGGTGACCGGGGTAGATGACGGCCCTATCCGTCAAATAGGCCTCGACCACTCGACAGAGGTAGGTCGGCATCCGGTGATACCGGAGTGCCTCCCTAATGCAACTCCAGGGCAGGGTGTTGAAGGCATTGGCGATGTCGAGAGACACCGCCAAGACGACCCCACCCCGGGCAACAGCATCCCCCGTCGTGAGGGCTCGAACGCACATGATGGCATCCACCGTAGAGCGCCCCTTGCGGAAACCAAACTGGCTGTCCGCCAAATCCGGCCCCACTCGCTCCAGCCGCCCGACAAGGCGGTCTGCAATTACTCTTTCAAAGAGCTTGCCCACCTCGTCGAGCAGCACGATGGGCCGGTAGGCGGACGGAGAGTCCGCCGGGCGCCCCGGCTTCTTAATGAGGACCAGTTTCCCTGTCTTCCAACGAAGTGGGAACTGGCCTCTCTCCAAGCATGCGCTTAGGAGCCCCCTAAGTCGAGGCCCGAGAGCCTCTAAGGCCAGAACCCAGGCTTTTCCAGGTAAGCCGTCGGGTCCTGGGGCGGTATTTTTGGCACTCAGCCTACGTACCGCCACTCTCAAATCTACCTCGGTCACCTCCGGAGATTCATCGTCGTCGTCAGTGGTATGGTCCGCACCGGGCACCGCAGGAGGCGGAGCCATGGGCGGGGGAGTGTGTTCCCCTCGCGAAGGGAACAGAGCGCTCACCACGTCCTCCACGAGCTGGGGCCGGAGACTCTGCGTCAGCGGGGGAGCCCATGGGCGGAGTTTATCTCGCACCCATTTGTATGGGCGTCCCCACGGATCTCTGTTCAGAGTCTCCAGCGACTCCTCGCGGGCCACTCCTCTGGCCCGCCCGATCTCCGCTCGGAGGGCGGTCTTCGCCGCTCTGTACCCTTCGTACAGCTCCGCCTCAATGGCTTCCGTATCCGGAGGGCGGATACGGAGCCTGCGGTGCCTGGAGTACCGGTGGCGCGCATCAACGCACGCCGCGCGTAGAGCGGTCAGCTCACGCGACCACCAGTACACCTGGCGCCGAGCACTTCCGGGCTGGACCCGGGGCATTGCCACGTCGCATATTACGGACATGGCCTCCCGGAACCACTCCGCCTCGTCATTGATGTCGGCAGGCCTGTCCGGTGATGACACCCAGGCCTGCACGATCGAGGCCTCCAGGAGGAGCTCCCGGTCCAGCTGCTTCAGCGCCCACCGCGGACCACTCGGGGTCTGTCGGACCGGCGCGCCCGACGTCTGGGCGGAGACCTCAAACCGAATGTACCGGTGATCGGAATAGGTCTCCACCCCCTCCATGACGCGCCAGTCGATGACACGTGGCGACAGAGCGGGGCTGGCGAAAGAGATGTCCACCACTGATTCACCCCGCATCCGCACACACGTGGGGACAGAACCCCGGTTTAGGACGACCAGGCCCGTCTCCAGAGCCCAGTCCTCCACCATCCTGCCCCGTGTGTCCGTATACCGGGAACCCCAAGCCACGTTTTTGGCATTGAAGTCCCCGAGGACGATCACGGGCAGGGGATGGTACCCGACGACGATGACTCTCAACTCCCCAAGGGAGTTGTGGAACTCGGCGAGAGTTCGGCTCGGGGAGAAGTACGCTCCTGCCACGACAATCTCCCCGAACCGTGCTGCCACGCAACCCGATCCCCTCTTGACGGCCTCGAGGGACGGGGTACCGGCGGCGGCCGACGAAATAATGGTCACTGAGCCGCTCAGGTCCTCCACCCAGTGATCCCTAGGCGGGACAAAGTACGGCTCAGCGACCACGGCGATGTTAATCGACCACTGCGCCATGCTCTGGAGCAACAGATCCTGAGCGGCGGCGCAGTGGTTGATATTCGCCTGAAGGAGGCGTAATGGGGCCATCAATGGCAATCCATTTCAGCCTCCTCCCGGGCCCCCTGTGATGGCCCTGCCGCGGTGCTAGCGGCGACGACGGCGCCAGTAGAGGCGGCAACGGCAGCGGCAACGGTGGCGGCTGCGGCGGTGACGGCGGTGGCGGAAGGCTTGCCCCTGCCCCTGGATTTGGCAGGTGGAGCGCAGGCCTTGCTCCCGGCCCGGTGATCGGCCGGCTTGCCAGCCGCCGCACACGCATAACAGTGCGGCGTGGCATTGCACGAGCCGGCCTTGTGACCGGGCCGACCACAGCGGAAGCATTCCTCGCTGCGGTCCACCTCCGAGGTGCACTGCGCTCCTACGTGGTGCCCCACCCGGCAGCGGAAGCACCTCAGTGGTCTGGGTTCCAGCAGTTTCACCTGCGCGGATACCCAGCCCACCCGGAGCCTTTGGCCCTCCCCGGCTATCTTTTGGGCCGCCGACACGGGGCAGCTCACCGTTATGGTTTGCATGCCCGTGTTGTCAGGACGGATAGTGCCTGCCCTCACCTGCTCGGCAGAGCACCCTCCGGTCCTAGCCACGGCGGCCACAACATCTTCCGCCGTCACGCAGTCGTCCAGGCCCAGGATGCGCATGTCAGCGCACTTGGTGGGCCTGGAGACTCGGGCCTCCTCCGCATTGAAGGACGCCCTGAGCCTTTCGGCCAGGGCGTCCGCGGTCGGGCCGCTGGCCGCACCGGGGATCTCCAGCATCCGAGCCCCCGTCGCAGTGACCTTCATCCGGAAGCCATCGGCGACGCCGATCTCCTCCAGGTTCACTGCCGCCCACGCCTTAGCGAGCACCTGACGGTAGGTCACGCCCTTCTTCTCCGCTTCCGGCTGTAGTGTGATTACTACAGCTGCGGACTTCGGGGCGCGGAGCCTAGCCGCGGCGCTTCGCTTTTTGCGCTGCTGCTGTCTCTCCTTACGAAAATACTGTATTGCTTAGGTGGATTTCGACTATATATGAATTTACTTGATTTTAAAGATTTCGAATTTCTATGTTGGCTAGGCGCACGTGCGAGGTGTCAAAAGACGCGTCTCCGCGCGGGCTAGCGTTCTGTGATATTACTGGAATTTATGCTGAAGAAAATTTTAGACTTTTGGTCAAAAAACGGGTTTTTCGACCGAAAAGTATGTTAAAACCGGGAATTACGACTACCAAACGGGACTCGAGCACGCGGAACGCGCACCAGAATACAGGTAAGGCAGGCAAGTATCTATTTAAACTAAAACAAATGTGGTTTTGCAGAGAAATTTTGAGATAAAAATTAATTTAATTTTTCGTAAAGAAAAATATTGAAAATTTTTCTATGTCCTGAAACGAAAAAATATTTTCGCGTAAAAGTCAATAAAAATTAGTCAGATAGTAGGACGGAACCTGTTTATGATCAAAATAGCTGAAAACAGCTTCAAAATGCGTCACCTGGATGCAAAGTTATAACGGTTTGCTGTAAATACTGTATTGCTTAGGTGGATTTCGACTATATATGAATTTACTTGATTTTAAAGATTTCGAATTTCTATGTTGGCTAGGCGCACGTGCGAGGTGTCAAAAGACGCGTCTCCGCGCGGGCTAGCGTTCTGTGATATTACTGGAATTTATGCTGAAGAAAATTTTAGACTTTTGGTCAAAAAACGGGTTTTTCGACCGAAAAGTATGTTAAAACCGGGAATTACGACTACCAAACGGGACTCGAGCACGCGGAACGCGCACCAGAATACAGGTAAGGCAGGCAAGTATCTATTTAAACTAAAACAAATGTGGTTTTGCAGAGAAATTTTGAGATAAAAATTAATTTAATTTTTCGTAAAGAAAAATATTGAAAATTTTTCTATGTCCTGAAACGAAAAAATATTTTCGCGTAAAAGTCAATAAAAATTAGTCAGATAGTAGGACGGAACCTGTTTATGATCAAAATAGCTGAAAACAGCTTCAAAATGCGTCACCTGGATGCAAAGTTATAACGGTTTGCTGTAAATACTGTATTGCTTAGGTGGATTTCGACTATATATGAATTTACTTGATTTTAAAGATTTCGAATTTCTATGTTGGCTAGGCGCACGTGCGAGGTGTCAAAAGACGCGTCTCCGCGCGGGCTAGCGTTCTGTGATATTACTGGAATTTATGCTGAAGAAAATTTTAGACTTTTGGTCAAAAAACGGGTTTTTCGACCGAAAAGTATGTTAAAACCGGGAATTACGACTACCAAACGGGACTCGAGCACGCGGAACGCGCACCAGAATACAGGTAAGGCAGGCAAGTATCTATTTAAACTAAAACAAATGTGGTTTTGCAGAGAAATTTTGAGATAAAAATTAATTTAATTTTTCGTAAAGAAAAATATTGAAAATTTTTCTATGTCCTGAAACGAAAAAATATTTTCGCGTAAAAGTCAATAAAAATTAGTCAGATAGTAGGACGGAACCTGTTTATGATCAAAATAGCTGAAAACAGCTTCAAAATGCGTCACCTTTTTTTTTTTTTTTTTTTTTTTTTTTTTTTTTTTTTTTGGATGGGAAATCATCAAATGACTTCTCCCGCTCTGGGCAGAGCGAGAGGGTGTGTCAGACTTTTACTGACTAAAACCCACCCGTGTTCCTTCCGTTGCCTGTGTGCCGGGGCCGCGATATCCCTTTCAGACAAACCCGCAACCCCAGCAGGCATTGGTCTTTCGACCCCGTCGGTTGATGCTGACATCTCTTTGAGGCGCGCGTGGAACACAACGCGCCGTCGACACGGGCCTGGTCCTGATCGGACGGCGAGCTGCCCATTGCTCACCGTCCGCAGGCCCGCGCCTACGGTGGCCGGAAGTCGGCTCTTAACTCCCGACGCCCGGGGCGTCTCCTGCGGCGACTAGGGCCGCGAGGGCGTGCAGCTTGCATCTCCCTCGCGCGCTCCGCCTCCTCCTTCGCGAGCATAACTGCTTCGCAGAAGGAGGTGACGGCCTCCCATGCACTCTCGCTCCGAACCATGGCCTGAACCAGGGCTGGACGCGAGAGATCGCCGCCGCCGATCGCCTCCGTGAGGACACGGCGGTGCTCCGCCCAAGCCGGGCAGACCTCCACCGTATGCTCCACCGTGTCCTCCGGGCGATCCACACAGTGGTGACACCCGGGCGTTTCCTCCCGCCTTACGCGGAACAGGAACCTCCCGAAACAGCCGTGTCCGGTGAGGACCTGCGTCAGGCGGAAGGTGAGGACGCCATGGCGCCTCTCAAGCCACTCCTCAAAGAGGGGACTTATCGCCGCAATTGTGGCGTGCCCAGCGCTGGGTTGCGACAATCGCACACTCCATGCCGCCATGAGATCCCGCCGGAGCTCCGTCCGCTGTGCCGTGATCTCTCGCGGCAGCGGAGTTACACCCCGGCGTTTCGCCTCCTCGCGCAACTCCCACATCTGCGCGAGGACTTTCGCCTCCAGATCCCATGGCGGTAGTCCGGCAAGGAGGCTTGCCGCCTCACGGGAGACCGTGCGGTATCCCCGGACCAGCCTGATGGCCATGACCCTTTGGGACGCGTTCAACCGCTGGGCCGGTCGCAGCCGCAGTGAACGCGCCCACACCGGTGCCCCGTAAAGGGCCATGGACCGCACGACCCCCGCGTAAAGCCTCCGGCAGGAGGCGTTTGGACCCCCTAGGTTGGGCAGGAGCCGCTTCAAAGCAGCCCCAGCCCTATCCAGTTTGGGAGCCAAACGTCGGAAGTGCTCCACGAAGTTCCACCGGCTGTCGAGGACGAGTCCCAGGTACTTCATCGTCGACTCGACGCCGATGTGAACCCCTCCCGCCGTTATCTGGGAACCCGACAGTGGCGCGTTCCGAGGACCATAGAAACACATGGCCTCGGACTTGTGCAAGGCCACCTCGAGTCCCAGTTGCCGGATCCTATCGACGATTGTCGCAACCCAACGTGTCGCTAGTTCGGCCGCCGCCTCATGCGACCTCCCCTGCACCAGGACCAGCGTGTCGTCAGCGTAGCAGACCACGCTGACGCCGCTAGGGAGGTCGGCGCGCAGCACCCAGTCGTAGCCGATGTCCCACAGATGCGGCCCCAGGACCGATCCCTGCGGGACACCGCACGACATCTCTCGCCGGTTCCACTCTCCGTGGTGACCGGGGTAGATGACGGCCCTATCCGTCAAATAGGCCTCGACCACTCGACAGAGGTAGGTCGGCATCCGGTGATACCGGAGTGCCTCCCTAATGCAACTCCAGGGCAGGGTGTTGAAGGCATTGGCGATGTCGAGAGACACCGCCAAGACGACCCCACCCCGGGCAACAGCATCCCCCGTCGTGAGGGCTCGAACGCGCATGATGGCATCCACCGTAGAGCGCCCCTTGCGGAAACCAAACTGGCTGTCCGCCAAATCCGGCCCCACTCGCTCCAGCCGCCCGACAAGGCGGTCTGCAATTACTCTTTCAAAGAGCTTGCCCACCTCGTCGAGCAGCACGATGGGCCGGTAAGCGGACGGAGAGTCCGCCGGGCGCCCCGGCTTCTTAATGAGGACCAGTTTCCCTGTCTTCCAACGAAGTGGGAACTGGCCTCTCTCCAAGCATGCGCTTAGGAGCCCCCTAAGTCGAGGCCCGAGAGCCTCTAAGGCCAGAACCCAGGCTTTTCCAGGTAAGCCGTCGGGTCCTGGGGCGGTATTTTTGGCACTCAGCCTACGTACCGCCACTCTCAAATCTACCTCGGTCACCTCCGGAGGTTCATCGTCGTCGTCAGTGGTGTGGTCCGCATCGGGCACCGCAGGAGGCGGAGCCATGGGCGGGGGAGTGTGTTCCCCTCGCGAAGGGAACAGAGCGCTCACCACGTCCTCTACGAGCTGGGGCCGGAGACTCTGCGTCAGCGGGGGAGCCCATGGGCGGAGTTTATCTCGCACCCATTTGTATGGGCGTCCCCACGGATCTCTGTTCAGAGTCTCCAGCGACTCCTCGCGGGCCACTCCTCTGGCCCGCCCGATCTCCGCTCGGAGGGCGGTCTTCGCCGCTCTGTACCCTTCGTACAGCTCCGCCTCAATGGCTTCCGTATCCGGAGGGCGGATACGGAGCCTGCGGTGCCTGGAGTACCGGTGGCGCGCATCAACGCACGCCGCGCGTAGAGCGGTCAGCTCACGCGACCACCAGTACACCTGGCGCCGAGCACTTCCGGGCTGGACCCGGGGCATTGCCACGTCACATATTACGGACATGGCCTCCCGGAACCACTCCGCCTCGTCATTGATGTCGGCAGGCCTGTCCGGTGATGACACCCAGGCCTGCACGATCGAGGCCTCCAGGAGGAGCTCCCGGTCCAGCTGCTTCAGCGCCCACCGCGGACCACTCAGGGTCTGTCGGACCGGCGCGCCCGACGTCTGGGCGGAGACCTCAAACCGAATGTACCGGTGATCGGAATAGGTCTCCACCCCCTCCATGACGCGCCAGTCGATGACACGCGGCGACAGAGCGGGGCTGGCGAACGAGATGTCCACCACTGATTCACCCCGCATCCGCACACACGTGGGGACAGAACCCCGGTTTAGGACGACCAGGCCCGTCTCCAGAGCCCAGTCCTCCACCATCCTGCCCCGTGTGTCCGTATACCGGGAACCCCAAGCCACGTTTTTGGCATTGAAGTCCCCGAGGACGATCACGGGCAGGGGATGGTACCCGACGACGACGACTCTCAACTCCCCAAGGGAGTTGTGGAACTCGGCGAGAGTTCGGTTCGGGGAGAAGTACGCTCCTACCACGACAATCTCCCCGAACCGTGCTGCCACGCAACCCGGTCCCCTCTTGACGGCCTCGAGGGACGTGGTACCGGCGGCGGCCGACGAAATTATGGTCACTGAGCCGCTCAGGTCCTCCACCCAGTCATCCCTGGGCGGGACAAAGTACGGCTCAGCGACCACGGCGATGTTAATCGACCACTGCGCCATGCTCTGGAGCAACAGATCCTGAGCGGCGGCGCAGTGGTTGATGTTCGCCTGAAGGAGGCGTAATGGGGCCATCAATGGCAATCCATTTCAGCCTCCTCCCGGGCCCCCTGTGATGGCCCTGCCGCGGTGCTAGCGGCGACGACGGCGCCAGTAGAGGCGGCAACGGCAGCGGCAACGGTGGCGGCTGCGGCGGTGACGGCGGTGGCGGAAGGCTTGCCCCTGCCCCTGGATTTGGCAGGTGGAGCGCAGGCCTTGCTCCCGGCCCGGTGATCGGCCGGCTTGCCAGCCGCCGCACACGCATAACAGTGCGGCGTGGCATTGCACGAGCCGGCCTTGTGACCGGGCCGACCACAGCGGAAGCATTCCTCGCTGCGGTCCACCTCCGAGGTGCACTGCGCTCCTACGTGGTGCCCCACCCGGCAGCGGAAGCACCTCAGTGGTCTGGGTTCCAGCAGTTTCACCTGCGCGGATACCCAGCCCACCCGGAGCCTTTGGCCCTCCCCGGCTATCTTTTGGGCCGCCGACACGGGGCAGCTCACCGTTATGGTTTGCATGCCCGTGTTGTCAGGACGGATAGTGCCTGCCCTCACCTGCTCGGCAGAGCACCCTCCGGTCCTAGCCACGGCGGCCACAACATCTTCCGCCGTCACGCAGTCGTCCAGGCCCAGGATGCGCATGTCAGCGCACTTGGTGGGCCTGGAGACTCGGGCCTCCTCCGCATTGAAGGACGCCCTGAGCCTTTCGGCCAGGGCGTCCGCGGTCGGGCCGCTGGCCGCACCGGGGATCTCCAGCATCCGAGCCCCCGTCGCAGTGACCTTCATCCGGAAGCCATCGGCGACGCCGATCTCCTCCAGGTTCACTGCCGCCCACGCCTTAGCGAGCACCTGACGGTAGGTCACGCCCTTCTTCTCCGCTTCCGGCTGTAGTGTGATTACTACAGCTGCGGACTTCGGGGCGCGGAGCCTAGCCGCGGCGCTTCGCTTTTTGCGCTGCTGCTGCCTCTCCTTCCGATTGGCCGCCCTTTTGGCTTTTCCCGCCTGCCTTTTCTCCCCGGCTACTTGCCATTCGGCGTCGGCCAGAGAGGAATTAAGAGGCGGGGCCGGGGGCGACCGTCCTGCCGCCACAGCTGGGGTCCCCTTTCGCGCAGCCGTCCCGCCCTTTGTGGGCTTGGACGGCGCAACTTTCGCCGGAGGCGCCGGCTTGGCCGCGGACTTGGCCGCTGGCTTAGCCGCGGGCTTGGCCGCTGGCTTAGCCGCGGGCTTGGCCGCTGGCTTGGCCGCGGACTTGGCCGCAAGCTTGGCCGCAGGCGTGGCCGGAGTAGCCACGGTGGCGGCAAAAGTTGCCGGCCTGCTCGCCGCTAGCGGAGGGCGCAGGACAATGCCCTCCATCACGGAAAACCGGCTGCTGAGTGCGGCCAGCTCCTGCCGCACCAGGGTCAAAACCCGGTCCTCCGCCTGCGACTGCATCGCTCCCCCCTGGGGCACCTCCCGGGGGCCAGCTCCTCGAAGCCGGGCCAGGTCCGCTCGGAGCTCCTCGTTCTCCTTTCGGAGAAGCTCGATAGTGGCCGTCAAGCGGCCGACCTCCGCCCGCATCTCGGACAGTGCGTCCGATGGAGGCCCGACCTGAAGGGCCTTCGCTGCCGCCATTATGGAGGCCGTGGCAGCGGGCATGGCCTTGTCTTTAGAGGACTGAATCCTCTTCAAGCCCACAGCCCGGATGGCTGTTGCCACGACCTCCTCGAAGCTGCTGGCCGCCTCCTTCAGCTCGGAGCTGCCAGCGGCGTCCGGCTCACCGCCCGAGGACTCAGAGCCTCTGTTCGGCTCGCTGTCCTCCGGGGTAGTGAGCCTTCTGGCCACACCCCGTTCCCGAGGCCCGCCCCGCTTTATTAGTTTTTTGCGAGCCGCATTCAGCTCGCCATCAGAGGACGACCCCTCTGGTTTGGACCGCTTGAAGAAGTCGCTCTTCTTTGCGGCCCCCGTCTCAACGCGCTCCGGGCTCTCAGAAGAGCCCTTCGCGCCAGATGCGGAGTCGGATTCCGACCCCGAATCACTCACCATCTCTACGCTTTTTATTTTGTTTTTTGTTTTTGGTTTCGTCATACTTGATCCCACGAGTGTGGGGGATATAAAACGTCATTCCTAGGGTTACCCCCTGTCCCTAGGTAAGTGTACATTTGTAACCCAACCCAGGGATTCCACTGGTCCCCGGCTGGGGGTGCGCTAACGACTGATGCACCACCTGCAACTAAAAGTCACAGATGGCACTACTCCTCAGCCATCCATACCCTCGCCACGCACCAAAACTTGGTATTAGAGGAATTTTTTATAGAGGTTTACGTCCTCGCGATCCGGGCGGTTAAGCCAAGATCCTCGTCCCGTTCCGAGTCACAAAACATGACCGTGAACTCTTTCCGGATTACGATATCGACGGGTGCAGTCAGGAGAATAAATTCTCCCGCTGCCAGCTCGTTGGCAGGGTGAGTGCACAACGAGCCCCGCCCCTGCTTCTCCAACATGGAGATCCCTCCTCTACGGACCTCCAGGTCCTAACCTCGCCCACTCGACCGTCCCTCTGTAAGCAGAGGGGGGAGTAGGCCACCATCCACCCTGGAGGAACGTAACGCCCTCCTCCTCGCAGAAATTCGCCATAAACAATACCCTCGCCAAAAAACTCCGCTACCTTTTTCGAAGAGTGTATTGTCCATGCCCAGAGTGCACCGGCCCAACGACTGCTCTTCCCCTCGGACGTATCCATAAGGGACCAGCAGGCATCAGGCACACGGGGAGGTTTTCTGCTCGCACCCCAAAATGCGTCACCTGGATGCAAAGTTATAACGGTTTGCTGTAAATACTGTATTGCTTAGGTGGATTTCGACTATATATGAATTTACTTGATTTTAAAGATTTCGAATTTCTATGTTGGCTAGGCGCACGTGCGAGGTGTCAAAAGACGCGTCTCCGCGCGGGCTAGCGTTCTGTGATATTACTGGAATTTATGCTGAAGAAAATTTTAGACTTTTGGTCAAAAAACGGGTTTTTCGACCGAAAAGTATGTTAAAACCGGGAATTACGACTACCAAACGGGACTCGAGCACGCGGAACGCGCACCAGAATACAGGTAAGGCAGGCAAGTATCTATTTAAACTAAAACAAATGTGGTTTTGCAGAGAAATTTTGAGATAAAAATTAATTTAATTTTTCGTAAAGAAAAATATTGAAAATTTTTCTATGTCCTGAAACGAAAAAATATTTTCGCGTAAAAGTCAATAAAAATTAGTCAGATAGTAGGACGGAACCTGTTTATGATCAAAATAGCTGAAAACAGCTTCAAAATGCGTCACCTGGATGCAAAGTTATAACGGTTTGCTGTAAATACTGTATTGCTTAGGTGGATTTCGACTATATATGAATTTACTTGATTTTAAAGATTTCGAATTTCTATGTTGGCTAGGCGCACGTGCGAGGTGTCAAAAGACGCGTCTCCGCGCGGGCTAGCGTTCTGTGATATTACTGGAATTTATGCTGAAGAAAATTTTAGACTTTTGGTCAAAAAACGGGTTTTTCGACCGAAAAGTATGTTAAAACCGGGAATTACGACTACCAAACGGGACTCGAGCACGCGGAACGCGCACCAGAATACAGGTAAGGCAGGCAAGTATCTATTTAAACTAAAACAAATGTGGTTTTGCAGAGAAATTTTGAGATAAAAATTAATTTAATTTTTCGTAAAGAAAAATATTGAAAATTTTTCTATGTCCTGAAACGAAAAAATATTTTCGCGTAAAAGTCAATAAAAATTAGTCAGATAGTAGGACGGAACCTGTTTATGATCAAAATAGCTGAAAACAGCTTCAAAATGCGTCACCTGGATGCAAAGTTATAACGGTTTGCTGTAAATACTGTATTGCTTAGGTGGATTTCGACTATATATGAATTTACTTGATTTTAAAGATTTCGAATTTCTATGTTGGCTAGGCGCACGTGCGAGGTGTCAAAAGACGCGTCTCCGCGCGGGCTAGCGTTCTGTGATATTACTGGAATTTATGCTGAAGAAAATTTTAGACTTTTGGTCAAAAAACGGGTTTTTCGACCGAAAAGTATGTTAAAACCGGGAATTACGACTACCAAACGGGACTCGAGCACGCGGAACGCGCACCAGAATACAGGTAAGGCAGGCAAGTATCTATTTAAACTAAAACAAATGTGGTTTTGCAGAGAAATTTTGAGATAAAAATTAATTTAATTTTTCGTAAAGAAAAATATTGAAAATTTTTCTATGTCCTGAAACGAAAAAATATTTTCGCGTAAAAGTCAATAAAAATTAGTCAGATAGTAGGACGGAACCTGTTTATGATCAAAATAGCTGAAAACAGCTTCAAAATGCGTCACCTGGATGCAAAGTTATAACGGTTTGCTGTAAATACTGTATTGCTTAGGTGGATTTCGACTATATATGAATTTACTTGATTTTAAAGATTTCGAATTTCTATGTTGGCTAGGCGCACGTGCGAGGTGTCAAAAGACGCGTCTCCGCGCGGGCTAGCGTTCTGTGATATTACTGGAATTTATGCTGAAGAAAATTTTAGACTTTTGGTCAAAAAACGGGTTTTTCGACCGAAAAGTATGTTAAAACCGGGAATTACGACTACCAAACGGGACTCGAGCACGCGGAACGCGCACCAGAATACAGGTAAGGCAGGCAAGTATCTATTTAAACTAAAACAAATGTGGTTTTGCAGAGAAATTTTGAGATAAAAATTAATTTAATTTTTCGTAAAGAAAAATATTGAAAATTTTTCTATGTCCTGAAACGAAAAAATATTTTCGCGTAAAAGTCAATAAAAATTAGTCAGATAGTAGGACGGAACCTGTTTATGATCAAAATAGCTGAAAACAGCTTCAAAATGCGTCACCTGGATGCAAAGTTATAACGGTTTGCTGTAAATACTGTATTGCTTAGGTGGATTTCGACTATATATGAATTTACTTGATTTTAAAGATTTCGAATTTCTATGTTGGCTAGGCGCACGTGCGAGGTGTCAAAAGACGCGTCTCCGCGCGGGCTAGCGTTCTGTGATATTACTGGAATTTATGCTGAAGAAAATTTTAGACTTTTGGTCAAAAAACGGGTTTTTCGACCGAAAAGTATGTTAAAACCGGGAATTACGACTACCAAACGGGACTCGAGCACGCGGAACGCGCACCAGAATACAGGTAAGGCAGGCAAGTATCTATTTAAACTAAAACAAATGTGGTTTTGCAGAGAAATTTTGAGATAAAAATTAATTTAATTTTTCGTAAAGAAAAATATTGAAAATTTTTCTATGTCCTGAAACGAAAAAATATTTTCGCGTAAAAGTCAATAAAAATTAGTCAGATAGTAGGACGGAACCTGTTTATGATCAAAATAGCTGAAAACAGCTTCAAAATGCGTCACCTGGATGCAAAGTTATAACGGTTTGCTGTAAATACTGTATTGCTTAGGTGGATTTCGACTATATATGAATTTACTTGATTTTAAAGATTTCGAATTTCTATGTTGGCTAGGCGCACGTGCGAGGTGTCAAAAGACGCGTCTCCGCGCGGGCTAGCGTTCTGTGATATTACTGGAATTTATGCTGAAGAAAATTTTAGACTTTTGGTCAAAAAACGGGTTTTTCGACCGAAAAGTATGTTAAAACCGGGAATTACGACTACCAAACGGGACTCGAGCACGCGGAACGCGCACCAGAATACAGGTAAGGCAGGCAAGTATCTATTTAAACTAAAACAAATGTGGTTTTGCAGAGAAATTTTGAGATAAAAATTAATTTAATTTTTCGTAAAGAAAAATATTGAAAATTTTTCTATGTCCTGAAACGAAAAAATATTTTCGCGTAAAAGTCAATAAAAATTAGTCAGATAGTAGGACGGAACCTGTTTATGATCAAAATAGCTGAAAACAGCTTCAAAATGCGTCACCTGGATGCAAAGTTATAACGGTTTGCTGTAAATACTGTATTGCTTAGGTGGATTTCGACTATATATGAATTTACTTGATTTTAAAGATTTCGAATTTCTATGTTGGCTAGGCGCACGTGCGAGGTGTCAAAAGACGCGTCTCCGCGCGGGCTAGCGTTCTGTGATATTACTGGAATTTATGCTGAAGAAAATTTTAGACTTTTGGTCAAAAAACGGGTTTTTCGACCGAAAAGTATGTTAAAACCGGGAATTACGACTACCAAACGGGACTCGAGCACGCGGAACGCGCACCAGAATACAGGTAAGGCAGGCAAGTATCTATTTAAACTAAAACAAATGTGGTTTTGCAGAGAAATTTTGAGATAAAAATTAATTTAATTTTTCGTAAAGAAAAATATTGAAAATTTTTCTATGTCCTGAAACGAAAAAATATTTTCGCGTAAAAGTCAATAAAAATTAGTCAGATAGTAGGACGGAACCTGTTTATGATCAAAATAGCTGAAAACAGCTTCAAAATGCGTCACCTGGATGCAAAGTTATAACGGTTTGCTGTAAATACTGTATTGCTTAGGTGGATTTCGACTATATATGAATTTACTTGATTTTAAAGATTTCGAATTTCTATGTTGGCTAGGCGCACGTGCGAGGTGTCAAAAGACGCGTCTCCGCGCGGGCTAGCGTTCTGTGATATTACTGGAATTTATGCTGAAGAAAATTTTAGACTTTTGGTCAAAAAACGGGTTTTTCGACCGAAAAGTATGTTAAAACCGGGAATTACGACTACCAAACGGGACTCGAGCACGCGGAACGCGCACCAGAATACAGGTAAGGCAGGCAAGTATCTATTTAAACTAAAACAAATGTGGTTTTGCAGAGAAATTTTGAGATAAAAATTAATTTAATTTTTCGTAAAGAAAAATATTGAAAATTTTTCTATGTCCTGAAACGAAAAAATATTTTCGCGTAAAAGTCAATAAAAATTAGTCAGATAGTAGGACGGAACCTGTTTATGATCAAAATAGCTGAAAACAGCTTCAAAATGCGTCACCTGGATGCAAAGTTATAACGGTTTGCTGTAAATACTGTATTGCTTAGGTGGATTTCGACTATATATGAATTTACTTGATTTTAAAGATTTCGAATTTCTATGTTGGCTAGGCGCACGTGCGAGGTGTCAAAAGACGCGTCTCCGCGCGGGCTAGCGTTCTGTGATATTACTGGAATTTATGCTGAAGAAAATTTTAGACTTTTGGTCAAAAAACGGGTTTTTCGACCGAAAAGTATGTTAAAACCGGGAATTACGACTACCAAACGGGACTCGAGCACGCGGAACGCGCACCAGAATACAGGTAAGGCAGGCAAGTATCTATTTAAACTAAAACAAATGTGGTTTTGCAGAGAAATTTTGAGATAAAAATTAATTTAATTTTTCGTAAAGAAAAATATTGAAAATTTTTCTATGTCCTGAAACGAAAAAATATTTTCGCGTAAAAGTCAATAAAAATTAGTCAGATAGTAGGACGGAACCTGTTTATGATCAAAATAGCTGAAAACAGCTTCAAAATGCGTCACCTGGATGCAAAGTTATAACGGTTTGCTGTAAATACTGTATTGCTTAGGTGGATTTCGACTATATATGAATTTACTTGATTTTAAAGATTTCGAATTTCTATGTTGGCTAGGCGCACGTGCGAGGTGTCAAAAGACGCGTCTCCGCGCGGGCTAGCGTTCTGTGATATTACTGGAATTTATGCTGAAGAAAATTTTAGACTTTTGGTCAAAAAACGGGTTTTTCGACCGAAAAGTATGTTAAAACCGGGAATTACGACTACCAAACGGGACTCGAGCACGCGGAACGCGCACCAGAATACAGGTAAGGCAGGCAAGTATCTATTTAAACTAAAACAAATGTGGTTTTGCAGAGAAATTTTGAGATAAAAATTAATTTAATTTTTCGTAAAGAAAAATATTGAAAATTTTTCTATGTCCTGAAACGAAAAAATATTTTCGCGTAAAAGTCAATAAAAATTAGTCAGATAGTAGGACGGAACCTGTTTATGATCAAAATAGCTGAAAACAGCTTCAAAATGCGTCACCTGGATGCAAAGTTATTACGGTTTGCTGTAAATACTGTATTGCTTTTTTTTTTTTTTTTTTTTTTGGATGGGAAATCATCAAATGACTTCTCCCGCTCTGGGCAGAGCGAGAGGGTGTGTCAGACTTTTACTGACTAAAACCCACCCGTGTTCCTTCCGTTGCCTGTGTGCCGGGGCCGCGATATCCCTTTCAGACAAACCCGCAACCCCAGCAGGCATTGGTCTTTCGACCCCGTCGGTTGATGCTGACATCTCTTTGAGGCGCGCGTGGAACACAACGCGCCGTCGACACGGGCCTGGTCCTGATCGGACGGCGAGCTGCCCATTGCTCACCGTCCGCAGGCCCGCGCCTACGGTGGCCGGAAGTCGGCTCTTGACTCCCGACGCCCGGGGCGTCTCCTGCGGCGACTAGGGCCGCGAGGGCGTGCAGCTTGCATCTCCCTCGCGCGCCCCGCCTCCTCCTTCGCGAGCATAACTGCTTCGCAGAAGGAGGTGACGGCCTCCCATGCACTCTCGCGCCGAACCATGGCCTGAACCAGGGCCGGACGCGAGAGATCGTCGCCGCCGATCGCCTCCGTGAGGACACGGCGGTGCTCCGCCCAAGCCGGGCAGACCTCCACCGTATGCTCCACCGTGTCCTCCGGGCGATCCACACAGTGGTGACACCCGGGCGTTTCCTCCCGCCTAATTCGGAACAGGAACCTCCCGAAACAACCGTGTCCGGTGAGGACCTGCGTCAGGCGGAAGGTGAGGACGCCATGGCGCCTCTCAAGCCACTCCTCAAAGAGGGGACTTATCGCCGCAATTGTGGCATGCCCAGCGCTGGGTTGCGACAATCGCACACTCCATGCCGCCATGAGATCCCGCCGGAGCTCTGTCCGCTGTGCCGCGATCTCTCGCGGCAGCGGAGTTACACCCCGGCGTTTCGCCTCCTCGCGCAACTCCCACATCTGCGCGAGGACTTTCGCCTCCAGATCCCATGGCGGTAGTCCGGCAAGGAGGCTCGCCGCCTCACGGGAGACCGTGCGGTATCCCCGGACCAGCCTGATGGCCATGACCCTTTGGGACGCGTTCAACCGCCGGGCCGGTCGCAGCCTCAGTGAACGCGCCCACACTGGTGCCCCGTAAAGGGCCATGGACCGCACGACCCCCGCGTAAAGCCTCCGGCAGGAGGCGTTTGGACCCCCTAGGTTGGGCAGAAGCCGCTTCAGAGCAGCCCCAGCCCTATCCAGTTTGGGAGCCAAACGTCGGAAGTGCTCCACGAAGTTCCACCGGCTGTCGAGGACGAGTCCCAGGTACTTCATCGTCGACTCGACGCCGATGTGAACCCCTCCCGCCGTTATCTGGGAACCCGACAGTGGCGCGTTCCGAGGACCATAGAAACACATGGCCTCGGACTTGTGCAGGGCCACCTCGAGTCCCAGTTGCCGGATCCTATCGACGATTGTCGCAACCCAACGTGTCGCTAGTTCGGCCGCCGCCTCATGCGACCTCCCCTGCACCAGGACCAGCGTGTCGTCAGCGTAGCAGACCACGCTGACGCCGCTAGGGAGGTCGGCGCGCAGCACCCAGTCGTAGCCGATGTCCCACAGATGCGGCCCCAGGACCGATCCCTGCGGGACACCGCACGACATCTCTCGCCGGTTCCACTCTCCGTGGTGACCGGGGTAGATGACGGCCCTATCCGTCAAATAGGCCTCGACCACTCGACAGAGGTAGGTCGGCATCCGGTGATACCGGAGTGCCTCCCTAATGCAACTCCAGGGCAGGGTGTTGAAGGCATTGGCGATGTCGAGAGACACCGCCAAGACGACCCCACCCCGGGCAACAGCATCCCCCGTCGTGAGGGCTCGAACGCACATGATGGCATCCACCGTAGAGCGCCCCTTGCGGAAACCAAACTGGCTGTCCGCCAAATCCGGCCCCACTCGCTCCAGCCGCCCGACAAGGCGGTCTGCAATTACTCTTTCAAAGAGCTTGCCCACCTCGTCGAGCAGCACGATGGGCCGGTAGGCGGACGGAGAGTCCGCCGGGCGCCCCGGCTTCTTAATGAGGACCAGTTTCCCTGTCTTCCAACGAAGTGGGAACTGGCCTCTCTCCAAGCATGCGCTTAGGAGCCCCCTAAGTCGAGGCCCGAGAGCCTCTAAGGCCAGAACCCAGGCTTTTCCAGGTAAGCCGTCGGGTCCTGGGGCGGTATTTTTGGCACTCAGCCTACGTACCGCCACTCTCAAATCTACCTCGGTCACCTCCGGAGATTCATCGTCGTCGTCAGTGGTATGGTCCGCACCGGGCACCGCAGGAGGCGGAGCCATGGGCGGGGGAGTGTGTTCCCCTCGCGAAGGGAACAGAGCGCTCACCACGTCCTCCACGAGCTGGGGCCGGAGACTCTGCGTCAGCGGGGGAGCCCATGGGCGGAGTTTATCTCGCACCCATTTGTATGGGCGTCCCCACGGATCTCTGTTCAGAGTCTCCAGCGACTCCTCGCGGGCCACTCCTCTGGCCCGCCCGATCTCCGCTCGGAGGGCGGTCTTCGCCGCTCTGTACCCTTCGTACAGCTCCGCCTCAATGGCTTCCGTATCCGGAGGGCGGATACGGAGCCTGCGGTGCCTGGAGTACCGGTGGCGCGCATCAACGCACGCCGCGCGTAGAGCGGTCAGCTCACGCGACCACCAGTACACCTGGCGCCGAGCACTTCCGGGCTGGACCCGGGGCATTGCCACGTCGCATATTACGGACATGGCCTCCCGGAACCACTCCGCCTCGTCATTGATGTCGGCAGGCCTGTCCGGTGATGACACCCAGGCCTGCACGATCGAGGCCTCCAGGAGGAGCTCCCGGTCCAGCTGCTTCAGCGCCCACCGCGGACCACTCGGGGTCTGTCGGACCGGCGCGCCCGACGTCTGGGCGGAGACCTCAAACCGAATGTACCGGTGATCGGAATAGGTCTCCACCCCCTCCATGACGCGCCAGTCGATGACACGTGGCGACAGAGCGGGGCTGGCGAAAGAGATGTCCACCACTGATTCACCCCGCATCCGCACACACGTGGGGACAGAACCCCGGTTTAGGACGACCAGGCCCGTCTCCAGAGCCCAGTCCTCCACCATCCTGCCCCGTGTGTCCGTATACCGGGAACCCCAAGCCACGTTTTTGGCATTGAAGTCCCCGAGGACGATCACGGGCAGGGGATGGTACCCGACGACGATGACTCTCAACTCCCCAAGGGAGTTGTGGAACTCGGCGAGAGTTCGGCTCGGGGAGAAGTACGCTCCTGCCACGACAATCTCCCCGAACCGTGCTGCCACGCAACCCGATCCCCTCTTGACGGCCTCGAGGGACGGGGTACCGGCGGCGGCCGACGAAATAATGGTCACTGAGCCGCTCAGGTCCTCCACCCAGTGATCCCTAGGCGGGACAAAGTACGGCTCAGCGACCACGGCGATGTTAATCGACCACTGCGCCATGCTCTGGAGCAACAGATCCTGAGCGGCGGCGCAGTGGTTGATATTCGCCTGAAGGAGGCGTAATGGGGCCATCAATGGCAATCCATTTCAGCCTCCTCCCGGGCCCCCTGTGATGGCCCTGCCGCGGTGCTAGCGGCGACGACGGCGCCAGTAGAGGCGGCAACGGCAGCGGCAACGGTGGCGGCTGCGGCGGTGACGGCGGTGGCGGAAGGCTTGCCCCTGCCCCTGGATTTGGCAGGTGGAGCGCAGGCCTTGCTCCCGGCCCGGTGATCGGCCGGCTTGCCAGCCGCCGCACACGCATAACAGTGCGGCGTGGCATTGCACGAGCCGGCCTTGTGACCGGGCCGACCACAGCGGAAGCATTCCTCGCTGCGGTCCACCTCCGAGGTGCACTGCGCTCCTACGTGGTGCCCCACCCGGCAGCGGAAGCACCTCAGTGGTCTGGGTTCCAGCAGTTTCACCTGCGCGGATACCCAGCCCACCCGGAGCCTTTGGCCCTCCCCGGCTATCTTTTGGGCCGCCGACACGGGGCAGCTCACCGTTATGGTTTGCATGCCCGTGTTGTCAGGACGGATAGTGCCTGCCCTCACCTGCTCGGCAGAGCACCCTCCGGTCCTAGCCACGGCGGCCACAACATCTTCCGCCGTCACGCAGTCGTCCAGGCCCAGGATGCGCATGTCAGCGCACTTGGTGGGCCTGGAGACTCGGGCCTCCTCCGCATTGAAGGACGCCCTGAGCCTTTCGGCCAGGGCGTCCGCGGTCGGGCCGCTGGCCGCACCGGGGATCTCCAGCATCCGAGCCCCCGTCGCAGTGACCTTCATCCGGAAGCCATCGGCGACGCCGATCTCCTCCAGGTTCACTGCCGCCCACGCCTTAGCGAGCACCTGACGGTAGGTCACGCCCTTCTTCTCCGCTTCCGGCTGTAGTGTGATTACTACAGCTGCGGACTTCGGGGCGCGGAGCCTAGCCGCGGCGCTTCGCTTTTTGCGCTGCTGCTGTCTCTCCTTACGAAAATACTGTATTGCTTAGGTGGATTTCGACTATATATGAATTTACTTGATTTTAAAGATTTCGAATTTCTATGTTGGCTAGGCGCACGTGCGAGGTGTCAAAAGACGCGTCTCCGCGCGGGCTAGCGTTCTGTGATATTACTGGAATTTATGCTGAAGAAAATTTTAGACTTTTGGTCAAAAAACGGGTTTTTCGACCGAAAAGTATGTTAAAACCGGGAATTACGACTACCAAACGGGACTCGAGCACGCGGAACGCGCACCAGAATACAGGTAAGGCAGGCAAGTATCTATTTAAACTAAAACAAATGTGGTTTTGCAGAGAAATTTTGAGATAAAAATTAATTTAATTTTTCGTAAAGAAAAATATTGAAAATTTTTCTATGTCCTGAAACGAAAAAATATTTTCGCGTAAAAGTCAATAAAAATTAGTCAGATAGTAGGACGGAACCTGTTTATGATCAAAATAGCTGAAAACAGCTTCAAAATGCGTCACCTGGATGCAAAGTTATAACGGTTTGCTGTAAATACTGTATTGCTTAGGTGGATTTCGACTATATATGAATTTACTTGATTTTAAAGATTTCGAATTTCTATGTTGGCTAGGCGCACGTGCGAGGTGTCAAAAGACGCGTCTCCGCGCGGGCTAGCGTTCTGTGATATTACTGGAATTTATGCTGAAGAAAATTTTAGACTTTTGGTCAAAAAACGGGTTTTTCGACCGAAAAGTATGTTAAAACCGGGAATTACGACTACCAAACGGGACTCGAGCACGCGGAACGCGCACCAGAATACAGGTAAGGCAGGCAAGTATCTATTTAAACTAAAACAAATGTGGTTTTGCAGAGAAATTTTGAGATAAAAATTAATTTAATTTTTCGTAAAGAAAAATATTGAAAATTTTTCTATGTCCTGAAACGAAAAAATATTTTCGCGTAAAAGTCAATAAAAATTAGTCAGATAGTAGGACGGAACCTGTTTATGATCAAAATAGCTGAAAACAGCTTCAAAATGCGTCACCTGGATGCAAAGTTATAACGGTTTGCTGTAAATACTGTATTGCTTAGGTGGATTTCGACTATATATGAATTTACTTGATTTTAAAGATTTCGAATTTCTATGTTGGCTAGGCGCACGTGCGAGGTGTCAAAAGACGCGTCTCCGCGCGGGCTAGCGTTCTGTGATATTACTGGAATTTATGCTGAAGAAAATTTTAGACTTTTGGTCAAAAAACGGGTTTTTCGACCGAAAAGTATGTTAAAACCGGGAATTACGACTACCAAACGGGACTCGAGCACGCGGAACGCGCACCAGAATACAGGTAAGGCAGGCAAGTATCTATTTAAACTAAAACAAATGTGGTTTTGCAGAGAAATTTTGAGATAAAAATTAATTTAATTTTTCGTAAAGAAAAATATTGAAAATTTTTCTATGTCCTGAAACGAAAAAATATTTTCGCGTAAAAGTCAATAAAAATTAGTCAGATAGTAGGACGGAACCTGTTTATGATCAAAATAGCTGAAAACAGCTTCAAAATGCGTCACCTTTTTTTTTTTTTTTTTTTTTTTTTTTTTTTTTTTTTTTGGATGGGAAATCATCAAATGACTTCTCCCGCTCTGGGCAGAGCGAGAGGGTGTGTCAGACTTTTACTGACTAAAACCCACCCGTGTTCCTTCCGTTGCCTGTGTGCCGGGGCCGCGATATCCCTTTCAGACAAACCCGCAACCCCAGCAGGCATTGGTCTTTCGACCCCGTCGGTTGATGCTGACATCTCTTTGAGGCGCGCGTGGAACACAACGCGCCGTCGACACGGGCCTGGTCCTGATCGGACGGCGAGCTGCCCATTGCTCACCGTCCGCAGGCCCGCGCCTACGGTGGCCGGAAGTCGGCTCTTAACTCCCGACGCCCGGGGCGTCTCCTGCGGCGACTAGGGCCGCGAGGGCGTGCAGCTTGCATCTCCCTCGCGCGCTCCGCCTCCTCCTTCGCGAGCATAACTGCTTCGCAGAAGGAGGTGACGGCCTCCCATGCACTCTCGCTCCGAACCATGGCCTGAACCAGGGCTGGACGCGAGAGATCGCCGCCGCCGATCGCCTCCGTGAGGACACGGCGGTGCTCCGCCCAAGCCGGGCAGACCTCCACCGTATGCTCCACCGTGTCCTCCGGGCGATCCACACAGTGGTGACACCCGGGCGTTTCCTCCCGCCTTACGCGGAACAGGAACCTCCCGAAACAGCCGTGTCCGGTGAGGACCTGCGTCAGGCGGAAGGTGAGGACGCCATGGCGCCTCTCAAGCCACTCCTCAAAGAGGGGACTTATCGCCGCAATTGTGGCGTGCCCAGCGCTGGGTTGCGACAATCGCACACTCCATGCCGCCATGAGATCCCGCCGGAGCTCCGTCCGCTGTGCCGTGATCTCTCGCGGCAGCGGAGTTACACCCCGGCGTTTCGCCTCCTCGCGCAACTCCCACATCTGCGCGAGGACTTTCGCCTCCAGATCCCATGGCGGTAGTCCGGCAAGGAGGCTTGCCGCCTCACGGGAGACCGTGCGGTATCCCCGGACCAGCCTGATGGCCATGACCCTTTGGGACGCGTTCAACCGCTGGGCCGGTCGCAGCCGCAGTGAACGCGCCCACACCGGTGCCCCGTAAAGGGCCATGGACCGCACGACCCCCGCGTAAAGCCTCCGGCAGGAGGCGTTTGGACCCCCTAGGTTGGGCAGGAGCCGCTTCAAAGCAGCCCCAGCCCTATCCAGTTTGGGAGCCAAACGTCGGAAGTGCTCCACGAAGTTCCACCGGCTGTCGAGGACGAGTCCCAGGTACTTCATCGTCGACTCGACGCCGATGTGAACCCCTCCCGCCGTTATCTGGGAACCCGACAGTGGCGCGTTCCGAGGACCATAGAAACACATGGCCTCGGACTTGTGCAAGGCCACCTCGAGTCCCAGTTGCCGGATCCTATCGACGATTGTCGCAACCCAACGTGTCGCTAGTTCGGCCGCCGCCTCATGCGACCTCCCCTGCACCAGGACCAGCGTGTCGTCAGCGTAGCAGACCACGCTGACGCCGCTAGGGAGGTCGGCGCGCAGCACCCAGTCGTAGCCGATGTCCCACAGATGCGGCCCCAGGACCGATCCCTGCGGGACACCGCACGACATCTCTCGCCGGTTCCACTCTCCGTGGTGACCGGGGTAGATGACGGCCCTATCCGTCAAATAGGCCTCGACCACTCGACAGAGGTAGGTCGGCATCCGGTGATACCGGAGTGCCTCCCTAATGCAACTCCAGGGCAGGGTGTTGAAGGCATTGGCGATGTCGAGAGACACCGCCAAGACGACCCCACCCCGGGCAACAGCATCCCCCGTCGTGAGGGCTCGAACGCGCATGATGGCATCCACCGTAGAGCGCCCCTTGCGGAAACCAAACTGGCTGTCCGCCAAATCCGGCCCCACTCGCTCCAGCCGCCCGACAAGGCGGTCTGCAATTACTCTTTCAAAGAGCTTGCCCACCTCGTCGAGCAGCACGATGGGCCGGTAAGCGGACGGAGAGTCCGCCGGGCGCCCCGGCTTCTTAATGAGGACCAGTTTCCCTGTCTTCCAACGAAGTGGGAACTGGCCTCTCTCCAAGCATGCGCTTAGGAGCCCCCTAAGTCGAGGCCCGAGAGCCTCTAAGGCCAGAACCCAGGCTTTTCCAGGTAAGCCGTCGGGTCCTGGGGCGGTATTTTTGGCACTCAGCCTACGTACCGCCACTCTCAAATCTACCTCGGTCACCTCCGGAGGTTCATCGTCGTCGTCAGTGGTGTGGTCCGCATCGGGCACCGCAGGAGGCGGAGCCATGGGCGGGGGAGTGTGTTCCCCTCGCGAAGGGAACAGAGCGCTCACCACGTCCTCTACGAGCTGGGGCCGGAGACTCTGCGTCAGCGGGGGAGCCCATGGGCGGAGTTTATCTCGCACCCATTTGTATGGGCGTCCCCACGGATCTCTGTTCAGAGTCTCCAGCGACTCCTCGCGGGCCACTCCTCTGGCCCGCCCGATCTCCGCTCGGAGGGCGGTCTTCGCCGCTCTGTACCCTTCGTACAGCTCCGCCTCAATGGCTTCCGTATCCGGAGGGCGGATACGGAGCCTGCGGTGCCTGGAGTACCGGTGGCGCGCATCAACGCACGCCGCGCGTAGAGCGGTCAGCTCACGCGACCACCAGTACACCTGGCGCCGAGCACTTCCGGGCTGGACCCGGGGCATTGCCACGTCACATATTACGGACATGGCCTCCCGGAACCACTCCGCCTCGTCATTGATGTCGGCAGGCCTGTCCGGTGATGACACCCAGGCCTGCACGATCGAGGCCTCCAGGAGGAGCTCCCGGTCCAGCTGCTTCAGCGCCCACCGCGGACCACTCAGGGTCTGTCGGACCGGCGCGCCCGACGTCTGGGCGGAGACCTCAAACCGAATGTACCGGTGATCGGAATAGGTCTCCACCCCCTCCATGACGCGCCAGTCGATGACACGCGGCGACAGAGCGGGGCTGGCGAACGAGATGTCCACCACTGATTCACCCCGCATCCGCACACACGTGGGGACAGAACCCCGGTTTAGGACGACCAGGCCCGTCTCCAGAGCCCAGTCCTCCACCATCCTGCCCCGTGTGTCCGTATACCGGGAACCCCA
The DNA here is from genome assembly GCA_947364205.1 of Agrochola lota. NCBI lineage: Eukaryota > Metazoa > Arthropoda > Insecta > Lepidoptera > Noctuidae > Agrochola > Agrochola lota. Next base: position 23,383,507 of record OX376223.1, read on the forward strand.
AGCCACGTTTTTGGCATTGAAGTCCCCGAGGACGATCACGGGCAGGGGATGGTACCCGACGACGACGACTCTCAACTCCCCAAGGGAGTTGTGGAACTCGGCGAGAGTTCGGTTCGGGGAGAAGTACGCTCCTACCACGACAATCTCCCCGAACCGTGCTGCCACGCAACCCGGTCCCCTCTTGACGGCCTCGAGGGACGTGGTACCGGCGGCGGCCGACGAAATTATGGTCACTGAGCCGCTCAGGTCCTCCACCCAGTCATCCCTGGGCGGGACAAAGTACGGCTCAGCGACCACGGCGATGTTAATCGACCACTGCGCCATGCTCTGGAGCAACAGATCCTGAGCGGCGGCGCAGTGGTTGATGTTCGCCTGAAGGAGGCGTAATGGGGCCATCAATGGCAATCCATTTCAGCCTCCTCCCGGGCCCCCTGTGATGGCCCTGCCGCGGTGCTAGCGGCGACGACGGCGCCAGTAGAGGCGGCAACGGCAGCGGCAACGGTGGCGGCTGCGGCGGTGACGGCGGTGGCGGAAGGCTTGCCCCTGCCCCTGGATTTGGCAGGTGGAGCGCAGGCCTTGCTCCCGGCCCGGTGATCGGCCGGCTTGCCAGCCGCCGCACACGCATAACAGTGCGGCGTGGCATTGCACGAGCCGGCCTTGTGACCGGGCCGACCACAGCGGAAGCATTCCTCGCTGCGGTCCACCTCCGAGGTGCACTGCGCTCCTACGTGGTGCCCCACCCGGCAGCGGAAGCACCTCAGTGGTCTGGGTTCCAGCAGTTTCACCTGCGCGGATACCCAGCCCACCCGGAGCCTTTGGCCCTCCCCGGCTATCTTTTGGGCCGCCGACACGGGGCAGCTCACCGTTATGGTTTGCATGCCCGTGTTGTCAGGACGGATAGTGCCTGCCCTCACCTGCTCGGCAGAGCACCCTCCGGTCCTAGCCACGGCGGCCACAACATCTTCCGCCGTCACGCAGTCGTCCAGGCCCAGGATGCGCATGTCAGCGCACTTGGTGGGCCTGGAGACTCGGGCCTCCTCCGCATTGAAGGACGCCCTGAGCCTTTCGGCCAGGGCGTCCGCGGTCGGGCCGCTGGCCGCACCGGGGATCTCCAGCATCCGAGCCCCCGTCGCAGTGACCTTCATCCGGAAGCCATCGGCGACGCCGATCTCCTCCAGGTTCACTGCCGCCCACGCCTTAGCGAGCACCTGACGGTAGGTCACGCCCTTCTTCTCCGCTTCCGGCTGTAGTGTGATTACTACAGCTGCGGACTTCGGGGCGCGGAGCCTAGCCGCGGCGCTTCGCTTTTTGCGCTGCTGCTGCCTCTCCTTCCGATTGGCCGCCCTTTTGGCTTTTCCCGCCTGCCTTTTCTCCCCGGCTACTTGCCATTCGGCGTCGGCCAGAGAGGAATTAAGAGGCGGGGCCGGGGGCGACCGTCCTGCCGCCACAGCTGGGGTCCCCTTTCGCGCAGCCGTCCCGCCCTTTGTGGGCTTGGACGGCGCAACTTTCGCCGGAGGCGCCGGCTTGGCCGCGGACTTGGCCGCTGGCTTAGCCGCGGGCTTGGCCGCTGGCTTAGCCGCGGGCTTGGCCGCTGGCTTGGCCGCGGACTTGGCCGCAAGCTTGGCCGCAGGCGTGGCCGGAGTAGCCACGGTGGCGGCAAAAGTTGCCGGCCTGCTCGCCGCTAGCGGAGGGCGCAGGACAATGCCCTCCATCACGGAAAACCGGCTGCTGAGTGCGGCCAGCTCCTGCCGCACCAGGGTCAAAACCCGGTCCTCCGCCTGCGACTGCATCGCTCCCCCCTGGGGCACCTCCCGGGGGCCAGCTCCTCGAAGCCGGGCCAGGTCCGCTCGGAGCTCCTCGTTCTCCTTTCGGAGAAGCTCGATAGTGGCCGTCAAGCGGCCGACCTCCGCCCGCATCTCGGACAGTGCGTCCGATGGAGGCCCGACCTGAAGGGCCTTCGCTGCCGCCATTATGGAGGCCGTGGCAGCGGGCATGGCCTTGTCTTTAGAGGACTGAATCCTCTTCAAGCCCACAGCCCGGATGGCTGTTGCCACGACCTCCTCGAAGCTGCTGGCCGCCTCCTTCAGCTCGGAGCTGCCAGCGGCGTCCGGCTCACCGCCCGAGGACTCAGAGCCTCTGTTCGGCTCGCTGTCCTCCGGGGTAGTGAGCCTTCTGGCCACACCCCGTTCCCGAGGCCCGCCCCGCTTTATTAGTTTTTTGCGAGCCGCATTCAGCTCGCCATCAGAGGACGACCCCTCTGGTTTGGACCGCTTGAAGAAGTCGCTCTTCTTTGCGGCCCCCGTCTCAACGCGCTCCGGGCTCTCAGAAGAGCCCTTCGCGCCAGATGCGGAGTCGGATTCCGACCCCGAATCACTCACCATCTCTACGCTTTTTATTTTGTTTTTTGTTTTTGGTTTCGTCATACTTGATCCCACGAGTGTGGGGGATATAAAACGTCATTCCTAGGGTTACCCCCTGTCCCTAGGTAAGTGTACATTTGTAACCCAACCCAGGGATTCCACTGGTCCCCGGCTGGGGGTGCGCTAACGACTGATGCACCACCTGCAACTAAAAGTCACAGATGGCACTACTCCTCAGCCATCCATACCCTCGCCACGCACCAAAACTTGGTATTAGAGGAATTTTTTATAGAGGTTTACGTCCTCGCGATCCGGGCGGTTAAGCCAAGATCCTCGTCCCGTTCCGAGTCACAAAACATGACCGTGAACTCTTTCCGGATTACGATATCGACGGGTGCAGTCAGGAGAATAAATTCTCCCGCTGCCAGCTCGTTGGCAGGGTGAGTGCACAACGAGCCCCGCCCCTGCTTCTCCAACATGGAGATCCCTCCTCTACGGACCTCCAGGTCCTAACCTCGCCCACTCGACCGTCCCTCTGTAAGCAGAGGGGGGAGTAGGCCACCATCCACCCTGGAGGAACGTAACGCCCTCCTCCTCGCAGAAATTCGCCATAAACAATACCCTCGCCAAAAAACTCCGCTACCTTTTTCGAAGAGTGTATTGTCCATGCCCAGAGTGCACCGGCCCAACGACTGCTCTTCCCCTCGGACGTATCCATAAGGGACCAGCAGGCATCAGGCACACGGGGAGGTTTTCTGCTCGCACCCCAAAATGCGTCACCTGGATGCAAAGTTATAACGGTTTGCTGTAAATACTGTATTGCTTAGGTGGATTTCGACTATATATGAATTTACTTGATTTTAAAGATTTCGAATTTCTATGTTGGCTAGGCGCACGTGCGAGGTGTCAAAAGACGCGTCTCCGCGCGGGCTAGCGTTCTGTGATATTACTGGAATTTATGCTGAAGAAAATTTTAGACTTTTGGTCAAAAAACGGGTTTTTCGACCGAAAAGTATGTTAAAACCGGGAATTACGACTACCAAACGGGACTCGAGCACGCGGAACGCGCACCAGAATACAGGTAAGGCAGGCAAGTATCTATTTAAACTAAAACAAATGTGGTTTTGCAGAGAAATTTTGAGATAAAAATTAATTTAATTTTTCGTAAAGAAAAATATTGAAAATTTTTCTATGTCCTGAAACGAAAAAATATTTTCGCGTAAAAGTCAATAAAAATTAGTCAGATAGTAGGACGGAACCTGTTTATGATCAAAATAGCTGAAAACAGCTTCAAAATGCGTCACCTGGATGCAAAGTTATAACGGTTTGCTGTAAATACTGTATTGCTTAGGTGGATTTCGACTATATATGAATTTACTTGATTTTAAAGATTTCGAATTTCTATGTTGGCTAGGCGCACGTGCGAGGTGTCAAAAGACGCGTCTCCGCGCGGGCTAGCGTTCTGTGATATTACTGGAATTTATGCTGAAGAAAATTTTAGACTTTTGGTCAAAAAACGGGTTTTTCGACCGAAAAGTATGTTAAAACCGGGAATTACGACTACCAAACGGGACTCGAGCACGCGGAACGCGCACCAGAATACAGGTAAGGCAGGCAAGTATCTATTTAAACTAAAACAAATGTGGTTTTGCAGAGAAATTTTGAGATAAAAATTAATTTAATTTTTCGTAAAGAAAAATATTGAAAATTTTTCTATGTCCTGAAACGAAAAAATATTTTCGCGTAAAAGTCAATAAAAATTAGTCAGATAGTAGGACGGAACCTGTTTATGATCAAAATAGCTGAAAACAGCTTCAAAATGCGTCACCTGGATGCAAAGTTATAACGGTTTGCTGTAAATACTGTATTGCTTAGGTGGATTTCGACTATATATGAATTTACTTGATTTTAAAGATTTCGAATTTCTATGTTGGCTAGGCGCACGTGCGAGGTGTCAAAAGACGCGTCTCCGCGCGGGCTAGCGTTCTGTGATATTACTGGAATTTATGCTGAAGAAAATTTTAGACTTTTGGTCAAAAAACGGGTTTTTCGACCGAAAAGTATGTTAAAACCGGGAATTACGACTACCAAACGGGACTCGAGCACGCGGAACGCGCACCAGAATACAGGTAAGGCAGGCAAGTATCTATTTAAACTAAAACAAATGTGGTTTTGCAGAGAAATTTTGAGATAAAAATTAATTTAATTTTTCGTAAAGAAAAATATTGAAAATTTTTCTATGTCCTGAAACGAAAAAATATTTTCGCGTAAAAGTCAATAAAAATTAGTCAGATAGTAGGACGGAACCTGTTTATGATCAAAATAGCTGAAAACAGCTTCAAAATGCGTCACCTGGATGCAAAGTTATAACGGTTTGCTGTAAATACTGTATTGCTTAGGTGGATTTCGACTATATATGAATTTACTTGATTTTAAAGATTTCGAATTTCTATGTTGGCTAGGCGCACGTGCGAGGTGTCAAAAGACGCGTCTCCGCGCGGGCTAGCGTTCTGTGATATTACTGGAATTTATGCTGAAGAAAATTTTAGACTTTTGGTCAAAAAACGGGTTTTTCGACCGAAAAGTATGTTAAAACCGGGAATTACGACTACCAAACGGGACTCGAGCACGCGGAACGCGCACCAGAATACAGGTAAGGCAGGCAAGTATCTATTTAAACTAAAACAAATGTGGTTTTGCAGAGAAATTTTGAGATAAAAATTAATTTAATTTTTCGTAAAGAAAAATATTGAAAATTTTTCTATGTCCTGAAACGAAAAAATATTTTCGCGTAAAAGTCAATAAAAATTAGTCAGATAGTAGGACGGAACCTGTTTATGATCAAAATAGCTGAAAACAGCTTCAAAATGCGTCACCTGGATGCAAAGTTATAACGGTTTGCTGTAAATACTGTATTGCTTAGGTGGATTTCGACTATATATGAATTTACTTGATTTTAAAGATTTCGAATTTCTATGTTGGCTAGGCGCACGTGCGAGGTGTCAAAAGACGCGTCTCCGCGCGGGCTAGCGTTCTGTGATATTACTGGAATTTATGCTGAAGAAAATTTTAGACTTTTGGTCAAAAAACGGGTTTTTCGACCGAAAAGTATGTTAAAACCGGGAATTACGACTACCAAACGGGACTCGAGCACGCGGAACGCGCACCAGAATACAGGTAAGGCAGGCAAGTATCTATTTAAACTAAAACAAATGTGGTTTTGCAGAGAAATTTTGAGATAAAAATTAATTTAATTTTTCGTAAAGAAAAATATTGAAAATTTTTCTATGTCCTGAAACGAAAAAATATTTTCGCGTAAAAGTCAATAAAAATTAGTCAGATAGTAGGACGGAACCTGTTTATGATCAAAATAGCTGAAAACAGCTTCAAAATGCGTCACCTGGATGCAAAGTTATAACGGTTTGCTGTAAATACTGTATTGCTTAGGTGGATTTCGACTATATATGAATTTACTTGATTTTAAAGATTTCGAATTTCTATGTTGGCTAGGCGCACGTGCGAGGTGTCAAAAGACGCGTCTCCGCGCGGGCTAGCGTTCTGTGATATTACTGGAATTTATGCTGAAGAAAATTTTAGACTTTTGGTCAAAAAACGGGTTTTTCGACCGAAAAGTATGTTAAAACCGGGAATTACGACTACCAAACGGGACTCGAGCACGCGGAACGCGCACCAGAATACAGGTAAGGCAGGCAAGTATCTATTTAAACTAAAACAAATGTGGTTTTGCAGAGAAATTTTGAGATAAAAATTAATTTAATTTTTCGTAAAGAAAAATATTGAAAATTTTTCTATGTCCTGAAACGAAAAAATATTTTCGCGTAAAAGTCAATAAAAATTAGTCAGATAGTAGGACGGAACCTGTTTATGATCAAAATAGCTGAAAACAGCTTCAAAATGCGTCACCTGGATGCAAAGTTATAACGGTTTGCTGTAAATACTGTATTGCTTAGGTGGATTTCGACTATATATGAATTTACTTGATTTTAAAGATTTCGAATTTCTATGTTGGCTAGGCGCACGTGCGAGGTGTCAAAAGACGCGTCTCCGCGCGGGCTAGCGTTCTGTGATATTACTGGAATTTATGCTGAAGAAAATTTTAGACTTTTGGTCAAAAAACGGGTTTTTCGACCGAAAAGTATGTTAAAACCGGGAATTACGACTACCAAACGGGACTCGAGCACGCGGAACGCGCACCAGAATACAGGTAAGGCAGGCAAGTATCTATTTAAACTAAAACAAATGTGGTTTTGCAGAGAAATTTTGAGATAAAAATTAATTTAATTTTTCGTAAAGAAAAATATTGAAAATTTTTCTATGTCCTGAAACGAAAAAATATTTTCGCGTAAAAGTCAATAAAAATTAGTCAGATAGTAGGACGGAACCTGTTTATGATCAAAATAGCTGAAAACAGCTTCAAAATGCGTCACCTGGATGCAAAGTTATAACGGTTTGCTGTAAATACTGTATTGCTTAGGTGGATTTCGACTATATATGAATTTACTTGATTTTAAAGATTTCGAATTTCTATGTTGGCTAGGCGCACGTGCGAGGTGTCAAAAGACGCGTCTCCGCGCGGGCTAGCGTTCTGTGATATTACTGGAATTTATGCTGAAGAAAATTTTAGACTTTTGGTCAAAAAACGGGTTTTTCGACCGAAAAGTATGTTAAAACCGGGAATTACGACTACCAAACGGGACTCGAGCACGCGGAACGCGCACCAGAATACAGGTAAGGCAGGCAAGTATCTATTTAAACTAAAACAAATGTGGTTTTGCAGAGAAATTTTGAGATAAAAATTAATTTAATTTTTCGTAAAGAAAAATATTGAAAATTTTTCTATGTCCTGAAACGAAAAAATATTTTCGCGTAAAAGTCAATAAAAATTAGTCAGATAGTAGGACGGAACCTGTTTATGATCAAAATAGCTGAAAACAGCTTCAAAATGCGTCACCTGGATGCAAAGTTATAACGGTTTGCTGTAAATACTGTATTGCTTAGGTGGATTTCGACTATATATGAATTTACTTGATTTTAAAGATTTCGAATTTCTATGTTGGCTAGGCGCACGTGCGAGGTGTCAAAAGACGCGTCTCCGCGCGGGCTAGCGTTCTGTGATATTACTGGAATTTATGCTGAAGAAAATTTTAGACTTTTGGTCAAAAAACGGGTTTTTCGACCGAAAAGTATGTTAAAACCGGGAATTACGACTACCAAACGGGACTCGAGCACGCGGAACGCGCACCAGAATACAGGTAAGGCAGGCAAGTATCTATTTAAACTAAAACAAATGTGGTTTTGCAGAGAAATTTTGAGATAAAAATTAATTTAATTTTTCGTAAAGAAAAATATTGAAAATTTTTCTATGTCCTGAAACGAAAAAATATTTTCGCGTAAAAGTCAATAAAAATTAGTCAGATAGTAGGACGGAACCTGTTTATGATCAAAATAGCTGAAAACAGCTTCAAAATGCGTCACCTGGATGCAAAGTTATAACGGTTTGCTGTAAATACTGTATTGCTTAGGTGGATTTCGACTATATATGAATTTACTTGATTTTAAAGATTTCGAATTTCTATGTTGGCTAGGCGCACGTGCGAGGTGTCAAAAGACGCGTCTCCGCGCGGGCTAGCGTTCTGTGATATTACTGGAATTTATGCTGAAGAAAATTTTAGACTTTTGGTCAAAAAACGGGTTTTTCGACCGAAAAGTATGTTAAAACCGGGAATTACGACTACCAAACGGGACTCGAGCACGCGGAACGCGCACCAGAATACAGGTAAGGCAGGCAAGTATCTATTTAAACTAAAACAAATGTGGTTTTGCAGAGAAATTTTGAGATAAAAATTAATTTAATTTTTCGTAAAGAAAAATATTGAAAATTTTTCTATGTCCTGAAACGAAAAAATATTTTCGCGTAAAAGTCAATAAAAATTAGTCAGATAGTAGGACGGAACCTGTTTATGATCAAAATAGCTGAAAACAGCTTCAAAATGCGTCACCTGGATGCAAAGTTATAACGGTTTGCTGTAAATACTGTATTGCTTAGGTGGATTTCGACTATATATGAATTTACTTGATTTTAAAGATTTCGAATTTCTATGTTGGCTAGGCGCACGTGCGAGGTGTCAAAAGACGCGTCTCCGCGCGGGCTAGCGTTCTGTGATATTACTGGAATTTATGCTGAAGAAAATTTTAGACTTTTGGTCAAAAAACGGGTTTTTCGACCGAAAAGTATGTTAAAACCGGGAATTACGACTACCAAACGGGACTCGAGCACGCGGAACGCGCACCAGAATACAGGTAAGGCAGGCAAGTATCTATTTAAACTAAAACAAATGTGGTTTTGCAGAGAAATTTTGAGATAAAAATTAATTTAATTTTTCGTAAAGAAAAATATTGAAAATTTTTCTATGTCCTGAAACGAAAAAATATTTTCGCGTAAAAGTCAATAAAAATTAGTCAGATAGTAGGACGGAACCTGTTTATGATCAAAATAGCTGAAAACAGCTTCAAAATGCGTCACCTGGATGCAAAGTTATAACGGTTTGCTGTAAATACTGTATTGCTTAGGTGGATTTCGACTATATATGAATTTACTTGATTTTAAAGATTTCGAATTTCTATGTTGGCTAGGCGCACGTGCGAGGTGTCAAAAGACGCGTCTCCGCGCGGGCTAGCGTTCTGTGATATTACTGGAATTTATGCTGAAGAAAATTTTAGACTTTTGGTCAAAAAACGGGTTTTTCGACCGAAAAGTATGTTAAAACCGGGAATTACGACTACCAAACGGGACTCGAGCACGCGGAACGCGCACCAGAATACAGGTAAGGCAGGCAAGTATCTATTTAAACTAAAACAAATGTGGTTTTGCAGAGAAATTTTGAGATAAAAATTAATTTAATTTTTCGTAAAGAAAAATATTGAAAATTTTTCTATGTCCTGAAACGAAAAAATATTTTCGCGTAAAAGTCAATAAAAATTAGTCAGATAGTAGGACGGAACCTGTTTATGATCAAAATAGCTGAAAACAGCTTCAAAATGCGTCACCTGGATGCAAAGTTATAACGGTTTGCTGTAAATACTGTATTGCTTAGGTGGATTTCGACTATATATGAATTTACTTGATTTTAAAGATTTCGAATTTCTATGTTGGCTAGGCGCACGTGCGAGGTGTCAAAAGACGCGTCTCCGCGCGGGCTAGCGTTCTGTGATATTACTGGAATTTATGCTGAAGAAAATTTTAGACTTTTGGTCAAAAAACGGGTTTTTCGACCGAAAAGTATGTTAAAACCGGGAATTACGACTACCAAACGGGACTCGAGCACGCGGAACGCGCACCAGAATACAGGTAAGGCAGGCAAGTATCTATTTAAACTAAAACAAATGTGGTTTTGCAGAGAAATTTTGAGATAAAAATTAATTTAATTTTTCGTAAAGAAAAATATTGAAAATTTTTCTATGTCCTGAAACGAAAAAATATTTTCGCGTAAAAGTCAATAAAAATTAGTCAGATAGTAGGACGGAACCTGTTTATGATCAAAATAGCTGAAAACAGCTTCAAAATGCGTCACCTGGATGCAAAGTTATAACGGTTTGCTGTAAATACTGTATTGCTTAGGTGGATTTCGACTATATATGAATTTACTTGATTTTAAAGATTTCGAATTTCTATGTTGGCTAGGCGCACGTGCGAGGTGTCAAAAGACGCGTCTCCGCGCGGGCTAGCGTTCTGTGATATTACTGGAATTTATGCTGAAGAAAATTTTAGACTTTTGGTCAAAAAACGGGTTTTTCGACCGAAAAGTATGTTAAAACCGGGAATTACGACTACCAAACGGGACTCGAGCACGCGGAACGCGCACCAGAATACAGGTAAGGCAGGCAAGTATCTATTTAAACTAAAACAAATGTGGTTTTGCAGAGAAATTTTGAGATAAAAATTAATTTAATTTTTCGTAAAGAAAAATATTGAAAATTTTTCTATGTCCTGAAACGAAAAAATATTTTCGCGTAAAAGTCAATAAAAATTAGTCAGATAGTAGGACGGAACCTGTTTATGATCAAAATAGCTGAAAACAGCTTCAAAATGCGTCACCTGGATGCAAAGTTATAACGGTTTGCTGTAAATACTGTATTGCTTAGGTGGATTTCGACTATATATGAATTTACTTGATTTTAAAGATTTCGAATTTCTATGTTGGCTAGGCGCACGTGCGAGGTGTCAAAAGACGCGTCTCCGCGCGGGCTAGCGTTCTGTGATATTACTGGAATTTATGCTGAAGAAAATTTTAGACTTTTGGTCAAAAAACGGGTTTTTCGACCGAAAAGTATGTTAAAACCGGGAATTACGACTACCAAACGGGACTCGAGCACGCGGAACGCGCACCAGAATACAGGTAAGGCAGGCAAGTATCTATTTAAACTAAAACAAATGTGGTTTTGCAGAGAAATTTTGAGATAAAAATTAATTTAATTTTTCGTAAAGAAAAATATTGAAAATTTTTCTATGTCCTGAAACGAAAAAATATTTTCGCGTAAAAGTCAATAAAAATTAGTCAGATAGTAGGACGGAACCTGTTTATGATCAAAATAGCTGAAAACAGCTTCAAAATGCGTCACCTGGATGCAAAGTTATAACGGTTTGCTGTAAATACTGTATTGCTTAGGTGGATTTCGACTATATATGAATTTACTTGATTTTAAAGATTTCGAATTTCTATGTTGGCTAGGCGCACGTGCGAGGTGTCAAAAGACGCGTCTCCGCGCGGGCTAGCGTTCTGTGATATTACTGGAATTTATGCTGAAGAAAATTTTAGACTTTTGGTCAAAAAACGGGTTTTTCGACCGAAAAGTATGTTAAAACCGGGAATTACGACTACCAAACGGGACTCGAGCACGCGGAACGCGCACCAGAATACAGGTAAGGCAGGCAAGTATCTATTTAAACTAAAACAAATGTGGTTTTGCAGAGAAATTTTGAGATAAAAATTAATTTAATTTTTCGTAAAGAAAAATATTGAAAATTTTTCTATGTCCTGAAACGAAAAAATATTTTCGCGTAAAAGTCAATAAAAATTAGTCAGATAGTAGGACGGAACCTGTTTATGATCAAAATAGCTGAAAACAGCTTCAAAATGCGTCACCTGGATGCAAAGTTATAACGGTTTGCTGTAAATACTGTATTGCTTAGGTGGATTTCGACTATATATGAATTTACTTGATTTTAAAGATTTCGAATTTCTATGTTGGCTAGGCGCACGTGCGAGGTGTCAAAAGACGCGTCTCCGCGCGGGCTAGCGTTCTGTGATATTACTGGAATTTATGCTGAAGAAAATTTTAGACTTTTGGTCAAAAAACGGGTTTTTCGACCGAAAAGTATGTTAAAACCGGGAATTACGACTACCAAACGGGACTCGAGCACGCGGAACGCGCACCAGAATACAGGTAAGGCAGGCAAGTATCTATTTAAACTAAAACAAATGTGGTTTTGCAGAGAAATTTTGAGATAAAAATTAATTTAATTTTTCGTAAAGAAAAATATTGAAAATTTTTCTATGTCCTGAAACGAAAAAATATTTTCGCGTAAAAGTCAATAAAAATTAGTCAGATAGTAGGACGGAACCTGTTTATGATCAAAATAGCTGAAAACAGCTTCAAAATGCGTCACCTGGATGCAAAGTTATAACGGTTTGCTGTAAATACTGTATTGCTTTTTTTTTTTTTTTTTTTTTTTTTTGGATGGGAAATCATCAAATGACTTCTCCCGCTCTGGGCAGAGCGAGAGGGTGTGTCAGACTTTTACTGACTAAAACCCACCCGTGTTCCTTCCGTTGCCTGTGTGCCGGGGCCGCGATATCCCTTTCAGACAAACCCGCAACCCCAGCAGGCATTGGTCTTTCGACCCCGTCGGTTGATGCTGACATCTCTTTGAGGCGCGCGTGGAACACAACGCGCCGTCGACACGGGCCTGGTCCTGATCGGACGGCGAGCTGCCCATTGCTCACCGTCCGCAGGCCCGCGCCTACGGTGGCCGGAAGTCGGCTCTTGACTCCCGACGCCCGGGGCGTCTCCTGCGGCGACTAGGGCCGCGAGGGCGTGCAGCTTGCATCTCCCTCGCGCGCCCCGCCTCCTCCTTCGCGAGCATAACTGCTTCGCAGAAGGAGGTGACGGCCTCCCATGCACTCTCGCGCCGAACCATGGCCTGAACCAGGGCTGGACGCGAGAGATCGCCGCCGCCGATCGCCTCCGTGAGGACACGGCGGTGCTCTGCCCAAGCCGGGCAGACCTCCACCGTATGCTCCACCGTGTCCTCCGGGCGATCCACACAGTGGTGACACCCGGGCGTTTCCTCCCGCCTAATTCGGAACAGGAACCTCCCGAAACAACCGTGTCCGGTGAGGACCTGCGTCAGGCGGAAGGTGAGGACGCCATGGCGCCTCTCAAGCCACTCCTCAAAGAGGGGACTTATCGCCGCAATTGTGGCGTGCCCAGCGCTGGGTTGCGACAATCGCACACTCCATGCCGCCATGAGATCCCGCCGGAGCTCTGTCCGCTGTGCCGCGATCTCTCGCGGCAGCGGAGTTACACCCCGGCGTTTCGCCTCCTCGCGCAACTCCCACATGTGCGCGAGGACTTTCGCCTCCAGATCCCATGGCGGTAGTCCGGCAAGGAGGCTCGCCGCCTCACGGGAGACCGTGCGGTATCCCCGGACCAGCCTGATGGCCATGACCCTTTGGGACGCGTTCAACCGCCGGGCCGGTCGCAGCCTCAATGAACGCGCCCACACCGGTGCCCCGTAAAGGGCCATGGACCGCACGACCCCCGCGTAAAGCCTCCGGCAGGAGGCGTTTGGACCCCCTAGGTTGGGCAGAAGCCGCTTCAGAGCAGCCCCAGCCCTATCCAGTTTGGGAGCCAAACGTCGGAAGTGCTCCACGAAGTTCCACCGGCTGTCGAGGACGAGTCCCAGGTACTTCATCGTCGACTCGACGCCGATGTGAACCCCTCCCGCCGTTATCTGGGAACCCGACAGTGGCGCGTTCCGAGGACCATAGAAACACATGGCCTCGGACTTGTGCAAGGCCACCTCGAGTCCCAGTTGCCGGATCCTATCGACGATTGTCGCAACCCAACGTGTCGCTAGTTCGGCCGCCGCCTCATGCGACCTCCCCTGCACCAGGACCAGCGTGTCGTCAGCGTAGCAGACCACGCTGACGCCGCTAGGGAGGTCGGCGCGCAGCACCCAGTCGTAGCCGATGTCCCACAGATGCGGCCCCAGGACCGATCCCTGCGGGACACCGCACGACATCTCTCGCCGGTTCCACTCTCCGTGGTGACCGGGGTAGATGACGGCCCTATCCGTCAAATAGGCCTCGACCACTCGACAGAGGTAGGTCGGCATCCGGTGATACCGGAGTGCCTCCCTAATGCAACTCCAGGGCAGGGTGTTGAAGGCATTGGCGATGTCGAGAGACACCGCCAAGACGACCCCACCCCGGGCAACAGCATCCCCCGTCGTGAGGGCTCGAACGCGCATGATGGCATCCACCGTAGAGCGCCCCTTGCGGAAACCAAACTGGCTGTCCGCCAAATCCGGCCCCACTCGCTCCAGCCGCCCGACAAGGCGGTCTGCAATTACTCTTTCAAAGAGCTTGCCCACCTCGTCGAGCAGCACGATGGGCCGGTAAGCGGACGGAGAGTCCGCCGGGCGCCCCGGCTTCTTAATGAGGACCAGTTTCCCTGTCTTCCAACGAAGTGGGAACTGGCCTCTCTCCAAGCATGCGCTTAGGAGCCCCCTAAGTCGAGGCCCGAGAGCCTCTAAGGCCAGAACCCAGGCTTTTCCAGGTAAGCCGTCGGGTCCTGGGGCGGTATTTTTGGCACTCAGCCTACGTACCGCCACTCTCAAATCTACCTCGGTCACCTCCGGAGGTTCATCGTCGTCGTCAGTGGTGTGGTCCGCATCGGGCACCGCAGGAGGCGGAGCCATGGGCGGGGGAGTGTGTTCCCCTCGCGAAGGGAACAGAGCGCTCACCACGTCCTCCACGAGCTGGGGCCGGAGACTCTGCGTCAGCGGGGGAGCCCATGGGCGGAGTTTATCTCGCACCCATTTGTATGGGCGTCCCCACGGATCTCTGTTCAGAGTCTCCAGCGACTCCTCGCGGGCCACTCCTCTGGCCCGCCCGATCTCCGCTCGGAGGGCGGTCTTCGCCGCTCTGTACCCTTCGTACAGCTCCGCCTCAATGGCTTCCGTATCCGGAGGGCGGATACGGAGCCTGCGGTGCCTGGAGTACCGGTGGCGCGCATCAACGCACGCCGCGCGTAGAGCGGTCAGCTCACGCGACCACCAGTACACCTGGCGCCGAGCACTTCCGGGCTGGACCCGGGGCATTGCCACGTCGCATATTACGGACATGGCCTCCCGGAACCACTCCGCCTCGTCATTGATGTCGGCAGGCCTGTCCGGTGATGACACCCAGGCCTGCACGATCGAGGCCTCCAGGAGGAGCTCCCGGTCCAGCTGCTTCAGCGCCCACCGCGGACCACTCGGGGTCTGTCGGACCGGCGCGCCCGACGTCTGGGCGGAGACCTCAAACCGAATGTACCGGTGATCGGAATAGGTCTCCACCCCCTCCATGACGCGCCAGTCGATGACACGCGGCGACAGAGCGGGGCTGGCGAACGAGATGTCCACCACTGATTCACCCCGCATCCGCACACACGTGGGGACAGAACCCCGGTTTAGGACGACCAGGCCCGTCTCCAGAGCCCAGTCCTCCACCATCCTGCCCCGTGTGTCCGTATACCGGGAACCCCAAGCCACGTTTTTGGCATTGAAGTCCCCGAGGACGATCACGGGCAGGGGATGGTACCCGACGACGATGACTCTCAACTCCCCAAGGGAGTTGTGGAACTCGGCGAGAGTTCGGCTCGGGGAGAAGTACGCTCCTGCCACGACAATCTCCCCGAACCGTGCTGCCACGCAGCCCGATCCCCTCTTGACGGCCTCGAGGGACGGGGTACCGGCGGCGGCCGACGAAATAATGGTCACTGAGCCGCTCAGGTCCTCCACCCAGTCATCCCTGGGCGGGACAAATACTGTATTGCTTAGGTGGATTTCGACTATATATGAATTTACTTGATTTTAAAGATTTCGAATTTCTATGTTGGCTAGGCGCACGTGCGAGGTGTCAAAAGACGCGTCTCCGCGCGGGCTAGCGTTCTGTGATATTACTGGAATTTATGCTGAAGAAAATTTTAGACTTTTGGTCAAAAAACGGGTTTTTCGACCGAAAAGTATGTTAAAACCGGGAATTACGACTACCAAACGGGACTCGAGCACGCGGAACGCGCACCAGAATACAGGTAAGGCAGGCAAGTATCTATTTAAACTAAAACAAATGTGGTTTTGCAGAGAAATTTTGAGATAAAAATTAATTTAATTTTTCGTAAAGAAAAATATTGAAAATTTTTCTATGTCCTGAAACGAAAAAATATTTTCGCGTAAAAGTCAATAAAAATTAGTCAGATAGTAGGACGGAACCTGTTTATGATCAAAATAGCTGAAAACAGCTTCAAAATGCGTCACCTGGATGCAAAGTTATAACGGTTTGCTGTAAATACTGTATTGCTTAGGTGGATTTCGACTATATATGAATTTACTTGATTTTAAAGATTTCGAATTTCTATGTTGGCTAGGCGCACGTGCGAGGTGTCAAAAGACGCGTCTCCGCGCGGGCTAGCGTTCTGTGATATTACTGGAATTTATGCTGAAGAAAATTTTAGACTTTTGGTCAAAAAACGGGTTTTTCGACCGAAAAGTATGTTAAAACCGGGAATTACGACTACCAAACGGGACTCGAGCACGCGGAACGCGCACCAGAATACAGGTAAGGCAGGCAAGTATCTATTTAAACTAAAACAAATGTGGTTTTGCAGAGAAATTTTGAGATAAAAATTAATTTAATTTTTCGTAAAGAAAAATATTGAAAATTTTTCTATGTCCTGAAACGAAAAAATATTTTCGCGTAAAAGTCAATAAAAATTAGTCAGATAGTAGGACGGAACCTGTTTATGATCAAAATAGCTGAAAACAGCTTCAAAATGCGTCACCTGGATGCAAAGTTATAACGGTTTGCTGTAAATACTGTATTGCTTAGGTGGATTTCGACTATATATGAATTTACTTGATTTTAAAGATTTCGAATTTCTATGTTGGCTAGGCGCACGTGCGAGGTGTCAAAAGACGCGTCTCCGCGCGGGCTAGCGTTCTGTGATATTACTGGAATTTATGCTGAAGAAAATTTTAGACTTTTGGTCAAAAAACGGGTTTTTCGACCGAAAAGTATGTTAAAACCGGGAATTACGACTACCAAACGGGACTCGAGCACGCGGAACGCGCACCAGAATACAGGTAAGGCAGGCAAGTATCTATTTAAACTAAAACAAATGTGGTTTTGCAGAGAAATTTTGAGATAAAAATTAATTTAATTTTTCGTAAAGAAAAATATTGAAAATTTTTCTATGTCCTGAAACGAAAAAATATTTTCGCGTAAAAGTCAATAAAAATTAGTCAGATAGTAGGACGGAACCTGTTTATGATCAAAATAGCTGAAAACAGCTTCAAAATGCGTCACCTGGATGCAAAGTTATAACGGTTTGCTGTAAATACTGTATTGCTTAGGTGGATTTCGACTATATATGAATTTACTTGATTTTAAAGATTTCGAATTTCTATGTTGGCTAGGCGCACGTGCGAGGTGTCAAAAGACGCGTCTCCGCGCGGGCTAGCGTTCTGTGATATTACTGGAATTTATGCTGAAGAAAATTTTAGACTTTTGGTCAAAAAACGGGTTTTTCGACCGAAAAGTATGTTAAAACCGGGAATTACGACTACCAAACGGGACTCGAGCACGCGGAACGCGCACCAGAATACAGGTAAGGCAGGCAAGTATCTATTTAAACTAAAACAAATGTGGTTTTGCAGAGAAATTTTGAGATAAAAATTAATTTAATTTTTCGTAAAGAAAAATATTGAAAATTTTTCTATGTCCTGAAACGAAAAAATATTTTCGCGTAAAAGTCAATAAAAATTAGTCAGATAGTAGGACGGAACCTGTTTATGATCAAAATAGCTGAAAACAGCTTCAAAATGCGTCACCTGGATGCAAAGTTATAACGGTTTGCTGTAAATACTGTATTGCTTAGGTGGATTTCGACTATATATGAATTTACTTGATTTTAAAGATTTCGAATTTCTATGTTGGCTAGGCGCACGTGCGAGGTGTCAAAAGACGCGTCTCCGCGCGGGCTAGCGTTCTGTGATATTACTGGAATTTATGCTGAAGAAAATTTTAGACTTTTGGTCAAAAAACGGGTTTTTCGACCGAAAAGTATGTTAAAACCGGGAATTACGACTACCAAACGGGACTCGAGCACGCGGAACGCGCACCAGAATACAGGTAAGGCAGGCAAGTATCTATTTAAACTAAAACAAATGTGGTTTTGCAGAGAAATTTTGAGATAAAAATTAATTTAATTTTTCGTAAAGAAAAATATTGAAAATTTTTCTATGTCCTGAAACGAAAAAATATTTTCGCGTAAAAGTCAATAAAAATTAGTCAGATAGTAGGACGGAACCTGTTTATGATCAAAATAGCTGAAAACAGCTTCAAAATGCGTCACCTGGATGCAAAGTTATAACGGTTTGCTGTAAATACTGTATTGCTTAGGTGGATTTCGACTATATATGAATTTACTTGATTTTAAAGATTTCGAATTTCTATGTTGGCTAGGCGCACGTGCGAGGTGTCAAAAGACGCGTCTCCGCGCGGGCTAGCGTTCTGTGATATTACTGGAATTTATGCTGAAGAAAATTTTAGACTTTTGGTCAAAAAACGGGTTTTTCGACCGAAAAGTATGTTAAAACCGGGAATTACGACTACCAAACGGGACTCGAGCACGCGGAACGCGCACCAGAATACAGGTAAGGCAGGCAAGTATCTATTTAAACTAAAACAAATGTGGTTTTGCAGAGAAATTTTGAGATAAAAATTAATTTAATTTTTCGTAAAGAAAAATATTGAAAATTTTTCTATGTCCTGAAACGAAAAAATATTTTCGCGTAAAAGTCAATAAAAATTAGTCAGATAGTAGGACGGAACCTGTTTATGATCAAAATAGCTGAAAACAGCTTCAAAATGCGTCACCTGGATGCAAAGTTATAACGGTTTGCTGTAAATACTGTATTGCTTAGGTGGATTTCGACTATATATGAATTTACTTGATTTTAAAGATTTCGAATTTCTATGTTGGCTAGGCGCACGTGCGAGGTGTCAAAAGACGCGTCTCCGCGCGGGCTAGCGTTCTGTGATATTACTGGAATTTATGCTGAAGAAAATTTTAGACTTTTGGTCAAAAAACGGGTTTTTCGACCGAAAAGTATGTTAAAACCGGGAATTACGACTACCAAACGGGACTCGAGCACGCGGAACGCGCACCAGAATACAGGTAAGGCAGGCAAGTATCTATTTAAACTAAAACAAATGTGGTTTTGCAGAGAAATTTTGAGATAAAAATTAATTTAATTTTTCGTAAAGAAAAATATTGAAAATTTTTCTATGTCCTGAAACGAAAAAATATTTTCGCGTAAAAGTCAATAAAAATTAGTCAGATAGTAGGACGGAACCTGTTTATGATCAAAATAGCTGAAAACAGCTTCAAAATGCGTCACCTGGATGCAAAGTTATAACGGTTTGCTGTAAATACTGTATTGCTTAGGTGGATTTCGACTATATATGAATTTACTTGATTTTAAAGATTTCGAATTTCTATGTTGGCTAGGCGCACGTGCGAGGTGTCAAAAGACGCGTCTCCGCGCGGGCTAGCGTTCTGTGATATTACTGGAATTTATGCTGAAGAAAATTTTAGACTTTTGGTCAAAAAACGGGTTTTTCGACCGAAAAGTATGTTAAAACCGGGAATTACGACTACCAAACGGGACTCGAGCACGCGGAACGCGCACCAGAATACAGGTAAGGCAGGCAAGTATCTATTTAAACTAAAACAAATGTGGTTTTGCAGAGAAATTTTGAGATAAAAATTAATTTAATTTTTCGTAAAGAAAAATATTGAAAATTTTTCTATGTCCTGAAACGAAAAAATATTTTCGCGTAAAAGTCAATAAAAATTAGTCAGATAGTAGGACGGAACCTGTTTATGATCAAAATAGCTGAAAACAGCTTCAAAATGCGTCACCTGGATGCAAAGTTATAACGGTTTGCTGTAAATACTGTATTGCTTAGGTGGATTTCGACTATATATGAATTTACTTGATTTTAAAGATTTCGAATTTCTATGTTGGCTAGGCGCACGTGCGAGGTGTCAAAAGACGCGTCTCCGCGCGGGCTAGCGTTCTGTGATATTACTGGAATTTATGCTGAAGAAAATTTTAGACTTTTGGTCAAAAAACGGGTTTTTCGACCGAAAAGTATGTTAAAACCGGGAATTACGACTACCAAACGGGACTCGAGCACGCGGAACGCGCACCAGAATACAGGTAAGGCAGGCAAGTATCTATTTAAACTAAAACAAATGTGGTTTTGCAGAGAAATTTTGAGATAAAAATTAATTTAATTTTTCGTAAAGAAAAATATTGAAAATTTTTCTATGTCCTGAAACGAAAAAATATTTTCGCGTAAAAGTCAATAAAAATTAGTCAGATAGTAGGACGGAACCTGTTTATGATCAAAATAGCTGAAAACAGCTTCAAAATGCGTCACCTGGATGCAAAGTTATAACGGTTTGCTGTAAATACTGTATTGCTTTTTTTTTTTTTTTTTTTTTTTTTTTGGATGGGAAATCATCAAATGACTTCTCCCGCTCTGGGCAGAGCGAGAGGGTGTGTCAGACTTTTACTGACTAAAACCCACCCGTGTTCCTTCCGTTGCCTGTGTGCCGGGGCCGCGATATCCCTTTCAGACAAACCCGCAACCCCAGCAGGCATTGGTCTTTCGACCCCGTCGGTTGATGCTGACATCTCTTTGAGGCGCGCGTGGAACACAACGCGCCGTCGACACGGGCCTGGTCCTGATCGGACGGCGAGCTGCCCATTGCTCACCGTCCGCAGGCCCGCGCCTACGGTGGCCGGAAGTCGGCTCTTGACTCCCGACGCCCGGGGCGTCTCCTGCGGCGACTAGGGCCGCGAGGGCGTGCAGCTTGCATCTCCCTCGCGCGCCCCGCCTCCTCCTTCGCGAGCATAACTGCTTCGCAGAAGGAGGTGACGGCCTCCCATGCACTCTCGCGCCGAACCATGGCCTGAACCAGGGCTGGACGCGAGAGATCGCCGCCGCCGATCGCCTCCGTGAGGACACGGCGGTGCTCCGCCCAAGCCGGGCAGACCTCCACCGTATGCTCCACCGTGTCCTCCGGGCGATCCACACAGTGGTGACACCCGGGCGTTTCCTCCCGCCTAATTCGGAACAGGAACCTCCCGAAACAACCGTGTCCGGTGAGGACCTGCGTCAGGCGGAAGGTGAGGACGCCATGGCGCCTCTCAAGCCACTCCTCAAAGAGGGGACTTATCGCCGCAATTGTGGCGTGCCCAGCGCTGGGTTGCGACAATCGCACACTCCATGCCGCCATGAGATCCCGCCGGAGCTCTGTCCGCTGTGCCGTGATCTCTCGCGGCAGCGGAGTTACACCCCGGCGTTTCGCCTCCTCGCGCAACTCCCACATGTGCGCGAGGACTTTCGCCTCCAGATCCCATGGCGGTAGTCCGGCAAGGAGGCTCGCCGCCTCGCGGGAGACCGTGCGGTATCCCCGGACCAGCCTGATGGCCATGACCCTTTGGGACGCGTTCAACCGCCGGGCCGGTCGCAGCCTCAATGAACGCGCCCACACCGGTGCCCCGTAAAGGGCCATGGACCGCACGACCCCCGCGTAAAGCCTCCGGCAGGAGGCGTTTGGACCCCCTAGGTTGGGCAGAAGCCGCTTCAGAGCAGCCCCAGCCCTATCCAGTTTGGGAGCCAAACGTCGGAAGTGCTCCACGAAGTTCCACCGGCTGTCGAGGACGAGTCCCAGGTACTTCATCGTCGACTCGACGCCGATGTGAACCCCTCCCGCCGTTATCTGGGAACCCGACAGTGGCGCGTTCCGAGGACCATAGAAACACATGGCCTCGGACTTGTGCAAGGCCACCTCGAGTCCCAGTTGCCGGATCCTATCGACGATTGTCGCAACCCAACGTGTCGCTAGTTCGGCCGCCGCCTCATGCGACCTCCCCTGCACCAGGACCAGCGTGTCGTCAGCGTAGCAGACCACGCTGACGCCGCTAGGGAGGTCGGCGCGCAGCACCCAGTCGTAGCCGATGTCCCACAGATGCGGCCCCAGGACCGATCCCTGCGGGACACCGCACGACATCTCTCGCCGGTTCCACTCTCCGTGGTGACCGGGGTAGATGACGGCCCTATCCGTCAAATAGGCCTCGACCACTCGACAGAGGTAGGTCGGCATCCGGTGATACCGGAGTGCCTCCCTAATGCAACTCCAGGGCAGGGTGTTGAAGGCATTGGCGATGTCGAGAGACACCGCCAAGACGACCCCACCCCGGGCAACAGCATCCCCCGTCGTGAGGGCTCGAACGCGCATGATGGCATCCACCGTAGAGCGCCCCTTGCGGAAACCAAACTGGCTGTCCGCCAAATCCGGCCCCACTCGCTCCAGCCGCCCGACAAGGCGGTCTGCAATTACTCTTTCAAAGAGCTTGCCCACCTCGTCGAGCAGCACGATGGGCCGGTAAGCGGACGGAGAGTCCGCCGGGCGCCCCGGCTTCTTAATGAGGACCAGTTTCCCTGTCTTCCAACGAAGTGGGAACTGGCCTCTCTCCAAGCATGCGCTTAGGAGCCCCCTAAGTCGAGGCCCGAGAGCCTCTAAGGCCAGAACCCAGGCTTTTCCAGGTAAGCCGTCGGGTCCTGGGGCGGTATTTTTGGCACTCAGCCTACGTACCGCCACTCTCAAATCTACCTCGGTCACCTCCGGAGGTTCATCGTCGTCGTCAGTGGTGTGGTCCGCATCGGGCACCGCAGGAGGCGGAGCCATGGGCGGGGGAGTGTGTTCCCCTCGCGAAGGGAACAGAGCGCTCACCACGTCCTCCACGAGCTGGGGCCGGAGACTCTGCGTCAGCGGGGGAGCCCATGGGCGGAGTTTATCTCGCACCCATTTGTATGGGCGTCCCCACGGATCTCTGTTCAGAGTCTCCAGCGACTCCTCGCGGGCCACTCCTCTGGCCCGCCCGATCTCCGCTCGGAGGGCGGTCTTCGCCGCTCTGTACCCTTCGTACAGCTCCGCCTCAATGGCTTCCGTATCCGGAGGGCGGATACGGAGCCTGCGGTGCCTGGAGTACCGGTGGCGCGCATCAACGCACGCCGCGCGTAGAGCGGTCAGCTCACGCGACCACCAGTACACCTGGCGCCGAGCACTTCCGGGCTGGACCCGGGGCATTGCCACGTCGCATATTACGGACATGGCCTCCCGGAACCACTCCGCCTCGTCATTGATGTCGGCAGGCCTGTCCGGTGATGACACCCAGGCCTGCACGATCGAGGCCTCCAGGAGGAGCTCCCGGTCCAGCTGCTTCAGCGCCCACCGCGGACCACTCGGGGTCTGTCGGACCGGCGCGCCCGACGTCTGGGCGGAGACCTCAAACCGAATGTACCGGTGATCGGAATAGGTCTCCACCCCCTCCATGACGCGCCAGTCGATGACACGCGGCGACAGAGCGGGGCTGGCGAACGAGATGTCCACCACTGATTCACCCCGCATCCGCACACACGTGGGGACAGAACCCCGGTTTAGGACGACCAGGCCCGTCTCCAGAGCCCAGTCCTCCACCATCCTGCCCCGTGTGTCCGTATACCGGGAACCCCAAGCCACGTTTTTGGCATTGAAGTCCCCGAGGACGATCACGGGCAGGGGATGGTACCCGACGACGATGACTCTCAACTCCCCAAGGGAGTTGTGGAACTCGGCGAGAGTTCGGCTCGGGGAGAAGTACGCTCCTGCCACGACAATCTCCCCGAACCGTGCTGCCACGCAGCCCGATCCCCTCTTGACGGCCTCGAGGGACGGGGTACCGGCGGCGGCCGACGAAATAATGGTCACTGAGCCGCTCAGGTCCTCCACCCAGTCATCCCTGGGCGGGACAAAGTACGGCTCAGCGACCACGGCGATGTTAATCGACCACTGCGCCATGCTCTGGAGCAACAGATCCTGAGCGGCGGCGCAGTGGTTGATGTTCGCCTGAAGGAGGCGTAATGGGGCCATCAATGGCAATCCATTTCAGCCTCCTCCCGGGCCCCCTGTGATGGCCCTGCCGCGGTGCTAGCGGCGACGACGGCGCCAGTAGAGGCGGCAACGGCAGCGGCAACGGTGGCGGCTGCGGCGGTGACGGCGGTGGCGGAAGGCTTGCCCCTGCCCCTGGATTTGGCAGGTGGAGCGCAGGCCTTGCTCCCAGCCCGGTGATCGGCCGGCTTGCCAGCCGCCGCACACGCATAACAGTGCGGCGTGGCATTGCACGAGCCGGCCTTGTGACCGGGCCGACCACAGCGGAAGCATTCCTCGCTGCGGTCCACCTCCGAGGTGCACTGCGCTCCTACGTGGTGCCCCACCCGGCAGCGGAAGCACCTCAGTGGTCTGGGTTCCAGCAGTTTCACCTGCGCGGATACCCAGCCCACCCGGAGCCTTTGGCCCTCCCCGGCTATCTTTTGGGCCGCCGACACGGGGCAGCTCACCGTTATGGTTTGCATGCCCGTGTTGTCAGGACGGATAGTGCCTGCCCTCACCTGCTCGGCAGAGCACCCTCCGGTCCTAGCCACGGCGGCCACAACATCTTCCGCCGTCACGCAGTCGTCCAGGCCCAGGATGCGCACGTCAGCGCACTTGGTGGGCCTGGAGACTCGGGCCTCCTCCGCATTGAAGGACGCCCTGAGCCTTTCGGCCAGGGCGTCCGCGGTCGGGCCGCTGGCCGCACCGGGGATCTCCAGCATCCGAGCCCCCGTCGCAGTGACCTTCATCCGGAAGCCATCGGCGACGCCGATCTCCTCCAGGTTCACTGCCGCCCACGCCTTAGCGAGCACCTGCCGGTAGGTCACGCCCTTCTTCTCCGCTTCCGGCTGTAGTGTAATTACTACAGCTGCGGACTTCGGGGCGCGGAGCCTAGCCGCGGCGCTTCGCTTTTTGCGCTGCTGCTGCCTCTCCTTCCGATTGGCCGCCCTTTTGGCTTTTCCCGCCTGCCTTTTCTCTCCAGCTACTTGCCATTCGGCGTCGGCCAGAGAGGAATTAAGAGGCGGGGCCGGGGGCGACCGTCCTGCCGCCACAGCTGGGGTCCCCTTTCGCGCAGCCGTCCCGCCCTTTGTGGGCTTGGACGGCGCAACTTTCGCCGGAGGCGCCGGCTTGGCCGCGGGCTTAGCCGCGGGCTTGGCCGCTGGCTTAGCCGCGGGCTTGGCCGCTGGCTTGGCCGCGGACTTGGCCGCAAGCTTGGCCGCAGGCGTGGCCGGAGTAGCCACGGTGGCGGCAAAAGTTGCCGGCCTGCTCGCCGCTAGCGGAGGGCGCAGGACAATGCCCTCCATCACGGAAAACCGGCTGCTGAGTGCGGCCAGCTCCTGCCGCACCAGGGTCAAAACCCGGTCCTCCGCCTGCGACTGCATCGCTCCCCCCTGGGGCACCTCCCGGGGGCCAGCTCCTCGAAGCCGGGCCAGGTCCGCTCGGAGCTCCTCGTTCTCCTTTCGGAGAAGCTCGATAGTGGCCGTCAAGCGGCCGACCTCCACCCGCATCTCGGACAGTGCGTCCGATGGAGGCCCGACCTGAAGGGCCTTCGCTGCCGCCATTATGGAGGCCGTGGCAGCGGGCATGGCCTTGTCTTTAGAGGACTGAATCCTCTTCAAGCCCACAGCCCGGATGGCTGTTGCCACGACCTCCTCGAAGCTGCTGGCCGCCTCCTTCAGCTCGGAGCTGCCAGCGGCGTCCGGCTCACCGCCCGAGGACTCAGAGCCTCTGTTCGGCTCGCTGTCCTCCGGGGTAGTGAGCCTTCTGGCCACACCCCGTTCCCGAGGCCCGCCCCGCTTTATGAGCTTTTTGCGAGCCGCATTCAGCTCGCCATCAGAGGACGACCCCTCTGGTTTGGACCGCTTGAAGAAGTCGCTCTTCTTTGCGGCCCCCGTCTCAACGCGCTCCGGGCTCTCAGAAGAGCCCTTCGCGCCAGATGCGGAGTCGGATTCCGACCCCGAATCGCTCACCATCTCTACGCTTTTTATTTTATTTTTTGTTTTTGGTTTCGTCATACTTGATCCCACGAGTGTGGGGGATATAAATCGTCATTCCTAGGGTTACCCCCTGTCCCTAGGTAAGTGTACATTTGTAACCCAACCCAAGGATTCCACTGGTCCCCGGCTGGGGGTGCGCTAACGACTGATGCACCACCTGCAACTAAAAGTCACAGATGGCACTACTCCTCAGCCATCCATACCCTCGCCACGCACCAAAACTTGGTATTAGAGGAATTTTTTATAGAGGTTTACATCCTCGCGATCCGGGCGGTTAAGCCAAGATCCTCGTCCCGTTCCGAGTCACAAAACATGACCGTGAACTCTTTCCGGATTACGATATCGACGGGTGCAGTCAGGAGAATAAATTCTCCCGCTGCCAGCTCGTTGGCAGGGTGAGTGCACAACGAGCCCCGCCCCTGCTTCTCCAACATGGAGATCCCTCCTCTACGGACCTCCAGGTCCTAACCTCGCCCACTCGACCGTCCCTCTGTAAGCAGAGGGGGGAGTAGGCCACCATCCACCCTGGAGGAACGTAACGCTCTCCTCCTCGCAGAAATTCGCCATAAACAATACCCTCGCCAAAAAACTCCGCTACCTTTTTCGAAGAGTGTATTGTCCATGCCCAGAGTGCACCGGCCCAACGACTGCTCTTCCCCTCGGACGTATCCATAAGGGACCAGCAGGCATCAGGCACACGGGGAGGTTTTCTGCTCGCACCCCAATACTGTATTGCTTAGGTGGATTTCGACTATATATGAATTTACTTGATTTTAAAGATTTCGAATTTCTATGTTGGCTAGGCGCACGTGCGAGGTGTCAAAAGACGCGTCTCCGCGCGGGCTAGCGTTCTGTGATATTACTGGAATTTATGCTGAAGAAAATTTTAGACTTTTGGTCAAAAAACGGGTTTTTCGACCGAAAAGTATGTTAAAACCGGGAATTACGACTACCAAACGGGACTCGAGCACGCGGAACGCGCACCAGAATACAGGTAAGGCAGGCAAGTATCTATTTAAACTAAAACAAATGTGGTTTTGCAGAGAAATTTTGAGATAAAAATTAATTTAATTTTTCGTAAAGAAAAATATTGAAAATTTTTCTATGTCCTGAAACGAAAAAATATTTTCGCGTAAAAGTCAATAAAAATTAGTCAGATAGTAGGACGGAACCTGTTTATGATCAAAATAGCTGAAAACAGCTTCAAAATGCGTCACCTGGATGCAAAGTTATAACGGTTTGCTGTAAATACTGTATTGCTTAGGTGGATTTCGACTATATATGAATTTACTTGATTTTAAAGATTTCGAATTTCTATGTTGGCTAGGCGCACGTGCGAGGTGTCAAAAGACGCGTCTCCGCGCGGGCTAGCGTTCTGTGATATTACTGGAATTTATGCTGAAGAAAATTTTAGACTTTTGGTCAAAAAACGGGTTTTTCGACCGAAAAGTATGTTAAAACCGGGAATTACGACTACCAAACGGGACTCGAGCACGCGGAACGCGCACCAGAATACAGGTAAGGCAGGCAAGTATCTATTTAAACTAAAACAAATGTGGTTTTGCAGAGAAATTTTGAGATAAAAATTAATTTAATTTTTCGTAAAGAAAAATATTGAAAATTTTTCTATGTCCTGAAACGAAAAAATATTTTCGCGTAAAAGTCAATAAAAATTAGTCAGATAGTAGGACGGAACCTGTTTATGATCAAAATAGCTGAAAACAGCTTCAAAATGCGTCACCTGGATGCAAAGTTATAACGGTTTGCTGTAAATACTGTATTGCTTAGGTGGATTTCGACTATATATGAATTTACTTGATTTTAAAGATTTCGAATTTCTATGTTGGCTAGGCGCACGTGCGAGGTGTCAAAAGACGCGTCTCCGCGCGGGCTAGCGTTCTGTGATATTACTGGAATTTATGCTGAAGAAAATTTTAGACTTTTGGTCAAAAAACGGGTTTTTCGACCGAAAAGTATGTTAAAACCGGGAATTACGACTACCAAACGGGACTCGAGCACGCGGAACGCGCACCAGAATACAGGTAAGGCAGGCAAGTATCTATTTAAACTAAAACAAATGTGGTTTTGCAGAGAAATTTTGAGATAAAAATTAATTTAATTTTTCGTAAAGAAAAATATTGAAAATTTTTCTATGTCCTGAAACGAAAAAATATTTTCGCGTAAAAGTCAATAAAAATTAGTCAGATAGTAGGACGGAACCTGTTTATGATCAAAATAGCTGAAAACAGCTTCAAAATGCGTCACCTGGATGCAAAGTTATAACGGTTTGCTGTAAATACTGTATTGCTTAGGTGGATTTCGACTATATATGAATTTACTTGATTTTAAAGATTTCGAATTTCTATGTTGGCTAGGCGCACGTGCGAGGTGTCAAAAGACGCGTCTCCGCGCGGGCTAGCGTTCTGTGATATTACTGGAATTTATGCTGAAGAAAATTTTAGACTTTTGGTCAAAAAACGGGTTTTTCGACCGAAAAGTATGTTAAAACCGGGAATTACGACTACCAAACGGGACTCGAGCACGCGGAACGCGCACCAGAATACAGGTAAGGCAGGCAAGTATCTATTTAAACTAAAACAAATGTGGTTTTGCAGAGAAATTTTGAGATAAAAATTAATTTAATTTTTCGTAAAGAAAAATATTGAAAATTTTTCTATGTCCTGAAACGAAAAAATATTTTCGCGTAAAAGTCAATAAAAATTAGTCAGATAGTAGGACGGAACCTGTTTATGATCAAAATAGCTGAAAACAGCTTCAAAATGCGTCACCTGGATGCAAAGTTATAACGGTTTGCTGTAAATACTGTATTGCTTAGGTGGATTTCGACTATATATGAATTTACTTGATTTTAAAGATTTCGAATTTCTATGTTGGCTAGGCGCACGTGCGAGGTGTCAAAAGACGCGTCTCCGCGCGGGCTAGCGTTCTGTGATATTACTGGAATTTATGCTGAAGAAAATTTTAGACTTTTGGTCAAAAAACGGGTTTTTCGACCGAAAAGTATGTTAAAACCGGGAATTACGACTACCAAACGGGACTCGAGCACGCGGAACGCGCACCAGAATACAGGTAAGGCAGGCAAGTATCTATTTAAACTAAAACAAATGTGGTTTTGCAGAGAAATTTTGAGATAAAAATTAATTTAATTTTTCGTAAAGAAAAATATTGAAAATTTTTCTATGTCCTGAAACGAAAAAATATTTTCGCGTAAAAGTCAATAAAAATTAGTCAGATAGTAGGACGGAACCTGTTTATGATCAAAATAGCTGAAAACAGCTTCAAAATGCGTCACCTGGATGCAAAGTTATAACGGTTTGCTGTAAATACTGTATTGCTTAGGTGGATTTCGACTATATATGAATTTACTTGATTTTAAAGATTTCGAATTTCTATGTTGGCTAGGCGCACGTGCGAGGTGTCAAAAGACGCGTCTCCGCGCGGGCTAGCGTTCTGTGATATTACTGGAATTTATGCTGAAGAAAATTTTAGACTTTTGGTCAAAAAACGGGTTTTTCGACCGAAAAGTATGTTAAAACCGGGAATTACGACTACCAAACGGGACTCGAGCACGCGGAACGCGCACCAGAATACAGGTAAGGCAGGCAAGTATCTATTTAAACTAAAACAAATGTGGTTTTGCAGAGAAATTTTGAGATAAAAATTAATTTAATTTTTCGTAAAGAAAAATATTGAAAATTTTTCTATGTCCTGAAACGAAAAAATATTTTCGCGTAAAAGTCAATAAAAATTAGTCAGATAGTAGGACGGAACCTGTTTATGATCAAAATAGCTGAAAACAGCTTCAAAATGCGTCACCTGGATGCAAAGTTATAACGGTTTGCTGTAAATACTGTATTGCTTAGGTGGATTTCGACTATATATGAATTTACTTGATTTTAAAGATTTCGAATTTCTATGTTGGCTAGGCGCACGTGCGAGGTGTCAAAAGACGCGTCTCCGCGCGGGCTAGCGTTCTGTGATATTACTGGAATTTATGCTGAAGAAAATTTTAGACTTTTGGTCAAAAAACGGGTTTTTCGACCGAAAAGTATGTTAAAACCGGGAATTACGACTACCAAACGGGACTCGAGCACGCGGAACGCGCACCAGAATACAGGTAAGGCAGGCAAGTATCTATTTAAACTAAAACAAATGTGGTTTTGCAGAGAAATTTTGAGATAAAAATTAATTTAATTTTTCGTAAAGAAAAATATTGAAAATTTTTCTATGTCCTGAAACGAAAAAATATTTTCGCGTAAAAGTCAATAAAAATTAGTCAGATAGTAGGACGGAACCTGTTTATGATCAAAATAGCTGAAAACAGCTTCAAAATGCGTCACCTGGATGCAAAGTTATAACGGTTTGCTGTAAATACTGTATTGCTTAGGTGGATTTCGACTATATATGAATTTACTTGATTTTAAAGATTTCGAATTTCTATGTTGGCTAGGCGCACGTGCGAGGTGTCAAAAGACGCGTCTCCGCGCGGGCTAGCGTTCTGTGATATTACTGGAATTTATGCTGAAGAAAATTTTAGACTTTTGGTCAAAAAACGGGTTTTTCGACCGAAAAGTATGTTAAAACCGGGAATTACGACTACCAAACGGGACTCGAGCACGCGGAACGCGCACCAGAATACAGGTAAGGCAGGCAAGTATCTATTTAAACTAAAACAAATGTGGTTTTGCAGAGAAATTTTGAGATAAAAATTAATTTAATTTTTCGTAAAGAAAAATATTGAAAATTTTTCTATGTCCTGAAACGAAAAAATATTTTCGCGTAAAAGTCAATAAAAATTAGTCAGATAGTAGGACGGAACCTGTTTATGATCAAAATAGCTGAAAACAGCTTCAAAATGCGTCACCTGGATGCAAAGTTATAACGGTTTGCTGTAAATACTGTATTGCTTAGGTGGATTTCGACTATATATGAATTTACTTGATTTTAAAGATTTCGAATTTCTATGTTGGCTAGGCGCACGTGCGAGGTGTCAAAAGACGCGTCTCCGCGCGGGCTAGCGTTCTGTGATATTACTGGAATTTATGCTGAAGAAAATTTTAGACTTTTGGTCAAAAAACGGGTTTTTCGACCGAAAAGTATGTTAAAACCGGGAATTACGACTACCAAACGGGACTCGAGCACGCGGAACGCGCACCAGAATACAGGTAAGGCAGGCAAGTATCTATTTAAACTAAAACAAATGTGGTTTTGCAGAGAAATTTTGAGATAAAAATTAATTTAATTTTTCGTAAAGAAAAATATTGAAAATTTTTCTATGTCCTGAAACGAAAAAATATTTTCGCGTAAAAGTCAATAAAAATTAGTCAGATAGTAGGACGGAACCTGTTTATGATCAAAATAGCTGAAAACAGCTTCAAAATGCGTCACCTGGATGCAAAGTTATAACGGTTTGCTGTAAATACTGTATTGCTTAGGTGGATTTCGACTATATATGAATTTACTTGATTTTAAAGATTTCGAATTTCTATGTTGGCTAGGCGCACGTGCGAGGTGTCAAAAGACGCGTCTCCGCGCGGGCTAGCGTTCTGTGATATTACTGGAATTTATGCTGAAGAAAATTTTAGACTTTTGGTCAAAAAACGGGTTTTTCGACCGAAAAGTATGTTAAAACCGGGAATTACGACTACCAAACGGGACTCGAGCACGCGGAACGCGCACCAGAATACAGGTAAGGCAGGCAAGTATCTATTTAAACTAAAACAAATGTGGTTTTGCAGAGAAATTTTGAGATAAAAATTAATTTAATTTTTCGTAAAGAAAAATATTGAAAATTTTTCTATGTCCTGAAACGAAAAAATATTTTCGCGTAAAAGTCAATAAAAATTAGTCAGATAGTAGGACGGAACCTGTTTATGATCAAAATAGCTGAAAACAGCTTCAAAATGCGTCACCTGGATGCAAAGTTATAACGGTTTGCTGTAAATACTGTATTGCTTTTTTTTTTTTTTTTTTTGGATGGGAAATCATCAAATGACTTCTCCCGCTCTGGGCAGAGCGAGAGGGTGTGTCAGACTTTTACTGACTAAAACCCACCCGTGTTCCTTCCGTTGCCTGTGTGCCGGGGCCGCGATATCCCTTTCAGACAAACCCGCAACCCCAGCAGGCATTGGTCTTTCGACCCCGTCGGTTGATGCTGACATCTCTTTGAGGCGCGCGTGGAACACAACGCGCCGTCGACACGGGCCTGGTCCTGATCGGACGGCGAGCTGCCCATTGCTCACCGTCCGCAGGCCCGCGCCTACGGTGGCCGGAAGTCGGCTCTTGACTCCCGACGCCCGGGGCGTCTCCTGCGGCGACTAGGGCCGCGAGGGCGTGCAGCTTGCATCTCCCTCGCGCGCCCCGCCTCCTCCTTCGCGAGCATAACTGCTTCGCAGAAGGAGGTGACGGCCTCCCATGCACTCTCGCGCCGAACCATGGCCTGAACCAGGGCCGGACGCGAGAGATCGTCGCCGCCGATCGCCTCCGTGAGGACACGGCGGTGCTCCGCCCAAGCCGGGCAGACCTCCACCGTATGCTCCACCGTGTCCTCCGGGCGATCCACACAGTGGTGACACCCGGGCGTTTCCTCCCGCCTAATTCGGAACAGGAACCTCCCGAAACAACCGTGTCCGGTGAGGACCTGCGTCAGGCGGAAGGTGAGGACGCCATGGCGCCTCTCAAGCCACTCCTCAAAGAGGGGACTTATCGCCGCAATTGTGGCGTGCCCAGCGCTGGGTTGCGACAATCGCACACTCCATGCCGCCATGAGATCCCGCCGGAGCAATACTGTATTGCTTAGGTGGATTTCGACTATATATGAATTTACTTGATTTTAAAGATTTCGAATTTCTATGTTGGCTAGGCGCACGTGCGAGGTGTCAAAAGACGCGTCTCCGCGCGGGCTAGCGTTCTGTGATATTACTGGAATTTATGCTGAAGAAAATTTTAGACTTTTGGTCAAAAAACGGGTTTTTCGACCGAAAAGTATGTTAAAACCGGGAATTACGACTACCAAACGGGACTCGAGCACGCGGAACGCGCACCAGAATACAGGTAAGGCAGGCAAGTATCTATTTAAACTAAAACAAATGTGGTTTTGCAGAGAAATTTTGAGATAAAAATTAATTTAATTTTTCGTAAAGAAAAATATTGAAAATTTTTCTATGTCCTGAAACGAAAAAATATTTTCGCGTAAAAGTCAATAAAAATTAGTCAGATAGTAGGACGGAACCTGTTTATGATCAAAATAGCTGAAAACAGCTTCAAAATGCGTCACCTGGATGCAAAGTTATAACGGTTTGCTGTAAATACTGTATTGCTTAGGTGGATTTCGACTATATATGAATTTACTTGATTTTAAAGATTTCGAATTTCTATGTTGGCTAGGCGCACGTGCGAGGTGTCAAAAGACGCGTCTCCGCGCGGGCTAGCGTTCTGTGATATTACTGGAATTTATGCTGAAGAAAATTTTAGACTTTTGGTCAAAAAACGGGTTTTTCGACCGAAAAGTATGTTAAAACCGGGAATTACGACTACCAAACGGGACTCGAGCACGCGGAACGCGCACCAGAATACAGGTAAGGCAGGCAAGTATCTATTTAAACTAAAACAAATGTGGTTTTGCAGAGAAATTTTGAGATAAAAATTAATTTAATTTTTCGTAAAGAAAAATATTGAAAATTTTTCTATGTCCTGAAACGAAAAAATATTTTCGCGTAAAAGTCAATAAAAATTAGTCAGATAGTAGGACGGAACCTGTTTATGATCAAAATAGCTGAAAACAGCTTCAAAATGCGTCACCTGGATGCAAAGTTATAACGGTTTGCTGTAAATACTGTATTGCTTAGGTGGATTTCGACTATATATGAATTTACTTGATTTTAAAGATTTCGAATTTCTATGTTGGCTAGGCGCACGTGCGAGGTGTCAAAAGACGCGTCTCCGCGCGGGCTAGCGTTCTGTGATATTACTGGAATTTATGCTGAAGAAAATTTTAGACTTTTGGTCAAAAAACGGGTTTTTCGACCGAAAAGTATGTTAAAACCGGGAATTACGACTACCAAACGGGACTCGAGCACGCGGAACGCGCACCAGAATACAGGTAAGGCAGGCAAGTATCTATTTAAACTAAAACAAATGTGGTTTTGCAGAGAAATTTTGAGATAAAAATTAATTTAATTTTTCGTAAAGAAAAATATTGAAAATTTTTCTATGTCCTGAAACGAAAAAATATTTTCGCGTAAAAGTCAATAAAAATTAGTCAGATAGTAGGACGGAACCTGTTTATGATCAAAATAGCTGAAAACAGCTTCAAAATGCGTCACCTGGATGCAAAGTTATAACGGTTTGCTGTAAATACTGTATTGCTTAGGTGGATTTCGACTATATATGAATTTACTTGATTTTAAAGATTTCGAATTTCTATGTTGGCTAGGCGCACGTGCGAGGTGTCAAAAGACGCGTCTCCGCGCGGGCTAGCGTTCTGTGATATTACTGGAATTTATGCTGAAGAAAATTTTAGACTTTTGGTCAAAAAACGGGTTTTTCGACCGAAAAGTATGTTAAAACCGGGAATTACGACTACCAAACGGGACTCGAGCACGCGGAACGCGCACCAGAATACAGGTAAGGCAGGCAAGTATCTATTTAAACTAAAACAAATGTGGTTTTGCAGAGAAATTTTGAGATAAAAATTAATTTAATTTTTCGTAAAGAAAAATATTGAAAATTTTTCTATGTCCTGAAACGAAAAAATATTTTCGCGTAAAAGTCAATAAAAATTAGTCAGATAGTAGGACGGAACCTGTTTATGATCAAAATAGCTGAAAACAGCTTCAAAATGCGTCACCTGGATGCAAAGTTATAACGGTTTGCTGTAAATACTGTATTGCTTTTTTTTTTTTTTTTTTTTTTTTTTTGGATGGGAAATCATCAAATGACTTCTCCCGCTCTGGGCAGAGCGAGAGGGTGTGTCAGACTTTTACTGACTAAAACCCACCCGTGTTCCTTCCGTTGCCTGTGTGCCGGGGCCGCGATATCCCTTTCAGACAAACCCGCAACCCCAGCAGGCATTGGTCTTTCGACCCCGTCGGTTGATGCTGACATCTCTTTGAGGCGCGCGTGGAACACAACGCGCCGTCGACACGGGCCTGGTCCTGATCGGACGGCGAGCTGCCCATTGCTCACCGTCCGCAGGCCCGCGCCTACGGTGGCCGGAAGTCGGCTCTTGACTCCCGACGCCCGGGGCGTCTCCTGCGGCGACTAGGGCCGCGAGGGCGTGCAGCTTGCATCTCCCTCGCGCGCCCCGCCTCCTCCTTCGCGAGCATAACTGCTTCGCAGAAGGAGGTGACGGCCTCCCATGCACTCTCGCGCCGAACCATGGCCTGAACCAGGGCTGGACGCGAGAGATCGCCGCCGCCGATCGCCTCCGTGAGGACACGGCGGTGCTCCGCCCAAGCCGGGCAGACCTCCACCGTATGCTCCACCGTGTCCTCCGGGCGATCCACACAGTGGTGACACCCGGGCGTTTCCTCCCGCCTAATTCGGAACAGGAACCTCCCGAAACAACCGTGTCCGGTGAGGACCTGCGTCAGGCGGAAGGTGAGGACGCCATGGCGCCTCTCAAGCCACTCCTCAAAGAGGGGACTTATCGCCGCAATTGTGGCGTGCCCAGCGCTGGGTTGCGACAATCGCACACTCCATGCCGCCATGAGATCCCGCCGGAGCAATACTGTATTGCTTAGGTGGATTTCGACTATATATGAATTTACTTGATTTTAAAGATTTCGAATTTCTATGTTGGCTAGGCGCACGTGCGAGGTGTCAAAAGACGCGTCTCCGCGCGGGCTAGCGTTCTGTGATATTACTGGAATTTATGCTGAAGAAAATTTTAGACTTTTGGTCAAAAAACGGGTTTTTCGACCGAAAAGTATGTTAAAACCGGGAATTACGACTACCAAACGGGACTCGAGCACGCGGAACGCGCACCAGAATACAGGTAAGGCAGGCAAGTATCTATTTAAACTAAAACAAATGTGGTTTTGCAGAGAAATTTTGAGATAAAAATTAATTTAATTTTTCGTAAAGAAAAATATTGAAAATTTTTCTATGTCCTGAAACGAAAAAATATTTTCGCGTAAAAGTCAATAAAAATTAGTCAGATAGTAGGACGGAACCTGTTTATGATCAAAATAGCTGAAAACAGCTTCAAAATGCGTCACCTGGATGCAAAGTTATAACGGTTTGCTGTAAATACTGTATTGCTTAGGTGGATTTCGACTATATATGAATTTACTTGATTTTAAAGATTTCGAATTTCTATGTTGGCTAGGCGCACGTGCGAGGTGTCAAAAGACGCGTCTCCGCGCGGGCTAGCGTTCTGTGATATTACTGGAATTTATGCTGAAGAAAATTTTAGACTTTTGGTCAAAAAACGGGTTTTTCGACCGAAAAGTATGTTAAAACCGGGAATTACGACTACCAAACGGGACTCGAGCACGCGGAACGCGCACCAGAATACAGGTAAGGCAGGCAAGTATCTATTTAAACTAAAACAAATGTGGTTTTGCAGAGAAATTTTGAGATAAAAATTAATTTAATTTTTCGTAAAGAAAAATATTGAAAATTTTTCTATGTCCTGAAACGAAAAAATATTTTCGCGTAAAAGTCAATAAAAATTAGTCAGATAGTAGGACGGAACCTGTTTATGATCAAAATAGCTGAAAACAGCTTCAAAATGCGTCACCTGGATGCAAAGTTATAACGGTTTGCTGTAAATACTGTATTGCTTAGGTGGATTTCGACTATATATGAATTTACTTGATTTTAAAGATTTCGAATTTCTATGTTGGCTAGGCGCACGTGCGAGGTGTCAAAAGACGCGTCTCCGCGCGGGCTAGCGTTCTGTGATATTACTGGAATTTATGCTGAAGAAAATTTTAGACTTTTGGTCAAAAAACGGGTTTTTCGACCGAAAAGTATGTTAAAACCGGGAATTACGACTACCAAACGGGACTCGAGCACGCGGAACGCGCACCAGAATACAGGTAAGGCAGGCAAGTATCTATTTAAACTAAAACAAATGTGGTTTTGCAGAGAAATTTTGAGATAAAAATTAATTTAATTTTTCGTAAAGAAAAATATTGAAAATTTTTCTATGTCCTGAAACGAAAAAATATTTTCGCGTAAAAGTCAATAAAAATTAGTCAGATAGTAGGACGGAACCTGTTTATGATCAAAATAGCTGAAAACAGCTTCAAAATGCGTCACCTGGATGCAAAGTTATAACGGTTTGCTGTAAATACTGTATTGCTTAGGTGGATTTCGACTATATATGAATTTACTTGATTTTAAAGATTTCGAATTTCTATGTTGGCTAGGCGCACGTGCGAGGTGTCAAAAGACGCGTCTCCGCGCGGGCTAGCGTTCTGTGATATTACTGGAATTTATGCTGAAGAAAATTTTAGACTTTTGGTCAAAAAACGGGTTTTTCGACCGAAAAGTATGTTAAAACCGGGAATTACGACTACCAAACGGGACTCGAGCACGCGGAACGCGCACCAGAATACAGGTAAGGCAGGCAAGTATCTATTTAAACTAAAACAAATGTGGTTTTGCAGAGAAATTTTGAGATAAAAATTAATTTAATTTTTCGTAAAGAAAAATATTGAAAATTTTTCTATGTCCTGAAACGAAAAAATATTTTCGCGTAAAAGTCAATAAAAATTAGTCAGATAGTAGGACGGAACCTGTTTATGATCAAAATAGCTGAAAACAGCTTCAAAATGCGTCACCTGGATGCAAAGTTATAACGGTTTGCTGTAAATACTGTATTGCTTAGGTGGATTTCGACTATATATGAATTTACTTGATTTTAAAGATTTCGAATTTCTATGTTGGCTAGGCGCACGTGCGA
Source organism: Agrochola lota (assembly GCA_947364205.1). Taxonomy (NCBI): domain Eukaryota; kingdom Metazoa; phylum Arthropoda; class Insecta; order Lepidoptera; family Noctuidae; genus Agrochola; species Agrochola lota. Next base: position 23,421,135 of record OX376223.1, read on the forward strand.
GGTGTCAAAAGACGCGTCTCCGCGCGGGCTAGCGTTCTGTGATATTACTGGAATTTATGCTGAAGAAAATTTTAGACTTTTGGTCAAAAAACGGGTTTTTCGACCGAAAAGTATGTTAAAACCGGGAATTACGACTACCAAACGGGACTCGAGCACGCGGAACGCGCACCAGAATACAGGTAAGGCAGGCAAGTATCTATTTAAACTAAAACAAATGTGGTTTTGCAGAGAAATTTTGAGATAAAAATTAATTTAATTTTTCGTAAAGAAAAATATTGAAAATTTTTCTATGTCCTGAAACGAAAAAATATTTTCGCGTAAAAGTCAATAAAAATTAGTCAGATAGTAGGACGGAACCTGTTTATGATCAAAATAGCTGAAAACAGCTTCAAAATGCGTCACCTGGATGCAAAGTTATAACGGTTTGCTGTAAATACTGTATTGCTTAGGTGGATTTCGACTATATATGAATTTACTTGATTTTAAAGATTTCGAATTTCTATGTTGGCTAGGCGCACGTGCGAGGTGTCAAAAGACGCGTCTCCGCGCGGGCTAGCGTTCTGTGATATTACTGGAATTTATGCTGAAGAAAATTTTAGACTTTTGGTCAAAAAACGGGTTTTTCGACCGAAAAGTATGTTAAAACCGGGAATTACGACTACCAAACGGGACTCGAGCACGCGGAACGCGCACCAGAATACAGGTAAGGCAGGCAAGTATCTATTTAAACTAAAACAAATGTGGTTTTGCAGAGAAATTTTGAGATAAAAATTAATTTAATTTTTCGTAAAGAAAAATATTGAAAATTTTTCTATGTCCTGAAACGAAAAAATATTTTCGCGTAAAAGTCAATAAAAATTAGTCAGATAGTAGGACGGAACCTGTTTATGATCAAAATAGCTGAAAACAGCTTCAAAATGCGTCACCTGGATGCAAAGTTATAACGGTTTGCTGTAAATACTGTATTGCTTTTTTTTTTTTTTTTTGGATGGGAAATCATCAAATGACTTCTCCCGCTCTGGGCAGAGCGAGAGGGTGTGTCAGACTTTTACTGACTAAAACCCACCCGTGTTCCTTCCGTTGCCTGTGTGCCGGGGCCGCGATATCCCTTTCAGACAAACCCGCAACCCCAGCAGGCATTGGTCTTTCGACCCCGTCGGTTGATGCTGACATCTCTTTGAGGCGCGCGTGGAACACAACGCGCCGTCGACACGGGCCTGGTCCTGATCGGACGGCGAGCTGCCCATTGCTCACCGTCCGCAGGCCCGCGCCTACGGTGGCCGGAAGTCGGCTCTTGACTCCCGACGCCCGGGGCGTCTCCTGCGGCGACTAGGGCCGCGAGGGCGTGCAGCTTGCATCTCCCTCGCGCGCCCCGCCTCCTCCTTCGCGAGCATAACTGCTTCGCAGAAGGAGGTGACGGCCTCCCATGCACTCTCGCGCCGAACCATGGCCTGAACCAGGGCTGGACGCGAGAGATCGCCGCCGCCGATCGCCTCCGTGAGGACACGGCGGTGCTCCGCCCAAGCCGGGCAGACCTCCACCGTATGCTCCACCGTGTCCTCCGGGCGATCCACACAGTGGTGACACCCGGGCGTTTCCTCCCGCCTAATTCGGAACAGGAACCTCCCGAAACAACCGTGTCCGGTGAGGACCTGCGTCAGGCGGAAGGTGAGGACGCCATGGCGCCTCTCAAGCCACTCCTCAAAGAGGGGACTTATCGCCGCAATTGTGGCGTGCCCAGCGCTGGGTTGCGACAATCGCACACTCCATGCCGCCATGAGATCCCGCCGGAGCTCTGTCCGCTGTGCCGTGATCTCTCGCGGCAGCGGAGTTACACCCCGGCGTTTCGCCTCCTCGCGCAACTCCCACATGTGCGCGAGGACTTTCGCCTCCAGATCCCATGGCGGTAGTCCGGCAAGGAGGCTCGCCGCCTCACGGGAGACCGTGCGGTATCCCCGGACCAGCCTGATGGCCATGACCCTTTGGGACGCGTTCAACCGCCGGGCCGGTCGCAGCCTCAATGAACGCGCCCACACCGGTGCCCCGTAAAGGGCCATGGACCGCACGACCCCCGCGTAAAGCCTCCGGCAGGAGGCGTTTGGACCCCCTAGGTTGGGCAGAAGCCGCTTCAGAGCAGCCCCAGCCCTATCCAGTTTGGGAGCCAAACGTCGGAAGTGCTCCACGAAGTTCCACCGGCTGTCGAGGACGAGTCCCAGGTACTTCATCGTCGACTCGACGCCGATGTGAACCCCTCCCGCCGTTATCTGGGAACCCGACAGTGGCGCGTTCCGAGGACCATAGAAACACATGGCCTCGGACTTGTGCAAGGCCACCTCGAGTCCCAGTTGCCGGATCCTATCGACGATTGTCGCAACCCAACGTGTCGCTAGTTCGGCCGCCGCCTCATGCGACCTCCCCTGCACCAGGACCAGCGTGTCGTCAGCGTAGCAGACCACGCTGACGCCGCTAGGGAGGTCGGCGCGCAGCACCCAGTCGTAGCCGATGTCCCACAGATGCGGCCCCAGGACCGATCCCTGCGGGACACCGCACGACATCTCTCGCCGGTTCCACTCTCCGTGGTGACCGGGGTAGATGACGGCCCTATCCGTCAAATAGGCCTCGACCACTCGACAGAGGTAGGTCGGCATCCGGTGATACCGGAGTGCCTCCCTAATGCAACTCCAGGGCAGGGTGTTGAAGGCATTGGCGATGTCGAGAGACACCGCCAAGACGACCCCACCCCGGGCAACAGCATCCCCCGTCGTGAGGGCTCGAACGCGCATGATGGCATCCACCGTAGAGCGCCCCTTGCGGAAACCAAACTGGCTGTCCGCCAAATCCGGCCCCACTCGCTCCAGCCGCCCGACAAGGCGGTCTGCAATTACTCTTTCAAAGAGCTTGCCCACCTCGTCGAGCAGCACGATGGGCCGGTAAGCGGACGGAGAGTCCGCCGGGCGCCCCGGCTTCTTAATGAGGACCAGTTTCCCTGTCTTCCAACGAAGTGGGAACTGGCCTCTCTCCAAGCATGCGCTTAGGAGCCCCCTAAGTCGAGGCCCGAGAGCCTCTAAGGCCAGAACCCAGGCTTTTCCAGGTAAGCCGTCGGGTCCTGGGGCGGTATTTTTGGCACTCAGCCTACGTACCGCCACTCTCAAATCTACCTCGGTCACCTCCGGAGGTTCATCGTCGTCGTCAGTGGTGTGGTCCGCATCGGGCACCGCAGGAGGCGGAGCCATGGGCGGGGGAGTGTGTTCCCCTCGCGAAGGGAACAGAGCGCTCACCACGTCCTCCACGAGCTGGGGCCGGAGACTCTGCGTCAGCGGGGGAGCCCATGGGCGGAGTTTATCTCGCACCCATTTGTATGGGCGTCCCCACGGATCTCTGTTCAGAGTCTCCAGCGACTCCTCGCGGGCCACTCCTCTGGCCCGCCCGATCTCCGCTCGGAGGGCGGTCTTCGCCGCTCTGTACCCTTCGTACAGCTCCGCCTCAATGGCTTCCGTATCCGGAGGGCGGATACGGAGCCTGCGGTGCCTGGAGTACCGGTGGCGCGCATCAACGCACGCCGCGCGTAGAGCGGTCAGCTCACGCGACCACCAGTACACCTGGCGCCGAGCACTTCCGGGCTGGACCCGGGGCATTGCCACGTCGCATATTACGGACATGGCCTCCCGGAACCACTCCGCCTCGTCATTGATGTCGGCAGGCCTGTCCGGTGATGACACCCAGGCCTGCACGATCGAGGCCTCCAGGAGGAGCTCCCGGTCCAGCTGCTTCAGCGCCCACCGCGGACCACTCGGGGTCTGTCGGACCGGCGCGCCCGACGTCTGGGCGGAGACCTCAAACCGAATGTACCGGTGATCGGAATAGGTCTCCACCCCCTCCATGACGCGCCAGTCGATGACACGCGGCGACAGAGCGGGGCTGGCGAACGAGATGTCCACCACTGATTCACCCCGCATCCGCACACACGTGGGGACAGAACCCCGGTTTAGGACGACCAGGCCCGTCTCCAGAGCCCAGTCCTCCACCATCCTGCCCCGTGTGTCCGTATACCGGGAACCCCAAGCCACGTTTTTGGCATTGAAGTCCCCGAGGACGATCACGGGCAGGGGATGGTACCCGACGACGATGACTCTCAACTCCCCAAGGGAGTTGTGGAACTCGGCGAGAGTTCGGCTCGGGGAGAAGTACGCTCCTGCCACGACAATCTCCCCGAACCGTGCTGCCACGCAGCCCGATCCCCTCTTGACGGCCTCGAGGGACGGGGTACCGGCGGCGGCCGACGAAATAATGGTCACTGAGCCGCTCAGGTCCTCCACCCAGTCATCCCTGGGCGGGACAAAGTACGGCTCAGCGACCACGGCGATGTTAATCGACCACTGCGCCATGCTCTGGAGCAACAGATCCTGAGCGGCGGCGCAGTGGTTGATGTTCGCCTGAAGGAGGCGTAATGGGGCCATCAATGGCAATCCATTTCAGCCTCCTCCCGGGCCCCCTGTGATGGCCCTGCCGCGGTGCTAGCGGCGACGACGGCGCCAGTAGAGGCGGCAACGGCAGCGGCAACGGTGGCGGCTGCGGCGGTGACGGCGGTGGCGGAAGGCTTGCCCCTGCCCCTGGATTTGGCAGGTGGAGCGCAGGCCTTGCTCCCAGCCCGGTGATCGGCCGGCTTGCCAGCCGCCGCACACGCATAACAGTGCGGCGTGGCATTGCACGAGCCGGCCTTGTGACCGGGCCGACCACAGCGGAAGCATTCCTCGCTGCGGTCCACCTCCGAGGTGCACTGCGCTCCTACGTGGTGCCCCACCCGGCAGCGGAAGCACCTCAGTGGTCTGGGTTCCAGCAGTTTCACCTGCGCGGATACCCAGCCCACCCGGAGCCTTTGGCCCTCCCCGGCTATCTTTTGGGCCGCCGACACGGGGCAGCTCACCGTTATGGTTTGCATGCCCGTGTTGTCAGGACGGATAGTGCCTGCCCTCACCTGCTCGGCAGAGCACCCTCCGGTCCTAGCCACGGCGGCCACAACATCTTCCGCCGTCACGCAGTCGTCCAGGCCCAGGATGCGCACGTCAGCGCACTTGGTGGGCCTGGAGACTCGGGCCTCCTCCGCATTGAAGGACGCCCTGAGCCTTTCGGCCAGGGCGTCCGCGGTCGGGCCGCTGGCCGCACCGGGGATCTCCAGCATCCGAGCCCCCGTCGCAGTGACCTTCATCCGGAAGCCATCGGCGACGCCGATCTCCTCCAGGTTCACTGCCGCCCACGCCTTAGCGAGCACCTGCCGGTAGGTCACGCCCTTCTTCTCCGCTTCCGGCTGTAGTGTAATTACTACAGCTGCGGACTTCGGGGCGCGGAGCCTAGCCGCGGCGCTTCGCTTTTTGCGCTGCTGCTGCCTCTCCTTCCGATTGGCCGCCCTTTTGGCTTTTCCCGCCTGCCTTTTCTCTCCAGCTACTTGCCATTCGGCGTCGGCCAGAGAGGAATTAAGAGGCGGGGCCGGGGGCGACCGTCCTGCCGCCACAGCTGGGGTCCCCTTTCGCGCAGCCGTCCCGCCCTTTGTGGGCTTGGACGGCGCAACTTTCGCCGGAGGCGCCGGCTTGGCCGCGGGCTTAGCCGCGGGCTTGGCCGCTGGCTTAGCCGCGGGCTTGGCCGCTGGCTTGGCCGCGGACTTGGCCGCAAGCTTGGCCGCAGGCGTGGCCGGAGTAGCCACGGTGGCGGCAAAAGTTGCCGGCCTGCTCGCCGCTAGCGGAGGGCGCAGGACAATGCCCTCCATCACGGAAAACCGGCTGCTGAGTGCGGCCAGCTCCTGCCGCACCAGGGTCAAAACCCGGTCCTCCGCCTGCGACTGCATCGCTCCCCCCTGGGGCACCTCCCGGGGGCCAGCTCCTCGAAGCCGGGCCAGGTCCGCTCGGAGCTCCTCGTTCTCCTTTCGGAGAAGCTCGATAGTGGCCGTCAAGCGGCCGACCTCCACCCGCATCTCGGACAGTGCGTCCGATGGAGGCCCGACCTGAAGGGCCTTCGCTGCCGCCATTATGGAGGCCGTGGCAGCGGGCATGGCCTTGTCTTTAGAGGACTGAATCCTCTTCAAGCCCACAGCCCGGATGGCTGTTGCCACGACCTCCTCGAAGCTGCTGGCCGCCTCCTTCAGCTCGGAGCTGCCAGCGGCGTCCGGCTCACCGCCCGAGGACTCAGAGCCTCTGTTCGGCTCGCTGTCCTCCGGGGTAGTGAGCCTTCTGGCCACACCCCGTTCCCGAGGCCCGCCCCGCTTTATGAGCTTTTTGCGAGCCGCATTCAGCTCGCCATCAGAGGACGACCCCTCTGGTTTGGACCGCTTGAAGAAGTCGCTCTTCTTTGCGGCCCCCGTCTCAACGCGCTCCGGGCTCTCAGAAGAGCCCTTCGCGCCAGATGCGGAGTCGGATTCCGACCCCGAATCGCTCACCATCTCTACGCTTTTTATTTTATTTTTTGTTTTTGGTTTCGTCATACTTGATCCCACGAGTGTGGGGGATATAAATCGTCATTCCTAGGGTTACCCCCTGTCCCTAGGTAAGTGTACATTTGTAACCCAACCCAAGGATTCCACTGGTCCCCGGCTGGGGGTGCGCTAACGACTGATGCACCACCTGCAACTAAAAGTCACAGATGGCACTACTCCTCAGCCATCCATACCCTCGCCACGCACCAAAACTTGGTATTAGAGGAATTTTTTATAGAGGTTTACATCCTCGCGATCCGGGCGGTTAAGCCAAGATCCTCGTCCCGTTCCGAGTCACAAAACATGACCGTGAACTCTTTCCGGATTACGATATCGACGGGTGCAGTCAGGAGAATAAATTCTCCCGCTGCCAGCTCGTTGGCAGGGTGAGTGCACAACGAGCCCCGCCCCTGCTTCTCCAACATGGAGATCCCTCCTCTACGGACCTCCAGGTCCTAACCTCGCCCACTCGACCGTCCCTCTGTAAGCAGAGGGGGGAGTAGGCCACCATCCACCCTGGAGGAACGTAACGCTCTCCTCCTCGCAGAAATTCGCCATAAACAATACCCTCGCCAAAAAACTCCGCTACCTTTTTCGAAGAGTGTATTGTCCATGCCCAGAGTGCACCGGCCCAACGACTGCTCTTCCCCTCGGACGTATCCATAAGGGACCAGCAGGCATCAGGCACACGGGGAGGTTTTCTGCTCGCACCCCAAATACTGTATTGCTTAGGTGGATTTCGACTATATATGAATTTACTTGATTTTAAAGATTTCGAATTTCTATGTTGGCTAGGCGCACGTGCGAGGTGTCAAAAGACGCGTCTCCGCGCGGGCTAGCGTTCTGTGATATTACTGGAATTTATGCTGAAGAAAATTTTAGACTTTTGGTCAAAAAACGGGTTTTTCGACCGAAAAGTATGTTAAAACCGGGAATTACGACTACCAAACGGGACTCGAGCACGCGGAACGCGCACCAGAATACAGGTAAGGCAGGCAAGTATCTATTTAAACTAAAACAAATGTGGTTTTGCAGAGAAATTTTGAGATAAAAATTAATTTAATTTTTCGTAAAGAAAAATATTGAAAATTTTTCTATGTCCTGAAACGAAAAAATATTTTCGCGTAAAAGTCAATAAAAATTAGTCAGATAGTAGGACGGAACCTGTTTATGATCAAAATAGCTGAAAACAGCTTCAAAATGCGTCACCTGGATGCAAAGTTATAACGGTTTGCTGTAAATACTGTATTGCTTAGGTGGATTTCGACTATATATGAATTTACTTGATTTTAAAGATTTCGAATTTCTATGTTGGCTAGGCGCACGTGCGAGGTGTCAAAAGACGCGTCTCCGCGCGGGCTAGCGTTCTGTGATATTACTGGAATTTATGCTGAAGAAAATTTTAGACTTTTGGTCAAAAAACGGGTTTTTCGACCGAAAAGTATGTTAAAACCGGGAATTACGACTACCAAACGGGACTCGAGCACGCGGAACGCGCACCAGAATACAGGTAAGGCAGGCAAGTATCTATTTAAACTAAAACAAATGTGGTTTTGCAGAGAAATTTTGAGATAAAAATTAATTTAATTTTTCGTAAAGAAAAATATTGAAAATTTTTCTATGTCCTGAAACGAAAAAATATTTTCGCGTAAAAGTCAATAAAAATTAGTCAGATAGTAGGACGGAACCTGTTTATGATCAAAATAGCTGAAAACAGCTTCAAAATGCGTCACCTGGATGCAAAGTTATAACGGTTTGCTGTAAATACTGTATTGCTTTTTTTTTTTTTTTTTTTTTTTTTTGGATGGGAAATCATCAAATGACTTCTCCCGCTCTGGGCAGAGCGAGAGGGTGTGTCAGACTTTTACTGACTAAAACCCACCCGTGTTCCTTCCGTTGCCTGTGTGCCGGGGCCGCGATATCCCTTTCAGACAAACCCGCAACCCCAGCAGGCATTGGTCTTTCGACCCCGTCGGTTGATGCTGACATCTCTTTGAGGCGCGCGTGGAACACAACGCGCCGTCGACACGGGCCTGGTCCTGATCGGACGGCGAGCTGCCCATTGCTCACCGTCCGCAGGCCCGCGCCTACGGTGGCCGGAAGTCGGCTCTTGACTCCCGACGCCCGGGGCGTCTCCTGCGGCGACTAGGGCCGCGAGGGCGTGCAGCTTGCATCTCCCTCGCGCGCCCCGCCTCCTCCTTCGCGAGCATAACTGCTTCGCAGAAGGAGGTGACGGCCTCCCATGCACTCTCGCGCCGAACCATGGCCTGAACCAGGGCCGGACGCGAGAGATCGCCGCCGCCGATCGCCTCCGTGAGGACACGGCGGTGCTCCGCCCAAGCCGGGCAGACCTCCACCGTATGCTCCACCGTGTCCTCCGGGCGATCCACACAGTGGTGACACCCGGGCGTTTCCTCCCGCCTAATTCGGAACAGGAACCTCCCGAAACAACCGTGTCCGGTGAGGACCTGCGTCAGGCGGAAGGTGAGGACGCCGTGGCGCCTCTCAAGCCACTCCTCAAAGAGGGGACTTATCGCCGCAATTGTGGCGTGCCCAGCGCTGGGTTGCGACAATCGCACACTCCATGCCGCCATGAGATCCCGCCGGAGCTCTGTCCGCTGTGCCGTGATTTCTCGCGGCAGCGGAGTTACACCCCGGCGTTTTGCCTCCTCGCGCAACTCCCACATCTGCGCGAGGACTTTCGCCTCCAGATCCCATGGCGGTAGTCCGGCAAGGAGGCTTGCCGCCTCACGGGAGACCGTGCGGTATCCCCGGACCAGCCTGATGGCCATGACCCTTTGGGACGCGTTCAACCGCCGGGCCGGTCGCAGCCTCAGTGAACGCGCCCACACCGGTGCCCCGTAAAGGGCCATGGACCGCACGACCCCCGCGTAAAGCCTCCGGCAGGAGGCGTTTGGACCCCCTAGGTTGGGCAGAAGCCGCTTCAGAGCAGCCCCAGCCCTATCCAGTTTGGGAGCCAAACGTCGGAAGTGCTCCACGAAGTTCCACCGGCTGTCGAGGACGAGTCCCAGGTACTTCATCGTCGACTCGACGCCGATGTGAACCCCTCCCGCCGTTATCTGGGAACCCGACAGTGGCGCGTTCCGAGGACCATAGAAACACATGGCCTCGGACTTGTGCAAGGCCACCTCGAGTCCCAGTTGCCGGATCCTATCGACGATTGTCGCAACCCAACGTGTCGCTAGTTCGGCCGCCGCCTCATGCGACCTCCCCTGCACCAGGACCAGCGTGTCGTCAGCGTAGCAGACCACGCTGACGCCGCTAGGGAGGTCGGCGCGCAGCACCCAGTCGTAGCCGATGTCCCACAGATGCGGCCCCAGGACCGATCCCTGCGGGACACCGCACGACATCTCTCGCCGGTTCCACTCTCCGTGGTGACCGGGGTAGATGACGGCCCTATCCGTCAAATAGGCCTCGACCACTCGACAGAGGTAGGTCGGCATCCGGTGATACCGGAGTGCCTCCCTAATGCAACTCCAGGGCAGGGTGTTGAAGGCATTGGCGATGTCGAGAGACACCGCCAAGACGACCCCACCCCGGGCAACAGCATCCCCCGTCGTGAGGGCTCGAACGCGCATGATGGCATCCACCGTAGAGCGCCCCTTGCGGAAACCAAACTGGCTGTCCGCCAAATCCGGCCCCACTCGCTCCAGCCGCCCGACAAGGCGGTCTGCAATTACTCTTTCAAAGAGCTTGCCCACCTCGTCGAGCAGCACGATGGGCCGGTAAGCGGACGGAGAGTCCGCCGGGCGCCCCGGCTTCTTAATGAGGACCAGTTTCCCTGTCTTCCAACGAAGTGGGAACTGGCCTCTCTCCAAGCATGCGCTTAGGAGCCCCCTAAGTCGAGGCCCGAGAGCCTCTAAGGCCAGAACCCAGGCTTTTCCAGGTAAGCCGTCGGGTCCTGGGGCGGTATTTTTGGCACTCAGCCTACGTACCGCCACTCTCAAATCTACCTCGGTCACCTCCGGAGGTTCATCGTCGTCGTCAGTGGTGTGGTCCGCATCGGGCACCGCAGGAGGCGGAGCCATGGGCGGGGGAGTGTGTTCCCCTCGCGAAGGGAACAGAGCGCTCACCACGTCCTCCACGAGCTGGGGCCGGAGACTCTGCGTCAGCGGGGGAGCCCATGGGCGGAGTTTATCTCGCACCCATTTGTATGGGCGTCCCCACGGATCTCTGTTCAGAGTCTCCAGCGAATCCTCGCGGGCCACTCCTCTGGCCCGCCCGATCTCCGCTCGGAGGGCGGTCTTCGCCGCTCTGTACCCTTCGTACAGCTCCGCCTCAATGGCTTCCGTATCCGGAGGGCGGATACGGAGCCTGCGGTGCCTGGAGTACCGGTGGCGCGCATCAACGCACGCCGCGCGTAGAGCGGTCAGCTCACGCGACCACCAGTACACCTGGCGCCGAGCACTTCCGGGCTGGACCCGGGGCATTGCCACGTCACATATTACGGACATGGCCTCCCGGAACCACTCCGCCTCGTCATTGATGTCGGCAGGCCTGTCCGGTGATGACACCCAGGCCTGCACGATCGAGGCCTCCAGGAGGAGCTCCCGGTCCAGCTGCTTCAGCGCCCACCGCGGACCACTCGGGGTCTGTCGGACCGGCGCGCCCGACGTCTGGGCGGAGACCTCAAACCGAATGTACCGGTGATCGGAATAGGTCTCCACCCCCTCCATGACGCGCCAGTCGATGACACGCGGCGACAGAGCGGGGCTGGCGAACGAGATGTCCACCACTGATTCACCCCGCATCCGCACACACGTGGGGACAGAACCCCGGTTTAGGACGACCAGGCCCGTCTCCAGAGCCCAGTCCTCCACCATCCTGCCCCGTGTGTCCGTATACCGGGAACCCCAAGCCACGTTTTTGGCATTGAAGTCCCCGAGGACGATCACGGGCAGGGGATGGTACCCGACGACGATGACTCTCAACTCCCCAAGGGAGTTGTGGAACTCGGCGAGAGTTCGGCTCGGGGAGAAGTACGCTCCTGCCACGACAATCTCCCCGAACCGTGCTGCCACGCAGCCCGATCCCCTCTTGACGGCCTCGAGGGACGGGGTACCGGCGGCGGCCGACGAAATAATGGTCACTGAGCCGCTCAGGTCCTCCACCCAGTCATCCCTGGGCGGGACAAAGTACGGCTCAGCGACCACGGCGATGTTAATCGACCACTGCGCCATGCTCTGGAGCAACAGATCCTGAGCGGCGGCGCAGTGGTTGATGTTCGCCTGAAGGAGGCGTAATGGGGCCATCAATGGCAATCCATTTCAGCCTCCTCCCGGGCCCCCTGTGATGGCCCTGCCGCGGTGCTAGCGGCGACGACGGCGCCAGTAGAGGCGGCAACGGCAGCGGCAACGGTGGCGGCTGCGGCGGTGACGGCGGTGGCGGAAGGCTTGCCCCTGCCCCTGGATTTGGCAGGTGGAGCGCAGGCCTTGCTCCCGGCCCGGTGATCGGCCGGCTTGCCAGCCGCCGCACACGCATAGCAGTGCGGCGTGGCATTGCACGAGCCGGCCTTGTGACCGGGCCGACCACAGCGGAAGCATTCCTCGCTGCGGTCCACCTCCGAGGTGCACTGCGCTCCTACGTGGTGCCCCACCCGGCAGCGGAAGCACCTCAGTGGTCTGGGTTCCAGCAGTTTCACCTGCGCGGATACCCAGCCCACCCGGAGCCTTTGGCCCTCCCCGGCTATCTTTTGGGCCGCCGACACGGGGCAGCTCACCGTTATGGTTTGCATGCCCGTGTTGTCAGGACGGATAGTGCCTGCCCTCACCTGCTCGGCAGAGCACCCTCCGGTCCTAGCCACGGCGGCCACAACATCTTCCGCCGTCACGCAGTCGTCCAGGCCCAGGATGCGCATGTCAGCGCACTTGGTGGGCCTGGAGACTCGGGCCTCCTCCGCATTGAAAGACGCCCTGAGCCTTTCGGCCAGGGCGTCCGCGGTCGGGCCGCTGGCCGCACCGGGGATCTCCAGCATCCGAGCCCCCGTCGCAGTGACCTTCATCCGGAAGCCATCGGCGACGCCGATCTCCTCCAGGTTCACTGCCGCCCACGCCTTAGCGAGCACCTGACGGTAGGTCACGCCCTTCTTCTCCGCTTCCGGCTGTAGTGTGATTACTACAGCTGCGGACTTCGGGGCGCGGAGCCTAGCCGCGGCGCTTCGCTTTTTGCGCTGCTGCTGCCTCTCCTTCCGATTGGCCGCCCTTTTGGCTTTTCCCGCCTGCCTTTTCTCCCCGGCTACTTGCCATTCGGCGTCGGCCAGAGAGGAATTAAGAGGCGGGGCCGGGGGCGACCGTCCTGCCGCCACAGCTGGGGACCCCTTTCGCGCAGCCGTCCCGCCCTTTGTGGGCTTGGACGGCGCAACTTTCGCCGGAGGCGCCGGCTTGGCCGCGGACTTGGCCGCTGGCTTAGCCGCGGGCTTGGCCGCTGGCTTAGCCGCGGGCTTGGCCGCTGGCTTGGCCGCGGACTTGGCCGCAAGCTTGGCCGCAGGCGTGGCCGGAGTAGCCACGGTGGCGGCAAAAGTTGCCGGCCTGCTCGCCGCTAGCGGAGGGCGCAGGACAATGCCCTCCATCACGGAAAACCGGCTGCTGAGTGCGGCCAGCTCCTGCCGCACCAGGGTCAAAACCCGGTCCTCCGCCTGCGACTGCATCGCTCCCCCCTGGGGCACCTCCCGGGGGCCAGCTCCTCGAAGCCGGGCCAGGTCCGCTCGGAGCTCCTCGTTCTCCTTTCGGAGAAGCTCGATAGTGGCCGTCAAGCGGCCGACCTCCGCCCGCATCTCGGACAGTGCGTCCGATGGAGGCCCGACCTGTAGGGCCTTCGCTGCCGCCATTATGGAGGCCGTGGCAGCGGGCATGGCCTTGTCTTTAGAGGACTGAATCCTCTTCAAGCCCACAGCCCGGATGGCAGTTGCCACGACCTCCTCGAAGCTGCTGGCCGCCTCCTTCAGCTCGGAGCTGCCAGCGGCGTCCGGCTCACCGCCCGAGGACTCAGAGCCTCTGTTCGGCTCGCTGTCCTCCGGGGTAGTGAGCCTTCTGGCCACACCCCGTTCCCGAGGCCCGCCCCGCTTTATGAGCTTTTTGCGAGCCGCATTCAGCTCGCCATCAGAGGACGACCCCTCTGGTTTGGACCGCTTGAAGAAGTCGCTCTTCTTTGCGGCCCCCGTCTCAACGCGCTCCGGGCTCTCAGAAGAGCCCTTCGCGCCAGATGCGGAGTCGGATTCCGACCCCGAATCGCTCACCATCTCTACGCTTTTTATTTTATTTTTTGTTTTTGGTTTCGTCATACTTGATCCCACGAGTGTGGGGGATATAAATCGTCATTCCTAGGGTTACCCCCTGTCCCTAGGTAAGTGTACATTTGTAACCCAACCCAAGGATTCCACTGGTCCCCGGCTGGGGGTGCGCTAACGACTGATGCACCACCTGCAACTAAAAGTCACAGATGGCACTACTCCTCAGCCATCCATACCCTCGCCACGCACCAAAACTTGGTATTAGAGGAATTTTTTATAGAGGTTTACATCCTCGCGATCCGGGCGGTTAAGCCAAGATCCTCGTCCCGTTCCGAGTCACAAAACATGACCGTGAACTCTTTCCGGATTACGATATCGACGGGTGCAGTCAGGAGAATAAATTCTCCCGCTGCCAGCTCGTTGGCAGGGTGAGTGCACAACGAGCCCCGCCCCTGCTTCTCCAACATGGAGATCCCTCCTCTACGGACCTCCAGGTCCTAACCTCGCCCACTCGACCGTCCCTCTGTAAGCAGAGGGGGGAGTAGGCCACCATCCACCCTGGAGGAACGTAACGCTCTCCTCCTCGCAGAAATTCGCCATAAACAATACCCTCGCCAAAAAACTCCGCTACCTTTTTCGAAGAGTGTATTGTCCATGCCCAGAGTGCACCGGCCCAACGACTGCTCTTCCCCTCGGACGTATCCATAAGGGACCAGCAGGCATCAGGCACACGGGGAGGTTTTCTGCTCGCACCCCAAATACTGTATTGCTTAGGTGGATTTCGACTATATATGAATTTACTTGATTTTAAAGATTTCGAATTTCTATGTTGGCTAGGCGCACGTGCGAGGTGTCAAAAGACGCGTCTCCGCGCGGGCTAGCGTTCTGTGATATTACTGGAATTTATGCTGAAGAAAATTTTAGACTTTTGGTCAAAAAACGGGTTTTTCGACCGAAAAGTATGTTAAAACCGGGAATTACGACTACCAAACGGGACTCGAGCACGCGGAACGCGCACCAGAATACAGGTAAGGCAGGCAAGTATCTATTTAAACTAAAACAAATGTGGTTTTGCAGAGAAATTTTGAGATAAAAATTAATTTAATTTTTCGTAAAGAAAAATATTGAAAATTTTTCTATGTCCTGAAACGAAAAAATATTTTCGCGTAAAAGTCAATAAAAATTAGTCAGATAGTAGGACGGAACCTGTTTATGATCAAAATAGCTGAAAACAGCTTCAAAATGCGTCACCTGGATGCAAAGTTATAACGGTTTGCTGTAAATACTGTATTGCTTTTTTTTTTTTTTTTTTTTTTTTGAGGGTGGGAAATCATCAAATGACTTCTCCCGCTCTGGGCAGAGCGAGAGGGTGTGTCAGACTTTTACTGACTAAAACCCACCCGTGTTCCTTCCGTTGCCTGTGTGCCGGGGCCGCGATATCCCTTTCAGACAAACCCGCAACCCCAGCAGGCATTGGTCTTTCGACCCCGTCGGTTGATGCTGACATCTCTTTGAGGCGCGCGTGGAACACAACGCGCCGTCGACACGGGCCTGGTCCTGATCGGACGGCGAGCTGCCCATTGCTCACCGTCCGCAGGCCCGCGCCTACGGTGGCCGGAAGTCGGCTCTTGACTCCCGACGCCCGGGACGTCTCCTGCGGCGACTAGGGCCGCGAGGGCGTGCAGCTTGCATCTCCCTCGCGCGCCCCGCCTCCTCCTTCGCGAGCATAACTGCTTCGCAGAAGGAGGTGACGGCCTCCCATGCACTCTCGCGCCGAACCATGGCCTGAACCAGGGCCGGACGCGAGAGATCGCCGCCGCCGATCGCCTCCGTGAGGACACGGCGGTGCTCCGCCCAAGCCGGGCAGACCTCCACCGTATGCTCCACCGTGTCCTCCGGGCGATCCACACAGTGGTGACACCCGGGCGTTTCCTCCCGCCTAATTCGGAACAGGAACCTCCCGAAACAACCGTGTCCGGTGAGGACCTGCGTCAGGCGGAAGGTGAGGACGCCGTGGCGCCTCTCAAGCCACTCCTCAAAGAGGGGACTTATCGCCGCAATTGTGGCGTGCCCAGCGCTGGGTTGCGACAATCGCACACTCCATGCCGCCATGAGATCCCGCCGGAGCTCTGTCCGCTGTGCCGTGATTTCTCGCGGCAGCGGAGTTACACCCCGGCGTTTTGCCTCCTCGCGCAACTCCCACATCTGCGCGAGGACTTTCGCCTCCAGATCCCATGGCGGTAGTCCGGCAAGGAGGCTTGCCGCCTCACGGGAGACCGTGCGGTATCCCCGGACCAGCCTGATGGCCATGACCCTTTGGGACGCGTTCAACCGCCGGGCCGGTCGCAGCCTCAGTGAACGCGCCCACACCGGTGCCCCGTAAAGGGCCATGGACCGCACGACCCCCGCGTAAAGCCTCCGGCAGGAGGCGTTTGGACCCCCTAGGTTGGGCAGAAGCCGCTTCAGAGCAGCCCCAGCCCTATCCAGTTTGGGAGCCAAACGTCGGAAGTGCTCCACGAAGTTCCACCGGCTGTCGAGGACGAGTCCCAGGTACTTCATCGTCGACTCGACGCCGATGTGAACCCCTCCCGCCGTTATCTGGGAACCCGACAGTGGCGCGTTCCGAGGACCATAGAAACACATGGCCTCGGACTTGTGCAAGGCCACCTCGAGTCCCAGTTGCCGGATCCTATCGACGATTGTCGCAACCCAACGTGTCGCTAGTTCGGCCGCCGCCTCATGCGACCTCCCCTGCACCAGGACCAGCGTGTCGTCAGCGTAGCAGACCACGCTGACGCCGCTAGGGAGGTCGGCGCGCAGCACCCAGTCGTAGCCGATGTCCCACAGATGCGGCCCCAGGACCGATCCCTGCGGGACACCGCACGACATCTCTCGCCGGTTCCACTCTCCGTGGTGACCGGGGTAGATGACGGCCCTATCCGTCAAATAGGCCTCGACCACTCGACAGAGGTAGGTCGGCATCCGGTGATACCGGAGTGCCTCCCTAATGCAACTCCAGGGCAGGGTGTTGAAGGCATTGGCGATGTCGAGAGACACCGCCAAGACGACCCCACCCCGGGCAACAGCATCCCCCGTCGTGAGGGCTCGAACGCGCATGATGGCATCCACCGTAGAGCGCCCCTTGCGGAAACCAAACTGGCTGTCCGCCAAATCCGGCCCCACTCGCTCCAGCCGCCCGACAAGGCGGTCTGCAATTACTCTTTCAAAGAGCTTGCCCACCTCGTCGAGCAGCACGATGGGCCGGTAAGCGGACGGAGAGTCCGCCGGGCGCCCCGGCTTCTTAATGAGGACCAGTTTCCCTGTCTTCCAACGAAGTGGGAACTGGCCTCTCTCCAAGCATGCGCTTAGGAGCCCCCTAAGTCGAGGCCCGAGAGCCTCTAAGGCCAGAACCCAGGCTTTTCCAGGTAAGCCGTCGGGTCCTGGGGCGGTATTTTTGGCACTCAGCCTACGTACCGCCACTCTCAAATCTACCTCGGTCACCTCCGGAGGTTCATCGTCGTCGTCAGTGGTGTGGTCCGCATCGGGCACCGCAGGAGGCGGAGCCATGGGCGGGGGAGTGTGTTCCCCTCGCGAAGGGAACAGAGCGCTCACCACGTCCTCCACGAGCTGGGGCCGGAGACTCTGCGTCAGCGGGGGAGCCCATGGGCGGAGTTTATCTCGCACCCATTTGTATGGGCGTCCCCACGGATCTCTGTTCAGAGTCTCCAGCGACTCCTCGCGGGCCACTCCTCTGGCCCGCCCGATCTCCGCTCGGAGGGCGGTCTTCGCCGCTCTGTACCCTTCGTACAGCTCCGCCTCAATGGCTTCCGTATCCGGAGGGCGGATACGGAGCCTGCGGTGCCTGGAGTACCGGTGGCGCGCATCAACGCACGCCGCGCGTAGAGCGGTCAGCTCACGCGACCACCAGTACACCTGGCGCCGAGCACTTCCGGGCTGGACCCGGGGCATTGCCACGTCACATATTACGGACATGGCCTCCCGGAACCACTCCGCCTCGTCATTGATGTCGGCAGGCCTGTCCGGTGATGACACCCAGGCCTGCACGATCGAGGCCTCCAGGAGGAGCTCCCGGTCCAGCTGCTTCAGCGCCCACCGCGGACCACTCGGGGTCTGTCGGACCGGCGCGCCCGACGTCTGGGCGGAGACCTCAAACCGAATGTACCGGTGATCGGAATAGGTCTCCACCCCCTCCATGACGCGCCAGTCGATGACACGCGGCGACAGAGCGGGGCTGGCGAACGAGATGTCCACCACTGATTCACCCCGCATCCGCACACACGTGGGGACAGAACCCCGGTTTAGGACGACCAGGCCCGTCTCCAGAGCCCAGTCCTCCACCATCCTGCCCCGTGTGTCCGTGTACCGGGAACCCCAAGCCACGTTTTTGGCATTGAAGTCCCCGAGGACGATCACGGGCAGGGGATGGTACCCGACGACGATGACTCTCAACTCCCCAAGGGAGTTGTGGAACTCGGCGAGAGTTCGGCTCGGGGAGAAGTACGCTCCTGCCACGACAATCTCCCCGAACCGTGCTGCCACGCAGCCCGATCCCCTCTTGACGGCCTCGAGGGACGGGGTACCGGCGGCGGCCGACGAAATAATGGTCACTGAGCCGCTCAGGTCCTCCACCCAGTCATCCCTGGGCGGGACAAAGTACGGCTCAGCGACCACGGCGATGTTAATCGACCACTGCGCCATGCTCTGGAGCAACAGATCCTGAGCGGCGGCGCAGTGGTTGATGTTCGCCTGAAGGAGGCGTAATGGGGCCATCAATGGCAATCCATTTCAGCCTCCTCCCGGGCCCCCTGTGATGGCCCTGCCGCGGTGCTAGCGGCGACGACGGCGCCAGTAGAGGCGGCAACGGCAGCGGCAACGGTGGCGGCTGCGGCGGTGACGGCGGTGGCGGAAGGCTTGCCCCTGCCCCTGGATTTGGCAGGTGGAGCGCAGGCCTTGCTCCCGGCCCGGTGATCGGCCGGCTTGCCAGCCGCCGCACACGCATAGCAGTGCGGCGTGGCATTGCACGAGCCGGCCTTGTGACCGGGCCGACCACAGCGGAAGCATTCCTCGCTGCGGTCCACCTCCGAGGTGCACTGCGCTCCTACGTGGTGCCCCACCCGGCAGCGGAAGCACCTCAGTGGTCTGGGTTCCAGCAGTTTCACCTGCGCGGATACCCAGCCCACCCGGAGCCTTTGGCCCTCCCCGGCTATCTTTTGGGCCGCCGACACGGGGCAGCTCACCGTTATGGTTTGCATGCCCGTGTTGTCAGGACGGATAGTGCCTGCCCTCACCTGCTCGGCAGCGCACCCTCCGGTCCTAGCCACGGCGGCCACAACATCTTCCGCCGTCACGCAGTCGTCCAGGCCCAGGATGCGCATGTCAGCGCACTTGGTGGGCCTGGAGACTCGGGCCTCCCCCGCATTGAAAGACGCCCTGAGCCTTTCGGCCAGGGCGTCCGCGGTCGGGCCGCTGGCCGCACCGGGGATCTCCAGCATCCGAGCCCCCGTCGCAGTGACCTTCATCCGGAAGCCATCGGCGACGCCGATCTCCTCCAGGTTCACTGCCGCCCACGCCTTAGCGAGCACCTGACGGTAGGTCACGCCCTTCTTCTCCGCTTCCGGCTGTAGTGTGATTACTACAGCTGCGGACTTCGGGGCGCGGAGCCTAGCCGCGGCGCTTCGCTTTTTGCGCTGCTGCTGCCTCTCCTTCCGATTGGCCGCCCTTTTGGCTTTTCCCGCCTGCCTTTTCTCCCCGGCTACTTGCCATTCGGCGTCGGCCAGAGAGGAATTAAGAGGCGGGGCCGGGGGCGACCGTCCTGCCGCCACAGCTGGGGACCCCTTTCGCGCAGCCGTCCCGCCCTTTGTGGGCTTGGACGGCGCAACTTTCGCCGGAGGCGCCGGCTTGGCCGCGGACTTGGCCGCTGGCTTAGCCGCGGGCTTGGCCGCTGGCTTAGCCGCGGGCTTGGCCGCTGGCTTGGCCGCGGACTTGGCCGCAAGCTTGGCCGCAGGCGTGGCCGGAGTAGCCACGGTGGCGGCAAAAGTTGCCGGCCTGCTCGCCGCTAGCGGAGGGCGCAGGACAATGCCCTCCATCACGGAAAACCGGCTGCTGAGTGCGGCCAGCTCCTGCCGCACCAGGGTCAAAACCCGGTCCTCCGCCTGCGACTGCATCGCTCCCCCCTGGGGCACCTCCCGGGGGCCAGCTCCTCGAAGCCGGGCCAGGTCCGCTCGGAGCTCCTCGTTCTCCTTTCGGAGAAGCTCGATAGTGGCCGTCAAGCGGCCGACCTCCGCCCGCATCTCGGACAGTGCGTCCGATGGAGGCCCGACCTGTAGGGCCTTCGCTGCCGCCATTATGGAGGCCGTGGCAGCGGGCATGGCCTTGTCTTTAGAGGACTGAATCCTCTTCAAGCCCACAGCCCGGATGGCAGTTGCCACGACCTCCTCGAAGCTGCTGGCCGCCTCCTTCAGCTCGGAGCTGCCAGCGGCGTCCGGCTCACCGCCCGAGGACTCAGAGCCTCTGTTCGGCTCGCTGTCCTCCGGGGTAGTGAGCCTTCTGGCCACACCCCGTTCCCGAGGCCCGCCCCGCTTTATGAGCTTTTTGCGAGCCGCATTCAGCTCGCCATCAGAGGACGACCCCTCTGGTTTGGACCGCTTGAAGAAGTCGCTCTTCTTTGCGGCCCCCGTCTCAACGCGCTCCGGGCTCTCAGAAGAGCCCTTCGCGCCAGATGCGGAGTCGGATTCCGACCCCGAATCGCTCACCATCTCTACGCTTTTTATTTTATTTTTTGTTTTTGGTTTCGTCATACTTGATCCCACGAGTGTGGGGGATATAAATCGTCATTCCTAGGGTTACCCCCTGTCCCTAGGTAAGTGTACATTTGTAACCCAACCCAAGGATTCCACTGGTCCCCGGCTGGGGGTGCGCTAACGACTGATGCACCACCTGCAACTAAAAGTCACAGATGGCACTACTCCTCAGCCATCCATACCCTCGCCACGCACCAAAACTTGGTATTAGAGGAATTTTTTATAGAGGTTTACATCCTCGCGATCCGGGCGGTTAAGCCAAGATCCTCGTCCCGTTCCGAGTCACAAAACATGACCGTGAACTCTTTCCGGATTACGATATCGACGGGTGCAGTCAGGAGAATAAATTCTCCCGCTGCCAGCTCGTTGGCAGGGTGAGTGCACAACGAGCCCCGCCCCTGCTTCTCCAACATGGAGATCCCTCCTCTACGGACCTCCAGGTCCTAACCTCGCCCACTCGACCGTCCCTCTGTAAGCAGAGGGGGGAGTAGGCCACCATCCACCCTGGAGGAACGTAACGCTCTCCTCCTCGCAGAAATTCGCCATAAACAATACCCTCGCCAAAAAACTCCGCTACCTTTTTCGAAGAGTGTATTGTCCATGCCCAGAGTGCACCGGCCCAACGACTGCTCTTCCCCTCGGACGTATCCATAAGGGACCAGCAGGCATCAGGCACACGGGGAGGTTTTCTGCTCGCACCCCAAATACTGTATTGCTTAGGTGGATTTCGACTATATATGAATTTACTTGATTTTAAAGATTTCGAATTTCTATGTTGGCTAGGCGCACGTGCGAGGTGTCAAAAGACGCGTCTCCGCGCGGGCTAGCGTTCTGTGATATTACTGGAATTTATGCTGAAGAAAATTTTAGACTTTTGGTCAAAAAACGGGTTTTTCGACCGAAAAGTATGTTAAAACCGGGAATTACGACTACCAAACGGGACTCGAGCACGCGGAACGCGCACCAGAATACAGGTAAGGCAGGCAAGTATCTATTTAAACTAAAACAAATGTGGTTTTGCAGAGAAATTTTGAGATAAAAATTAATTTAATTTTTCGTAAAGAAAAATATTGAAAATTTTTCTATGTCCTGAAACGAAAAAATATTTTCGCGTAAAAGTCAATAAAAATTAGTCAGATAGTAGGACGGAACCTGTTTATGATCAAAATAGCTGAAAACAGCTTCAAAATGCGTCACCTGGATGCAAAGTTATAACGGTTTGCTGTAAATACTGTATTGCTTAGGTGGATTTCGACTATATATGAATTTACTTGATTTTAAAGATTTCGAATTTCTATGTTGGCTAGGCGCACGTGCGAGGTGTCAAAAGACGCGTCTCCGCGCGGGCTAGCGTTCTGTGATATTACTGGAATTTATGCTGAAGAAAATTTTAGACTTTTGGTCAAAAAACGGGTTTTTCGACCGAAAAGTATGTTAAAACCGGGAATTACGACTACCAAACGGGACTCGAGCACGCGGAACGCGCACCAGAATACAGGTAAGGCAGGCAAGTATCTATTTAAACTAAAACAAATGTGGTTTTGCAGAGAAATTTTGAGATAAAAATTAATTTAATTTTTCGTAAAGAAAAATATTGAAAATTTTTCTATGTCCTGAAACGAAAAAATATTTTCGCGTAAAAGTCAATAAAAATTAGTCAGATAGTAGGACGGAACCTGTTTATGATCAAAATAGCTGAAAACAGCTTCAAAATGCGTCACCTGGATGCAAAGTTATAACGGTTTGCTGTAAATACTGTATTGCTTAGGTGGATTTCGACTATATATGAATTTACTTGATTTTAAAGATTTCGAATTTCTATGTTGGCTAGGCGCACGTGCGAGGTGTCAAAAGACGCGTCTCCGCGCGGGCTAGCGTTCTGTGATATTACTGGAATTTATGCTGAAGAAAATTTTAGACTTTTGGTCAAAAAACGGGTTTTTCGACCGAAAAGTATGTTAAAACCGGGAATTACGACTACCAAACGGGACTCGAGCACGCGGAACGCGCACCAGAATACAGGTAAGGCAGGCAAGTATCTATTTAAACTAAAACAAATGTGGTTTTGCAGAGAAATTTTGAGATAAAAATTAATTTAATTTTTCGTAAAGAAAAATATTGAAAATTTTTCTATGTCCTGAAACGAAAAAATATTTTCGCGTAAAAGTCAATAAAAATTAGTCAGATAGTAGGACGGAACCTGTTTATGATCAAAATAGCTGAAAACAGCTTCAAAATGCGTCACCTGGATGCAAAGTTATAACGGTTTGCTGTAAATACTGTATTGCTTAGGTGGATTTCGACTATATATGAATTTACTTGATTTTAAAGATTTCGAATTTCTATGTTGGCTAGGCGCACGTGCGAGGTGTCAAAAGACGCGTCTCCGCGCGGGCTAGCGTTCTGTGATATTACTGGAATTTATGCTGAAGAAAATTTTAGACTTTTGGTCAAAAAACGGGTTTTTCGACCGAAAAGTATGTTAAAACCGGGAATTACGACTACCAAACGGGACTCGAGCACGCGGAACGCGCACCAGAATACAGGTAAGGCAGGCAAGTATCTATTTAAACTAAAACAAATGTGGTTTTGCAGAGAAATTTTGAGATAAAAATTAATTTAATTTTTCGTAAAGAAAAATATTGAAAATTTTTCTATGTCCTGAAACGAAAAAATATTTTCGCGTAAAAGTCAATAAAAATTAGTCAGATAGTAGGACGGAACCTGTTTATGATCAAAATAGCTGAAAACAGCTTCAAAATGCGTCACCTGGATGCAAAGTTATAACGGTTTGCTGTAAATACTGTATTGCTTTTTTTTTTTTTTTTTTTTTTTTTTTTTTGAGGGTGGGAAATCATCAAATGACTTCTCCCGCTCTGGGCAGAGCGAGAGGGTGTGTCAGACTTTTACTGACTAAAACCCACCCGTGTTCCTTCCGTTGCCTGTGTGCCGGGGCCGCGATATCCCTTTCAGACAAACCCGCAACCCCAGCAGGCATTGGTCTTTCGACCCCGTCGGTTGATGCTGACATCTCTTTGGGGCGCGCGTGGAACACAACGCGCCGTCGACACGGGCCTGGTCCTGATCGGACGGCGAGCTGCCCATTGCTCACCGTCCGCAGGCCCGCGCCTACGGTGGCCGGAAGTCGGCTCTTGACTCCCGACGCCCGGGACGTCTCCTGCGGCGACTAGGGCCGCGAGGGCGTGCAGCTTGCATCTCCCTCGCGCGCCCCGCCTCCTCCTTCGCGAGCATAACTGCTTCGCAGAAGGAGGTGACGGCCTCCCATGCACTCTCGCGCCGAACCATGGCCTGAACCAGGGCCGGACGCGAGAGATCGCCGCCGCCGATCGCCTCCGTGAGGACACGGCGGTGCTCCGCCCAAGCCGGGCAGACCTCCACCGTATGCTCCACCGTGTCCTCCGGGCGATCCGCACAGTGGTGACACCCGGGCGTTTCCTCCCGCCTAATTCGGAACAGGAACCTCCCGAAACAACCGTGTCCGGTGAGGACCTGCGTCAGGCGGAAGGTGAGGACGCCATGGCGCCTCTCAAGCCACTCCTCAAAGAGGGGACTTATCGCCGCAATTGTGGCGTGCCCAGCGCTGGGTTGCGACAATCGCACACTCCATGCCGCCATGAGATCCCGCCGGAGCTCTGTCCGCTGTGCCGTGATCTCTCGCGGCAGCGGAGTTACACCCCGGCGTTTCGCCTCCTCGCGCAACTCCCACATCTGCGCGAGGACTTTCGCCTCCAGATCCCATGGCGGTAGTCCGGCAAGGAGGCTCGCCGCCTCACGGGAGACCGTGCGGTATCCCCGGACCAGCCTGATGGCCATGACCCTTTGGGACGCGTTCAACCGCCGGGCCGGTCGCAGCCTCAGTGAACGCGCCCACACTGGTGCCCCGTAAAGGGCCATGGACCGCACGACCCCCGCGTAAAGCCTCCGGCAGGAGGCGTTTGGACCCCCTAGGTTGGGCAGAAGCCGCTTCAGAGCAGCCCCAGCCCTATCCAGTTTGGGAGCCAAACGTCGGAAGTGCTCTACGAAGTTCCACCGGCTGTCGAGGACGAGTCCCAGGTACTTCATCGTCGACTCGACGCCGATGTGAACCCCTCCCGCCGTTATCTGGGAACCCGACAGTGGCGCGTTCCGAGGACCATAGAAACTCATGGCCTCGGACTTGTGCAAGGCCACCTCGAGTCCCAGTTGCCGGATCCTATCGACGATTGTCGCAACCCAACGTGTCGCTAGTTCGGCCGCCGCCTCATGCGACCTCCCCTGCACCAGGACCAGCGTGTCGTCAGCGTAGCAGACCACGCTGACGTCGCTAGGGAGGTCGGCGCGCAGCACCCAGTCGTAACCGATGTCCCACAGATGCGGCCCCAGGACCGATCCCTGCGGGACACCGCACGACATCTCTCGCCGGTTCCACTCTCCGTGGTGACCGGGGTAGATGACGGCCCTATCCGTCAAATAGGCCTCGACCACTCGACAGAGGTAGGTCGGCATCCGGTGATACCGGAGTGCCTCCCTAATGCAACTCCAGGGCAGGGTGTTGAAGGCATTGGCGATGTCGAGCGACACCGCCAAGACGACCCCACCCCGGGCAACAGCATCCCCCGTCGTGAGGGCTCGAACGCGCATGATGGCATCCACCGTAGAGCGCCCCTTGCGGAAACCAAACTGGCTGTCCGCCAAATCCGGCCCTACTCGCTCCAGCCGCCCGACAAGGCGGTCTGCAATTACTCTTTCAAAGAGCTTGCCCACCTCGTCGAGCAGCACGATGGGCCGGTAAGCGGACGGAGAGTCCGCCGGGCGCCCCGGCTTCTTAATGAGGACCAGTTTCCCTGTCTTCCAACGAAGTGGGAACTGGCCTCTCTCCAAGCATGCGCTTAGGAGCCCCCTAAGTCGAGGCCCGAGAGCCTCTAAGGCCAGAACCCAGGCTTTTCCAGGTAAGCCGTCGGGTCCTGGGGCGGTATTTTTGGCACTCAGCCTACGTACCGCCACTCTCAAATCTACCTCGGTCACCTCCGGAGGTTCATCGTCGTCGTCAGTGGTGTGGTCCGCATCGGGCACCGCAGGAGGCGGAGCCATAGGCGGGGGAGTGTGTTCCCCTCGCGAAGGGAACAGAGCGCTCACCACGTCCTCCACGAGCTGGGGCCGGAGACTCTGCGTCAGCGGGGGAGCCCATGGGCGGAGTTTATCTCGCACCCATTTGTATGGGCGTCCCCACGGATCTCTGTTCAGAGTCTCCAGCGACTCCTCGCGGGCCACTCTGGCCCGCGCGATCTCCGCTCGGAGGGCGGTCTTCGCCGCTCTGTACCCTTCGTACAGCTCCGCCTCAATGGCTTCCGTATCCGGAGGGCGGATACGGAGCCTGCGGTGCCTGGAGTACCGGTGGCGCGCATCAACGCACGCCGCGCGTAGAGCGGTCAGCTCACGCGACCACCAGTACACCTGGCGCCGAGCACTTCCGGGCTGGACCCGGGGCATTGCCACGTCACATATTACGGACATGGCCTCCCGGAACCACTCCGCCTCGTCATTGATGTCGGCAGGCCTGTCCGGTGATGACACCCAGGCCTGCACGATCGAGGCCTCCAGGAGGAGCTCCCGGTCCAGCTGCTTCAGCGCCCACCGCGGACCACTCGGGGTCTGTCGGACCGGCGCGCCCGACGTCTGGGCGGAGACCTCAAACCGAATGTACCGGTGATCGGAATAGGTCTCCACCCCCTCCATGACGCGCCAGTCGATGACACGCGGCGACAGAGCGGGGCTGGCGAACGAGATGTCCACCACTGATTCACCCCGCATCCGCACACACGTGGGGACAGAACCCCGGTTTAGGACGACCAGGCCCGTCTCCAGAGCCCAGTCCTCCACCATCCTGCCCCGTGTGTCCGTATACCGGGAACCCCAAGCCACGTTTTTGGCATTGAAGTCCCCGAGGACGATCACGGGCAGGGGATGGTACCCGACGACGATGACTCTCAACTCCCCAAGGGAGTTGTGGAACTCGGCGAGAGTTCGGCTCGGGGAGAAGTACGCTCCTGCCACGACAATCTCCCCGAACCGTGCTGCCACGCAACCCGATCCCCTCTTGACGGCCTCGAGGGACGGGGTACCGGCGGCGGCCGACGAAATAATGGTCACTGAGCCGCTCAGGTCCTCCACCCAGTGATCCCTGGGCGGGACAAAGTACGGCTCAGCGACCACGGCGATGTTAATCGACCACTGCGCCATGCTCTGGAGCAACAGATCCTGAGCGGCGGCGCAGTGGTTGATGTTCGCCTGAAGGAGGCGTAATGGGGCCATCAATGGCAATCCATTTCAGCCTCCTCCCGGGCCCCCTGTGATGGC
Organism: Agrochola lota; assembly: GCA_947364205.1. Classification (NCBI taxonomy): domain Eukaryota; kingdom Metazoa; phylum Arthropoda; class Insecta; order Lepidoptera; family Noctuidae; genus Agrochola; species Agrochola lota. The sequence goes on from OX376223.1 coordinate 23,448,025, forward strand.
CCTGCCGCGGTGCTAGCGGCGACGACGGCGCCAGTAGAGGCGGCAACGGCAGCGGCAACGGTGGCGGCTGCGGCGGTGACGGCGGTGGCGGAAGGCTTGCCCCTGCCCCTGGATTTGGCAGGTGGAGCGCAGGCCTTGCTCCCGGCCCGGTGATCGGCCGGCTTGCCAGCCGCCGCACACGCATAACAGTGCGGCATGGCATTGCACGAGCCGGCCTTGTGACCGGGCCGACCACAGCGGAAGCATTCCTCGCTGCGGTCCACCTCCGAGGTGCACTGCGCTCCTACGTGGTGCCCCACCCGGCAGCGGAAGCACCTCAGTGGTCTGGGTTCCAGCAGTTTCACCTGCGCGGATACCCAGCCCACCCGGAGCCTTTGGCCCTCCCCGGCTATCTTTTGGGCCGCCGACACGGGGCAGCTCACCGTTATGGTTTGCATGCCCGTGTTGTCAGGACGGATAGTGCCTGCCCTCACCTGCTCGGCAGAGCACCCTCCGGTCCTAGCCACGGCGGCCACAACATCTTCCGCCGTCACGCAGTCGTCCAGGCCCAGGATGCGCATGTCAGCGCACTTGGTGGGCCTGGAGACTCGGGCCTCCTCCGCATTGAAGGACGCCCTGAGCCTTTCGGCCAGGGCGTCCGCGGTCGGGCCGCTGGCCGCACCGGGGATCTCCAGCATCCGAGCCCCCGTCGCAGTGACCTTCATCCGGAAGCCATCGGCGACGCCGATCTCCTCCAGGTTCACTGCCGCCCACGCCTTAGCGAGCACCTGACGGTAGGTCACGCCCTTCTTCTCCGCTTCCGGCTGTAGTGTGATTACTACAGCTGCGGACTTCGGGGCGCGGAGCCTAGCCGCGGCGCTTCGCTTTTTGCGCTGCTGCTGCCTCTCCTTCCGATTGGCCGCCCTTTTGGCTTTTCCCGCCTGCCTTTTCTCCCCGGCTACTTGCCATTCGGCGTCGGCCAGAGAGGAATTAAGAGGCGGGGCCGGGGGCGACCGTCCTGCCGCCACAGCTGGGGTCCCCTTTCGCACAGCCGTCCCGCCCTTTGTGGGCTTGGACGGCGCAACTTTCGCCGGAGGCGCCGGCTTGGCCGCGGACTTGGCCGCTGGCTTAGCCGCGGGCTTGGCCGCTGGCTTAGCCGCGGGCTTGGCCGCTGGCTTGGCCGCGGACTTGGCCGCAAGCTTGGCCGCAGGCGTGGCCGGAGTAGCCACGGTGGCGGCAAAAGTTGCCGGCCTGCTCGCCGCTAGCGGAGGGCGCAGGACAATGCCCTCCATCACGGAAAACCGGCTGCTGAGTGCGGCCAGCTCCTGCCGCACCAGGGTCAAAACCCGGTCCTCCGCCTGCGACTGCATCGCTCCCCCCTGGGGCACCTCCCGGGGGCCAGCTCCTCGAAGCCGGGCCAGGTCCGCTCGGAGCTCCTCGTTCTCCTTTCGGAGAAGCTCGATAGTGGCCGTCAAGCGGCCGACCTCCGCCCGCATCTCGGACAGTGCGTCCGATGGAGGCCCGACCTGAAGGGCCTTCGCTGCCGCCATTATGGAGGCCGTGGCAGCGGGCATGGCCTTGTCTTTAGAGGACTGAATCCTCTTCAAGCCCACAGCCCGGATGGCTGTTGCCACGACCTCCTCGAAGCTGCTGGCCGCTTCCTTCAGCTCGGAACTGCCAGCGGCGTCCGGCTCACCGCCCGAGGACTCAGAGCCTCTGTTCGGCTCGCTGTCCTCCGGGGTAGTGAGCCTTCTGGCCACACCCCGTTCCCTAGGCCCGCCCCGCTTTATGAGCTTTTTGCGAGCCGCATTCAGCTCGCCATCAGAGGACGACCCCTCTGGTTTGGACCGCTTGAAGAAGTCGCTCTTCTTTGCGGCCCCCGTCTCAACGCGCTCCGGGCTCTGAGAAGAGCCCTTCGCGCCAGATGCGGAGTCGGATTCCGACCCCGAATCGCTCACCATCTCTACGCTTTTTATTTTGTTTTTATTCTTTTGTTTCGTCATAATTGATCCCACGAGTGTGGGGGATGTAAAATGTCATTCCTAGGGTTACCCCCTGTCCCTAGGTAAGTGTACATTTGTAACCCAACCCAAGGATTCCACTGGTCCCCGGCTGGGGGTGCGCTAACGACTGATGCACCACCTGCAACTAAAAGTCACAGATGGCACTACTCCTCAGCCATCCATACCCTCGCCACGCACCAAAACTTGGTATTAGAGGAATTTTTTATAGAGGTTTACATCCTCGCGATCCGGGCGGTTAAGCCAAGATCCTCGTCCCGTTCCGAGTCACAAAACATGACCGTGAACTCTTTCCGGATTACGATATCGACGGGTGCAGTCAGGAGAATAAATTCTCCCGCTGCCAGCTCGTTGGCAGGGTGAGTGCACAACGAGCCCCGCCCCTGCTTCTCCAACATGGAGATCCCTCCTCTACGGACCTCCAGGTCCTAACCTCGCCCACTCGACCGTCCCTCTGTAAGCAGAGGGGGGAGTAGGCCACCATCCACCCTGGAGGAACGTACCGCTCTCCTCCTCGCAGAAATTCGCCATAAACAATACTCTCGCCAAAAAACTCCGCTACCTTTTTCGAAGAGTGTATTGTCCATGCCCAGAGTGCACCGGCCCAACGACTGCTCTTCCCCTCGGACGTATCCATAAGGGACCAGCAGGCATCAGGCACACGGGGAGGTTTTCTGCTCGCACCCCTAAATACTGTATTGCTTAGGTGGATTTCGACTATATATGAATTTACTTGATTTTAAAGATTTCGAATTTCTATGTTGGCTAGGCGCACGTGCGAGGTGTCAAAAGACGCGTCTCCGCGCGGGCTAGCGTTCTGTGATATTACTGGAATTTATGCTGAAGAAAATTTTAGACTTTTGGTCAAAAAACGGGTTTTTCGACCGAAAAGTATGTTAAAACCGGGAATTACGACTACCAAACGGGACTCGAGCACGCGGAACGCGCACCAGAATACAGGTAAGGCAGGCAAGTATCTATTTAAACTAAAACAAATGTGGTTTTGCAGAGAAATTTTGAGATAAAAATTAATTTAATTTTTCGTAAAGAAAAATATTGAAAATTTTTCTATGTCCTGAAACGAAAAAATATTTTCGCGTAAAAGTCAATAAAAATTAGTCAGATAGTAGGACGGAACCTGTTTATGATCAAAATAGCTGAAAACAGCTTCAAAATGCGTCACCTGGATGCAAAGTTATAACGGTTTGCTGTAAATACTGTATTGCTTAGGTGGATTTCGACTATATATGAATTTACTTGATTTTAAAGATTTCGAATTTCTATGTTGGCTAGGCGCACGTGCGAGGTGTCAAAAGACGCGTCTCCGCGCGGGCTAGCGTTCTGTGATATTACTGGAATTTATGCTGAAGAAAATTTTAGACTTTTGGTCAAAAAACGGGTTTTTCGACCGAAAAGTATGTTAAAACCGGGAATTACGACTACCAAACGGGACTCGAGCACGCGGAACGCGCACCAGAATACAGGTAAGGCAGGCAAGTATCTATTTAAACTAAAACAAATGTGGTTTTGCAGAGAAATTTTGAGATAAAAATTAATTTAATTTTTCGTAAAGAAAAATATTGAAAATTTTTCTATGTCCTGAAACGAAAAAATATTTTCGCGTAAAAGTCAATAAAAATTAGTCAGATAGTAGGACGGAACCTGTTTATGATCAAAATAGCTGAAAACAGCTTCAAAATGCGTCACCTGGATGCAAAGTTATAACGGTTTGCTGTAAATACTGTATTGCTTTTTTTTTTTTTTTTTTTTTTTTTTTTTTGAGGGTGGGAAATCATCAAATGACTTCTCCCGCTCTGGGCAGAGCGAGAGGGTGTGTCAGACTTTTACTGACTAAAACCCACCCGTGTTCCTTCCGTTGCCTGTGTGCCGGGGCCGCGATATCCCTTTCAGACAAACCCGCAACCCCAGCAGGCATTGGTCTTTCGACCCCGTCGGTTGATGCTGACATCTCTTTGAGGCGCGCGTGGAACACAACGCGCCGTCGACACGGGCCTGGTCCTGATCGGACGGCGAGCTGCCCATTGCTCACCGTCCGCAGGCCCGCGCCTACGGTGGCCGGAAGTCGGCTCTTGACTCCCGACGCCCGGGACGTCTCCTGCGGCGACTAGGGCCGCGAGGGCGTGCAGCTTGCATCTCCCTCGCGCGCCCCGCCTCCTCCTTCGCGAGCATAACTGCTTCGCAGAAGGAGGTGACGGCCTCCCATGCACTCTCGCGCCGAACCATGGCCTGAACCAGGGCCGGACGCGAGAGATCGCCGCCGCCGATCGCCTCCGTGAGGACACGGCGGTGCTCCGCCCAAGCCGGGCAGACCTCCACCGTATGCTCCACCGTGTCCTCCGGGCGATCCACACAGTGGTGACACCCGGGCGTTTCCTCCCGCCTAATTCGGAACAGGAACCTCCCGAAACAACCGTGTCCGGTGAGGACCTGCGTCAGGCGGAAGGTGAGGACGCCGTGGCGCCTCTCAAGCCACTCCTCAAAGAGGGGACTTATCGCCGCAATTGTGGCGTGCCCAGCGCTGGGTTGCGACAATCGCACACTCCATGCCGCCATGAGATCCCGCCGGAGCTCTGTCCGCTGTGCCGTGATTTCTCGCGGCAGCGGAGTTACACCCCGGCGTTTTGCCTCCTCGCGCAACTCCCACATCTGCGCGAGGACTTTCGCCTCCAGATCCCATGGCGGTAGTCCGGCAAGGAGGCTTGCCGCCTCACGGGAGACCGTGCGGTATCCCCGGACCAGCCTGATGGCCATGACCCTTTGGGACGCGTTCAACCGCCGGGCCGGTCGCAGCCTCAGTGAACGCGCCCACACCGGTGCCCCGTAAAGGGCCATGGACCGCACGACCCCCGCGTAAAGCCTCCGGCAGGAGGCGTTTGGACCCCCTAGGTTGGGCAGAAGCCGCTTCAGAGCAGCCCCAGCCCTATCCAGTTTGGGAGCCAAACGTCGGAAGTGCTCCACGAAGTTCCACCGGCTGTCGAGGACGAGTCCCAGGTACTTCATCGTCGACTCGACGCCGATGTGAACCCCTCCCGCCGTTATCTGGGAACCCGACAGTGGCGCGTTCCGAGGACCATAGAAACACATGGCCTCGGACTTGTGCAAGGCCACCTCGAGTCCCAGTTGCCGGATCCTATCGACGATTGTCGCAACCCAACGTGTCGCTAGTTCGGCCGCCGCCTCATGCGACCTCCCCTGCACCAGGACCAGCGTGTCGTCAGCGTAGCAGACCACGCTGACGCCGCTAGGGAGGTCGGCGCGCAGCACCCAGTCGTAGCCGATGTCCCACAGATGCGGCCCCAGGACCGATCCCTGCGGGACACCGCACGACATCTCTCGCCGGTTCCACTCTCCGTGGTGACCGGGGTAGATGACGGCCCTATCCGTCAAATAGGCCTCGACCACTCGACAGAGGTAGGTCGGCATCCGGTGATACCGGAGTGCCTCCCTAATGCAACTCCAGGGCAGGGTGTTGAAGGCATTGGCGATGTCGAGAGACACCGCCAAGACGACCCCACCCCGGGCAACAGCATCCCCCGTCGTGAGGGCTCGAACGCGCATGATGGCATCCACCGTAGAGCGCCCCTTGCGGAAACCAAACTGGCTGTCCGCCAAATCCGGCCCCACTCGCTCCAGCCGCCCGACAAGGCGGTCTGCAATTACTCTTTCAAAGAGCTTGCCCACCTCGTCGAGCAGCACGATGGGCCGGTAAGCGGACGGAGAGTCCGCCGGGCGCCCCGGCTTCTTAATGAGGACCAGTTTCCCTGTCTTCCAACGAAGTGGGAACTGGCCTCTCTCCAAGCATGCGCTTAGGAGCCCCCTAAGTCGAGGCCCGAGAGCCTCTAAGGCCAGAACCCAGGCTTTTCCAGGTAAGCCGTCGGGTCCTGGGGCGGTATTTTTGGCACTCAGCCTACGTACCGCCACTCTCAAATCTACCTCGGTCACCTCCGGAGGTTCATCGTCGTCGTCAGTGGTGTGGTCCGCATCGGGCACCGCAGGAGGCGGAGCCATGGGCGGGGGAGTGTGTTCCCCTCGCGAAGGGAACAGAGCGCTCACCACGTCCTCCACGAGCTGGGGCCGGAGACTCTGCGTCAGCGGGGGAGCCCATGGGCGGAGTTTATCTCGCACCCATTTGTATGGGCGTCCCCACGGATCTCTGTTCAGAGTCTCCAGCGACTCCTCGCGGGCCACTCCTCTGGCCCGCCCGATCTCCGCTCGGAGGGCGGTCTTCGCCGCTCTGTACCCTTCGTACAGCTCCGCCTCAATGGCTTCCGTATCCGGAGGGCGGATACGGAGCCTGCGGTGCCTGGAGTACCGGTGGCGCGCATCAACGCACGCCGCGCGTAGAGCGGTCAGCTCACGCGACCACCAGTACACCTGGCGCCGAGCACTTCCGGGCTGGACCCGGGGCATTGCCACGTCACATATTACGGACATGGCCTCCCGGAACCACTCCGCCTCGTCATTGATGTCGGCAGGCCTGTCCGGTGATGACACCCAGGCCTGCACGATCGAGGCCTCCAGGAGGAGCTCCCGGTCCAGCTGCTTCAGCGCCCACCGCGGACCACTCGGGGTCTGTCGGACCGGCGCGCCCGACGTCTGGGCGGAGACCTCAAACCGAATGTACCGGTGATCGGAATAGGTCTCCACCCCCTCCATGACGCGCCAGTCGATGACACGCGGCGACAGAGCGGGGCTGGCGAACGAGATGTCCACCACTGATTCACCCCGCATCCGCACACACGTGGGGACAGAACCCCGGTTTAGGACGACCAGGCCCGTCTCCAGAGCCCAGTCCTCCACCATCCTGCCCCGTGTGTCCGTGTACCGGGAACCCCAAGCCACGTTTTTGGCATTGAAGTCCCCGAGGACGATCACGGGCAGGGGATGGTACCCGACGACGATGACTCTCAACTCCCCAAGGGAGTTGTGGAACTCGGCGAGAGTTCGGCTCGGGGAGAAGTACGCTCCTGCCACGACAATCTCCCCGAACCGTGCTGCCACGCAGCCCGATCCCCTCTTGACGGCCTCGAGGGACGGGGTACCGGCGGCGGCCGACGAAATAATGGTCACTGAGCCGCTCAGGTCCTCCACCCAGTCATCCCTGGGCGGGACAAAGTACGGCTCAGCGACCACGGCGATGTTAATCGACCACTGCGCCATGCTCTGGAGCAACAGATCCTGAGCGGCGGCGCAGTGGTTGATGTTCGCCTGAAGGAGGCGTAATGGGGCCATCAATGGCAATCCATTTCAGCCTCCTCCCGGGCCCCCTGTGATGGCCCTGCCGCGGTGCTAGCGGCGACGACGGCGCCAGTAGAGGCGGCAACGGCAGCGGCAACGGTGGCGGCTGCGGCGGTGACGGCGGTGGCGGAAGGCTTGCCCCTGCCCCTGGATTTGGCAGGTGGAGCGCAGGCCTTGCTCCCGGCCCGGTGATCGGCCGGCTTGCCAGCCGCCGCACACGCATAGCAGTGCGGCGTGGCATTGCACGAGCCGGCCTTGTGACCGGGCCGACCACAGCGGAAGCATTCCTCGCTGCGGTCCACCTCCGAGGTGCACTGCGCTCCTACGTGGTGCCCCACCCGGCAGCGGAAGCACCTCAGTGGTCTGGGTTCCAGCAGTTTCACCTGCGCGGATACCCAGCCCACCCGGAGCCTTTGGCCCTCCCCGGCTATCTTTTGGGCCGCCGACACGGGGCAGCTCACCGTTATGGTTTGCATGCCCGTGTTGTCAGGACGGATAGTGCCTGCCCTCACCTGCTCGGCAGCGCACCCTCCGGTCCTAGCCACGGCGGCCACAACATCTTCCGCCGTCACGCAGTCGTCCAGGCCCAGGATGCGCATGTCAGCGCACTTGGTGGGCCTGGAGACTCGGGCCTCCCCCGCATTGAAAGACGCCCTGAGCCTTTCGGCCAGGGCGTCCGCGGTCGGGCCGCTGGCCGCACCGGGGATCTCCAGCATCCGAGCCCCCGTCGCAGTGACCTTCATCCGGAAGCCATCGGCGACGCCGATCTCCTCCAGGTTCACTGCCGCCCACGCCTTAGCGAGCACCTGACGGTAGGTCACGCCCTTCTTCTCCGCTTCCGGCTGTAGTGTGATTACTACAGCTGCGGACTTCGGGGCGCGGAGCCTAGCCGCGGCGCTTCGCTTTTTGCGCTGCTGCTGCCTCTCCTTCCGATTGGCCGCCCTTTTGGCTTTTCCCGCCTGCCTTTTCTCCCCGGCTACTTGCCATTCGGCGTCGGCCAGAGAGGAATTAAGAGGCGGGGCCGGGGGCGACCGTCCTGCCGCCACAGCTGGGGACCCCTTTCGCGCAGCCGTCCCGCCCTTTGTGGGCTTGGACGGCGCAACTTTCGCCGGAGGCGCCGGCTTGGCCGCGGACTTGGCCGCTGGCTTAGCCGCGGGCTTGGCCGCTGGCTTAGCCGCGGGCTTGGCCGCTGGCTTGGCCGCGGACTTGGCCGCAAGCTTGGCCGCAGGCGTGGCCGGAGTAGCCACGGTGGCGGCAAAAGTTGCCGGCCTGCTCGCCGCTAGCGGAGGGCGCAGGACAATGCCCTCCATCACGGAAAACCGGCTGCTGAGTGCGGCCAGCTCCTGCCGCACCAGGGTCAAAACCCGGTCCTCCGCCTGCGACTGCATCGCTCCCCCCTGGGGCACCTCCCGGGGGCCAGCTCCTCGAAGCCGGGCCAGGTCCGCTCGGAGCTCCTCGTTCTCCTTTCGGAGAAGCTCGATAGTGGCCGTCAAGCGGCCGACCTCCGCCCGCATCTCGGACAGTGCGTCCGATGGAGGCCCGACCTGTAGGGCCTTCGCTGCCGCCATTATGGAGGCCGTGGCAGCGGGCATGGCCTTGTCTTTAGAGGACTGAATCCTCTTCAAGCCCACAGCCCGGATGGCAGTTGCCACGACCTCCTCGAAGCTGCTGGCCGCCTCCTTCAGCTCGGAGCTGCCAGCGGCGTCCGGCTCACCGCCCGAGGACTCAGAGCCTCTGTTCGGCTCGCTGTCCTCCGGGGTAGTGAGCCTTCTGGCCACACCCCGTTCCCGAGGCCCGCCCCGCTTTATGAGCTTTTTGCGAGCCGCATTCAGCTCGCCATCAGAGGACGACCCCTCTGGTTTGGACCGCTTGAAGAAGTCGCTCTTCTTTGCGGCCCCCGTCTCAACGCGCTCCGGGCTCTCAGAAGAGCCCTTCGCGCCAGATGCGGAGTCGGATTCCGACCCCGAATCGCTCACCATCTCTACGCTTTTTATTTTATTTTTTGTTTTTGGTTTCGTCATACTTGATCCCACGAGTGTGGGGGATATAAATCGTCATTCCTAGGGTTACCCCCTGTCCCTAGGTAAGTGTACATTTGTAACCCAACCCAAGGATTCCACTGGTCCCCGGCTGGGGGTGCGCTAACGACTGATGCACCACCTGCAACTAAAAGTCACAGATGGCACTACTCCTCAGCCATCCATACCCTCGCCACGCACCAAAACTTGGTATTAGAGGAATTTTTTATAGAGGTTTACATCCTCGCGATCCGGGCGGTTAAGCCAAGATCCTCGTCCCGTTCCGAGTCACAAAACATGACCGTGAACTCTTTCCGGATTACGATATCGACGGGTGCAGTCAGGAGAATAAATTCTCCCGCTGCCAGCTCGTTGGCAGGGTGAGTGCACAACGAGCCCCGCCCCTGCTTCTCCAACATGGAGATCCCTCCTCTACGGACCTCCAGGTCCTAACCTCGCCCACTCGACCGTCCCTCTGTAAGCAGAGGGGGGAGTAGGCCACCATCCACCCTGGAGGAACGTAACGCTCTCCTCCTCGCAGAAATTCGCCATAAACAATACCCTCGCCAAAAAACTCCGCTACCTTTTTCGAAGAGTGTATTGTCCATGCCCAGAGTGCACCGGCCCAACGACTGCTCTTCCCCTCGGACGTATCCATAAGGGACCAGCAGGCATCAGGCACACGGGGAGGTTTTCTGCTCGCACCCCAAATACTGTATTGCTTAGGTGGATTTCGACTATATATGAATTTACTTGATTTTAAAGATTTCGAATTTCTATGTTGGCTAGGCGCACGTGCGAGGTGTCACAAGACGCGTCTCCGCGCGGGCTAGCGTTCTGTGATATTACTGGAATTTATGCTGAAGAAAATTTTAGACTTTTGGTCAAAAAACGGGTTTTTCGACCGAAAAGTATGTTAAAACCGGGAATTACGACTACCAAACGGGACTCGAGCACGCGGAACGCGCACCAGAATACAGGTAAGGCAGGCAAGTATCTATTTAAACTAAAACAAATGTGGTTTTGCAGAGAAATTTTGAGATAAAAATTAATTTAATTTTTCGTAAAGAAAAATATTGAAAATTTTTCTATGTCCTGAAACGAAAAAATATTTTCGCGTAAAAGTCAATAAAAATTAGTCAGATAGTAGGACGGAACCTGTTTATGATCAAAATAGCTGAAAACAGCTTCAAAATGCGTCACCTGGATGCAAAGTTATAACGGTTTGCTGTAAATACTGTATTGCTTAGGTGGATTTCGACTATATATGAATTTACTTGATTTTAAAGATTTCGAATTTCTATGTTGGCTAGGCGCACGTGCGAGGTGTCAAAAGACGCGTCTCCGCGCGGGCTAGCGTTCTGTGATATTACTGGAATTTATGCTGAAGAAAATTTTAGACTTTTGGTCAAAAAACGGGTTTTTCGACCGAAAAGTATGTTAAAACCGGGAATTACGACTACCAAACGGGACTCGAGCACGCGGAACGCGCACCAGAATACAGGTAAGGCAGGCAAGTATCTATTTAAACTAAAACAAATGTGGTTTTGCAGAGAAATTTTGAGATAAAAATTAATTTAATTTTTCGTAAAGAAAAATATTGAAAATTTTTCTATGTCCTGAAACGAAAAAATATTTTCGCGTAAAAGTCAATAAAAATTAGTCAGATAGTAGGACGGAACCTGTTTATGATCAAAATAGCTGAAAACAGCTTCAAAATGCGTCACCTGGATGCAAAGTTATAACGGTTTGCTGTAAATACTGTATTGCTTAGGTGGATTTCGACTATATATGAATTTACTTGATTTTAAAGATTTCGAATTTCTATGTTGGCTAGGCGCACGTGCGAGGTGTCAAAAGACGCGTCTCCGCGCGGGCTAGCGTTCTGTGATATTACTGGAATTTATGCTGAAGAAAATTTTAGACTTTTGGTCAAAAAACGGGTTTTTCGACCGAAAAGTATGTTAAAACCGGGAATTACGACTACCAAACGGGACTCGAGCACGCGGAACGCGCACCAGAATACAGGTAAGGCAGGCAAGTATCTATTTAAACTAAAACAAATGTGGTTTTGCAGAGAAATTTTGAGATAAAAATTAATTTAATTTTTCGTAAAGAAAAATATTGAAAATTTTTCTATGTCCTGAAACGAAAAAATATTTTCGCGTAAAAGTCAATAAAAATTAGTCAGATAGTAGGACGGAACCTGTTTATGATCAAAATAGCTGAAAACAGCTTCAAAATGCGTCACCTGGATGCAAAGTTATAACGGTTTGCTGTAAATACTGTATTGCTTAGGTGGATTTCGACTATATATGAATTTACTTGATTTTAAAGATTTCGAATTTCTATGTTGGCTAGGCGCACGTGCGAGGTGTCAAAAGACGCGTCTCCGCGCGGGCTAGCGTTCTGTGATATTACTGGAATTTATGCTGAAGAAAATTTTAGACTTTTGGTCAAAAAACGGGTTTTTCGACCGAAAAGTATGTTAAAACCGGGAATTACGACTACCAAACGGGACTCGAGCACGCGGAACGCGCACCAGAATACAGGTAAGGCAGGCAAGTATCTATTTAAACTAAAACAAATGTGGTTTTGCAGAGAAATTTTGAGATAAAAATTAATTTAATTTTTCGTAAAGAAAAATATTGAAAATTTTTCTATGTCCTGAAACGAAAAAATATTTTCGCGTAAAAGTCAATAAAAATTAGTCAGATAGTAGGACGGAACCTGTTTATGATCAAAATAGCTGAAAACAGCTTCAAAATGCGTCACCTGGATGCAAAGTTATAACGGTTTGCTGTAAATACTGTATTGCTTTTTTTTTTTTTTTTTTTTTGGATGGGAAATCATCAAATGACTTCTCCCGCTCTGGGCAGAGCGAGAGGGTGTGTCAGACTTTTACTGACTAAAACCCACCCGTGTTCCTTCCGTTGCCTGTGTGCCGGGGCCGCGATATCCCTTTCAGACAAACCCGCAACCCCAGCAGGCATTGGTCTTTCGACCCCGTCGGTTGATGCTGACATCTCTTTGAGGCGCGCGTGGAACACAACGCGCCGTCGACACGGGCCTGGTCCTGATCGGACGGCGAGCTGCCCATTGCTCACCGTCCGCAGGCCCGCGCCTACGGTGGCCGGAAGTCGGCTCTTGACTCCCGACGCCCGGGGCGTCTCCTGCGGCGACTAGGGCCGCGAGGGCGTGCAGCTTGCATCTCCCTCGCGCGCCCCGCCTCCTCCTTCGCGAGCATAACTGCTTCGCAGAAGGAGGTGACGGCCTCCCATGCACTCTCGCGCCGAACCATGGCCTGAACCAGGGCCGGACGCGAGAGATCGCCGCCGCCGATCGCCTCCGTGAGGACACGGCGGTGCTCCGCCCAAGCCGGGCAGACCTCCACCGTATGCTCCACCGTGTCCTCCGGGCGATCCACACAGTGGTGACACCCGGGCGTTTCCTCCCGCCTAATTCGGAACAGGAACCTCCCGAAACAACCGTGTCCGGTGAGGACCTGCGTCAGGCGGAAGGTGAGGACGCCATGGCGCCTCTCAAGCCACTCCTCAAAGAGGGGACTTATCGCCGCAATTGTGGCGTGCCCAGCGCTGGGTTGCGACAATCGCACACTCCATGCCGCCATGAGATCCCGCCGGAGCTCTGTCCGCTGTGCCGTGATCTCTCGCGGCAGCGGAGTTACACCCCGGCGTTTCGCCTCCTCGCGCAACTCCCACATGTGCGCGAGGACTTTCGCCTCCAGATCCCATGGCGGTAGTCCGGCAAGGAGGCTCGCCGCCTCACGGGAGACCGTGCGGTATCCCCGGACCAGCCTGATGGCCATGACCCTTTGGGACGCGTTCAACCGCCGGGCCGGTCGCAGCCTCAATGAACGCGCCCACACCGGTGCCCCGTAAAGGGCCATGGACCGCACGACCCCCGCGTAAAGCCTCCGGCAGGAGGCGTTTGGACCCCCTAGGTTGGGCAGAAGCCGCTTCAGAGCAGCCCCAGCCCTATCTAGTTTGGGAGCCAAACGTCGGAAGTGCTCCACGAAGTTCCACCGGCTGTCGAGGACGAGTCCCAGGTACTTCATCGTCGACTCGACGCCGATGTGAACCCCTCCCGCCGTTATCTGGGAACCCGACAGTGGCGCGTTCCGAGGACCATAGAAACACATGGCCTCGGACTTGTGCAGGGCCACCTCGAGTCCCAGTTGCCGGATCCTATCGACGATTGTCGCAACCCAACGTGTCGCTAGTTCGGCCGCCGCCTCATGCGACCTCCCCTGCACCAGGACCAGCGTGTCGTCAGCGTAGCAGACCACGCTGACGCCGCTAGGGAGGTCGGCGCGCAGCACCCAGTCGTAGCCGATGTCCCACAGATGCGGCCCCAGGACCGATCCCTGCGGGACACCGCACGACATCTCTCGCCGGTTCCACTCTCCGTGGTGACCGGGGTAGATGACGGCCCTATCCGTCAAATAGGCCTCGACCACTCGACAGAGGTAGGTCGGCATCCGGTGATACCGGAGTGCCTCCCTAATGCAACTCCAGGGCAGGGTGTTGAAGGCATTGGCGATGTCGAGAGACACCGCCAAGACGACCCCACCCCGGGCAACAGCATCCCCCGTCGTGAGGGCTCGAACGCGCATGATGGCATCCACCGTAGAGCGCCCCTTGCGGAAACCAAACTGGCTGTCCGCCAAATCCGGCCCCACTCGCTCCAGCCGCCCGACAAGGCGGTCTGCAATTACTCTTTCAAAGAGCTTGCCCACCTCGTCGAGCAGCACGATGGGCCGGTAAGCGGACGGAGAGTCCGCCGGGCGCCCCGGCTTCTTAATGAGGACCAGTTTCCCTGTCTTCCAACGAAGTGGGAACTGGCCTCTCTCCAAGCATGCGCTTAGGAGCCCCCTAAGTCGAGGCCCGAGAGCCTCTAAGGCCAGAACCCAGGCTTTTCCAGGTAAGCCGTCGGGTCCTGGGGCGGTATTTTTGGCACTCAGCCTACGTACCGCCACTCTCAAATCTACCTCGGTCACCTCCGGAGATTCATCGTCGTCGTCAGTGGTATGGTCCGCGTCGGGCACCGCAGGAGGCGGAGCCATGGGCGGGGGCGTGTGTTCCCCTCGCGAAGGGAACAGAGCGCTCACCACGTCCTCCACGAGCTGGGGCCGGAGACTCTGCGTCAGCGGGGGAGCCCATGGGCGGAGTTTATCTCGCACCCATTTGTATGGGCGTCCCCACGGATCTCTGTTCAGAGTCTCCAGCGACTCCTCGCGGGCCACTCCTCTGGCCCGCCCGATCTCCGCTCGGAGGGCGGTCTTCGCCGCTCTGTACCCTTCGTACAGCTCCGCCTCAATGGCTTCCGTATCCGGAGGGCGGATACGGAGCCTGCGGTGCCTGGAGTACCGGTGGCGCGCATCAACGCACGCCGCGCGTAGAGCGGTCAGCTCACGCGACCACCAGTACACCTGGCGCCGAGCACTTCCGGGCTGGACCCGGGGCATTGCCACGTCGCATATTACGGACATGGCCTCCCGGAACCACTCCGCCTCGTCATTGATGTCGGCAGGCCTGTCCGGTGATGACACCCAGGCCTGCACGATCGAGGCCTCCAGGAGGAGCTCCCGGTCCAGCTGCTTCAGCGCCCACCGCGGACCACTCGGGGTCTGTCGGACCGGCGCGCCCGACGTCTGGGCGGAGACCTCAAACCGAATGTACCGGTGATCGGAATAGGTCTCCACCCCCTCCATGACGCGCCAGTCGATGACACGTGGCGACAGAGCGGGGCTGGCGAACGAGATGTCCACCACTGATTCACCCCGCATCCGCACACACGTGGGGACAGAACCCCGGTTTAGGACGACCAGGCCCGTCTCCAGAGCCCAGTCCTCCACCATCCTGCCCCGTGTGTCCGTGTACCGGGAACCCCAAGCCACGTTTTTGGCATTGAAGTCCCCGAGGACGATCACGGGCAGGGGATGGTACCCGACGACGATGACTCTCAACTCCCCAAGGGAGTTGTGGAACTCGGCGAGAGTTCGGCTCGGGGAGAAGTACGCTCCTGCCACGACAATCTCCCCGAACCGTGCTGCCACGCAACCCGATCCCCTCTTGACGGCCTCGAGGGACGGGGTACCGGCGGCGGCCGACGAAATAATGGTCACTGAGCCGCTCAGGTCCTCCACCCAGTCATCCCTGGGCGGGACAAAGTACGGCTCAGCGACCACGGCGATGTTAATCGACCACTGCGCCATGCTCTGGAGCAACAGATCCTGAGCGGCGGCGCAGTGGTTGATGTTCGCCTGAAGGAGGCGTAATGGGGCCATCAATGGCAATCCATTTCAGCCTCCTCCCGGGCCCCCTGTGATGGCCCTGCCGCGGTGCTAGCGGCGACGACGGCGCCAGTAGAGGCGGCAACGGCAGCGGCAACGGTGGCGGCTGCGGCGGTGACGGCGGTGGCGGAAGGCTTGCCCCTGCCCCTGGATTTGGCAGGTGGAGCGCAGGCCTTGCTCCCGGCCCGGTGATCGGCCGGCTTGCCAGCCGCCGCACACGCATAACAGTGCGGCGTGGCATTGCACGAGCCGGCCTTGTGACCGGGCCGACCACAGCGGAAGCATTCCTCGCTGCGGTCCACCTCCGAGGTGCACTGCGCTCCTACGTGGTGCCCCACCCGGCAGCGGAAGCACCTCAGTGGTCTGGGTTCCAGCAGTTTCACCTGCGCGGATACCCAGCCCACCCGGAGCCTTTGGCCCTCCCCGGCTATCTTTTGGGCCGCCGACACGGGGCAGCTCACCGTTATGGTTTGCATGCCCGTGTTGTCAGGACGGATAGTGCCTGCCCTCACCTGCTCGGCAGAGCACCCTCCGGTCCTAGCCACGGCGGCCACAACATCTTCCGCCGTCACGCAGTCGTCCAGGCCCAGGATGCGCATGTCAGCGCACTTGGTGGGCCTGGAGACTCGGGCCTCCTCCGCATTGAAGGACGCCCTGAGCCTTTCGGCTAGGGCGTCCGCGGTCGGGCCGCTGGCCGCACCGGGGATCTCCAGCATGCGAGCCCCCGTCGCAGTGACCTTCATCCGGAAGCCATCGGCGACGCCGATCTCCTCCAGGTTCACTGCCGCCCACGCCTTAGCGAGCACCTGACGGTAGGTCACGCCCTTCTTCTCCGCTTCCGGCTGTAGTGTGATTACTACAGCTGCGGACTTCGGGGCGCGGAGCCTAGCCGCGGCGCTTCGCTTTTTGCGCTGCTGCTGCCTCTCCTTCCGATTGGCCGCCCTTTTGGCTTTTCCCGCCTGCCTTTTCTCCCCGGCTACTTGCCATTCGGCGTCGGCCAGAGAGGAATTAAGAGGCGGGGCCTGGGGCGACCGTCCTGCCGCCACAGCTGGGGTCCCCTTTCGCGCAGCCGTCCCGCCCTTTGTGGGCTTGGACGGCGCAACTTTCGCCGGAGGCGCCGGCTTGGCCGCGGACTTGGCCGCTGGCTTAGCCGCGGGCTTGGCCGCTGGCTTAGCCGCGGGCTTGGCCGCTGGCTTGGCCGCGGACTTGGCCGCAAGCTTGGCCGCAGGCGTGGCCGGGGTAGCCGCGGTGGCGGCAAAAGTTGCCGGCCTGCTCGCCGCTAGCGGAGGGCGCAGGACAATGCCCTCCATCACGGAAAACCGGCTGCTGAGTGCGGCCAGCTCCTGCCGCACCAGGGTCAAAACCCGGTCCTCCGCCTGCGACTGCATCGCTCCCCCCTGGGGCACCTCCCGGGGGCCAGCTCCTTGAAGCCGGGCCAGGTCCGCTCGGAGCTCCTCGTTCTCCTTTCGGAGAAGCTCGATAGTGGCCGTCAAGCGGCCGACCTCCGCCCGCATCTCGGACAGTGCGTCCGATGGAGGCCCGACCTGAAGGGCCTTCGCTGCCGCCATTATGGAGGCCGTGGCAGCAGGCATGGCCTTGTCTTTAGAGGACTGAATCCTCTTCAAGCCCACAGCCCGGATGGCTGTTGCCACGACCTCCTCGAAGCTGCTGGCCGCATCCTTCAGCTCGGAGCTGCCAGCGGCGTCCGGCTCACCGCCCGAGGACTCAGAGCCTCTGTTCGGCTCGCTGTCCTCCGGGGTAGTGAGCCTTCTGGCCACACCCCGTTCCCGAGGCCCGCCCCGCTTTATGAGCTTTTTGCGAGCCGCATTCAGCTCGCCATCAGAGGACGACCCCTCTGGTTTGGACCGCTTGAAGAAGTCGCTCTTCTTTGCGGCCCCCGTCTCAACGCGCTCCGGGCTCTCAGAAGAGCCCTTCGCGCCAGATGCGGAGTCGGATTCCGACCCCGAATCGCTCACCATCTCTACGCTTTTTATTTTATTTTTAGATTTTGGTTTCGTCATACTTGATCCCACGAGTGTGGGGGATATAAAACGTCATTCCTAGGGTTACCCCCTGTCCCTAGGTAAGTGTACATTTGTAACCCAACCCAAGGATTCCACTGGTCCCCGGCTGGGGGTGCGCTAACGACTGATGCACCACCTGCAACTAAAAGTCACAGACGGCACTACTCCTCAGCCATCCATACCCTCGCCACGCACCAAAACTTGGTATTAGAGGAATTTTTTATAGAGGTTTACATCCTCGCGATCCGGGCGGTTAAGCCAAGATCCTCGTCCCGTTCCGAGTCACAAAACATGACCGTGAACTCTTTCCGGATTACGATATCGACGGGTGCAGTCAGGAGAGTAAGTTCTCCCGCTGCCAGCTCGTTGGCAGGGTGAGTGCACAACGAGCCCCGCCCTGCTTCTCCAACATGGAGATCCCTCCTCTACGGACCTCCAGGTCCTAACCTCGCCCACTCGACCGTCCCTCTGTAAGCAGAGGGGGGAGTAGGCCACCATCCACCCTGGAGGAACGTACCGCTCTCCTCCTCGCAGAAATTCGCCATAAACAATACCCTCGCCAAAAAACTCCGCTACCTTTTTCGAAGAGTGTATTGTCCATGCCCAGAGTGCACCGGCCCAACGACTGCTCTTCCCCTCGGACGTATCCATAAGGGACCAGCAGGCATCAGGCACACGGGGAGGTTTTCTGCTCGCACCCCAAATACTGTATTGCTTAGGTGGATTTCGACTATATATGAATTTACTTGATTTTAAAGATTTCGAATTTCTATGTTGGCTAGGCGCACGTGCGAGGTGTCAAAAGACGCGTCTCCGCGCGGGCTAGCGTTCTGTGATATTACTGGAATTTATGCTGAAGAAAATTTTAGACTTTTGGTCAAAAAACGGGTTTTTCGACCGAAAAGTATGTTAAAACCGGGAATTACGACTACCAAACGGGACTCGAGCACGCGGAACGCGCACCAGAATACAGGTAAGGCAGGCAAGTATCTATTTAAACTA
Organism: Agrochola lota; assembly: GCA_947364205.1. Taxonomy (NCBI): domain Eukaryota; kingdom Metazoa; phylum Arthropoda; class Insecta; order Lepidoptera; family Noctuidae; genus Agrochola; species Agrochola lota. The sequence continues at coordinate 23,466,644 of OX376223.1, forward strand.
AAACAAATGTGGTTTTGCAGAGAAATTTTGAGATAAAAATTAATTTAATTTTTCGTAAAGAAAAATATTGAAAATTTTTCTATGTCCTGAAACGAAAAAATATTTTCGCGTAAAAGTCAATAAAAATTAGTCAGATAGTAGGACGGAACCTGTTTATGATCAAAATAGCTGAAAACAGCTTCAAAATGCGTCACCTGGATGCAAAGTTATAACGGTTTGCTGTAAATACTGTATTGCTTAGGTGGATTTCGACTATATATGAATTTACTTGATTTTAAAGATTTCGAATTTCTATGTTGGCTAGGCGCACGTGCGAGGTGTCAAAAGACGCGTCTCCGCGCGGGCTAGCGTTCTGTGATATTACTGGAATTTATGCTGAAGAAAATTTTAGACTTTTGGTCAAAAAACGGGTTTTTCGACCGAAAAGTATGTTAAAACCGGGAATTACGACTACCAAACGGGACTCGAGCACGCGGAACGCGCACCAGAATACAGGTAAGGCAGGCAAGTATCTATTTAAACTAAAACAAATGTGGTTTTGCAGAGAAATTTTGAGATAAAAATTAATTTAATTTTTCGTAAAGAAAAATATTGAAAATTTTTCTATGTCCTGAAACGAAAAAATATTTTCGCGTAAAAGTCAATAAAAATTAGTCAGATAGTAGGACGGAACCTGTTTATGATCAAAATAGCTGAAAACAGCTTCAAAATGCGTCACCTGGATGCAAAGTTATAACGGTTTGCTGTAAATACTGTATTGCTTAGGTGGATTTCGACTATATATGAATTTACTTGATTTTAAAGATTTCGAATTTCTATGTTGGCTAGGCGCACGTGCGAGGTGTCAAAAGACGCGTCTCCGCGCGGGCTAGCGTTCTGTGATATTACTGGAATTTATGCTGAAGAAAATTTTAGACTTTTGGTCAAAAAACGGGTTTTTCGACCGAAAAGTATGTTAAAACCGGGAATTACGACTACCAAACGGGACTCGAGCACGCGGAACGCGCACCAGAATACAGGTAAGGCAGGCAAGTATCTATTTAAACTAAAACAAATGTGGTTTTGCAGAGAAATTTTGAGATAAAAATTAATTTAATTTTTCGTAAAGAAAAATATTGAAAATTTTTCTATGTCCTGAAACGAAAAAATATTTTCGCGTAAAAGTCAATAAAAATTAGTCAGATAGTAGGACGGAACCTGTTTATGATCAAAATAGCTGAAAACAGCTTCAAAATGCGTCACCTGGATGCAAAGTTATAACGGTTTGCTGTAAATACTGTATTGCTTAGGTGGATTTCGACTATATATGAATTTACTTGATTTTAAAGATTTCGAATTTCTATGTTGGCTAGGCGCACGTGCGAGGTGTCAAAAGACGCGTCTCCGCGCGGGCTAGCGTTCTGTGATATTACTGGAATTTATGCTGAAGAAAATTTTAGACTTTTGGTCAAAAAACGGGTTTTTCGACCGAAAAGTATGTTAAAACCGGGAATTACGACTACCAAACGGGACTCGAGCACGCGGAACGCGCACCAGAATACAGGTAAGGCAGGCAAGTATCTATTTAAACTAAAACAAATGTGGTTTTGCAGAGAAATTTTGAGATAAAAATTAATTTAATTTTTCGTAAAGAAAAATATTGAAAATTTTTCTATGTCCTGAAACGAAAAAATATTTTCGCGTAAAAGTCAATAAAAATTAGTCAGATAGTAGGACGGAACCTGTTTATGATCAAAATAGCTGAAAACAGCTTCAAAATGCGTCACCTTTTTTTTTTTTTTTTTTTTTTGGATGGGAAATCATCAAATGACTTCTCCCGCTCTGGGCAGAGCGAGAGGGTGTGTCAGACTTTTACTGACTAAAACCCACCCGTGTTCCTTCCGTTGCCTGTGTGCCGGGGCCGCGATATCCCTTTCAGACAAACCCGCAACCCCAGCAGGCATTGGTCTTTCGACCCCGTCGGTTGATGCTGACATCTCTTTGAGGCGCGCGTGGAACACAACGCGCCGTCGACACGGGCCTGGTCCTGATCGGACGGCGAGCTGCCCATTGCTCACCGTCCGCAGGCCCGCGCCTACGGTGGCCGGAAGTCGGCTCTTAACTCCCGACGCCCGGGGCGTCTCCTGCGGCGACTAGGGCCGCGAGGGCGTGCAGCTTGCATCTCCCTCGCGCGCTCCGCCTCCTCCTTCGCGAGCATAACTGCTTCGCAGAAGGAGGTGACGGCCTCCCATGCACTCTCGCTCCGAACCATGGCCTGAACCAGGGCTGGACGCGAGAGATCGCCGCCGCCGATCGCCTCCGTGAGGACACGGCGGTGCTCCGCCCAAGCCGGGCAGACCTCCACCGTATGCTCCACCGTGTCCTCCGGGCGATCCACACAGTGGTGACACCCGGGCGTTTCCTCCCGCCTTACGCGGAACAGGAACCTCCCGAAACAGCCGTGTCCGGTGAGGACCTGCGTCAGGCGGAAGGTGAGGACGCCATGGCGCCTCTCAAGCCACTCCTCAAAGAGGGGACTTATCGCCGCAATTGTGGCGTGCCCAGCGCTGGGTTGCGACAATCGCACACTCCATGCCGCCATGAGATCCCGCCGGAGCTCCGTCCGCTGTGCCGTGATCTCTCGCGGCAGCGGAGTTACACCCCGGCGTTTCGCCTCCTCGCGCAACTCCCACATCTGCGCGAGGACTTTCGCCTCCAGATCCCATGGCGGTAGTCCGGCAAGGAGGCTTGCCGCCTCACGGGAGACCGTGCGGTATCCCCGGACCAGCCTGATGGCCATGACCCTTTGGGACGCGTTCAACCGCTGGGCCGGTCGCAGCCGCAGTGAACGCGCCCACACCGGTGCCCCGTAAAGGGCCATGGACCGCACGACCCCCGCGTAAAGCCTCCGGCAGGAGGCGTTTGGACCCCCTAGGTTGGGCAGGAGCCGCTTCAAAGCAGCCCCAGCCCTATCCAGTTTGGGAGCCAAACGTCGGAAGTGCTCCACGAAGTTCCACCGGCTGTCGAGGACGAGTCCCAGGTACTTCATCGTCGACTCGACGCCGATGTGAACCCCTCCCGCCGTTATCTGGGAACCCGACAGTGGCGCGTTCCGAGGACCATAGAAACACATGGCCTCGGACTTGTGCAAGGCCACCTCGAGTCCCAGTTGCCGGATCCTATCGACGATTGTCGCAACCCAACGTGTCGCTAGTTCGGCCGCCGCCTCATGCGACCTCCCCTGCACCAGGACCAGCGTGTCGTCAGCGTAGCAGACCACGCTGACGCCGCTAGGGAGGTCGGCGCGCAGCACCCAGTCGTAGCCGATGTCCCACAGATGCGGCCCCAGGACCGATCCCTGCGGGACACCGCACGACATCTCTCGCCGGTTCCACTCTCCGTGGTGACCGGGGTAGATGACGGCCCTATCCGTCAAATAGGCCTCGACCACTCGACAGAGGTAGGTCGGCATCCGGTGATACCGGAGTGCCTCCCTAATGCAACTCCAGGGCAGGGTGTTGAAGGCATTGGCGATGTCGAGAGACACCGCCAAGACGACCCCACCCCGGGCAACAGCATCCCCCGTCGTGAGGGCTCGAACGCGCATGATGGCATCCACCGTAGAGCGCCCCTTGCGGAAACCAAACTGGCTGTCCGCCAAATCCGGCCCCACTCGCTCCAGCCGCCCGACAAGGCGGTCTGCAATTACTCTTTCAAAGAGCTTGCCCACCTCGTCGAGCAGCACGATGGGCCGGTAAGCGGACGGAGAGTCCGCCGGGCGCCCCGGCTTCTTAATGAGGACCAGTTTCCCTGTCTTCCAACGAAGTGGGAACTGGCCTCTCTCCAAGCATGCGCTTAGGAGCCCCCTAAGTCGAGGCCCGAGAGCCTCTAAGGCCAGAACCCAGGCTTTTCCAGGTAAGCCGTCGGGTCCTGGGGCGGTATTTTTGGCACTCAGCCTACGTACCGCCACTCTCAAATCTACCTCGGTCACCTCCGGAGGTTCATCGTCGTCGTCAGTGGTGTGGTCCGCATCGGGCACCGCAGGAGGCGGAGCCATGGGCGGGAGAGTGTGTTCCCCTCGCGAAGGGAACAGAGCGCTCACCACGTCCTCTACGAGCTGGGGCCGGAGACTCTGCGTCAGCGGGGGAGCCCATGGGCGGAGTTTATCTCGCACCCATTTGTATGGGCGTCCCCACGGATCTCTGTTCAGAGTCTCCAGCGACTCCTCGCGGGCCACTCCTCTGGCCCGCCCGATCTCCGCTCGGAGGGCGGTCTTCGCCGCTCTGTACCCTTCGTACAGCTCCGCCTCAATGGCTTCCGTATCCGGAGGGCGGATACGGAGCCTGCGGTGCCTGGAGTACCGGTGGCGCGCATCAACGCACGCCGCGCGTAGAGCGGTCAGCTCACGCGACCACCAGTACACCTGGCGCCGAGCACTTCCGGGCTGGACCCGGGGCATTGCCACGTCACATATTACGGACATGGCCTCCCGGAACCACTCCGCCTCGTCATTGATGTCGGCAGGCCTGTCCGGTGATGACACCCAGGCCTGCACGATCGAGGCCTCCAGGAGGAGCTCCCGGTCCAGCTGCTTCAGCGCCCACCGCGGACCACTCAGGGTCTGTCGGACCGGCGCGCCCGACGTCTGGGCGGAGACCTCAAACCGAATGTACCGGTGATCGGAATAGGTCTCCACCCCCTCCATGACGCGCCAGTCGATGACACGCGGCGACAGAGCGGGGCTGGCGAACGAGATGTCCACCACTGATTCACCCCGCATCCGCACACACGTGGGGACAGAACCCCGGTTTAGGACGACCAGGCCCGTCTCCAGAGCCCAGTCCTCCACCATCCTGCCCCGTGTGTCCGTATACCGGGAACCCCAAGCCACGTTTTTGGCATTGAAGTCCCCGAGGACGATCACGGGCAGGGGATGGTACCCGACGACGACGACTCTCAACTCCCCAAGGGAGTTGTGGAACTCGGCGAGAGTTCGGTTCGGGGAGAAGTACGCTCCTACCACGACAATCTCCCCGAACCGTGCTGCCACGCAACCCGGTCCCCTCTTGACGGCCTCGAGGGACGTGGTACCGGCGGCGGCCGACGAAATTATGGTCACTGAGCCGCTCAGGTCCTCCACCCAGTCATCCCTGGGCGGGACAAAGTACGGCTCAGCGACCACGGCGATGTTAATCGACCACTGCGCCATGCTCTGGAGCAACAGATCCTGAGCGGCGGCGCAGTGGTTGATGTTCGCCTGAAGGAGGCGTAATGGGGCCATCAATGGCAATCCATTTCAGCCTCCTCCCGGGCCCCCTGTGATGGCCCTGCCGCGGTGCTAGCGGCGACGACGGCGCCAGTAGAGGCGGCAACGGCAGCGGCAACGGTGGCGGCTGCGGCGGTGACGGCGGTGGCGGAAGGCTTGCCCCTGCCCCTGGATTTGGCAGGTGGAGCGCAGGCCTTGCTCCCGGCCCGGTGATCGGCCGGCTTGCCAGCCGCCGCACACGCATAACAGTGCGGCGTGGCATTGCACGAGCCGGCCTTGTGACCGGGCCGACCACAGCGGAAGCATTCCTCGCTGCGGTCCACCTCCGAGGTGCACTGCGCTCCTACGTGGTGCCCCACCCGGCAGCGGAAGCACCTCAGTGGTCTGGGTTCCAGCAGTTTCACCTGCGCGGATACCCAGCCCACCCGGAGCCTTTGGCCCTCCCCGGCTATCTTTTGGGCCGCCGACACGGGGCAGCTCACCGTTATGGTTTGCATGCCCGTGTTGTCAGGACGGATAGTGCCTGCCCTCACCTGCTCGGCAGAGCACCCTCCGGTCCTAGCCACGGCGGCCACAACATCTTCCGCCGTCACGCAGTCGTCCAGGCCCAGGATGCGCATGTCAGCGCACTTGGTGGGCCTGGAGACTCGGGCCTCCTCCGCATTGAAGGACGCCCTGAGCCTTTCGGCCAGGGCGTCCGCGGTCGGGCCGCTGGCCGCACCGGGGATCTCCAGCATCCGAGCCCCCGTCGCAGTGACCTTCATCCGGAAGCCATCGGCGACGCCGATCTCCTCCAGGTTCACTGCCGCCCACGCCTTAGCGAGCACCTGACGGTAGGTCACGCCCTTCTTCTCCGCTTCCGGCTGTAGTGTGATTACTACAGCTGCGGACTTCGGGGCGCGGAGCCTAGCCGCGGCGCTTCGCTTTTTGCGCTGCTGCTGCCTCTCCTTCCGATTGGCCGCCCTTTTGGCTTTTCCCGCCTGCCTTTTCTCCCCGGCTACTTGCCATTCGGCGTCGGCCAGAGAGGAATTAAGAGGCGGGGCCGGGGGCGACCGTCCTGCCGCCACAGCTGGGGTCCCCTTTCGCGCAGCCGTCCCGCCCTTTGTGGGCTTGGACGGCGCAACTTTCGCCGGAGGCGCCGGCTTGGCCGCGGACTTGGCCGCTGGCTTAGCCGCGGGCTTGGCCGCTGGCTTAGCCGCGGGCTTGGCCGCTGGCTTGGCCGCGGACTTGGCCGCAAGCTTGGCCGCAGGCGTGGCCGGAGTAGCCACGGTGGCGGCAAAAGTTGCCGGCCTGCTCGCCGCTAGCGGAGGGCGCAGGACAATGCCCTCCATCACGGAAAACCGGCTGCTGAGTGCGGCCAGCTCCTGCCGCACCAGGGTCAAAACCCGGTCCTCCGCCTGCGACTGCATCGCTCCCCCCTGGGGCACCTCCCGGGGGCCAGCTCCTCGAAGCCGGGCCAGGTCCGCTCGGAGCTCCTCGTTCTCCTTTCGGAGAAGCTCGATAGTGGCCGTCAAGCGGCCGACCTCCGCCCGCATCTCGGACAGTGCGTCCGATGGAGGCCCGACCTGAAGGGCCTTCGCTGCCGCCATTATGGAGGCCGTGGCAGCGGGCATGGCCTTGTCTTTAGAGGACTGAATCCTCTTCAAGCCCACAGCCCGGATGGCTGTTGCCACGACCTCCTCGAAGCTGCTGGCCGCCTCCTTCAGCTCGGAGCTGCCAGCGGCGTCCGGCTCACCGCCCGAGGACTCAGAGCCTCTGTTCGGCTCGCTGTCCTCCGGGGTAGTGAGCCTTCTGGCCACACCCCGTTCCCGAGGCCCGCCCCGCTTTATTAGTTTTTTGCGAGCCGCATTCAGCTCGCCATCAGAGGACGACCCCTCTGGTTTGGACCGCTTGAAGAAGTCGCTCTTCTTTGCGGCCCCCGTCTCAACGCGCTCCGGGCTCTCAGAAGAGCCCTTCGCGCCAGATGCGGAGTCGGATTCCGACCCCGAATCACTCACCATCTCTACGCTTTTTATTTTGTTTTTTGTTTTTGGTTTCGTCATACTTGATCCCACGAGTGTGGGGGATATAAAACGTCATTCCTAGGGTTACCCCCTGTCCCTAGGTAAGTGTACATTTGTAACCCAACCCAGGGATTCCACTGGTCCCCGGCTGGGGGTGCGCTAACGACTGATGCACCACCTGCAACTAAAAGTCACAGATGGCACTACTCCTCAGCCATCCATACCCTCGCCACGCACCAAAACTTGGTATTAGAGGAATTTTTTATAGAGGTTTACGTCCTCGCGATCCGGGCGGTTAAGCCAAGATCCTCGTCCCGTTCCGAGTCACAAAACATGACCGTGAACTCTTTCCGGATTACGATATCGACGGGTGCAGTCAGGAGAATAAATTCTCCCGCTGCCAGCTCGTTGGCAGGGTGAGTGCACAACGAGCCCCGCCCCTGCTTCTCCAACATGGAGATCCCTCCTCTACGGACCTCCAGGTCCTAACCTCGCCCACTCGACCGTCCCTCTGTAAGCAGAGGGGGGAGTAGGCCACCATCCACCCTGGAGGAACGTAACGCCCTCCTCCTCGCAGAAATTCGCCATAAACAATACCCTCGCCAAAAAACTCCGCTACCTTTTTCGAAGAGTGTATTGTCCATGCCCAGAGTGCACCGGCCCAACGACTGCTCTTCCCCTCGGACGTATCCATAAGGGACCAGCAGGCATCAGGCACACGGGGAGGTTTTCTGCTCGCACCCCAAAATGCGTCACCTGGATGCAAAGTTATAACGGTTTGCTGTAAATACTGTATTGCTTAGGTGGATTTCGACTATATATGAATTTACTTGATTTTAAAGATTTCGAATTTCTATGTTGGCTAGGCGCACGTGCGAGGTGTCAAAAGACGCGTCTCCGCGCGGGCTAGCGTTCTGTGATATTACTGGAATTTATGCTGAAGAAAATTTTAGACTTTTGGTCAAAAAACGGGTTTTTCGACCGAAAAGTATGTTAAAACCGGGAATTACGACTACCAAACGGGACTCGAGCACGCGGAACGCGCACCAGAATACAGGTAAGGCAGGCAAGTATCTATTTAAACTAAAACAAATGTGGTTTTGCAGAGAAATTTTGAGATAAAAATTAATTTAATTTTTCGTAAAGAAAAATATTGAAAATTTTTCTATGTCCTGAAACGAAAAAATATTTTCGCGTAAAAGTCAATAAAAATTAGTCAGATAGTAGGACGGAACCTGTTTATGATCAAAATAGCTGAAAACAGCTTCAAAATGCGTCACCTGGATGCAAAGTTATAACGGTTTGCTGTAAATACTGTATTGCTTAGGTGGATTTCGACTATATATGAATTTACTTGATTTTAAAGATTTCGAATTTCTATGTTGGCTAGGCGCACGTGCGAGGTGTCAAAAGACGCGTCTCCGCGCGGGCTAGCGTTCTGTGATATTACTGGAATTTATGCTGAAGAAAATTTTAGACTTTTGGTCAAAAAACGGGTTTTTCGACCGAAAAGTATGTTAAAACCGGGAATTACGACTACCAAACGGGACTCGAGCACGCGGAACGCGCACCAGAATACAGGTAAGGCAGGCAAGTATCTATTTAAACTAAAACAAATGTGGTTTTGCAGAGAAATTTTGAGATAAAAATTAATTTAATTTTTCGTAAAGAAAAATATTGAAAATTTTTCTATGTCCTGAAACGAAAAAATATTTTCGCGTAAAAGTCAATAAAAATTAGTCAGATAGTAGGACGGAACCTGTTTATGATCAAAATAGCTGAAAACAGCTTCAAAATGCGTCACCTGGATGCAAAGTTATAACGGTTTGCTGTAAATACTGTATTGCTTAGGTGGATTTCGACTATATATGAATTTACTTGATTTTAAAGATTTCGAATTTCTATGTTGGCTAGGCGCACGTGCGAGGTGTCAAAAGACGCGTCTCCGCGCGGGCTAGCGTTCTGTGATATTACTGGAATTTATGCTGAAGAAAATTTTAGACTTTTGGTCAAAAAACGGGTTTTTCGACCGAAAAGTATGTTAAAACCGGGAATTACGACTACCAAACGGGACTCGAGCACGCGGAACGCGCACCAGAATACAGGTAAGGCAGGCAAGTATCTATTTAAACTAAAACAAATGTGGTTTTGCAGAGAAATTTTGAGATAAAAATTAATTTAATTTTTCGTAAAGAAAAATATTGAAAATTTTTCTATGTCCTGAAACGAAAAAATATTTTCGCGTAAAAGTCAATAAAAATTAGTCAGATAGTAGGACGGAACCTGTTTATGATCAAAATAGCTGAAAACAGCTTCAAAATGCGTCACCTGGATGCAAAGTTATAACGGTTTGCTGTAAATACTGTATTGCTTAGGTGGATTTCGACTATATATGAATTTACTTGATTTTAAAGATTTCGAATTTCTATGTTGGCTAGGCGCACGTGCGAGGTGTCAAAAGACGCGTCTCCGCGCGGGCTAGCGTTCTGTGATATTACTGGAATTTATGCTGAAGAAAATTTTAGACTTTTGGTCAAAAAACGGGTTTTTCGACCGAAAAGTATGTTAAAACCGGGAATTACGACTACCAAACGGGACTCGAGCACGCGGAACGCGCACCAGAATACAGGTAAGGCAGGCAAGTATCTATTTAAACTAAAACAAATGTGGTTTTGCAGAGAAATTTTGAGATAAAAATTAATTTAATTTTTCGTAAAGAAAAATATTGAAAATTTTTCTATGTCCTGAAACGAAAAAATATTTTCGCGTAAAAGTCAATAAAAATTAGTCAGATAGTAGGACGGAACCTGTTTATGATCAAAATAGCTGAAAACAGCTTCAAAATGCGTCACCTGGATGCAAAGTTATAACGGTTTGCTGTAAATACTGTATTGCTTAGGTGGATTTCGACTATATATGAATTTACTTGATTTTAAAGATTTCGAATTTCTATGTTGGCTAGGCGCACGTGCGAGGTGTCAAAAGACGCGTCTCCGCGCGGGCTAGCGTTCTGTGATATTACTGGAATTTATGCTGAAGAAAATTTTAGACTTTTGGTCAAAAAACGGGTTTTTCGACCGAAAAGTATGTTAAAACCGGGAATTACGACTACCAAACGGGACTCGAGCACGCGGAACGCGCACCAGAATACAGGTAAGGCAGGCAAGTATCTATTTAAACTAAAACAAATGTGGTTTTGCAGAGAAATTTTGAGATAAAAATTAATTTAATTTTTCGTAAAGAAAAATATTGAAAATTTTTCTATGTCCTGAAACGAAAAAATATTTTCGCGTAAAAGTCAATAAAAATTAGTCAGATAGTAGGACGGAACCTGTTTATGATCAAAATAGCTGAAAACAGCTTCAAAATGCGTCACCTGGATGCAAAGTTATAACGGTTTGCTGTAAATACTGTATTGCTTAGGTGGATTTCGACTATATATGAATTTACTTGATTTTAAAGATTTCGAATTTCTATGTTGGCTAGGCGCACGTGCGAGGTGTCAAAAGACGCGTCTCCGCGCGGGCTAGCGTTCTGTGATATTACTGGAATTTATGCTGAAGAAAATTTTAGACTTTTGGTCAAAAAACGGGTTTTTCGACCGAAAAGTATGTTAAAACCGGGAATTACGACTACCAAACGGGACTCGAGCACGCGGAACGCGCACCAGAATACAGGTAAGGCAGGCAAGTATCTATTTAAACTAAAACAAATGTGGTTTTGCAGAGAAATTTTGAGATAAAAATTAATTTAATTTTTCGTAAAGAAAAATATTGAAAATTTTTCTATGTCCTGAAACGAAAAAATATTTTCGCGTAAAAGTCAATAAAAATTAGTCAGATAGTAGGACGGAACCTGTTTATGATCAAAATAGCTGAAAACAGCTTCAAAATGCGTCACCTGGATGCAAAGTTATAACGGTTTGCTGTAAATACTGTATTGCTTAGGTGGATTTCGACTATATATGAATTTACTTGATTTTAAAGATTTCGAATTTCTATGTTGGCTAGGCGCACGTGCGAGGTGTCAAAAGACGCGTCTCCGCGCGGGCTAGCGTTCTGTGATATTACTGGAATTTATGCTGAAGAAAATTTTAGACTTTTGGTCAAAAAACGGGTTTTTCGACCGAAAAGTATGTTAAAACCGGGAATTACGACTACCAAACGGGACTCGAGCACGCGGAACGCGCACCAGAATACAGGTAAGGCAGGCAAGTATCTATTTAAACTAAAACAAATGTGGTTTTGCAGAGAAATTTTGAGATAAAAATTAATTTAATTTTTCGTAAAGAAAAATATTGAAAATTTTTCTATGTCCTGAAACGAAAAAATATTTTCGCGTAAAAGTCAATAAAAATTAGTCAGATAGTAGGACGGAACCTGTTTATGATCAAAATAGCTGAAAACAGCTTCAAAATGCGTCACCTGGATGCAAAGTTATAACGGTTTGCTGTAAATACTGTATTGCTTTTTTTTTTTTTTTTTTTTGGATGGGAAATCATCAAATGACTTCTCCCGCTCTGGGCAGAGCGAGAGGGTGTGTCAGACTTTTACTGACTAAAACCCACCCGTGTTCCTTCCGTTGCCTGTGTGCCGGGGCCGCGATATCCCTTTCAGACAAACCCGCAACCCCAGCAGGCATTGGTCTTTCGACCCCGTCGGTTGATGCTGACATCTCTTTGAGGCGCGCGTGGAACACAACGCGCCGTCGACACGGGCCTGGTCCTGATCGGACGGCGAGCTGCCCATTGCTCACCGTCCGCAGGCCCGCGCCTACGGTGGCCGGAAGTCGGCTCTTGACTCCCGACGCCCGGGGCGTCTCCTGCGGCGACTAGGGCCGCGAGGGCGTGCAGCTTGCATCTCCCTCGCGCGCCCCGCCTCCTCCTTCGCGAGCATAACTGCTTCGCAGAAGGAGGTGACGGCCTCCCATGCACTCTCGCGCCGAACCATGGCCTGAACCAGGGCCGGACGCGAGAGATCGTCGCCGCCGATCGCCTCCGTGAGGACACGGCGGTGCTCCGCCCAAGCCGGGCAGACCTCCACCGTATGCTCCACCGTGTCCTCCGGGCGATCCACACAGTGGTGACACCCGGGCGTTTCCTCCCGCCTAATTCGGAACAGGAACCTCCCGAAACAACCGTGTCCGGTGAGGACCTGCGTCAGGCGGAAGGTGAGGACGCCATGGCGCCTCTCAAGCCACTCCTCAAAGAGGGGACTTATCGCCGCAATTGTGGCATGCCCAGCGCTGGGTTGCGACAATCGCACACTCCATGCCGCCATGAGATCCCGCCGGAGCTCTGTCCGCTGTGCCGCGATCTCTCGCGGCAGCGGAGTTACACCCCGGCGTTTCGCCTCCTCGCGCAACTCCCACATCTGCGCGAGGACTTTCGCCTCCAGATCCCATGGCGGTAGTCCGGCAAGGAGGCTCGCCGCCTCACGGGAGACCGTGCGGTATCCCCGGACCAGCCTGATGGCCATGACCCTTTGGGACGCGTTCAACCGCCGGGCCGGTCGCAGCCTCAGTGAACGCGCCCACACTGGTGCCCCGTAAAGGGCCATGGACCGCACGACCCCCGCGTAAAGCCTCCGGCAGGAGGCGTTTGGACCCCCTAGGTTGGGCAGAAGCCGCTTCAGAGCAGCCCCAGCCCTATCCAGTTTGGGAGCCAAACGTCGGAAGTGCTCCACGAAGTTCCACCGGCTGTCGAGGACGAGTCCCAGGTACTTCATCGTCGACTCGACGCCGATGTGAACCCCTCCCGCCGTTATCTGGGAACCCGACAGTGGCGCGTTCCGAGGACCATAGAAACACATGGCCTCGGACTTGTGCAGGGCCACCTCGAGTCCCAGTTGCCGGATCCTATCGACGATTGTCGCAACCCAACGTGTCGCTAGTTCGGCCGCCGCCTCATGCGACCTCCCCTGCACCAGGACCAGCGTGTCGTCAGCGTAGCAGACCACGCTGACGCCGCTAGGGAGGTCGGCGCGCAGCACCCAGTCGTAGCCGATGTCCCACAGATGCGGCCCCAGGACCGATCCCTGCGGGACACCGCACGACATCTCTCGCCGGTTCCACTCTCCGTGGTGACCGGGGTAGATGACGGCCCTATCCGTCAAATAGGCCTCGACCACTCGACAGAGGTAGGTCGGCATCCGGTGATACCGGAGTGCCTCCCTAATGCAACTCCAGGGCAGGGTGTTGAAGGCATTGGCGATGTCGAGAGACACCGCCAAGACGACCCCACCCCGGGCAACAGCATCCCCCGTCGTGAGGGCTCGAACGCGCATGATGGCATCCACCGTAGAGCGCCCCTTGCGGAAACCAAACTGGCTGTCCGCCAAATCCGGCCCCACTCGTTCCAGCCGCCCGACAAGGCGGTCTGCAATTACTCTTTCAAAGAGCTTGCCCACCTCGTCGAGCAGCACGATGGGCCGGTAGGCGGACGGAGAGTCCGCCGGGCGCCCCGGCTTCTTAATGAGGACCAGTTTCCCTGTCTTCCAACGAAGTGGGAACTGGCCTCTCTCCAAGCATGCGCTTAGGAGCCCCCTAAGTCGAGGCCCGAGAGCCTCTAAGGCCAGAACCCAGGCTTTTCCAGGTAAGCCGTCGGGTCCTGGGGCGGTATTTTTGGCACTCAGCCTACGTACCGCCACTCTCAAATCTACCTCGGTCACCTCCGGAGATTCATCGTCGTCGTCAGTGGTATGGTCCGCACCGGGCACCGCAGGAGGCGGAGCCATGGGCGGGGGAGTGTGTTCCCCTCGCGAAGGGAACAGAGCGCTCACCACGTCCTCCACGAGCTGGGGCCGGAGACTCTGCGTCAGCGGGGGAGCCCATGGGCGGAGTTTATCTCGCACCCATTTGTATGGGCGTCCCCACGGATCTCTGTTCAGAGTCTCCAGCGACTCCTCGCGGGCCACTCCTCTGGCCCGCCCGATCTCCGCTCGGAGGGCGGTCTTCGCCGCTCTGTACCCTTCGTACAGCTCCGCCTCAATGGCTTCCGTATCCGGAGGGCGGATACGGAGCCTGCGGTGCCTGGAGTACCGGTGGCGCGCATCAACGCACGCCGCGCGTAGAGCGGTCAGCTCACGCGACCACCAGTACACCTGGCGCCGAGCACTTCCGGGCTGGACCCGGGGCATTGCCACGTCGCATATTACGGACATGGCCTCCCGGAACCACTCCGCCTCGTCATTGATGTCGGCAGGCCTGTCCGGTGATGACACCCAGGCCTGCACGATCGAGGCCTCCAGGAGGAGCTCCCGGTCCAGCTGCTTCAGCGCCCACCGCGGACCACTCGGGGTCTGTCGGACCGGCGCGCCCGACGTCTGGGCGGAGACCTCAAACCGAATGTACCGGTGATCGGAATAGGTCTCCACCCCCTCCATGACGCGCCAGTCGATGACACGTGGCGACAGAGCGGGGCTGGCGAAAGAGATGTCCACCACTGATTCACCCCGCATCCGCACACACGTGGGGACAGAACCCCGGTTTAGGACGACCAGGCCCGTCTCCAGAGCCCAGTCCTCCACCATCCTGCCCCGTGTGTCCGTATACCGGGAACCCCAAGCCACGTTTTTGGCATTGAAGTCCCCGAGGACGATCACGGGCAGGGGATGGTACCCGACGACGATGACTCTCAACTCCCCAAGGGAGTTGTGGAACTCGGCGAGAGTTCGGCTCGGGGAGAAGTACGCTCCTGCCACGACAATCTCCCCGAACCGTGCTGCCACGCAACCCGATCCCCTCTTGACGGCCTCGAGGGACGGGGTACCGGCGGCGGCCGACGAAATAATGGTCACTGAGCCGCTCAGGTCCTCCACCCAGTGATCCCTAGGCGGGACAAAGTACGGCTCAGCGACCACGGCGATGTTAATCGACCACTGCGCCATGCTCTGGAGCAACAGATCCTGAGCGGCGGCGCAGTGGTTGATATTCGCCTGAAGGAGGCGTAATGGGGCCATCAATGGCAATCCATTTCAGCCTCCTCCCGGGCCCCCTGTGATGGCCCTGCCGCGGTGCTAGCGGCGACGACGGCGCCAGTAGAGGCGGCAACGGCAGCGGCAACGGTGGCGGCTGCGGCGGTGACGGCGGTGGCGGAAGGCTTGCCCCTGCCCCTGGATTTGGCAGGTGGAGCGCAGGCCTTGCTCCCGGCCCGGTGATCGGCCGGCTTGCCAGCCGCCGCACACGCATAACAGTGCGGCGTGGCATTGCACGAGCCGGCCTTGTGACCGGGCCGACCACAGCGGAAGCATTCCTCGCTGCGGTCCACCTCCGAGGTGCACTGCGCTCCTACGTGGTGCCCCACCCGGCAGCGGAAGCACCTCAGTGGTCTGGGTTCCAGCAGTTTCACCTGCGCGGATACCCAGCCCACCCGGAGCCTTTGGCCCTCCCCGGCTATCTTTTGGGCCGCCGACACGGGGCAGCTCACCGTTATGGTTTGCATGCCCGTGTTGTCAGGACGGATAGTGCCTGCCCTCACCTGCTCGGCAGAGCACCCTCCGGTCCTAGCCACGGCGGCCACAACATCTTCCGCCGTCACGCAGTCGTCCAGGCCCAGGATGCGCATGTCAGCGCACTTGGTGGGCCTGGAGACTCGGGCCTCCTCCGCATTGAAGGACGCCCTGAGCCTTTCGGCCAGGGCGTCCGCGGTCGGGCCGCTGGCCGCACCGGGGATCTCCAGCATCCGAGCCCCCGTCGCAGTGACCTTCATCCGGAAGCCATCGGCGACGCCGATCTCCTCCAGGTTCACTGCCGCCCACGCCTTAGCGAGCACCTGACGGTAGGTCACGCCCTTCTTCTCCGCTTCCGGCTGTAGTGTGATTACTACAGCTGCGGACTTCGGGGCGCGGAGCCTAGCCGCGGCGCTTCGCTTTTTGCGCTGCTGCTGTCTCTCCTTACGATTGGCCGCCCTTTTGGCTTTTCCCGCCTGCCTTTTCTCCCCGGCTACTTGCCATTCGGCGTCGGCCAGAGAGGAATTAAGAGGCGGGGCCGGGGGCGACCGTCCTGCCGCCACAGCTGGGGTCCCCTTTCGCGCAGCCGTCCCGCCCTTTGTGGGCTTGGACGGCGCAACTTTCGCCGGAGGCGCCGGCTTGGCCGCGGACTTGGCCGCTGGCTTAGCCGCGGGCTTGGCCGCTGGCTTAGCCGCGGGCTTGGCCGCTGGCTTGGCCGCGGACTTGGCCGCAAGCTTGGCCGCAGGCGTGGCCGGAGTAGCCACGGTGGCGGCAAAAGTTGCCGGCCTGCTCGCCGCTAGCGGAGGGCGCAGGACAATGCCCTCCATCACGGAAAACCGGCTGCTGAGTGCGGCCAGCTCCTGCCGCATCAGGGTCAAAACCCGGTCCTCCGCCTGCGACTGCATCGCTCCCCCCTGGGGCACCTCCCGGGGGCCAGCTCCTCGAAGCCGGGCCAGGTCCGCTCGGAGCTCCTCGTTCTCCTTTCGGAGAAGCTCGATAGTGGCCGTCAAGCGGCCGACCTCCGCCCGCATCTCGGACAGTGCGTCCGATGGAGGCCCGACCTGAAGGGCCTTCGCTGCCGCCATTATGGAGGCCGTGGCAGCGGGCATGGCCTTGTCTTTAGAGGACTGAATCCTCTTCAAGCCCACAGCCCGGATGGCTGTTGCCACGACCTCCTCGAAGCTGCTGGCCGCCTCCTTCAGCTCGGAGCTGCCAGCGGCGTCCGGCTCACCGCCCGAGGACTCAGAGCCTCTGTTCGGCTCGCTGTCCTCCGGGGTAGTGAGCCTTCTGGCCACACCCCGTTCCCGAGGCCCACCCCGCTTTATCAGTTTTTTGCGAGCCGCATTCAGCTCGCCATCAGAGGACGACCCCTCTGGTTTGGACCGCTTGAAGAAGTCGCTCTTCTTTGCGGCCCCCGTCTCAACGCGCTCCGGGCTCTCAGAAGAGCCCTTCGCGCCAGATGCGGAGTCGGATTCCGACCCCGAATCGCTCACCACCTCTACGCTTTTAATTTTGTTTTTATTCTTTTGTTTCGTCATAATTGATCCCACGAGTGTGGGGGATATAAAATGTCATTCCTAGGGTTACCCCCTGTCCCTAGGTAAGTGTACATTTGTGACCCAACCCAAGGATTCCACTGGTCCCCGGCTGGGGGTGCGCTAACGACTGATGCACCACCTGCAACTAAAAGTCACAGATGGCACTACTCCTCAGCCATCCATACCCTCGCCACGCACCAAAACTTGGTATTAGAGGAATTTTTTATAGAGGTTTACATCCTCGCGATCCGGGCGGTTAAGCCAAGATCCTCGTCCCGTTCCGAGTCACAAAACATGACCGTGAACTCTTTCCGGATTACGATATCGACGGGTGCAATCAGGAGAATAAATTCTCCCGCTGCCAGCTCGTTGGCAGGGTGAGTGCACAACGAGCCCCGCCCCTGCTTCTCCAACATGGAGATCCCTCCTCTACGGACCTCCAGGTCCTAACCTCGCCCACTCGACCGTCCCTCTGTAAGCAGAGGGGGGAGTAGGCCACCATCCACCCTGGAGGAACGTAACGCTCTCCTCCTCGCAGAAATTCGCCATAAACAATACCCTCGCCAAAAAACTCCGCTACCTTTTTCGAAGAGTGTATTGTCCATGCCCAGAGTGCACCGGCCCAACGACTGCTCTTCCCCTCGGACGTATCCATAAGGGACCAGCAGGCATCAGGCACACGGGGAGGTTTTCTGCTCGCACCCCAAAATGCGTCACCTGGATGCAAAGTTATAACGGTTTGCTGTAAATACTGTATTGCTTAGGTGGATTTCGACTATATATGAATTTACTTGATTTTAAAGATTTCGAATTTCTATGTTGGCTAGGCGCACGTGCGAGGTGTCAAAAGACGCGTCTCCGCGCGGGCTAGCGTTCTGTGATATTACTGGAATTTATGCTGAAGAAAATTTTAGACTTTTGGTCAAAAAACGGGTTTTTCGACCGAAAAGTATGTTAAAACCGGGAATTACGACTACCAAACGGGACTCGAGCACGCGGAACGCGCACCAGAATACAGGTAAGGCAGGCAAGTATCTATTTAAACTAAAACAAATGTGGTTTTGCAGAGAAATTTTGAGATAAAAATTAATTTAATTTTTCGTAAAGAAAAATATTGAAAATTTTTCTATGTCCTGAAACGAAAAAATATTTTCGCGTAAAAGTCAATAAAAATTAGTCAGATAGTAGGACGGAACCTGTTTATGATCAAAATAGCTGAAAACAGCTTCAAAATGCGTCACCTGGATGCAAAGTTATAACGGTTTGCTGTAAATACTGTATTGCTTAGGTGGATTTCGACTATATATGAATTTACTTGATTTTAAAGATTTCGAATTTCTATGTTGGCTAGGCGCACGTGCGAGGTGTCAAAAGACGCGTCTCCGCGCGGGCTAGCGTTCTGTGATATTACTGGAATTTATGCTGAAGAAAATTTTAGACTTTTGGTCAAAAAACGGGTTTTTCGACCGAAAAGTATGTTAAAACCGGGAATTACGACTACCAAACGGGACTCGAGCACGCGGAACGCGCACCAGAATACAGGTAAGGCAGGCAAGTATCTATTTAAACTAAAACAAATGTGGTTTTGCAGAGAAATTTTGAGATAAAAATTAATTTAATTTTTCGTAAAGAAAAATATTGAAAATTTTTCTATGTCCTGAAACGAAAAAATATTTTCGCGTAAAAGTCAATAAAAATTAGTCAGATAGTAGGACGGAACCTGTTTATGATCAAAATAGCTGAAAACAGCTTCAAAATGCGTCACCTGGATGCAAAGTTATAACGGTTTGCTGTAAATACTGTATTGCTTAGGTGGATTTCGACTATATATGAATTTACTTGATTTTAAAGATTTCGAATTTCTATGTTGGCTAGGCGCACGTGCGAGGTGTCAAAAGACGCGTCTCCGCGCGGGCTAGCGTTCTGTGATATTACTGGAATTTATGCTGAAGAAAATTTTAGACTTTTGGTCAAAAAACGGGTTTTTCGACCGAAAAGTATGTTAAAACCGGGAATTACGACTACCAAACGGGACTCGAGCACGCGGAACGCGCACCAGAATACAGGTAAGGCAGGCAAGTATCTATTTAAACTAAAACAAATGTGGTTTTGCAGAGAAATTTTGAGATAAAAATTAATTTAATTTTTCGTAAAGAAAAATATTGAAAATTTTTCTATGTCCTGAAACGAAAAAATATTTTCGCGTAAAAGTCAATAAAAATTAGTCAGATAGTAGGACGGAACCTGTTTATGATCAAAATAGCTGAAAACAGCTTCAAAATGCGTCACCTGGATGCAAAGTTATAACGGTTTGCTGTAAATACTGTATTGCTTAGGTGGATTTCGACTATATATGAATTTACTTGATTTTAAAGATTTCGAATTTCTATGTTGGCTAGGCGCACGTGCGAGGTGTCAAAAGACGCGTCTCCGCGCGGGCTAGCGTTCTGTGATATTACTGGAATTTATGCTGAAGAAAATTTTAGACTTTTGGTCAAAAAACGGGTTTTTCGACCGAAAAGTATGTTAAAACCGGGAATTACGACTACCAAACGGGACTCGAGCACGCGGAACGCGCACCAGAATACAGGTAAGGCAGGCAAGTATCTATTTAAACTAAAACAAATGTGGTTTTGCAGAGAAATTTTGAGATAAAAATTAATTTAATTTTTCGTAAAGAAAAATATTGAAAATTTTTCTATGTCCTGAAACGAAAAAATATTTTCGCGTAAAAGTCAATAAAAATTAGTCAGATAGTAGGACGGAACCTGTTTATGATCAAAATAGCTGAAAACAGCTTCAAAATGCGTCACCTGGATGCAAAGTTATAACGGTTTGCTGTAAATACTGTATTGCTTAGGTGGATTTCGACTATATATGAATTTACTTGATTTTAAAGATTTCGAATTTCTATGTTGGCTAGGCGCACGTGCGAGGTGTCAAAAGACGCGTCTCCGCGCGGGCTAGCGTTCTGTGATATTACTGGAATTTATGCTGAAGAAAATTTTAGACTTTTGGTCAAAAAACGGGTTTTTCGACCGAAAAGTATGTTAAAACCGGGAATTACGACTACCAAACGGGACTCGAGCACGCGGAACGCGCACCAGAATACAGGTAAGGCAGGCAAGTATCTATTTAAACTAAAACAAATGTGGTTTTGCAGAGAAATTTTGAGATAAAAATTAATTTAATTTTTCGTAAAGAAAAATATTGAAAATTTTTCTATGTCCTGAAACGAAAAAATATTTTCGCGTAAAAGTCAATAAAAATTAGTCAGATAGTAGGACGGAACCTGTTTATGATCAAAATAGCTGAAAACAGCTTCAAAATGCGTCACCTGGATGCAAAGTTATAACGGTTTGCTGTAAATACTGTATTGCTTAGGTGGATTTCGACTATATATGAATTTACTTGATTTTAAAGATTTCGAATTTCTATGTTGGCTAGGCGCACGTGCGAGGTGTCAAAAGACGCGTCTCCGCGCGGGCTAGCGTTCTGTGATATTACTGGAATTTATGCTGAAGAAAATTTTAGACTTTTGGTCAAAAAACGGGTTTTTCGACCGAAAAGTATGTTAAAACCGGGAATTACGACTACCAAACGGGACTCGAGCACGCGGAACGCGCACCAGAATACAGGTAAGGCAGGCAAGTATCTATTTAAACTAAAACAAATGTGGTTTTGCAGAGAAATTTTGAGATAAAAATTAATTTAATTTTTCGTAAAGAAAAATATTGAAAATTTTTCTATGTCCTGAAACGAAAAAATATTTTCGCGTAAAAGTCAATAAAAATTAGTCAGATAGTAGGACGGAACCTGTTTATGATCAAAATAGCTGAAAACAGCTTCAAAATGCGTCACCTGGATGCAAAGTTATAACGGTTTGCTGTAAATACTGTATTGCTTTTTTTTTTTTTTTTTTTTTTTTGGATGGGAAATCATCAAATGACTTCTCCCGCTCTGGGCAGAGCGAGAGGGTGTGTCAGACTTTTACTGACTAAAACCCACCCGTGTTCCTTCCGTTGCCTGTGTGCCGGGGCCGCGATATCCCTTTCAGACAAACCCGCAACCCCAGCAGGCATTGGTCTTTCGACCCCGTCGGTTGATGCTGACATCTCTTTGAGGCGCGCGT
Source organism: Agrochola lota (assembly GCA_947364205.1). Lineage (NCBI taxonomy): Eukaryota > Metazoa > Arthropoda > Insecta > Lepidoptera > Noctuidae > Agrochola > Agrochola lota. The sequence goes on from OX376223.1 coordinate 23,488,009, forward strand.
GGAACACAACGCGCCGTCGACACGGGCCTGGTCCTGATCGGACGGCGAGCTGCCCATTGCTCACCGTCCGCAGGCCCGCGCCTACGGTGGCCGGAAGTCGGCTCTTGACTCCCGACGCCCGGGGCGTCTCCTGCGGCGACTAGGGCCGCGAGGGCGTGCAGCTTGCATCTCCCTCGCGCGCCCCGCCTCCTCCTTCGCGAGCATAACTGCTTCGCAGAAGGAGGTGACGGCCTCCCATGCACTCTCGCGCCGAACCATGGCCTGAACCAGGGCCGGACGCGAGAGATCGCCGCCGCCGATCGCCTCCGTGAGGACACGGCGGTGCTCCGCCCAAGCCGGGCAGACCTCCACCGTATGCTCCACCGTGTCCTCCGGGCGATCCACACAGTGGTGACACCCGGGCGTTTCCTCCCGCCTAATTCGGAACAGGAACCTCCCGAAACAACCGTGTCCGGTGAGGACCTGCGTCAGGCGGAAGGTGAGGACGCCATGGCGCCTCTCAAGCCACTCCTCAAAGAGGGGACTTATCGCCGCAATTGTGGCGTGCCCAATACTGTATTGCTTAGGTGGATTTCGACTATATATGAATTTACTTGATTTTAAAGATTTCGAATTTCTATGTTGGCTAGGCGCACGTGCGAGGTGTCAAAAGACGCGTCTCCGCGCGGGCTAGCGTTCTGTGATATTACTGGAATTTATGCTGAAGAAAATTTTAGACTTTTGGTCAAAAAACGGGTTTTTCGACCGAAAAGTATGTTAAAACCGGGAATTACGACTACCAAACGGGACTCGAGCACGCGGAACGCGCACCAGAATACAGGTAAGGCAGGCAAGTATCTATTTAAACTAAAACAAATGTGGTTTTGCAGAGAAATTTTGAGATAAAAATTAATTTAATTTTTCGTAAAGAAAAATATTGAAAATTTTTCTATGTCCTGAAACGAAAAAATATTTTCGCGTAAAAGTCAATAAAAATTAGTCAGATAGTAGGACGGAACCTGTTTATGATCAAAATAGCTGAAAACAGCTTCAAAATGCGTCACCTGGATGCAAAGTTATAACGGTTTGCTGTAAATACTGTATTGCTTAGGTGGATTTCGACTATATATGAATTTACTTGATTTTAAAGATTTCGAATTTCTATGTTGGCTAGGCGCACGTGCGAGGTGTCAAAAGACGCGTCTCCGCGCGGGCTAGCGTTCTGTGATATTACTGGAATTTATGCTGAAGAAAATTTTAGACTTTTGGTCAAAAAACGGGTTTTTCGACCGAAAAGTATGTTAAAACCGGGAATTACGACTACCAAACGGGACTCGAGCACGCGGAACGCGCACCAGAATACAGGTAAGGCAGGCAAGTATCTATTTAAACTAAAACAAATGTGGTTTTGCAGAGAAATTTTGAGATAAAAATTAATTTAATTTTTCGTAAAGAAAAATATTGAAAATTTTTCTATGTCCTGAAACGAAAAAATATTTTCGCGTAAAAGTCAATAAAAATTAGTCAGATAGTAGGACGGAACCTGTTTATGATCAAAATAGCTGAAAACAGCTTCAAAATGCGTCACCTGGATGCAAAGTTATAACGGTTTGCTGTAAATACTGTATTGCTTAGGTGGATTTCGACTATATATGAATTTACTTGATTTTAAAGATTTCGAATTTCTATGTTGGCTAGGCGCACGTGCGAGGTGTCAAAAGACGCGTCTCCGCGCGGGCTAGCGTTCTGTGATATTACTGGAATTTATGCTGAAGAAAATTTTAGACTTTTGGTCAAAAAACGGGTTTTTCGACCGAAAAGTATGTTAAAACCGGGAATTACGACTACCAAACGGGACTCGAGCACGCGGAACGCGCACCAGAATACAGGTAAGGCAGGCAAGTATCTATTTAAACTAAAACAAATGTGGTTTTGCAGAGAAATTTTGAGATAAAAATTAATTTAATTTTTCGTAAAGAAAAATATTGAAAATTTTTCTATGTCCTGAAACGAAAAAATATTTTCGCGTAAAAGTCAATAAAAATTAGTCAGATAGTAGGACGGAACCTGTTTATGATCAAAATAGCTGAAAACAGCTTCAAAATGCGTCACCTGGATGCAAAGTTATAACGGTTTGCTGTAAATACTGTATTGCTTAGGTGGATTTCGACTATATATGAATTTACTTGATTTTAAAGATTTCGAATTTCTATGTTGGCTAGGCGCACGTGCGAGGTGTCAAAAGACGCGTCTCCGCGCGGGCTAGCGTTCTGTGATATTACTGGAATTTATGCTGAAGAAAATTTTAGACTTTTGGTCAAAAAACGGGTTTTTCGACCGAAAAGTATGTTAAAACCGGGAATTACGACTACCAAACGGGACTCGAGCACGCGGAACGCGCACCAGAATACAGGTAAGGCAGGCAAGTATCTATTTAAACTAAAACAAATGTGGTTTTGCAGAGAAATTTTGAGATAAAAATTAATTTAATTTTTCGTAAAGAAAAATATTGAAAATTTTTCTATGTCCTGAAACGAAAAAATATTTTCGCGTAAAAGTCAATAAAAATTAGTCAGATAGTAGGACGGAACCTGTTTATGATCAAAATAGCTGAAAACAGCTTCAAAATGCGTCACCTGGATGCAAAGTTATAACGGTTTGCTGTAAATACTGTATTGCTTTTTTTTTTTTTTTTTTTTTTTTGGATGGGAAATCATCAAATGACTTCTCCCGCTCTGGGCAGAGCGAGAGGGTGTGTCAGACTTTTACTGACTAAAACCCACCCGTGTTCCTTCCGTTGCCTGTGTGCCGGGGCCGCGATATCCCTTTCAGACAAACCCGCAACCCCAGCAGGCATTGGTCTTTCGACCCCGTCGGTTGATGCTGACATCTCTTTGAGGCGCGCGTGGAACACAACGCGCCGTCGACACGGGCCTGGTCCTGATCGGACGGCGAGCTGCCCATTGCTCACCGTCCGCAGGCCCGCGCCTACGGTGGCCGGAAGTCGGCTCTTGACTCCCGACGCCCGGGGCGTCTCCTGCGGCGACTAGGGCCGCGAGGGCGTGCAGCTTGCATCTCCCTCGCGCGCCCCGCCTCCTCCTTCGCGAGCATAACTGCTTCGCAGAAGGAGGTGACGGCCTCCCATGCACTCTCGCGCCGAACCATGGCCTGAACCAGGGCTGGACGCGAGAGATCGCCGCCGCCGATCGCCTCCGTGAGGACACGGCGGTGCTCTGCCCAAGCCGGGCAGACCTCCACCGTATGCTCCACCGTGTCCTCCGGGCGATCCACACAGTGGTGACACCCGGGCGTTTCCTCCCGCCTAATTCGGAACAGGAACCTCCCGAAACAACCGTGTCCGGTGAGGACCTGCGTCAGGTGGAAGGTGAGGACGCCATGGCGCCTCTCAAGCCACTCCTCAAAGAGGGGACTTATCGCCGCAATTGTGGCGTGCCCAGCGCTGGGTTGCGACAATCGCACACTCCATGCCGCCATGAGATCCCGCCGGAGCTCTGTCCGCTGTGCCGCGATCTCTCGCGGCAGCGGAGTTACACCCCGGCGTTTCGCCTCCTCGCGCAACTCCCACATGTGCGCGAGGACTTTCGCCTCCAGATCCCATGGCGGTAGTCCGGCAAGGAGGCTCGCCGCCTCGCGGGAGACCGTGCGGTATCCCCGGACCAGCCTGATGGCCATGACCCTTTGGGACGCGTTCAACCGCCGGGCCGGTCGCAGCCTCAATGAACGCGCCCACACCGGTGCCCCGTAAAGGGCCATGGACCGCACGACCCCCGCGTAAAGCCTCCGGCAGGAGGCGTTTGGACCCCCTAGGTTGGGCAGAAGCCGCTTCAGAGCAGCCCCAGCCCTATCCAGTTTGGGAGCCAAACGTCGGAAGTGCTCCACGAAGTTCCACCGGCTGTCGAGGACGAGTCCCAGGTACTTCATCGTCGACTCGACGCCGATGTGAACCCCTCCCGCCGTTATCTGGGAACCCGACAGTGGCGCGTTCCGAGGACCATAGAAACACATGGCCTCGGACTTGTGCAAGGCCACCTCGAGTCCCAGTTGCCGGATCCTATCGACGATTGTCGCAACCCAACGTGTCGCTAGTTCGGCCGCCGCCTCATGCGACCTCCCCTGCACCAGGACCAGCGTGTCGTCAGCGTAGCAGACCACGCTGACGCCGCTAGGGAGGTCGGCGCGCAGCACCCAGTCGTAGCCGATGTCCCACAGATGCGGCCCCAGGACCGATCCCTGCGGGACACCGCACGACATCTCTCGCCGGTTCCACTCTCCGTGGTGACCGGGGTAGATGACGGCCCTATCCGTCAAATAGGCCTCGACCACTCGACAGAGGTAGGTCGGCATCCGGTGATACCGGAGTGCCTCCCTAATGCAACTCCAGGGCAGGGTGTTGAAGGCATTGGCGATGTCGAGAGACACCGCCAAGACGACCCCACCCCGGGCAACAGCATCCCCCGTCGTGAGGGCTCGAACGCGCATGATGGCATCCACCGTAGAGCGCCCCTTGCGGAAACCAAACTGGCTGTCCGCCAAATCCGGCCCCACTCGCTCCAGCCGCCCGACAAGGCGGTCTGCAATTACTCTTTCAAAGAGCTTGCCCACCTCGTCGAGCAGCACGATGGGCCGGTAAGCGGACGGAGAGTCCGCCGGGCGCCCCGGCTTCTTAATGAGGACCAGTTTCCCTGTCTTCCAACGAAGTGGGAACTGGCCTCTCTCCAAGCATGCGCTTAGGAGCCCCCTAAGTCGAGGCCCGAGAGCCTCTAAGGCCAGAACCCAGGCTTTTCCAGGTAAGCCGTCGGGTCCTGGGGCGGTATTTTTGGCACTCAGCCTACGTACCGCCACTCTCAAATCTACCTCGGTCACCTCCGAAGATTCATCGTCGTCGTCAGTGGTATGGTCCGCGTCGGGCACCGCAGGAGGCGGAGCCATGGGCGGGGGAGTGTGTTCCCCTCGCGAAGGGAACAGAGCGCTCACCACGTCCTCCACGAGCTGGGGCCGGAGACTCTGCGTCAGCGGGGGAGCCCATGGGCGGAGTTTATCTCGCACCCATTTGTATGGGCGTCCCCACGGATCTCTGTTCAGAGTCTCCAGCGACTCCTCGCGGGCCACTCCTCTGGCCCGCCCGATCTCCGCTCGGAGGGCGGTCTTCGCCGCTCTGTACCCTTCGTACAGCTCCGCCTCAATGGCTTCCGTATCCGGAGGGCGGATACGGAGCCTGCGGTGCCTGGAGTACCGGTGGCGCGCATCAACGCACGCCGCGCGTAGAGCGGTCAGCTCACGCGACCACCAGTACACCTGGCGCCGAGCACTTCCGGGCTGGACCCGGGGCATTGCCACGTCGCATATTACGGACATGGCCTCCCGGAACCACTCCGCCTCGTCATTGATGTCGGCAGGCCTGTCCGGTGATGACACCCAGGCCTGCACGATCGAGGCCTCCAGGAGGAGCTCCCGGTCCAGCTGCTTCAGCGCCCACCGCGGACCACTCGGGGTCTGTCGGACCGGCGCGCCCGACGTCTGGGCGGAGACCTCAAACCGAATGTACCGGTGATCGGAATAGGTCTCCACCCCCTCCATGACGCGCCAGTCGATGACACGTGGCGACAGAGCGGGGCTGGCGAACGAGATGTCCACCACTGATTCACCCCGCATCCGCACACACGTGGGGACAGAACCCCGGTTTAGGACGACCAGGCCCGTCTCCAGAGCCCAGTCCTCCACCATCCTGCCCCGTGTGTCCGTATACCGGGAACCCCAAGCCACGTTTTTGGCATTGAAGTCCCCGAGGACGATCACGGGCAGGGGATGGTACCCGACGACGATGACTCTCAACTCCCCAAGGGAGTTGTGGAACTCGGCGAGAGTTCGGCTCGGGGAGAAGTACGCTCCTGCCACGACAATCTCCCCGAACCGTGCTGCCACGCAACCCGATCCCCTCTTGACGGCCTCGAGGGACGGGGTACCGGCGGCGGCCGACGAAATTATGGTCACTGAGCCGCTCAGGTCCTCCACCCAGTCATCCCTGGGCGGGACAAAGTACGGCTCAGCGACCACGGCGATGTTAATCGACCACTGCGCCATGCTCTGGAGCAACAGATCCTGAGCGGCGGCGCAGTGGTTGATGTTCGCCTGAAGGAGGCGTAATGGGGCCATCAATGGCAATCCATTTCAGCCTCCTCCCGGGCCCCCTGTGATGGCCCTGCCGCGGTGCTAGCGGCGACGACGGCGCCAGTAGAGGCGGCAACGGCAGCGGCAACGGTGGCGGCTGCGGCGGTGACGGCGGTGGCGGAAGGCTTGCCCCTGCCCCTGGATTTGGCAGGTGGAGCGCAGGCCTTGCTCCCAGCCCGGTGATCGGCCGGCTTGCCAGCCGCCGCACACGCATAACAGTGCGGCGTGGCATTGCACGAGCCGGCCTTGTGACCGGGCCGACCACAGCGGAAGCATTCCTCGCTGCGGTCCACCTCCGAGGTGCACTGCGCTCCTACGTGGTGCCCCACCCGGCAGCGGAAGCACCTCAGTGGTCTGGGTTCCAGCAGTTTCACCTGCGCGGATACCCAGCCCACCCGGAGCCTTTGGCCCTCCCCGGCTATCTTTTGGGCCGCCGACACGGGGCAGCTCACCGTTATGGTTTGCATGCCCGTGTTGTCAGGACGGATAGTGCCTGCCCTCACCTGCTCGGCAGAGCACCCTCCGGTCCTAGCTACGGCGGCCACAACATCTTCCGCCGTCACGCAGTCGTCCAGGCCCAGGATGCGCATGTCAGCGCACTTGGTGGGCCTGGAGACTCGGGCCTCCTCCGCATTGAAGGACGCCCTGAGCCTTTCGGCCAGGGCGTCCGCGGTCGGGCCGCTGGCCGCACCGGGGATCTCCAGCATCCGAGCCCCCGTCGCAGTGACCTTCATGCGGAAGCCATCGGCGACGCCGATCTCCTCCAGGTTCACTGCCGCCCACGCCTTAGCGAGCACCTGACGGTAGGTCACGCCCTTCTTCTCCGCTTCCGGCTGTAGTGTGATTACTACAGCTGCGGACTTCGGGGCGCGGAGCCTAGCCGCGGCGCTTCGCTTTTTGCGCTGCTGCTGCCTCTCCTTCCGATTGGCCGCCCTTTTGGCTTTTCCCGCCTGCCTTTTCTCCCCGGCTACTTGCCATTCGGCGTCGGCCAGAGAGGAATTAAGAGGCGGGGCCGGGGGCGACCGTCCTGCCGCCACAGCTGGGGTCCCCTTTCGCGCAGCCGTCCCGCCCTTTGTGGGCTTGGACGGCGCAACTTTCGCCGGAGGCGCCGGCTTGGCCGCGGACTTGGCCGCTGGCTTAGCCGCGGGCTTGGCCGCTGGCTTGGCCGCAAGCTTGGCCGCAGGCGTGGCCGGAGTAGCCACGGTGGCGGCAAAAGTTGCCGGCCTGCTCGCCGCTAGCGGAGGGCGCAGGATAATGCCCTCCATCACGGAAAACCGGCTGCTGAGTGCGGCCAGCTCCTGCCGCACCAGGGTCAAAACCTGGTCCTCCGCCTGCGACTGCATCGCTCCCCCCTGGGGCACCTCCCGGGGGCCAGCTCCTCGAAGCCGGGCCAGGTCCGCTCGGAGCTCCTCGTTCTCCTTTCGGAGAAGCTCGATAGTGGCCGTCAAGCGGCCGACCTCCGCCCGCATCTCGGACAGTGCGTCCGATGGAGGCCCGACCTGAAGGGCCTTCGCTGCCGCCATTATGGAGGCCGTGGCAGCGGGCATGGCCTTGTCTTTAGAGGACTGAATCCTCTTCAAGCCCACAGCCCGGATGGCTGTTGCCACGACCTCCTCGAAGCTGCTGGCCGCCTCCTTCAGCTCGGAGCTGCCAGCGGCGTCCGGCTCACCGCCCGAGGACTCAGAGCCTCTGTTCGGCTCGCTGTCCTCCGGGGTAGTGAGCCTTCTGGCCACACCCCGTTCCCGAGGCCCGCCCCGCTTTATGAGCTTCTTGCGAGCCGCATTCAGCTCGCCATCAGAGGACGACCCCTCTGGTTTGGACCGCTTGAAGAAGTCGCTCTTCTTTGCGGCCCCCGTCTCAACGCGCTCCGGGCTCTCAGAAGAGCCCTTCGCGCCAGATGCGGAGTCGGATTCCGACCCCGAATCGCTCACCATCTCTACGCTTTTTATTTTGTTTTTATTCTTTTGTTTCGTCATAATTGATCCCACGAGTGTGGGGGATGTAAAATGTCATTCCTAGGGTTACCCCCTGTCCCTAGGTAAGTGTGCATTTGTAACCCAACCCAAGGATTCCACTGGTCCCCGGCTGGGGGTGCGCTAACGACTGATGCACCACCTGCAACTAAGAGTCACAGATGGCACTACTCCTCAGCCATCCATACCCTCGCCACGCACCAAAACTTGGTATTAGAGGAATTTTTTATAGAGGTTTACGTCCTCGCGATCCGGGCGGTTAAGCCAAGATCCTCGTCCCGTTCCGAGTCACAAAACATGACCGTGAACTCTTTCCGGATTACGATATCGACGGGTGCAGTCAGGAGAATAAATTCTCCCGCTGCCAGCTCGTTGGCAGGGTGAGTGCACAACGAGCCCCGCCCCTGCTTCTCCAACATGGAGATCCCTCCTCTACGGACCTCCAGGTCCTAACCTCGCCCACTCGACCGTCCCTCTGTAAGCAGAGGGGGGAGTAGGCCACCATCCACCCTGGAGGAACGTAACGCTCTCCTCCTCGCAGAAATTCGCCATAAACAATACCCTCGCCAAAAAACTCCGCTACCTTTTTCGAAGAGTGTATTGTCCATGCCCAGAGTGCACCGGCCCAACGACTGCTCTTCCCCTCGGACGTATCCATAAGGGACCAGCAGGCATCAGGCACACGGGGAGGTTTTCTGCTCGCACCCCAAATACTGTATTGCTTAGGTGGATTTCGACTATATATGAATTTACTTGATTTTAAAGATTTCGAATTTCTATGTTGGCTAGGCGCACGTGCGAGGTGTCAAAAGACGCGTCTCCGCGCGGGCTAGCGTTCTGTGATATTACTGGAATTTATGCTGAAGAAAATTTTAGACTTTTGGTCAAAAAACGGGTTTTTCGACCGAAAAGTATGTTAAAACCGGGAATTACGACTACCAAACGGGACTCGAGCACGCGGAACGCGCACCAGAATACAGGTAAGGCAGGCAAGTATCTATTTAAACTAAAACAAATGTGGTTTTGCAGAGAAATTTTGAGATAAAAATTAATTTAATTTTTCGTAAAGAAAAATATTGAAAATTTTTCTATGTCCTGAAACGAAAAAATATTTTCGCGTAAAAGTCAATAAAAATTAGTCAGATAGTAGGACGGAACCTGTTTATGATCAAAATAGCTGAAAACAGCTTCAAAATGCGTCACCTGGATGCAAAGTTATAACGGTTTGCTGTAAATACTGTATTGCTTAGGTGGATTTCGACTATATATGAATTTACTTGATTTTAAAGATTTCGAATTTCTATGTTGGCTAGGCGCACGTGCGAGGTGTCAAAAGACGCGTCTCCGCGCGGGCTAGCGTTCTGTGATATTACTGGAATTTATGCTGAAGAAAATTTTAGACTTTTGGTCAAAAAACGGGTTTTTCGACCGAAAAGTATGTTAAAACCGGGAATTACGACTACCAAACGGGACTCGAGCACGCGGAACGCGCACCAGAATACAGGTAAGGCAGGCAAGTATCTATTTAAACTAAAACAAATGTGGTTTTGCAGAGAAATTTTGAGATAAAAATTAATTTAATTTTTCGTAAAGAAAAATATTGAAAATTTTTCTATGTCCTGAAACGAAAAAATATTTTCGCGTAAAAGTCAATAAAAATTAGTCAGATAGTAGGACGGAACCTGTTTATGATCAAAATAGCTGAAAACAGCTTCAAAATGCGTCACCTGGATGCAAAGTTATAACGGTTTGCTGTAAATACTGTATTGCTTAGGTGGATTTCGACTATATATGAATTTACTTGATTTTAAAGATTTCGAATTTCTATGTTGGCTAGGCGCACGTGCGAGGTGTCAAAAGACGCGTCTCCGCGCGGGCTAGCGTTCTGTGATATTACTGGAATTTATGCTGAAGAAAATTTTAGACTTTTGGTCAAAAAACGGGTTTTTCGACCGAAAAGTATGTTAAAACCGGGAATTACGACTACCAAACGGGACTCGAGCACGCGGAACGCGCACCAGAATACAGGTAAGGCAGGCAAGTATCTATTTAAACTAAAACAAATGTGGTTTTGCAGAGAAATTTTGAGATAAAAATTAATTTAATTTTTCGTAAAGAAAAATATTGAAAATTTTTCTATGTCCTGAAACGAAAAAATATTTTCGCGTAAAAGTCAATAAAAATTAGTCAGATAGTAGGACGGAACCTGTTTATGATCAAAATAGCTGAAAACAGCTTCAAAATGCGTCACCTGGATGCAAAGTTATAACGGTTTGCTGTAAATACTGTATTGCTTAGGTGGATTTCGACTATATATGAATTTACTTGATTTTAAAGATTTCGAATTTCTATGTTGGCTAGGCGCACGTGCGAGGTGTCAAAAGACGCGTCTCCGCGCGGGCTAGCGTTCTGTGATATTACTGGAATTTATGCTGAAGAAAATTTTAGACTTTTGGTCAAAAAACGGGTTTTTCGACCGAAAAGTATGTTAAAACCGGGAATTACGACTACCAAACGGGACTCGAGCACGCGGAACGCGCACCAGAATACAGGTAAGGCAGGCAAGTATCTATTTAAACTAAAACAAATGTGGTTTTGCAGAGAAATTTTGAGATAAAAATTAATTTAATTTTTCGTAAAGAAAAATATTGAAAATTTTTCTATGTCCTGAAACGAAAAAATATTTTCGCGTAAAAGTCAATAAAAATTAGTCAGATAGTAGGACGGAACCTGTTTATGATCAAAATAGCTGAAAACAGCTTCAAAATGCGTCACCTGGATGCAAAGTTATAACGGTTTGCTGTAAATACTGTATTGCTTAGGTGGATTTCGACTATATATGAATTTACTTGATTTTAAAGATTTCGAATTTCTATGTTGGCTAGGCGCACGTGCGAGGTGTCAAAAGACGCGTCTCCGCGCGGGCTAGCGTTCTGTGATATTACTGGAATTTATGCTGAAGAAAATTTTAGACTTTTGGTCAAAAAACGGGTTTTTCGACCGAAAAGTATGTTAAAACCGGGAATTACGACTACCAAACGGGACTCGAGCACGCGGAACGCGCACCAGAATACAGGTAAGGCAGGCAAGTATCTATTTAAACTAAAACAAATGTGGTTTTGCAGAGAAATTTTGAGATAAAAATTAATTTAATTTTTCGTAAAGAAAAATATTGAAAATTTTTCTATGTCCTGAAACGAAAAAATATTTTCGCGTAAAAGTCAATAAAAATTAGTCAGATAGTAGGACGGAACCTGTTTATGATCAAAATAGCTGAAAACAGCTTCAAAATGCGTCACCTGGATGCAAAGTTATAACGGTTTGCTGTAAATACTGTATTGCTTTTTTTTTTTTTTTTTTTTTTTTTGGATGGGAAATCATCAAATGACTTCTCCCGCTCTGGGCAGAGCGAGAGGGTGTGTCAGACTTTTACTGACTAAAACCCACCCGTGTTCCTTCCGTTGCCTGTGTGCCGGGGCCGCGATATCCCTTTCAGACAAACCCGCAACCCCAGCAGGCATTGGTCTTTCGACCCCGTCGGTTGATGCTGACATCTCTTTGAGGCGCGCGTGGAACACAACGCGCCGTCGACACGGGCCTGGTCCTGATCGGACGGCGAGCTGCCCATTGCTCACCGTCCGCAGGCCCGCGCCTACGGTGGCCGGAAGTCGGCTCTTGACTCCCGACGCCCGGGGCGTCTCCTGCGGCGACTAGGGCCGCGAGGGCGTGCAGCTTGCATCTCCCTCGCGCGCCCCGCCTCCTCCTTCGCGAGCATAACTGCTTCGCAGAAGGAGGTGACGGCCTCCCATGCACTCTCGCGCCGAACCATGGCCTGAACCAGGGCCGGACGCGAGAGATCGCCGCCGCCGATCGCCTCCGTGAGGACACGGCGGTGCTCCGCCCAAGCCGGGCAGACCTCCACCGTATGCTCCACCGTGTCCTCCGGGCGATCCACACAGTGGTGACACCCGGGCGTTTCCTCCCGCCTAATTCGGAACAGGAACCTCCCGAAACAACCGTGTCCGGTGAGGACCTGCGTCAGGCGGAAGGTGAGGACGCCATGGCGCCTCTCAAGCCACTCCTCAAAGAGGGGACTTATCGCCGCAATTGTGGCGTGCCCAATACTGTATTGCTTAGGTGGATTTCGACTATATATGAATTTACTTGATTTTAAAGATTTCGAATTTCTATGTTGGCTAGGCGCACGTGCGAGGTGTCAAAAGACGCGTCTCCGCGCGGGCTAGCGTTCTGTGATATTACTGGAATTTATGCTGAAGAAAATTTTAGACTTTTGGTCAAAAAACGGGTTTTTCGACCGAAAAGTATGTTAAAACCGGGAATTACGACTACCAAACGGGACTCGAGCACGCGGAACGCGCACCAGAATACAGGTAAGGCAGGCAAGTATCTATTTAAACTAAAACAAATGTGGTTTTGCAGAGAAATTTTGAGATAAAAATTAATTTAATTTTTCGTAAAGAAAAATATTGAAAATTTTTCTATGTCCTGAAACGAAAAAATATTTTCGCGTAAAAGTCAATAAAAATTAGTCAGATAGTAGGACGGAACCTGTTTATGATCAAAATAGCTGAAAACAGCTTCAAAATGCGTCACCTGGATGCAAAGTTATAACGGTTTGCTGTAAATACTGTATTGCTTTTTTTTTTTTTTTTTTTGGATGGGAAATCATCAAATGACTTCTCCCGCTCTGGGCAGAGCGAGAGGGTGTGTCAGACTTTTACTGACTAAAACCCACCCGTGTTCCTTCCGTTGCCTGTGTGCCGGGGCCGCGATATCCCTTTCAGACAAACCCGCAACCCCAGCAGGCATTGGTCTTTCGACCCCGTCGGTTGATGCTGACATCTCTTTGAGGCGCGCGTGGAACACAACGCGCCGTCGACACGGGCCTGGTCCTGATCGGACGGCGAGCTGCCCATTGCTCACCGTCCGCAGGCCCGCGCCTACGGTGGCCGGAAGTCGGCTCTTGACTCCCGACGCCCGGGGCGTCTCCTGCGGCGACTAGGGCCGCGAGGGCGTGCAGCTTGCATCTCCCTCGCGCGCCCCGCCTCCTCCTTCGCGAGCATAACTGCTTCGCAGAAGGAGGTGACGGCCTCCCATGCACTCTCGCGCCGAACCATGGCCTGAACCAGGGCTGGACGCGAGAGATCGCCGCCGCCGATCGCCTCCGTGAGGACACGGCGGTGCTCCGCCCAAGCCGGGCAGACCTCCACCGTATGCTCCACCGTGTCCTCCGGGCGATCCACACAGTGGTGACACCCGGGCGTTTCCTCCCGCCTAATTCGGAACAGGAACCTCCCGAAACAACCGTGTCCGGTGAGGACCTGCGTCAGGCGGAAGGTGAGGACGCCATGGCGCCTCTCAAGCCACTCCTCAAAGAGGGGACTTATCGCCGCAATTGTGGCGTGCCCAGCGCTGGGTTGCGACAATCGCACACTCCATGCCGCCATGAGATCCCGCCGGAGCTCTGTCCGCTGTGCCGTGATCTCTCGCGGCAGCGGAGTTACACCCCGGCGTTTCGCCTCCTCGCGCAACTCCCACATGTGCGCGAGGACTTTCGCCTCCAGATCCCATGGCGGTAGTCCGGCAAGGAGGCTCGCCGCCTCGCGGGAGACCGTGCGGTATCCCCGGACCAGCCTGATGGCCATGACCCTTTGGGACGCGTTCAACCGCCGGGCCGGTCGCAGCCTCAATGAACGCGCCCACACCGGTGCCCCGTAAAGGGCCATGGACCGCACGACCCCCGCGTAAAGCCTCCGGCAGGAGGCGTTTGGACCCCCTAGGTTGGGCAGAAGCCGCTTCAGAGCAGCCCCAGCCCTATCCAGTTTGGGAGCCAAACGTCGGAAGTGCTCCACGAAGTTCCACCGGCTGTCGAGGACGAGTCCCAGGTACTTCATCGTCGACTCGACGCCGATGTGAACCCCTCCCGCCGTTATCTGGGAACCCGACAGTGGCGCGTTCCGAGGACCATAGAAACACATGGCCTCGGACTTGTGCAAGGCCACCTCGAGTCCCAGTTGCCGGATCCTATCGACGATTGTCGCAACCCAACGTGTCGCTAGTTCGGCCGCCGCCTCATGCGACCTCCCCTGCACCAGGACCAGCGTGTCGTCAGCGTAGCAGACCACGCTGACGCCGCTAGGGAGGTCGGCGCGCAGCACCCAGTCGTAGCCGATGTCCCACAGATGCGGCCCCAGGACCGATCCCTGCGGGACACCGCACGACATCTCTCGCCGGTTCCACTCTCCGTGGTGACCGGGGTAGATGACGGCCCTATCCGTCAAATAGGCCTCGACCACTCGACAGAGGTAGGTCGGCATCCGGTGATACCGGAGTGCCTCCCTAATGCAACTCCAGGGCAGGGTGTTGAAGGCATTGGCGATGTCGAGAGACACCGCCAAGACGACCCCACCCCGGGCAACAGCATCCCCCGTCGTGAGGGCTCGAACGCGCATGATGGCATCCACCGTAGAGCGCCCCTTGCGGAAACCAAACTGGCTGTCCGCCAAATCCGGCCCCACTCGCTCCAGCCGCCCGACAAGGCGGTCTGCAATTACTCTTTCAAAGAGCTTGCCCACCTCGTCGAGCAGCACGATGGGCCGGTAAGCGGACGGAGAGTCCGCCGGGCGCCCCGGCTTCTTAATGAGGACCAGTTTCCCTGTCTTCCAACGAAGTGGGAACTGGCCTCTCTCCAAGCATGCGCTTAGGAGCCCCCTAAGTCGAGGCCCGAGAGCCTCTAAGGCCAGAACCCAGGCTTTTCCAGGTAAGCCGTCGGGTCCTGGGGCGGTATTTTTGGCACTCAGCCTACGTACCGCCACTCTCAAATCTACCTCGGTCACCTCCGGAGGTTCATCGTCGTCGTCAGTGGTGTGGTCCGCATCGGGCACCGCAGGAGGCGGAGCCATGGGCGGGGGAGTGTGTTCCCCTCGCGAAGGGAACAGAGCGCTCACCACGTCCTCCACGAGCTGGGGCCGGAGACTCTGCGTCAGCGGGGGAGCCCATGGGCGGAGTTTATCTCGCACCCATTTGTATGGGCGTCCCCACGGATCTCTGTTCAGAGTCTCCAGCGACTCCTCGCGGGCCACTCCTCTGGCCCGCCCGATCTCCGCTCGGAGGGCGGTCTTCGCCGCTCTGTACCCTTCGTACAGCTCCGCCTCAATGGCTTCCGTATCCGGAGGGCGGATACGGAGCCTGCGGTGCCTGGAGTACCGGTGGCGCGCATCAACGCACGCCGCGCGTAGAGCGGTCAGCTCACGCGACCACCAGTACACCTGGCGCCGAGCACTTCCGGGCTGGACCCGGGGCATTGCCACGTCGCATATTACGGACATGGCCTCCCGGAACCACTCCGCCTCGTCATTGATGTCGGCAGGCCTGTCCGGTGATGACACCCAGGCCTGCACGATCGAGGCCTCCAGGAGGAGCTCCCGGTCCAGCTGCTTCAGCGCCCACCGCGGACCACTCGGGGTCTGTCGGACCGGCGCGCCCGACGTCTGGGCGGAGACCTCAAACCGAATGTACCGGTGATCGGAATAGGTCTCCACCCCCTCCATGACGCGCCAGTCGATGACACGCGGCGACAGAGCGGGGCTGGCGAACGAGATGTCCACCACTGATTCACCCCGCATCCGCACACACGTGGGGACAGAACCCCGGTTTAGGACGACCAGGCCCGTCTCCAGAGCCCAGTCCTCCACCATCCTGCCCCGTGTGTCCGTATACCGGGAACCCCAAGCCACGTTTTTGGCATTGAAGTCCCCGAGGACGATCACGGGCAGGGGATGGTACCCGACGACGATGACTCTCAACTCCCCAAGGGAGTTGTGGAACTCGGCGAGAGTTCGGCTCGGGGAGAAGTACGCTCCTGCCACGACAATCTCCCCGAACCGTGCTGCCACGCAGCCCGATCCCCTCTTGACGGCCTCGAGGGACGGGGTACCGGCGGCGGCCGACGAAATAATGGTCACTGAGCCGCTCAGGTCCTCCACCCAGTCATCCCTGGGCGGGACAAATACTGTATTGCTTAGGTGGATTTCGACTATATATGAATTTACTTGATTTTAAAGATTTCGAATTTCTATGTTGGCTAGGCGCACGTGCGAGGTGTCAAAAGACGCGTCTCCGCGCGGGCTAGCGTTCTGTGATATTACTGGAATTTATGCTGAAGAAAATTTTAGACTTTTGGTCAAAAAACGGGTTTTTCGACCGAAAAGTATGTTAAAACCGGGAATTACGACTACCAAACGGGACTCGAGCACGCGGAACGCGCACCAGAATACAGGTAAGGCAGGCAAGTATCTATTTAAACTAAAACAAATGTGGTTTTGCAGAGAAATTTTGAGATAAAAATTAATTTAATTTTTCGTAAAGAAAAATATTGAAAATTTTTCTATGTCCTGAAACGAAAAAATATTTTCGCGTAAAAGTCAATAAAAATTAGTCAGATAGTAGGACGGAACCTGTTTATGATCAAAATAGCTGAAAACAGCTTCAAAATGCGTCACCTGGATGCAAAGTTATAACGGTTTGCTGTAAATACTGTATTGCTTAGGTGGATTTCGACTATATATGAATTTACTTGATTTTAAAGATTTCGAATTTCTATGTTGGCTAGGCGCACGTGCGAGGTGTCAAAAGACGCGTCTCCGCGCGGGCTAGCGTTCTGTGATATTACTGGAATTTATGCTGAAGAAAATTTTAGACTTTTGGTCAAAAAACGGGTTTTTCGACCGAAAAGTATGTTAAAACCGGGAATTACGACTACCAAACGGGACTCGAGCACGCGGAACGCGCACCAGAATACAGGTAAGGCAGGCAAGTATCTATTTAAACTAAAACAAATGTGGTTTTGCAGAGAAATTTTGAGATAAAAATTAATTTAATTTTTCGTAAAGAAAAATATTGAAAATTTTTCTATGTCCTGAAACGAAAAAATATTTTCGCGTAAAAGTCAATAAAAATTAGTCAGATAGTAGGACGGAACCTGTTTATGATCAAAATAGCTGAAAACAGCTTCAAAATGCGTCACCTGGATGCAAAGTTATAACGGTTTGCTGTAAATACTGTATTGCTTAGGTGGATTTCGACTATATATGAATTTACTTGATTTTAAAGATTTCGAATTTCTATGTTGGCTAGGCGCACGTGCGAGGTGTCAAAAGACGCGTCTCCGCGCGGGCTAGCGTTCTGTGATATTACTGGAATTTATGCTGAAGAAAATTTTAGACTTTTGGTCAAAAAACGGGTTTTTCGACCGAAAAGTATGTTAAAACCGGGAATTACGACTACCAAACGGGACTCGAGCACGCGGAACGCGCACCAGAATACAGGTAAGGCAGGCAAGTATCTATTTAAACTAAAACAAATGTGGTTTTGCAGAGAAATTTTGAGATAAAAATTAATTTAATTTTTCGTAAAGAAAAATATTGAAAATTTTTCTATGTCCTGAAACGAAAAAATATTTTCGCGTAAAAGTCAATAAAAATTAGTCAGATAGTAGGACGGAACCTGTTTATGATCAAAATAGCTGAAAACAGCTTCAAAATGCGTCACCTGGATGCAAAGTTATAACGGTTTGCTGTAAATACTGTATTGCTTAGGTGGATTTCGACTATATATGAATTTACTTGATTTTAAAGATTTCGAATTTCTATGTTGGCTAGGCGCACGTGCGAGGTGTCAAAAGACGCGTCTCCGCGCGGGCTAGCGTTCTGTGATATTACTGGAATTTATGCTGAAGAAAATTTTAGACTTTTGGTCAAAAAACGGGTTTTTCGACCGAAAAGTATGTTAAAACCGGGAATTACGACTACCAAACGGGACTCGAGCACGCGGAACGCGCACCAGAATACAGGTAAGGCAGGCAAGTATCTATTTAAACTAAAACAAATGTGGTTTTGCAGAGAAATTTTGAGATAAAAATTAATTTAATTTTTCGTAAAGAAAAATATTGAAAATTTTTCTATGTCCTGAAACGAAAAAATATTTTCGCGTAAAAGTCAATAAAAATTAGTCAGATAGTAGGACGGAACCTGTTTATGATCAAAATAGCTGAAAACAGCTTCAAAATGCGTCACCTGGATGCAAAGTTATAACGGTTTGCTGTAAATACTGTATTGCTTAGGTGGATTTCGACTATATATGAATTTACTTGATTTTAAAGATTTCGAATTTCTATGTTGGCTAGGCGCACGTGCGAGGTGTCAAAAGACGCGTCTCCGCGCGGGCTAGCGTTCTGTGATATTACTGGAATTTATGCTGAAGAAAATTTTAGACTTTTGGTCAAAAAACGGGTTTTTCGACCGAAAAGTATGTTAAAACCGGGAATTACGACTACCAAACGGGACTCGAGCACGCGGAACGCGCACCAGAATACAGGTAAGGCAGGCAAGTATCTATTTAAACTAAAACAAATGTGGTTTTGCAGAGAAATTTTGAGATAAAAATTAATTTAATTTTTCGTAAAGAAAAATATTGAAAATTTTTCTATGTCCTGAAACGAAAAAATATTTTCGCGTAAAAGTCAATAAAAATTAGTCAGATAGTAGGACGGAACCTGTTTATGATCAAAATAGCTGAAAACAGCTTCAAAATGCGTCACCTGGATGCAAAGTTATAACGGTTTGCTGTAAATACTGTATTGCTTAGGTGGATTTCGACTATATATGAATTTACTTGATTTTAAAGATTTCGAATTTCTATGTTGGCTAGGCGCACGTGCGAGGTGTCAAAAGACGCGTCTCCGCGCGGGCTAGCGTTCTGTGATATTACTGGAATTTATGCTGAAGAAAATTTTAGACTTTTGGTCAAAAAACGGGTTTTTCGACCGAAAAGTATGTTAAAACCGGGAATTACGACTACCAAACGGGACTCGAGCACGCGGAACGCGCACCAGAATACAGGTAAGGCAGGCAAGTATCTATTTAAACTAAAACAAATGTGGTTTTGCAGAGAAATTTTGAGATAAAAATTAATTTAATTTTTCGTAAAGAAAAATATTGAAAATTTTTCTATGTCCTGAAACGAAAAAATATTTTCGCGTAAAAGTCAATAAAAATTAGTCAGATAGTAGGACGGAACCTGTTTATGATCAAAATAGCTGAAAACAGCTTCAAAATGCGTCACCTGGATGCAAAGTTATAACGGTTTGCTGTAAATACTGTATTGCTTAGGTGGATTTCGACTATATATGAATTTACTTGATTTTAAAGATTTCGAATTTCTATGTTGGCTAGGCGCACGTGCGAGGTGTCAAAAGACGCGTCTCCGCGCGGGCTAGCGTTCTGTGATATTACTGGAATTTATGCTGAAGAAAATTTTAGACTTTTGGTCAAAAAACGGGTTTTTCGACCGAAAAGTATGTTAAAACCGGGAATTACGACTACCAAACGGGACTCGAGCACGCGGAACGCGCACCAGAATACAGGTAAGGCAGGCAAGTATCTATTTAAACTAAAACAAATGTGGTTTTGCAGAGAAATTTTGAGATAAAAATTAATTTAATTTTTCGTAAAGAAAAATATTGAAAATTTTTCTATGTCCTGAAACGAAAAAATATTTTCGCGTAAAAGTCAATAAAAATTAGTCAGATAGTAGGACGGAACCTGTTTATGATCAAAATAGCTGAAAACAGCTTCAAAATGCGTCACCTGGATGCAAAGTTATAACGGTTTGCTGTAAATACTGTATTGCTTAGGTGGATTTCGACTATATATGAATTTACTTGATTTTAAAGATTTCGAATTTCTATGTTGGCTAGGCGCACGTGCGAGGTGTCAAAAGACGCGTCTCCGCGCGGGCTAGCGTTCTGTGATATTACTGGAATTTATGCTGAAGAAAATTTTAGACTTTTGGTCAAAAAACGGGTTTTTCGACCGAAAAGTATGTTAAAACCGGGAATTACGACTACCAAACGGGACTCGAGCACGCGGAACGCGCACCAGAATACAGGTAAGGCAGGCAAGTATCTATTTAAACTAAAACAAATGTGGTTTTGCAGAGAAATTTTGAGATAAAAATTAATTTAATTTTTCGTAAAGAAAAATATTGAAAATTTTTCTATGTCCTGAAACGAAAAAATATTTTCGCGTAAAAGTCAATAAAAATTAGTCAGATAGTAGGACGGAACCTGTTTATGATCAAAATAGCTGAAAACAGCTTCAAAATGCGTCACCTGGATGCAAAGTTATAACGGTTTGCTGTAAATACTGTATTGCTTAGGTGGATTTCGACTATATATGAATTTACTTGATTTTAAAGATTTCGAATTTCTATGTTGGCTAGGCGCACGTGCGAGGTGTCAAAAGACGCGTCTCCGCGCGGGCTAGCGTTCTGTGATATTACTGGAATTTATGCTGAAGAAAATTTTAGACTTTTGGTCAAAAAACGGGTTTTTCGACCGAAAAGTATGTTAAAACCGGGAATTACGACTACCAAACGGGACTCGAGCACGCGGAACGCGCACCAGAATACAGGTAAGGCAGGCAAGTATCTATTTAAACTAAAACAAATGTGGTTTTGCAGAGAAATTTTGAGATAAAAATTAATTTAATTTTTCGTAAAGAAAAATATTGAAAATTTTTCTATGTCCTGAAACGAAAAAATATTTTCGCGTAAAAGTCAATAAAAATTAGTCAGATAGTAGGACGGAACCTGTTTATGATCAAAATAGCTGAAAACAGCTTCAAAATGCGTCACCTGGATGCAAAGTTATAACGGTTTGCTGTAAATACTGTATTGCTTAGGTGGATTTCGACTATATATGAATTTACTTGATTTTAAAGATTTCGAATTTCTATGTTGGCTAGGCGCACGTGCGAGGTGTCAAAAGACGCGTCTCCGCGCGGGCTAGCGTTCTGTGATATTACTGGAATTTATGCTGAAGAAAATTTTTGACTTTTGGTCAAAAAACGGGTTTTTCGACCGAAAAGTATGTTAAAACCGGGAACTACGACCACCAAACGGGACTCGAGCACGCGGAACGCGCACCAGAATACAGGTAAGGCAGGCAAGTATCTATTTAAACTAAAACAAATGTGGTTTTGCAGAGGAATTTTAAGATAAAAATTAATTTAATTTTTCGTAAAGAAAAATATTGAAAATTTTTCTATGTCCTGAAACGAAAAAAAAATATTTTCGCGTAAAAGTCAATTAAAATTAGTCAGATAGTAGGACGGAACCTGTTTACGATCAAAATAGCTGAAAACAGCTTCAAAATGCGTCACCTGGATGCAAAGTTATAACGGTTTGCTGTAAATACTATATTGCTTAGGTGGATTTCGACTATATATGAATTTACTTGATTTTAAAGATTTCGAATTTCTATGATAGCTAGGCGCACGTGCGAGGTGTCAAAAGACGCGTCTCCGCGCGGGCTAGCGTTCTGTGATATTACTGTAATTTATGCTGAAGAAAATTTTTGACTTTTGGTCAAAAAACGGGTTTTTCGACCGAAAAGTATGTTAAAACCGGGAACTACGACCACCAAACGGGACTCGAGCACGCGGAACGCGCACCAGAATACAGGTAAGGCAGGCAAGTATCTATTTAAACTAAAACAAATGTGGTTTTGCAGAGGAATTTTAAGATAAAAATTAATTTAATTTTTCGTAAAGAAAAATATTGAAAATTTTTCTATGTCCTGAAACGAAAAAAAAATATTTTCGCGTAAAAGTCAATTAAAATTAGTCAGATAGTAGGACGGAACCTGTTTACGATCAAAATAGCTGAAAACAGCTTCAAAATGCGTCACCTGGATGCAAAGTTATAACGGTTTGCTGTAAATACTATATTGCTTAGGTGGATTTCGACTATATATGAATTTACTTGATTTTAAAGATTTCGAATTTCTATGATAGCTAGGCGCACGTGCGAGGTGTCAAAAGACGCGTCTCCGCGCGGGCTAGCGTTCTGTGATATTACTGTAATTTATGCTGAAGAAAATTTTAGACTTTTGGTCAAAAAACGGGTTTTTCGACCGAAAAGTATGTTAAAACCGGGAATTACGACTACCAAACGGGACTCGAGCACGCGGAACGCGCACCAGAATACAGGTAAGGCAGGTAAGTATCTATTCAAACTAATAACAAATGTGGTTTAAGAGAGAAAATTTAGAGATAAAAATTAATTTAATTTTTCGTAAAGAAAAATATTGAAAATTTTTCTATGTCCTGAAACGAAAAAAAAATATTTTCGCGTAAAAGTCAATTAAGATTAGTCAGATAGTAGGACGGAACCTGTTTACGATCAAAATAGCTGAAAACAGCTTCAAAATGCGTCACCTGGATGCAAAGTTATAACGGTTTGCTGTAAATACTATATTGCTTAGGTGGATTTCGACTATATATGAATTTACTTGATTTTAAAGATTTCG